>CM061487.1:95741511-100541511 GCA_030867185.1 Tagetes erecta
AGAGTATTCCCAAATCATAAAAAATGACATGATTTGATCTACCACGATGGTTAACTTTGAATGTTACACTATTGTTTTTATTAGTGGTACGGTGGTAAATGATAAATTCAATTCGATCTAGCAAAAGTCTTGAGTTTGAGTCCTGCTTCTACATTAACGCATACATGTCTTTTGTCTTAACCTTTTACATGTGAAATGACGAATGCATTGCCATCCATATGATTTTTAATATGATTATGCATCTTTTATGGAAAAAAAATATACTGAACTTTGGTTATGCAATTTTTCACATGATTATGCATGACTAAATTAATGTAGCTTAGCTTAAACCGTTATGTTTAATTAGTATTTAGTTATTTGCATTACAAATTATGAAGATTAATACATTTAAATCGCATCCTAAGTCGAAAGCATTTGTTATGTGTAATACACTTTTCAGAATATAAATAAAGTTACTTTATATATATACATGTAACTAAAGCAAAGTTTTAATGTGATGCTTTGTTCGACACTTTGTTACACAGCCTCACGGGAATACTTGGTGGTAACCACATGGTGACATGGATGCATGCCATAGACTCTTGGTGGGTTACTTTCTCAAAATGCTTCGCACCAGAGGGTATAATCACCGACGGATCTAAAATAAATTTAAAAAAAAAAACAAAAACATTCGAGTTAATTCGTTTCACGATACTTTAAACGGTGAAAAATGGGTATATACCAATACTTTATTAAAACTAGCTAGTCAGGCTATAAGTTATTAAAGCCGACTAAACCGATTAAAAGCTCAACAAAGAAAACTAGAACAAATTTACCCTGATACGAACATATCCAAATAATTAACGCTCGTTTGCCCTTATACAACACCATTAACACTCACCGGGGTGTCATACGGGTTGTATGGCTCATCCAGGGCGTATTGTACGGCGAAAATGGTAAGATGACACGTCCAACCATTTTATCCTATCATACAACTTGTATGATTAAACAGGCTCTACGATGCTGATTTGATTTGTTACCAACCATACGAACTGCACAACCCGTATGATATGAAAGCAAGATATGATCCTTTTTATTATTGGAGGTGTGTCTTTTCAACATATCCACGATTAAAACCCCATTAATGTAATGTAGGCTGTCATGTCCATATGTTGGTTGGATGCATGTCATTTCATTTAGTAGTTCGATTCACCATAATTCAAGGAGTTGGACTCCACTGCCGATTCGGTTGTCATACTCGGGAGTTTGGAAATCTATTATTAATATTGGGAAAGACTTCAATTGTTTGAAGTTGGATCTCAATTGTTTCTTGGTGGGAACTCCTGGGAATGGTATTGAAACACGTTTTTGGGTGGACAGGTGGGCTTCAGAGGTCCCATTCATGGATTTATATCCTGCTCTATTTGCACTACTTGAGCATGTAAAAGGTATTATGGTCTGTGATTGTCTTAAAACAACTAATAATAGGCTAACTTGGATATGGAGGTGGAAAAGAGAGTTGTTGATGCAACAGGAAATAGATCAATTGAGGGCGCTAATGACGAGGATTACGTCATTTATTCCCGTCACGTCGGATGATGCTTGGCAATGGGGTGATGTAGCGGGTCAAAGATTCTCAGCGGCATACACTAAATCTAGAATTCTAGAAGCTAGAAAAGGGGTTGAGGGGAAGACTTACAATGGAATAACTGGGTCTCTAAGACGATTAACATATTCAACTGGAGGGCAATTAATAATAGGCTTCCGACTTGCGATGCGTTAGCCCGTCGTAACGTCCAATTGGCGTCAAATATGTGTAGGTTTTGTGGAGATTATGAGGAAACTGTGGACCATATTTTCACATCGTGTAGCTTGGCAATGTCTATTTGGGCGAAGGTTGGGTCATGGTGTAATCTACAACCTATTTTCGCTTTCACTTTTGGTGATCTAATGGAGATTCCTTACGGTTTAAGGGGTGATGATGAATTTAAGAAGGCTGTACACGCGGTGTTTCTAATCGCTACTTGGTCTCTATGGAAGCATAGGAATGCCATGATTTTTGAAGGGGTGCAGTCTTCGCCAGTGAAGGTTATTTGTGATGTTTTAGCAACGGCGGCTTTATTGTTAAAACATCGTAGTAAGAATAGGGCTTCAGCAGTCTTGAACAATTTTCCTTTCGAGCCCGATTAATGGCTTTGTTTTTGTGTTGTTGCTTTGTTTGCTCTTGTTTTTTTTCGGGGTTTTAGCTTCTTGTTAGCCTCGGTTTTAATAAAGTCTTTGCCGTTCAAAAAAAAAAAAAGTTGTGGAAAATTCCACGTTTTACATCCTCAAAATGTATCTTTTACTTTTATATATGTTGTAAAATATATCTAGTTAATTACCCTAATGACAGTTTATTGGTGTTATCATTCAAAAATCTCAGATACACATATATATACATCGAATAGAAAAAGTTACCATGACGCAAGTCCTTTGAGAATAAATCCTGACATCATGTTTTAAGTTCGGTAGATATTTAACACTTTGTTGAAGCTGCATATTTACATTTCTAGTTTCACTCACATCACTAAACTTATTTCAAGACTTGACAAATCCCATCTCAAATAAATTGTTGGGACGTGTCTACTACATAGTACATACAATTATATGATCACCTTTGTTCTTTACAAGAATTAGTTGACCACGTTGATTTGGCTAATAGTGATGATAGAAGGGATAAAGTTGCAAAATATCGGTTTATAATTCGAGATAACTTTTACATCAATCGACTCACGGAAGGTAACAGCCTGCACAATGAGTGCTTGCTGCTCCTCCTACAGCACTTGCAGCCTCCTCTCTAAATCCCTTATGTTCTCTCTGTATTTTTCTTCCGATCAAAAGCCTTAAAACGCCGGTCTGGAATTCGAAAATATTTAATTCCATTAATTTAACGGCAATATGTTGGTTGCCAAAGTGATAAAAGTTGGGACCGTAACCAACTAATTTGTTAGTTGGAATCAGCATAAATCAAAAGGTCAAAGTTAGGACTATTGGGAGTGTTGGGGTTTTTAAAAAAATGTTCTTCATAAAGGGTTTCTACAACTTGCCGGGGAAGAAAGTATTAGAGGATGATTATATTTAGAAGATATTGTGTTATTATAATTACTTAATTAATTAAAGACAATTGTAAAGGGATTGTAATTCCTCACATGTATAGTGCTAGTTTATGATGGTGGTAGCTAGTGAGTGGTGGTGGTGATGGTGGGGAAAATAAAAATGGTTTTGTTAAGATGTTTTAAGTAAATGATTCATAGTTTTTTTTAAGATGAAATAAGCTAAGTTTAGATATGTTTAATAAAAAAACAAACAGTCTTCAAAGGTAATGTCTGTACGCCTGCAGACATTAGGCCCCTTAAAGATATTTAAAGAAAAAACAAACACCTCCCTAGTGCTCTTACTATAACTTCACACTTTATGTTATCAAGGTTTGTGAGGGGTGTACAACCTTGAGTGAAGTGTGCATGGGTATACAAGGGTAGGTTTTGACTTCAAATGAAAGAAAACCCAAATATTCCACTAGTACAAAAGGGAGTAAAAGGTGCTTGTGAAATTGACATAAGACGCTAGTGGGTTAGAAAACAACATCTTATAGCCTTAAACGAATTTACATCGAGCAGCATTGAGTGGACTCGAACCTTAAAGTTGTCATAAGGCGCATGTCCACGCACTAGCACCTTTTGATATAGATAACATGTCATAAGGCGCTTTCCTTATACCAGCACCTTATCCTCTTCAGAACCCTTCAATTCCTACCAGCACCTTTTGACTACCGTGAAACTCTTCAAAACCCTTTCATTTCCTATCAAAATTTCATTTCCCCCAAATCCTCATCTTATCCTCAATTGGAGCCATTGCTATCTTCTCCCTCAAAACTTAGCCCTAGCATAAAACATCTTGCCATCGTCTCTTTCAAGACCCCATTGCTTGTCGTCATCAAACATTGGAAGCTTTCAAGACCCGGTTGCTCGTCGTCATCAAACATTGGAAGCTTTCAAGACCCAATTGCTTGTCGTCGTTTACATTAGGTGATGTTTTGTTTATATTTGAAGTCTTATATAAGAGTTAGGCATTTGCGTGATGCGATTGCTGATTATTAGATCTGAAGTTTTGTAACTAAATAGTTGTATTTGAACTGTAGGTATGTTATATATACCATCAAAATGCTGTACATAAACTCTTCATGGTAATGTTACAGGAATGTTGTTGAACATGATTAGCAAGGTAAATATCCTACGTTTTTTGGGGCATGAGATCCTTACACGAGAAATAGTTGATAGATGTATTTGAAGTCAAGGTGTCACAAATGATGCCGATATTGATTGACAAAGTTTATGAAAGGAGGTGGTCTATGGAGAGATATTTATGGAGTTGATGAGAAAAAAGTTGCAAGCATGGTTAAAGAAGATAAGGTTGATATTTTGGTGGAACTTACTGGTCATACTGCTAATAATAAGTTGGGAATGATGGCTTGCCACCCTGCACCTCTTCAGGTTGTTATTTGTTACATTTGCCGCCCTGCATCACCAGCACCGGCTCTTTCTAATGGTTTTTTTATTACATTTGTCTAAAAGGTTTTGATGTGTTAATTGCGGATTATTGATGTATATAAGGTTTTGATGTATTGAATGACATGTTTTGATTATTGAATATATGACATGTTTTGATTATTGAATATATGACAAGTTTTGATATCATTTGTTGGGTAATATTTATAAATATTGTTGGGATGTAAAAAAAACCGGATCATATTGTATAAAAAAGATGGTGAATATAAGATGCTGTTGAGACCTGCAGCTTATATCACATTGTATGTAAAGATGGTGAATACATAAGGTGCTGTTGAGACTTGCACCTTATGACCCAAGCATCTTATGTGCCACTACTTTAAGGTGCAAAGCCATAAGATGCTGTCCAAAGACAGCACCTTATAGCCAGTTTACCAGCGCCTTATGCCCATTTTTGTACTAGTGTTCGTTTTTGGTTATACTAGTGGCCGGTTTTGGTTCCCAATTTAACGTATAGGTTTGAATTTGGATTTACACTTGGGTTTGAAATGTTTGTGCTTGAGAAAAGTTGACCTAAATAGAAGATATTGACATGAAACTTTTGGCCTAAAGTAAGATATGCGAGTCATAAATACCAATACATTGATTCAAACAAGTTTGGTTTCGGTTGGTTCCATTCTAAAGAAACCGAACAAAACCATTACCTACTAGTTTGGGTTAGCTATTTTCATACGATTTTATCATTTAGTTCATTTTCAGTTAATCGATTTTTCCTCACCCTCGGTGTAAGCGTGATATCCCCAAAGAAAATAAAATATTATGAACACCTAGGTTTGCACGTGAAGAAAGAAAACCATGGCTAATTTTCATGAGGTTGACTTTTCAAGATTTCGTGTTGTGTTAACCATAACGTTAAGTTACACTTGTTAAAGAGAAGTACGTACAAGATTATTAAGCAAAGATGCATTGCATAAAAAGAAGTCAAAGAACGCTTACAAAATTGTTTTAGAAGTTACACTCAAAATACCGCGTTTCAAATAATACAATTCCTAGTTGTATCATTTTAGGAGTTTCCTACTATTTCATATTTATATACTATCTAATTATCAAGGTTGGTGCTTTTGAACCGACCAGTTACGTGATGTTTTAACTTTTTTTTATTTTAACGTATTTATTATTTTAATCTCTGACTTTTACTAATTGTTATTTTAGCTGTTAATAACTATTTGACTTTGATCTTTTACTCTACATTGACATATAGTACGACTTCAATATTGTTATCGTTTTGACATCTAACTTGTGATATTTCATCGTAGTTTAATATGTGACACATTACGGTTTTACGCCATGACATACGAGACATGAAACTTTTTTTAACAACGCATGTGAGATGTGACAAAGACAAATATACAAAACCCGACTGAGTGACCCAGCCACTATAACACGCGACCTGATCTTCAATCTAGTTACCAATAAAATAATAACTATCAAACAAGTCATTGTAGGATTTGAACATTGAACCATTGGCAAGGAGTGAATGAAATTTTTTTTGGGTGCATGTCACTAGATATTTTCTACAGCAGAATCGATGCATATGTTACCAGTAGATTCCCCCACTGATTTTTCAGTAACTTTTCATAAAACTTTCACATATTTCTATACAAACTGAAACCATGTTTCCGGTGCACAAAACCGAAACCGCCCAAACACATGCTTCAAACTTAAACTTAACCCATCAAAGTCTGTGTCTCGTTAAAAAATAAATTCATAATACTTCACTCCCACTTTGATATCGTTTATAAACTAATATATATAAAAACGTTATATTTATATTATTATATTATGATTATTGTCATACATTTCCCATTCACTATACATATTCTATCAAGGGAATTCAGCATTATTATTTTTTTCATAATTTTGTTGTGCCACCACCGCCCACAAATAGAAAAACTAAACTCAAACCTAAAAAAAAGAAAAAAAAAATGGGCCACACACCTTTTAAATGTCTTTGTCTTTGTCTATAGTCTTCTTTCCACAACCACTACCATCGGTTTCCATGGTGGATTTGGATTTTCCGTCAATAACGACGTCGGAACAACGTTGTTGCTGTTGTTGTTCCGACGTCGCCTTCTTTTTGTTTTTCCTCTTGAGATGACTATTGACATAAAAGTTGACAAAAAGCATCAAAATCGCAGCATTCAAAACCGAGTTAATCCCCCAGGCACCAATACCATTACATCCCCCTTTCTTGAAATGCAAAAGAAGCACACCGACATGACAAATGACATTACATCCCAATAAAACTATCTGGCAGTTAATCACAAATGGAAAACACGCGCTTCGTAAACCAATCGCGGTCCAGAAGCGATACCCGTACACAACCGAGTAAATAGACGTGGTTAACAAAATCCCCAAAATCTGAAACGACTGGGAAAATTCAAGCCATAAAAACGACATAAGGATGAGGATTGAGTGATTAAAAAGACGGAAAAACGATAAGTTTCTTCGGCGTAAAACGGCGAAGAAAGTACGGAGCGTGTGGAGGAAACGGGTGAGGTAAAAGATGTAAGACCAAAAGAAAACCCGTCCCGAAGGACGGGTGCCTAAAGGGAAGCATAAAAACCATTGAAAAGGAGTGGTGTTGGTTCTTCGCCAGAACCAACGGGTATCGCGGATCTCGGCAGCAGCGGAGAAAAGGATACCCGTGAAGATGGTGAGGGAGATTAAGGCCATGGAGAGGGAGTGAAGGGCGGGGATGGGGCCAAGCGGGACGGGGCGGCGACGGTAGTAGAGGAGGAGATTAAGGAGGATGGTGAGAAGGATGTAGGTGGTGATGGAGGTGAATAAGAATGACCAGGTGGAGCCCCATGATTGGGTGTGGCTCCATCGGAAATTGATGATCTCCGGGTGTTCCGATAAGTAATAGATTAATGTTTTTCGGGTCATTGTGGGAAGACCCGTCGTCGGAACACCGGTGCTGGATGGTGCTTGTCGGTGGTGGTGGTGATTTGATCCAACAAAAAGAAAGAGATGGTGGGAAGGGTTTGATTGATTGTGTATGTTGATGAGGAAGGGTTACGGGGTGTGGAACAAAGGAAAAGATGTAATTTTGACTGGTGGCTGTTTTTTGTTTAGGGGTTGGGATTATATTTAGTTTTCAATCATGTTAAGTAATTTCAAAGATGATTGTTTAGTGTATCACTTATTTGTAAAAATAAAATAATGAGTTTTTGGTTCCAAAGGTGTAACGCATTCCACACGTTTACAAAATGGGATGTTAGTTTAAATTAATTTTTATGCCGATGACAATTTAAGCTTTAAATATAGTAAAAAATTTGTTTTATTTTTGAAAATATTAACTATCGATTGAATGTATAGATTTAAACTTTTTAAATGGAAAAGGTTTAAAACAAAACGATATTGGTCTAACATCCAATTATACACATCGAAAACAAAACTAAAGGTACAATATTAAACCGTCACGATTATAAGAACCTGCTGTCATACACCCACAACTCTATCCGTATGAGTATCGATAGTGTAACCATGCCGGTAGAAGCATACCCAAACACCTACCCACATTTACTCCATCTCTTCTGAGTTAAAATGGTTTTGACTCATTTTTCTATTTTTAAAAATTTCATGTAAGAGGAGTTAAAGATGACTTTGACCGGTTTTAATTTTTAAAAATTATTCAATTTCGACGTAGCTGACAAAAATGGGCATTTCCAAACACAAAGCATAAATATATAATAAGAAAACATATTTAATTGTTTTGCACTTTGTTATTTTCCGGTGTAATTGCTATTTTGGTCCATGAGTTTGTACTGATTTGATCGAATTCGTTTTTATGTTAATTTTTTTTAGATAAATTGGCCTAAAATAATCTCAATTAACACACATTGACCGAGAATAATCCCAACTGAGTTTATTCCCTCCAATGGTCCCAATATCAACTTCTTTTGCCTGTAGTGGTCCCCCGTTAAAATCCCCTAACGACGTTAGATTTTGGGTGACGTGGACTGCTGAGTTGACCGATTTTGGCTGACATGTATTAAAAATGTTGGCAAATGGGTCTAAAATAATTCTAACTAAAGCGGGAACATCATCGCCATGGATGCCTTGAATAATTCCATTCCTAATTACTTTGACCCTCATTCGCATTCCTACAAGAGACAAGAAGAACGTGTCCATTGACGGATCCTGAACTTTGATAGTTAGGGGGTTGAAAATCACAAAGGCGTGCTTAATATATATATAATACATGTAGTTTTTTACACGAGACGAGATCAATATATATATATATTAAAAATTAAGGTATCAGAGTAAAAATCAAAACTTCTGCCAAGAAAAGCGCAGCGGCTGACGCTCATCCCGACCCTTTAAAGGATCTACCCCTGCTTGAACATATATGTAACAACAAATCTAGAGCAACATTAAGGGACTGTTTGGTAAAATCTGAACTATTAAATGTTGTGTCATTAAAAGGTCTAAATCATTAAGATACTCAATCGATCGATTAAAGATTGGGGTATAAGTGTAGAAGAGAGTAAAATTGGTATATGCTCCATAACTCCAATCAGTTTCATGCAGCATTTCTTTGTTTCTTAACCATTTAGCACTGAACTAAACCACTAAGAAACACTTTTTTTTAACTAAACAAATGTTCTTAATGCAAAATGCTAAATCATTCAGCACTGAACTAAATCATTCAGAGGTAAAACAAACAACCCTAATTTAGTTACATTTGGAGTCGAGTATAACACTTAGAATGTACGTATAAGTTATAAATATAGACAGACTGGAACCGGGGTGGAAGCGGCCCCGGTGCGATGCCAACTAGCAGATTGCCTTGCCCCTAGGGAAAAACAAGGACCAAATTGGGGAAGCTTCACTGAGTTCTTCCTCCAGTCATTTTGTAGATTTTGACTGCTATTGGTGGTCCCCACATCTCCAACAACTACTTTGGGTTCTTGCCAAATTTTGGCGCTGGATATTGGTAAAACCATGTTTTTTGCGTTATTAGGTGCAATGGTGGTGATGATTGAGGATGAGGACGAGGTGCAACGGTGGTGGTAGATGTTTGGAGATTATTGAATGAAGAATTGGTGGTGGTGAGTGTTTAAATCTGAATGAATGTTGAATATGGAAGTGATAGTGTGTTTTTGGATATGGCGAACTAGGGTAAAATAACTGATGTTTTTCGATTTTATTGTAAGTGTAACAAACAATAACATCTATAAAAAAATAATTCAAAAATGATTAAAACAAACAATCAAATAAATATAACTAAAAAAATAAAAGAAAAAGATGATTAATTCATCGTACTTAATTTTCTGTGACAGTAATAGGTCAACATCAGATGAGTTTTAGTAGCACGAAAAATATAGAAGAAGATTAAGACCTGAACTAAATAGGGAGTTGTACCTACGCATCATAGGTTTCCTTACCATGCTACCATTTTATATTATTATATTATTATTATTATTAATTATTATTATTATTATTATTATTATTATTATTATTATTATTATTATTATTATTATTATTATTATTATTATTATATTATAATAATAATAATAATTATTATTATTATTATTATTATTATTATTTATATTATTATTATTGTTATTATTATTATTATTGTTATTATTATTATTATTATTGTTATTATTATTATTATTATTATTTTTATTATTATTATTATTATTATTATTTTTATTATTATTATTGTTATTATTATTATTATTGTTATTATTATTATTATTATTGTTATTGTTATTATTATTATTATTATTATTATTATTGTTATTATTATTATTATTATTATTTTTATTATTATTATTATTATTATTATTATTATTATTATTATTATGATTGGCCAACGATGAAGATTATCATTTTTTGTTTTATTATTAACATTGAATTTTGAATATAAAAGGTGAACTTCTACAAAAAACAATGAAGTGTTTCCCACTAAACAACCACTTTTAGACACACACATATGACAAAGGAAAAGACTTACCTGGTGATGTGCATCATCCAATCCCGAGACAAATCACGCATCAACAACAATCCTCGCTCAAAAAAAACAAAAGAAAGCTAATCAAATAGACATTAAAAATCAAACAAAGATACAAAAGACTTGCAAAAACTCGGGTTGCCTCCCGGAAGCGCTTCGTTTATTAACGAGTCCTTAGCTTGACTCGACTCTACACATAAATCATTCTTGAAAAGTGATGGAACGAATTAACAAACGAGTGGCTTATGATATTTGAAAACCCATCTGACCCGTTTGACTTAGTGCATTTTACCATTAGTTAGTTAGGAACACAATAGTAAACGCAAACATAATGCAAATGGGTCATACCACCAACACTTGTATTTGCCTGGACCAAACCTGATACGTAATATGTAGTGAAGAAGGCGGTCATCTTTGTAGTTTTCCATACCCTTTTGGTGTTTGTAGAACCATCTCTTCACTTTTAGCGTTTGACTTAAGTTTCCTTGTGCCATATCTCGTGGTAAATTGGATTCATATGACCAATCATCATCATGCTCACTCACGGGTCGGCTATCTTTGATACAAGGATGAGGATTAGGTGTCACCTTGGCCATTGGTTCGTTTGTAATTCTCAACACTTGTAACTTTACTTCTTGGTGTGGTTCTTTCTTGACTTCCACGGGTGGCTTCCCGTATAACAATTGTTCTAATTCGGTAAGATCGCCAACCGGGTCAAACTGACCTCCTTTCTCTTCTATAAGAGATATACTCACCAATTCATCTCTAAACTCATCCTCCCATTGTACGTTCCCTTGTGATTCTTGCATCATATCTTCCTCACAAGACAAGTGTGAAGTAAAGAGTGGATACAAAGAATCATGAATGGTACTAGATGCAAACAAATGTACATAAGTGTGATACTCATAACCAGTCGAGCTAGTGGGAAAACACTTACCTGACTGAAGATCTGATGGATGCTCCACCTTGACATCTTGCTCATCATTGGTGAACACACAGGGAGAAAGTGATTGTGGTGCATGAGACTCGAATTCTCTTTGAACCAGAGGTGGGACTTTTGTTTCATCCATTATAGCCTCCTTTTTAAGTTCTTGCTCTAGCACATCAGAAGACGAAGCAGTTTGGGCTTCACTGCCATTGTTCTTATCTAAATCAGCATCGTGGTCTGTAGTGCAAGATGAACTCTCCTCTAGAAGTTGAACATAGAGCTTATTGACTTCAACACTCAATGCCTCTATTCTACAACGGTTTTCTGCGAGTTCTTTAACATATGGCTCTTGTTGCTCAACCTCATCTTGATTACAACCTGTGTTCGGTTCTGAAAACATACTGATTCCTTGCTGCAACAATTGATAAAATGATGGACGAGGCTCGTCTTGGAGTGGTGGAGTAGTTTACTCTTCGAATGGTTGTAAATAAGGAGGTGGCTCATCATAACAATATGTGGGGGACCCATGAAAATGATAACAATTGGGTGTGTAGTGAGGTCCTCCACAGATCTCGCACCAAATTTCCTCATGGTAATCCCCTTGATCAAATTGGTATCCTTCATAGTAACTTCCATAGTCGCTATCCATGAAAATCACTACAAAGAACACTCAAACAAAACGATCACGGGCACGAGATAGAAAAAGATACTAACAAACAAAATAAAAACATAATAAACAAAAGATAAACAATATATACAAATGGTTAAAGTAGTAACTTAGATCGTTCTTGAAATCACCGTGTCCCCGGCAACGGCGCCAAAAACTTGATGTGTGTAAAGTGTATAGATTTTTAACAATGATTTTTTTCACACAATTGGGTTTTAAATTTATAAAAGACGACAATTACTTTAAGACTAACTACACACAATAGGCAAGTGTACCTATCGTATAGTAGTATAGCTTTAGGTAAGAACCGAATATCGATCCGTGGACACAATGTCTCCCAATACTAAACCTTCATTACTATTTAACCGGTCAAATAAGGATGGGTTGTAAATATTTTAATTAACTAAATTAGCTAATAATTAATCTAATTGAGGCGAGTTAACACAAATGAAGATAATCAATCAAAGGAAGGTATCACTTAGATTTCGAATCCGTTTAGCAAAACAATGACAACATGTACGAACCTTTGGTGAGATCATTTTCTACATATGATACATGGAAGTAAATTAGACTCCTGTCAAGGTTATCTAATCATATAACCATTCGGAAAGCTAGAACGATAAACACACAATAGCCACCTAAAGTTATGCCATGAAGAACCAATGATACTATTAAGTCAATGTGAAAGATGGTTTGGACTCCCGTCAAGGCTATCCAAACCCATGAATCTTTGGAAAGTTAACACGATGAACACATGATAACCACCTCAATCCACGTAATGTAACAATAGCTATTCAACTTCTTCAACTTATGAATGTCCTAACCCGAATACATAAACCATAGATTTGCGCATTATCAATAGTTACACATACACAAAATTAGGAGATATCCATAACAAACACAATGGTTTTTCCAAACATATGTATAAGGATGCACACTTGTTCACCTTTCCTAAACATTCAACCCTCATTCACCATTCCTAGTCAAATGCCATAAATTACATACTAGCATATGCAATTCATGAATAAATGTCATAACACATACGGTTTTCCAACATAATATGGTTACAACACCCACAAGATTCAATATTTCATCAAGCCAAACAAGCACACATAGTCATTGAAGAATTTTCATAGCTTTGTAATAAACATTAACATAATCATCACCAAATGTTGCATACGAGTTGTCAAAGTATGCTAAACTTCATCTAATCTAAGTGATATAGAGTATTTAGCTCATGGAGCTTACAAAAACCACAACCACGCTCATAGAAATGGAAGAAAACATACTAGATCTAGAGATTTTCAAACCAAAATGAGTAGAGGTGGGTTGTGTAGTGATGAATCTTCCCTTGAGATGCTTGATCTTCAATCCTTGCTACTTGTCTCGTGAAATCACCTTCAAAACGACCTCAATGGTGGGGAGGAATTAGGGTTTTTCGTTCTAAGTCATCTCTTCAAAAATGAGGGTTAATTTAGGTTATAAAGGTTGTATCTGATGCGTACACGGCCGTGTAGATCAGTCTTCCGGGTGTGTAGCTACACACGCATGTATAAAAGCTACACAGGCATGTAGAAAAGTACACAGCCATGTACGAAACTTGAGAACTTGAAAACCTTCACTTGTTTCTTGAGTTTTCCACAAAAATCACCAAGTTGTCATCAAAAACTATAAAATCCAAATAAAACACAATTAAGTGAGTATCCGGATGAATTTGCAACCAAAAACGTTTAAAATGAGGGATAATATGCATCTTTAACATGTATATTTATTCACATATCAAAAATGCTAAATCATTCAGCACTGAACTAAATCATTCAGAGGTAAAACAAACAACCCTAATTTAGTTACATTTGGAGTCGAGTATAACACTTAGAATGTACGTATCAGTTATAAATATAGACAGACTGGAACCGGGGTGGAAGCGGCCCCGGTGCGATGCCAACTAGCAGATTGCCTTGCCCCTAGGGAAAAACAAGGACCAAATTGGGGAAGCTTCACTGAGTTCTTCCTCCAGTCATTTTGTAGATTTTGACTGCTATTGGTGGTCCCCACATCTCCAACAACTACTTTGGGTTCTTGCCAAATTTTGGCGCTGGATATTGGTAAAACCATGTTTTTTGCGTTATTAGGTGCAATGGTGGTGATGATTGAGGATGAGGACGAGGTGCAACGGTGGTGGTAGATGTTTGGAGATTATTGAATGAAGAATTGGTGGTGGTGAGTGTTTAAATCTGAATGAATGTTGAATATGGAAGTGATAGTGTGTTTTTGGATATGGCGAACTAGGGTAAAATAACTGATGTTTTTCGATTTTATTGTAAGTGTAACAAACAATAACATCTATAAAAAAATAATTCAAAAATGATTAAAACAAACAATCAAATAAATATAACTAAAAAAATAAAAGAAAAAGATGATTAATTCATCGTACTTAATTTTCTGTGACAGTAATAGGTCAACATCAGATGAGTTTTAGTAGCACGAAAAATATAGAAGAAGATTAAGACCTGAACTAAATAGGGAGTTGTACCTACGCATCATAGGTTTCCTTGCCATGCTACCATTTTATATTATTATTATTATATTATTATTATTATTATTAATTATTATTATTATTATTATTATTATTATATTATAATAATAATAATAATTATTATTATTATTATTATTATTATTGTTATTATTATTATTATTATTGTTATTATTATTATTATTGTTATTATTATTATTATTATTATTATTATTTTTATTATTATTATTATTATTATTTTTATTATTATTATTATTATTGTTATTATTATTATTATTGTTATTATTATTATTGTTATTATTATTATTATTATTATTGTTATTATTATTATTATTATTATTATTTTTATTATTATTATTATTATTATTATGATTGGCCAACGATGAAGATTATCATTTTTTGTTTTATTATTAACATTGAATTTTGAATATAAAATAAAATTTGTACGGGTGGTGACAATAAAGCTAAAAAAAACTAATTACATATTTCATGTAAGGGGATGTCTTTTTTGCTTCCTGAGGGTGTTTGGTCGGAGGTGAAAGTCTAATCGAATCAGATGTTGGATGCCATTTAAACTAGCGTTTGAGAACGCGGAGACCAGGAAGCGAGAAAAAAAAACGTGTCAAAAATTGACCTCGCACGGATACGGATTTTTAGAGTTGTATTCGTGTCCATAGGTTGTGCGGACGTCGCATTTTGTCAAGGAATCTACACCCTCTTCCCCTTATAGATGTCAGAGTAAAATATAACACAAAAACTTACCATGTCTTTGTTCCATGATTTTGTTCCACCAATGTGGACAAGGTAAATGAAAGAATTTTTTTAGATTGTTTGTTAATTTTACAATATCATTCAGATATTCAACAAAACAGATCTTTTTAACCTTTCAGCACTTACCATTCACACGTATTAATCATTCAACATTAATTTACCAAACAACCCCTAAGTTGTATATTAAATAAGACAATATTAGATTTCATTAAGGATGTTTCGATAAGAGGTGATTTGAAAAAACATTAACTAATAGCATTTCATTTATTATTAGAAATATATATAATAAATTAATTAACTTTTTATTAGTATTTGAGTCAGACTTTTTTAAAACGCTGGTTGGTGCAATGTTCTATGACCGATGCATTCAAAGGTGTAAGAACCGATATTAAAACACCGCCTCTAGCATTAATAGATGTTACGTTAGCATTAAGGCTTCTCGTTCATGGGAACACATTTAAGTTAGACTCTAATTGGTTTAAGTTATTATTTTTATTAGGGTTATTGGATTTTAATAATCCGAACTTTTTTATATTGGCCGATATTAATCCCAACTTAAAAAATTCTCTGTGGCAATCCCAACTTGTAACTTATTTTCCTACAATAATCCTCCGTTAAAATTAACTTAACGCCGTTAACTTTTTTTCGAATTTCTAACCGATGTTTTAGGGCTTTTGATCGGGAGGACGATATGAATCTATTGACGTAAAATTTATCTTGAGACGATACTCCAAATGAAGAAATTTTAACATCCGATTTAAGCACCGTTAGGTTTAAAGACCCGATTTAAGACCGTTTGGTCGTTTGGAGCATCGACTCAAGGTAAGTTTTACATCAATAGATTCGTATCGTCCTCCCGATCAAAAGCCCTAAATATCGGTCAGAAATTCGAAAAAAAGTTAACGGCGTTAAGTTAAATTTAACGGAGGATCAATGTAGGAAAATAAGTTACAAGTTGGGATTGTCACAGGGAATTTTTTAAGTTGGGATTAATATCGGCCAATATACAAAAGTTCGGATTATTAAAATCCAATAACCCTTTTTATTATTGGCATGGTTGTAATAGGAATAGTATTAATTGTTTATAAATTATATATACTCTTGATAAGTCATCGGAATTTGTTATCCGGTTTATTCTTTTGTGAGTCAATTTAATAAAAAAAGTCTCCATTATTGTTTGGTTAATAACTTGAGTTCTAGAAAATAAAGGTGGTTGTATGTCAACCATAACTTAACTAGGAGTAAGAAGGCTTGTTTGTCGATCAAGTCTTGAAGTTCTTGGTTTGATTTCACTGGTGTAGCAAATTTATCCGGTTCAACATATATTGTAAACAAAATATTCGTTGATAGATTGAAAATTTTAGTCTCGTGAAATTAAGAAAGTGACTTGTGATTCTTATCTCACATATAAAGAACATTTAGAATAGATAGTGGCAATAGATTTAAATAAGTATATCATTCAAACACAAAATATTTGTTTTTTGGCCATGCTTTTATGGCAAGTCCCTAAATTTATTTAATATTAGTTGGTTTCTAAAAAAATTCAGTTAAATATTAGAAATGATAAGCATGGTTTAAATTTTGACATTATTATATGAAAGAAGATTTATAAATAACAAATTTGTTTTACTAATGATGTCATTAAGTAAATTTTTTAAAGACACATTCATTTCATAGACGCATATAATAAGCATTTGGATAAGCATTGATGCTTCTTCCTTGTCCACTACTTTATCCCACGTTTTTTATACATACCTAAAAATAATCTCGTAAAAATCTTCCCCTTAATTATTAGCAAGCCATAAATGCTAAGTAAATCAATTTGGTTCCACGTGTAAAATTACACCAGTCCCCATTATTTTTATAAAATATCTTTTTCGTCAATAATATAAAGAGAAAAAGCTTACGTAACTGCATGAATTACACGCTTGTTCGAATAGGTTATTGAAACACCCATCTCTTTAGCTCTCGTTATATATGTGCGTATATATATAGAGATGAGTGAGTGTACCATTTGACCATACAGGAACGGATTCATAAATTTTTTTATAGGAGGCAAGATGTGAATCTGATAACAAAATGAGTTGGGTCAAAATGACGAAAATTTTGATCAAAATATGAAATAACAAATGATAATTAAAAACCATGCAACATATAAATTCATCAACCCATTAATTAACCAATATTATTCTTAACATGTATATAAAAGATTTTACAGTATTTTTACTACCATGGTATAATTCAAGCCTTCGCTTTTAGATTATTTAAATCAAACTAAAGGGTATAGTTTGTATCTCTAATAAGAAATAAGGGATGTGCTTGAAAAATCAACTATTTCACGTTTAAATGACCCACCAAGCTATTTTTCTTTAAAAGTGAGCCCCACGATAAAAGAAATGTGCCTCCAATATGTGTATTTGGCCCCTTGTTGGCATGTTGCCTTCTGTCTACCAAAAATCCAAAAGAATTTACCTACTTTGACATAGGCATTCACAAACACAAACAAGCCGAAGGTTGATCTGTATGCGTTATGATACACAGTATACTAGGTTAGAGACCCGTGTTTAACACGGGATTTGATAAAAATAAAAATAATTAAAAATATCATATTTGTTGACAAGATAAAAAAACTCATGAAGAATACAATGGATTAAACAAAAAATTTCTAATACAAATGGATTAAACAAAAACTTTTCTAATAACAAAAAATTTCTAACCTTGTAAACATTAATCATAGCATGACAAGTCAGCAAAACTTTACTAATATTATGCCAAGTAAGCAATTAGAGGTTAGATTTGCTAAGAAAATGACATTTGGCAAGAATAGGTTTGGTTTATTATATTTATATACATGCTAATAGGGAAGGTCGGTGCTTTACACCGGCCTATCCCGTCCCACCATGCCACGTTTCAATTTTTTCTTAACGGTTTTAATCCCCGACTTTTAACGCATTGACGGTTTTAGTCCTCGACTTTTACTAATTGTCTTTTGAGGTCCTGATGAGTTTTTGACTTTGATCTCTTACTCTACTTTGACACATAGTACAACTTTTACTAATTGTCATTTTAGTTCCTGTTAAGTTTTCGACTTTGCTCTCTTACTCTACTTTGACATATAGTATGACTTTCATCGTTTTTTAACATGTGACACATTACGTTTTTTTGTCGTGACGTACGGGGCATGAGACTTTTTTTTCAACACATATGACGAAGTTAAATACGCAAGACCCGACTGCGTGATCCGGCCGCTGCAACGCGCGGCCTGATGTTAAATCTAGTTATTAACCGTGACCTCTACCACTAGACATGTGGCACTTCCTAATTGGACAACAAAAGTTTCGGACTTTGTTCGTAAAGTGTAGTGTTTAAATATATTTTGTTCTATGACTTATTAATAGAGCAAATTTTCTTCTATAAACTGCGCATTAGTTATTTGTACAATATTTTATATTTTATGGCCCAGGTATATATCAACATATAACATAACAGGCTTCCCTTTTTAAACCACTTGTACATTAAATTTTTATTGTTCATTTCTTTTGTTTTTCAGTAGGGTAATTTATCTAGTACTATACGTAGAAAACTGTTTAATCTTCATTTGTAGTTTTTGATGTAAAACATTATACACATGCTAAAAGATCGAAGAAAACTTTGAACAGTAACACAAAATGTTTTTTTAATTCCATGTGTGGTCTAGGGTATTTTAGTCTATATATGATTGCTATCAAGTTATAATCTCCTTATATCACACAGTCACACACACCACATATTTTGTGGTTTTCTGATACTAGTAGAGACCCGCGCGATGCAGCGGTGATGATATTCTCAATAAAATTTGTTTGGATGAATGGATTGCGAAGTTGAATGGATGTTATCTTTTCTCTGTTCTAAACTTGTGATTAGCGCACACAAATAAAAAGAATTTGGGTAATGGAGATAATCTATTTTTAAGTCCAATCGCTACAAAAATCAGAAACACAAATTGATTGCATCTTTTAATTAGGCATGAAAATGATGTTGATGATTATGACTGATATTACCCTTTAGACCAACACAAAAGAAATAAAATAAAAAATGGGAAATAATGTTGAACCGATTGATGCTTCATAAACATAGAACTTGATAAGATGATCACAGTCTATTCCTATTGCACCTAGAATTCTTCTTCCATCAAGACGACTCATCAAACTCATGTGACCTGCAAAACTTATCACCTTTAATTAAAATGGCCACCTACAAATCTACATCGCACCAGTGACCATAAACCATTTGACTAACATATCCAACCCAATTAACATGAACTAAGATTGCAAGTAATCAAACCTTAACTTGAACTTCTTCCATGTAGAGATTGCTAGCTGGCAGTGGAGGAGCATAACCTTTATTTATTAGTGACCCTACACCAACTTTACTATCAAGGACACTACTATTTGAAGTTTACTCACTAATCTCATCTCACTTAATCCCAAGCCACCCTTATTATTAGCACCAAGACACATATATGTCATAACATTTTCAGCAAGATTACCTAAGATCACCTGTAAAACAGTGCAATCAAGAACAATGGACCTGCAAAACAATGCCTACTCGTTAGCATTACATTACATTACAAGACACTTGCGCAAGAACACATTATTATAATGCAAACTGAAAGGACCTTGGAATTAAAGTCGTTTATTGGTTAGAAACAACCGTTTATTGGTTAGAAACAACCATTTTATTACTTAGGAATATTTCCTTCTATAAGTTGAAATCAAACTAAAAGAAAGAAAATGGAACCCAACCAACAAAACAAAAGGTATTGTTTGGCACGATGTGTGTAAATAACAAATGTTGATTCCATCTTCATCAACAACTACAAATTCCACACCGTTAAGCATAAACCAAGACCAAATCATTTTGTTAAAGGTACATAACTAAAAAGTTATACGATCCTAGTATATTGAAGAACATGGATTAAGATTAACTGAAATTTTAAGTTTTTAAGTTTTTGTAATTGTATTAAAAAAAATTAACTACCCATAAAAATAATATAGAATTCATCATCAAATCAACTTGATCACCACGGCCCTTCCTCATCCTTAACAACCCCAAAGTTTCCGGTTTTGAACCTATATCCATGAGCCCAAGAAAAAGTGCACTTTACATTAGTGGGGCAAGTATTTTAAACTTTAGCTACTGTGATGCTATAATATTTTGATGAATTTTTCGGTTCGATCAATATCTTGATATATAAAGAATTTACCTTCTTTAGAATGTATAATTGTTGCAAGGGAAGCAAGAGACACAAATCTACAACTATTATTAAGGGATTATCTTAATTTAACACTAACAATAATTTTTTATTCTAGTAGCACTAAACTTATAAAGGCACCCAAATCTACCCATTCAAATAAGGAATTCAACAAAAGCAACAAAAAAGAAAGAAATTCACACCAAAAAGGGGGACAAGTAGCAAAATAAACTCCAATTGTGAATTTGGACTCAACAATTCCACTCCATTTTCTGAAAAATTTTATTAGTCATTTTCTTTCTCTTCTCACAGACCTACAAAAAAGATGGTAAAGATCCAAACTCCACTGCTTCTTTCAAATTCATAGAAAACCAATAGATGACTGAATAATGAATACTTATGACTAACTATTATTGTCATTTAATAATCGTAGGATATGGCTCTCTCTCTTGTGTGTCTTCTATTTAGGCTGTTATTGTAGTAGTAATCGTTTTAGTAAGTAATAATTTTAAAGTTTAGCCACAAGCCTGCTTTACATGTAACAACATGATAATAGCAAATAGGTAACAAAAAATATAATCAAACTAAACTAATCAATCACAATCCTGAATAGAAGTGAGATAATCATATCCCTGGTAGAAAATTAATCTGAATTCTATGCTAAATTGAAAATTTTGCAAGGGAATTGCAACGTATAAATCACACCATAACCTTACCCATAGTGTCAACACCTCGATTATAGGAAGAAACATCCCAACTAAAATCACACCCTAACCTTACCCACAAATAGAAACTTACAGGTTTTAAGTAAAATTAGCATGATAAATGTAATAAAAATATAAATTTTACCCTCTACCATACCTTGTCTTCACTTTTAAGTTGGTTCGGTCACGAGTATTCGTGGCGAGAACATTGTTGAAACTTGATACCCACAACCTCTAAGATGTTTAGCAACATCTTCTGGTTCTATTCTAGCAGTAAGTAACTGGATGCGACTGAATTCATTCCATATATCTAAAAATAAACGATCATGACTTAATCTATATAGTTTTTATGTTACCTTCAATGGCCTAAAATGGGCAATTGTTCCATTGACACCATGAAAAAGAATTGGACACTGATTCTGCTTTATATATAGTATAGTAAAATGTACATTTTAATTAGATAATTAACAAAACAAATGGATACAAGAGGTATATACTTAATTACTTATTCTAGTTTAAAATGTACAATTTAATTAGATAATTAACTAAACAAATGGTACTGTAAAAATTAGTTTAAATTAACAAGTACCTTCCTATTTTTCCAGTAATACGCCCATGGGATTTAGAAGAGAACCGATGAGTATACCGACCAATTGCACCAACTGCACTTGTGCCAATCTGTATATTTGGGAAGTCGTGATTATTAGAGAAGTAGGTTGTCACCCATGAAAATTTCATTATTATTAAAATAAAAATTTATTAGGCTTATTTAGGCATTTACACCATTTAGGACATATATAGAATTATGAAAAGTGTTATATAACTCTACACTATCATTGAGTCATTGTAGTGCAATTGATTATTATATCATATGCTTCTTAATAGGATCAAACTTCAGCAAAAGTATACAAATGCATAGGCTGATTTCAAATCCATCAATTTCAAATCTCTGTTCCTCAATAATTACCATACCTTAAAATGTCAAATTAACTACTTAATACTTTTTATTTCATATTTGGCAGATATAATGAAACTTTTAGAAGCGATGCATAACTACATCTAGGTGTATTTTAAATAGAAATATATCTGAAGGTAATAAACAAATGAAGTTAGCAAATACAAGTTTTGGCATTCATAGTCAAATGAAAACTAACTAAGATAACAGTGCATCTTTTTATGTTTTGGAACAGAGTAAAATTAACATTCTTTTTTAAGCTTTAACTACCATTGCTTTTGAAAAACGTAAAGCAACCATTTGATGACTTCATTTAGCACAAAAAACTGAGAATACAAATAACTAAACAAAAAAGTACCCTAATATCTCCAGCTGCAGCCATTTTTTGTTCTTTGTTTTGCCATCCAACAACAACTGAGGAGTCTGAGCCTAGAATTAACTCTATCTGGATAACAGTGGAAAGAGTATAAATATCAATATATATAACACCAGCCACAACATGAAATCTGGAACTAATTCAAGATGGCAATCAAACTTTAATGCTTTAATTGAAAAGTAGAAGCGTAGATTAAAATATAGAGTAGTGATAGTGCATATCATATCTATAAGACTTGGGTCCTTAGATACAGGGCAGGGAATAGACTATATGTAAAGACAAATTCATAATGCAAAGTACACGTATTATATATATAAACATCAAACTGATCAAACACTCAAACATCTCCTGATCATCTTAATGTTTCAATTTCAAACAGCAAAAGCACATCCAAAGACAATCTCTTATAGCCATTTTTTTCTTATCCTTCATTACCTAATTCCAGATAGTTATATCACACAATAAACTATAATACACAATCCAAAGACCCTGTAAATTATGCATGAGCTACATACACGACTATCTACACAACATATAACATTAGTCATTTTCATTACTTCAACTCCTTGTACCATCAAGTGATCTCTATTTATTTTAAAAGACAAAAGTAACAATAATAATAAATCCATCTACTTAGGAAGGAGGACAAAAAAATAGCTTCTTACACTTGCATTTGATGTTGTGGAGAGCTAACGATTCCAAGAATTGGAAAGATTTATTGAACCATCTCTTAATGACATGGCAAGTCCCATTGTTGCATTAGCATGACGAGACAGCTGACTAAACCAAAATACCAAGGATTAAGGAATCAAAGAATATAATTAAACCCGGAAAAAAAACCATCTTTTTAAAATAAATATTGTTTACCGAGATGCCTGCACGCCTATTAATCCCCGTAAACCTGCAGAAGCCATGATTTCTATAGTGGATACAGAAAATAACTGATGCCTAAACACAGCATTAGCAGCTGCATCACTATCACTTCCTTTTACTGCAAGGGTCCCACCAACAACGATAATATTGTTTTTTGATATCTGTGATTGGATATCACCGTTCATCGACATTCTGCAATTTTGTGAATTAACGTTAGAAGCATGAGAGAGTTTACATCATTTGGAGAGACATGCAAAAACAATGTTGATTATTATCAAAAATAGTGTTTAATCTATTCTTTTGATATAACAAATACATTTTCAATATAGGTCCCATGAAAAGATACAGAGATGGGAACTGTTCCTTTACATTAGCTCTGCAAAATTTCAATTTAAATTCAAACTTGCATTTAAGAAAATTAGAAATATCATCTATTTATTTACGGTCAGATCAAAGTCTCTTGTATCCATATTAGATATATACTTAATTACTTATTGTACTTATAAATATGATAATTAAGTATAGTAAAAATCTGCTTTAAGCTATTTTTTACAGTACCATTTGTTTACTAAAATAAGCATGGTAAATATAATAAAAATATAAACTTTACCTCTACCATACTTTGTCTTCACTTTTAGTTGGTTCGGTCATGAGTATTCTTGGAGAGAACATTGTTGAACCTTGAAACACATAGCCTCTAAGATGTTTAGCAACATCTTCTGGTTCTATTCTAGCAATAACTTAATGTGAATAAATTCAGTCCATATATAAAAAAAACACTCATGACTTAATGTCTTAATCTATATTGTTTGAGTTTTGTGTTACCATCAATGGCCTAAAATGGGCAATTGTTTCATTGACACCATGAAAAAGAATTGGACAATGATTCTGCAAGTCTTATAATGCTTTCATACAAGAGCATCTAAAAAAGCTACATATCTACATGTTATAAATATTCATACACTATAATTATTCACCATAAGGCTCCTTCCTATTGAACACTTATAGCTCAACGACATTATAAATAAAATTAGCATTTTCTACTCTACAAAAATTCAATTAGGTTTCAACACAATAAAGACCAGCTTATATGATTAAGTTAAATATGCAATATGAATACTACTACCTCAAAAATAGTTTAAAAAATAGCTCATTTTGGTAAAAAGAAATCATTGAAAATTTTAGTCTTATATGCAATATGAATAATAATACCATCAACGACGCTTCTACATGATCTTATTTCAGAAATAATACACCAACTATGAATTTGGATTCTTATGGTTGAAACTCAAAAATAATCATTTAAACAAGCATGTGGTGTGCGTGATTTCAAAAGTGTAAAAATGTTAAAATTTGTTTAATGTAGTCCCAAATCAAGTAGTTTGCAAAAGTATATCTCATAAAATCCCATAGTGATGGTTAAGTAGTGGGTTAGCATTTCAAGATCGAAAATATATTACCTCCAACATAGGTGAGCATTTGGGTAGTTATCGTTTCATTCATCATTCGGTTCAGATTCCAACACCATGTTCGCATCATCATTTTGAAGAAAACAAGCCCCATGTGCAGTTCCTAATCCTATACATATAAACAATGGTGATGTGAGCTTGAGTTATGTATACATTTATTGAACCAAAATGGAATTAAGTAATGGTGTATGCAAGACTCTAGCCAATTCACTTCAATCATACAAACAGAGCCAGTTTACGTTGCAAGGATCGAACTATAGTCTTAGCATGTTTGACTGCCATGGATCTCCAAGCTCCTCCTCTTGAACACTACAAGAAATGATAAAATTGATTAATTGTTATATCTGTGACAAACCTGCATCAATGAAATCTAACATTTTCTTATGGATACAATAGTGAGGGCAATGGAGATGAGGAGTTGGAAGGAGTGCTAGGGTTTTCTGAGAGAGAGAGAGAAAGAGAACGTATATGAGGTTGAAACTGATTCTGCTGATAAATGGACTGAGAGAGCGTGTATAGACCGAATTCAAAGGGGCTTATTTTGAAAACCAGGGACTGAAGTATAATTATTATTTTTTTGGTTTAATTGAAACTTGTGTTAAAAAGTCCAAAATACCCTTAAAAATGTTTGTACATTGTGCATCATTTAGCAGTACGTGGTTGACATTATGGGTGTCCTTCCAATCTGCATTATAGATAGTATAGATATATAATTCGTGTTAAACGTCTTATCTTGCCGCCTTCGTTTTGCCTATCCTTGTCAATCATTCGCCTTCGATGCCAATAATGGTTGTCGTATCATCTGCGTTAAATTATTAGTGTGGGCTTCGGTTTACGAGATTGTATGGGTTTATCATCAGAGACCCTTAGCTATGGTGCATATTATGATTTTATGAGTTAGGGTCTTCGTTGGCTTTATAAGCTATATATGTCCCGTCGCAAAGTGCATATAACTTTCTCGTTAAAGACTCGATAGATAATATATGCCACAACGATATATTACCATTCATACATTAAAAAAACCCCAGAAAAGAAGTAAAATAGTAACACAATGAAATGAATATGTTACAAACTACAAAGTGGTTGTTAGATTTTTCTCGTTGCGTATATATAGCTTGATTGTTTTACAAAATGTGAGGTGCAAATCAGAATTGAAAGCCCATTTCTTTGCATGTTAATGTAGAGAGAGGCTGGGCTGGGTTAAGCCCATGTATCTGAAGTGTATTGGTTCAAAGTTGTAGCCCAATCATTACACTGTGAACACGATACGATAATAATA
Organism: Tagetes erecta; assembly: GCA_030867185.1. Taxonomy (NCBI): domain Eukaryota; kingdom Viridiplantae; phylum Streptophyta; class Magnoliopsida; order Asterales; family Asteraceae; genus Tagetes; species Tagetes erecta. The sequence goes on from CM061487.1 coordinate 95,767,848, forward strand.
AACATCAAATAAACAACTCTAGCAAAAAAACTAGACTAAAAACATTCAGGTGGCGTTTGATTTGTAAAGGAGATTACAAATTAATATGTAGAGTTGATATAAAAAGTTTCATGGTCAGGCCCGAACTAGTGTTTGATATAAAAAGTTTCATGTCTTGAACGTTATGATTTAAAGTAAAGTAGGGAAGTAAAAGTGATAAATATGTCAAAATAGCCAAATAGGGTAGGTGTGTCATATTCATAAATACGTCAAATTGGATTTTTGGTGCCAAAAATATAAATTTGTCAAAGTAAAGGAAGTAAAAAACAAAAAAAAATGGCAGAGCCAATTGAACTTGCGACCTTGGCCAACAGAAGCACTTACAAAACGCAAGTAAAACAACTCTAATGCATATTTGTTTCACACAACTCAAGTGTGTTAACTCTGATGGACTAATTACCACTGGATAAGTGGCGAGGCCCAATTAAGGTCACCGATCTTTTATATTAGAAGGCTATATAATACAAGAATGTTACTAAAAACTATTTTTTTTTTTGTTTTAAGATTAAAGAAAAACTATAAGAGAAAAGATATATTTTATATGCAAATATCTAATTTATTAAGTCTAAAAGCGGATGGGGTTGGTCATTGGTGACGCTTGTGTTGGAGTACCAATTTGAAGTTTTAATCTTGCAATGAAATGCTATGGTAATTTATCCTAAAACACTAAGGCTAACCTCTTAACAAACTAATAGAAACGAAAATTAATCAGTTCTGAATTTGTCAATATTATGTTACATGAATCATCATCAATAATAAAAGTGTAAAGCTCTGTTTGTTTTTTGCAAAAACATCTTAATATCCTCTTATGTCTGATTCGGTCAGACGAATTAAGATATAAGGCTGTTTGTTTTTTCTTTGTTATTAAGAGGTAAAACATCTTACTACCCTCTTAACCAAATAGAGGTTTTCCAACCTCTAACTAACCTCTTAATTAACCTTCTTCCCCATCCCCTCCCCTCTCCCCTCATAGCCGTGACCAACCACCACCGCACCACCATCAGCCGCCGCCATCCACCTTCTCGTCTACTCAGTCGCCATAACCCACCATCTCCGACGAGGCTGACGCCGGTTCGGCCGACCACCCTCCAACCACCATCGTTCGGGTAATTTTAAACTTGCTTTCGATTCGTTTTTAGATGCTAAACAATAGCCCAAGCACTAAGTAGATTACTACACACATTTGATTGTTCAATTTGGTGGATTAAGAAGCTAGAAATGAGGAAATTGGGGATAATATGATGTTTTAGAAAAAACAAACAACATTTATGATTCAGATTTCAGACATTTGAACCATCTTTTAATATTCAGATGTGGTATTCTAATTCAGACGCAATTCTCTTACAAAAAACAAATGGGGCCTAAGTCGTGATTGTTATTGGTCAAACTGTTAGTATCGACAAAAAAGTGTTACTTTTAAATTTTAAAATCCCAAATAGGCGGTTTGGAAAAAAAGTTTGTATTTGCCACGTAAATACGAAATTTTAAAATACATCATGTTATTACGTTAAAAAGATAAACAGATGATTATTTAAGTGAAAATAAATTCATAGTTAAAAAAACGTGAGTTCATTGATAGTTAACCCATCAAAGGGAAAATAGACAATATCTTGACAGGTTTACTTGGGTTGTTACAAATAGTATCATATCTTACTCCGAGAGCCGGACTCCCCCCGGGGGGGGGGGGGGGATATCATGTAAGTCTCATATCGGTTGAGGTGGAAAACAAAATATATTTTTTTCGAAGGGGTGAGATCTTTCTACCAAGACCGTCTCGCTTGAGCAAGAAACTCGTTGGGTGAAAAAAATAAGCCACGATTCCTGGATGACCAACCTATAGAGGAAAAGATGATAATGCCATGACATAGTTTTACCTGAAGTGTATGTTACAATTATAATGGTGAAGGTGAAAGAGTACAATGAAAAATAAAAAAATCATATCAAAATATATAAAATACCATGAAACTGCAACATAACACCATTAATTTGAAGTTAATGTTTTATATAATCAACCAAACGAAATGTCAAACAAATACCAGACATCAATCATGTACGAATAGTAATAGTACTGAAATTAGGTCATGAGAAAAGATTAAGCAAAACCCAACCCAATGTGTCAGCCAACATGGTCGCTAGCTTGTAATGACAAAAACAGTATCCATATTCCATATGTTAACACAACAAAAACAGAAAGTGCAAGTGAAATTTGTGGGTGTTATCAAATGAAACAAAAAATATTGGTTTTTTTCTAATCAATTCCGGCCCTCATTATATAAATTATTAGATTTAAAATGGGTCATATCATATGGACCTTCAATACATTTTATCGTCATTCAGTTTCAAATAGTCCGCCAAGGTCACATGCCACTCAATAATGTTGTAATAATGTTTTGTAAATTCTAGAAAGAAGAAATTAAACATATGGGTGTTATATGCATGTTTGTAGAATACACGAGTATACAAAATAATTTTTTTTTTTGAACGGCAAATTTCATTTCAAACAGCTAGGGAACTAGCAACTGTACAAACCAATTTAAAAAGAATAATTACACCAAGACAACCAATTTATATAACTAAGAGTCGATCTGTTTTTGATCCAAAGATAGGAGAATGATTTGATCTCTTGGAATAACCTTTGGAGATTAACTGGTTCTTCATTATGAAGAAGATTGTTGCGGGCTTTCCAGATGCACCAAGCCGTGGTTAGAATTATGGCTTGTCTAAGTTTTTTTGAAGAGTTTGAATCTTGTGTCGTCTCATTTGGGATAAGAAGATCCTTCACCGTGAATGCGAATATGTGGGGGAGTTTGATCCAACTAGCTACTCTGGCCCATATTTGAGCGGTTGTTTCACATACAAAATAATTAATGATGCTTTTATTATACATGATTTATATATATATACAAACCTCACAAATAAAACAACAATAGTACGTGGCACTTTATTATAGGAAAATTGAATTTAAATAATCTCGTCTTTTAATCATTGGCTAAAATAATACTAACTTTAAATATTGTTTTCAATAGTCCCAACTTTCAAACTATTTTTCACTAATGGTCCCCCGGTTAAATTTTTCTACTCCGTTAAATTTTATGCTAATGTGGAATTTTTCTAATCATTTTCAATGTGTTTTAATCTTTTTAACCTCAATAAAATACCTATTAGCGATCAAACCATCACACGTTTCCGATCGTGAGCCGAACAACATTGACAAGATTAAACTGTATGACCCTCAGTCAAATGGCTTGAATTATAGGGTTTTCAGATTGGGTCGGAGGTTTTCTCACTTAAGTTGAATTTTCTTTTTTTATTATAAGAAACTATTGATGATCGCGTCATGAGTTATTGAATAGTGAGTGACTTAAAGTGTTAATAAAAAAAAGGATATGGAGTGGTAAAAAGGGCATTCAACCAACCTGTCGTTGATTAAGGCCGGGGGCTTACACTTGAATGGTGCTATCTTCTTTATGCATGTTTATTCCTTCTACTTTTCTGCTTTAATTTTCCTTCATCATATTATATTTATTACTTTTACTTAAATGTTTTCTTTAAACATGTAATATTATGGTTTGATTTAACTAATACTGAAGAGTACATATATAGGTTGTAACATATAAACCTACAATAATATACAGAAATGAAGACTAATTAATGAGATTATTTTTTCACATTAGCATTAAAGAATTAAAGTTACCCCGGGTAGCCGGGCTTTATTCGTTTCGCTGTCCAAAAAAAAAAAAAAAAAAAGCATTAAAGAATTAAAGAGTAAACCCTTAAATCCCATGTATAGTTTTTAGTCATGACATGGTAACATATGAAAATAAGAATTTATGTTGAATTTGTTACTAAATGCATGTGTTAAATGGTATATACATATATGTTACCATTGATCATATATCTTCATATTAGTTAATGTTTGACTGTTTTCTTTCTTTAATTTGTTTTCTAAAAAATAACGACATTGCAATATATACTAGTGGGGTAAAGGTAGATTTAATATTTAAAATTTGAAAAATTGGCGTGGAAGCTAGCTTTGTTAATATATATATATACGTACGTAAAGAGGGAGGGACCCAATTACGTTGATTGGAGGGTTACGTACGTAAAAAAGAACAAACTTTCCGGCCTGCCCTAATTAAGGCTCTCACATGGTAGTGAACACAAAATGCAAATCTAACTCATTCCATATGCAACAAACTACGTACGTACGTGTACACCATATATATATAAGAACCATATCTAACTTAAACAACTTAATTTAACTTAACTTAACTTTTAAACGTGGTGAAGTTGTGAAGATCGATCATGATAACCATTGAAAATGATTGAAACGTACGTAACACTTATAATTTATAAATCACCATTTTTGTAATAATATAGATCGAATTATAATTTATATAAGAACATTCAAGGGCTTAGTTATTTGCTAGCCAACAACGCTTATATATATAATCTTTTAGCCGTTAAGACGTATTAAAGTAATTTAAGCCTAAAGAATGAAAATATATCTAACTTGCTCCGGGCCTTAATTTACACAATTAAACAATGTGCTTCCATGCATGGTTATGTAATTTTGAACTTCAAAACTGAGGTTAGTTTAGTAAGCTAAACAATAAAGCATAACACCACGATCGAGAAACTAAAAGTTGTAGAAATAATGATTAAAAAACGTGTTTGGCTTTCAAAACTTTCCATTAGAGCCTGTCTCGTTTGAATTCCTAAGTAAACCATAAAGTGAAAAACATGAATAATAAAATATTATCATATATTTTTGGCATATCAATTTATTTAATAATAATTAGTTAATGCAACTTTGAATGTGGTGTAGTTAATGAAAAACTTAGAATTTTAAAAAAAGACCTAACTTTAATTCTCACCTAACATTATGTTGAGAGGGTCAATGAAGGGAGACTTATGGAAACACAAATTTGATATTTGAGCCAAACGGGGTTTTACCGCTAGCTTGTTGTTGTGTCTAGGGATATATGGGGGTTTGCACCGAATTGGAGTCGGGTTTTCCCGAAACAAGTGCACATGGGCTACCTAGCGCTCTCTGTATTGACAGACCGTATGTGATCGTCTTTTGTCATTGTGTTACCCCATATAGCCAAAAAAATTTCGTTATTCAATAAATTTATTACTTAATAGAGTGGAGCCCTTAGCTTTTGTGTGTATGAAAAGTTGCATTGACTGCTCCATCTATGATTGTTGGCCACGTTTCAAATATGTCGGCTTTCTACGGGGTAAGGCTACTTGTGTAATATGTGTAATGGTTAGGGCTGTTTGTTTCATCTTTTAATGGTTTAATTCAGTGCTTAACTATTTAGATTCAACATTCAGAGCGTTTGTTTCATAAAAAAAGCATCTAAATGATTCAGTTAATTGCTGAATGGTTAAGAGACAAAAAGATGTTGAATGAAACTGAATGGAGAATATACCAACTTTACTCTCATATGCATTTCTACCTCAACATTTTTCTCATTGATAAAGCCTCTTAATGGTTCAGACCTTTTAACCATTCAGCACTTAATGATTCAGATTTGCCAAATAGCCCCTTTAGTGTCTTTTCGACATATTTTTGTCATGTGAATGATAATTGAACAATACGTATTAACGTAAAAAGTAATTTAAAGGTTAATGTCGTGTAATGTTCCACCATCGTTATTCAATCATTTAATTCAACAATTTATTTATTAATAAAAGTAACAAAATACAAACCATGCTCTTTCTCTGTGTATGTCGTATATTTTTTTTAAGATCTAACAATGTCGGTTTTCTCAATTAATGCATCCCGTAAAGGTTAGTAATACATTTATAATAATTTTTTCATACTATCTCTTGTTGTTTTCCCCCTTTTTTTGATACTTGATGTTTATGTCGGTTGCGTTGTCGTATCTAAGGATTCGTAAAGCCGGAAGTATACTTTGCATGGCCATAAAACCCATCATTCATCTCGTGTCGCTTCTTTGTTGAAAATAAGGTTTCTCTCATTTCAAATCTTGAGTTATACGTAAGAATAACATTCAACTCTTCCGGAACCGATTTCTACAACGGCTTTCATCTATCGTGGGTCTGGAGTGAAATAATATCTTGTGACCCTTCCCAAGCTGCTTCTCAATCTCTTGTAATGGATACTCTTCGGTAAATGAATTGTGGTGGGTCAGCATCATCTTCCATAAACTAAGCAGTGAGTTTAACCGCACTTACAATCGCCTCATCCATATATCTCCATTCGTCGGTTGATGTTATCGCCACTTGATAATGATGATAATGACGAATAGCAGGTATCCGTTCTAGAAAATATTAGTGTGTGGTTTGAGAGAGAATTATAATTGAGTGTGAGTTTTGGTAGATAATATGGTGTGATTATGTGAGGTTTTGTTGTTTAAATTGGTTAAAAATAATTTTGTATTTTTACTTTTGGTCAATGTAGTTGAAAGACTACAAGTAGCCATCGGAGATTTCACAAAGTGGTGTGTGAGCGTTACCTTAAAAAAATGGGTCTGACGCTCATTACAATCAGTCTAAATAGATTAGACGGGCAATGCTCCCTTGGTCTAGTGGTCCAATAGAGAGATGAAAAACTTTCCTTTTTTTAAAAGTGGTGACTTTAGGTTAAGGCACTTATTATTATTTACTAACTTAGTGTAACTCCCTTATAACATATAAACTGTTGTTAAACAAATAATAAAAAAGTTACAAAATATATTAAATGAGATATAAAAAGATTGTAAAACTAATAATCAGATTAGCATAAAAACTAAAATGTTAAAAATATCATAAAAATAGAGGATAAAATAATCAAAAAGTTTATTAATTTTTGGTATTTAATTTTAGTCGGATAAAGCACTTAAAAATAAAGTTTTCTTTCAAAACCTAAACCCAAAAAACTTAATCAAGAAACTTAAACCCAAAAACTTAAACCCCCACCAACAAAATAAACCTCCCAAAATCCTAACCGTAAAACTAAACCCAAAAACATAATTCAAAACCTAAAAGACTAAAATTAACCTAAAAACTCAAGTGTAATTGAAAATGCTAAACGTTAAATCGAAAAGACCAAAGTTAACCTAAAACCTAATAAACTGAATCATAAACCAAAACCTTAAAGAAAAAACTTAAAAGATAAAACTTTAAAGTAAAAATAAAACTAAAATTAAAATATGAAAAAAGCAAAAAAAAAAAAAAAGAAAAAAAGAAAGAAAAACAACAAAACAAATACATATTATCTATTTGGAATAATTAACAAAAAAGCCCATGAATGATGTTTAAAACTTGCAAATCTAACAACGGAAGTCAGAAGTTCGATTCTCAAACAACGTGTGATTTTTCTTTTTATTAACAAAAAAGTTAATATTTTAAGAGAAAATTGGTATAATTGCGAGGATTATTCTAGTAATGAAAATTGAATGTGAGATTGACACATCAAATGTTTTTATGTGGCAATAATTTATCAAATTTGAAAGAATAACATGTGAAATATATTTACCTTTGTATTAGTGTAGGTAGACATAGATTTACATGTTATCACATGTCTTCATATAATTGTGTATGAAATTTTATTTACCATTGTTACTTTTCACAAAATTTCTAGCGTATATATGGGTTTGCCGCTAGTATAAGATGACTAATGTGTTGTTGGCCCACTAGAAACGCCTTTGTGCTAAGTGTTTTAGACTTTGGGCAAATCATGTGTTCGAGACCTTCTCCGGGCACTTTTTATTGGTTTTCTTTACATTATTTTCTTATGTATTCTTCTAAACTAAAATTACGTCTTCTTGATATCAATTTCACCTGATGAGGTTTAGTTTTTTATCCTAAAATTTTGAACATCATTTATGTCTCCGTCTTAACAAATGTGATACCGTCAGAGGGACATAGGTGCCACAACATTCGGTTTTGTCCTACTCATGCTCCTAAATTAACACAAAAAAGACAATACGTTATGGTCTATATAGGGGCACAAAGAAGAAGCTAGCCATCTCAGCAGTGTGATGGGGCGCAACACCACAACAGTGGTTGCGTGATAGGGCGTGAGTATGTGGGTGTGGTTGGTTTCACGTCGTGATGTGATGAGTTTGTGTGGGTTTTTAAAAACATTTAACTAATCACATCACCATTATTTTATAATCATTATTAAACACAACTTCTAATAAATGTCGCTCATATCAAGTGACACCTAGTTATTGCCTATTTGACACCACTTTTTTATACTTTTGTAACAACTATCATCGTCGTAACACATAGTCTAATATACACGATGTCCAGGTTGATCTTGAGACTTTTTTCATTTAAGTAGCAAAACATCTACCATGTCGACAAACCCCGACTTTATATAATTATATTTAGTTTGCATATACATGATGTAGTTAATGTAAATTCATGAGAAGTTCAAACACAATAAAATGTTAAACACAATAAAATGTTAAAAGAATTAAAGTAGCCAACAGGAGATCTCTCAATTGTTCTTCTTAAAGGATGTCATATCCATCATTGCATATCTATAAACCGACAGTCTGATATTCATACAATTTTTCTCACTTTACAAAATTAAACAAACATGAAATTTAAATAAGTTGTAAGGTTAACTATAAAAAAGAAAAACAAAAGGGTGGTGGTTGTGAGAATTTATAGGGTGTGAAATGCCCCTTTTCTCATGTACAACGTGGATGCCTCACATTTACCAAGTTCACACTATAACCAGGGCTCCACTATGTCTCCTACGTGCCCCTTTTTTAATTCAACTTTTATTTTATTTTATTATAATAATAATAAATGTGATATTTGTGGAATTTCTATCACATAATTAACATATATCTTTTCACTTTAAAATATATATAAGTGTGTTTTTAGTCAACGCTTATGGTAAAAAAAAGTCAAGATAAAAAGTAGAAAAGAAAACCTTACAAAAAAGACTATTTTAAGTTTTTAGAGCCAAAAAAATGTAAAACTGATGGGAGTGTATTTCGATAGATATTTATATAAGTTATATGTAGAGTGTAATGAACGCTGCAATAATATATTTTGGGGTCAAATTGACAGCACCCGCCATTAATGACGACTTTTGGTCATCTGCCTCCGATCCTATTTTCTAGCCAACATTAACTCTTTTTTCCTTTTTTATTTTTTTTAGATTTACTTGAACTTTATAATAACACCATTGTTTAATAAAACATATATCAATAGTATTATACTTTTAACTTATCTACCTAACATTTTTTTAATAAACCTAAACTTAGATTTTTAGAATATACTATGGGGCATGTACTATATATGTTGTTTTGGTTTTTGAGAACATTAGTTTGTTGTTATATTTTGGGTATTTGATCTTATTTAATTAGTTTAATTCTTATCTTTAAAATCTTTTCATTTTGACAATTATTAAACTTAATTTCAGATAGTTATTACTTCATCTGTTCCATTTTAAATGTTCATAATTTATTTCTGATTGTTCGAATTTAAATGTTCATTACAAAAATAAAAGTATAATTTTTAATTTTACCTTTAATTATTTAATACAAAAAAGCTACTTTACGACTAAAAAACAAAATACTTTAATGACATTATTGTCATTTTATAGGTTAAAAGTATATAATACTTCACTCTTTCTTAAATTTTGTGTTGTAGTCCCATGACACTTAAATTGAGACGGAGAGTATATTACATAGCCAAACCGAATACTGAAAAGATCGTTTAGACTCTTATGTTATGAAGCATAAATATTGAACTCATGTATCATATATTGTTGATGATCGATCTTGTTTATTTAGTCTCTCTATTCGGAAACACAATCCTTGAAACAATACTTGTGGGACTTCATACTCTATATATAGAGGTGGCAAATCCGGCCGCCATAGAAGTAGACTCAGACTCAATTGCTCCTTTAACGCCTTATAGAAAGACAGAGAAAATATTTTAATGCTTTATAAATGCGTATCGATGAATAAAAATATAGATGATCATTTATTACCACCGATATATCTAAAGAAAAAAAAACATTTTGGCCGGATGGAACCTTTTCAGTCTTCTCTATGAAGTGAAAAGTGAAGGTCCATTTTAATTGGACTAACATGATAACGTGGATGACATGGTGGTGATATGGATTAAAAAAATGTAAGATTGATAATATTTTTTTCTATATACACACATACATATATGCCAGTTTACATACATAAAAGGTGTAAGAAATTTGCATCAATTGAACTTGAAGTTGAGTATCTAATTAACCCTACCAAATATCTATGTTTTCTTGTTCTTCCCCAAGTCTCTACGTTTTCAGTTTCACTTACAATGAAAAACCCTACATGTTTTAAAATAAAAAACTTAAAATCTTGAACAAAATATTTAATTCTTCAATATTTCAAATATTTCAAGTATAAAAGAAATTGGTAGCTTTTTAATTAAATTCATAATCTCCATATTTATTCGCTTGTACTTTCTCAGTCGTCCTAGCTATATTTATATTTGCTATGCATTTATAACTATGGAATTATTGTTACCACATACGTCTATAAATGTAAAGTTTTAGTTTTTTTAAACACATTTAACGGACTCTTATAACTACTTTTAGTGTAATCTAATAACCCTTTAGGACATGTAGACTTCCAGTTATCCACTAACACTTGCAAAAATATAACTATATACATAACACAAATGTTAGTTGGTCTTCCGCTCTAATGGCATGAGATAATGGTTTAAGCTTGCGATCTTTACGGTTTCAGGTTCAAAACCACACTCAAAGAGGTTTTCTCACAATTATGGGTATAACAGTGATATTTTTCTTAATTAGATGAATCAAGCATGAAAAGTTAAAATCAGTATGAATGGTTGGCATTACTTTTCAAAAGGCCTACTTAAAACCGGGTCAAACGCCATTTTAAAAACATTACACCCAAATTATCATATATATTCATGAATTTACAAAATCCATAAAAACAAGAGAAAGTTACTAAAACTGGGCAAAGTTACACTAACTTTTCTCATGATAATTATTTATCTTTCTGTCTATAAATCCATCACCGTACATAGAAAACCACATAATTCTTCAAGTAGAAGAGTTGGGGGTTAACATGTGTCAGAATATCAACTAATGGCTTATTCTACATGCTAAACCCTTAGTTATTAGTATGCATTTTGCATTGTGAAAATTATAAATATATGTTTTCTTTATCAGAGATGTAAGCTAAGCTGTTAACCTATAGATTGAATGACTAAAAAATACTTAGTTTGAAAGTAGGTAATCATTTTATTAAAAAATTAATCAGCTTTAACCGATTTGATAAATTTCATTTAAATTATTATATATCTAGTGTAACAATTTTATAATAATAAATATATAATACCTTAAACTGTTTAATATATATATCTTGAATTTTCAAACACATGATTTTAGTTTTGTAACTTCAAACTAGCCCAAGAACATATCATCTTCTTCCACTGATAAGTGGCCAAGAGAGAGAGAAAGAAAAAAGAGAGATCATATGCTCTCATCAAAGAGATGCCTTCTTTAACCCTCCCTCCAATACTAACACTTCTACTTCTCGTATCTACCACCATCGTCGTCACCGGAATCCCTTTTCGCTTCAAAGAAGCCCCGAAATTCTACAACTCACCAACCTGTCCACCCGCCGACGACCTCTGCTCCGCCAATGCAATTCATGTAGCGATGACTCTCGATGCCGCATACATCCGAGGAACCATGGCCGCAATCCTCTCCGTCCTCCAACACTCTTCCTGCCCCGAAAACATTCGTTTCCACTTCGTAACTTCTACCTCCTCTCACACCGACAATATCCCGTTCATCATCTCAGCATCTTTCCCTTATCTCCGGTTCAACGTCTACACATTCGATGACAACGCTGTTGCGGGTCTTATTTCCACTTCCATCCGCTCCGCACTCGACTGTCCGCTAAACTACGCCCGAAACTACCTTGCGGACCTTATACCAAAATGCGTAAAAAAAGTAGTGTATCTAGACTCGGACTTGGTACTCGTTGATGACATTTCCAAGTTAATGGCTACACCTTTCGGTGACGATAAAAAAGTACTCGCGGCACCCGAATATTGCAACGCTAACTTCACGTCCTACTTCACTCCAACTTTTTGGTCCAACCCTTCACTCTCTATAACATTTTCGGAGCGAAACGCGTGTTACTTCAACACTGGAGTTATGGTGATTGATTTGGTGAGATGGAGAGAAGGTGATTACACTACAAAGATTGTTGAATGGATGGAGCTTCAGAAAAGAATGAGGATATATGAATTGGGATCATTGCCTCCTTTTTTGTTAGTGTTTGCGGGAAAGATTGCTCCAGTGGATCATAGATGGAACCAACATGGGTTAGGGGGGGATAATTTCGAAGGGCTGTGTCGGGATTTGCATCCCGGACCGGTGAGTTTGTTGCATTGGAGCGGGAAGGGGAAGCCGTGGGTTAGATTGGATGAGAATAGAGGTTGTCCGTTGGATGCACTTTGGGAGCCTTATGATCTTTTGCAAACTTCAAATGTTCTTGAATCTTGAGGTACGGTACAAGATCGATCTACTTAATCACTTAATTGTCAACAATTTTCCCAAAGTTATAAATCGTGAAGAAAATATATACGGATCAATTTATATGTATATCGATCTATACGAATGTTGTCTACGTATTTTGAATTCGATCCATTGATGAGTCTAAATGAGTCTCTGAGATCGTTAAGATGGTATTTAGAACACGAATTTTGGGGAAATAATGTTGTGTGTAAATTATAAGAACGTACGTACTAGATTTTGATCTTTTAATTACTAGCATAGTATTAATTGTAACACACAAATATATACTCTGTAACTCGGAAACAATATGTACGTGTTGAAAGATGAAATGAATGATATATCTCTCATCATAAGATATATATATGATAATAATGTGTTATGATGAAAGAGTTGGTGTAAGTTGTTATACTTTGATAAATATTCCTTGTTGTAAGGTGTCACAAGGCAAAGTTTTTCATAAATAAAGAATTATATACCCGTTTGATGTGTGTGATAATTCATTCGGATCGATCCCACTTGGTCTAGAAATTGGGCATGATTATAAATTTCGAATAAGAATAAAGAAAGAAAGAAATTATAAATCAAAAGTAATAATGCTAGAAGAATTTTTAAGCCGGCCAATTCATTCTTTGAAATAAAGCTAAAGAATATTTATCATTCTTAAAATTAACAACAAAGTTGAAGTTCATACATGTTTTCACACATTTGTGCACAAGTCTAGCATTTTATATAACCTTTATTGAGTCAAAACTTTTCAGAAAATATACTGTTTGTAGGTATTGAAAGAATGTTTTTTTACTTTCATTTTAACTACTCTACTAATTATAATTTACCATTAAACTATTGCAACATATATTGATCATATATATTAAACCAATTAATTACTTTGCATATATAGCTAAATAATTCATTTCATTATATATGTTTTAAACTATTTAAATGGGTCCTTCTCCATGTGAAATGCCGCGTTTGGACACCCTCAAAGATCCACTCATTTAGTTCTTCTTTCGTCATATGAGTAACTTGCATGTTCTATTCTTTGTAAACATATATATATTTTTTTAAAAGGAAGATTCCATCAACTCTCTTGTGTATTTAAGAATTTATATTATTAAACTCAAGTTACTTTAAATGTTAAATAAAATAAAATAAATTTCTACCAAAAAATATATCACTTTAAAAGAAATTTATTTTATTGACAAGTTGTGTAAAGAAATTAAGCATGATGAAAATAAAGAGATCATTCAAACCAATGAAGTCATGTGTTGAACATACTGTCGGTGCTATAACAACTTTGTCTTTTTTTCCAAGATAAGTTATGATAGATCATAAATAATATGAAAGCGAGATGAGGGAAGTGGGAACGATCAATATTATTGAGGTTGATAGCTAGAGGCACATGGTGAGCAATTAAGTTATTGGTGCATGCACGAAAGATCAAAATACGAACGTCGATACATTCATTTCACTACCTAATATTTCTATCTCCTATTCATTACTTTTCTTTGAGCAATTAAGCCCCGGCCATCAGATCTCTAAGGTGACCGTAACCAAGGAGGCATCAGTGATCAGACGGATGTATGGATGCATTATTTGAATAGACATCCAAGAGAACTAACAAGACGCTAGTAATCAAACAATATAGTTAAAAATGAAAGTTACATTGTTGCTCTCAATTCCAAAAGACAATCTTCCATCTATTTTTAATAACATTAAGAACGTCATCTGAAGTGGCTTGTTTACCCAAGAAAATGGCATGTAAAAGTTCATGACGAGCCGCCCCTAATATTGGCCACGAGTCATGTATGTGAAGGACCTTCTAAATTGTAAAAAAATACGTCCTTTAGGCTTTACATCAACTCAAAACCTTACCTCAAATCAAGTCGGCAAACCGGCAATTGATAAGAAGATGATTAACTGTTTCCAACGAGGAATCACAAACGTCACAAGAGGTCACTATCAGGATACCCCGATTGAATAAATTTATTTTACTGGCTATCCGATGCAACCTCTCACACCAAAAAAAAATCATCTTTATATATCAAGCTAGTCCACATATATATATGGTTAACTCAATATGAAATCTTATATTCTTCACAGTAAATTAAGTCATCACTACTCCAATACCACAAGTGTGGTATCAGTTAATGACACCTAGCTAGTTGGGTACGTGTTAGGACTAAACGTTTAGTTACATGATATCAAAATCTAAACATTTGTTCGGCTGACTTATTAATTAAGAACTATGCGAGAAATGAGCATAAAGTTAGTTTGATTAAACAAAATTAAAATAAAAAATGATAAATTAATTTCGAAATTTGAGGAAGATGATTGCACGTGCCTTGAAATAAATGGGGGCATAATTTAAGTTACTAATTTCAAATTCACCATTTTAATTAATAGACAAGGGATCGCTTTGCATAATATAAAACTTGCTACTATAAGATATATCACGTACCGGTTACTTTTAACGGTGGACGGTTGTTTCTTATACCCACTTATTAACTCCCCCTAGTCTAAGTTTAATTTTAGATAGAGTGTTTGTAGCCATTGTTACATATTTACATGATAGCTTTAATGAAGTTGGTACTCCTTTAAATAAAAGCTAAATTTGCTATATTGAATTATTATATGCCGAAGAATTGATGACAAAATTGACTTGTTATAAACTACTTGTAAATAAATATTGAGAGACTATAGTGGTAGATAAGAAAATAGTTGAAGGACGAATTGTGATATTTGCCTTATTATTAATAGTAACAACGTTGAATCAGGCGTCTTTCTCTTGACTAAATTTGGAAAGCAACTTTTTGTAGGGACGTGCTCCAGAATAGATGAGTGGTGTAGTGCCGACAATTAAAGACGGAGATATTTCTTCTTTCTTTTCTTAATATTGTTCCGAAAGGCCCCGGGCATCGGGGGAGGTTTGTGACGGAACCAAGAAGTTTGAATAGAGGTCACAACTTGCAATGTTATAAAAAGTAAACTGACAAACGAATCGGTCACCTTACTATTTTATTGGTCGGACCGATTGACACGGGTTAAGAACTTAAAATAGTTTTAGTAACACAAAAATAGTTAAATAAGCTAAAATAATTTTGACAAAGACGAATTAGAGAATAATATCGAAATACTTTTCCTTTAAACAAATAGTGAACTAATCTAAAATAAACTAATATATATATAAATTAAACTTGTTTATCAATGAGGTTATTGGCCCATTAATTAGTATCACATTTGTACGTGTTTTAATCATTGCGTCTTGAGCTAACATCACAAATGAAGTGTAGTGTAAATTTATTGTATGCAATTATAATACAATTGTTGTTAAACAAACAAACACTTGTTTCACAGGGGAACGGTGTTCTCATATACACCGTACAATCTTTGGTATTCATAGAAAAAATAAAGTAGATTATATGCTGGAACTGTAGGAACCGTTCGCATAAAAAATTAAAGATACTTATATTATTTCAATTACAATATAAAAATCAAATAAAGCTGTAAATTACAATACGAGAATTACAACTGAAATAAAGGAAATAATAAGTACAATAGAAGAAAAGAACATGTGACCGAGGCTTCGTGTATTGACACGGGTCCCTTAAAACAAATTCCGAGTCTCCCAAGAGAACTCGAATGTTTCCCAGGGTACAACGCCCGAAGCTGTATGTACAGCCGGGGAAGACTCTAGCACCCGAAAATGCACTTTGAGAAGAAGAGAAAGTTCTTAAACAATTGGAGAAAATGAGAGATCATGTAGATGATTTTGGTGTGAGTTCAAGTGTCATGGTCCCCTCTCACAACTAGGTTCACCCTAGTATTTATAGTGAGCCAAGAAGATGAAACATAATTGTCGTCTTTACTCAAAAGATGTAACATCCACTTGAATGCTAAGTTTAATATTCAAATGAATTCAAGTCAAATATGTAACATCATAGTCTTGAATATAAATTGAAACAACAAATAATTCAATTTATTATTTAGTTTTTTCACAAAATAATTACTATTTTGTTTTTATACAAAATAGTTCCAACAATCCCCCACATGAAAAAACAAATTTCATTTTGCTCATGTGAAAAGCACATTTTCACATATTTCTCCAACAATCCATACTCTCTTAATATCAACATACAATTTCAGCGGTTTAATATTGCCGGATAGGTAGTGGTTAACTTTGAACCTTCCGTTGTGATGCATACTTAGCCTCCTAGTGGTTTGGTAGACGCGATGTCTTTGAACCAACCACCATTTGTATAGACGACAATACACATTAAACAATACTATTCCTGGTCTGGTCAACCCCTCATTGTCGTGTTCATTATGGTCGTGGATCACTAGCCTGGTTCTGCGAGAGCTCTAGGATTTGCGCTCCCCACAAATCCATTCGAAGCGACCCCACTTCTCTCTCACATAGGTGATTATCAAAATCATTAAAAGCATTAAGGTTATAATGATTTCACTATATCAATAACCATTTGTTATGCTTATCCTCACATCATGTCACTGGTCATTATTGGAATGAGCTAGGAAGTCTTAAGGTTAACTCCCTTTATTGTGTTCGGGGAACCCCCACAGTGACCGTAGTTTATGCAATTAGGTTGTCCTATTAAACCTAGATCTTGGGATCTCCAGTCACATAGGTTAGGTTTTCCTTCGCATTCACTTATCTCATGGGCTTTAGCCACATTCTAATTGACGACTAGAGTACTAACTCTCTGCTTAAGCCTTTTGTAAGTGGGTTCACAATATTACATTTTGACTTCACATGGTCAATTGTAATAACCCTGTTGAGAGTACTTGTCGTACCTTATTGTGTTTACGTAACTATTTTGGGTCCTATCTTTTGACCCTTGGGCTCCGGTATATATACCTTTGCTAGACACCCAAACACTTTCAAGTATTTGTTTGATGGTTTTTCTTTCCATCCATATCTCATAAGGATTTTCATCCCTTTTTTTTGTGAGGTATCTTTTATTGTGAGGTATCTTATTTAAAAGATAAATGGCCGCAAGTATGACCTCCCCCCACATTTTCGAGTTATTATATAACATCCGAATGATTTATGTAAAATAAATCGGGTCTAACATTCTTGTTAGAAATTAAGCGATTACATAAAATGGTGTTTAGAGCTTCATATTGTTGGACAATAAATTATTTCTAACATGATCGTTAGATAGAAATGGTTACAAAGACCATTTTTAAGCCTTGTGTGTTTATAAAATAACACCCGAGTTAATCTCATACTTAATGAGTTTTAATTTAATTTCATACTTAATGAAATTTTGTTTGATTACAAAATAATCAATTTCCTTCCAATTTTCCAAAACACATAAATGATTACAATATCATTTTAAAGTGTTTTTTTATATATAAATAAACATGTTTCTAACACATTTGTTAGACATAAATGATTACAAAAATCATTATGAAGCTTTGTTGTATATATAATATAAACCTTTTCTAACACATTTGTTAGACATAAATGATTACAAAAATCATTTTAATGTTTTGTTTGTTTATATAAACTAAACATTTGCTAATTGATTCTCGACATAAACGATTACAAAAACCGTTTCCTCTCTTTTTTCCAATGTGTGATCTATATATATAACTTAATAATAATGAATCTTAAAGTTCATATTTTATTCACACAAAAGAAGACAAAACTTCTTAACTTAATCTTTACTTTATTAGTCATAACTAATATGACCCAACTTTAAATTCAAGCTATATGAACATTCGATCAAGACCAACAAAAGGTAAGAAAATTATGATTCACTTCATTTGAAAATAAAAATCATAATAAGAAAGAAGTCACGTGTAAGTTCTCTAAGTCCAACTTTGAGAGACGAACAATGACTTTTTTTTTTTAAATACGAACGGTGTTTAAAAAAAATTTGTTTTAAGATTGTAGGAACCGTTCGCATAAAAAATTAAAGATACTTATATTATTTCAATTACAATACAAAAATCAAATAAAGCTGTAAATTACAATACGAGAATTACAACTGAAATAAAGGAAATAATAAGTACAATAGAAGAAAAGAACATGTGACCGAGGCTTCGTGTATTGACACGGGTCCCTTAAAACAAATTCCGAGTCTCCCAAGAGAACTCGAATGTTTCCCAGGGTACAACGC
Organism: Tagetes erecta; assembly: GCA_030867185.1. Classification (NCBI taxonomy): domain Eukaryota; kingdom Viridiplantae; phylum Streptophyta; class Magnoliopsida; order Asterales; family Asteraceae; genus Tagetes; species Tagetes erecta. The sequence goes on from CM061487.1 coordinate 95,786,562, forward strand.
CCGAAGCTGTATGTACAGCCGGGGAAGACTCTAGCACCCGAAAATGCACTTTGAGAAGAAGAGAAAGTTCTTAAACAATTGGAGAAAATGAGAGATCATGTAGATGATTTTGGTGTGAGTTCAAGTGTCATGGTCCCCTCTCACAACTAGGTTCACCCTAGTATTTATAGTGAGCCAAGAAGATGAAACATAATTGTCGTCTTTACTCAAAAGATGTAACATCCACTTGAATGCTAAGTTTAATATTCAAATGAATTCAAGTCAAATATGTAACATCATAGTCTTGAATATAAATTGAAACAACAAATAATTCAATTTATTATTTAGTTTTTTCACAAAATAATTACTATTTTGTTTTTATACAAAATAGTTCCAACTGGAAGACTGGGTTTATCTGTTCGGATCAGCCCATGATGAATAGGATTGTTTGATCTCTCCCTTGGAATTAACTCGTCGCTGATATATGTCCATGACACGTTTCATGAACTAATATGCTCAAGAATGAATGAATTGTGATAAAGATGAACATTTTTTTTGGGAAACGTTGGTACCGGTGAACACTTAGAGAGGTATACTTTATTAACATCTTATGCTCAATATATTTAATCGCGACATGACGTACTCTTTTCTAGTAATTTTGTTTGTTTTTAAATTTCGAGTAATTTTGTTTGTTAAATATGATGATGAGTTAATTGACTATTAAAACTAAAATTAAGGCTTTGGCCTGGTTGACTAATATTAAAATAATTGTGGTTAAAAGTGGCATTATATATGCATGAAAGACGCAAAATGCGGCACTTTTCATATGAAGATCTATTAAGAACTAAGCATGATGCATGTTGTTTTCTCTTTATTATATTCTCTGTAGCTTGTTGCTCGCGCGAGTTTTTAATCATGTACATCATGTTACTGTTTAAAATAAACTCACGAGGTTTACTTATAAAATGAATTGTCTTAAAAAAAGTGCGAAGAATGATATTTATCCGCATCAAAACCGGGTCAATCGAACTTCAAGTGAACTCATTCTTGCGGCTTTAAAACTGCTTAATTCGTCAAACCCGGCCCTCTACCCCACCTCAAAAACCTAACCCCCCCTCCCCCGCCCCCCTCACACTCCCCTAAAAACCTAAACCCACACCAGGCCCTAACCACACCACAAAAACATAAACCATTGGCGATATTGTATTTGAATTGTTGCAAATGTAAAAAGTTAATAAACTTAACTAACTAGTCAATGTTATCGCTTTGTTAATTACTCGAATCCATTGATATGGATAGTCAAGTTTTTTTTCTTCTCTATATACTCAATACCTTCACAGACAGGAGATGATGTACCAAGGCGAAGGTAAAGATGACATGGCGGTATTCAGAAATAGCGGGTAGCAGCAACGGGTTATCCATCCCAAATAGAAGAAGCAAAAAAGAAGAAGCGAAAAGAAGAAAAGTTGCTAAAGAAGGTAAGGAACTGGACATGCAAAAATGTTACGTGGCTTCGTGACGGTAAGATTGTGAGGTATCGCCCGTGAGTGTTAATGCAGTGTGGCAAATTTTAACGAGCGCCATACAACTACTCGATGTGCGTTAACATGCATGAAATGTTGCAAGTGTTAATCTCTTGCTTGGCGAGATTAATCAATTTTTTATTTTAAAATTAAATTGAAGGGCGTTAAAATGGTTAAGGGGCCGGTTAAATTTTTTCTTTGGTGTGATGTGAATTGAAAATTAAAAATGAACTAAATGACGCGACGTCTTTGTGGAGTTAAGGAGGCTGAGACAATACTTGATGATCGATAACAAGTCAAAAGTCTAACTAGTGTGAGTCAACATTATGATTTGATGTGACACACACCAACCCAACTAAGACCACGAAAGTGCATTAAATGTTATCCCTACTCTTGGCAAATTGTCTCTACGGAAGACGAGAGTTACGTAAGTTTGGGTTGTGTATCAATATTAGATTTAAGGTATATTGGTTTTCACTGGTCCCAACTATCACATTTTTTCTTCTACCGGTCCCAACTATTAAATTGGCTGCCAACGGTCCCAACTTTTATCACTTTGGTAACCACTGGTCCCGTCGTTAAAAATTTTTAACGCCGTTAAGTTTTTTCCAAATTCAATACCGATGTTATAAGCCTTTTGATCGGAACGATAATATAAGTCGATTGATGGAAAAGTTACCTCAAAACGGTGCTCCGAATAACGAAATAGTGCTTCAATCGGGTGTTTAAACCTAACGGTGCTTCAATCGGATGTAAAAATTTTATCGTTCAGAGAGTCTTTTCGAGAAAACTTTAATATCAATCGACACGTATTATCCTTCCGAACAAAAGGTCTAAAACATCGGTCTTGAATTTGGAAAAAACTTAACGGCGTTAAAAAAACTTAACGACGGGACCAGTGGTTACCAAAGTGATAAAAGTTGGGACCGTTGACAACCAATTTAATAGTTGGGACCAGTAGAAGACAAAAGATGATAGTTGGGATCAGTGAAAACCAATATACCTAGATTTAATGCACGTGTGTTACGTTAAAATAATAATTTTTAATAAAAGTTACAATTATTGTATTTAATATTTAAGCATTTGTAAATATTTTTTTAGATATGATATTAATCACAATCTGTTTTACTCAATTAACTCATGGAGAAAATTCCCACTTAATTTCTCTTCCAAACTTAAATTTACATGACACGTATTTTTCCCTAAAAAACATAGCTAAAAAAAGCTTGATTTATTAGTTAAATTAACTACTATCTTCAAATTTGAATGTTATTTCTAAAAATAGAAGTGTAAAATCCAGTTTTGCATATATTTATTTGACATAAAATTTAACATCAAATAAAAAATGACATTCCATAATTTTAAATTAAGGCTGTTATTATTATTTTATAATTCAAAAAGTATAATATATAATACTTTATTATTTTTTAAACTTTATGCTTTAAGTTTGTGACATTAACATGTGATAGATATAATACATTATTTGTATTTATCTTCAGATGCAGAAATGGTAAGTAGAACTTTTTGTTTCATGGCATACAAATAAATCATCTTGTTTTTCCTTCAACACATCATTTCAAATATGCACAAAAATTATACAAGAATGCATAGTATGTGTAAAAAGCGTGTATTTTAATAAAAGACTATACAAAAGTATATTTTTATAAAAACAAAATATAATTTATATAAACCAAAACAAATTTATTTAATGTACTAAGACGTTTTACAGTTTTAGTAATAATGGTGAGTAATTATATATATCTTTCTTTCAACTTGTAAAATTACATATAAATCCTTAAATTGTGCTTATGTAACATTATAAATTGTGTAAAAAAACTTTAGAGGTAACGCAATGAAAAACCAGCGGTTTCAATTTCAAGAAAATATGCAAAATTTTAAGTTTAAAGATGCATATATGTGATTTTCCCTAATCTCTCTTATAATAAATCACTAACCCAACCTCTCACATTCATCCACTTGTCACCACTACATTCACCCTCAGCTGGGTCGCGGATCTTGGAGCAAATCGGGTTATATTAGCGGGTCTTTGACTAAAACCCATCAAATAAACCGGATCATATAAACATCCATTAACCCTACCAATAACCCTCTTTTCTTCATTATTCACGCCTCTCTTTTTCACACAGCCATCACCCCCTTTACATTAACCCTAACCCTAATCTGCCGATCAATCATCATGCTTCTTTCGCTTGACAATCATCGATCCTATTCTCCGATTTCTATTCAAGGTACGTCTCAGATTCATCGTTGTTCTGTTTTCATACATCCTGTTTCGCTTCGATTTACATCTAACCCTAATTCTGATTTGCTTTCATTATCAACGAATCGTATCAATGTCCTGCAATCGTCTCACACTCCGCCATCATCTTCTACAATTTCTAATACAGGTACTTCGTTTTTCAATCTTAATTCGTTCGTGTGTCGATTTATGTTTCTTAGCGTTTGTGTACATTAATCTTTTGTTTCTCTTAATTCAATCTTAATCAGCCAAAGGATTTAAATATTATGGAAGACTGATTGTGTAAGTTACTTTTACTAACACACTTACTCTGTTGTTTACAGTTCTAATGGATTTAAGGCTGAAAAAAAGTTCATTTGTGGAATAGATGAGGTAAGGTTTTAATAGAGCCATTTGTTTGCAGGTTTGAATCGAAACAAACCTTGTATGGATTCATGTTTTTAGTCCAACCATTATATAATTAAAAAGTCAGATACATGACTCCATCGCAAGGTATGCTTGAAATACTAGGCGTATTATATAATTGTATCCTTGCATATTACGTTTGTTTGTATCTTTTGTGGTAATATATTATATAACTTACTACTGTAATGTGTAGTCTTTGCTGGAGTTGTTTCACCAATATCAAAAATACTACAATGAAGTCTCTCTAACTAAGTTGTTAATACAACACCACATTTATCATATAATTACATCCCATGTGATCTTTATATAATTCTCATATTTGACAAGGTATAACACCTCCATGTGGGTTGCAGATTTTGGCTCATTGGAATTATCACTGGTTGATGGGCTAACTTTAATGTTTTATGTCCAATTGCCCACAAGAGGTCTCCGCATGCCTTCTCCAAGACAAGTGGTTAGTGCCTTGATACACCTTAATTAGGTAATCTATCAACATAAACAACATTAATAAAAAAATCTGCTTGTAACTATGTTGTAAATAACAGTGGTGTTTTGGAGCTTTATTTTGCTTCTCTGTTCGAACTTCATACATCATACATGGTAAATATATTAAATTTGGTTCATATCATGAACAATCAAAATTAAACTTATTTCTCTTTTTTCATGTTTTAACAATCAAAAGATGATAAAATTTAATGTTCAATAGTTTTCATGTTTTGACCCGTTTAATGTTTCAACACCTTATACGATAAAAAATTTTAATTTAGTAACTAGGTTTTAGCTATAAACGTATTCTTGTGAAACATTGGTAAGACTCATGGTGTTATTCAGTTTTGAGGAAATTAATAAAACACTGATGATTTATATTATAGCATTTCCATCCATACACTTATACTATTTCAACTAATATACTAAAGTTTGAGTATGTAGCATGTTTTGATTTTAATCCAATTGCACTAGTTTGTACAATCTCCGTAACTCCCCTTATGCATTTGTGAATTGATCAAAACACAAAAGATGGTATGAAGGGAAGACCAAGTAGATTTGAAATATTCAATTTAAGAACATGTTTGAGAAATTTAGAAGCATGTACAAGAGAGTTTCATTGAGGCCTAATGACATGAAAACTCTAATTTAAGCAGCAGGTGACCATTTTGGATTTGTAGGAAAAACTATATTTGTGAAGAGGCATTTGACTGGCGAGTTTGAGAAGAAATATGAACGCGAGTATTACTAAAAGTTTAATTTTCATTAGATTCTCAAAGGGTTTTGTTACTTAACTTGGTTGATTGAATGTATTTTTGTTTTGTTTTGTTTTGTTTCATCAACCATTGGTGTTGAAGTTCATCCTTCGGATTTTATCACCAAGTGTGGAAAGATTCGATTTTATTACTGGACATGAGAAAGTTGGTAGTCTTCGTGATGGATATTAGTAAGTATTCTTAAATTTGGCTAGCTATGTTTTTTTCTTGGATTATGTTATGAATTTGGTTCAAATGATTCAAGTTTTTTTAATAAGAATATTCAGTACTTGCATATGGTTTCATGGATCTTGTAAGTGCATGGATGGTAATCACAATCTGATTTTTATGCAATATTTATGGTCAATGTACCATCATCATGTTTGATGTAACCACAAGATTGACTTACAAGAATGTTTGCACATGGCATCGTGATCTATGCCGGTATGTGTATATATTTTTCTAGGTTTTTTCTATTCGTGTACTGCAGTAATCTTTCTTCTTTTTCATTCTATGTTTGACCCTTTATGATTCAGTGAATGAACATTTGAAACATTTGCAGACATGAAGCCGAGCTTGTTGCTACCTCAAGCCAGCCACTTCCAGATGACGATGCTTTTGAATAGGTCTATTTTTAATAGTTAATTCTAGGTTAATTATATTTTTAATAATAGAACAAATAATTACATTTTTAATGTAACCATCGATTTCTATTTTTTCATGTTAACATATTTTTGTTTAAATTTTTTTATTCCTATAATTTACATCCCATTGTGTATCTTTATTTTATTTAATAATATATTAAAACAAATAAATAATTTTATCGTTAAACCCCGTGGGTACGCACGGGTTCTAACCTAGTTATATATAATGTCCAATAGCATCATTGTTATACTTTTCATGCAAACATAGTTACCAAAATTACGTGTACTACACATAAAACGGTTTAGACTTAAAAACTTAATCTTGGTTAGCGGTATTACATAATGCATAGGTAAATTGAACTAAAATAATCATAACTAACACTGTCTGTTAGTGAAGAATAATCTCAACACAGTTTATTCCCTCATGTTGTATGATCAAATCCAACTATTTGGCCTTTAGTGGTCCCAAATCCATTATTTTGTGTTTTTATAATTTTTCAAATATATTATAATTTGTTTTTCACGTTTCAGTTCATTGTGATATTCGTCAAGTTATTGTGTTATTTCGTTAGATTATTTTGTTATTTATCATATCATTGTGTTTTATTTTTTAATTGTATTATATTATAATTTGTTTTCGAAGACAAACTAAAACACACAAAATAACACAATATGTCAAATCTTATAATTTGTTTTCATTGTTGTCATAACCATATGTCATAACATAACATCTCAAAGCTATTATTTCTTTTATTTGTGTAATAACACCTCAAATATATAATAACTTGTTTTTTTACCTTTTTAGTCCATTGTGTTATTCGTCGGGTCCATTGTGTTATTCGTCAAGTCATTGTGTTATTTAGTTAGACATTGTGTTATTTCATCAGGTGATTGTGTTATTACACAATTACCTGAGTAAATAACACCATGAGCTAAAAATGTGAAAAAAGTTTTTTTTTATATATCAATATTATATGCGTTTTAAAGATAAGAAAATTCTCGCTTTATGGTGTAATTTTTTTTAAAAATAACTTCGTATTTAAAGGTATGTACGTATAAAAAAATGAGGTGAAAGTTGAAATATAAAAACATTACCAATATTACATTTTCTTATATTTTTAATGGAGTGCCACATGTCATGATTTTAAGATTTAGAATTTTTAGAAAATTTGGACTTTATAGTATAACTCCACTTTATAAGTAACTAGGTTTAAAACCCGTGTATACACACGGAATAAATCTAAAATATATAAATAAAAAGGATAAAAATAAAAATATAGAACAAAATAAATAAAGCTTCAACAACCAGATTGATTGAACATGCTACCAAAATCGAACACTGGTTATACACCATACTGAATTTGAAATTAGAGTTTATTTATAAGAAACGAAACAATAAATAAAGTTTCAACAACCGGATTGATTAAAATCACAAACGTATTACCAAAAATATAGAACACAATTGATTGGAAATCATTGAGTGGGAGTTGTCGTAAATAGCGATGAAGTTTTGGAACCCAATTTAACCGCTCAAAAAGTTTTCCGTCTCAAATTTCCCCCCCCCCCCCCCCAAAAAAAAACTCTGAAATATTATATAGACTAGTTTTAGTGCCCGCGCTATGCTCGGGAACACAACATTCAAGTGATGCTTTTAAGGATATTCATGAATGCTCCAATCAGTTTTGAGACAAAATCGTGGTAAACCGAAACACAAGATATACTTTTAAAAATTAGACTTTTAGTATAGCAATATTATACTCAAATTTACTACACCATAACATGCTTAATTTTATGGTGTACTTAATTTTTTTTTTAAATCATATAAAAATGTTATGTATATTTATAAAACACTGAGGTCTTTAATTGTATGTTATTATTAACTTTATCTATAAGTTTCATTTTTAAACCCTATCAAATATAAACCGACTCATCTACACCCTTTGTAGTAGAGGGTTAAAAATATAAATACTCTTAAATTTTTTAAAATTCTCCAAAATATTAGGGGACCAAAAATGTAATTAGTTTTATTATAATATATTTTATATACATATTTTTAATAAAAAATTATTATTGTGAATAATGCCACGTAAGCAAGAAGCTTTAAAAAAATGCCACATAAGTTTTTTTTGTTTTGCTATATTATATAAAGATAAATTATTTTTATAAGCTTTTAAAATTACATATATATCCGAGCATTATTAGATATCATACATTAGAAACTGGCTTTTGAATAGAAATATAATTATTAATTAGGCAAAGTTTGTAATAGATATACCTAATCGGGCTAATTGGCTAATTCCCCCTAAAATTTTAACAAATTTAATTGTACGCCACCACCAATTTCGCAGACCAGGCCTGCTGGGCCCAAACCAACAAAATGACATAGAAATCATGAAGTATCATCAACTATGCATTTTAAATAAAAACTGAAGTTATAAATCAAATAAAAAACCTTAGATCTGCTTTAGAAGTAAAAAAATGTTTAATGATCAACTTAATAATTATTATTAGTCCTTTGAAAGGAGTTTGATTCCGCTGAATAATTATTCAACAACTCGAACCAAAAACAAATCTTTCTTATATATGGATACACGAAGATTGAAACTTTTGACCCATAAAAAAAACACTAACGTTAATTAGTCACTACATGATACAATATAATACATTGAAAACCAGCCGAAATAAACCAGACTTTTTTTTAATTTATAGCTGTGGAATCATGATCATAAAGTTTTAGTTGACAAAATGACTTATCAACTAAAAAAGCTTAAGTCGGTTTATTTGATATAAACTTATATCAAAATGTTGATTATTTCGATCGAAAACCCTATTTTAAGAATCGTTGAAACTGGTCGACAAACTGTTCAAAATAGTAAATTAAGATGGTTAGCCGCCTTTTATCGAGAAGGTTTAAAACTTTGAATTGTACGCGTTTAACAAAAATATTTTCAAATTAGTAGGCTGGGTACGTATTAATATTAATTAATCGTCTATTTTAGTTGTTGTCTACCAAAATGTTAATATGTCATCATCGTAGAATATTTCCATCAAGCCATCACAATTCACAAAGAGTTGCTAAGCACAAAACAACATAATAACGACATACGACTATATATATATATATGACAGTAAAAGAGTGAATTCATTCAATCCAAAGGTCAACATCGATCAATTTAATCTCACTATACGTACATATACAACCACTTCCTGTTTTATCCTTTTATGTCGTTACATAAAAAAAATTATATTTGATCAACAAATATCAATCGATCAACATATATTATTTTTACCATACACATACAATTTTATCATCCAATATAGATCAAAACCAAAGTCAACTAGTTAATTAGCTAGATAAATTACTTAATGACTTCAAGTTTAAAACTTTATACCATAGACATGGTATCCGAGCTTTGTGCATCCATTTGAATCATCATGAGTGTAGACACTATCTCATTCATGCTTAATCTTCGCGACGATTCAGGTTCCAAACAAGCTACACTTAGTTTAACCAGACGCAACGCGAGTTCACCATGATCTATGGTGAACCCGAGTGGGTGTATGGCTTGCAAACGTGGGTCGATAAGGTAATCTACCTTATCTTTCGCGTGCTTCTCGTCACCAATACTTGAAATCACCATTTCACACAACATGACCTCTTCCCCATCATCATCATTCACATACACTGCATTCTTTCCTGTAATCAGTTCCAAAAGAACAACTCCAAATGCATAAACATCCGTTTTAGTCGACACGATTCCTGATTCGATGTACTCCGGTGCATGGTAACCCTTTGACTCAAGCGGACACTTTATCGATGAGTTTGCAATTTGACCCTTTTCAGTTGACCTTGCAAGACCAAAATTTGAAATCTTGGCTCGTAGATCTTTACTAAGAAGAATATTACAACTGTTTATGTCCTTATGGACATATGCTGGATTTGCAAAGTTGTGTAAATATTGAAGACCTTTAGCAACATCTAGACCAATACGAATCCTATTGGTCCAAGTTTGACTTTCTTGTGAAGTCAAAGTTTTATCTTGAAGCCACTCTTTCAAAGAACCATTCTCCATAAACTCATAAACAAGAAAACATGATCTATCATGTTCACAAACACCATAAAGTCCTATGACATTAAAATGATTAAACTTTTGTAAAATTTTAACCTCTTTATTTGCATTTGGACCCATTTGTTTGATAACCACTGTCTTCCCCTTTAAACAACCTTTATAAACCGAATCACTCAACCGATTTTGGAGGCTAAAGCCATCACTTGCCTCCTCTAATTCCCCAAATCTATAGATTTTAAAATCTTGATCAACACTTGCTATACCAAGTTGAATATCTTTAGGCAACTCCCATTTAGTCATTTTGCACGCGTTCACGCGGTTTCTTTTCAAAAGAAGATATCCTACAAACAAACTACATAGAACAGATGAAACACTACCCGCGATAGCCCCGATTATTATGTATTTCCTTGACATATTTTGCTTCTGACCAAGTGTTCTTGTCATAGAACTCAAAGGTTCGTTAGAAAGTGGGACAAGAAGAGTTGTAAATGGAAAAATATCATCTTCATTCACATGTGAAAACCCATTTGCTAAAGCTAAATCTTGACTGCTAATCTTAAACCTTTTACTAATCTTTTGTATTGAATCTTTCCATGTAATCAAGTATGTCAATAGATACTTAACTCCTACCGCGGTTTGACTAACCGTGGGACATGCACATCTAAGTGGCACTTGAAGCTTTTGACCCGGGTGCAAGTCATATTGGTTGTATATATTATTTCTCATAAGCGAACTACAAGTGGTTAGAGCTTCGTATGTCGAATTCGCGATAGTGAAATAAGTATCATAAATAGTGGGAATGACAAAAGATGTGTTAGCTTGATAGTACTCACCTAAACAAGAACAAGTAACCGGAATGATGAGCTCTTTGTTTAGTGGCAAGATCTTGTTTGAGTCAGTGATGTTGTTGATCCGGGCTAGACCCGTGTGATCAACCGACATAAGCTTCGAGATGGTCATAACCGTGTTGTATAAAGGTTGGGTTCGGAACATAAGGAAGGCGGAACACGAGGGTTTTATGCTATTACAGGTGTAGAGAAACGCTGGCGATGGCCCGGTTTCATCGGTGTTGTTACAGTCCATAACAAGGTTTCCTGAATACATTTGTTGAGCATGAGACTTAAGTGTTAAAAAAAGAACCAACATGAATATGATAGAGAAGGGAAACATGTTGAAATAATGGTTGTTGGTTTGATTGCAAGGAACTAAAAGAGGTTTTTGGAAGCTTTTGGACAAATGTTGATCATAAGTAGTTGCTAATTTCTAACATGTTTTGTTGACTATGTGAATATGAACGATTACCAACTAATATTTTTGGTTTTTCCCATTATTAAAAGGGTTTAGGTGATGTCATATGTAGAAATTTACACTCTTTTAAAATATACTAAATTAAGCCAAAAAGGTAGAGAAAGGGACATAATGATACCCACCAAAAAGGTGGTGAAAGAGAATTAAATCCTAAAATATATGATTTGGTCCTCTCTATTTAAACTATATTGGAGATATTGGAGATGTATATGTTTAACTTTTCTAATTTGTATTGATAATAGGGAGTTTAACAAAGAAATTAACTGGACGTAACCGAAGATGAATAAGATCAGACATGACAATTTTAACCTTGTCGTTAAGAAAAGAAAACAAATTAAAGATTGTTCATTTGTAAGAGTTTAGAAATGTCTAGTTTGAGCCGGCTTTAAATGAGATATTACTTGGAATAAAACGTTTACCAAAAGAGATATTTTTATTCAATTGGCATCATTATTTCATTTTGTTGTTATTATTTTATTTGTATCATAAAATCTTTATATAATATAGCAAAACCAAAAAAGCTTATGTGGCACCATTTTAAAGCTTCTGGCTTATGTGGCATCATTTGAGAGTTTATCGCATAATAATGATTTTTTTTATTTAAAATATGTATATAAAATATATTATAATAAAACTAATTACATTTTTAGTCCCCTAATATTTTGGAGAATTCTGAAAAATTTAAAAGTATTTATACTTTTAACCCTCTACTACAAGGGGTGTACATGAGTCGTCGGTTTATATTTGATAGGGTGTGAAAATGAAACTTATGGATAAAATTAATAATAATATACAATTAAAAACCTCAGTGTTTTATAAATATACATAACTTTTTTATATGGATTTAAAAAAAATAAATAAACTACACCATAAAACTGAGCATTTTATTCTCTTTAATTTGAGTATAATATTGCTATACTAAAAATTTAATTTTTAAAAATATATTTCGTGTTCCGGTTTACTACGGTTTTGTTTCAAAACTTATTGGAACGTTCATGAATATCCTTAAAAACATCACTTGAATGTTGCGTTCCCGAGCGTAGCGCGGGTACTAAACTAGTAAAATTGATAAAGAAACAAAGGAATGGAATTTTGTATATTCTAATTCCATCAGGAATAAATGGACTTGGTAACGACCGTATCGTAGTGTGGCACTGGCGCTGAATTGGTCTGCATGTTGACTGTTTCAAAATTATCCAAAGTTGTTGTGGGAATGTTTAAAAGCCCAAATACAGTGTGGGTCAAGGCCCAAATACAGTGTGAGTACTAGTATTCACTAACTGGGCCGTATGAGTTTATGGGCTTTATCCGTATATAACATTATAACAAAGCTAGACGTGCACAAACCGGGTTTTTTATTTGACCCGGAACCGGGTACAAACCGGGTACGAACCGGGTACAGGGTGGAACCGGGTACGAACCGGGTCCGGGTAGGGTGGGGGTAAAACCCTACCCTGTGGAACCGGGTAGGGTCGGGTTCGGGTCCGGTTCCTACCCGGGTCGGGTCCAAACCGGGTACGACGTGTAATTTTTTGTTTTTTTTGTTTTTTTTACTTTTTTTTTGGTTTTGCGTACAATATAAAGTTACTAAATAAATACGATTTATTTCAAGTGAAAAGAGTTAACCAAATACAAGATATTGAAGTTACGATACAAAAAAACTACTATTTTTAAACAAAGTCAATATATATATTTTTGAAATCTAAGCTTCTTCATTTTTTTCCTCTTCTTCTTTCGTCTTCTTTGAGTTCTTCATCGGATATTCCGGTTGATAGTCCCTCCTCAACCTCTTCATCATGTATTTTTGCCTCCGGTTCGATGTCGTCTTCTAAGCTCGTTAGGTGTTGTTTGCGATCAATCGCGTCCAAGTGATCTTTGAGACAAATGCACATCTCCACAGCCTCCGGAGAAAGTCGGGTCCTCCGTAAAGATATTACCCTGCCACTAGTAGAAAAAGCCGATTCCGAAGCTACCGTAGAAGCTTGGGAGCTTAGTAAATCACGGGCCATGCCGGAAAGAACCGGAAATTCCATTTCCCTTCCTTTCCACCAAGCCAATATATCAAAACTCTCAATGTCATCGGCCGACATAGTGGAAGTATAATCCGTTCCACTATATCTACCGAGCTCGCTACTCGGAGCGGCACCCTTTTGTTTTTTTGCCACGGATTCCCGAACGACATTTAAAAAGTTTTTCTTCGGGTCCTTCATCGGCTTACTTGAGCTAGCCTCCGATTGTGAAAATGGTGTAACCGTTGTTGGCCCGTATCTTAAGTGATAAACATCAAAAAGTCTTTGAAAATCGTGATTAAATTTTGCTTTTGCTTCCGTTGCGTGATTTAGGTTATCCATATGGATATCCAAATTGTCAAAAATTTCTTGAATTAAACATTCGACTCCCGTAATATTATAAAACGGGTTTAAAGCGGCGGCACAAGTAAAAACCGAAGGGAGCTCTAAAAAATATTTTTAAAATTTTTCTTTCATCGCCGGTGTCATTTCTTTAAAAAAAATTTATTTTCATGATTTTTAATATTAAGAGACATTAAATATAATTCGTAAAGCACCAAACTACTAGTCGGGTAATAAACCCCCGATAAGTTTTTAGTTGAATTTTTAAAAACGGCAAGAAATTCAACAAATTTTGGTATAAATTTCCAACAATGTTCTGAAAACTCTTCGGCTAACCCGCCCGATACAAGACTACTATGAAAAACTTTCAACCCATCCCGTTGTTTCAAGGCACTCTCTAACATGTCGCATGTCGAGTTCCAACGGTGAGGTGTATCCCAATTCGCACATAAATATATCGAATTCGTATCTCTACAAAATTGTTTATAATCTTGACAAATTTGCCTTTTAGCTTTAAAAACCGAATAAAGCATACATTTAAAGTTATATATATATTTGTAACATAATTCGGACCCTAGCCCGTCTTTCATTACCAAATTAATAATATGCGCGACACATCGACCGCATTAGTATTATTTGAAGTGTTGTCAAAAGCCATTGAAAATATTTTGTTTTGTAAACCATAAGTTTGTATTACGTTATCTAAAAGCTCAAACAAATCATCTCCGCTATGTGGAATCGGAAAAAGATCAAAAGCAATGGTACGTTTCATCATTTTCCACGAATCGGGATCCACCCAATGAGCGGTTACACAAAGATAAGACTCTATGCAACCGTGTGGAGCCGACCAAACATCGGTAGTTAAATTAACACCGGTTTGTAAGTTTTGGAAAAACACAATTAAATCTTTTTTACAAACTCCCCACAATTTCAAACAATATCGTCTAAGGGTCATACGACTTACATGGGTGTAACGAGGTTGAAGTGTTTCCCGAATCAAAGCCGTCAATTGCGGGTTGTCGAAGTGGTTGAATGGCAAACAATTTTGAATCACGAACTTCGCCATACGATCTTGGACCATATCGACGCTATAATGAAATATTTCGCCACCACCCCCCATATCGGCTTGATCGGACTCGGGGGCATTTTTCAACACCGGACAAAACTTCTTTGTAATATGCTTGTCCAAAGTCGAGTTTGAAGCCGCCCCCAACAAAGCTCCACAATACTTGCAACGAGCTTTGTGTGACCCGTCACTTATCTCAACTAAATCCCAATGTTGCCACACTCTTTGGCTTCGGTTATGTTGAAGAACTTGAACAACATTGGGGGCTTGAGAAGAACCGGTTGCGGATTGTGATGCCATTTCGAGATTAACGAAAATGAAAGAGATGAAAAGAGAGTTTTTTTGCGTTTTTTGCTTGCGTTTTTTGCGTTTTCGAGTGTTGTAATCAACCCAAACATCAAACATATATTTATACTAGCTAAATGGGTGTTATGGGGCAATAAAACACAAAAAAAAGGTCAAAAAGGACCAAAAAACGGTAATATTTACGTTGCCAACGGCTAGTTTTGAACCAGGGAAAAAGACAAAAAAAACGGTTCAAACCGGGTACAAACCGGTTCCAACCGGTTCCAAACCGGTTCCGGTTCCAAACCGGTTCCTGCGTAAAATTCATAAACCGGTGCGGAACCGCCGGGTCTTAAACCGGGTTCACCGGGTACTGGGCCCACCGGGTACGAACCGGCGGGTCGGGTCCAAAACCGGTTTTTTTGTGCAAGTCTAAACAAAGCCGTGCACAAAAAACCGGTTCCGGAACCAACCCGGTGTACGCGAACCGGAACCGGTCGTACCGAACCGTAGGGTACATATGGGTTCTGGAACCGCTGGAACCGATTCCACCTCAACCCGGACCTGACCCTACTCGGAACCGAAAAAAACCCGGTTAAATACCTGATCATACCCGGAACCGACCCTACCCGGTTCTTGACTTTGTTAACCAAAACCGGACCCTGTTCCTACCCGGAACCGGTTCTTTAAAAAAAACCCAGTTTGTGCATGGCTAGGCAGGGAGCCATGCACAAAAAACCCCGTGTACCCAAACTGGAACCGATGTACCAGAATCTAAGGATAAACATGGGTTCTGGTTCCTCCAATAAAGTGGAACCATACCCGGAACCAAACCGGAACTACCAGACCCGGGCCTACCCAGAACCGATAAAAACCCGGTTAAACCGTTCAAAACCCGATCATATATACCCGAAACCAGATCCGACCCGGTTTTTGACTTTGTTAACCAAAACCGGACCCGGCTCCTATCCGGAACCGGTTCTGAAGAATAACTCGGTTTGTGCATGGCTAAGTGTACGTATAATCATTCAATATTTCAATCAAACTAGATCTAGATCCGAAACCGACATGAAACCATTCCAGAAAACGGTTTAAGTGACATTAGTTCGGTTTTGATCAGACGGGCCAACTTGCAAGCAATTTGGTTTTATATACTTTGAATTCGGTTTGAAAACTGGTTTTGTTGAACCACTAGTTGCGTAATACGTTAAATCATGTTTTATTGTAGCCATATTACCATATAATACCCAGTAAAATCTCATTTAAAAGAATGAGGTCTAGGAAGATTGAAATATAAGCAAACCATGCATCTATCCAAGGGAATAGAAAGGCTGCTTATCAAAGTGAGAACCCTGGCTCTAAAATCACATAATAAAACCACATCCACCGATAACTAGAGAACAAAAGGCAGTTATCCCATAAAATAGCACAATCAAATCATTATGGGCAATAATAAACAATGATGAACAAGGAGCACACAAATAATATAAGTTTATCAATAAACCAGTTTGTAATAGTTGGATAGGTAATATACAATGCGCAACTATATACAAGTATAAAGGTAATCAAACATTAGCAAGTACTTAAGTTCTGACATGTTGCAACTAAGACGTAGATAAAATACACCTAATTAACTCTCCTTAAGAGTCCTTTACCTTAATTCTCCCTCTCCACGTACTTCTACCATGGATCATGTCCACAGAGGGATGCAACTCTACGAAATCCAGCCTAGTTTGCTCATCCCAAGTCAATTGGGTTTGCCAATACTCCTCCTTCCCTCGATACTAAGGGTCTCCACTGCTCTAACTAGAGTTGTTATTTGCATTCTCGATCTTTACATGCAGGGGCGTACCCACTTTGGTGGGGTGGGGGCGCCCGCTCCCCCTGTGAAATTTTTTTTTTTTTTTTGTTTTTATATGTTAAATTCTCGATCGACCCCCATAAAATTTAACCCTCGACCCCCGTACAGGCTTGAAAACTCAGTTTAATGCCTAGTTAGTAGTCTATATGAGACACATAATATTTAACAATGGATTGGATTATATTATGGTTAGAAGATAGTAATATATATTTATTTATATTGTCATATATAGTCAATCATTATGGTATTGTAACCTTAAGTGTTTCACCATTGCACAAAACCATCACTATAGTTGATGATTTGGATGGTCATGAGTACAAAATGGAAATATATAAATAAATTAACTACTTTTGCTAAGTAATCAAGTGAGAAGTGATGAATGGTGGAAAAATTAGTTGTAGAACCAAGGTTCACAACATCACCATTTTTATACCATAACACAAGTTTTCCAACATAATATTGTTTGGAAACATGGTTTGGTTTCATTAACTTCTTATTTGTAGATTAGTGACTTAAAAAAGATGTATAATGGAGGCATATGAAGTTTAAGAAACAAAATAAAAGATTTATTTTATATAGTTTGAGAAAAACAATCCTAACTCGAACCTCAAAATGGTGATTCACCAAACTCTATTTACCTTGGTAAATACATGGTAAAGTTATAGAGAATGTTTTAAGTATTTAGGAATAAAAATGAAAGAAAAATGAAAGAAAAATGAAAGAAAAATGAAAGAAAGAATAAAAAACTCACAAGTTGTTGAAAATTTGTTGAAAAAAAGATGAAATTTGAGAGAGAGTTTGAAAGATGAAAATTTGTAGAAATTCTTAAATAGATTGAGAGAGTTTGAGAGAGAGTTTAGATGATGAAAGTGATTAGAGAGATTTGGTTTGGTATTTATAGATAAAAATTAGGGTTAGACATTAAATAAGTTGGTTGAGTGGAGGGAATGAAAATTTTTTACTTTTAAATATAAGTGGAGGTAAAATGAAATTTTTTTAATTTTGATCCATCAAATTTTGTTGGGGTTATTTGAAGATGTCACTTTCCAAATATAAGCGAGTGAAGATATCGAGCATCATCACGAGCAAGCACGGGTGAAGACGTTAATAATTTGTATTTGTCTTAGAATATTTGTGTAATCGTTTTGTGCTTAATTGCACGTCTTTTAGGTTACTTTGTAAGGTGAATGGTATGGACTATAAATACCATCACCTAGGTCATTTGTTAAGTGAGTTGCCTATTCTTGTTAGTCATATTCTCTTGTAACATCCTTTGATGTAATACAATTCACCTATTCTAATTATCATCATCTTCATCATACTTTGCATTGATCTTCATGAACATTCAAGCATCAATACGTGATCAGTGAGATTCCGCATCACTGATTGCAAACAACATCACCAAACAATCTCAGATCTAGATCCAAGCTCGCTTCCTTCTAGAACTATCAATTGGTATCAGAGCTGTTGGGTGATCTTTGATTGTTGTTGTTATTGATGGAATTTTAGCTACCATTAGCTTTGATTCATGTTTGTGTAAAGAACTGCAAAGTTTGAGATCATTTGGTGAAGATTTGACTGAGTTTTTGAAGAAATTGTTCATGTTCGTCATATTCACTGCTCAAATTTGAGATCCGAAATTTTGTTGATGTTTTGAGAAATTGATGATTGAGATATGTTAGAAATCATAATCCTAAGCCTCGTTCATGATCAAACCATTCAGATTTGTTGATTTCAATCCATATTTTGTCATTTTTGTCAAAACCCACTAGTTGTGTTCATCACAAAAAAACCCAGATCTGAGTGAGTTTTAGCTTGATTCAAGGTAGGAAAACTTTGAAGGAGTGTTAGAAACATCATTCCTAAGCTAATACAAGTGTTGAATTGAACAAAAACAACAAAAATTGAAGAATTGATCTTGTGTTCATCACAATTTTGACTTTGAAAAGTCAATCTGATATGAAGATTTTAAGAAGTTTTCAGCCGGGTGAGATACTATTCAGCCGTGTGAAGAAGTGAAAAACACTGTTTAGCCGTGTGAACACTGTTCAGCCGGGTGAAGTAGAAGAAATCACTGTTTCAGCCGGGTGAAAGAAGAAAAACACTGTTCAGCCGGGTGAAAACACTGTTCAGCCGGGTGAAGGTACTGTTCAGCCGGGTGAAGTACTGTTCAGCCGCGTGAAGTGTTCAGTCGGGTGAAGTTTGACATTGTTCAGCCGGGTGAAGAACTGTTCAGCCGGGTGAAGTACTGTTCAGCCGGGTGAATCACTGTTCTGCCGGGTGAAGCACTGTTCTGCCGGGTGAAGCACTGTTCAGCCGTCCCAAGTTGTTTACCCGTCCCAACAGTGACCCGTATCTAAAAAAAAAAAAAAAAAAAAAAAAAAAAAAAGTCTGGAAAATCGAAAAATTCATTTTTCCAAAATTTCAAATTAGTCATTTTTAGCCACCATGACTTCCCAGAACAATCATCAAAATGACTTTGAAAATTCGAGAAAAATGTCAACGGGCATGTTACCCGTCATCCAAGAAGAAAATAAAAGAGAAAAGATGTGCACCAAAAAATGTTTTGAACAAGTTGAAGAGTGCAAATTATATTCACTTTGGATTTGTGATAAACTCAAGAAAGAAGAAACCATGCACAAGAATCTGAAAGAACAACATGAAATATCTGATCAAAGAATCACATCTCTTGAAGTTTCACTCAAGCAAAAAGAAAAAGAAGCAATGAACATCAGAAACGAAGCTGCAAAATCAAACACACACTCATCCAGTGTGATCAAAGATTTGCAAGAAGAGATTCTAAAGTTGAAGAAGTTGTCTGAGATGTTCAATTCAGAGAACAACACTCTGAAAAACAAACTGCAAGAAGAACAAGAGAAGCATGCAAGTCTACAAAAAGATCACCAATTGTGTGAAGATAGACTCAAATCTCTTACACAGAATGTTGATTCAATGCTTGTCGAAAAGCATACTGTGAATGTTCAACTCATGGAGCTCACTGATAAACTCAACAGATCACAATCTGATCTTGTGCTTATCAAAGAAGAAGTCGAAAAAGGAAAGTCTGTTGAAAAGAAAGATGAGGGATTAGTGCCAACCGGAATTGTTGGATCACTATCTTCTCAAGAAGAAGAAGAAAAGACAAAAGAGTTTCAGTCAAAGAAGAAGAAGAAGGTTAGAAGAAAGAAGAGCAAAGCCAAGAAGAACAAGACAAAGGGCGCTTCATCTGATTCTACACCACAGACTCCTTCTACTTCAAAGTCTCAAGATTCCGAATCCCCGAGTGATTCAAACAGTGACGTATACTGTTTAATCTGTGACTCTGAAACTCATCATATCTCAGATTGTATTTACAGTCAAGGTGTCTTTCCTTTTGGGTCAAAAGGTGACAAGTTCAAGACTCCTGCTCCTTCAAGAAAGATTCAACAAGATTCAGAGGTCAAAGCTTCTCAGAAACAACAATCTTCAACAGCAAAGACTTCTCAGAAGAAAGGAAAGAAGTCTCCCTTCAAGGATCATCAGAAGTACTGCGAGATATGTGAGATGTACAATCACATGACATCCGAATGCTACTACAACAAGTATTGCACCAACTGTCAGATGTACAACCACGACACAATGGAATGTTACTACAACAAGTATTGCTCTATTTGTGACATGGTAAATCACAACACATCCGAGTGCTACTACAAGCCGAGAAGGTCAGTCCAAAGAAGTTCATCATGTGCATACCCTTTCAGGTATGTTTCTAACTTTAAAAGATCTAATCATAGACATTCGTTTGATGAAAATCAACATGTCAATGATTCATGGAAACCAAAGTTTGTCAAAAACAAAAAGAGAAATCATGATTTAAATGATAAAATGATTCCAATAGTGAATCAATCTTTGAATAAGAAATATAGTCAACAAAACCTGTTTTTAAATGAAATTCACAATTTGTTTGAAAATGACTATAATTACTCTTTTGACAAACAATCCATGAAAGAAGATGAATGTACAAATTACATTGTATCATCAGAACCACCACCTGAAGGTATTCCTTGCACTTATGAGAATATCTCTTATGTTGATGAATTTGGACGACCCAAAACCGAAATGGTTTGGGTCATTACCTCTAACTGATTTGTTAGTGTGTTAGGGACAGTTATGGAGGCCGGTCAAACAAAGAAAAGAAGACCGTGGCTGATCCCTTATCATGACAAGATACCGAATCTTGTTCATGATGTCTTCGATGCAACTGACACCAAACGGAGTTGGAAAACAAAAAGGAATCATTGAAGGATTTTTTTTTAAAAAAAAAAAACATTTTCAAAAAATCAAACAATGATGGCAGTGCAAGAAACAACCGATGTTTCATTTCGTCTGTTTAGATTAAGTATATTGCATGCGCTCTTCATACGTTGATAACATATCTGCCATTTTCTTTTCATTAAACTTTCAATTTTCGTAGAAATTTAAAAGTTTAGGGGGAGAAATCATTATTAAAAAAAAAAAAAAACATGATAAAATCAGAAAAATCCAAAAAAAAAAAAATATGTTGAATCCACTTGCACGTACATGAGAAATGATAGTACACTAGAGTTATTCAACGCATCATTTTAAACAATAAAGACTGAAGCGTGAAAATTGATGTGCGAGACAGCTCAGACAATTATACTGAACAAGTATATTCTTTGATGATTTAACTAAATTCTAATGAGTTTTTGTGGTTGAAACGTCTTAGTGCATGTGAAACGTTTATACAAATCAAATAGATATCTCGTGAAGCATCCAAATTACATCGGGTAACGATGCAATCTATTCAGTGTGATGAACCGCATCGTGAGCTTCTTTGTTGTGGTATCCACAGACCTGAAGTCTCACACGAAGTCTCTTTTGAGCTTCAAGATGCAGCAAAAGATTCCAAAATGGAACAAAAAGAGTCCCAAATGTGGACCGTCACCAAACAAATTCCAAAATGGAATTCAGAAGATTCCCAAGGGGAACAATAGGAAAAAGAAAAATTCCAAAAAGGAATTCAAAAGAAGTCCCAAAGTGGACCAAATCCAAATAGAACCCAAATTCCACACTGTTTATGATTGTAAGTGACCTGACGTGTTGAGTTGTTCTCAGGATATTTAGATGAGGTGTATAACTTTCTAATGTGCAAAGTATGGGTCACTCAAAACTTATTCCTAATCAACCTAATTGATCATCAAGAATAGAAAAAGTAAGTGTGTCACTTCGAGCTAATTGATTTGTTCAACAATTCATCACTCAATTACTTCACAATTCAAATGTCTATTCTCAAAACTGCAAAACATGTGTTGGATTAATTGCTAGTATGATCTCATTGCAGGTTAAAGATTCAGAATGTAAAGAGAAAATTCCAAAAAAAAAAAAAATATCAAAAACATTGAAAAATTCAAAAAGATTGTCATTTTAATATTTTTCTTTTGTGTTGGCAGTTTAACATGTGTTATTGATGTAGGAGTTGTTCATCAAGCAATATCTCATCCGATTGAGAACTTAATATTTACATTGATGATAAATGCACATTATTGCCTGAGTTTTAATGTTTTTCTTTGAGTTGCAGGAACAGTTTCAAATGCAGAACAAGCTTCCACGCAACTTGAAGATGTTCCTGTTCAAGCCTGATTCCTGTCCAAAGATCTCCAAGTCAGATTGCTGAGTGTTAAGAATCCTCCTCTTAATATCTCATACACAGATCCCATTAACCTCTAAAGAAAAAGTTGAGGGGGAGTATTCTAAGTCAAAGAAGTCTTCGCATTCTACTTCAACCGTTGAAAAAGATCCCGTTGCTGATATATAGATTCACCGGAATCTACTCTCTGCTTATTTCTTTCCATAGTCTCTGATGTTACTCAAAAGGAAGAGAAGGATGCAGATTGCTTGTTGAAAGACAGAGTTTCGATAGCATCATCTTAGGGGGAGTACTGTTGGGTCCTCTTGAAGATAGTGCATACCAAAACTTTAAGTTGCTCTCTATGCTCGCCACATGAAGATTTAAGCTGATATGTCGGATTTGTAAAGTGTCATCTTAGGGGGAGTACTGTTGGGGTTATTTGAAGATGTCACTTTCCAAATATAAGCGAGTGAAGATATCGAGCATCATCACGAGCAAGCACGGGTGAAGACGTTAATAATTTGTATTTGTCTTAGAATATTTGTGTAATCGTTTTGTGCTTAATTGCACGTCTTTTAGGTTACTTTGTGTAACATCTGCCCCAAACCCGAACCCGTATACCCGACTCAGACCCGAAGTTGTTATCCGTCAAACTGAATTGTATTTAATTTTTCTTCAAAATGTAACGTTTATTATTAGTGTGAATAAACGCATTCAATCCTACGTTATTCCCGTCCTAATTCAATAACCGTATTTACACCGCAAAATATTCACGCGTAGCTAATAATTACTATCCATGGCATTAAAACTCAAAATATATATATAAATAAATATATATATATAGTTCGTAAAAGAAAATTTGTAAAAACGTTAAGCCAAAACGCCTCCAAGTCTCGAAATAGTCTCGCAACGCCATAAACGAACTAAATATATATGAACGTCATTTATTTAAACGTTACAAGTTGACGTAGTTAAGTTAGTTAGTTAAAATACTATATAAAACTAACTTTAGGCTAAAACTGTCAACTTTCAAACTAGTAATTAAAGTTTAAAACTCAACTTACTAAGTTACTTAAACCTCAGGGGCTGTTTTGTAAAATATTTAAACCCAAACCCCCCCCTTTGTTACCCCGTGATTCCGGCGCCCCCCTTTTTCCGGCCAGCACCATAACTTGCTCCGGCGACCATTAAAACACGTTTCTGGCTCGTTTCAACTCGTTTAATCCATGGTAAAATGATTTCAAGCAAGTTTCGAACCCATGGGCACTCTCAAAACAACAAATAAGCAACCGAAATAGTGTCTAAAACTATTCCTTAAACCGTTTCTTAAACTTATTCCTCTCAATCGACCCAACACTGATTATCAGTTAATTTCTGTAATCAAAACGATCGTTTCGTCGATTAGGATCAGGCCATATCATTTAATTGTGAATTTATCAGCCCATTGATCACCAATTTCTCCTAATCAATCTCTAAACTTATCGGCTGTTTTCGAAAGCAATTACCACAATTCATTTCGCCAGTTCACTCTCTCATACTCGCATTCTCTCTGTACGATCTCAATTTTACCAAAGCAACATCAAGAACACAAGCTTTGATCCGTGTTTACTCGTGACCTGCAACTCAGAATTTGAGCGTCAAAACACGGTTATTTGTTGCAATTACACTGGGGCTTTCATCCAACTAATCCTGAAGACTAAATCTGCGAAAGGAATCGTACTCTAGCAGCCTCTAAATACCAGTTTGAAATCGTACCCGTCGTTTTGATCATTCGGGTCATTGTTCTATTTTTTCCAAAACTTTCCAATCCAGGTATGTTTGTTATGTCAAAATGATTGTGTGTTCATAGGGATTAAAACCCCTATCACTGATTTGGATTTGATTAACAAGATTACACGAATTGGTTGATTTTCAAAACTAGGGTTTATATGGAAATGGGTATACTTGTGTAATAAAGATTAAAACTATTTCTGTCCGTTTCAAGAAACAAAAGCGCGCCTGGTTCAGTGGTGAAGCCGCTGTATTAAAACGCGTAGGGTCGTGGGTTCGAGTCCCACAGTGACCGCTTTTTAATTAAATTTTATCTTTTAACCCCCCCTACTTCTAAGTTATATATATCTATTTCTCAAAATTGTTTACAACTAATATATCAATTATAAAAACTAGAAATTGGTTATTATAAAAATATATATTTACATCTCGTAACTAAATCCCCAAATTGGTTTTTGAAACCCTAAATTGGATTTTGAAACCCTAAATCCCCAAATTGTATTTCAAAACCCTAAATCCTAAATTATATTTTGAAACCCTAATTTTCAAGTTATAATTTAAAACCCTAAAATCCCAAATCCGAAACCCTAGAATTTCTACGTTCGTGATTCTAGTTGCTATATTATTTGACTCGTATCTAAAATAGGTTTTCCCGGTTAATTAGGTGATTCTAATATCTGGGCGATCCTCGATTCTATTTAATATTTTCTTGCGTTGCTATACTATATCAGATTTGTATTTGAGGTGAGTAAACTCACTCCCCTTTTTCTATTTTACTATTTTGGGGCTGAAATACGTCTTTTACTATATTGCGTTTTCTATTCGTTTTCTAAAAGAGATCATACAAATATGTTAGTCTAGTTTGGCCGCTGGATGCAATCGTATGTGTTAGTTAAAAGTAGTTTTATTGCTTTGTAATCCCACCGGTACAATGTTAGCGCTAATGGTTTGACAAACCCACCTGCTTGTACAACATCGATAGGTGATTTAAACCCGGCCTTTCTAATTCCATGTTTACTATGTCGAGATGCTATGTTGCTATACTATGTTGCTATACTATGTTGCTATGCTACGATGCTATACTATGCCATGTCCCTAAATTGCTAAATGATGACTTATATATCGAGACGGTAAACGACGGTTATTAGAAGTCATCATTATTTATTACATGAGTGGTTCTCATGACAAATGGCTAGACGAGATACTATGGGTTCTATTGTGGTTGGTGTGCTATTCTATTCTAGGGGTCCTGGTCGAGTAATATTACAAAATTACTATACATATGGGATTGCGCAACATATCTTGTTGATCTCGGATTTCAATACTATTACTATTCAATTGGGTTTTACTCACTAGCTTGTGTAGCTAACTTTATTTTCACGTATTTCAGGTGGCGCGTGATTTTGGCTTGTTTCTTTGCTATTTCAAGACATAGGGATTTGGACCTAGAAATAATACTAAACTTGACTATTTCATTTACTGCTGTTATGAATTTGTCGTTTTGCATTTAAGACTTGGGTTTTGCCAAACTTATGACAATAATTATTAGACTTTAATAAAAGTAACACCATGTGCTTTGTTTACTATGGATATCCAATTCTATGACAGCCCGGTGTTTTCCGCCACCGGGCGGGGTGTCACAGTTGGTATCAGAGCCATGGTTATAGAGAACTAGGATAGGGTATTAGAAACACACCGACCTAGACTATAACCTAAGAGTCCTTAGTGCAAATTAATGTGCTTAGAGAACTCTTCAGAATTTATTTATTATTTCTATGAATTATTCTATGTCTTTTCTTTATCTCAATTCTCAACCGATTTCGCGAAGGAGCTACAAGAGACTCGTCTGTAAGATTAGGATCTTTCTCTTTGTGGAATCTCGTCATCGTCTTAAGTGAGTTTGAAAACGTGGGAAACGTGTGCAATCTGGAAGGGGGAACGCCTGTATCACGGACATCCTGTCTAAGGCAAGCATTTCGTATAAATCTCTTTAAGAGACCTGTATGCTTACCTGGGGATGTTCGAGATGAGTGTGAACCTATAGGCTAAAGCACGCTTTCTCGAATACGTTGAAAACGAACTTAACACTTTGATAAGTCTTGAGTGTCCAAACCCAGACACATTCCTAAGCCTTCAAATTCCATTTAATCATTTTTCTAATACTATCATTTTTCTATAAATTCTAATTATTTCTATGAGTTCTTTGTGATTTTAAAAGGTCACCCTAAACTATTTGATTGTGTTTCTATGGTTTCTAAACGTTTACTATGAAGTGTTTTCTAAGGAGATTCTATGATATTTCTAAATACTATTCAAATTCCATAAGTGTTTACTATGAACTATGTTTTAAAAAGAATGTTCCATGTCTCACGAATTCGTTTTCTATCTTGTAGAATGGCGGGTAGAAATCAGCGACTTGCTAATACTATCGCAACCCAGATGGCCGGTATTTTGCCTGGGCTTGTGAACCAACTCAACGCGGCGAATCAAAATAACCAGCCCAGGTGCTCGTTAAAGTATTTTAATTCTTGTGGGCCGACCAAATTCTATGGCAATGAAGGGGCCACGGGGCTTCTTCAGTGGTTCGAGAGTATGGAAAGTACTTTCACAAATTGCGAGTGTCCCGAGAACCTCAAAGTTCGTTATGCCACCAGTGTCCTTCAGAAGGGTGCTTTGACTTGGTGGAACGACGAAAAGCGCAGGCTAGGTGAAGCTGCGGTTACTGCTCTTACTTGGGCGGCATTCAAAACCACTATGACCAACAAATACTGTCCTCCCAGTGAGATCCGGAAACTGGAGGGCGAGTTCTGGGCCTTGAAACAAGACAGTGGTGAGAACGTAGCCTACAATGATCGCTTCTCCCAGCTCAGCACCCTGTGTCCCAACATGGTTACCCCGGACTCCCGGGGAATTGAACAATACATCGGTGGTCTACCGATGACTATTCAGGATGCGGTTTGGGGAAGCAAGCCAGCCACGGTGGGTGAGGCCATGACCTTAGCAGGTCGTCTCACGGAAAACCACGTGCAAGCTGGTACTCTATCCAGGAAAGGGGACAAACGGCTCAAGGGTTCGTCGAGCAATGATACCAAAGCGACCGAGGGAGGTTCTCACAAAGGGTTCAAACCCGAATCATCATCCCGTTCTAAGAAGCGCAAGAACAACGCTACTAATTATGCTGTGGTTACTCCAAACCCTCCTATGGCTCAACAGGGGGGAAATGCTAATCGTAAGCCCTATACGGGGACTCTGCCAAAGTGCGATTTCTGCCCACTTCACCATGCTCCCAACACACCATGTCATAAGTGCTCGATCTGCCAACGGTACGGCCATGTGGCTAAAGATTGTTGGAACGCCCCGAACACTGCAAACAACAATCGGGTGAACCCAGGGCGTGCCTGCTATAACTGCGGGGATCCAAACCATTTCCGCAACAACTGCCCGCAACCGATCAATGTCAACGTGAACACAAATGCTAATGCTAATCAGGCGGGTCGGGCCAGAACTTTTAATATCAATGCCAACCAGGCCCAAGCCAACAACGACGTGGTGAACGGTATGTTCCTCGTTAATGATCACTATGCTTCTATTTTATTTGACTCGGGTGCCGATAAAAGCTTTGTATCCCTAGAGTTTGCTTCATCTTTTACTGTGGGCTGTGTTAGACTTGATAAACCTTATGTGGTAGAAATAGCTAACGGGAAAAATGTTTCTATTAGTACCTCGTTTATGGGGTGTGAACTTAAACTTCAAGGTCACGTGTTTCATGTCGATCTTTTACCAATGACGCTCGGTAGCTTCGATGTTATTATCGGTATGGATTGGTTATCCGCTAACGGCGCAGAAATTCTATGTCGGGAAAAGGTAGTCCGCATTCCTCTCCCATCGGGTCAAATTCTGAATGTTTTAGGGGAGAAATCTCCTACCGGTCTGAAACTTATGTCTTGTGTTAAAGCTCAAAAATGTTTGCGTAAGGGTTATGTAGCGTTCATGGCTCACGTTGAGGTCGACAAAAAGAAAGAAAAGAAATTGGAGGACATACCTATTGTACGGGATTTTGTCGAGGTGTTTCCCGAGGATGTAACTGGTCTACCACCTGTACGACAAGTCGAATTCCGTATTGATCTATTACCGGGTGCTACTCCCGTGGCGAAAGCTCCTTATCGTCTGGCACCTTCCGAACTTCAGGAGTTAGCCAGTCAGCTCCAAGAACTATCCGATAAAGGCTTTATTCGTCCGAGTTCTTCACCTTGGGGTGCACCAATCTTATTTGTTAAAAAGAAGGATGGCTCGTTCCGAATGTGTATCGACTATCGTGAACTCAACAAACTTACCGTTAAAAATCGATATCCTTTGCCTCGTATCGATGATCTGTTTGACCAACTCCAAGGGGCAACGTGTTTCTCAAAGATTGACCTTCGTTCGGGTTATCATCAACTGCGTGTGCACGAAGATGACATACCCAAGACTGCGTTTCGTACGCGATACGGACACTTCGAGTTTACGGTTATGCCTTTCGGTTTGACCAACGCTCCTGCTGTTTTCATGGACTTGATGAACCGAGTGTGCCGACCGTATCTGGACCGATTTGTCATTGTGTTCATTGACGATATTCTCATCTATTCTAAATCCAAGGCCGAGCATGAACAACATCTCAGTACCATTCTCCAAATGCTAAAGCAAGAGCAGTTATATGCTAAGTTTTCTAAATGTGAATTTTGGCTCAAAGAGGTCCAATTCCTGGGTCATATTGTTAACGAAAAAGGTGTTCAAGTGGATCCGGCAAAAATCGAAACCGTTAAAAACTGGTCAGCGCCTTCAACTCCAACCGAAATCCGCTCTTTTCTCGGTCTAGC
Source organism: Tagetes erecta (assembly GCA_030867185.1). NCBI lineage: Eukaryota > Viridiplantae > Streptophyta > Magnoliopsida > Asterales > Asteraceae > Tagetes > Tagetes erecta. Next base: position 95,815,810 of record CM061487.1, read on the forward strand.
GGGTTACTACCGTCGATTCATTGCCAATTTTTCTAAGATTGCGGTTCCCCTCACAGCTTTAACTTGCAAGAATGTACCTTTCGTGTGGGGTTCCGACCAACAGAAAGCGTTTGATGTCCTAAAAGACAAATTGTGTAATGCTCCGATTCTTACTCTTCTAGACGGTCATGAAGACCTTGTTGTTTATTGTGACGCTTCAAAACATGGTCTCGGTTGTGTTCTAATGCAACGGGGTAAAGTAATCGCTTATGCCTCGCGACAACTCAAAATCCACGAAAAGAATTACGCTACTCACGATCTCGAATTGGGTGCTGTAGTCTTTGCTTTCAAAATATGGAGGCATTATCTTTACGGCACCAAGTGTCTTGTTTATACCGATCACAAGAGCTTGCAACATATTCTAAATCAGAAAGAACTTAACATGAGGCAGAGACGTTGGGTCGAGTTATTGAACGATTATGACTGCGAAATTCGCTACCATCCCGGCAAAGCTAACGTCGTTGCCGATGCTCTTAGCCGCAAAGAACACGTTATGCTATCTTGTGCTACCCTTCGTGTTGACCTTAAGTCCAAAATTCTTGAAGCTCAACGTTTGGTTGTTTCGGAGGAGACTTTCCGAGATGAGATGAACCCTGGTGCCGATTTACAGTTAGAAACAAAAGCCGATGGTCTACTCTACTACATGAATCGCATCTGGGTGCCTACCCGTGGTGCTATCCGTGAACTTATTATGGATGAGAACCATAAAAGTCGTTATTCTATTCATCCGGGTGCAGATAAAATGTATAAAAATCTTCGTCCTCACTATTGGTGGCCGTGTATGAAGGAAGAGATCGCTCGATATGTTGCAAAGTGTTTGACTTGTGCACGGGTAAAAGCCGAGCATCAACGCCCTTCTGGTCTCCTTGTGCAACCCGAAATTCCTGTTTGGAAATGGGAAAGTATTGCCATGGATTTTGTTACTAAACTTCCTATTTCAAATGGTTATGATAGCATCTGGGTGATTGTTGATCGGTTAACGAAATCTGCTCATTTTCTGCCAATCAAAGAAACTTATTCGGCGGAAAAGCGGGCTCAGCTTTACGTGAAGGAGATTGTTTGTCGCCATGGGGTTCCGTTGGATATCATTTCTGACCGTGATGGTCGTTTTATGTCTCGTTTCTGGAAGGGTCTCCAAGAAGCTTTGGGTACTAAACTAAACCTCAGCACCGCTTATCATCCACAAACCGATGGTCAAAGCGAGAGAACCATTCAAACTCTCGAGGATTTGCTTCGCTCTTGTGTTATCGATTTCAAAGGTAGATGGGATACTCATCTTCCGTTGATCGAATTCTCGTATAATAATAGTTACCATTCTAGCATCGATATGGCACCGTTCGAAGCCCTTTATGGTCGTAAATGTCGTTCTCCTCTATGTTGGACTGAAGTCGGTGACTCTCAGATTACTGGGCCAGAGATGGTTCAGGAGACCACCGATAAAATCCGCAAAATCCGAGAAAATCTTTTAGCAGCTCGAAATCGGCAAAAGTACTATGCTGATAAAAAGAGGAAGCCTATGGAATACGAAATCGGTGATATGGTTCTACTTAAGGTGTCTCCATGGAAGGGAGTTTTCCGTTTTGGCAAAAAGGGAAAGCTAGCTCCCCGATATGTGGGCCCGTTCAAGGTTCTTAAAAAGATCGGGAAGGTTTCTTACGAGTTGGAACTGCCTGAGGAATTGGGTGGTGTTCATCCCGTGTTTCATGTTTCTAATCTAAGAAAGTGTTTGTCCGATGAAAATCTTATCGTGCCTCTCGACGAGATCCAAATTGATGAATCTATGCAGTTTATCGAGCGACCATTGGAAATTATGGATCGAGAAGTTAAGCAACTTAAGCGGAGTCGGATACCAATCGTCAAGGTTCGTTGGGAGTCTAAGCGTGGACCCGAATTCACTTGGGAACGCGAGGACCAAATGAAGGCCAAATATCCGCATCTCTTCGCTTCAACTTCAACTACTTCGGTTTGAGCAAATTTCGGGACGAAATTCCTTTAAGGAGGGGAGACTGTAACATCTGCCCCAAACCCGAACCCGTATACCCGACTCAGACCCGAAGTTGTTATCCGTCAAACTGAATTGTATTTAATTTTTCTTCAAAATGTAACGTTTATTATTAGTGTGAATAAACGCATTCAATCCTACGTTATTCCCGTCCTAATTCAATAACCGTATTTACACCGCAAAATATTCACGCGTAGCTAATAATTACTATCCATGGCATTAAAACTCAAAATATATATATAAATAAATATATATATAGTTCGTAAAAGAAAATTTGTAAAAACGTTAAGCCAAAACGCCTCCAAGTCTCGAAATAGTCTCGCAACGCCATAAACGAACTAAATATATATGAACGTCATTTATTTAAACGTTACAAGTTGACGTAGTTAAGTTAGTTAGTTAAAATACTATATAAAACTAACTTTAGGCTAAAACTGTCAACTTTCAAACTAGTAATTAAAGTTTAAAACTCAACTTACTAAGTTACTTAAACCTCAGGGGCTGTTTTGTAAAATATTTAAACCCAAACCCCCCCCCCCCCTTTGTTACCCCGTGATTCCGGCGCCCCCCTTTTTCCGGCCAGCACCATAACTTGCTCCGGCGACCATTAAAACACGTTTCTGGCTCGTTTCAACTCGTTTAATCCATGGTAAAATGATTTCAAGCAAGTTTCGAACCCATGGGCACTCTCAAAACAACAAATAAGCAACCGAAATAGTGTCTAAAACTATTCCTTAAACCGTTTCTTAAACTTATTCCTCTCAATCGACCCAACACTGATTATCAGTTAATTTCTGTAATCAAAACGATCGTTTCGTCGATTAGGATCAGGCCATATCATTTAATTGTGAATTTATCAGCCCATTGATCACCAATTTCTCCTAATCAATCTCTAAACTTATCGGCTGTTTTCGAAAGCAATTACCACAATTCATTTCGCCAGTTCACTCTCTCATACTCGCATTCTCTCTGTACGATCTCAATTTTACCAAAGCAACATCAAGAACACAAGCTTTGATCCGTGTTTACTCGTGACCTGCAACTCAGAATTTGAGCGTCAAAACACGGTTATTTGTTGCAATTACACTGGGGCTTTCATCCAACTAATCCTGAAGACTAAATCTGCGAAAGGAATCGTACTCTAGCAGCCTCTAAATACCAGTTTGAAATCGTACCCGTCGTTTTGATCATTCGGGTCATTGTTCTATTTTTTCCAAAACTTTCCAATCCAGGTATGTTTGTTATGTCAAAATGATTGTGTGTTCATAGGGATTAAAACCCCTATCACTGATTTGGATTTGATTAACAAGATTACACGAATTGGTTGATTTTCAAAACTAGGGTTTATATGGAAATGGGTATACTTGTGTAATAAAGATTAAAACTATTTCTGTCCGTTTCAAGAAACAAAAGCGCGCCTGGTTCAGTGGTGAAGCCGCTGTATTAAAACGCGTAGGGTCGTGGGTTCGAGTCCCACAGTGACCGCTTTTTAATTAAATTTTATCTTTTAACCCCCCCTACTTCTAAGTTATATATATCTATTTCTCAAAATTGTTTACAACTAATATATCAATTATAAAAACTAGAAATTGGTTATTATAAAAATATATATTTACATCTCGTAACTAAATCCCCAAATTGGTTTTTGAAACCCTAAATTGGATTTTGAAACCCTAAATCCCCAAATTGTATTTCAAAACCCTAAATCCTAAATTATATTTTGAAACCCTAATTTTCAAGTTATAATTTAAAACCCTAAAATCCCAAATCCGAAACCCTAGAATTTCTACGTTCGTGATTCTAGTTGCTATATTATTTGACTCGTATCTAAAATAGGTTTTCCCGGTTAATTAGGTGATTCTAATATCTGGGCGATCCTCGATTCTATTTAATATTTTCTTGCGTTGCTATACTATATCAGATTTGTATTTGAGGTGAGTAAACTCACTCCCCTTTTTCTATTTTACTATTTTGGGGCTGAAATACGTCTTTTACTATATTGCGTTTTCTATTCGTTTTCTAAAAGAGATCATACAAATATGTTAGTCTAGTTTGGCCGCTGGATGCAATCGTATGTGTTAGTTAAAAGTAGTTTTATTGCTTTGTAATCCCACCGGTACAATGTTAGCGCTAATGGTTTGACAAACCCACCTGCTTGTACAACATCGATAGGTGATTTAAACCCGGCCTTTCTAATTCCATGTTTACTATGTCGAGATGCTATGTTGCTATACTATGTTGCTATACTATGTTGCTATGCTACGATGCTATACTATGCCATGTCCCTAAATTGCTAAATGATGACTTATATATCGAGACGGTAAACGACGGTTATTAGAAGTCATCATTATTTATTACATGAGTGGTTCTCATGACAAATGGCTAGACGAGATACTATGGGTTCTATTGTGGTTGGTGTGCTATTCTATTCTAGGGGTCCTGGTCGAGTAATATTACAAAATTACTATACATATGGGATTGCGCAGCATATCTTGTTGATCTCGGATTTCAATACTATTACTATTCAATTGGGTTTTACTCACTAGCTTGTGTAGCTAACTTTATTTTCACGTATTTCAGGTGGCGCGTGATTTTGGCTTGTTTCTTTGCTATTTCAAGACATAGGGATTTGGACCTAGAAATAATACTAAACTTGACTATTTCATTTACTGCTGTTATGAATTTGTCGTTTTGCATTTAAGACTTGGGTTTTGCCAAACTTATGACAATAATTATTAGACTTTAATAAAAGTAACACCATGTGCTTTGTTTACTATGGATATCCAATTCTATGACAGCCCGGTGTTTTCCGCCACCGGGCGGGGTGTCACACTTTGTAAGGTGAATGGTATGGACTATAAATACCATCACCTAGGTCATTTGTTAAGTGAGTTGCCTATTCTTGTTAGTCATATTCTCTTGTAACATCCTTTGATCTAATACAATTCACCTATTCTAATTATCATCATCTTCATCATACTTTGCATTGATCTTCATGAACATTCAAGCATCAATACGTGATCAGTGAGATTCCGCATCACTGATTGCAAACAACATCACCAAACAATCTCAGATCTAGATCCAAGCTCGCTTCCTTCTAGAACTATCAAATTTATTTGTTGTCATTTTTTAATTTAACCCGACCCGGTTCGACCCGAACCGAATAGAACCGGATTGAAAAAAATATTATATATCGATACTTAAACGATTACTACCAAATTTCCGACCCCCATGAAAAAAATTTCTGGGTACGCCACTGTTTACATGCCCAAACCATCTTAATATTCATTATTTTATCTTATCTTCTATCCTAGTTACCCCTAATTAATCTACCTCTAAACACCTTATTTCTTATTTTGTCTAACCTAATGTAGCCACACATCTTTCGTATCAGGACTGCAGTGATCAGTTCTCGATAGTAATTGTACCTAAAACTTAGATATAGCATGCTTATAAAGTTAAAGTTAGGTCTATAAACTTGCTAGTGCGTACAAAGTTATATATAATTGCATAGACAGAGCTCATACATGTATGATCAAGATATGTGATATGTCACTACAAGAAAAGAGACCATCAGATACTAAATTTTTTAGGACTGATTTATCAGTATCAAATACAAAGTATTAGAGACTAGTATATCAGTTACGATTTATATTCAGGACTGATTATTACGTGACTCATGTTAGTGACTGATAAACAGTCTCTAATGCTCTGACAACTTATTTAATACTAAAATCCAGTCACAAATACGGGTGCCCAATAACAAGTTTTCAAGAAAAACTATTTCGTGAGTGATTTTCAGTCCCAAATAAGGGCCCTTATTGATGAAAAATAACACTATTGTATGAGTAACTAATATTCAGTCACAGATATAGATGGAACATATTAGAGAATAAAAACTAGTCATGTTTAGTCCTAAATTAGTTCGAATCAAGGACTGATGATCATTCTTTAATATTATTTGCATAACATGCAAAATACCATTTTCATAAAGGTATCAAAGACTGAAAATGAGTCTTAAAAACGCTGTAAGTAAATTTATTCGGAACTGATATTTAGTCTATGAAGAATTTTGTAGAAAAAATAAAGTAGGGACTGATATTCTGTCTCTAACAATGAACAAACATTTTACTAGTTCGAGCGATTATATCAGTGACTAAAAACCAGTCATTACTAAGATCGAATCAGGGACTGATGATCAGTCTTGAATACCTTTTGTGTAATAAAATGATTACCAACAGACTTATAGTCACTAATAATATAGCATGTATGGTACCATTTTAATAGACTAAATAACACCACATCCCACACGAAAACGCAATCATCATGTACGCAACACTAAAGCTGCAATTGAACAACACACCTCAGGTTAGTTTGTTTGTCAAATCTTTGTAGAAGTAAGTCAAGTAACTTAAAAACACAAAAGAAGTTTACTAACAGGTAGAAAAATACCACACTGTTTATTAAAAATGCAGATGCAACTCAGCCAGAGCCAAATCCACCAAAGAGGCGTGGTCAAAGTATTAATAATAGTGCTATAAAGGCTTTGGAGGATTTGCCTGCGGGCTCAAAAATTTCTTTAACAATGTCAACGAATACAAAATCATTTGTTGGGACTTCAGGTACACAATTTGCAACAGAGTGTGGGATTGTAATCCGTAATGTATGTCCGCTAAACTTTCATAAATGGGAGTCCATGCCTGCCAATGTGAAAGATCAGATATACGAAAAATTACAAGTACGTTGTATATATCTTACGTTTTATTTTTTTAGGTTCTATTAATATGTTACATTTTCATTTCTATTTTTAACATATATACACAAACATACGCATACATATTAAATGCAGGTAAAATTCAATTTGCTGCGAACAAATAGACTTTTCATGGAATACGTGGATACTCGACTACATGTCCAATGGAAACGCACACGTGGTGAATTGAGTGCACATTGGAAAGCAAAAGGAGGCGAAACCAATCCAGAGTTTGCAAGATCACAAATGAGAGCCAATTGCAAGAGTCTAGAAGATTGGCATCATATGTGTGATTATTGGGAGAAAGACTCAACTCGGGTAAGTATTATTACTTTGGTTTCGGTACTTTTGTATAGCTACATGTACAATAGCGATACATTTTAGACTAGTATTATCCCTAGAAAGACCTTATTATATTTTTTGTGTGATATATGAATAACATAATGTTAGTATATATTTTTAGGTTCTAACTTGTATGTCGATTATTATTTTATAGAAATATAGTGATCAAATGAAAGTTAATCGAGGAAAGCAAGTTGTTACAAGTCGAGGAGGTTCCCAATCTATAGCCAATCTTATATTTCATATGGTAAGTTTCCATGATTTATAGTTTGGAAATGTTTATGTAATTCTCAAAAGTACATGGTAAGTTTTGGCACATATGTATACATTTTTATATATCATATTATAAAAATATAGATGCATGTACATAAATGATTTGTTATTATATGATCGCGATCCTAAACACAAACACACACCAAATTGTCATAAATAGATATATGCTAAATTCATTGAGTTCCTAGTACTTACCCACATGTATAAGTGATGTGTGCATAAATTAGAAGGTTATTGGACATGTCTAAGTATCAATTGATCCATTCGACCCGTTTGAAATTTTATTTAATTCATACTTTAGAAAATGTGTATGTGGTAACTGATTATTTGTTAGAATACTGAGCATGTGTTTGGAATCATATTCTAATTTTATTTATTTTGTGTCTTACTTTAATTCATTCTCGAATAGTAGGATTTATCTAATTTAGTGTTGTTAATTAATGTAATTTTCAATATGGCTATTGGATTTGGTTTGCAAACTAGATGTTTAAATGATTTGATTTTAGTAGGCAATTGGCCTTTAAGTTTAGAATGAGATATATGCAGTTACCCTTGACTTTAATTAACATTTTGTTATCACAGTCCAACGAGACTCAAATAACTCCTAGCCCATTTGAAGTTTATCACAAGTTGCATTTCAATGCTCAAAAAGAAGGATGGCAAAATGATGACGCGCGTGTTGAATATGTAAGCTACACATTCTCTTCGTTCAAAGCTTATGTTAGAACATTTTTTTTACAACTTATGATTTTGATTGGTGTTAAGTTATTTATTTCATTTTGTTCTGGTAGGAAAATATTAAACGCCATAAAGAGCATGCCATGGCTAATTTGATTTCTGAAGAAACGACTCTAACTACTACCATGGAACATGAGCTAGAGAGACAAGCGATCAAGAGTGTGTGTGCCAAGGAAAAAACAATGAAATCTGCATGGGAGGTAGGTGTAGGACCTGTTTTAAGAAAAAAAGATAAATGGATGACATTGGAAGCTGAGTCATCTCAACAACCAAGTGAGAAAGAATTAGCTCTTCAAGCTAAGGTTGCTTTAGTCCAAGAGAAACTAAAACAAAGCAAAAAACGAAGTAAAGAGAAGTATGATAAACTTTCAATGTTCATGAGTTCAAAGTTCTCTGATTTTGAGTGTTCGATATCGAGTAACGAAGCAACCGATTCAGAACAAGATGAACCATTTGTTGAAAGCGGTGCTAATGAAGGATCAATCTAGGGTGTCTGTGAAGACTTAACGTTAAGAAGTAATCTACATAGTATTATTATCTATCTGAATGTTTTATTGCTTATGGTTTTCATTGTTTGAGCTCGTGTATTGGATGCTATTGGTTAAGTAATCATTTAGTATTATATTATACTGTTTTATATACTGTTATTAGACGTACATATTAAATATATTGAATACTGAAAAAATGTACTATAAGATACTGGTTTTCAGTCTCTAAAAAGCATATTCAAGCCTGAAAAAAAATATTATGATACTGATTATTAGTCTTAAAAAAACCTATCTGGGACTGAAAGTTTATGAATTTATACTAATTTTCAGTTTAAAAAGATATAACATAGACTAAATAACATGATATCTAAGACTACTTTTCAGTCTTTAAAATAAGTATATTAAGAACTAAAATGATCGGTATTTGGGACTGATTTTTAGTATTAAACAAATCTTATTAAGTATTAACTTTCAGTAGCTAATAAATAGCATCGAAGACAATTTTCAGTCCTTAATAAAATTGTATTAAATACTGACTTTTAGTCACAGAGAAATGTATCCGAGACTGAAATGATAGTTTACGGGAGAATACATTTAGAACTGAATTGATGTGTATTGAAGAATGATTTTCCGTCCTTAAAAAACATGGTATCAGGGATTGATTTTCAGTCATTAGAAAAAGGGTATCTGGGACTGAAATTACATTGCACTAGAGGAAACATTAAGAACTAAATTTGTGTGTTTTGAAGAATGATTTTCAGTCCCTAAAATTTATGGTATCAAGGATTGATTTTCAATCACGGGCAAAGTTTATTTGGGACTGAAACAATTTGGTACTTGGAGGCCGATTAAGGACTGATTTTTTGTGTTTTGGGGACTGAATGTTAATCCCAATTAGAGCCAAACAACTAGTACTGATTTTCAGTTACAGAACACACTATCTGGGACTAAGAATAGGTGACTGGCTCGTGACTGGTGTAATCAGTCCCCGATAACCATTCGGGACTGACTTATGAGAATCAAGGACTAATTTTTCAGTCTCTGATGGTCTTTTTTCTTGTAGTGGTCTCTTGCTTTGCTTTGTGATCATGAACTTACTAGTAATCATTGTTCTATTTTTTAAGCATGCATCTCCATTCTCCGGAAGGACTATTCCATGTAACAATATTTGTCACAATTGCCATAAACAATGTCGGAGCTTTGAAGATAGACAAAGAAGCGGGCGGACAATTTTTTTTAAGTTTTATCAAAGAAGTAAACTTAATACATATAAGAAATTTTAAGCTATCAAACTAAAAACTAAACAGGACATTAGCTTGGCCCCGTGACCACACATAAAATGAAGTATATTATGTAATTGGTTTCATATGTTAAAGCTAGTGATTTGTAGATCCAATCTCCTCATTCCTCGGAGAGTGGGTTTGATCATTAAATAAAAATGAATTCAGTTTAAATTGTACCTCTATGGTTTACATCCAATATTACTTTGCAACCTTTTTGAATATTTAGATCTTTTGCAACTCTAGGCTTTTTAAAGTGAGTCATTTGTATCCCCTGGTTAGTTTGATTGTTAGTTGATCGTTATTTGTAACGGTAAAATAGACTATTTGTATAAAAAAACAAATTAAAAATTTATAAGATCTAAAAAATATATACTTTTGAGTGAAATGCATTAAAAATACACAAAATCATACCTAGAGACGATAAAAAACATAATCATAACAACTCACTGTCGGACAACCATCGGCACCGACGACATATCAAATTCCTTAAATATTTTTTAGATCTCATAAGTTATAAATATGTTTATTTTTTAGGTAAATGGTTTATTTTACCGTACAAATAACGATCAACTAACAATCAAATTTACCGGGGGATGCAAATAACTTACTTTAGAAAGTCTAGGGTTGCAAAATATCTAAATATTCAAGTGGGGTTGTAAAGTGCTATTGGGTGTAAACTACAGGGATGTATTTTGAACTTAACTCAATAAAAATATATCATTTTTATATATAAAAAAAAGTTAGTTATGAAGTTCATGTGTAAACAAAACTTCTGTCTTTTTTTTAGGTATATGGACAAATATATGAGTATAAAATTTTAAATGAACACGCACATTTTAATCGCACGAACAAACAAAATGTGAATGCAAATAGTCTTATAGAATAAATACCGTTGGTTTTATTACAATTTTTTTTAACGGTAAATTTCTCCAAATCTCGGGTGTTTTAAAGGCTTTGTCTTTACCAGTGTCTTTACCAGTGGACCATGCATCATCCCCTTCACATTTACACTTAAACAACAACTTATAATCTGTTTATCATACAAACATCAGGCCATCATCATCTGCTGAAACTCATTAAAATCAACACCTCCTTTGCCATGAGTATCAAACACTTTAATCATCTGCAAACACTCATCATAGCTTTTCGGGTCGCCAAGTCGACTCAATGTCTTCTGCAAGCTCTTTGGGCTGATCTGCCCACACCCTTTCTCATACTCAAACATCTCAAACGCAGCTCTCACATCATCCCGTTCATCTTTCGCCTTCATCAGCTTCATAAAATCTTGAAAATCAATAAAACCATCACCATCAGTATCCAAATCATCAATCACACTTTGAGCCTCTTGGTGTGACATGTACTCTCCAATGGAACCGAAGTACGATCTAAGCTCTAAAGCCGAAATCTTTCCATCGTTATCGGCATCAAAACGCGCAAAAACTAACTTGAACTCTTGTTCTCGGTTAACGGTGTTTGGTTTTGGAGATTTAGGAGACATTAATGTTGGAGAAGTGGAGTTTGAGTTGGTGTTGCTCTTGTTACGAAAGCTACTTAGCCTTAAGATGAGACCCTTTAAAGATTTTGTAACCTTTGTAGGTTCCATTAGAGGGTAAGTAGTGAAATGGTGTATGGAGATAGTTAAGTTGTGTGTGTGTATATATATATATACAAATGGAAGAATATGAAGGTGATGACATGAGTTGATGAATGAATTGGCATGCAAATTGTGGGAAGAAAACATGAGAGACAAAGTTAAATAAAAGGAAATTGCTAAGAAGGTGTATAGTAGGGAATTTGTTGATTGCGTGAAGTTCGGTTAAGAATTGAAGGTAGGAATGTGCATGGCAACTTCCTTGAAAGACTTGTGAAAATGTGTGTCGACTTCTAGTTCCAACAACTAGTACCATACTCGGGCCCTAGGGGTTGTTTTCAATAGTCACACTAATTTGGATTTTGATTTATATGAAACTATTATCAACAACTATTATATATCAAAACTGTCGCGTTATGATAGGGTGTAAACCAGGTTGAAAACTGACGTTGAGCATTGTGGTAAGCCTCCGCATTGAAAGAAATATATTTATGAAAAAGGAATCCATAAATTGTTGATCCCATTCGAAACTTTACGTAACAAGACGAAACCCCGTGTTGTGGCACATAAAATTAACCCATGTAAAAACTAACGTTGTTGCGAACGTGTGTATGAAGTTTTTTCTATAACATATGTAACTTTATATAAAAAATACGAAAGTTATATAAGCCAGTGAAAACATTCAAAACTATATATAAAAATGGAATCGTCCCAAACCCGTGCATATATTGCGTCAAGGCCTTTGATATTATTTGAAACGTTAAGTAGAAAGCAAAGTCGTTTAAAAAGTTCACATTAGAACGTTGATAAAAGTAATAATATAACGTAACAATAGAGAAAAATGTTGATGAAAATTAAAAATATGTAGAACTTCATATTTTAAAATAGGGTTGACATATCGTGTCACACACGACATGATAAGACATGAAAACGATAAACCCAAACACATATCGTGTCATCTTTTTTTAAACACAAACACAATAAATAGTAGGTTGCATGGTAAGACATGATAAAAACTCATTTCTTAAGTAAAATAGAATTTGCATAAAGTTCATAAGTCTTAAATATTAAATACGACATTACAAGATAATCCTTAAGACACACAAAACAATCAAAGTCTATAAAAATACATTTTAACCATAATAATACTTGATTAATAGAAGTGCATAAAAGATTAAAAGCATATACCAAAGCCCACGTGATGCGAATGAAGTGTGATAAGAGTATTGAAATTTAATAAATAAATATTATATATATAACTAAATTAAATAATATAAATATATATTAACAAGTGACTTATCGTGTTGTCAGGTTTTTTTAATCTGTTAAAACAAGGTAGTTAACATGTCTTTAATGCGTTAACTTATTAATGAGATGGCACTTGGTAAGATCAAAAACAAATTTTTTTTAATTCCGTGTCATGTCGTGTTAGAAATTATCAACTATATTTTAAAAGTTATAAGAAGATAAAAGACACCAAAAAATGAGTGTGCCAAGAAAGCAAATAGGTAAATATAAGGTATAACGTGTACCTATGATAACTTGAGGGTTAAAATGTAAGTGTTGGAGAATAGATGAAACTTTAGGTTAATAAAGGAATGTACGTAACTTGTAACCAAAGCTTTAAGGCTTAGCTCCCTTTTAAGGTATAGGAAGTACTACCTTATATCTTGTGTGTGTGATAGATGGAATGGAATTGGATTCAAAAATTAATAATTGAATAAAATATATAAACTTCCTTAAATCTATCTACACAAATATTAAAGTAAAGTTTTGTCACTTTTCATTCTCTAAAACATGACAAATATTGTCGCATAGGATGTGTTTAGATGTCAATCTCACAAAATATATAAACCTGGCTAAATCTACCCACCTGAAAAACCATCGGTCTCTAAAAAGAGCCGCAACAACTTCACTTAAGCACACACACGCTTTAATTGGCCTTAAATATAATTAAAATGTTAGGATATAATATACTAGTGGTCAATGTGATCGATCCGAAGTAGGCAGATACTTTGTGAACTAATAATCTAACTACCATCTACTTTGTTTAAAGCTTCATTACTTGTTACTTGTGTTCATTATCTAGAATTTTACTTTTTTGTATCAAAATCATTTTTAAAGATCGAACTAGATAGTGATTGAGATCGATCAACTATCGAGAGCCTCTATGTCCTTGGACGTTATCAGGTATCTTACCAATATTAATTATATAATGCTGCACCCAAACACTTGCCCACGTGTGTAATATTTATAAAGGTGAAAAAGCGGTTTTATAAAAAAAAACTTGTAATTCTAAAGTAATTTAAAAGAATCACACACCATTCGCTCTTTTATTATAGTACAAAGATTATGAATAGTTAATATTCTATTGTTATATATTGGACTATCTAGACATGTTCTATCGATAAAAAAAGATGGTGTGATAGGAATAAACAATCTAGGAAAAATAACTATCTCTTTATGTTAATTAAAAAGTAAATATTTTGTCGCATATCATTTATTTAGGTCATTTATGTAATTATCACATAGAATCTGTCACATGTCAAACTAATATTCATCAACATAAAGTTTGTAAGTTTTTTATCAGTAATTTATTATAACTAAGAGTAATGTGTTTTGCATCCTTGAGTTTTGTAAATTTCAACGATTTTTGTCAATGCGGTTACAAAACCGTAATTCGCCTATAACCTTTCAATTTTGGCTTCTTTTGCACCCAAATTCCTTACACCGTCAAACCGTACTTTCGTCATTCCACCTTTATCCGTTTAAAACCCAAAATAAACATTCTCTCGTCTTTCATTTCCCTTCAAAAGCTTACCAGATTCCACCATTACAGTCCCCCATCCTCTACCATCATCCATCAATGTCGCCAACCACCATCCATCATTGTCTCAAGCACCATTCACTTAGGAACTACCACATCACCTTCAATCTTCCACGGGTTCCAATCAACATCACCATAATCCGATGCCTAACACCATTCTCACGTCCATAAACCACATTCTCGTCCCCGCTCTCTGCCTCAACACCCGCCTACCTTCGTCAACCAATCGTCATCGAACATCACTAGTCGCCACCACGTTTCTAGTTAAAGGACTAATTTGGTCATCTGGCCACCGATTAGAGGTGGCGTGAAGGAGGGGGTGATAGGGCTTGTACACGCAGAATAGTGGACTACCATGGTGGGGTATTTTTGTGTTAAGCTTACCGTTTATATACTCCCTCCGTCCCATTATAAGTGTTCATATTACCTTTTTTAGTTGACCTATTTAAAGTGTCAACTTTTAAAATTTATTGGTAAACTTCCAAATTTGCCCTTAATAACATAAAACAAACAATATGATGGACCCACAATAATATTTATTGTCAAGGGTATTATTGTCAAATGACAAACAAAAATACCCATCATTTAATGTGCCTAAAACTTCGTGTTTTTCAAACTAGGACACTTCTAATGGGACGGAGGGAGTAATATATTATGTTGGTTACCCATGTATTACATAAACTGAAATTTTAATACGATATATGTAGTAAAAAATAGGATAATGTGTTATGTTTACTATGATTTGCTTTTAAATTTTGATTAATGTATTTTCATTTACTTTGTATTTATATCAAAGACTAATTACATTTATTTAAATCATATTATATAATAATGTTTTAATGTTTATATAAGGAATTAGTGTATTAAAAGCCAATTAAAAGTTATAATTACAAACATTAAGAAAGAAAAAATAAAGGAAAACGGATTATAAATATCTAATTCAATTTGCATGATTTTAGTTGAAATAATATAAAAAATAAAATATTATGATTTTTTATGCATATACATAATTCTCACTATTTGTAATGTTTAGATAGATGACCTAATTGAACGACAAGTGACATATTATTTACTCCATTATTATATAGGGAGATTTAATTTAAACCATTTTTTAAAACATTAAACCATTAATCCTAATCGTAGTAATCGATCAACGAAAGTCAAAGCATTTTAATGGGTTTTAAACCTTTAGGTTATCAATCTGATCCATAACTCATGGGTTATAATCCTTAAATCCATAACCTTAGGCCCTAATTTCACTTTTTACGCTCAAAACTTAAAATTTTGATGTGTTTTGAAGGATTACGTTTGCATCAATGTGTTAACTGAAATTTACATATAAAAATTCAAAATCCATAAATGTTAAGTATTATATTCACAAAAAAGTGTGTGTATATATGTATAAAACTGATATTTACATATAAAAACACCAAGTGATTAGTTACGATTAATCCTGATTCTTATCTCTTAGGAATCTTAGCGCCCGACTATCGTCTAGTAAGTTCAACAACATTGGGTACATATATATTACACTTATAGCTAGAATTGAGAAGTTAAAACATAGATATTCTAAGGTTTAAAATAAAACTTTAAGTATAGATATACTTATAAATTCGATCAATAAAAAGTTATACTTACAAATGTTACTTACTTGTCGCTAGTATTAAAATATCTTTAACTAATTGGGGAGTCTTGAAACATGTTTTATAACGTTATGACAAGTGAGATAGCGACATCCTACACATAGTTGAATCCATAGTTCTAAATTCCGGGATTACAATTTTTTTAAAAAAATATCCAATGTATTTGTAAATTAAAGGTTTTATTCCACTATAAATATAATAACCTAGTTCTCATTTTTCTACATTGATTAATAAACAATTCTAAAAAATACGTATACTTTTTAAAGATTCTTAAAAACCACGAGTTAGTACGTCTTAGGCTTTGGGCTAGTTGGGCCGGTTAGAAAATCGAGATTTTGAAATTTAAAATAGGCCCAACAACGTGTTCAAGTGGGTTCTCAAGCCCAGTTTTGCTTGGATATAGTTTCTCTTGGAGCACACAAACAGGGTTCTTTTAAAAACCGGTTCTGGGTAGGAATCAGTTTCGGTGTTAATCAATAAAATCAAAAACCGGGTAGAATCAAGTTCGGTTCTAGGTATAGTCAGGTATTTGACCGGTAATGATCAAACATAATTAGAGAGCCAATCAGCACATGTGTCACAAAATTGTTGGACACTAATATCTAAAATTTAAAAATTGTGGAACATGCGTCGTATGGTGAACACTTAGAAATGCACCTACGTGTGATGGTCGAGTATACAAATAACGACTGTATGATAGTGTTTGGTTTTTTCTTACGAATAGGG
Organism: Tagetes erecta; assembly: GCA_030867185.1. Lineage (NCBI taxonomy): Eukaryota > Viridiplantae > Streptophyta > Magnoliopsida > Asterales > Asteraceae > Tagetes > Tagetes erecta. The sequence goes on from CM061487.1 coordinate 95,832,515, forward strand.
ATATTGTTAAACGGATTGTATTCACAAGTTGAACCCCACGTTAATCCCGAAGTTGACACGAGCTCAAATACCACACGTAACTATATGGACCTGAATACGACACAAGTTTTAACATGTTGAAATAATACAACTCCTTTACCTGGAAGCTTGTTTTATTTACATATTAATACTCCAAATTTTTTAAGTTTACAGGACATAAACAATTTTAGACTAGAAAATAAAACAAAATACTCATTTCTCCTTTTTATCTCTTTATATTTAAGAAAATTATTTTCAGTTATTTAAATCTTGATATGATACAAACATTTTGAGATGGGTAACATAACAAACAGGTTAACTCGTGACCCATTAAATTTGTTTTAAGTGTAATTTTATTATAAATCTACTCTCCCTTTAAATCAAAATACCAGGTCCTTAATTTATAATTACTAAATTAAAAAAAAACATTATTTTAACATCAGACTATATCATTAAAAGCATGATGGATGTATAGCAAAATGTTTTATCAAGAAAAATATAAGAGAAAAAGGAGAGGATAAACGAAAAGAAAAAAAAGGATAATGATAAAAAAGGAGTGAGGTGCAGCGCACCGTCGCAGTTCGTTTCTATCCATCCATCTGTTTTAATGATTTAGTGTTTGTCTTTTTCCTATCTACCTCATTTTTGTTTCACTCAAATATTTATTTTTGATAAAATTGCTCAACATCATATCATAGTTATTATATACTGTAATTAAAACACATAGAGTTTTGCTCTTCAAATTCTAAACATTAATTGCATATCCCTTTTATGACATTTAATAAATTTGGTGAAAATATTTATGACCTTAATGTCTGTATGACGAATTTAATTAGAGAGAAAACATGGGAGCATTTTGTACGTGTATCGTAGGACAACATTTTATTTAAAAATTACGTATTTATCTTTACCTTCTAATTAAAAAAATTTTTTATATCGCATGGCATGCAATGGAGCCATTGTTGGCATAATTTTCTCACCCAATAATAAATTATATATTTAATCATCCTACTATTGCACAACATACGACCTTCATATAATATGTTTACCTATCAGTTACATAATAATTACCAACATAATATATTTCTCTATTAATTACAAAAAATAATTACCATTTTCTTAAAAAAGTAAAAATATCAATTATCAAAATATATATCAATAATATCCAAAGCATTGTTTTTGTATTAAATACTATTTAAACATTGTTTTTGTTTACTACATTAGTTTATCGGTCTCTTATCTCTATATCAAAGCTCATGGCTTGTATCAGTACAAGTTGTCATCCATTTGTACGATTTAATCGAATTTTTCGGCTTGTGAATCCGTAATTTGTCTTCTAAATTTTCCTATATGGGTTTTGTTTCGTTGGTGTTAGAGAACGTACCCAACATGGTAATAATTTATAGTGTAATATTCGTCATATGATTCTTTGTTTATTATGTTCGATCGATAATAATTAAAAATTTTTAGTTATTTAACTCTTGTAATACACGGGGTATAATCTAGTTTTCCTAATATTAGGGGTGTTCATTCGAATCGAATGCGAATTGAGCGAATTAGGCGAATCGAATTGGTCGAATTGAGACTTTTAAAAACTGTATTCGTATTCGATCCACATTCGAATAAAAATCTATGTATTCGATTCGATTAAGTTATTCGAATTCGAATCGAATTCGAATAGATTCGAATGTATTCGCCTTAAAAAAATATAAATAAGCAAGCACATCAAGTAACAATACAAATGCAACACCAACATAACATAAGTCTACAACATCACCCAAACAATATGCAATATACTAACACGTCAACAAGTGTAAAGCATGTTAACAAAAAGTCTAAAATTGCATAATCAAACACAAAAAAAGATTATAAACAAGTTCAAAACCTATAGAAAACAACAATTAGTCACAACACCAAATCATGTTCATATATAGAAACAACAATTAAGATTGGGTAATGGGTTAGATTTTGCTATTTTTAATTTACTTCAAGCTCATTAAATCATAATCATATATAGATAATTATTTAGATATATTAAAAATATATAAAAAAAATATATAAATTTCTTATTCGAATTGGGCGAATCGAATGCGAATACAGAAAATCATATTCGTATTTGATCCACATTCGACAAAATTATTCGAATCGAATGCGAATCGAATTTGAATGACCGAAAGTCGAATTCGAATGGCCTTAATCGAATTCGCTTCGAATCGAATTTTGAATAATTCGAATGGTATTCGAATAATGAACATCCCTACCTAATATAACAATTTTAACATCGATTTTGTATCTTCAAAAGATAAGTTTTAAGCCTGCAAAATTCAAATACGTGTAACGTGTATTAGTTCGATCAGTAGAAGGTCACTAGTTATCTCGTAAAGTCGTAAAGATATGTCTTTGTCAGTCGTGTAGCTTTGATAAGAGAAGCATCAAGAGAAATAAATTCGTTATATTTAATTACATCAAAAAGTAAAAGTTGTACACGGCTATAATCAGTCGATGTGCCCAATTAAGTTTGTGATTCAACGCGACTTTAAATATCATTTTCAGTGTTTAAACTTCTACATTTCAAAATTGTGCTAACTGAAAGGTTATAACTGAAAGGTTATGGTGTAATTTATTAAGGATGGTGTTGCCTTTAAATATCATTTTCAGTCTTTGATAAGAGATAGAATCACCAACGGAAATAAATCACTTTTAGTCTTTCTATATGTTATGTTTAAGTCTTTTAATGATTTAGATGTCTAAATGATTCAGACTGTTTGTTTCATGAGCATATGTATAAATGGTTAGGATATTTGCTTATGAATGGTTAAACATTATATTGATTTTGAATGGTTTTCGGATTGATATTTTTTTCTGTTGAAATCACAATCCGAACAAAACTTAATTCGTGCAAACCTAATCCAAACCACAAACCACTTTCTAATTCGAATTGATTTTCGGATTGAATCTAACAAACCAAATTAGCAAAAAAAAAAAATTTAATAATTTTTTTCCTTTTTTATTTTAATATAAAACGCATTATATTTCAAGGGTAAAAAGAATCAACTTACGATATTAGCATTATAAATTAAAGTTATATCGAAGGTAAAATTAATGATTTATAATCCATATATGACACTAGTTTAGTGCCCGCGCTACGCTCGGGAACACAATTCAAATGATGTTTTTTAAAGATATTCATGAATGTTCCATTCAGTTTTGAGACAAAACCGTGGTAAACCGGAACAGATGATATATATTTTTAAAATTCGATTTTTAGTATAATAATATTATACTTAAATTAAAGAGAATAAAGTGCTCAGTTTTATGATGTAGTTTATTTTTTAAAAAAATCGTATAAAAATGTTATGTATATTTATAAAACACTGAGGTTTTTAATTGTATGTTATTATTAACTTTATCCATAAGTTTTATTTTTAAACCCTATCAAATATAAACCGACTCACATACACCCCTTGTAGTAAAGGATTAAAAATATAAATACTCTTAAATTTTTCAAAATTTTCTAAAATATTAGGGGACCAAAAATGTAATTAGTTTTATTATAATAAATTTTATATACATATTTTAAATAAAAAAATCATTATTGTGAGATAACTCTCAAATAATGCCACATAAGCTAAAATTTATAAAAAGATGCCACATAAGCTTTTATTGTTTTGCTATATTATATAAGGATTAGTTATTAATAAAAATGAATTAATGACAAACTATAAAATATAAATTATAATAGTGTCATCACCTAATTTGGTTTATTCGGTTCAAACCGAATTCAAAATCTTGAAACCTAAACCAAGCCACAAACCAAATACATGATTCGATTTGGTTTTAAATGGTTCGGTTTTTGGTTTAATTGGTTTGAACCATATAATGAACACCCCTAGAATTTTTTTGTTTTTTCTTTTTTTTTTGAAGATGACCTTATAATTTAGTCCCTTAACATTGTTATTTGACCCCTAATGTTTTAGCCAATTTATTACTTTACGCTTAATATGCTTTAACATATTTACTACTTTACATCTCGGCTTTGAATATGCTATTATTTTGACCTGTATATTTATATTTTCATATGTAACGTACTAGTCATAACCAATGTTTTGAAAACCGGACCGGACACCGAACCGTTATTTTAGTTTTATTGGTCGGACCGGTCGGACCGGGGTCGGACCGTGGTTGGACCGGGGTTTGACGAAATATACATTGATCAAAATAATACGATAAGAATTGTAATTTAAACACAACTTAAGTTCAATAATCTTAAGTTATAACACAAAAGTCATAATTCAAACAGATTTTAACACTAAGAATCACAAAAAAAGTTATAATTTAAACAAATTTTGACACCAAAATAAAACCAAATCGTCACCATCATAAGTTCTAAGTTCAAATTTCCCGCCACGTATCTAATTATTCATCATTTAGTAAAGCTAACTCATCATCTTCATCACTCAGAATATCAACACATTGAGTTTTATCACCTAAAACACAAAAAATTATAGATATAAACATAAAATCCAAGAAAAACGGTTCGATAGCGGTTCAAAACGGTCCGGTTCGAGCGGTTCACAAACACCTATCAGACCGTGACCTATCGAACCGTGATTCTCAAAAAACATGGTCTGACCGCGCTCGGACCGGTCGGACCGGCCAGTTTAAAAACACTGGTCATAACGACTTATAACATGCGAGACATTATTTTTTATCAATACATGCGACAAAGTCACGAATATAAAACCTGTAGACCGTATCACATGGCTCGGTTAGACACATTATTATTGATTAAAATTCAATAAATAAACAAGCAAATTTAAATATATGGTTATTATTTTTTTTATTATGAAAATTGAAAATAAAACGTTGAAGATGAGATGGGTCGGTGTAATGCAATGCACATGACACGTGGAGTGTGACGCCGCGTATAGATGCCGTTCTAAACAGCCACGTGTGAATATATTTTTGGTGTTTTTTAGGAAAAATTGTTCATAGAAAAATGGCAAATTAATTTTTTTCTTATAATATTAGAAGAATTATTTTATTGAATTTCCTTAATATATTCTTACATCTTACTAAACTATATATAAGATTGTGCCGCGCGTTACAGAGGCCAGTTCACATGATCGTGTTTTGCGTATGTAATTTTGTCACATTCGTTAATCAAAAACACTTTCATGTCCCATATGTCACGGTACAAAATCATAATGTGTCACATATTGAAAGGCAAAGAAACTCTACAAAAGTCAAAACGATAATTCAGTCAAATCCGAAATATTGAAGTTGAACTATATGTCAAACTAGAATAAGGGACAAGGTGGAAAATCATCAGAAGCTAAAATAAGAATTAATATAAGTCCGGGACTAAATCAATAATATATAAAAGTTAAAAAAAAAATAACTTGACACAGGACAACACGTGATTGAGACACGTGTCGCCTCGTGAAAGACCGGTTTATAACCGACCTTAACATATTAATAAAAGAAGGTTTTTGGTGCCACGTGTCATGTCTTGAGACATGTTGTGGATAGTTTTTCCCGCCCAAATTTTTCTATATTATTTTTTGTCAGAAATCGACATTAAAGATATTCCAATTTGTATGGTTTATGAACTATACAAAAAATTTATTTGAAAAAATAAAAAGAGAATCACGAGACAGTCTGATTTTAAATAGTTTTTTTGTAAAATTATGATATAGTTAGATTTTCACTCATCGTAGTAATTGTTTTATATTATATCATAACTTAAAGTTTTAATTATATATAGTTTTAATCATATATCTTATAAAAAAACATTGTTACTAGCATCCGAATCCCCTAAAAATATATAAACTCATACATGCGTCTACAATATGTTTGTTGTTTCATCGTGTTTTTTATGCTCTATGGTTGTATACAATTATTAAAATAGGATATACCAGCTGGATTTTGAAAATTGGAGCAATAATGTTATATAAACAGGTTTTAAATTGTTTGAGAGAACTTGTGTTTTTGTGAAAACAAGACATGGTGTGAAAATATATTAGACAAATACAGAAAACACACAAACATAGCCTCGAATGCCATTTACAAGAAAGTTTTTTTTTTGAAAACCAAACTTCATTTCTTACGTTGTTTGCTGTTTAGAATATTTGTTACTGATAACTTGAATGATAATAGTATATGTGTTTTTTTATAGTTACATGTTAATAACTCAATCTTTTTATTAGTTTAATATTTTAATGACCCATGCACCTGTGTAATACACGGATATTAATCTAGTAAATTATATAATACTGTGACGGAGGTGTTAAAATTGCAGCGGATCGGTTTTGACGATTTCAATAATACTATTCACACTGTCGTAACAATTTTAATTATTTTTATGATCAAGTAAATGAGTAATTACACATAACATTTATGTATATGTAGTAGTAGTCTTAAAATGAAATTCAATTACTGATCAATTTATACATTTAATTAAACTGTTAAATAATTAAAACTCTTAATGTAGATAGTTCTATAAGTTAATTTGGACATTTTTCCAATTTTATATTAAATTATACAAATACTTCACGAAATTACACATACACTTATTAAACATGTTTGGGTGGAGGGTATGAACACGGGTATGTAGGTCTTTACCTGTGCGGTAACACCACCGCCATTAGGGGTGTTCATTCGAATCGAATGCGAATTGGGCGAATTAGGCGAATCGAATTGGTCGAATTGGGACTTTTAAAAACTGTATTCGTATTCGATCCACATTCGAATAAAAATATGTGTATTCGATTCGATTACGTTATTCGAATTCAAATCGAATTCGAATAGATTCGAATGTATTCGCTTTAAAAAATATAAATAAACAAAAACATCATAACAATACAAATGTAGCATCAACATAAAATAAGTCTAAAACATCACCCAAACAACGTGCTTCATCTAAAAAATATTTAAAATATTAGCACATCCACAAGTCTAAAACATGTTAAAAAATGTCTAAAACTGCTTAATCAACACAAAAAAGACTATAAACAAGTTTAAAACATGTCAAAACAAGAACTAAGCAACTGCCACAACACCAAATCATGTTCATATGCAGAAACGACAATTAAAATTGGGTAATGGGTGGGGTTTGGGTATTTTTAACTTTACTTCAAGCCCATTAAATCATATTCATATATAGATAACTAATTAGATATATTAAAAATATATATTAAAATATATATATATATATATTTCTTATTCGAATTGAGCGAATCGAATGCGAATACTGAAAATCATATTCGTATTCGATCCACATTCGACAAAATTATTCGAATCGAATGCGAATCGAATTCGAATGATTGAAAGTCGACTTCGAATGGCCTTAATCGAATTCGATTCGAATCGAATTTCGAATAATTCGAATGGTATTCGAATAATGAACACCCCTAACCGCCATCATCCCGGATAAAGGTACGGGTATTTGAATAAAAGCAGGAAAACCCGTACGAACATTTCTTAAAGGTTTTTTTGTTATTTTTTTATTTATTTTTTATTTATTTAATTTTTTTTAATTTTTTTTAATTTTTTTTAATTTTTTTAATTTTTTTGTGTTTACGTTCATAAAAATTTAAAGTAAAAGTAGCACAAGATGAATATTGTGATTAATTGATTATGAGGGTACTTGAGGGACTTGGAACATTTTACTTCCTTCACCCTTACAAAATAATGTGATCACTAATTTGGTCCAACAGTCAATATATTATCATAAAACATAATTTGAAGACAAGTGATGTCTTATCCCACTCGATCCTGTCTTAAAGATTTATATAATAAAAAAATATAATAAAAACATTTGAGTGTTAGGGTGGAGGGTGTGGACACGGGTACCACTGCGGGTACACCCCTACCCGCACGGCAACACCGCCGCCACCCATGCGGGTAGGGGTGCGGGTAGTTGAAAACGGGTTGCGGTACCCGTTGAGGGTTTACCTCGTTTTTTGTGCCAAACACCACTTTTCATGATTTTTTTTATGTTTTATAAAATAAGGTGTGGGGTGGAGTGTTGTGATTGGTGGGTTGTGAGGGTATTGAGAGGGTACATGACACCCACCATATTTTTGATGTGAGGGTAGTGTGAGGGTAGTTGTGAGGTGTAGGTTTATGATTGGTAGATTGTGAGGGTAGTGGGAGTTCACAATAACCCACTCCCACCACCCTGAATGAATTGTATATTCGAATATCTAAAAGTGATCCTCTTAAAATGACGGAATATTATATGGTAGATGCCTTCTTCAATTGATCGTACTCTGAACTATCAAGTACCAAACACATGTCTCCAAAATTTCTCATCATAACTAATTAATTATTTCCTATATATATGTTAATTTCCTTACAAGACAATATATTAATTAACTATTTTGGTCGATCGTGTCTTTAAACAACAATATTATACCACTTGATTCATTAACTAAGTTACTTACCATTGCATTACACAAGCTTAAAACTTGACACGATATATTAAAAAATATATAATAATATAGTATTATAACTATATTTGATTTATTTTTAAAATTTAATTGATTTGTCAGTTTGATCAGGTATTTAATTGGAAAAATAAGTAAATTTAGTAGTATTTTTGTCACCTTCTAAAAAAACTAGTATATTAAAAATAATTAGAGTTATACTTTCAATCATTTAAAAAGAAACAAAAAAAATTAACAATTCTAAATATTCAATCATTTAGCTAGAAGAAACAAAACAAAAATTCTAGTGTATAGATCGAGACTAATTATGAGAATTTGTATTTTATAATTTATTTTTATTTTTTCTCATGAACATACAAGATGTTTATAGATGGATTCAAGTTGCCTTTTTTTGTTTGAAAATGAAGTGATTTTTAATATTATTAAAATTCACGTGATATGAATAATAATAATAATATATCAATAATAGTATTATTCGTGTAGCAAAGATAAGGTTGTTTGTGGTTATGCTGATCACATATCGATATCGATATATCCATATGTATGTATAAATCAAGATCGAAGTTAAGTTCAAGTTGTTAATGGAGTCAAGCATTGCAAGTTTGCGTTTTGTATGGTTTATATATATATTAGTGACAAGGCTAGCTTCTCGATCGTCTCTCTATTTTGTCTATATCTTACATCTACGCATGCAATTTCGTAAAACACACACACATATATAGATGAAAGAATTTTATTGAAGTTTAAAATATACGTACAGACGTGAAATTTATATATACGGTCTAGCTAGAAATATATGTGAAATTTTTCTTAGTTAATACAGTGTGGGTCTAGTATAGTTTAGAAGAGTAGAGTATATTCCTAGATTAATTATTTTAGTACATTTACTTTGTTAATTAGGCATATCCTCTACTGAACTCAATCTTTAATTGCTGTTCTATTTAATTTCCATAAATATATATATAATAGACTAAATCTCATGTACGTGAACCCATATATGAAGTAAAACCTTAACATTTGTTTTCATATATCTTCAAGAACCTAGCTATATCTTGATTCCATTGTTAACTATAATCATATCTTGTAAACATTTGTCTGATAGTGACTCCGAAGATCATGTTAGGGTTTGAGTGTTTTTAGAGCGACAAATTAATTTTTGTTTTTTTTTTTATTTTGAATGTGAAGACCATATCAGGGTTGATTGCTTCATGTGTTTTGCTCTTGTGACTTGAGTGTCACATGTCAGTCGATCAACGAGTCCGGTAAACTAGCTTTTTAATCTATTTATATATCACGTTATCACACACCATAGCATAACAATCTGAGAAAATGCAAATAAATTAAAACTAAATCTCCCTTTGGTATACCTAGGTTTTATAATTTTTTCTCCGTTTGAGTATCAAAGTAAAAAAAATCTTCATTATTGTCATGAGCTTTACATTTTTTTGGTCAATTTCACTATTTTAGTACATACTTTTGTATTTCTTCTCAATTTTAGTAAATTTAACTAACGGAGTTAATTTTTTCTGAAAATACCAAACTACCCTTGGTACTCAAATGACATTATATATATATTTATATTTCTTTAATGATTAAGTATAGCATATGTATATAAATGCATATAACGTATTTTTAAATATAAGAGAAAAAAGTTTATTTTTTAAATCAGTCGTTCTTCTAAATGTATATTTCTAATATCATTCAGTATAACGCTTATATTCTTTAGTATTATTCGGTTTAGTACTATTTGATTTTTAGATTTTTTAAACAAAGTTCAATTTAATACTATTTTATATGCTTTTACTATCGTTCGGTTTAATAACGGTTATATTTAAAAACATATTATTAATTATGCACACATATATTTGTGCTAAATATAGAAAAAAAAATGAATGGTAAAAATAAAACAATTATAGAAAAGATTTATATTTACCGAACCTTATTTACCTAACTAATACAAAATATAACGTTACACATTTTTCTATATTTTGAGCATAAATACATCTACGTCTCTTTAAATACATGTTTTAAAATATTAGAAACATATAAAACCAAACGCTATTACATTGAACGATATTTAAACAACTTCTACAAAGCAGATAGTTTTAAACCGAAGGATATTAGAAAAATGTCTAGATAAACAAAAGAGATTATATCAAACAATATTATAAAAATACATTAGATAAACGAACGATTTAACTTTTTTCTTTTATATTTAAAAATATGTAATATATAGTATGTTTATAATATCCATTTAAGTAACAAGATTATTTTATTCTTTTCAGAAAACCTAATAAAAAAAGTTAATTCCGTATCAGTCAAAATATCTTCTATATAATATAGAAAAATAAATTTTGCTTATGTGTCAACTATTTAGAGTTGTTTTGCTTATTTGCCATTATTTGAGAGTTTATCTCATAATAATAATTTTATAATTAAAATATGTAAACATAATCTATATAATATATTATAATAAAACGAATTACATTTTAAACCCCTAATATTTAGGAGAAACCAGAAAAACTTAAGAATAGTTACATTTTCAACCTTTTTTACTAGGGTGTGCACGGGTCGGTTTATATTTAATAATGTATATAAATGAAACTTAAGAAAAAATTAGTAATATGCTATAATTAAATACCTTAGTATCTTTTAACCATCCATAACTTTTTTAAATGATATTATTTTTTTTTAAAAAATTACATAAAAAAACTGAGCATTTAATTCTATTTAATTTGAGTATAATATTGCTATATTAAAAAACACAGTTTTTAAACAAATCTTGTGTTTCGGTTTTATAACAGTTTTGTTTAAAAATTGATTAGAACCTTCCATGTCCCATGAATATCGTTAAAATCATCTGTGTATTATTCTCCCGAGCATAGCACGGGCACTAAACTAGTATTGAAATAAAGAGAAATGTAAAACTAATTTACTCTAAAATCAAAACATACTCAATTAGCAATATAAAATTTCAGTCTTGAAATAATTCTTCCACCAAGAAGGCAAGAACTGTTCAACCTCTAAAATCTTGACCGATTTCAAATATTCACCAGATAAGCCTATTTTCGTAATTTCACTTTACATCCCTCCCTTCAAAAACCCACTACAAACTGCAACTACTATATCGATCGTCTACACATTTTCATCTCACTTCATTCATTTCCACCTTCATATATATAATAAATATTGTTATTATTATATGCATACACAAACTCCCAGGCCAGATTTCTCATCCGTATCCGTGTCAAAAACCAAATCGCCATTGCCGAAATGAAGTTGTTGTTCCTCAACACTATTGCAACGTCCACAACCAACTCATTATCATACTGTGTTAAACAAGATAAACCATGTATTGGGTGGGTTCACAAGTATTTCAAGGACTGTTTATGCAATCTCGGTGATCAAATCTCCTTCGGCTTAGGAATTGTTAGTCTTGTTTGTTGGGGTGTTGCTGAAATCCCCCAAATCATCACCAACTTTCGAACTAAATCCAGTCATGGCGTTTCGCTTATGTTCCTTCTCACTTGGATTGCAGGGTAGGTGTTTGTGTTAATGCCTCAGTCAGATTTTTTTCATTTTTTGTTAATTGTTTGTTTTTTAAATGTTGTAGGGATATTTTTAATCTTGTGGGATGTCTTCTTGAGCCTGCAACAGTATATCTTCTTTCTCTGATTTGCAATTTTTCTTATAATTGCGTTATTATTAGTTCATTACATATTTACATACTCATATATATATGTATTTGTTTGTTTGTTTGTTTGTTGTGGATGTAGTTGCCAACGCAATACTACACAGCTGCGGTAATATTACATATTACATACCCTTTTGGATTAGTTTTAGAACATGTTGTTAGTTATATTATAATTCATGTCAGTTTTGTTGATTGATTAAACACAGCTTTACACTATAAGCACTATAATCTTGGTGTTGCAAAGCTTATATTATGATCATATCTACACATGGTTCAAGTCTAGGAAAGCTGATGTTAATGCTAACACAGAGGTGATTATAGAACATGTTGTTAATCAATCATATCTTCCTTTTTTTGGTTATATTGAAGTTAAAGTTGTGAGCTTTTAGGTTGAAGAAGCTAAGAGACCACTTAGACCACCTAGTGCTGAGGAAACACGCGGTTTAAATTCAAGAAGCCGGGCAATTAGATCGCCGTCTCCCCGGCAGGACTATTTCTTCACGTATGTTATATGTTCATAGAAAATTATAGGTTCATTAGTTGGGAATTGTGAAATGGTGTTAGAATTGGATGTGAAATATGTTTGTTTTCCAGGTCTGCAAGATCAATGGCTGGAAGTGCTACACCACCCAATCGGGCTTATCTTTGGACAACAAGGAGTGGTCCTGCTTCTGCTATGGTTGTAGACGATGATTCGTCTTCAGAAGATGAGTCATCTGTTATGATACCCAAGCCAGCTACCCAACCCAAGCCCATCCCACGTTCTGTGAGTCAATTTTTAAAAATTTAATTTGTCAAGTGGTCTTTTAATTTGTTTCTTGTGTTGTTTTTGGCTTATTAGTTGTTTGTATCCTTATAAACAAAACACTGAGAGCAACATATATAACCTGTTTTATAGTGTTAAAAATCAAGAAAATGTATAATGTTGTTGAAAAGATTCTATATTAATTCTCCTCAAGTTGAAATTTTTTTATTTTGAAACGTGACAGGCTGGTTATGGAGCGTTTTTGGCGACATCAATGAATATTCCTTCAAGGACCAATGCTTTGATGCAAGTTTATGTTGGCAGGAAGTTGCTACAAGTATGAATTTTGTCAATTGAACTAATTATTGTAGTGAAACAAGTCAAGAAATTGTTTTGGGTTCAAGTTGCTTAATTATGGGTTATTTTTGCAGGAGGGAGGTGGGAGTAGTACTGTGTATGGGCAGTGGTTAGGTTGGATGATGGCAGCTATTTATATGGGTGGTCGAGTTCCGCAGATTGTATTGAATGTGAGCGCAGCTTCTTGAGAACCCCAGTTGAATTGTTATCTGATCAATCTTGAACTTACTTTTTTTTTTCTTCTTTTCATCTATTGACAGATTAAAAGAGGCAGCGTTGAGGTGAGGTGACGCAACGTGAATATTTGGGCTGTGTTTTATCTCATATTGGTTAAACGGGTCAAATAAGTAGTTCGGTAAAATGGGAACATGTCCACTTGGTCGAAAGGGTTATACTGGTTTGTGATGCATAGAAGGGTAATGCACAACAGAACTAACTTTGACTGAATTGAGGGTAAATAACTTTTCAAAATGTTGAAAAAGGTAATTAACTATTTAGATGTTTTTAAAGGGTAATCTACTTTTCAAAAATCAAAGTGTCTAACAAGGTAACTTTGGCATTAAGTACTTCATCCATTTATACAATTTATTTCTATAAATACTTGCCTATCTTTTACCTTTTTTGGAAAGTTTGTTTCTTTTACTGTGTAATGATGAATGGCATGCCTCAAGAAAACATTGAGTAGTATTTTCATGTATAAATGTTGTTTTGATGATCATAATTAGCGCATAATTATGCATATTATGCATAATTATGCGCTAATTATGATCATCAAAACAACATTTATACATGAAAATACTACTCAATGTTTTCTTGAGGCATGCCCATTCATCATTACACAGTAAAAGAAACAAACTTTCATTGCATATACTTTCAAAATATGATTAAAAAGAGGTGTGTTTAACATCTTTAATCCTACAAAAACTTGACTTGTATCAACTTGAATGTGTGTTTAACCTGTCATCAAAAGCATCAGACCCGACCCACCTATATCTCTTGTAACCACTAATTGTTCTTTATCTAATCCAATGTTTCTAATTTTTCAAAATTTACCTTCAGGGTCTGAATCCTCTCATGTTCATCTTCGCTCTTATTGCAAACGCCACTTATGTCGGAAGGTCCTCTCTCTCTTTGACATATATATCTTTATCTCTATCCTCTCGTGTACTTGACAAGGTGATAAATTTGAGTGCAGCATACTTGTAAGAAGTACAGAATGGTCAAAAATCAAAGCTAACTTGCCTTGGCTACTTGATGCTGCAGCATGTGTGGCACTTGATACATTTGTATCCTTCTTTGCTCCTGTTTTGTGACACACATATTGATATAAAAGCTAACTATTATTGCTAATCGTTGTTCAGCCTTAACAGAAGTTATTTGTACAGATCATAATGCAGTATGTGTACTACAGATACATGCGCAGGAGAAACGATGATGTGGAGTATTATGGCGACTATTCAGAAGCCAACAAAAGCTAAGATGCTTGATTGTATGACGAAAAATGTAGGTAAGGATCCTTAAGAACAAACAATAGGTGCATGGTATTAATGGGGCCTTTACGGTACCTAAGTTCAAATGTTGGGGCGTTTAATGGAAATCAGGCAACCTATTTGTTTCTTATGGTATTTCATTTACACTTGTAACAAAAAGGATATGGCCGGAAACTCGTAGAAATATAATAATTTATATCGTTTTTATTTGTTCACTTCTTTTCTGTGTTCACCCTTCTATTTTCAAAATAGTTGTAATGGCCGTATGTATGTATGTACGTATCAAACTACTTCTTAATAGAATGGTCTTGTTTGTGTTCTTTTTCTCTGGCAACATACTTCTGCAGGATTTCATGCATTCCGGTAGTTCACTCACTGCTGGTGATCGCTCCTGCTGCTCTTGATTTTCAGGCCGTTGTTTTAAAACGTTGACTACCCGGCCTCAAAACCATGCCTGCTTATTTTCTTTCATCAGCAATAACACGTTGAACGTTCACTATTTAAACAACACGTGTGGTTTTGAAAACACAGTCGAGTTTTTCTTGTTTGTGTTTTGTGATGAACCACGCATGCATGCGCCATATGTCAACTACGGTCTTCAATATCTACACATGTGTGGGTTTTCAATATCTACACATGTGTAGGTTTTAAAAGTTAAGTTGGATCAGTTTATAGGATAGGATACTCTTTGGAATTGTGTCACTTTAAGATCAAGTAAGTTTGGTGGTACACTAAAATTTTTAATCGCATACAAGAATGAGTATGAAGTTCGATCTGTTGTGAAAGTGTGTATGAATTCATTATATTAAACAAACCGAGAGAACCAATGGGGTGGTGGCCCATTGACAAATTAAGGGAAAGCCTTTAATTACCAAAGATAAAAAAAAATATATAAACCCAGACAGAATAACCAACCGTTGATAATAAGTGGGGAGACTAGAGTAAGAATTTTATTAGGTTGGAGGAAGTGCATGGGTACCCTCATCTACCTTAGAAGTAAGTGTAAAACTTGCTGCACGATTCTTCATGTAACCTGATGCATTGGTCTATTGAATTTGACTTTGATTCAAAGATGGAGATTGTAAAATGTTGAGAGTCAAAGTCAACGAGAAGTCAATAGTTGAAGTCAATATTAATGTTCTAATGCTTGTGGGTGAAGAGTGAAAACTTGTAAATAGTTGCAGTTGTAGTAGTTTTTGTCGTTTTAATAGTTAGAGGGTTTCTTTATATAATATAGCAAAACCAAAAAAGCTTATGTGGCACTATTTTAAAGCTTCTGGCTTATGTGTCATCATTTGAGAGTTTATCTCATAATAATGATTTTTTTTATTTAAAATATGTATATAAAATATATTATAATAAAACTAATTACATTTTTTGTCCCCAAATATTTTGGAGAATTCTGAAAAATTTAAAAGTATTTATATTTTTAACCCTCTACTACAAGGGTGTACATGAGTCGATTTATATTTAATAGGGTTTGAAAATGAAACTTATGGATAAAATTAATAATAACATACAATTAAAGACCTCAGTGTTTTATAAATATATATAACTTTTTATATGGATTTAAAAAAAATAAACTACACCATAAAACTGAGCATTTTATTCTCTTTAATTTGAGTATAATATTGCTATACTAAATATTTAATTTTTAAAAATATATTTCGTGTTCCGGTTTACCACGGTTTTGTTTCAAAACTTACTGGAACATTCATGAATATCCTTAAAAGCATCACTTGAATCTTGTGTTCCCGAGCGTAGCGCGGGCACTAAACTAGTAAACTATAAGCTGTAAATAATTTGTTAATATGTTGATTAACAGATTTGTTAACAACTTCGTCAAGATTGGCCGATATAAGGGGAATGAGTTAGGGATGTTAGTTTCGTTCTTCCAAATTGTTTTTCTAGTTTCTTTTCTTTGTTGTAATTGTTCATTGCTCCTTAAAGACAGGACCAGTAGTAAGTGTTCAAGATCAAAAGATTGTGTTGATAGAGTTAATTTTATACAAGTTCAGTTTTCATCTTTAACAGAAGATAAGTCCCGATATAAATTAGTCACGGGTTTGCAGTTTGAAGTTGTAACCTTACTCGAGAACATATTTCCTTCCTAGTGGCTTCAATAAACAAAATTCTCAATCTTCTATGGTCAAAATTCTAGAAAAAAAATAGTTACGAGATAAAGCTCTGCAATAAAAATGACAGAGGTGACACAACTAAATTAAGATTGAATCGTGTATCAACTCTACAATCACTAGATTATTTCCCTTACATGATTTTGTAGTTGTGTAAGTTAAGGATATTTTAAAATATTTTTACACGTACATCTGAAATACCAGATAATCATCATCATCATCATACCTAACTTAAAAAAATCTCACTTTTAAAGTATGGTCTGAAGAGGATTGAAATGGAAGCAAACCAGCATCTCTATCCGATGGGATATATAAAAAGGTCGCTCTTAGCAAGACCTTCGGCTCTACAAGTACAAGATACAAAGATGCATTAAATGAAAACACATGCAAGCCTTGTTTAAACATATCACGACCCTTAACACATAACACATTACGTTACACAAAGAAACACATAAAAATAAACAAAATACATCCATACTGAGGTACAATGATGATAGATAAAATGATGTGAAGGCATACATATATATACATGTATAAACTAGACATATATAAAAGGAATGTAACTAGACCTTGTCCCGTCTACACCTAAAAAACATATGATCCCTCCAAGATATTATAAAAATCAATTCCATTTAACTTACACCTTACTTGTAATTAGTATATGTACGTGATTGGGTTATTATAATTTACATAACTTATACTTTTTTAACTAGTATACAAATCTATTTATCCTTTATTAATTAATTAGCTAAGAAGTTATCACGTAAAGATAGGATATATAAAAGAAGCTAAGAACATACAATCAACCAAATATTCAAATATTTTCCTAATATAAACTCGAAGCTATATAGATTTGGAATCAACTCCTAAATCCTCATTAATTAAAAAATCATTGAAAATGTTTTTAATAATCTGTTTTGTGTAATCACAATGCAATACTAATTATAATTGCACCCAAGCGGAAACTATATCAAAACCCTAAATTTTTGTTTTGTAACTACCAAGTAAATTACCCATTTACCCATGTGAATTCTAACTTTTTGTACTAATCAAGGGTAATCTAGTCATTACACAAAACCAGCCGACTTAATTAACTAAAACAGGTAACAAGTCGATCATCTATAAAACCTAAGCATAGTCATCCCTCGTGTTTCATAAAACCAGATCAATCGATTTATACGTACGATCATCATTAATGACCATGAACACCCAAAACACATTGAACGCAAACGCGTGGGTTGAAGCTGATAAACTGTTCTTGAAGAATGTGATGATTGTAGACTCCATGAAAGACATTGAAGAACATATGGTGTTGCCATACAATGCTGATTCGATTCGGGCGAGACAGTTATACCTCAGAAGTTACACGTTCAGTAGACTGGAAAAGAAGAAAACGGTGACTCAGAAGACAAAGTCGTTTTTGAGGAAGGAGAAAAATTACTTGCACATGAAATTTGCAATGCTTGGTTCTTTGTTTTTATCTCTAAAACACTAGCTAGGAAAATCACAATTAGTCCCGTATATATTATTCCTGATCGATATTATGCATGTAAAGTTCCTGGTACTTAAAAGTTTGTATTTGACTCAGTTGATATTTGTGTTATATTAGTTAACTGCATGCATGCATCTCTTGAAATCTTGATTATCAATTCAAGTCTCGTAAGGTACTAATATATATAATACTTGTGTGTTTCAAAGTTTGTGGTTATATATATATATATATTAAGAATCTGGTGATCGAAGAAATTAATTATCAATATATAGTCGTGACGAGTAATAGTTGGCCGGGACTTATACGCACACAAAAGCAAATTAAACAGTTGTTAAAGAAAATAAACACAAAGATTTAAAGTGGTTTGATCGATTTTGCCACAACTAGGTTTAACCAGGAACTGGTTCTTCTAAGAACCGGTTTTTTCCAAGAACCGGTTTTTTTAGGAACCGGTTCCGGTTCCTTCGGGGGCCTCTGGCTCAGGTGAGGGAAGAGGCTTCCGGTGGACCGATTTATTTGGAAGCAGTTCCACTGGAAGTTCCGAGACCAGCGTAGCACCGGACCCGACCTCTACCCATCCTGGTGAACCCGCAGCGCCTATTGCTGAGGTTTATCTTCCTTTACAGGAATACGGACAAAGGCGTCTTTGGAACCTATAATTTGAAAAAAATAGTAAAACCTATTCATTACCTACGGTTCGGTTCTTGTAGAACCGATTCTTTTAAAAACCGGTTTTTGGTTATTTGATCGGTCCCGGTCCCGGTTCCGGTTCCGATTTTTTTTTCACCTCTAGCCGTGTTACCGTGTATATAGATCATCTGGGCCAAAAGACCAATGTAGGGCTAACAGTTAAACACGAACATAAAACTATCTGGGCCTATAGCCCATTATAAAAACTTCTACCCATCAAAATAGAAAAACGGAAAGCCAACAACTCTAGCGAGTTGATTTTGATTAACTAAGCTTACTTATTTGACATCTATATATAGACAGATATAGAGAAGGGAATAGATGAGGGTTCTTAATAACTCAATGGCTCAATGGGTGTAACTTTAACATCTCTGTTAATTAAAAAATTTTAAACGGCGATGATATTTCGGCTTACCAACATGGCTCTTCATGACTTAGGTGTATCCATACCTCATACGAAATTGCTAACATCAATCGTTAGTTTGACGTTTGAGAATGACGTCAATCTGCTTTAAGATGAAACCAACTAGCTTGTAAAACCCTTATTTGGCATATGCCTCGAGGTTGGAGTGCTCAATGTCAACCCCTATTAATTCTTGCTAGATTTTGTTGTTAGGGAGATTTAAACCTTTGATTTTAAGGGCATAGAACTTTTCACCACACCAACAACCTTTTAATTAATTACAGTATTTTTTTTACTCTATTGTTATTAATTACTAAATATTTTATAGTGATTGCAACCAATAATTAAAAGCAAACTAAAAAAAACAGTAATTAAAATTTTTCTTTTGCATTTCATACTATTATATTATACATGCTACTCGATTAAAAATACATTTTTACTAAAAATAAAAATTGGATAAAAATAAAATAATTAAATTACATTTTTACTAAAAAATATGTTTTAAATTTTATAATAAAAGATACATTTATAACCTACAAACGTATAAATACAGATATAATATTTCATTTTGACTCATGTCATCAAAAAATGATGTAATATCATTAAATTTATCGTTTTGAAGAATTTACATGTACCCATAAACAATTTTTTAATATTAAATTAAGTTATATCATTAAAAATCATTGTAAAACTTTTGTTACTTGATCATCATAAAACTTTGAATTTCAAATTGAAATTGAAATTGGTTGTTGAAAAGAGGAAGTTAAATATCTAAATGAAAAAGAAAACTATCCTGTTAACATACTTAACAATTCAATCATAAAATATCAAATTGATCACCGAAAAATTCAATCATAAAATATCAAATTGGTCACCGAAACCTATATTGCAAGTGTTTATTATGATAAAAAATTTAAAATATCCATTATAATTGTTCATGAAACCACCAAATTGATTCAATAACAATTCACATTTCACATTAAAATTTGAAAATAAACAACTTAAGCAAGCAATTTGAATGTTAAAAAACATTTACTTGGATAAATTGTTAACCTATAACCATGGGTATAAAGACCATATGGTACCGGTAGAATAGTCACAACTCAAAAAAATATATATTTAGATAATTAGCCGTTTATAATATTTTTAAGTTTGTTGGGTTGATATGATATATTTTATGTTTATTGAAATCCTCTCTAATTAAAAATGTTTTGTTATCAAAGAGTATAGTTATAAGAACTTTGAGAACTTTTACTTTCCAAAAGATTTTCTAATATTTTTGCTTAAATGTTGCATACATTAATAACTATAAAATGTAAAAAAGAAAATTTGAAAAAAAAGTTTTCCAACTTTAAAAAATGTATATGTTAGTAAAAAAATTAAGTCATATTACATGGGTGTAATTATGTTTTTTTCCGGCATGTAAATATTTTTTAGTTACATATATGTTTTTTAACGACTGAATTATGGTTAGAGTGGGTAAGTTTACACAGTCGAACCTATTCAAGTAAAAGAAACTAGTAAAAGTTGATTGTGTCATTGTGTGTTCTTGGTTGGATCAACAACAATGCAGGTTCGACTCCAACAATGATATTTGTATTTTTCTTTTTACTTTTTAACTTATATATATTAACTTTCATATATATATATATATATATATATAGTTTTGATATTTTTTTATTGTTTTTCATGTTTTTTTAAATATTTTACCAAGTTTACATAACACAGTAATGTCACCAACTAAAGCGTGTAACGAAGTTACAGATATGTCGTGTTACGTGTGGGCATCACATGTTAATGTCACAAACGTAATGAACGTAATAAAGTCATTGTTGGAAAATAGTTCACTTTTATTAAAATAATCAACTTAATATTATAACGATGCTCTCGTTATACATGGGAAATTCACTAGTACATTACCGTGTACAAAGCCAAATCAGAAATACATGTAGAGAACAAGTTACAAATGATACAAAACCATTGTGGTTAGTAAAGTTCAGTTGAACAGCAATGTAAACGACAGTAACAACAATGAGATTGATGATCCTGCAAAACAGATATTAGAAAGAAAGATTCGGGCTTGTGTTTGACACAATTCCCTTAAACAGATTCGTCGTCTGTTCCCAGGGTACACCGGACGAAAGCAGCGTACTGCCGGACTTGATCACTTGCCTGAAAAGAAACCGAAGAAGATGATGCAAATGAGATGATCGATATTATGTGTCTTGCTCTTGCGTTTTTGGTGTGTTATGAACTCTCCATGTTTCTTTGGTTTTTGGTGTTGATCCAAACTCAACTTGTGTTGCCATGTTTTGGTTGTTATCTTTTTAGATAAGAAAAATGCAAGAGTCTTGCAACTAATGACAATTGAATTATCATAAAACTTAGCAACTAATGACAATTGAATTGTCATAAAACCAATTAACTTAAGGGTTGGAAAACCCAAGGTCTCTTCTAGATGTTTCAACGGAGTCGGGTTACAACAACGTCAGCCTCGAGTTTCGGAGCTGCATTCGGTTACCAACCGACTACTTGAGAGTTGACCTCTCATTTACACAAAATATCCAACAGTCATAAACGTTTTTTTTATCAAATGCAGACATCACGTGTCAAAGTCACCAAACGCAATATATGTAATGAAATCTAGTTAAAATGAAATTCTAAAAGAGTAGTTATTTTAATCGTTTATAATTTCTAAATATTATATAACATTTTAGTCTAAAACAGGAAGTTAGAATTTACAATAAATCGAAACATGTGACGTGCATATTTGGAAAAGAAAAATAAAGAAACATCGAAGGGTTGCTGTTCCATTGATCCACATACATCACATCACATCTCATCCCATCCCATGCATGCTAACGTTACCAGCCTGTCTTCTTTTTGGAAGACGTGTCCATGTTTTAACATCTTTCTTTTCCTCAAGGACCACTAACCCCACCTCCATACATACATATACTTGCCCACTTTTCTTCTCCAAATAATAATATATAAAAGACTTTAAATAAGCATAACAAACATATATTTCAATTATATTCTAGCGAATAATTTTGAGAGTTATTTAAACGAAAAATTCATTTGTTTAATAAATAAACGAACATAAACAAGCTATTTCAATCATTAAGTTAAGCGGATGAAGGTGAATAAATGTCGTTCGTTAGTTTATTTTCATGGACGTTCTAAAGTGTGTTTATTTATGTTTATTTGCATTTGTTTAATTAAATATATGTTGTAATTTTATTTTATAGGTTTTTGTTTTAAAAACTTGAAACCCTATGTATATATACTATATGTTTATGTGAAAATCTCTTATTTGAAAGTTTCAATTTATGTTTGTGTTAAAGTTTAGAAATTTTATAATTTGTGTCAACTATGCATATGACAATTAAGCAATATTATGTTAAGTATTTAATTATTTTTGTTGAACTTTTGGAATCTTTGTTATTCAACGCTGTATATTCTAAAATATGTGTATCTATGTTTGTGTTTCGTAAGTGTTTGTGAGCATGATGTAGATTAACACAAGCAATTAAATGACTCAAGAACATTAAATTAAAAGTTTTAGTTAGGATCTGTTTGATATAAAGTAATAAAATAAACGAATAAATATAGTGGACGAGGTAATGGAATGGTCAAGGAAAGAAATAGATTATTACAATTTCATTGAAATGAAACCACCATGTGAGAATGATTGGATATTTATTTTGTGTTGTTTGATAGACCAAAACAAACAAAAATAATAAAATACAAAGGTAGGCGTAGGTAGCCTTAGTTGGATGTAAAACTTTTTTTTGGTGGGTGGTGTTGCAGCGACGTCGATGGTGGTGATAAAAGAGGGAATGGAATGAAGAAAAAACATAGGGCAGATTAAAAAAATTTAGAGTACCACCACCACCAAAAGGCTGGGTCGCATCCTTGAGGTGCAAACATGAAAAAACATCGGGTGGGGGTTTCATCATTAAGTCCTCATTCTTCTATAACAGAACAACTTTTGAACATGTTTATTTCCCTAGCGAACCACATGAACAAGAAATCTTGTTTAGTTAGTGTTTGTAAACAGTTAATGAACAAGTTTATTTTCTCAATGAACGAACACGAATATTGTATTGTTCATGATTGTTCGGTTCGTTTAAAACCATATTTGTATATGTTTAATCAAATAAAACAAAACTTGCTATTTTATTTTAAACTCTTTTATAATAAATTAACAACAAACTATGCAACTACTAAAAACACAATATTACAAATACTACCAACTTGAATCTAGCTAGTTGATCATGTTGTAACTTATAACTTTTTTTATAATCATTTTCCTCCTACATAAATTGCAGATATTAGCCTCTAATATAGTAATATATAAGTTGAAATACTTTTGAACCTTTTTTTATGAATTGTGGATGTCCCACAAATTGATCCATAAGTGCATTGTCCTTTGAATTATTTCACTAGTCATTTTCAACCTCCTCCTCTTGCCCACCCATACATATATATCTTTAATTTTAATTCTTATGCTATGCTCTTCCTTTGGCTACTTTAATTTTAGCTACCCTTTTTATTGTTAGTATATTATTTATGTAAATTATGTGTGTGTGAATTGAAAGAGACAGGTACACTTTTAACATAAAACGGTTTTTTAGTAGAAGACTAGATATAAGAATGGTGTAAATATTTATACATGTTTTTAATTTTTTTTAAACAGTAGTTACACCACCAGCTAACCGGTGGCTTACATCAGTTCTCAGCTTAAAATTTAATTAATTGTCTAGTAAATGTGCCCTTATGTTTTATTTGATTTTAGTTATTTAATTTTCCATTTTTATACATATATAAGTAATATTTTTCACCCATCCCTCAAAATAATAGATCTTTATGGACCAAAAGAAAATGGCTCTAGCTCTGTGAAAAGTGGAGCCATACCATGAGAATGTTGGTTCCATACTTAATAAAATCATGAATGAAAAGTGACCCGAATCACTAGGACATGCTCCATTTTTGTCCTAAATACCCATTTTAAATGCACTAGCTAGGTCTAGCTTTTATAATGACAGTTTTTGGTACTTAATATTCATTTCTATTACCATTTAAATTAAAATGAAATAGGTTTTGTTAAATAAACGTACTAAGGTTTTATTGTTTTATTTAACTGAAATATATTGTTATTCGAGGAAACCACTAGCAAGACATTATAGTTGAAACCAAAATACAAACCATTACAAAGGAAACTTGTGAAGTTTGTTAACTTTTTTTTGTTTTTTTTAAAAAGAAGTAAACTATTCTAGTACCTTAAATTAAACTCTATATATTTTACATTAGTCTCGATCTAACGCTAAAACCTCCACTGACAATACTTGAAAGTCACTCGCTGGTCCAACAACTCAATTGTTATATAATATCCATTAATTGGATGTAAACAATGATTTCTATGCAGTCGTACAATAAATAGATATGAAAAGGATATAAATTAATATTATTGGGGTCCCAAGTCTAGCGTAGGTTAAATTTATAAAGATGTCAAATTATTATAGGCTTTAAAGACTACTAGTAAATATTATGAATTGATGGAGCCATGCATGAATATGAACTAGAATTGGTCAAATTAAAAATTCCTACGTACAGCTAGTCCCCTAGGGATCACTACATTCCCTATGTGTCACAAAAATGATTGCCTATTAAACCACCCAATTACACGTTTATGTTAGACCATATATAAATATATAATGAAGAATTTTTTTCAAAATTTCTCTAAGCATTGTATAGGAAATGCCTCAACGAACGAATATCATTGATAAAATGACAAATAATAAGGTGAAGAGAAAAGTGGAGATCCATTTTTAGATATAATCCCTATATATAGTCTTATAAAGACAGAGGTTTGTTTTATAAAAATTATCGGTGAAAGCAGTCGAGTTAAGTAATCTTATCTATGATCTTCATCATCATTTCTTAAGGATAAGAGTGTCCTTATCTTTTTTTTAGAACGACGACGATTTATAACTATTTACGCCACATCTGTCAATACCTGAATTAAAATATATGATCTTTAAGAGAGGCAAAACCTCACACCTTCCTCTTAACACAGAACCTTCAAAAGTGCCCTTACTTAACCCTCTACTATCTTTACTATTTTTATTTTAATATTAACAATAGATGCAAATAATAGATGCAACTTCCAGTGTGGTTTAGTGGTAAGAGTAGTGGATTCTCCAAAAGAGACATAAGTTCAATTTACACTAGCATCACTTTGGAAGGGGCAATAAGGGAGACTTGTGGCAATACAAGTTCGATGTCTAAGTCAAACGGGTTTTATCGCTAGCTTGTTGGCGTGCCTACGGGCGGGCGGGTTAGTGGCTTAACACCGAATTGGAGTTGAGTTTTCCTCGAAATAGGTGGGCTTGGGCTACCCAGCACTGTCCTGGGGCCGCGTTTCGCCATTGGGTTACTCCGGGTAGCCAAACTTTATTCTTTTCGCTATAAAAAAGATAAAAATAATAAAGAATTTTAATATATATATTGATAATGTATATAACTAAAAACGAAATCTTGTATGGCTTGTCCTAGCGGATGGGTTTTGTCTAAGAGGAATGCGCGTTCACAGATTATGCTTGCTGACTTTTTGTAAGTTTTGTGGGGCTGAAAATGAATCTATTGAGCATATTTTCACTACTAGTGAATTGGCTATGGAAGTTTGGGCAAATGTGGGTTCTTGGTGTAACATCCGGCCAACCTTCGCGTTTTCATTTAAAGATACTTTGGAACTTTCGTGCTCGTTACTAGGTGATGATAATTTCAAGAGAACCGTTCGTGCGGTATTTATGAGTTTATGAAAACATAGAAAAATTCTTTGATAGAGTGAAACCGTCACCTACCAACGTGTTGTGTGAGATCATGGTGGTGGTTCGCTTTGGTTGAAGTCTAAGATTTGAAAAGGGACCTATATTTCTTTGCCAAATTTCACTTTTGATCCCGGTTAATTGAGTTTTGGTTTCCTTAAAGTCGTGTAGTTATATTTCTTCTCGTTTGTTTCTTGAACTTTTTGAGGTTTTTAGTTGCTTGTTAACCCCCATTATCTATAATATTTATTTGCGATAAAAAGAAACTAAAAACCAAATAAGTAAACAATAACAAAAAAAATTGTTTTATTATTATTATTAATCATTTTTTTGATAGCACATAAGTTTTATTAAAAAAATAGTTGTCATCCACTCAATTTATATATAGTACATAAGGTTTATTAAAAAAACTAGATCGAATTCTTCCTGATAATAGCTAGCAACTCCGACTTCCTACAACTCCGGCCATTTCCATCCACCGTCACACTTCAAAACAAGCGTTTGGTAGGGACCCCACATGATTATAATTATTCAATGTTCAAAAAAGAGAATATGTGATGCGGGTTTCCATACCCCTTCTCTACCTGCTAGACTAGCGCATTACCGACAACGATGTTGTCGTGCGTCGTCTATCGGCGAACTTATTGTAGTTACGACACCAACTCCCTCCTCCCTAAACCATAAATTTTTAAGGGATATTATGTGACATGCATATGTCAAATAATAAAAAATTGTACGATTTTAAAGTCAAGAAAACCTTCTAATGATTTCATAGTTATTAATTATTTTTTATATTTTAAAATTTAAAAGAAAATCAAAGTATACATAAATATTTCATAAAAACTAATACAAAATATGCTTCTAGTGGCTTAATTCTTCCGCTTAAATATACTAAAAAACTTAATGTAAATATCTTTAAAAACCATAACAATACAAAATAAAATATAATAGAAAAATCCTCATTCTAAAACCCTCAAACACTTCCCATCCTCACTTTTTCGGCGACGGAACAAGCTCCGACAAGACTCACAACGAGCAAGTACTTCCTATGGCCGCCTATCTAATCACTTAAAAACAATCAATCTATAACCCCTTTCAAAGATATGTGAGCTTGTGTTACGAGTTTGAGGCGTGATGAGGGATTTGGACGTATAACTCCCCGGGGTGCGGTGGTTGAGCCCTATAAGAGAGTTATGTAAGGTTTTAACACCCCATTACACATGGTCTAAACTTTCTCATATCAAATTAGACATGTTTGAAAAAACATACTCTAATAGTTAAGTCATATACTTCACAATCAAGAATTAAAAATACAAAAACTAGAAAATACAACTCCTAGTATATTTATCCTTTTAAATTTTAGTTAAAAAATAACATATTTCACTATTTTAAAAGTTTAATATATATAGTTTTCTAAACAACAGTTTGAATCATTTACGGATCACTTGCATATGTGATCATTTCCATTCCACCATCAGGTGAGAAAATCAACCTTAGGGGAGAAAACCCCTTTGGCCATCGTGAAAACCTAATTTTTTGTCCTAAGTGAGATGAGAAACTAAGACCATGTGCTTTAAACACAAAAGTTTTAACAATTGGCCACCAACTCCATTCGCTAAAGTTTAATATATATGTTTATATATCATTTTATGATATAAAAATTATTAATAGTCTACGTTTATTTCCTTTATAAATTAAGAGAACTACGCAACTATCTTTTTTCATGGAGATCGATTCTCTCTCACAACTAATCTCTCTCAACAAAGGTAATGATAAGTAGCTAGTAAGACGTTACCCAAGATTCAACGTACGATTGATATAAATATCTTTCACAATAGGGTTTAAGATGGTTCCTAATGATCATCCATGACAAGCTAGGTTTATCACATCATTGGCATTGGTTCGAGCATACCCAACAATGAATCGAAGCCCCATGTAACTTCGTCGAACCTTAAGTCGATGGTTCCTAATGTAATGATCCATGACAAGGCTTAAAACCGAACGTACATGCACTAACAAGAAATCTAGAGTTAGATAAGACAGAAAAAAGTAGGTAGTTAGATAAGATTGCTAACATGATCGATCATGTTGTTCGGACTCATTTAATATACAACGATGCTTAATTATATTCATGTGTACAATTTTAGTCCCCAAATAGTCCTATTTCTTCTTCATGTTACACTCTTTCAATTCTTCTCTTGCTTTTCTAGTATATATTTTCATGAAAGAATTTATAATGGTTGGAGATAGTACCAAACTAATAGTGGAAACTAGTACCTAGCTCGTTTAAAGCACATCATAAAATATATTAAGATATATGGCTAGCTAATTGATATTTATTTATTTAAGTTGATGAATATTTTTCTTTCGTTAAGTTTATGATATGTTTCTATTTATTACAATGATCGACAATTCATTTCTCTTAATTATTAAAAGGAAATAAGTAGCCGTCACTAAGATAAACGATAACTTTTATTGTTCATTGCAACAAGTCGTGAGATGCTAAAATATAGGGTTGGTAACATATATATTGGTAACATTTTAGTGTTTAAAGCATAAGTTTTTTGATCTTGAAATTATAGCGTTGGCAGGCTCTGAATTTATTGTTGAAATGGAAGAAAAAACAATATGTCGTGACATTAATTTTGATATCTATGGATGTAATGATGGCTACAATTAATGCTACGAGGACCTCAACTTAATTGTATTAATTCCTAAAACCACAATAAAGCTTATATAAAGGTGTTATTCGATCTATTATATTCGATACGTTTACAGTTTCAATTCATAGATTGGTTTAATCAAGCAAATGAAACAAAAAATATGAAATTAAATTAAGCCGAGATTTTGATTAACATCCATAAACACAGATCGATCGATCTATATTCAATATTCTCTTATATTCAACTTTCGTCCATATTCAATATTCTCTAAGGTAACGAGGTTGCACAAGAAGAGAGTTTTATGTGCTTTGTTATTATAAACATTACAAAACTCACACTTATGTATCAAGGTATTAATAATGAGAATTGAAAAGAGTAAGACATATATGATATATCATTACCTACATACCTAGACAACTGAGAAAAATTGATGATCTTAATTTACTATATATATATACTAGAGTGATATGATCTTTACTATACTAGCTAGAGTGATCGATATGATGGTGGTCCCTAAATATTTTATACGTTATATATAGCCTTATATAATGCATACATGCATGATTCACCCGCACAACAGCTAGCTTCACAACTATCGAATCAGTCACTCATCTTGTAAGCAGTCTTATATATACAGCATGTAGCTAGGGCTATCAATTTTGTACACGGACACGAATACACGACACGAACCTACACAATCTTAACAGGTAAGACATTAACACAATCGGTTGATTTGATATATTAATAACAAATAAACAATATAAGTTTGTTTGGATAAATGGAATAAATATGTGCATTTTGAATTCAAAAAGATGAACACCGAAGACCATGGAAATCGATCCTTGGACATCAAACTCTAAAATAAAGATATTTAAACCAACTATGAATATATTGTAATTCAAACTGTTATAGTTTTGATGACTTTCACATATTATAAAATTTAATTAGTTTGAAATCAGGTAAAAGATTTGGTATGTGATTCGGTTATGATTCAAATAGTGAATTGATAGAAGTTATAAGAGTTTGCCAAATAAGATTTTACATATGTGAATGTGTTAAAATAAGTGGACTAGTTACTTAATTATTAGAATAAGTATATCATATAATTATGATCATTAAAAATATATCAATATTAGGTTTGGAATTAAAAAAACCCAAAAAGGTCGGTCTAAAATTAAAAAATATATAATCATTTTTATATCAATCGACTCGTATTTTCTTCCAACCAAAAGACTTAAGATGTAAGTCTGCGATTTGAAAATATTTATGACGTTAAAAAGAATTCAAATAACGGGCCGTTAGTGACAAAATTGATAATAATTAGGATCACCAACACATGTTATGATAGTTACGGCTAATACAACATAGTTCGAATTATTTAAATCTATAATTCCTTTATTAAAAATACCATATATTTCTTCTATTAAGTATAGAGACTCACAAAACGTACCAAACATTGTGTAGAAATTAAATCAAAGATAAGTTATACGTATAGATATAAATAGATATATATGATTCTAAATATATAGTATATTATATCAAGCAATGTTTGATAAAGGTTGGGAAGAGTAAAGTCAAGAGGAGTTAAATATCAAGAATTGATCGAGTTGTTGGAAATTTTGTAGTTAGGATTTCGCTATCAGTAAGTAAAATGTACCCTTTAATTGCATTGTTTATAACATATACATTTTTTAAATTTAAAATCTCAAGTTTGAACAAGTAATTAGAAAATCAACGAATCATATGATTGACGTCTTTGATACTCCGTTTTTGTTTCATTATTGTAAACGCAAATGATAAGGTCAATTGATACAAATATCCAATTATTCCCATATCTTAAATATTTATAGACTCTATCTATTCACACACTCAACTTTTCTATCCATCCACCTTTTTAACGGCCCGTTAAGTACTTAACGGCCGTTATATCTATTTAACTGCCCGTTAAGTCTTTAACGGCCGTTAGATTTTTTTTTTTGCATTTGTAGTATAACGGTTTGTTAGGCCTTTAACGAAATTTGCAATAATTATTATGGCAATTAAATCATATTAGTATAATATCAAATAGTTCAAAAGTTCCTAACATGTTATAGTGTGAAATTTGCAATAATTATAAATTTTATGTGACGATTACTTGGTGTTTCAAAACTAAAAAGAACAAGGTTATGATAACCATATGCAATTATAAGGTTATAAAAATAAATTAAAAGTAGCTCTATGAGACATGTATGACGATAATATATAAGTTTGAGTTTCTTTATGCTTATCTTTTCTTTTCTCTTGTTCAAAAAGAGGGTAAATAAGATATGTTGGATTAGAATATCCACGATTTAGGTCATATATTTTGCAGTATTTATTTTATCTTTTCAATAAAAAAAATAACAAAGTACGTTTTCTCATATATATATAAGTGCATTTGAGTTTCTCATATGTTTTAAGTAAATAATCTAAATGATACATATAATTGCTGTACAAAATAGTCATTTTTGAAATTAAAAAAAATTACCAATAATTTTAACTGTCCGTTAAGCATCTAACGACCGTTAGAATTTTTTTATTTTATTTAATTTTTTTTGGTTTTATAATTACGTTTGTAGTATAACGTACCGTTAAAGACTTAACGGGCGTTAAATGAGTGTTTGGTTAGATTGTTAGGTGTGTGAATAGGGCGTCCCTATTTATATAGTTGGGTTTAATATTTGTGTTAGACATGATAAATAACAATATTTACTTAAAAATTATAATAATCATATTTTAAGATTTATAAATATTTAATATATAAAGATTTATAAATATTT
Organism: Tagetes erecta; assembly: GCA_030867185.1. NCBI lineage: Eukaryota > Viridiplantae > Streptophyta > Magnoliopsida > Asterales > Asteraceae > Tagetes > Tagetes erecta. The sequence continues at coordinate 95,864,280 of CM061487.1, forward strand.
TTTTTAGATATGACGTTTTCTTCCTAAACTTCCATTTATAAGACAAATATTTGTTTCCATCTCAATTATGAAGTTCAAAAAACTTTGATTTATTATATTAGATATATAGTTACTCGTGAAGGATATTGGCAATTGATGTGGTCATGTGATGTTTGTGGGAACTACGATTAAAGAAAGTCTTGATACAATTTCTTATTGGAGTTTGTCTAAGAATCATTGGAATGCTATATACTTGATCTTTTTGGCCACGATATGGCTTCTATGAGCTTCAAAAAATGATTTTGTTCACTAAGACGCAAGTGTGGGTGTTTAAGGTGGTAGACAAACTAGTAGTCTTAGTATTATAATTAACACTTGGTGTAATTTTTCCTTTTGCGTATTTCATGTGTAATTGTAATTTGCTTTAGGAGTTTTGTTTCTTGTTCTTGACCCTAGCATCTTGCTCGTTGTTTGAATAAAAGTTGCAGTAAAAAAAAGGCAAGCACCACATACACATGTATACAAATTGACTTCATGACTTGCTCAGAGTTTTAGAATTTAGATAGCGTTTGACATACTACTACTACTACAACAACAACAACAAAACAATAGCAGTAGCAGCAACAACAACAACATCAACAACAACACCACCACCAACAACAACAGCAACAACAACAACAACAACAACAACAACAACAGCAACAACAACACCAGCACCAGCACCACCACCAACAACACCAACACCACTGCCAGTAACACCAACAACAACAAAAACAATAGCAACAACAACGTATGAAAATGTTCGGAATGTTTAAAAAAAGAGGGAATGATTCTAAAATTCTCAACTTAAAGTTAGTTCTCTCATTAGCCATACCTTTAATTTATACACATCATGAACCCTACCATTAATCCAAAACATCATCGAAATAGAAATTTGTCCATTCAACACACACCATACAAGTAAACAATTTACTAATTCATGTAAAACAAAAAAGACCACTCGAGGTAGCATCACTTTTTATATTTCTTTTAATCACTAATTTCACAAATTAAAAAAATGGATACCAATATCATGACATTCTATTATATATGTATTATTTTTCAATTTTGTAGAATGAGATAAGGTGGATCAAGAGATAATTGACTTTAAGTTGAGAAATTGAAAACTTATCTCGATTTCCTTTTAATGTCTAAAATTTTGCATACGTTATTATTGTTTTGTTAAATTGCACAAAATTTCAAGAATTTTAATAATTGCAATTATAGTATAACATTGATATATTAAAAGAATCGTGTTATGCTTTTTTATAATACATATATGTAGTACCATGCTACTGCATATATACAGTAATAGAAGAGTAAATATTATGTCAATTGTCATTCAACCAGACCATCCACCTAATCACCACATAAGATCTACACATGTCAAACTCACATTCATCAACACAAAATCTCTAATTTTATTTTCAAACAATTATTCCAATTAATCATTCTTACTTAATCATGTCTTTCAATTAAAAATTCTTTCATATGTACACCTATTAAATCAGCCCCTGGTACATGACAAAATTCCCAATATAAAGAAAGTTACAAAAATTTCCTTTCAATTATTCCATTATGTGTTACCAAAATAAAGAAAGATTACAACTTTTACATTTTTTTCATAAATTATAAACAAACATTGCATATACATTAATTCTTTTACAAGAAAAGTATTTTTTTTAATGTGTCACTTAGTATCACTGTGTATAACATCAGGTAGGACTAACATGCAAATCGTGTATACCTGTACCTGTTAAGACACGAACCTGTTAAGACACGAACACGAAACATGTTACCTGTACACGACACGATAAGCTATCGTGTACCTGTACCTGTTTATAACATATATACACGATAAAACACGATAATACTTTTTTAAAAACAAGTATTCAAGAACTTGTTTAATGAAATAAAAATTGTCTATAAGTATAAGGGTAAATAAGGTAATTGTTATATTGAATTATATTTTTAATTTTTAAAAAATCATAACAGGCATTAACAGGTAAACATGTAAATACCTGTTAAATACACGAAAATTAACAGGTAGATTCGTATGTACCTGTTTAGTACATGTTACCTGTTAAGGCCTTACTTGTTACCTGTTAAGACCGTGTAGGTTCGTGTCGTGTACTCGTGTCCATGTACAAAATTATCAGCCCTAACATCAGGTTACATTCAACTTAGTTTAATACATAGCATATATGATTTTCAACCCTTGTAGTACAAGAGTCACTAATTTAGTATGTTAATAATTTAGTATGTTAATAAAAAAATGTATGACAAAATTTATGTACTTATATTAATTAGTAGAGATAGAGAAGAGTATCATGTTAGATTAAAATAAAATACAATAAAATAAAATAATCCAGTGAATATTAAAAGATATTTGTAATTGAATGAAGGTACAAGCCAACAAAGCACAACGTGCAAGGGAGGTGAGTACAACTTGTATGTGTCCCTAGACTCTAGAAACTAGTTAAATGCCCGTCTAAGTGGGACACCCTGGGCCGTTACTTCTTCAACGTCCTTCAAGCCTGAATTGAAAGTCTATGTTTACTTTTCCAAATATAGCCAAAATTCAAACAACTTCATATTTTTATTTTACAAAAGCACAAACATAAATGTTTTACATGTAGTCTTAAAAACAAAAAGAATTTGTCCGCAGGAAATTATTTAGAACTGTAATTATATATGAAATTAATTTCTCTTGAAAACAATATATGTTTTATCATGTGTATGACGGCGAGTTTAAACATTAAAACATGTAACAATAACACACCTAAATAACTTAAACAATATTTAATTTTAATGTTACAATAGTGTGTCCAATTAAACGTCCAAATCTCTTTTGTTGTTTGTAATTAATGCGGTCTAACTATACATGTACACATGACGAGTCCAATTATGCATCTTGATGCTAGACTTTATGAATTTAAAAAGAAATGCAAACACGTTCGCCATATATATACTTTATATCTTTGTATAATATATTTGCTCTTAATTTTATAATCTAGGGATATAAAATGGTAATATAAGAAATGCATCAATAATCAGTTTTTGAAGTTCGTTTGGTGTAATGTTTATATGAGGATGAAACTATTCATTTTTGTTTAATGGATTCTTTGGCTTTAAAAGATACTTTTGAAAACACATATCGTTTCTTTATGCCCAAAGCTTCAATTTGGGCAGTGACCACAATCCCACTTCTCTTTCAATTATGCTACATTATTTAGTTCTACTTCACTTATAAATTAATATATATTTCTTGATTTTTTAGCATAACTTTCAATTAAATCTCTTATATGCATGCACACTACAAAACAATGGGCAATGTCGATAATCCGTTGGCGATAATTATTGGAGAAAAATAACCTATGTAACGAATTTACCAACACAATTTAATGCGAGGAATTATCGAATTAGTGAAAAATTGTTCAGTGATGGAATACAATCGGATTTAATGAAGATATTTTACATCAGTAATCAACTTTACTATAAAAAAACGAAAATAGAGTCAATTTTTTGTACGTACGTCTAAAAAAATGACCTTCTAACTCATGGGAGGGTCATCATGTGGTGAGGATAATGACTCCTAGCACAACTCTTCTTCCATGGTTTCTAGGAGTACTTACATAGCATTAACTCAACATGCAACGCAACGTCTCTTGCCTCCAATCATAGCATTTCTGCAAGTATCTCTAATTTGATATCTAGTTTCATATTTAAGATTGAAGATTCTTGATTAGGGTTTATGATTTTAACGCATGTTTAAAGATATAATTAAAACACTGTATTGCAGAGACGAATCCAACATAAAAGCAATGGGTTCACGGGAACTCAAAGTGTCTCAAACTTTTAAAAGAAATTATATAAAAAATTTCAGAGGAAAATCATAGAAAATTTTGAAGTGAACCTTTTTAGATAATTAGGAGTGAGTTCACTTAATAAGGTTCTGTTAGATGAGTTGGTCACAGGTTTAATTCTCTACACAAACATATATTTTATTAGAAATTTATTTTTTTTAATGGATTTTTAATATTTTAAGGCTCCATATTATGAAACTTTTTTCATTTCATTCCAATTTCCAAAGTGTAAAACTAGCTTATTGTATCACATTGTTATTATGTGATAAACTTAACCCACTAATCTGATCCGCACCGTTGATCGAACCGACCCGATAAAATCGAAGCACATAAGAATAGTGAACTCGTTGATAAAAATTCTTGAATCCGTCAGTGTTATATTGTTAAATCATCCTAATGAATTGACTAGTTATTTTACTAGACGTACATGTTGAACTAATTCCAACACACGCACTAATACGCACTACGCTGCAACGTACCCTTCTAGCTAGATATATCGTTACTCTTTTCAAAATTTATAATAACATGTTCTTTTTGACAATAATTAAGGGGATTCGACTAGAACTTAGGGAGATTGGTTCTTGAGATTGAGCAAAGAGGGATGATATGATCAGATCTTGCTCAATACTCAAGATCATTATTTTAGCTTGAATTAGGTGTTGTTAAATTGTCTGTGATCATAACCAGATGTAAATTTTAGTATTAAACATAACTTACATTGCTTGGGGCACCTAGCAATTTAAGTAGATTATGTGTTTATTGTATGTGGATGCATGTTGCGCGCAAGACTACCTGGCTAGCTAGTTGATCATTTTGATCAACTAATCGTTTATTAATGCTTGTTAAATTCCATTTAAGCTAGAACAAGATGTAATTGTTTGTAGATTGAGTGTGGTTTGTAGTTCTAACGCCTACATGATGTTATCCTTGCAACAAAAAATGAAACAACCGTTTGAATATTACCCTCAGAAATGACATCTAACTCTTATGTTGCCTATAAAAAAAAGCAAATAAAAGTCAAGGTAAAAAATGGCGTTGAAGTAGAAAGAAAATAATAGTCTCTTGTGCATGTATACCACCGTACCACACCCTTGATTATAGAGATCAGTTTTCAAATATGATATCAATTAAAAGAATAAACTACACTTTTCATCCTTGTGTTTTGATATTAACAGTTTCAGTCCTACTTTAACATTTTGGGTCCTTATGTTTTTATTTTCTATAAAAAAAATGGTCGCGAACATTAACTCCATCTAATTTTCTGTTAAGTCTTATTCACATACGGAGTAAATATGTCATTTAATTCTCCAACTCTTTTTGACATGCGAATGAATAGAAATGTTAACCTAAATGATGAACTAGATAAAAGAGGGAGAGAAATAACATTTTTACCCCTCAAATGCGGGGCGCTTGTGAAAGACTTAACGGAAAACTGAATGAAGTTAGTGTTTGAGACCATTTCTGTTATAAATTAAAAACACATGAACCAAAATTGTTACACTAAAACTAAAACTGTTAATGGTATCAAAACACCAAGGGCTGAGACTAAAACTGCAATTTACTCCGATTAAAAATATAAGAGTAACTTCATTAAGTACTATCACCAACAAGCACAAGAAATGACCATACATAATTTCTTTTGAAGTGAATGAACACGTGAGGTTCACAAATTATTTCATGGCGGACGTATTTCCATGTATATTAGCTTAGCTAGCATATATATTATTACATCAATATCATCAATATATATATATAAATATAAATACTACTATACTATACATACACAAACACAAAGTAAGTATATAGTTCAATTCGTCTCTTTCTCTCTCTTGGAAGACGATTGCAGAGAACAACACTGCATATATACTGTAAAAGAGAAACAAAAGTGAAGAAACAGATGCAGGATTAATCACCACACTCCCTCAACAACAATTCAAGAACCACTGCAACAACTAGCATATATACATACATACATACTTACATCTTTACAATTATAAAAAAAATTCATTCTGGTTTATTCCTTTTGTTAATAACTCCAATTCCACAAAGCTACCTTCAACAAACACCCGTACGCTTTCTTTCTTTTTAATTTTACCCCTTTTGTCATTAAACTTCATCCCTATTATATACACCAACGTGTTACTTAGTTTAATCAATTTCTATGTTTTTAGCTACCATGAAGAACATAGCAATTATGATATGATAGTAGTAGTAGTAGTAGTTATAACACCAGAAACAACTACAACAAAGCATCTTCAACTCTATGTCACAAGATTATATTTTCAACTTCTCACATGGGTTTCAAAGACCATCTGATCAGATCGGAAGAGATCAGTTGATGGGATTAGAAGATGAAGGAACAAGTGGGATTAATATTAATCCTGCGGTCTACGAAACCACTGGAGCGGGGATGTTATCGGAGATGTTTAATTTCCCAACTGCTGGTCCGGCCACGGAGTTGCTACACAATCAAATCAACTACCAACAACACCACCACCGTAATCACCGGACCAGCAGAGATAATAACTGGTATGGTAATAGTAATAGTAATAGTAACAGTAATAGTAACAACAACACTGCTCAAGCCATGCAACTTTTTCTGATGAACCCAACACATGAATCTTCATCTTCTTCATCAACACTTCACATGTTGTTACCAAACACTGTCCAATCTTCAACTCCTACACTTCATCATCAACAAACCTTTGGTGGTACTTCCGGTTCCGGGCAAGGGCAGTTTGGTCAATCCACACAATTCACATGGATACCTCCCGGTGACGGTGGTGGCGGTGACACTCACCAGCTTTCTTTATCTTTATCTTCTACTTTACAACACTTGGGAGCTGCTAAAGTTGAGGATTTGAGAATTGGTGATAATCAATCCACTGCCATGTTTTATTTCAATCAAAATATGCAGTTGCAAGGTCCGACCCAACACCCGACTCATGTCGGGTATGGATCATCTTCTTTAGGTGTAGTAAAAGGGTTAAGAAGTTCTAGGTATGTTAAAGCAGCTCAAGAATTGTTGGAAGAATTTTGTAGCGTTGGAAGAGGTCAATTTAGGATGAATAAATCCGGGTCGAAAAACCCGAATCAGAATCCGAGTAACAGTTCCGGTGGTGCCGGTGGCGGTGGTGGTGCATCTTCTTCTTCATCTAAAGATCTACCTAATTTGTCATCTGCAGAAAGAATTGAATATCAGAGAAGAAAAAGCAAACTATTAGCCATGCTTGATGAGGTAATTAATTAAGTCTTTTATTCTTTTTCTTTCTAAACATATTTTATAAGTTGCCGGAGCCAAAAAGATTATTCCGGTGATAGTTAGGGTTTCACTGTTACATTTTATTTTATAGAATATTTTATTAAAACGACACCTGACACAACCGAATATTAATTTTCTTGAAATTTTGGTTAATGTTGATGATTGGTTATATATGTAATCTAGCTAGGGTTAATTAACTTACATTTCATTTTAATTTTGTAAAATTTTTGAGATGTTATTCAAACATAAGTTTCAACCACTTGCATTATAACAAGGTTATCAACTAAAATTAAGAAATTAAGTGGATATTTTTTATTAATTAATAATTAATGTAGATTCTTAATTTTTCCAAGAAACTAGATTTAAGATTATGAAAGGGATGTGTTTCATCACCATTACAAAGTCTTGACGTATGTTATGATAGATGAGTTCCAACTTCTTTGAATTTATAATTGTATTTATTTAGTATAGGATTAACATATATCATATCATCATTGGTTTGATTAGTTGTGTACTTGTGTATGTGTACAAGATAAATTAATGTCCTTCAAGGAGTGTACTGATCCTACTGTTTCTATCTAATCAATAGGAATTGATGATGTTGATACAAACAGACAAAATTTATTTCCTTTTTGTTGGTCATATAAAGTTTGTAAATATGTAGTTTTAATTGCTACAATTAATTAAATAACATTGAAACAAAATTAAAACCAGGTGGATAGAAGATACAATCACTACTGCGACCAAATGCAAATGGTGGTGAATTCATTCGACATGGTATTGGGTTTCGGTGCAGCGGTTCCATATACAGCATTAGCACAAAAGGCAATGTCTCGTCATTTTCGATGCTTAAAGGATGCAATTGTCGCCCAATTGAAGCACGCATGTGAGTTATTGGGTGAAAAAGATGTGGGTACTTCTGGGGTGACCAAAGGAGAGACACCAAGGCTTAAATTGTTGGAACAAAGCCTAAGACAACAAAGAGCGTTTCATCAAATGGGGATGATGGAACCGGAAGCTTGGAGACCTCAAAGAGGATTGCCTGAACGCTCTGTTAATATTTTAAGAGCATGGCTTTTCGAGCACTTTCTACACCCGTAAGTTTATTTTCCTAATTATTATTTCTTGATATATACTAACATTTTTAGCTGCAATTCTTATATTTTCTAAGATAAATACAAACACTTAACGAGCTGAGCATGATCCGTTTGGAGACTTAATTATTAGTTACATGATTCCAACTAATTATGGGTTTGAAGTTGAATCTTGGATACAAAGATTCAAACTTTATGAATCTTTATAACATAACAAGAAAAAGAATTTATGATGGTGGCCGGAAATTAATTAAAATTTTAGTGATGAAGTCATAGATAAGAAAAGAAGAGAGTACTTTAAACAATGCTTTTATGATTGAGAGCGATTAAAGAAGAAAAAAAAGATGTAAAAAGCATGAGTATTTGTGGTTGCAGCCTAACGTTGTCTCTCCAACGATAAAGCTGAAAAAGTGGTTCTTTAGTAATATGTCTTAAAACCTGTCGTATCATTGACCACTTTCACTTAATTAGTTAAAATAACAGTAAGTCTTATATGTATACACGTACGCACGTACGTTAATCATGCACCCTAAAAGTTTTTGGAAGAGATCAAAGGAAAGATGCTGCAAGAAAGACTGATTGAGTCGTTATATATGATTGATTTGATATGATGGTCAGTTTGAACCTTTCTTTTACTAATTAACTAATTATTATTAAATCTTTATTAAAATAGTGGTGTATAGTAAAGTAATAGAAAATAAATATATAAAACAACTTATTGTACGTGTTTTATTATTTGAGGTTGCTAGATCTATTGCTGACAGATGATACAACATATGCATGACCATAGAATTTAATGAGAGAAATAATCTAGTGAGACATTGTACAAAATTGTCTTATGTTGATATATATGCAAGATAATGCAAAAAGCTAGCAAGTTAAATTTATCAAGCGTATAGTATATATGAAGTGGATTTACTTTTAAGGTGGGGATGCATCATCTTTTATTTTGGTTTTAATTGGATTAATTAAATTTTTCTCAGGTATCCAAGCGACGCCGATAAACACTTGTTGGCTCGACAGACTGGCCTCTCTAGAAACCAGGTAATTTATTCGTCCGTTTCTTAATTTATATCTCTCATTTACATCAAAACCTCAACAATAATCATTTAGAAAAGTTTCATGATTTTTTATATATTTGATTTTTAAGTAATTCATTAGTTGGTGTAGTGAACTCAACAAATTTGCTTATGTAAGAAGCGAGCTAACTCAACAAAATACATATATAAGAAGTAAACTCAACCGAACTTGCTAATTAATAAAAAGACCAAACTTCACTAACACAGTAAAAACTTCACTAAAACTTGTAATATTTAATTTTTTTAATAAAAATAACTCTAACTACATAACTTTCTGGCATGTGGATAATTAGCCATGATTCACCCCTTTAAATAAAAACATATAACTAAATCACAAGATAACCTATATTTATAATGACCATTCTAATATATATTCAAACTAGCTATAGCTAATAGCTAGCTAGAGACATATATATCTATATAATGATAACTAACAAACAAACCAGAAAACAAACAATAAATCAAACAGTAATAAAATATTGTAGCTAACAAACTCGATCTAGCTACTAACATATATATATATATATACACAAGAAGCACATTAGTGAAGATGATGGAAATAGGATCTAATTTTACTCCAGGCCAGGCCAGGCCAGGCCAGTGCAGGTGCATCACAAAGAGCAATAAATAAAAGTGTGTACATGAAATATAGAAGCAGTTGTAGGTCTACTTTCTCGTGCTTTCTTTGTCTATAATCATTTTATCTTTGTCCTCTACCATCCACCATCATTTATTATTTTTATTCATTTCCCCATCTATGTCTTGCAGTACAATTTCCGCCTCTATGTGTGTATATATATTTTGGTCTTATTTATACTTAACTATATCAAATATTTAATGCTTGCTTGCTTTCATCTATATTAATTGTTTTGTAAATATTTATATTTGAAGCATTACTATCATGCATCTAATCATAGTATTAATTTATGCCGACAACATTTGAATGTGACATACCACCCGTATTTTAATTAATTAGCAATTAAATTTATAATTCAGAATTAATTAAGCCAATAACGTTGTAGTTTCGATAGGGACAACGCTATAGAATTATAAGTAGATTAGCTTGTTTTTAAAGAAACTCACAAGCAAATCTTGATAAGTCACTAGAGCATTTAATTGTGCGGATGACAGAAACACACACAACTAACGTACCCTCGTCCCTCAATGTTTTACTCAATCGATGAATTAACACTCTATCTTGTCACACAAGTGTTTTATGAGGCCGTGCAACAACTTTTTGAAAATCAGAAAATCTATGAAAGATTTGAAGGAATATATTTGGTTATAGAGTATAGTATATAGTAGTGTTTATTTGATGTTGTAATATATGGATAAAAAGATTGAAGTACAACTAGAAAACCTAAAAAAAAATACATGCAGGACTGCAAAAATGAATAGTAAATAAACCAAAACAGCTAAAGGGAAGTACCTTGACTTTATCAGATGTCAGAACAAAATGACAGTCCAGACCAAAGTTGGCCCCATTCATTCTACAGCTTTTATAATCATTGATGACATACTACTATACCATATGTCCTCCCCTTTTCATCATCTCATCTCATCTCATCACACCACAGTTTATAATTAAAAGCTACTTTCATTCTCTAATTTTCATTTCTGTTAAAAGTTGCATGCAAACTAAATTCTCATACTAATTTAGGGTATATGATTCATATGTAAACAACACCTTTAATCAAACTTCACATATATGATTGGCATTAAACCTTCTAAGTCTAGTGTAGTGCAAGCATCTTAACATCATATCACTTCCTCTCTCACTAGTTTTCTGTCATAATCTTTTAAAAGTCACCTACTCACCGCAAGCTACAATTTATTTGATCCTGTAAATATATGGTATTCTTTTTTTCTTAAGTAGTCACTAACAAGATGCTACAGTACTTTACACCAGGATTTATGAATAAACAAAATTACACCAAGTATTACACATCTCCTAATCAAAACAGCTAAATTACACCGATAACAACGGACATTTTAATTCGTAAAAGAAAATTATTGACTGAATGGGAAAAAGAAAAGACATGAAAGACAAGAATTAAATATATATTTCTTTAAAATGAAACATACTAGTTTGATTTAAATGAAGAACAAAGTAGATAACTTTTTGCATGCATGCATGCATTAATGTTTCTAACAAAAAAAAGTATATTTTTGAATGTATAAAGTGAGTATTAATTAGCATAAGTGGATGGTTGAATAATAGCTAGCTAGCTAGCTAATATTGTATAAATTGGTGTGTGATTTTGCAGGTGTCAAATTGGTTCATAAATGCAAGGGTCAGGTTGTGGAAACCCATGGTGGAAGAAATGTACCAACAAGAGAGCAAAGAAGAAGCTGAAAATCATAACCATAATCATAATCATAGTCCTCATCAACAAGATGATCAAGATCAACATAATAATGATACTGATGATCAACTTAATGAAGATGATAATGATGAACAACAACAACAACAACAACAACAAGAAGATGAAGATCACAATTATCAAAACAAGATGAACATGAGTATCATCCACCCTCCAGCTCCACCATCTTCTTCTTCTGCCACAACACAAACTCCAATGCATCCTCCGCCAACATTTACAACAACACCAACACATGCAAACAGATCCAACATCAATGACGACACAGACAACGACCCATCACTACTTGCAATCAATACACAATACTGCTTCCCCCAAAACCAACCTGCTACAATGTCTTACACATACTCAACTATCTCAAACACAACCGGTTGCATCACAGCCGTTGCACCACCGTATGATGGTGACACGTGTCGACGGAGCAGCATGCTTACAGGAGATGATGGTGGTGACATTGGGTCAACAGTTATAAGATATGGAACAACTTCTGGTGACGTGTCACTCACTCTAGGGCTACATCATACCGGAAACATACCGGAGAAGGCTTCTTTTTTCAGTTAGGGAATTAATTTGGGGGTTTAATTATTGTTTACTTATTTTTTTAGATGATCATTATATACCTTGAATCGATCTCATACGTTTCTTCTTCGTTCAATATTACTGATCTATTATGTTATATATGTCAAGTGAAATAATCAAAAGAAATTAACAACAAATGTTTTTTTATCGGTAAACATGCAAAGGGTAACAATTGAAGATAAAGACCAACAAACTCTCGAATTAAGGCATGGTTGTCATCAACTCGTGACAATTTGCAATATATTTTAACAACGTTAGGCACTTAACAAACTCCTAGACTCTAAACGAGTACACGAGCTAGTACATATCTCACATAAAGTGCACGTTAATCTCTAGATGTATATTGCATTGATGATACACTAGATTAGTACTAACTATATCATTATATAGATAAACTGAGAAGAGTGATGTACAACACACACGGATTAAATAAAATATTATAAAAAAATTATACCCATTATATTTAAATTTTTATTAATATTTTTATAAAAATATCATTAGTCACCTAAGTCCTCTACTACAAGACTATTGGACTTGCTAAATTCAACGCAAAAGGGTGTTCTTAAGGTATCAGAGAATAAGCTTGAAAGCGACCCATTGATGATCAATAGATTTTAATTTGAAGAAATTACGAAACATTAACGACAATGCAATCTTTATATAGTTAAATCAAATAGGTTTATTCATGTGTGATGTTAATATTATGCCCAAAAGTTTCGTTAAAAAAGAGTGACCGGTCGACTCACTTTGAATCACAAATGCATCAAAATCCAAATCAAATGTAGAAATCATAACACGAGAAGTTTTTTACACACATGAATTAAAATATCGTTAGTCACCAGAACTTGTTTATAAACCATGGGTGATTATCGCGTTTTGTTTTTATTTTGCAATTGTTAAAACTCTAATTGAAATAAATAAAAATATAATATATATAATTGGGCACATCAACAATATCTTTTTAACTTCTTATTCTCCTTGTCAACAAATTTTTTTCCTATGAAACTTGAAGATACACATGTCAACATCTATTGAAAAAGTGAGTGACAAACCTTAAAAGACCATGAAATCCATGAGGCAAATAGTTCTACAATTCTAAGTTTTTTTTATTTAATTCTGTTGTCTTTCTCATATTATAATTCTTGTAAATAAAATCCAAGAAACCAAGCAAACACGCTTCACACAAAAACAATGTCACTTTCTTTGTGGGCCTAGCCCAATATCATAGTCACGTGTATGACAAATAATTAAAATATCACAGTCACAAGTCAGGTAACATTTGCCTCCATGTTTCCTCACTAATGGGATGTTTACAAAATACAAAACTGAAAAACAATACTTTTATTTTTCTTTATTTTGACGAATCATATTGAACTTTCAAATTTTCTTTCCCATCCAGTATTATTTTCTGTTGATAAGTTTAGCAACTCATTCAATAAAGTTGTATTGGAATAAATGTCACATGATATGTCACATAATGTCATACCTAATATATCTATAAGAGCATCTACAACCTTATAAAGCATTTTCACATCAACAAGTCTCGAAAAACCTCCCACAAACTTACCCCCCCCCCTTCCTGATAATTCCCCGTCTACTGTTCATGAACATTCTTGCACGTAGACATCTGCTAGCGAAACTTATTGGACTAAATGTTTTTAACTTTGAAGGTAAAAAAGAAGAAAATTAAGTTAAAAAGGAAGAATAATTGAGGTATGGTTGAGGACCACAAGATAAGGATGCGCATGCATTTGCAGCTGAGACATCATTTGTGTCACAAGGACCACATTCCTTCATGTTGGTCACTTGTTTAGATCCAATATCTCTAAACCAAACTTATTAATCATAAACTACAAACTACAAACTACAAACTATTGTATTGCATATACAAATACAAGTATCATACACCATACAAGATTATTAAAACCTTCAATTAGTAACACATTCAAGTTCTTAAACACAAATCAATATAACCAAATCCACACTAGTATTACACATCCATTACAAGCAACCACTCAGATCTCGAACCACAAGTTAATCCGACGCTTGTGAGTTGCTTTGTTCCGTGTATGGTCTAACAAACGTCCTACGCCACCATACCTCAAACGCTTTCTGAAGATTTGGGCAGTTATCACCCGCTTTCAAGAAACTACTCAACCATCCCAGCATAACAATCTGCTGATCCTCGAGCGGGAGTGTTAATATAGTCCTCCCGATCCCTTCCTCCACAACCTTCCGATCAAATGACTTGCACCCGTGTTGCAGCCAGCTGTAATCATCAATCAACGGCTGTAGCCACGTCTTTAACAGCAAATGACGTGTGTCTTTACTGGATAGAATCTCGCCTCTTCCTATCCCAACAAATAGTCGTGCGGTTATACAACTGATGTGGTGGCGGTTCACTATTGGAACCCGAGGGTGCAACCCGGCTAGTTCTTGCTGGCTGGCCCACATGACTGCATACTCATCGGCTGCGTGTCTATCCGCTAATATATCAAGTAACCATGAAAGGTTATCAGCTTCTAAAACCATTTGTTTGATCACAGGGTCTTTGACATTAATGGGTTGTTCTGTAAACTCAGGTTGGGCCACTTGTCGGAACAAAGTCAATAACGAGCTCAAACAGGTTGTGCAGGAGGCATAAATGGTGTCGTTACAGAGGTCAACTGAAGTCATCGAGCTTGAGTTTGGGTTGGACTTGTTATTATTTTCTCTTAAGAGTTTTAAGACGATTGATTTCATTTCCCTACGCCCTTTTTCTTCGTTGCTTTTGAGCACAAGTTGGAGGACATGAGAGAGGGTGTCTTTAGCGGGTTTGGAAACATCTGAAGAGACCCGTTTTAGAATCGGGCTGACCCCGATTCCTTCACTTTGAAGACGTAAAACAGAAGACACGACCCGTTCTTCTTCTTCCTCTCCTACCCACGGGACTGCCTCCAGAAAATCTAAGCATGATTCCATGCATGTCTTGAACCCGAGTTGCTCTGCAACCTGCAATTAGTTTTCAACAAATGTGTAACTTAAAGAAGTTGACTAAAATCAAAAAAATTATGTTAACCATTAAATCATCTACACTTTACTGAAATGAAACCTAAACACAAAATCATCAAAACCTGTTGTAAAGATTGATTATGTGTCTTCACCAATTAAGCCTCGCTGAACCAAATTAATTAGGGCCACTTAATTCGCTAATATCTTCGTTAGCAACTATATCTTGAATTGAGCATGTTTAAAGTTAACTGGGTGACTTTACTTAACAATGTTGAGAATCTTGCTTATCAGCATGCGCAAATGTTATCAAACGCTAAAATTACACATATATACTCAAGAAGAAGCATATTGTCATCTTTGTGGAGAACATATGCCCCAAAATCTAAAACAACCTCAACTTATATATATGATAATGGGTGTGATAAAATTAAAGATCAGATAAAGAGTCAATTTGGTTATTTGTGTTTCAACATATCGTCATTAAAAGTTAATATCATTTTGGTACAAAGAAAGTGGATGTTGTCATCCAATGGGAAATGTTCATAAGTCAACTAATCTTCATACTGCCAACTACTTCAATTAATTGCAGAAACTCATTGGTCAAAAGTAATAAAGACTAATAATTCTTCCATCATCACCTCATCTTCACTCACAATCACAAACAATGCAGCAGATGGCATGCAAGCAAGCAAGCTACATTATTAATCAGACCGCAAACCTTTTAATAAAACTATTGCCATCACAACTCACTACAAATGCAGCTTTTGGAGGATTCAAAATAAGTTCTTGGTTTTTCTCAAAGATCTAAAACAATCCTCTATTCATATAACAAGATTATATAAGAACACAAAAAGACATGAAACGGTTTATTTAAGTGATTATAAGATCATTTACATATGATTATTGGTTACTTAGGATTCAAATAACTAGTTTGATAAGCTGCAAGAAACTCTGATTAGCAACTGACAGTAAATTTACTTATAGAAACTCTTTTTTTATCTAGTGTTTCCTTATAAGATCATAAACTGTGGAAACTTACATCTTCAAGCAACATAAGCACATCCACACACCATCTTCACATAACGTTATATTACCGTCAATTATCTGATTTTGATTATTCAGTTACCACATAATTACTTTCAAAACACACATCTAAACACAGCAAAATCATATATTCATGAACTCTACTTACAGAAATAAAGTGGATCAAAGTTAAATGCCTGCAAATATGAATATGGATTTGCAAATAGAAAGATGAACAAGAACAAACTAACTACCTTCAGGATTCGAAGCACCCGCGAAACACTTTGTTTGATCAACCTCTGCTTCAAATCCTTACAATACATCAAACCCACAGTCTCAACATATGTTTCAACATCCTCACAATCATCAATTTCAATAGAATGAAAGGTTGGATGTTGTGCCAATAATTTCTGAGCAAAAAAAGTACTATTCTCTTCAACAACAGCTTTATGAACACTCAATTTCACAATAAACCCTTGTTTACCAAACAAGACAACTTTCAAATCCCCTGTTCCATGTTCACCAAACTCAATAGATACCTTTCTTGGCAAATTTTCAGCATTTGGTGGCCTTACAGCTGTCCTTTCAGCTACAAGTGCTGCACCAAGAACAGGTGGTTCAAACCCATTTTTCCTTTGATCATCAGTTTCAGATTTTGAAGATGCACGTGATGATTTCTTTTCAAGTTCTTGAGAATGTTTTTTATGATCAGAAGGGTTTTTGGTAGGTGGGGATGATGATGATCTTGGCTTGTTTAAAGGGTGTTGTGTTTTTAGGGTTTTTTGAAACATAACAGGTGAAGGACAACACCAAAATCCTTCTGGGGTTACAGCAATTGGTACATTTCTAATCTTGGTTTGCCCCTGTTCCACCTTTTTAACCCTAATTTCCGCCATTGCATCACAACACTTCAAATCTTGATTAACCCAAAAGAAAACATGATACAAGCTTGATCAAAAAGATTCAAACCCACAAGAAATAATCCAACATTTTTCAACAAAGTGCTCAACTTTAACACAAGAAATCAAGAATGTAGATCAAGATTCACGAAACCCTAAGAAGAAGAAGACATGATTGTAGGTGGTGATGTTGTAAAGCATCAAAAAGCACGAAAAGAATAGAGATTTAACAGGTGAGAATGATTAGAGAATCGAAATTATATATGATGAACCGTGATAAAGAAGGAACAAAGTGACCCCAACAAAGATAAAAGAGGGAAGAGTGTGATGATGGGTTGATGCTTTATCAGTCACTGTGTTACAATTTCAGCTTTTGATTTTTGGTGAGTGTGTGTGGGCACATCTTTCTTGATCATCACTGTTTTCTTTAACACACTGTTGATGGGCTGTCTGTCAATCTTGTTTTTGCTTTGTTTCCTTTTTAAACTGTCTCCTTCTTCACTAAACAAGAACATCAACATGGTTTCAAAAGGTTTAAACTTTAATTATAATCAAGATTTGCAAAACCCAACATGGATAAATCATAGATGCCATTGGCCCCTTCTCATTCAAATTTTCAATTTAAACCCCCCTTGAAGTTGGATTGTATTTGTAGGGTTTACCAGTATCTATCTTAACATCTTGCTAGGCTATAATTTTTTTATAAAGTAGTTGTCGCTCAAAAAAAGATAAATATTTAAAAATCTCGAGTATAATTTTACCCTTAAGCAAGAATCTTTTAAATTAATTAAATAGCTACACGTGTCAAGATCTTAATAGTTCCAATACTTTAGTCCTAAAGAGACATTTTGGTGTTTAAGTTTTTTAGATTAAGGATTCAAATCTGTAATATACATATTTAAGTGCCTAATGTGAGTATTGGAGTTGGTCTAAGTAAAGTTTATTGTTTTTCTCTTTTAAAGTTCATATATTTATTTACATGAGAATGTTTAATAATACATGCCATAAGATCTAATACAGTCATTTAAAAAAATATAGAATAAATGACAGACTTTCAGCTAATAATGGGGAACATTTGCTTCAAATGTCAACCTATTTAAGAATCTTTTGATTTTATAAAAGTTCTTTTTATATTTTAAAAATGAGATTTTAATTTAGAAGCTTGATATTTTAGATGTATCTTTTGGGGTCATGTCAACAAGTAGAATTAAACAACTAGATCATGTTACTTCTTTGAGTTCTTCTCCTAGATCATATTTTATAAATAAAATATATAACACCTTTAATATCTTATAAGAATGTATGATTGAGTGGTAAAAAATAGTACTCCTAGTTAAATATTAAGTGGAGTATAAAATAATATTGCTTAGTTCTTGCTTTTGTTCATATTAATCATTTAGCTGCAAATTTAAGTTAAAAGACCCATCTAGTTAAATATTAAGTGAAGTGAAAGTGTAGTTCATATGAATAAGTTTCAAATGATACAAACAAATCTCTAAACTTTGACCTAACAGTTATATATATTTAATATGTTATAGGTTTGTGTAACTTTATTTCACTAGGATATGATGCATTATTTTATTTTTGATTAAAATATAAGCCTGTTTTAATTGTTGAAGAAAAGTGAGGTATGTTGAGTGAAGATGAAGGGAATTGGTGAATAATTTAGTGCTAATAATGCTTAGATTTGAGGGAAACACAGAGTTGTCATGTGCACTTTGTGGTGGTTTAAATGAAGTTTGTACTATGTTCTAAGCAGGTTGACCATAAATCCATGTTACCTCAAGTAGCCCAAAAAATTTCCTGCCATATTAATTTATTAGATTACATTTAATCTAGTATAAAGCCTCTTAGACTTGAAATTAAAATTTTTAGTGACGAGAAATTAAAGATATAAAAAATTTACATTTATTTAGAAGTTAGACATTCAAGGTGTTGGGTATCTTTCTGTGGGAGAAAAGATTGAGCTCTTGCTTGAAGGAGAAGTGCAATTACAAGTTGAAAATGATGATTGTGAGGAAAAGGTTACGATGTTGTTATATCATTCATTGTATTTTGTTTTAGGGTTGAACTTAATGGTATTATCCTATAAAGTGTAAAACTAGGGGTGTAAACGAGCCGAGTCGAGCCTGAGCTCGTTAAGGCTCGAGCTCGACTCGTTTTAGTTTTAACAAAGCTCGAGCTCGACTCGTTTCGAGCCTTAATTCCAGAACTCGAGCTCGGCTCGTCAGAAAGTTTTCAAGCTCGAGCTCGGCTCGGGCTCGGCTCGTTTAGTATTTAACTATTTTATATATAATTTTTTATATTTAAATGTATGTATAATTATAATCTTACATCTGATATATAACAAATACATATTATTTAATATTTTTTATCATAATTTTTAGTTACATTTATGAATATATATTTAAATAATATTTATAAAACTAATTATAAACATATAAACAAAAAGCTCGTTAAGGCTCGATAAGACTCGACGAGTTTTGAATGCAAAGCTCGAGCTCGAGCTCGATAACAAAACGAACATTATTTTAGGCTCGAAATCGAGCTCGAGCTCGTTAAGGCTCGACTCGAACGAGTTTTTTACCGAGTCGATCTCGAGTAGCTTGCGAGCCGGCTTGACTCATTTACACCCCTATTTAAAACTAGTATAAAATATGAGAAGGACACTATGGTTTAGAAAAGACACAATAGAAATTAAAAAATTTATAACTCACAAATTAAATCGAATTTAAATAAAGTGATTCGGAGTCCTTATTCCCCACATCGTCGTCCTACATAAAAAAACAAATGAAAAATTAAAAAAAATTGCATTTTCATTGTGTCTTTTGTAAATTTTTTACACAACAAAAGACACAATGAAAACGTTGATTTTTTATTTTTATAATTTTTCGTTTATTTTTTTATGAAATAGGACAACGTGAACAAGATCTCCGAAATACTTTTTGAAATTCAATCTATATTGTGAGTTATAATTTTTAATGTGTCTTTATGTCTTTTTCTATTATTGTGTCATTATCAGCCTTTGTGTCAAAAAAATGACTTTGTATATGAACGTTTCTCTCTACTAAATATCTTCTCTTTGTTTCTAACTTGATGTTCCCGTCTACAAGTTGACTGGATACGGGCATATACAAGTAAAAACTTGGTGTATGGGAGCCTATACAAGCGCTTATGTGTATGTGATCCGCTATTTATTAAAAGCAATCGGTCAAATCAATATACGTAAAATACCTATTCTTATTCTTAACTAGATTTGTCTTCTGGGGTCGCGAGTTGCGGCGGCTAGGTCTCGCGTTTATGTTCTTCTCACACGCTTTGATAAAGAAATTTTAATGTCTTGTACGTTCTAATGAAAAAAAGTAAGGGTTTAAAGTCGCTAACATGTCAAAGTTATTTAAATAACGGTGTAGTGTAAAGTAGTAAAAATAATTTAAACAATAACGTGATTACACATAAATGAATAAAAGTATATAGTTTAGGACTTTGCGGTGTAAATTCGTTAGATAAAACAAAAAGTTAGAAACATCAAAAATACAAACAACAATTAAAAAAGGAAAAAAATCCATCCAAGTCTCAAACCCAAGACCTTAGAGAGACACTTAATGCGGAGCAATACCATTAGTGATTAGACCAAAGCATCAATGTGTAATTTGTAGTGAAACTAATTCTACTTATCAAACAATAATTTTGAAAAAAAAAACTAAACTTTACACCATTGGGTTGTGACACGTGACAGTCGGTGGGTGGTCGAATGCCACCACCGTCCTTACATTATAGAAGGTATATAATAATAGTTAATCTTTATTCTTAATACTAACAAATAATTAAATAATCTGTTACTTGACATTTAACTAACTTATTCATCTAAGCTCATCATTTATGGAAATTATTTATGTGCATAATAAATCATGATAATGTCTTTTTTTTTTAATTTTAACTACAATCATGCAAATTGAATTAAATATAGAGGTTTGGCTCGTTTGAACCATTTAACTCTTTCAGGCCAAAAACAAAACTTATATAAAAAAAGTTCTATTAAAAATCTAATTGACCGAAAGAAATGAAACGTGAGGGCTCATATAGTTAGATATGATGTTCCATTTTTTTTTTTTTTGCCTGAAAGAGTTAAATAACCTGAACCTTAGGGGCTAAAATATTAATTTATTTATTTAGAATGGTTGAATTATAATTATAATTGAGTTTTAATATACTAGCTCATTACACAAGCATTTAAACTATTATTTTATAAGATGGTGTTTTAAAAACGTTATTACATAATCTTATCATATAGTTAAAATAGCAAATTATAATCTTTTACTACATATCGTGTCAAGTTTCAATTCGTGTAATACACGGGTAACTAGGGGGAGTGGTCCTCGCCGGCGTCTACTAAACGGATCTCGTCACCACCTCGCCGGAGGAGGTGTGATCCTCACAAGGAAGATGAGAAGACGATGGGCTTGCCCCTCACACCACGAGCTCCCTAACAAGGAGCCAAACTCATCCACGAGCTTCACCATCACCTTTCACGTCACCTCCTCACTGCAACTTCTCGGCTCACCCTAACCTAGTTTAGTGATAAAAGATGCATTAAGCAACCTCTTAATTAAAATATCACAGGCTAAACTAGGTGAATTCAAGGTGAGCCTTTTGAGTACCAGTTTTATTCATGTATGTAAGTCCTGAAGGAAAAATGAAAAAAAAAATATACTGACCAAAAATCATACATGTCAATGCTACAATAAAAAAAAAAAACAAACCTGAGAAAACTCGAATGAGCGCTCCGGTGCACAGTTGAATGTAGATATCATGAACACAAAGTGAAGGATACCAGGACAAGAAAGCCGACCAGCCACTCCCCACGTGCTAATCACTAGTGCAGCCTAGGCCCTACACAACGTGACTTTTGTTGGTTTTCCCAACACTACGTTGTTTGAATTTGATCGTTATCGGCTCGTCTTATCGGAAACCATAAAAATGTGTACCGACATTGTGACCAATAATAGCAATACCTACAGTCACAATATTCACTCGTAATCAATTCGGCTCGTCAAAATACTTCAAAGTTAGCTTTAAAAAACTGAAACCACAAAAAACAACGCTAAAAAAATGTGGCTAAAAGTGCGCATACAAAAAAACACACCAAAGTTGTGTAACCTGTGAGGCTAAAATGTAAAAAATAAAAAATAAAAAAAATTTGATGGTCAAAATTAAAAGCTACAAAATGTAACTATTTAAAATGTTTATATGTATTAATACACAGCTTATATGTAAATTTAGCTTTGTAATACTTTTTGTACTGAACTGAAAAGCAGGAAGTTGAGGGATTGTTTAGTGCATGTTTGTCATTGCTATTTGCACCTTATTTTGACTCGTAACTTATTGAAAAGTTAATAAATTAAAAAAAATAGTGTTTGGCAAATAAGTTGAAAAAGAGTTTTGATACTTGAAAATAGAGAAAGGGAGAAGTTTGGAGAGAGTGACTTTTTAGAAAAGAAGAAGAAGTTAATAAGAAGAAGTTAATAAGCAATCCCAAACATTAATAGTTTAGTGAACTTGGTGGCAAGGAAGGTAAAAAGAACATACCACCGTACCGGAAGCGTTTCTTTTAGGGTCTAGCAAATTTGGTTTTTTTATTATTTGCATGTCACACTTTCACCAGCATTAAAAAAAAGAGATTCTGACCGCATGTATAGGTTTATAGGCAACGTATAACATATAAAGTCTGCAACCATAATTACATGTCTTATTTATGTATATCGGTTGACATACACGATGCAGATAGATCTATAGGCCATGGATATAATATTTAAGTAATATTTTCGCAAGAACTTGGAAGATTTATGTGATATAAGAAACCATACGCCGAGTATGGACCTATACACAATTATTATAAAATTTAAATAATATTAGTTGTTCTCGATTATTAATATTTATCGTTTTATGTCAACTTTTATAAAATTTGAATAAATTTTATAAACTTTGAATAGCATTCATAACACTTTACCGCAAAGTATTCATACCCAGCAACCATCAATCCACGTATGTGTCTGTTGTTGTGCGCTCGTTACCAAGCAAAGTAGCCATACTCGACCAACCCCACCCACCCTTCATCTTTTTTCACATGAACCATACATCACGTATAGATCTATCCACAATATATAGCCTCAGCAGACTTGACCAAGCTCGTTATCGAGCAAGGTAGTATACACGGAAACTATCAGCTCACATATGTGCATGTTATCAAGCTCGTTACCAAGTAAAGTAGCCATACACAGCCAACCCCACCCAACCCTTCATCTTTTTTCACATGAACTATATACCACATATAAATCTATCCACGACATGTAACCTCGACAAACTTAACCAAGCTATTACCAAGCAAAGTAGCATACACAACAACTATCAACCCATGAAATATGTCAAATCTTATCATTTGTTTTTCATTGATGCCTTTATTTGTGGTAAATTGCACAAACACCCGCCAAACTTCAAACATAAATGTAACTGTTTCCAACCATAATGAACCTGTAGTTACAATACTATATACTGCAACAAAAGGATTTAATGTATCCACAAACACTGTTCCAGATTCAAGGAACATAGACAAGAAAAGTCAAAGGTCAAAGACAAAGTTCTAAACTTTTCTACAGTTTTACATCTTCAATTATCAAACAAAAAACACTAGTTATAAGCAAAATTTTATTTAAATCTAACCAACTAATCCATGTTTCCTAACAAACTTCACGAGCGAAACATGTAAAATCCTACCAGAGCTACAATGCACTGAAAATAAGACAAACTACATCACGCGTCCAGGAGTGAATCCAGAAACACGCCTGTCTAGCTTCTTGAAATCACTTCACATTGCCCCTGCAATTGACAGCGCCACATCTGCATTCACGCCCTTCGCCAGGTACTGCCTTGTACATGTAATCAAAGCTCAATTCTTCGCCTGCTGGAATCTGTGCCAAAATAGTAGTAGATGCATTCGTTATCTCAATCATGAACGATGGATACAGAAATTTAATATTCTTACATCTCGACTAGCATACAGGCCAATGTGTGACTGCTCAGAATCCAAACTTTCGATAAGAACTTGATGATTCTCAAGATTTGGAGAGCAGCTACAAAACATCAAACGATCATCAGAATAACTAATTAATAAAATATGATTTAAATGAATGGAAATATTCTTTTATAGAGAAAATCAGTTCATTCCTTGTATATTTTTGGTTTAGTTTTTTCAAGTTTGGAATGGACCTGGATCGATTAGCAGAAAAGACCATTTTACCCTTGAGTCATTTTAACCAATTCATCGACATTACTGTCTTAAAGAAAATGACGATATTAAATATTTTACCTGTGATTAATGTAACGGGAGACATTTCCATACTTTGTAGCATCAATAGCAAAAGTAGCCTCTCCCTCAATTAGTCTAATCATGTCATTAACGCGAGCATCAATGTCGAAGATAAAACTGCAATCTTCTCTACCAAGCCTGTTTTTTTTTTTTTGCAAAGAAACCCCAATATTAAGAATTTTGATACTCATACAAATGGATATTAGTTATAGGAAATATATCAAACCTATGACGCCTTTTATTTGCTTCGTTTTTATCTATAACCTCGCCAACATATTCGCAAACAAATTTGCCACGCGCGATTGATTCCCCTGCTCTTACTGCCCAACCCTGCAAGTTTAATGTATTGATGCTAATAATTTAACCATTATAACCACTAAATATTAAAACTATGTTAAAGGTTACCTTGCCCTCGGTTTTGAAGACCTCCAACTTCACCTTAACCCCATTTTGCAAAACCCTATTCGGACAGTATTTACTGCAGCTGCAATACGTGTTGCATTCGTATACTAGGTAGCCCTCCTGATCACATAAAAATTAACTTAAAAATAAAGAAAAAAAATACATATTTTCCAAATATATATTAAAAAAATTACAGTATCTGTTGAGATATTTCAATCTGAACTAAAAAAACATAATTCAATTCTAAAGCTTTATATCAAAAGACTCCCCCATCTAAAAGTATCAATTTCAACTTGTTTATGTGACAAAATAAGTAATAAGTCAATGTTGATAGGTCAAATAGATAAAATCAACATGTTTTGACTCGCTGGTGATTCAACCCAACGTTACCCATGTTTTGACCGAAGTTAACAATTTACTTTTATAAAACCCGCCAACCCATGAATTTGCTGCAAAAGATCTAAAATAATGACAATATCTTGTTTGCTTTCATCATTTATTTTACCATGCCCACAACAACTTAGTAGCCAAAGTATAAAAAAAGGACAAAATTTTTATATTAAAAGCGAGTTAATATAATCACCTCGAGAATAATTCGGCCTTTATCATCATAAGGAAACCTTCCTTTCATGGATTTCCCATTTATATCCTTCGCATCTTCGTAATCATTATCAAAGAGATACACATGATCACACCCCTTCGGAGAGCATACTGAATGTGCACACCCGCAACCCAACTGTAAACTCTATCAATACAAAATAAAATATCATTAATAAACAAAATCATTATTATATCTAAGTGAGACCACAAGAAAATATTATAATTACCTGTGATCCAATATTAACAGACCGGTCAATTAATGACTTTGTGACATATGTAAAGCTTTCCCAAGGCAAAAAACACGCGTTACTCTGCCCGTCATCGTTATGCAAAGACCCTAAAAGATGTTCATCCACTACGCATGCAACAGGAACTGATTCCTTTCCGAAGCTGATGTCATCACACAAAACAATTCCAGATTTTTCACCAGATTCGGGTCGGGAATTATTGAAGTTAACAATACAATGACACTCATCCATAAGCCATTCAGACGGTAGACTGGTTTCAGTCTCGGGCCTCACGGAACTCTCTGGAAGATTCTCTAAAGAAGACAAATGATGTGAATCATCTGTGAACAATTTACATCCTTTTGGGCATATATACCCCTCTTGATGCCACTCAATTACAAAATTGCGTTCACTGCAAAGTTTTGCTGCTTTGAGGTACAAACGCTCAGGCAAATCTCCATATTTTTTCTCTAATGATGTTTGGAAACTCGTTTTGCAGCATGCGGAACGAGCCATTGCTAAAAGCTCAAGGTTACCGGGATATGGTTTTGTTTTGTAGATTTTGGAAAATAACAATTTTGCAACATCTGTACACGCGGACTCGGCTAATTTACCAAGGCTGACTGATTCAGATGACTGAAATTCCCCTTCTGTTACTTGTCTGAACGGTTCTTGAGTAAGTTTCTTTATGGTTCCAAGACCCCTATTTTTCATTCCCAGGCCCTTTTTAAAGCGTCTTCCGGGTTTTAGCTTGTTGGCTAGAAAAGTGGCACCCGCACCCCGCTTACGACCACCCGGGTTCATTCCCATGTGAGCCGCTTGATGGTGTCGACCAAGATCCGGAAGCAAGTCAAATCTTAACCCACAAAACCGACATATGAACCTTTGTAATCCAACTTGATTAGGAGAATTATTCACATACTGTACCTGAGTAGAAACTTTACCATCACCATGTGGAGGAACAAGAACAACGTTGTTGTTCTGCAGGTGCCTGAAATTGGCTGGGTGATGTGCGACCACGTGGGCCCATAACTGGTCAGGGCTCCCAAAACGGTTACCACAAGGTATACATTGGTAAAGCATGCATTGTTCAACAAACTCAACATGGTGTCTCTCTTGAACATGTGCTTCTAGAAGGTTATTTTTTGTAAAAGAATCAAGACAGATGGCACAAACATACCGTTTAAACACTGACCGTGCTTCCTTTTTATGATTGTCGATACAATGTTTAGCAAGCATTTGATCATCAACAAATTCTACTGAGCAGATATTACACTTTATGATCATATTTTCATCATTATTATTAGGCATCACAGCTCTGAGTGGTTCTTCATAGTGTGCAATGTTATCATTGTCGAATCCCCAAAGTTGAATCAATCTTTCTTTTTCACTACAAACCAGCTTCATTAAGAAATGTCGGGTTTTTACATCTTTTGAAGCTTCAGAAATCACCCATTGGAGCTGTATTTCTTTAGGAACAGGGCTTCTTAACGATAGAACACTTTTAAAAAACTTGTAAAACAGCTCGCACGCTTGGTGTAGATGTAGTTTTTCTTCATGTGATTGACAACTTTTAAGAAGGTCAATAAACACGTCTTTTGAAACAATCCTACTCTTTCCATTTCTTGCCCGTTTCAGCCAATTTGGCAAGTGTTTATCACAGTACAATGTATGTTTTGTTGGAGCTTCATAGCAACCAACATCATCACCTACACAGTGCATGGGCCCACCGCCATTGTACTCAATTCCCGCCAGCTCGGCCACCTGAGTTCCAAAATGAGTCGATAGTACAATTTCCTTGCAAGTACTAGCCTCTGAAACCTCTTGGGATTCATCCTCTAACTTTCTTTTAAGTTTGTTCTCGGGTGGAGAAGGTGAAATTACCATTGCATCATTACTAGATCTATGTTTCTTACAGGATGAAGAACCAGGTAGAGCACGATGTTTGCATTTAGTACCGAGAACGGTAATCCCGTCACATAATTGAGCATCAGTTAGCGGCGGGTTGAAATCTGTTTTAACCAAATTGGGGGAAAAGCGGTTTGTTAAGTGTACACAGCAATAAACATCGCCATCATTAGCCCATCTAACACACTGTCTTCCTTTAGCTTCAATAAAAGCCGTACACTGTTTATTCTTATTTAACGGGGTCATTTCTAAATTTCCAAAACGGGTTTCTTGATTATTATTTCCAGCTTCAACTACAATCTCATCCCATGTATTGGTTTCAGTTGTTCCCAGTAAAGAAACTTCAGCATTCTGTGGCACGATACACCCGTTCAAAGATCTCAATCCGGTTTCCAATTGTGGAGCTGCCACCTCAGCACGTCGAACTTCAAGCTTGGGCCTTTTTCTGCTAACTTGAAGACCCATGTTTGGAAAACTGTCATTGTTTTGTTGCTCTGTGTTTTCACTGTTGAATGAAGGATTTGACATTGAAAACCATTTCATAACCTCGGGTTTCACAGTTTTCCATTCAGAGCTGACTTCAAGACTCAGTGGTGAATTTGAAAGTGTGTTCACTTCATTCCACTTAATTACATCGCCTAGCTCCTAAACATAATATAAACGCCCTTAAATGCATTCTAAAGAGCTGTCTTTATTAACACACAATGAGAAAACGTACCTCCTTAAGCATTTCAATAGATTCAGCACTGTGAGCAGTCTGACATTGTTGCACCCATGTTTCAAAAGAATGTTCCAGCCAGTAAGAATCTATGAAATGCTGCAATATCATCTGAAAGAAAATTGGTACGATAAGGGAACACGCCAATTAATTTGAAAGATCCAAAAAGAGAATGCAGAATTCAAATGTTTAATCTACATGTACATTTGACTTCCATGAACATACACACGTTTGGATATATGAATATACAAACATGCACATTCACATATGTATACACATAAACATGCACACTCACATATATGTAGACATATACACACATACATATGTATAGAGGGGAGTCAACTAAGAACCTAAATATTTTGTGGAACTTTAGAACCCTATCATTTTTTTCAATCCGGATAATGTAAGTCAATAAAATTAGAATATCTTCCTAAAAATGTTCATTTATCAATGTAGAATATTGACGAATTAGCATATGCATCTATGCATAACAAGTGCATCTGATACGTAGATGCATGTACGTTGCTTTTGACATTTTTAATGGAAATGTTCCAAAACTTAATAAACACTTCGATTAACATATACTAACTGTCAACTTTCTGAATTTGTCGACTTACATGATCCACATTCAAAATTTTCATTACATCTAAAAGTTCTTAAAAGTTAAAACGGTTTAGGTTCCTAGTTGATCGCATACGTATGTATAGAATCATGTTCAAATAAAAAGTGCCATATGTGTAAAAAAGTGTAAGAAGGGTTGTGGTGATGGCACGCGTCATGATGTGCATTGCATGCATCGTGACATGTGCTAGCAACAGACTCCTTCGCCCCATGACACCTATCATACTTTCCCTTGATGCATTATACATCATGACACATGTCAACGCCATAATCTTTCCTACGCATTTTACATATTCAGTGTTTAGGCAAGTGTGAATCGAGTTATGCATGCATTAATTAAGGCCAGTATAAATATAGAAACAGAGCTTTTATTGGAAAAAAAAAAATTACCTTTTCAAGTTTAAGAAGCATATTCCCGAGATCAGAATAATCTTTACATCTAGAAGCTTCTAATGCAAATTCCTTCCACACTACCACGCTACGAGCATTCTCAGCCAATGCCTAAAAGGAAAGAGGGTTGTAAAATTAAAATTATATTCCAAGCAACACTAAACTAACTATTTTCAAGCAATATTGATGGATCACAACCTCACTATTTAACTGTTCAATGGTATTTATCATGCTAACAGCAATCTTTTGCATAATATATCGACGGGCAACAGTCAAATCTTTGACCACCTTCATTGCAACATTATGTGACCTATATGCAATTGGCTCTGGATATTCATTGATCGGGCGAAGAAGCAACACATCTGCCCATGAATAATTTCTTTTTCTTGGAAAAAATATTACAAGATATTGTTTCCTATCATGTGTAGGCTTGGCTCTCACAGTTGATAATGGCCAATCAGATCTTGCACACCTTATACCTGCTTGCCACTTCCCTCTCCACTATATCATCAAAACAAATCAGTGCACAAATCTATAAAAAAACAATTAAAAACAAAAAAGTTGACAATTTAAAAACTTACCTTAACCCAAACTGCCATGGGTTGATCTTGTTCAAGCCACTCGGGTTCTGAACGCGAAGACTCACATTCCTGATTGCCAGCTGGCAACTCGTGTCCAACTGTATCACCATCTAAGGTGTCAACTCCAGAACCGCGAGTGTTATTTGACATATCAAGTTCATGACATGGCTCATTACTAGGATGGCCTTCATCAAGTTCACCAACTTGTTCATCATCAGATGTTTCCGCATTATCTAATGTGGCATTTCCAGCTTGAACAATTTCAGGTTTGACGTTGTTGGCCCCTTCGTCATACACGAAAGCTTTTTCAGAACCCTGATTCGGGCTATTAGATTCTCCAGCATAATGCATGCTGCTACTACAAGGAAGAACTTGCATGATTTCTCACTAGATTCTGTTTTACAATAAAAAGTTTAGTCATAGATGGAAGCAATACGAAAAGTAAACAGAATAAACGTATGAACACGTAGGAAAAAAAAAAAGTCTTGTAACATTCGGATTTAAATGTGTATGCAAAACATGGGATCGCATTCATATTTCACGTATGCAATTCGCATTGTATCTTCAAGATGAAACACTGGCCTTTCAATCAATCGAAAAGTAAGAAAGAAACAATATATCTTAAAGAACTATGATAACAGAACCTGTATTTTAATAAAATCTGCAACAACACGAAAAAACTTGGTTTACAAAAGATTTCCAAAAAATATAGAAGTTTTTGGTTATGATGAAAGATGGATATTTCATTTTTGTAGCGAAATATCTACTTTTCTGAATGCAAAAAAAAATTAATTAACATGTTGCTCTATGTTCTTAACCATAAATTACTTTCACTTTTTGGTGATAAAAGTTCAAAATACCTCAACAAATGGTACCTAAATCCTATCTGGTTTGTCACCAGGATGCTCTGAAACTAATTATTTACAGAATAATAAAAATAATAAATACTTCAATAATTTAATGCTTTAAAACTAATTACCCCACAAGTTTGTTGTTATCAAAAATAAATCTTGAAATTAAGTCTGTGCAATCCAATACTTAAAGAACACAAAAAAAAACCCAATTTACATACAAAGATCGTAGATTTGTGCAATAACTTATGCAAAATAGTGTAACAGCAACAACAACAACAACGTGATGGATTGAAACTGTTACCTAATTGAAACCCATATGTAATCAAAACCCACAAATTAAAAACCCCTAATTATAAAAATGTTGAACCAAAACCCTAAACGCAAAATCAAGAATAAACCCCAAGATTTTGACACATGAATTGCATGTTAAAACCCACAAAAAATCGTTCATTTTTTTAATTTGTGACCTAGAAACAAAAGTGGGTCCAGATCAAGAACCCCCATTATTAACTGAAAATCAAAATCAAGATTTTCTTGATACATTCACTAAACTAAAAAGAATTATCATCAATCAATTGTATGTTAATGTTATGTTATATTAGGTTATGTTAGGTTAGGTTACTTAAAAAAAATCTGTCCTTTTTTAGTCTAGGGTATAGTATTATCGGGGCAAAAGTCATGAAGAACATGTACATATGAAAATATGATACAACATATCTATGTAAATATGTAAATGGTGATTATATGTAAAAATGTACCTGGGGCTGGGGGTGAAGATCACCTTTATGCCATTGTTGGGGGTGGGTATGGATTTGGTAAAATTGTGGTTGAAATTTGTTGTGTTGTTATAAAATTAAAAATGAATGTTATTTGGGAAAAAAGTGGGCATGTAGCAGGTCCAAAACGAACAAGAAGACCTGGATGTGTCTAGAGAGAGAAACAAAACAAAACAAAATCAAATCAAAGAGGCGATGAGAGAGAGAGAAAAATGTATAGAGGTGGGCTTTGTGTCAAAGTTAAAAATAAAAAACCCTAAACTAGACTAGACTAGACTTATAATAATAATCATAACAAGTTTCGAAAAACAAAAGAAATGGTATGCTAATGAACGTGTATTGTAACGGTGGTACAACATGGGGTGCAGACGGTGTGGTCGATGTGCGCCCATCGTTTTGTAAATATCACATTTGTTGTGAATTGTGAGTGGGTTAGTTTTTTTTAAGTTTATCTAGTGATTTTTTTAACCGACAGACAAGTTCGTTAGAAGTTAGTATTACTGAAATTATAGTTTGGATTTGAACTCAAGATCTTCAGAAAGACAAACATTGACCATTAGACTAAAAAATCATTGTCTCGTTTATTTTTTTTTTTGGGTTAAAATATTTGACACGGACGACTAGGGGCATAGCTTAGTACAAGCTGGGGGTGTCCGGCTCCTGCTGTTTTTTTTTAGAGAATTATTGGTTATTTAATTTTGTATTTATAATTTTTATATATATTGGATTGGGTCTCTTTAAAAAAAATTTCTTATGATATACTCAAAAGTCTCGGATTTTTGAAGTTACATTCGTGTATACAGATCGCGCGGGCGTCGCAAAATTTACAACCTTGAACCCGTTTTCTACACCCCCTGCACGCGGGTAGGTGTCATTGTAAAAGATAACACAATAAGTTAATATGACATGGAGACTTAAACATAGTGTTGTCCAGATTGAATGAATGAAAAAAATTAGATATTTAGAGTTTTTATTGTTTGACCCGACCCGTTACCGACATGTACATATAACTCGAAACATAGCGTTAGGAGAAAATTTTCAAGTCTCGTGACTTTCGGACCCCCTGTGTAAACCTTCAAGCTTCGTCACTACGGACTACGATGGATGAGTTGAGTGTGATTCAGAGTGTGGTCCATATTGAAGATTACCAAAGGATAGTTATTGGTTGGGTATGGTTTCGGAAGTGTTTGGTGATGGCGAGTCTTCCTTTATCGGGGAATAGATAAAGGGTTTATCCTCGTTATTTTTTTAAGAGTTGAATTCTTGAATTATCTTTGTTTATTTAGTTTGTTTTTTAGTTTATTGTTATCTTTTGGTTGTTATGATCTTTATCTTTTTTTAGATTGTCATTGTGTTTAGGTTATTAGGATCAAGTATTAACTAGATTTATGGTTGTATCGTGAGATATAGCGGTTGGGTCTTGTTGGCGTCGCCTTTATGATTTGGCGGTTGGGTCTTTTTAGGAGTTTTTTTTTGACAAATGTTACAATGTGTGTAACTAAGTTCATCATGAGTTGTGCGATAGTTTTTTGGACTTTGTAACAAGTGTTAACAACGTTTACGACTTCGACGTGTGTGACACGTAAAAATGACAATTATTTCAAAGTTGGAGGTGAAATTTGTAAATATGTCAAACTTGAGTATGAGGTCAAAGTTGTAAATATGGTAAAGTTGAGGGTCAAAGTCGTAAGTATAACAAAGTTGATGGGCCAAATTTATATACCTACTAAATGGGAAGGTCGTGCTTTGCACCGGCCTCTCCCGTCCCGCTACGTCGCGTTTCAACTTTTTCTTACTTTAACGTATTAACGATTTTAATCCCCGACTTTTAATGCATTGACGGTTTTAGTCGCCGACTTTTACTAATTATTATTTGAGCTTCTGATGAGTTTTTGACTTTGACTTACTCCACTTTGACACAGGCCGTCCCACAACGTAGCGTTTCAACTTTTTCTTACTTTAACGTATTAACGGTTTTAATCCCCGACTTTTAACGCATTGACGGTTTTAGTCCCCGACTTTTACTAATTGTCATTTGAGCTCTTGATGAGTTTTTGACTTTGACTTACCCCACTTTGACACATAGTAAGACTTTTACTAACTGTCATTTTAGCCCCTGATAAGTTTTTGACTTTGCTCTCTTACTCTACTTTGACATATAGTAGACTTTAATATTGTTATTGTATTGACCTCTAACTTTTGATATTTCATCGTTTTTTAACATGTGACACATTACGTTTTTACGTTGCGACATACGGGGCATGAGACTTTTTTTGTCAACACATATGACGAAGTCATATATACAAGACCCGACTGCGTGATCCGGCCGCTGTAACGCACGGCCTGATGTTAAACCTAGTTTGTAAATAAGTTAAAAATGTGATTGAGTGGCAAATTGGTAAGTAACTCCAACTTTGGGGACTAAAACAAAAGGCGTCCCCGACCTTGTGTTTTAGTATGTTATACAATACAATATTAGAGTTCGTGAAACGTGTATAGTTAGTTTTGATTGAATATGAGTTATAAAAGCTTTCTTTTTTTAACCTTTGGTTAGAATTATTGATTAACTTATCATTCTGAATCATTTGATTACTTCTCTAAATGCATCATTTGATATTAGAGTTAAGTCTATCTAATGGTTATTCGTGGAGATTGATGCAACCGTGACTGTAGGTTCATCGGACGAGGCAACGAGACCGCAAATCAAGATCCATTGGATTTTGAGAGTAAACGACTCTGACGACCGATATGAGACCTCAAATTACAACGGGAGGTCGGGCGACTCAAGCAACCTCGAAGTTACAACGCGAGGAAATGCCACTTGAATAACCCATCCAGTACGACTTATTTAGAGAGAATCACGAAGACGAAAAGGTGGGCATAGAAGGCTATTCGTGGACTACAAAAGCTTGATTGTGTTTGAATTGTTAAGATATCCACACAAGTGAAAATTATTTTATATTTTGTACAAGGTAATTAAACTTTTATATTAGAATACAATTATTTTCTCAAATTCTTTGATAATACGTTGAATTATCAAGTCATGGTAAACCAACTAAAGTAAAACCTTAGGTCATTTGTCATTTGTAACGGTGTTTTTCCGTAGTTATCATCATCTTAATCTTAAAAGACGTTGCGTGACATTTTTTAGTAAGACCAAAAAATTTTATACAAGATACATTCAGTTTTATAATCCCACGTGTTCTGAATCTAAGGTCCCAACCAGCGCATAATTACTCGATGGAATTCTATGTGTAACATTGTAACATGTCTGAAAAAAAGCCATCAGATTAAAATTAAGTTTGCAGCCTTTCATGAAAAAAACTACATTTAACAAGGTTTAAAAACCCACAAGTTGGGCTGTTGTTAAACAAATAGCTGATATGCTTCATATTTTTAAAACCACAACAATTTACATATCAAAGTTTGTCAACCCACAAGTCTTTTGGCTTTTAACAATGTATATTTATTATGCTCAAATTTGTGTGACATTCATTGTGAGGTGGTTTGTTTGACAAAATGATACCACCGACGAAAGAAAAAAAATATAAAATATTTCATGAAGTGTCGTTGATCGGTTGTATCCGATATACTTATCGTCCAAGCTTCTACGGCATTGTCAAAGGGAAAGGAAGACCAAGTTTGAATTCTTTTCCACTATAATTTGTGATCTACTCCACAACCAAGCTTCCATGATAGATTCAAAATATGCTTCTTTTTTTATTAGTAATAGAGTTATTTCTCTAGGAAAAATACGATTCACTAGAAGGTCGTTGGAAATATACATTTTCTTAAAAGATCATTTTGAGGTGGCAGAACACATACAAAAAATATATATAGCTACCTGTCTGAAAGAGCCCCTAAATATAGTTAAAAAATAGTAGTTTATTAACAATCGGTTTGGATCCAACCCAAATTCCAAACCGATTGTATAAAGTTTTGTTCCATCAATCTTTAAACCGGTTTGAATCCAACCTGGTTTCAACTTTAAACTGGTTTTGAGTTTTTGACCGACCAAAAATGGGTTAAGAACTTAAGAGTTAAGACCCGAATAAGTTTGTAAGAAAAAAAAATCATAGGCCCAAGGTGGTAACCCAAATTCCCAACTCATAAAAGTAAATCTTTTATTTACACACAAAGCGGCCCAATGTATGAGGCCCAGCAATAAGTTAACACACTTTGGAGTTTGGAGACATAAAGCAAACTTAATATCATTTAATTGGCTCCAACCACAAACACAATAACAAACCCCCGCTTCGACACTTGTTTCATTTGTCTACGTTTCATCACGTCCAAGTGATATTTCAAGCAACATTTTCATTGACTGTGAAGTGATCCGTTCTTCAAATAGATAAAAATGTGTCACTAAGAGTAAGAGATAAAATAGATTCGGTAAAAGCTTCGGCCGTTAGTCTATACAAATCATGGTGGTTATAACCGGTAATTACCTAATAGAAATACTCTAAAAGATGAATACAATTTGGAGACAATTGTGACCTTTAATTAAATTATAGGGATGCAGATGAGAATGATGATAGATATGGAAAACCTAAGTGTAAATATTATAAAACGACTTATGCTATTTTAAGTGTCAAAATATATATTATTAAGGTGTCATCCTAATAGTTAAATAGTATAATGTCTAACAAAAAGATTAAAAAGTTAAACTCTATTAATATATGGGAAAATCCTATAGAAAAGTAACCAAGTTTTATGTTTGTTCTAATTAAGTCACTCATATTTTTTTTTTGTTTTAATTAGATCATTTAACTTTAAGTTATGTTCTAATCCTAGGTTTTTTACCTAACCAACAAGTTAACTTGCCAATGTGACATTAAGTTTTTTTTTAATAAATGCTTATATAGTTTTAAATATAACAAATCAATAAAAATAATTCATTATAAGTTAATAACATTAAATAAATGATAAGTAGGATCACTATTATCTTAAATCATCATCATCAACAGCATTAATTCAATAATTCATCTTCATCGGAAACAGATTGACACCTGCCTCAACCTCATCTCCGGTGACCAATACCACCGCACGCATTAACGATGATAATGGAACTGTTTCCGGTCATCTTCAAGTAAACCACCATCACATCCGCCTCCTCCTCAACCCTTCCTAATCGCCACCTTTGTTATCTCCACCTATGACGTGAACCGTCGTCGGAACTACACCTCTACAACGTCTCTCTGTGCAGGCCCACTAACACCTAATTAGGTCAAAAAAACGCGCAAGATCCTTTTATGAAATCGGTCCTCCATGAAATCAGATACGGGTGGTGGTGCAGTGGCGGATCTTGAACATTGTCAGCACGGGGGCTGAAAATTACAGGACCCGAATTTTTTTTTCTTATCACTATGTTTCAGGTTATATTTTTCGGATTGAAGATTTGATTCGGGTCGGGTCAAACAATAACAACACTAGATGTCTAACAACACATATAAAAACTGGATAAGTGTTAACAAAACAAAGATCTAAAATATATGATAACTAGGTTTAACACCCGTGTGTAACACACGGGTTAATTAATAATATTTATACATAAATCATTATTATATTTAAAAATTTGTAATTTGTAAATATTTAATATTTAATAATATTGCTCTACCAACTTATGCATGATACTTAATATTTTCCCTCTTAAGTTTCCTATTATAGATTAAAAAATTCCCCCTAAAAGTTTCCCCCTAAAACCTTAATTTATTAGATAGATACGAGAGAAATTGTGTGTATCTTAAAAAAGAATTACAACGTTGTCCGACGACCTTTAAGATCTTTGAATTCATCGATTATGGAGTCATAATCAAACTTTTCAGCAATTTCTTTTTCCACGTAAATCACCAAGCTATCCGCCAGATACTCATTTGACATCTTATTGCGAAGACGAGTCTAAAAAAACTTAAAAATATAAAACCCTAGATCCTAAACTCAAATTAAACCAATAAAAGTGAAAGAAAACGAACCTTAGGAATTAGGTCGTTCGTTGCTGCTGGAGACCTGGAGTGTTGCTCGTTGAGTCGTTGCTGCTGGTCGTTCACTCGTTCGTTGCCTGCGTCTTCAATTTTCTCCTGTTGAATACTCCTGTTCAATTTTCTTCTGTTGAAAACAAAGAATCAATGGCTGCGTTTTTTTTTGTTTCATGTTAATGGGTGGGTCATGGGATATGGGTAATGTGTAGTTGGGTTTTTGTGGCCCACTACCCAATTAAATTAATGGGCTAATGTGTAGTTTAGGCTAACAATTTGTTACTTGGATTTAAATTGTAATGGACTAATGACCCGAGTACCCGACTACCCAACTAGTATACGTGTCGTTTATTATTGACGGGGGCGAGCCGCGAGCTCAATGTATATATATAACACATGTAACTTTTTTTACACGGGGGCGAGATCAATATATATATAAACATTTAAAGTATCGGGATAAAAATTAGTACTTCGTGATAAAAAAACGCACAGGGGCCGGAGCCCCTGTTTGTCCCTCTTACCATGCGCCCCTGTGGTGGTGGTTGCACTATTGAAGCTAAATCGGACTTCGTTTTGGATTCCCCGTTCTTGATCATATATGGAAGGGGTTTCAGGTTGTTAGGTGGCCCGATTTTGCTCAGACTGGTGGGTGGTGGTTTGTAGGAACGACTTGTGTTGAAGGAGGATGGTTGCCGGAGTTTTGAGGGGAAACAGGTTAACCATCAAGATAATCAGACGATGTGTTTGTGATTATACATTCAATTGTTTTTGTTCTTGCATTATATAACTAATAATTATAACAATAATCAATTTATTTTAATCTAGATAAGCATTTACTAAAAAGAATACTAAATCTAATCTAATACTAATAAACAAGTATAAAAGTGGCCACGTGGCAATTTCTCATCCTCTTATTTTGTTAAAATCCCGCCTAAATCATACTACATTTCTAGCGGACCCATTTTATGGGTAACCAGATTCGGACCCGTATTTGTGACCCAACTAACAGAAATCCAAACTTGTTTACGCTATTCAGTTTTGTAACCCTAAATCCCTAATCACACTTCCACCGTCGTGACTTCGTCTCACCCTTCCTTCTCCGACCCGTCGTCTCCTTCATCATACTGAAACCTATCTCCTCCGTCTTAGAGTTGGGTCTGTTACAATGATTTGAGCATCGATGAAGTTCCCCAATCAGTTTCGAATTCATCACAAATTCATCTTCGATCACCGTCTGTTTCAATTGCAGGTACGTTCATTCGATCAGAATTGCATTCCTTATTTTATGATTTTGTTCGTATCATCCGGTTTATCCTATCATATTAATTTCATTATTCGATTTGATGTTGATAATCTATCTTAACTATAACATTGGTTGATTTGCTTTGAACTAGGACACCAAGATTACGAACAGGAGGGGTTTTGTTTTTGCTTAATATGACATAAAGGATGGTAGAACTTATGATTCCATTTCTTTTTGTTATTCAAAGTTTAAAAAATCCGTTTCACTACATGGCTATGCATTTGACAACTTAATTAAGGTGATAAGTGTGAAACTTATGTTAACAATCTTATGTGTTACAGGAAGGATGACTGTGGAATTGCATAACAATGGCCAATTCAGATTTATCATGCATAAATAAATCTAACAATTAATGCTGGTTTTGATAAACAGTTGTTTGTTTTGTGGGTCCAGGACTCAAATCTAAAACAAATAATATATGTTGGATTTCAACTGGATTGCATTTGCAGGTACATATATTATTACTTTACAAGGAGAAGCCGGCTTCAATTCCATCTACTTGGTAATTCTGTTTGTTTGTTTTAACAATGGCAGCAGATCGATCTGTAAATGTACAAGTTGACTTGTATCGCTGGTTGGGTGACTTTATGCACGTGGATTAATGTTATCAAAGTTTTCTCTTCTGTTCATTAGCTTCTTATGAATAAATTAGAAGCACTATCTTGTGAAGCTTTTGAAAATAAAAAGATATATATATAGTCAAATATATCTGGATATCACTTGATTTCTTGGTTCGATCTGTATGTTCCATCATAGATGTATTCCACCCAATTTCACATAACATTATTTTTAATATTGAAATATATTGCAGGTTCTTAATGATATGATGATTAAGATGATGGTGTGATTTATAGCTGCTAGAAGTTCAACATGACAAAATGTATAAGAGAAGACGGAGTGGATGTGGGGTGGGTGTGGCCCCGAATCGGCCCCGCGTGGGAACACCGCCCCACCCCCCTTCGGCCCCGAACATTAGGGTGCAATTTGGGGTGTGTTCCTCGAATCCTTCCCCGATACTTGTGAGTGTTGGACATGTGGGGGCCCACCTCCATCTCTCTTTTTCAACGGCAACTTTATTAAATTGGGGTGGTATGGGGTGGTGTGGGGTGGATACCGGGTAATTTGGGGTGGATGTGAGATGGATGTGGGGTGGAGTAAAAAGTGTGGGGTGGTGTGGGGTGGTGAGGGGTGGACTCCCCTCACTCTAAGTATGCCTCTAATTTAACTAATTCATAATGTACTTTATTTGCTTTACATTTAAATCATTCATACTTATTTTAAATCATTCATACTTATTTTATAGCCTTTGCCTCTTATATTTTTTGATATTTACTTTGAGATGAAGATCTCAAATAAGAGATAATTAAAGGTTTGTGATAGTTTAATTGAGTTGCATCATTTTAGGTACTTAATCTTGTGTAACACACGGGTTAGGTAGACTCAATCTCCATATTTGAAAAAAAAAATCATTAGTATGCAAATCAACTACCTTTCACAATTGTTGTACGTTGTTGTTTGGATCATATATAAATACACAATCGATATACACATTTCATCAATCTTCACGTACGTCCATTTTACCATCCATTTGCATTCTTATTGTTCATTCGGTGTTTAAAGAAACTGCTCTTAGTCAACATTCACTTGAACTCCTAACATATTATTAATGGTGCTTATTTGTCAGTTTTTTTACTGGATTATTATATATTAATCTTATTAGGTTGTTGTATTTGTTTTTTGCTCTAATTAAGAGTAGTATTTAAACCTAAGTTTTTTAACCACCTCTTTGACCCGAATCAACCTGTAAACATTAGTCAGCTACAAAGTTACGAAAAGTGTATAAAAGCTTACAAACACGAATTCTTTGTGAACATATTTGGTGTAATGTTGTGTTTTTTTATCTAACTTGACAACCTCTTTCTGTTTGCATTAATGGCAAACTTATTTTCAAATTTATTAGTTAACTTTTGATGTCCTCATTGCTAGATATATTTTTATAACTTTGAAATGTGTTATGATGTGATTCTTGATAAATTGCAGATTTATGCAACGTTATAACAAATGTTTACCAAGAAATATTTACAAATTTGTAATGTACTCATGTAACTATACATTTTGGTTATTTGCTTTCATTTGAAAATTGGAGTATTTAAATGTTATATGATTCTTTGGTGCTTGTCATTTTTACATATAATTAATATGAATTTACCTATCGAACCCGTGTAGTACACGGGTAATAACCTAGTAATGTTATATAGGCATGTTAACTTGATAGTTAGGTAAAAATATATAGGATTAGAACATTATTAAAAGTTAAATGATCTAATTGAGACAAAAAAAGTATGAGTGACTTAATTAAGACAAACATAAAACTTGATTACTTTTCTACAAA
Organism: Tagetes erecta; assembly: GCA_030867185.1. Classification (NCBI taxonomy): domain Eukaryota; kingdom Viridiplantae; phylum Streptophyta; class Magnoliopsida; order Asterales; family Asteraceae; genus Tagetes; species Tagetes erecta. The sequence continues at coordinate 95,905,585 of CM061487.1, forward strand.
GTTACCCCTTAATATATATACATATTATCCTAAAAAAATAAAATTAAAATTAAGAAAGGTGTTATTAATATTTTTTTATGCTTTGATGTAATCCACTCTACAAATAGTAAAACTAAAAAAGCATGCTTGTTTTGACGTAGAATAATGATCTTGGCTCTATTTAAGTCAATGAATGGTACAATTTAAATATTTAATTATAATTAGGGCTAAGTTCTAACTTTGGCGTAACTTAACATTTTATAATTAAGTTTTGGTACCAATTCTTTGACATTTTCAATGAATACTAAAATTATTAATCCACGAGTTTATTATTATAAAAAGATTATCAAAACTTAAAACACTTAACTTTTATATTTCTAAAGTTAATACAAAAGGTTATTTTGTTTAAATATGATTTAGAAAAAAACACTATTTCAACATAAGTCGTTTTTTTCAAATAAGAATTAATTTAACATTTGTCTAACCAAACTACCTTCTAGATGTCGTTTGATTCCTTGTACTTTTCTGGGTTCTTAGCTACTTGTTAGCCCCCTTTATCTAATATTTTTATTTGCCGTCCAAAAAAACAAGATGTCGTTTGATTCTTTTGCTATTTTCTGATAGATTATGTTAATACTCCCATGATTGTTGTCTTTTATAGAAATCACATTTTAATATAATTAATTATATTACTTCATAGTTTAAAAAAGTGTAAGAATAATAGGATGACTATAATGCATTGTGGGAGAGTTATATTGATTAGATGTAGGTATTGACTATGATGTGTAGCCTTATATGTATTTTAATAATACTATTTTCACACGTGATGACTATGACACATGGCCTTATATAGTTATATGTATTTTTATACGTGACTGTGCCACATAGACATAGGCGATGACTATGATGCGTTGTGGGATGGTTATATTTATTAGAAAGAGTATTGCATGTGATGAGATGATATTGATTGATAAAGTATGTGTGTTGTGATTGGTAGTAGAATTTGTTTTATGAAAAAAAAGAAACAAATATATACACATCTTCCGCTCGTCGCGAGCACTACCGACCCCATGCCCCAATGTGTTATGGTGTAGGGTGTGGTCAGTGCGGATCGAGCTTCTTAATTTTGGCGCTCATTGCAGGACCACAACGTCCAGTACGTCTAAAATAGTATAACGTAACATGATTTAAGCACATCAAATAATTGTTATTGAACTTAGAATCTGAAAACTGATTTTTGTTAAAACTTCAAATAAAACAAAACAAAGAGACATAATTTTATATCATCTTAAAAATATTAATTCATTATGTGAACAACACAACGTATAAAATAGTAAAAGCGTGCCAAGCCAATGAAGACAAGTCCTAGATCATGGTCCCAAAATTGTTTTACATGCCAGTAAATAACAAACTGTTATGTTTTTTTTTTTTTCTCTAATCACATGAAAATAATTTTATATTTTGTTTTCAGTTTTGACCATTAGTCTACTACCTATTTTGTATTTCGTGAATCGTACTAGATTCAATACATATTTTCAAATTGGATTTTATAATCCAAAACTATTATCCATTGTTTTATAATAAGACTCTATGTAATGGTTAATGCCCTTTGGGCGCATTTTCCGCCATGTGGATGATGACTGGACAAGGGGTATTATATCAAAAAGTGATGTAATGGATAATGCCCCTATAATGCCCCATAATTATTAATCAATTATTTGAATGAATTGCATTGATTGGGTGATAGTATATTGATTGGTTGAGAATTGCTGGTCAAACTTGGGCATAGGCGTTATAAGTAAAACGCCCAGAATTTTTTTTCAAGCATAACGCCCCCACGTAGTGGGACGTGGGGCGTTATGGGGCGTTATAGGGGCGTTTTTTACCCACATAATGCCCATTACACACAGTCTAATTTATACCAAAAGTTTAACCAATAATATTCCCAAATCCCGACTTTTGTTTTAGGGTTATTGGATTTAATCACCTTCAACTATTGGTTATTGGCCGCTGTCACCCTCAAGTATCACTTTGGCCAATATAACTCTCAACTAAACACTTTGGTGTCTGTATCACCAAAATTTAACAAAAAATTAACCAAAAGTGACTTGAATTGGTTAACTTTGACTTGAATTGGTTAACTTTTGGTGATACTGTGTCCGTAACACCAAAAGCTAGCCAAAAAATAATCAAAAGTTAACCAAAAATGACTTGAATTGGTTGACTTTTGGTGATACGGACACCAAAGTGTTTAGTTAGGAGTTATATTGGCCAAAGTGATACTTGAGGGTGACAACGGCCAATAACCAATAGTTAAAGGTGATTAAATCCAATAACCCTTTGTTTTATGACTAAAAACAGTCCTATAAAACAATCACCATAAATTTACACTCATTTACATTTGATTTTCACTTGATTTTGATTGCATGTTTTCTTATTTTGTTTTCTATCATTATTGTTAATGAAACCAACGGAAAATGAAATAAATGTAAACTTATGCTCGTTATACTAGTGAAACTATATATCATTGGTACGTGATAAAAACATAAGTTGGAATTTTTAAATATATATTGATCAAACTAACTACTCGTATGTATTATATCAGCCAGTTAAGTTGATAATAACCTAAATTATTAAAATCTACTTGCGGACTTTTTGATGTTTTTTATACATGTGCCACTTTCTTAATTAATAAATTGGTGAATTAGTATTACGTGACTCCAATGTTTAACACCTCGGTCGATATGATTGTTCTTTTTGCAAGCTCTTTTATTATGAAAAAAAAATATGTGACAAAAACATTCCCAGCCGGCCAGTTGTTACATGATACAAAGTTGTGTTTAAATTATATATATATGGTGAAGACTCAAGCAGATGTATACACTTTGTGTATTTTATTTATTTATACAACTGTATATATAATAGAATATATTTATATATAAAAGTTGTGAAAAAGGGAGATAACTTTATATATATATATACATATATCATTGGCATTGACTCTCTTGTCCAAATGCTCTTTAGAGAAAAAGCAAAACTTTTTGTGTCTTTTTCTATTAGGATTCTTCTTCTTCTTCCCCGAAACTTGAGAACATTGCTTATTCAAGGGACCATCAAACCAATAAATAAATAAACCTAAAAAAAGAATGTTTTTTTTGTCCATTAGAAACAGTACGTGAATTAATTAATAAATCATATAGGGCATCCAAGATCAAAGTTATATATAACACGAAACCAGTGAATATAAGATTCGAACCTACGCCTTATGTTAGCTAGGACTGATATATCATGTATTCTTTTTATTAATCTTTTGGTTATAATCAAGTGCAGTATATTATTATATGTTGTTATGAGTTAAAAACAATTGATTGAAGAACCATAAGTAAAAGATCACCGACTGTTTTCGTTTCCAATGAATCGATCTTCCAAGAAGTAAAATCTCTCTCTTTTCTTTGGCTCAAGAATAGATATTGTTTCGTTATGTTATTGTTACTTGGCCAGATTGGTGTACATTCTCACTCTAATGTTGTATTATATCTATGTTGCATTTGTTTGATGCTAGACTTAATTTGTCTAGTTCTTTGTTAATAAAATTTGCTGTTCAAAAAGAAAAAGATTACTGACTATGAAACTGATGTGTGTGTTTTTCATACTTTGTCTTGTTCATGAATCTATGTGTTAAAAAAAGTCATCTCAGCTCTTGGTTTTTGTGCTTTCAAGATTTATTGGAAACTGCTAATATGGTGAGACCTTAGATCTTGTCTGATAAACTTATATGATTATTAGGATATATATGTTTAATTCGTTACTACGAGTGTGAGTAAAAAGTGATGCGACGTCACGTGAAGGGTCTGGACTACCAGGTATCGAATAATTAATTCAGGATTATCATATCAAAGGTTTGGAATTAATGTAATCTTTGGACATATAAACCAATATATGCTTTGTTTCGGACTAATAGTTCATCTAGACCATACTTAGATCATCACCTAGCAACCCACTTAACAAACACATTAATCTTTACTAGCTATTTACTAAACATTACATACTCACATGCATGCAAAATGTAAACTTATAGATCTTTAACTTACTTACATATAGAAAGTCCTACAATATATATATTATGTTAAATAATTACCTGAAGTACAGGATATAAAACCATGTGCACATATATATAAAAAATAAGTTGCTGATCTTTTGGAATCATAAGTTGAATAACAAGAAGGTTAATTGATTATATATAGTCCAAATATATATATTTACGTAGCTAGAAACAGAAAGTATGTTTGTCAGATTTTGAGTTGAAAATGCAAAGATTCTCCACTTACTTCAACCCAGTTAACCTGGCTTGTTTACTTGATCCTTTTTGTCTTAAGCATCTGCTTCTACTTCTTAATTAGCTAGATTGACATTGGGAAAATCATTCATTTTTCTATCTTTTTTTTTTCAGTAAAATTTAACAACAAAGATAAAATAGAAGTTATATTTAATATTATTATATTAATGACTGACTTAGATTAATTAGTTAATTGGCTCTAGTTTACTTGTTAAAATGTTATATATCGTGATTAATTAGTTGCTTATATGGATTACTTTATTATGTAATCAGTTCTTAAATATTTGACTGATGAAAATAAAAACAAAAATGTGTTGATTATAAGACTTCACACTTTTAAATTTGTACATATATATGTCCATTATAAGAGTTCAACCCTTTGATTTCAATGAACACCTGTATACAAACACTAAATACTGGTACGCCAAAGGTTCTTTTATTAACCTTTTTTGTTATTTATTTAATTAATTAAGCTTTTGTTCTAGCATAGTTAGAAGAAGTACACCACATATTGGTCCTACCATCTCCTATACGTTCTATGCATACAACGCTCTAACTATTGGTGAGTGGTCGATGTCTAATGTGAGGAACTTGATTCGGTTACTCATATGCTTTCTTTAAGGCTTGAAGTGTCAAAGAAGACTCACAGTTGATCATACACAACATAAATAGTTTAAAATACCAATTTTATTATAAAATAATTGAATATGAAAGTCTTAGAAATTAAACATACATCACTTCAGAATTCTAACACATCAACGTTGTGTTTTAAATAATAATAATAAAGTCTTTAAAATCCTCTTACTAGCTTCTTAATTTGGGATGTCAGACTTCAATTGCCAAACAACTTAAAATATGAGATGTCAATCTTTAATTGCTAAATAACTTAATATTTGGGGTGTCATTCTTCAATTACCAAACAAATTGAAATTTAGGATGTCAGTCTTCAAGTGCCAAACAACTTATAATTTGGGATGTAAGTCTTAATTAATTGCCAAACAAGTGACGGGCCATACTATCATATAACTCTTACAAGGAGCCATAACTTCACTATCATCATTAGGTTATGCATGATATGTCATCATATTATAAAACACAACATATAACTAATCACATCCACAAATGATCCAATAACTCTTTGAATAAATGTATATATTAACAAAACACTAATATGATAATATCAATGTCACAAATGGCTTGAAAGTCTAACGTAACAGGGTCTAAGGGGCAATGCCCCTACCTGGGATCGAGAACTCACCTGATTGTGATAAATAACTTCACATCTAAGTAATCTAGACTAGGCACACACTACATAGCATGCATAAATATTAACGCATAAATTGATCATTTTCAGCTAAATTCGTTTGTAGATTCGCTCGGAATCTAGCCAGCGAATTTAATAATTTCTCCAGCAACCTTGCTAGCGAAATTGACAGTTTCGCTTAGGCATTTTGTCCAGATCATTCGCTTAACTTTCGTTAGGACTACCTAGATCGCAACCACACTAGTCCACACATCCTTGCTAGCGAATTTACCAAGATTCCCTGGCGAATTTCATTAAATTTGTTGGATGGAGAATGCCATAAATTCGTTGGATGAAGGCTCAGATTCTTTGGTCGAATAACAATGACGAACCGACTTGTTTTTAACCCAATATCTTAACTTTTTAGTTCAAAATTTTTAGTTTGTCACTCGCAATCTTCATGACGACCTCTTAGTTAATTTATTTGGCCGGCCATTAATGACCATATTGTCAACTCAATTTCGCCTTCGGTGCAAGGAGTGACATACAAGTTGGTAGTCAACTCGTTCTCATGGATGATTCATAGAGCGAAGATAGGTAATTTAGCTTGACAATTAAAATTGGTGTAATTATCCTATATTGTTATGATTTGGTTGTTTTGGTGTTCTAGTTGGGTCCTAGGGATTCATGTTTTAATAATAATATTCTTGGCGTTAAACAATTAAGTTCGATCGTTAATTGTGGCTTTGAGTCATTATTAAATAATTAACACAGGTAAAAAGAATTGAAATGTGACCAATGAAGAACACAGGAAAAACTTGAGCCAGGGGCACTAGCAACAGTTAAAGATAATGAAGAAGAAGCTTTAAGTTGTTAAGTTCTTGTCAGTATCAGAATTAGATGACGACAAAAAGAAGAAATTGATAGGTATCAAAACAGAAAATTTGAAGCATGATTAAAGTTAATTTCTTGCTACCTTTTTATTTCAATATTATTTGGATTCTTTTGACAAACAATACTTCCATTTGTGCTTAAAGACAACAATCTCAACTTGTATACATTTACCATCTCTCTCTCTTAATCTCAAATATATACACATACACAAATACACACGTACACATATAATATATAATAATTAATTAATTATATACACACACACATCAAAGAGAGATGAGAGTCATTATATATATTGTACGTGCATATATATAGTGCTTTACACTATGGAGTGTAGAAAGTTACCATAATATTTTACACGTGTGTTGGAGATGAAAGATATATGCATGCATGCCTGGTAAACTCATTTTTTTTAAGAGCAAAAAATACAACGAATCATAAAAGAGGGCAAGTTGTTAAAGTTTTTGTAATATAAATTAAACAAAATACTTATAATTCAACTAATTTTAACATCTATTAAAAAAAATATATGATTCGTAAAGTCGTTTGTTGAAATGCATTATGCACCTATATATGTACAAGTAATATGGGTGCATATATGCATTTTACAAACGACTTCATAAATCATATTTTTTTTATAAATTGATGTTAAAATTAGTTGAAATATAAACATTTTGGTCAATTTATATTATAAAAAGTACAACGGTTAAAGCGGTACCCATGTTGTTCACAAATAAAAAATGTTCTCGATCAATAGAAGGTGACCCTGCTTCAATATATATCTCCACATATATAAATATAATAAGAGATAATACATAAATAATTATGCATGCATAAGCATAATATGACATAAAAAGTGCTTATAACAAGTTACGATGTGTGTTGTTGATTTGTGAAGTCAACTGAATTTAATTTAACAATCAAACGAAGTCAAAGCTTACTTAAAGGTTCTTATATATACATACTAGGTTTAAAACCCGTGTATACACACGGAATAAATCTAAAATATATAAATAAAAAAGATAAAAATCGAAAATATAGAACACAAAAAATAAAGCTTCAACAACCGGACTGATTGAACATACTATCAAAATCGAATACTGGTTATATTGAAATTAGAGTTTATTTATAAGAAACAAAAAATAAATAAAGCTTCAACAAATTGGTTGAATGAAACAAACGTATTACCAAAAATATAGAACACAATTGATTGGAAAACATTGAGTGAGAGTTGTTGTAAATAGCGATGAAATTTTGAAGCCCAATTTGACTGGTCAAAAATTTTTCCCGCTCAAATTTGCCCCCCAAAAACTCTGAAATATTAGATAGATGACTTTTCCCTCCAAAAAATGGCATCCCCTAAACCTTGATTTATTAGATAGATATGTTAAGCGCTAGTTCGATTCACTCAAGTTTCAACTTTTCAGTCGTCTCTAAAGTGTTAAACCGTCAAAACCAAACCATATGTATTTCTATCATTCCAAACCAACCAACTTTCTTTTCCATCTTGATATAATTAATGATACCCTAAAATCTAAAAAAATGCAAATAACCTTTCATCCATAAAGCTATCTATATTTATATTTTATACAAGTCTTGATGGAAATTAGTACGATAACACGAAAACCTTGTTGTACTAATTTTCTTTATCATAGTCCTAAGAAACAAAAATATGAATTGATGTTATGATTCACAACTTTTACTTATAGACACACACAAATTACAAAATTAATGTTTCAAGCTATTGTCTACTTTAACCTTTGTAGCTTTCAATTCTTTTGAGGTTGGCTTTTCTCTTTTTCTATCTTTAGCCTTTTCTTTTCTTTTCTTTTCTTTAATTTCTTGTGTTATTATGCATTGAAAATCTTGATTACAACCCACACACAGACAAACTCAATTGGGTTAGTGACCCCGCTTCTTTGTTACACTTGGATCATTCCTTTTGGACGATTTTAATTTCAAAACTCTTCATACATTGGACTTTGGATAGGTACGTACGTTGTTATTAAAATAAACTTTGGTGTTTTTTTACAGAAACTATACTAATATAATTTTAGCATACTATTGCTATACTTTAAAAAAGTTATTGTTATTATTATTTTTAATTTTGTGTTATACATATGTTAATATAACATGCGCAAATATCATATAACTTGCTGTGTTTCGTATTTTTCATGGTTTTGTTTCAAAATTAAATGGAATCGCTTATGTCCAAATGATTAATATTCTTAAAGTCATGTTTTACATCGATCGACTCATATTATCCTTTTGATAAAAAACAAAAAAAAACATTATTTTGAAATTTGGATATAATTAACGGGGTTAAGTTTTTTAACGTGGGCCACATAAAAAATAATGTAAAAGTTGGGATCACCGTCAACAATTTCCTAAGTTGAAATTATTGCCGACCAATAAATGAAAGTTCAGATTATTAAAATTACATTTTTTTAATATTAATACTTTAACATCAGTATCTATCTAATAAATCAAACTTTTAGGGGGCAATTTTTGGAGAGATTTTTTTTCTATAATAGGAAGTTTGGGAGATAAAATTTAGCTAAATTTTTCACCATGCAAGTTGATGGAGCCAACTCCTTAAATGTTATATATTTACAAATTGTTAAATATAATGGTTATAATTTCTTTATAAATATTACTATTTAACCCGTGTGTAACACACGGGTATTAAACCTAGTTCATATAATAAGCCAAACACATGCTTAAACATATAAAGATGGTCGGAAGCAGGGGTGGATTCAAGATTTCTTATCAAAAGGAATAAAATCAAAGACAAATAGTTTATTTTTTTTAATCAAAATGGACATTTTGACCAAAGTCAGTATATTGGTGAATGACCATAAGGATGTGGCCTAAAAAAAAGGTAACCATGATTCAGGTAAAAAATGTGGTCAAAATGTCAATTTTGGTAAAAGTCTTGTTAATAAATTTTGCCATCAAACTTGTTAAAATAATTCTCTTTTGGCTAAAAATGCCTTCACCCAATTCAATAAAAAGTAATCTAAAATTTAACAAATTTATATCACGAAATCATGGGCTATACAAGAGTCGTCCCCCACTAAAACTATGTTTTTGTCTCTAGGAAGGATGATGGTGGCGTGAAGGCTCATAAGATAGAAAACCCACGAGTAAAGGTATTGTGAGAGGGAATTGCTGGAAGGGCACACGAGTGGCGTCCCAACCATCAAAGGCTCACAAACTCATGACCGTGTTTCACATCTCTTATATAAATAATCTCTTAAATATTGTTTGATTTAACGGTGAACCTGTTAATAAATAAATTTCTAAGTAAGTAAGCTAGACTCATTTATATCAGTCAAACCTTAAAATAGCAAATAGCCTCATTTTCATTTTAACAATTTAAAAACAATTTTTCTCCCAAAGTTGCACACATATATTTATCTGCACTATACATAAGAGTTGGTATATATATGAGCACTTGGCAGTTTGTGAGAAACATGGAAGGGACGGTCACCAACTCCCACTGGGCCAGTTACAAACGAAAATTGGGGCAAATATGATCTACTGATTTAACTAACCTCCCACTTATATTTAATTCATCATCTTCTTGATTTGATCCATTTCATTTATTGTGTCTCTTTTTCTTTTTAATTTCATCCTTTTTGACAATTTTCTACCTCCAATTGTCACCTTTCTTGTTCTTCCAACACACCATTTCACTTCTTTTTGCTAAAGATTCATTACACACCGGTTAAAAGAGTGAACCCTTGACCCTATTTAGTCAGCTCACATCATCTTCTGGTTCCTGCAACGCAAGATTAAAAAAAAGCTTGGATTTTGACCCATTTGACCTTCATTTCCAAGGGTTTTGAGGACCCATTTTGTCATTTGGGTTTGTGGGTCTGTTAAAAGTTCAATCTTTTTGTACTGGGTACTTGCTGTTGTGGTCAAAGATTGTGATTTGAGAAAGTTTTGGGTGTTTATGTATGAAGTTTGGTGAAAACAGTAGTGATTTGTGATCATGAGTTTTGAAGATTGCGGTATGAGTGATAACAAGTGTGCCCACAAGCGTTCTAAAAGGTATCCACCACATTTCTTTTATAATGTTCATTTCTTTTCATCTTCTGGTGTTGACATTGATTTATTCTTTAACTGGAAATGGCGTCTGAAGTGAGTTACAGACCAAACTTTGGTGTTTAACTATGCCTGTTGACCTTTTGTTCTCTTTATTAACACCCAATCACTATCATTTTCTGTTGGTTGGCATAATGAGTATTATAAATTATGTCAAATCTTGGATCTTGGATGCAACAGTCACTTCTTTTCTCCCTTTTGCACAAATCTTTTAAGTGAAAGTTTGTGTATTTTATCACAAATCTTTGATTTTGCTCAAAAAGGGCATTTTTTAGTTATCTTTTACAACAGCTTTTTACCCATGGCAGCTTTCCAGGAAAGAGTGGACTTGAAGAAGATAATTTTGAACATTTCAACTCCACTAAGTTGGTGAGTACTAAACTTTGCTATGCTTAAATTCAACTACTTTTGTTAGTAATTGTAACATAAAGTTTTGTTCTTCCATGTTTAATATCAGAATTTGAAGAGTTCTGTAACTATGGGGAAGAATCACTTGCCTAATGCCGAAATCGAGACCTCGTTGAGAATTGAAGTATGATATAACAATTAACATTACATTTTCAAGAAACTTCAAAGCTGCTGTTTTTAAATGTGTCAGCTTTTTTTATGAACTTATATTATGTCATCAGATATTGCAGCTTGAGAAAAGGTTACAAGACCAAGTTGCTGTCCGCGGTGCGTTAGAACAAGCATTGGGTTATAAATCATCCTCATGTGAGGTTACAAATCCGGCTTCTATCCCAAAGGTAATTAATACAAATTCTTTTTAACTTTATAAACAACAATAATAATAAGTAGAATGTTAAAGGGACTGAATCTTTATATTCATTTTTATAATTGCAGACAGCAACAGAGTTGATTAAAGACATAGCAGTTTTAGAGTATGAAGTTTCACATTTGGAGCAATATCTTTTGTCATTATACCGTAAAGCGTTTGATCAACAAATACCGTGTCCATCTCCGTTAAGAAACAGTGAACCTCTAAAATCACCGTTGATGAGCCCAGCAGGGAAGTATCTAGAAACTTCCAAATCTGCTATGTCATCAAAACCAGATAAAGGAAGCATTGGAGAAGAGGAGGATATTGTTTTAGATTCTAATGTTCAACGGTGTCACTCTTCGTTATCTCAACATTCAATTCTGTCAGCCGAAACACCGGCAGAGACACTTGGTAAAGCGTTACGCGCCTGCCATTCACAACCATTGTCCATGGTGGAGGTAACCACATTTACAAAATTTTACTCCTGTTATCCAAGAAATGTTGTAAAAAATACATGATTAGCACAAATTGCAAGAAAATGAAAATTTTCTCTTAATATCCATTAAATGTTGTAAGTTATATATGATTAGGACAAATGGTGTGATTTATATGATTATGAATTCTTATAGTTTTTATGTAGTACGCGCAGAATAATAGTTCGAATGTGATTAGTCTGGCCGAGCATCTTGGAACCAGGATTTGTGATCATGTTCCTGAAACACCCAACAAGCTGTCGGAGGATATAATCAAGTGCATGTCGGCTATATACTGTAAACTTGCGGATCCGCCTCTTACAAATAATGGGATTTCATCTCCCACTTCATCTTTGTCGTCAATGAGTGCCTTTTCACCAAAAGACCATTCAGATCTGATGTGGAGCCCTGGGTTTCGAAGGGATTCATCGTCTTTTGATGTGAAATTAGATAACCCATTTCATGTTCAAGGGCTTAAGGAGTTCAGTGGACCGTATAGCACCATGGTTGAAATTCAATGCATTTACAAAGATGGTCAGCAATTGGGTGATACCGAACATATGTTGCAAGATTTCAGGTACTTAATAACATAAGAAAATAAAATCTTGTTGTAAGGTTGTTATATATTGAACTATTCATGTGTTATTTTAGGTCACTTGTTTCTCGGTTAGAAGAGGTAGATCCTAGGAAACTAAACCACGAGGAGAAGCTAGCGTTTTGGATCAATGTGCATAACGCCTTGGTGATGCATGTATGGCCCTGATCCTTTTACGCAGTTTTTAGATAAAGATTTCGGTATCTTGACTAACATAACATAAGTAATCGGTTTATATGTTTACAGGCTGTTTTAGCTTATGGGATCCCCCAAAACAACCTAAAGAGAGTCTTTTTGCTATTAAAAGTGTGTGCGCCTTACAACTCTTGTTTTCTTTAACATTTTACATGCGGGTTTTGAAAATCTTGATTTAAATTTTGAAAAAGTTGGCATTTTTCATGTTTGTTTCAGGCTGCGTATAATGTCGGTGGTCACGTGGTGAGTGCAGATGTAATCCAGAATTCTATTCTAGGATGCAAAACATCTCGCTCCGGACAGGTAAATTCAACATCCATAATTACACTGTGAAATGTTCCCAACATGTTTTTACACTTTATAATCAAATTATCCATTTATGTAGTGGCTTCGGCTGTTATTATCTTCAAAAACTAAATTCAAAGCAGGAGATGCCCGCCAAGGTTATGCAATCGACCATCCAGAACCCCTTTTGCACTTTGCACTTTCTTCAGGATGCCATTCTGATCCCGCGGTATGCATTATATGATCCTCAAAGTTCATATAAACAGTTACAAATAAATTTCAAATCTTGAATCATTATAAACTTGTTTTGTTTTGTTTCATACCAGGTACGCATTTACACCCCGAAACGAGTGATTCAAGAACTGGAAGTAGCAAAAGAAGAATTTGTGAGGGCTACATTTGGTGTAGCAAAGGATCACAGGGTTCTTTTACCCAAGATTGTTGAGAGTTTTGCAAAAGATTCAGGATTATGTGCAGGTGGTGTGATGGAGATGATCCACCAGTGTTTACCTGAACCCATCAGGAAGAACATAAAGAAGCATCAACCGGTGAAATCGCGCAAGATGATTGAATGGGTTCCTTATAATTTTGGGTTTAGATATCTTATTTGTAAGGAGCTTGTGAAGTGATTGTCTAGTGCTCATGGGCTTGAGCTTGTAGTAGTTTTATTTTTTATTTTTACCTTTTTATGTGGAAATGCATGTAAATGGAATAGATGATTTAACTTTGTGAGCATGGATTTGAATGTATATATTTGGATATAAAAATCTCTCAATATTGAGAACTAATACGCTTCTAAATAATGATTAGCCCAACAAACCTATTAGTGTTAGAGGCGGCATTTTAATCTCGGTCTTCGCACCTCTGAGTGCATCAGTCATAGGACGTTATACTAACCACTAGTCTAAAAAATGGTGTATTCTAGAATCAAAAGGTTAGAGTTTTGATCCGATAAGATAAATGTAGAAAGTGTTGTTAAGAAACTTTATTTGTTTATTTTTCTTTTTGTCGTCAAAGGGACACCCAAGTGGTTAAACAGTCTGTCTCACAATTATAAACTTGTGGACTCTAAGTTGTAGATTGTGGTGCGTACATGTGCAAACAAGCCAAGCCGAGCTCGGAATCATTTAGGCTTGAGCTTGGCTTGTATTGACTTAAGAGAGTTTAAGCTCGGCTCGATTAACCTTGAAAATGTTGTTTTAAAACCACCTTATGTACTATAGTGAAAGAAAAAGTTATACAAAAGTGTCTTCTGTGGTATGTTGTGGTGATTTGTAGTTAAAGTTAGTAGTAAATAATAATTGTATAGCATTGGTGGATGCAAGAAAAGGTACCCTACACTATAATAGATAAATAAATAAAAATAATAAATATTGTAGTCGCACGTGAAGTATGTTGGAGTTAAATCGGACCCAACATCCCGTGATGTACTCTGGGCTATTATTACGTATATTTATGACTTGGCCCCGTATTGTTATTTGTAAGGTCCCAAGCCCACTTAAATAATTGGTGTTATTGCTCTTCATCTTCCAATTGCCCTAACCGATTTAAAAGCGATCAAATACAGTGTTGTAGAACTCGCTAGACGATAGTCGGATGGTAAGATACCTTGGAGCTAGGAATCGGGATTAATCGCAATTAATCGGTTTGATGTTTTTATATGTAAATTTCATTTTTATACTTATATACACACACATTGATGTGAATATGATACTTCAACATTCATGGATTTTAAATTTTTACATGTAAAATCAGTTATACACACATACATTGATGTGAACGTAATACTTCAAAATACGTCAAAATTCTAAGTTTTAATCGTGAAAAGTGAAATTAGCGCATAAGGTTATGGATTTAAGGATTATAATCCATGGGTTATGGATCGGGTTGATAAACTGGATGTTTAAAACCCATTAAAATACTTTTACTTTCATTGACCGGTTACTACGATTAGGACCACCTAGCCCCGTCTAGGACCGCATAGAACCGCCTACCGATTAATGGACCGATTTTAGAAAATCGACAAGGTAATTTACTGATTACCGATTAATCGACCGCCTACACCGATTTTTACAACACTGATCAAATGTGTTCAACTTCTAACTTTTTTTTACATGACATTTTATTAAGGGAAAAGAAACTCTAGTCTCTAACAATGAGCTAGATACTAAACATACAAGATGAAAGGAAAAACAATAACAAGCCACAAAAAAAAAATAATAATAACCACCAGAAAATAAATCTACACTATGACCTCCAATTGAAGTTTATCATTTTGCCCCTGAGACTCAACCAAATGAGTGCGAGAGATTTAATATCACCCATTATGTCGTCGCAACCTTTTGGTGTACTGTTGAAATTAACTTGAAACTAGCTAGCTCCCCTTAATGTCCTCCAAATGCAACAAAACTACGTTAATACAATAGCATACTTTCTTCTTGGGTGCCATCATGTTAGTGTTACTTGGAAGATCTAAAACAACCTTGATGGTGCACAGTTGTTGTCTCCGAGCATTGCCCAAAGACCTAAGTCCATCCCACACCCTGGATGCTAATTGACAATTGACCAACACGTTGGTCCTCAAAACAATGGTTCTATACATATGGTGTCACTACATTTTAGGTTAATCACACAAAGTGGCCCATATCTTACGCCCATATGTGTAAATACGGTTTTAGTTCAAACTTTTTGAAAGTTAGAGGATTGATCCTTACTGTATGTTGACTCGTATGTCGGAACACGTACATTTAGCCTTGTACACTAATCATCGTTATTTTTTGCATATATTTTAAATACCATCATTATAAAAAAACAAAAATATGGTTGTATCCACGACCGAAATCAAGTAAAATATGTAAAAGATCTTATGTACAAGTATTATAAAAGCAGTACACTATTAGATTATAACTACATATATCTAAATAATATACCTATGATATGATAAAAAAAATATCGCTCGTGACTAAAGAAAAAAAAATAATCTTACATTATGACAAGACAATGTAAAAAAGGTAATCTACCTAATTAATAAAATTTGAGCTGGAAAAATAGCAGGGAAGATTTTGAGGGCAAACATTTTAGAAACAAAAGTAATTTTATAAACAACGCAAAATTAATTTCTCTGCATTTTAAAATAAATGATATTTTGGTACAAAATCAACACAATACAGAATAACTGAACGTCGACGAGTGATTTTAAATCTAAATAGTTTTTCAATATTGATTTTTATTATAATAATTTAGATTGTTACATCTCCTTTTTAATCGTGATTTCTCCATTCAATAGATCATTTGATTTATTCAACCCGTGTGTTTACATGGGTATTAAACCTAGTATAATTATAAAGAAAGGGCCAAGGGAAAAACTATTATAGCCCGCCCTACTAAAACATTTAAATATGATTTTTAATTCTTTTATATAATAGATTAGTTTTGATATTTGTCATGATTTAAGAGCTATTTTTGTTTATGTGTCATTATTTGATAATCTTCTCACAATAAATAAAATTTTAATACTAAAAAATACATTTTTTAAAATAAATCTTATGTTCTGGTTTTACCATGATTTTCTCTCAAAACTGATTCGAATCGTCTTTGTCCCTATGAGTACGTATCCTTAAAATCATAATCTGGTCTTGTTAATAAGTGAAGCATGAACATTACACTAGTATAATATAAGACTAGATTTAGGATATTGATTTTGAATCCTTGATGAACAAATCATTTCTAAAACCCAAAGGTTGTATTTTATTTATAGAAATTCTTTAAAGCAAGAACACGTATAATTATATTATTACAAGTAATGTAGGGCCACAACAAACTGCATACGTGACAATTTCAGGTTATGTTCATCTAACCTTTAATTATATCGCACTTATGATTAGTAGGTGATAGGTATATTGAGATTAAATAAGAAAAATAAGCTGTATAACACATATATAGTAATAAATTATAAATAGTAATATAATAATAATAATAATTATTATTATTATTATAATATTACATTTATTTATAATCAGTTAATCACTATCTCACATACCCTCTAAACATACTTTTTAACCTTTTTTTAACGACATAACGACAACAATGTATAATTATTTACGCAAAAACTCAGGACTTTTAAGAGTGACAAAAGTATCCCATCTCACTTTTAACTACTAAATAAACTAAAAGATCATTGGCTATATCTTTTAATCTATATATTTAATTAAACGCTCAACCAATTGGAGGGTAACATTTTTACTACACATTATGGTAGCTAGCGTAGGGTATATATATAAACGTTTAATAAAACTAGAAGAGTGCTCATGCATTGCCGCGAAAAACACAACAAAATAAGACAGACATTGGTAAAATATAATATGTTTTCAAAATACCGTTAAATAGAAAGTTAATTGTTTACGTAATTAATTAAATAAATTTCATTATTAATTATTAATCGTAAGAGCATTCATAGAGTCCCATCACACCCGCCACACTTTTCATGATACTTTTACGATTAGGGTTGTTGTGATCGTCGTCAGACAAAGTGGAGAGTGATATATTTTTTTTTTTCTAACAAGCTACATTAATATATGTCGTTAACTCTAATAATTATAAACGTTATCACTATCACACATTTCAACCCTACTATCATAATTTTAAATTGTTTCAAATTATCTACATGACAACATATTTTTCCACTACCCAAAGCTGTTTATTTTACAGAGTGTTTGGGGTCATTTTTCAACATTAGATTATCTTGAGTAGTCGTGGTTTGTTTGTTTCACTGTCCAAAAAAAATAAATAACTACCACATTTAAGTTGCGGTCTACGTCATTTATGAACTCTATAATTAATATTATCCGGCTACTTGTTTTTGTAGTTTGTACTCACATAATTGACATTTGCGTGTAAAAGATAATTAAAGACTTTAGTCAAAGTTATAAAGACAACTTTCCCTACTTAAACCCATTAAAAACTTGTGAAAAATTTCATAAAAACAATTTTTAACCCTTAAAAACTAATGTAAAAAAAATCTCATTTATTTTAAATATGTTACTATAGTTTTTTTGAAAGACAAATATATATATTATTAAAAACCAAACTACCACTATCAGCACGTTATGTATATTCAGGGCCGGTCCTGAGGAATCGAGTGCCCTGTGCGAGACAAGAAAAAAAGTCCCCCTAACCCGAAACATCAACGCACTAAATTATATAAACTAAATTTTTAACCAAAAAACAAACGTTTGATAATTAAACATAAGAAAATCAAAGGGGCTGTTTGGCAATGCTGAATGATTAAGTGCTGAATGGTTAAGATGTCTGAATGGTTAAGTGCTAAATGAGATTTCTACAAGTTTTGTGTTATTCACTTTGTCCCACATTGGAGTGGAGAAACAAAAATTCTTAGTTTATATATTCAAGCATTCATGGCATGTTAAGTTCCTTTGTCATGTTTTACTCTAGCACCTACCCGCGCGCAGGGGGGGTGCAATCTGGTTCGAATTCCTTCCCAAAATGCGACGCCCGCACGACCTGCGGACACGAATGCAACTCCAAAAACCCGGGTCCGTGTGAGGGGGTTTTTAGACTCGTTTTTTTTGGTCTTTCAGCTCATTCTTAGGCTCGCCAGCCTCTTTTTTGGTCGCAGCCCCGTCGCCAGCTCGAACCCATCAAAATTATATATAAATTTTTTTTTTTGGTGCCCCCGTTCAAACGAGTGCCCTGTGCGGTCGCCTATCCCGCACACCCTATGGGCCGGCCCTGTGTATATTACTAACTTACTACTGTTCCTATTATAAAAAGTAGAATAATAATAATATAGGATCGTGAAGTAATTTGACTTACGAAAAACGAGGAAATGCGGCCCACGTGATACGCAAAGATTATGGTACCCTACGCTTTAAAATATTGTACCCGCACGTGAACTGTTTGTGGGACGGCGCCGACAACATCCTTTACTGGCTTCATTTACGCCGGCCCAACTACTATTCTATTGGGCTTCAACTTGTCACGGGCCCATTTACAAGCTTTCGAGCCCACCTATTTAATTGGTTTTTTTGACAATTATTGTGCAACATTAAATGTATCATTTTTCACTATTATTCGTGGGGTTACCAAACAATATTTATTCAATTACCCATCTTTCATTAATTGCATAAAGCTTAAAAGGGTCTTACGAGTCACATAGTCTTACATGCTATGCTATAAAAAGACATGTTGTTGAACTTTGACGTTAAAAAATTAGAAGGTGTTATTACCTTTTTTTATGAATCATATTATTATTTAGGAAATAGGTTTAGTCTTTTTAACTTTATATTAAGTTATTAAACAGCTCGAATTAACTACGTTAACAGGTTAACAAAAATAAAACTATGCAATTAAATGGAGGATTTTACATATAGAATCACTTACTAGCGGGTCCTGCTAGGAAGACTTCGTTAGAATCACTTAACTAGCGGGTCCGACATTGTAAGCTCTAGCCAAGGAATCATCATAGTGACTTTGCAAGTTGTTTCTTGTATGCTAGGTGAATGAAATGTGGGCATGCGTGTTTTTCAAAATGATGGGTTGGCTTCAAAATTGAGACGAGACATAATGATGGGTTATGTCTTTGGTCATATCAAGGTATGATGTGTTTTTAAATATGACACGTTTTTACATGTTTTTTTTGTGTCTTACTTTGTATTCACTTGTTTAAATTTATTCGTGTTTTGAATATTTTTGAGTCAATGATATTTGGATATAATGAAAACTACAAAACAAAATGATGGATGGAGTAATTTAAAATCAAAGTCTACTAAATATGTAAGGCAATATGGCATTGATAGAATGGGTACAATTTATATAACTCCTTTTATTTTTGTACCAAAATAACTATATGTACAATATGTAGGTTCTATGATCGATTTTATAGAAAACTAAGTTATTATTGTGGTGGATAATGAGATAGAATGGAAATATTATTAAAGGTAATAAGACAAATGAGTACCTTCAATTCATACCCACCACCGAAAAATCAAATGTCTTTAAGTTCATCCTAATGGGATGCATGCATAATGACTACTTAGCAACCACATCAATGTGACATGTTTTCAATTATTTAAGATAAATTGCAAATGAAATGACAAGGGCTTAATTCTAGTCTTCTACATTTGTGATGCATATATGTTTAGAAGGAGAGGAGGATAACACTAGACCCGATATGACAAAACTTATAGATTAAATTAATGCCATCGCCTTAATGAAATCTTGACAATAACCCGATGTTATCTTATAAAACATGCAAGTATTATTACAACTAATTCAAAGATAAACTTTCGAGAATGAATAATGCTAGTAAATTGACATGTACCCTCACGCAATTTATTAGATGTCACGTTAATCTAGTCACGTTTGTACTATTTTGATAGTGGTGTGAGAGACGAATAAAGTGTGGTATGTGCCCACACGTGGTCCATACGTACAACAATATGAAACTGGACTGATGGTGTTGACGCTCTGTCTATTGCAAAGAAATGCTTAAGTTTAACGACTTTAAAAACAAACTCTCTTAACAAATAAGTCAACTAGAGTAGAGTAGCAAGCAAATTCGTCCTTTGTCGTTTTTATCGATTGTTATTTGGTTCTTAGATTTATGGAAGAATACACCGCTCAAAATACCAAATTCGGTTTTAGTTCCTTACTAATTTGTTAAATTGCAAATTTGACATATCTTTAAGTCTTTTTAACAAATTGGGTTCAACATAGCAAGTTTTATCTAGTGTACGTGTATAGTACAATGTATGCCTCTTCAATGAGGCCGAGATATGATAAAATTTGAATCTCGTAATTAACTATGATGCAAATTTAATGGTAAATTTAAGATAAAATTACAAGGATGGCCCATGTGCTTAGGTCTAATTACACTTTCGACTCCTAACTCACAGAATTTACAAAGATAAACCAATATTTTGCACTTTTGTTTCACATTTGGCCCCGGATTTTGATTCCCGTTAGTTTTTGAATGTTAAGTCAGCTCATGTGACTTTCACTTGAGGGTATATTTGTCGAATATACCCTCACGTGAGTGTCATATGGACGGTCTTAACATTCAAAACAAACGGAAATCTATGTCAGAGGCCAAATGTGAAATAAAAATATAAGTACTTGTCTATCCTTGTAATTTTTTAGAGTTAACGACCAAAAGTGAAATCAGACCTAAACACAAAGGCCATCCATGTAATTTTGTCTAAATTTAAGGTGAGTGTGTGTTTTCCTTTTAAAAAATGGAAATAATTAAAAAAGATTAGTTTTTTAACATCAACACAAGGCCTCAACTTCAATAACATACCCCTAACCCGGTTATCCAAAGAGGGATACTCCACCATTGGTGAGGCGACTCTTTTAATGCCCAAACCCAAAATTGGACCCCGACACACCAATAAAGAATGAAACCCGCTGCCCGAAGACCCACTGCAAAAAAACCCTATGATATGATAAGGACTCGAACACGTTACATTTTTTTTAACGACATGAATAAATAATTAGTAAAAAGTGAAGTATGAATGGACCAATCCGAAGTCGATGAAGCTAGCTACATATATACATACAAACCAAACTCCATAAGATTCTTACAGCTGGATCTTCGTCGTGTCATCCCCAAAGCCAACAACCACATTAAAGACCAACTTCACTTCCATAACCTTATTTTAAATAAAATAAAATGATTTTTCAACTACCTTATCTTTTTTACTTTGCCTTTTGAGTCATATATCTTAAAAAAAACCAAAAGATAAAATCAAAGGCACTCTAGCTTGATTTGGTGACATTGTGCTAAACGACTCATGTATAGTGGGATATATGCACATGTATAGTAGTGTGTTGGCACGTTTGTTATAAGTTTTATTTTGTGACGTACACACGAATACATGGTGAGATTGATCCATAGTCGCGTGTTATGACGCAGTCACGCAACAGAATATCAAAATTTTCATTAGTTACATGACTAGCTAACATTAGATCACATATATACCCGTGTGCTTTGTTACATAATTCTTATATAATATAGCAAAACAAAAAAACCATATGTGACATATTTTCATAATTTTTAGCTTATGTGGCATTATTTGTGAGATTCTCATAATAATGAATTTTTTATTTAAAATATGTATATAAAATTTATTATAATAAAACTAATTACATTTTTTGTCCCCTAATATTTTGAAGAATTCTGAAAAATTTAAAAGTATTTATATTTTTATACTTATGGATAAAGTTAATAATAACATACAATTAAAGACCTCGGTGCTTTATAAATATACATAACATTTTTATATGATTTTTTTTAAAAAATAAACTACACCATAAAACTAAGCATTTTATTCTTTTTAATTTGAGTATAATATTGCTATACTAAAAATCTAATTTTTAAAAATATATCATGTGTTCCGTTTTACCACGGTTTTGTCTCAAAACTGAATGGAACATTCATGAACATCCTTAAAAGCATCACTTGAATTGTGTTCCCGAGCGTTTTAACCCTTTACTACAAGGGGTGTACGTGAGTCGTTTATATTTGATAGGGTTTAAGAATGAAACTTATGGATAAAGTTTGTAATATTATAAAATTAAAGACCTCAGTGATTTATAAATATACATAACATTTTTATATGATTTTTTTTAAAATAAACTACACCATAAAACTAAGCATTTTATTCTTTTTAATTTGAGTATAATATTGCTATACTAAAAATCTAATTTTTACAAATATATCATGTGTTCCGTTCTACCACGGTTTTGTCTCAAAACTTAATGGAACATTCATGAACATCCTTAAAAGCATCACTTGAATTGTGTTCCCAAGCGTAGCGCGGACACTAAACTAGTAATAACTTAACCGATATAAAGCACATTTTATTTTAATTAACATAATATAAAAATAGTTACATAAATATATGAAAATTACTAAATTATTTTCAGGTATATTAACGAATAATTGGGTCTATATTATTGGGTAACCGGGTCGGGTAGACGGCTCAAATAGGTCATCTCATACCCGTGATTTTTTTTAAATTCCAAACCCGACCCCAAACCCCTCCCATATATTGTCTCAGGTGTCTAAGTGTCCTCCCTAGTTTTTGTCCTTTGATTTTTATTTTAACAAAAATGGTCCTTAACATTAATTACATCCAAATTTTCATTAGATCTACTCCACACGCTCCGCACTTAAGGGTTAAAATGACCTTTTGCCACTCTTTTATCTATGCCAAAGGTAGGTTAACATTTTTATTTTGTCGTTTATATAAAAAGTGAAAAAAATAACATTTTTACTCCACACGTGAAGAAGATTTAACAGAAAATTTGATGGAATTAATGTTCACCGTTCGGAACCATTTATACTATAAAATAAAATCACAAGAACCTAAACTGATATACTAAGACTAAATTTATTAATATATCAAATTAAAAAAACCAAAACCACAGTTTATTTTAAAGAAAAATGATATAACTAAAATGAAAAAGAAATATGAAACCATTCAAAGTCTTAATTAACTTGAGAAAGGTGGAGATAGTTGGTGCAAATGCAAAGTCCTCCAATAAGGTTAAAAGAAGAGAAATCTGCTTTAATTATCGAAGCTTTTCACAGCTGTATCTAATGTGAGTGAAAGAAAAATGTTATAAGTTTCTTTCAAACATATTTTTACTTTAGTTCTTAAATAAAGTTAGTTTATAAAAGAAATATTCAACTAGAACGTCTTAATTAATTAGTATATATCCATTTCATATATATATGTCTGTAGCTAGCTTTTATAGGACCAGTAGTTCTTAATTAAATTAAGTTAGTTACGTTTTAAACGTGCAATGTTGATCAATATTACTAATAATAAAACACAAGTAATATACATGCATATAGAAAACAAGTAATTTACAAAGCAAGTTAATTAAGACCTAGATTATCGTTTAAACAATGAAAATTAACGTTTTGAACTACGTACGTACGTTTGATTATTTAAAAACTAGAGATTGTTATGGTTGTATAGTAAGAAGAAACAAAAAGAGGAATAAATTGTCGTTAAGTTTCCATCATCCCATATACATGGGAACCAGCTGTATAAGATTGTACGTATCGAAAATCTCAACAAACCAATAAGTACAACAACACTTCTGTCTTCACAGTCATATATTTATTGACTCACTATATACATATATATGACTCAGTAGACTCACTAATCTTTATTTCTTGAGTACGAACATTATTTGTTTTTTTGGCTTCAAGCTAACACGTTTCCGAATAAAAACATGTAAATCAGTACGTTCCCATAATATATTCTTCTAAGTTTCACATACGTACATACATATATATATACATACATCATGTATGCATGCATGCATACATACATACATAATTATATATGTATGTTATATGTATACTCGCAATCACAATGTCCTTTTGGCTACATGCAACGTTCACAGCTGTAATGAAAATGAAGTTTAAATGAAGTATATATGGATTGTTGTAATCAGCAGTAAACAACATCCTTCCCTACGCTTAATTTGACAGATACCATAACTAATCATTAAATAAAAAAAGTTCGATGTTTTCAAAACAACTTCATCAATGTTTAAAAGAACTCATTGTTTCTTCTTTAACATGATCGATTAACCATATGAACATGTCAACTTAATGAAGATTGTATTATGTCACATTTTATACCCTAGCTTCACATCACATATATATATATATATATATATATATATATATATATATATATATATATATATATATATATATATATATATAGAGGAACACTCAAATGAGAACACCTCTTAACTTGAGTACAAAAAGTACAACTTTAACGAATCATATGGGGAGTTAAACTATTGAATTTTTTGTAATATAAATTGACCAAAATGCTTATAATTCAACTAATTTTAACATATAATTAAAAAAAATATGATTCGTGATGTCGTTTGTTAGAATGCATATATGCATCCAAAATGTGTGTTTGTGTACAAGTAATGTGGGTGCATATATGCATTTTAACAAACGACTTCACAAATCATATATTTTTTAAATAGATGTTAAAATTAGGTTAATTATAAGCATTTTGATCAATTTATATTACAAAAAATACAACAGTTAAAGCGGTTCCTAAGTTATTCTCAAGTTAAAAGTGTTCTCATATATATATATATATATATATATATATAATATATATATATATATATATATATATGCCATCAAATCAACTAAAACTAGATATATATTGACGCCTTATAATAAAAAAAATCCATCTTCATTCATAACTAAAAGTTTTTGTAATAATTAACCCACTTGATGAGTGTTCAGATTTAACTTCTTGATAAAGTAACTTATGCACCAAACAACACTTATTCAGTTATTTGTTTATTCTTGTGATTCAAGCAACTTATGCATCATTTCAAATTCAACGAACCTAATGATTTTAAGTACTTACAGATCGATGCAGGATATTTATAATCTTTTTTCTAATTATTTATACTAAATGAAGTTTACGAACAACCCACTTTAAGGGCAAAATTGGAAAGAACGTCAGAAATGAATATACGTAACATGGCGAAAGAGAAGAAAAAAAGTAAACTCCCGAATGTGAACCGCCCGAAATTAAAGCAATTCATAGATCTCACTAAAAGAATCACCCTTACTTCATACAATATTTACAATCATGCCATCAATTTCTTTTCATTTCTATTTTTCCATATTCTAAAAACTATCTATTCCGGTATCGCACTCAACATGGCCACAACATTCCTCCTTCTCCCACCACCACCGGAGCCGGTGGAGCCGTTAGTTCTCCGCCTGCTCCGGCTCTCAAAACCTCCCGCATCAGCCACCCGACCAGAAGTGGTGGTGAAGGAGAGGCTTTTATGGCGGCAGCTGGCGGTCAAAGCTGAGCTGGCTTTAACCGCCAATGCCGCCATTTCTTCCGGCTGAAGCGGTTGTTTCAGCCGGGACAATGGAAGAGCGAAGTAAAGCTGGCCGAGATGAAGGACGTCGTCGTGGCTAATGGCGGAAACGACGTCGTCGAATTCCATCTCGTCGGAGTTGCAAATGAAAGTGGAAGGATTGTTTTGTAAAACGTAGGAGACTTGAACTGGGTATGTAAATTCTTGTAACTTGCCGTCGTGTGAGATGAGTTTTGCGGTGGCTACTGACGTGGACTCGCATGAACTGCAAATGCCCATGGCAGGTTGTGTGTATGTAAATTAGATGGGTTTAGTGAAGTGTTGTGGTGAATGTATATATATAGGTGGGGTGTTGGATGTGTATATATATATAAGGGGTGGGGGTGGTGGGGGGCAAAAGTGTATTTTTGAAGGGGAGTTGATTTCAAAGGGAGCAAAGGTGGGACCAGGCAAGCTGTAAGATGTGGATGACAGCGGAGTTGATGTGTCCTTAAACAATGACCCATGATTTTTTAAGTATTTACGTAAATGGTACTGATTTGTCGTCGTCTATGAGTTAGGTTTTTTTACTTTTTACGGTGGAGGTAAAGGTAAAGGTGACGTGTGCGGATCGGGAAATAGAAGTACTCTGTAAGAATTATATAGGTTTATTACGTATGAATCTTTATATTTACGTGAACGTCTAAGAACTGGGAAAATTTCGTAAAGTATTTGTAGCAAATTAAATAGATTGATAACGATGAAGAATGAAATGCGAAAAATTAAATAAAATATATAGATCGATTTAAAACATATCCAAAAAGAAAAAAAATCCAATTCAGCAAAGGATTCTTCATGGAACTACTATCAGGGCCGTCTCAACAGTTATGTGAAGTAATGTTAGGGTTTTAGGCCCCCACCTGATTAGGGCCCCCAAATTTAACTTGTACTGTAATGTTGTTTGGGCCCTGGTGAGCAACTGTACTAACTATCCTATTAGATGATCCGTTTTGTCCCTTATGAACAATGTGAAAAATGGTGGTAGTTGATAGAACTCAAAACATTAAAGCTTGCCCTTTTCTATAACAATTAGTGATCTCAAATCTCAACCAATAATCATATTTTGTTGGTCACCGTTTGCAAAGAAAGGTCACGATTTTAGAAGAAATAAACTCATCAAGCTATTTTATTTGGAGATCAAGCTCTCATAGCCATCTGGTACACTATTTGAGACTTGGTTTTTGGGTGTTAATGATTTTTAGGCATAAAATAAGATCGAAGCATAAAATTAGATCGAAACAAAAAATAAATAACTCGCGATAAGGGCCCCAATTTTTGTGTCCGATTGAGGCCCCCAAAAAGCTTGAGACGGCTCTGACTACTATCGAGATTTTTCGGACCATATTTCCTAGTATCATCCCGATGATAATTACTATACCATCATTTGCTCTCTTATACTCAATGGACGGATAATATACTTAACTTATAAAGGTGAAGATTGAATTCTTATTTAGAATGCACTTTTTAATGATTTTTTAAAGTCTTTTAAACCAAAAAGTTAGATATACCATGTTAGCATGTTCATAACACCTATAGATTAACCTAATTCTAACCTTTGCAACTCAAATGTTTGTTTATATATCTGCGTAACACGCCCTTAAAAGTTACGCCCTTAAAAGATCAAACATAATTTATGCTCATGCTCATACTCGATCACCAATCTTTGCACTAGTAAGAATAAACATTTAATGAAAAAGAGTTAACTTTATTAAGAAAAAATAACATCAAGAAGTGAAAGAGTGAAAAAAACTACCACAACTAACTTTATAATAAGAGTAAGGTTGGATCTGATGGCAAAGTCATTTAGTGGTGATACTATTTTTAAAACACTGCCTTCACTTATAAAGTACCAAGACTCGAAACTTTTTAACATTTTAAATGTGAACACATTTTTAACACTATCTGATATGCCATTTTTTTAGCACTTAGATATGCCATTTGACAAACGGAACAATTTCATATTTATTATTATAAACACTCTTTAATTGCATATTTTTCCAATTAAAAAATTCAATTGCAGGTATATCCAATGTTAGTAAAAATTTTAAATATGATCATACAAAAAATGAGTATATTTGCAAATTAAAGTTGGACAAAATTACATGGATTGCCCCTGTGCTTAGGTCTGATTTCACTTTTGGCCCTTAACTCTCAAAAATTGCAAGGATAGACCAGTACTTTACATTTTTATTTCACATTTGACCCCTGACATAGATTTCCGTTAGTTTTGAATGTTAAGACCGTCCATATAACACTCACGTGAGGGTATATTCGATAAATATACCCTCACGTGAAAGTCACATGGGCTGACTTAACATTCAAAAACTAACGGGAATCCAAATCAGGGGCTAAATGTGAAACAAAAGTGCAAAATATTGGTTCATCTTTGTAATTTCTATGAGCTAGGGGCCGAAAGTGAAATTAGGTCTGGGCACAGGGGCCATCCTTGTGATTTTTTCTTAAAGTTGTTTATAGGGGAAATATGCAATTGATTTTTTTTTTGCTGTGAAAATATATATTTAACGTATTTTGAAGGCAGAAATATGCATTTAGCTCTTTGACAAACCTAATTTTAGTGGACTTCATATAATAATCCAATAAATTTCTAAACAGTCATCGTTAAATTAATAACAGAATTACCTGATTTAATTAGGTGAAGTATTTAAAAAAAACTTGATTAAATTGGCGTTAAAATTCCATTTCTAACTTGATTTATTCATCATGTAGAAAAATGTTGTGTAAACAAAATCATATATGTTGATTCTAAATATCATCCTTAAAAGATAACACTTTACTTTTGCATCATGCATGATTTGGAATACAATAAAAAACTTTTAACAAATCTTTCTTTTGGACTAAGATATGAATGCATGGTGAATATAATAATACTAAAAGACACTAAAAACTAAGGGCTCGAGGCAAAAGTGCACTTTCCTCTCCTACAATTTTTAAGTACACAGACTTACAAAAACTTTTTAAACCATGTATTTAATTTATTTATTTGATCGATCATTATTTGGTGCAACTTTCTTTTGTTGGGACTCATAATTGTATCATTTTACTACGATTTAAATATCAATTTGTCAAACTTTACAAATATGGACCACCACCATTATTGTTTTCCATCATATGATCTTTAGATATGTATTTACATGACTTTTTAATCATTTGGTAGTATTTATTGATTTGATCATTTGGTTATAATGCATGATTTAATATCATCACTATTTCTCTCTTTTCAAATGATGTGCTTCAACACTTTGTTGGCTCTTTCGATTATGAGTTTTTCGATCATGAGTGATGTGAGCTTTCTTTTCAATATTTTATGCATAACTACTACTCATAGTAAATCTGATTTATTAATTGATGTTTAAATGTTAACTTGTTTATGGGATGTTGCACTATGTAAAGATGTAGAATTGAAATTTGCAAGTGGTGCACCACTACTTTTACACTAGCTTTAAATTTGGAATTAAGTGACCCTTAGTTTGAGACCCTAGCTTACATTAGACTCTAATTTCATTAGAACGGACATATTTTATGTATGTAGACTGTAATTCAATTAATTAATTTGTATATGCGCAATTCTTGCATGCAGAATGCAGAGACAAACATCAATGCTCACACAATATACTTATATATGTGCAACACTTGTGGCAACAAGATTATAACCATCAACTATATGTATCTACACCTCCCATCTCACAATATTGGGAGGTTGTCTAGATGTATGTTATTTAAATATCAGTTGTCGAGTATTTTGAAGATGACAATTAAAATCTTGTAGAGGCCGGTTCAAAAAAATCGGTTTTGGATCAAATAAAAAATGTTCAAATCCGGCTCAAATCGAATCAATAAAAGTCAAAACTAAAGTATATATAACAAATCCGATCGGTTTCAAAAGCAATTTCTAAAACAAAACTAGACCGGTTGTATCAAACCGGATTGGTTCAATTTCAAAACTAAATTCGATGTATTATGTAAGTAGTGTTTCAACCAACCAAATCAAATTTAAAGTCAAATTTAAAGTATATGTACCAAACCAATTACTACAACAAACATGGAATCAAACCTATGTCTCTCAAACCAGGCGAGTCCCAAGTCATTCCCCCTAAAAATCAATGTGTGTGATTAATTGAACTAATATGTTTTATAAGCATTACTACTTAATGAGATTAAGAAGTACTTTGCACCCTCATAAATAATTAAATTAACTTTTGAAAGATATTACGTATATATATCAAAATAATATGTTACTTTTATCCTTATGAATAAGCATACAAGTCGAACTAACTTGTTGGGTTGAATAGGTGCAAAAGACAAGTCCTCTATGGTGATTTCATATCATGTCATTTCCAATTTTCCTTTACCATATTATTATGCACATTGGCCCCCTTACTTTTCATTTTTTTGTTTACACTTTTAAAACCCATGTCCTTCGGCCACGTTGTCAAAGTTTGACCTTAAATTCATCTGCCCACACCCAAAGTTATTCAACAATTTTACCCATGACAAATTATATTTTATTTTTTAAAATCTAATCCTAATTCAATCTATATCTCCATATGATTGGTCATTTTGTCATGTCAAAAGTAACATTAACAAGGAGTAAACTTAACGATAAAATCACTGATGAAAAATAGTAGAAAATTTTGGACTGATAATAAGAATTTTTTATGTTAAGATTATGAACGGTCAATACTTAAAAATACAGATTATTTAAAATTTTAAAGCTATTTAAAAAAAGGAATAGCTATTGTTTTTTAGTTATTTCTTTCGTTATATCTACTCTATTTACCGGATGTGAACTAGAAACTTGAGTTTAAGACAACCGTGGTTAAAAAGTTTAGATACAACTATGCATCTTATAACTTTTATTATAACCATTATAAAATCCGGTCTAAATAAATAATCCACTACTTTAAAAATGCTTATAATCTAATATCACCAATAACATTAAGATATTAACATCTTAAAATAGTTTATAATATTTTTTTAATGAATTTTGCAGATTTACCATGGTAGACGTGGCAAGAGGTTAGAGGACGATGAGCACGTTACCATAGAAAGAGTTGACACGTGGCAGAAAGCAAGTCCAAGTGGCAATGGTTACTAAATAACCGCAACACCATACGCATATGCTACCATCTGCTCGTTACTTTTTGCATCCTTCACCAACAAACTAAAAGTAATTAAGTATCGCTCCCGCCTTTTCTTTAATTATATATTAACAAGCATTGTGACTTTGTGATTGGCAGGATGGTGCGTTGAATTTTAGTTGGCACTTTTTATATTTTGATATGTGTCACGTATAACGGTGATGTAATAATGTGGTAACATTGTTATACGTGTTATGATGATGACTTTAACGTGTGATATTAACATGTAATGCATAATGCTTGCACGGTGCGTTTTTGACTTTGTTACACGCATTACGCTTATTACACTAACGTCGTTACACTAAGGTCGTTAGCCAAAGATAAAAATAACATCATGTCTCGCACGTTACATTGTAGAATCATAAAAATGATTTAAATAAAATAAAAGTTAAATTTAAAAAGTAACAAAGAGATAGTTTATAGCTTAACAATTAACAAAATTTTACTATTTTATTAATATTGATAATTGCTTGAAAAACTAACAAAAAATAGTCAAATTATCACATACTTTTTTATTATTACATATAGTGTTAAAGTTTAGTCCGTGTAATCCAGGGTAATTAATCTATTAGTTAAAAAGATATGACGATTTGCTTAATATATTATAGGTTTACTTTTTGAAATAGTTTATATACACTACTCATATACAAACTTATAAATATAAATTTGGGATAATGATGAATCTAAATTATGATTATGTAATGGATTTTGTAGCATAAAATGTGATTTCAATAATCATGAACAAAGACGAGCAAAAGTTGTACTTTCTTGGTTCTTCCAACAAATTATACAATATCTAACTTTCGATGAAACTTCCTTCAAACCTTGCTTTTATTTCTTTATTATATTTTAAAAACAAGTTAACAATACGCTTTTAAAAAAAAAATTTCTTGTGAAAATAACATGCTATATATAACGTTTACATAATAAGCGTAAACCAGAGTTTGACATACATGTAAAAGAGTTGAAACAAGTTCTTCAACTATATCTTCATTTGTTAAGATTGCGAACGAAAACATTAAACCTCAATCAAAATCTCGCGTTTAACATAGTTCACTTAAAATAATTATAGCCTGTTGTCGTTTCAAACTGTTTCCGAAGTAAAACATCCTAATCAATACTCAATAGTTATACTACGAGTTACGAACATTTTTTTGAACGACTAACATCTAGATTGAACTTAAAAGATAAATCACCTGATCAACTTATACTACAAGACTAGAACCCGTAACATTTTATTAAAATGTACATAACTTACCACGAGAACGCCCTTTAGGGACACTAGATATGAACTTAAAAGCTTGGAAATTAACCTCATGAAAGTTGGATCCTAAATCTGTTGGAAAACATTTGGTGTGTGCTTATCTTAGTTTCGGATTTTCCATGGTTACATTTCTCAACATCAACTTTAGCTTCATTCATCAGTGTTGCACTTTGTTGCTTGATATTTCATTCTTTTTAAATTCGGTTTATCGATAACTAAGCTTAAGAAAGACCCATAATTGAGAAAGACGAGTCCAGTGGTTGGATGGTCGTGCGTTATCAAAAAAAGGTGCTGAAACCCGAATATTAATTTATGAATGCGACTTAAACAGTCGTGTTTTTTGCTTCCTTCATTGGCAAGATAATATACAAAAGTAAACAAGCAGACCAAATGATTCCAAAAGGGGGCAAAGTCTTAACAAAACAATTTATAAAATCAGTTGCATGTTCAACAGCTCCCAAAACCACCAGCAAAACAACACAAAATCTGTACTTGCAGCAATCACCAGATTTAAAAACCACCCAATTGTCATCACTCCAGTCATCACCGTCCATGCCGTATTTCTTTAACCATATATTTTCCTGCAGGATTCCCCTATGGACGATCTATCGCATACCCTGATGCATTTGTTTATCACCTAGAAATATATGATCTGGATAACCAAGTTGTGTGCATATATGCACATGTATGCGTGCATTAATATTAAAATAATGTCAATCATCAATCTGTATATACTACATAGTATAGTATATTAGAATATACACAAAGCTGTGATTGTTACATTATAACTTTTTATTGTGACAATTTAAGAGGTCAAACTACAAGAGAAAATTTTACTAAATAAACAGGATAATATTTTCACTTGATGAATACAGAAAGAAGTTTACCCTTGTTCAGTTCCTGAACTCGGATGCAAAATGTGCTATAAATGTTGAAAACTAACCTATAAAAGTTGTCTTTTTTTTTTTTCTTGCAAATTTACCATATGCAACTAAGAACTATACAAGTATCCTATATATAACGGGGATAAACATTTATTTACAAATTAGTATAAAGAAGGGAGAAGCCAAAGATTAAAAAGAGCCGAGCCTATAGACAAGCACCAAGACAAGAAGGCCATCGCAGCCGACAGTTGATATCTGCTGCACAATTTTTTGCCACAAAGAAAGGCACCCGCTTCAGTGATCATAAAATCAGCCACACTGGCTGTTGAGCATGCTGCTGCTAGTGATAGAAATGATAAAACCTATCATTGTTCAAAACTAGTTACCATCAAAAACAATTTTTATATATTTATTTGTTCTGCAAATCAAGAAAATAAAAAAAAAGCGTACCCAGTCGCCTATAACAATGATAAACACTATTTGTACTTGACGAGATGGGCGTTTTACAAATACAGAGAATGCATCAACCATTGCCAGTGTCAAACTCCATGGAATTGTTAAACCTTTGATTGTCACCAAGAAACTGAAACAAATATAAAAATCAGTTATCATAATTATTACTCGGGCGAGGTCTTAAACAATGCAGAGTGATAAAAATCACAAAATATGCAGCTTCATATCTTCTAACAATTCCTACAAGGCATCATAAATTGTCATTATAAACCTTAAGGGGACAGCACAATGGTAAACGCTTGAGTCGGTCCAGCAGATGTCTAATGTTTGAATCTAACTGTTTTTTTTTCAGCCTTTAACTTGTTCAAAGGCTACATACCTGACTGAGTGACATGATATTGACGGGTCCTATGAGTTTTTTTTGGGTAACAAATTATCACGTTTACCAATTAAAAAAAGTCAATTAATTGTAGAGCATAAATATTGAAGTCTGTAAAATTTGGTACACAAATCAGGTAACACAGGTGACAGTTTTGTTTGTTTCCCGATATGAAACAAGCAAAAAACTGAGGACAACATGTGATTATAAGTGCAAAAAAGGCGTAAATTGACAAGTGAAATGAAATGAAATAGTACCAGAAAGAAGTATAAGCGTAGAATTGAACACCGACGCACATGAAAAGGAGAGAAGCGAGGGAGAAAATGGCTTGCCCTAATCTCAGTGCTAAACTGGCACTTGTTCCGATTGCTCCTGGAAACTCTTCTTCCATCAATCTCCTTGCCAATTGTGATTGTATTTGGATTTGTCGGTGGTTGAAGCTTGATGATGATTATGATGATGATCAATCGTGCGTGGAAGCAATTCCACGTTTTTGCAATTTGGAAGCCTAATCGCTTACTTTGACCTCTTTTCTGTCCGTTTTCATTAACACATTTTACTATTTTAGACAAACCCACTATTTCTTGCTTAATGACATATCTTGTTAACGACCCGTCAAAATTTGTCACGCAGTCATTTTTAAACTTTGGACCTTAAAGTTAGATGGCACTTTTTATTCTTTAGACCAGCAGGTGTTGATCACGGGTGGAGCCATACAGGGCCGTCTGAGGTTGGCTAACCTCAATTTTTCTCGACGCGTACAGTAATTTATATAACAAAAAACGAGTGATTCTAATCTTTTTATTACCGATTTTATTGTTATAATGAAACCATTGTTTATTTAGTTTTAAAAAGGTATATTGGTTTTTACTGGTCTCAACTATCACATTTTGTCTACTATCGGTCCCAACTATTAAATTGGTTGTCAACGGTTCCAACTTTTATCACTTTGGTAACCACTGGTCTCATCGTTAAATTTTTTTAACACCGTTACGTTTTTTCCAAATTCAAGACCAATGTTATAGACCTTTTGATCGGAAGGATAATACGTGTCGATTGATGTAAAAGTTTCTCGAAAAGGCTCTCTGAACGATAAAATTTTTTACATCCGATTGAAGCACCATTAGGTTTAAAAACCCGATTGAAGTACTATTTCGTTGTTCGGAGCGCCGTTTTGAGGTAACTTTTACATCAATCGACTTATATTATCGTTCCGATCAAAAGGCTTATAACATCGGTATTGAATTTGGAAAAAACTTAACGGCGTTAAAAAAATTTAACGACGGGACCAGTGGTTACCAAGGTGATAAAAGTTGGGACCGTTGACAGCTAATTCAATAGTTGGGACCAGTAGAAGACAACAAGTGATAGTTGGAACCAATGAAAACCAATATACCTTTTAAAAAATATGAAAGTTGTTGAATTACAGTCATAGAGTTTTATAAAAAAAAATTAAATAAAATAGTTACTTGGTTAATTATGAGTTGAACTATCATTAAAAATTATGTAGTTGCACTTGATACATTACATTATTAACCCATTAATCCATTGGCATATCAGTCCCCAATTACTACCTAACAAACTCATCTCGGTCCTCGATCCGCATCGACCCGAAATATGTATTTTGTTATTCTTTACTAATTTTTTATATTTATCGTATTTTTTTAATGAGAATATCTTTTATTTCTTGTTCTAACCCGATCCGACATTTGACTGATGCTAAAATAGTGACAGATGTTGGAATCAACAAACAAAAGCATTCGATCCCATAGAAAAAAATTTCGAGTTTCACCATTGGTGTCAATAGACCAAGTGACCACTAACATTAATGATTTTTATTTGTTTGTTTTAATTAAAAGTTTTAATTTACTTATATTTTTTAAATAATTAACTTTGACGTAATGAAAAATCTGAATGTGATTAAAATTAGGAGCTACAATAGATACAAAGGATTAGAAGATTATGAAAAATGGTTATAATGATTTGTGTTGTTTTTGTATGTCACTGGTGTGTGTCGTCGTGTAGGTTGTTTATCAGTTTATGTGTTCTTCAAACATTTTGCATTGCTCATTGGCTCATATAGTCTACTTTTATATGGTCCTTGTGATAGAAACACCTAATATGATCAACGAAAAATTTTATGTTTTTTAATTTGTACTTCTGTAGAGTCTTATATATGTATAACTAGGTTTAATACCCGTGTATACACGCAGGTTTATTTATATACATGTTGATATAATAACTAAACATTTTAATAATTCGACATTATTTATGTATTTATAGTTGATTTTCTAAATTACGCATCATTGAGCAAATGACAATAATTTGATAATACATTAAAAAAATACATTGTATTTTCAATACGTTTGGCTCAATCTACTAATGCATGGAATTTCCCTTCCAAACTTCTTATTATATAATAAATATTCTCTCTAGACGATTGCCTCTTAAAACTTTGAATTATTATTTTTTTTTTTATTTCTCTCACTACGCAATTTTCCATTAATATCTTTCAAGAATTTACAATAAAGTGGCAGGTAAACGGGCAACAAGTTGTGCCGCCACCCCCTTTTGAATAGCAAAACCTAACCTACTGAAGACGTAACCTTGGCCCTTAGGTGTCGAAACATGGCTATGAATGACCCGTTGAACCCTAGACAAGAAGTTCACTGCTTCAGTGGCTAGGAAGCCAAATGTGTCAAAAAGAAAACAAAATAGTATTAGATAGATATATATCGACGTGCGAATGACAATGGTGTTAGTTTTTTTGAGATTCCCAAGCTAATCTTTTAAAAAGAAAAAATAGTATAGAAATAAACTAACAAATTTTGTACCACGAAAGAAATTAAAAAAAAAACAAAAACTCTAACACCATACATATTCAAAGTCATAATTAATGCATGTATTTGAGCTTGTGTCCATTAAATCATGTGGTTTCTATTTGATCGAAAAATAATAATAGTCGTGGTCTTAAAGAGCAATAATCCATCGAGGCGACAACGTTCAAAATTGAAGCGTAAAAACGATGGCTTACTTTGGTGGGTTAATAATCAAAAGGCACGCTTTCATGCTAGCCACCATTGGTGGTTTTTTTATTCATGAAATTTGTCAGGAGGATTATCGGTGCGAGTTGACGCATCGTTAAAGTGTATTTATTATCAGTGAAACTTTTATATTCTTCGCATTTAGTTAAGAAGCTTGAAGTTTTATGATGAAAGTCACGAGACTCGTAACTTTTCTCCTATCGTAATGTTTAGATATATATCCAGGTCGGGTATTCGGTATGGGCGGGTTAAACAATAGCCCGAGACATTTGCATAGATCAGAAACAGTAAATATCAAGTGATATCCGGTGTGACTTATTGAAATTTTGTGTGCTTAGTTTTAGAAATGCCCGAGTCGAAACACTAATTAATTTTTTAAAGGGTATATATAAAAATGTTAGAATAAGAAATTAAATAACCGGTATTTCTGACGAAAAAATTAAAGGGCCGGGGACACCCCTTGACATAGCCTTTGCTTCGCCCTTGCTCGCATCATAAACGTATTGAAAATAATCACATTGTGCGTTTATACAGTAGTTATACCGTTAACTATTTTTTAATCAGTTCATTTGACATACAAAACCATTTTCTAAACGATTTTTTTTGGATCCTCAACAAAGTAATAGTTCATGAAGACTTCGTTAGCCATTACCATTTTCACGGCTTGTATGTTGAGCATAATTCTTCCCCCTCTTGATTCAGATGACAAGCCCCCTTCGGAGCCATTAGAAAATTGTTGAACAAGTCGAAACATATTCATCGACTCATTGAGTGTGTCTAAAATAAAAGAGAAATAGTGAGTTTTTATATGTTAAAATGAAGGAGAAATATTGAGTTGTGGTTCGTAAACGTGTTACGTTTGTTTAGGACCATCTACAAACACCTACCGAGAAACAACACTGTCGCATATTGGTCCTAGGCCGAGATAAATCAAAATATCGGTCCTAGGACCAGTAAATCATAAGTCAAACACAAAAATATATCATAACATTCATACATTAATTATAAGTGTTCTTGATAATATACAGGCAAGAAAATGTCGATAGCTCACGTTTGTCAGACCTGATAAACAACAAATACATGGATGCTAAATACCTTAATCACTCCAACTGGGCATACCAAACCCCTTGAATTTTCACATCTTTAGGAGCCTTGGCCCCAAGATCAGTGTCTGAAGGCTGAATGCTCTCAAACACCCCAATCACCTCACCTGTGTCGGGCTTGCTTGAGGTCACACTCAACGTGATCTTTCCGGTCCCTGATGCTGTGTTCTTTATGTTTTCTTTACTCAGCTCCTCCTCGTCTCCTCTCCCGCCAGCTGGCAAAGCTACAGCATTGTCATAACCGGTTGAACCACCTCTGCCCTTTGGGTCAAGAAAAGACGACCCTCTGTATGATGGCACTAGAAACTCTCCACCAAAGCTCTCAGGTTTACCCGATGCCACGAGTTGTTTGATTGTAAACAGGAATGGCACACGTTCGCCTCCTGGAAGCTGAACAGTCACAGCAGCGTAGTCGATTCCGTCTTTTTCCTCGAATTTGATGGTTCCGTCAGGGGAGACTTCTAAAGGACCTTCAATCTCGTCAAGGGTGTAGGTCAAACGGGTCATGAGTTTGGTCTTTTGGAAGTCGGGTGCAGAGTTCTTGCTTACACCCTCAGCTTTCACTGTGAAAGATGTTGGTTCCAAACAGAACTTCTTGGCGTTGTATTTGCCTGGCTTGACTGCGAACCCATCAACCCCACCTTCAATAGTTGGGCATTGGTTAGCCGTTCCGGTTCCTTTTACTTCCAAGTATGTCTTACTTTGAATTTCATCATAAGTTAGCCTTTTCGGACTTCCCTCAGCACTTGCTCCCTAATACATATTTACATATAATATCATCAGATCATCCCATAAAACTTCATACATAACATATACTAATTTACTGTGATTATCATTAATACTTATGCTGCAGCATATATAATCATAGCTTAGATCATCTAGATCCTCAACAAAGTTCATCAAAAACAATATCAAAACAAAGAACCATCCATTACCATAACTGTGATTTGCCTAATACTAAAACAAAATTGCTAATCCATTTAAACTATAAAAACTACCCAGGAAAACAACAAACAGTTGGCATGCTAAAATCAACATTTCACTAGGCAAATCTTCATACACATTTAGGCAAACTAACAAACAGTTGGTATACAATTAGGCAAATGAACAAACAGTTGGAATGCAATGATCAACACAAGAGCAAATGATCTCTGATATGCAAAATTACACACTCAGGCAAATAAACAAACAGTTGGTGTGCAGGTTAACACATACCGAGACAACAAGAGCAGAAGTGGCGAGAGCAAATCCAGCGATCTTAGCAGCATCAGTGCACTTCTGAGCAAAGTCTTTAAGATCAGATTGAAGAGAGCAAGAAACCCTAGCTCCGGTTGACTCAACACCAAAGGCCTTGCAGATGCTGGAAGAAGAAGATTTGAGGTGCATCCTGCCGACCTTAGTCGGTGTCATGAATGTTGCAGCTGCTTGTAAAGAAGCCGCCATTGTTGCTACCAGTTGTGGTGATTAGTTGCAGAAAGAAGGAGATTTGTATGGTGGGAAGTTTTGATGAGGATAAGTTGATAGGATAAGGTGTTGTTTCATTGGATGTTTTTATGTTTCTAAGGTGTTTGTGTTGTGACACGTGGCACAGGATCTATATACTTCACTGTCAGTTTACACGTCAGAGACAGGTAACCAAGTATTTGCTATCAAAAATGATAATCTATATATTTGTAGAATTATTAAGAGGTTTGTGTAACAAAAGGATAAAGGTAAAATAATGCAACAAAAATTCGTCGATAGCTGTATGATATGTACGTTATATATCATTTAGGCTATGACAATTATAATAATATATTTACTAACGTATCATATGGTCTGCTGTGTTTAAAAATAGTACTTAAAAGAAATTCTAAGATTATGTGGTATATCTGGGTGAGTTAGTGAAGTGGTGTGTTTTTCCACTATTAAAAATAGGGAAAGTGAATACGAGATCATTATACGTGTAAAGTTATATGTGAAACTTACAAAAACGACGAAATTTTGATATAAAACAATAAAAGATACATTTATAAAAAAATTAAAATACATATATTAACTTCAACCATCCGGCCATCAATTTCTCACAATCCATCAATTACTCTCGTTACTCGTCTATAGGGTGTTCCTGATTTGATTCGGTTGGAATTTTATGTTGGAATATATTAATGTTGGCTTGTCCATTTACCTAATTAACCAATATATGACTTATTTGGTTCTAACTTAATGGGCCCTAATTAACCCTTTTACTAATATGGACCGGTTAATTGATGGGCTTAATTAGTCAAAATTCATATTAGGGTTTTCCCCTAGATGTCTAATAATTATATATAGAGAGTTAAGGTAGACAATTACAATACACCACTAAACCCTAGCCGTCACTCTCTTCTCTCTATTATCCCATCAAGCCATAGACATCCTTACGGGAAACCACAACGAGATTCTATGGCGTCTTCATCCTCTCAACAGATCGGATTCTCTACCGGTACGTCTCTAAATATTATTATATAAACATGTTTTGGTTTACAATCTGACAGATGTTTTAAGATATAATCAACATTTTAAACAAAACCATAGTTTGACGGTTTTGTATTAACGTAAACCAAACCGGCCAACGATTTGATGGTTCTGTTTGAATGGTTTTGAAGGCATTTTCTTAAGATAGTCAATTAATTATACACCATAGATCTTGGCTTGTAAACTTTATAGACTACTTGGCTATTTGTGTTCTAAAAAATAGAGAAGTAACATATATTGAACTTAATTCGCGTGGGTCTATAAGACAAGTCGGTCTAGTGGGTTTTTTTGACAATTGGACTAAACACAAGTGATTAAAAAGTTAGGTCAATTACTATGCAATGTGGATTATACATATTTTATTAGGATATAATACTAATTATTGTAATTGAGTTATAATTAGTATTGTAGTCTTACTAGGATAGATAGGTTATATATACTCCTAATGTGGAGACATATGGATGACTTCCATGCAGTTTTGAGTTATTTTCTAATATAATACGTAAGAGTTATTTGTGGGTTATTATTTGTGTTTTTTTTAAATATTAGCAAAATCACTTTAATGGAGTTTAGATAGTTTCATACCAAACGTAAAAGAGTAAAAAAAACATTGATATAGTTAAATTAAATGTTTGCATGTGGTTTAAAGTTTAAAGGAAAGAAATTTTATATATTAGTGTGAAACTGTGAATCATTCAAATACACGTATCTATAAAGAAATACACATGTTAATTAATATACGGCCGGTCTTGTTGATATGGTTTAAGTGTTGTTTGTTTCACTTGTAAATGATTTAGTTCAGTGCTGAATTATTCAATATTTAGTATTTAGAGCGTTTATTTTATTAGAAAATAGCCATTTAATGGTTAAGTTAATTGCTAAATGGTTAGGGAGTAGAGAGTTGCTGAACATCTTAATGGTTTAGACTTCTTAATTGTTCAACACCTAATGATTCCAATATTACCAAACAACCTCTTACTCTAAAATGCAAATCGTAAACTGAACCGAACTATTCAGTTTTTCAAAGCACAAACTTTAAACCAAACGACCAAGTTTTAGTCCGGTCCAGTTTGGACAGTTCATACGGTTTACCAGGACTCATCGACGCAATCTCTTCGACCTCAATGATGAATCGTCTTCCTGCGTTTTCGTCCAACCAATACAAATTTAAAATTGCTATACCTTCTCAGATTCAATTGAAATCAATCTCCTATTGAAATGCAAGTTTGATGGTGGATGAAATGCCTCACCATATCACTCATTTACAATTGTTTTATATTGGAAGTGATATGCTGAACATCTTTACAACACACCTAATGCCATTTACAATTGCTGAAACATTTTAGGGGCTGTTTGGTAAGTAGGGTTGTAAACGAACCGGACGAACATGAAGAGGCTTGTCCGTGTTCGTTTGTTAAGATTTTAAGTTGTTCGCGAACTGTTTGTGAATAAGTTCCAAACAGAAAATTTGTCCGTGTTCGTTTGTTAAGCTTTTAAAGTTGTTCACGAACGGTTCGTGAACTTTGTTCATGGACACAAATGGACAAAACGAACACATACGAACACAAACGAACGTTTGACTAGAAAATATTGACAAAACATTGTTATTCTTTACTATTCCACAACCAAAATAATAAATTAACCTTAGTGAAACAAGAACCGCTGGATACATATAAGAACGTTCGTTTTTTTTCCACAATAAACCCTACCTACTTCACAATAAACCGATGAAGAAGAAACAGCGGCGGCGGTGAAAGGTGAAGCGGCAGCAATGAAAGGTGAAGTAGGTATGAAAGAACCCTTCACACCGACCCATTCAATGATGCTTACGAAAATCTTGAATGAGGCTTTTGCCGATTATGAACAAACAATTGGTCACCCTTTCACTTCTTTTCCGGCACAAAGTACAATTAGAGAATCAAGACCATTTCCAATGTTTCTATATTTTGTGCTAGACATTTGTGTTTTTATTGAAATTAGTATTGTTGTTTTTTTATTGTATTATTATTGTGTGTTTCTTTATTTGTGTATTTATAAAAATGATTGTGTAATGGAGATTAAGGATATCCACTACATATCATCTTGGCACAAAACCAATATTATGACATAGTCACGATGCCATAAAAAGGCACCATGCACTGCACATATGTATGGTATGGTATTAACAATGCCTTTATGCTAAAACAATCAAAAAGAAAAAAAAATAGCAAGTGGCTCAAAAGTGCTTGAAAAATAATCACAGTAATCACTCATAGATAATGATATGAGAGTGATAGTTTTCATCATCATTGCCACTTTTCAATCTCTATTTTCAAATCATAATAACAAAACTAGAAAACAAAAACAATAATCATGACTTTGTGATTCAGAATGAGTAGGAGGATGTTTCTTCACTCACTTAGCATTATTCATGCTTCAGAAGACATTGTCAAATAAACTTTCATCATCATCATCACACTCATTTCATCAATTTCAGATCAATCAAAGCTAAAATATTATAAAACAAAACAAATCAAAAACAAAATATATAATGTTTTATGTTGTTACTCTCAGACAAATGCCTCGATTTGTCGTCATGATTGTTTATAAGAATGGATAATCAGACTCGTCATCATGAATTAATCGTCATTGAGAAACATTAAAAATATAAGCAAATTTAAAATCATTGAAGTTGTTTGAAAACAATTGCACTACCTGTATTGCAACAAGATGAGAGACACCTAGCAAATGATTATGATG
This sequence comes from Tagetes erecta, assembly GCA_030867185.1. Classification (NCBI taxonomy): domain Eukaryota; kingdom Viridiplantae; phylum Streptophyta; class Magnoliopsida; order Asterales; family Asteraceae; genus Tagetes; species Tagetes erecta. The sequence continues at coordinate 95,948,930 of CM061487.1, forward strand.
TGTTTATGTTTGTGTTGTTCATATATTATATAGGGAGGGAGGGAGGGGCCAAAGTGACTTTTGAGACTTTAGCTGCTGCAGCTGCAGCTGCATTTCACTTTTTCCATTTTAGGGTTGTCTAGGGCATCATTGAGCTATGGCCTACGGTACTATGTTATGGGCCTTTGTATGGGCTCAACAAATCAGTATTTTTTTGTTATGGGCCTTCTTCTTATGACCTCTAATACATTTTTTTTTTACTTAACAATGTTACAAACTTTAAAACTTACAATGATTCTATAATTTTTAGGATCAAAGTTGCCACAACCTACTTATGGAACGATTAAGTTACACACCTAGCGTTTTAAACGGAAGAGTGTTACCAACGATTTACCAATCTCATTAGCCGCTTATGTGATTCTATCTCTTACTTCTATGTTTAGATTTTATTTTTTTTCAAAAAGCTATATACTTTCTAATCTTTAATGCAATCTGTTAATGTTAAAATTTCCAAGAGCTATATACTTTCTAATGTTTAGCATTACTTATTAAACCCTTATATTTTCTAGTGTTTCCCGAAATCAATCATAGAAGTCCATGAAGTCGTTTAACAGTCTAAATGAAGAACTATTTATTTAAAAGTATTTTGTTTATTTTCTTAACAATTACTAGTTTTTTTTTAATTCACCATACAGAATTGAGAATTTAGCCCCTACCACGCAATCAACCTACCTTTGTTGACCATATATACAACCAAGACAGAATGAACCCTTAGTTGCAAAAATGTCACATTTAGATCACAGATGGTCAAAATATCTGAAAGAAAATTGCCATGACAATAGTCACCCTCAAGGGTCTTTTGAAAAGTAGCAAAAAGTAATCATGCAAGAAAATCAAGTTGTAACTAACCCTACAAACTGAATAGATCAAGCACTGCCACCATTATCCAGAGACAGATCAGATGCAGGCTTTTTAGCTGGTGGTTCAACTGAACTCACAGAGACTCGCTTCACTCCCCTCCCCACCACCCCAAGATGTGTCACCCCAGAATCACCATTTGTGTGAGCTGTTGAAATAGTAGGTGACTCGAATCCAGAACCATTGGCCATCATACCCATGCGCGAATCAAATCCTGAACTGCTGGCCACACCAATGCTCGAAGAAGTCAACCCACCACCACCAGTAGTCTGACCACTTTTCCCCTTGGCTGCCATCATTCCCAATATATCAGATAGTATAACAGATGGCGTTGACACAGTCTGCTGAAGATCTTCGAGCTGCAATTTAACAATAATCATGCATAAATATAACATTGTATTAAGTAAAAAACTAGCATGTGGTCAAGTTTAAAGCTTACCTTCTTTTCAAGTTCACTAGAAAGACCAGTGAGAATCTCAATTTCTTTTTCTTTATCAACAACAGCATTGGTAGTTTGTGAGGCACTGGAAGATTGTCGATTAAGAAGGCCTGCTGATTCACCACTGGCAGGTGGCACTGAATCAGATGATCTTTCTATTTCACCTCTGAGTCGTTGCAAGCGAGACTTGCAAACTGAAACAGCCTTTTGGCAATATGGTATTGCTTCCTCAGCCTTTGAAGCAAGTTCTAGACATAAACATATCCTGAAATTTCTGTAATTATCATATTAAGAAAATGCATCATCGAACACTCAGAATTATAAACCGCTGATCTTAAAAAAAGGATACAGTTCGGCTATGTGACGGCTGTCTGGTTCAGCTAAGCGTTCCAACATTGATAATGCTTTCAGATAATCATTGAGGGAAGTATCAACATCCTCTAAAAAGGGAACACATAATTATGCCTAATATGTTGAGTAAACTTGCAAGTGAATCAACTACCAAATTTACGCATACCTCTCTCCAAAGCTACCTCTGCTAAAGCGGAAAGAATGTCTACTTTCTCCATTGTATCACCAGGTTGTTTTTCAGCAATTGCTCTTGCAACATCAAGCATTTTCCATGCTAAATCCAGGTCAGATTCATCCTCCTCAGCATCACTCGATTCATCATCTTCTTCCTGATCTTCATCACCACCATCTATTATCCCAGAAAACCAAGCATGATATATCATCTACATTGTATATTATTTGAGCACAAAAACAAAGTTACAATACTATCTTTATCCATCAAACCAAAATCTAGTTTTATCTCTGCTTACTATTGCATTGATCTAACAAACACACGTTTAAAGTATGCTACTTTATACACATTTGCAGTATGCTTCTGCGTATAATTAACTTTTTTGTAAAGTCATAAGTGATGTTACCACCCACTTTTAGCTTTACTCGAAACAGAAACTTCCCCACTTTCTGCACCCTTAGCAGAATCATCTTCAGCAATCGCCTCCTTCTTCGAAACCGAACCTGAAACCAACGGATCAGACTCTTCTTGAGCCTTGTATAGAAGTGCACAACCGTATTTATAATACGACCTCACGCATTCAGGCGCAAGCTCGCCAAAATGTGCAGCCCTAATCACAACAATACAATAAAAAAAACACACACACATCCTCAGTAACTCAAATCACAAATGCTAAACACTTCAAGTCATAAACATGTAAAAAAACAAAAAGAGTTGAAATGGTGAATTAAACTGTATGCTTAACTAAATCAAAACAATAAACCCTAACCTGATTTCTAGGGCACGACTGAAGCAATCAGTTGCTTCGACGTAATCTTCATCTTTGTTAGCTTTAGATCCTTTCTCCATCAACTCTTCTGCGTACTCGAGTGATTTTTCCCTTTCTCCGTCGGACGTGATACCAGATGTTTCGGCGACATTGTTGTTGTTGCAGGAAGATGATGTGCCGCCCAAACCTGTAGAATCGATTACGGCATTAACGGAAGCTGACGCTTGATCGACGCTTAGTGAAAGCTTTCGTGAAGTCGGAGCTTCGTCGGCCATTGATGAAGTGATAACAGAAATGAATTGTGGGTAAATGGGGCTGTGTTTTTTGAGTTTTCACTAGTACTTGAAAGCCCTTTTGGCGGAAAAGTTATGTTTATATGTTTAATGGCTCAAAGGAAATAGGTTAGGTTCGGTTTGATCCGTTTGGGGTTTGCAAAACACATACGTATTTATCTTTGAAACGTCCACATTTAAGCGGGTTTTTTTTTCAAATTCATAAGCTATTGGTATATATTTGTGGTTATTGGTTAATTTGCAGGAAATGTTGATTATAAAATGATGTTTACAATGCATAAATAGGTCCTGAATTTAATTAGATGCTCAAAATATGCATTTTACAAATGTTCTCCAGAGTATTAGAAGGAATAAGAGAATTAATTTCAATACATTTAGCATAATCTATGTTGCAACCACAAACTACATGACAAAGTTTCATGAGGTACACTAACAACATAATATACAACACAACACCTTCCTGTGCCAATCAAGCTGACGCCCCAGTCGCCAAACGCATCCGCTTTGGACCTTTTTCATCATTCTGATCACCTGCTGCTGCTGCTGCACTCACAATCTTGTTGTTTTCTTTAGCCTCAATTGAGCACCTCTTGTATGGTTTGAAACCTGTATGACGATGATTCAACTTCACACTCCCCAATCCTATTCTCAGCGAACCTTCTTCACCTCTCAATACTGCCAAACCATTACCATTACTCTCACATGGTTCCTGGCTCAGTCTGTTTAAGTCCAACTCGCTATTGTTGACCATATGTTGTTGATACTTCTTTGATATTGCCCGAGTATCAGAAAAGCTTTGTGGCAGTACTTCTCTGGAGAAGAGTGCTTGAAAAGCAAGCCGACCCTGTGAGTCAAACGTTTATAAACAACAAATACAGATTAAATCACATTTATGTTACTAATTTTCAAAAGATGTGATAAAAACATAAACTTGCGATAGATTGAAGTTACTTGCCTCTTCAGAGACCTCCTTCCATGATTCGTTTGGAGTAATAGTGCTTCTACCCCTACGTGAGTTAGACTCCTTAACATCTGACACTTTATCTTCTTCCATTTCTTTCGCATGCTTCTCTAAAGCATCCGTCTCGATATCACTGCTGGAGGTGGTGTTAGAACCACACGATGACCGGTCAACTTGTTTTCCAAGATTAGTCAACTTGCTTGAATCCACCACTGGCACCGGTTCACTGGTATCAACAGGACTTGCTTCACTAATTAATTTTTTTTCAGAGTCCTCGGATGAAGACAGATCAGCAGCGGACTCAGTCTTGTCCACGTCCATCTTCTTTTCTTGCAAAACACCTTCTGAAGGAGCCTTATCTCTTCCGCAATTGACTAGATTACCATCTATTGGTGTCCCAGACGTAGAGCGATAAACCCCTTGGTAAAAAGGAGTACAAACAGGAAGCAGACCATGAGTTGACCACCACGCAGTTGCAGCTGCTACTGTAGCAGCAGCAATGGCCGCCACGCTAGGAGCAGTAGTCGCATCGTTCAACTGATTTTTTGAAAAAGAATCTGCAGAGAACGCTTCAGTGGTCACAGGATGACAGTATTTAGCTGCAAAACTTGCCGCTGCATGGGCTGCAGGATTTTGTAGCAGACTTGACACAATGAGGCTAGAGATCGTAGATGAAAAATGAAGAAACGATCTGTGACTCTCTTGGTTATCACTGAAATGATTGAAAAGAGGATGGAAGGTAGCACTATTATGATAGCCACTAGTTGCGGACGCTTCTGGTATGTTAACTGATAGGTTAGGGATGGGGTGTTCATAACCTTCATTGACATCTACGACTTGTACAGGAACATGCCTTGGGCATGCTCGCACACCTTGCACATCAGTGATCATATTCCCAGGATTATCAGAATATGGAGCATGAACGATGTTTTCATGCGAAGGGTGTGAGCTCCCGGATAGTGAGATATTAGATGAAATATCTGTGTTCTTGAAGCCATCATGATACAGTTCTTGGTGCTTTCTAGTTTCAAAAGTGATGTAAGATTCATTTGGCCTGGAATTTTCTTTCTCTAAAGACGACGCTTCTTGAGGGTCTTCAGTAGTACCATTTTGAGTTTCGTCACTTGTTTTTCTATCATCTACTTTTTCTTTGTGATTGGTTTTACTTTTCTGGTATAGAAAAAAATTGAATGAAGTAAGCACAACACAAGTACACTTAAATAGCAAGCGGATATGTAACACCAAAAGTTGCATACCGCGGGGAGCGGCTTTCTCTCTAGGTCCAGTGAATGCAGAGAAGACGCTAAAGCAGTTTGTGTATCGTCTTTTTGTGGCAGCAGTGTATGAGTTTTTGGGTCGGGTTTTCTAGGATAAGGATAATTTGGTTTCCTTTTAGGACGTGGAGGCGGGATTTCCATGTCAAGAGCTTGTCCGATTGGAATTCCTTTAGCAGCAGCCTCCTTTTCCAGCTATTAACAACAATAAGGAATATATATTAAACATGATCCAAATGCAAGGCACATATTAATGTATCACTTATCTACCCATTTAACCCGTTTTAACGACTGTTCTTATAGAATTCCAGAGTTGAAGTTCTGATTTATGTGAATCGCACTTTTCATTTGACATCAGGTATCATCCTCCATAATTCATTTCCATTTGAGTGATTTCATTAACCGTTATTTGTTTACATTGATGAATTCTATTGCAGGATTAATATTAAGCAAACACTTACCTTTAATGTGTTCTAATTCTCTCCTATGCCAATGCTAAATGATCTTACTGCATAATTAGTGTTAGCTATGCCAACGTTGGATAGTCTTACTGTATATTTATTGTTAACTGCTTCAGTGGCTAAAATTTAATGTTAAGATGCTGAAACCTAATTTTGAGAATATGCCTAAAATGTCACCAAAATACATATGCCTAAAATGTCACCAAAAAGTGATAAAAAATATAATATTTATAAAAAAGGAAAAAAATAGACATTTCAGCACAATTAAAGTAAATCAGCACATGATATTTGGAGAACAAATATCAAACAGCAAGAAGACTGCAATCTATTATGGTGTATTTGAGATAAACGGCATTAAAACACATATGCGAAAGAAAGCAATGACCTTTGTAAAGAACTTCTGTGCATGACTTCTGATCTGCACTGCCGTCTTCGTTCCAATGTGTTCTGCAGCGGCCACAATATAAAAAGTCCCCAATTTAAGGTGAAAAACATACATAACATAACATGACATAATGCCAATAAACTCATCATCCAGGCTTAAAATTAAATCAAATTAGCAGCAAGATGAACCAAGAATATATAAGGGTTTTAGAAATCATCAAAATTTCAAAACCTTGGTACCAACCTTCTATACGTTGCCAAGCTCGCCCATATAGTTTCAGGGCTTCTAAAAAACTATTATGCTCTTCATCAGTCCATCGTTCACGTTGTTTTGTTATTGTATATGGTTTTCTTGTCTGGAATAAATTTGATTTAATTTCCACAACACATCATTTCAGTCATATATAAGCTAGATTAACTAAAATAACCTTGATATTATATTTTTCCTCCAAGGCGGATGAATTCGAGTCCATCTAGCTGCTGCTTAAAACCCTCAGCAACAAGTATGCCACACAAGAACAACCTTCTTTCATCCCTCTTAACAAACACTCACAATAACCTGATAAAATAACACAACACTAGTGCAGAAAATAATTAAATCTAACAAAACCATAAGCCTATTCACTGCCCAACATATCAATAACTATATCAATATCAATGATTGTACTTGAATCATTACACAACAACAATTTAAGTACAAGTAAGAAGATGGAACAATACTAACCTAACCAAAATGAGGTTGATGGTGCCAAAAGCCTTTACATATCATAAAAAAAGAAACATAATAAGGTTTAATGAGTAAGAACAACATGAAGAGTGAGTTAAAGCATACATACTAATCATGGGTTGAAGTTAAAGTTCAGATCTTGCATATGATGAACAGGGTCACCGGAGAACATCCATTGACGGTGGTTATACACGACCGGAATCTGAGAGGAGAGTTTGGATGAATCTGAGCCACAAACAATTTTGGGTTGTTGATTTTTTTAAGTTTAATCTGAGGCTGGAAAACTGGGAAGGGTCAATGGTTGACACGTGGAGTGATCTTAATGGTGGGTAGATAACAGTGTTGCACTTTTTGTTTTTGTGTTACCAATGTTGCTGCAACTTGTAAGGTTTGGTACAAACCACTCATCAAATCTACACCACAAGTTTTTCCTCTACGCTGGTCCAACCAACACATGCCAGGTGTTCACTACTTCTGTATTTCTTTTCATTTTCCTTCTGTGCCTTAAAAAAAGGAAATTGCAATTTCAACTGTTTTCATTACACTTTATTTTAACTTTTTAATAGTTTGAATATTTAAATGATTAATTCTTAGTTATGTTTCTGTTAGGAGCGTCAATTCCCGACACGACCTGAAACACGATCCAAACACGACACGAAAATAATCAGGTTTTGGATTGGTAAATTTGAACCGTTTAAAATACGGGTCAGGTTCGGGTTGACATGTTTAAAATACAAGTCAGATTCGGGTTGACATGTTTTTAAAACGGGTTGACCCGCCAACCCGTTAACATTTTATTATTTTAAATATAAATATATATACTAGTACAACACATTCAAAAGGATATAAATATTTAATATATATATGAGCCGTTCAAAAAACTTTAATAGATTTTATTTCAATAAGTACTGCCATTTCACTCAAGTAGTGCAATTTCCCAATAACAAGTTATCAGACTTATATTCCCAAGTTTTAATCAAGTTGAAGACTCTTCATTTTCACTAACGGGTCTCCCTTTGTCCCAGTTATCGATTCTCAATATGCTCCATTATATATGTTCACCACGTCATATGTGCATTCTCCACCATCTCTTCTCAAAGATCTTCAGAAATTTAACGAGGTTTATTTCTTGGCAATCTCTTCATCTAGTATAAACTTCAATATAATGTTCTGGTGTTTTTTTTATCTTCTTCTCTAAAGATTTTGATTAATCGTTTTGAATTTTAATGGATGTTTTAAGCACACAAGTTGTTTGATTAATTGTCTGAACTAAACTTTTTCTGACGTTTTTAGCTTAAACACTTTTCAGTTCCTTTATGTTCAACGATGCTAACCTATTCCACTTACTCTTTTGTTGTTAGATTATGGATACCACTGATATGAAAGACGAGGTTATCATTGATGTTGAAAGAGATGATGAAATGGAGAGCAATGATCCAAAAAATGAATCTCAGAGTTTAGCCTCTTGAAGAAAAAGAAAGCATGAGAAAGTGCAGGAATTGAAGAATTAAAAATTTTAGTTATTTTGAGTTTAGCTCTAATCTTTTGACTTGAAAACTTGCTACTTGTTCTTTTGGTTGGATTTTAAGTATTTTGGGAACATGCTTTATGTTTTATGGATAAACTTGATTTGGATTTTGACATTTTCATGTTTTTAAACTTAGCATAACAAATTAACATTTGGGTTAAACGGGTCATATGTGGGTTGACCTGAAATTATATTATCCGGGTTAGGGTTGCAAAATTTGACACAAATATGAATATGGGTCAGGTTAGGGTTGCATAAATCAACCCGCCAACCCGTGACTGTGACATCTGCCCCAAACCCGAACCCGAATGCCCGACTCGAACCCGAAGTTGTTATCCTTTCAATAGAAATCGTATTTATTTTTCTTCAAAATGTAACGTTTATTATTATTGTTGTGAATAAACGCATTTAATTCTACGTTATTCTCGTCACAAAATATTCACGCATATCTAATAATTATTATTCGTGACAATAAATCTCAAAATATATATAAATAAAAATATATATAGCTCGTAAAAAAAGATTATCGAAAACGTTAAACAGAAACGATTCAAAGTCTCGAAATAGTCTCTTAAAGATATGAAAGAGCTAAAACTATAAAAACGTCACTTATATAATTGTTACGTTTTAATTTAGTTAAGTTAGTTAGTTAAAATATATACATAATTAACTTTGGGCTAGAATTGTCAACTTTCAAACTAGTAATTAAAGTTTAAAACTCAACTTATTAAGTTAATGAAAGACAAAGGACCAGTTTTGTAAATTACGTATCCACCCAGCCCCCACCCCCTTGTACCCGTGTTTCCGACGACTCCTATGTCCGGCCACATTGGCCGGAAAATCCCCGAGCTCCGGCGAGCCTTGTTTTGGGTGATTTTTACACTTCCAATTCAATTAAACATATACAAAATGTGCGTGTGTATGTTTCGAACTCGAAACCCTGTTCAATCCACTGTTTAATCACTTGATTCAGTGTGAAATTGCAAAGCAAAGATGCGGTTTCAAAACCCACGAAATCAAACCGTCCATAACGTATCAAATCAATAAATCTCCTTAAACCAAAACCATCATTGTTGCGTTTTGAAATCAATGGTGACAATCAATTAACCGAAACATCCCACATTAACATCCAATTAATCGTTTTTCACTCGTAACATACCTTCAAACCATTCGACTAGTTCTGGATCACTAAAACACAATTCAACCGGCATACACAATCCTCCTTACCTGCTATTGTTCACTATTGTTTCAATTCCTCTCAAAAACATCAAGAAATTTGTATTTGATTCTCAAACCCGTCGCATCTGGTTCATCAGTTCATCGACTCATTTCTTCATCAACCAAGTAAGTATCATATATCAAAATGATCGTGAGTTCGTGTAGATTAAAAGCCCTCTGTTGGTTTTGGATTTGGTTAACAGATTTAAACGAATTGGATCAATCTTGTTCTAGGGTTTATGTTGGTATGGGTTTTGTTAGATAATAAGTTAAAAGAATTTAAAATCAAGTTGAATAACAAAACATTGATCTGGTCTGGTGGTACTGTGGTGTTTTCGTGTAACTGGTGGTCATGGGTTCGAAACCCTTGGCCTACGTTTTTGGTTTTTCTTTTCACTTTAAACATTGAATCATATATTTCTAAATACTTTCTTTAACTTTATAATAAGTATTCATTACAAACATTGTTTCAAGAAAAACATATATTATAACGTTTCGTACCAAACCCTAATTTCTAAATTGTATATGAAAACCCTATTTCCCAATTGTATTTCAAAACCCTAATTCCTAAATTGTATTTCAAAACCCTAAATCCCCAAATGGTATTTCAAAACCCTAATTCCTAAATTGTATTTCAAAACCCTAAATCCCCAAATTGTATTTCAAAACCCTAAATCCCAAATTGTATTTCAAAAACCCTAAATCCCAAATCTTAAATCCGAAACCCTAGAAGTTCTAGTTTCTTGATTCTAGTTATTGTGTTACTTGCTTCGTTTCTAAATAAGGTTTTCCCGGTTAATTAGGTGATTCTAATATCTGGGCGATCCTCGGTTCTTTCTAGTTGCGATTCTAGTGTTACTATTATCTTTGGATTTTAAGGTGAGTAAACTCACTCCCCTTTTTACTGGTTACGTTTTGGGGCTGAAATGCGTGTTTCTATAATACAACGGTTTCTTTTGATGTTTCTATTTTCGAAAATGAGATCATTAGATGTGTTAATCATGTTTGGCCGCATGTAGCAAAATTGTGTGATAGTCAATATTAGTTATATTATCTTGTAATTTCCACCGGACAATGTTAGCGCTAATGGCTTGACAAGCCCACCTACATTAATGGCCTGATAGGTGATTTGACCCGGCGATTCTTTGGTTGATTCTATGTTACTAGTTACTACATGTGATGCTTGATGCTACGTCCTACGATGCTATGTCCCTTAGATGCTTAAACATTTTTGATAACTTGCATATCGAGACGGTTAAATGACGGTTAAACGATGGTTATCAATAAATGTAACATGAGTTGGTTCCTCATGACTTGTTGCTAAAGGTAACCCTGCGGGGTCTATGATACTTGTTTCTATGTGTTTCTATGGTCACGGTTGAGATATATATGATGAAATTGCTATGCACATGAGATTGCGAAACACAATCTATAATGATCTCGGATTTTATACTATGTACTATTAATTGTGTTTTACTCACTAGCTAATTCTTTAGCTAACTTATTTTACACGTTTTTCAGGTGGAGTTTGATTCGGTTTTGTTTCAAGACACGTAGGATGCTTCGGACCTAGAATAAAAAGGACAATAAATGATATTTATTTGCCGTTTCTGTTACGATTTTAAGACCGTTTGAATGCCTATTTATGTCACGACATGATTGCTTAATTAATATTAAAATATGCTTTTAGTGTGCCATGTGCTTTGTACTTTGATATCCGATCCACTTGACGCGCCCGGTGTTTTCCGCCGCCGGGCGGGGTGTCACAGTTTGGTATCAGAGCCATGGTTATAGGGAACTAGGATAGGGTATTAGAAACACACCGTCCTAGACTATAACCTAAGAGTCCTTAGTGCAAATAGATGTACTTAGGAATTCTTTTGAACTTATTTGTTTTACTTCTACGAACCTTTCTATGCTTTTCTTAATCTCATTTCTTATCTGATTTCGCGAAGGAGCTACAAGAGACTCGTCTGTGTGATTGGGATCTTCTCTTTGTGGAATCTCGTCATCGTCTTAAGTAAGTTTGAAAACGTGAGAACGTGTGCAATCCGGAAGGGGGAACACCTGTATCACGGACATCCTGTCTAAGGCAAAGCATTTCGTATAAATCTCTTTAAGAGACCTGTATGCTTACCTGGGGATGTACGAGATGAGTGTGAACCTATAGGCTAACGCACGCTTTCTCGAATACGTTGAAAGCGAACTTAACACTTTGATAAGTCATTAGTGTCCAAAACCAAGACACACTCCTAAGCCATTGAAAGTTCATTTACTTAATGATTCTACGATTTTCATTCCTACGATTTATAATTGTTTCTATGAATTTTTATATTGACTTAAATAATATTCCAACTTCATTTACTAATGTTTCTAAAGTTTCTAAGTGATTTTCTATGAAACGTTCAAAGGATTCTATGATGTTCTAAGTACTATCACTATTTCATTTAATCGAAATTTCCGAAGTTTCTAAAGTTTCTACGTGATTTTCTACGGTATATTTAAAAGATTCTATGATATTCTAAGTGGAACGAGGTGCTAATATTACATCGGATGTTTCTATCGGTCAAAGATGTTGCTACAAAACCGTGTTATTCTACGTTTCATCATATATTCCATTTGTTTCTAAGCTACAATAATACTTATGCGGTATACTCGCTAGCTTATCCATATAACACAATTACACCGTTGTAAACCAAACATTTCAAATCAAAACTAAGACATACCTCAATCGAATTATCCAAAACTTCAGATCATGCATATATCAATTACCGAATTCTAAGTCGTATTTCTAATCCTAAATCAGTTATCGACTCTCCAATCAAGGGTTCTTTATGATTTCTAAGTTTTAGTCAAGGCCAAATTCCATAACTAAATAAAAGCTAACGGATTTTGCTATTCTTATAAGCTAATGTATTTGAATCGAACGTATACTTCAACTTGACTTCTACACTCAAATAGATTCAAAACTACTCATCTAACTACAAGATTCTAATCCAATTTCTAATCTATCATTACAACTATAAATCTACTACCAAATTATGAACTAACCATCAAAACAAGTACTCGTTAATCAACTAGACGATGCTATCCATGAATTCGTTATCCAAATTTAACGAGAACTCCTTACACAACTATTCCCGAACTCATTCAACTAAATGTTTTCATCTATACATATGACCACCAACGAAATTCTACGCAACTAGTCTTCATGAACTAATCCAAACTCAATGTGTTTCATTTATAAACTCGTTACCCTAACACAACGTGTAATCAATGGACTTTTGTAAAACTAACGGTATTCGATTCTATTAAAATAATTCTCTTATTTTTCCCAAGCAAAAATATATATACATATATATATTTAAAAAAACATAATTTTAATAACCTTTTGGTCTTAGTATCTTGTAAGAAAAAAAAAATAGAATATATATATATATATACATATAAATTTGGTGATAAATGGTTTCTTTAAAAAGTGATTGGTCATTCTAACATCGGCCAAATATTTACACAAACATTTTCCCGTTTCTCAAATACGACACAAAGACTTGCAACAAACACCATAACTTCTGTTTTTCCAATACCAAGTACTTATAACTTAAATTGTGTCGTTTATTTCCAATTCAATTCTTTTATCTATGGTAAAGATTAAAACTTTCAACTTTTTATTTAGCCTTTAAAACTACATTATAGAAAAACAACGCCATCTCTTATAAACTTGTTTATCTCCATAGTCAATACATGTGGTCTAACTAAAGCGGTTGGTCATATAAATACAAACACCTTAAAAGCTAAATCCAATTGGAACTAAGTGATCTATTCATTCGAACTATAGATTGAATTATCCGCATTATCAAATTTTCTTGAAACTAGTTTTTCTAAAGATCCCAATAAACTATATTATTACATGTACACCATCATTTATTTCTTATGAACTGGTCAATATCAGAAAACCTAAATAATTACATCTTACACATATAAAGTCGATTTTCACAAACTTAAGTGTTACTATCCTAGTACTCGAATTTGACTATCTATATCGTTGAACAAAGTTAATATGAGCAATGTCTACCTAATAGACGTTACTTTCTTCTGAACCATCAATCTACTTATCATCTTAATATGATTTTCCCAAGTACTATTTCTATCAAGTATGATATCAATACCTATACGTATCATCATTTTAACCAAAAATTGTTGTGTACTACAGACCCGCACGTGATCGAATGAACTATGGAGTCCATGCAAAAACTTAAGTAATTACGGGTGCACACGGAATTATGAAAGTTAGTGCATGGGGACCATAGTAAGTTTTGTCTTGTGTAGCTGGGCATATTTAATCATCTTATTTTTACTTGACTTATTTACTCGTTTTACTAATTGCATATAAGCTACTTAATTATGTGTAAGGTTACTTAATTCGCTTCAAACATTCTATTAATCACGACTATTCTCGATAATCATTTAAATAATTCTAAATCCATATACTTAAAATATTTCATTTGCAAATTGGTCTCCTAATCTATTCCTATATTGAGTAGCAAATAAAATTTATTCGAATCTACATACAAATAGTTCTACCGAACTCTTATAAGTGAAAAGAGTTAAACAAACCATTCTCAATGAGACAAAGCAAATTAAAAATAAATAACTTCTTAATCTCGTTATTTAAAATCGTGTATCAATCAAAATGCTCACAATTCCATTGATCGAATTCTCAAGAGTTTCTTGCGAGATGAAACTCCCTACGAAAGTGGGCAGTGTTCATCTCGTGTTTCATGTTTCTAATCTGAAAAAGTACTTATCCGATAAAAATTCATTATGCATATCGATAATGAATCGATGCAATTTATTGAACGGTCATTGGAAATTATGGACCGTAATGTCAAACGACTCAAGCGTAATCAGATATCAATCGTTAATGATCGTTAAAACTCAAAATGTGAATATGAATCTAAGACCAAATGAATGTTAAGTATCCTCATCTTTTTGCTTCATCTTCTTCTGCTTCGGTTTGAGCAAATTTCGGGACGAAATTTCTATAAGGAGGGGAGACTGTGACATCTGCCCCAAACCCGAACCCGAATGCCCGACTCGAACCCGAAGTTGTTATCCTTTCAATAGAAATCGTATTTATTTTTCTTCAAAATGTAACGTTTATTATTATTGTTGTGAATAAACGCATTTAATTCTACGTTATTCTCGTCACAAAATATTCACGCATATCTAATAATTATTATTCGTGACAATAAATCTCAAAATATATATAAATAAAAATATATATAGCTCGTAAAAAAAGATTATCGAAAACGTTAAACAGAAACGATTCAAAGTCTCGAAATAGTCTCTTAAAGATATGAAAGAGCTAAAACTATAAAAACGTCACTTATATAATTGTTACGTTTTAATTTAGTTAAGTTAGTTAGTTAAAATATATACATAATTAACTTTGGGCTAGAATTGTCAACTTTCAAACTAGTAATTAAAGTTTAAAACTCAACTTATTAAGTTAATGAAAGACAAAGGACCAGTTTTGTAAATTACGTATCCACCCAGCCCCCACCCCCTTTGTAACGCCCCAAAAACCGAAAGTTGTTGTTTATATGTTACGTTATAACATTATATGTCTTTTAATATGTGTTGTGGTAGTATAATTATACTATAAGTGACATTAGTTGTTTGCATGGATTTAAAAGAAAAGCATGTCTAAAGTTGAGGGGTTAAACATGTTAATTTGAAAGTTTATATGAAAGGAGAGATTTTATAGGGGGGTCATTTGACATAGTTCCAATATCCTCTCTCTCTCTTCGATGTTGATCAGGAAGAAATGGGTTTAATGAGAAACTCATAAACTTGTCAAATTGAACATTGAAATGAAGGTTTGAGTCTTGCATGATTGAAGAATTGTGATCATCTAGTAATTTCATACATGAGGTAAGTGAAATAATTTCTTTTGATGATGGTTATTGGCTAGAGACTCAATGGATGGTGTATGAATGAAATTAGTTGTGCTTAGGGATGAATCTTAGCCTCCTATGTGAATTCTAGTAGAAATTGTACTTATAATTGATGATTGTGTGTTAATTTTATGAAATTAATATTTTGAATGATAGTGTTAGAGTAAGAGATAATGGGTATAGCCCATGACCATTTTTGGTCAAGTTGATGAATAGATTACAAGATTTTGATATAGTTGCTATGTTTAGTGATTTTGGAATGATATCTACTTGATCTTATACTTGAGGCCACAAACTTGGAAAGTTAGGCATGAATGACTTGTGTATTATATTTAGATGGTTGTATGCACACCAAGTGTTTGATGAAATGCATAGATGAAGATAGCATGTAAAGATTGGATGTTAAAACTTGACAAACATGAATGGAATGTAATAAAGGATGTAATTGGTTATCCCCGAACTAGGTGTATTATGTTTGCTTTAAAAGTCTATTTAATATGTTACGTTTCATAGTTGAACATAAGAAGGTAATTTAGATCGGAAGTTAATCAAAATAATATATAAAAGTTGCTAGTCGGAGAATATAACATGCTGATTGGACTTAATTTAGCTTATGTCCTGTTTTTGTAAAAATCATATTAAATCATAGAAAAATCCGGTGAAGGAGTGCTATATATGGATGAAAAGCTCCTTGAGTCTACTACAGTTCATATTTGAACATGAAAGGCTAAATAAAATTTTAAGCTGGTCAATAGAGTTGATTAGTGCAGCTATGCAGAAAAGTGCTGCACAAAAGCAAGTTTTCTTAACATAAATAAAAGTAGATGTTCAAACATATTTTATTTAAACATGAATGGTTGGTCATATTTGATTATGTGCACCTATATGGGATGTATTGGGAGTGTCTAAGATACTTGAAAATGGGTTGTATAAGTATTTACACAAACGGGTCAAACGGGTTGGAATGTGAATAATCGATTCTATTGAATCTCAAATGTTGCATTATGATGTATGGGATTAAATGTGTGAATGCATGTACCTCAGGGATCATAAGTTTGTATTGTCCTACAACATGTGAATGTAATGCATGTGGTGTAATTAATAGTCTAGTGTCTTAATATGGACATATGTTACTAAGTTGAAAGTTTGTATACATGAACGGATGTGGGAATAACATGGTTAGATTTCCCACATGATAGTAAGATTAGAGAGATCATGTGATACATGTTAGATTGTTTATGTGGCATCATATGAGATGGCAAGTTGAATGGATTGAATTAAAAACAAGTGATTGTTTGTTCATGTCTTATGCATGTTAGTGATTGAACAATGAAAGCTACCATAACGTAGAACTTGGAAATGCTTATTGTTATGAATGGGCATGTATGCTAACAATATTGTGAATGTGATGGCATGAAAGGGAGATATACATGTCAAAAAGGACTCAAGCTTGGAAGGGGCTATCGGGTCAAGATAAGGCAAGTAAACAAGCAAGGACATGGAGAACTCGAGGTAAGTGACTTATGAACCCAACTCTTGGATTGTTAAGTCATGTTTATGCAAAATGTATAATGAGAATTAGAATGAATTGTTAAATTATTGTAAGTCAAGGGAATGGATGTTGTTAGTGAACAAGTATAGTAAATACAACAATGTAAGTAGATGGAATAATCTAGTTTTCTTTTATGGCTACAAGATAATATTGGTGGAAAGCTCAAGAAATATATTTTTTGGTTGTAAATATGATACGGATAGTCATTTAAATGTGACCTAAGTGGATTTTTATAGTTTTTGATGGCCGCAATGCGATATTGGTGGAAAACTCAAGAAACAAGTGAAGTTTTTGATGTTTAGCTTCTGACATGGCCATGTCTGGTTGCGACATGGCCATGTAGTGCCTGAGAAGCCATTTTTTTAGTAACACGGCCATGTTACCTGACACGGCCATGTTCTGCACATATTTCCATTTTGTTTATATAAGTCATTATTTCTAACTTTTTATGGAACCCGCAATTACAAATATAATATGAGCAAGAACGTTAGTCACCTATAAACACGTATGTATGAAATGGTTGAGTATGTAATGGTTGTGTCATGATATTACAATCATGGGAATGATATGTATGCATGTATTATAATGTTGTTAATAGTATCGTTATGTCATGGGCAATGAAAGTGCAGGTATACTAAGGAGGAGCGCATGAGAGGTAAAAGTTAGAATATGGGACTCGGGTTCAAGTTAGTAACCAGAATGGATCCGAACTTGTAGAGACAAGTTGTCACGATCATGGAGTGTTCTTTAGATGCTATTTCTTTACTATTCAAATAATGTATGAAGCCACTTGTTTAACTAATGACATGATTATGTGGTGACCGCAGGTAGTTAGGGTCTCCCTCTTACGAAATGAGGAATGCTTGAAGATCGAGTTAGGACTTGGATTGTACGGGGTCGTGGTCATGTAGTATTCAGACGTCGTGTTTTAATGCATGTTAAAAAAAATGAAAGACGTAACTCTGGAATTGTAGTATAAAATGGTTTTCAAACGTTTATGAATGTTTTATAAAGCAAGAAATTTTCTGGTACGTATTTTCCGCTGCATGAATTTGTTAACACGTCTTAGGACCTTACAAGTTGGTATCAGAGCCCTGGTTTGAGTGAAACAAGTACCACGGGATAAGTACTTGAACTCAAACTTGTGCGCTCTTGTGATTAGTGACCCGTACAATCCTAGTCTTGAACAAAACCCGAAAGTAGAATTGAACGCGAGCTCTCATCTATGATGAAGCTAATTTTGATGCTTATATTAATGTGAGTTTTAATGAACGATGAAAATGTATTGAGGACATGGTATATGGAAGATTTCAAGGCATGTGGATAAGACAGAATGACCACAGGTACGTGATACTAGCATATATTATAACTGGTGGGTGAAAATCTCATTCATGATGGTAAACTGTAAAATGGAACACAATAATGTGGTGTAGAGAAAGATTTTGAGAGAATTTCATGAAAGTGAACCTCACTACCTAGGCTTAAGATAATGATTACATGAAAGCACGTGGCTAGTATGTGGAATGCGCGCCTGGCCAGTGCCCAAGAAGCATATGATACACGTGAGGCCATGGGAATCATTATTGGTATGCCCGGTGAGTGGGAAGTACGTGATATTGTGGAAATAGTGATGAAAGAAACTTGCAAAGGGGTGAACGTGAAGGGTGTTCACTAAGAAGGTTTAAAAAAAAAAAAGAGGTTCTCTTTTTAACACGTATAAACATGCTCTTGTAGAAAACCTCGAAACTTTTACAAACTAACTATGGTGATGTATTAGAATGCAAATTAAAGATGGGTTGTGGATTAAATGTAAGGCTCCAAAGTAAAATAGAGCATTATGTATAGAATGGAAAATTTTGTGTTCGTAGATATGTACGGATAGAACATGTATGAATGAAATTTTGAGTCCATAAGTAAGTATGGATCAAACATGTATAGAATGGAAAAATTTGTGTTCGTAGATATGTACGGATAGAACATGTATGAATGAAATTTTGAGTCCATAAGTAAGTATGGATCAAACATGTATAGAATGGAAAAATTTGTGTTCGTAGATATGTACGGATAGAACATGTATGAATGAAAGTTTGAGTCCATAAGTAAGTATGGATCAAACATGTATGAAATGGAAAGTTTTGTGTTTATAGATAAGTACATATATAACATGTATGAATGAAAGTTCAAGTCCATAAGTAAGTATGGGTCAAACGTCTATTGAATGGAAAGTTTCTAGCGTGTTTTTAAGTAGGATCAAACGTCTATAAAAAAAAGTGTATGTCCATAGACAAGTATAGATTAGACGGGGTAAAGGAGGAAAGATGTTTCCTCTCTAACTAAGATAAGTATGAATATTATCCGTGCCTAATGTTAATAAAATAGTTGGGATACACATGTTGTGTGATTAACAGAATGTTTATATATACATATATATTGCATGAATGAATATAGGTAAAGATGGGCTTTAGCTAATTGTGGAAAATAGTTATGGAAAGTCTACTTAAGAATGTTGAAAGTTTGATTGTTTCGATAAGTCAAACGAGATAAATTGGAAGGTATAAGGCAAGTATTAATAAATTGCATGAAGTATTTATTGTATGGAATGAACGTAACTATTTGGAATATGTCATTGTGGTAAGAAAGTTTAATTGAAAGAAAAATGTATTGAATGAAAATACATTTTTGGCATGTAAGTATGATATCAATTTATGAGAGTCGGGGTAGCTAAAGAGATAAGACCCGAGTGAATCACTTAATAATTTACAAAGAGAGAAAAGTATAAATGCGTACTTGAGTCTATGATTAATGGGAATTAAATAGATTAGTGACAAAAGATCAAAATTTAAGTAGTGTGGAAGTTTGACTTTGAAAGTCAAACTACAGAAAATTAGCAATATAATGAATGAAATGTAAGAATCCTATATAGGAAATAAAAAGTGTGATATGGTTTAGCATCTGATTAATAATCTTGTGAAAGAACTTTAGATAACTAGACATACTGTATGTGAAAGGAACTATGAGTGGACTTTTGAAAATCTAATGTTATGGAATGCAAGTATATGCCTAACTTTTGATTTTGTAGATACAAATGACTGAAGTCTTCATATGATGAAACCACTAAAATCAATGAAAGGTTGACTCTTATTAGAATTAGTCATATGGATGAATGGGACTAATCCGAGTATAGCATGGGCATTGGGATTTGGGCATAAGCATGTCGCTCCGGCTTATGGATCCTTGACTAGTGTGATGAAAGCAAGGTTAGTAGTTATTGAGCTTATGCTTGTTAAATAGAAATTGGTAAAATTGATAATACTTTATATACGTATGAAAGGGAGTCAAATACAATGTGATATAGAAAGTTGGCTTTCAAACTTCAACATCGAGATGATTCTCAACTCGGATTTGTTGTTATTGAGAGTAATCTCATGAACTTGAATGGAAATCTTTAGTCAAGATGGAGTATTCGTATGAAACACTTGAGACAAGTGAACATGTAGCTAATACAAGTAAAGTATGAAACGAACTAACAAGTAATTGGCATGAATGAAATAATTTGAAATTAACCTTAAAAGAGACATACGTGGAAGTTGAAACAATAAGCGACTAAAACTTTGGTCTAACCTTGAGTTATTATGAAGGAATGGGGACAAAATAGCAATTATGTTATGATAATGGTTCAATGGTTGGAAAGTGTTTGTGATATGTGTACATTCATAATTAAATTATATGTGTGTTAAGGAAAGTAGTTAGAAAGAATGATAATAGTATAATGATGAAGTAGGCTCATGATGAGCACTGCTATGACTAGCACAAGAATAGAGAACCATGTATGGTTGGAAAGTTGGAATATGGTAATGATTTTCATAATGCTTGGCAATTGTTTGTAAGTTCTTTTGATAATATATGAATGCAAGAACAAAACATACAATTTTGCTTGTTCACACATAAAACATTTGTATATGCCATTAGTAGGTTCATGTGTTATAGTATGTATTTTGAAGGAATTGAAAGAATAAATAGGAAATAGTAGTGTTATAGTATGTATTTTGAAAGAACTGGAAGAATAAATAAAAATAGTAACGTCTATAATTAATTTAGTAAAATACATCAATATAAGATTTACATGAGTTCCCAAAGATGAATAATGCATAGGGACTCGAGATGTGCATTGTTTTATAAGGAAAGCAGTTTCACACGAACCAAAGTATGTGTTGTAACTTGCCATAGGAATGAATAAACAATTGTATGGTAAGAGTAAATATGGATGAGAGAATGAAAAAGGTTTCGGGGACGAAACCTTCATTAAGGGGGGTAGACTTGTAACGCCCCAAAAACCGAAAGTTGTTGTTTATATGTTACGTTATAACATTATATGTCTTTTAATATGTGTTGTGGTAGTATAATTATACTATAAGTGACATTAGTTGTTTGCATGGATTTAAAAGAAAAGCATGTCTAAAGTTGAGGGGTTAAACATGTTAATTTGAAAGTTTATATGAAAGGAGAGATTTTATAGGGGGGTCATTTGACATAGTTCCAATATCCTCTCTCTCTCTTCGATGTTGATCAGGAAGAAATGGGTTTAATGAGAAACTCATAAACTTGTCAAATTGAACATTGAAATGAAGGTTTGAGTCTTGCATGATTGAAGAATTGTGATCATCTAGTAATTTCATACATGAGGTAAGTGAAATAATTTCTTTTGATGATGGTTATTGGCTAGAGACTCAATGGATGGTGTATGAATGAAATTAGTTGTGCTTAGGGATGAATCTTAGCCTCCTATGTGAATTCTAGTAGAAATTGTACTTATAATTGATGATTGTGTGTTAATTTTATGAAATTAATATTTTGAATGATAGTGTTAGAGTAAGAGATAATGGGTATAGCCCATGACCATTTTTGGTCAAGTTGATGAATAGATTACAAGATTTTGATATAGTTGCTATGTTTAGTGATTTTGGAATGATATCTACTTGATCTTATACTTGAGGCCACAAACTTGGAAAGTTAGGCATGAATGACTTGTGTATTATATTTAGATGGTTGTATGCACACCAAGTGTTTGATGAAATGCATAGATGAAGATAGCATGTAAAGATTGGATGTTAAAACTTGACAAACATGAATGGAATGTAATAAAGGATGTAATTGGTTATCCCCGAACTAGGTGTATTATGTTTGCTTTAAAAGTCTATTTAATATGTTACGTTTCATAGTTGAACATAAGAAGGTAATTTAGATCGGAAGTTAATCAAAATAATATATAAAAGTTGCTAGTCGGAGAATATAACATGCTGATTGGACTTAATTTAGCTTATGTCCTGTTTTTGTAAAAATCATATTAAATCATAGAAAAATCCGGTGAAGGAGTGCTATATATGGATGAAAAGCTCCTTGAGTCTACTACAGTTCATATTTGAACATGAAAGGCTAAATAAAATTTTAAGCTGGTCAATAGAGTTGATTAGTGCAGCTATGCAGAAAAGTGCTGCACAAAAGCAAGTTTTCTTAACATAAATAAAAGTAGATGTTCAAACATATTTTATTTAAACATGAATGGTTGGTCATATTTGATTATGTGCACCTATATGGGATGTATTGGGAGTGTCTAAGATACTTGAAAATGGGTTGTATAAGTATTTACACAAACGGGTCAAACGGGTTGGAATGTGAATAATCGATTCTATTGAATCTCAAATGTTGCATTATGATGTATGGGATTAAATGTGTGAATGCATGTACCTCAGGGATCATAAGTTTGTATTGTCCTACAACATGTGAATGTAATGCATGTGGTGTAATTAATAGTCTAGTGTCTTAATATGGACATATGTTACTAAGTTGAAAGTTTGTATACATGAACGGATGTGGGAATAACATGGTTAGATTTCCCACATGATAGTAAGATTAGAGAGATCATGTGATACATGTTAGATTGTTTATGTGGCATCATATGAGATGGCAAGTTGAATGGATTGAATTAAAAACAAGTGATTGTTTGTTCATGTCTTATGCATGTTAGTGATTGAACAATGAAAGCTACCATAACGTAGAACTTGGAAATGCTTATTGTTATGAATGGGCATGTATGCTAACAATATTGTGAATGTGATGGCATGAAAGGGAGATATACATGTCAAAAAGGACTCAAGCTTGGAAGGGGCTATCGGGTCAAGATAAGGCAAGTAAACAAGCAAGGACATGGAGAACTCGAGGTAAGTGACTTATGAACCCAACTCTTGGATTGTTAAGTCATGTTTATGCAAAATGTATAATGAGAATTAGAATGAATTGTTAAATTATTGTAAGTCAAGGGAATGGATGTTGTTAGTGAACAAGTATAGTAAATACAACAATGTAAGTAGATGGAATAATCTAGTTTTCTTTTATGGCTACAAGATAATATTGGTGGAAAGCTCAAGAAATATATTTTTTGGTTGTAAATATGATACGGATAGTCATTTAAATGTGACCTAAGTGGATTTTTATAGTTTTTGATGGCCGCAATGCGATATTGGTGGAAAACTCAAGAAACAAGTGAAGTTTTTGATGTTTAGCTTCTGACATGGCCATGTCTGGTTGCGACATGGCCATGTAGTGCCTGAGAAGCCATTTTTTTAGTAACACGGCCATGTTACCTGACACGGCCATGTTCTGCACATATTTCCATTTTGTTTATATAAGTCATTATTTCTAACTTTTTATGGAACCCGCAATTACAAATATAATATGAGCAAGAACGTTAGTCACCTATAAACACGTATGTATGAAATGGTTGAGTATGTAATGGTTGTGTCATGATATTACAATCATGGGAATGATATGTATGCATGTATTATAATGTTGTTAATAGTATCGTTATGTCATGGGCAATGAAAGTGCAGGTATACTAAGGAGGAGCGCATGAGAGGTAAAAGTTAGAATATGGGACTCGGGTTCAAGTTAGTAACCAGAATGGATCCGAACTTGTAGAGACAAGTTGTCACGATCATGGAGTGTTCTTTAGATGCTATTTCTTTACTATTCAAATAATGTATGAAGCCACTTGTTTAACTAATGACATGATTATGTGGTGACCGCAGGTAGTTAGGGTCTCCCTCTTACGAAATGAGGAATGCTTGAAGATCGAGTTAGGACTTGGATTGTACGGGGTCGTGGTCATGTAGTATTCAGACGTCGTGTTTTAATGCATGTTAAAAAAAATGAAAGACGTAACTCTGGAATTGTAGTATAAAATGGTTTTCAAACGTTTATGAATGTTTTATAAAGCAAGAAATTTTCTGGTACGTATTTTCCGCTGCATGAATTTGTTAACACGTCTTAGGACCTTACACCCTTGTACCCGTGTTTCCGACGACTCCTATGTCCGGCCACATTGGCCGGAAAATCCCCGAGCTCCGGCGAGCCTTGTTTTGGGTGATTTTTACACTTCCAATTCAATTAAACATATACAAAATGTGCGTGTGTATGTTTCGAACTCGAAACCTTGTTCAATCCACTGTTTAATCACTTGATTCAGTGTGAAATTGCAAAGCAAAGATGCGGTTTCAAAACCCACGAAATCAAACCGTCCATAACGTATCAAATCAATAAATCTCCTTAAACCAAAACCATCATTGTTGCGTTTTGAAATCAATGGTGACAATCAATTAACCGAAACATCCCACATTAACATCCAATTAATCGTTTTTCACTCGTAACATACCTTCAAACCATTCGACTAGTTCTGGATCACTAAAACACAATTCAACCGGCATACACAATCCTCCTTACCTGCTATTGTTCACTATTGTTTCAATTCCTCTCAAAAACATCAAGAAATTTGTATTTGATTCTCAAACCCGTCGCATCTGGTTCATCAGTTCATCGACTCATTTCTTCATCAACCAAGTAAGTATCATATATCAAAATGATCGTGAGTTCGTGTAGATTAAAAGCCCTCTGTTGGTTTTGGATTTGGTTAACAGATTTAAACGAATTGGATCAATCTTGTTCTAGGGTTTATGTTGGTATGGGTTTTGTTAGATAATAAGTTAAAAGAATTTAAAATCAAGTTGAATAACAAAACATTGATCTGGTCTGGTGGTACTGTGGTGTTTTCGTGTAACTGGTGGTCATGGGTTCGAAACCCTTGGCCTACGTTTTTGGTTTTTCTTTTCACTTT
Source organism: Tagetes erecta (assembly GCA_030867185.1). Lineage (NCBI taxonomy): Eukaryota > Viridiplantae > Streptophyta > Magnoliopsida > Asterales > Asteraceae > Tagetes > Tagetes erecta. The sequence goes on from CM061487.1 coordinate 95,974,083, forward strand.
AAACATTGAATCATATATTTCTAAATACTTTCTTTAACTTTATAATAAGTATTCATTACAAACATTGTTTCAAGAAAAACATATATTATAACGTTTCGTACCAAACCCTAATTTCTAAATTGTATATGAAAACCCTATTTCCCAATTGTATTTCAAAACCCTAATTCCTAAATTGTATTTCAAAACCCTAAATCCCCAAATGGTATTTCAAAACCCTAATTCCTAAATTGTATTTCAAAACCCTAAATCCCCAAATTGTATTTCAAAACCCTAAATCCCAAATTGTATTTCAAAAACCCTAAATCCCAAATCTTAAATCCGAAACCCTAGAAGTTCTAGTTTCTTGATTCTAGTTATTGTGTTACTTGCTTCGTTTCTAAATAAGGTTTTCCCGGTTAATTAGGTGATTCTAATATCTGGGCGATCCTCGGTTCTTTCTAGTTGCGATTCTAGTGTTACTATTATCTTTGGATTTTAAGGTGAGTAAACTCACTCCCCTTTTTACTGGTTACGTTTTGGGGCTGAAATGCGTGTTTCTATAATACAACGATTTCTTTTGATGTTTCTATTTTCGAAAATGAGATCATTAGATGTGTTAATCATGTTTGGCCGCATGTAGCAAAATTGTGTGATAGTCAATATTAGTTATATTATCTTGTAATTTCCACCGGACAATGTTAGCGCTAATGGCTTGACAAGCCCACCTACATTAATGGCCTGATAGGTGATTTGACCCGGCGATTCTTTGGTTGATTCTATGTTACTAGTTACTACATGTGATGCTTGATGCTACGATGCTATGTCCCTTAGATGCTTAAACATTTTTGATAACTTGCATATCGAGACGGTTAAATGACGGTTAAACGATGGTTATCAATAAATGTAACATGAGTTGGTTCCTCATGACTTGTTGCTAAAGGTAACCCTGCGGGGTCTATGATACTTGTTTCTATGTGTTTCTATGGTCACGGTTGAGATATATATGATGAAATTGCTATGCACATGAGATTGCGAAACACAATCTATAATGATCTCGGATTTTATACTATGTACTATTAATTGTGTTTTACTCACTAGCTAATTCTTTAGCTAACTTATTTTACACGTTTTTCAGGTGGAGTTTGATTCGGTTTTGTTTCAAGACACGTAGGATGCTTCGGACCTAGAATAAAAAGGACAATAAATGATATTTATTTGCCGTTTCTGTTACGATTTTAAGACCGTTTGAATGCCTATTTATGTCACGACATTATTGCTTAATTAATATTAAAATATGCTTTTAGTGTGCCATGTGCTTTGTACTTTGATATCCGATCCACTTGACGCGCCCGGTGTTTTCCGCCGCCGGGCGGGGTGTCACAGTGACCAATAAACCCGTCAAGCCGCCAACCCGACACGATTGACACCCCTAGTTTCTGTGATGTTTTAAAAAAAAAGGTTAAAGTGTGTACTAATTAGGGATGAGATCGCTACTATCTCTATACTGGTACTGAATTTAGAAAAAATGGGTATGGTACCGGTATTTTAGTACTCGTACTCATTTTGGCTTAATTTTATACTTATCGATATAAGTATATACAGATTAATATAATGCACTTGAAAGATAAGAAGAAGAAAAATGACGGATTGTATAAATTAATTAAAAAACATATTAAATAAAAAATTGTAAAGAAACCATTGTAACATGTAACATCTAACACAAATTGATAATCTAAAAAAAATTACAAAATAACTTAAAGTTGTAAAGAAACCATTGTAACATGTAACATCTAACACAAAATATTCATAACATCCCAAACTTTATTTTTAATAAATAAAAAATTATTTTACGTAACCCGTACTATAGGTTACTAACCGGTACCTCCTAGTACCGATCCTGAATTTTGACAATACCAAGTAGTGGTACCAATATCTATTTTTATCTATACTAGGTACCAAACACTCATCTCTAGTATTAATTTGAAATCCATTCTAAATAAGTAATATCAACAATACTTCAGGGACTAGTGTTGCATTTACACCATTCTCATTTCTCAAAACACAAACCAATTAAAACCCCTTAAACCCTAGAACTCTCCGGCACCGTCACCGGCGTTTCCTCCGTCACTATGCACCACATCACATCATCTCTCCGACACAACCACCGTCATCTCCATCGTCAACTAACCCCCATCGCTTCTGCTCACTACAAAGCCCATAAACCACCGCCACCACCAACACCCCCAAAACCACCGCAAAAGATCGCAACTTGCACCCTCCATGACCAAACATGGGAAGATCCTTACAATTGGATGTCGAATTTGAACGATAAAGTGGCCATGCGTCACATGGATGTGTACATCGAGCAAGAAGAGAAGTACACCGAAGCTGTTTTATCCGACACTGTTCGTCTTCAATCGAAACTTCAATCGGAGATGGCGTCTCGAATGTCTTCTCACCTTTCTACTCCTCCCTTTCGTTGGGGTCCCTGGTAGGTACATTCTGTTTTCCTATGTTACCATTTCAAACCCTATCGATCGCCTCAACACATAGATCAAACATGGTTGTAAAAGTCGCTAGGCGCTAGTGGGGCGGTGCCACCATTAGTCCATCAATAAGGATTAATAGGAAAATTTTATTTGTACATTTTCAAACTCATATATATAGAAACATAAAAAATTTCAGAACTTTATATATAACCTTTCAAACTTATTAATCAGACGCAATTTGTAAGGATTTTGACCGAGATCAGGTAAATTTGTGCTAAATTGAACGAGGTTAGCTAGCTAATTGTACACAATGTTGTAAATGTTGGTTCAATTTTCCCTAGTCTGGCCCTTTAATTGGTAGTCGGTCAAACTTGGTCTGTTGGTCATAGTCAGAACTAATAGGACTAATCGCTCTGATTGGCGAAACCTTATAAATTCTGGCCACATGTGTGTATAAATATATTAACTAAACGTTTTTATAAAAATTACATATAAAAATGTGTGTATTTATAAAAAGTAATTTTTTTTTTTCAGAAAGTTACTTATAAAAATCCTAATTCAGTTAATCGCTAGATGGTATCCGACCACTTACTAGCGCCTAGAAATTTTTACGTGCATGATTGTACATTTGTTTGATCAGTTTATATATTTGCTTTGAACAAAATTGGTGTCTTTTTTTATGTATGATGGTTAGGTTTTTATTTGATTTGAATCATTAGTATTTCTATTGAAATTTGGAGGTGCAATTCAGGTTGTATTATAGGAGGGTCGAGGAAGGGAAGCAGTATCCTGTTCTATGTAGGAGATTAGCTGGCCTTAATGATGAGTTTATTTCACATAAAAGTCCAACAGGTGGATTTGATTTCACTTCTGGTAAGAGGATTGAACAGAAGCTTATTGATTATAATCAAGAAGCGGAAAGATTTGGAGGTAATTGCAGTTTTTGTTTTCTTTCATTTTATGTTACTGGTTTATTAGTGTTGGTTTAATGTCTCAATGTGACTTGATAGGTTATGCGTATGAGGAAGTATCAGAAGTGTCGCCTGATCATCGATTTATAGCATACACCATGTATGACAAGGACAATGATTTCTTTAAGTTATGTGTTAGGGATTCGAATATGGGTGTGCTTTGTAGTAAGCCTCAAGCTGATTGGGTTTGTAATGTGGCGTGGGCAAAAGGGGGCCAAGCATTACTATACGTTGTTACTAATCAAAACAAGAAGCCTTATAGGTTAGATGTATAATATTTATCTTTCCTGTGCCTCTTTATGTTAAATTGATATAATGTATATAGTTACAACGTTTTTTCTTCTTTCTGTGATTTAGAGTGTATTGTAGCATGCTTGGGTCAAAGGATGAAGACGTGATGCTCTTAGAAGAACCAGGAGAAAATGTGCATGTTAATATTAGGCATACCAAAGATTTCCAGTTTGTGACTGTAAATATATTTTCAACCACGTATTCGAAGGTATTCTCTTCATTAACTTTTATTTGTGAACTTTTTATTCTTTCAACTAGCATTTGAAGTGTGACTGTTTTTTAGGTTTATCTGATTAATTCAGCAGATCCTTTATCTGGCATGACACTTGTATGGGAGTGTGAGGCTTGTGCACATTGCATTATTGAGCATCATCAAGGCTATCTTTATCTTTTCACCAATGCTGATAGAGGTGGGCAGTCGGTTGATTGTCATTATCTCCTCCGTAGTCCTCTGTACTATTCTGGTCCTAGAAAGTGGGAGGTTAGTCTTAGATGACTGAGTAATACTAGAGGTGTCAGACTGGACTTGTCAAAATGGGTTGGATGAGGGTCAAAACGGGTAACTTTTGTTATGGGTTGAAATGGTTCGGTTTGGGTTGACCCAACTGTCCTGAAGTTTCACTTTTTTTAAAAATATAGTTAGTGTGTAAAAGTAAGATTTTAAGATTTTAAAATTTTATGAATAAATGATTAGGAGGTTTTATGCACCAAAAATAAAGACTGCAAGTTTGATGCAATCACCCGTTTCTGCTAAAGCTTGTTTTCATTTGACCTAAGATAGAAGCATAACCTGAATTTACGAATTCATAATAAATACCAAGTCGAACTTGCCACCTCTAAGTGACCCAAATGTGCCTTTTTATTTATGTATATCTTTTATAGATTGTTCATGAGTGTTTGGACTTGAGGTGGCTCTGTGTGTGTCATTGCATTTTTTATTTTTTATGGTTGTAGAATGTATTTATTGACGATAAAGACTTTATCATTGAGGATGTTGACTTCAGTAACTCCCACTTGGTACTTATCATCCGAGAGGGTGGAAGATTCAAGCTTTGTTCAGTTGCACTGCCTTTGGCAAGTAGTAAGGTATTATGCCCCAAGAAACATCGATATATAGATATGATGATAGCTGATTATCCATGTATGTTATTCTTACTTACAGTCTGTAAAACATTAAGATTGTTTCTCGCTGTGTGTAACAGGAGGCAGTCCATCTCAGAGATTTATATCCCAATTTTCTACCTCTTCCAGAATCTGTTTCTCAGATCTCGCCTGGAACAAATTATGATTTTTATTCCTCAGTCATGCGGTTTACAATTTCATCACCTGTGGTATGATACGTCTCTGAACTTTTTCATTGAAAGCATGGTCTAAAAAGCGAGTATGTTGTTACTAAGTAATGCGTATATATGTTAAGTATAAATGTATTCAATTTGATCAACATGGAAACAGGATCCATGTGTTGATTTTCTTTTGCGTTATGGCATCTTGTTTTTCTAGGAAATATGATGCTCTCCAAGTCCTTTTGCAGATGCCTGATGCAGTGGTTGATTATAATTTATCAAATGGTAAGTGGGAAATTATTCAACAGCATAACTTGCTCCGTGAAAGGACCCGTGTTCTGTATGGTACAGCTTCTGCTGGTATGAATATATCAGTCCACAATACCGAAGCTAATGCAGAAAATAGTAACACTTGGAATGATCTCTCTGAGTTTTATGCTTGTGAACAACATGAAGTTATTTCTTCTGATGGAGTTACAGTTCCGTTAACTGTTGTTTATTCTCACAAAAGAAAAAAAGGAGGTCAAAATCCCGCGTTACTTCATGGACATGGTGCTTATGGTGAATTACTTGACAAAAGGTGGCGTAGTGAATTAAAAAGCCTTCTAGATCGTGGTTGGGTTATTGCATATGCTGATGTTCGGTTAGTATTCTACATAACTTTTTCATACAAATGGAAACATGAAAAGTAACAAGAATTTTATTAATTTTTATTCTGTTTTATGTTTTGTTTATCAGGGGTGGAGGTGGCAGAGGAAAAAGATGGCATGAAGATGGGCGACGTACCAAAAAACATAATTCAGTTAATGATTATATTTCATGTGCAAAATTTCTCGTTGAAAAGGAAATTGTGCACCAAAACAAACTTGCTGGTTGGGGATATAGTGCTGGAGGACTCTTGGTTGCTTCAGCTATTAATTGCTGTCCAGATCTGTTTCGTGCTGCCGTGCTGAAGGTACATAATTGTTTGCACATTTGATGATTCATTAGATATATATAGCAAATAATCACTTTTAAGGCTTATAATTGTTTTTGTTTATTAGGTTCCATTTTTGGACCCGGTTAACACTCTTTTCCGACCCATTTTACCACTTACTCCTGTTGACTATGAAGAATTCGGGTACCCTGGAGACATAGAAGACTTTGAAGCCATGAGAAAATTTTCTCCCTACGAGAATATTCCGAAGGGTGTTCTTTATCCAGCTGTTTTGGTCAGCTCATCTTTCAATACAAGGTTAAGTTCCACTGTTCCAACATTTAAGTTGACTCTTATGCTTTTATTTTGACATCTTGTTTATAGAAATCAGATTTTTCAGAAAATACCATAAAATGCCAACATGCCTTTTATATTGCACGAAAAATAGTCTCAAACTAGTTTTGGTATATCAAAGTCCCTAAACTTGTCAAAAATGCACGAAGAAGTTCTTGAACCTAATTTTGGCGTATTAATGCATTTAGACATGTCGAGGATTAAAATATACAATGATTAGCTTGAAGGAACTTTTCAAGTGTTTTGAACCCGTTAAGGGACTTTAACATTGAGGTTGAATGACTTTTTCATTTAAAACAAAAAAAAATGTTAGTTTTTTTTAATATCCGCCTTATATTTGCCTTTAGATTTGGAGTATGGGAAGCTGCAAAATGGGTTGCACGAGTGCGTGAGCGCACCATTTATAATCCAGATCATCCTATACTTCTCAATTTAACGACGGATATCGTTGAAGAAAACAGATATTTACAGTGCAAAGAGTCGGCATTGGAGACTGCTTTTCTCTTGAAGATAATTGATTCCTAGACATTGTCAATACAAGAGGTCAATTTTGTATGTACATTTTTGTCTTTTGAGTTGGCTTTTTACCAAAAGGTGTGAAACCTTTATGATGAGCTGGTCAACTTAACTTTGTCACCATGTAAAAGATGCTTTTTTTTCAAGACAACGTGCTAAAACCATAAATAAATAAATAAAAAAGGTTGTCAAACCATCTCCATTAGTTTATGTTTTCACTTTATACCAATCTTTTCACCCAAAGTGTTACATTGGTTTACTTCTGCCAATCCATCATTATCATGTAAAACGGATTATTAACTATTCTAAACTGAATCATTTACTGTTCATTACTATGGCCTATGGGTGTTCATAAGCCATTTGAAATCGGTCTAATCATTCATACAAAAGCGTATCGGCTGCTTTGCTAAGCTTAAGATTCAAATCAGTAGATGGTTCCAATTGTTTAACCAAAGCCGGTTGTTTAACCTCTATCTTTATATATAAAAAGTTCATACAAACTAATGATTTTGAGAAAATGATAATAAAGGGATTAAACCGTCAAACCTCCAAACTGAACCCGCTAAACTAGTTGGTCCGGCTAACCCACCCAACCATGTTAAAACCGGTTGGTTCAAATGTAAACACCAACAATGTACAGAAATTATTTACTAATAAAGTAATCAAAATCCTTTAAACTAACTCCTAACCTTTTGCCCTAAATTCTTTTTCTCACCCCCTTATCTTTTGGTGTTAGGATAGGCAAATTAATGAATTATTGAATAACTGTAAAATATCAATTATTGAGATACAAATATGATTATCAATATTTAAATTGATCAATCATTTCAAAAGGCATACTTTTAAACACCCACTTATTATAAAGAAAATGATTATGTTGTAAGTTGATCATTATTTGTTCCAATACTGGTTTGTATATCTCAATCATATCACGCAAGTCAACAGCATATTGGAAGTGATACTGCAATAATCAAAGGCATGTGTAAATGGCAAACAAACTTTGCTGGCTATGGCCTACCATCCTTATTAAAGTTAATAGTACAAGTTCTACATCAAAATGCTTTTCAAATCCATGGCATTTCAAATTATCAACCTCTGTTTCAAATTTATACAAATGTTACAATTTTGGTCACACAAGTCAGCTGTATCAGTATCGTGTCGTTCTTCTCGTGCATTTGAATCCATGATGGCAAACGCGAAGAACAATTTAGGTTTTAACAAACATGATAGAAAAGATAAGATCCAATAATCTTTCTTGAAAAAGTATGCAACTTTGTAAAGCAGATCAAAATTAGAAAAATGCAATTTCAAGAAACATGATGCATATGAACCAGAATGTGATTTGCCCATTTGGTTTCATGTTTTTAATGCTAATATAATAAACATTACTGGGATATAAAAGCTGTTCTAAACCTTAAACTTGGAATTAAGGAATCAAAACCATGAACCAAATAAAACATAAGAATGAACAAATACATCAGCTTGTTTCCAAGAATAACATCAAGAGATCAAACGATTCAGGCCCAGAAGAAAAAGATATTACCTTTTTTACCATTTCTTGCTGCACCTGAATGATCTCATATTTTAAACCTCAAACACAAAGCAACTTGTAGATTATTCTTCATCTTCCACAACAGTCGAAAGCCCGTCTTCGTTGAAATCTGGATTCAAGAACTTTGCAACAAAAGCCCATAGTGTATAGACATCACTAAAGTTAGTCAAAAATCCCAAAGAAGCAGTCACCACTTCAACTCTAATAAACCCGCTTTTCCCATTTTGTCCTCCGTTTTCCATCGGTTTGCAAAGCGTCGTATCTTCATGTTTTGGAGTCCCACGGTTCTGTTTTGAGCTATCCAAGATCCGTATATGACTAAGTATCCCAACACCAAGAGAGATACCGTTTGCTTCCGCCAATTTTTGAACGATTTCAGGATTGATTAAACCTTTTTTTCCATCCCTTACATTAAACGCGACCGATGCACCGCGTTCGTACTTTATTTTTGGCCCGTATATGTGAACCAATGGCACACTGTCCTGCCCGTTTGAACCAGGTATCCGTAACTGAAGCAGTGATGTCACGAGCCAATTAACCAAAAACCGTAGTCGAAGAGTGGTCTTATTGAGACCCAACATGTTTACATGATCAAGATGCCTACATTTGATCTCGGGTTCCCTCCTGCTTGATTCTTGAACTTCACCATAATCTCCATCACTAATATAATCATCATCTTCAACGTTTGTAGCTAAAAACTCTCCACTTTTACTCTGTTCTTGTAGAGTGAATGATACCCGTCTTTCTTTGCTTCCAGGATCTTGCTCGATTTCATCAACCCCAAAAAGTCGCCGACTACCCGGAAACCGATTCCCTTCTCTCCTACCCAACAACCGGAATTCCCCCTCTGTTTCCCGTCTTATGGCACTTTCTTTTGCCTGAGAAGTGATTTTTGAACTCGACCCGTTTTCCCATTTGCTCGTTTCAGTTTCTTCTTCGATCTCATGAAAATTGTGATGATTTGGAGTATTGTTTGTTGCCTCCGTAAAGTGATTTTCGTGGGGATCTTCCTTAATTCGATCCAGTTCTTGAGAAACAGACATGACAGCCGCGTCAAATGACAACATTTGAGCTTCCTGGTCATATATGGGACTATTAGCTATCTTTGAGGTTGGTTTAGGAGACGATAGCTGTTTGTTTTTGTTCCGGCCCGTGAACCAAAATGGTGGCAGGGGAGAAGTTGATAGCACATGCTTATTATTCACCTGTCCGCCACCATAATCGGACCCTACCGGGCTCTGTCCAAGGTCAATCCATAACGAGTTGTCAGATGACTCGTCTTCACTAAAAACTGGACTCTTCATGACCTCACCAACCGAAAACGTCTCACTTTCTTCAAAAATTGTGCCATCTCTATCAGAGATGTTATCATGCTCCATTTCAGTATCAAACACTTCTCTCACTTGAGCAGAAGTGTACGCGCCAGAAAATGCAGGTAATTGTGGGCCAGGCCGACTTTCAGACACGACATCATCATTCCCGCCAACTTCATCATCTTCAATACCGGCCAGTCCTGGGATTCCATCAACAGAGTCACTCAAGTATAAAGGAAAAACTGGGCTGATCTTTACTATTCCAGATCCAGCCTGGCCCGATTGAGTTTGAAGACTTCGTATTACTGATTTCTTGATGAGCAGGCACCCAAATCCGGTCGGGTCAAACCCAAAAACCCGGTAAAAAGAAGTGATGATAAAATCAGGCCGAAAAAGTGATAACCCAAGTGAATCCATGTCTTTAGGACCCAATGCCCCTGCATCAAGCAACACATGCCAATTGTTTTGTTGAGCCAAAGCCATCCACTGATAAGAGTATTTAGCACCTGTGACCCTCGATTGGACAGGAAAAACGAACAAACCAGCAGCCGAATCTTTCTTTTTCTTCTTTTTGTTTGAAATTTGTTTCCTTAAATCAGTTGAACAGAGTTTCAGTGTTGGCCATTTAAACCAAGCACTCTGAACTTTAGCACCTTTCTCCTTAGCACTCTGAGCCATCCAATTAACCGACTGGCTCTCGTGATCAAACATTGTTAATAACTTTTTATTTGTGTGAAAAGGGTATGATTCTGCTAGAAGTTTAAAAGCAGAACCTCTACTAACAGTGAAAACAAGACCGTATTCGTTCTCAGGGATGTTTAAATACTGCATAATCCGAGTCTTTATATCATGTTCCACGGTTCCTTTATCAGCGCCACCATAAAGAGCATGATTACTCAAATTTGCAGTAATTTCAGATAAAGTAAATGTAGATGACTCCCAAGAATGAACAGTTTGCAGAAATGAAAACAACCCAAATCCACAATAATCAAGGCATACCTTTGGACCAGAATCATATAAATGGGAATAATCATCTGACCTCAAATGATCAATCTTTTCTGTAGATTGATACTTTGGATACATTGTGAGGAACTTGGAGAACGATTGATGAAGATCAGGGATCGAATCTTCGGTTTCAAATGTTCGATCAGCAGCGAGTGCAGTTGCTCTGAGGAATTCTTTTTGAGTTTCGAGTCTTGCGAGAGATCGAGATCTTCCCAAGCCTTCATCTTGATTGTTGGCTGCAGATTCAGAGTCAATATCTTGAGATTTGATGAGTGACCCATCTTCAGAAGCTTCTTCTAAAGCTTCTCTGAGTTTGTGCTCTTGCAATCTTCTTAGAACTGATGGGTTTTTCTTGATTTCATCAGATGAATAAGGGTTTTCAGACCCATTTTTCTTTTTGCTTTTTTTGTCCAAGATTAAAGCAGCACAGTGAGAAATTGGCTTCCATAGTGAAAGATGCATCAGAGCAGCTTATTATGGTTCATAAGCAAGCAAACTCAACTGACCCAAGAAACCTCCACCAACAATTAAAACTGTTGGTTTATTTACACATAAAGTCAAACCCTAATTCCACTAAAAAGGCAAAAAGGAAACAACTTTATAACATTCCAAAATCAAATAGTTTGTCTTAAATAATCCAAACCCTAGCTGGGTCAACACCAATCAAATCCAGATTCAAAGAACAAATGTAAGAGAGCAAGATAAAGATGAAATCTTGAAACTTGAGAAAAACAAGAAACAAAAATCCCCACAATACAAAGGTCAATGCAGCTGTAAACCTTTCGAATCAAGATTTCATAAACACCAGAGAAAATTGAAACCCTAGATCCACAAAGAATGATGGTGAGGAACAAAAAGTCAAAGGGTAAGAAACCCTAATCTTGAAAAAGCCCCAATTTTTAAGCTTGAGTGTAGAAGATGAGAGTGAAAAAAAGCATACCCACCAGATCAATTGCTCATTTACTTCAGTTGTTAATCAATCCAGAAACATACCTCTATGATTGATGATGACCAAGTGTGTGTGTGTATTTGTGTGTGTAAATTGACTCTTTGGGGTTGAAGTTATTTACTCAACAATGCACATGAGTTCAAGCAAGTGGTATGAGCCTTGGCTTATTTTAACTAACACCCTACACTTGCTTTGATATTGTCCCATTTACTTTTCATTTTAATATTTTATATATGGTATCACTTAAATTAAAAGCCAAGCTTTATGAATAAAGTCAATCACAATGTTGAATATAGGATGTTAACCACTTCTTTAATTTATGTCCACTCTCTGTTACTTGAGATTATGTCACTAAGTTCTCTGATTTAATATGGTGATTAAATACTCTAGTTCTGCTTTGTGGTCTAATAATATTAAAGTGATGTATAAAACCGTGATTTAATAGGGTTTTTTTGGTATTCTCACAATGGATGGTTTTTTTAATGATGTTACTAAGTGAGTCAAACTTGGAGCTTCAAAATCATTATGAACGTTAGAACGGTTGACATTCCGTTTCATAAAATTCACCCAGTTTTAGGGTAGTACTTCATGTAGTTAATTTGAATGATTTGAAGTCTTAGAAAGATATTCTTTAACATACTAAGAAGTAAGAAAGAAGTTCGTTAGCTACAATGCCACCAGTCAACTTTCGCACTTTGGCGATTTTAGTCTCATACTCAACTTTGACATATTTATGGTTTTAACCTCAAACTTTGAACATTTTTACTCTTGATGAGTTACCCAACATACAACTTTAAAATAGGATGTCATTTTTCGTTATAGCATACGAGACTTACAGTTTATTTGTATCAATGCATGTGAGAAAAATCACACACACTAGACTCAACCACTAGAACACTCGGCTCCATCGCATAACTTTGTTGCTTTGAAAAATAAAAGCAATTATATTAATCAAAATGCTTTATAACTTTTAATGGTTAAATGCAACAGGAAATAATTTATAGCTTTAGTCGGCCAGTAAATCATTATAGTGTTATAGTATCGTGCTAGATTTAAGACCAAGTTGTGTGTTGCAGGGGCCGAGTCACATAGTTAGGTCTTGCGTATGTGACTGCGTTGATAAAATAAAATTCTTATGTCCCGCACGTCACGACATAGAACCGTAATGTGTCACATTTAAAAAGCGATGAAATACCAAAAGTGAAGTCAAAACGATAACAATATTAAAGTCGTACCATATGTCAAAGTGGAGTAGGAGATCAAAGTCAAAAACTCAACAGGAGCTAAAATGACAATTAGTAAAACCCGGAGATTAAAACCGTAAATACATAAAAAAAATCAGAGATTAAAACCGTATATCAAAGTCGAAGATTAAAATTGTTAATATACCAAACCTAAAGAATTAGTCAAATATGTCAAGTTGTGAAAGTTGGGGGACTAAATGACAAGGTCTTAAAAATGTTTAGGTTTTTGGGTTAAATACCTTTAACTATTGGTCATTGATCGTTGTCATCCTCAAGTATTACTTTGGCCAATATAACTCTCAACTAAACGCTTTGGTGTCCGTATCACCAAAAGTTAACCAAACCACTAACTGTCATTATGTTTTTTTTTATTTGACAAGTCACCGTCACTGTGCCACATAAGAAGAGATACGACACGTCACCGTGTAAAATCATCAAAACATAACGACGTTAGTGGTGTGGTTAACTTTTGGTGATACGAACACCGAAATGTTTAATTCAGTTATATTGACCAAAGTTATATACTTAAAAGTGACAGTTATCAATGACCAATAATTATGAGTGTTTTAATCCAATAACCTTATTATTTATGTCATGTTAATCTATATTACTATTGCATGACCACGCTTTCAATCTTGAGTTAACTTATGAGGAAAGTAGGAAACCAGTTATCATAAACATATTATTTACTAGGTTTAACACTCGTGTGTTACACACGGGTTGAATAAAAATATTTTTAAAAAATTATAATTATTATATTTAAAAATTTAAAAATAATTTTATAAATTATTAATCACAAAATTTTGTCTTTATTAACTCTTGTACTCAATTTTCCCTCTCAATCTTTCTTTTATAAAACAAATTATCTTTTCCCCTCAAAAATTGCCCCCTAAAATCTCTAATTTATTAGATAGATTATCATTTATCAAATACTATAAATAGTATGAACAATGTCTCTTAAATATAAATAAGTTTTTAAGAGACGTTCTCGTAACTTATCTATAATTTGAAAGGTTTACAAATTAAGTTCGAAGTGCATGTTATGATTTATTTGTTGTTGAAGATATAAGAATTATCATTTGTCTATTTATTTATATTGAAGAATAGTTGATAATAACTAGTAAAGCAAGAAGGTCTTTGGGTATTTATTTTTGTATGTGTGTATGAGCGGGGTCTTTTTGGTTTCTCTCACACCTTTATCTGATTTCTCCCATTCTCACCGTTTTCCTCTATTCTCCATATGTTGCTTTTGCGGTGGTTTGTGATGGCTGTTGCATGTGGCCATTTGTTGCTTTTGGGGTGCAAATATTTTGATTTGTGTGGCCTTGGGTTTATAACCCGCGACCGATTGGTAACGTATTTGTTTACTCCGATTGTTTTTTTCCTGGTGTAATTGTGGATTTACGTTGTGACGATGGTGGTGACGGTGACTAGGTGAAACCCTGTGGATGATGATGGTGTTAAAGCCGTCCTTGAACATTTCGGCTGAAATTTTGGAGGAATTTAACTTTATATTGAAGAACCATCGATGATGAACTGTAAATTGGGGGTTGTTTGGATATGTATGGCATTGGGTCTGCTTGCAACCCACCGTTACCGTATCTGTCTATTCCGGGATTTTGTAGCCAAATGTGGATTTACGTTGTGACGATGGTAGTGATGGTAATTGGATGAAACATTGTTGATGATGATGGTGAAGGTGACTAGGTGAGATCCGACTAATGTCGTTTTTATTAAATACAACTGGTTTTTGGCCGGACCTAACTTGATTTAGCGTTTTGATTATCTGCTTTGCTTTTTTCCACGTTTTCATTAGGCATCCATCTGTGACGATGGTTTTCTTCTTTATGTTGAAATATCATTGAAATACCAAATATGTTTTTATTGAAGTTAAATTTATGTTGGGTATTCATCAATGACGATAACTCATCTAAGATGGAAGTTGTTTCGGTCGATTATAAGGCTATGATGATAATACAGTGCGAGTTTCTCCATAAGGGAATCATTCGTTAGCACCCTCTAAGCCTATTTTTTTTTTATTGTTTTGGATTATGCTATTTGAAATTTTTTGAATCCAGGGATGGACATTACGAGGTCTGCTAACTTTTGGGCCTTTTAAATTGTTTCTAGTGAAAATAGTTTAAAAAGTAATAGCCCTGGAATTATTTTGGAACTGTTTCATTTTCGATAATTCATTAATATAAATGATAATAATGTGATGATAGATATGTTTGCTATGGAATTAGTTTTGGTTATGAGTTCTTCGGTTTGATGTTTTTGAGACGTTAACAAATGCGACTAGATGCAAAAATAAATACGGTTGTGATGATATTATGAAAACCTCACTTGTAAGTTGTGTTAACATGAAGGGTGATTATAAGATTCCCTACTTGAAATATGTAACATCACAACGATGATTCGGGTTCATTATCTTAGTTGATGAGTTACACGGAATTGATCACAAATTAAAAGAAAAAAAAGGCTAATGCAACACGTGAACCAGCGCATTTGATTTTAAAAAAATATAAAAAATGTTCTTATTTATTCAAAATATATTTAATTCAAAATCATATAAATAAATATTGATAGCCTGGAAGATAATGCGCATAATAAAGTTTAGTAATGTAGTAGTTATTGGTGGGGTGTGTGGGACCTTTAGAGTCACTAATATGCCTGGAAGACAGTGATATTGTTCAAGGTCAAATGTTAATTGCCTAATAAAAGTTATTTTCTGTCCTTCTCAGATAATTATTTACGCTTCTGCTCCCAACAATTTATTCATTAACTTGGAAATAAATACACCATCCAACAATTTATTTATTAACTTTGAAATAAATACACCATGCAGAATCCAAATATCAAATCTTTGTAAAAACATAACCAAGTTTCAATTTTGTTCTAATTAAGTCACTCAAGTTTAAAAATTGTTCCAATTAGGTCACTCACCTTCATATTTTATTCAAATTAGAGGTTTTAACATGTTGTTTTCACATGTTTTTCTTTACGTTTCAGTTAGGAATTATTTTTTACATTTTTTTATGCTAATGTGAAGCGGTAATATGAATTGTAGATTTATTTTTTTATTTTTTATTATAATTAACATATATTTAAATATTTTAATATAATTACATATATTAAATATTCCGACCCCCACATTCTATCCCTAATTCCTTTCTTGACACAAACAAAATCCAACAATTGCTCGATTTGAAGGTTTAGTCATCCAATTCAAGTAAAATATGCTTGAGTGACCTAATTAGAACAAAACTGAAACTTGATTATGTTTCTATGGCATTTTCCCTTAGTTTTATGTCAAAAATTCACACACTCATTTACGTACTTTTATTTTTCAAACATCAATTTTTAATCTACTTAATGTCATGATTTGAACTATAATGTGATTAATGTCACGATTTGAACCAGCATCTTCTTTCCAAACGGCTCTTGGAATATTCGAAAGAGATCTGATTGGTCATAATAAATCGATACTTAAGAGATGGTGACGATTTTATAATAAATTTGTTTGTAAAAAAAACATCATTATATGATCATTCTACCTAAAACTAGTGCATGTAAACACAAATAAAAAAGGTTATTGGATTTAATCACCTCCAACTATTGGTTATTGGCCGTTGTCACCCTCAAGTATCACTTTGGCCAATATAACTCCCAACTAAACACTTTGGTGTCCGTATCACCAAAAGTCAACCAATTCAAGTCACTTTTGGTTAACTTTTGATTATTTTTTTGTTAGTTTTGGTGTTACGGACACCGTATCACCAAAAGTTAACCAATTCAAGTCACTTTTGGTTAATTTGTGTTAAATTTTGGTGATACAGACACCAAAGTGTTTAGTTGGGAGTTATATTGGCCAAAGTGATACTTGAGGGTGACAGCGGCCAATAACCAATAGTTGAAGGTGATTAAATCCAATAATAAATAAAAAAAGGTAACATTGCATCAGCTACGACCGGTGAAACTTGTGGATTATAGAAGAGAGCTGACGTCACATGTGAATGCTACGTCACTAAGGGGGACATGCGCATACATTCTAATTGTTAACTATTTTATCGATCTTTCATATTTGAAATTTTAAAACCGTAACTAAATTTGATGATTTAATCACCCTCATTTCCTAATAACGTTGTCATATTAGGTGATTGTTGAAGCTAATATGGAACAATGAGTTGAAGCTAAAAAAAGACATGAAAGCAATAATGGAACATATATATGTATTTCATATGTATATATTAAATGCATAAAATTAGTATGTAACAACCTGAAAAAATGAGAAAGTCTTTGACTAAACAATGCAAAGATTCTAATAGAAAAAGCAAATAAAACAACAAAAATAAAACAGAGAGAAGACAAAGGAAACAAGACAAACCAAAAGTTGAGACTATATATGTAAATAATCTATTCCATGGTCAACTCCTAATGGTTTACCAAAAGGCACTTTAAGATATGTGTGAACTGTGTCATATAGTTTGATGATCAAAGTCATTCACAAAAACAACAATCTAATCTTATTTTTAACTCATCAAATCTAAACCATTTTTTCGCTCCAAACTCTAAACAACCATTTTTTAACTGTAAATCTATCATACTCCTACTTCAAATTAATCTACATCATGATCAGGGGCTCAAACTTTTTACTTAAGTAAGTAAACTATAACGTTTTGTCACAGTACTTTTGTTTTCTTTATGGTTATAACAGTTATCACCGCATTATATATTTTTGTCAGTTTTCTTCATTTTATTACGAGTTATTAGTTTTAAACTTTAGAGGCTCGATCAAACTTTTTACTCACCCAGAGCTCAATAAATTTTAAGGATTCTTAAGAGCGACCCTGATCATGCTTGAACATAAAAGCTTCTCATTTAAAAAGCAACGCCCAAAGTTAAATGGGGGCTGGGGAACCATATTAACAAAAAAGTGAATAATAATAATAATAATAAAATAATAATAATAATAATAATAAATAATAATAATAATAAAAATAATAATAATAATAATAATAATAATAATAATAATAATAATAAAATGTTTGTTGCGGATTTTGAACCCACAACCCGAAATCCAAACAACTACCCATCCCAATTCCCAGTCTTGCAAAAAGGGTTTCACTATTATGAAAAAGTAAAAAACTGCTTGATTGATGCAAAGATGAGACAGAAAATAAGGGACAAATGAAATGAAAATTTTAACTAGGTAAAAAATGTAGTTGAATTATGTGACTTGTCATTTGAATACTTTTTCATAGTTTTTAATCTCTCTAGTTTTATAGCACATTCAGACTTTTAAAATTTATGTTGTTATAAAGATTTTATTTTAACTTTTAGAAGCATACTAACAAAAGAGCTAAGTTTAATGGGGGTGATGAATTTCATATGCGTAAGGGCCGGGTAATGAAATTCACGCATTGTAGTTTGCTGCGGACTGCGGTGCCAGCACGAAATGGGGCACAATCCAGAGCCAAAACCTTACAGGTTTGATGTGAACCATCAACATGTGCCAAGGGGTGCAACTTGTGCCGGTGTCAAATCTAACACGAATGAAAAAGGGCGGAGTGATGGTTAGACTTTTGGGGGTCGAATGGGAGGTTTAGTTTTTTGGAGGTTGAGTGAGAGGTTTAGTAGAGTTCGTTTGGCTGTCTTTGTACAACTTTGTACCCAAATTACATTTTGTCCAATAACTTCACCCTAATAAAATTACTAGGTTAAGACTTGTGTTTTACACGCTTGAACGATAAAAGCGAAAAATTTACAAAATTATTACAACTTTTCATGCCGAAAATTAAACGTTAATAATATTATTTCATAATTTTCAAAATAAGGATTATAAATTTTAGAAGTAGTTGAGGAAAAATGTTCCAAGATAAAAGGTAACTATCAAACACTTAATAAAAAAATATTTAAAACACTGATGATATTGATCATGTCAAAATTATCAAACATTAGATCATAAAGATATGTTTTCCACTTTTCCATCATAAGGGAGGACGGAGTCGTCTACGAGGAAGATGACGAGGAAGGTCGTCGTCTACTCCTCGCCACCAGCGGTGTGTTCCTCACGAGCAAGACGAGACGAGATCAACCGGTCCTCTCACACAACAACGGCGTCCACGAGCTCCGGGCCTCGTCCACAAGCTTCGCCGCCTTCTTCTCGTCTACTCCTCGCCGGTATTAGGGGGGGAGGAGTGGTGAGCGAGCTCCTCACGAGCACAACAAGCTTGTTGCGAGAACCACTCTTGTCAAACAAGCTTGGCACACAAGGTGTATAACGGAGTTGGAAGCTCGTGCAAGAAGCTTGATTTGAAAGTTGTGAAACTTTGTTCCTTGTTGGGAACCTTGGGAGGACCATTCCCACCCTAAAGAGGTGCAAAAAGGTAAGAATGAGTATAGTAGAATGATATATTATGATTGGTTAAACATGTTCCTTGTGGGAAGCTTGTGAGAACCACTCCCTCCTCCCTAAGGGGGAGGAGTGGCTCACGAGCTCCTCACAAGCACAACAAGCTCCTCACAAGCACCACTCCTTGTCTAACAAGCTTGGCAAAAGAGATTGAGAACGAGTTTGGAAGCTCGTGAACGAGAAACATGAATTGAACGTTGTGAAATTTTATTCCTTGTTGAGAACCTTGGGAGGATCATTCCCACCTCAAAGAGGTGCAAGGATGTGAGAATGAGTGTAGTAGCATGATATATTTTAATTGGTTAAAAAAGTTCCGTGTGGGAACATTGTAAGAACCACTCCCTCCTCCGTACGCCAAGTTTGTTGTACAATTGTTCGCAACCCAAACATATTTACATTATACATTGAGTTAAGCATATCTATGTTGATACAAATTAACAGTACAAATTTATATGTATGATCAGTGGTGGATTCTGAATTCTTATAGCACAGGGGTGGAAAATCACGGAGGTGAACTCAATAATATATATATATATATATATATATATATATATATATATATATATATATATATATATATATATATATATATATATATATATATATCAAGTTTTAAGATATCTGGGTAAAAATCAAAACTTCTGACAAGATAAAAAGGTAAAACATCAATACCTTGTTATCTTTTGGTAGATATTTATTTGCCATCAAAAAAAAGATATTGTTTTGTTTTACCTTGTTAATTTAGCTATTGGTGTTAATCAATATAAAATTTTTAAATATACAAAAAGTATAACGTTGTAACCGCCAACTGGCTAAGTTAAGCATGCGGTCACCATTTCAGACTAATTTGTCATCGTCATGACTTTAAACAAATGTTTCATGCAATAAATACTAGCACATACATGGACTTTTTGGAAGAGTAGAAATGCTATTATCTTCAAGGACGTCATTTCTTTAGTGAATCGGGTCATTTGTGAAATTAAGGTGACCTGTTCTCTTTGCCTAAAAGCCAGGAGTTGCGAGAGAGGATCTTCGGTGTTAATCAACTATTCTTTTGAAGCAGGTTAATTTTGTTAGGTCTTCTTTGGCTGTTTTGTTTTGTTTTGTGTTCGTGCTTTTGTTTCTCTTGATTATACCGGTACATAAATAGAGATACATGAGTTAAACACTAATACATAAATGGTGATACATGACCTAAAGTGATTATACAAATTACAATCATATGTAATTAATTTTTACTAACTATAGGAACATGTCATAACTTTAAAAATGATTAGTTTTAGTTTTATGTAAACAATTCACCAACCCTTAACCATCTACAAAACAAGACAATAAACTACATCCCAGCAAAGTCAATTGCATCTCTTTAAAGCAAAAGAAAATAATAATAATAATAATAATAATAGTATTTATACAAATACATAATGAACCATGTCAAATTCTGTTTCAACTCCATGAACAAAGCTTCTAAGCTAACTGTCAACCTTAACAAAGCAAACCCCAAGTTTCACTTCACAAACTCAAACACATGCACCTAACTATATGTTCCAAAACAGCCCGATTCGTGCCCAAAACACCAAGTTTTTAATGCACAAATCTTAGCGTCGAGGCTCTTCGTCTTCGTCTTCAATGACAGTCGAGAGTCCATACTCTCGGATAAAAGACGGGTTAAGGAACTGTGCAATAAAAACCCATAACTTATACACATCATCAAAGTTAGTCAAAAAGCCTAGAGAAGCAGTCACAACCTCGGCTCTAACCAACCCACCACGATCGTCTTTCTCACCATCCATTGGTCTGCACAACGTCGTGTCAGCAAGATCCATCTGCCCATGGTTCTGTATGATCTTTACATGACTAAGTATCCCGACACCAAGAGAAATCCCGTTTGATTCAGCTAATTTCTGAACTATTTCAGGGCTGAATAAGCCGCGGTTTCTGTTTCTAACATTAAATGCCACAGACGCGCCCCTTTCATACTTTATTTTGGGACCGTATATGTGAACAAGCGGGACTGAACCAGGTAATCTTAACTGAAGTAACGAAGTCACGAGCCAGTTGATCAAAAACCGCAGCCTGAGTGTCGTCTTGTTGAGACCCAACATGTCTATGTGATCAATATGCCTGCATGATATCTCAGGTTCCCTTCTGTCTGATTCGGTTTCTAATCCTAACCCTTCATAATCATCTTCCATGTGTTCCAAAGGTTGTGAAAATGTAAAATCTTCAACTTCTTCAAAACTGAATGATACGCGTTTGTTCTCTTCCCGACTGCCAAGCAATCTGAAATCACCTTCGGTTTCTCGTTGTAAAACTGCACACTCGTTCCCGTTGGGCATCTTTACTTCACATTCCTCTTGTATCTCTTGACTCTCAACATTCGTCTCATCATACCGAGTTTCTTGATCGACAATCTTGACAGCATGGTTAAAAGACAAAACTTTGGAGAAACGGGATTGTGATTCAGCTGGGCTCGGTCCCAAATTAATCCATAACGAATTGTCAGACGATTCGTCTTCACTAAAAACAGGGCTTTTCATAACCTCCCCAACTGAAAAACTACTCGTTTCTTCAAATATGGAGCTACATTCGTCTTTATCCGACCCATTACCAAGATCCAATTTGGTATCAAACACATCCCGTACCTGAGAAGCAGTGAACGCACCCGAAAAGGCCGGTAACTGAGCTCCGGGTTGATTTTCAGATAAACCATCTCCTTTCCCACTAACTCCAACGTCTTCAATCCCCGAAAAACCCGGGATTCCATCAATGGAATCACCGGAGTACAGAGGAAAAACGGGGCTGATCTTCACAATACCTGAACCAGCATGACCGGATTGGTTATGCAGGCTTCCTATCACTGATTTCTTGATGAGAAGACACCCGAATCCAGTCGGGTCAAACCCAAAAACTCTATAAAACGAGGTGATGATAAAATCAGGCCTAAACAGTGATAACCCGAGTGAATCCATATCTTTAGGACCCAATGCCCCTGCATCAAGCAACACATGCCAGTTGTTTTGTTGGGCCATTGCCATCCACTGATACGAATACTTAGCACCAGTAACTCTAGATTGAACAGGAAACACGAAAAGCCCGGTGGCTGAATCTTTTTTTCTCTTTTTCTTGTTTGAAATCAACTTTTTAAGGTGTGCAGAACATGGGTTAAGTGTAGGCCATTTGAACAATGCACTGTGAACTTTTGCCCCCTTTTCTTTTGCACTCTGAGCCATCCAGTTAACCGACTGACTCTCGTGATCGAACATTGTTAACAGTTTTTTATTTGTGTGAAAAGGGTATGATTCAGCTAGAAGTTTAAATGCAGAACCTCTACTAACAGTGAAAACAAGCCCATATTCATTCTCAGGGATGTTTAAATAATCCATAATCCTAGTTTTAATATCATGTTCAACAGTGCCAATATCTCCACAACCATAAAGAGCATGATTGCTCAAATTAGCAGTTATTTCAGACAAACCAATTGTTGATGTTTCCCAATGATTAACAGTTTGAAGAAATGAAAACAACCCAAATCCACAATAATCAAGACATACCTTTGAAACAGTTTCAGCCAAGTGAGAATATTCATCAACTCTCAATTGGTCAATCTTTTCAGATGACTTATACTTTGGGTACATTTTCAAGAACTTTGATAAAGCTTCATTGAAATCAGGAATTAAATCTTGTACTTCAAATATCCTATCAGCAGCAAGAGAAGTAGCTTTTAAAAACTCTTTTTGAGCTTGTAACCTTGCTAATGATCTTGATCTTCCCAAGCTTTTATCTTGAATGTCAATAGCTTCTGAAGCATCCATATTTTGTGATTTGATGAGACACCCATCTTCAGATGCTTCTTCAAGAGCTTGTTTGAGTATGTTTTCTTGCAATCTTCTAAGAACAGATGGTTTTTTGTTGGTTTCATCTGTTTTTTGATGACACCCATCTTTCTTTCTGTTCTTTTTATCAGAAACAAGAAAAGAACAGTGAGAAATAATAGGCTTCCAGAGTGAAATATGCATCAAGCTTGAAACTTTACAACACAATGTGTTGAATGATGATTGAAGAAAAATGGGTATGCTGTGTTTTTGTTTGTTTGTGTTTATTTCATCTAATTATCCCTGAAAAAGCAGTAAAAATATTAAAGACTGAAACCCTAGGTGCAAAAAAGCAAAAGTTCTCAACTTTGAAGGATTTTCAGAATCAAAACCTTTGATTCAAACTTCAAAACACAATATTGAGGAGGGAAACATTAAACACTATCACACACACAACACAAAAGGGTTGGCTTTTAAAGAGAGAATAAAATTCAAAAAACACACACAACACCAAGAACACACAGTCAAGAAAAGTTATAAACATGCATACAGAGTGGAAAATATATTGTTTTGTTTGAATGAGGAAGAAAGAGTAAAGATGACTCTAATTTACAAACCATAATTTAATGCAGAACCTTTCACCATAAATCTTGCATTTAATATTAGAGGTGAAGGGGACAATTGATACAGTTCAAATATTGATTATGCAAGTATAACTTCCACTTGCTAAAAAGAAAATAAAACCAATTTAATTATATGAAAAAAATGACATTTTGATTAATTATTTAAATCATGATTGGGTGGATGAACAAAATCTTGCTTTTTTAGTGGAAACAATATAGAAAATTAATTTGTCACTTGGTGAATTTTGATATATTAGTCTTTGAATTTTATATTTTTCTATTTTCACTTGTTATTTTAAATTCATTAGTATTTTAAATAACTAGTTTCTTCAAAATAAATTATTTAGATATCAAATACGATGACATACACAATCATTTTAAAATGATATTGCAATATTTATTTCTCTAGTTAGAGTTTTTTAATATCATCATTAAAACAAGCAACCAAACATGATAGGTTGATGGTAGGTTGACATGCACACATTAAGTAAGCCTAAATAAGCATATACTGCATCAATTCACCCCACCATACTACCATAGACCAAAACTACATTCTATAAAATCATACTTACAAAAACTTTGTATGCAAAATGGCATTTTCATAATATGCACCCAATAATATAGCTTTAGAAAGTTTGTCGTACTAAACATACTTACTAACACTATTTCTTTTCACATTAACATCACATCACTTTCTCTAATACGAGCAAAAGGTTATTGCCGTTAACTTTAGAGATTTATATTTTGAAAATATTTTGTTAATTTAACAAGTTAGGATTTTACATGTTCTTTTGAAAAAATAAAATGTTTATTTTTTTTATAAAATTTGCTCATTCTTTATACTATGTCTTATTGTTTGGATTTTGTTCTCTGAACTTTGGGGTTTTTAGCTTCTTGTTAGCCCTTCTTTTTTTATATATATTTATTTTGCCGTCCAAAAAAAATCTAACTATACCCATATCTAACAAGAGAGTGTCTGAATGCCTGAAGGCCCATGGTCCTAGATGAAAGAAACAGACAATTAAAAAGTGTGTGATATGATTTAAGTGTAAACATATTTATTAAAGGGATGTTCTATTCACACATGTAACCTTTTGACCAAACACCTATTTAATGACTCGTTAAGTTTTAAACGTGCCATTATACTACATGCGTAATTATAAAAATAAAAAATATTAATAAAATAAATAAAAATTACTCTATTTTGTAAGAAAATTATAAAAACTAAAAAATTAGAGGCTTAACGGGCAGTTAAACTGGAATTTAAATTTTTCTTTTTGTCAAAAAATGACTTTATTTTGTAAAACAAATATATGTATCATTGAGATTATTTACTTGAAACATATGAGAAACTCAAATGCATCCTTATATATATATGAGAAACAAACTTTATTATTTCGTTTTATTTAAAAGATAAAATTATAATGCAAAAAATATGATCTAAATCGTGGATATTGTTATCCAACATATACTCTTTCCCTCTTTTTGAACAAGAGAAAAGACAAGTACAAAGAAATTTAAACTTATCTATGATAATCATAGATAGTGGCGGATCCTGAACATTTTTAGCACGGGGGCGAGCCGCGAGCTCAATATATATATAACACATGTAATTTTTTTTATGGGGACGAGATCAATATATATATATATATATAAAAATTTAAGGTATCGGGGTAAAAAACGATACTTCGGGACAACAAACGCTCAGGGACCGGCGCCCCGATTCGTCCCTATAAGGGTGCGCCCCTGATCATAGATGTCTCAAAGTAACTATTTTTATTTTTATGTTTATAACCTTATAATCACATATGTTTATCATAATCTTTTTCTTTTTAGTTTTGAAACACCAAGTAATCGTCACATAAAATTTATAGAGTGATATGGTCGTATGTTTTATGAAAACAAGTTTAAATAATGTCATTTTAATTTCTAACTATTGCAAATTTCATACTATATATAACATGTTAGGAACATTTGAATTATTTGATATTTTAATAATAATATGAGTTATGTCAAAATGGTCATGTTAAAGGCCTAACAGACTGTTATACTACACATGCAACCATTAAAAAAGAATAATGGATGCTAGAAGCTTAACAGGAAGTTAAAAATTTTTAACGAACTATTAAAAAGGTAAATGAGTAGAGAAGGTGTATGAATAAATAGAACCGTCTTAAAAAAAGCTCGTAAGAATATGTGAGAATGTGGAATGTGAGAGGATAGCAGGTGCGTTACCAATAATATATTTTGGTATAGGCTACTTTTGTATTAGTGAAGATGAGGTGGGATGAAATGGTTGAATTGAAACTTCCTTTCAATCATAGAAAAGCGTAATTATTAAAAAGAATACATATTGATTACCTGCCACAGATAAAATAAAGTATCATTAATGATAACACAATCTATTATGACCCGACCAATAATACAAACTCAAACTCGCTTTTAGAGATAACCTTTGATGGCTTCAAATTTATTTGGTGCAAGATGAAAGTTTTCTTATGTTGATCTCAAATTTTTTTTAAGCACCAAAGCAAAATTCACTATAAACTAGTAGAAGGGAGCTAGACTCATGCACTAGTTCCTATTAAGTGATTTTCGTATCAAACGTACAAATAATACAAAACGCAACCCGTGTTTTTATGACAATATATGATTTATGAATCTGTTAAATAGATAGTTTGAAAGCATTATTATAATCACTTGATCCGTTCATGTGGCGAACATGAGCAATTAAATTGAACACACCATTCTCGTTACGCACAGGGCATTTGTTGTAATTGGTTTCAAGTAATGTTGTGAGTTGTGACTAACCACATATTATTATCAACAATGTTTTCATGTTAAGAAGTCATTTTTAAGACAACAATAATACATACATAATAAAGATTTAAAAAAATATGATAATCTTGTAGTGTAATAAGCAACCTTCACATTCCTGTAGAGACCTTAAAGTCATTCATAAGAAATGTCTTAGTCTTTGTATTTTTCTACAATTCTACTTGTAACTAATTTTATATAGTGTGATAGAATTTGTTGGTAGCATTCATGCTTGGTCGTTTATCAAGATTTAGTGTCTTGTTATTTACAACTTTGATGTTGTTTTAATCTATATATATATAGTCATATATTTTACAAAAAGAAGACGTATTGGTTTGATCCATATACTTTTATAAAGTAATGCTATTATAATATTTTAACCAACCAAGATATAAATGTGCGAATTTCTAGATAATTTTTTTCGGGTGTGTTGGATTTTGTCTATTTATTGGGGGGACGAATTGTTGAAAAGAGGGTAAAACATAAAAAGTGTTATAGTTGGCATACCCATAAACTTTGGTGGCTAAACTCATGTGAATAGTGAATTAAGAGTATTTTGTATGGGTCATTTTGTATTTGTTGGTAATAAAATTTTAAAGTATAAGGTGTAACAATGTTGATTACAGATTATGAGTCGTATAAACAAAATACATTTAATTTTTTTTACCAATCTAACTTTAGCGTTGATGCGTTGTGAATTTTAACTTGACATGAACTAAACATTGAATTTACAAGTTTGTATTTTATTAACAAAATACTCCTCTAAATAAACCAAAATTCAATAAACAAGTCATGAATTATTCAACGGAAAGTTCTTTATATTGAGCTATTAATAAACAAACGAGAACATGATCACATATATGTTCCATTCACATTCATGAACGTTCATCTATTTATGATTTATGTTTACCTGTTCTTTTATATTTGTTTTTCACATTTGTTTGTTTGTTTTTGTTTAATTTTTTCCATCTTTTTAATGCTTTAACTTTGTTAATTTGTATTCATTCATGTATGTTTGTTAATTTATGCGATTTGTGTTAATTATGTTCCTTTACGACTATTTATGTTTATGAATTGTTTTAACCAACGAACACGAATATATATTATTTTCAAACCTACGTAAACATGTTCATTATTAAATTGATTGGATGTCAAAGTTTCACAGGTCAACATACGAAGTCATTGTCTCATGTGTATTGTAATAAACACCAAATCTAATTTATTTGGAAATAAACATCATGCTTTAAACAACACAAACGTAATGTTACATTTTTAGCGATTATTTAATTAATAATGATTAGTCAACGCTTTAAAGCTCGTCTATACTTAAATCCTTAATTTATGGTTTTACGTACCGACATGGGCCGTTTGAAAAAAAAATAGTACCGACATGTGGGGCCCAATCGAATATTTTTCTTGGTTTTTCTAAATTAATCTTGAGATGCTCCAACATTGGTTTGAGCTTTTGTTTTAAATATTTAGCATTTAATTAGGGAGTCAAACGAAACGAACGAATATGAATATGGATTGTTTGTAATTAAGGGCGAAACATACAGCCCCTCTAATTTTTCGTTAGTAGTATTGAAAAAAAGGAACCCGATTAATGTGGTTTTTGTAATTTTGCAGATAATTAGAAAGTGAGATTAAGTTAATTACTTTGTGTTGTGTCTAGAAGGAACAAATGTAGTGCTGTTTACAAAGAAAGATCATATTAATTTTTGTGATGAAATTAATTCAAAGCACATCATGGTATTGAACTATTGATATCAACATCAAATTGGACTTCATAATGCTGGAAACTTGACGGAAGAAAAGGTCCATTAAACTATAGGGGCTATTGGGCTAATAAGGGCTATATTTAAATTGGATCATGGGCCGATGTGATTAAATGGGCTGTAGGCTTGGGTCAGTAGCTCATAAAAAAAGGAGTTAATCAAGATATTCATTCTTTTTCGATACATAGCGTTAGAGGTGGTTAATTTCGGTTAACCGATTATTTAATACCTTAACCGGTTATTTTCGGTTATTGAAAAAATCGGTTATTCGTTTTAACCATGTCGGTTAATAATCTTTTTTTTTTTTCAAAATTTTCGGTTTTTTTACTTTAACCGGTTCGGTTAATTAACCGTTTTTTCTAATATTTTATTATTTTTTCGGGTTTTTTCCCCGGTTAACCTGTGGATCGGTTAAAATTCGGTTTTAAAAAAGCGGTTAATAACCAGTTATTCATAAAAAATCCCTAATCGGTTACGAACCTGCGGTTAAAAAATACGCTAACCAGTTATTCCTCAGTCGGTTAATAACCGGTTTCGATTATTGAACCGGTTATTTTGTGCACCTCTACATAGCGTTAGGAACTTAGGATGGGCATTTAATATCCAAGTATCGAGCTGTTAATGTACTGATAGATTCGGTACCATATTCAAGTTTATTGGGTATGCATTGGGTTTACGTCCCTGGTGATCGAGTGCCCGACTTGGGGCTCTGATGGTCATGCATTATATTTACGACTTTGATGACCTCTTGTGGACTTTTTGGTTTCGACGTGCTGCCTAATGTTATGAACACGATCTGACTGGTCGTCTAACTATTATTTCTGGCAACAAATTAATTTGATGCATTGTGTCTCCACATCATTCCATAATTGATCTTTGTGCACTCTGGTGTGAGTCCTCAAACAAGTTTGTCATCTTTATTTAAGTGTGAAATTTGATCTTATTGGTGTGCATACCATTAACACAAGTTGCCCCTCCAGGCTCCAACCAAAGCCCTATGACTCATGGGCCAACTTTAATTCTGGATTATGAAATTTTGATCCGCTCCCGTCACCATTGCTTAGTAATCTCTTTTAAGCATATTTTGGATAAGTGAACAAACACACCAACTTGCTTTGATACTACTTTGTCACGGGGTCATCTTTTGAGGGTCTATGCAGGATGCGTCGAAATTGCATTATCTTTTTTTTTTTTTAAAGTTTTTATCTTATAATAATATAGTTTTATGTGAGAGTGGACTACAACCGTTTTATCTCTATAATCACCCTAAAACTACACCGTTTTAGTCTTACAGTCACACAAAAAATCAAATTTAATAAAATAAATAAATAAATAAAAGTTTAAAAAGAAGTCTCAATTGAAAGCCAACGGCGAAGGAAGGTACGTTTCCTCTCCTGTTAAAGCATCTATTACAGGGATTTGAAAGAACATTGCTAGAGTTGAGTTGGATTTGCATAAGGAAAACATTTTGTTGGATCAAGTCATGGCTGATAGAGTTGGTACATGTGAACATATTTTCTTTTGATAGAGCTGGTGTCGTCTCCCTATGAGGCGGTGGGCTTCAGTTAGAGATCTTTTTTCGACCGCGTTCAGTTTGCATGCATCTGCAAAACGCAAATAGGTGGTCTATTCTATCTTTATGGCAACAAATTGATTCATATGGAAATTGTGCAATTTCCTGTTTTCAAACTCTTTAGTACGTCTTTGCTGTAATGCTTTCGGTTTGGTCCTAGCATTCTGCTAGTGACATCTTTTTCAATAATAAAACTTGGGGTTAAAAATAACCAGCTAGGTGGGTGGAGCGTGCTAGGAAATGAAAACAAATCCCCGACCGGTTTGACTGACTTATAAACGTACGTACACAACACAACAGAACATAATTCAAGAGGGAGGTCAGGTCCAACATAACCCCTGTTACTTCCTATCACCTTTGCCTACTCTTTTTTGTCTACCTACCTTAAATCAATTTTACCCTTCCAAGTTTGTTCAATTTTACACTTTTGCCATAAATTTTTATTTTATTTTATTTTATGGTTTATATATATTTTATCGTATAGTATTTATATTTATATATATATATATTTCCTAATATACTAACTTAGAAGGCGGTGGCTATGGTGTATATTTACGAATCTCACGCCTCGGACTCTTAATCTTTAAGTTTGACTTTTTATCATTTTTATTAAAGCGTGTGACAAAGTCGCACATGTAAAACACGGTCGTTGCATCATGCGGACACGACTCAGTCACATACCTAGTTTATATATTAATATGTAAGGTTGGTGGATGGTTGGAGACTTGGAGATGGTGTCACAGTGACGGATCCAGGAATTTTTATCCGTGGGTTCACTATTTTTAGACGTTCTAGTTTTAATAGAACCGGCCATAAAAAATATTCGGTTCGGTTCGACGGTTCGGATCGGGTTAATGAGTTAGGTTCAAAACATAATAACAATGTGATATAATAAGTCAAATATTAAAAAAAACATCGTCTTTAGAAATTAAAAAAAAACATAATATAAATTAAGAAAAAAGACTACCTAAAGTTGTTCCCTGTGAGGTTTCATCTTTTGAAAACGTTGCATTACATCTTCGATCGAAACTTGTTGTAAGAACTCCCTTTCAATGTAACAAACGCAAGAATCGTTCATGTATCTATCACCCATCCTATTACGCAATTCCGTCTTCACATGCTTCATTGAAGAAAAACATCTTTCAACACTTGCCGTTGCAACCGGCAAAACTAACGATAACTTAATTAAACGATAAACCAACGGATAATCAATGTGTTTTCTTGTTTCCACCATGGTTTTGGCAAGATCACTTACCCCATTCAAGTTGGCAAACCGAGTATCTTCTTTCACGTTAGCAATGTAGTTGCCGAGTTCATAGATAAGCTTGTCTTTCTCATCAAAAGTAAAATCATACGGATACATCTCAGCCAACTTTAGCAAATTTAGTTTATTAAAGGCACTAAAACCATGACACGGACTCAAAGAACTCATACATATAAGCAGTTCGGTAGTTACCTCATTAAAACGGTTGCCAAGCTCTTGAATTTGAAAAATCGCTCAATACTCATGATACCTAATCATGTTAAAAACAAATTAACAAAATTTATACATTGTATATATCAAACATTGAATCAAACCTCAAATATTGAAGACTTGAAGTAAGAAATTAACAATCAAACATCCAACCTTATTCAATCAAACATTTACACATTCAATCACACAATTAAACTATTAAAGAGTGATTTTTTATACCTTTGGATGGCTGAGCAGACAGCAATGATGGTGCAGCCTGCAGCTCCGTGGTGGTGGGCGGTCAGCGGTGGTGGACTGGTGGCGCCGTGGCGTCAGGTGTGGTGGGTAATGGCCGAGGTTGAGATTTGTGAAGAGAAGAAGAGAGGCAGAGACGAAGGGAGGGATGTGAGGCTGTAAGTCTGTAACTGTGTTTAGGTTTAGAGTGAAAGAGAGTTTAGATTAGATATTTAAAACCCAAAAAAAAAAATTCACATAAAAAAATGGCAGGGAGAATCGAACCCATGACCATTTAAGTTACAAACACGCGTTATAACCAGCTGCTCTATTAGAACGATATTGATAATATTTAGACTTCAATAATTATATGGGTTCACTCTAAATTTTCCTATGGGTTCACTCCAAAAATTTCTATATAATTTCTACTAAAATTTTCGAACGCGGTGGGTTCCCGTGAACCCGCCGCTAAGTCATTGGATCCGTCCCTGAATTGGTGTGGTTCTAATGTTACATTATGTTTATGTCGCAGCAAACGAGATCAAAATATTTTTTCTATCTATGTCTAATCATGTATGTTAATATCACTAACATAACGTGTATGAATCATAAACACATAATGCTCGTAACACATATATAATCTATGCCTAATCATGTGTTACTTCAATCATGAAATCATAATAACTTTAATCTTATCCACCACGTTGGATACCAAAACCGGAGTATGTAACATTGAAAATGTGATCGATTCTCTACCTATAAATAAATTAACATGTTGCCATAAAAGTATAAATTAACCACTTTCTTCATATTCTAGCTCAAAACTTGTGTAAGAACTTCAAAACTTGATTAATTTAGTAGGAAATCATATAATCATATATGCTTTTAACTTTGCATCTTTTACCCCACATGTGTTAAGAGATTTATTTTATACGGATCTTTATTCATGTATCGAAAGAGATCCATTCAAATAAGAACACTTTTAATTTGAGAACAACTTAGGAACCGCTTTAACTATTGTATTTATTATAATATAAATTGAACAAAATGCTTATAACTAACCCAATTTTAATATTTATTTAAAAAATATATGATTTGTGAAGTCGTTTGTTAAAATGCATATATGCACCCACATTATATGTACACAAACACACATTGTGGGTGCATATATGCATTCTAACAAACGACATCATGAATCATATTTTTTTAAATATATGTTAAAATTAGTTGAATTATAAGCATTTTGGTTAATTTATATTACAAAAAGTTCAACAGTTTGACTCTCTCTATGATTCGTTAAAGTTATACTTTTTATACTAAAGTTAAGAGGTATTCTCATTTAAGTGTCCCTCTGTATCGAAAAATATCTAAAGCCATGACTAAACATATATATTCGGAGGATGGAATGTCATTTAGTAGTAGTAGTATCATAGATACAAGACTTCTTTTTGTAAGCACGTACTTAACTCGTCTTTAGAGGATTAAAACACAACCCATATACAATACATTCATCACTTTAAAATCTTTGCTCAAAACTGCCATAAATCGGATATATACTTTAGTGTGCATGTGACAGTTTTAGTAGAATAAATTAATCAACCATACGAAAGAAGTTACATTAAAGAATTATACCGCATTTTTCGGTCGGCATTTCTGCTCAAGTTTTTGTCAAAAAGAAAAAAAACATATGGTTAACGTTTTTTAAAAATAAAAAAAAATATTGGTTTCAAGTTTCATATTAGACCAAAAAAATGAAGGTTTCAGGAGGATAGGAGTACTCTCACCAAGGTCGGCTTTTATTATGTGCGAGTTGGGAGGTGCAGTCTGGGAAATAGATGGGTGAGTTTAATTAAGATGACGTATATTCTTCGTCAGAAAACTCCGATAATTTTTTAAAAAGATTCTTTCTTTGAAATGCTAAATTCCTCTTCTTTTGTCATTAGCGGTTATAAATTTAAACCCCACCACATGAAAATGTTAAGCCACATTCAATATCTTGATGCCACTAAGCCACAATATCGTTGGTGTTTAAATGGTTTCTTAAAAAATCGTGTATTTATGACACATCAATCAACCGATAACAAACTGCCTTGTACCCAATATACCAGAGGCAATGCATGTTTTTCAGGGACGAAACGTGCAGGCTCACAAAAGCTAGCTTAATCAAGTTGTATACGACATGGGATTCGACTGGGGTTCCCTCACCCTTCGACACAATGCTCCAAACTAATTTCCACCAATTCCTCTACATGCCTGGAGGCAAATGGTTTCTTAAAAGGTCATATTATTCAGACACTACGACTATATATCTTGTCAGTTGTCACCCACTAATCGTCTCATACGTGTTAGAAATAAACGGATGTGTGTCCGGCCCCCTTCTTAAATTTTTAGTGTTTGGATGGGTTAAAAGTAAATATATGTGGAGGGGGGTAGATTGTTACGTGATTGGTGGTGCATTTGAGCGAGAAATAAGGCCGGCAAGCAAAACAGAAGCATAGAAGAAAACGACGTAAAAAAGACAAAGACTGAGGAAGCAATTAATCCAATAATTGTATCCGCATGCTACTCCGACAATCATCATTCTGTCGTTTGTATTTATGTACATATCTTCGCTCTTTATGCTTACACTGAGTGAGTGAATGTATGCATCCATCAATCTCCATCACAATCACACCCTTCCGATTCTCCTGCTCCTTATGTTTTGGCTTTTATTTTTTGTCTTTTCTTTCTAACTCAATATTCCTCCTACCATATCCTTTTCAAACTTCATATTTCTAATTTATCTCCAACTATATACACAAACTTAGATCATCCCCATCCCAATTGGTTAACGTGAGGTCTGGGTTTAAAGTCTCACTTGTGATAAAACATGTGTTATAGTTGGGCTGAAGGTTTTCTCACCTAAGATAGTTTTACTGACGAAATTTGTGGTTCCATTTTGTTATGGGCTAAAAAGAATCCATGACCGTGGAATTTAATAATATCGTACTATAATTATAAAGCACGGTTGAGTTATATTTGATTTGATTTTGGGCTAAAATCAAACATGTAACTGATGTTTCGGTTTGAACTAATTACATAATCAATCGATTTATGTTATTGAAGAAGATTGTTTTGGTAAATTGCTGGTCAACCTCAATTTAAAGTTCTCACTCATCGTTCAAGTTTTTTATTGAGGCTCTTTGGCATACGCTCCACCATATGCATATTTGAGCCGTGAATTTGTCCCAACTAGTTGCTTGATAGTCTGGCTTTTAATTATAAACTTAATTATGCCGTTGGTTTTAAGAAAAAAATCAAAATATATCTAATAGTTGTTATTTTCATGTATTACATTTGAAACTTCAAATAAAAATATGTAGCATTTATCACCATTGTTACTTAAGGGCTAAGGCTAGTGTGAAAGTTGTTGATGACTTTCAACCTATTGCTAATATAAAGAAGGCAAAATGATAGGTACTCCGTCGTGATCAATATTTAATCTCATGGGTTAGATTTTTTATTATTAAAACCTTATGTTAATTATTTAAATATAGGGTTTTGACATTTAAATCATCTAGAAAGGTTGAAATATTTAAAGGTGTAGATAAAAAATTATCTTATTATTTAATTTGCTAAATGCATATTTTTCTCTCAAAAACACGTTAAATGCATATTTTATCAGCAAAAAAATCAATTACATATTTCTCCTATAAACAACTTTAATTTGCAAATATACACATTTTTAGTATGATCACATTTAAAATTTTAGTTAACATTTATCTGGTCAAAAGGGGGGTCAACTTGGA
Organism: Tagetes erecta; assembly: GCA_030867185.1. Classification (NCBI taxonomy): domain Eukaryota; kingdom Viridiplantae; phylum Streptophyta; class Magnoliopsida; order Asterales; family Asteraceae; genus Tagetes; species Tagetes erecta. The sequence goes on from CM061487.1 coordinate 96,009,438, forward strand.
GATGAACTGTGATGTGTGTGGTTATTCGGGTGAATCGTTGGAGCATATTTTGGTTAGGTGCAGGATAGCAGATGTTGTATGGAATAAAATCCTAGGGTGGTGCAGAGTCACAAACACGATCTTTTTTATAGTTACAGAAGTGTTGCATGCACATAAAATGTGGCAAATGGAGGCTAGGAGATGTATAACGATTCATGTAGTGTGTTTTGACGACATTATGGTGTTTATGGAAGGCGCGTAATGAGAGGATCTTTGCTGGAAGGAAGAAATATGCCGATGACATCGCTGGGGATGTAAGGTTCAATGGTCGGCGTGGTGTTAAGGTGTTATGTATCTGTTTTAGTCTAGTTCCTTGCTAGGCTACTTGTTTTTGGTTTGTGAAATAAATGGTTGTTTAAAAAAAATAAAAAAAAAATTAACATTTGGTATACATGCAATTGATTTTTTTAGTTGGTGAAATATGCAATTAAGGGGTTTTTATAAGGGTAAATATGCAATTGTTCCTTATTTAATTGGTACAACCACACAACCAAATTTTCGGTTTCAATACTGACACTAATACTACTCAAAAGAAGTAAGATATATATACTCACAATAGTTGTGCAGTTTAAGAAAATTTTATTACATGATTTATGAAGTTATAACAAGATTATATCAAACTTAGGTCAAGGGAGCGTCCAAGACGACACAACGAGCTCCCTGCTTGCCGACGGACAGAGTGGGTCTCTTGACAAAGACGAGGGAGCCACTATCTCCCACCTCGCCATCACCTTGCGCTCACTCCAGCTTTAGTTATATGATACGTATATACAATTCAATGCATTTATGACACTATATGTATGATATATACATACAAAAGTATATGATATGTACATATGAACAATCCTATACACAGATGACATAGATATGATACTTAGGGTGGACGAGGTTAAGTGCAAGTTTAGCCTCAGGTTATTGTCGGTATGCCAGAAACATTGGCACAACCATGGGTGGCAGCTTTAAGTTCTGGCTTCATGAAGCCGATAGTGAAGCCATGTTTAGTTACGTTTTCATGTTGTATAATAAATAAAAATATATTAATTACGAGGTCTGCCTAGATAGTTAGATATATACGGGTAATTTTGGGTTCACACAAATACACTCCTTCCACTCTTTATATTTATTAGACGCTAGTTTAGTGTTCGTGCTACGCTCGTAAAAAAAAACTCAGTGGTGTGATTTTAAAAATATAATTGGAGACGGACAGTTCCAATCAGTATTGAGACAAAACCGTGGTAAAACCGGAACACAAAGTTTATTTAAAAATATTGTTTTTAATATAAAAATATTACTCAAATTAAAAAGAAATAAATGGTTGGTTTTATGGTGTAGTTTTTTTTAACAAAATTTTGTATAAAAAAGTTATGTATGTTTAAAAAATACCGAGGTATTTAGTTATAGATTATTACCAATTTTATCCATAAGTTTTATTTTTATACCCTATTAAATATAACCTGAAAATCCTGATTTATGCACATCCTAGTAGGAGAGTGTTAAAAATGTCATTACTCTTAAGATTTTAAATACTCTCCTATATATTAGAAGATCAAAATAAGATTAATATTATTATAATATATTATTATAGTTATAGTTATATGTACATTTTTAAATTTAACAATAGTATTTTTGAGATAATTTTTAAAGTGATACCAAATAAGTAAATAAATCTCAAATCATGTCAACTAAGTAAATATGATTTTGCTACATTATACAAAAAGTTTATACATGAATTCAACTTAATTTTAGTAATAGCGTATGTCGTTTTAATTCAAACAAAATACTATATTTATTTGTATATCATTACGTAGAAAGTGAAAGCATCCTAAAACAACAATAGATAGAAAGCAATATAATTTGTATACCATCAATGGATATTATTGTTCATCATTGCTCTAAATTCTTTGTATTAGATAAATGGGCGGTTCTATACGTGTAAAATGTATGTAATTTAGAAGAGAGGGAAATGTTATAGAAATATAATGAAGTTTCAGTTTTTGTTCTAATTAGGTTACTTAAGCATATTTTACTTAAATTGAGTGACTAAATCTTTAAATGTAGCAATCTTTAGACAATTGCTTTAGGCCTTTCATTATTTCTAGGTTTTAAAATTGCATTCTATAATAGTATATTAGTTTTTACTGGTCCTAACCATTACCTTTTGTCTTCTATCGGTCTTAACTATTGAATTGGTTGTCAACACTCTCAACTTTTATCACTTTGGTAACCACCGGTCCGTCATTAAATTTTTTAATGCCGTTAAGTTTCTTCCAAATTCAATACCGATGTTTTAAGGCTTTTGATCGAAAGGACAATACAAGTCGATTGATGAAAAAGTTTTCTCGAAGACATGTAATATTTAATAATACTATAACAAAATGTTCATATACAAAGTCATTTTTAGTATAAAGTGTGAGAAAGAACTAATGGTAAAAAGAGACACAATGACGCATTAAAAAATTATAACTTTTAATATAAATTGAATTTCAAAAAAATATTTCGGAGACTTTGTTCCTCACGTTGTCCTCCTTTATAAAAATAATATAAAAAATCAATGTTTTCACTGTGTCTTTTATGGTGTAAAAAATTTACAAAAAATAAAATGATAGTAAAAAAGAAAAGATACAATTAAAACACTGATTGTTTTTTCTATTTTTCGTTTATTTTTTTTATAAAGGAGGACGACATGGCGAATAAGGTATCCGGAACATTTTTTTTTAAATTCGATTTAATTTCTAAGTTATGATTTTTTAATCCTCAATTGTGTCTTTTTGTACCATTGTGTCATTTTCACACTTTATACCATTTTACACTTGTAGATAACTCTTCCTTACTATAAATACATAAAACTTATTACAAGTATAAAATTAAGACCCATAACGAGTAGCAATGTATAGTTATATATGTTGTACAACTATAAACATACTATCAAAAGGTTCTGTTTATTATTCGAAGATCGCTTAATACAAATACAACAAAACGACATTATACGATACTTATATCTTAATTTTTAAAGCTATGAGTTGTGATCTCACGCCTTAAAAACACGTTAACCCACACTCTATAGCGGATAACCTAACAACAATATCGAATTATGCATACCATTATTGAACTGTTAAAGTCCTAGATTTATTTCAATAAACATACCACTGACTTATATAATACATGATTTGGAACATTTAACCCTCTTGCTTTAGGTATGGCTGACAATTTTATACACGAACATGAATACACGACACGAACCTATACGGTCTTAACAGGTAAGGCCTTAACATATAACATGTACTAAACAGGTAGACACGAATCTACCTATTAATTTTCGTGTATTTAACAGGTATTTATCTATTTACCTGTTAGTACCAATTAATACATGTAATGATTTTTTAAAAATTAAAAATATAATTTAATATAACATATTTACCTTATTTACCCCTATACTTATAGACAAATTTTATTTCACTAAGCAAGTTCTCGAATACTTATTTTTAAACAACTCTTATCGTGTCTTATCATGTATACATGTTATAAACAGGTACAAATACATGTAATGGTAACAGGTACACGATAGCTTATCGTGTCGTGTACATGTAATAGGTTTGTGTTCGTGTCTTAACATGTTCATATCTTAACAGGTACATGTATACACGATTTGTCAGCCTTACTTTTAAGATACACCATTGAACTATTTACATTATGTTTGTTTGCATGACGCATCTTTTTTTCATTGTTGTTCATAAGTACCTAAATACTTGGTGAGTCTTTTTAAAATGAGATCACAATCGTCAATTATTATTTTAACGTTACAAATTTGACTCACTCAGAAACATTAAAAGAAAAAGATAAATTTGTTTCTACTTGTCTTAACTATCACCTTTTGGTTTCTACCGGTTTCAACTATTGAATTGAGTGTTAACGGTCTCAACTTTTATCTCCTTGGCAACCAACGGTCCGTTGTTAAATTTTTTTAACACTGTTAAGTTTTTTCGAATTTAAGACCGATGTTTTATGTCTTTTAATTGGAAAGAGAATACGAGTCGATTGATGTAAAAGTTATCATGAAATGACGTTCCAAACAATAAAATTTTTACATTCGATTTAAGCACCGTTGGGTTTAAACATCCAATTAAGCACCGTTTCATCGTTCGGAGCGCCGTTTCAAGGTAACTTTTACATAATAGACTCGTATTCTCATTCCGATGAAAAACTTAAAACATCGGTCTTGAATTCGAAAAAAACTAAACAATATTAAAATATTAAAACCTATTCAGAACATACACTTCGGTTTCATTCCGGTTTGATTTTTATGAAACCGGTTAAAAACATGTTTCCTATTATTAGATCGGTTTCTGTTTCAATTCCGGTTTTTTTTTCCACCTCTAGCCAACAATATTATTAAATTATTAATTAGAGTAGCTTCAAGGTTTGTAGCCGAGCCCACAATTCTCTACTCATTCTCTCTCCTCTGCCTCCATATAACCCCTCACAAACCCACCACCATTATCCATTATTCACTCACACACTTTCAAAAATGCCATCCGACTCATTCGACCACCGTCAAACCACCACAAAACCCCACCACATCCCGGGAAACACACCACCACCACCACCACCACCTGAACCCGAAAACCTCCCTTGTCCACGTTGCGACTCAATCAACACCAAATTCTGCTACTACAACAACTACAACTTCTCTCAACCCCGTCACTTCTGCAAATCCTGCCGCCGCTACTGGACTCACGGCGGCACTCTCCGTGACATCCCCATCGGCGGCACCACCCGTAAAAACACCAAAAGATCCCGTCTCACCACCACCACTCACACCAACACCAACTCTTTCAAAATCCCTCCACCCCCCATCATGTGTGACACTTTTACGTCCTTGCTCTTGAACAGTACTAATAATGGTCCTGGCTTTTATGGGGTTGGAGTTGATGATTATGGGTTTGGAAGAGGTGTGTGGCCGTTTTCTGGTATTGGAGATGGTGGTTGTTACTCCACGTGGCAGGTGGAGAGTGGTGGTGAGTGTTTAAGTTTGCCGGAGCTTGCTATTTCTACACCGGGATTAATGATGTGAAGAAGGTGATAGATAGATCGATATATATATAGTGTATGTAGCTAGGCCGGGTTATTGTTAATTAATTAATTAATTAATTAATTATAGTTTATGTTATGTTTGTGTTGGATTTGGTATGAGAAAACAAAAACAAATTATGAAGCTGCAGGCCGGTTTTATCACTGTCTTCTAATGTCAATCGGTTTAGTTTCTAAACTGCAATGTTTTTGTTTAACCACTCACATAATAATGGTAGTTACTTAATTTTATCTCATTTTCATCTTCTCACTTCATTTTTAACTTCTTTTGAAGAGCTCAGACGTATTTCAAAATACAATTTTTTTTTACCGTTTGAAGTATTGGAATACTCCTTAGCGAAAATTAAAAGACCCTTAAATGAGAATTTTCTTTTAGGATGATACCCTTAAATATTTGCTCTAGATCCGCCACCAGTGCACTTCGATCCATTATATAACTCTTCTAAGGGGGGACAGAGAGGAAGGGCAACGAGCTACACAAGCTCGTGAGCTCACAGAACCTTGCAAAACGACATCGAGCAACGAGGTCTTTAACGAGGTGATGAACTCGTGGACGAGATGCAATGTTACCGTTTGATTGTTACCGTTGGACGACATCGAGCAATGAAATTTTTGTTCCTTGTTGAAAACCTTGGGAGGACCACTCCCATTTCAAAGAGGTTTAAAGAGGTGTAAAATTGAAAGTTTTGTTATATATTATAATTGATTGAAAAAGTTCATTGTGGGAACCTTGAAAGACCACTCCCTCCTACCTAATAGTTCATAATCATATATTTTTGACATTGGATTGCGTGCATAAAGAAAAAGTGATAAACGCTCATCGGTTGATGTACTTGCTGAACCCAAAACCCCCTGAAAAAATGAGAACCAGAAGTTGACGGCGGTGCACACGTTGAACCCAAAATTTATAAAATCAAGTAAACTTTACAATGTTAGTGTTGGAATAACACCCTTTATAAAAGTATTGCCTGTTAAATTGAAGGTCCTAAGTTCAAATAAGACATGAGCGTGATTAGACATAATTTAAAACTAGAGGTAGGTCATCATGAACTTAAGTTGACCGTCTTTAGTTGTTGAAATGGGGATATCTACATCTCCAAAATCTCTAAAAATTATCTAACAACCTCATTTGAATCTCATTCTTAGTTGCACCTCTTCAACCTCTAGTTGCTTCCATACAATTGGAACGTTAAAATTGTTTGGTTGGTTTGTGAAGATGGCATATAAGACTATGGGTGTAACCTGTAAATGGGTAGGAAGCATGTTACAAAATATGGTGTCACGTAGTGGGTCAGACTCCTATTATAAAATGCGGTGTCACGTGACATCAGTGAAGAGTATGTGTTCGTGTTACAACTTATATTTACTAACATCTACACATATACAAATTTGGTTCATCAAACTAGGTACAACTTTAGTCTGTATGGTTGCGGGCTCTTCACTAGTCATGCACGCCCACATTTCATTGCTTCGTAAACATTATAACCATACTATTTAACAATGTTAAACACATTGTTACCTTCAGCTGGTAGATGAGTATTTATACATGCTTTTAATTTCGTGCAACTGCAACGTTCATGTTAAGAGAAGACTTGTCCTTTGCGCATTTAACAAGCCGTCTTTTGTTAATTAGACTTTCCCTATACAAGCCCGACCACCGAAACCTATTTCGAGAGAAACCTACCGTCCGATTGGTCCGAAGACCGCTGTGTTAGATGTTAATCATCAGTTTACAGTTTACTTGGGCAGTTGGGCCTAGGTTCGGCCCATTAAAAAAACCATCCCAAATCTATTCCCCCAATTTTTTTTCCCTCTCGTCATCTTCCAAATCTAGTCTAGGGTTTTAAAACGAAACACTTTTCAAAATTTAAGTTTATTCTGAGCGCCCTAAATCCATCCATAATCATCAACAATGGCGTTTTCGTTCACGCCACAGCAACAAAACACCTCATTGTTTCAACCTCAACAACAACAGCAGCAATCTCCGTTTCAACAAAACACCACTCCTTTGTTTCAATCACAACAACAACAACAGCAACAGCAGCTGTTACAGCAGCAACAGCAACAATTACAACAACAACAGCAGCAACAAGGTCAACTTTTTCTCTTTACGAATGACAAAACTCCAGCTAGCTACGGAACTAAATGGGCTGATCTGCATCCTGATTCTCAAAAGTTTCTTCTTCAAATTGAGTAAGATTAATGTGTATTCGTTACTTACAATTTGTTGTTCTGTTGATACTATATGAATTTGTTAGCATTAGAGAATATATCGTTGCATCCTTTGTAAATTTATCATCTTGATCATATTTGTATGGACTTTGCAATCAGTCCTTTGGATTTTGCATTTTAAAGGTACCTGGTTCAACTAAATTTTATGAAGGTTATGAGTATTGAGTATATTAGGCTATGTTTTGGTAGAAGGAACATACACTATAAAGAGATTTAAATAATGCGAATTGATTCTTTTGTTTGTTTATAACTGTTACTCGTGGGCGGAGTCAAGGAGTGTGATTTTTAGTGTTTTTTTGGGTGGACAGGGAGAGAATACTGGAGTATAGAGATGAAAGTCAACGATTGGATCAGTGTGGTAGACTCTATGATTCTTCTGTTTCTAATGATGGATTTGAGCTTGATGCAAGCCATATTGTTCAGGTACTGATCGTTAATTTTTGTTGGTATAGAATGTACTGGAAGCTGTGTAAGTAGTGACATTCTGGTTAAATGCAATTTGCCAATAGCTTGTTTGGCTGCTAGAGTTTGTTAATTTAGTCCCTTTAGTGTTTAGATGTTGTATGGCCATGTTTGTTGGAATCAAAACCACCTTGGTTACAGATGTGTTATTGTCGGTGCATTAATGTTCAGATTTGTGCACATTCGTTTAGAGGAACATGATGCAAATGGTCATACACTTGTGCATGTATGCATTTGTTTGACAACTGTTTTAAAATGTATCATTTTATTGCATTATATACTCTCATTCTACTACTTTTATTGTCTCTGTATTAACAGGAACTTTGTGGAATTAGTACAGCAATGGATAGACAAAAGGTTCTTCTTCATGATTTAACTACTAGTGTTAAGGATATGCTAAGAAACACTGAAATTGCTGTTCGTTCTTTTATGATGGTTCGCTCCAAGTTTCTTCACCCAAATAAAACATCTGCTGTAACAACATCACAGCCTTCAGGAGCCACAACAACAATAACTACAACTACCACTCAACCCACAACTTCTGCTATAGTCCCAGTTTATGATTTCTATAGTGGCATGCCGAGAAAACCTTCTCCATTTTTGCAACAAACAGTTGCCAGATTTGATAAGTATCTCGGTGAATGCCGCCAGTGGATTGAGGAGTTGGAACAGTTGCTTCTTCTAGAAGCTAACAAGAATGATACCAACTCTTCGTTATTGCAGTCTCTTCCTAAAGTTATGTCAAATGTTCATGACTTTTTTGTTTATGTGGCTGCAAAGGTATGAATTGCTGGGAACACATTGTTTTGATTTTTAACTTTGTATATTTTTTAAGATGCACTCACATTACATATGGTTTACAGGTGGAGAGCATTCATCAGTATATGGAATCTATGAAAACGGCATACCTGGCTGATCAACGTGGCAGAGGGGACGGGAATGATCCTTTTCTTGAGGCCGATCGACGAGAAACCGCCAAACAAGCGGCTGCAGCCCGCAGGATACACCCAACCCTACATCTGCCTTCTAATTCACAGCCATCAACTCAAGCTGGTGGCGGCTTGCTTGCTGCCAGCTCTGCGATGCCTGCAACATCTGCTGCTCCACCTGCATCTGTGTCGGCTGCTACAGGTGGATCTGGACTTTTTAGTACTCCATTCTCTGCAATGTCATCGTCCTCATTATTTTCAACTCCTGCTTCATCAGCTCCTTCATTCCCTTTGTTTTCATCATCTGGTGCTTCTCCTCAGCCATCCATTTTTGGTCCATCCTCCAGTTCGACACCTTCCTTATTTAGTTCAACCCCTGCTGCTGCTGGAACTTCAACATTTGCAACACCGTTTTCTACAAACCCTTCTACAGGTGCCTCAACATTTTCAACACCATTTGGTACAGGTAAATTACCCATTGCGGGTTCTCATCTTTATAATAAAAGGCTTGCTATTATTGCTGTTATAGTACATTACATGATCATTACAATAATACAATGTCTATAACTTGTTAATATTACATGAAAAATACTAAATACCCAATTCTTAGCTAACAGTATCAGCTCTTGGAGAAAGCTTACTATGTCTTATAAGTGTTCTAGGATTGTTAACAATAAATACGCAACCATTAATCCTTAAACAAGTTTATAGTCCTCACTACATCTCTTGATTGCTTTCATTTTTTATTTATTAATTCATTGCTTGTTTGTTTCATTTGAATAGGGGCTGCAACAGGATCAGGGGCAAGCTTTAGTACTTTATCTGTAAGTGAAAGTTTCCTTGGCCTTTATAACTGAAACTAGATTTTAGCCTCAAATAATATTTCTTGATATCAGCCTAGCTGTGGCTTTTATTGTTCTTATCGATGCATGCATGTAATTGGCAATTGGGCCAGATTTGGATCAGGCCTACTGATGACTTGTCCGATTTCCGGATCAAATGAGCTATGATCCGACCCATTAGTTAGTGATACGACATGTGACCCAAATAATTAAAATAGACAGACCATGACATAAAATGACCCATTTGTTTCATTTTGTTAACCACTGGCCCTTTATAACCCACCACACCACATCCTTCTCCTACCCCACTTCCCTCCAAGCCCGCACCCCACAAGGCCACAATCACACTGTCCCACTTCACCCATATAAAAAAGTATCGACCCTCTCTTTTCTATGTTTTACTAATATTATTTATCTGTTTAACCTTTTGTTTATTTGGTCTAGGATTAGTGTTATAACATTTTGAAAAAAAAACTTATAAGTTATAATTCATGACCATTATTATAACATTTTAAAAAAATTATAAGTTATAACTATTGATCATTTTCATGTTAGTTAATAAAATTATCATAATTAAAAATGGCAACATAAAATCAATCGAATTTTTGAAACAATAAAATTAAGCCCGCAAGTTTTAAAAGTTATAATTACAAGCACTTAACTTTAATGAAGTTATATTCAAAGTATTTAACTGAACATTGATATAGTGAATTTTAAATTGGGGGTTGAACTTTTAAAAAAGAAAGCGTACACTACTTCACATATATTTTTTAGATTAATTGATCCTTATCGATCATATATGAACAAAAATATTGGTGTAGCTAACTGGGCTGATTTTCTTGATCATTTGTTGGATCGTTGGAGTTAAGTATTTTGACCCTTGAGGCATATTTTTCTTCATAATTGACACGCCTAAAAATTTATGACATGTGAATCAGTCTTCATCACACCAGTTTACTTGCTATAAGCCATCCTTCATGGGGAGAAAGAAACAGGATTGCTAATTTCCTTTTCTGCTCTTAAGAACTAGTTCGAAGTAATTTTTATTCTCCCTTATGCTGGCAGTCTGGCACCTGGGGAAGAGAACAATTGAATGTAGTTGTTTAGCCATGTAAAAACAAAATTTCCAGCAAGTTCGGCTGTATAAGCCTTAAATCAGTCTACAGAATCTTGTGGGTCAATGGCAAACAATTTAGTTTGAAAACATTTCAACAAATGATGGAAATATTAGTATTTCAATATCGTTTTTAATTTATATTTTCAATGGGGAACCCTTTTTATTCTCCCTTAGTTTATAGTTTTTGGGTGGGGTGGGAGGGGGTTATACTGTTTTTGGTTAGGGTGGGGTGGGGGTTTAGTTTTTTAGAAAGTTTTTTTTTGGGGGGGGGGGGGTAGAGTGGGGGGTTTCAACGTTTTTGTGTGGGGAGGGGGGTTTTAGCGTTTTTGGGTGGGGTGTGGGTTTTAGATTTTTTTTTCCTTTGGCAAAATGTGTGGCCTAGAATTGTTCACTGGTTTCCCAGTAAAAAAGGGGTTCCCCATTGAACCCTCCCCTATATATATAGTGGGAAGTTCATTTGAGAAGACTCATATATATATATATATATATATATATATATATATATATATATATATATATATATATATATAGGTTTAAGTTAAAATGAAAACTAAGTTTATAATTGAAAACTCTGAAAACCATATGAAATACGTATACGTATCTATGTACAATTGTTTTATTTTTTTAAAATATATTATATGTGGTGCATTATACGTATATTTAGTGGTCTTCAGAGTTTTCAATTATAAATGAGTTTTCAATAGAACCTCACCCTATAGGTTTAAGTTCAAATGAAAACTAAGTTTATATATATAATATCAAATGTAAACCAATCCTTATAATGCAACCCCTATATATATAATTTTTTTTCTACTGTAAACAAGAACTGTTATAGCATTCTTACCAATAATATTCATGTTAATCACAGAAAGCAAGAGCTAAAAGTCGTCCAGGAAGGCGATAGAAGTTTCAGCTTCAATTTCAACTTCTAATGATGAAGGTGATTGTATAAATTCTCATTGGTTTCCTAGCAGTTTTATTAGGTTCAAGCTTCAATTGCAATCTAGAAGTACACACTGTATTAATTTGACTTGGTTTCTTTTATGTTGTGTTTTTGTTTTAAGTTGGTTTCCATGAAAGTGGAAGAAATTCAATACATGAGTTTGAAGATGGCTAATATTCATGACCAAGTATGCGTATGTCAGTTTCAAAGCCTGATTGTTAATTTATTTGATTTTGAATTCTTTTGTTGAAACATGTTTCTGTGCTTATAGTCAACGTCCACTTATAACAACTCCCCACTTAACCATAATTACACCATTAGGATAAAGATTGAAATTTAACTGCTTTTTAGTCGACTGATTAGGTAGGTTGAACAGCTCCCACTTATTATTGACAACGTGAAAGCTTTAGTGACTGATGAAGGCGACTGCGGAAGTGTGTCATTAGAACTGCATGATGAATTAACATATAATATGCTTCCAAGACACAAGTTGGTAGTTTACTAATTTTATATTACTAGTGGATAATCCTCATTAAAGTTGTGATAATGATAGAGATAAGAAAATATTATCTATTTGAAACTGACAGATGCCCAATTTGTTGATGGGAGCAAGTTGAGAACGACAAAGATTCACAAGATACCTGCACCGACGCCTTTTTAAAACTTGACACATGGATGGTAATCAAGTGGTTTGAAAGATCAGTTTCTCCAACCCCTTTCTATTTCAATTCTTCAAAACTAATAATCTTGGATGGTTTCTGTTGTTATGATATAAGAAAATTTAATCACATGATTACAACTTTTGTTATAATATAGTACTTCACGTGACAACATGTCCCCCTAGGATTGATCACGTTGTCTCGTCAATTATTTAGAGGGACCCTTCTTTACAAGAGGAATGTAATATCTGAGCACCACTAAGTTTTGTTCAATGTTGTCATAGTTGTAGCCTTACAAGTTTAGAATCTGCAATTTTTAGCATCTACATGATCATGACCATCATCATCATCATGGTGATTATGATCATGCTCATGCTTCACTTTATCATCATGCCATGTCTACATGACTATATGATATGACCACCAAATAATTCTACTTTATATGATATGTAGTTACAGGTGTATAACTGATAAACAGTAGTACATGTGTATGGCTGCAAACTCTAGATCAATTTTAGTTTAATATTTTGTGTCTGCTTGGAGGCACTTTGAGTTCATGTGTGTTTGAAGGGAATCTTGATTATTTCTGCAATTATGATTTTGTTGGTGCAGCAGTTGGTTAACAAACATCTGTGCTCACAATATGTATATAACTTTTATAAGGCATTTTAGGGTTTTGTGACTTTTTTGACCCAGTCAAACCTCCAAAGTGTAATCCCACTAACTTTAATCAATGGGATGTAAAGCTCATATATACTAGACTGTAATTGTTGGCCCATGAGTTGGACCATGGTTATGTTGTTGGTGCAACAGTTAACCAATCTCAGTATGCTCATAACACATTTTGAGTTTTCTGACTTGTTTGACCCAGTCAAAGTTCCTAAGTGTATTCCCACTAACTTTAATCAATGAGATGTAAAGCTAGCTAGCTCACACTAGACTGTATTTGTTGGCCCATGAGTTGGACCATGGCTATTGTAACCTTCCATGTGTATGGAGCAAAATGAAAGGATTGGACAGGTGGGTCAGAATGGTAAATCTGAGAACCGGTACAAATAGGATGATATATGACTTGCTCTCTCACACATCTCAATCAAAATGGACCCTAAAGCTGTTATCACTTAACTAGCAAGCTTTAGGTTCTATCACAACATATAACCAATTCTAAATAGAGATGTAATTATTAAGTATTATTGATGGGAGAGAAATTGGTATCCTAGCTAAAATAATAGCTAAATAGACTGTCTGTACTTGAAAGAGTTAACTTGGTAAACGGCTATCAGCTGTTATAAACGTTAGAACCCCAACACTAAATGTATGGCAAGACAATGTGCATCGCATTTGAAGCCCCGTCCTCGGTCCTCGCTCAAACCAGAGTTACGTCCGGTATCGGATACACCATTTTTATACATTTAATGAGTTGGTTTGACATAAATGAGTTGGATTTACATAACCTACATCTATCTATAACACGGCATAATCATCATCAAGATTTTGATCAAAAAAGGTGCATCAAGATTGTTACTTTAATGAAAGGCAAATCTAATTAAAGTATAGATGAACAGAAGAAGGTTAGCTAGTAGGAGTGAATATATGTGTCAGAAAGAAATTCTTGTGTGATTCAAATTGGTGTTTTTATCCAATGAAAGCATGCCCACATGCAGGTTTGTTTGTCTGGAGATTAAATAGCGGTGACTCTGGGACCAAGGATCTTAGCTTAGCTTTTGTCAGATCAACTTAGCTAGCTTCATCTTTCTTTTTCCACCACCACTTCCAAAATACGAATTAGGGTTCCGGCGATCATGTGTTTCACTGACCCCTTTCATCAGATAGATAAAGTAAAAGTAACTACTCCTAATTACGGTACTTTGTTTGATGAAACATTGTGTTTTATAACTCGCCGAAAAACAACACGACGCCGGCTGTTGTTACTGTGCACTTGTTGATATCAAATCGCACAGCATTAAGGTGACTGGCTACTTAATGTCAAAACATGTGACCTCCTTTGAAACGGCATCTGCAGTGTACAACTATAAATTTCATTACATATCCATCATTAACAAAGGTTGACATTCACTTTTCCAAACATATGTAATTTAAGAAGTTTTACGAGTTTATCGGCTTTCTCATAAAACAGGCTGGTATCATTATTTCAAGAGCACTAAACTAATGATTGAGGTTGAAATCTCGTATGAGGTATTGACATTCTTTTAGGTTATGATCGGTATTATATGAAGATGTTAATCTTGATTTGATCTAATAAATAGTTTTATTTATTTGAGATTATTAATTATTTAATTGAGTTAGTATTAGACTATAATTGAGTTTGATTATTTATCTAGGTTTATAGGTTTCACAGTTGGGTTAGGTTTACTATTTGTTTAGTATATAAATAGGGGTTGAATGAGTCTTTATAGGAGTCCCGGTTTATTTATCTAATACAAGAGTCGAACAGTTCGTTCAGTTTGTGTGTTCGTGTTTGTGATTTTGGGCCTGATTTCCAACAATTGGTATCAGAGCGTGTTATATATTGACGGTTTTGAGAGTCGTTTTCCAAGCAGGGGAGCAACCCCTCGCGGGGTTGCAACTGCGGGGAGGTAGAAGACGAAGATAGAAGAAAAAGGGGCGTTTGTAAAGATATTAGGAGGAGTTTTCCGTCCTTGGTTCTTGGCTTTCGAGCAGTGGCGAAGCCAGGATTTTTGGCCCGGGGAGGCCAAAGTTAAAAAACCCATAAATTTTTTTATAATGCTCATGTTTCGGGAGGCCAAACTCAATATATATATAAAAAATCAACAACCGACCAACAAAACAACACTTCGGACGGAAAAAATTGGGGTGGCCCGGACCCTCTTGGGTCCCTCTTATGCCTCGCCACTGCTTTCGAGGGAGTATGTCAACCGTTATTTTTGTTGGGATTTACTTGAAACAAAATTAAAGGAAAAAAGATTTTATTGTTTCTTGTTTTGAAGTTCATGCACAGAAGTAAACAAAAGGGAGATAACTTTGATTCCTTATTTTTGTTTGGTGCGTATGATTGGAAAAGAAGAAAACACTATTTTTGTTAGGTGCTTCTTTCGATCTAAGAAATTGAGATTTTGTATTGAGTTGAAAAGTCGTTGAAGCTGACGGTTAAGGTTTGATTTAAAACTTTTGGATTCGCCGAGTGAAGGTTAGGGTCTTGTGAGTTTTCTTAGTTTTAGGTTTTGGCTCTTTGTTATCAACCTGGAGGTTTGGGGAGCTGTTGTGGCGATGAGATTTGGTCAACCGTACAATGAGGAGTACCATTTGGAACGGCGGTTATGACATGTGATCAGTTCAGTGATGGTTCAATAGTAATGAATTTAACTGCATTAGCAACTTTCTATCCAGGTAAGATCAGACCCTGTCCTTCCTGCCAAGGATAAAACAGAATAACCAGGTAGGTTGTTTTTTGGCAGAAGTATCTGATCAGATTTGCGGATAGGCTGACGGTAGAAGATTCATCAAAGCGGGAGGCTTTGAATCTTGTCGTGTCTAGCAATGGAAGAAGAAAACGGTAGAAGTGACAAGTTTTTTTTCTTTGATCGGTGGTCAAGAATGGTGACTTCTAGGACCCAAGAAGAGGGATATCAAGATTGATCAAGGGATTGAAGTTGTTGATAATAATGCAGATTTGAAGAAACGGATCTTGTTTAAGATCCGAGTGGTACAAATCAAGATTAAGGGGGAGAATGAAGATGTTAATCTTGATTTGATCTAATAAATAGTTTTATTTATTTGAGATTATTAATTATTTAATTGAGTTAGTATTAGACTATAATTGAGTTTGATTTTTTATCTATGTTTATAGGTTTCATAGTTGGGTTAGGTTTACTATTTGTTTAGTATAAATAGGGGTTGAATGAGTCTTTATAGGAGTCCCGGTTTATTTATCTAATACAAGAGTCAAACAGTTCGTTCAGTTTGTGTGTTCGTGTTTGTGATTTTGGGCCTGATTTCCAACATTATACTAGTACCAATACCAATTTTGTGAAAATGTGGGTGCCAAATGCGGTACGGTTATGATAACGGTATCGGTTTTTTTTTACTTAGCAATTTGATACCGCCTTAATGTTATTCATCTTATGACTAAAATTTTAAATACCAAAGTTATATCATAGACATTCATAATCATAAAACCGTAATACCAAAACATAAAAAATGTTTCAATCCTATTGTTTGATCATATAAAATAATTATATTGGAGGCGTGATTAGGGCCAACGCGTTCAACGAGCAATTTGTTTAGCTAAAATTTTCCTCATCATAATCGTTAAAACCATAGATGGGTTAAAATTAATAAAAAAGTAAAGCATGTCATTCAATTTCAAACGATTATAATGACACTTGTGCACAACACCATTACAAAGAAAATTAACACATCTAATATGGTGATGGCAATGGCGGGTAACCATCTCTCTGTAGAATCTCATAACAAAAGGACATCAACATACAACATTCGCCACCATCCATCATCTATTGAGGAAACTATGATATCAACGTATGCGACTAGAAAAAAACATCATCGAATGAGCTAACAACCTTATTCCAAGAATCTAATTATTATAAAACAACCAAAATATTATTTGCCTCTCAAATTCAATTTATTTACAAAAGAGCCGTTCTACTTTTTTCGCCAAAATAAAAAACCTACAAAAACTATGATGGCCAAAATACAAAAAAAAAATAACACTATTCATGAAGTTTTCTTTTAATATATAAACTTAATAATAATTATAATATTTTAATATATTGGTTTTAAACAGTCTCAGATTTAACCTTTTGATTTCCAACGGTCTCAATTTCGTATTTAATCTATCATGTATTTAGGATCAAGCAATTAATATTTAAATTATTTAAATGTATCACATAATGTAGGTCAAAATATGTTGTGTGTTTCATATTATACCTCCTGTAATTGGAGTGGAGTTATACTACAAAGTCTAATTTTCATAAAAAGTCTAAGAAGCCATGAGATGATGACATGTGGCACTCCTTTAAAATTAGAAGAAAGGGTAAAGATGGTAATGTCTCTATATTTTAAGTTTCACCCCATTTTTTTAAACGTCCATAACTTTTACATACGATATTATTTTTTTAAAAAAATTGCACCATAAAAACGAGCATTTTCTTATCTTTAAAACGCGTATAATATTCATATATAAAAAACAAAAAAAAATTCACGTTTTTTAGCTCGTTGTGTTATTTGTCAAGTCATTGTGTTATTTATTCATGTCATTGTGTTATAACACAATAACCTAATGAAATAACACAATGATCTGAAATAACACAATGACCT
Source organism: Tagetes erecta (assembly GCA_030867185.1). Classification (NCBI taxonomy): domain Eukaryota; kingdom Viridiplantae; phylum Streptophyta; class Magnoliopsida; order Asterales; family Asteraceae; genus Tagetes; species Tagetes erecta. The sequence continues at coordinate 96,027,065 of CM061487.1, forward strand.
GATGAAAATATAACACAATTACCTGATGAAAATATAACACAATGACCTGATGAAATATAACACAACGACCTGATGAAAATATAACACAACGACCTGATGAAAATATAACACAACGACCTGATGAAAATATAACACAACGACCTGATGAAAATTTAACACAACGACCTGATGAAAATATAACACAACGACCTGATGAAAATATAACACAACGACCTGATGAAAATATAACACAATGACCTGACGGATATAACACAATCTGAAAAATATAACACAATGTCTTGACTAATATAACACAATGAGCTGAAAAATATAACACAATGACCTAACGAATATAACACAATGAGCTGAAACTTCAAAAAAAATTTCGTTTTTTATATATCAATATTATATGCGTTTTGAAGATAAAAAAACGCTCGTTTTTTTGGTGTAATTTTTATTAAAATGTATTGTCGTATGTAAAAGTTATGGACGTTTAAAAAAGAGGGTGGAATTTGAAAATGAGACAAGACTAATATACCCTTGGCCTACCATTTAAAGTTCTAACTATTTACCATTATGCCACCTTGTGTTTATAAGTCATTGATCTTCATTTAATTTTAGATCTAATGGTCCAAATTCCTTCTTAGACTTTTTAGGAAATTTAGACTTTGTATTTGAACCTAATTCCCTGTAATTGTTCCAAGTTGAAAAAAAAGTATATATACACTTACTATCATTTAATCCATTCTAAGATTACGTTAATGTATTTTTTTATTTCAAGAAACAATTCAACTTGAAATTGAAAATACCCAACTCTAATTACAGTAAAACAAAAAATCAAAATCAAACCACCATATACGACAAATACGTGTCACTTTGATTCGAGTCTAAACGAAAATTTAAAAATGTATTTATTTTGTTCAAGACTAAACACAATGTTTTAGAAAAGTATCGTTTGGTTCTATTTCAAAAGGTCAAATCGTGTAATGATTGTAATAATATTTATTTAGTAACACAAATTCGTTAATTTGAATGCTAATAACTATATTTCAAATTCTGTTACTAGAATTATAATATTTTGCAAATACCTTTTATATAGAAGCTTGAAAACAAATGTCACATGATAATGAAGTCGAATGATCTTTATAAGTGTTTTCTAAATTTTATTTATTTTGTTGATAAGTTTAACTGGTTCAAAGATTTCATATATGTGAGTTTGCGGTTAACAAAACTCACAATCATTATAACAATTTTAAGTAAGCAATTTTGACAATTAAGATGTAATTAATATCGTGCTCATAGCCATCATGGCAAACAAGAAGTTGAACAAATACAAACGCAAAGGATGGGAATTATCTACAAATTGATGAAAGGTCTGATATGATTATCGTTAATCCTAATCTATCTAATAAATTAGAGTTTTTAGAGGGCAAATTTTAGGGGGAAAACATAATTTATTTTATAAAAGGAAGGTTGAGAGGGAAAATTGAGTAAGAGAGTTAATAAAGACAAAATTTTGTGATTAATAATAATTTATAAAATTATTTAAAATTTTTTAAATATAACAATTATAATGTTTTAAAAATATTTTTATTCAACCCGTGTTTAATACACGGGTGTTAAACTTAGTCTATCTAATAAATCAAGGTTTTAGGGGCAATGTTTTTGGGGGAAACTTTTTTTTTCTATAATAGGAAATTTGGGAGGTAAATTTAGTTAAACTTTTCACCATGTAAGTTGATGAAGCCAACTCCTTATATGTTACTAGGTTTAATACCCGTGTGTTACACACGGGTTAAATAGTAATATTTATAAAGAAATTATAACCATTATATTTAATAATTTGTAAATATATAACATTTAAGGAGTTGGCTCCATCAACTTGCATGGTGAAAAATTTAGCTAAATTTTACCTCCCAAACTTCCTATTATAGAAAAAAAACCCTCCAAAAATTGCCCCCTAAAAGTTTGATTTATTAGATAGATATATTTACAAATCGTTAAACATAATGGTTATAATTTCTTCATAAATATTACTATTTAACCCGTGTGTAACACACGGGTATTAAACCTAGTCCCGTATATATCTCTGTCTCCAACAAAATGGGTACCAACACAATCCACTTTCAATTTCTCATTCTTTTCTTTTGCTTCATCAATTTCGTAAAACCAGATTTATTAAGCAACAAACCAAGGAATTTACAATAGGATGACATGTAAACGGCCAATAAGTTGCGCCACAAACACCTTTAAATAGCAAAACCTAGCTTACTGGAAAAAAAACATAGAACCTTAATAGTCGAAACATTACTATGAATGATCTGTTGAACACTGTTTAAAAAGTTCACTGTTTCCATGACTAAGAAACCAAACGTATCAAATGCATTCGATCACAAACATATCGAAACACCGATAAGTAACTTAAGGTGTGTTCTCGATCTATGTTGTTGCATTCGTTGTACATCTTCGATTACTCATTTGTCCCCGGTAAAAATTCGGAAGAAAAAGCCGAAGATGTTAACACACAGAAAATAAAATAAATCTATGGCATAAACTTTATTGTTTTTTTAATAACTTGTAATATCTATTTAAAAAAAATCTAAATACGTATATTTGCAAATGTTATTAAAAACCTAGTTGCATAAAGCTGTTTACAAAATAAAAGATATTTTTAGGTTTCGTATATACTAGTTTAGCGCCCGCGCTACGCTGGGGAACACAATTTAAGTAATGGTTTTAAGAAAGTTCATAAATGTTTCATTTAGTTTTGAGACAAAACCGTGGTAAAAAAGAACACATGATATATTTTTAAAAATTAGATTTTTAGTATAGCAATATTATACTCAAATTAAAGAGAATAGAGTGCTTAGTTTTATGGTGTAGTTTATTTTTTTTAAATCATATAAAAATGTTATGTATATTTATAAAACACTGAGGTCTTTAATTGTATGTTATTATTAACTTTATCCATAAGTTTCATTTTTAAACCCTATCAAATATAAACCGACTCACGTACACCCCTTGTAGTAAAGGGCTAAAAATATAAATACTCTTAAATTTTTCAGAATTCTTCAAAATATTAGGGGACCAAAAATGTAATTAGTTTTATTATAATAAATTTTATATACATGTTTTAAATAAAAAATCATTATTCTGAGATAATCTCTTAAATAATGCCATATAAGCTAACAGCTATGAAAAGATGTCATATAGAATTTTTTTTGTTTTGCTATATTATATAAGGATATATAAACTTATATTCTAGTAAACCTCAAGTCGAAGCACACGTAATTTTTTTAAACAAAACCACGTATTTGGATTAAAAAAATACTAAATATTACAAGTTATTAAATAAATTATCAAAATTTATGTTAATAATAGTCATTAAAAAGAAAAAGTATAAAAACGTCTTTTATATATGTTTAACGTAAGTTAGCTTAAATGACGTGAGGATTGAGATGCAACAATTTATTAATACAAATTAAGGATGAATTCAGTTTTTTTAAGGATAAAGGATGAAGCCAGAAACTTTATAAAACGTTTAGACTTTTTTGTAATTTTATCTTTTAAAGAAAAATTGAAAACAAATCAACTCATGTTCATACAATGTGGTTTTTTTACATCGACAAATTTCTTTACTACGTGACACTTAAAAGTTAAACTTAAAATATACTTTAAATCTTTTTGTCTTGCCATTCGACACTGGTTAAAATTCATTTATTTTTATAAAAAAAACTCATTATAAACACAATACTATCAAAAGATTAATTCTATGAATATTGTTGATAGACGAAGGGTTTTTATCGGTTACCACAACCATCGATTCCGCTAACATTGATGCTAACAAAAGCGACTTTGAAGGGCTTGATCAACGTCTTCGGTGACTTCACTTTCTCCGGTCTACTCTCATCGATAATTCGCTTAGGTTTCTGAACAAGCACAGATACAATCTTCATCATGGACTCAGATTCCTTGATTAATTTGTGAAGATCAAGTAGAACTTCAACAACTTCAACCTCTTCTTCTGTCGGAAGCTTTAGTCTACCAGTCATATTACGTTTCATTGTAGTGTTCAAGTAAATGATGTATGAGTTTTGTAGGTTAAAGAAACATTTAAAGATGGATGTATTTAAAGAAAAATGATTTAATCTTTTGTAATCCTATTTGGTTTATAATATTATAAGCTTATAAAAAAAGTTATATAATTGTATTTATCTCCAACGTGTTATTTTTTTGTAATCTTATTTGATCCATAAAGATATTCTAACACGGTTTTCTCACAAAATAAATAAATACTTTTTTTTTATTTAGTTAGGTTGAGAAATAAAAATAGTGGTCAAATATACATTTAATCAGTGTGGCCTAATTTATTATCTCACTTAGATCTTCTTAAGAGTGTAGGGTTTATCATGTTAAAATATATTTGTTGAGAGGTCTTTTTGTAAATAATTAAATAATTAACTGACCAATATGTGGGATAATTCCTAGGTGTGTATGTATGTATACATGTATGAACTAAAAAGTGGTTAGTTCATTGATATTGTGTATCAAGAGAAGGCCATGAATAAAATAAGAAACTTCTTCCCTCTATTTGCCTCTTCTAAATGATCCTAACATATTCAAAAACCCAAATCATAATCTAATAGAGGGGATAGAGTCGAGCACGGGGGAAACATACGTAGATTATTCCTCGTTTCTCATCGGTGATTCAATTGCTCCACAAGTTGTGAAGTACAAGCACGCAATGAAGACATGAATAAAATTTGAATGACACCTTTAAAATTGGAGGAAGTGAAAAAAGCCGACAAAATCACAAAGAAAAATAATGTATGATGATGTGTCATGTGAGAAAATCTACGAAAAAACACAAAAACTAAGTCTATTTAACATTTTGACATATAATCAAGATAAGAATAGTCTTACTATGCATAAAAACATGCCAATTAGTTTGGTTCTTATATCTCATAATTGCAAATACTGGTAAGAAAAATAAACGAAAAAAAAGGTAAAAAACAAAAAAGTTGAACCGGAAGTCGGATGATATCCCACTTGAATGAAAGTGGGGCCAAGCAAACCGGTTTGCCGCCTATCAAGAGACACGTGTGGGACCTGTCTACAGTTTATAACAATTTCAAATATACCATGTACTTTTATCTTTTTTCATTGTAATAGAGAATTTGTGGCTAGCTAAGGGGCTTTTTGTTAAAATATAAATTAGTAAATGTTAAATGGTTAATAAATTTGAACTATTAAAAATTAAAAGGCTTTATTAATGGCTGAGATGTTAGGGTATAACATATTGAAGATGAGGGTAAAGTTGGTATATGTTTCATTAAGTTTCATTTAACATTTTTCTGTCTCTTAACTATTCAGCACTTAACTGAACCATTCAAAGACTGTTTTTTTTATTAAACAAACGCTTTGAAAGTTGAATAATTTACCACCGAACTTAGCCATTAAGAGGTGAAACACACAACTCTTAAGATTATTTGAGTTATTAAGTTTTTTAAAAGAGAGTTAAGTTTAATCTTTATTTGTGACACTTTTGGTGTATTTAGTTAATGAAAGATTTGAGTCAGGTCTTGTATAAGGTTTTCAGTTTGATTATGAGCCAACATGGGTTTTCGTATCACCAGGTGTTAGGCCATAAAGTTACGCTTTTGTGGTGACACAACAACCGTCATTTGCTAGTCGACGGTATGGTTCCCTGGGGAACGCCCAAGTCATACTCTGAAGCGAACGTGAGCCTGATTAAGACAACAATCTAGCCAAAGTGAGACAACGAGACTAAAAATGTATTTAATAAGCTACTTTATTTTATTTTAATTATATTATACCAAACAACGCGAGATATATGTAAGATTTATTTAAAAAGCTTGTAGCTTTAGTTAGTGATTATTATTATTATCATTATTACGAGATGTAAAGGCAAATAATATTTGAATACAAAACCACCCTTAAAAATAAAACTAAAAGGTTAATGCTTTATTTACACACTATTCGGACAACAATAATGTGTCATTTTACCTCGTCAAATTTTTTTTTTCTTGTTGGAAGCCCAATTACTTACGCCACACATAGTCGTGTTATAAGGTGTTACATCGCCCCTTTCTTTATGATAAGGGTGTTATCGGAAAGCCTCTAACCATCATCACATTGATTTCTTTTAGAGTAAATGACTATTTTTGGCTTTTGTAGTTTGGGTTTATTTAACCCTTTGACTTAAAACTGGAACTTTTAGCATATTAGCGCCCGTAACGTTTTATTAATTTTTTAAAAATTAATTTGACCTATGACACTAACTTTGTTAACTTTTTTCGGTTGAATGAAGGGTATTTTGATTTATACAACTTTAGAAGCTGTTTAAGTAAATTTGAAGTGGTACACACTTAAGGGGCTACTTATGTAAATACTTAAATTATGAATATAACACCCAAAAGTTTTTAAATATCAAATAAATAATACAAAAAATAATAATAGTAATAATAAAAATAATAACGATAATAACAATAATAACAATAAAATGTACTCAAATAAAGACACGGGCTACACAACCAACTAGGGCTGCACACGTGTCAAGTCAAGCCGAACCAGACTGGGCTCGGATTCGGCTCGTTGCAAAATCGAGCAGAGCCAAGCTTGTGAATCCTAACGAGTTCAAAATGTGAGCTCGGGTTTGGCTCGTTTAATAATCGAGCCGCCTAGCCGAGCTGGTTAAATGCTTCAAAGCACATGGGCCAAAGTAGTAATTTACTCTTTCTTATTTGATCACTTTTTTTAAAATCTTCTAACTATCACATTTATACAGCTTAAATTAACAACTTTAAAAATTATAAAATTTATCATTATCACATGCCCACTACGACACTACCATCATTTTTCACTATCATACGCATGTTTACGTGGCAATACTTTTTCTTTATAATACTCCATATAACTCACTAGCACTATTCATAACATTAAGAGCTTCATTTATAAGAATAATAAGGTTTTAATTATATCGAAAATTACAATAAACTTAAACAATCATGAATTTCACACCTCTTGATTCTTTAAATGAATAATATTATGAATACAACGGTCATCTACTCATTTAGCCAACTTTTTTAGCGGCCGGTGAAATTTATTTAAAAACTAGTAACAAGCTAAGGTACAAATGAAAATAAATTACAAACGATGCATAATGTTGAATTTTTTCCATCATTTTCAATCTAACCATTCAATCTTAGCTATGTATTTTTTATCCAAAGGAAGCTAATAATTTTTATCTCTTTCAACATCCTTGTTATGCAAGAATATGTACCATCGAAGATTTTATCGTTTCTTGCTTTCCAAATATACCATAATACAGAGACATAATGTATGATTTATGCGGGTGGATAATACGAAAGTGGAATGATTTAATCAGTAACAACTTTAACAAGTGTCACACCTCTTAATTACAATATGTTATTAGTTTTAACGGGTGTTAGAAAAAGTTATAATTAGAGTAGAGGGTTACAATATAATACTTTTTCACTTTTTTTATTCATAATAAAACCGTGACCATGTTTCAAAGGACACTACAGAAAGTGACAAAGATCAATCTCATCTCTAAAATACGTTTTCGACTACACATATGCGCATGTTAGCTAGGTTTATTATGCACGTTTCCTTCTTTATCTGTACTACTTTGTTTTCTTTCTTCTTCACTTATGTTTAGTTTTATAGAATGGCGGCTGGTGCAACAGTGTATGACTGAAACATTCAGAGGTGCGAGGATTGAGATTGAAACCCCGCCTCTAACACCAATAGGTGCTTTTCGTTGGGATTGAGGCTCCCCCGTTACTGCGAACGTAACGTAGGTTCGCCTCTTCTTATGGAGCAAGTTGATCGGAGTTGAAACTTGTCAACAACTAACTGTTTAAGGGAAAAATTAGACATGAATCTTTAAGCATGTCACGAAAAACCATTAGGCTCAGACACGTGTACCCAGGTGGTAGCTCGGGACAAGCATCATTTCTAATACACACCAAAAAGTGATGGATCCAAAAAAATTTCTCAATGAGTTCACTATTTTTGGGTGTTCTGATTTTAGTAGAACCTGATAAAAGTATTTGAGTCGGTTCGACAGTTTAGGTCAAATAATTAGGTACGTCACATAAGTTATGGATCAAAGAAATTTTGCATATCAATAAAGTGATTATTCTATCAAACTATAATATATTACTTTACACATCTGCATGAGTAATATGTGTAGGATAACTAATTAATAACTAGCCGTGCACAAAAAAACCGGTTTCAGAACCGACCCGGTGTACCCAAACCGGAACCGGTCGTACCCGAACCGTATGCCGTATGATACACATGGTTCCGGTTCCTCAAAGAAAGTGGAACACGTACCCGGAACCAAAAAAACCCGGTTAAACCGGTAAAAACCCAGTCAAATACTCGATCATACCCGGAACCGAACCCGACTCTACCAGGTTCCTTACTTTATTGACCAAAACCGGACCCGATTCCTACCCGGAACCGGTTCCTAAAAAACCCGGTTTGTGCACGGCTACTAATAACTGTATCACGAAATAATGCAGTTTCTCCATCACATAAGTTTGAGTGTTTGTTACCAATCTAAAACAAAAACTAAACATCTAAAGTGCATCATGCATTTTTTCCATTAATTTTGACAAATTCATTGTTTTAAAGCTAAAAATTAAGTTAATGAATAACACATCAAACTAAAATATACCCTTTTACACATCTTTTCCAACAAATGCAAACCTAAATTATTGTATGCTTTCATTAATGCAGAAACTAACCAAACTATCATCCATTTTTTAAGTAGTAAAGACTAAAATTTAGTTTGAAAACGAATAATAGAACAACGTACGTAATCAAATTTAACAAAATCAAGTCTCACTATATTTAAACATTCAAAGTGTTTCTTTGAATGTTAAAATGTACTATTAGGAGTAATAGGGAATAAATTAAAAGGTCAAGTTTGAAAGGTTATGTATTAGAGGAGGATTGGAGTTCGGTGAGTTCTTTATAGTTTGTTGCATGACTTGTGAAAGCGCTGATTTGTGTTTAATTATGATTTGCGAATTAGAAAAAAAATTAGATCGAGAAACTGATAGAGAGGGGTTTCAAAGCCGCTTCTTTTTATGTGTCATGAAGGTAACTTACCAGTTGAACTAAAACAACTTATGTATTAGGATTCACTCTTATAAACATATATGACTTCACTTTAGTTTTTTTTATATAATTTCTACTAAAAACTTGAAACGTGGTGGGTTCACGTGAACCGACTCCTTACACCCTAGCTAGCTCCCTCCATGTTGTGAAGTACAAGAGATGAAACAAATTGTCGTTTGCCTCGCAATAGAAAACGATTTCTCTCTGTAACAACCCCTGGCTTGGGAATAAGTATATGATCGATGATGGTAAGACAATATAAGAAAACAAGATATGGAGAGTATTGAGAGAGAAAGAGAATGAATCTCGTTAGCTTTCATAACAACTAGTATTATATGTGTCATTGTTTACAACGACAACTGGCGTAAGCACATGTGATAGAGATAACCGAGTCCTGGTTCGTGGTATTTTTCATGCACTCGATCCATACACCTTTTTATGTAGGCAAAGCATCATGGGTACACAGTTAACTCCACACAATCTGGCCGGGCCAACTGGGACGAGATACCAGGGGGTAAAACTCGTGTATAAATTATGTCACAGGTATATCTTTTAAAATATGTTTATGCTCAATCTTGTTAAATGTGTTGTGTCATCCATGTTAATGAACTCCGTACAGTTAATTGTGTTAAAGGTCATGTCATGTTATGTAAATTATGATGTTGTTTTTTGTTTCCCTTGTACTTTTAGGGTTCTTAGCTACTTGTTAGCCCATTTTTCTAATATAATTATTTACCGTCTAAAACAAATGTATGTTAAACCCATGTAATATAGCGCAACACGTTTTACTGGCTCTCTTAACCCCCTCCTTTCTCAGAGCATTCACAATAATTTCCCCATCCACATCCCTGTTCTTATAATTTATCTATAATCTACACATATATCTAAAACTCGTTTGTTTTTTAAATGCATCCCACAACTCATACCCCAAATATATCTATATATTCAATTAAATAAAACTTATTTAATAGGTTTTCCCACTCATGCATTCATAACAACCTACAAATAAATCAAATATTATTATAGGAGATGAATGTTGGCTCTCCAAATATAAAGATTCAGTATTTCTTTCACCTAAAATATAAAGATGAGATATAGGGATGGAAATAGGATGGAAGTGTGAAATTAAGTGAAGCATTTCCCTATACTATAATCTGAGGATATATATGAATATTAATAGCTGGTGTATGAATGCTCTCATAGTTGTAACACTTTATAAACTTCTATATGAGCATTCCCGACATATCCATCGTCTCCAACCCCATCTTTATATTTTAACAAATTAATTTAAGAACTCATCCCATCCCAAATATTATTGCTAACTATTTTTTTAATAATTTCATCAAAAAACTTCTCTCAAAGATTTCCAACAAAATACATTTGTCACTCAATTTTGCTAAAAAGTGCAAAATCTAGTATTTTCTTACTTGCCACAATTTTATCACAAAATCTAATATTTATATTTAGTTTTTGAATTTTGTCACAATTTTGTGATTTTCTTACTTGCCACAGTTTTTGAATTTCGTCACAAAATCTAATATTAATTACGAGTAGTTATTATATTTAGTTTTTGAATTTTGTTAAAAATTTGTCACAAAATCTAATATTTCTACTTTTGTAAAAAAAATTGAAACAATATTTGATTTTATAGCTAATTTGTAAAAAGTTGCATGTTTGGAATATTAGAGTTGACAACTTTTATTGTAAACTTGTAACAAAATTGTGATAAATATTTTGTGGTAAAAAGTTGTAGGAATAAAAGTTATTTTATAAGAGTACTGGACCTTATCACTGATTTAAAGAATGAGCCACCAATCTAACAGGCAAGAAATAAATAAATTTTCAATGAAAATATGTGAAATGATAATCGTGTTTGGATAAGTTAGAAAAATAAGACATTAGAAACAAAAAGACGTGTTCTCATTTCAAAATGTATAAACTATCGAAACAGATCGATATAAAAACTATTTGAAGCATATATATAAGCAACCACTTTTATGTTTAAACGTACATTATGGATGTTAAAAGAAAACATATACAAGTTTGTCCTTATGTTTACACCAAAGATTGTAACTTAAGAGTCATTTCTTTTCAATATTGTGGGGGTAGGTCTAGAAAACATTCCATTTTCTGTCATATTTCAAATGTCACTAGTTTCCCATCAACCATACTTGTCAATGATTGAGATTTAAATACGAAACTTTCGAATTCAAATTTTTTTAAAGCTTCATGGCGTTTTGTTTATTTATTCATTTTGTGTGAATTCAACCAAGATATATAGGTTTGTCCAATATCGTCTCATCAATTATAGTTTGAGAATGGCGGTTTATTTTATTTTAGAAAAATTGACGTTGCAAAAGTACATAAGAAAACAAAAAGAAAAAAAAAGAACGAAAAAATAACTCAACAGTACATGAACCGGCCAAGATTAATTAACATGCAGGAAAAAGAAATGAAATAATTAAGGTTTGAGAGCCACAAACCATGAAGTGTTCATCCTATTTTAAGGCGTATTCGTTGGTTAATCTCAAAATATCATCCTTGTTAAAAAAAATTATATAATATGGACTAAACTTCATATGGGGCATAACTTCATATGGTTAATCTCAAAATATCATCCTTGTTAAAAAAAATTATATAATATGAAAGTAAGCTCACCATATATCTTCATTATATTATTGATACTAGTTTATTAACCAGTGTTTTACACGAGTTAGTTTAAACGAATTCAATCCTTCAAAGTGAAAAAACCCGAGTTTAGTTAACTATATTATATCGACTAAACATATTTTTAAAGTAATATTAGATTGGTAGAACTATATATGTCTACTAATAAATAATTAATTATTTAAAATTTAGAAAAATAGAAAAGTTTAGAAAGATTTGTTATATGCTTGAAATTATATTTTGAAAATTTTATAATATATGGTCCAGTATATCATAACCAATGTTTTAAAATTGTAAAGTTTTCATGCTAATTAAAAAAACTTAGGTCTAAAGTTTAGGCAGGAAAACAATTACGAGATTTAATTACAAAGTGACAAGTGACATTAAATATACTCTTTTATAAATATTACTCCCTCTGTCCCATTTTAAATGTACATCTTTCCTTTTTTGGTTGTCTAAATTTAAATGTCCATTCTAAAAATAAAAGTATAATATCTAATTTTACCTTAATAAAATCTACTTTATGACTAGAAAACAAAATACTTTAATGACATTATTGTTTTTTATAGGTTAAAAATATATAATATCTAATTTTTCTTAAGCTATGTGTCGTGGGTCTCATATATGACACTTAAATTGAGACGGAGAGAGTAGATTAGATTTATGTTATAAATCTAATGTAGTATTGACATCAATCTAATTAAAGAATTGTTGAAGCTAGGTGGTTGGTAAGACAGTGCTACTTGCAAATTAAAACATCTTTAATTTAATCTCTTAATTAAATAATTAGTCAAACCAGTCTCTTTCACATACACTTCGATTCCTTACCCGCCGAACCATTATCTTCGATTATTGTAGTCTTTGGGCTCATTAAAAAATTATTGTACATATTATTACGTCTTTAAAAATGTTTTTTATATTTTAGTAACCACTACGTAAAATTAAATAAATATAATAATAAATAGCTCTATTATTTATTTTGTTTTGTTTTGTGTTGTTTAATTAGCACCCAGGTGCATTTTGCATACTAATTTATCTGTTAAATACATACCATGAAAATTTAAGATTGTATCTAGGTCAAGACGGTAGTAAAGCAAGTAATGAATGATAAGCAATAAAAATTGTTAACACATACTTGTGATTGTTGGCATGACGACATGAAGACAAGTTTATAGCTTAAGACAATAAAAAGGCATTTCCTGGAAGAATGTTAAATAAATTGATAATAAGTTGTCATTACTTGTGGAGTTGTGGTTGTTGGCACAACGATATGCAGATGATGTTTAGAGCTTAGGACAATACAAACTTCACTAGTTTTACCAGTAGCAATAAGGTCGGTAATAAAAAAAGACTGAAGTCGTTCGGTGTTTCGGTATATTGTATTACTATACCCGATGGAAAAAGAATAGTGTCGGCCGACCGGGCGTGGCTGCACCCCTAACCATAAGTTACGGCTTTTCGAAGCTTGTGACAGGCTCTGATGAGAATCAGTCTTAATCGCCTCAAAATCTTTCATTACAATTTGAGGCGATTGAGACACGGATTTAGGAGCAATTCTCAAGGCTTTTCGAAGATTTGGGCCATCTGTCCATCTCAATCATGTTTTTATCAATAATCATGCAATCCACATTAGTTTTAAAAGATCGATACACTAAGGGCTGTTTGGTAGCATCTGAATAACCAGTAAGAATTTATTTCTTAATGGTTTAAAAATCCATTATAAGGTAAGTATTAAAAATATGATGAAATGTGTGAGGTTTTACCATTCAGATGCTACCTCTTAAACATTTACCATCTTTTTATCACTTAATGGTTAAGAGGTTTTGAACTATTAAGAGATAAGCATCTGAATGACCATTAAAAGGCTACCAAACACCCCTAACACACTAACATGAGGGGCTACTCTTTCTTAATTAAAGTAACACACATTTTGTTATTTTGTTAAAATGTTTCCTCATTCAAACATGCTCTTATTAATTATTATCATTATTTTTGTTCTTTGCGACAATTTCTCTTTTCACTTTCTTTTCAAGTGTGTGTTTAAAAAAAATGATTTGTTTCTACGTACTCATGCAAAAGACAAAACCAATACACTTTAACAATCTAACATACATGCACAATAGCATTAACCAATTGAGCTTTAATACAAAAATACTTTATGAGCAGTGATCAGTTACTAATGTGGGTAAACGAAAAGAAAAAGATTTAAGACTTGAAGTGATAAGATATAATCGACGTACAAAACAAAGGAAAAAGGCTCATCAAGTGTTATATCTGAAAGTTGTCTTTTATAACACAAATGTAAGAGACTCATTTTTTTTAAATTCATATATAACCTATACCGTATGCATACATTATTGGCACACTCGAATTCAAACGGAAAATACGACCACAAAATACGGTGAATGCTTTGTTAATATACATGTAGACTTATGCACAAGTTTTATTCCGAGGACACACTTACATTCTTTATTTAATCCTCTATTAAGCAAATGACTACAAATGAGTTATGGAAATACCGAAATAATTAATCTAAAACTTAAAAAATAGCCTAATTAATAACGTAAGTAAAATTAATAGGTATTTGCCGTTAAAAAAAAATATAACTGCATATATATTGGGAAGACTTTCACAAATCAATATGAGACCAGTGACGGATCTTAAATTCTTGTAGTACGGAGGCTGAAAATCACGGAAGCGAACTCAATATTTATATAATACATATAATTTTTTACACGAAGACAAGATCAATATATATAAATATTTAAGGCATCAGGGTAAATATCAAAACTACTGACAAAGCAAGCCAAAGCTAACGCCTATTCCCACCCTTAATTAAAGGATGTGTTCGTGCCAATAACGCGATTAAAAAGTATTAAATGAATAAAAGATATAAGAAATTGAAGCTATCCAATGAGGTTAGAGGGAGAGATAAGCAAGTAAGATTCTTATTGGATTTCACAATTGTCCTCATATTGCATCCATCACACATGTCCAATGCTCATCAATAATATTGGGATTACCATCTAATCATTAATTATTATGTTTTTCTGTCTTTAATCAAACTTAACTTATTATACCTTTACAACAAACAAATAGCAATTTAAATATTATTGGTAGTTTTGAGCTTTTTTTTATTTTTCAAGAGTCATGATTTATGGTCTCTGTTTTGTTTTTAATGAAGTTTAAAGTTAAAAAAAAAGTCATGATTTATAAAACAATCCAAAAATTACAACACGGGTTTTAAGATATAATTAATGGATCTACTCATTTTAACACGGTAACACTTGTGCTTATAGTTTTTTATGCTAACAATATTAATTTAGTAACTCATGGCTAAAAATATACCTTTCTTAGATACAAAACGAAACATAATTAAAAACCAATCAGTAGACATGAAATGTGGCAACGAATAATAGTTTCGGTTGGCAACTTGTTCGTTTAAAAACGTGTCGTCTAAGATCATGTGTAGTAGACAAAGCCCCTTAAGGGGCTTTGTATGCCATGTGTAATCCAACTCATCAAGGGGCTTTTTGCCCAAAAGTATGCAGGGCAAAAGAGCCCCATAAAGCCCCTTCCAATCATTGTATGATCATTAATTATAGAAGGATTCACTAATGAAAACATGGATAGATCTTGATTTTAGAAATTATGGGGCGTTTTATACACAACGCATGAGACAAAAAAAATGGTCCAAAGCGCCCCCATGTAATGGTTGGGAGGCGCTTTCAGGCGTTTTGGGGCTCTTTGGATGGGCAAAAACACCCCATTACACACGGTCTAATGAACTTGGAGGAAGAAAGCGATAATCAACAGCAGGAGACTCATAGACACATGTGAAGTTGAGACAATATATAACGAGCATGGAGAAACGATGACTTCTTGGATGCTAGACTGTACGTAGTGGGGGCTACGCCCCTAAAATAAAGCCCCATAACACCTCGCACACCACTACACATGGGCGTTATGGGCGTGGGCGTTGTTAGGAACAAGCGGTACGCGGAAGCGAAACAACACACACGCACAAACGAATATCACGCAGAAAGTTAGAGACACGAGAATTATAGTGGTTCGGTCCCAATTGACCTACGTCCACTTTGCAACTAGGGTTTATATTATTAGGTGCTCACAAGATACAATTACAATCATGGGTATATATAAGACTAAGATTAGGGTTAGTAAATAATGCAACTAGTAAACCTAATTAGGGTTAACACAATGGGCCCCAGGCCCAAACCGGACCAAACCCAAAAACCCAAAAGCCTTCAACCCAACAGGCGTTTCCCTTAAAACGCATTGCCCCTCTCACTTCCTTACTTCTCTCACACTCTCTCTCTTATTTTTGTCTGTTGGTAATAATTGAGGGGCAATATCCTATTACGTCACGTTTTGATATAATGTCTATTGCCTAGTCACCATTCACATGACGGAAAATGCCTCTTAAAGACATTAACCATTACACAAAGTCTTAATGAGAAACATTTATGATCAGTATCAAAGTTGATGACACGAAGTTGACAATAATATCTATTATTAAAATTAACTAATAGTTAGTGAGATAAGAATATGTGAGCACTATATTATTAACGTAGTTATACTACAAAGACCTAATTAACTAGCTTAGAAAGATGTTTTAGTTAAAAAAATCACAATTGAAGAATGAGGAGTGAATCAAAGTGAAATTGTTAAATATGAATGAATTAAAAAGAAAATAAATGAACAAATACATAAAATAGTTAATTATTAAAAAACTAAAGTCAGACATATCTTGGTCATGACTTAGAGTGAAGTTATATTAAAAAGACTCAACTTAGTATATAGCCTAAAAAGTCATGTGAACCATCAAATTTAAAAAATAAATGAACATCAATGTCTACAAAAAGCACGATGGCACCATCGTAAATAACTCAAAGTTTTCTTCTAGCAAAGGGACAATTATGTCATTACATGGATCTATTTTATTATTTTTTATTTAACATGTAAAAACACAATAGATTCATTTTGTTGTCAAGTTTGTAGTTGTCATTGTGTTATTTTATCTTAATTGTTTAGTTCTACACTCTTAGATGTTTCAATGTAATTTACAAACATAAATGGATCTTTTGCGTTATTAAGTTGTCTAATATGTAGAAACATAATAGATTCGTTTTGTTATGAGGTTTTTATAATAGACCAATGTGTTAAAAAAACGTGATATCTTTTGGTTTTTTAATCAATATTATACGTGTTTTAAAGATAAATAGTGTTTGTTTTTATGGTGTTGTTTTTTTAAAAATATAATATTGTATATAAAAGTTATGAACGTTAAAAAATGAAGAAACTTCAAATAGAAAGACATTACCAATATTAGTATTTTTTCAAATTTTAAGGGCGTGCCGCATTTCATCATTTTATGGCTTAGTAGACTTTTATACAAAATTGAGTCTTTTTAGTTGAACCTCATTCAAAGGACTTTAATGTAAAAACGTATAAGAGTGAAATTTGTTAAATGTATATAAACATAGAGAAATATTAAAATACAAACATATACTTTTGTGCAAAGTGTAAAAATGAATTATGCAAGTGATAAATGAGTGATTAAATTATCACACAAGTTGTAACGGAGAGATGTAATTCTTAAGCAAGAACGCCTCTTGTATGAGATTTCATTCGTGGGTGATTATTCTATCCACACATGGAAAATTTTCATGCAAGTATAAATTACACTCACATGATTTTAAAGTTTACCGCTCACCCATGTTACATTCTCACATAATTCATTTAAGCAATGGAACTTTCATGCAATTTTTTTTACAAATGATGAAATTATCACGGAATCAGATGAAAAATTCAGATTGCTTCGCACACTTCGCAAGCAAACACATACTTGTATTTTAGTCGGCCTCTGTAAGTACAAAGTGGAATTCATAAGAGAACTAATTTTAGATCGAAAACTTGAAAGAACTCTTTTCTCATTTTTTTTGAACATTTGTACTTTTTCATATTATTAAAAAAAACTGCACTCAAAATTTAAGAATCTTATAATCGTTATTTAGACTATAATATCCGTATACTAAAAAATAAAATAAAACGTGTCGTAATACTACATTATTATTAAGCAATTTAACGTAATGTAACAATACATATACGCAGTATCATAACACTGCACATATATAATAATATGATACTACATATATGTAGTAATCTAAAATATTATTAACATATATAACATTATAATGTTACACATATGCAATATAAAAAATAAAAAAAATGAGTTATTTCTAGGTGAATGCTATTAAGATTGGTGTGATGAATTGATGGTCATTACTAAGATTAGTGGTACAAGTTTATGATACAACCAAGATTAATGAGTTAAGATAAAGGTGATCGCCATATTCATTGGCGCAGCCAAGTGGAGACCCGGGAGGGTCCGGGCCCTCCCATTTTTTCCGGTTAGTAGTAGCGATTTGTCGTTTTTAGTTGATTTTGGTATATAAATTGGGTACGGACCCTCTCATTTTTAAACTCAGGCCCCCTTTGTTATAGACACCATAACTTTAGGTCTCCCTAATAATAAAATCCTGGCTTCGCCACTGGCCATATTATCCGTGAGAGGTTATAAGCAAAGATATCTAGCTAGTGGTTTAGAAACGAGACTTTCTTTAACAAGAATAAAAACTCTCGATAACCAATTAACCATAGATTTTGACGCAAGATATAAAAAATAGTATTAAAAACAAATTAAAACCTCTTATAAATTTTGGGATGTCCTATTCACACACCTAAACAATCTAACCAAACACTCATTTAACGTCCGTTAAGTCTTTAACGGGTCGTTATACTACAAATGTAATTATAAAATAAAAAAAAATTTAAAAAAATTATAACTGCCGTTAGATGCTTAACGGGCAGTTAAAATTATAGGTAATTTTTTTTAAATTTGAGAAACTCAAATGCATCCTTATATATATATGAGAAACATACATTATTATTTCTTTTTATTTAAAAGATAAAATAAATACTACAAAAAATATAACCTAAATCGTGGATATTCTCATCTAACATATCTTCTTTACCCTCTTTTTGAACAAAAGAAAAGAAAGACAAATACAAAGAAACTCAAACTTATATATTATCGTCATACATGTCTCATATAGCTACTTTTAATTTATTTTTATAACCTTATAATTGCATATGGTTATCATAATCTTGTTCTTTTTAGTTTTGAGACACCAACTAATCGTCACATAAAATTTATAATTATTGCAAATTTCACACTATAACATATTAAGAATTTTTGAATTATTTAATAATATGAGTTAATTGTCATAATAATTATTGCAAATTCCGTTAAAGGCCTAACAGACCGTTATACTACAAATGCAAAAAAAAAACTAACGGCCGTTAAAGGCTTAACAGGCAGTTAAATATATTTAACGGCTCTTAAGTACTTAACGGGCCGTTAAAGGATGGATGGATAGAAAGATTGAGTGTGTGAATAGATAGAGCCTAAATTTTTTGTTATAAATCTATGTAAAGGTGAGTTTGTGCTCTTAACCTATTGAAACATTAATCTTTTGTTCTATGGTACGAGATAATTATATATTATGGCAAAATTTAAGGCACAAGTTCCGCGGGGTGGAGGGTATGCTTATGATCATAAAACTTTACACGTACTTACACGTGCTTTGCCCGCTACTTGTAATCATTCATCCAAACAACCATTATTCCAACAACATATATCACTTTCATCTTAATTAATTAATAATAATAATTTTCCATCCCAAAAATGCATATTTTAACAAAGGTAAAACAATTACATGCAAATCAAGTGTCAATAACTCATCATTATACTCCATTTAGTCAACAAAATTCGTACCCGAATTTGATTAACGTCGCCACTAATTTTCGGTTGTTAAGGGCACTACTACTTGTAATTGGTATTCTAGTGCACTGATATGGGTGATTGATAAGAGTTTGAGATGAAGTGTCTCATGTTTAAGTCTTGACTCAAGGAGATTTTTTTCTCAAGTGGGGAGTTTCCTCCTTGATGGTGTTTCTAAGTGAGTCAGATCTGACGTTAAAATCAGTATGGACGATTGACATCCAAAAAGGCTCACTCAAGTATTATGAGTAGTTTTAAACACCGTTAAAAAAATTACAACTTGTGTAAGCATCGTAGGTTTACAGTATGGTTTATTTGCCTTCTCTCATTCTAATGGCAACCTATTGATTTATTTGGCTCGCTAGAAAAGAACTTATTTTCAGAGCTATACCTCTATATGTGGACGGAACAATGGAGAGGATTATGGTTCAGTCCTTTTTATTGATGAGATATCGGGTGGGACAACCGAACGTCACTTTGCCAAGTTGGTAAGCAAAGCTGCTGGAATAGTAGTTCTTATGTGTTTTGGATGTTCTGTAATGTTTTGGGTTGTGATTTTGTATTTCGGATTCCTAGCATCTTGTTAGTAGTCTTCTTATTATAATAAATCCGGCATTAAAAAAATTATGTTATGAAAATTTTCGAATAGTAAGTCATATTTTAGATTATGAAAATCTAAGTTGTCAAACATAAATGTTGGAATGTTATATTCTAACATATACTTGTACGGGTTACAACTAATTAAGTACTACGAAGGATGTGCTTGGTTAAGGAGCATGGAGTGATAAAATGGGAATCAAACACACAAATTTAGGCACTACTAAAAAAATAGTGTTTTAGATACAAAAGTTTCCGAAATCTTTTGACAACTTAATATTTATGATAAGTTTGCGACATTTTTTTTTGATAAATAATAAAAACAAAAAAGGCTATAATTTATCCCATAATTTTCCAACAAAACAATCATTATTTTTTATTATTTTGTCACAAGCAAAAAAGTACAACTAAGTTATAAAAAAATTATTTGAGGCTAAGTTCTCGCAAATATTGCAACAACCCATAATTGTCACAACTTTGTAGCTAAAGTTGTCGTAATAGTGTCAAAAATAATTTTGCTACGGCTTTTCCCATAATAGGATTTTTTATAAAGTTTTTTGGTACTTTCGTGTAGCGGTAATATTGCGACAACTATGTTCGTCTTAGAAATTGGTATCTTTAAGTAGTGATATTACTTTTGAGCTTATAAATTAAAGCGTTCAATGTTAAAATTGGTAATAAAATAATATTTTTCTTAAATATGGCAAATCATTCTTTAATAATATAATTAATCGTCGATAATAATCTATGCTAATATTGGAAGCTAATGCTAACTAGTTTGAGTACAAACAATAGCTTAGTCTAATGATAAAGGTGTGTATGACTCTTAATAAAAAATTACAGATTCAACTCTCACTTGAAATATGAGGTGAAAGACCGAAAGGTTATGAAAAATTATTGTTGTTAAAAAAAATAGTTTTGAGTGTTATTAGGGAGCAAGGAGTGGTGAGGCGAGGAGGCAAACGAGGTGGAGGAGAAGCGGCTCGTGGACGAGGTTGGCTCCTCGTTGTGGAGCTCGGTGGAGGAAGAAAAGTGAGGGGACGAGATGTGGCGAGAAGAAGGTGGGACGAGATGCAAAGAGGATGGCCCTTCTCCGGCGAGGTGAAGACGAGGTTTGAGCTTGTTTGGATCTTGTTCACCACTCCTTGCCCCTTAGTCAAGTAAAAAAGATAGAAGGCGGTACTTAGTTTATTACATGTTTGATTGAGTTTGTATTAGAATAGAATTGAATTTGATTTATTTGTTTAATTAATTAAGAGTTGTTAAATTAGTGCATGTTTATTGTTTAGTATAAAAAGAGGGTTAGTATATAAGGGACTAGAATTTAAATTATTATAACTTTTATTATTTGCCACTAATAATTTAAACTTTATTTTTTTTTTACATTCCTAACATTTATACCTTTAACATGTTAAGTCTTAAGTTAACAAATTATGTTATTGTGATTATTGTTTTTAAAGAAAATAGTCTTGAACGCTAACTTCATCCAATCTTATATTAATTTCTCCTCACGTGCTCCGCCAATAAGTGATAAAAATGTCATTTCTTACTATCTTTTTGACCAACGATTGAATAAAATATGTTTACCTGCATAAAATAGTAGGAGAAATGACCTTTTAATTTACACCTGACATGCACGGCATGTGGGGAGAAATTAAAGGGAAAAAATGAAGACGGCTATTGTTCATGATCATTTTTATTAAAAATAAAAATTACATAACCTAAATTGTTTAGATAAAACTGAGCATTTTAATTTTAAAGGAATCAAAATACATATATTAAAAATGTAGGTATGTAGTTTACTCATATTTTCATGAATGGTCTGACCTTAAAATTAAATTGCCTCCAACATTTTGACAGTACTATTATATTTAGGGGCTGTTTGATAAACTTTGAATCATTAAGTGCTGAATGATTAAGAGGTCTGAACCATTAAAAGGCTCTATCAATGAGAGGGATGTTGGAGTAAAACTTCACATGATAGTAAGTTTGATACATGCTCCATTCAGTTTCATTCAGCATCTTTCTATCTCTTAGCCATTCAACAATTAACTGAACCATTCAGAGACTTTTTTTCTATGAAACAAACGCTCTGAATGCTGAATCTGAATGATTAAACACTGAACTGAACCATTATGAAATGAAACAAACAGCCCCTTAGTATCAACTAAAAATACTAATAACAGTTAGCTAGCAAGGTGTGTTTACTAACTTGTATAATTGTATTGTAAGTTTAACTCTATATTATTCACTTTTAGAGTAATATTAAGTTAGTATTCCACTAGCTAATAAATTACTAACTTGTAGAATTGTATTGTAAGAAGCTTTCTGAAAGTCCCTAATAAATTAGTCGCTACGTACCTTAAATACAATACGTTACAATACAATCATTAGCATGCCCTCTACGATTAATGCAAACATATTGAAAGTTATCATATCAATAACAAAATTTTGTGATATGTTTACATATCTTTAATAAACTTGATCTTTCATTTTTAATAATTAAGTAATTCGTTTACATATCATAATTTTAACTACCTCACATAAGATTTTGCTTAATTTACATTCTCTAATTTAATTTAATATATGGGGAAATTTAAGACGGTTCATGGTATGCATGCTCCATATACGAAATACCCTCATATGTTAAAATATAAAAATTTATCAATTTAATGAATTATCTCATAACCCGATATTAAATAAAAAATTTACCAAATATCACAAATTATCTACTTTATTTTCGCATAAGATTTTGATATGGAAATATTTGTAAATATCAAAACCATCTATGATATGTGATATGTTAAAAATAAATTTGATAGCTAAATTTAATTAAATATATAAAACCAAAACCATACATACGAGTACTAATCTAGTTTTTTTTTGAACTGCAATTTTAGTAGAAATCAACAGACTAGACACTAGCAAGACGCTAGACCCGAATACAACACAACCCCAACACATCCCAATTACAACAGTAATTTACAAAATGAAATTAAAATTACACCAAGATATATTACTAATCTAGTTAATAACATATATATTACTTCTCTTTTATAAAAATCATTCATTCACGACCTATTTAATTAGTAATTTTATCACAAACTTGGATTTTTTTTAATGTCGGCTAACAAAGCAGTGATGTACTCAGAAATATTTTTCAAAGGGGTCGAAAATTTGTTAGGTATCGTTTGAGTATCAATATATAATATTTTTTCCAACCCGGTTCGATTCGGTACGGGTCGAATCGGGTCAGATCAAATTAAAAAATGACAAAAAACTAAATTTCATACATAAAATCATCAAAATATGTCAAATATCATTACAATTTACATAAGAAAAAACATAATGAAAAATGTAACCGTTTTGTATTTTTCATGTATTTTCATTTCAAATTTACTCGTACTCTTTATTCATTATTTATATTTTATAATGTCAAAAAACTTGATTATAGTAGAAATACTCTTTATATATCATTTTCGTTAATTATATGCTTGCACAACTCTTAAACAATTGTGAATATACATTTTAACGCCAAACCGAGCACTTATCAAAAAACTTATATTTTTTGAAAATTGATTTTATAAGTGTTATATAATTCATATGTTAAAGTAACCAAAACAATGATTAAACACAAGTTTATGGTGCAAAACAATAAATAAAATAAGTTTGAGGAATCAAAATTGAAATTTTTTATTTTGCCTCCACTTAAATTCAAAATTGAAAATCCTCTATTTAACTAAATTCATTAATGTCAAACCTTAATTTTTTATCTATAAATACTAACTCAAATCTCTCTAATCACTTTCATCACTCTAAACTCTTTCTCGAACTCTCTCAATCTATCTAATACTTCATCTTTTTTAAAAAAAATTTCAACCACTTGTAAGTTTTTTTTGTTCTTTCTTTCATTTTTTTCTTTTTTCTTTTATTTTTTTGACATTATTTTTCTTCCTAAATACTTGAAACATCATCGAGTAATCTATCGTATATTTACCAAGGTAAATAAAGTTTGGTAAATTACTATTTTGTGGTTCGAGTTAGGATTTGTTTTTATACCTTATAAAATGAATCATTTATTTTTTTTCTTAAACAACATATGTCTCCAAATAAGAAATGAATGAAACCAAACCATATTTCCTAACAAGAGTATGTTGAAGGATTTGTATTATGGTATAAAAATGGTGATGTTTAGAACTTTGGTTCGACAACTAAGCTTTTCACCATTTCACACTTTCTCATTTGATTACTTAGCAAAAATAGTTATTTTTTATGTATTTTCTTTCTTCTACTCATGACCATCCGAATCATCAACTATGTTGATGGTTTTGTGCAATGGTAAAACACTTGAGGTTATAATATCTTAATGCTTAGCTATACATGACAATATAAATAAATATATATTATTATCTTCTAATCATAATTCAACTCAATTCATGGTTAAATATTATATGTCTCCTATTCGTTATGGATTGGCCTTTAAACTGAGTTTTCAAGACTGGATAGGGGGTCGAGGGTTAAATTTTACGGGGGTCGATCGACAATTTAACATATAAATACTAAAAAATAAAAATTTTGCAGGGGGAGCGGGTGCACCCCCACCCTCCAAGAGGGTCTCACAGGCATCTCTCTTCGAGCGGCAGTGCAAGCTCGGATGGTGTTAGCGCTGGCAGAAAGTCCTGGATTAGTTTGTACCGGTGTAGGTCCCTAAGTGGTGACTGTCCCCCTTGATGTTGTGACATTGGATTAGTATAGATCCCCAGTAGCTTCAGTGACATTGGCGGCTTTAAGGTATGCCTTGAGTAAGACAAGAGCGACTTCTTTTTCGGTCACTGGTCTAGTTCCAGCAGGGGTAGTACAAGAGTACCAGTAAGCAAAAGGACTTCTTTGGGAACTCCATTGACATGCTTACACTATCGAGAGAAGGTGGGTACGCCCCTGCATGCAAGCCATTCTATGTATCAACCATACACGAACTTATAATTCTTTTATCATATATATGATGAATTAACAAGTTATTGACAAATATAAATATAACATGTTTATGCTAATTATACTAACAAACTTTTATTTTAAATGTACATTTTCTGAATCTCCGTGTCTTTTCACAAGGACTAGCAAGCTCAAGTTTTAACTAAACAATAATATGTATTTTGTAACACAAAGATAAATTTAGTTTGATAAAAAAAAATAATGATGCTTTTTTGTTCTATCTTTTGTTGTTTACTCAGTCAATGATAATTTTGTTGCTATATCTTGTCACTTTTGTAGCATAATCATGAGCACGATTGCCTCTTATAAAAAGAAAGATCTACGAGGATAATAATTTGGTCTTTTTACCAGAAACTTTGAATGATTATAAATGACCCGCTTCATGCCAGGGTCCATTAATACATACATTTTTTATTTATTACTTTCAATTGGATAATGTTCATTTTTATCAAAATATATCAAAATATACTTATCTGTGGCTTAAGTATAGGGCAAATAGGTTGGATGTTATGTGGCATAGGTGGTTTGATAGGCCTTTGTCGTAGTTTTTGGTGTTTCTTTTGGCTTTGTTGTTATTCGGTCCTAGCGTCTTGCTAGTGACTTTGAGGTTTTGTTTTAATAAATTTGCCGTTCAAAAAAAAAATATCATACTTTTACTCTGTTGTGTTAGTTAAAAGCAGTTTGAGTTTTTAAATATATTTTATCACATTTAAACCTTATATTTTATTTAAATATTTTTTGTTTCTAGTTATGTATTAGCTTTATTTATGTTTTAGGTTAACTTGAATATAAGGAGAGGAAATCAGAAAAAAATGTTAATTGGAGAAAAAAATCAAATTTAAAAAATCTGAATCCTACCGTCCAACAGTGATGGGCGCTGGAGCACTTTAGGCAGAGTGGGCCGTTAGGCCTCGGGACGCAAAAAAACCTAATTTTTCACTATGTAAACATTGTTTAGAATATTTTTAGGGGATGACCTTTTACATAAAACTTAAAAAACAGTTGAGAAGAAAACAAGGGGTCATTGGGTGATCTTGGGTGTTAACTTGGAGGATTTGAGTTACAATTTGGAGCTTGGATTTTGGATTTTAAAGATTATTTTTGAAGATCTTGAAGATTGAAAATGGAAGCTCTAGAGTTGTTGGTTTAAAGATTGAAGCTCAGATCTAGAAAATACAAACTTTGATTAAAATGAGAGTCATATCGGGTTTGATTTACCCTATACTTTAAACACTTGAATTGGATTTATATTTTTAGTTGAAATGATGTTAGATCTAGTTTTGTTTATGTTGGATTTGGTGATTATGATAATGGTTAGCTTTATCTTACATGACTACTTAGGCATTATGGATTATTGATTGATAACATGATGACTTTTAATTGATTTTGTTATGTTGGATGAGTGTTCTCTAAGTGAAAAAATTGGTTTCTACATGATGCATGCAAAATGTGTGTTGGTTATATGATCTTTTTTAGATCTTGGTTATGATTGATGTTGCATGAATTTAATAACTTTGTGACAACAGTCGCATTTTTAATGTTAAAATCATGAGATTAATGATACATTATTTAGGGAGATTTAAGAATAGATTGATTTGTGGATTTGAGTCGAAGTGCAAGCTGGTCCCGTTATCGAAAAATGAGAGATTGTTAATTTCATCTTTTTCCTAATTGGTTTAGGTTAAAACCACACGGGAGTAAGTTTACTTAATAAAAATTAACAAATCGTGATATCTTGTCTTAGCTCTTGACAAATCGATTGACCTGTTACTCGATTTTTTTGATTTAATTAATTTCTTGGTTTTTTGGATTAGTAAGCCTAGAGGCAACCTAATTTAGGTTCCCTTAGACACCCGTAAATATTTTTTTATATCATTCCTTACACTGTTTGCTTCACATAACCATTGAAGAACCTTTCACTAAACCACGACTAGTAAACCAAATATGAACCTCCACTAGTAACCAGATCTAAACCATCACTAGTAGACTGGAACTTTCATCATAGCACCACCACTCTATCGTCATCGAGTTAACCATTCTGAACCACAATCAAATCTCGTTTTTTCATTCGTCATCCTTGTTCCTTGTTGTTAGATTTGAACGAGAGAAAGCATTTTCAGTTGAAACATGACAAATTTGAACATTAAACAAACTAAAGGCAAACATTACCTTTATCGTCATCAAAGCCAGTCAGAATGGTGTGTTTGTGATGGATGAAACGGATGATGGATTCCAATGAGTGTTACTTCTGTTTCCTAGATTGATACGTGATTTCATCAAAGATCTGCGTTCCTACATCGATGATTCTTTAAGAATATTATTCTTTCTATGGAAATTTTTGCTTTTGAAGAGAAAGAGGGAAATGGGGTTTCTTCCCTCTTACAAATGGAGCGAGGCTAGAGATATACTTGAAGGAGAGCATTAGGGGCAAGTTTAATAAGCGTGCCGGAGTCAAGGGTCCAAATTGGCATTTTCCATTAAAATGTGCTTATTGGAAGTGTGTGAGGGATTTAAAGTGCAGATTTTTGGCCTATACGCACGGTAACCAAATGGGGTGCTAGTAGTTAGACACTCGAACTCTAGGATTTGAATATAACACCTTTTTCTTTCACTCAACTCATATCTTCAGTCGTTAAAATAATTGCTTGTTTCTTAGCCTAATGGTTTACTAGTGAACATAATAAGAATTGAATTCATTCCTACTAATTAGACACGTCCATATGTTGCTCATTGCTAATATACACATTTTTTTAACAACACTTTATTTAAAAACGAAGGATCCAATAGCAAGAAGCTAAGGATCAAAAAGTACAAAACGAAACACCAAAATTCAAGGGTGTTAACTTTAGTTTATTTTAGACTAACTCATATTTTATGCTTTTCGATTAGTTCAATACTGGTTCTTAGCTTCTAATGTTCTAGCACTTTCATTAGTTCACCGCTAATAGCAATCACATAGTAGAAGCCATTTTCCTATCATTAAATTTACATTAAAATCACTACTTTTTGTCTCATTTTCAACTAAATAATATATCTTTGTCATTACATTTTCTCTCTTTTCCACTCACAATCACTTAAAAATTATTATAAAGTTATAGAAGGTGAACGGTAACTTTCTAATATAGAGACGAACAGTAACATTTTATCTATTCTTCACTCCCAATTCCTTAAAACTACTCTCTAAAATATAAAGACTCCTCTCACAAAACATGATTCCTCCAATGTAAATACTCAGGTTCAATCTTTTTTTTACCTATTGTTAACTCTTTAAAACTAAACTTGCCTATATTTATTCACCTTGCACAAATTATTTTAAAAAATATTTGAATGAAAATATAAAGAGTAAATTGCAGTTTCCGTCTTCTTTGGATTTGGGTGAAAATATTTTAAATCATTAACACTTATGTCTCTAAAATTTTTAATTTTAACAGTTCTTGTACTTCATCCATTAACCGTCCAAATTTCCGTTACTCTACCATACATGCCTACAACGTGAAAGGTAAACAAATTTTTAATTTTAAAGTATGGTTTTTTGGCTTATACGTACACACCTTAACAAAAGTGTGTTACAATTTTTTCACAGATTTACATTGCTGGGTGTTAAAAGAAGAGAAGAAAACACTATTTCATCCCTCATGTGGAAACACGTGATCGTAAGTAACGATAGTTTAAACGTTCAATGAACTACGAGACTGAAATTATTCTAACATTTAAAAATCTTAAAAACACAAATTGTTAAACTTAAACCTTAACTTTTAAACTATCTAAAACTCAAATGACAAAAACTACCGCTTACTAGAATATAAAAGTAAAAACATGAAACAAAACATTCTTCTTGCAAAATAAATTGTATTTTTTCAAAACATTTTCTTTATGCAAGTACAACCAACATACCATCCACTCTTTGTTTTCACTCTATTAAAGCTTGCAACTCTCACATTCTTCTTCCCCCTAATTCTTTGGCCAAAAGCCATTCAAACAACAAAGGCAACTCTTGTTTCCACTTTAATTTCTCTCTCCCACTCACAACAACAACTTAACATTCATCCCAAACAAATCCCACTTAATTAGTTTCTTTAACTTCATCCTCATATCAACAAACTTAAAGATGATCCAAGAACTATTTGGTGGAACTAGTGTTCTAAATCAAGACCAAAATCTTCCCATTTCTGCATCACTCTTTGAACCTTCACCTTCACCTTCACCCTCTTCTTCCACCACCACCACCACCACCACAACCGCTGCCGCCACCGACGCCACAACGGTACCCAACCACAACACACCCGACAACCAAAAGCTAAGATGTCCACGTTGTGACTCTTCCAACACAAAGTTTTGCTACTACAACAACTACAACCTCACTCAACCACGTCATTTCTGCAAGACTTGTAGACGTTACTGGACCAAAGGCGGAGCTCTACGCAACGTACCGATTGGCGGTGGCTGCCGAAAGAACAAAGGAACCACCATAGCCACCGCCATAGGCAAACCAATCTCCTCTACCGGAAAATTGAAAGCAGCAGTGTCAAGTGAGCTTGTTAAGTCAAGTTTCATTCATGGTCTTGAACATGATCACTTCAACCCAAACCCGGCCGGTTTATGGTCCGCTCCACCACATACATCTCATCTTCTTTCATTACTCAGAGCCACACAAAACCCTAACCCTAATTTCACACCAAATCCATCAGTAACATCCCATATCAAAGATTTTGTTCTTGGATCAAGCATGGGGTTTGATCAATCTTTAGGTCAAACATCATCTTTGTGGAGAAACAATCAAGTGAGTCAAAATCAACAACAACAACAACAAGGGATGATCATGAGTACGGGTCATGAAATTCAAAATCAACGGTTGAGATCGTTGTATCCGGGGAACTACTACAATAATCATGATCAAACTACACCGTTGATCTTGGGTAGCAATGTGGTTAACACTTCATCTTCAACTTCTTGTTCAACAATCTTGGATTCGGCTCCGGTTCTTGCAAGTGGTGAGTCCGGGTTCTGGAACCAGACCCTTCCGTGGTCCGATCTAGCCGCGGCTAACGGTGCATACCCTTGAATCAATTAAGAATTAATGGATCTTTTGTATTTTTTTTTTTTATTTTGTTTATTGATAGTTAAGACCTTAGCTAGCTAGGGTTTGTGGTAAACTTGAATTTGTGGTGATTTGGGGTGTGGTATATGAATATGGTTTGTTATTAATTTAATGTCATGTTATGTATGTGTGTTTAATTAAGTTGTGTATTGAGTTGTATGACATACTTAATTATTCGCTCATTTTGTAGTTTAATTAGCTCGGTGCAACAATGTTTATCGGCTCTCCTATTAAGCTTAATTATTATTAGCAATATGATCGAACACTCTTTACATATAGTCTTTTTTTTAAACAATAAAACTGCTTTTAAGACTGACTGATGACTTTCTAACATTTTTTTAAGAGTTAACTAATGTATCTAGCTAGGCTTAATTGATATGTTTAAAAATCAATCTACAATGTAGTTAAGATACATGATAAAATCAAAAAGTAGATGTAAGAATGTAGAAAATGCATATTTCTTTAATTAAGCTAATATTATGCGCGCATGTGACAGTGAATTATTTTTTTCATGATACATCTTTACCGGTTACTTTATGAATAACGGAATCAAGTAAACCTTAGAGTGTGACAAACATTCGACAGATTATAACATGAAGAATTAAATTAAATTAAATTAAATGTTTGCTATCACCCATGTTTGTGCAAGATTAAAATATATATCATGACCATGGGCCATAAATTGGTAAAAACTTTAGATGGAACAATATTTAAAAGAAAGAAAATTAAGGTTGCATTGAAGAAGCATATATGGTTTCTACATGCATTTAATTAAATTTTTATTTATTTAGTTTTGATGAGAGGAGTATATATAATAAGAAATAAAATAGTATATGGAATCAAAAGAGTGGAAAAAACACATGGATAAGAGAGCATATCTTCTTGGTTAACTCAACATATATATTTAGGTTTGATTTGCCTTTTTTGCTTAGTGGATGGATGATGGGAGGAAAAGAGAAGATATATATATTCTTGATTTCACAGTTGTAAACAAGATTAATTGGCAACATATATATGATATTATTATTATATAATTCCAATCCACCAATATATATGCCAATTTGCTAATTATGATTTTTATAGTTTTATAACCGATCGATCGATGTAATTTTGATATTTTAGGTAAAGTAAAAATGTACTATGGAACTTGATACTTTAATTGTTTGATGGGCTGAATCTGTATATAGTAGTACGTGCCCTTGTCTTGACAAAAATAGATGAACATTTAGTCCTACATATGTATATATGAACATACAATATCAAACTATACATATATATTGCTTGCTTTCAATATTTACCGGCCATAAAAGATCCTATTTAATAAGTAAATTTAATTAATTAATAATACCAATGCGCTTATTGATTGTCTTATGGGCGGGTTGTGTTGTTTTTCGAAATATATATATTCTTCTAGCTAGTTAGCTAGCTAGCTTAATGTACCTTTCTTCGAGATCGATCTGGACGAGGTTGGTGGTTTCATGGCTGTAATTAGGAGGTGGGCCATTAATTAATTGAATACTATGTAATACATATTAGGGTTGTATACATTAATTGAATACTATGTAATACATATACATTAATTGAATACTATGTAATACATATTAGGGTTGTATACATTATTGCTTATGTAGTTGGTGTTGAAGGCGGATATTTATTTCAACTTTGATGTATGGATAGAAGGCCCGTCTATCGTCTTTAATAATCATGTTATGCAAGATTATGCACGTGTACATCACCCTTTTGATTTTGCTAGCGACTAAGGACGTTCTGATTGTTTTACAATATGTCGTTTTCTTTTTAAAATACCAAACGCACGTTTGATATATTTTACAATTTGCTTTATTGTAAAGAAGACATGTTTATCACTCGTTGGTGCATGGTACGTTATGACCAATGCGGTCCATTCCGGATATATGTCATCGCCAAGATAATAGTCATATTTATAAAATAAAATTTGTAGTTGAATGTGATAAGAGTGTGTAGAGTGTAGATTTTTAATTAAAAATTTAAGTGTGAAACGATTGTGTAGAGTGTGAATATATACAGTATTTTTTTTGTTTTAAAAACCACCAATTGCTAGTTAAAGAAGTTCAACGGCTAGTCAACCAAACATTTCTCATCTTCCATGCGCTAAATGCCCAATGCCTCCCCCCCTAACGCGCATTAACTTCCTGACCGCGTCGTGAATCGGACGTTAACGACCGACGTTGCAATTTGCAAATGCACACCGCATGGCCTAAGGTCACTGGTTAAAAACTTAAAATGATTAGTTGAATTAGTTTAAAGTAGTTTAAGAGTATCAATTTTAAATTTGAATCGGCTTATGTGCATGTTGACATCCTCTGTTGCACAAACACGTATTAGCTGTATAGTATTAGCTATATATCTGTGAAATTTTGTAACAATAAAACACCGTAACTTGGCTATATAGTGATTAGCTACATATTACATACGAACATGATGTGTTAGGGTTTTTTTTAACGATACTTTATTAAACAAAATCAGAGCCACTAGCAAGATGCTAGGACCTGAAAAAAAACTACAATAAAACTCAACCACCACATGCTTAAAAAAACAAACGAAGAATAACTATTGTGATAAACTCACCTCCCATTAGGGGTTCGGCAAAGAAGACTTAGGGATATTGCAGGTTTCTAGGGGAGGTTAGCGATGATATTTGATTATGTTCCATCGGTTGGGCAATCGAAAGGGTTGATTTGTATGTGGGGCCCGGGGACGTTTTGGGTCGAGCAAAGTGTTAAAGAGCGAAATTTCTTTCTGCTTATAGACAGGATTTCGGGTTGTGATGAGAATGTCATGTTAATGAATATCTACGCCCCTCGAGATGTGTTAGGGTATAGGTATGGATATTTGGTTGTAAAATATAGTTGTTGCAAAGAAAATGTAATTTAGTAAAATGAAAAGTTCAAATAGAAAAATTATTTTTTTTATTACAAAGTATGAGAATGATATAATGATAAAAAAAAAGACACAATGAAATATTAAAAAAATTAATTCTTACAATATAAGCCGAGTTTTAAAAAAATGTTTCGGATACTTTGTTTCTCCTGTCATTCTTCTTAAAAAAATAAATGAAAAATTAAAAAGAATCAACGTCATCATTGAGTTATTTGTTATGTAAAAAATTTACAACAGAGATGCTTGAAGACATAACTAGTGCATAGTTTGTTTTTATACTTGCTAGCTAGTGTTAATACATATTAAACAATAATATTATTGAAACTATGTAAGATTTATCTCTACATATTATTAGGTATATATACGTCTAATTGATTGATAAGCATGTAAGCACTTTATACTTATTGTTTAGATGTTGGAAGTGGGAAAATAATAAAGCAAACGAAAGGGTAAAACTCACTATGGTGTCACCTAAACAAAGGATAAGTTTGACAATATATTTTGTATAGTTTGTCCTTTTTATTGCATTTTGGGCTTTTATATTGATACAAGCCCAAACCACATAGTATAAGCCCAAACATTTGTAGTCTATTATGAAATATGAAGTATGAAATACGATCATGAGATCAAGCTTGAAAGAAGCTAAGCATAAGCACTCCTAAGTTAATCTTCACAGGTTATTACATTTTTAAGATCATATACTTAGCCACTTGGTGTTGTTTGGTCACATAAAAAAAATCAATAAGCAAATGTTGTATCATCTCAAACGTAATATTATATTTATCATGTAAAGCTTACATTAAATTAAAAGTCATTAATTAACCAATTTAAACGAAATCATAATAATCATTATTGTTAATATTATTATTCGATCTCCTAATCGCCATGGTTACACCCTCGTAACGACTGAGCAAGCGGAGAACGAAAAGCTGAATTCCAATAACATCTTCCTAGTGAGCCTTGCCACAACGCAATGCGTTTTGAGGTATATCATATTCCGTAAAAAGGCTCTTTTCGTCGTTCCAAACTCTAGCATACAACTGCTGTCCAAGATACTGTCGTGGCCAGTTTGCGGATCTCAAATTCCACATACCCTTGTTGTCCAATGACACCAATATTGAGCTCCAAGATTTTGGATAAACCTGCAATGGAAGATATATTACTAATTAACCAACTCTTGTTTTGCAAAAAAGATGAGTCAAAAACACTAAATACCTGCACTGTGTATCGTGAAGTGGCATCGTTCATATTGTAGTACTTCTTCCTCAGTGTCGAGTTCCATTGCCCACCGCCAAAACTGCAAGTTGTTGATAATGATTATTAGCATTTTGATTCTTGATGAAATGTGCAGGAAATTGAAAGAAAAAAAAAGGTTACCCGACGCTCCAGAAATCATAACCATCGAGATGCCATGACTGAATTGAGTTCTCATTGTTCTGGAAGACGACTTCAACGAAATCATGAAGGGTTAAACCTATTACTGATGGGGCCATAACTGCCGGGCCTGCAGGGGGTGTGGGTTTTATTGAGTTTAGTTTGTATACTCCGGGAATGTTAAAGTAGTCAGCAAGCTTCAATGGGGTGGCTGGGTTGATGTGAGAGACTTTGTTCACAGCATATCGAAGCTTCCCGCCAATAATTGCTTTTGAATTAGCAAATACAATTGTTCTGCTTATTGGGATTGTTCCATAGTGAAATGAGCCTTGAGGGTTGGGTCTTGCTGCATTTGCTGTCAAGTTCCATCTACAATGAAACCGAATGGTAAATTAATATGGCAAATTCGGGAAGTAAAAAGATAATAAGGTTACCTGATTGTTCTGGCCTGCTTCATTGACCAGTGAACTTGATAGGTAGGTGCGATGGGCAACGGTAACGAAGCTTTGGCTGTAGATCCAGCGTAATGAAGAATTCCAGTTGCGGTAAGAACTGGTTTTGTAAATCTAGTTGAAGCAACGATGAAATATTCTTTTGCGGGAGCATGTAAGGTGACCAAGAAAGAAGCAGATTGACCAACATGAAGGTCAAATGACTCATAGGATTCATGCAGAGTATGAGCTCCTTCAATTTCAACCAATGTCATTGTATGCCCTTGGATCCTAAAATTAATCGAAGTTGTCAAGGCCACATTTGACACCCTAAACAAGTACCTTTGACCTGCTCGGCCGGTGAAAGATGAAGCACGAGGACTTCCGTTAATAAGTAAACCATCGGGTTTAGTAAGAGCTTTCCCTGAGTCAAGTCTTGATCTTAATGTCTGAATTAAAAAACCAAACTTTAACTGTGTTTAACTTGAAAAATAAGTTAAGATGTTTGAAAATTAAGTTGAGTATGTTAGAAACCTTGTGATCGGCTTTCCACCAATCGCTGACAAGCAGAGTGAACTCAGCAACAGGCTTAAGATATGGGACAAAAATGACAGGTCTTGCTTGGATGTTAAATCCCCCGAAAGCACCAACAGCTCTATGCATACCGAGTGAAGCAAAATAGGAAAATGTTCCAATCTGATCTTTTACTTGCATATGATAAGTCCACTGTGCACCTGGTGGGATCGGACAGTTCGTTCCCAGCACTCCATCTTGCCATGATTCCTTTCTTTGTTTTATCCCATTCCTGTTAATGTACATTTTTAAGTTCATATACATTACATATTCGAATCAAAATCATATAAAACGGTAAAAATAAAGACTACATACCATGTGATGAGGAAAGGTTCATCAAGTTTATTGACAACATTAACAACTACATTGTCATTAGTTTCGCACTCGATAGTTGGGCCTGGAAATTGCCCATTGATAAGTATTCCCTGCAACAGTTATACACAACGTTAAGCATGCTAGCTATAATCATTCAAACATCACAAAACTCAATATATGGGCGTTGTGAAGAACTAAGTAACTTACCCTTTGTGGAACACCAAGAGGCGAAACCGTTCCATATGTAACCACCCAATTAAAATTCCTGTATGGATCTTCAGCCTTCACACAGAAGACACACACCCAAGCCAATAATCCAAGATAAAACGGCAGAAAATTGGCCTGTTTCATGTTATCAAGCTATGTCCTTTCCAAACTCTTAACACCTGCATTTTCGAAAATCGATTAACAAACATCTTCATAATCAAATCTCACATTGCAAATTTATCATGTCAGTGTCAATTATGGCACAAAAATGTGTTCTTTGTTTTAGAACGGTGATGCCAATTCGGGCTAAGCGGCGGGATTTCAACCTTCAATTGTTAGTTTGACGTTTGAAAATGGCATCAACCTAAAACGACTAGCTCGTAAAAACCCTTGATTTTAGCACAGTGGAACAAATGTGTTGTAAGCAAACAGTTAGTGTAGCAGATTAATTATGCTTACATATACAAGACTATTAATTTGAAATGAAACAAGTTGAGATTATAGTGTAGTGTATTGTAGAGTTAAGTACTTACAATTAAATGTGAAAACAGAAGGTGGTGAGTGAAATTAAAGGTGCAATTGAGAGTTGATGATGAAATGAAGGTAGGAGATTGATTGGGCAATTTATAAAGCGGCAAACAGTAGCAGGATGAATAAGAAAGAAGCAGCGATTCCCGGTAAAGAAACGGGGATCGAGTACGGCGCACTTCAAGGTGGCTATTAATGATGATCATAATAACTACTGTAGCACGTACAAGATCGATGAAGATGATATTAAAAATTAACACTAAAATTTGAATTGAGGGAGTTTGCTTGAGATCTATGTAATAGTAAGAGCTAGGTGACTGAGATTCGTCGGTGAAACCCTAAAATGGCGGATCAATCATTATTATGATGATGATGATGATGATGAAGGTTAGAGTGAGTTTAAGGTAATTGCATGTTGGCGCGAAAACCATGGGAGGCTTATGTGGATCGGGTCGGATTGGTGCTTCTTCGTCAGTTCTCACTACAAGCAGGATCTTCGGTGTCGACTTGATTGTTTTTTTCGATGTTACAAAATGTACTTTCATTTTTGTTTTAAGCCAAATCAGTATATGCTACATCTTAGCTCACGCTCCTACCAGCACAAATCAACTACCCTATAACCTATAGGCCGGCAAGGATTGTAAGGCGAGGTTAACCCCATTTGGCTCCGCCAACCTCTATGAACAAAACCTACATAAGTCGTAAAACCTAAATGGTTACGAACTTAAGACCTCTAAGAGAATCTCAAGTACCTTAACTTTTGGCCAACTAAGACAACCTAGGTCGATTTTTGGCCATGTTTGTTGCCTGCAAATTTTACATTTAGTTTTAGGCAAATTGGCTTAAAATAATCCAACTAACACCTATTGGCCGAGAATAATCTCAACTCAGTTTATTCCCTCCAGTGGTCCCAAATCCAACTTTTTTGGTCTCCAGTGGTCCGCCGTTAAGTGCACTTAACGGCCGTTAACTTTTTTTTATTCTTTTCGAATTTCAAAACAATGTTTTATGGATATTGATCGGGAGGAGGATATGATTCAATTGATGTAAACCTTACCTCGAACCGATATTCCAAACGACAAAATGGTCTTCAATCGGGTGTTTAAACCCTAACGGTGTTTCAACCGGATGTCAAAATTAAATCATTTGAAGCAACAATTGAAGGTAAGGTTTACATCAAGTGAATCGTATTCTCCTTCAGATCAAAATCCATAAAATATCGGTTTGAATTTCAAAAAAAATAGAAAAAAAGTTAACGGCCGTTAAGTGCACTTAACGGCGGACCACTGTAGGCAAAAAAAGTTGGATTTGGGACCACTGGAGAGAATAAACTGAGTTGGGATTATTTTCGGCCAATAGATGCTAGTTGGGATTATTTTAGGCCAATTTGCCTTAGTTTTATGAAATCGACTAGCTGGTAATTTGTTGATTGTTGATTAATCGGTAACGATTTTTACACCACCACTTATTTTGTTAATGGAATGATTGACGAAAGAGGTGAGGTTTACGAGCAACAGCAGATTAAAGGTTTGGATAATAAAAGTTCTAAGAATTTTAATATTTCATCACTAAGCCAAACTTAAGGGGTTACATGGTAACAAGTGTCTAGTTATGTCTGTAAATTATTTTGTCTCTAATCTCCTATTTTAACTTTTATTAGTTGGAATGTTAATATATAAATGTTATGAAGTTTGATTAAAATATAAACAGTCGATAGAAGTCAAAATGTCGTGCAAAACACATCTTCGGATACGTGGGTTTGGATGGATGATACCCAACAATATTTCTCATCTCGATCTATAAAACAATTATTGCATTCGGGTAATGTTGAAGACGTTGCATTCAAGTGGAATAAATGGGTACCTAAATCTGTTAATATTTTTATGTGGCAAGCTGTGAACAACAGGATTCCCACATGTGACTCGCTCACCAAGCGGGGAGTATTACTACCGTCAAACTGTTGTAAATTATGTGGGATAGAAGAGGAATCAGTGGACCATCTTTTTATCTCATGTAATATGGCGACCAACATTTGGGAGAAGGTTAGTGTGTGGTGTCGGGTCCAACAAATCTATGCTTTTTCTTTCAAAGACCTATTAGAACTACCATATTTACTGCCAGGTGATAAATACTTCAAGAGAGGAGCGCACGTGATTGTCATGGCAACTATATGGAGCATTTGGAAACACAGGAACAAGGTAACTTTTGATAGCAATCGACCATCGATGCAGGCAATCCTCATCGAAGCTATGGTATCATGTTCTTTATGGCTACGGGCGAGAAGTAGAAACAAAGCGTCGGGCTGGATGTCAGAATTTTTATTTGACCCAGGATGATTTACCTTTTCATTATCTTGTAATTGTTTTGTGCTTGCACTTATCTTGTATTTTGGGATTTTAGCTCCTTGTTAGCCCTTTCTAATAAAATTTTTCGCCGTTCAAAAAAAAAAAGTCAAAATGTCGGTCAAAGAGTAAAATAATAATAATAAGTATATTGAAATTCAAATAGGCCGGGAAGGTGAATCCCAAGAACAGATCAAATTAAAGAGGTTAATTATTATTGAGTTTGGAGCTGTAAAGAATTTAACCCACATCGATCTACCATGCATATTCCCATTCCCCACCTCACGTGATACTTAATCGCCTTCACGTGCATGCCGACATCATAAGCAAAAACAAACTAACACTTTTACTTCAACTTCTGTTTTCCGTTTATATATATCGTAATATTCTCTAAAACAAAGTTAGTGTATATGAAAGGCTTAAGGCGAGGAACGATGCTACATTTTTCAATAAACCGATCATAATGTATTGCTTCTGATATTGGGGAAGATATCAAGTCGTTAATTTGGTTATGTAATATGTATGGATAAAAATAGGTTTTCTTTTAAGCACATGTCTTGGAAATTAAAGAGTGGTGTAACTTTTCATTTTAAGCTTATTTTCTTTTTGTCGCCTTGCTAGCTAGTTGGTTTTCAATTTAATGAATAGATTACGTTTAAAACAAGTGCATACACACATGTTAAGTTTAAAATATATAAATAAAAATACTAATGTAATATATATATAAAAAATATCTAAAACAACAGTTGAAAGTAATTATTGATCGATTATAAGTTTAAACAACTTAACAATATCGGTTACGATCAATTTTGATTTCAAATCAATTGATTGATTGAAAGTTTACAAAACAATTGATTGATTTCATTTGTTAATTAAAATACAGCTCGTGAAATCCAAAAAAGTGATGAAAAAAAATTCCTAAAAAGTTGACATAAAAAAACTTGATTTGTTATATTATATTATTATACTAGGTTTAACACCAGTGTGTTACACACGTGTTAAATAAAAATATTTTAAAGAAATTATAACTATTATATTTAAAATTTTATAAATAATTTTGTAAATTATTATTAATCACAAAATTTTGTCTTTATTAACACTCCTACTCAGTTTTCCCTCTCAATCTTTCTTTTATAAAACAAATTATGTTTCCCCCCCAAAATATTACCCCCAAAAACTCTAATTTATTATATAGATTAGATAACTAGTTCTATCTAAGGAAGCTTAAAAGTTAAAAGGATTCATTGTTTAATTTAAATTTCTGCATGTATAAATCATTTTTTTAACGGTAATATATTAGAAACCACTCACAAAAAATGGATTGTAGGAAGACACTAAGCCTACACAAACACCAAGATAAACAAAACAAAAACACACCATGACCACCAATTATACCACATCAAATCTACTCTATTTGCACGATATTTTGACCACAAAAAAGTGTTCACAATGATCTTCTTTACACCAGCCGACAAAGACACCGAGCTAAAAATTAAATTATTTCTAGCAAGCCACAAATACCACAAAGTAGTCATTATAACCATGGATGTTACATCTCGAGCTTTAGAGATCCATCCAAATCATTTGCCCAATCAATGCAATTTCTAATTTGCTCTCCTTTATTTCCAACCCACCCACACCACTCACATATCCTATCCCAAATTTTCACAGCAAAATATCACGGAGTTATCTTCTTGCCTCACGTGCGGCACTTAAAATCCTTCTAAGTTCAGCTTTTGACCCGACAATAGTAACGATTCTTGACGACACGAGCGGAAGTTGCAAG
Source organism: Tagetes erecta (assembly GCA_030867185.1). Taxonomy (NCBI): domain Eukaryota; kingdom Viridiplantae; phylum Streptophyta; class Magnoliopsida; order Asterales; family Asteraceae; genus Tagetes; species Tagetes erecta. Next base: position 96,067,911 of record CM061487.1, read on the forward strand.
TAAACCAAATATATATTGTATTGCTACAAGAGAAGATTACAAGTATGCTTTACAATGTACAAGACAAGAGCTTGTAAGTGAGTGGTGTTTGGAAGAGTGTGTGCAAGTGTTGATGATACAAATGATCCTAACATCACCTATTTATACTACTGATAGAGTACAAATTATACATATATCCCTAGTTGTTTTTGTTTACGTTTTGTGTCATTTCGGTAACGTTTATATATCAAATTTGGCACAACTAACGTTTTTATGTTTCGTAGGTCCCATGTTGATAAAAAAACGGATAGATCGTGAAAAATCGATTCCGTAGGCGAAAACGGGGCGCGAAACGGAGTTACGAGCGGACCGGAACGTGAAACCGAAGAAAACGATCGAAACCGGAACAACGCGACACGGAGGAGGCTCACCACGCCACGCGGTGACAGGGGCAGCCCTGGCCGCGTGACGCGGCGTGTGGTGATGTTGGTCAAGTTCTGGTCGCGCTGCGCGGCCATAAATCACTTACGTCGCCGCGCGACGCGGTGACGCGTTTTCGGCAGATTGTTTTGACGATTTTTGGCCCGGTTCGCTATATAAACTCATATTCTAAAACCCTAGCCTCTCATGCAACTTTGGAGACGAATTTGAGGACGAAAAGGGGCTGGAAAAAGGGATTTTGAAGGTCAAGAACACGGAATTAAAGCAACGGAAACGCGTAGGATCGACGATTGCATCGCGGCTCTCTCGGGTTCCATTGTTCTTTTGTTCTTGATTCTTTTTATCATGTTTAACACTATTAAACTTGCGTTTATTTTTGTTGATATGATTGTTGGCTAAGCTTCGTTAGACCACCTAGGCTAATGATGAACTAATGTTACGTTTTGAATGTTTGGTGATTTCGGTTTGAACTATGGATTGTTTATGAATTAGTAAAAGTTTGTTTTCATTTAATTGATGCAATTGTGTATGTTTTGTTTGACTTGTTGATGATTATAAATTCCATGAAATCCTTGATGAGTGTCTATATCATATAATAGGGTTTCGTTAGGTCAATTTACTGTGTGTTCTTTGACTAGTTTATGAATTGGATATATACTTTTCATAGGAATTGTGATTTAATGCAAGTCGATATTAATGTGCATGCTAGCCTAGTAACTGTGAAGTGATAGGTTAATTGGCAAGTCTCGTTGGTTAGGTCTCTAGTTTGGATATCTGTGAAGAGTCTAAATTAGGTTTGGTTTAATCGGTCTTGTTTGCTAATGTCAATTGGTGTTTTCAAACTACCTTAGATTTCCGTACTGTGAGGTAGGTAATCATGATAGGTACTAATTCATAACTATTAGACGATTGTGAAAGAGTCTAATTAACTGGTGGGTTTAATAACTTGATAGAAAGCCATAAGTGTCTTCTCGAGAAGGGTCGAGGGTCTTATTCGTGTTTGAGTCAAGTAAATATATTACGATCCCAGTCCATAGTCAAACTGATAATTACCAAACTAATAACTTAGCATTAGTGAGTCGGGTCTAGGTGGTTTATCTCTTCTCATCTGGTTTCTAATTCGTCTTTCGTGCTAGTTTCCATTTTTAGTAATTTCTATTTTTAGTAAGTTTCTATTTTTAGCAAAAACCCCCCTCTTCAAATAAATCTTTTATTTCAGTCGTGTTTAATTAGTTGAGTCTTTTCTAGTTATTTAACGTAATATATAGAGTCTGTGGGTCGACACCCGGACTTACTTAAGCTATATTACATTCGACCGGTCCACTGCCGGTTGTGTGTGATTTAGTTAGTCTGTCTAGGTTTTATAAATTTAAAGCTTAAGTGTTTTTAGTATTTATTTTTATATATATATTTGCACGCATCAAGTTTTTGGCGCCGTTGCCGGGGACTCTTGGTAATTGCGTTATTTAACTTTTTGAGTCTTAATTTCTATACACGTGCTTTATTTGTTTTGTTTGAGTCGTAGGGGTCTACGTCCGTGTCTTTATTTTTGTTTTTGTTTTTGTTTTGTCGTGTTCACTTCTTTTCTTTTCGTTGTTTTTATTTCGATCTGAGTTGTTTCGTTGGTTTCGTGCAGGTTTATGCCACACTTGAGATCGCACGGACCAGTGAAGCATACGTTCGAGGAGGGTGATACGGAGCTAGAGACTGTTGCTGACTCGTCTGCGGAGGTTAAGGTAAGTACAGTTAAGTTTGATTTTACCCCACACCCAACACCGCACAACACACCACCTAGCAGCCCTAGGTCACCGATGGCAGCGAACCGTACTGTCCATCAACAGGCGTTCGACGGTTTCACCGGGAACCGTTCGTCTATCGCAACGCCTGCGATCACGAATCCAAATTCGTGGCAGATTCCGTCATACATCATGACCGCCATTGCTAACGATCAATTTCACGGGCGGGATGATGAAGATGCACCAGCTCACCTTTCGCGCCTCGCGCGAATCGTGAGCACTTTTAAGCTCCAAGGTGCATCCGATGACGCAATCTATCTGCACCTGTTTCCATTCTCACTTGCGGATCGGGCGATCATCTGGCTCGATTCGCAAGCAGAGGGGACGTTCACGACGTGGGAAGCACTTCGTTCAGCCTTCCTGAAGAAGTACTTTCCACCTGCTAAGGCATCCCGCCTTCGTGACCAGATCCACTCGTTTAGAATGGAAGCAGATGAGCCCTACTATCTTGCTTGGGAGCGATTTCAAAATTTGTTATCTCGCTGCTCCCAACATGGGCTTACTCCTTGGGCCTTGGTTGAGAAATTCTATAATGGGCTTACATATGAAACCAGGGCCCGATTTGATACATCTGCGGGGGGTCATCTGATGGGTAAAATGAATGTTGATCAGTGTAATGAACTTTTTGAGAGTTTTGCCCAGGCCGAACACGAACAGCGGTCCACTCACAGGAATTCCACTCCTGTCGCTGGCACACCTTCTACTTCCACTAGAGGGTTGCACCATGTTAGCATGGAAACGAGTGTGGCCGCTGCTTTAGAAAACTTAACCCGTGAGATGAGGGACCTAAAAGCTAAAGTGGATAAGTGTGAGAGGTGTCGTGGAGGGCACAGCACTCTAGATTGTCCGTTGTTGTCTAGGGAGGAGCAGGTTGAGTTCGTAACTAATCAGAATAGGTTCCCAAATTCTAATAGTGGAAATTCTAACTGGAACAGGAACTCGAATTTTAATAATAACTCAACTTGGCGTTCCTCAGGTGCCCCACCTGGTTATCAATCTAACTATAACAATAATAATAATCAGGGGGCGGGTAGTTCGTATGGTGGTGTTAGTGGTGATCAGGCTAGTGGGCAAGGTTCTGGTGATAGCATACTTAGGATAGAGCAGATGCTAATGCAGTTAGTAACTAAGGATAAGGCCACACAGGAAACCTTAGCTACACATGAGCTCATGTTGAAAAAGCAGGAACTTGCCCTGCAAAATCAACATTCCATCATTCTGGATATCTAGAGGATCGTAGGTGATTTAGTGAAACAGTCTCCTAACCAAAGGCCCCAAGGCCAGTTCTCGGGTTCAACCCAAACGAACCCTTCTGCTCAGTTGAATGCAATCTCTACTCGTAGTGGTAGGGTATTAGAGCCGGTTAGGAAGAAGGTTACGTTTAGTGAGCCGGTGGTGAATGAGAAAGTAGTTGAGGAGAGTGAAGATGAGTTAGTTGATGAGGAGATAGTGCTAGAGGGTCCGGGTAGTAATCAGGCTGAGTTTAGTAATCCAAAACCCGTGAGCGACCCTGAGTTAGAGTTAAGTGTGGGGAGGAAGCCGGTGGATGTTAGGCCCTCCCCTCTGATTGATCATGCTCGTGTCCCATATCCCGCTCGTCTTAAGCAGCAGAAATATACGCGGGAGTATGGGCACTTCTTAGATATGTTTAAGCAGATCAAAATCAATCTGCCGTTCATAGAGGTTCTCCAGCAGATGCCTAAATATGCTAAGTTCTTGAAGGACATCCTCAAGAACAAATGCAAGCTGGGAGACCTCTCTTCAGTTCCTTTAAGTGGTGAGTGCTCGGCGGTTGTGACAAATACACTACCGGAAAAGCTTTCTGATCCAGGAGTCTTTACGATTCCTTGCTTATTCGGTAGTAATCTAGAAGCCCGAGCTTTAGCTGATCTAGGTGCTAGCATTAATCTGATGCCTTATTCTTTGTACGAGAAGCTAGGTCTAGGTGAGTTGACTCCCACCAAGATGTCATTGTCGTTAGCCGACAAATCTATTAAGTATCCACGGGGGATTGTTGAGAATCTGTTAGTGAAGGTTGATAAGTTTGTCTTCCCCGTGGATTTTGTCGTGCTAGATATGGAGGCCGATGCTAAGATTCCCATAATCCTCGGTCGTCCTTTCCTCCGCACTGCCCATGTTGTTATAGATGTTTTTAAGGGGCAAATCACTTTGCAGGTAGGAGAGGACGTAGCGGTGTTTAAGATCCCCGATCCGATAGAAAAGGTTAAGCGTTGGGATCGTCGGGTTCAGGTGATAGACGCCGAGGATAGGTGGGTAGAGGGTTATGAGAGTGGCAACGTGTTTTTCACTAGAGAGTGGGCTGCAGTGAAACAGTTGCTTCGATCTAAGTGTGGGGATCCTAGTAGGTTTAAGGATACCCCAGATGATGCAGGTTGATTTGATCTTTGTTAGGAAGGTTGGTTTGTAGAGTTTGTATAAGTATCTTCTTTCGAGTCAGTTTTTATTTTATTTTGTTTTTAATTTTATTTTATTTTATTTTTGTCGAGTCAGTATTATGCTCGGGTATTTTGTGTTTGTTTTTGCAGGTTTAAATCATTCTCACCCGTACTCAATCTCCATTCGGGTGAGTTTGTATTTGTAAAGATGAAGATGGATCTTGAGATTGTCGGTGAAGCTCGATCGCGACCGAAATGCTATACGATCGAAGCTGAAGATTGGAACGAAGACTTGGAGCATACGCGTTCTGCATATTTCCAGCTAAGTCTTTTCCAATTCACCCTTCTATCCTTTTATTTCTGCATTTTATTTTTAGCTGTTTTCTATCTCTACATTGAGGACAATGTAGAACTTAAGTGTGGGGATGGGAAATAGTCATTTCTGAGTCTTAGTTGTTTGTTTTGAGTCTTATAGAGTCATAAAAAATCAAAAAAAATTTAAAAAATTGAAAAATGTCTTTGTTTAAGTTGTGCACTTTAATAGAAAATGATAGTAAACTGATTTTGGCTTTCAAATGAGTTATGTTTTTAAAACAAAGATGAATTTGGATAAACATTTGGTAACCCAATTAGCTGAGATGGTTTCCCTAAGTGTTTTTAATTGAAAAGTAATTGTCGTGAATCTCGTGGGTGTTCATCTTAGGAAGAATAGGAAGGCCTTAACTAAAGAACAATTAGGCACCATTTTAAGCTTTAGAACTTAAATAGGTTAAGGGGTAGTGCCATTTTGGGATTATAACACACTTCTTGTGAAAGAAGTGGCGCATCCGCAAATCAAATGTCCACCGGGTATAGTACTGAAAAGCGCTCAAAGTAGCTGCTAAATAAAAGAGCTCAAAGAGCCAATTCAAAAAAAAAAAAAAGAAAAAAGAAAAAAAAAAGAAATGAAAAATATAAGGCAAGTGATCCAAGACCTCATGTGCTCTACCTCCGGGATAGCGACTTGGATACGACACCCCTGGGTGAGGTGATCTTGTTTTATGAAAAAAAAAAAGAGAATAAACAGTCTATACCCACAAAATTCATCCATAAAAATCCACCCTAATATGGTACTAGTTCTTAGCTTAGTTAAGTTCCTTAGGTTACTTTGGTAGGAAAACCTTTGTGGTTTATCCGGTGCCTCGTCAAGCAACAATAATCGGGCTGACTTGTTTTTCCTTTGTGTGAGACCTTGTAGACAAATGATCTAATTAAATTGAAATTAAACATAAGAGGAAACTTAATTGGCCAGTGTTAGGGTGTTTATGTAAACGCATCGCTGTTTATCTGAATTCGGTTCTTGTTTATGAAACTGTGACAAAATGTTGAAGCTTTAATTAGTTGTGATTCTATGTGCATGCTTTTTCAGGGACGAAAAAGGTTAAGTGTGGGGATGTTTGATAGAGTACAAATTATACATATATCCCTAGTTGTTTTTGTTTACGTTTTGTGTCATTTCGGTAACGTTTATATATCAAATTTGGCACAACTAACGTTTTTATGTTTCGTAGGTCCCATGTTGATAAAAAAACGGATAGATCGTGAAAAATCGATTCCGTAGGCGAAAACGGGGCGCGAAACGGAGTTACGAGCGGACCGGAACGTGAAACCGAAGAAAACGATCGAAACCGGAACAACGCGACACGGAGGAGGCTCACCACGCCACGCGGTGACAGGGGCAGCCCTGGCCGCGTGACGCGGCGTGTGGTGATGTTGGTCAAGTTCTGGTCGCGCTGCGCGGCCATAAATCACTTACGTCGCCGCGCGACGCGGTGACGCGTTTTCGGCAGATTGTTTTGACGATTTTTGGCCCGGTTCGCTATATAAACTCATATTCTAAAACCCTAGCCTCTCATGCAACTTTGGAGACGAATTTGAGGACGAAAAGGGGCTGGAAAAAGGGATTTTGAAGGTCAAGAACACGGAATTAAAGCAACGGAAACGCGTAGGATCGACGATTGCATCGCGGCTCTCTCGGGTTCCATTGTTCTTTTGTTCTTGATTCTTTTTATCATGTTTAACACTATTAAACTTGCGTTTATTTTTGTTGATATGATTGTTGGCTAAGCTTCGTTAGACCACCTAGGCTAATGATGAACTAATGTTACGTTTTGAATGTTTGGTGATTTCGGTTTGAACTATGGATTGTTTATGAATTAGTAAAAGTTTGTTTTCATTTAATTGATGCAATTGTGTATGTTTTGTTTGACTTGTTGATGATTATAAATTCCATGAAATCCTTGATGAGTGTCTATATCATATAATAGGGTTTCGTTAGGTCAATTTACTGTGTGTTCTTTGACTAGTTTATGAATTGGATATATACTTTTCATAGGAATTGTGATTTAATGCAAGTCGATATTAATGTGCATGCTAGCCTAGTAACTGTGAAGTGATAGGTTAATTGGCAAGTCTCGTTGGTTAGGTCTCTAGTTTGGATATCTGTGAAGAGTCTAAATTAGGTTTGGTTTAATCGGTCTTGTTTGCTAATGTCAATTGGTGTTTTCAAACTACCTTAGATTTCCGTACTGTGAGGTAGGTAATCATGATAGGTACTAATTCATAACTATTAGACGATTGTGAAAGAGTCTAATTAACTGGTGGGTTTAATAACTTGATAGAAAGCCATAAGTGTCTTCTCGAGAAGGGTCGAGGGTCTTATTCGTGTTTGAGTCAAGTAAATATATTACGATCCCAGTCCATAGTCAAACTGATAATTACCAAACTAATAACTTAGCATTAGTGAGTCGGGTCTAGGTGGTTTATCTCTTCTCATCTGGTTTCTAATTCGTCTTTCGTGCTAGTTTCCATTTTTAGTAATTTCTATTTTTAGTAAGTTTCTATTTTTAGCAAAAACCCCCCTCTTCAAATAAATCTTTTATTTCAGTCGTGTTTAATTAGTTGAGTCTTTTCTAGTTATTTAACGTAATATATAGAGTCTGTGGGTCGACACCCGGACTTACTTAAGCTATATTACATTCGACCGGTCCACTGCCGGTTGTGTGTGATTTAGTTAGTCTGTCTAGGTTTTATAAATTTAAAGCTTAAGTGTTTTTAGTATTTATTTTTATATATATATTTGCACGCATCAACTACTTGCAAGAGATCTAGATCATTCATGATCTAGATCCTTCATTTGTAATATCATGTATCTAGATATTTCTATGTGAAATATCTAAATCATGAGTCTAGATGCTTCATAAAAAATATCCAACCATGATGTCCATTTCAAGACCAATCTAGGATTGATCTAGACCCTTCCTTGGCTGAATTTCATAGGTCCTTCTAGTGCCTTCATTTCAGCCTAGTTCCGAGTACCTTCTTGACCGTTCTAGAACCTTCCAGGACTGCACTTGATGTCAACATAGTGTTTTCCAACCCTTTCCGGCAGCTTCTAAGGCTTGTGTGGGCTGAATAAAGATCCCTTAAATGTGTCGTGTCCGTCCTGAAAGTTGTAGGCTGGTCCGAAATCTTTCGGGCAGCCCTTGATGCCTCTGAATGTGTCCGGAACCTTCTAGAATTTGAGAATTTTTATTTGATTTTAGGCAGGTCGTGACAAAAAGGACACAAAGTGAGCAAATGATTTGTGGATTCAGTGTTGTTTATACACATAAAGCACTCCATTAAACCAACTGCTACATCGCGCTTAGATTTCACATTGACCGATAAAGATTATTAAGCACTAAAGAAGCACTTAAATCAAAGTCAAAGAATTGATTAAAGGGTAGATTCTTCTTCACAACTGTTAGGGTCAGTATGAAGAATAGATACGAGTGCTATGGAGTTCAATTCTTATTGGGTTTGATTGATATATATTGCTCACATAAATTATATTTTATAACTACCAACACATACCCCTAAAATCTACTTTTAAAACCTATCCATAGCTCATTGCTCATTTTATGGAACTTGAATAACTAATAAAGTGTCCCATGCGAGATATGTTTTGTATGCCACGAAAAAACAATATTTTAAGTATCTAAACATAATGTTAGCAAATATCACTTTTATCAAGTTGAGGGTAAATTCAACACTTTATAAACCTAAGAAGTTAAGATTTAGCACAAACTTGAGGGGCCTGAATGTTCGATGTCCAAAAACAGTTTAGATGCGAAACATGAACATGTGTGGAGAATTCACATACGCGAGACTCAATCACCGCATCGCGAGGCCCGAGTCACATATCTAGTTTAAGGAATTTACCAACATGTTAAAAAAATATAAAACTGACGGAGGTTAACGGAGTTAGACCATTTCCTTGTGGGATGAAGTAGATGATCGATGATATGATGACCCCATGGGAGTTACGTGAAATATTATGTTCTCAACATTTCATGGTCTATGGATGTAAATAATCTTTTTTCTCCACATAAAACATGTAACATTCTCAAACAAAACGATAAAGAATAATTAAAAGACACAAGTTCTAACGTTGGTATACACATATATAGTAAAACAAGACCTAAAGTGTTTTCAATTGGCTTCGTTCGACCGCCCTTCGTGTTAGCTATTAAAGAAGTCGATGAACATATAGTTTAAGAATGTCGTCGACCTGCGGCTCTACCACAAAGAAGAGCATTCAAAGGGATGTCGTATTCATTTGCAAGACTTTTAACAGGGTTATACACCCTGAGGTAGAACTGTTGCCCTAAGTACTGTCGTTCCCACGTCGCGGATCTTAAGTTCCACATACCTTGGTTGTCCAACGACACGTAAATCACACTCCATGAGTTCGGATACACCTGCAACATTAATTCACAAACATAACCATTACAACCAAACACTTCTTTACCAAAAAATGTTTATACACAACTTCAAAATCCAAAACAATGAAAGTCTTCTGATTTACGGTGTTATTTTTTACTAACGAATGATGCTTTACCTGCACTGTGTGTCTAGTAAGAGCATCAACCAAGTTATAGTTCTTTCGACTCGCTTCAGACCATTGTCCCGATCCATACCTGCATCAGTTTACATGACCAAAATCAGAAACTATTAAATCACTCTTAACATAATAATAAAATATATTATACATAAACACATGCATTCATATCTATAAATAGAAACTTACCCGACGGGCCAGAAATCATAGCCGTCAAGATGCCATGACTGCACGGTGTTCTCGTTATTTTGGAAGACGATTTCCAGGAAGTCGTGAAGTGAGACTGGCACAACGGATGTGGCCAAACGTGGACCTCCGCCATTCGGGAATGATTGAATGGTACTTGTGGAATAAACACCAGGGATGTTAAAGTAATCAGCCAGCTTCAACGGGGTGTTTGCGTTAATATATGAAACACCATTCACAGTGTACCGTTTCTTCCCGTTAATTAAGGCTGCTGCGTTACTCAACACAATGGTCCTTGTGGGTTTGATGGTTCCATAATGGAATGAGCCCTGTGGGTTTGGTCTCGCTGCATTTGAGGTCAAGTTCCATCTGAAACATGAAAAAGAAACAGGATTCAAATTCCCAACCTACAACTTAATTGATTGTTTTGAAACAAGTTTGTTTCAGTTTCTTATATTTCAGACTATAACATACTTATAAACCCAAGAATGTTTATACCTTAATGTTCTAGCTTGTTGCATAGACCAGTGAAGCTGGTAGGTCGGGCCAGCAGGGATTGGGCCGGAGACTGGTGTATGGGAATTGGTATAGTGTAAGACCGAGACGGATGTAAGGATTTTTCTTGTAAACCGTGTAGATGCAACAATGTAATAGTCCTTTGCAGGTTGGTCAAATGTAACTAGGACAGAAGCCGATTGACCCACATGTATGTCCAGTGAGTCGTATATGTTTTGAACCACATTCGACCCTTCAACCTCAACTAGCTTCATCTTGTGTCCCTGAATCCTAAAGTTGAATGAGGTTGACAAACCCACATTTGATATTCGGAACATGTATGTTTTACCTGAAAAACATTTCAAGAAGTATAAATGTTACAACAGGATAATTACTTTGTACTTTCAAAACCAAACACATGCAACTAAATTTGTGTAAATATGTAAAAAAATACATCTTTATATTAAACGATAAGTAGTTAAAACGTGTTGTTTTTAGGAAACATAGTAGAGATTAAAAATGACCTTGATCACCACTAAATGTGGTTCCTGTTTGTCCGTTTACAAGAAGACCGTCTGGAAAAGTAAGCGATCTTCCTGAATCAAGATATTGTTGCAACCCCTGCAACAAAAAAATCATTTTTATCATTAGAAATGAATATAGTAAAAAATGATGTTCATTCAAGTTATGACACTCACAAAAATCTGAAACTTAAAATCATGTTTGACTTTTACTAGTCCAAATGATAGGTTTAACCACAAAATAAAAAATGTTTTGTTCAGGCTAATAAAAAATATACTTTTAACCATACAAGCATATAATAAATCTAAACCATGAAATAGGTTTTGAGCTAAAATCCAAAAATACATATAATTTGAACTTAAAGACTTCTTCAGAATTTGACTTTGACTTTGAATATAATCCTCACCTTATGGTTGGACTTGTACCAGTCACCAATAAGCAAATTAAAATCGCCAGCAGGAATCGCGTATGGGACAGGGATGCGCGGTCTGGCATATACATTGATCGCTCCAAAACCACCAGCAGCCTTATGCATTGCAGTTGATGGGAAGTATGTGTAACCTCCAATTTGATCTTTGGGTTGAAATTTGTATGTAAAGTTGGAGTTTGGTGGAATGGGGCAGTTTGTTCCCAAAACCCCATCTTGCCATGAATTCTTTCTTTGTTTAATCCCGTTCCTAAAACCGCAACATCAGTGATCATCAAGTTAAATCTTGTATAAGTCCTAAGTGACAAATGAACTACACACATGGGAACAATATCCAAACTTTAAATATCAAACTTCCTTAATCTTGATTGTTATAGTTCTAAATCCAGTATATTATTATGACACAAACCAAACTGATACTTTTTTAAAATGAACCAATTTAGTCACAACCTGAGTCGACCTGTTACCCGACTCGACCACATTATGTATTTAATAGCTATAGTTAAACAGACAGAAAGACGAACCAAGTCAAGAGAAACGGCTGGTCGAGTTTATTGATTAGGTTGAGGATAATGTTGTCATTTGTGACAATATCAAGTTTAGGACCAGGAAATTGGCCATTGATTAAGATCACCTGCAAAATGTCCAACATTATATCATCAATTAAAACACCAACAAAAAACCATATATTAAAACTATGAAACAATTAAGAAATTTAATAAACAAAAAACCTGTTGAGGGACACCAAGAGGAGAAGCAGTTCCATAAGTAACAGTCCAAGTATAATACTTATAAGGGTCCTCTGCTTTCACCACAGAAACACTCAATACACCCAAAATCACCAGCAGCAAATTGGGCAAAATTTTCTTCCCCATTTCACCAAAATCAACCCAAATCCCTGCAAAAATTCAAACTTTACACATCAAATTTGTTTCTGCATTGTGGGTATGATCAATCTTGAAAATCTTGCAGTTATTTTCACCAAAACAGAGTGTTCTACAGGAGATAATAACCCTACTCATTAGTCCAAACTTTATCTAGGTATCATCCACCTATACAAATCTTGAAAAAGATACTACATTTTCAAAACAAAATCCAGTAACTTCAACACAAAATCTTGTCTAGATCCCAACACAAAATGAACAAAAACAGAGCATTTTATGATCAAGAAGCTACTGACATACCAGGTTTGATTGGGCAAATGTGAATTGAGAGAACAAATGTGTTATGAAATATGTTTAGGCTTTAGGGAGTGTATAAATAGAGATGCATGTGACAAGTTGTAAGTATTTATGGTTGATAACCACAACCAGTGTAGGTGATGAAGATGGTTAAAACCCAAACCAAAAAGAGAGTTGACAGCTTTCGAAATTCGGCGGATTTCACGCGGTTTTAGTAATCATTGATTTAGTTTCATAATTAAGCATTGCCAATTGCGATTATTGTGTCTGTGTATGTATTAGACAACTTGTAATTATGAACAGGATTATATTTATATTATCGTCAAAAGTTGTTTACAAGATTGTGTTTGATTTAAGGAATTTATGTATTTATGAAATGGTACCCTCTAAATCTGGGTTTTTACAGGAGTACCCCCTGTGGTTTTTTCTTTTAGCATTCTTGATTGTCAAAAGTTGTTTAAAAGTCTATTAATTAACAATAGATAAACTGCAGTTTTGATCTTTATGCTTTGATATTAGTAACAGTCTCAGTCTCAAATTAACAGTTTTGGTCCATGTGTTTTTATTTTCGAACAGAAATGGTTCCGAACACTAATTTCATCCAATTTTCCGTTAAGTCTCTCACACACGCCCCGCATTTGAGAGGTAAAAATATCATTTCTCACTCTCTTTTATCAAGCTCATCATGTATATTAACATTTTTGTTCAGTCGCATGTCAAAAAGAGTAGAAAATGACATTTTTACTTCACATGTGATGAAGACTTAACGAAAAATTGGATGGAGTCAGTGTTCAGGACAATTTCTGTTAGAAAATAAAAACACAAGGACCAAAACTATTAAGATTGGACAAAAAATGTTAATAGTATCAAAACACGAAGACTAAAATTGCAGTTTACTATTAACAATAAATCTACTGTAAAAATTAGATCAAATTAAACTTCAAGTTATAACTCAGAATTAAGTATAATCACCCTTTAAAAGTCAAGATGAATTTAAATTAGAGATAAATGTGTTATACATACAAACTTAATAGCCACTTAAATATAAAACTTATTTTTAGAATGTAAATTAACCAGCATAATATTTTTTTATATATAAACCTTGGTTTTAAAAGTTTGTACAACATTTATAAAATGCTGATTTAATTTGGAAGTTGTTGAGTAAAACCTTCTACTTAGTGGGGTATTCCAATATAATCATATCCTGGTGAGAAAAAATGAATAAAGCATTGCTTTTTAAAAAGCCATCAATGTTGCTTTAATGCCAAGTATTTTTTTTATGAGACATGATCGAACATCTATCTAATAAATCAAGGTTTTAGGGGGCAATGTTTTGGAGGGAGTTTTTTATAATAGGAAGTTTGGGAGGTAAAATTTAGTTAAATTTTTCACCATGCAAGTTGATGGAGTCAACTCCTTAAATGTTATATATTTACAAATTGTTAAATATAATGGTTATATATAATTGCTTTATAAATATTACTATTTAACCCGTGTGTAACACACGGGTATTAAACCTAGTATAACATAATTCATATAGAAATGAGTTAAATAGCTTATAATAACTTTAACATGCTATGTAAACAGATGTCTAGTATATGTTCATTTGTCACATGATTAAGATAGAAGTTAGAACTCAAAATTGAATCAGAAAATGCTACAATTCAGTTAGAGTGTTGGTGGACTGGCCGTTTGTTTATTACAACACGAAGGAGAAGAAGAAGTTAGGCTCGTTGATTGTGATGGCGACGATGTGGTTTCTTTGGAAAGCTCGAAATGAGCGTATCTTCAATTGTTCCCCTTTGTTGGTGTTTGGTGTAGGGGATAAGATAAAGGTGCATACTTTTTTATGGCTAAAATATCGTGCTAAATGCATGTCTAGATGTAGTGTGGCATAACTGGTGTAACAAACCGGAGTTGTAATGTGTATTGCCGGTTTTTTGGTGTGTCCGTCCCTAGCGTCTTGCTAGGGACCGGATGTTAATTATATGCTTGATGTTGAAAAAAAATAAGGTGTCTATGTGCCTTCATTTGATTGAGTGTATCACAAATCACAATAACATCACATTAGACTGTGTGTAGTGGTTAATGCCCCTTAGGGGCATTATATGTCATGTGGATGCCATGTCACTAAAGGGCATTATCACCAAAATGGGTGTAGTGGTTAATGCCCCACATAATGCCCCACAATCATTACCCCATCATTTAACTAATCATTTAATAAATAATTTATTTAAACATTTATTTATTAATAAAAGTAAAAATACATAAAAGTAAAATACACGAGTACGAAACCGGAAATAAACTAGTCATCACGCGTCACCCTACGATTTAACCAACAATGCTCGACCAAGTCCGCCGTGAGAGCATAATGCGCCTCTTTGTTACGCATGAAGTTGGAGTTCGCTATACGTAAGAATAGCCTTGAATTCATCCGGAACCGACGCCGAAAACTAGCTTCATTATATCGTGGCTCAACCGGATCGAAATAATCTTTCATCAAACGTTCATTCGCCGCCGCTCGGTCTCTCTCAACGGATACTCTTTGATAAACGGGTCTCGGTGGGTTAGCGACGTGTTGCAAAAACGAAGCCGCGAGTGCAACCGCGCTTGTAACCGCATTATCCATCTCTATTTCGCCCGTTGAAGTGCTATCTCCGCTTGATGATGAACCGTAGGATTCCATTGTAAATAATAATGTGTGTGTTGTGGAGAAAATTTGAGTATATAGTGTGTGTTTTTTGAGAGATTTTGGTATATTTTTATAGAGTTAAGTTTGTAGTATATATATGTAATATAAAAAAGTTTTTTAAAATTTAATTTTTGGTCAAAATGACCGTTTATAGGGGTAGCCGTTGGAGTTTACATTGGTTTTGGTGTGGGCGATGGCGTTATCAGTAGAACGCCCCTCAAATTTTTTGCCCAATAACGCCCCCACGTAGTGGTGTGGAGGGCGTTATTGGGCATTATCTCCTTCACATAACGCCCATTACGTTTGGTCTTATGATAAACACACAAAAATATGATGTGAATAAAAAGATATTGATTATTGAGTACACGTGTAATCAAACATTGTAACGTATTGCGTCTTCCTATTCATTAATCGCCACACTTCAATTTGTAATGAGTAAACGAACCAATGAAGCAATAATTACATATTTTAAGAGATAAATACAAGTTGTGTTTTCTGAAAACAAAAAAACTATACATATAATAAAACTTAGTATTTATAGAGATGCGTAAGCGAGAACTCTTAAATGATACATATCCGTTCTGTTATCTATCGCTCACTTTATTAACCACGACTAACCATAAGAAGTCGAGTGTTATCTCAATTATATATCTTGGCTAGAGAAAACTGTACCAATTGTTTAGTGACTTATGTGTCAACAAACAATCATAAGGGATGATGTGTGTAATACAAGTAAAATAAAGGAAGTTTTTGCAAGTAAACGTACTTGCATATATAGTTTACGCCACCGTGTAATTTTTGTGTTAAAAGATACTCTATTTAAAAAAGGTATTGTTATATGTTTTTTATAAAAAAAATTAACATTCTACTTATATATATATATAATCAATTAAATTAAAAACAAAGATGTGGGAGAGGAAAATGATACTCCCTCCGTCCCATTAGAAGTGTCCTAGTTTGAAAAACACAAAGTTTTAGGCACATTAAATTATGAGTATTTTTGCTTGTCATTTGACAATAATACCCTTGACAATAAATTTTATTGTGGGTCCATCATATTGTTTGTTTTATGTTATTAAGGGCAAATTTGGAAGTTTACCAATAAATTTTAAAAGTTGACACTTTAAATGGGACAACTAAAAAAGACAATATGGACACTTCTAATGGGACGGAGGGAGTAATATTAAAGGTTGGTATTTTATAAAAATAAGTAAAATGATGATCACTTAGTAAAAGTTAGTAGGAGGATATATACATCATTGTTGTCTCTGAAAAGTAAGATTTTATTTTTACCCTTATCTATCTAATAAATCAAACTTTTAGGGGGTAATTTTTGGAGGGATTTTTTTTCTATAATAGGAAGTTTGGGAGGTAAAATTTAGCTAAATTTTTCACCATGCAAGTTGATGGAGCCAACTCCTTAAATGTTATATATTTACAAATTGTTAAATATAATGGTTATAATTTCTTTATAAATATTACTATTTAACCCGTGTGTAACACACGGGTATTAAACCTAGTATAACTTATAATTTGTGATTAATACAGTTAAGAGATAAAGAACACATAATGGTTGAATACAAAATTGGTAAATTATCTTTACTTGCTTTAAGACAAAACTAAAATACAAAGGTTGATTATGTTCAAAAAAAAAAGGACGCACTACATTTTTAGTCAAATAAGGTGCATTGTACTTTAAGTTTTATTAAAGAAAAGCGAATATTATAAACGCCAAAATCAGCTCAAGTTTGTGACTCGAGTCCTGATTTATAAGGAACAAAGAGTGTTCGTGGCGGGGAGATCAATCCTGAACGGGTGAAATCTATTTTGCTTTGTTTTTGTTTGATTTGTAGGTGTGATACGGTCATGAGAGGTGACTAAAGGATTGCGGAAGCCTTGGAAGGATTGCGGATAACATAAGTTTGGAACTTGAAAAAAAATTATGAGATGTACACTTTAGAGGGCCGTCCAGAAATTCAACATAAAATTTAGACGGGCATATGAAGTCGATGAATAGAAAGTTGGAAATTTCTAAAATTTAGGAATTTATTTTATTTTTCTTTTAAAAGATATATGCTTATTGGTGTTAGACTTGGGGTCGATGATGGTAAGCCAAATAAAAGAATCAAAAATAGGATCATGACTTTTGCTTTTCACTTTTTGACTTCGACGGTTAGCAAAGAGAATAAAAGGCAAAAATAGGATTAATTTCTTTGAACTTCGTATTTGGGTTGTTTGATATAGACATATAGTCCATATGTTCAGTTATCTTCGGTTAGAAAGCTAATTTTTTTTTATATTTGGGTATTATTTTTTATGGTTTGATTCATATTCTTATGTGAAACTATTGTTGATTGCTTGTTGATGAATGATTTTGTTTGAGTAATTTCTTAGTCTTAGAAATTGGGTTTCAATCTGTTGTCAAATTAGAATGTTAAAGAATTTGATCATCTTGTTAATCTTTCTAATAAAGTTCATCAATTCTTAAAACCCTAACAAAGTTTTAATATTTGATCAAAGGAACAAGTAATTATTTGTGTTTGTCTATGAACTCAATTTAGTTATAGAGGTTATTTAATGTGATTGAGCATTCCGAACGGTATGAATGTTTAACCATGATTGTTACTTTCATCATTGCAACGCGCACGTTAAGATCCGAACGGCGTGAGCTTAGGGTAGCGAGTTGGCTTTAATCAACGAATGACATTTGGTTAGACATTAGATGAAGGGGACGTCTGAACGACGTGATGATCATAAGCCGAGTCGAACCTACAAATAACCTTTGTGTTGAAACTATTTCATAAAATCTATAAGTTTAAAAAAACTCGCGTTATTTTAAGTTTCACCTACTTTACTTTTCTTTAATATTAAGTTTTAATAAAAAAACCTCATTTACAAAAAGACATACCTGCATTAAAAACGTTCTTAATTAGTATTAAAATTGTTAACATGTATTTCATAAGGACACGAACCTTATTTTCATTTATACTAGTAGGTCTCACTTTATATATTATTTGATGGATTCGACACTCATCATTATCACTCTTTCTTTTTGTCATCGCAATGGAAGCATGGTCTTGTATGGTAAAAATGGTGGTGTACGCCTACGGGAATATGGGAGGGAATCCACTTTATATATTATTTGGTGGACTTGACACCTTTGATCCAGGTTAAATTTTGTTTATTTGTTTTTGTCAATTTGTTTTATTTCGTTTAATTTGCTTTGTTTTCTTGTACTATATGGAGTTTTAGTCTCATGTTAGCCTTATATAAAAATTATTTAAAACATTATATATAGTGTTTTTCTTCAAGTTTTATAATATGTTAAAAGAAATTAGCAATGAAAGGAAGTTGGGTCCATAAATGAGTATGGTTGTCGGCATATACTCATGTAAAGAAAGTGATAGTTGGAGGAATAAATATTAGAAAAATAGAAAAAGGTTAAAAATGCCACAATCCCATGTGAGGTTGTTGTGGGTTACAATTATGAATGCAACCATGCACATCCAGTAAGGAGCGCCTAAACGGTTGACTTTATATATATGCCTCGTTATAATTATAAAACCTTCCTTAGTAATTTACATTTTCCGTCTGTTCTGTAACAATCTAGGTCACATGGTTGAACAAGTCTACCAAGGCATTGTAGGCTACTAGGCTAACGGTATTAAAGTATTGGTGATTACTCTTTTAAGAGATAAGCGTATAAATTTTATGTGAGCAAGACTAATCTCGAGAATGCTAGAAAATCCACGAAAAAATCAAATAATGGATCTCTATTAAAAGACCACAACTATTATTAGTGTCAAATTTAACCCTCAAACTAAAAGAAAAAAAGATCAATTGCATATTTACCTTATAAACACCCTCTAATTGCATATTTTCTCAACTAAAAAAATTAATTGCATATATATTAAATATTAACTAAATGACCATATTAAAATAGGTATATTTACAAATTTAGGTAGTGTTTGGTATGTGAGAATGAGAGGTGGAATGAAATGAATCATTACGGGTGAATGAAAAAAAGTGTGTTTGGTTAGTCAAAGGAATGGAATGGACCATTACCAAAGAGAAAAATACATCATTTTCATTCCATCCATTACCCATGTTTTTTTTGCATTCCTTCAAGGAATGGAATATTTTTTTTAAGTCATGACAAGAATCATAAACCGACTCATGCCCTAAACCTTGACCGGACCCAAGACCGAACTGATCATGTCCTGACTCATGGTTCGAGCCATGACCCAACCCATGAACCGACTCACAACCCGAGCCATCTACCGACTCGTGACTCGACCTATGTCGATCCACATCCTGAACCATGACCCAAACAATGATTCGGCTCATGACTTGACTCATGTCTCATATCATGACCCGCCCATGTCCCGATCAACCCATGACTCGGTTTATGAACCGACTTATGACTAGATCCGTGAACTGACTCATGGCCCGACCCATGAACCGACCAATGCCCTAACCAATTCCTAAAACCGTGACTTGAACCATGACCCGACCCATGTGTCTATCCATGACCTGACTGATGTATTAACCCATGTATCGAACCATTAGCCGATCTATGGTCCGAACCAAGACCCGACCCATAACCATGACTAGTTACTTTTATCGTTTATAGAGATTTGTATTTCTTTCATGTGTTTTTTCCTGTCTATCAAACAACAAGAAGTATTGATTCATTTTATTCTATACGGTAACCAAACAGGATAATGGAATGGAATGATCTATTTCATTCCTTTGTCCATTCATTTCATTCATTCATTCCATTCCCTTGTCCATTTCATTACCCCATACCAAACAGACCCTAAAGTTGTTTATATGTGGATATATGCAATTGATATTTTTGGCTGGAGAAAAATACATTTAAAGTATTTTGGAGGAGGAAATATGCATTTAGCCCAAGAAAAAAAAATAGAAACGACTTTTAGTCTAAAAAGTCCTGCTAAAAGATATAATTTTTTGGTAAATTTTAGGCCCCCGAGCCATTGATCCTGGATGGTCACCCATTTTGCCCCCCATACGGGCCCGACCCTGATCCCGAGCATATCATATGAATTTATAGTTAGTTTAGTGTGCGTAAGAACGTCATAGAAAATACGTTTGAACAAGTCTATTAAAAAGCAAAACGTACCAACGGGGTTTCATACTTCTGTAATGTTAGTTGGTATTGATGATAATCTCTATATTAATATAGTAAATCATTTTTGTCACTTGACAGTTATATGGAGCCTAGCTCTCAACTCTCAAGTTAAAATACCAGCCCAAACATAATTTATTTGATATACATAAAAACTTAAAAATTTTAAAAATATTAAACTTCCAATATTTGTTTAGATAGAATTGATTATCTAGAATAACTATTATCAAAGCAACCTACATATTTTGTAACTTTTTTTAACAATAAACGCATTTGATTGATAATACCTTAATGAAGTTATCAAGATTTTAATTTATCTTTATGTATTATGATTAAGCATGTATTGTGATCACTTACTACAATTTTAGGTTTTTTCGACAACATATAAAAACTAAATGAAGTTTGGTTCTTCTAAGACACAATCAAACAGTTATGTTAAAAAAAATTTAAAGGGCTTCCGTTGTAAAAGGTGTTGGTCAAATAGTTATAGATAATTTTCCTATAAGTTTATGAGATTGAGTGTTTTAATCAAGGCTTAACATCCCAGATTAACAAACTCTAGATCATAGACTAGGATCACTGGAGATTGATGCCACTTGCCAGAATGCAAACATTGGCTTGTTAGGTTTTCCGTTGAGCAAGTCGTTGACTACTATTGACAATAGAAGTTTATTTTATTGAACATCGATGGGCGTTTATAAACGAAAAGCACTAGCCACGAGCTAGGTTATAGAGCCAAGTATGTGAGTTAAAATCTATATATGCATAAAATTGAAAACTTTCTACTTATCCCACTCGCCTTATTCTTTATCCATAGGAAAGTTGTGAGTTTTATTTCTACCATGATTCTCATTGAATACCTTCTCATTACGAGCATTCTAAATACAAGAGAGCGTCACTCTAAACATTGATTCAACCATATTTGTTTGGTCATATCATTTTTTAAACCATATTAAGTGATATCCATTAGTATCTCAAGTGATCTTGATGGAATGATTGGAAGATGCACCCATCGACCCAATTAAGCCCATAGTTTCCTTGCCATTGAGCAATAGGTAAATAAGTGACGAACATCTTCCTCGTGCTATCACATATCAGACAAATCAATGACACACACGGTATTCCTCTCTTGACCAGTGACACCATAGTTGGAATGCAATTTAAAAGAATTCTCCAACATTATAAATTAACCTTGATTGGAAGCCGTGTGTTGTATTCATACATGCCGTACATTGGTGCAAACATGTTTATCTCATCTCTCGCCTTAATGAAGCACGTGAATAGATCTTTTGGCTATCATATCTCCACTCCAATAGATCTTTTTTTATCCCCTTGCAAAGGTCTCTTCAAACCCACATCCCTAAGTCATTTCTCCATTGTAACATGCATAGCATTGTTTTCACGCAACATTTACAATAGAAATGAATGTAATAAAACATACATTGAGAAGGGCGGACAACAATATGGTTTTTTGCTATTGGCACAAACATTATATATACTGATAATAAGCAAACTTTATGAATAGTAAAATGATGTGATGACAACTTTTTATTGGTTTATTTTATGTGCAATGTGACATGTTTTTAATAGTTCAATTTTTCCTTGTATTGTTGTTTCATTTTGATAGTGACATGTTTTTTTTACTTTTTGTTTTTTGCCACAAGTGTTTGTCTAGTTTTCAATTTCGGTTCCTCTTAAGTAGTGGCATGGATACATATTTTCATTGGTTGTATTGTTGTAATTTTTTTGTGGCGTTTGCTTTTTACCTTTACGTTTCACAACATAATAGCCTCGCACGAATACACGTATGAAAAAGGCTCACACAATGAATGTAATAAAAAACTTGACATGTACAACCATGATAGTCAAACAAAAGCTTATTACACAACGCGCAAGAAACTTAAAATACATTGTTTCCTTAACTACTAAAAAGGAGGATAGTGACCCTCCCCTCTTTATCTTTTCATAGTTTTGAGTTTCACAACTTTTGGCCCTTGATTTTTAAAGTTTATGACTTTGGTCTCTCTACTTACATATTTTTTACTTTCACTCTTAATTAACTTTTAACTAATTATCATTTTCATCTTGAACTTGGATATTTACACTTTTGTATAAGAATATTTTTATCAATACGTGTGGCTAAGTCACAAACGTGAGACCTTGCCGCTTTGCTGCTGCAACACACCACACGTGAAGTCGAAGCGTGACAACTAAAACCCGACTGTCACATCGTGGGCTGATTACGAAACTAGTCATAAGTAAATTCCAATGAGATTGGTGGCCTATTGATAACAAATTTGTGTTTTGATCATTGAGTCTTGGTTTAAGTCTCTCAAGTAGGATGTGGTGTAATTTACTTGCGTAATATATATACAAATATTGTTGTAAAAAATTATATTATATACTTACTAGAGTGTAAGGTCGGTTATGACTTTGCACTTTAGCCCTCAAGTTGATGTTTTTTACATGTTTTCCACTCATATTTTTCAACATTTGTTTTTTTACTTTAGCATATTTACGATTTTAATTTCCGGCTTTGACTAATTTGTTTTGTTCCCTGGTGACTTAGTCAGTCTTCAACTTTGCCCCTTAATTACTTTACTTGACATATTTACTATTTTAACCCTCCGGATTTGAATTGGTTATCGCTTTGACCTCTAACTTTGAATATTTCTTCGTCTTTAATTTGTGAGACATTAAGGTTAATTAACACCGTAACATATTAAACATGAATTTTTTAACACATGTGACGAATCATATATATACGCAAGACCTAAAATACCGCATTCTATGACTCGGTGTTAAACCTAGTTATAGTAAATTGTTATAAAAGTTGATAGTATTTTATGTGGTTTTCAAACACGCATAAAACTATAAGCATATTTGGTAGATCGAGTGGATCGATCACCGGCCTTAACATCCTTGAAAGTAGGGGTGTTCAAAGTCGGGTATTCGGATTTCGGATACCCGAATTTTCGGATATCCGAAATTTTCGGATAGTGATTTTCACTATCCGTATCCGAATCCGAAATTTCGGATATCCGGATTTCGGATACCCGAAAGTTCGGATTCGGATAGTATCCAAATATCCGATTTTTTTTTTTTTTTGCATTTCATTCAATCCAAAATTAGCCTTAATGTTAAACAACTAACCAAAAAAGTCTTAAGACAATTATAGTCAAAGTACAAATATCTAAATAACAAGTTGTTTTAATCAAACATCAACTCCAAACATTTCAATACATTCAAATAATCGTCCACTTTATACATCTGACAAGTCCGCTACTTGTCTCATGACCACGACTTATAAGTCGACAACAAAAAAAAACTAACTAAAAATCAAATATTGGAATTTCGTAAACATGAGTACATGATTATAAAGTTTTTTTTGTAATTTCTCATACTTTTGAAAAACTAATAATGAAATCAAATATAAGTTATGTCTTGGTTATTTTAGAAAATAATATTAAAAAAGACTATAAAGAATACTATAAAAAAGTACAAATTCATTTACAAGGTAACAACATGATCGGAGGCGTGCACCGGTGGAATTTCGACTTGTCAGAGCGTGCGACAGTGGGTCGTCGGAGCGTGCACCGATTTGAGGCCGGAGGGTAGAGGGCGTGAATGTAATTGGAATACTAAATACATGTTAACTTTAAAGTTTATAAGCATAGTTTTATAAATATATTAAATACATAATCTAAAAAAAATAAAAAAAATTTGGATTCGGATAATCGGATAATCCGAATATCCGAATTATGCCAAAATTACTATCCGAACCCGAATCCGAAATTTCGGGTATCCGAAGTTCGGATATCCAAATTTTCGGGTATCCGAAATTTCGGATATCAAGTTGAAAGTACGTCATTGCGTTTATCTTCCAATTGCGTTTATCTTCCAAGTATAAAAATATCTTTATATAATATAGGAAAACCAAAAAAGCTTATGTGGCACTATTTTAATGCTTCTGGCTTATGTGGCATTATTTGAGAGTTTATCTCATAATAATGATTTTTTATTTAAAATATGTATATAAAATATATTATAATAAAACTAATTACATTTTTGGTCCCCTAATATTTTGGAGAATTATGAAAAATTTAAAAGTATTTATACTTTTAACCCTCTACTACAAGGGGTGTATATGAGTCCGTTTATATTTGATAGGGTGTGAAAATGAAACTTATGGATAAAATTAATAATAATATACAATTAAAAACCTCAGTGTTTTATAAATATACATAACTTTTTTATATGGATTTTTAAAAAAAAAATAAACTACACCATAAAACTGAGCATTTTATTCTCTTTAATTTGAGTATAATATTGTTATACTAAAAATTTAATTTTTAAAAATATATTTCGTGTTTCGGTTTACCACGGTTTTGTTTCAAAACTTATTGGAACGTTCATGAATATCCTTAAAAGCATCACTTGAATGTTGTGTTCCCGAACGTAGTGCGGGCACTAAACTAGTATTCCTTTAAAGACAGAAGATAAGTGGTTCAGTTTGCATGCATGACCTCCACGTGTAACCATATCTACGCCACGTGTACATACTCAACACCTGTGCATTATTCCAGGTTCCTGACCGACTTGTCTCCTTCGACATCAAATATACACACCCGCCCCTCATACGCTCACAGATTAAACGTACATCATATCATATCACATTACAGGCAATATAAATAATCATCATATCTTCGATAAACAACAATGGCCGACACAACTACACCCCCTGATCAGCATCCTCCTTCGTCTCCTGCAGGTAATTTGTTTCCACTTAATTAATTTATATCTATGTATATATATTATATATATATGAGTTAATTAGTATGATTTAAGTGCATGCATGCATACTGCAGATAAGCAGCAGGAGCAGGTTGAGTGGGTGAAAGATGTAATAATGTGGCGGAAGAAGCGTGTGAGTGTTGGAGTATTGGCGAGCATGAGTGTGTTATGGGTGGTCATCGAAATTTACGGATACAATTTCATCACTGTCGCATCTTGGATCGCTATCTTTCTTTTCTCTTCTCTTTTCGTATGGGCGTACATTTATAGGATCATTTACAAGTAAGCCATGCACCCTGCCGGACGTTACTTCTAATTATTTTAAGTTTGGTGTAAGTGTGTTACTCCCTCCGTCCCATTAGAAGTGTCCTAGTTTGAAAAACACAAAGTTTTAGGCACATTAAATTATGAGTATTTTTGCTTGTCATTTGACAATAATACCCTTGACAATAAATTTTATTGTGGGTCCATCATATTGTTTGTTTTATGTTATTAAGGGCAAATTTGGAAGTTTACCAATAAATTTTAAAAGTTGACACTTTAAATGGGACAACTAAAAAAGACAATATGGACACTTCTAATGGGACGGAGGGAGTAATATATAAGAGCCGAGCCAAGTCGGTTTGCAAGCTATTTGGCACCGGCTAGCTATAGCTAGCTACCTAGCTAAAAGCTTGATCGAAGTTATATATATATATATATATGGCTCGTTTCAAATATCGAGCTCTCGGGCCTGCTAGCTTGCAAACTAAACGGCTTTTTATTGTGCAACTTTTATTTGAATTTTTTTAATATATATATAAAACAAAACTAATTAAGTGATGTCCACATATTATATAGAAATATATATAGAACTTTCTACTATTATACAAAAAATAAATTAATAAAAATATATAACAAATTAAGGAGCAGCTTTTTTCTTTAAACAAACAAAACTAATTAAGTGATATATATCTACATATTACTTCGTATATAGAAATATATATAGAACTTTCTACTATTATACAAAAAATAAAATAATAAAAATAACAGATTAAGGAGCAGCTTTTTTCTTTAAACAGCAACGTACTTACCTTGCTCCTAAATTACTTTCAAATACAAATACGTACATGATCACTTTACCTAAGACCCTAAAGTGATGCTCTTAAAAGCTTAAAATATGTACATATACTCGGGTTTAACCTGAGACCTCCATAATTATTTAAAATGATGAGTCAAAGTCTACTCCAGTACTAGTCTCCAACCCAGTCGTGTTTTTACATGTTTCTATGTTTCTATATATGTTTTTTGTCAGGTAAAATGAATTAATGAGCTAAACTATATATGATGTAATAAGATTGAAGAGCTAAACTAATAATAATCATATTATTAATTTTGATCTTGCCAATTAGCTAGTATTTAATTAGTGATGCCAAATTGCCAGTAATCCCAGCACCATAATTTTTACGTGATATATTTGTTCCAGTAGCATATAAAACATTTTTAAATTAGAATAGATTTTCACTCGATTTTAATAACAATTAATTAAAATTCTGAACGAAATTAATATATACAGAAACGCACACGTACGTTAAGTGTAGCGGATTATAATTTATAAACATAGTGTAGTAATACTTCAGATTATTAAAATCCATATATATTTTCTTTCGTGTTCTTAAAACTTGACAATATTTAATTCACGTACATATATATATGTAGAGAGGAACCAAGTATTTGGGCAACGGGGATATCTGAGAACACCGCTACCGAAATGGCACATTGTGTAAGGCAATCAACAGAAGATGCAATGAGATGCGTGTTTAAAGTTGGTGCTCAAAGCGAGTGGTATGTTTTCGTTGCCACGGTTGTTGCCCTGTGGCTGCTTTCGGTCATCGGGAGCTCGTCGAACTTGCTTACCCTTCTCTTCATAGGTATCATGAATATATTTGTATTTTAAGAAATTAAGTATATAAGTTTAAAAGCAATTAAGATACAAATTTGATGATATGCATGCAAGTGTATATATATGATTTGTGTTATTGGTGTTAAAAAGGGAGTGTGGTGGGGATGAGTGTGCCTGTGATTTGGGTGAAGTATGATTATAAGATAAGGGAGCATGGAAAGAGGGTGCAGATACAAAGCAAGAGGCTATACAGTATCATAGATGACAAGGTGTTGCAGAAACTAAAGACTAACGTCAAACTCAACGCCCCAATAAAGGAGAAGAAAGTGGAATAGAAAATTAACGTATATATATTATATATATATAATCCATGTGTGTACGTAGCCGATACAATCTTAATTAGATGCAGCTAGATGTTCCATATAATAATATTGTTGTACGTTTTGTTGTAGATCGATATATATGTCCTTCTGTAATTTTGTTTAATTTTTACATCTATTCAAGATATGTGAACAAATAAAATGTTTTTTATGTTTGTGATGTTTTATCACTTATCAGTAATCAACCGCATTTTTAGGATATAGCTAGCTCTAGATGTTTCATTAATAACATTTATTTGTAGTACGTGTGATTGAATGAAACATTCTATTGGCGGATTCAAAATTAAATCTCAGGGGTTATGAGAATTTTCGCATAAGGGAATTATAAATTTTTTAGGGGTATTTTGATACTTAAAATCTTAAGAAAAAATGATATTCTAATACCTAAATCGGTGAAAATTGTACTTTATAATGAAAATTGAGAAGTAGTCGGGAATATTCCTACACCCTTCATAGTTTCATCGTTGAGACATTTCTTTTTGTAGTGTGATTATGTATTTTACTTATGTTAGTGTGATGAGATAAAGAGATGAGCATCATGACACTAGTATGGTAGCTAGCTAGTGGTTATAAATAATTAAATGATGGATTATTTTTATGTTATGCCATATTTTTAAGTCAGTAAATTACAGTTTTTTTTTTAGGGAAAATGTCATAAAAACATAATCAAATTTCAGTTTCGTTTCAATCAACTCACTCAAAGTTTATTTTGTTCTAATTACATAACTTAACTTTAAAATATGTTCTAATCATAGATATTTGACTTGTATAATAGGTAAAGATTAGTTTTTGTTTTTTAATAATCACTTTAATGATTCACAAACATGTCCATATATGTTTACAAATTCAGTTTACTTAATAGTACAAGTTGTAAAGCTATATGTACAAATTCACTTTACCTAATTGGATAATGCTAATCGATATCAAGTTTTTTTTCTTTGTCGCATGTTAATGTTAGTCTTAGAAGATGAAAATGTATTTCAGATATATGTTTCAAGCTCAGCATAAATTGTTATAAACAATATTTTTTTCAAACTCAATAACGATTACGAGAAACAATATTTTCAATATGCATGGTTAAAAATTAATTTGATGATGATGATAATTGTATCTGATAACTTTTATACAAGTTTATAAGATATTTCACAACTTTTTTTCATGTTTCAAAATACTTCATAAATATTTTTTTATTTTAAAATGAATATTAAAAACAAAAATATGTGTTAACCTATTAATAAAAAGTTTCACAACTATTTTTCAACTTAAAAACATGCCCGTGACTATTTTTTATTTTAAAATAAATATTAAAAAATAAAAATCAATGTTAACCTATTAATCAAGTTATATATCTAGGATTAGAACACTTTTTAAAGTTAAGTTATCAAATTAGAACAAAATAAACTTTGAGTGACTTGATTAGAACAAAATTAAAACTTGGTTATGTTTCTACAAAATTATCCCTTTTTTTTAATATAATAAGTTAAATTACAGATTAACGTTCTTATTTTAATTTTTTACAGGTTCGTTTCTATTAAAATTTTGTGTTGATTTGAGCCTTTAATCTAGCTGTCAATGGCTTATATTACAATTTTGTGTCGTTTTGGGTCTTCAATCTAGCTGTCTAAGTTCTACTGTTAATTTTTTTTATGTATGCATATTTGAAGGGTATTTTGGTTATTTTGTATCTAAATGACAAAAACTAATAATGTAGTTTATATTTGAAGGGTCATTTATCTAATTTACTCAAACTATACTCATATTTTTGTAACTCACATGGGACTAACTAACTGTATCAATTTCCCATCGTGAAATGTTGGCCAACTCCGGTGGATGTCTCCAAATCCAATCGGCGATTGCTGGTGTTGTGACCCAAACTGGTCAAACAACCGACAACGTCTCGTTGATTGTGCAATTTGGAAAATTAGGCATCGATGGCCAGATCTAAATCATCACTGAATCCTCCAATCATGATGTCGTTAACCTAGCTCCGGGAACCCTTCGTTACGAAGACATGCTCAATTTAACATGATGAAATTGAGAATTTAGAGTTGAGTTATATACAACGATACCTTTTATTTCAAGCGGAATGTTGTAAGAAACTGGTGGTTTAAACCGAATTATATGAGCATCAACGTGATTGATTTGAATGGAACTGGAGGTTTGTAGTTGAGTATCATTGTGGCCGTGATATGAAGGTACGCACGTTGGTGTTCGTTGATGGTTAGGATAGGGATATAGAGTTGGGGATTGAAGGCGGGAAGTTAACTGGATGAGACGGATGCTGCTGGTAAGATAATGCGATAAATGCTGATGAAGGAGATGACAGAAGAAGTGGTGGTGGTGGTTAGGAGGTGGTGGTAGTGGTGGTGGCGCCGGCGACGACGACGATGACGATGATGACGGCGATGGTCGATGTTCGCCGGAGATGGTGGTGATTGATGATGATGTTGAACAGGGAAAGGTTGGGGTTGGGTTAAATTTTAATAACTATTTCAGAGTTAACTGAAAAAGTAAACTGCCGTTAAGTTAAATGCCCAAAATCGATACAAAGTTTAAATAAAGGCCAACCGATGTAAAATATTAAAAGAAAGGCATTGATCCGTAATTTGACCTATTATAAAAGCCAAAAAATGTAGTTTACTCTTTTTAATTTGTTTAGCCATTTAGGGGTAATTTTCTTTTGGAGTACTATTCCTTTTGCTATTTACCATCGGGTTTAATTTGCGAAGTTGAAGGTGTAACTTTTGGCAAAAAAAATACGCCTTTAATTTATTAAATTTAATCCGATGGTATATAGCAAAAGAAATAGAGAAGAATACTGGGTATTTGGTAATCGCCAAGATGTCGAGGTGATTTTAGTGTTCCACGTACTTTCTAAAGATTTTTAATGTTTTTCACGGGTATATCTTGAAAGATGATAGTTAAATGATTAATATGTCTATAATATACAATAATACTGATGATACAATATTTTTTTAAAATACTTAAATGATTTGAACATGTATCATTTTGATTTATATTGATATTAACTTATTTTCTTTATAATATTTGTCCACTTATGATATTTGACATATATAATTTCCCAAAAAATAATCTTTATAATTTTCCGTATCCGAGTACTCTTCTCATAGGTCGAGTACTCACAAATGCTCACTTAACCGACTTGGCATCACTTAGAGACTTGTGCAACCATGATGATAGATAAACAATGCAACTTGTAATATCCTTAAGAGAGCAGGAATTAATCTCGGCTAAAAATGAGGGCCCTATAAACTTTCTAACGGATCCGCTTTAGGGGATGTATACTTTAAGGCCAACTGATATTCTTGTGTTTTGATGGACAAGAGGAATTGAAACACGCTTGTGTTGGATTTGGGGATAATAGTTTGTTGCGGACATGCTGCGCTACAAGGTTGCTAAAATGAGAAAACAAGTGTATTAAGAATGAGCATGTATTTATTCGTTTGGGCTTTGATACCTTTGGTTTTCTAGCTCCAAATGTTTTGAACTTTTGAGTAGGATCGAGCGGATCATTCATAGGAATGTTCAAACTCCCATGAACGCAATATGTTTCTTTAAACACATTAGGTGTACGTGCTTCTTATGTCATTAAAGTGAAATCACTTAAATGATGTATATCTACCCACCAAGTTGTGATAAGACATATCATGTTTAATTAGTTAAATATAGTAACGTACACAATACACAGCACACAGAACAATACTGGGCAATGCACCATGAAATAACGTCGATTCTTTCGTTTCATGTTGAACATTTACACGGAAATTTCCAATGTTTTTCATTTGTTAAAGTTCTTAGAACCGGTCTTCATATATATATATATATATATATATATATATATATATATATACGTACTTAGTTAATTGACTTGTTACATTTTTTAATTAAAAAAAACAAAAGTTAAGTCGTGCTGTCAACATGCATGTTGGTCATATCAAAATAAGTAAAATTACTGTCAATGATCGAATTAAAGCTTGCTAGCTAATTCCGTATATATAATATGTAATTAGTAAAATGTTGAAAATTAAACAGATCGAAAAATATATAAAAAAGTTCAAAGATAAAAAATGTGTATTGTGGAATATGTATACGCGTAATATCTTCTGTGTGTTCCCACGGTATACATAATAAGTCTATATATAATGTCATGATGGTGTGTGTTATCATATCTCGTCATCGTATCCTCACAAACTTGAAAATTCCTTGACGTTTTTTCGTGATTAGTTAATATCGATCTAGCTAATTAATTGTAATTGTGTGTTTTACACTGGTCTATAGCAAAAAGACAGTAACCATTTCCCGATATCGACAAAGGTACGCACTTCCATTTTGTAAATTCTTTTATGTTTAATATAAAATGCTAAATATATTACTACGTACCAGAATATTGAGTGTTAGCATTACATATCCAGGATGAATTAACTCCCGTCTCGTTACAAATATGTTATACTATTAGCCCGTAATATCCATAATATATGAAGGTGATCGCTGATCAATTACCGCAAACATCACGCACTCAACAAGTCTAACATTTGCGTCTTGAAAAAGGTTTTCTAATAGACGTAGCTAGGTGATACTAAAGATAAGATGCAGGATAAAATATTTGCCAAGCTAGCTAGACTTTACGTAACGTATTGTTTAACCGTACGTTGACGGTTTTAAGTCTTTGGTTTGTTTTACAAAACAGAATTTTGTTTTCACATAGAAATGCATTCTTAATTGTTCTCTAAAACTTCCTGTCTTATTCATATACTAACTATTTTATTTTATGCCCATAGAAGTAACTGTCATTATAGTAACAGTCATTATCAGTTATCACACTCTACTGAACCCTAGGATATATATGAAATACAAACAGTGACGAAGCCAAGAATTTACAATTAAGGGGGCCTAAAGTTATACTACCCATAAATTTTTTTTCCTAATGCTATGTTTCGGTACATATGTTCGGGTCGACAATTCGGGTCGGGTTAAGCAATAAAAACTTAAAATATCATAAATTTCTTCATTCATTGTAAAGAAGTTCATTCACACAAATAAAACAAAATAGTTTTTTTAACTAACAATAATGTAAGAGAAATGATAAGTACCTGGATGAAGAACTATAGCGCAACCCGACGACCATGATAAGTACCTGGATGAAGAACTATAGCGCAACCCGACGACCATGATATATCTACAAAAATCAAAACCAATAAACGACCTGGATGATAACTAACAATTAGCAACATCATTTTCTTCAACAATATCCTTTCTTTTGAAAAAAGAATGTATGGTTTTTAATTTAACTTTTTCCTTGCCCATGATATATCTACAAAAATCAAAACCAATAAACTTAAATCCCTCAAATTAAACAACCCCTAAAAAACCTAAAATTAACAATCAACATAAACAACAATAACATTCAACAATTAACCATTTAACTATCACATTCAACAATTAACATTCAACAATAACATTCAACAATTAACCTAAAAAACCTAAGTTCAACAATTAACATTTAACAATCACCATTCAACAACAATAACAATCAGCATTCAACAACACTAAACATTGACAACCCCTAAATTCAACAAATCCAACAATTAACAATCATTCAATCAACAAATTGTAAAAGACTAAAAGTGTAAAACTAACCTACTATTACTAAAATCAACAAAGGAGGCAGCAACAGGGGGCGGCCAGCAGCAGCAGCGTGGTCGCAGTAGGCGGCGGCGGAGGCGAGGAACTCAGTTACTCAGGCAAGGAGGCAGCAGCGGGTCGCAGGGGACAGGGGCAGGGATGAACTGCTGTCTGCTGAAGTCGACTAACAAAAAAACAAGGGTTGGTGACTTGGTGTGGGTTAATGGGTTTTTTGTATTGGGTTTTAGTTGATGTGTTGAATTGTTGATTGTTAATGGGTTTGGGTTGGGTTTTAGTAAGGGGGTCTGATTTTTAAAATAGGAGGGCCCGTATCCAAAAATCACCTAAAAACCGACAAATCGCTACTTCTAACGGAAAAAATTGGGGTGGCCGTCACCCTCCCGGGTCTCTTCTATGCTGCGCCCCTGAATACAAAACCCATAAGTTATTTTTTTAAACGGTGATGCATGCCAATTCATATCAGTTTCTTTTCATAGCCTCGTGTATCTCCAGACCTTAGACGATATTTAACCTTGAATCGTTTGTATGACGCTCGAAGACAGCGCCAACTTGTTCCAAAAGGAAACCAACTAGCTCGTAAACCCATGATATATATATATAGATGTTTGTTATTCGAATTTTATTTGAAGAATTCGATTCGATTCGATTCGAATCGAATTATAATTATAATTTGTTCGAATCAAATCCAACTTAAGATTCAAAATAATTCGAATGGCAATCGAACTCGAATTTGATTTCCACTATTCAAGTTTTATTCGAATGATCATATGTATATATATTTTATTTTTTATATATGGTATATGATCAGTTTTATTGTTTTAAAATGTTGGGTTGTGTGTATAGTTGAGACTATTTTAATGTTGTTTGCTTATAGTTTCATACTCTTTATGTTATTTTGCAATGCGATATGAGTTATATTGTCAGATTTTTGAAAAATAGTGATATGGAACTAAATTTCGATCCCTTGCAAAGGAACAACATGCAAACCCCTAATAATGACTACAAGATTTTTGTTGTTAGTGAGATTTAAACTTTTCACCACATCTGCATGTGCCGGTAGACCAAATGGTCACCAAGAAACCTTTAAGTTATTATCTTTTTTTTTTCTAACGACGGGTTAATAACTAGTTATTAGCATCACCAAGTTAGTATAGCACTCGTCCAGATTTACATCTAGGACCTTTCGAAAGAAACAAAGTCTTCCACCCTCGTTGACCACTAGACCAAAAAATCATCGGTGTTAATTATGAATTATCTTATCTTAGTACTATTGAATCATAATTTACTTTCAAATATAATTGATAGCTAGGGTTTTGACTTTACTTCAGTGTTTGTTATTTGTGTTTTTGTTTTCAAAATAGTTGTGGTTTTGACTTTTAACAGATGGTTGCAAAAACTGCATATGAGATGGCATTAAAAACAGTATTGATGGAGTTACAAGAAGCAACAGCATCACAAATCAAAAGAACTTTCAATTTTAGAACTATACTCAAACGCCTTTATAGAACTTTAACAAACATTGAGCCAGTATTATATGAAAGCTGCAAATTAAGCAAATTATTGGACCGTCCCGAAACGGAGATCCATATGTTCATACTTCATTTGGAAAACGGTAAAACATTAGTTCAGGAGTGCTCAATGATCAAGTGCTGGAACGTATACCAGAAGTTTGTTCATGCCAACAAGTTGCTTCATTTAAACCAAGAGCTATCAAGGTTCTTTGAGGTTGAATTGCATGATAACATGAACATTATTAGCATGAGGACGCTAACTGAACTTGATGCTTTGGGCTACAAGATAAAACAAGTACTTTCAACGGTTACTGAACGCGCAAGTGTATTTTCGAGTTCTTGCAGTGTTCCAAAGCTCCCAGATTTCATCATTGGCTTTGATGTTCATCTTCACGAATTGAAACGTGTGTTGCTCAAAGACGCGAACCAAGTGCTAACAGTTTCAGCTCCTGGAGGTTATGGGAAGACTACACTAGTAAAGATGCTTTGTCATGATAATGAAATCAAAGGTATATATGAAGTTTGTATCGTATCGTAGCTTTTGGTTATTAACAACTTAACATCTTAACTGGTTCTAGTTATAGCATTATATAGACTGATCATACATAAAACTAATGTTAACCTTTGACCCTGCTTATATTTGTACAGGTATTTTTGGGGACAACATTATTTACGTTACCGTGTCTAGAACAACCTCCCTTAAGACCATAGTCCAGAAAATACTTGCACATCATTTTCAAGTAAACAATTGTGAGCTCCAAACTGATGAAGATGCAAATAGTCAACTTGAGAACATGATGAGTCAAATGGGATCAGAGAGGATGTTACTGGTCCTGGATGACGTGTGGAGTGAATCTCAATCGATTATTCAAAGTCTTAAATTCCCTGTACCGGGATACAAAATCTTGGTCACGTCAAGGTTCTTGTTTTCAAATATCGGGTCAACATATGAATTGACTGTGTTAAATGATGAAGATGCAAGAACCCTTTTTTATTATTCAGTGTTTCCCTCTGATGGCAGTCAGATTAATGTGCCTGATGATCTTGTGCTCAAGGTTGAGTTTTAAAACCATTTCATGATTCAGGAGAGGTTCATTACAGTGCATTAGCTTATTGCGATAACAAAAAAAACAAACCTAAATAATATATTTTTAAATCTTAGACTTCAGACATAAACATTACGTACATAAAAGTCCATCAAACTTATCTGTTCATATGTTGCTAAAACGTTTAAACGTTTACCTACAAATTTAGAGACTAAATGATGCATTTTTATGGAAGATGAATAAATAATGCATTTTTATCATTTTCTTATACTTTGAAAATTTTAAAACTAAAAAACAAAAATTCATTTGGTTTCGCTTGTTCTCGTAATACATAGCTTTTTGAAAAGAATCGTCCCCTTTGTGACTATTCTTATACATTAAATGGTTATATGAACTAGTTTCTTTATAGATGGTCAAGAGCTGCAAGGGATTGCCATTGGCTTTGACAGTAATTGGTGCATCATTACGCGGTCAAAGTGAGGTTAAATGGAGAACAATGTTGAAGAAATGGTCTGAAGGTCAATCAATATTTCATTCAAACAGTCAGTTGTTGCTTAGTCTTCGGGCCAGTGTTGATGCACTTGAACATTTGCCAATAGTGCGTGACTGTTTTCTTGATTTGGGTTCATTTCCTGAAGATGAAAAGATTGCAGCTTCTGCTCTTATGGATATGTGGGTCGAGTTATACGATTTAGATAAAGAAGGAATGTATACTATTGAATGCCTTCTTGAGTTGTCTTCAAGAAATCTTCTGAATCTTGTTGTTGCAAGGTTTAAAAAAGCTATTAATATATTATCATATACAAAATCATTCAGTTAGTCGCCAACGGAT
Source organism: Tagetes erecta (assembly GCA_030867185.1). NCBI lineage: Eukaryota > Viridiplantae > Streptophyta > Magnoliopsida > Asterales > Asteraceae > Tagetes > Tagetes erecta. The sequence goes on from CM061487.1 coordinate 96,104,208, forward strand.
TTTGTTGTTTGATTATTGCAGCAAAGATGCTAGTGAACCAGAAGGTTACTGTAATGACCATTATGTCACACAGCATGATTTGCTAAGAGAATTAGCCATCCATCTTAGCAGCCAAGAGCCGATACCACAAAGAAAACGAATGTTGATTGAAATTAAGGCGAATGACATACCTGGGTGGTGGATTAAACAAACATTTCAACCAATTTCTGCGCGTCTCCTGTCTGTTACAACAGGTTTCATTTATTTATCGAGATCATGAAATAAAATCACTTGTTGTCTGTTAATCATTATTTTCTCTCTAGTTTGGATATTACGATAAACGTTTTATTTTCATTATCATTAGTTAATTACTTTGGAGTTTTATCTTTATTGTTTCACTAAATGTCTAAATGCATCCAAATCTTTTGTTTGCAGATGAAACATTCTCATGTGATTGGTATGATCTAAAAGCACCAAAAGTTGAAGTTTTGGTACTAAATACACGCGGTAAAAACTACAAACTGCCCCATTTCATAAAGACAATGAATGGATTGAAGGCTTTAAACATCACATGCTACTCAAATTTCGCTTCTAAGTTGCATCAGCTTCCACTTATTAGCTCTCTATCCAGCTTAAAAAGAATGAGACTCGAATACGTCTTACTTTCACCCTCAATTCAATCCATTTGTGACTTGAAGAACTTGCAGAAGCTTTCCCTTATCATGTGCAAGATCAGTAACGCATTTGACAGTTTTTCAACCAACTCTCCCCCTACGCTGCTACCGAATCTCATGGAGCTTGAAATAGACAGTTGTTATGACCTGAAACAACTGCCTGGTAGAATATGTGATCTTACTCATCTCGAGAAACTTAGCATTACTAACTGTCATGAGCTCAATGATCTTCCTAAAGGGTTGGGGTGTCTATCAAATCTTGAAATATTGAGGCTTCATTCTTGCACACGATTAGCCAAGTTACCCGAGTCAATTGGGCACCTTCATAATTTGATGTTTCTTGATATATCTGATTGTTTGAGTATGAACGCGCTTCCTGATCAGATTGGGGAGTTAAACGGGCTGAGAGTGCTTAAGATGAGTGGTTGTCATGGACTAGACGAGTTGCCAGCTTCTGTAGCCAATTTGAGTTCGTTAGAAGCAGTGATTTGTGATGAAGAAACATCGTACTTATGGAGTTATTATGAAAGTGATCTACATAATTTGAAGATAGATGTTGTTGAAGATGACAGGCTTGCAAACTTTATGAAAATAGTTGGGTAGACGTCAGGATCGAACTGGTGGCACGGTCTCACTGTCTGGTTCAGTGGACCGGGCCACAAAGCCGAGACCTTGGTTATTTAATATATGTTACGTATGTAAACAATAAGCACTTTGTGCAATGTATGTCTATGTTTCACTTGTATTTTATTTTCTATAGTGTTTAATGTTATCTATCAACTTATATATTACCATATTAATTATGACAACACATAAACTGCTTTACTTTCACATGTTAGTTTATCACGGGCCGGGTTTGATTATTAATTTATAGAAATAGAAGTTGAAGCATGCATTCACATTAGGGGTGTAAACGAGTCGAGCCGAGCCCAAGCCTGACCCTAATCGAGCTTGGCTCATTAAAATATCCTGAAGCTCGAGCTCGAGCTCGGTTCGAGCTATGATTTTGAGATCGAGCTCGGCTCGTTAAAGTAATAAAAAGCTCGATAAAAGCTCGACAAGGCTCGATTTTGTATAACAAAAACAAGAAATTAAGCAATCAAATGTTCTATTGCCTTCGATGGACGTTCAGTTTTTAAACAATACAACGAGAACAAAAACTTTTAAATAATTAAAACCAATTTATTTATACACTTACTAAATACCAAGGTCGGTTATGACCTTGGTTTTTTAGTCATCGTTTTAAGGTTAATTACAAAAATGCCATCTCTAAATTTTAACTTTTTGTTTTAGCTTTGACATATTTTCGATTTTAAGACCCTACATTAAATAATTATTATTTTTGCCTCTGATAACCCAAATGGTTTTCGACTTTAACTCATTATTCTACTTTCACATATTTACGACTTGAACCCTCTGGTTTTGACATGGTTACCGTTTTAACCTTTAACTAATATGCGACATTCTGAATTTGACGTACAAGACACAAAACTTTTTTTATCAACACATGTGACGAAGTTACATACAAAAGACCCGATCGTGCGATCCGGCCGCTGCATCGCGCGTCCCGGTCTTAAATCTAGTTAAAGAGATAAATGAATATATGAAGTATGAAACTAAAAAGTTACAAACATAGCCGAATCAATTAGTGAATAATGATGATGAGTTGATGACGGAAAGGACGACAATCGAATGACCATATGGCATGTTGAAATTTGACGGCTGCGACAAACATGGTTGAAGGGAATTGGATTTAATATGAATCATGAAAGTGGACATTTTGAAAAGAGGAAAAACATGAACGGGATAGTTTGGGGAGTTAGTGATGACATGAAAATATATTAATTGTTAAATATATGAAAAATAAAGTAAAATATTAGTGGGCTCGATAAGGCTCGTTAAGGCTCGCGAGCTTTGGTTCAAAGGCTCGAGCTTGAGCTCGATTATTAAACGAGTCATATTTCAGGCTCGAGCTCGGGCTCGAGCTCGTTTAGGCTCGGCTCGTTCGAGCTTTTTAACGAGTCGATCTCGAGTAGCTTACGAACCGGCTTGAATCATTTACACCCCTAATCCACATAATGCTTTACATATAGCTTCACTTCATTTCATTATGATCTACGTATGCTGTATGCATGCAATATGAAAGTTAACTTTGACCGGATAAACATGGATGAGTCATCAGGCTAGATATATATGATCTAGTCTACGAGGATGTGTATATATATATGCGAGCGTATAAGTTATATATGTGTCATAATTAAATACACAAAAATCCAAAATAACACTTAATTACGCAACCTATTTTATGAACAACTTGAAAATTTTGGGAAATACAGGCGAGAAGTTGAGGAGAATTAGGTGTGGAAAATAAGTTAAATGGTTATATATTTGTAGATGAAAATAATTGAATTATTTTATTTATTTTAAAAGGTCGCTTAATAGATTGATTTTTTACAAAGGTCGAATACACCCCTTTCTCTATGTCGTGTGTACGTTTGATATGGATTGCCATCCAGGTGAGTGCAGAAGTCTGTCACACCACTCATAAATAGAGTTCAATCCCTCGGAAAGTCACAAGTAAATTGATGTTTTAACGAGTGCCACTCGTAAGCTAGTCCCTTGACATCTCATCTCTTTTGTACATGTAGTTCACCACGACATGCACTCCTCCTCTGAGGGAAAGAAGACAGGACACGACGAAAGTGTTATATATATGTACTGCGAACAGAACACCCTCTTTAACTAATTTGCATGATGTCTATCCCAACTTTATTTTTAAAATATATTAATTTAATCCCTGATATTTAACAAATTAAATAGTTTAAATTGATTTGTAAAAAAAATCTTTGTATTTAAATAACAATATAAAACTTGTAACTCTTAAGAAGTTACAATGTCATCACTATATGATATAGAAGGTTGAACAAAATTATATTTATTAGTTATTATCATTAAAAGATACAACGTAAAATTTACTTATATGAATGTCGATAGGTCCAATGACAATGATACGTTTAAACATAAGTGTGGAATAAGGCGTAATCAGAAGTGTTGAACAAGGCATAAAAAGATACAAGGAAAATTAATAAAACGTCATTTTAATTGGTTATGTGTTGTAACAATGTAATACGTCGTCACGTATACGCAATTACTAAGAAAACACTTAAATAGTTAAATATACCCTATATAGATATGCATCAAGTTGAAATAACATGTCATGTTTAGTTAGATATATAAAGCAACGTACACATGACATATACAAAGTTATATGAAAATGCAAAGCAATGCAATAGAAAAAGTCTAAACCATGCATAATTCGTTTGTCAAAAGAAAACAATATTCAAGTCATACTTAATATAATTAGGTAGACCTAGAAATTTAAAAAAACATTAAATTAAGTTACATATGTGAACATAGATGAAATTAATAGAAGTAAAATTTGGGATAAGAATATATAAGATAAAGTTGAAAGACGTGTATCGTATTATTTGCGCTACCCCATGCATGATATATATATAATGGCCTAGCTAGCTTCCTTCCTTCGACGTTCTTAATTAATTCCCTGCAATCGAATATAACAAGCTATATATATAGATCCTACGCAAAAAGGAAATAACAATGTACACACCCAAGGTACAATTACATTCATTTCTCTAACATTCGATCTGTACGTCATTATCTTAATACAAGTCTCACGATATATAGGAAATGTAATGGTTATATATGTGTTTTTTGCTATCCGATAAGTCTATATATGTGACAAGTGTATCACAAACTTTTACACAAATGATAAAACGGACTAAAGTGGGCCCAAAAGAAGTTTAGGAGTTTTTTACACATTTTGTTTTGAGAGTTGAGTAAAATGGTAGGCTTAAAAAAATGAAAATTGGATTTTATTAATATCTAACTTTGGTTTAATCTAATTTCTAAAATTTCATGTGTTAATGCCAACTTGATACTATTTTTCTACAATTGTCCGTCACTAAAGTTAATTTAATGTCGTTAACTTTTTCACATTTCAAACTGATGTTTTAATCAGGGTTTTTGATCAGCAGGAAGATACGAGTCAACTGATGTAAAGTTTATCTTGAACTGGAGCTCCAAACGACGAAACTTTAGCATACATTAGGTTTAAACACCAAATTGAATACCGTTTCGTCCTTTGGAGCACCGGTCGAAGTAAATTTTACATCAGTTGACTTGTATCTTCCTCCCGATTAAAATCTTAAACATCGGTTTGAAATTCAAAAAATATTTAACAACGTTATATTAACCTTAACAGCAGACTATTGTAGGGAAAATAACTACAAGTTTGGACCAACACAAAAAATTTTCCAAGTTGAGATTAATATCATGCAATAAACCAAAGTTCAGCCAAAGTTCAGATTGTTAAAATCCAATCGCCCTGAAAAACAAATGTTGGCTAGATTAACAATCTACGCATTTTATGATTAAAATTACGTATTAGTACTATATATAGTTGTTAGATTATTGTGTATATTTTTGTCAGTTACAAGAAAAAAAATGAACATATAGTCTGGAGAGAGTAAACGTTACCTCCATCTAGGATACAGAGAGTGCTCATGTAAAAAAAAACTTAGATTTGATTGTTATGGTTTTAAGTTTATTTTTGTGTTTGTTATTTATGTTTTTTTTTTCAAATTAAATACGGTTTCAACAGATGGTTGTCAAAAGTGCATACGAGCCGGCTTTAGAAACAGTATTGAAGGAGTTACAAGAAGCAGTAGCATCAGAAATCAAAAGAACAGCTAAATTCAGAACTATACTAAAACGCATTCATAATACGTTAACAAACATTCAGCCAATATTGTATGAAAGTTGCAGATTGAGTAAAGTGTTAGAGCGTCCTGAAAACGAGATCAAACTGTTCATACTTCAGCTGAAGGATGCTAAAAAACTAGTTCAGAAATGCTCAATCGTCAAGTGTTGGAATGTCTACCATAAGTTTGTTCATGCCAATAAGTTGTTTCACTTGGACAATGATCTTTTAAGGTTTTTTCAGGCTGAATTGCAGGATTATACAAATAGTAGCATGATGTTTATGACTGAAAGTTATGCTTTGGGCTACAAGTTGGATCAAGTACTTTCAACGGTTACTGAACGTGCAGGTGGATTTTCAAGTTCATGCAGTGTTCCAAAGCTTCAAGATTTCATCATTGGCTTTGACGTTCATCTTCAAGAATTGAAACGCCTGCTGTTTAAAGACGCGAACCAGGTGCTGATCGTTTCAGCTCCTGGAGGTTGTGGGAAGACTACACTGGTAAAGATGCTTTGTCATGATAATGAAATCAAAGGTGTCAACTTTTTATCTTTTTTTCTTTGTATTCATTTTTTTCAACACTTGTTTTAGTTGCATGTACATTGTGCAGGCATTTTTGGGGACAATATCTTTTATGTAACTGTTTCTAGAACAACTTCCTTTAAGACCATTGTCCAGAAAATATTTTCACATCATCATCATGCATACCAATTTGAGTTCCAAACTGATGAAGACGCGAAGAACCAGCTAGAGAGTATGATGAGACAAATGGGATCAAAGAGGATGTTACTGGTCCTGGATGACGTGTGGAGCGAATCTCAATCAATTATTCAAAATCTTAAATTCCCTATCCCGGGATACAAATCTTGGTCACATCAAGGTTCTTGTTTTCAAATCATGGTTCGACGTTTGAGTTGAGTTTGTTAAATGATGAAGATGCAAGAACCCTTTTTTACCATTCAGCGTCTCCCCATGATGGGAGACAGATTAATGTGCACGATGATCTCGTGATCAAGGTTGATTTTTTACCTTTTCGTGACTGTACGTTTTACATGATTATGTATCAGTAATGAACCAACTGGCTTCTTTATAGATGGTCAAGAGCTGCAAGGGGTTACCATTGGCCCTCACAGTTATTGGTGCATCACTACGCGGTCAAAGTGAGCTCAAGTGGAGAACAACTTTGAAGAAATGGTCCGAAGGTCAATCCATTTTTCATTCAAGCAGCCAGCTATTTCTTAGTCTTCGGGCCAGTGTTGATGCTCTTGAACCTTTGCCAATATTGCGTGATTGTTTCCTTGATTTGGGCTCATTTCCTGAAGATGAAAAGATTGCAGCTTCGGTTCTTATGGATATGTGGATTGAGTTATACAATCTTGACAAAGAAGGAATGTATACTACCGAATACCTTCTTCAGCTTTATTCAAGAAATCTTCTGAATCTTAATGTTGCAAGGTTAAAAAAAGTTATTATTACATACACAGAATAATCTAACTATTTTTTTAATTCATTTATTGATGGTTTTTATCATTTGGTTATTTCAGGAAAGATGCTAGCGAACTCGAAGGTTATTGTAACGAGCATTATGTCATGCAACATGATTTGCTAAGGGAACTAGCCATCCATTTGAGCAGCCAAGAGCCTATACCACTAAGAAAACGGATGTTGATAGAAATTCATGCGAACAACATACCCACGTGGTGGACTGAACAAACACAACAACCATTTTCTGCTCGTCTCTTGTCTGTTACGACAGGTCACATTTCTTTACCTTAATCATGACATAAACCATTTTAGTGTATTGTTTTAGTAACTGTAATTGAAACACTGTTTGCAGATGAAACATTCTCCTCTGCTTGGTATGATCTAAAAGCACCAAAAGTTGAAGTTTTGGTATTAAACATGAGAGGAAAAAAGTACACATTGCCCCACTTTATAAAAACAATGAATGGATTGAAGGCTTTAAACATCACAAGCTACGGGATTTATGCTTCCGAGTTGCATCAGCTTCCTTTACTTAGCACCTTATCAAACTTGAAAAGAATGAGACTCGAACACGTCTTACTTTCTCCCTCAATTCAATCCATTTGTGAACTGAAGAACTTGGAGAAGCTTTCGTTTATCATGTGTGAGATCGGTAATTCATTTGACAGTTTGTCATTCAACTCTCCTCCTATGCAACTACCGAACCTCACAGAGCTTGAAATAGACGCTTGTTATGATCTGAAACAAGTGCCCGCTAGAATATGTGATATTACCCATCTTGAGAAACTTAGCATTACTAACTGTCATGAGCTTGATGCTCTTCCTAAAGGATTGGGGTGTCTGTCAAATCTTGAAATATTAAAGCTGCATGCTTGTACAAGATTAGTCAAATTACCCGAGTCGATTGGGGATCTTCATAATCTGATGTTTCTTGATATATCTGATTGTTTAAGTATAAACACGCTGCCTGATCAGATCGGGGAGCTAGATGGACTCAAAGTGCTCAAGATGAGTGGTTGTCATGGACTAGAGGAGTTGCCAGCTTCTGTGACCAATTTGTCTTTGTTAGAAGCAGTGATATGCGATGAAGAAACGTCATATTTATGGAGTTATTATGAAAGTGATCTATCTGATGTGAAGATAGATGTTGTTGAAGATGATCGGCTCGCAAACTTTATGAAAATAGTTGGGTAATAGCTCTATTTACGCCACAAAGTCTCGACCTTAGTAATTTTAAAACTGTTATATGTAAACAATAAGCATGTTTTGCAATGTATGTATGTGTTTTACTCGTGTGTTATTTTCAATTATGTTTGATTATCATTTTACTGCAACAGAAACCATGGTTGACTTTGACATTACAGTTGATCACAGTTTTGTGATTTGTGAAAAGGGAAGTTAAAGTATGCATACACTTAACAGTGTCTTCCATATAGTTCCACTTCATTATCATCCAGGTATAAATATAAAAGTTCCTTTCGCAAAGTCAATTAGAAAACACGACCAAGTTACCGAATCAGATCTAGAACACGACAAGTGTATTATAGACAATGAGTATATCGACGTCGTACACTGTAGTCAGACAACATATAACTTAAAAAGTTCTTGAATCTTGATTTTATGGGTATAATTTAAAAAATATATATTATAACAATATAAAAGCTGTCCACTATAGAAAATATATCAAAACTGCAAAAACCACATTCTCTATGCATGGTCTAAAACCCCCATGTCCTGCTAGAAATTATCAAAACTGCTGCAACATCACAACCCATGCACATTAAAAATCGTACATTGCTCCAGATTGGTCATTCTGTCACACAAAAAACGGGTACAAATATCCGAAAACAACAATAGGTGTACATATTCATCTAACCACAACCCACAAATGATCCCACATACACAACTTGTATATAGATTGCAGCATCAGATGGCGTATATGATTTCACCACTGCTATCAATATCAAGTTCATCTGGGTCAGAGTCGAAATCATCAAGATCATCATCCATCATATCAAGATCATAAAGGCCAGCAGGAGGGATTGTAGCTTCAGATATTATCTGCATGATCACATCCACACTCTGCATTGGTTGATCAGGCTCTTCAAATTGGTTGCTCGTCCTCTTGTCTTCATCCATCAGATTAGCAGGGAGGTTCTTTAGAAACCACTCGTGTTCCTTTATCTCCGCCATTGTGATTCTCTGTTGAAATGTACAACTACTTTAGCACATAGTACTGCTAAAAAATGTCACTTTTTTCATGACTAACCTGTGCAGGGTCTCCAACAAATATTCTTGAGATGAGGTGCCGACATTCCGGGGATAACTGGATATTTTCGGGAATTGAATACTGAACATGAAGAATTCTCTGTAGATCGCAAGAAATAGATGAACCACACGCGCGTTAGCATAATAAATTGTAAATAAATACATACTAAGAAAAGATTTCGGATAAAAAAATGTAAAAAAGTATGTGGTGCTATCAACAACATACATGAATTGTCTTGCGAAAATCTTTTGGTTCGTTAGGGTCTTCAAAAGGGTAGCCACCAACAAGCATGACATATAATGTGACACCACATGACCACACATCCGCAATCTGAAAACAACGAAAAAGAATAAAGATTAAGAGTGATGTTAAGACATTAAGTTGACCATCCTCTTTGAGAAATATAGAGTTTGACCCGACATTTTATAAAGATTAAGAAACAAAGATAGGAACCGACCTTTCCATCATATTCTTGCCTAAGCAACACTTCAGGAGCTATGTATGCTGGTGTACCGACTGTTGATTTTGGCTGTGAATGCAGCACTGAAGACTAGAATACAACACAAAAAAAAGGTCAACAAATTAAGAATTTTGACCAGAAAATGTTGTGAACCACATGGGATATGATAATGTAAAGAAACTACCTTTGAGTATCCAAAATCACAAATCTTCAAACGCGGAGCAGGGCTTCCATCCAACAATGTGTTCTCGAGCTTCAAATCACGGTGACAAACTTGCTTCGATCATGAAAAACAACAGAAAGTAAGCAAGTAATCATCCTAAATATAAGTTAAAAAAAGGCATGAAAAAGAGAAAATTAAGAGTAAAGAAGTTCAAATACCATAGAGTGACAGTAACTGACTCCAGATATAAGTTGTTGAAAGAAGAAGCGCGCCTGTGAAGAATCAGCAAAAAGTAAGCAATTACAAGAAAGAGAAGTCAAATATTGCTTTTATGAGATTAACAAAAGAATAACCTCGTCCTCATTGAATCGCCCTGCATTGCAAATCCGATCAAAAAGCTCCCCTCCAGAAGCATATTCCATTACAATTGCCAAATGGGTTGGTGTCAATATGAGCTGTAACGCGTTAAAAGATAAGAAAATTGAACAATTTGCAGTCTAATTAGCCATTAAAGATGATTTATCAAACAACAAAGAAAACCAAATGAGCTTACTGCTTACCTCTCTGAACCTAACAATATTCGGATGTCGAAGAGACCTGTGATTGATGATTTCCCTTTGAACATTCTCATCTATCTGAAAACCAATTAAACTTCTTAATTCCCACACAATCAAATCTCAAAATAATCATATTCTTGAATCTTGATTCAGTTTTAGAACATGACAAAGCTTGTTATAGCTCATAACAGATCAACTAACTAATTACCAAAAGGGGTTAAGAATAACCCCCAATTAAAACTTCCCTAAATTAGCATAAACCCTAAAACAGAAACTCACACAAAAAGTTTCTAATTTTGGAATCAAGAAACCACAAACTTCATCATTCAATAACCCCAATCTTGATTTTGCCCCAATTCCCAAACTTTTCTTCAACTTAAGCAAAACCAATCCAAATTTGACTCTAAAAGTCAAAGATCCATAAATAGAAACAAAACAGAACAGAACATCCTCCAAAGTTTCAACCTTTAACAATAATCAAAGAGAAATCAAGATGAGATTAAATTAAGTTACCTTTTCACCTCTTTCAATGTACTTAACAGCAACAAGCTCTTTAGTCTGTTTATCTCTCATAAGCCTGGCAACTCCAAAATTACCCGACCCGATATCTTTAACCAAATCATAGCGGTCACTATCATGCATGATCGGCAAATCCATACCAGAAGTAGCCGCCGCCATAGATCGATCCATTAAGAAGAAGATGAAATGAAAGTCAAATTGTTACATAGGGGGTGATTGAATAATAAGATCTTGGAAGAGATGTGTGTTGCTTAATATGCTGGTTTTTGTATAGAAGATGAAGATTATAATAAGATGAAACAGATAGAGAAATGGGCCCAAGATTGATAAAGTCGGTTGCTTTTGGGGAAAAAATCGAAGGAAGATATTTTTGTTGCGGTCAGCGAAGGTGGGGATTGGGTTGAAATGTTGAAATTGGATTAAAGAGATTAATATATGTATAGGAGATGTATATGTATATATATTGTTTTGATGGTTGGTTGCAGCATCGAGGATGAGTGATGGTGACGACGCGGGATGAATGGAAGATAAGACAAAATCTTCTTGGTTTCTATCACAAACGTCGTCGTTCTTGCTTTATTCTTTTTTAGGCATTTGGAATTTTGGATGAAGATTGTTGTTGCTAAAAAAATTAAAAATTATTGTTTATTTTTTATAATTATTTCAATTTAAATGTTTATTTTAAAAATAAAAGTATAATTTTTAATTTTATTTTTAATTATTTAACATAAAAGATATTTTATAACTAAGAGACTTTAATGACATTATTGTCATTTTATAGATGAATAATATATAATAATTAATTTTTTCTTAATCTTTGTGTTGTGGTTTCATGACACGTAAAATGAGACGGAGGAATTAATTGTTATTTTAATTTTTGACACCCATAGATTTTAATTTAACATGTTTGTTAAATGTTTATTTTAAAAATAAAAGTATAATTTTTAATTTTACTTCTAATTATTTAACATAAAAGATATTTTATAACTAAGAGACTTTAATGACATTATTGTAATTTTATAGATTCATAATATATAATAATTAATTTTTTCTTGATTTTTGTGTTGTGGTTTCATGACACGTAAAATGAGACGGAGGAAGTAATTGTTATTTTAATTTTTGACACCATAGATTTTAATTTAACATGTTTGAAGTTTACACGAGTGGAGTAGGCTGGCCTATAACGACGTATATGTTGTTCTTGTATAAAGCTATTAGGGTTGTATGGAACACTGACATTCTTTTAAATTTACTTCGACTTGTATCGGGTAAAAATGTCAAATGTGTAAATTAAAAACACAAACTATGAAACGTAGATAACAAAATAAAAAAACTACAAACATTAAATAAACTAAAAACTTCCAATCAGAGTAGATCACCAAATCGATTCACCTAGGCACCAACAATAGAATCCAGAACAAATCACCATATTGCCAGAACAGAAAACTCATCCTTCTTCCGGCATCCATAGCATCAATTCACCTCCTTCGTTAATTACAGCTTAATCGCATTATCTGATCTACACTTTGCCTGACGTCGTAAACATCCGATCAGATTTTGATGTATGTCTCAAAGTCGTTATCAACTACATGTATATGTTTGCAACGTACTTAGATATAATGCACTTCAAATCGTCATTATGGTACGTATTGTAACTTTGTTATGTTTTAATGGTCTGTTCTATTTTTCTTTTTGTAATTACATCATGATATATAAATCTTGTTATTATTGCTTTGTCATGCTTTAACAAGTCTTCACCATCTTTCCAGTATATATGAAACGGTGCTCCAAACTGAAATGACACCATTTGAAGATAATTTTTACATCAATCAACTAATATCCTCATTCTGATCAAAAACCTCAAAATGCCATCCTAGAATTGGATAAAAAACCTAACACTGTTAAAAAAAGATTAACGACAATCCGTTGATGACCAAAATGATAAAAATTGAGACCGTTACTAAATATTTTATTAGTTGGTACTGGTAGATACCAAAATGTGATAGTTGATACCGTTAAAACCAATAAACTTTTAGAAAATGAACCAAGATACATTTCTCTCATTTAATATAGAAGACCATGTGTTTTTTACTTCAAATGTTAGTTGCTCAAAGTTACCAATACTGTAGGACTCCCCATGCAGTTATGCTGGACATTTTGAGCGTGACTACCATTGTTGACCAACAGAAAAACCCTCATCTTGGGCCGCATCCCAGGATTCCTGCCTGAAGGCACAACCGGACAATATATAAGCAAACTTATCATCTTCTCATTTTAAGTTTTTTAACTAATCTTAGTAAAAAATTGGGTTTTTCAAAATCCGATATCTCATTAGAGGACGATAAGAATTCAAATTTCTCATCTTCGTATTTAAGTTTTTTAACTGATCTTAGTTTTGATTTTTTTTTAATTTCACTTCTTTGGATCCAAAAAAATAATAAATCAGATAAGACCAACAAAATACCATTACCCAAATATATAAGCAGACTTTTAACATTTGAGGCCCTAGTTTTTGGAGGGCTCCAAGCCTAACGAGTATCTCGCAATGTAGTCGAGATGACCCTACATGTTGAGCCTAGAGAGTGTAGATTATAAGGCACTTTAGAAAGTATCTGGTTTCAACATTCATAAACAATTCAAAGAGTTTAATGTATTAAACAACTGCAAATTTCATATACTCGATCATAATTCTATGAATTTAATATTTTTAATGGATATGAATTACGTATCTTTTTACAAACGTGTAAAGTTAAATAAACTTTTCAAAATACAAGGTCTTAATACATATACATAGTCATGTGTAATATTCTTTAAACACGGTTCAGATGAATATAGTCTTTAAATATGGTTTAAATGAATATATAATTCTACATGTTTAAAGAGGCATATGGAACTTTCTTTTTCATTAAAAAGACAATTGTAACATTTAGCATCTAGTATTATCTAATATATTTTGTTGGACCACAAGAAACTTATGGTTTTGCATTTGGTTGACCGAGTGAAAGTTTTTGGATGTCATTCATTTCATACTCATACTCAAACAATGTAAAATGGAGTTTTCCTCTCATCCATAATATTTATGTGCCCAAACGGTCAAACCACATTGTGTGAGATTTGTTTAAGACGTTATGATGAATATAGATTTGTTGCATATTTCAAATGCATGGCTAAAATAAATCTAATAAAAAAAATAAGAAAAGGACAAATATAGAATGTTGATTTAAGAAGTCATTTAAAGATAGGCATATAAAACAATAATATCATGCTGGTAATAAGTATTTAATTATAGAGAAAAAAAATGATATCCATCTTTAGGAAGAAGACATGAAGCTTAAGCAAAGAAATGAATGTTCTGGTTTTACGATGGAGAACTACGAAAGAATCAAAGTAAGTTCATAATTGTGATTTTATTTATAAAAACTAGGTTATCATAATATGGTCATAGAAACTATACTTATTTTCCAATATATGTTCATCTAGTTTTTTCAAACCAATATCAAAGTTGTCTAAAATCATACAATCAATTATCTATTATCAATTAAATAACTGATTAACTAAGGAGTTAGAGAAATTTTATTTATTTGTCTAAAATCATACGAATAGAGCCCGGCTACCCGGGGTAACCCAATGGCGAAAGGCGACCCCAAACGCTCTGCGAACACAGACAGCGCTGGGTAGCCGAAGCCCACCTATTAAACCAACTCCAATTCGGGATCGAACTTATGTTGACCTCCCTTCATTGCCCCCATTTGCCCCTTCCAAAGTGGTGGTAGTGGGACTAGAACTTGGGTCTCTTTTGGAGAATCCAAGCCTCTTACCACTACACCACATTAGAAGTTGCTAGTTAGAGAATATCTAAATGCTTTTATATCTATCTCGGTATACATTTTGTAAATCTTAAAATAGTATTTTTTTTTTACTAAGAATATCATTTTAATCAAATTTTATCAAACAAAAACTAAAAGAAGCAATTCACATCCGAAAACACCGTATTTATAATAATTTCGTAACTGGTTTGGTATGTACTTTGAGACGTATGTTGGTACACTATGTCTCCAAGTTTTTCAAGCTTCGACCCTTTTTATGTGCACCGGTAAAATGGAATTTAAAAACTAGTGTTTTTGGGTGTAACGTCAAGTATTGAAAGATGTTCTTAACAAATGGAACATTAGAAAACCGAATTATGCAATCTGCTACTGATGTATAAATGAATGATTGTTATATTTATTACATTGAAAAAAGAGTTTTTATATTTCAAATATTTCGGTTGAAGATGTAATGAATCTAATATGTGCCTACACAAGTAATTGAAGTTTTAGTTGGTTAATTTATTTTACTTATTATTAGGTTAGTGGGATTAGTGGGCTTAGTGTTTTCTTAAGCTTGTTTAACTTTTTGTAAGACTATATAATAGTCATCATGCCAATGGCGCAACTTAGTGGAGACCCGAGAGAGTCACGGCCCTCCTATTTTTTTTCGTTAGAAATAGCGATTTATCGGTTTTAGTGGATTTTATTATATAAATTGGGTACGAACCCTCCTATTTTTAAAATCAGCCCCCTTTACTAAAACCAAAACCCATTACCAATTACTAAAACCCAATTCCCTTTTAATAAAATTAAACCCAAACTAAAACCCAACTAATAAAAACCCATTAACCCAATCCCACCCTTCCTTTTTTTTTTTTTTTTTTTTTCCAGTCGACACAACTACACAGTGCCGCCCTGCTGCTTCCCTGGCTCCCTGCTTCGACGCCTATTGCCGCAGTGTCGCCCTTGCCCCTTGGCCGCACGGTTGCTGGCTGCTGCTCCCTGCTGCTGCGGTTCTGACCAACTGCTGCTCGCCTGCTCTTTTGTTGAATCTGCTGCTGCGGCCTGCGGTGTTGACCCATCTAGGTTAGTTTTACACTTTTACAATTTGTTAGTTGTTAATTGTTGTTTTGTTGAATTTAGGGGTTGTTAATGTTGATTTTTTGTTGAATGTTGATTGTTATTATTGATTTGTTGTTGAATGTTGATTGTTATTGTTGATTTGTTGTTGAATGTTGATTGTTAATTGTTGAATTTAGGTTTTTTAGGGGTTGTTTATATTGAATGTTGATTGTTAATTTTGAAGTTTAATTTGAGGGGTTTAATGTTGAGTGTTGTTGAATGTTGATTTGTTCTTGAATGTTGATTGTTAATGGTTGAATTTAGGTTTTTTAAAGGTTGTTTATGTTGAATGTTGATTGTTAATTTTGAAGTTTAATTTGAGGGGTTTAAGTTTAGGGGTTTTGATTTTTGTAGATATATCATGGGTAAGGACAAAGTGAAACTAAAAACCATACATTTGATTCGGATACCATAATTGATGATTTCAAAGATCTTAAAGGTCGCCGAGTTGCGCTATAGTTCTTCATCCAGGTACTTATTATTTCTCTTGCATTATTGTTAGTTAAAAATCTAGCTTGTTTTATTTGTGTGAATGAACTTCTTTACAATGAATGAAGAAATTTATGATATTTTAAGTTTTTATTGCTTAACCTGATCCGAATCGTTGACTCGAACATATGTACCGAAACATAGCATTAGGAAAAAAAAATTATGGGTAGTATAACTTTAGGCCCCCCTGCTAGTAAACTCCTAGCTTCGCCATCATGCAATTTGTTTTATGATATGAATGAAAATATTATGAACTAAAAATGGTTTATCTTTATAATTCTTTTGGTCTTCTTCAATCTCCTTTCTAATTAATTACGATCCCAAGTGGTACATAACAGAATCCTTTTCAAAAGATGAAAACTAGGGGTGTGTTCATCGGTTCGATTTGCAGGTTACTTGGTTTATTTTGTTCAGGTTATTCAAGTTTGAGTTTTTTTTTGTGGTGAAACCATAATCCGAACCGAATCTAATTCGGTTTTGGTTTTTGGGTTGAACAAAATTACCCGAATTAACGTAAAAAAATAATTTACTTTAGAATTTAGAACACCACATTCATCTTATCAAGCTTCTTTATTAATTGTGAGGTAGCACATGTTTTAAGTTTGAAGTCTAAACATATACAAAACTTGAAATTAGAAAAAGTAAACATGAACATCAAATTTCTTAAAACTATGACAACTGAATCCAGTTACTTTAGAAACAAAGACTATAACAACCAGGGGCGGACCTACTTACCGGCGTGGGAAGCGGCCGCACCCCGTAAACTTTTTCTTATAATGTTATACATACTGGAAAATCCCGAAAGCCCCTCTTAAGATTTTGCTATTGCCCCCATGAAAAGTACAACATAAGCAATTGCAAAGGGTCTGGTTAATTTAAAGAGGTGCTAGAATTTCTTGTTGGATGCGACAACGGTAAGTTTGTAAAAATCGTTTAGGTGCAAGATGAAGAAGATGAGATGCACAATTAACAAGATCATTTATTGTTTTCTAATATGACTATATATTTTATATTAAAATGCTACTCGTTTGGTTTTTTCCAAAAGATTTACATGCCTTCAACCTCATCATTACTTGCATGTTATAAGAATTTTTTTTAATTATAAATACACTCATTAAAAAGTTATAAAATACTTAAATATGAGTAAAACTGTGTAACCTAAACATGTTTTATTTTATTTCTAATGATTTTTAGAACTATTCAAATACCTGAGTGAGTTTCTTGATACCAGAAAGAAAAAGATGGTTGAAAAACATATTTTTAAAAGGCAATTAGGATTTAATAAGTCTATTAATCTATTTATTTCAATACGGTTCTAGATATATGCATATACAAGAGTTTGAAAACTGTTTTAACGATGTTTTTTAAGAGTTTGAAAAGTTGTTTTAACAATGTATTTTAAGAGTTGGCATGAAAACCGTTTTAACGATGTATGTTAACAATGAACCGTACCCGACCCAAAACGTAGTGGAAAACTCCGTCCCCCATTAAAAAAATTTCTATGTATGCCACTGATAACAACACTAGAATAGTTACATATGCAAATGTGTGTGTTTATCCATATTTGATTTCCTTCAATTGAATTTACTTTGCTTTTGCATAAACTCTAAGGAATTCAAGTTAAGAGTGAGATGATATACACACAATCTAATGAACTGCAGTAGATAATGAAGTCGATTGTTGTGGTGAAAGTGTGAAAATGAAATCTGAATACTTGATGATTGATTATTAGGTTTAAAAAATTAAAATGTTAAGCTGTATAGGAAATTTGGGCTTTTAAAGTATAATATATGTGGGTTTAAAAATCCTATAAATTATTCGGTTTGATCCGAGTTAAAATTGTGGAAACCACAAACTAAATTACATATTTGGTTTCGGTTTTAATACGAACTGATAACCAAATATGCAATTCGTTTTAGATTTAAATGGTTTTGGTTCGGTTCGGTTTATGTTTATTTGAGTTGAAACCAAATATTGAACACCCCTAATGAAAACTCCTAAGGAACAACTATAGAATGCCACTCAACCTTAGGGTTGTAAAAACCAAACCGAACATGACTTTGTTCATGTTCATTTGTTTGTTAAGTTATTAGCGAATTAACGAACGGTTCATTAACACATAACCAACACAGAAGTTTATGTTTGTGTTTATTTGTTAAGAAATTTAAGATATTCTTGTTTGTTTGTTAAATTTGGAAATGGGTCCAAACAAACACAAACGAACACCAACAAACACAAATAAACATATATTAACTTAAAATACAAAAAAATCATTGTTAATATAAAAAATAAGGTATAATCCATGCTAAAGTACTTAATATAACAATTTAACAATATTTATCAGAAAATAAACAAACGTTCACGAACAAGAACCATGTTGATGTTTATTTGTTTATCTTAGCGGACAAAACTTTCCGTCAAAAAGTTCACAAACAATTATTACTAGACGTTTGATTCGTTTACGCCTTTACTAAACCATTACTCACTCGCTCAACAAACGGACCTACTAATTACCAACGAACCCTCGCTTGGGCCTAAGGCCAAATCATAGCCCAGCTTGAAATTTACATTTTATCTCCTTACATTTGTTGCAGTTGCCTGTTTCCAACTTTTTTGTTTCTGGTTTCACTCCCGCCACAACAACAACCCTAAACTTAATTCTTCTCTTAGGTAATTACATTCATGTTTTCGTTCATTTTTCTAGGGTTTTAGTTGCTTGATTTGTGCTTGGATTGTGTATATATAACCCTAATTTGTGCTTGCCACTGTTTGACAGTAGATAAGTATGAAAGAGCTTGTGACTTTTCAAGTTGGGAGTTATGCTAATTTCATCGGTTCTCACTTTTGGAACTTTCAGGTAAATTTACGTCTTCACTCGATTTGTTTGATTTGATATATGCATTTATTCAGACAATATCAATATGAATCAATTATTTGGTAGCTAAAGTGATTGAAGTTCTAACTTATAAGATATGAAGATCTATGGATGCTGCTTTTGTTGTTCGCTGGACAGATGTGTGTTTGTGCTCATTACACTTTGCTGATTTTATAATAAGAGTGGAAATGTTAAACTGTTTTGTTGTGTGAGTTACATCTCTAGCAGCCACTGAATTTAGAGAAAACATGTGTTTTTAAGCCATGTTAAAACGAGCCCTAGATGCGTGCTCGCCTTATTATAAAAAGTGAGCTTGTTTCTGCTAGAAAATATGTTAAAGAGTTTATCTTTAATCGTAAACTTTTTGAGGAAGTTGACATGTTACACATATTCATCTCAGTGCTAGAACAAGCTCTTTATGTTAAAGCTTACTTTGGTTGTGTGAATTTTTTGCGTCTTAGCTCTTACCTTTTCGTGATGTAACAGCCTGTTAGAGAAAGAGGGTTGAGGTAACTGTTAATGCATGGTTGGTTCCAGAATTTCGAATCATATTATCATCATCATCATGCTTTGTTAACTCAAATTTTATTTCTAAAGAAAGTATAAACTTTTAAAAAGCTCAATAATTGGTTTCTTATGAATTCCATGATGTGTGTAGAAACTGATATTAGAAATTTAGTTGGCTTGTTTTTGAATGTTCACAAGTATTATCAAGTTACATTAAGGAGTGTAACTCATCAAATCTGAATTTGCTAGGTTTTTTTATAACTGAATCACGAAGCCAATCTTATGTAAAAGTTATCTTTCTTATACTTTTTATTAATTTCAATCATTTCAATATAACTTTGTATAGCTTTGATAACATTTTCTTTCTTATCAACTTATCCAACACTTATTTCATTATGCTTTTTACCTTGAAAAGGATGAATTGCTAGGATTACTTGAAGACCCCCAAGATCACTTGGTGTTTAAGAATCAAAACCTCGATATGGATGTGCTCTACCGAACTGGGGAGACTCAACAGGTAAAACCAAGGCACAATCACATCTGCTAGAACTGCAAAATAGCTTTTCTTCAAATAAAGATTAAAGTAATGCTTTATAATATGTATATTGGTCAAACACTGATGTGGTGTAAATTTTGCAATTATACCTTCGAAGGGCTTAGTTTTTTCACCTTTAGTAAAATGTCATGTAACCTTGTGCGCAGGGCATGCCTACTTACACACCTCGCATGATTTCGGTTGATTTTCAAGGTAATCACCAAAACTTAAAATGAACAGAAAGTGACTATTGGTTATCTTGCAATATCTCTGATTAATGTTATTCTTGAATTTACCGAAATATTGTAGTTGTATCTATTTTTTCGTCTATTTGATTTGATTATGCTTCTACTTGTATTGCAGGATCTCTCGGATCTATGAGTTCACATGGTACATTGTACAACAATAATCCATCTTCATCATCTGGTGTTTCCACATGGTGAGTCTTTAATTCTGTGTGTACCCTATCTTACCCATTATTTCCATAGTTTTAATAATTATTTGAAGAAACCTCTTGTTAATTATGATGATAAATATTGTACTGTATAGGGCAGGTAGTGTTTCAACTCAAGCATCAGAACCTCATAAAAAGAATCTGTTCTTGCAAAGGTTGTATGATGAAGGGCAGGAGGTAAATGGGAGTGAGATATTGGATACCGATGTTGTCAAATCTCTTGCGGATGGTGTTCAGTTTTGGACAGATTTTTCAAAAGTTCATTACCATCCACAAAGTTTGTTCGAACTAAACGGGTTATGGATGGATCCTCAAGAATTTAACAACTATGGTATTGGAAGAAGTACAGTATCTGAGGGTCTACAAGGGGATGAAATTAATGAGAGACTTCGTTTTTTCATGGAAGAATGTGACCATGTTCAGGTATATTGTTTGACATGTAGATATTATTTTGCATGTGGTGTATTTTATCTTTTCTAAAACATTTTATGGCAGGGAATTCAATTTATGGTTGATAATTCAGGAGGATTTTCTGGTGTAGCTGCATCTCTTTTGGAGAATATTGAAGATGAGTACACTAATGTTCCTGTTTTGCTATATTCTGTTAGAAGCCCTAGTTCCCACAATAATCTTACAAGCCGAAAACTTTCCATCACTAGTAATCTTCATGATGCAGTGTCGTTTTCTGCACTATCATCCTTATGCAAATTGATAGTTCCTGTGGGCTTACCATCACTTAGTGAAAGTAAGTTGTGATTATATTAAGCATTACCACGAATTTGGTTAGAAGTGGCAATTTTGCTCAATAGATCATACTGGGTTTTTTTTATTAATAATATTTTGTGCATATTTTTGTCAAAACAATGTATCCAAATGGACCAAAGTTAAAACACCTTTATTTAAAATGGGCTTAATCGGGCTGGGTTGACCTGTTGATAATCTTTTTGTCTTTTGCTTTTAGTTTTAAACGTAAGTGGAGTATTTAACATGATCACCTAAGCTATACTTAAGAATATTATAATTTATCACAATGAATTAATCGTTGTAGGAGAGATTGTAAGCATTTCGTACTTTTGATACAAATTATTTTTTAGAAGAAATGTTGTGTTCTAAAGTTGCATTTAATATAATGGTCATTATAAAATCAAAAGAAAATGAAGTAAATTAGCAGGTTGACCAGTCCCAACCCAACCCATAATCGGTGCATCTGTTTAACAGCTTACACAACCTTTTCGTTTTGCCACCTGTAGAATGTTGTTATGGTCTCAATATCTTATTATACTCTAACCAATTTATTTTATTTCTTCACATATTGGTCACATAAGAATTCAGTGTTTTTGTGTGTAAAGGCAGGATTTCACAATACCTTAATGTAGACAACGGAAAACCCTATCAGTCTAGTGCGGTTTATGCATCTGCAATACACTCTATCACTCTCCCTTTCCGGATGAGAAAAATGGGCCCCATTGGTGAATCCTCAAACGAATCTGGTGCCATGGATTTATATGAATGTATTCAAATGTTAGCAGGGCAAGGCAGACAAAATATTGTTGCTGTTCTTGATGCTGCAATGCCACCACCTTCAATGACGGGTATGTGTGGATGATGTGTATACATATATGTATGGATCCATATCTCATTCACTTTCTCCTAAATGTTTTATTGTTTCTGATTTGGTGGGTTTTTGAGTTCAGGTAGACGGTTCCAGCAGCCTTTGCTAGGGAACTTGCAACCACTAACCCCTGAAACCGCACCCGATGTAGATGACATGCAAGCCATTGAATCCATGGTAGTGCATGGGGCCCTTGGAGCTGGTATGAATTTGAGTATACTTGTTTTTGTTTAAGAGAACATGGATGCAGTCATTTAAAGTGACATTTGGGCTCTTTTTAATTCATACAGGAGAGCAAGAGGTGTCGGTTTCTCATGTGAGAGAAGCAGTTGAAACAGAATATGAAAACACATCATCAACAAGACCTAGATTCTCTCATTTATCAGTATCCCAATGTCCTCTTCCAATCCCGTTACCTTTCCCTTCCATCTTTAACAACCTTGTTGGCAGGCGTGGTAACCTGATATTAACTAGCCCCACCGTATCAGGATCTCCATTAAGAAGGGGACCACTTGAAGTCCACTCGATCCCAATGGCAGCCAGACTGCGGTCCACCACTGCAGTTTTACCCTTCTTGGAGAATAGGTTGGGGTACATTCGTAAATTTGGCATTGAGAGAGGATCTATAGGTGCCAATGTGCTTACAAGTTGGGGTTTTGGAAGGGAAGAAATTGAAGATATAGGTGAAAATCTTTCCAAGATGGTTTTGGCACTTGATCCTCAACAAGAATATTCTTCGGATGATTCTGATTGAATTGAGGTATGTATTTTGAAGCATTATCACCATGATCTTTGCTGACAATACTCAGTTTGATTTGGTTGAGACAAGGTAAAAAAAGACCTTGGTTTCAACTTTTTAAAACCCAACTGAATCATGGAAATTTTATTTGGTTTTCATTACTTAATAGTTTGTTTATTACAAGTAAAACTGAATTATGTATGTAATCTTACATAAGAAATCGGATTTATTTTAGAGTTCCAATTTAAGATTAAGCAAGTTTATATCAGGATTAGTTTGTATAATGACACTGTTAAAAGTGTTTTGGAAGTTAAATCCAAGTATTGTAAGGGTGGAATTAAATTTTGTGGAAAAAGGTAGTTTTAGACCAATATAGTAGTTTTGATTAGTTAACCTAAATGGTTAACAGTGGGTTTGAATTTTGAAATATACTTCAGAAGAGTTTTGAAAACAAAAGTTTGAATGGGAAGATTGTAAAATTATTTTGATAAAAGCTAACACCTTCTCTAACATAACTATTGCAGATTATGTACTGAAGCAGCCGAGTTGCATCTGTTACATCAAAATAGACCCAAATGCAACTGGAACCAAAGAATTGTAGCAACACCTTTATCTTGTGTAATGTTCACATTTTATACTCCTGCAGTAAATCAAGGACCTACATATTCTGCACAGGTCCAAGTTTTTTGATATCTCAAGTTGGTATCTGTGTATCGAATATTGCTAATTTTATAACGTCTCTACACTCGCACTTACTGAAATCAACATTACCCGTTTCATTATACCAAGAAATCATGCATTAGACATTGACTTCAACATTCTATCAACCACACATTTTCTCCCGAATTTTAATTGTAACTTATCTTTGTTTTTGAAAGTCATTCGATAACATGTAAAAAGACTTGTAACTTTTAGGTTTTAGAGTCTTTTTGGAACATAATTGCTTTTACTGGCCAATTCTAAAAAGTCTAAATCAATGCCACATGAGTCACATTTCAATTAATCTTTTATAATCATCTTGTTATTCAAACAAACTCATTAAGATTAAAAAAACTACACGTCTCATTATAACCATGATGATAAGCTGGATGATTCAAATCATGTATACTTTTATATACTTAGTTTTTCATTGATATCAAAATGAACATATGTTTATGTTCTATTAAATGATGTCATGATTTTGGTTTATAACTAGTACAAATTTGTGATTCAGGTTTTAATTTAGACAAGCTAACAATCGAGACAATGAGCGAGCGATGAGCCTAGCTGACCTTGGCTTGGGATCACATCATTTACAAAGTGCCGATTCAAGGAAGCGAGGAGCCACAAGCTTTTTATTTGGTTGTATAATATTATAGCTTTGTGTGAGACAAATGTTAGCCTAAAATAAACTACCATATGTATCGCTCATGCATATATTCAATTCAAACATATGAATGTCCAAAAATGCATGCAAGCACATGAATTAGTATTATGAGCATATCAAGAAACAATTACCTACATTAGATGAAGAAGAAATATCAAAACCAACTATATGAAAAACCATATCTACAAAGAATCATGATAAGCTGATTTCTTCATCAGCACATGCCACCTCCATTATTTGGCTATAGCCGCAACTAAAAAGGCCGATTCTGTTGTTGCGACGGCTGTACACGATCAAGCTGCTCTTGTTGATGACGTGGCTGCACCCGCCACTGCTGATTTTGCTGTTGAACCATGACTGGATGTTGTTGAACCTGCTGCAATTGATGAAACTGTTCTTCCTGTGGCTGATGCTGTTTGACATGAGCCATGGCTCCTGCACCCACGTGACCCGAAGGTCCAGCACCATCAAAACGGCTATTAAACCTCGATAAACCCATCATCAACTGCTCCTGCTGTTTCACATGAGCTATGGCTCCTGCACCCGCGTGACCCGAAGGTCCAGCACCATCAAAATGACTATTAAACCTCGATAGACCCATCATCGACTGCTGCTGCTGATGTTGATGTTGATGTTGATGTTGATGTTGATGTTGGTTCTCTAAATTCCTTAACATGTCCTGCTCTTTACCAGCTTCAACATGCTGTTGGTTCTGAGAATGTGCCATAACCCTTTGGTTCAAAACTTGCATCATGGCTGATGGTCCAATGTAACTAGCCAATTCTTGTTTAGCCGCGTCTAACTGGTTCTGAATTTGCTTTAACTTGTGCTGCAGAATAGAAACAGCACCCACACAACCGTATATCGGATCCTTTAAACGCGCCTCCGCCTCATACACCAGTGAAGTAACAGCTTCTATTCTCTCAGACGGAGAAACCTCGCTCAGGATTCGTGCAACTGTACTCGCTCCGTATACTTTGTGCACCACATCAAACTTGTAAGGCTGTTCCGGTGGGAAGTACGGTGCAAACGGGCAATCGTCTGTGCATTTTCGACGCAAGGTTTTACAAGCAGCACACGGAGTTCTTGATGACGACATTGTATATATCTTGTTATTGTATAAAATCGATCTACTTGATGATCATCAAATGGAACAAAATTTGGTTGAGATTAAAGCTTCTTAGATCATCTTCATGGATCTATATATCTTCCGAAACAAATTCCGTAAGACCTGCAAATGAGAAGAACTGAACAATCAACGATAACGATTCAGTAACAAATGCCGGATTTTGTGTACCTGACGGAGATATATCAGGAGCTACGTTCAACTAATTATCGCTTCATCCGATCTTCAACTTAAACGGTTTGTATATATATATTTTTTGAACGGTTGTATATACATATGAGATAAAGTTTGTTACGTTCTTTATAAGATTTAATTTATAATAATTATTTTATTAGAGTTATGGTCATATATGCTTACATAAGTTTTATTTGTAATCATCTCTCGTTGTATTTTAATTAATTTTTTTTATAACGACGGTTGATATAACGAATATACCGTTAGATATGATCAAATTTAAAGTCCTAATCTATCTCTATTTAGAAGATGCTTTATCAAGTCATGTAAAAAATATAAGTGCACACACTAAAAGAAATAAAAAATACTAACACGATGACCACAATCATGTACGACTAAATGAAAAAGTTTTTATTGGTTTAATTCGTGTGCTTTTATATATCAAACAGATTGGTGTGTGTGTGATGTGAGAGGAAATATGACATGTAATATTAAACACCTAAGCAATTGTGTTAAACGTTAGATGATAATTATAAAAAGTTGTAATAAAAATTTGTGTAAATCGATTGAAATTTGAAACTATGTTCCCATAATCGATGATCCAAGGATAGCGTAGATTCTCGATATGATTCATGAATTTGTATGGGCAAAGGGGCTTGCCTTTAAATAGCTAGGAAACAATTATGTGAACGCCAAAGACACCAACGTGTAACAAGAATACAAGATGAAGTGTATGGACCCCTTTATTGCACGATCAAAATGATGGACATTGGAAGTTGGGAAACCATACATGTTTGTTTTTTAACAACACCAACTAGAGTTGAGACTAAACTAAACTTGTTAAGTTGCAATCAAGGAGAAGGTGGTCAGCCGATTCGTCTCGTAAGCCGCAAGCTGGACACGTCGAAGGCAATGATATAATGATGCAAGAAGATAATTCTTTCCGAAGCATTGATTACGAAGACGCTTTATAAAGATAATTCTCGCCTTCCATAATTTTTTTTTAAATTCAAACATTTTAGTTGTTAGTTTTAGCTTGTTGATGTAATATTCATGTTTGCCATTAAAAACCAAAGAAACAAAAAGACAAGCTTACCGAATTTACAATAAAGATTCTGTAATCTCTCATTTTTTAACCTTTGTTGAGGGAAAACCGAAAACATAAAGGGAACGGGGGTGATGCAAGTAAATGGAACCTAGGTTAGGCGGGTAATCTTTATACACTGCCACCATCCAATTGAATAACGAATGGAACGGGTAAAGCATGGTTTTGAACCCAGTGAACCCGCAACCTTTTCCTTTGACATATGAATCTTTTTTTTATGAGTTTAATTTAATGGGTTCAAAACGAAGTGCTTCTTACACGTCGATTCAAAATGATAATAGTTACTATTAGAATGTAACATCTATTCATTACGGGATTGAAACGTTCACAATAGAATACCCACACTCTTACTGACATAAAAAGAGGAATTAAAAAAACGATGACTGAGATGTTTAAATCTAAATTATTGGAATTTAAAGTACCAAAAATGAATAACTGAAACATAATAGAAAGGACAAGAAAAAATATAGTCTATCAAATGTACACTTCTCATGTCTAGTCCAACTCCAAGTCGAAACAAGTCACATGAGAGTCACCTAAAAAACCCGATACCCACGTCGGGTCACAACCCTCCAATCACACGAGGGTCACGTCAATATCATCCCCAACCGACAATCGAATGTCTTTTCACCCCCTTTCCATCTCAACCCTCCGATCACTCCACAAATCAAATCCAACCGTCCACCATCTCCCGTAGTAACATGTACCCTGCCTGCGTATTTTAGCATCATCCCATACGCCCTTTGAAATTAAATAAATAGCGGGGCAGTGAAGAAGCAAGCAGTTTAGGGTTTGCAGAGTAACAAAAACAAAAATGGTGAATCCGCGGTGTTATTTGGATATAAGCATCGGAGGTGAACTTGAAGGGAGGTTAGTTGTGGAGCTTTACAAAGATGTTGTTCCCAAAACTGCTGAGAATTTTAGGGCTCTTTGTACTGGTGAGAAAGGTATTGGACCTAATACCGCTGTTCCTCTTCATTTCAAGGTATAATACCTCATCTCTGCGGTTGATTTTGTTACTTTTTTCTGTCTGTTTGATTTAGTTTATCTCTGCGGGTGATTGTGTATGCGTTTCGCTAGTGGTTGATTTTGTTAGTTTTGTTTGTTAGTGTCTGTTTCTGCTTAATCGACTTGATTTATCTGTTTGTGCTTGTTTAGATTTAGTATGGAGGAATAAGTGGTGCTAACTGATGATTGTGTGACTATGATATAGACATAGTTTAGATATTTGATTCATGTGAACTTGTTTAGATTTGGTTAGTTAAGAAATGATTTAGATGAAAATGCATATGACTAAAATTGACAATAAGATATGTTTAAATGATATAAGGTATGAATTGCATTTGCTTTAATAGGTATGTTTTACCTTTTTTAGCTTTATCTTGTTGTATAAGTATCGGTGTTAAATGCTGTAAGTGTCAACTGTCAAGTGGTATGCAAAGTGGCTAATTTTGTGGTTACGTGCAGGGCTCGTGCTTTCATCGTGTAATTAAAGGATTTATGATTCAAGGTGGTGATATATCTGCTAGAAATGGAACTGGAGGAGAATCAATTTATGGCTTGAAGTTTGAAGATGAGAATTTTGAGTTGAAACATGAAAGAAAAGGAATGTTATCTATGGCTAATTCTGGTCCTAATACTAATGGCTCTCAGTTTTTCATCACTACCACTCGCACTCCTCATTTAGATGGGAAACATGTAGTGTTTGGCAGGGTTATCAAAGGAATGGGAGTAGTTCGTTCAGTTGAGCATACTACTACTGGCGAAAACGATTTACCTACTTTAGATGTCATCATAGAAGATTGTGGGGAAATTCCAGAAGGAGCTGATGATGGGGTGTGTGACTTCTTCAAGGATGGTGACACTTATCCTGATTGGCCACTTGATCTTGATAATAAGCCAGAGGATGTTTCTTGGTGGATAAATGCTGTAGATGCCATTAAAATTATGGGGAATGAACAGTTTAAGGTACCTTGCATGGAAGCAGTTGAGACTATTTGTTTTTTGTATTCTAACTTGGACTTGTAGTTGTTAGGTTTGAATTTCTGAGATGTAATGTGTGCTCTGTTTGTTCTTTTCAACAAGTAACTAGCTTTTTTGTGATTGTTGTTACATTTTGCAGAAACAAGATTACAAAAGTGCTCTTAGAAAGTACCGCAAGGCACTTCGTTACTTGGATGTCTGCTGGGAAAAGGAAGACATAGATGAAGGTGGGTGTTTTTAGAACCCACGAGAAATTTAGTGACTTGTTTGGCGGCTCCTAGAACTGAATGTTCATATATGTTTTTGTATGACATGATTAAGCTGCTTTTGTGGTTTATTAGGTAAAACGGATGCTTTAAGGAAAACCAAGTCTCAGATATTTACCAACAGCTCTGTAAGTTGTCTTTTTTGATGCTACAAACATAACGTCACTTACATTAAAAAATCATTTTCTTAACTACAAAATAAGGACACATGGTTAAACGGAAAAACCTTTTTTGGCTATTGTTCTAATACCATGTTGATCACCGTTTAGCGCCGAAGTTTGGCTCGTCTTGAATCTGATTGATATCATGTGGTCCCTGTAGGAGATTTAGTGCTTATGTTAAAAGGCTTGTATTTCTTCTTATATGTATTATATACTAGGTTTAATACCCGTGTGTTACACACGGGTTAAATAATAATATTTATAAAGAAATTATAACCATTATATTTAACAATTTGTAAATATATAACATTTAAGGAGTTGGCTCCATCAACTTGCATGGTGAAAAATTTAGCTAAATTTTACCTCCCAAACTTCCTATTATAGAAAAAAAAAATCCCTCCAAAAATTGCCCCCTAAAAGTTTGATTTATTAGATAGATTGGTCAATGGCCGCATCATCTTTCTTTTAGTATTTCTTCATGATTTTTTAGATGTAGTGATTTTTCTAGCTGTTTCTTCATATCTTGCTGTCTTATTGTAAATGCGTTTGAACTTTTGACTTTCTAGCAGAACAACATCTTTTATTTATCACGATATTGTATGCCCGTCTTTATCTGAATTTATTTAAGTATGTCATCTATCCAAGATATTATACCAATAAAATCATAACATGGGTTTCTAGGCTTGCAAATTGAAACTAGGAGATCTGAAAGGAGCATTATTGGATGCGGACTTTGCACTTCGTGAAATAGATGATAATGTGAAAGCTCTGTACCGTCAAGGCCAGGTTGGTAGCTATAAGCCTATAATTATTCGTTATATCGGAAAAGTCCAATTTGGGATGAAGATTTTTATGCTTTGTCATTATATTCTATTATGTGTTGCCGACATATATGTTTCACTGCACATTACAACTGAGCTATCTGGTAAAACTGTGGAAGCCCATACCCAACATTTTTATAAAAAATTTCGTTATTTACTTTCTTACCAGCCATGGCTGGTAAAGGGTGTATAGTTTCAACTTTTGATGGTTCTGGTTATACTTGTCAAGGTGTCATTGTTTGAATCTTTTCTCTTCTGGCGATTCTTATATATAACTCATGCAAACTAAGGATTTGGGTTGATGTCATAAAATTTCAACTTCAAAAGTTCAACACTTAAAAATAAATTTTAGAACATTTTATATGATAAAGTATATTCATGTCTGCTGTTTTGCAAAGTTGGAATTTAAGCATAACAAGTCATTTTTGTAACTAAGTTCTCAAGTGTACATTTTAAAAAAGTTTAGGTGATTTATTGTACAAAAATTGAGATAAATGCAAAATGAAGAAACATTTCAGTTTATAACCTTTAAAAAACATTCTTGTAGTATTAACCCTTTAAAAAGGGTTTTCTTTTTTGTTGTTCGTGTGTTTTTTAGTACCCGTTATATGTAAGGCTACACAGGAGATTTTTCTTTTGTTACGTTTTTGTTGTAAGAATCTATTTTTCTTAATGTAGCATTAATATTTGAAAGTCTGGTTGAGATGCTCATTTGCCTCATTCTGCATCCACTGTTACAGTTAATTTGGAGCCCACGTTTGGGAGTAAAAATGAAATTTGTTTGCAATATCTAGATCTAGATCAAAGACAACTGTATAAATGTTTATAAATTATAATAGCTTATACAGGAAACATGTATGTGCTAATAAAAACTGGAGCATCTTATGGATTTCAGAAATACAATGTTATATAAGCCGCTAACTTTTTAGACTAGTATTTGACTTGAGGTTTATTTAGGATAAGGTATGCTCTATAGTGTGACATCAACGTCCTACTTGTTTCCTTTTGTTCTTTGTTTAAGAACTTTACTTACAAATGTTTTATATTTGCGCACGTGCGCACACACACATTTACGCGTATATGTAATGCATGCTAAGTAATTAAATATTTGCTATGTGCACAGTGCCTGTATCTTCCAAAATATCGTATTATGATGTTTTTGCTAGTCAACTTACTTTTATGGGAGGCCTAAGCTGCTGCACTCATTTACTCACCTTCTAAACCTTTTTAATAACAAACTTTTTCCTTTTGATCTTGATATGTTATTAATTTGATATCTAATTTTGATATATATCAACCTACAAATCAGGCAAGTATGGCTCTCAATGACATAGATTCTGCTGTCGAAAGTTTCAAGAAAGCACTGGCCTTGGAGCCTAATGATGGTTAGTTAAACTTAAATCTATTTATTTGATAACCTTGTTGATATTTGAACAATTTTAGTTCCATAATATGTTCGGACCCTTTATTTTTTTGCTCAGGTGGGATAAAAAAGGAGTTGGCTGCTGCAAAAAAGAAGGCTAGTTTTCATTTGAATCAATTTCATTTACCCATTTAAGAAAACCATGTTTGGTTTTTATATTTTTACGTATGGCTTATATCTGAAAGTTGATGCAGATTGCTGATAGACGTGATCAAGAAAAGAAAGCATTTGCAAGAATGTTCCAGTAGATCAGAGATTTCTTATTTGCACCTGCTAGATTACTTGAGCCTCATGTCTAACTCTTAGCATGTTCTACTCAGATACATCAGGTATGGGCTGAAAAACAACCCCACGTGCATTTTGTTTGTGTTTTTAGCAATCTAGTTACTCATGTATTTCTTTTTTTCTTTCTCCAGGCTTTTTTGAAAATCTCGAAACAACCGTAAGCACTTAAAAAGCCTGTTTAAATTTTGTTCTGAAACTCTTTGTTTTGACGTGCAACATTTGAATTGATCACTGAGGTTTATTGAAACATGAATTTCATAGTTTGTGCAAGATGTGGGCATTATCTTGAGAAAATGAATTGTTGCAACTCAGTTCAAGTTTCTATCACATGTTTTGCATGATGCATTTGGAGATTTTGTTTTCCCATAGCACTTAGGCACCCATCTATTCTGAGATACGGTAAAGGGACTTGTTCTTGGTCATAGATATGGTTGGGGCGAGAATCATCAGGTTGTGCATGCCAATTAATCACATGTACTGAAAGAGAATTACAGTAGAGAACCGTAGAAATTAGAACTGCCTTAAGGGTTTGTAGATAATGAATGGTGGATTATCACTAATGGGGTGGGGGATTGGGTCCAATGAGAGAATCATTTGGTTTGGAGTTACGGTGGTGAAGCTCCTCTTGAGGTCACGGGTTTGAGCTCTGTCTATGCGGGTTGGTGTAAGTTATGTAATTTAGATGGAGGAGGACTAAGTAGGGTAATATATAGCCGTTAAAAAAAGATTATCATTAGAAAAAATGAATGTGTGATTTTAAAAACTGTAAGATCATTTGAGTTTTGTTTGTTCTTTATAATTGTGTATCTTTGGGTTGGGTGGTTTATTTGGGTTTTGTTGGTTTTTTTCTTTTCTGTTTTTTAATGTTGACATAAATTAATGAGAAATTGAGATGTACATATACTCCGTAATATCTAAAATCGAAGCAAGCACATCATGCTCTTAGTTATCACTTATCAGCTGTCATTTAGACATGAAACTTTTGTGTTTAAGGTCATATTCAACCATCTAAGATGAATGAATGGAGATGCAGAACTTGTAATTAACAAACAATCACCTTGTATACTTCAATTGAATCGAACAAAAATGTTTTGTATGCAAGAACTATCATGAATTAGACTTATGTATTTCGATTAGGCAGCCTTCTGTTTTGGTATTTTCAGTTGTACTGGTTCTGAAGTCTGAACCAACGTCATTAGTATAGTATTTGGTTTATACTCAGATACACCAGCTTCAAGCATTTATTTCTAGACATGTGATGTGTATAGTATCTGGTTTATTCTTGAATACATTCGCTTCAAGCTTTTATGCCAAGACATTGGCTGATTTTATGGACGTTGATTGACTATAACGAATAACATCGTTCTTCATTATGAATTTGACTATAATGAATCTTTGATTCTGTCTTGGACTTATCCTAATCAACTTGATCAAGGGTGCTACAAGCCTACAACCTTACATTCATATTGGTCTTTGCTGTCAAGTTATGTTGTTATTGATGTTTGATGGTTCACATTTTTCCAACATCATACATACTTAACATAACTAGCTATAAACACTTACATGATAAACGTCTAAACAGAAAAAAAAAAATGTAACGGAAATAGTTCATAGTATTAAAAGACGACATCGTCCCACAGTATTAAAAAAGGACAGGGATTACGCTGAAATGAATGTAACAATTACATAGGGTGGCAATTAAACTAAAACAAACACAAGGGGTTCATTTGTATGTTCTTCAAGGAGTGAATTGTCAGCTAAAAATTCTGGTTTTGTTTAACTTCGTTATAATACAACTGCACTGTTCTGAGTTTAGTAGTATGATTTTGCTGGATTTAGAAATTATTAATCAGTTGATAACTTAACTCTCTTTAGCAGCTTGTGTTTAGTCCCAATTATGCAATATGTTATGTGTTGGTACAAAATGTTTTGAGAAACTAGTGTCACTTATTTGTTCCTAACAGTTCTCTAATAATTATTTAGTTAACACTTTTAAGATAATTAATATTCCGGTAGATTTTTAATTCACTTTCAAGAAAATAATTAATATGCAATACTCTTTTAAGATATTCCGTTAGGCAGCAAAGTAATCTGTTGAGCACAATGACTTCTACGTCGTCGTTGGTCAATCACCTGCTTTTGTGAAGTTGTTATTAACATGTGTCTTCATGTGTACAACCGACAAGAGTTACTCAAACAGGCGTATAGATAATGTTGCCTAACCGTCAAATCTATGACATGAAGGCAGTATGGCGAGGCCCCGATTTCCATGCAAAGCATCTTCTTATATGTGCATATACACATCCTTTTATAGGTAAACTCTCATGTGTATAAAATCATAAATAACCAACTAAAGTACCAAAAATAAAAACAATACAAGATGTATCCCTCGACTATCTTGCAACATGTTTCCCTTAAATGCAAGTGTCGAATGATTTCATGTTAACCATTCAGTTAATGTAACAATCTAGACAGACTCCTGTATATGATCTATGAATCATGTCGTTGGTGTATCGACCGTTATCTTCACCCACCACTACTTGATGGGGTGAAATATTGCAACTTGCAAATCTCATATGCATTGACCGTAATCATGAGTGAAAAGACTTGCCTAGTCTCGATCCTCTAAGAAATTATGAGACAAGCAAGGTTTGCTAGCTATATCAATTAAGTCAAATATAACATGGTCCTTATGTTTTTTTACTTGCCGTTTTGGTGTTTGGTTTTATAATATGCGCTACTGTTGGTTGAATACGTGAGAGCTTACATGAGAAGATTTCAATTTTCTTAATATGAAATTCATAGATTTCAAAATTCAAACATATATACAAGCCATGAGGAGCTTACAAAACAATTTGTTAACGAAATTAGCATATTGTAATAAAAGATCATTCATAGCTAGTTCCTACAGAGTTTCATATTGCTTTTAGGAAATTTTGTTGTTATGCTAACCAGGTACAGTTAGACATTGACCTGAATGATCGATGTTACTTGGCAGACAGCAAGCAGTTGCAGTAAGTTACATGTTTATCAACCGAAGAAAATGCTAGCTAGGTAGTTGTATATTAATTTGGTTGTTGAGTGAATATCTGCTAGGTTTAGTTGCCATCAGTAATTAATGTACATGGCCTGTACCTCTTTTTATCATTCTCTTACTATTTAATTAATATTTATCAGTAACATATATGCATTTTATCTTGTTTTTTTAGTTAACTCCAATTAAATGTATGATTATTTTGTTGGAGGTCGCTGAAAGATCATCCGAAGATCGAGACCAAAATTTCTGTCATGTATTATTCTGACCTGAAAAGAGCTCTTGAATTAAACTGCGTGCTGACTCAATAGCAAGCACGGCATACCTAGAACCTTCTTGGCGGAAACATAAAAGGCCAAATTAGACCATGAGGTTCAAAATATGGCGCAACACAGAAGCGTAAATGGCTAGATAATTAAGTTATAGCAAAGTTTAGATAAAATCCAAATAGATTAATGTTTATTATGGTATCAAAGTTAACTTTTTTACCAAACTAGTGTACTTTTAAAACTTATTTATCAATATACAGGGTGGCGGTGAAAATCTGAATCAGCTTATATATTAACGCTGCACAGCTTCAATGCAAACAATTGGCAGTTAACACTGCGCTAAAAACTTATCTTAGCACTTACCATCTTTGTCACTTAGATATAAAAAAATAACAAAGTTTAATTACCACTTCACATTTTAAACATGTCAAGGCCGAGTGACTGATGGCCGTGTAATCATAGTGCTGCAGTACCAGCGCGCTTCTTCAGAGTTCATGACCGAGCTGCAGGAAGGATATTGAATGCTTCAGTCAACATACTACACTTACAAGATCCAGACAAATGGGTCATCATATGATGGGGAGATGTCAATCATGTTAATGGTGCCGGGTACCTATATTCAGGTTTTAGTGGCGGTCGCAATTCGGGTTAGTTTCTTTTTCCGTACATGTCATTTTCTTGGCTTGGTAATGTACATTTAAATCATCTCCAACAGCTTACATTTGTTAGTCTTGATGGGCTTTAAATTCTGTGAATTATTGGACCCAATTTAATGTTTTGAATTGATTTGTATCTAATCCCATTTAGATATTATGTTTGAGTTGTTTATAAGTTGGTCCACATTGGCATTTCCACATGTAATGCAAATAGAGATAAATATAATTTTCGCTTCTTTTAATTTTTTATATATAACGTACTTCTAGAGCATTGTAATGAGGTTTGTTGAAAACTGTCTATAAATATCTCTAGGCTGACACCTTATCAACAATTGCACATCAACTTACAAAACTATATATTATCATGCAATCATTCATACCACAAACTTGTTTCTTTGTATTTTTAAGTTTTGACATTATTATCACCGACTTTTATGTTATTTTCTATAACCAATTTGTTTTATTTTAATAAACACTATATATCCTTATATAATATAGGAAAACAAAAAAAGCTTATGTGGCACTTTTTTAAAGCTTCTAGCTTATGTGGCATTATTTGAGAGTTTATTTCACAATAATGATTTTTTTATTTAAAGTATGGATATAAATATAATATAATAAAACTAATTACACTTTTAGTCCCCTAATATTTTGGAGAAACTTGAAAAATTTAAGAGTATTTATATTTTTAACCCTCTACTACAAAGGGTGTACATGAGTCATTTATATTTGATAGGGTTTAAAAATGAAATTTATGGATAAAGTTAATGATAACATACAATTAAATACCTCAATGTTTTATAAATATACATAACATTTTTATACGATTTAAAAAAAACTACATCATAAAACTGAGCACTTTATTCTTTTTAATTTAAGTATAATATTGTCATACTAAAAATCTAATTTTTAAAAATATATTATGTGTTTCGGTTACCACGATTTTATCTCAAAACCGATTGGAAAATTCAAGAATATCCTTAAAAACATCACTTAAATGTTGTGTTCCCGAGCGTAGTTGTATAAATAAGTAGAATATAATTAGAAACGAACACTATCAAGTTGAAAATACAAGTATTTATCTATTCTTGCAAGTGTTTTTTTTTACTTCTAATATTTTTTATACCCGGCCCATTTCACACTCTCTACAAAATTTCCGTCACCACATATCAAACCCTCAAAAACCACCTATGAGCGACGCCCACGTAATATAGGCCATTTGCAGTATTCTCGATCATCCGTGTGATTATGTGAGTCTACATTGGTGTGTGTTGGATTAAAGGGTCTAATTAATTTCTAGTGTTTTAATTTAATGTAGGCAAATTGACTAAAAATAATCCTAACTAACACCTATTGGCCGAGAATAATCCCAACTCAGTTTATTCCCTCCAGTGGTCTCAAATCCAACTTTTTTGGCCTCCAGTGGTCCGCCGTTAAGTGCACTTAACGGCCGTTAATTTTTTTTTGATTTTTTTCGAATTTCAGAACAAGGTTTTATGGATATTGATCGGGAGGAGTATACGATTCAATTGATGTAAACCTTACTTCGAACTGGGGTTCCAAACGACAAAACGGTCTTCAATCGGGTGTTTAAAACCTAACGGTGCTTTAACCGGATATCAAAATTAAACCATTTGGAGCAACAATTGGAAGTAAGGTTTACATCAACTGGCTCGTATTCTCCTCCCGATCAAAATCCCTAAAATATCTGTTTGAAATTCGAAAAAAATAGAAAAAAAGTTAACGGCCGTTAAGTGTACTTAACGGCGGACCACTGTAGGCCAAAAAAGTTGGATTTGGGACCACTGGAGGGAATAAACTGAGTTGGGATTATTTTCGGCCAATAGGTGTTAGTTGGGATTATTTTTGGCCAATTTGCCTTTAATGTATAATCAAGAGATAAATAGTCACCTAAAAGAAAAATAGATATGTATAATTATTTTTTCAACGACAATTTATAGATTTTATGTCATCTGTATCATATCATTTGAACCCTTAACTTTTAGTTATATAATACGACGTTTAATCAACCGTCTGCTAAAAAAAACAAGAAAGCGCGTGTATATATATAGAAATATATTAAGGCTGTTTTTTTAATGATATCTATCTAATAAATCAAACTTTTAGGGGGCAATTTTTGGAGGGATTTTTTTACTTCTATAATAGGAAGTTTGGGAGGTAATTTAGCTAAATTTTTCACCATGCAAGTTGATGGAGCCAACTCCTTAAATGTTATATATTTACAAATTGTTAAATATAATGGTTATAATTTCTTTATAAATATTAATATTTAACCCGTGTGTAACACACGGGTATTAAACCTAGTCTATCTAATAAATTAGAGTTTTTAGGGGGCAAATTTTAGAGGGAAAACATAATTTATTTTATAAAAGGAAGGTTGAGAGGGAAAATTGAGTAAGAGAGTTAATAAAGACAAAATTTTGTGATTAATAATAATTTATAAAATTATTTAAAATTTTTTAAATATAATAATTATAATATTTTAAAAATATTTTTATTCAACCTGTGTGTAATACATGGGTGTTAAAGCTAGTATAATATATATATATATGCATTGAGATGCATGGTAACATGCATATATAAGAGGGAATCGTGGCATATGCATAGGGATTTGAAAGAAGAGTTGAGTTTATGTTAATTAATTTTAATGGCGTAACGAATTTAGGATTTGATGAATCTTCGTAGCAAATTGAGAAAGATATGGTTTGGCCGGTACGACTATTTTTTATTCTTATTCTTAAGGTTTGGTCGGTTCAAACTCTTTTTTACTCAACCCATGCATATACATGCTCCGATCCGTAGTCTAATTATATATAACTAGATTAGTATCCGTGTATTACACGAATTTCGATTTTATATGTTTTTAACTAAATTTACGTATAAAATTTATTTTTAACATATCCCTATTAAATTAATTGGTTTAGATATTTACAAATATTTTTCTATCAAAAATCATATACAAAAATAAAGCAAAATTATTTATAATAATTGGTAAATTTTTTATTTGAATATATTGTGTTGGAAGATAATTCATGATAAGTGGTAAATTTTTAATTTGAACATATCGGGTTAGAAAATAATTAATGATAAATGGAAAAATTTTAACTTGAACATATCGGGTCAGGAGATAGATTATGATAATCGGTAAACTTTTATTTGAATATATCAGGTTAGGAGATAATTGATGATAATTCGCGAATTTTTTATTTGTACATATCAGGTTTTTTCGAATATGGAGCATACCATGACCCGTCTTGAAATCCTCCATCAAATTGAATTAGAGGATGACACCTAAGCAAAATCTTATGTGGAGTATTTAGAATGTTGACATGTGGATGAGTTACTCAATTATTAGAATAGGTAGATGACACTAATTTCTTTTTTAAAGGAATAATTAATGACACTAATAACATATCGAGTATGGTTGATAATAAATCATAATGACAAGTTTATTAATGTTAGTTACTAGTTTAGTACTTATGTACTACACGAGATTTTGGTTTTATAGATTTTTAAATTTATATATCAAATTTATTTTTAACATACCCTATTAAATCAGTTTCGGATATTTACAAATATTTTTCTTGTAAAATTTAGAATATGAAGATGATCTATAATAATTGGTGAATTTTTTATTTGAACATATTGGGTTAGTAGGTCATTCATAATAACTGGTGACCTTTTAATTTGAACATATGGGTTGTTTTGAATGTGGAGCATATTATGACCTGCCTTTTGAAATCCTCTATCAGTTTAAATTAGAGTGTGACACCTAAGCAAACTCATATATGAGTTATTTAAAATGTTGACATGTGAATGTGTTACTCAATTATTAAAATATGAAGATAACATGTATCATCAAGGGAAATCACAACTAAATAATCATTATATATTTACACGTAATTTCATAGGGTTGTGCTAGTCCAACAGCCTATTAGTATAAAATGACGCCCCCCTCTACGATGCGTATAGCCCTATAAGCATTGTATAGGGTCTCACCTGAAACAAAAAAAAACGAGGTAAATCCCTGCATAGGTTCCCACAAAAAACGAGGTAAACCAGATACTTGAGTTTGATTTGTACAATTCAACGAGACGTGATATTCATTTAAAAACTAAATATATACCAACGAATGAAAGAAAAGCAACAATGAAAATTTTCAACAGTAATTGCTTTCAGTCTAAACGTAATCACCTTCAAATTCTATAATTTATTTATTTGTTAACTTAATATATTTCTATATTAAACTAACACTTTACATTTTAACATTAATTATTTGCACGTCGTCTGGAACACTAGTTCAACGTAAATTTTACATCAATTGACTCAGATTCTCCTCCTGTTCAAAAAACCCTAAAGTATCAATTAAAAATTCAAAAAAGTAATGATGGTAAGTGTTTTTAACAACGGACCCCCAGAGGCAAACTAACTTAAATTTAAGACTATTGAAGGGAATAAATAGAATTTAGATTATTTTAGGCCAATTTATAATTTATTATGTCTCATCAACTTGATTAACACATTATCAACTTTAAATAATCTGGTTAATGGATCTTGTTCATATCACACGATTTGAAGTGTGAAGATTAAGGTTGATGTTTTTTACACGAATAATAATGTATAAAACTGCACTTTTAGTCCTTTATGTTTATACAAACATGCACTTTCAGTCCTTTAAGTACAAAGTCATAATTAACCTCTTTTGTATTTAAATTTGTTGCATTGTTGGACACTAATGGTGTTAAATAATCCAGTTAAGTCAAGGGCAATTGAGTCTTTTTATCCTTAAAAGACTATTGGAGTAATTTTATTTTAACTTAAAAGAATTTTTTCTGTAGCTCTAATATCTTTTATTTAAAATCTTATTTATTTATATATTTTTAATTGAAACTTTTAAGTATATTATCATTTAATTAAAAAGTAGATTTTTATAAGTATATTTTTTTAATGTGATTAGTACATTTTTTACCATTACACCATCACTAATCGCGAAGGTAAGATGCATAATATTTTTTTTCTAAAAATCATTTTTTTTAACTTCATAGTTGTTTAATTGTTTTCTACTTTTTTTTATTCTTTTGTTCTTTCATTTTATTTAGTGCATCACTTTACACCAAGATATGATACACATAATATTACACAACTACATAAAAGGCATAATATCGTTTTTTATTTAGATAAGACTAGGGCTGTTCAAATCGCTCGCCGCTCGCCGCCCGCTCGTCGCTCGCTCGGAAACTGCTCGGAAAATGCTCGCTCGTTTTTCGCTCGATTGTAAACGAGCCGCTCCGCTCGGTTCGGTTTGTAAACGAGCCAAGCAACGAGCAAAGGTCCGCTCGGTTCGGTTCGGCTCGAATATTTTTAATTTATTTTTTATATAATTATATATGCATAAGTAGCTAATATGTTGTTATAATTATATTGATATTAAATATATATTTTCAAAATTATTAGTTATATTTGATATATTTGAAAATAATAGTCATTTATCTCTTTTATTAATTGTTTTATATACATTATACAAACATCAACCTTAATTTCTAGAATAAATTGCAAGTTAATACTAGTTTTTCTTAAAGCTATAAATTTGTATTTATGTATATCATATTTAACTTTAAACTTGTTTCTTATAAACTAACTTTAAGAAAAAAATACAAAAAGTAATCCAAATAAATTTGCTCGGCGCTCGCTCGAAAAATACTCGGTTCGATTTTGGCTCATTTACGTTCGGTTCGAATTTGGCTCGATTTGTAAATGAGTCGCTCGGCTCGGTTCGATTTGTAAACGAGCCAAGCAACGAGCAAGCCCTCGCTCGGTTCGGTTCGGCTCGTGAACAGCCCTAGATAAGACTGTCCGCAACGCTAACAATCCATCATTACAAGAATCAGCCCAGTCAGCATGTCACATCAGCTTTCCACTAACTCTCACTCATCCTTCCACAAATCAACTTTTACCCCCAACACCATCCTTCTACAAATCACATTTATATTTCTACATCATTATTTCTTTTTTATTTATTTTAACAAATATACCCATTTTATATAAACCAAGATAAAGTTAATAAGGTTTTTAATTATGTTTTAATAATATAAATTAGACTTTTAAGTATGATTTTCATCATATTTAAATTAGTTCATCACCTAGTGAACTAATTAATTATTCAATTAACTATTAACAAGTAAAATAATTAAATTATTTAAATAACCAGTTATAAAAAATATAGTTATTAAAAAATATAGTTATTAGTTAACAATAATGTATATAAAATGTTGTATGTAGAATGCTGTATATAAAATAAATGGTGGGGCTCACATCATCTTCCTCAACAATAATGTATATAAAATAAGTGGTGGGGCCCACATCATCTTTTTTAACCAGCCCTTGTGGATGGGCACCACAGAGACGGATGACCTCCATCAACTCCGTTCCTCCGGCAGGCGACCTCCACGTTAGCGACGGGCTATTGACGGATGCTGCGTTGCGGGCGGTCTAACACATGTAGCTAACTCACAAACATGTCAAATCAATAGACAAGACACATTACATTTTCTAATTTTTTTTGTCCCCTTTCAACGTTAGTTCATGGTCACACCATAATGTTATAGACATGATACCTTTTGTATCTAAGTATAATCACGTTAATGTCAGCAACATACATAACATGTGTAACGAAGTCACATACACGTCAACTTAGACCTAACTGTCGCATCGTGGTCACGATGCTAGTTACATATCATTTAACAATATAAATATTTATAAAAAAATAAAAATATTTATAGGTCTAATGTTTCTCATTTTGTTAAAGTCACTTATTATATCGATCAGGTAATGGTAATGAGTATGACCTCTGCTATTCTTATATCGCAACATTAACGAATCCTTTTCATAAGGTGGGGGTTCCTTTATATCATCAAAGTGCCAACACTTTTGAGAAATTTTCTAAATACGACATCATTAGATTTTAATCATATCATTTTATTTTATTTTACTTTACTTTGCAGGAAAAAGAGAGTGGTCAAAATTTCATCTAAACTTTAACCTTATGTTTGTTGTCATTTTTCTAAGATGAGGCTTATATATAGAAAAAATTCATTTTACTTTGAAGAAATAGAAAATGGTAAAAATAAAACATAGAAACTTAGGGAGTGTTTGTTTAGGTCTTAATGGAATGAATAAGAGGCAATGTCTGACTCGGTCAGACTTCAGATTGTTTGGCATTTAAAAAACACATCCTGTTTTCTTTCCATCTTGTTTTTTTTCATTTTTTCGGTCGATTGATGCATGAAATCGATCTATTGAAGCATGAAATCAATCAATTGAAGCTTGAAATTAGTCTATTAATTCTTGAAATCACTATAATTAGGTCGATTATGCATCTTGATTTTGTGGATCTGGTATTATTTTTGTGAATGTGTGATGGATGTTAGATCTTGATTTTGTATGCTAAAGTGATCATGTATGATTTTGTATGCTAAAGTGATCATGTATGATTATGTATGCTTGAATTTGTATGCTTGAATATGATCATTATGACACCAACACAGAAAAATATTAAGAGGTTGACTTTTTAAAGTCAAATACAGTAATTTTGTGGAGTGGTTGACTTTTTGTTAAGAGTAATGTTTACACTTTATAAAATAAGGGGAAGATTGACTTAATAAAGGTCAAATGTTGTACATTGTGGATGTATGATCACATAACAGTCCTAAATAATTAACCCTTAATTTTATCCCATTACTAGCAATTGTAACATAATTTGATTTGGCTGAATAGCTGATTAATTCTGCAAATTTTGAAGTACAATTTGAATAATAATCATGAATTTATAAAGTTTGAGCATACATCTCAACTTCTGTTCTAAATAATTATTTGATATGGAAGCTAGTTCAATTAACCTAACCACTGTGATGAAGAACCGCTATGATTATTTGAAATCAAAATGTACAGCTTGGTCAAAGCTTAAAAACAAAATCGGAAACAGTTATAATCCCGTAACAAACACCTTTGACTTATCGGAAGAAGAATGGGAAATTGAGATGAAGGTATTCCTTTCTACTAATTTATTATTATTATCATTATCATTATTATTATATTTCAATAATCTTATAGTATTTTATAATAATTTTTCACACAGCCTAACAAATTTATAGAGGCTTTGAGAACTTCGTCACTTCCTTACCCCGAGCTTTGTGTTCAATTGTTTGAGGGGTCTACTTCGAATGGCTTTGACAGTTGGGGGCCATCTTCTACACTTCCTCATCCTTATGAGGAAGTGTCTAACCACATTTTAAATGATCTCGAAGACATCGAATGCACTCAAAAGGAACCCTTGACTCAAGGTGTTAGTGAGGAGTCATCCTCTCACTCTAAAATGTGTAATTTGGATTTTCTAATGATGTTTCATATTTCCTTTTTTATAATTATTTATTTTTTAGAGTTCTAACCAAACAGATACATATCATTCAACATGAAATATGACAGAAGGGTAAAATAGTCATT
The DNA here is from genome assembly GCA_030867185.1 of Tagetes erecta. NCBI lineage: Eukaryota > Viridiplantae > Streptophyta > Magnoliopsida > Asterales > Asteraceae > Tagetes > Tagetes erecta. The sequence continues at coordinate 96,148,425 of CM061487.1, forward strand.
ATGTACAGTCATTCAGATGTCAACCAAAGAGAACCTCTTAATCATTCAGCACTTAATCATTCAGACCTCTTAACTATTTAGACCTCTTAATCATTCAGCACTTAACCATTCAGCACTGCCAAACAACCCCTTAGAGTATAAGTAAACAGATTTAAAATATTTGCTTCAAAGTCACATCGCGCGTCCTAACCACCTGATTTCGTGTCTGAACCTAAAGGTTTTACATGACATGATTAAAGGTTTTTCTTGGAACAGTTGGTTGACAAGTTTCGAATCCAATCAACTTGACCCGTAAGAAGGGTTGTGGTGAGCCTCTGTTGCATTCGCATTAATGAGGAGCCTTAATGCCGACGAAAAACACCTACTGGTGTTAGAGGTGGAGTTTCGATTTTGGTTCTTACACTTCTGAGTGCATCAGTCATAAGCCGCTGCAACAACTGCCTTTTAAAAATAGTATAGTTTTTTTGAAAATTTACAAGACATAAGATATATATGTAGGTCAATTTATATCCTTAAGTTATGGTAGTATAAGTGTATAACACGATGAGGACGGTGGTGGTGCAAATGCAATCATACGGCATTGTTCAATTCTTGTGGTGGACCTTCCACCATTTCTTGTTCCTTTCAATTCAACTCCACTTATTATTATTATTTGTATGTAGGAAAAACATGTTATTAATTAATTTGTTTTTATTGAAAGAGAACAAAAATCCTAATATATAATTTCTCATCAACAAGATTGATATATGTAAAATATTTTTACTAAATAAAGCTCTTAGAGTACGTTTAATGCTATTGTTATTTGTTATATTGTAATGATTCTTAATTATTAGAAGTTGTTAAAGAGCATTATGTTTTTGTTAACTAAAAGAATCCTTGAAAGTTTAAACCAGGGTGTTTAAGGTTCATTTGAAACCATGAAATTATTTAAGCCGGTCTTTGGTTTAGCTTCATAGTCGGGTTTTTTTGTCTATCATTCGATCGGTTGTCGGTTTTTTGTTTGTCATTTGATTTATGGTTTATATAAAAAATGGTCGTATAAAACTGGATCGTAAAAGTATATATAACTTACTAACATATTATATTTATCTAGCCCTGTAATGCCCCACAACACTCCCTACATTATTACGTATGAGGCGCCAGCGGCGAACCTAGGAAGTTTTTTTATAAGCCATAAATTATTTAAAGGTGGTTTACATATAGATGTGTAATATTTTTTTTGTTCAGTTCGAATTGAGTTAGATCATTTCTAAGAAAAACAACCACTTAATACTGATGTACAATGATTAATTTTTTTTTACTAAACTACAAGTTGCATATATAATAACGTACTTCTCTTAAACTAAACTTACACTATACCAAGTTAATGTAGTAGCACCCGGTTGTTATTGATTTGGTTGTTATTTACTAAGTGTTAGACTCTTTTATAAACTTGCATGTGATAACAAGTACTCTTCAACTAATTAAATATTCAATGTTTTAAAAGGGAAGAAAAACTAAAATGCTTATAACCAAAGCTTAAATAAAATAAACACTGTTTTAAAATATAACCTTACTAAAATGGTAAAAAGAATGAGCAATAGAAAACAAATTTTAGAAAATATAAATAAATTAACGAAAATTTTAAATTTATACCAATAAAATTATCATTAGACTATAGAGGTATAGAGCTATGAAATTGGCAAAAATACTTACATCCTTTAAAATCAGTACCTTCAAGTTAAAAGTAAAAAAACAAAAAAAAAATATGATATTTAAGTTTCTGATTTACCCTTCACATGAAAACAAATGACACATATCTTCTTTTATTCTTTCATCTCATCCATGCTTAAAGTAAAACATCATAGAAGCTTGCAAGTTTGCAACAAGCAAATGAGTGATAATAACAAATCTCCGGATCAGACTCATCTTCACTCTACCTCTTACGTCTTCTTGATGAAGAAGACAATGGGGTCCGATTCCAAATTTTTATGAGGGGTGTTTGATATTTTCACATATGTTTAACACCACATGTTAAATTTTTAAGGGGGTGGCCGCCCCCCTTAAGTTGGCCGTAGGCCCCCTGGAGGCGCTTTAGGCCAAAAAATTTCCACCAATGTTATATCCCGAAGTACTTATTTTTACCCCGATACTTTAAATGTTTATATATATTGATCTCGCCCCCGTGTAAAAAAAGTTAAATGTGTTATATATATATATATTGAGCTCGCGGCTCGCCCCCGTCAATTATAAACGACACGTATACTAGTTGGGTAGTCGGGTACTCGGTTCATTAGTCCATTACAATTTAAACCCAAGTAACAAATTCTTAGACTAAACTACACATTAGCCCATTAATTTAATTGGGTAGTGGGCCACAAAAACCCAACTACACATTACCGCAACGTTGTAATTCTTTTTTAAGGTACCCACAATTTCTCTCGTATTATCATATATTTTAGATCTTTGTTTTGTTAACACTTATCTAGTTTTTATATGTGTTAGTTGAATCATTTGTTTGAATGAAGAAATTTAGACATCTAGTGTTGTTATTGTTTGACCCGACCCGAATCAAATTTTCAACCCGAAAAATATAACCTGAAACATAGCGATAAGAAAAAAAAAATCGGGTCTTGTAATTTTCAGCCCCCGTGCTGAAAATGTTCAGGATCCGCCACTGTGATTCAAGTGAGAAATCGAACAAGTTATCGTTGCAAACATAACATATCTAATGATGAAAGATATTATATGAGGTATTAAACATTAAATTCATCTTTAATTTTAACCGTAGTGTCATGAATGAGATAACATTCACATGATATAAATGTCTTTGAAAACTTCAACTATTACACATAGTGTTAGCTAGTGTTAATGTTAGTAGTTTAAAGTGCAACTCCAACCCACATGTAAATCATCTTAGGTCGATTATTATACATAGTATGTTTGTTTTATCTTTACCAAACACATAACAAGTTATTAAAAATTGTGTTTGTTTACTTGGCACATGCTAGCAATATTTATTATACTAGGTTTAATACCCGTGTATTACACACGGATTAAATAATAATATTTATAAAAAATCTTAATCATTATATATGTTTAAAGATTTGTAAATATTTAATATTTAAGGATTTTGGCTTCATCAATTCATGCATGGTATAAATGCCACTTAATTTTTACATCCTCAACTTTCTATTATAGAACAAAAAAATTTCCTCCAAAAAATTACCCCATAAAACCTTAAGTTATTAGATTAAGGCATATATATATATATATATATATATGTTCCATTTTTTTCCACTTTGTGTGATAACATTTTTGTATACTATGTTATAAAACGCAAACTATGAAACCAAACTGTTAGTGACGATTCAGTTTTAAATTTTAGTGATTTGGTTTCGACTTCCGATAATAAAAAACTATTACAGACGGTTTAACCTAAAAAATGTTAAAATCGGTAAACACCCTTACTTAGTTACTTGTAAGGTTATTTGTTAAATCTTTATATAATATAGCAAAACCAAAAAAGCTTATGTGGCACCATTTTAAAGCTTCTGGCTTATGTGGCATCATTTGAGAATTTATCTCATAATAATGATTTTTTTTATTTAAAATATGTATATAAAATATATTATAATAAAACTAATTACATTTTTGGTCCCCTAATATTTTGGAGAATTATGAAAAATTTAAAAGTATTTATACTTTTAACCCTCTACTACAAGGGGTGTACATGAGTCGGTTTATATTTGATAGGGTGTGAAAATGAAACTTATGGATAAAATTAATAATAATATACAATTAAAGACCTCAGTGTTTTATAAATATACATAACTTTTTTATATGGATTTTAAAAAAAAAATAAACTACATCATAAAACTGAGCATTTTATTCTCTTTAATTTGAGTATAATATTGCTATACTAAAAATTTAATTTTTAAAAATATATTTCGTGTTTCGGTTTACCACGGTTTTGTTTCAAAACTTATTGGAACATTCATGAATATTCTTAAAAGCATCACTTGAATGTTGTGTTCCCGAGCGTAGCACGGGCACTAAACTAGTAACTAAATATTAGTAAGATTTTAATGGTTTTATTGTTTCGGTTAATTAAATAAATGAAAATTGTGATCACTTAAAAATCACAAATACAATCTAAATATTTTAATACGTTGTTTGTAAGTGGGGAGTTGATGTGTTTCTAGAAGTCGTCTTTTCACCACGGGCCAATTACCTTGTTTGCCACTTCCGTTACCACCACAAGTAACTCTTATTTTTCTTTATTATTTATAAAACTAAATTAGTATCCGTATATATTTTTTGATGACATATATTATTATAAGTTATTATAAAGAAGTATAATACATAAGATTTCTAGTACAATCATAATACAATAAATATTGGTATCAAATCTATTATTAACATATTTTCTGTTAAACCAGTTTGAATATTTACAAATATTTTCTAACCAATTACACATTAACTAAAGACTTTTAATAAAGATGTTTAGCAAAATCCATATATATGCTAAAACAAAAAAGATCATTTAGGATATATAATTGAAAATGTATAAACTTCATACCTTATCATCTAACTAACAAAGTTAATCCACCAAATCAATGCTTATCGGGTTATTTCGAATACAGAACATACGATGATACGCGTTGAAAGTTTTCATTAGATTAAATTAGAGCATGACGCCTAAACAATATCATATGTGGAGTAGCTAAAATCTTGACATGTGTATGAGTTGTTTAATTATTAGAATAGATTTGATTTGATGAGTAAGTTATCAAGAAAATCGGCCAATAATAATTCCTACTATGATCTATTGACCGAAAATAATTCTAATTGTGATTGTATTTTTTTGCTACAATGATCTCAATTTTTTCACTATTTTGCCTAGAATGATCCAAATTGAAAAACACTTAGGGAGCAAGGAGTTGTGAGGCGAGGAGGGAACGAGGTGGAGGAGAAGAGGCTCGTGGACGAGGTTGGCTCCTTGTTGTGGAGCTCTTGAAGATGGAGATGTGAGGGGACGAGGAGGGTTGACGAGGAGGTGGCGACGAGTACCGCTCCCCTTCCGGCGAGATGTTGATGAGGATGATCCTCGTGTGGGTACTCGCCCACCACTCTGTCCCCCCTTAGGCCCTGTTTGTTTTTGCCTCTTTTTTCTGAATAGAGAAAAACGTCTGATTTGATCAGACGTGAGGCTGTTTTTTTTTCTGGTATTAATAGCATCTGAACCAGTAAGAGTTTTTAGTAGGTCTGAAAATCTCTTAACAAAAAAAAAACATACGTTTGTCTCCGGCCTCCATTAACTTCTAACCCGGAGACTAGGCTCCATCTCCGACGACTAGAGGTTCGTCTTTAGCCTCCACCTCTTAATGATTCAGATTTCAAACATTTGAACCACCTCTTAACATTCAGATGTGGTATTTGGATTCAGACTTAAATCTATTAAAAAAACAAACGGGGACTTAAGCCATTAAATTTTTTTGAAATTTCAAACTAATTTTGTAAGGATGTTGATCTGGAGGATAATAAAATTCAACTGATGTAAAAATTACCTTTAGTCAATCGTTAGTTTGAACATAATATAGATTATTTAGGCTTAAAACATTAGTTTGAAGCACCAACTAAGTCGACACATCTGTTTGTTTGTCGACTTTAGCAAATGTTTATGTAGATGCCTTTTTCTCTAGCTTGTTGAATCAAATCTAAAAATAATTATAAAATCGTGAGTAAATATAAATTAATAGGTTTTAAATACATTATACTATATTAGATTCTGAATTTATAATTAAGTATGGTACCAAGAGATTTGAAAAGTGGATTTACACCACATGGACATCCACCGTACAGCTTGGTCCACATAGTCATTGTGAACTAATTTAATTTAAGTTTATTTTAAAAATTTAAGTTTATTTTAATTTAAGTTTAGTCATTGTTGACCGTCAAATAGACCTTTAATAGTCATTTCTTTAATTTCACATTAATACAACCATATATTGATGTAAACTATTAATAAAATTGAAAAGGTATATTTTATCAGGATCTTAAATAATTTTCTATGTGTTGTTTATTATTTGCTTTAATAGTTGATTATAGTATAAGTTTAACGACAAACTTAGAAATGACTTTCACTAGGTAAAATTTGAAACAATTCATGTAAGTAGTGTTCCAGATCTAAAAGATTTAACAACTTATTAAAATGTCAGTAACTTCAAAGAATAAAAGAGTTTTAGATGAAAATGATAAAAGTGAGCAAAAATAAGAGAACGAAAAATCGATTCACTTTAAATCAAAACAAAAGTGCAAAATTACAAGTGAAAACATGATTTGTAATGATAGAAGCCATGGACAACTTTTAGTTTTGACTTTTGAAACATTACAATAAGCAAAACTTAGTACAAATAAAAGTCAAAATTCTCAAAATAGCCTTTCTGAACAAAAAAAATATTATACATTGTCTCTTTGACTTTTTATGTAAAAAATTACCATTTATAGATGGTTGTTTGACAAGATAATCAAAATGGATATTTTTTAATTGTTCAACTAACCTATCTAGTTGTCTGATTAGCATATCTAGCCGTTCGACTAGCATCCTTGTAAGCGAGTTAGACTAGCTAAAACTTAATGATCATATTTGGCTTAGAAAAATGAAAATGACAAAGGGTGACATTTTTTTCTAGTAAAAATGGTTAATTTGAAAAGTTTCTCGTAGATAAAACTAGATGACGTCACTATAAAAACTAAAAGAAACTACCAACAATTAAACAAAATTAAAAAGGAAATTAACTGCAACATGCAACACATAGTAAACTCCACGTTAACTAGGGTGAATGCTCAATGTGCTTTGGAGAACCGGAATCCTCAGATCACGTGTTGTTAAAGTGTCTTTTGGCAGCTAAGATTTGGTCCAAAATTCTTTGGCGGTGCGGCTGAATCGACTCGAGGGCTTCTACGATAAGAGATAGAATTGACGAATATTGCCATCTAAATGGCTCAGAGAGTTACAAAGAATGGGCAACGATGATTTTAATGGCAACCACTTGGTTTATACGAATCTAGTTTATATTTAAGCCTCAGTCTCTGTGTGGATGATGTGATTGATAAGATCAAAGTGAACTCTTTCGTTTGGATCAAATACCGGGCAGGTCGATTGGACGAGGTTTGGCAAAACTCGGCGAGTTATCACAATAGTTGTTCTTTGTTTGTTTTTTTTAAGCATGTGGTGGTTGGACTTTGTTGTAGTTTCTTCATGTCCTAGCATCTTCCTAGTGGCCTTGATTTTATTTAATAAAGTGCCGTTAAAAAAAAACTCCACGTTAACTTGCAAAACACGTACACTAAGATAAACATAACGATGTAAATTAATAATGCTAAAGGAGTGTGGTTAAAGTCAGCATGAGTAGCTAGCTTGGTGTTGAAGAAAATCAAGTATGAACGCAACTTGAGGGATTTTTTTCCCTTAAAAACTTTACTTTTAAAACACAACTTGAGATGTCAATTAAAGGAACAGTTAACGTTATTCATAACACATAACATATAGATTCTAGACGGTAAAACTAAAGACATTAATTAGAACTCTCATATATTCATTCACGTGCATAGCCTTCGAGTCTTCGATCTGTATTGGTCAAGAAACTTACAAGTTCATAATATATAGATTGTAGACACATAGCACACATATCAATCTCAAAATGTGTTTTGTACTAAGATATCTTATTAACACTAAGACAAGTGCATGGTTTCAATGTTGTCACGTTATGGATCTAAAAAATGTGACTCACCAACACGAACATAATACATCTAATTAATACAAGAACATTTACTCGTAAACCATGATACTCCGACAACATTATTCCAACTCCTAAAAATTTGGTTCAAGAACTCCAATACAATATATAGAGATAGACCAATAAATATAATTATGTAAATGCATGCCTACTCAATCAACATGTGAAATGCAATGGCAACTGAGTAGCTAATAGATAAAAAACGAGGGTTCAGATTCACAAATCGATATGTGACACCTCGTTTTAGGACAAGACACATAAGGCAATATAGCTCCATGGATTGATTTAGAGTCAAGGGATGGAGCTTGAACTATTATTTCCACCCTTAATAGATAAGCCAAGAGAAGTAGTATCACCTAATGTATATACCAAATATACATTGAACACTAGAAAGTAATTGTCAAAAGGTTAGTGAATAGCCAAAGAGATTGAAGATCGATATATTGGTAACACATAATTGTCTGGAGTTGAAAAATATTACTAATTACAATCTACATAATAAATCCTTAGATGATAATTCATAGTAATATCTGAATGTCGAGAAAGTACGTTGTTGGCCAAGTGAAACCGGTGTTCATAAAGGCGACTTATGTTAATGTGATATAAATGATCAAGTGAGTGTTCCTATTTTAACAAGTGAAGATAATCATCCAAGAAGAGAGATGAAACTCTAAAAGCCTGAAAAATAGCTCAAAGTTTACTAGCCCTCAAGTGCCAAGTATGTATTAAAAGATCTCGAGTGATAACAATATAAAAGCGTGTGCAATTTTGTAATATAAGTGAATAAAAATCATAAACATGATAACCAAATAGATATGTCTAAAAATACTCTTTAAGACAAAAGTATGTATCAAAGCTTGGAAATTAAGCTAATGTCAAGTTGTTTGACTTCTATGTATGTATTTGGCTAATGCAACATTAAATGTCAATGGATTGAATTGAACCATATATACATAATAACATATACATTGTCTTTGTCTAATCATCATGCAATATATGAAACCTTGCTGGTATCTAAATGACATATATATATCCCATCTGTTTAAGAAACATTAAGTAAATGAATAGTAATAAGTTTGACTACCAAACTAAGCCTTTATAGACAAGGTTTTATAAAAAATAATACTCTTGATCGACCCTATATGCTTCCACATTCACCTAACAATATTGACATATGGAGAATCATGCACTTAATTGTATACAATGACGGTTCATTAGTTATGGCCAATAATTTCAACTTACATAATAATTGCATTCTATCATACTAACAAATATATGGGGAGCTCAATATCGTACGAAAAAGACCCATGAAAGAGCACATGAACAAAAAAGGATTTAGGCTACTAAGTAGCCATATGATTTTAAATTTATTCATTTCTTTATATATTAATTAGTGCATTGCCAACGACCTTATAGCTCAATGGCATTTGGGGAAGTGAAGGATTTGGATGAGTGGCCAAGGTCATGAGTTTAAATCCGGATCTCAGGGGGTTTTTCACACTTAGGCGTTCGGGTGTGGTTTCCTTCTTGACTGTAGGTGAGCCGGGGGTCCGACTTCGCCATTGGTGGGGTTACCCCTACTCAAGTAACCGGGTTAGGGGGTTATCAAGATCCGTGCCTTGCTTTGCTGTTAAAAAATATATTAGTATATTTATCTATTATTCTACTTTAAAAGTGAGTTTGAATTTCTTTAAAAATAATTCAAACAACTTCAAATTATCAAAATATATAACTTTCTTCTCCATAGAGGTAAAAAGTATATTAAAAAAAATTAAATTTCTCTTTTCGTTTTAAAAACAAGAAATTCATGTAATTAACATGCGATTAAAGCCAAACTAACTATGCTATGTAACGATCCAATAGAACGTTTTGACAGAGTTAAACATTGTTTCTTAATAAAATATATAAATAGTCATAAACACATACAAGTTATTTGTAGAAAATATTTACTTTATTATTTTATATTCATATTTTTGAAATAATTACAATAAACAGGTCAAAGAGGATAACGAAGATGATGAAGACCCGTCTATAGACCAAAGTACCATTTTATTAATCGGGCACATGATGACTTGTGGCAATTTAACAAAAAGAAAAAGATTGTTTTTTGACCCGACAATTAATGCTACATTGGTGTCCGCATGTGATGCAACATGGATGATGGAACACATTTTTTTTACCGGCGAAACGAATAAAGACCGTTTATTCAGAGTAATCAAATGACGAAATACGACCTCTTACGCTCTGCGAACACAGACAACGTTGGGTAGTCCAAGTCCACGTCCACCAATTTCGGAGAAAACTTGTCTCCAATTCGGGGAAACCCACTAACCCGTTCGTCCGTAGGCACGACAACAAGCTAGCCGTAAAAACCTTTTAGCTCAGAGATCGAACTTGTGTTGTCACAAGTCTCCCTTCATTATCCCAATTTGCTCATTTCAAAGTAATACTAGTGAGAATTGAACTTGGGTTTCTTTTGTAGAATCCAAGTCTCTTACCTTCACACCACATTGAAAGTTGCGAACACGACATCTATGCGGTGGTTTTAAGAGTATAATGAGACATGGGCAGTTATGATCAGTTTTGAGACAAAATCGTGAAAAAACCTAAAACACAATTAAAACATAAAAGTTTTATTTGTTTTTTAAAATTTTCGTAACATACAAACATTTTTCTTTTTGTCCTTCAATTATGTGATTAATCCTTTTATTTAGTTTTTTTCTTAAATGCATATATTTCTAAGTTGGATTTTAATACTTACACAACATAAAAGAAAGTTTAATGTGTCAATAAATAACAATACAAATCAGATAATAATAACTATATAAGATTTAATATTCCTTAATGTTTTATAGTATTGAATGAATATGTTTTCTATAAATATTCCTTAAGCATTCGTGTCTTGAAAGGTTAGTCATGAATTACCTACAAACACAAATGTTTTACAAGCGAATAAAAATCCAAAAAGTAATTATGTTCGACACAAGTCTCACTGCTTACTTTAATTTGTCAACTTAAATGAATCTTAATTTAAAAGATAATTTGAGTTAAACTTTACTAAACATATATACTCTCACAGGTCTCAACCACTATATGTCTACATAGAAGAAAACACAAGCTGAGAAATCTACAGGTTAACACAAACACAACTACCAATAGATAATTGAGTTATTGGATTTAATCACTTTCACCTATTGGTTATTGGTTGTTGTCACCTTTAAGTATCACTTTGGCCAATATAACTCCCAACTAAACACTTTGGTGTCTGTATCACCAAAAGTTAACAAAAAATTAACCAAAAGTGACTTGAATTGGTTAACTTTTGGTGATACAGACACCAAAGTGTTTAGTTGGGAGTTATATTGGCCAAAGTGATACTTGAAGGTGACAGCGGCCAATAACGAATAGTTGAAGGTGATTAAATCCAATAACCCTAGATAATTTGAAAATAACATGTGAAATTGTCTGTGAGTAAAGAAGATAATTATTTAAAAACCTTTTTTCTATTAGAAACTTTTTTTTTAAATTGTCATATATATTATATAAATTGAGTTTTCCATGCGAAGCGTAAAAACTCACTAGCTAGTGCACATCACATGTCTTAAAGAAAATGGTAATTTTGTCCGAGCCATAATTACGCATATTAGGTAAATAATTACTTAAGTTATATAATAGTTATGCGTTATTATACAATTATTACGCAAACTATCCTAAATAAGTTATATGAAAATTACTCATGCTATATGCACAACACAAAAAAATATAATTTTTTTTAAGTATAGCAATAGCATACACAAATTAAATGCTTAATGTTATAGTACGTGTTTGATTTTAAAAAAAATATCGTCGTATAAATAATTATGTACGTTTAAAATACACGAGGGCATTGGTGAGTTATATATGATTAAAAAGCTTAAAGTCAACTTGTTGGTTTTTTCTAACTTATTAATAGGTTTAATTTCTTATAGCATATCAAATATTACCTAGTGTATAAAGGCTTTAAGAATTAAGATGACATGTGTTAAAATATTTTTTTATATATTATAAATATAGATATGTAATGAATATAGTATTAATATATAGTTAAAAACTATATTTTTTAATGACAATTTGAATCATTTACGGGTTACCGGTCGCATTATAATCTTCATTCATCTATAAAGAAAAAACACAACTTATGTGAGAAAATCCATGGTCCAACTAGAAAATCTTTTTTTGTGTCACAAATAGTATTTGAACCCAAGATTTCATTATTTTACTAGTTTTAAGTACCTTACCTCTCATTCACTTGGTTGATGACATTAACAACTAAAAACCATATGGGTGTTTATTATTTGATAGATCGAATATCCATATGATGCTAGGCAGTGAAAAGGAATGAGTCTACTTCTTTACTGGATTGATTAGTTACTTGAAGAAGTAAACAAGATAATCACTATATCTTAGTGTTTTCTTCTTGTATTTGATATGAACGGAAAGAGAAACAAAGCTAATTCCATAGGAGAAAAGCTTAGTTTGGGTTGTAAAGAAAATTCTTTATACATAAGTTTATAAAGGGGTTGGGCAAGTAACGTGTCAATTGTTAGTTTTAATGTGAATCATGTTAAAATGGGTTTCGAGTTTGATGGACATAAGTCCGAGACAAACATAGAATATTTTAGAAAGAAAGTATCAAATGGTGATGAAATTTATTGTTGTGACATACTGAACAAGTGATAACGTGAGTCATTTGGTTGTTTTTAGGGTGCGTGTGGTAATGCTTTTGAATTTTTGATTAGTTTGAGCAAATCGTGATGTCATGTAAGAGTCAGTTAAGTAAGGATTTTGATCACACTCCATATAAGGTGCAATTAAGTGACTAAGTGTGAGAAAAAATGTATTAAAAAATTATACGCTAATCGATGACTGTGATTGAAGAAACATTTAACTAAGGATCGGATTCTCACGCCCATAGTGATGCCATTTTAACTCCAATGTCCACGAATGTACGATTAACATTAATGCTTCAACGTTGAAGATGTGTGCAAGTGGTGTGTGACAGTAATGGTATCATTGGTGTAAAAGTGAGGAAATTGGTTACAAATCCATATTACACTCCTGCCGATTTTATTTCTCATGTTATAACTTAGTTCCCTGAAAGGCTAACATTCTTGCTTGCCGAGTTAAACTTTAACATATTCATCCCCACATTTGTTGCTCTTCAGAAGAGAATGTTCATATTGTTTCTCTTACATGTCCTTTATGCTCTCAACATTTGTTTATTATGTGCTAGTGAGTTTTGTTAGCTCTTTGCGTAAACTTTCCTTGTTTTTGCCCTTTTCCTTTGTTGATCTTCTTAGAGAAGTTACTATTTGAATGTTGTTTGTTTTGTTTGTTGTTGTTTACTGATTTATTTATTTTTGCAACTTCCATAGTTTCATGCCGAATAAAATTCCTCCGCCTTCCAAAAACGAAAAAGAGCATTTATGATAGATTCATCTTCCTTATCCGTATAATTACATTAAAATTTGCTATAATTTTCTCTCAGTTTTAATTAAATAGTATTTTTTTCAATTTATCATTACTTTATTTCTCTCATTTACTCATAACCACTTAAAAAATATTAAAATTTCACCGATGAACAATGTATTTCTTAAATATACAGACGCACAAGAACTTTTCGAAAATTTTCTCTTATCTACTTACAACCTGTTCATAAATTGTAACGAACTCACTTGCATAATTATATTAACTCCGATACAAATGTTGTAACTTCTAACTCTAAAAATCCATAATATATTATATTAAAACTTTATAACAGAATCGCACTTAAAAAACATTATTTAGGTGATCAACCAATACATACCCTCCATATAACATATCAATTTCGAAAATACAAGTCAAAATCCCAAATCCATCATCATCCTTTGTCCATAAATCAAAGTACCGTTATATACTTGCACTAGTTATTAGACCCGTGTGCCACACGGGTTGTAGATAAGCAATTCATACAATAAAATTTATTTGTTCCTGACAAAAATGACGCTAAACATATAATTATTACACAATATATGAAAAAACAAAATAAAATAAATATATCATAAAATAAGTCACATGTGACATATTAATTCTTTCAATACTTTAAAAAAAACTAACACACCCACTTTTAACACTAAACTTTATACACGAGTACTAAATGAGTTTGAACAATAAAAAAATTAAATAATACTTATGTATACAACTATAATTACTAAAATGACTTATTACATTTGTTGGTTATGCTAACATATCCTAACAAACGACATATGTATATCAATCTATAAAGTTGCATGAAACCCAACTTATTTTTGGTCGTCGAATAAAGGTCGTAAACCGCATATAGAATGATTTGCAATAATCATCCGGGTGCGATATAACCTAATAACACCAACTAATCCTCAATCCTTGCTTGCTTTGGACTCTGGAAACGACAAACAATTGTCCATAACTGAAACCCGGTCGTGGAAGATACAAACTTACACGATCAAGAGATCAACTTAATATATGTTAAAGTCAAACCTTAACCTTCTAAGAGTTTATATAAAAAACAATAGCAAGTAGTGGCATTAAGAAAACTACATCAAACCTCAACTTTATCTAACAGTGTGTGACTATTAAAGAGTAGCAATATTTAATACCCAAACCACTCTAAAGATTCAAATGAGATTTTTAATACTTCAAAGTTAGGTATCGATCTTCAATAGAATAAAAAAAGGCAGCATATTCAAATACGATTTTGCATCGAATAGAAAATTTTAGGCTCATTAATTATAAAATAGATGGTTTAAAGAGCAAATAATATATATTAGAATTCGATAAAGAAAATGATTATTACTTGATTAAGCAAACATCAAACATACTATAAGTGAAACCTTTAGAAAGCAATATACATGATATTAAGGAAGACAAACCTGTAAGTCACATTCTTATAGATCTGCAAATCATCTTCTACCTTGAGTTCAATAGCTAAATATTTCATATTCTACAATTTTGCTTCATCATCATCATTTCTACAACTACCATCGCGTCGTAAAAATGCCTATTCAGTAAAAAAATACAACTATAGAATTATTTGCAAAATTCAGGTTGACCCAAGTTAGGTACATACAATAGTATAAAAACTCAAACCTTCAACCTTCATTAAAACTATTCTAATACATTACCTTCTACTTAGTTGTTACTAATGTCTTCACCCTTAACCCCCTTCACATTCACTGCACACGTATCATCCATGACCTTTTGTTTCTTGTTTTGCTACACTTTCTTTTTTAATCTGTCCAAAAAGAAACATTCTCTGTTTTATAAATGAATAGAATGAATATAACAGTCGTTGATCAGCCCATTTACTCAGAAACTGACTCATTTACATTAGGCATCAAGGTATGAATTCATATTGTTCCCACTACCCAACAATTAGGGTATCCAGTTCACCAATGAATTAAAAGCTCTTTGCATGGCACTGAATTAATATACCTATTATTCACCAAATCAATTAGGAAGTGCAGACCTAACACAAAGCAACTGAACAGGTTCTAGCTCGATATCGTCAAGTATTCTTGACTATTGCATGGGAACAGGTTCATCTTGTTTATACTAAAACAACACATTACATTACAATCAAAGTACTATTTTCTACATCATGTTCTAAAAAAAAGACTTCTTCCTATGCCCCACTTGCATTACAAATCTTGTTTGTGTTTGAAGATTGGCAAAGTAAATCTTGTCCGGTTTAAAATCAAGTTGTAATGCTAAGCAACAACTTTAAGTTAAATTACTTAAAAAATTATCTATACAGCAGACTTGTAAAATGAACACATAAGAGACGCGCCTAACACGGGTCGGGATTAGTACCTCAATGACATATATAGAAGTACTATATTTTTTAACAAATCGACAGATTTGCAAGCACACATTGATCTAATTAAACTTACAAATTACTACAATACAACACAATAAAATTCAAAGCATTCTTAGGTAGAGAGTTATATGTGTTTTTGGGTGAAAGGGGTTGTATTTAAAAAATATTGAATTGGAATTGTAAAAGTTTTGAAGATAAGAAAATATGTTGTATCTTTTAACCTATATATGATTAATTATAAAAAAAATACATGATTAAAAGCAAGCTTAGCTAAATCCGGTGTTAGTAATCAAGAACTGAATTTGGTTTATATATAATTAATAAAATAATGATAAAAAATAAAAACTTTACACTAAATGTTTCAGTCTCTTACTATTTCCACATTGTAACTTCTAATAGAACTTCCATCATTAAGTCCGGAAACCATGTGATGAAGAATCACCTGTCAAGATATATAATAAACAATGAATATTAGTTTCATTTTTTTTGGCTACAATTCATCCTTAGACGTAAAGTTATAACTACTATTATTATCCAATTGAGAATGTACATTATAGGAGGGAAATTGAAGCCACATAACAAAGTATAAGAAGTTCAATAATAATTTAAAAAATGCATATACAAAATATGGTGAAATACACTTAAAGACTCACTTTGAACAGAGGGCATACTGGTGTGAAACTTAGCAGCAAGCATGCTTTGGAGCCATGGCCTCCTACAAACTTAACACCATGTGTGTTAGTTTCATATCCATTTAATAGCTATTATGCATCCTTAAAAATATGAATCCTTTTGCTTTTATATGCATAATTAAAGCACTTACAGGGGTGGGAGCCACTTTTTTCTCCTAAAATCTCAACCGAGATTTAGATATAATCTTTACATTGTCTTGTATTATTTCTTTTCCTGAATCTATCATACAAAAGGCCAAGAAAATAAAATAAGCCATCAGTGAAAGTTTTGTAGCTCTAATTGAAATGCAAAAAAATAAAAAATAAAAAAAATGCAATTCAAATATGTTGAATTGTATTGTGCCTAAGCTCCAAGACCTACAAACACAGTTCTGACCATTAGGTTATGGCCATGGTTGTCAAGCCTTCTCCATTGCAAAATCAACACATAAGATAAGAAATGATACATACTTCAACAAATGACACAAAAGAAAAAAATTTAAGGAAATGTAAAGATTTAGAAAATACTCATTAAATTAGAAAACAGAAATTAATTTAGGTGAAGCAAAAAGCAAAAAATTAAACATCATACCTAGCAGTCATAAACGAACTTGTTGCTTTAATTATATGCTTCTTGGTTTATCAACTTCATGAGAAACCTTCATAACCGAATCTTGCTCCAAAAGATATTGCAAGTTACATCTGATTGAGAAAGATATGAACTACAAATTAGGGTTAGGGTTTATGGAAATATAGATCTGCAGCAAAATTATACAAAGAACTAAAAATACACCAAATTTACCGGAAGAAGCTGTGAAGGAGGGTCGGCGATTGTTGAAACAATAACCATCGGAAGGGCTTTGGTTTTTCGAACCTGCAGCAAAATTATACAAAGAACTAAAAGTACAAAGAATCTACCTGGAAATGTTGTCGAGAAGATTAAAGCAACGCCTAACTTTGGTAGAAATTTAGCATTTTGAAGAACAGATCGGTGACATGCAACAGCAAAAACAAATTAGGGTAAATTGAACAACGTCGTATATCAATAAATCAAAGAGAAAACATGATAAAGGGGTATAAATTAAACAAAATCATGGTAGAATTAACCTGGATCCAATAACAAAGGGTAGATCGGTGAGATTTACAAACAACAGCAAATCAAGTGTAAGATTCAGTTAATCAAAATCAGAAAAAAAGAGCATAACTTACGATCTGTTGAAGATTTACTTACAGTGAAGATGGAGTCGAAGAAGGAGAGAGGAAGAGAATCGGAAGAGAAGGTGAAGAAAATGAATGGACTGGAGAGTTTCTTGCCTTTTGAAATTCAAAACCAAATAATGAAGAAGCAGATGTGTGAAGCAAATGAATGGACGGCATTTAATTTAACATAAGAAGGCATGACATCATCTTCTCACAAAATATATACTCGTGGATACGCTGCTTGCTTGACACGTCATCTTTATGACGTCATCACGAACACTCCTTTAGTGGAGTAGTAAGATAAGATGCATCTTGTTCATCTTCAACCTTTTTTTAATTTAAAACAAAAATCACAAACTTCCACGAAACTTAACACACACATACATACATACATACATACATACATACATACATACATTCACTTTCTCCCTCTTCCATCTCCTTTAATTTATCAGATCTCAATTCTCCTCTCCTCATTTTTTCTCTCACCAATTTACACTAAACCCTAACACACAAATTCAAACATCAATCCAACCTAAATCTCTCATCTTCAACTTAAAAAGCTTCTTCATTTCCTCTTTAAAGGTGGTGATTTGCATATAAACCCTCAAATCACCACCAAAATCACCCCCAAATGGGTGGTTGCACCTCTAAACCCTCTTCAAGATCCAAACTTTCAGCTCATTACGACATCGATATACCAGATAAAGATGATAACGACCATAAAAATGTGACAACCAACCTTGAAATTGACGTCGGAAAAAAATCCCCATTTTTTCCGTTTTACAGTCCAAGTCCAGGTCGGAACTGGTTCTCAAAAAAATCATCTCCGGCCAAGTCTCCGGCGCCGAATGCAAGTTCCAATTCGACGCCGAGGAGATTTTTCCGGCGGCCGTTTCCTCCGCCGTCTCCGGCGAAACATATTAAGTCGGTTTTGGCTCGACGCCACGGTTCGGTGAAACCGAACGAGGCGGCGATACCGGAGGGAGATGAAGTTGAAGGGGTTTCTGGGTTGGATAAAAGTTTTGGTTTTTTGAAGAATTTTGGGAGCAAATATGAGATTGGTGAAGAAGTGGGAAGAGGGCATTTTGGGTTTACTTGTAAAGCTAAGTTCAAGAAAGGGGAGTTTAAGGGTCAAGATGTTGCAGTTAAAGTTATTCCAAAGTCAAAGGTTTGTTTGTTGAAAATTGGGTTTGATTTGTGTTTATGGTTATTGATTTTGTGGGATTGAATGCATGGTTTGATCTGTTTGTTGCAGTGATCAGATCCGAAGTTGATTTGATTAGAATATTAGATCATAGTTCATGTAATTGTTGAAATCTGGTTTATTTCATTTTAGTTGTTGACTTTCAAAGTTGTTGATTTAGTTTCTTTTTAAGGAAATTGAGCTGACTTGAGTAGTTGGAGCCTGTCAAATTGTCATTATTAGGTTGTACATCATATGGGCTGTTGAATTGATATTGTGGCATCAATTTGTCTGCAAAATTTAATGAATTTTTTTTAATTTTGAGAACCCGGAAAATTCGTAGGACCGTCAATACCCTGCTAATCAACGGGATCTTGCCCGTTAATGGAATGCTTGCGGTAAAAAGTTTTTTAATTTGTATTTTTAAAAATCTTTGTGTAGATGACAACAGCCATAGCTATTGAAGATGTGAGAAGGGAGGTAAAGATATTGAGAGCTATGACAGGACATAAGAACTTAGTGAAGTTTTATGATGCATACGAAGATAACGAAAAAGTATACGTTGTTATGGAGTAAGTTCTGCAATTATATTACCATTCTTAATGTTCTTCTATTTTTCTTAATTGTTTTGCAACTTAAATGTGTCAAATTGTTTTAGGTTATGTGAAGGCGGGGAGCTTTTAGATAGAATACTTTCAAGGTAACATTATTATTGCTTTTGAGTCTCGAGATTGCATAAATCTTTGATAGATGCCAAATTGAGTAAATGAATTGGGTCGGAAATATGTATTTCAGAGGCGGGAAGTACTCTGAGGATGATGCTAAAGCTGTATTGATACAAATATTAAGTGTGGTCGCGTTTTGTCATCTTCAAGGTGTTGTTCACCGCGACTTGAAACCAGAGGTAACAGCTTTACTACGTTATACATTTAGATCACTAAACTTTTATGTTCTATATAGTTTTTGTTTGACCATTTTGAATTACTACACCAGAATTTCTTGTTTACATCCAAGGACGAAAATTCACCGCTTAAGGCCATAGATTTCGGTTTGTCAGACTTCGTTAAGCCTGGTAATCCCTCTCTACGTACATATACGTACATGTTTCTGTATATATATGTTGGTCTTGTTTCTTCCATTGTATTTTGACTTATGTTTTAATGGTTATCAGATGAAAGGCTTAATGATATTGTGGGCAGTGCATATTATGTGGCACCTGAAGTTCTACATAGATCATACAGTACAGAAGCAGATGTATGGAGTATCGGTGTTATTGCATATATCCTACTTTGTGGCAGCCGTCCTTTCTGGGCTCGATCTGAATCCGGGATCTTTCGGGCTGTTTTGAAAGCCGATCCAAGTTTTGATGAAGTACCCTGGCCCACATTATCATCCGAGGCCAAAGATTTTGTCAAACGGTTATTAAACAAGGATCCTAGGAAAAGATTGACAGCTGCTCAAGCCCTCAGTAAGTGTCTTTGGTTCATTAAAAAGACGGTTAATTTATCATCTTTAACTGATTGTAACATGATGTGATATGGAACAGGTCATCCATGGATTAGAAATAATGCTAATGAAGTTAAAGTGCCTCTTGATATATCTATATTGAGGCTCATGAAGAATTATATGCGTTCTTCTGCTCTTCGTAAAGCTGCTTTACGGGTGGGTGGTTGTGAATTATTAGCTCATGTTCAATACTACTTTTTAACCAACTGGTGTTTGATGTAGCTATTATTATTTTTAATTAATTTGCAGGCTTTATCCAAGACGCTGACTGTAGACGAGCTATTTTATTTGAAGGAGCAGTTTTCTTTATTGGAACCGAGCAAAAGCGGATCCATAAACATGGAAAATATGAAAGCAGTGAGTAGCCAATGGCTGTTATGACTTTTTTGTTAACTCATGTAAGTGTTCTATTACTAATATTAAATTGAGCTTCTTCATGAACCTTCTCAGGCCTTGACGAAACATGCTACGGATGCCATGAAGGAGTCACGAGTCCATGATTTCCTAGCATCGGTACGCCATTTGATAAATATATTTGTCCCATTAAGACTTATCTATGACATTTATTACCGCATAATGGTCATTATAAATTGTATTTGATGAAATTGGTAAATGAGATTTTAAGCATCTTGAATTTGTATATTTGATATGCATTTTTTGATTTGGTATATATGATATGATGCAGGTTTGTTAGAAGTTTGTTATTTATATTTTCTTATTTATTAACTGCAGCTTAGCGCGCTACAATACCGAAGGATGGATTTTGATGAATTTTGTGCAGCTGCGATAAACATTTATCAGCTCGAGGCACTCGATAGATGGGAACAACACGCTCGTTGTGCCTATGAACTGTTCGAAAAAGATGGCAACCGAGCCATCATGATTGAAGAACTCGCTTCTGTAAGTTAAATGTCACCATATTTCTAAAACCTAATCCTCAAGATATAATTTAAACTTGATTTTTTCAGGAACTCGGTCTCAGCCCATCGGTCCCAGTTCACGCGGTCCTTCATGACTGGATCAGACATACTGATGGAAAGCTCAGTTTCCTTGGTTTTGTTAAATTATTGCATGGTGTCTCAAGTCGGGCCCTTGCTAACAAACCTCAATAACACTTATTTGTTTATGGGGTCGACACGGTGTAAAGATGGTCCGGTCCATTTGAATATGTGTTTGGATTTGAAGTTAAAGATGCAAGATATATCCTTTTATACATCAATATTCTGACTAGAAAAACAAGGAACATGTATGCAATTGCCATTGTATTTGTACTCTGTCGTCGTCATCATCATCATCGAGTAAGTCAAACATACTAACTTGTACTTCGTCCGTTTAAAGTTGTACACTGTTTCGGGCAATGTTGAATCTTGCATTCCTTCAATCTTGCATCCATTTTTAGATCTCAGACCGTAAAGTGACAAATGTAGCAAAGTCACCCATGATATTAGTTATTTAGCATCCAATGATATGTTGGTCCGGTGGTTTAAAAGGAAGGTGGGAGGGTTTTGCCTCTCGAGACGTTTAGGGTTCAAGACTTGTTACTAACGTGGTGATAACTATTAACAACTAATCATCTGTTAAAAAATAGTTATTTAACATAAACACTTCGATGTAGTTTGAAGTCCACCTTATATTAATTCGGAAAATTACACAATTATATTAACTCTTATAATCATTAATCACAAGCTCAATTAGGTTTGATGTATATTCTAATTCAAACTATTAATAATATCTAATGTATCGGCTATTATAAATCGAATACAACTTATTTGATTTATCTATAATTAATTAATTGATATAATGGAGATTATTAATTAACATAATTAGAAAATTAAACTCAACTTGACCGTCTCGTCAACTTATATTCACCGACTTCTGAATTCGGTTAGAACTTAGCACCAAGACAATAAGTCTGAGAGAAAGAAAGAGATTTGAGACAATTATAAGAGGGTTTTTGTGTGATCAACTTGTACTAAAAATGTAAGAAAGTATGTAATTTTACTAAATTTACATTCTTCCATTGTGAATGAAGAGACTTAACGTCCAAGATTAACCCTTGTTAAGTGGATGATCCTTCATGAAAACACACTAATAATGCAAATCAAGTGATAGGTATATCGCTTAAATAATTCATAAAAACCCTTGTTAGGTGGATGATCATTCAACATTCAATTGACGGATCGACAGAATTACCCCAAGCAACTGTAGTACATGATCATACAAAGTAATAAAAAGAAAGCATTTTTCTCAAAACCGGTTAATTTACAGTTTTCTTTAACCGATCACTGGAGAAAAAAGCTTAATTAACTGAAAACAACCGGTTAAAATGAATACCCGAAAAAGTTATGAAAAAAAGATCTATTAATAACCGAAAACTAACCTATTTATGTAGGCGTGCAGCTTTGCTTTACGTGTAGTCCAACGATTTTATCTTGTTTGTATGAATATTATACCAAACCAGATATCCGATAAGATGTTCACAACCCATCAGGCCCGTGTATATATATATATATATGGGGGAATGATTTTTTACAAATGCAAAAAACTCTAAAAATGCTAAGAAGCAATCTGAGGCGTCGGTTTATGGTGTTTACGGCCCAGATGAACACGGTGAGATTTTTGTAATTTTTTTTGATGTTCTGCTGACGCGCAAACTGGTACTAAGGGTAGATTTGCCATTGTGCGTTTTCAACACCATATATATAAAAAACACAATGCATACGGCTGACTCTATAAAATAACACCACACATATGAAAAATGTAACTAATAAAAATTGTTATAACTTGCCTGCAATAAAGTAACACCGAAGTCGATATGAAAACGTCATAACAATGATTAATAGGTAAAAAACACGCCATACACAATGAGTATATACTAAATTACCTGCAATCACATACACTGTCATCATTGTAGAATGATTCAGATTTTAAAAATAAGAATCAATTACGTCGATGGAATATTTGTAAAACATCAAACCTTAAAACGAAAACAACAAAAATTCGCCATAGATGAATGATATTGGATAACTGACCGAGAGTTTCGATCGGAAATTCGTAAAACATTAAACTTTAAAACGAAAACGTAAAAAACAAACAAAAACATTATCGTTTCCAGTGTTCGCCATTGATGAATAATTATGGATAATAGATCGAGAGTGTCGATCAGATATTCGTAAAACATCAAATTTTAAAACAAAAACGTCAAAAACAAACTAAAACATCATCATTTTCAGTATTCACCGTTTGATAAATGATTATGGATAATCAGAATTTCAAAATCAACATCATACATTTAAAAAGACAAAGATGCACCTCCGCGTGTTTTTTCCTCATGAACATGTGTTTTATAGTGATTACTTCTTATACTTCTTAGGCTTTTAGTCATTTGTAATCGGTTAAAATGAATACCCAAATAAATTATGAAAAAACTCAGTTATTGACCAGGCCGATTATTATTGTAAAAACGATCTATTAATAATCGAAAAATAACCGATTTATGTAGGCGTGCATCTTTGCTTTACGTGTAGTCCAATGTTTTATACTTTTATCCTGTTTGTATGAATATTATACCAAACCACATAAGATGTTCACAGCCCATCAGGCCCGTCTATATATATATATATATATTCGCCGGCACCTTCACAATCAATTCCCCTAAATTTGTGTTTATTTTTTGATTTTGCGGTGGATTGCGATGTCGGTTTTGGAGCCTGAAGTAATTGTAATATCTTCCGACGATGAAGACGATTGTGAAACGATGTCGAAACAATATGTGGTTTATATCGATTTGGATGATTATGAATCGGATAAGCTTGAAGACGAAGATAATGTTGAGAAATCAAATGAGGAAGAATGTTTTGTTAATTGCGACAGATCTGTTTCTCTTATTCAAGGTTTGTATTGTTTCCTTAATTGCTTTCATGTGCCTAGTTTAATACTTTTTCCTCACATGTTCATTGTTTCACCTGATTTAGTTCTACATTAGATTGGATATGATTAAGCACTTTACTATCTGCAAATAATGGCTAACTTATAAGTCCTAGGATAACGAGATTAATATCGATTGAGAGGTTTTTTCAAGTCGATATTTTTCTGATGTTATTTGAAGTGTTAGACTTTGAATTACATGTGTTATCTACATCTTCAAGAGGTGATGTTCTTATAATTCCATTTAGGGTTACACTTTGAATTAAGAGCTACACTTTGAGTTACGCGAAAGTGACTAACACTTTGAATTAGGAGTTGAAGTTTTTGAGCAAATTTGGCAAGTGCGTTTATATAGTTAGTAGGCTGGGTAACTTGGTAGTTTGCTCTTAGATTGCATTATGAAAGGAGAAGGTTGGAAAAATAAGACTTTGGGACCGTATGTTATGCTCGTGGTTGCGTGAAAGTGTTGTGTACTTGTTCTTAGGTTTTTTAAACTGTTTAACGCATTCTAAGGATTATGTGCAATAGTTCAGTTTCTTTACCTGCTAGTCACGGCAATGATTGTGTTTATGTGCAACTAAATTTGTTACAGTCATGAACTAGTCCAGTCAATTCCATGTAGATTACATCTTCGTAGTTTATTATAGAAATGTAGGAGGGCACGTTATAGTTTGTTAAACTAAAGAAAGCAGTCAATAGGTAATGGACATTTTGCTTGTTAAGCCCTCGCACTTTCCTGTGAAGATATCACAGATCTGGGAACTGTTTCTTTTTATGACGATCAAAAAGAAAAGAGGAGAAGAGAGTTACCATTGTTAAGTCCCTTACATTTTTTTTTTCTCTCCCTTGTTCTTTTTTTTTGCTTCTGTAGTGTCTGAGCTCAAATTCTTTTTACAACCTTATTTCTGAGAAAAGGAAAGAGAATTATGGGAAAAAAACCATAAGTAAGAAACGAAAGTGCATTTATAGGGCACTCAACGTTTGTTGACATCGCTCTAGCTTTTTCAGGAGGTATTGATTTACAGGAGGTAAGTCTTTGTGAGTGTAAAACGTACCTGCGGTTGCATGGAATGTTGGTGTCTGAGAGCAAGGAGGATTGCATACAACGAATCAAAGAGCATGAGAGGTTAGTAATCAGTTGCGTCATAAACTATTTTACCTATTTGTGAACAGAATCTTTCTGCTCTGTATTTTAATTTATATTTTTTCCATTGTATATAACTTTGCCATTCTTGAAAAAATTGGGCAGTCTTTGTTCTACACTTCTGCTGCGTTTTTTTGGCTTCACGCTTTAATGAGTTTCCTTCGATAGAACTTCCAATACTGATTCCTCTGATGTAATATCTGAACACACACCACCTGAAACGAAAGGTTATATACCAGCATATCACCATCAAGAAATAATTTAGTTTATATGGCGCTGTATGTTGAGTTTTGTTAACTCGTCTGATTGCTAGCCAATCTTCTGAAAGAGATTGGCTACTTCTTTGTAATGTCTTAAAAAAGAGCATGGGAAGTTAGTTATCAGTTTCAGTCATAAATTTGGTGAACCTTATCACTAATAGTGGGTTTTTGCAGTTTTTTACTCACATCAAGATTTTACATCTATGAAATTTTGATGCTAGAACTTTTTAATGAGTTTTTGTTTCTTAACGTGAATACTCTAATATGTTGAATTCCCATTACTCTCTTAAATACTAGCTGATCTTCTGAGAGAGATTGACCACTTCTTCGTTCTGTTCTCTAAAGAGAACATGGTAGGTTAGTTATCAATTGCAGTCCTAGATCATTTGCACCTATCTGTGAGTATTTTTTTTGTGGACCTGCATTCCATATTATTTTAACTCCACTTCTTATTAACCCTGCTATCCTGTTAGACAATCTTTGTTCTAATTGTAGAAAGAGTTCATGTTTTGGAACTTTGCTGCTAGAACGTTTTTATTGAGTTTTATCTTCATAAAACATCCAGTACCGATTTCTATGGTAAAGTACCAGAGTACTTTTATATGTTGAATCCTCATAACTTTCTTGGTTATTAACTGATCTTCTGAAAGAGATTGGGCACTTCTATGTTTTCTCTTAAAAAAGAGCATGGGAGGTTGTTACACTTATATGCGGATAGTTTTTTTGTAGTTCTATATTTCAAAGTATTTTTAATTTCACTGTTTATATCAACTTTGATATCCTGAATGATTATGGGTACTCTTGGAATGAGTTGACGTTTTTGAAATTTTCATGTTTGAATATTTTTTATGTGTTTTTTCTTCATGGTAAAGTTCTAGAATACTCTTATATGTTGAATTCTCATAAATCCGTATTGCTCTCTGATCATCTGAAAAGATTGGCCACTTCTTTGTTTGTCTCTATAAAGAGTATATGCCATAAAGATTGACCGCATTGCGGATAGTTTTTTTGTTGTCGTATATTTTAAAGTGTTTTAACTCAAATTTTTTTTAGCTCTGTCAACCTGAAAGTTATTGGGTCTATTGTTCTACTTGTAGAAGGAGGTGACATTTTTTTCTCATGCTATAATGTTTTCCTTTTAGAGATTTTATTAAAAGAATATTCAAAATGATTCATATGGTAGCCCAGTGGTACTTTTTGGGAAAAGTTTTGGTCTTTCTATGCTCGCATTTGTCTGTATTTCTTCCTACAGTCCTACTGTCCCAGGTTTAAATCCTGGCAGTGGGTTTTTTACATTTGCTTTTTTTCTTTTTGTTTTAGTTCTCTTTTATATTTTCTTTTGTTTATATTTATTTTATATTTTTCTACTGCTTAAATACTTTTACGTCATTACTCTTTACCAGGCGTTATGCTTTTTTTGTTCTATAGCTAACCATGTTGCGTGTAACAACCGTATCTTTTTATACTCTTTTTTTGCTTTATGAAATTTAGAAGGTGTTAAATGTAAATATGCAATGCGTGGTCAGGGCAAAAAATTCTAGTTTATGACTAAATTATATGATAGTGTATCTTATGAGTTCTTTTCACTGATAAAAAAATCTATTTTGCCAGGAAAGATGCTACATTTTGAAATTATTGTTTAGTGTAACAAATTTAGTAAGACCATCTGTTGTAGTATATGAAACAATCGTTTCAGTTTCTACTTTCTCTTTATTATGGAACAATAGACATTATATTGGTCAACCTTGATATAAGAACCTTCTTTGTATGCTATAGTTATCAAAAGCCATCACTTTGTCATTAGGCCACCAATTTAAGTCTAGTCCATCATCTACGCTTTCAAATCCTAGGCAAAAAAATCATAGTCAAGTTCACCAGATAGCTAATATTTAGTTATTTTTAATATTTTAATTTACTCCTTTTTTCTTACTAAGTTTCCGGATAAAAATGGCTCTAAAGTTATTCCATTGATCTTTATAGCTTCGCAATGCGTTGTTCAACCCTTAACCGTCTTCAATCATGTATGATTTCTTCTATATACCTATAATTTTTGCTACTTTTTGTTGAATATTATGGTATTGGAAATTTTTGGTATTTGAAGGATGTGTTAGTTTTCCATTACATAATATATTTTATATTTTTTATGTTTGCTTTTTAATATTCCTATTGTCAAAGGTGCAAAGGGTTAGTATAGGACCTAGGTGTAAGGGGCTAAAAAAGCGTAGGGTTTTTTAATCTGTGCGCACGGTATAAAGTTACCATTTTAGTGGTTTTAGACTGGTTTTTACTCTAGAAAATTTTGAAAAAAACATATAAAGTTTTAACGGTAAAACGGTTAATAATATAATAGTTTTTAAATTTAAAATTTTTAAATCTTAATTAGTAGTGTTTAGTGTGAAGTATATCTTGGCAGCCTGTACATCCATCACGGTTGCAGTGTTCTATCGCCTTTTTATAGAGAAAAAAATAAATTATATAACTCCTCGCATAAAAAATAACAATTTAGACTCTTAAATCTTATTTAATATCTTTCCAATAAATCTTTTTTGTAACTCTCGCCTTCCTCTTGGTAACTCTACTAACCACAGAAATGTCCAAATGATATATGAAATAAATCTGCAGAAGTTTGCCAGATTCTGGTCTTTGATGGCACAAAGCGTTTTTGGTGCGTCCCGTTTTCCTGCGTGTCTTTGGCGCTTTTGACACCGGAGAAGTCTTTTTCAGCAATGAAGATTCATCATGTTCAAGTGAATGCAACATGATTAAGCGTTACCTATATTATATTCGGAGATATGCTCTAAAGACATGTAGTCGGATTCTGTGGTGCCTTACAATGTCCTTTTTATAGTTTATAAGAGGTCAACTCTGGCAAATTCTGGAAGACTAGTTCATAAAAATTAATTGCTGCAATAATGAATTAAATTTCTAGTTTTAATAGTAACAGATCAGGCTCATTTAGGGCATGCTAGATTTGTGGATTTTTGTCCTATTTTTTCAGGTATCTAGTTTTAACTGTAATTCACCCCTGAATAATCTAAGACGCCACAAAGAACTTTTAGCTCCTTTTAACAGTATTCATGTGGAGCAGATTGTAAGTTGTAGAATGTTGAGAATATGTTTTTGTAGACAATGCAGATACTCATAATGCATTAGCTCTTACTTTAAAAGTTTCTTCTGGCTTTTAGAGAAATCTAAGCTATAAATTTGATGCTTTTCGCGCTTATCTAAGGGATTACTGATGTTTTTTACCACACATGTCTTATTACTTAATTTTAGCTGCCTTAAGTCTCATATTATATGCATTTTCTGGCATTAATCTAGCAATTTTGGTGGCACATTTGAAGCAATAACTCTTGAGTGCAGTTCATTGGATCTGCTTTACCTGAAGTCCTAGATGTTATATAATTTTATTTTTATCATATACTAAGATGAATCTGGCTATGAACTATGAGCCACAGTGTTTGCAGAGTGTGTCATATTTAAAATCAGACAATATTTATCATAATTCTTAAAAAATCCAGGTTAAAAGATGGAAGTGGCAAATCACTCTATCCCAGTTCATCTTTTTCCATTAATTGCACGGGTAATATATGTTTTTATTCTTTATATTCTCTTAACGAGTTTGTCCATCAATGTTTTAAAGCAAAATGTTTCTTCCATGCAGGTGATGTATGCAGAGGAGATGTTGTGTTGTTTAAACAAAACGTTTTTGACAGGCAGCGGAATATACGTGGGAAAAGAACTGTTGCTGGGAGGATAGTTTATGAAAGTTACGCTGCAACATCAGAACATACATTCTCGGTTAGGCTGATAGAAATAGATGGAGACCAATTTTCAAGTTCTAGTTTCAAATTTATTCATGTTATATTTTTTCCTTCTTTTAGGTTGAAGTATTGTGGAGTGATCAGTTCCAAAAACTCAATCCACTTTCCATTTTGCTAGTATCAGGTCGCAATCTCTACCGGTTTGGGACATTCAGACAGGTAAGTTTTGAATCGTGCAAACACTGATGTTTCTCCAGCATCTTATATTTTTGAATTGGTTGTAGCCTTGGAAGAGTGAAGCAGAAAGATCAAAAGTGCTTCAAGAGAAACATGAGCGAGGGAGAGCAGCTAGGCTTAAACGAAAATTGGGGGAAGCAGAATCTGCTTCTGCTGACAATAGAGGTATGATTTCATTTGCAGGAACATTAGTTTGAAAAGTCAATAAGTGTTTGTGCGGTTGCTAGCTATTCTCATTCACTTTCTCCTTCCTCTGACCATAATCAGGTACAAAGCGTCGTAAGGTATCCCATAGAGGACCATCTGAGAGCAAACATGAAAGTCAAATAGATAATCACAATGATGTAAATAAGAATATAACAGCTCACACTCAGGATGTATGTTATGAAAACACGGAATTAAAAGAGTCATTACAACTGGTTCCTTTCGGTTTTTCGGGCTACAGTCACTACAACAATGGACAAGAAGGACCTAGTCAGGCCTTATGTCAGTCACCTGATTATCATCCTCACAATTCTCAACCACCCGTTTACAGGTATTTGTTTGGCTGACTGTTTTCAATACTGTTTAGACTTTAAAGACACCAACCCTAACTCTGATATACTGACACCTATTACCATGTTAAATTAACACAATGGGTGTAACCTGTCATGTCAGTTTCATGTCATATAAGAAATTTCCACCCCTAGTTCGTCTTGAGTTTGTGACCCACATAGTGTGTACAACAACAAAGCAACAAGTTTGATATTTTTATCATCTATTTATTAATATCACACTATCTGAAGGTTGCTGCGGTGGATCTACGTTTTCAGAACCAAATGCTTCACAATAAAAAAAAGAGATTTATTTATAATAAAGATTTGGTAATAAAATGTTTTTACGTATATGCAAAGTTCATACCCAGAGGACAACATTGCTTCATCGCTCTCTGGATGCACTCGTTTGGAACAAATCTTGGTATTTAATTATGAAACATAAAACTCATTTTTACAATGGTTTGACTATAAAGATTTAACGTATGTATCAAATCAATGTATCATATGACAATATCTATTTGACATGTGTGTATACCTACAGGATACAGACTTCAAATATTTTGTCATTGGTTTGTACTTTTACTCTTGAACTTGGTGACATAGATTTATCCCACAAATATCCAGGTCAGCAGATAAAGTTGCCAAATTCCTTTTTCCAAAATCATCATTTTCCATCGACTGCACTGGTAATACTTTCCCCATTTTCTTTTTGCTACAAGTTTTCTCATTAATGGTTTGAAGCAAAAAATAAATAAATAAATAAATGCACAGGTGATGCACGTGAAGGAGATATTGTGTTGTTCAAACAACAGATCTACTTGGGAGGAACTAAGCTGAAGAAGAAAAGAACTGTTGCGGGGAGGATAGTTAAAGCACGCCAATGTGATTCAGAAGATACACATATGTTCGAGGTTAGTCAGATAAAGATAGTCGGAAATCAAACTTTTAGAGATTTGCCATAATTAATTCATATTCTAACTTATTTCTTGTTACCCTTTGTTTTTAACTTCAAGATTAAAGTGTTGTGGACCACACACTCCATAAAGTTCCCTCAGAGTTCCACCTTGCTAGTGGGATGTAAAGTTCTCTACGAGTTTGGGGCATTTAGACAGGTAAACATTGATAGGGATATATCCATATATCTCCCTCCTAACAAAAAAAAAAACTAGTATCAAATGTTTATGAATATTATTTTCTTTTTTATAGCAGGTCATCTTATAAGCTGTATTAAATGAAATGGGTAAATATAAAATTGGAAGTATTTTGAATGAGTATATTTGATATTAATTTTTATTGTTAGGTAAATATAATAATAAGCCCCATGATATATCATTATATATGGAAACCCTGCTACTTCTTCAGTAGCTAATTTTTTTATCGTTGTTTTTAGCCTCGAGAAAATGAAGCAGAGGGATCATTAATGTTTGGACAGAATCATACACCAGCTACAGGTAAACGGAATTCCAAGAAGACAGATGATTCGAATAAAAATAAAGGTACAATTGACATTTTTCATACAATTATATTACAAAGGTTTCAAGTATTGATAATTAGTCATTTCGGTTGTAAGCTGGAGCACCTACTTTTTCTTTGTTTTTGCATGTGACTCTAATAAGGCACGAAACGTCAAAAAGTATCTGATAATGGACCATCTCCAAGTAATCAGCCAACTCAAATAGTTAAACAAATGTCTTCCAAGAGGAAGGGTGCAAGGGCAGCCCTTGTGAAGGAGAGTAAAACTGGTCAGAAGATGGTAGTAAAGCTTCAAAAGAAAAAAGTGAAAAAATCAAAACATACCTTTCACCTGGACCTAAACCCGAACAAGAATGTTAACCCTAGTCGAAGCACTAATCCGGACATGATACTAAGCACTACTTCGAACTCAGACCCACAGCCAAGCGTGAACGTATGCCAAAACCAAAACCAAAACCCAGACACACATCAAAACCCGGACCTGAATGCGAGCACGG
Organism: Tagetes erecta; assembly: GCA_030867185.1. Lineage (NCBI taxonomy): Eukaryota > Viridiplantae > Streptophyta > Magnoliopsida > Asterales > Asteraceae > Tagetes > Tagetes erecta. The sequence continues at coordinate 96,180,483 of CM061487.1, forward strand.
ACCAGAACACAAGCACAAACCCAAACAAGCGAAGAAAGCTGCGCAATCGTCTAAGCCGAAGAAAGCGCATAAACCTACGCAAGAACCGGGACAAGCTCACAAACCTGAACAGGAGTAGCACTAATCCGGACCTGATACCAAGCACTACTTTGAATTCACACCCACAACCAAACTTAAACGTATGCCAAAACCCAAACCAAAACCCAGACACACATCAAAACCCGGACCTGAATGCGAGCACGGACCAGAACACAAGCACAAACCCAAACAAGCGAAGAAAGCTGCGCAATCGTCTAAGCCTAAGAAAGCGCATAAACCTACGCAAGAACCGGGACAAGCTCACAAACCTGAACAGGAGTAGCACTAATCCGGACCTGATACCAAGCACTACTTTGAATTCACACCCACAACCAAACTTAAACGTATGCCAAAACCCAAACCAAAACCCAGACACACATCAAAACCCGGACCTGAACGCGAGCACGAACCAGAACACATGCACAGACCCAAACATGAATCCAAACAAGCGAAGAAACCGGCACAAGTGCAAAAACCTACATAAGAACGCGGACAGGCTCACAAACCCGAACAAGAATGTTAACCCAAGTCAAAGCACTAATCCGGACCTGATACCAAGCACTGCTTCAAACTCACGCCCACATACAAACTTGAACTTATGCCAAAACCCAAACCTGGACACACATCAAAACCCGGACCTGAATGCGAGCACGGACCAGAACCAAAGCCCAAACACAAACACGCACCCAAACAAGTGCACAAACCCGAACAAGAATGTTAACCCTAGTCGAAGTACTAATCCAGACCTGATACCAAGCACTGCTTCGAACTCACAGCCACAGCCAAACTTGAATGTACGCCAAAACCCAAACCCCGACACACATCAAAACTTGGACCTGCAGATGAGCACAGATCGGAGCACTTGCACAAACCCAAACACGAACCTGAACACGGACAAGTGTGCAAACCTGGATTTGAACACCAACATGAACCTGAACACAGTCACAACCCTGAACCAGAACCAGAACCCTAACATGTGCACCAACTGGAGCCTGAATCCACACCCAAACAGCTACGTATATCATGATCATCAACTACAAGAATCATCATCGTCCTTTCCGCATGAGATAACTTTTATGCCTAACTTCCAACCAGTTTGGGGTCTTTCACTCAGTCAGACGCCCGTTTGGTTTCAACTAAATCAGCCACCTTTTTGGTTGCCAGGTTACGGACAATGGGGACCTAATCAAAACAACCAGTTGATCGCTCTAATGTTAACGGTACTTTTACTTTTGTGTCTGCAAGCACAATGACTGGCATTCCTCTATTCTTTTTTTCCTTTTAATTTTACTGGTAACTTGGTAAGTTTGTTAAATGAACTGCAAAAGATCTATGTTTTTGAAACTCATATGCACCACAATAACTATAACTCTATAAGCTTGTACAGTTAGAGTAACTTTTTCAATGGATATTTGGAATCTTCTAGTTTATTAACTGTCATCTCTATACGATTAAAACGCCATGGTCAAGCGTATAGTTTCTGCCGTCATGGATGCCACCTAGTCCGATTTGTTTATGTGTATGGCATGAGTCGAACACAAACAAATCCATCTCCAAGTCACATTAGATTTGAAGTATTTAACACCTTGATTGATAGAATATGATTGTCCTTAACTTTGATATGTATCAAGGTTGATCACTTTTTTACGGCGTTTGCATCCACGTTAAGCTATTTTGGCCTACCAATTAGTGTTAACTGTTTTGCTTGATCTAACAACATTAAATTTTGTTTTCGTTAAAGCTTATAATGGCATTGCAAAAAAGGTAAACATATTGTGTTTGTGGTTTTTTAATAAAAACTTAATCGAGTATGTTATATAAGAAAATCAAAGTTGGGTAGAAAGATTATTTAAAGTCAAAATTGTGTCTAAGGTAAATATCAGGTATATTTGTTTTCTATTGACCTCAACTATCATCTTTTGGTTTCTATCGGTCTCAACTATTGAATTGGACGATAACGGTTCAAACTAATTTCACTTTAGCAATTAACAGTTCGTCGTTAATTTTTTTTACGGTGAAGTTTTTTTCGAATTTAAGACCGAAGTTGTAGGCCTTTTGATCGGAATGAGAATACGAGTTGATTGATGTAAAAGTTTTAGGCCTTTTGATCGGAAGGAGAATACGGTGCTCCGAACGATAAATTTTTCACATCCGATTGAAGCATCGTTTCGTCGTTCGGAGTGTCGTTTCGAGGTAACTTTTTATTAAAAAGACTCGTATTCTCTTGACGATCAAAAGACTTAAAACATGGTCTTGAATTCGAAAAAACAAAGACATTAAAAAAATTGACTGACCAATGGTTGTCAAAGTGATAAAAGTTAGGACCATTGACAACCAATTTAATAGTTAGAACCAGTAAAAACCAAAAGGTGATAGTTGGGACCGGTGGAAAGCAATATACCTAAATATTATCATTGACAATTTTTGTGTATGGAAACCCGAACATTTTAGGTGTTAGTAGCAGTAGTATTACCATCGTACTTAGCCCTGATGAAAGGCATGACAGGCGATCGCTCAGGGCACATTTTCTTGGGGGCTTGATCTTTCAATATATATTATACTAAATATGTATAGTTAATCATTTTATAAATGATGTTATAGACTAAAATAGTTAATTCATATAAATGCATAATTAACAACAATGAAAACAACACAATTACCTAATAATAAAAAGATGTTTTACATATGAAAATCGGGATTGTAATGGTTGCCAGATTTGCACTTGGCGTTGAGCTAATATTCCCTCATAGGTGTGTGATGTGTAGGAAAATCCATTTTGATGAAACCTTTAGTGCTCAAGTAAAATTTTTTTTTGAATGGGATCTTAACGTCAACTACTTTTTAAGGGTTTTTAACAGGTGATTCTTTCTCTTCAAACAAGATTCGAACAATACCAATAGTACGAAAGACTATTTGGTTTTTTGTTTTCTAAAAAGATGAAGGTACTTGATTAGCATACCTATTAAGACGTGTTTTTATGTTTCTTGAAGCTGCATCAAAATATGAAGAAGAAACCCTTATTGACGCTAATGGACTTTATCGAAACACATTTTTTTATAATGCATTAATTGCATATGTGTTGTGGTTAACTGTTCTGGTAATGATAACATCGATAGAAAACATGTTTTTTAAAACTGAAGTTGTTAAAGGCCTTTTTAAAATCCACAATGTCAATAAAAAAACTTAACGGGTTGATGATGATTGCTATTGAGAATGAGATATTAAAGGATTTGAATTATTAAGACTTGATTGATAACTTCCTTTCCAAAAATGCTAGGAGAGCCTAATGGTTTGCTTAAGAAAGTAAACCATAACATTTTGTTACAATACTTTAGCTTTCTTTATTGTTAAAATAATTGTCAACTATTATCATATAAAGGAAATGAATAGTGACATCATCTGATGACTGATGTTATTGTTACATTAGTGTTCTAATTTTTTATCCATTTTTTATTGAAAACACAAAGGAAATGATCAGTAACATGCTAACATTATGCTTACATTACCGTTTCATTTTTTTGTTGATGTTCTATTTTTATTTTACAATTTGGACACTAAAGTTTAGCGTTTTAGAGTTTACCCATTCAGCCTTCGATTTTATTGTTTCCGACGAGCCAAACCGATAACCCATTAGTATTTTACGCTGTGTTCCCGAGCTTCATTAAAGGAAAGAAGTGAATATCTTCCTTTCTCTTTTCTTCCCTTCTCCCTCTTCCCTTTTCTTCCTTCCACTTCTTTTCCAATTTGAAAAGATTGATTTTAGCCTTAAATTCCCCTTCACTTCCTTCCACTTCCTTCTTAAGTAACTCGGGAACACATTTTTTTATTTTCCTTTCACTTCTAGCCTTAAAAAAAAACTCTGGAACACAACTACTTTTGTGTTTCCTTCCACTTCCCTTCTCTTCTCTTTTAAAATAAACTCGGGAACACATCGTTAGAGTATGCCAACCAACTTCCCATTCATGTTTTAAAACCTCATTATCATGGCCGAAAAAGAAGCTTTTTAGTGTGTAAACTTGAAGCCGAAAACCGGCTGATTCATTGACCCGACCCGACTTGACTGTACTGTATGTATTCGCGTGACGTACACGCTCCCCAACCGCAACTGCTTTGTAACCCCCTATATTTGTGTAGAGCGTTTGTATTGTGTTTGTGAATTGTGATAACCAGTTATGAATCCCTCCGTTGTTTTAATCTCCTCCGACGAAGACGAACAAAGTTCAGAAGAAGAAGAAGAACTTGAATCGGAAGACGACACCGATTATAGTCAATCGGACGATGATGAAGATAATGATGTTGAGATTTCGGATGAAGAACAAGAAGAATGTTTTGAAATTAATGGAGTTCATTTTAATCAAGGTATGGATCCGTATTTTAAATGTGTGCAGTTGCGAATTTTTAAGTTCCTGTTCAATTTTTACCAAATCCGTGGTTGAAATTTGAATTCAATCAGTTTTAATTTTTGATTGATCTTATTACTGGTAGTAGCGTGTCATTAATCACGTTTTTAGATGAATTTCATGGTTGAACTATATATTGTTTGAAATTGTTCAGGCTATATTTATAATTTACAACTTCTGAAGTCATATGCATTATGATTGACTATAAATCAAGGATTATATGTACAATATATGAAATATTGAATGTTTTTTTCTGCTTGCTATTTGCTAAAATTGTTTGTGTTTTGTTGTAACCTAAATTTGTTATAGGCTCGAATAAATGTAGGTTACAATCTACAACTGACTCTTCATACTTTGTTATAGTTTATTCTATGAGAGGCAGAGAGTGTATTATAGTCGGTTTCAGTGAAGAATACGTTTTATAGGTGTTGTACATTCTGTTACCGAGTAGAACCAGGTGTCATATGCTTAGCACTCAAAGTTCACATATTTGATTATTTGAGAACCTTTTCTTGTAAAATGATTAGGAAATTGATAGAAATATAGTTACCATTGCTAAGCCACTTATTTTCTTCGTTCTCTCGCATTTTTGCGTGTGTGAGAGCTTGAATTCTAACCAACAACCATATGCTGATGAAAAGGAGAGCAGTTTGGGAAAAGAGATGAGAAAAGATAAAAACTTAAGTACATATAATAAGGCATAATGTTCATTGACACTGTTTTGGCTTTTCAGGAAGTAATGAATTACCGGACCTAAGTCTTAAAGAGTGTAAAGAATACTTGAGGAAACATCAGTTGAGGTTATCTGGTACCAAAGAGGAGTGCATACAACGGATCAAAGAGCATGGGAGGTTAGTTATCCATTGAAATCATAACGTGCATACACCTATCTGCGGAAACTTTCTTTCTGATTACTATCTGCTATCCTCAAGAGATTAGGCACTTGTTTGTTCTGTTGATTGGTTCTTAAAGGGTTACATTTCTACGAAAAAACTTTCTTGCTAAAATGTTAGTTTTTGAGTTTGCCCTGGTAGAAATTAGAAAATTTAGCAGCAGTTTTAGATATTAACTAATATCTTGGTCTGTTTTTATATATCAGGCAATAGGTGATACCATATTGCTCTATTTTCACAAGAGTCTTATACATTCACTAGGGAAACCACTCATATTAAAAAAACATGATGAGTGGTGATTGTGTCATGATGCAGATTTACCCGCATTCAATTGGACTTTTGCTATCATATGATTTCGAGACAAATACTTGATGAACTTCTTTTCTTTCAAAAATAGTATAATGCCAGACTTACTTAGGGCATGCCAGAGATGTGGATTTACATGTTATAGAACTGTTTTTCTTTTCTGCAAATATATAAAAGTACAAATTTGTTTTGCACTTGAAGCAACTGCTTTTCGTTATTATCAAATTTATTTATTTTTTCTTCTAAACTTTATATATTAAACGTTCAACACAATTCAAGCCATGAACTAGGAGACATGGTATTAGGAGTTTGTCATCTTTAACGTTGGACTGGCCTTTTATTAACCCTCCAAAATGTCAGGTTAAAAGATGGAAGGGGTGAATCACTTTATCCCAGATCATCATTTTCCATCAACTGCACTGGTAATGTTCATTCTTTTTCCTTGATTATATTCTCTTCAGCAATTTATAGGCCATATTTTTAAAGCAAAATGTTTTATCCAATGCATAGGTGATGCATGCAAAGGCGACGTTGTGCTGTTCAGACAAAAAGTATACAAGAAGCGAGGACACATCGTGGGGAAAAGAACCGTTGCTGGGAGGATAGTTAAAGAAAGTTACGGTACATCAAAACAACAGCATACATTCACTGTGAGGCAGATAAATCACCATTATAATTTTTAGTAAAAGGGACATTTCTTACTCGATTTTGTTATGGTTTATTTTTATCTTCAAGGTTGAAGTCTTGTGGAGCAAACCAAATAAAAACCTCCCTCCACTTTCCCCTTTGCTAGTGAAAGGTCGCAACCTCTACAGGCTTGGGACATACCGACAGGTAAACAATTGTATCATTGTTCATTGAAACACTGATACTTTAGTTTTATAGTCTCTTGACTCCATAACCACCACCACATTCCAACTTCGTTCACAATCTAACAGACCAAAAATGATTATTTTATCAACCAAATGCATTACAAATTCTCCTATTAACAAAATCCATTAATTTTTTTTTTAATTGACCCCCTCCCCTACTTTAGTCTGATCACTAATGGTCTTTTGACTCCGGTATCTTTTCTGTACTTTTTTTTAGAAAAACCTAAAATTTAAAAAGCATGTATTTCTTTATTGGGTTCTGGTTTTAGCCTTGGAAAAATGAAGCAGAAAGATCAAAAGTTCTCGGAGAGAAACACACCCGAGGGGATGCAGCTAGGCATAAGCGAAAGCTAAGGCAGGCAGAAACTTTTTCCAATAATGACAAAGGTATAAAAACATATAATTGTCTTAGTTTTCTTTTTGTATTTTACTATATGAAATGTTAAGTTCAACAGTTCAAAAGGCCAATAACTAGTCTTTTCAGGTCGAAAGCGTCAAAAGGTATCCAACAGAGGACCATCTCAAAGTAAGCAGCAAACAAAAATCGATAAACACAAGTCTGCCAAGAGACGGGATGCAGCTGACCTTAGAGCTCAAAAGGCAAAATCTAAAACTTCAATACGACCAACCTTTCAGGGGGCATCATCATCATCATCATCATTCCCCTATGACAGAACATCATTGCCGCCTTTTGGGTTTTCAGGTTATGGTCTTTACAACAATGGACAACCAAGGGTTGACCATGTTCTCTCTCAACCACATGGTCACTATCATTACAACTATGAACATCATGTTCCTAGGCATAGGTTTGGTTGACTGTTGTAAGGGGATCTTCTGGTATGTGGAAGTTCAGATACAACTGCCTTTTGAAAGACATTGTCACATGATATTTTTTCTCTGATGATTTACATTGTACATATAATTACGATTTACATAGTTCGAAAAGCTTTATCATTAAAATGATAATTTTTACCCTTAAATAATATAACTTAAAATTCAAAAGCATTTCTTATGGCCATCAAGAAAAGTAGTTTAAAGTCTTTAATAGCAGACTTGTGACAATGTGACATGTGAAATGGATCATACTATTGATTTAAATTATGAAGCTTCAAATTACATAGTTAAAACTTAAAAGAAAGATAATAGATTTATTTTATAACATATTTATGGTTTATAGTTTATATTTTCATTTAGGTTCACTAGTGAACCAGTGAAGTTTTTTTAAAACGTTAGTATGAATAATATAATACAATTAGAAGTTGGCTGTTGGTTGTGTTGATCTTGTATATTTTTCTTATTGTTATTTTGACACTTTGTTTGTATTTGGATTTCCAAACAAAATTGGTGGGCTTGAACGGCACTTGATGGTATTGTTAGCCTGGGCTAAAAAAAAACCTGGGTAGACATAACTTAAGTAAAATGAAAAATATTCTTTTAACACATTAAGAGCTGTTTGATAAAATTTGAATCATAAAGTACTGAATGGTTAAAAGGTCTGAATCATTAAGAGGCTTTATCAATGGGAATGATGTTAGAGTAAAATTTCAGTTGATGGTAAGTGTGGTACATGCTCCATCCAGTTTCATTCAACATATTTCAATCTCTTAACCATTTAACACTTAACTGAACCATTTAGAAACTATTTTTTATGAAACAAACACTTTAAATGCTGAATCTGAATGATTAAACATTAAACTAAACCATTAAAATGTGAAACAAACAGCCCATAACTTTTAATATCTTCTAAATAAATCTACATAATGCAATAGGCAGAGTTAAAAGCATAGACAAAGTAAAATTGCTAATACATGAACAAAGACGTCGGATAACTCGGTTACATATGTTGCTAATAAAAGTTAAACCGGGTTAGCCTGGTACAGTTTTTCTCCGTTTAATCACACAACACCATCGTTTCTCTCCTTGTCTTCGTCATATGAGCTTCCATCATCCTCCATAATCACCACTTTACAGGTAACCAATTCCTTCATATCACACACAATCCTTAACTAATTCTCACCGATCTAATTCAAACCGGTAACGTTGATCTATCCACAACTATTTCATTCCTCCTTGTAATTACTCAAATTCAGTCGTAAATTGATTAGATCGTTTCGTTTTTCACATCTCCTTCTATTCAGACTGTTGAAATCTGTTCGGAGGATCGAGAATCGAAAGATCATGGAGTGGACGACCGTGCAACATCTGGATCTACGGCATGTTGGCCGCAGTTCCAAACCTTTTCAACCTCACGCTGCCACGTTTCATCCTACTCAAGCCTTGGTAGCTGTTGCTGCTGGAACTTACATCATCGGTATAATCATTTCTATTGTTAGTGAGATGTAGAATTTTGAAAATTTGAGAAGTGAACTTGCTAGTGAAATAGATCTTCGATTTGGCGCCACCCTTGCTGCTTTTAGTTTGCTTTTAGTGTGAGGGGAAATGCTAAGTTTGGGGCTGGATTTAGTGTACAAGATGAAATTTTTGGAGTGTTGGTATAAAAGTAGTGATACTATTACTGGGGAGTGAATGTGTATATTTGTATGCAGAGTTTGATGCTTATACTGGTAGCAAGATATCTTCAATTAACATTGGGGCTCCTGTGGTTCGGATGTCGTATAGTCCGACTAGTGGTCATGCAGTCGTAGCTATACTTGAGGTTAGTTTCTTTTCTCACTTTTTCATGATGTTTAAGACCTAGCAGCTCTTTCCATTTAGTTGACTAATGCATAAACGATTAAACTTGTGTGTGTTTGGAAACGGATCTTGAATCCTAGTTGATATGCTAAGATTTGGTAAATATGTATCGATCTTCTTACTCCATTGCTTAACTTTTTTTTATTAGAGAATTAGCAATGTGATCACGTTATGATTTCTTCCTCTAATGTGCTGGTGTTCTTATGTATGTAAGTTTCTTTTTCACTTATTGCAGGATTGTACAATCAGATCATGTGATTTTGATACAGAGCAAACTTGGGTTTTGCATTCTCCTGAAAAGAAGATGGAACGCATTACAATTGACACAGAAGTCTATTTGGCCCTTACCCCTCTCCAACCAGTAGTATTTTTTGGTTTCCATCGCAGGATGAGTGTAACAGGTTCATTTTTTGAGACTGTTTATTATATTTCTTTGCTGCCATATATTTATTTGGTTCTGTACAAAAAAGTCATATCCTAATCCTCTACAGAGCAAACGAGAGAAGTGAAATAAATAAAAGAGAATCACTATTATGTATTATCATCAGTATCATTACATATGTGTTTTTGACCTTTTGTGTGTATCATTTCACATAAAATGCTACTTTATCTGGCTGAAAACGACAAACACCACCAACACCTTCGGTTTTCTACCTTTAGTTGTTTCCATATGAATTGGTTTAATGCTATTACTAGCTTAAGGGCATCTTGTAGGCTGTAGCACAAGCAGTCATGTAGGTATCCTTCCTCATTATATTACTATATTTGTAAGGGTTCGAGTTTTTTCATTGTGCTTGAAAAAATATATTATATGCAAGCACCCTTTAAGAGATCATGTGCTTAATAAGTTGTATATATGTGTTCAAATGTTCTCTTTATGTGTTTAGGGAGTGAACCGCATATTCATGGATTTTGATTCTGAGATTAATCACACCCTTTGATTTTGAAAGTACATGTTCAATTCTACAATGCGGACATCTGTTAATTTTGTATTATTGATACCAACAATTAATCAGATCATCTCAAAATTATAGACACCGATGGTAGTAGTCTAGTAGATGATAAACCCAAAAATGCTAGATGATGTAGTTGTACACGGTTTTACTCAAAGACTCAAAGCTTCTCAAATGCTAGATGATGTAGTTGTATATGTGAAATTTATGCTTAAAACACAAAAATGTATGCTTAGGGCTGAAAATATGTGCAAGGATTGCTTACCAGTTTTTTTACATGATCCTAATAATGTTTACAAATTGATTTTTACTATTTTTGTTTAAGTGGCGTCTGAAAATATGTGCCAGAACTGTTTATAACCGACTATTAGGTTCTCTACAGACATAAGAGAAAGGGTATGCTGCAACTTGTGGTTAAATCAGTTTGTATATTATACAAGTATATGCCTGTGGTTAAAACCTTTGATTTGGAAGTATATTTTGTAAGGACAAAAACCTAGAGTATTCTGTATATAATTTCCTGATATGACAATGATATCCATTTGCTATTGATTCATTTAAACATTGGAAAAAGGGGTACAATAAGAGACGGTTGGGTTCAAACAATTCCTAGCCGTTAAAGCATCGTCACAATTTCTTAGGATCATGCCACAATAAGTATTGTCTAAAGTAACCCAAAATTTTGCTGTATGAAGTTGTTGGAACTGTTGAAGGGGGAAGAGCTCCAACCAAAATAAAGACAGATCTGAAGAAACCCATTGTCAATCTTGCGTGCCATCCCCGCCTTGCTGTACTGGTAAAAAATATTTCCTTGTCTATTTTCAATAGCTATTATTATTATTATTATTATTATTATTATTATTATTATTATTATTATTATTATTATTATCACAGTGTGTATTTTTTTTCTTCTATTTCCCCTTCGCCTGTGTAACAAATTCATATCAATTTAACTTCTTGATTTCAGTATGTCGGCTATGCAGATGGACTGATTCGTGCTTACAACATTCATACATATGCTGTTCTCTACACCTTACAACGTAAGATTTGGGCTAAGCAATTTATGTTTCTACTTTTTGTGTATGGAACATTATCTCTTGTAGGCTACGCTATTTTCATTTGATTAATCTTATGTTTGGTCTACCTATAGTTGATAATACCATTAAGCTTATGGGTGCTGGTGCATTTGCTTTCCATCCAACTCTGGAATGGATTTTTGTTGGTGATAGACGTGGTACCCTTCTTGCTTGGGATGTATCAACTGAGAGGCCTATCATGATTGGAATGTAAGCTCTCTCTCTCTCTCACCCCTTCGTCTCCTGTATGCGTATATATATTTGGTAAAGTTTTTCTTTTCAGTTTCATCTATACTTGCAATTTGCAGTACACAAGTGGGTTCTCAACCAATTATATCGATTGCGTGGCTCCCAGTATTGAGAATACTTGCTACCTTATCCAAGGATGGAACTCTTCAAGTTTGGAAAACACGAGTTGTAGTAAATTCTAATAGGCCTCAGGTGCAATCGAACTTTTTTGAGCCTGCAGGTTAGTGAGGGTATTTGGTTATCTCCACTTAAGTTATTCAATTATAATGTAGTTGGTTTTAATCATATATTGGAAATGATTAATTGTTTTATAATGTTTTTCAGCTATTGAACAGATTGATATCCCACGCATTTTATCCCAGCAAGGTGGTGAAACTGTCTATCCTCTACCAAAAATTAGAAGTCTTGAAGTTCACCCAAAATTAAATTTAGCTGCCTTAATGTTTGCAGTTAAGTGTTGCCTTGGATATTCATCCATCTGAATATATTGTTTATATGATGAGAAGTAATTGGCTGTTTTTTCTAGCAGAACATGACTGGTAGTGACAGTGCAAGAAATAAAGCTGCCTATACTAGAGAAGGAAGAAAACAACTCTTTGCAGTTCTGCAAAGTGCAAGGGGATCTTCAGGTGATTTTAGTTTTGCTGCTTATTGTCAAAGATTATTTGTTAATCATATTAACAATGGACTTGCTTAACATTTTTATTAGTTGCATCCGTTACCAAAATCTTCGTTTTTTTATTGCAAACTATTACTTATAGGTTGTTGTACTGAGAACAAAATGATTTATTTCGTACACAAATATTATTGCTCTAATGATAATAAATTCCAAGCTCCTATCAATTCACCAAGGCAGGACATGTAGTTTAGGCTTTGTGCCATAATTTTGCTATTGGCTTTTAAGTGTAAGCTAATATTGGCTATGGGACCGAGAGAAAATGACTCATGTAACATGTGTTCTTGGAACTTTTACAAGTAAACCTAATCACAAAAAGTTCTTGGAACTTTTAATCAGACTGTATAACGTTACAAAAGGCGTGCATTCCCATACACAGTTTCTTCACAAAAGACAAATGTCCTAAGCCAAGGACAAGAAAATGGACAGAGGCCTATAAAATGTTTACTTTAAGAGTAATTATTGTCATACTTATAAGTATGGATATATCCACAAAATGATAGATGAAATAAATAAAAAGAGAACTAGTGAACATCATCGATTTGCTTTAAATGTCATCACTCAACTCTCATGCAAACACTCTAGCCTCTTTTTACAAGCACTTTATGCTAGATTTGTATATTTACTTTTCATACTGATTTGCATGTGATTATTACAGCATCTGTGTTGAAGGAGAAACTTCAAGCCCTTGGGTCATCAGGTATTTTAGCAGAACATCAACTTCAAGCCCAGTTGCAAGAGCATCATATGAAAGGGTATGCTTAGTTATTACTTTTATTAAGAACAAGAGTTTTATGTTAATCACTGCAAGATGATGGTTTTCTGTTTGTTGGATGTTATCTTTTGAAGAATTATGGGAAATTTTAGTATAAATATTTTACTTGTGTGCTTAGTAGGTTTTTGAAGCATAACTTGATTTTAGATTTAATTTCTATCTTGCTATCATTGTTGTTTGTCAGGCCCAGTCAGCTTACAATTTCAGACATTGCACGCAAGGCTTTTCTATTCAGTGTATGTTTATGTTCCTAACTTATCAACTATTTACTGAATTTCATCTGTCCCTACAAAGATCTATAGTTCCATTTCAGGATTTAAAAGGCATACTCTTTTAGTTATAAAATTTATGTGGTTTCTAAACTTTTCTAGTAGATATTTTCTGGTTCCATTAAACTTCATAGCAAATTTCAGCAAAAACAACATTTTTGTATTTACCATTTAGAAGTACCATATTTGACATAAAACTCAGAATTTAGGGTTGTTTGGTTTTGCAGCATTTTATGGAAGGACACGCGAAAAGTGCCCCAATATCTCGCCTACCTCTCATCACCATCTTAGATACTAAAAATTATCTTAAAGACATTCCAGTTTGCCAGGTAACTTTGTTTACTAATGACTTATATACACATGTTTGTCAAGTTCTTAAAAGTGTTTTGATTTCAAATGGTGACTTGGACAGCCAATCCATTTGGAGCTAAACTTTTTCAGTAAGGAGAATCGGGTTCTTCATTACCCTACTAGGGCTTTCTATATAGAAGGTGTAAACCTAATGGCATACAATCTATCTACTGGAGCTGAAACTGTCTACAAGAAGCTTTTTGCATCGGTACCATGCACTATAACTTTTGATTCCAAATGAATAATTGTGTGAATGAACTTTTTGCTGAGCTGAAAGTTCTCTACTTTCAGATGCCTGGACATGTTGAGTTCCACGGGAAGTACATCCTTCACAGTAGAAAGCAACACTTGTTTCTTATAGTTTACGAGTTTAATGGTGCATCTAGTGAAGTGGTTCTATACTGGGAAAACACTAGCTCTCAGTCATCAAACAGTAAAGCCAATACAATCAAAGGTCAGTTAACTTTTAAGTTCAACCTAAATTCATTTTCTTAGAATCTTACTTTATAAACTTTCCAGGCCGAGATGCTGCATTTATTGGCCTAAATGATGGTCAATTTGCAATCCTTGATGAGGATAAGATTGAACTTTCTGTATATACATTGCCTGGAGGCTCTTCAAAACCGGCTGCTGAAAAGAATATGATTGATGATCAAAATCAATATGAAGATCTTGATGTTTCCTCAATCAAGGGCCCACTGCAATTTACCTTTGAAAGTGAAGTTGATCGCATTTTTTCCACTCCAATAGGTAAGGAAATAATCAATATTTATTGGTGTTTGATGCTGGTTTTAGTTAATTTCACTTTCTGATCAAGTTTAAATGTGATACAGAATCAACTTTGATGTTTGCTTGTTTTGGGGACAAAATTGGCATGGCAAAGCTTGTTCATGGATACAGCATTTCTACCTCTGATGGTCCTAATATGTCAACGAAAGGTGAAGGGAAAAAGTCAATCAAGTTGAAAACAAATGAGATTGTGTTGCAGGTTGGAACCTTGACTTTTTAAAAAGGTTTTATAATATTAGTTTTAGTTAATTTTTTATTTGTAAATATCTTTTTAGGTTCACTGGCAAGAAACTCTTAGGGGCTGTGTTGCTGGAATATTAACTACACAGAGAGTGCTTATTGTTTCTGCTGATCTTGATATTCTTGCTAGCAGTTCTATGAAATTTGATAAAGGACTTCCTACAATATCCTTCATATCGTCAGATTTATATTTTTACTTATTTTACGAAGTTACTGTTAAGTTGATGTATTTGGACACTTAACTTGATATTACTTTAGATCTCTTCTTTGGGTTGGACCAGCACTTATGTTCTCCACAACCACTGCCATCAGTGTGCTGGGGTGGGATGGGAAAGTAAGGACCATTCTTTCCAGCAGCATGCCTAATGCAGGTGAGATCTTGGCTACACAAATTGTAGTTTTTTATTAATGTATAATTTATATCGAGATATGAACCATTGAAATGACATGTCAATATATGCAGTGCTGGTTGGGACATTGAATGATCGATTATTACTTGCAAACCCAACTGAAATAAACCCAAGACAAAAAAAGGGTTTGGAGATAAAGCACTGCCTTGTAGGGCTCCTCGAACCACTTCTTATTGGTTATGGCACCATGCAACAGAATTTTGAACAGAAACTTGACCTCTCAGAGATATTATATCAAATAACTTCAAGATTTGACAGCTTACGGATTACTCCAAGATCACTTGACATCCTTGCTACTGGTGCTCCAGTTTGTGGTGATCTTGCCGTATCATTATCCCAATCCGGACCTCAATTTACGCAGGTGAGCTCTACATTACATCTTCCTTTATACTAATTAGCAATGTAATTTGGAAATGAATACCTGTCTTGGGGGTAGCATGGTCCCTTTCCTTTGATTGCCACATGTACTCAGTTAGGTTTTGGGTTGACCTGAATTACGTAAACCTTACCCCCATGGGCCCCAAAGGGGTATAATTGTACAACTAAAGAAGTGGGCTCATAATTTTTTTTGGATAAAAAGAAAAATAAATTAATCAAACTCAACTGAAGTGAGAATATCATCTTGGTACAACTTACTGGCAATTTAAATCTTATTACCCTCAAATGTCACCATTTATCCACAATCATTTTTTAAATATTTTGGGATTTGAATTAGGTGCTGCGGGGATCTTATGCTATTAAAGCTCGTCGATTTTCAACTGCTTTATCTGTTCTAAAGGATGAATTTCTGAGATCTAGAGATTACCCACAATGCCCTCCAACCTCACACTTGTTCCACCGCTTTAGACAACTGGGTTATGCATGTATCAAGTATGTTGCTAAACTAGATTCTTTTTAATAGATGTTTCTATGGTTAAATCTTTTAACTGTCAATGGAATTATTAAATTTACAGGTACGGTCAGTTTGACAGTGCAAAAGAGACCTTTGAAGTAATATCTGACTATGAAAGCTTGTTAGACCTATTTATTTGTCACCTCAACCCTAGTGCAATGCGCCGCCTTGCTCAGAGATTGGAAGAGGAGAATGCTGACTCTGAATTAAGGCGTTATTGTGAAAGAATACTAAGAGTGCGTTCTGCTGGGTGGACACAAGGCATTTTTGCCAATTTTGCTGCTGAAAGTATGGTTCCTAAAGGGCCTGAATGGGGTGGTGGAAATTGGGAAATCAAAACACCCTCAACTACAAAGAGTATACCTCAATGGGAATTAGCTGCTGAGGTCATGCCATATATGAGAACCGATGATGGCAGCATCCCGTCATTATCTACTGACCATATTGGTGTCTACCTTGGATTGATCAAAGGAAGGGGTAATATTCTTGAAGTTAATGATAAAAGTTTAGTAAAAGCTTATAAATCTGATGGTACAAATGTTAAGTCAAACGGTGGTCCAGGTCAAGCATCTCTTACTGCTTCCACTTCCAACCAGTTGCCATCTACTAGTGCTGGTGATTCATTGATGAATCTTGAATCTCTTACCAAGGTCTCAGAAAATTCAAGTGCTGCAGATGAACAAGCAAAAGCTGAGGAAGAATTTAAAAAATCTTTATATGGTACTGCTGGAGATGGTAGCAGTAGTGACGAAGAGGGTATATCTAAAACTAAAAAGTTGAGAATTAGGATTAAAGATAAACCTGCTACTAATGCTACCGTTGATGTTGATAAAATTAAGGAAGCAACACAAAAGTTCAAACTCGGTGATGCAATGGGTGCTCCTATTCATAGGACTAAATCACTAACTAATCAATTCCAAGAACTTAGCTTGAATACCCCTCAACCTGCTGTTTCTACCACTAATCCCACAGTTTCTACCCCGGTTGATCCTTTTGGAACCAGCTCGTTCACACAAACAGGGCCTGTATTCTCGGCTGGTCCTATGCCCACAGGAGCTGCAGTTGGTCCCCGGCCCATTCCTGAAGACTTCTTTCAGAATACTATACCGTCTCTCCAGGTGGCAGCAGCGTTGCCCCCTCCTGGCACTTACCTCTCAAGATATGATCAAAATTCTCAAGGAGTTGAACCCAATAAGGTGTTACCAAATCAAATGCCTTCATCTGTGCCTAATGTCAGTGGAGCTCATATTCCTCAAGTACCCATGCAGCCCGTTACTACCGAGTCATTTGGACTTCCTGGTGGTGGTGTTCCTCCACAATCAGTGAATCAACCTGTAGTTATGCCACATCTGAATGTTCACTCAGCAAATATTCCAGTCTCAACCCAGCCTCTTGACCTGAGTTCACTTGAAGGTCCTGGTTCTGCAACTGCTGTGAAACCTTCTGAACCACCTCCTCCAACATCTGTACGTCCAGGACAGGTGAATTACTTTCCTATTTAAAATATTCTACTCTATGTTTTTGTTCTTTTTTTTTTCTTTCCAAAACTAAACTTGCTTTCATAGGTTCCTCGTGGGGCTGCTGCTTCAGTTTGTTTCAAAACCGGACTTGTCCATCTTGAGCAGAATCAGTTACCAGATGCTTTATCTTGTTTTGATGAAGCTTTCCTTGCATTAGCAAAGGATAATTCCCGTGGGGCAGATATAAAAGCACAGGCCACCATTTGTGCTCAATACAAAATCGCAGTCACTCTACTTCAGGTGCGGTTATCATTAAAATAATACAAATTTGAAACGAATTTTCAAAATCTGGAGAATTAATTGTTTGTTTTATATATGTATTTTGATGTTTCTAGGAAATCGGTCGACTGCAAAAGGTTCAAGGTGCAAGTGCCATCAGTGCAAAGGATGAGATGGCAAGATTGTCACGTCATCTTGGTTCATTACCTCTTCAAGCGAAACACAGAATAAACTGCATACGAACAGCCATAAAGAGAAACATGGATGTGCAGAATTACGGATATGCCAAACAGATGCTTGAGCTGCTTTTGTCAAAAGCACCTCCAGGCAAGCAAGACGAGTTAAGAAGCTTGATTGACATATGTGTCCAAAGGGGTTTGACCAACAAGTCCATTGACCCGTTTGAAGACCCTTCCCAGTTCTGTGCTGCCACCCTTAGTCGCTTGTCAACCATCGGGTATGATGTCTGTGATCTTTGTGGGGCCAAGTTCTCTGCACTTGCTTCACCTGGCTGCATTATATGTGGTATGGGAAGTATTAAGAGATCTGATGCACTTGCTGGACCTGCTCCTGTTCCATCACCTTTCGGTTGATCTTTTTTCCATGTAATTTTCACACATTTATGGGCCTATACAATGTTCGAGTTTGAAATATCCGCACTAATGCTTCATGAAGGCCAGAGTTCACAGAAACGACGTGTTTGCTGGGTGTGTTTAGTGTATGGCGAACATATGTTTTAGTTATTTTTGGTGTAAAATCTAAAACTAGACACAGGACCTCACTTCTGATTTTTTTGTGTACAAACTCAAATATTGGTTTTTCATGAGCCTTGTTGTATAAGAGTGTATCTCCTCGTCTAATATGGTAGTATTTGTCCACTTCACAGTCCGTAGATAATTTTCATGTTATGATGCAAATGACCTAAGCCACTCATAAACTATACAACTCGTGATATTTACCATGCTAAAAGTTCAAAACACAAAGAGCTTATACGAACTCAACCATATTTGAAGATTGTTCTTGCGTTTGAGGATGAACTTCGTTTATCGAGTTATGGTTAGGCTAGTAAGCCTAATGTTTGTATAAAGTGTTTGTCATTGTTTTCTAGTAGCTAAAGTTGATTGACTAGAATCCACTTCTTGCTTTGACGAGTTAAGTGAAATAATAGTCGATTTTGATCTTATATCGAAACATCATAAGTCCTCGATGAAGTCAACGCGGGACTAGAGTCATCACATAAGTATTAGAGCTAAACATATACCTAGCTATATAATATCTTGGACCAACATCTAGTTCTCAGATTAATAAGATACTCAACACGATTAATGTTGCTAATTACTCTTCTTGTGACGCTTAAAACGAAGTGAACCAAAGCTAACAAAAAAAATGAAGTCTAACAAAGTTAACATTATTTAATCTAACGACTATAAAGCTCCACACAACTAATATATATCTTGTATCATACAACATGAACACGGTCAAGAGGATTTTGAATCCTTAACAATTATATCCGAAATCCAAAATACAAATTTGGTATCATTCTTTATAAATATAAAACAAAAATATTATTCTTTTACCTAAATATAATCTTTTAGACACAATGTCATATATAGAAAATTAAATTAAAAATCTAAATCGAATTAAAAAAAATGTTTCAAAGACCTTGTTATCCACGTTGTCCTTCATAAAAAAATAATAATAAACAAAAAATAAAACATTTAAAAAGTTAATGTATATATTGTATGATAAATTTATAAAAGACACAATAAACGTTAAAAAAGACTCAATGACACGCTAACTTTTTAATTTTTTTGTTTATTTTTTAAAGGAGAACGATCAGGAGAACAAGGTCTCTGAGAAATTTTTTTGAAATTTGATTTAAAATTTCTATAGATATTTTTTAACTCGTCGTTGTGTCTTTTTTACTTGCATTGTGTTTAAAAGATTTTTGTAGCCTTTTTAGATTGTCAACCATTTATAGGATAACTCACCCTATATAAATATATATATATATATATATATATATATATATATGATATGATACACTAGTAATTTAGTGTCTATGCTACGCTCGAGAACATAACAATCAGGTTTAAGGTAATTCATGAGACACAAACTATTACAATAAGTTTTGAGACAAAACTGCGGTAAATACCGAAACACATAATTTATTTAAAAGAATATTTTTTTGGTATAACAATACTATACTCAAATTTAAGGAACTAAGTATTGTTCGGTTTTATGGTGCAATTTTTTTAAAAACAATGTCGTATAAAAAAGTTATGTGTCTTTAAAAAATATTGAGATATTTAACTAAAGGTTATTATCAACTTTATTCTTAAGTTTTATTTTTATACTCTAACAAATATAAACGGACTAATGCACACCCTTAGTATGAAAGTGTTAAAAATGTAAATACTTTTAAATTTTAAATACTTTTAAATATTAAGGTCCAAAATAAAATTAATGTTATTATAATATTTATATATATATATATAGTTTTAAATTATATAAAAATTATTATTTTGATAATTTTAAGTAAGCAATATTAATCTTAAATGATAACAAGGAATTAAAATTAATTATATTATATTATATATTATACATAAAATTATTCTTTATCCAAATACAAGACATGATTCTTATATTATATAGAAGATTATTCTTTATCCAAATACAAATAAGACAAGATTCTTTATCTAAGTATATATAAAGCAAAAGTATAATTCTTTACCAGAATATAAAGCAAAAAAACTAATGATACTTTGCTTCTTAATCCATGTATATGTTTAAAATAACATCGGTCCTCATCTTTATATAATATAGCAAAACCAAAAAAGCTTATGTGGCACTATTTTAAAGCTTTTGGCTTATGTGGCATTATTTGAGAGTTTATCTCATAATAATGATTTTTTTATTTAAAATATGTATATAAAATATATTATAATAAAACTAATTACATTTTTAGTCCCTAATATTTTGGAGAATTCTGAAAAAATTAAAAGTATTTATACTTTTAACCCTTTATTACAAGGGGTGTATATGAGTCGGTTTATATTTGATAGGGTGTGAAAATGAAACTTATGGATAAAATTAATAATAATATACAATTAAAGACCTCAGTGTTTTATAAATATACATAACTTTTTTATATGGATTTAAAAAAAAAATAAACTACACTATAAAACTGAGCATTTTATTCTCTTTAATTTGAGTATAATATTGCTATACTAAAATTTTAATTTTTAAAAATATATTTCATGTTTCGGTTTACCACGGTTTTGTATCAAAACTTATTGGAACGTTCATGAATATCCTTAAAAGCATCACTTGAATGTTGTATTCCCGAGCATAGCGCGGGCACTAAACTAGTACAATATATATATAAATGAATATATAATAAATCACCTACTAGTCTTACGTAATATAATATATCACCATCAATGGCTCAGGTAAACATTTGTTTTTTCATCAACTTAATTCTATATGGTTGTTATATAAGTTAACTCCAGTAAGAACTCATTTTATTCAAGTTTTTCAATCGTTTTGAGCTTAATTATATGAACTTGTAGGATGATGTCTTATTTAAAAGTTTTATATAATTATTGTTAAGTTGTTTTATATTAAGCATGTTTTCTTAACGAACCACTTTAATTAAAAAACTAAAAATCCATTGATTTACATACATATAACTTAAAATATAACGATACTAGGTTTAACACCCGTGTGTTACACACGGGTTAAATAATAATATTTATAAAGAAATTAGAATTATTATGTTTAAAAATTTATAATTTGTAAATATTTAATATTTAAGGAGCTCCATCAACTCATTGCATGAAACTTAATATTTTCCCTCTTAAACTTCCTATTATAGATTAAAAAAATTTCTCTCTAAAAATTGCCCCCTAAAAGTTTGATTTATTAGATAGATTAAGCTCTCTTTACATATGCATAAATTTACCAGACATAATTTTACTATATAAACACAATCAATTTTTAGTTATATTGAATATATGCACATATGTGTAAAGGAGTCTAAATATCAAAATGCTTGATTTATATATATGTAAATATAAATAATTGTAAATTAATGGTTCTTTTTGTTCTCTCAACAAGAAGTGGTTTTTAAATGATCTTTGTGCTATATAAAATTATGTTAAAAGAGAGACAATAGTTGAGAACTTGAGAACTCCTCGATCTTTTTTCTTTAAACATCCACAAGTTTTTATACGTTGTTATTTTTAAAAACATTTGCTCCAAAAAAAAACAAGAACTTCAATACATTTAAATAGTGTATATATATGTATATATATATGTAATGTTATGGTACTTGATGTATCTTTGAAGACAATAAAATGAAAATGTTGATTATTGGAAGTCTTCCTACGAACTCAAAGGTTTAAAATCAAAGTTCTTTATATTTAATATTCAACAAAAATTATTTATAAATGAAAACAAAACTAATATTTAAATTAAGAGCTAACTTAAAGCTAATAGTAAACTATAAACAAAAGATTAATGTCATAACAAAATAAAACAAACTTGAAATACAAATTATATGATAATTTTGTATCAGTATTGCATATATGTAGACATGTAGTAGTATCATACTTATATATGTAGCATACGATACTTCATATATGCACTAGTATGAAATTTTATAAACGTACAGTGTCGCAATACTATACATATAGGTAGTATTGAAAAAAAACGATAAGTTAATTCTTAATGTTTATAACGTTATTTATGCTCAAATAAAAAATAAAACAATCTTGATCTAATGACGTAATTTAACAAAAAATATTTAGTTAAAGTTACAATTTAGCTCCACTTTTTCAAAATTTCACTATAGTTCTCAACTTAATATATAGTTCTCTTTTCATACATATACTACTATTATAATATATGCATTTCATTTAAACCATCGATATATGTAGATTTATAAAAAAAATTAAAATTTTTGTGATGTCACATAATAGATAATTTTCAACTTTTTAAAGGAAATAGTGGCGACCAGGGCCGCTCAAACTTTTTCGGGGCCTCAAGCGGATTATAAAGATGGGGCCTTTTATAATATTTTTCGTGTTTTTGATTCTTAACTAGGGTTTGTAGATTCTAAAAACTAGAAAATATGGTAAATTACTTCTATATATGTTAAGTCCAAATCAAATGTCTAAAAGTAGTTACAATTTAAGAAGAGATGGTAGTTCATTATCCTTTAAATTATTCATAACGTAGTGCGTTTTTCTATACTAATCGTCTACCTATACTTCTTTCAAAAAATCTACTTATATTTATAAAAAAAATACATGTAATAAGGAACTGATATAAAAAAACCTTATAAAATAAATGGTTACTAAATTTAAATATCTTCAACTTTCATCTATCGATTAATATTAATCTTATCTTAACTATTGATAATGAATCATTCTAACTTTCACTCTATTTGCCATTACTTTTCCATTAGAGTAAAGTTAGACTATTATTCATGACCAATAATGTTAGGTAACGGAAAGTCTTGTTGGTGGCTAGTAGAATTAAAGTTAGAAATACTTATCCCCAGTAATTAAGTGAGATTAATATTGGCTAGGTAAAAGTTTGAATTATTTAAAATTTAATAACCCTAAAATAAAATAGAAAACAAGTTATCTGGAGGTGATTCACATAAATATCACTTTTGTTATGGTCATGTTCCTACTGCCATGCACCAAAGGAAAAATATTGGAAAAAAAAAAAGAAAAGTTGGTTTCGAACTCACGTGTTCAAAGAGAAACAATAACACACGGTGCCACTACTCTGGAAAAAGATTATTGTTTAAACTTGGGGTTGTTTTATATACATACTACATATATAAAATTTCTAGAAAATGGAGGCCTATTTTGTTGGGGGCCTGAAACCCTAAAATGGCCCAACAACACTAACGGGCCGGCCCTGGTTGCGATAACCAGTTGTGACTATTTGTTGTCGCTATACATTTTCTAAGATCGAGCGATTAGCTAGGTCCTTTTGTGACAGCTTTTGAAGTCTTCAATACTTGGACCACGTTATGATGAAGACATGTCATCGTGAAAGTCAAAGATCAACTACAAACATATATAATAGTCCTGTTGACAATTGTTATCGTTATAGGCCGATCGACCTCATTTGGAGATCATATGCCGCTTTCGTAGTAATTTCTCAAGTTTATAGAGGGATATGTATAATGTATAAAGCCGATTTAAAATATGTCAAGTAATATTATCATACTTATTACGAAATTAAACATGATTTTCTAAACTGATCGATCACGAGCCTAATTAAACTTAATCTATATCTATACCTTCTAATAAAAGAGAGTTTTTAATGCCACGTGGCATGCAATGGAGCTACTGTTGGCATCATTTTTCCGCTCAATAATATATTACATATTTAATCCCCCTACTATTACACAACATACGACCATCGTATAATATATATTTGAATATTAGTTACAAAATAATTACTATATTAGTAATATATTTCTCTATCAGTTACCAAAATAATTACCATATTCTTATAAAAGTAAAAAAATCTATTACTAAAATATATATCTAAAATATTCTAAATAATTTATTTTTGTATTAAATACTATTTAAACATCGTTTTTGTCTACTAAATTAGTTTATCGGGTTCTTAGCTCTATACTAAAACTCGTGGTTTGCATCGGTACAAGTTGTCATCCATTTGTATAATTTTGATCACATTTTTATTCTTGTGAATCCGTAATTTGTCTTCTAATTTTCTTATATGGGTTTTGTTTTTGCTGGTGTTAGAGAACATACCCAATATGATAATGATTTATAATGTAATGCTTATTCGTCATAAGATTTTTTGTTTATTAGGCTCGATAATAATTAGATATTTTTAGTTATTTAACTCGTGTTTCACACGGGGTATAATCTAGTTAATTAATATATGAAGTTTCGACTCGAACTTATTTAAGCTCAACCCGTTCTAAGACAATTAAGTAGCTCATGAGTAATGTTTAGACCCCGGCCTATTTATGAGTTAAAGATTTACATTATACATTTATTTATTTATTTATTTATTTATGCTGCATGCATGCATGTATGTTATATATGGAAGCAATCAACAAACATGATCATGCTTAATGACGTGAAAGAGAGAAACACCGACATTCATGCCGAGCAGGTAGAAGAGGTTAATGATCACGAGCATCAACTCATGCTCGTAGATTTGCAACTACTGCATCGAGACTACATAGAATATGACGATGAGTATGATGACAAAGATTTGATCGATGCACAAAACTTCAAGTGTGTATGTAACAAGTGTGGCAGACAAATCGACTGGTACCACCGTTATTACTTCAAGTGTAGTCACGGCGGCACCAGGTCATGTAACTACGCAATCCATAAGTTTTGTGAGGAACTACCAAGAACCTTAACATTCCCAGGACACCCGTCTCACACTCTTGTCCAGCTTAAAAAAGCAACAAGTGATGATCATAAAAAATGTTGCAGTTGTCATAGAGATCATCAAGATGACGACGACATGATTTACTATCATTGTTCTAGTGCAACTTGCGATTATGAAATCGATCTCCTTTGTGCCACATTTGTTGAGCAAAATATGATCCATCACCCTAGCCACCCACATCCATTAATCTCTATAAGCGTCGAACGTGGTTTGTACAAGTGTATTGCATGTGGAAAGCGACATGAAGGACATTTTTATCATTGCACCACTTGTTTTAACTTCTTGATCAATTCAGACTGTCTTTCACTTCCCATAAAGTTACTTCTTAAAACTCAAAAGTTTAGCCACAGACACATCCTCACCCTTTCGTATTCATTTCTAGATCGACTATATCATGATCTCAAATGCAGGATTTGTGGCAGGGAGTTAGAAGACAGACATTTTATTTACAAGTGCAGTAAATGCATGTACTATGTTCACCCACATTGTGCAACACAAGTTAGGATACAAGAGGATTTACCTACAGGTAATTAAATCTTGAAACATGCATGCATATGCACATTAATTAATTTAACTTATTCAACCACTTAAACTTAATTTGTAGATTGTAAGCATTTGTAGATAAATTAATGAATCATTCAAATCAAATCTAATTAATCTTTGTATTAATTTAATTTCTTAATCTGTATATGTATGCAGATGTTGATCATCACAATGTTGTTCACTTTCCAGTATCTGATGAATCAAACATCTTATCACATCTAATTAAAGGGAAGACTTGTGGAGACGAAAATGCCCACAAAATCGAACATTTTAGTCATAAACATCCATTAGTCCTAATAAATAGTACTGGTGCAAGCACCTCTACAACCAAATCGATGTCTCTGCATGACCCAAAGAAGAGGATTAAACTATTATGCAATGGATGTGTAAAACCAGTTACAAAAATGCCGTTTTACAAATGCTCTAATGATTATTGTAAAGAAGACTTTGTTCTCCATGATTGGTGCACCCGTCTACCCAAAGAAGTAAACGATGGGAGCCATGAACATACACTTCTCCTTGATACATCTGAATATTCATTGGGTTTGAAATGCATTGTTTGTGAATTAGATTGCAATGGGTTTCGATACAGATGTGGAAATTGTCTGGAATATGTCGTTGATGCTGTTTGTGCATTCATACCTGAAGAAATCACGCACGAAGCACATGCAAATCACTTGCTTAAAAGAGTAAATGCAGCTTTATTCATAAGCTACACAGAATTTCAATGTGACGCATGTAGTGTGAGTATCGATAAAAGTGAGGTTTTTTTTAGATGTGGTACTTGTCCTGATTTCTTTTTGCATTCACAATGTGCTTTACATTTACCTAAAACAATTGAGCATAAGTTGGACAAGCACCCTCTAGAGCTGAGTTACTCCCCGGTTGAAGATCACAAAAGTGAATACTTTTGTGAAGTTTGTGAGCAGGAACTTAATCCTGGAAAGTGGTTCTATCATTGTGTAAAGTGTGATCAATCAATTCATTCAGCATGTGCTCCATTAATACTTAAGTCTGAACAAGGTGTTAATTCAAACCAGCATTTGGAAGGTGTTTATAAGTTCTTAAACTTCAAGCCCAGGCTATACACTCGAATTAAACATTTTCATGAGCATAGTAATATGTTATTGGTTCCGGGGACTGAAAATGATGGTTTATGCGCAAGGTGCGATGAAAAATTGCAATCCACACTAGTCTTCAAGTGCTTAAGTTGTAACTACGCTACTCATGCCATGTGTCATTTCCTCGGGATTCTCTATAGACTATTCAAAATACATGATAGTTTGCAACAAGATCGTGTGAAAAACGACCGACCTCAAAAAGATTTGAAATTTTATCCAAGTGAAATGATGAGACCGGAGACCCGTCATTGGGAGCAAGGTGAAGCTTTTAAGGGACGGGGGAGGGTCTCCACCCCCCTCTCCCACTTTTTCCGTCTAAAATGATGGTTTGTTGGTGGATAGTTGATTATATATATATATATAATGATGGATTTTACTAACATACACGTTTTTTAACGATGAAAATATTTTTTTATATTTTCTTTTTTCCAGGTTCTAGTTTTTAATATACGTAATATTTGAGCAAAAAAAATACTATGAAAAAACTTGGGAAGTAAGGTTCTCATGAGTTCTGATAAACAGATGATTGACCATAACAAAATGTGTTTATATATATGTTTTTAGCCATAAAATAACCGGAACAGGTCCACATTAATAGCTTTAATATTTAAAGAGATCATATGTTAAAATGATATATTTAGGCTAAACTTATAACAAATAGTAATTAAAACACATATATAAATTAGTATGTAATCTGTGATACAAAATAAATGAGTTTTGATACTTGTAAATTATGAAATGTAAGTAAATCTTTAAGAAGCCTGCATGTTAGTTGAGGTTGTACTTTAAAAATTACCATGACATGTTTGTAGTTTAAATTGTTTATTTATATATTGACTTTAAACGTAGGTCACAACATGGGCCAACTAAAAGTTTTAAATGGATAATTGTTTAGATGGGCTCACAAGTGGGTTACGTTTGGACAAGAAGAAAAGAATAAAAAAAAAGGGATCGGAGATGGAAAAAGGGGGGAGAGAATTAGGATTTGACGGCTGGTCTTTGGGAAGAGACTAACGTACGATGGAACAGAGGTTGCGACGAATTTATATCATGAGCATATTTGGCTAAATCTTTCGTGAGCACTTCGGGTGAATGATTTTGTAAGACACTTTTGATCTAGTTTATTGTTTTATTGAGTTTGGATTTGTAACCGTGTGACAGACGAGTTTTACTTACGTATATATAACTCGTGTGACAGATGAGTCTTGTGTGACAGACAGAGACATATTTACGTTTAAATCCAATTGTACTTTTGTTGGTTGAATAATTATATATGCATGTTTGGTTTAGTATCTTTTTGATAAATTGATGTTAGATTCTGCATAAGTAATTGATAGTTTGTGACATGCTTATCATTCAATCAATAGTATCCAATAAACAAGAACTAAGTTATTAGTAATTATAGAATCTGAATCCCGGAGTGATCACGTTTTCTTACCATCGTTTTTACAATCTTTAAGTAATTATTTTTGTTAGTGTTTTCAATTATTTTTATTAACTCAATCTCAAACTTTACAAACAAATAACAACTAGCGTTAACCACAGACTCCTCAGTGGATACGATACCTATTTCCATTGTACTAGTCTTTTTTAGTGTTTTAGTAGGTTTTTGCACAGACCCCGACGACAGTCTGTCAAGTTCTCACAACTAGAGGGTGTTCTCAAATTACCCCCTCCCTATATATATATATATATATATATATATATATATATATATATTGAGGTTTTTCTAAAAAGGGTTAAAACTCTAAGAAGTGTAGGAAGCATTCACAAACAAACACGTGTCCATGAGGGTGAAAAAACGCGGAGGGGCGGCGTCGTCTTTATACATATGACGTTAATTTGTGAATCCCGGCCATCACTCTCGATGTTCATTTATGGCGTTTTTTTACGTCTATTAATTACGAACATCCGATCATGTATGACGTTTTTTATTAGTTAATTTTTTCATCAGAGTGGTGTTATTTTATAGAGCCGGTTTATGCATGGTGTTTTTTATAAGCGATGATGTTTTTGTTTGTTTTTGACGTTTTCGTTTACTAATTACGAAGTTCAAACGTAAAAAACACCATGATTCAGAAGACACAGATCTAAGAAACACATGGCGTTTGATTTTTGTGTTAAAAACGCACAGATCTAAGAAACACCATGGCGTCTGAATTTTGTGTTAAAAACGTACAATGACAAATATACCCCCAAATCCATCTTGCACGTGACCAAAACATCAAAATAATTACAAAAATGTCACCGCGTCCATCTGGGCCGTAAAACAACATAATCCGACGTCCCAGATTACTTCTTAGCCTTTTTAGAGTTTTAAGCCTTTTTAGAAAATCCCTCCTATATATATATATATATATATATATATATATATACCTTCTAATAAAAGAGGGTTTGAGGGGACATATGTCATTCATTGGAGAGGGTGTTGAAGCATTTTCCCGCTCAAAACTAAGAATATACTCTTTTAAGTTATGTATGGAAAGAAATCGATAACATTAAATCACCCATAATTTTTTCTTCCAAAATTTCAATATACCTTATTTAAATCCAAAAATTATTGTGAAAACGGGAAACAAACAACTTAAAAAAATAGCTCATCGCAATTTACGACCTAGAACAATGCATGCCGACCCGTACGCTCGAACCGTTACATATTAGTGTCGCTGTGAATTTTGTCAGATATTTATCATCTATATTATTTGTATGTGTATTTTTCTTAATCTTCTTATAAATTACTCCGTATTTGGTAGGATTTATAAGCCACTCAATTTAAAAGCGTCGATATCTAATTTGGTACTACTAATGTATTTGTAGTTTAAATCTACTGTTCAAGGCTAAAATTAGAGTTTGAATACAATTTGTGTTTCTATTTTCATATATCTTTTATGTAATGTGTAGTTTATTTTCAAACGTTACTTTTTTCTTAAAGTTTTAGAATTTTGTTTTTTATTTTTACACCCGTGTAACCCGCAGGGTTTAATCTAGTATATATATATATATATATATATATATATATATATATATATATATATATATATATATATATATAGTTAAATTTATAACTATCAATATGTTTTGAATATAAAGTATTATTGCGAGAGAAACTCCCAAATCATACCACGACTGGAGTTATACTACAAAGTCCAATTTTTCCTAAAAAGTCTAAGAAGCCGTGAGATGATGACAAGTAGCACTCCCTTAAAATTAAAAGGGTGTAAAATTGGTAATGTCTCTAGATTTCAAATTTCACCCCATTTTTTAAACGTCCATAACTTTTACATACGATATTACTTTTTTTAAAAACTACACTATAAAAACGAGCATTTTCTTATCTTTAAAACGCGTATAATATTCATATATATAAAAATTCATATTTTTCAACTCATTGTGTTATTTGTCAACTCATTTTGTTATTTGTCAAGTCATTATGTTATTTCTTTAGGTTATTGTGTTATTTGTCAAGTCATTGTGTTATAACACAATAACCTGATGAAATAACACAATGATCTGAAATAACACCATGACCTAACGAATAATACAATGACCTGACAAATAACACAATGAGTTGAAACATGGTTATAACACAATGACCTGATGAATGTAACACAATGACTTGCTGAATATAACACAATGACATGACAAATATAACATAATGATTAGATGCATATAACACAATGACCAGATGCATATAACACAATGACCTGACGAATATAACACAATGACTTGGCGGATATAACACAATGACATGACGAATATAACATAGTAACCTGACGAATATAACATAATGTCCTGACGAATATAACAGACCATATCTGCTTTTGCGCCATGACAATCTCACTCGAATTACGGGGACCTACACATATTAGTACAGTATGATGGGGTCCCCGGCCAGAACCACACGTGCAAGTTTCCCTGCATGTGGCTCGTCCGTGCTTTTCTATTCCGCTTTGCCGCCTATTTAGAGATCCGTATGTTAAAATTTCCTTTTAACCGACCCACAATGACCTGAAAAATATAACACAATGATCTAACGAATATAATACAATGAGTTGAACTTTAAAAAAATCTGTTTTTTTATAAATCAACATTACATGTGTTTTGAAGATAAAAAAACGCTCATTTTTGTGTGTAATTTTTATTAAAAAATATTGTCGTATGTAAAAGTTATGGAAGTTCAAAAAGAGGTTGAAATTTGAATATGAGGCAAAGACTAATATACTCTTGGCCTACAATTTAAAATTCTAAATATTTACTACTATGCCACCTTGTGTTTATAAGTCATCTTCACTTAATATTACTATATTAGATCTAATGGTCCAAATTACTTCTTACACTTTTTAGGAAATTTAATTAGACTTTTTAGTTGAACCTCATTCATCATATCACATAGTAAAAAAAAACTTTAAAAATCATCCCACATTAGCAAAATTGATTTTTCTTTCTATGTGTGTTTTTGAAATATTTTTTGCGCGTGTTTTTTAATGCATGTATGCTTAAGATAACCGTTTAGTGTGTACGCGTCCAAAATTTATCTAACAGAGATATATTTTGGATTACCCTTTTTGGGACTGATTTTGAATATGCTATCATATTAGGGCATGTATACATTTTAAAGTGTTGACTATCAAAGAAAAAATCGGCAACTTTTTCCCTTACTCCGTTAGGTTTGCATTTTAGGTGCATGCTTGGAGAGTTAAGGGGAATGTTGATGATTTTTTTTAAATAGTTAGCACATTAATATGTATATACATGAGATAGAATATTCAAAACGTGGGTTACTTATATGAAAACACATCGAGTTTTTATTAATGTTTCAGGTTAAATTCCGATTGTTATTTAGTTATTTTTTGTTACTTTTAATTGAATCTTGATCCAAAGTTGGTTTTATAGGTGCTTGGATGTTAAGGAAGCTTAAAATGATTAAAAGAATTGAGGCGGAACACTTGGGAGTTGAAGGCTTGAAAAAAAAAACGAATTTTTTAATGGAATTCTCCATCTATGAGATAACGCGTATGGCCACAACTTCAAACCAACCGTTTCTAGAGGGAAAAAAATAATGATTTTGAGGATTTCAAAGGATTAGGAGCTTGGAATTTGTGGCACCCGGCAATTTCAGCTTAACTTCGTTAACACAACTTTGTTATTTATATTATCTCAATCGTGTATTCCAAGTAATGGGCTTAGGCCCAACATGACATACGAGTCCTATTAAAAGCCTAGTACATTATAACAAGTATTCGTTCGACATGTTAACATAAAAATGTATCTTATATACTTATAAGAAGTCAAATAGTTAATCCCATAACAAATGAACGTATCTAACTGTGAAACGCGTAAGAAACCCGAATACTGAGCCGTATCGATATTAATAGACATCTGAAATGATAACTTGAGCTTGATAATATTATTAATACTATATTTATATTAATTATAATAATAATTTTGAAAGTTTAAATGTTATTTAGGAGAAGACATTATAGACACGATGAAAACGCACATTTGTTCATATACGTTCTAAAATTGAGTTTTAAATAAATAAAATAACATTTAAAAACGATTATTGAAATCATGGATATAATGTTATTCCTGATATTTGTTTATGAC
Organism: Tagetes erecta; assembly: GCA_030867185.1. Classification (NCBI taxonomy): domain Eukaryota; kingdom Viridiplantae; phylum Streptophyta; class Magnoliopsida; order Asterales; family Asteraceae; genus Tagetes; species Tagetes erecta. The sequence continues at coordinate 96,212,877 of CM061487.1, forward strand.
AAAAAAAATAGAACAGGACACGATACTATATACACGGTGATTAAGAAAAACTGACCCACTTAGATAGTAAGGACTCTCAACAGTCTTATTAAATGATTATTGATCTAGTGTCTAACATCCTAGAAATATTTGGTAGCCAAGTGTACTAACGTAGTATTCATCAAATATAGATTATGACAAATTATACCGTAGATATTGTTGAGATGGGTGATAAGATGATAGAACCATTCATAATAATTTATCCAATAATTTAAAGTTTTACGGAATGTTATTTTTTTAAAAAGAAAAATATTTGTTTTATAACAAGAAATTTGATATGTAATATTAAGTGGAATTTTTTATAATGTATAAGTTGAAGCGAAATCCATAAATATTAAATAATTATAAATCCTTAAACACAATGGTTATAATTTCTTTATAAATATTATTATTTAACTCGAGTGTAACACACGTGTATTAAACCTACTTATAATATAAAACAAAAGTATAATCGCATAGTTTATATATTGGTAGTTAAGACATTATTCTTACTCACAAAGCATCATTAATTATATGTATCCAAATATAAAACAAAAGTATAATCCCTTAGATTATGCACATTCTTAACTTTGCTTCCTAGCAGTAGCTATATATATTCCAAATGAGGTAGTTGGTCTTCGATCTCCCACTATATATATAAACCAAGTAATTAACAACCTAGCTAATTTAAGTCACCATCAATCACCAAGGTACATACTTATTTACTTTTAATCATTTTTCTACATGATATGCTATTATGCTACATCTGAAACAGGGGCGAAGCGTTATGGAGACGGGGAGGGTCACGGCCCCCTTACTTTTTTTTCATTCGAAGTGTTGTTTTGTTGGTCGGTAGTTGATTATATATATATATATATATATATATATATAACCCCCGAAACAAAACGTTTTAAGATTTGATCCGCCTAGCCTCCAAATCCTGGCTTCGCCACTGAATTCTAAAACTAACCTAACTTGCATTTTGTGCATAATATTTGAAACACAGAAATGGACGTAGAGGAGCTAAGCGTAGAAGAGCTTCGACATGAGCATCCACTTGTCCTCGTAGATTTGCAGTTGATGCATCGAGACTATATAGAAGATGACGATGATTACGATGACAATGATTTGATCCTTATGCAAAACTTCGAGTGTGTATGCAACATGTGTAGCAGGCGAATCGACTGGTATCATCGTCATTACTACAAGTGTAGCGTCACGTCGTGTGATTTCTCGCTTCATAAATTTTGTGAAGAAATACCAACATCCTTACAATTCCATGAACACCCTTTTCATACTCTTATCCTTAAAATATATGTTTATATGCCGGATGACATTTACATTTATTATCATTGTTCATCATGCAATTACGTAATTGATCTAAAATCTGCTACATTTGTGGAGCAACATACGATCCATCATCCGATCCACCGACACCCTTTAATCCCCGTTAGCGTTGAACTTATTTTGAGCAAATGCTTTGCATGTGGGAAGAAACATGAAGGGCATTTCTATCAGTGCACAACTTGTTTTAACTTCTTAATCCATTCCAACTGTCTTTCACTTCCCATAAAACTGTTACTTCAAACTCAACAGTTTAGTCACAATCACTTGCTCACTCTTTCGTATTCGTTTTCTTTTCGAGAACGATTATATGATTTCCAATGCAGGATTTGTGGTATGGAATTAGAAGCACAACATTTGATTTACAAGTGCAGTAAGTGCATGTACTATGTTCACCCACATTGTGCAACACAAAGGACAGAGAACTTCATGACTATCCTCTTACCCGGTACGTACGTACGTACGTCCGTCTTATTTTCTTTAACATAGTTTTATCCATTTACCGCGCAGTGTGATGTTCAATTTCTATGTATCAGGCTTAGGAAAAACAGAAAAAAATTTCAACGATGCTGATCATCCAAACCTTGTTCACCTTCCGGTGACTGATGAATCGCACGTTTTATCACATCAAATTGAAGGAGAGACTTATGAACAAGTTATAGACGAAAAGGGTCACCTCATACATTTTAGTCACCAACATCCTTTGGTGCTAATAAATACCACCTCAGTCATGTCCCTTCATGACCCAATGAAGAGGATTAAACTATTATGCAATGGATGTTCAGGACCAATTACCAAAATGCCATTTTACAAATGCTCAACAGATGATGATGATGATGATGGTTGTTGCAACTTTGTTCTTCATGTTTGGTGCACGAGGCTACCCAAAGAACTAAGTAACCATGTAAGCCACCCACATCATACACTAAATCTTGTGTATGATGCAAAGAAACATTTTATATGTTATACTTGCAGATTAAGCTGCAATGGCTTTTCATACACTTGTTTTAGTTGCGATTATTTCAATATAGACGTTAAGTGTGCGTTCATACCTGAAGAAATCACACATGAAGCACACGCGAATCACTTACTTACTAGAGGATATGCTTCATCATTTAGCGGTCTATCTGAAATAGATTGCAGTGCATGCGGGGTGGGTATTTTTGACGGTGAAATTCATTTCAGATGCCGTGTTTGTGACTTCTATTTGGATTGCCGGTGTGCTTTGCTTTTACCTAAAACAATTCGGCATAAGTTGGACAAGCACACGCTAAAGCTGAGTTATTTCCCGGTTGAAGATCACAAAAGTCGATATTTTTGTGAAGTATGTGAAGAGGATCTTGATCCTAGAAAGTGGTTTTATCACTGTGTAGAGTGTGATCAATCCATTCATTCAGCATGTGCTCCATTAATACTTCAGTCTGAACAAGGTGTTAATATTGTCTATTTCGAAGGTGTTTATTTGTTTCTTAACATCAAGTTTGGAATAGTAGAGAAACGAGACATTCACCAGCATCCGTTGTCGTTTGCTCCAGGGACTGAAAATGATGGTTTATGCGGATGCTGTGGAAGAAACTTGCTATCAGTTATGATCTGGAAGTGCTTACAGTGTAACTTTGCTTGTCATTACACTGATCCACATCGCACCGATTGCAGTGGGATCCAAGATTATGTCCTAATACAAAGATCTATGGATAGAACACGTAGGATCAAAATGTACAGAAGGTTCCGACAACAAAAAAGGCTAGGACTTTATCCAAGTGAAACAATTAGACCTGTGACTGGTCATTGGAAGGTTGTCGACGACGTACAACAATAGGTCATGCTGATGCTTCAATTGGAAGAGATAACTGAGAAATGTAATGCCTTTTCACACTTTGTGTACGTCAATTATAATAAAGCTAGCTAGCGATTATATATATAGATATTAGATATATACATCTTTAAAAAGCAATTATGCGATAAAGCCTCCAAAGAAAGTAAATTAAAATTATACCACCCTCAAAACATACCAACTTCAATGATCTCAATTTGTGAGAATATTTGTTTCTCTATATTAATGTGCTTATATATACTCTCTGCCACTCTACACTCTAATCAAACTCTTTACAGCAAAAAAGATTCAAAAAACACAAATATGAATTCGAGATACCTTGAATTTATGGGTCGAAATCGTTCTTCAAGCATATCTTCATAGTAAAAGCAAAAACTTTATCTTTGTATGAGGTATCTGAACCTGTAATCATAAGACATTATTTGAACTTTTTTCGAAATTGGCTCTCTTCCTCTTTTCTCAAGGCATGTAACCACTTGTTTCCTTAGTTCACCGGGTAACTGAAGGCAAACCCAATCCACTAAAGCCTCCAGATCCTTGCCAAAATCTAGCAAATACCAATCTAACATGTTCGGAACTAATAATTTATTGGTCTTTGTCATGCCAAGCGCTGCTTGAAGGTAATCTCTCTTTGCTGTTTCTAGCTCGTTCTCCACCTGTGTTGATGTGTACACTCTCACCTACACAGTGAATATGTAGTCAGAAAACTTAACTTGTTCAAACAAAATGTGAGGCCTACATTAGCTAAACACTTTTAATATCCATCAAAAACATTTATAAGGCCATGTGAAAAAATGGGAAAATACCGCAGGAGAAGACCAGCTGCCACTGCATAATGCAAATGTGACCAATGGTTCAGACCACTCCAGGCCAAATTTTTCACGAATTTCAGTTCCATTTTCTTCAGGAGATTGTGGACATGACTGAAAAAAGAATGGAGGTTATATGGTCAGACAACAGAAAAGAAAATTGTTTACTTACAAGTGAGACTACCACTTACAGATTTTAAGCGATTAGGAAGCCTCAAGATAAAATGCTCAATTGTGACCGCATGTAGCAAATATCCTCCTGCATTTATTGTTGCCTGATGAAGACCAATCTCGTCTTAGTTGTTTTCAAGATATACATATCATATTCTCAATTACTGTAATAACCCTATTAAAAGTATGAATGAAAGGATGGTTGGCACCTTTTGCATTAGTGTTGGCATCATTTCAGGACTCTCATGTATTCCATGCTCTAAATATACCTGACATATCACCTAACCCTTGTAACACTTGGAAAAATATATGCTGACACTAGCAACATATATATACGTACAAAAGGGAATTAGAAAGAAAAATGTACTTACGTTCATCATACAAATATTGTAAGTGTTTATCCAAAATGCGAGCTTTTGCTGATGTGTCAAACCCTCTATGTTAACAGAGGCCAGCTTCTCAAGGAGGAGCCTAAACATTAAAGTCGCACATAAGTCATGAAATATTCATTACATAATAATATAGAAATTTGCATTAATAGATATGATAAAACTTACTTGAGTCTACGAATCAAGAGGGATGCATTTGTTTTCTTCTTAAAATCAATTGAACCAGCTTCAATTGCAAAAAGATCCTTATACGGTCCGATGTCTCTCCTCTTTGATTTCAAACAGACGCCATAAGGATCCTTAAAAGCAGGCGCTCGATCACCACTGGTTAAATCCAAGGACATTAAATTGGAGAACGCCTCTGCGTCCATGGTTTTTGCTTTCAGTTTGCTCAGTCTTAAAAATATCCCAATCAAGCATTTCAACACATTTTCAGAAATTTTGTTGCATTCACTTTCAGCTTCCAAAGTTCTATCTCCTGAAGATGAACTTGAACAGCTTTCTTGCGCCTTTTCTTGGTCCACTAACCTATTCTGTAGTTATGCAATTGCATGTAAGATCATCTAGCTTCCAAAAGTTGATTTCGAGGTCAAACAGAACTATTTCTGCTACTTCAATATCAGTGACTTTTTTAAGGTTCCAATAAAAATTTATTACTACAACTTTATAAAAAAGAGATTTTTTAATTTGATGATGATTGAGCACAAAAGTCAGAAATTATAGTGTTAATCCCTCCTCTCTGCAGCCCAATTTATTAAAGTTTATAGATCCCACCACATTAAGCATATTATATAGAAAACTTGTAATCCATCAAGCAACAAAACCTTGATTTAAATTGCATAACTTTGACCTTTTAAAGTCAAAGAATTATCATATGGTACCTGTGGTTTGGGAGGAGTTTGTTTTCCAGCAGTTTCAAACTTGATTTGAGGTCGTTTCACTACATGTTGCACATCATTGGCTATCCTTTCAGGAGAACTCTTAATTTTTCTATTCGAATTAGAAGACGATCGATTCTCTTTACCCAAAACACCATCATCACTATTGACCAAATCAGATTTATCCAAATCTGCAGGTTTCTTGTCCGCCAACTTATTCGAAAAATCAGTCCCAACTCGATTCGTGTAGGATAATTTACTCGACGCACTTCTCGAGAGTGAATTAAGAGGTTTCTGTTGTGATAATTTGGATGGTTCTGAGCTGACTTCAATTGGGGGGGACATTGATGATCTTGACTCATCACCATTACTCAATTTCACAGACTGTTCTAATGAGTTATTATCTGAATTATTATTAACATTAGTTTTGGATGATAGATAAACAGCTTCTTGATACAAACCCTGACGAAAGCTAACAACTTCTTCCTCTAATCTCACAACTTCCTCTTCCAAAACAGCTACTTCAGCTAGCAGCTCCAAAGTCTGCAACTTTACAAAATTCAAGATCCATAATTTGTATCAAAAGGGTATTTAAATTTAAACAATTTGTATAAATTGGAAACCTGTGGAGGGAGATAAGGAGGAAGATGAGGTAAAGTTCCTAAACGTCTACTAAAAGCTCTTTCTAATGCTCTATGCACATTTTCTTCTTGTTTTAGCTTCTTCTTCAGCTTATCAACCTGTTATCAATTGATCCCAAAATGGATTTAAATCAATGAACTTCAATCAAGAAACAAAAGTGTGTGTGTGAATGACATACATCTTCAAGTAAAGCAATCTTTCTTTCAGTTCTTGAAAGGCGTCGATTGCGAATAGGTTTTGATTTGCATCTTTGTACTTCCATCTTGTTCAATTTGCAAACCCGAATCTTTTGTTGGTCAAAATTGATCTGTAAGCAACTCAGACTGTCAGTCGATAACATGAACTTTCATCTAAAAAATAATAATAATTATTAAAACTAAAAAGAAATGAATTAAAGACACCCATGTGAGATTTGTATCAAAATCAGGAACATTTCACTTAGGCATTTTCACAAACACCTAGAGTGCATCAATCTAATCTACATAAACTCAAAACTTCCCCAACAATCATCATCACAAATTCACATGGAAAGATGAAACAACATTGAATGAATGAATTTCCCCCAAAAGGGTAAATGAATTGAATTGAATAGCAGTAATCAAACATACAAATTGAAGAAAGATGTTGAGGTGAATGAAGAATAATCGCCATATGTAGTTGAAAGTATCAAAACTGAAAAAGATGAGAGAAGGAGAAAGATGGGTTTTTTAAGGTGGAAGGGAGCGGGAAAAACATGGGGAGTGTGCATATAATAATAATAATAATTATTATTATAGCCATGGGAGGTGATTGATGAGGGAGATAGATATAGTGTGTGACACTGTGTCAGTGTGTGTGTGTGTTTGTGTTGGAGTAAAAAAGCAACAAAATTTCATAGATAGATGAGGAAAAGGACGAGAGTGTGGGGAAGTTCGATGCAATTGTGTGTGTAGGCCACCGCCATGGACAGAGAGAAGCTCTATAACGTAACAACTACAACATTGGGGCCTAAATAAATGCATACATACATATGTCATGCCAGCCGTATGTATGTTATGAACTTACGATCGTAAATAGTTTTGTGGTCTTAACGTTAGGTCATATGTTTAAATTTTACTTATGATAAAATTTTACAGCTATCATAAGTAGTTGTTTTTAAACTCTTTAAGTTTATTTAGGTCACGGTGTTTACTTCCTAGTCGGTTTAGTATTAGGATGATTTGGTGTCATCCTCGAGCATTAAATTAACGATTGACGGTTAAAATTACATACCTGAGCTATGAAAAGACTTTTCGTTAAGGCTAAAGTGCCATCGTCGTTCAAAAATACATACATACGCCGAGTGTCACCAAATCACGAAAGACAATAAAGCTTTTTTAAGATATTTATTTTAAAGCAACCAAGTCGCATACTATATATTTTTTTAGATCTTATAATGACGGTTGGTGCAACGGCCTATGACCGAAGCATTCAGAGGTGAAATAACCGAGATCAAAACTCGGTCTCTAACACTAAAAGTGTTTTTCGTAGGCATTAGGGCTCTTCCATTACTTCCAATGTAGCGGAGACTCATCATAACCTTCTTTAACAGTAGTAATATTAATAAATCAAATCAAGACTTCTTAACCAAATCATGAAAAATAATCTAGTTTTTTTAGAAAATATTTAGTTTAAAAGAACCAACTCGCATACATTAGTTTGAAATTAAATAAAAAACTTAACGGCTTTAAGTATTTTTTAACTGTGGCACTTTAAAAAAAATATGTTTGATAGTTGAGATCTCTAGCAAGATTTTTCTTAATTTGATTTTTTTAAGGCTAGTAGGTAAAAGTGGATTTTTAAAATCTAATTTTCCTTCTATTTATTGGTGAGCTTTTTTCCTGTAACTTTGATTGTTAAACATGACTGTTTTGATTACAAGATCGTTGTCATGATATCCATTCTCTTTGTATGAGACTAAGTTTTGATTGTTAAACATGACTGTTTTGATTACAAGATCGTTGTCATGATATCCATTCTCTTTGTATGAGACTAAGTGTGTAAAAATACATACACGTACATCCACACAAATAAACAATCAAATCATAAAGGTCTTAAAAAGATATATCCTGGTATTAAGGTGTGTTATTTCTATAAGAGAGAATGAGAGATCAATGGTATGTCTTGGATTCAAGACTTCGTGTGATTTGTATCCTAGTTGGTAATCTGATACGTGCCAAGTCCACGTCACAAGCATCTTGCAATTCCATTTACTAATTTATAATCTCATGCAGGTTTTCAATTGCTACGTGGGAGTGCTACATTTTTGTTTATTTAGTTTTTTAAATTGCAGTTAGTTCTAGATTAGTGGTCAAATGGTAAATCTTAGTGGGTCTAGTAAAGAGTTAGTAGTTAAACTTTTGTAAAGCTATAAATAGCTAAATGTTTTTTATGGATGAATGAAAATATTAAGAAACTTTGTCAAGTTGATTTTCTTCTCTCTAACTTTTTGGGAGTGTTTGTCTACTATAAAAGGCTAGAAGATTGATCGACTCTACGGATTCATATCATAATCTGAGAATATGAGTATAGTTACAGACTAATTAATTGGCATCATATATAGGTTTTAAGGGAACTGGTTGTACTAGCATAATATGCTTATGCTTAAACCCTTTGGTTCGTAACACTTAGGTAGCGTTTGCTATGCAGGAATAAAGAATGGAATGGAATGGACCATTACGACGGAATGAAAAAGAGTGTTTTGGTTGGTCAATGGAATTGAATGAACCATTACAAAGGAATGAAAAATACCTCGTTTTTATTCCATCCTCATCCTATGTTTCTTTTTTATTCCTTCAAGGAATGATTTTTTTTTTAAATTTATGACTAGAACCATGACTCGGCCCATGCCCCAAACCTTGACCCGACCTAAGACCCCATGAACTGACCTATGTCATATAACACATGTCTCGAACCATGACTCGACCCATGAACCGACTCACGGCCCAAGCCATTAGTCGACTCACAGTCTGAGCCATGAATCGATCCGTGACCCGGCCCATGATCAGAACCATGATTCGACTCATGACCTGACACATTCTTCAAATCAAGACCTGACCCATGAACTGAACCATGAGTCAACCCATGAAAAGAGCCATGACCCAACCCATGAACCGACTCATGACCCGATCTATAATTTGACCAATGACCTAAACCATGAACCGAATCACGACCCAAGCCATGAACCAACCCGTGACTCGACCCATGGCCCGACCCATAACCCGAATCATGATCTGATTTATGACCTCACTCATGTATTGACCATGTATCGAACCATGACCCGACCCATAACCCTAACCATGATCTGATTTAATTATGACATCATCCATGTATTGACCATGTATCGAACCATGACCTGACACATGACCCGAATCAAGACCCGACCCATAGCCATGAAAATATACTTTTGTAACTTTTAGTGAACTATATTTCATTAATTTGTCTTTTCCTTCATACCAAACAAAACAATATAATGATTCATTTCAATTCTGTAAAGCAACCAAACAAGGTAATAATTGAATGATCATTTATATTCATTAGTCCATTCCTTTTATTTATTCATTTCATTCAATTCCCTCGTCCATTCCATTACCTCATACCAAACAAACCTTATGTTTTAAGTGTGTGTACATGGTGTTTCTTGAAGCTAGGCCAATTGGGACCAAAAAAATCAATACATGTCGATATGATCCCTAATTTGTGTTTTATGTTGTGGGTATTAATACTGCTTTGATATGAGTTTTGTTATGTGTTTATGAACTACAATTGATGTCTGAAACAAGAACATACATGTATAATGTAACTAGGTTAGACCCTGTGGGTACCCACAAACGTTGATCGGTAAAAAGTATTTATGTTGTTTTATAATGAAAAATTAGTAATAGCAAAACATCAAATAAAGTATGTTAAATATGAAAAAATGTGAGGATGAATATGATGGTAACAAGTGGTATTGTGTGAAGGCAAGACTTAGCAAATTATTAGAAGAGGAGATGTGCAGAGTTTAATGATAAATAAAAATTTCAATCGACTAAATGTAATATAATTTTACATGTTAATTAACTATAAAAACATTACAACTGACTAGGATATAAATTTAATAAGAATGTTTATAGATAACACGTAAAAAATAATTTTACAAGTAAAATAACCATAAATAATAATATTTAGAATTTAAATTTAAACAAAAATAAATATTATTAGTCGCGGAAAACATTTAAAAAGTATGTAAAATCAGTAATAACCTTTTTGGGGTGGATGTACATGTATGTACCAAAAAGAAGACACATGAGTGTGGCAGAAAGACTTAGGAGGCTCAAATCAAGAACAACTAACGTGCTTCTCTTTTTTATAGTTTCTAAAAGAATTTAATAAAATATCAAAACCAGATTTGTAGCGTGTCGAATAAAATATCTTTAAATTATAAACACCTAATACAGATATTTATATGCACACTTTTATTCTACTACATATAGAAAGTTAATAGTGTGTACCTTTTTATTGAGCTATCACATGGATATTTTATATATTATATACAAGTTATAACATATTTTTGAAGTCTAAATTATAAAAAAGAAGCCTTTGTGTTCTTTTGAATTTATATGGTTAGGATAACTATAATAACATATAACATGTCAAGTAGCTATTTGTTCTTTTAGTCATTGTAATTTTTTTATATTAGATTATAATATTATATTTCAAAATTGATATACTAAATTTGTATTATGCTTCTTTAAAAAAGCTAACTTCAATTTCCTTTAATATTACTCTTAAATCTACATTACTATTTACCATGTCATTAAAATAACAAGAAACGTCTCACAAATATCCGCTATTATTACTCTTAAATACTATTGAAAATTGAAATGATTGGTCTATCCATATCAACTAACACGACACCATTGGGCAACACATGGTGGATGAAATGAAAGCGTTTAACTTGTTGAACAAAGGGAAGTTAGATTTGAAGAAAAGTAAAGAAACGAAGGAAGAATATACAAAATCTTCGACCTCTCTCACGTTCAAGGACCGCAACACGTCTTTCTAAAAGCCTAAAAGAAACGAATATCGGAGAAGTATGACATTGAGTAGTTTTAAATATTTTTCTTTCATCTACTTTTTTTTCTGTTTATCTAAATTTTATATTTAAATATATTCAAATTGTTATTTTAATTTATCATATATATTTTATGTTTTTATTCTGAATTATATAAATTTGAAAAGGAAAATATTGATTACTCATACTTCTACGGGCATACATCTTACAATCTTATATGAACGGGGTAATTGACATGTGACATACATTTTATTTTCACGCCGTACTCACTTACGGAGGTAATATCACATACTCTTACAGGAGTCAACCTCGTCACATCCCCTTGAAATTCTCATCCTCCATTATGTCTCGCTCAATATTTTTTGTGGTGACACACTTCAAACATAGTCAAACGAATCCATAATAAATGGTCAAAAATTAATTTACCACGTATCCAAATAAGTCGATTAAACCTAAAACGAACCCAACAAACTTGAAAAGGTAAAAAAATAGGACTTTTAAAAGTAAAAACGAACATTTCAAAAATTATAACGAACTTCCAAAAGTCTAAATGAACTTGAGATAGATATATTTGAAGAAGAGAACCAAATAGACAAATTGATCGAAGTTGTCACTAAAATTATAGAAAATATGAGAATTTTCCATTTATTTAATTTATTTAGGGTAATAATGATTTACTTTAAAAGGGACAGGAAAAAAGTAGAAAGGAGGATAGTGCAAGGACCAGACGAGACGTAAGCATTTTTATGCTTTTGATTTGTGATGAGTTGTGGCCTCTCTGACACTCATGCGCCTCATCTCTTCCCCACCTTCAACTAAATCATTGCCCTCACTTTCTTCCCTCTATTTTATCATCAACTTTTCTTTTATGAAAAAATACCAAATTTATGTTATACCATCCATTTATATTCACTCGTTTAGTACATGTATTTATCAGTGGTAGAGCCAGCCGGAAAATTTAGGGGTAGCCGGAAAAAAAAATCCCGGACGTTCATACAGTAATAAAAATAACACTACAAAATTATAAAAATACCTAATAAATTTATCCCCTTTGTTCTTTCATAGCTTAAAATCAAAGATTCAGGGGTATCCTTTTAATTGTTTAGGGGTATCCTTATACATAAAATCGGAGAATATATATATTTTTTACATCTCACAACGAAATTTCAACCGTAGCCCGGGTACCCCTGGCGTACACTTACCTCCGCCCCTGGTATTTATAACAAACGTTTTTTAAATGGATATTTTGTGATAGTTAACATGTAAAAAGTTGGGGGGGGGGACTTTGTTTACATGAAGGTCTCCCCTGGTATTTATAGCCCGGGCTCCCCCCTTAGTGATCTCTAGATAGATCTGATGGTTTGGTGGGGGGGGGGGGGGGGGGGACTTTGTTTACATGAAGGTCTTTGATACGAATCTAGACTGTGGCATTTGGTGATATTAACTTGTTGTTACTAACTTTTAACAAATAACTCGTCTTCAAAAAACATGTAAAAACTTTTGTTCCAAAATGTATACGATATCACACGAAAGACAACAGATAATTAAACAGACATATTTTATTGTTCATGTTCGTTTGTGGAAAAAGATTCATTCAATAAACGAATGTTTGAAGGAAATTATAAGAATATATTTTAAATTGCATTCTATAAATAAATATTAAAGTTAAATTATGTAAGTTTAAGGTCGTAAATATTAAAAATGTATATTGGTTTAAATGGTTCAATTATCATCTTTTGGTCTCTGCTGGTCCTAACTAACGAATTGGAAGGTAAAGATCTCAACTTTTATCACTTCGGCAGCTAACATATCACTTTTAAAAAAATTAACGGCATTATGTTTTTTTCGAATTTTATACCAATGTTTTAAGGCTTTTGATCAAAAGAAGAATACGAGTCGAGTGATGTAAAATTTATCTCGATACGGCGCTCCGAATTACAAAATTTTTACATCATACTGAAGCACCTTTAGGTTTAAACATCCAGTTAAAGCACCGCTTAGTCGTTCTGGTCGTTGTTTCGAGTTAACCTTTACATCAATCGACTCGTACTCTCATTCCGATCAAAAGCATTAAAACATAAGCCTAGAATTCAAAAAAAAAAACTTAATGCCATTAAAAAAATTTAACGATGATCTGTTGATTGCCAAGGGGATAAAAGTTGGGACACTTACAACCAATTCGTGAGATGGACTGATAGAGACCCAAACTTTGATAGTTAAAACCGTTTAAAACCAATATAGCAATTAAAAATATAGTTATTCGTGTTTAATGTGTTAAATATAAAACCATTATTGTATCATACATAGGATTATTAGTGTAAATTACAAGAATGGTCATTTATCTTAATTACATAAATAGTCTTTTTAGTGTCAAAAGCCCAATTTGTCATTGGCTTAAAGGTAAAAAATAACGTCAGTTAAGACTAAATTGTAAAACAATGTCCATTTATATAACGCTTCTTGTAGATAAATTCATTAAAGACTGAATGTGAAGTTGCCACATATAATATAAATGGTACATTGTCCATTTCTTTTATGCAAATGTTAAGCGAAACCTCACTAGCCCATATGCTAATTTTTGTAGAGGTACTTCAATGTGAAAAGTTAATGGAACATGTGTAAGAAGGTGGTAGGCTTAGCAACACTAATATATTATCCAAATCAACTCGAGTGCAATATATCAGTTCTAGACTTCTAGTTAGAAATTGGCTCAGGTTACAACAACCCTTCCTCTATTGCATAGCATGGCTTCCTAGCTGGTTCAGGCTTTTGAAGAGAGAAATGATCTTCTCAGTTTAATTCCAATTTTGACCGGTTCAGTTTGGGTCAAACCAGTTTTAAAATGGTATGTTAGTTGTTACAAACAGGTAGTTTAGTTTCAACCCTGCCAAATCGGTTTCAACTCATGTTGGCTTTCAGTTCATGAACCAGTTGTTTTAACTTCTAACACCTCCACTAACAAGCTGGGTTAGTTTGCTTCTAAATGTGGCTCCGTTCATGGGCTTTTCAAGACCTTGAAGAAGCATGAGTTTGTTTGGAATCGGGTCCCTTGCCTTGCAATAATAAGGATGGAAATGTCCATTTATCATGATAAGTCCCAATCTTGAGAGCTGTGTTTTCCCTTATGGTCCCAATCCCATAATGAAGTTGAAGCTAATATCAACCAATTCTGGGTGATGTACACATCTAGCTTCACAAGGTACAAGCAGGCAAAGCATAAACATTACTTTAGAAAGAAAAATGGACCACCACTTTTCAAGACTTAACACACACAACTAACACTTGATGTGCAGGCTCTAACTATGCAATGCAAGGGGTACAACATCATTTCAACAAGGAAGAAAAGAAAACAGGACCAGTTCTTCCAAAACTGAACACAAGTTATGAGTAGTAACTAGTAACTAGACACTTGATGTCGCGACGCAATGTACAACTCTCATTGCACAGGATACATGTCGCTATCATTCGTTGGCTTGTCCGAGAACACCAAAAAGATAAGACAAAACGATTCAGGACAAGTAATAATTGACTGGTTGAGTTGGGTCATTTTCAAGAATATGAAATTTGGCATTTTCAATCTTTTTGTGGGGTAACAAAATATAGATGCAAGAAAGTTTCCAGCATTAATGACATAAAACATACAGCCAAGACTAGCACTGAAACGTATTCATGGGGCGAAAGTCGACCTTTTCTCCTTGTCGTTTGCAAAATAAGGTGACACGTTGCAGAGTAACCATTAAAACACGAAAGCTACGTTTAATCTACCAATTTGTATGGCACCATTTTCGCAATTAATCAGATGCTAGACTAAAGACATCTTTAGTGCAACAAACACCTGTAAGGGAATCAATGTCACCTTTAATGCCAGCAACCAGCATTACAAGACTAATTAAATTACAAGGAAAGAAATGCATATAGACCCTGATGTGGCTCAATGACTTGGGTCAACTGGTCAAATGAAGCAGGTTCAATGCCTTACCATGGCTGCTAATGAGCAATTCTACAACCATAGGAGGATGGTTTAACATAAATGAAAATCAAGTAAAAATATGATATTTTGTGATTTATGTTAAACTATATAACATGTTGAAGCATATTATAAAGTGTTAAATTTACCTGTTTGGTGCGTGTTGTAGCTGTGAAAATAGTTGGTTAGACGAAATCAAAAGGAACACACACAAAATAGATTAACTAGGTAACTTTTTCATTAATCATTTTGTTTAAAACTTACAGTTTCGGCTTCAGATATTGTAACAAACTCCTGCGGGCTAGTTTCAAAAAAGCTACCAAATTTGTCATCTTCAGCAATGGTGGGCATAACTGAGCTCACCTCAAACAGACCTGGATCACGTAGTTGAAGGTGGTAATCCCATATGTTATATTGAAATCTAGCATCACTCCGTGACTTTTGTTTGGCTCCAGGAGCTCGTACAAATGGGGAAGTGATTTTAGGCGGAGTAGAAGGCTTCTCTTTGACAGGAAGAACTGTATTAGAGACACCATGACTAATCGGGCTTTTGGCCCGAACACTTTGATTAGGAGAAAACTCAGGAGATCTTTTTGGTGTAGGACATTTAAATGGAGACAATGGTGATGAAGGTGTCGAGTTGCTGCTTTGGCTACTCGGCCCATCCAAATAGCCCGTTAACCCCGCACCAGAATTCCTTTTCTTCTTTCTACGCCTTGCTTTGTCTTTACCCGTTTTAACTGTGAGATCCTCCGATTTTGGTGATTCAACCGCCACAGATTTCAATTCCAAAGGGGATGATGGTGATGGCAATGATGATGTCACTGTTTTGTTTGAAGGTTTTGGTGACTCAACTGCCATAGACTTCAACTCCAAAGTGGATGATGACAATGCCACCACTTTGTTTGCAGGATCTGGCTTTAAGCAAACATCTGAAGAATTTATGCCGGGCAAGTTTCCGACTCCGCTTGTGACCGAAAACGTAAAAAAACATGCAATGAAAACTAGAAGAGTGGAAACAAGAACCGCAAGGACAAATTTCTTGAACTTTATCCAAAAAAGTGATCGTTTGCATATTGTAATTGTTAGTTTAGGAAGACTGACTTTTATGGGTACAACTAGCATGCCACCAACCATACCCAGTTCAAGATCCCGAAGTACTGTTTCCGCACAAATTTCTGCATGATATGATATCATAATCTTCTGTGATTCCCCTGGCTGCAAAGCAAAACTTTTACAATTACCCACCACAAACCCATCTAATTCACACTTAGTACCTGAGATTGTAATTTTGTTGACTTTTAGGGGCAAATCTCCAGTGTTCTTTGCAAACAAAACTTTCATAAACGATTGACTATAATTGTGCTTGAGCTCAATAGTATGCACAGGATCTGACCCGTCAAGTAAAATCATTGAAACCACACCTCCAGACCCACGCAACGATAACCACTCAACACCGGAGAGATTGTTTCTAACAAGAGCTGAACTTTTCCACGCACATCGATCAGATGGGTGAAATACAATCGGCCCGAGAACCGTTTTTCCATGTGGATGAACATAGGCTTCTGTTAATGCATTATGTGGTATTGAAAAACCATGTCGTGAATGGGTCGTTTGACTATTAAGAACCAGAGTGTGAGATGAAGAGGTCTGAGAAAATTCATCTGATTCTCTGCATTCGTTGATGAGTTCTCCTGAATTCAAAAGCAGCTGCATAGCAACAGGTTGGTCACTTGGGTTTCTGATTTTGATCCATTTGGAGCAATGAGTACCAATGAGTACCACCGGGAATAAAATCTCGTGATCATCGAGTACAGACACCCCGTTTTCAGTCCCTTGAGATCTCCAATTTCCTAGTACCGATTCATCGGATTTTGTCATTTCTGTTGCCTTCAATAAAAGCATAGTGTGACTGAGAAAACAGTTTTTAAGACAGGACTCGGGACATATTTATCTTACTAATCACTATGCACAAACCAGAAAGAACAAAAATCACTGATTGCAACATAAGTACATACACTACATAAATAATAAACCGAGGGGCTAGCATTTATGAACATAGTATGATACCTACAAGTTATACTATTGAAACAAAAAAAAGGACAATGGTTTCTACAATGATTGAAATGAGAAATATCAACAACTAAGGTCTAAACCAAAGATAAAACTAGAAGTGTTCATGGGAGTTTTGGATGTGCGTTTTCAGAGTGACAAATGTGATTCAAAGAATCAAATTTAGATGATCAAAATTCTAATAACTGTGTGAATCCGTCACTTGCTAACCAATGGGGCCACGTAAAAAGCAACTTGCATTGGGCACATGACCTTAAAGGGGTTAAAGACATAAGCCACTCGAAGCTGGATTCGAGCCTAAGATCTCAGCTACAGGGAAGCAAGCACTTAGCTACTTAGTGCTTACCGATGTGCCACCCCCTTGAAGGTTTAGATAATCAACTCCTAACATCATATTTTACCTTTTCTCAAAATCTGATTATATCAAGTATCAACACCGAGTAATCAAGAAAATAATAATCATAAACACTTAACCAAAATACTAAAACTAGTCAGCCTGTATATAGATTACAATACCTTGTGTTCCAACGGTGGATGTACGCGAACACTATTAGATCTTGATTCTGCATTGTTATTATTAAACACTCCATATCTCTCATACGAATGTGACTTTGAACAAAGACTCGGAATTTCACTGCAAGGAATCTCAAGCTCAGGAGCATTTGATTTATTTGTCTGTACAACTAATTTGCAGTTCAAATCCATATGCAGATTTGGAGTATAAGTAACCATAGCCACTTGTGTCACGGTATGAGGAAACAATAATAACCCTTCTACATATTTAGTCTGTAAAGACTCGGTGTTTTCACCAACTGTACTAATCTTGACTACAGTCACAAGGTCAGGAGTATCATTTTCCACCAAAACAGACACACTGATACTTCCATTGGCATCACAAGGCATTAAAACATCGAGTAAAATCGAAAGACGAGTTCCAAGATTGTAAGATCCTGATTTCCCTCCAAATTCGGCTTCAAAAATTATTGTATCCAAGTTACCACTTGAAGCATTATTCAGTAGCTGGACATAGAAAGAACCAAACACATTTATTTGAGAACGATATGGGAACTCTACCTCCAAAATTGGTTCATCACGGTTCGGGCCAATGGTCCACGTCTTTTGTGGCCTTATTGCCATTACTGGTTGACTAAGTTGACCAACTTTGACATCTAACCACTCGTTAACACTATTTTCAGAAGAACCCGTCTGATCAATCATGCTACAAATACCCTTAGCCAAATAAGAAACATTTCCGGAAGAAAATGACATCACAACACTTACTTCTTTCAAATGCAAAACTTCTTTAGAAGGATTAGATAGTGAAATAGCCCATGGGCTTGAACCAAGTGATGATTGTAACGTGTAAGGAGGCTGAACTGCAAACCCTTGGGCTCGAACCAAAAACCCACCAGAGCTCGTTTGCAATATTAAGTGAGCTGAAGACAAACCTAGCCATTTTGGCACAAACACAAAACACAAAGTAGCGATTTCACCAGGCCCAATCTTGACTTCACTGTAATTGCAAGGATAGAATTGTGTATTGGTACTGTATGGTTTGAAAACATTCAAAACGCTACTTTTATTTCTATTTTCCACTGTCAGATAAGCTAATGAAGGAAAATGTAAATACTTTTGGCCCCAGTCAAGCAACGGGTGGCTAATTTGTACATTTTGTGACGAAAAATCATTCACATGAGATTTGATCCTAACAGATGATGTGCCATTTCCGTCAACACTATCACGAGCACTCTCTTCCGATTCAAATGAGCAAGAAACAACATTCCCATCCAATAACTGAAAATTAGCATGGTTTGGTGACCAGAGGTCATCATCATCCACCGGTTGCATTTTCCCTACATCTACTGTATCATCTGCTTTCACCTCAGATAAACCCGAAACATTTTCTTCTACACTACGAAAATCCGAAAAGAAACCAGACAACGTTGAAGGAAAACAGAACAAGTCTGAACGTCTACAAATGTTTTCAAGATTTCCGTCCCGCACTGAAGTTTGAACCGGTACAAACACATCTTCTGAACCTGAACCTAAGTCATTTCTATAGGACCCATACTCATCATATCCCGTTAGATTCGGATTCCCTGTCATGGTACACGGCCCGAATGTTGTAAGCCAAAACAAGGCACAAAGTGCAACTACCTTAAAATGCAATGCTTCAACATCATGGCAAAAACCCCTGGATAACATAAAACCATAACCCAACAACATCAGTTAAAAATACTTAAAAAAAAACTGGTTCAAAAGATTATTGTAAAAAACTTAATGCTGCATATATCTATTTACAAAACTTGAATACAATAGTAACTATAACCAAATAGGGAAATCACTAATTTGGGCTAAGTTCCAAACAAAATCCCCATTTAATGTTCTAAATTTACGAACTTATTAACGGGAAAAAAATCCCTAAATTCGAAACTAAAAGTATAAAACAATCGACGATGATCAGATAACAATATGAAGCTTCAATACAACTAACTCTGCTATACTTCAAGAAACTGCTTAAACAAAAACGCAAACAACAAAACGAAACATGATTGATTACGAGACGAAGAACAAAACAAAAGAGAGAGAAACGATTAAGTTACCGATGATAAACCATGGCGGCAAGTTATGTAGTGGTTGAGTTGATGATGACGATGATGAAGAACTTCAAAAGTTTAATCGATTTGAAAAGATGAAACGAAACATCTGGTGAAGCTTTTTTAGGGTTTTGAATTTTGTTGACGTTAAAATAGCTACGCTTAGAAAAGAAGCGCACATCAAGAACATACACACACACTCACACCTTTTTACACACACTGGTACACACACAGCCAATGGATGGTCTCGAAGAACGAACGAGAGAGAAAAATAAAAATAAAATTGAAAGAGAAATTTGGGTTTGTGAAATTATCTTTATGCCCTTGGAAAAATGCTTAGAGGTTAACGATGGGTTGTTTGTGATTATTAATATCTAGTTAGGAAAGGTTGACATGACAAGAGTTGGGGTGAGTTAGGTGTTACAACACGGGTCATCGAATTACATCTTTCTGATAAATGATGTAAGTTTACGTTGATTATATGTATTAGAGAGTTGTACAAAAGATTAGGTCAAGGGTTTGTATGTATCAATTATCAATTTGTCATCGGGTCCTATGACTGTCTTTTACATGTTTAGAAAACTTCTTTTTTTCATGACTACTACATGGTTCGTGAAGCAAGGTCTCTTACCATAACTGATAAAGTTAAATTAATATTGAATTATTGGTTTATTTAATTTAACAACTCAACTAGCAAGATACTGAGCCAACCAAGGGAAACAAAGTTACAATTGAGAGCGTTTGAACAACTTAAATTACACTCATTGTTCCATACGAAATAACTCATTTGTGTTTAATAAATAAATTTAAAAATACTTTAAGATGTAATTAATCTGTAATACAAAGAACTTATAAAACTTTAAATAGTTACAAAAAATAACTAATATGAATTACATTTAAGAATAAATATCAGAAGGCATAAACACGTTCAAGGCTACCTTAGAAGATCCACTGAGTCATGGTGTAAATTGCTTTTAGTAGCGTGTGTACAGTTGTACTTAGTCTTCTATCATTAGTGGTTGTGCAATCGTAATTCGTCTTCTATCATTAATGGTTGAGGTAATATCCTTAAATCTTGTGCTTATTGCATATTTTACGACACGTCCATACTAAACTATCTTGTATGGATTTGTGTTCTCTGATTATTGCAAATCTTAAACAAAAAAGATGAGATGACCTTATCCCCATACTTATATCTTTAGCATGTATTGTTGTCTTTTATAAATTACACATCTCTTATATCTTGTTTTAAGCTTAATGTAATTACTAATAGATATTTTAAAAATCTATTATTTCTAATGTGCTATTTTTAATATTTATATAGATTCATGGTTTATTAACTTTTGAGTGGTCACATTAAAACATTTAATTTTTTAAATTTTTTGTTTTAATTTTTAAGCTTTTAACTATGGGTATTATAGTAATTTTCTAATAATTAGCAAAAAAGTAAACTCTATGTGAGGGCGCTTTTTGGTTACGTTCAGGCATACTTTGGACATTTCTTGTAGTTTCCGTACTTATGGACAATAAATGAAATCAAGCATTACCACAAAGGCATTACATACGATTTCACCGCCTTGACTAGGTTCATGACAACGTTTTAACAAAATTAAAAAGTTTGCAAATACATTCTACCATGTTAATATAATCATATTGGCTGACTTAACGACTGAATGGATTGATGATTCATCAAGAGGCACATACCAATTCAAAGCCTCATGGGTTATAAAAACTCACTCTCTCATATAATTAGAGAATATTCTAAAAATTGTAGTTTAAATATAAAAATAGAGAGAATCTTTGTGGTAATTGGATATTCAAAAGTCAAATTGTGGTAATTGGATATTCAAAGTCAAATTTGGAGAACTTCACGTTATATCTCAAGAATATTGATGCCATAGTCAACATCTATCATGTATCATCAAATAATGTTAAACTAACTAAACTAATATTATCATGAATATTATCACAAATAATTATCAGCCTTGGTTATTTAGACATTAAAGAAAGTTTTTCATTTAGAGAAACAGGTTGAAGTTCATATAGAATCTCAAAAGTTGTGAAATGATGATGGTTGCAAAAGAAGATAATCAAACAATTAAAATAGATCATCAAATTAGTTATTCACTTATTTGGAGGCTATAAATCTATAATCAACCTTTAACAGATCAACAACAAGTCTTGGTGGGCTATGAATTTATAATTCTAGTTGGGCCTTAATAATAACTCACTTGTGCTGCAGTTAGAGGTAGAGGTGCACAAATCGGTTTTTTTGAAGAACCGGTTCTGGTTCTAGAACCGGTTCCGGTTCTTATTGACGATAAAGGAACCGGTTCTTACAAGAACCGGTTCGGTTCTAGAACCGGTTTTTGGTGAAAAAACTAGAACCTAGTGACCGGTTCCGGTTCCTAAAGAACCGGTTCCGGTTCTCAAAAAACCGGTTCCGGTTCCTAAAAAAACGGTTCGGATTCTTAAAAAAAACGGTTTCTTTCAATGACATGGGCCGAAACGTTAGTTTGCTGCAAATCTTCACTCTTCATTGGGCTTTCATTTAGAGTTTATCGTCATAAATTTGTTATATTATTTTTAACTAAATAAGTAATAACATTAAAAACTTTAAGTATTACAAGATAGGGTTATTGGATTTAATCACATCCAACTATTGGTTATTGGCCGCTGTCACCCTCAAGTATCACTTTGGCCAATATCACTCCCAACTAAACACTTTGGTGTCCGTATCACCAAAATTCAACCGATTCAAGTCACTTTTGGTTAACTTTTGATTATTTTTTGGTTAGCTTTTGGTGTTACGGACACCGTATCACCAAAAGTTAACCAATCCAAGTCACTTTTGGTTAATTTTTGGCTAATTTTTTTTAACTTTTGGTGATACACACACCAAAGTGTTTAGTTTGGAGTTATATTGGCCAAAGTGATACTTGGGGGTGACAGCGGCCAATAACCAATAGTTGGAGGTGATTAAATCTAATAACCCTACAAGATATATAACTTTTAAAACATTAAATAAGTAACAACACTAAAACATACCGGTTTTTCAGGAACCGGTTCTTCCAGAACCGGTTTTTTCAAGAACCGGTTTTTTTAGGAACCGGTTCCGGTTCTTTTGGAACCTATAATTTGTAAAAAATAGTAGAACCTATTCAGAACCTACGGTTCGGTTCGGTTCCGGTTCGGTTCTACAAGAACCGGGTTCTTCTAAGAACCGGTTTTCGGTTATTTGATCGGTTCCGGTTCCAGTTTTTTTGTGCACCTCTAGTTAGAGGTGCACAAATCGGTTTTTTTGAAGAACCGGTTGTTGGCGTTAAAAGATCCGGTTCTTACAAGAACCGGTTCGGTTCTAGAACCGGTTTTTGGTGAAAAAACTAGAACCTAGTAACCGGTTCCGGTTCCTAAAAAACCGGTTCAGGTTCTTAAAAAATATCTTTTTTTCTATGATATGGGCCGGAAGTAACATTAAAAATTTCAAATATTACAAGATATATAGCTTTTAAAACATTAAATAAATAACAACACTAAAACATACCGGTTTTTCAAGAACCGGTTCTTCCAGGAACCGGTTTTTCCAAGAACCGGTTTTTTTAGGAACCGGTTCCGGTTCTTTTGGAACCTATAACTTGAAAAAAATAGTATAACCTATTCTGAACCTACAGTTCAGTTCCGGTTCCGGTTCGGTTCTTGTAGAACCAGTTCTTCGAAGAACCGATTTTCGGTTATTTGATCGGTTCCGGTTCCGGTTTTTTTGTGCACCTCTAGCTACAGTAAAGAAGATGTAGTTGGGCTATAATCAGTTCAACCTTTTATTGTGTTAATACTTTTTTTTAAACGGCGGTTGGTGCAACGGTTTATGACTGAAGCACTCAGAGGTGCAAAGACCAAGATCGAAACCCCGCCTCTAACACCCATAGGTGTTTTTCGTCGGCATTGGGGCTCCCCCATTACTGCGAACGCAGCGGAGGCTCACCACAACCCTCCTTACGGGCCAAGTTAATCGGAGTCAAAACTCGTCAACCAACTGTTCCAGGGAAAAACCGGGCAGGAACCTTTAACCGTGCCACGTAAAACCCTCAGGCTCAGACACGAAGTCGGGTGGTAACCCGGGACGAGCTTCATTGCCAATATCCACCTATTAATATGTCAATATAATCTTCATTAATGTAGTTCAATGACCGGTATAGTGTCACGAAAACAAGCGGCTTTATGGAGAAGTCAGATAAAAGAAACTATCTCCAACCTCTTTCAAGAGTAGGTAGGCAGTAATAGGTAGGCACAAATCCGGTCCAAAAACTTTGTCGCGACAAAAACCAAGAAGACTAGACTGTGTGTAACTGAATTTCAACAAATATCTTAAAACATGACGACCTGAGCAAACCAATACAAGATAGGGGAGCACCTTCACGAGCTGGTACATGACAGCACATGGCATCGTAACGTATAAGGAAACCGTATGTGATAGCGTGAAACCGTAATTAACCTAAAGGACCCACGGGCTCAAATCTAGAAACCGTAACCTAATATACATTTTAATATTTATTTATAACCTACCATAACACAAGGTTGGTGGAGACCTTGTTTTTAGCCCCCAAAGTTTGACAAGTTTACACATTTGACATTTCAAATCAACTTTGATATATTTACAATTTTAAATTCGTAATTTTGAAACATTTACGACTTTTATATCTTAGTTTGACTTAATTTGATTTTTATAAGCTATACCATAACCCTCTTTTTTGACATATTTACATTTTTACTCTAACTTTGGATATATGCACTTATAACCTCGATCCATATCTCTCTACCGTCACGACGACAAGCCGCATAGATCGAAGTCAAAAACGTTGTTAACGCATGTTACAAAATCAAAAAAACTATGTCACTAACCCCCCCCCCCCATAATCATATCTATATTAATATGTCAATATAATCTTCATTAATGTAGTTCAATGAACGGTATAGTGTCACGAAAACAAGCGGCTTTATGGAGAAGTCAGATCAAAGAAACTATCTCCAACCTCTTTCAAGAGTAGGTAGGCAGTAATAGGTAGGCACAAATCTAGTCCAAAAACTTTGTCGCGACAAAAACCAAGAAGACTAGACTTTGTATAACTGAATTTCAACAAATATCTTAAAACATGATGACCTGAGCAAACCAATACAAGATAGGGGAGCACCTTCACGAGCTGGTACATGGCAGCACATGGCATCGTAACGTATAAGGAAACCGTATGTGATAGCGTAAAACCGTAATTAACCTAAAGGACCCACAGGCTCAAATCTAGAAACCGTAACCTAATATACATTTTAATATTTATTTATAGCCTACCATAACACAAGGTTGGTGGAGACCTTGTTTTTAGTCCCCAAAGTTTGACAAGTTTACACATTTGACATTTCAAATCAACTTTGATATATTTACAATTTTAAATTCGTAATTTTGAAACATTTACGACTTTCATATCTTAATTTGACTTAATTTCATTTTTATAATCTATACCATGACCCTCTTTTTTGACATATTTACATTTTTACTCTAACTTTGAATATATGCACGCATAACCTCGATCCATCTCTCTACCGCCATGATGACAAGCCGCATAGATCAAAGTCAAAAACGTTGTTAACGAATGTTATAAAATCAAAAAAACTATGTCACAACCCCCCCCCACACATTGTAACGCATGTTAAAAAAAACTTTCGCGCCAAAACGCGCAACAATTACTCTAATGTTACTATTGTAACGTGCGTGATGAAGTAAATAACACAAGACCCAGCCGCCGCATCACGCGTAGGTCGGCCATAAATAGAGTTGAATAGCTATAATACAAGCTAATATAGGTAGTTATATTTTTGTGAGTTTGGTTTTACGTTAATTTGATAGAAATTTATCATATGACTTACAAATAGTTCAAGTAACGTCTCTTTTTCATCGTGCCTTTTGTTTTTAATTTTCTATAAATCTTTTCGAAATATAGTTTACTTCCTTTTGTGAACTAAACGTTTTAAACTTAATAAAAAATCTCAAAAAATGCTTGTAAACCAAACGAGGTCGATTGCAAGTAGACTTTCACTAGCTAGGTTTAGTTCCGTTGGGCTCGTGAACAACTCTACTCAACATTATGCACGTACGTCAGTCACATATGTGCAAACAGTTTGTCTGAGACTAATAACCTGGTTATAGATCTGAATATCTGATGACACATAGTATATATTTACATTCGGAGATATGTGTGAGCAATGATTTATTGAAGTAGACAAATTAATATATATATATATATAGCCAACTTTAGAATCATAATAACGTTATAATACATCTAGTAAATTAGTAAAATACCATAAATTAACTAGGCGAAATAATCGAGGGTTGCAATCTGCGGTCCGAACGAATGCATAACAAATACATGATATTAGAACCAAATCTACGTCCGGGGCCATCTAAACGATTGGCTTAGCTGCTTGGTTCTCTTTAGAGTGACCACCACCAGGGCTGTGGCCAGGTCCTGTTGCAGGATTGGATCCAGCTTGAGTGTCAAATCTGTGATCTTTGAAAGAATGACCAGCTCCTGGGCTGTTACCTGGTGCTGTAGGTCGAAAGTCATTAACCGATTCCGGTTTTGACTTCCCTTGACTTTGAGCTGCTACATGTGTTGAAGGCATGGATTTAAATTGTCTTGCTTCAATGATCAGTAGGGTTTCATGAGCAACAATTGTTAGAATGATAAGCCAGCAGGTGTATGTTTTGAAGTGGGTCATGATGATCGATCGATGAGACAATTAAATGTTGCTTAATTGGTGTATGATATGTTGTTAGTGACTAATTGGTGTGTTTGGTATATATTAATTAGAGGCACAATGGATGCTCTAACTCTTTGTTGCCGGCCTTGTGTATTTATAGTATCAATGTTTCACTTGCACCGCTATAATATCATTCCAAAAGTGAGCAAATCATAAGTAGCTAGTGGTACATGCACTAGTTCTCCATTTTGTTTAGTTTTTCATTTTTTAAGGAATTTTTTTATCATTTCATTCGCCCGCGGCCGTCTATATAATAAACGTCCCAAGTCCAAACACTGATGGTGGTCATGTAAATACTATCGCCTTTAACGATGAGATCGAATATATATGTTATATATAGTGCGAAACGTACACACACAAACTGATCGATCTGCTAGTATATATTACTAAGGAAAAACTCACGAACCTGAAAATATCACTACAAGTAAATAAAATTAAAAACGTAGAGACATTTGTTAGAGGATCGGATATATAATCAAACGGTTATTATTGTGCCATCCATTAAAGCTTGATTATTTTGTTTGCAGCAACTAACTATAATTAATTATTAGTGATGCATATTGATTTTATTATTACATAGTACTAGTTGAGCATGTTATATATGGAAATAAAGTTGGACCATCGATCAGTACTATATATATAAAATGAATGTTAGCTTGTAGCTTATAATGGAACTTGATTACAAATTAATATATATATATATATATATATAATTATATACCTATTAATATTCCTTATAAAGTTCTAATTTTATATACATTGGTCATATAATGTAATGATATATCATATATATGATAAAGTTTTATTATATATAAATGTATGATATAACTAATGGCTGTTTAAAAAATAAATAAAATAATGTATGATATAAGTATTTCATTTTTTTTATCCATCTTTAGCTTGTTAGCTTTTAATCCTTTTATAATAAAAGTTAACCTTTTAAAAAAATTAATGTATGTTCGACCAGTTGTTTAAGATTCAAAAAAAAAATTTACTGTGTCTATATATATATATACTTTATTAAAATGCAAAGTTGTCTAATATTATAAGTTTTCCATTTCTTACGTATTCGATCTGAACAGTTTTTACAATAAAATGACATGTAAACGGATAACAAATTAATTGTGCAGGCAAAAAACTAGAATGCAAAAGATAATGTCATAAAGTTCAACAGAACAGTTCCAACGCTACCAGAATGATGTCAGTCACAGTTTGTTGGACCCAACCTTTTACATTTATATATGCGAAAGACTTAATACATATACATGGATTATATGAATAAATATCAAATGATATTTGAATGATATTAAATCATGTATAGCTTTTACAACCGGTCAACCACCATCAAAGAGATTCTTTACTTTTACTTCCCACCGAGTGATACTTCCTATGTCCCATATTAGATGTCATAACACATAAAACAAAAATCGTTTAAGAAATATTATATTATAACACCCTAACTTAAACTTAATTTTGTATTTTGTGTCAAATAATTAATAGTAAAACTGTAAATTACACTAATATTTTAAAAACTGACATTTAAATTAAGCAAACAAAAAAATAAAAAATAAACATTTAAAATAACACAGAAGGAATATATGTTTATTAGTTTTTATTTATATTATTTTTATGAGTGGTGGTTTTCATAAGACCCATACATACATTGTTAACATTGTATATAGTAACTTACTCCACACATGTCCATTCGATCTAGAGTTTATGAGATAAACGTGTGGGTATATTGTATTTGTTTCTTGTTTGTTTTTGTTTTATAATGTTAATATATTGTTTGGTTGAGATTTTATAATATGTCGTTGAAGATTTTATCATTCTTTGTTTTTCATGTGTCATAAAATCGTAAAAAAAATACGCAGTATCTTCCTTTTTGCTTCAGAAGTTGTGACGAGCGAATTAAATTGATTGAAGAGCTCTTCAACTGAGGTTACGTTGATTGGTGGGGTATTGTTATCATTTATGATTTTTTCTCTCTAGCATTTGTATTGTTATCATTTTGACTTTTAAGTTTGATGATATCCATGTTTTTTAATATGCAATGCATTACCATAAATGTGAGACATGAAATATTTTTTGACATGTGTGAATGCGTCACGTACATAAGATTTTACCGTCGTATGAATATATAATAAGTGCTTAACTAGTTATTATAAAAGTTAAGAGAGAGAGAGCATTGAGGGGTAGGATTTGCTAATCATAGCTACCACTAATGGAAGAAGTGCTTTTTATTTAATGGATGGTTTAAATATAGAGAGCCGCAATTGACAGTATTTAATTAATTAACCATATTTAATTTGATGTTAATGTTAATATATAACTGTGTGGGTCCAAATTACTTTGTGAAAAGAAAAAATGATTACTAGCAGTCAATGGTGCTATTTGTCATATGCTATTTGGAAAGATTATTCTTCGTGCTCTGTTTTTTGTTTCCTTGGGTATCCAAGTGGAGCTTTTATTTTGGTTAAAATATTGTAAGCACTTCTTGATTAACATTAGTTAAGGCTATTTGTTAATTTCTAAATGGTTAAGTGTTGAATGGTTAAGAGGTCTGAATGATTAAGTGCTGAATGGTTAAGAGGACATGTTTGGTTGGACTTCTGAATGAGATTTAAAATTAACAAATCCTAAAATTTTCCTTTCATTTACCTGAATGGTTATGTTGTGTTTTACTCTACCATCTACCCGCACGCAGGCGGAGTGCAAATTTGGTTCGAATTCTTTGATCCAACGCGACATGCGGACACGAATGCAGCTCCAAAAAATAGGTCCGTACATGGGTAGTTTTTGAAACATAAACAAGTTTTTTTTATGTTTTGTTGCCCTTTTGTTTTTGAAACATAAACAAATTATTATTTTTTTAGGTTTTCTTGCCCCTCTTTTTCTCGTCTCCCCACCGCCCTCTTTTCTCGTCTTCCCCCATGCCGCCGTTTGATCTTCATCTTCGTCTCTTAGTGACGCCATGCTTCAATCTTCATCTGCCTTTGTCTCCTCCATCTACCTGCGTCGTCCCCCCTCTGAACCGTTCAGCACCTCCTCAACTCTAAGCCATTCAGAGGCCTCATCTCAGACCGATTCAGAGGTCGCGATGCAACCAAACAGCTTCCAACCTTTGACCGATTCAGAGCCCTATCCGTTCAGAGGCGTTCAGAGGTAAACAAACAACCCCTAACTTAGCTACTATTGACGTAACCGTTCTCCAGACCTTATAGAACTTAATTGTTCGGTGTGCAATACCTACGCTGAAGATACACAACATATTCTCTCTTATTGTCAATTTGCAAGGCAAATTTAGTCTCATATGGGCATGTGGATGAAATTACCAATCATTCCATCATGTTCATTGGATGTACTAATGGAGTTAATACATGTCATGCTCATGGGTCGGGTCATGTTCAAGTCATGAGTCAGGTCATGGTTCAAGGAATGGGTTAGTATATTATTCAATTTATGGGGTTGGGACATGAGTCAGTTCATAAATAAAGTCATGATTTAGTTCATAATTTGAGTCATGGGTATGTTCATGGGATAGATCATGGATCCAGGTGATGGTTCGAGATATGGGTCAGGACATGAGTTAGGTTAAAAGTCGGTTTCTGATTTAGGACATTGATCGACATCGGGCCATAGGTCGAGTCATGGTTTGAGGGATGGGTCGAGATCTTGGTTTAGGTCATGAGTCAAGTCAAGTGTTGGTTCATAGCTCAAGTCGTGAATCGGTTAATGGATTGGGTTATAGTTCGGTTCATGGGCTGGGACATAGTTCGAGAGGTCGTGTCGTGTTATCGTGTCTGTGTCAAAAATTGTCGGCCCTACTCTCAATCATGTTACATCACTGGCACATCATTTCATCCAATGTGTCAATCTTACATTAATCCTTTAAAAAAATCTTAGTTATTGATTGAATCAAATTTGAATAATTATTTATGTCACACCCCGACCGATGGCGGAATCATCGAGGCGGACGAAAGTGAATGATTGCTCATAGCTCATGGTACTCAAATGGTTTATATATTATTAAAATAAATTATCCAAACAAGACTAAATGATAATCGAAACAAATAATCCAAATAGAAACAATTGAAAAGAAATCTACTTCATTTACCGAGATAGATGGAGGAGATTAGTTTTGATGTTGATGACGTTTTCAACACCGTTTCATTGCAGATTTGGTGTCGAAACTTATAGATAAAGATAATGGACGGTTTAATCGGATTAAAATGGTCAATTTGTAGTGTTTTAGGTGCTCGTCGGAGCTCGCCGGACTCGCCGGAGCTCTTCACCAGAAATACGGGTGGGAGAAATGGGCTGGGCTAAGGTTTTAACAAATTTGCACATCCAGTCCCTGCTATTTGATTATGTTTATAAATGAGTATAAAAGTTTAATATTAGTTTCAAAGTTTACATTTTAGCCCAAACTTTAACTTTGCTAACTAACTAACAATGAAATCTTGTAAAGCTTTAACAGTTTATAAATCAACTCTTAGAAGTTATATAATTATTGATACTTTTATAAACTTTATAAAAATCAAACCATAATTTATAATTGATAATTAACTGGAATAATTAACTTGTGATAATAATACCCCTTTATTTCCTAATATTTCAAACAATTACAATTTTTATTTTATAGCTTGGGTTTACATAGAAATGAGTCGGGGCAGGTGTTACAATTTAGTAAAACTATTTTACTTTAATATTATAAACTTTAAATTTAAAATTCAACTATAAGTCTATAACTTTTATTATATATTTTAAATCATCTTAATAGATTTTATACTTTATACACTCGAAAGTAAATGATTTAACAAATAATTCCTATAATCTCGCCATCATAATAATATATTCAAATTTTACTACGTTTTATTAAATTTATATTAATTTAAATTCGAAAAGCTATATATTTATACTCAAATTTTTTGAAGAAAAAGAATTTTAGTTTTTATTTCTAAATATTTAACTACAGTAGAATAAAACCAAGTTTTAGTTTATATCTTTAACACCTTAAATTTTTATGTTTGAAATAGTAGCATCAAGTTATTTCATAAGAAGAATACACAATTATCTAAATATTTATCTTAATATGTTTTTATTTAACTCATGTGTTACATAATTATGTATTTAAATAAATGAGTATGTGAAGATATTGCCACTTTATAGTCAAATATGATCTTTGACTAATTAAGAATTAACAAAAACCTCACCAAATATATCCCACTAATTAATCTATAGTATTAACATATAATATATATAGTCATTTGTTTAAGGTTAATCACTAGTAGTGACTGATTTGCTTTAGAAGTATGATGGTCAATAGAAAAGAACAAATGACTTTATGAAGAGCACTAGCTAATTATGAGTTTGTATATTATATTGTATGTATGTATGTGTTGATCATAGTGGAGTTTAAAAATGGAAACCTTTGTTACTTGATGGCATGGCCTGGTTGGTTCCCTAAGCATTGGAAGTCCCTCCTTACTTAGCCGCTTAATTACTTCCACAACATCTATCTAATAATTCTAAGTTTTAAGGGGCTACTTTTGGAGGGAATTTTTTTTATATTAGGAAATTTTTGTGAGAAATTGAATGGAATTTTAACCATGCATGCATAAGTTGATAGAGTAAAATTTTTAAATATAAAATATTTATAAATTGTTAAACATAATGATTATAATTTCTTTACAAATATTATTATTTAACCCGTGTGTAACACACGGGTATTAAACCTAGTACATACATATTTGCACACAACTTACTTAGATGATACACAATAAACAAATGTTTTATAAACTTGTATATACATTTCTTATGTAACACTATATTTGCAATGTAAGAGAAGCTAGAGTATAGTATACAATCAATTTTACCATTAAAGTTATAACAATCGCATTATCGAGCACTTGTAGTGTACTTTTTATGGTGTGAAAGATATTGGGAGAGGGTTGTCTCTGAAAATAATAGGGTTAATTATGTGGGTGATCATGTTATACAATAAAATCGTAGAAAGATGGCTAAACGAACCTTGATTGACCTCATTCCGATGATATTGAAACCATATTGTCGAATCTTTCAAAAACCCCATTCGGATTGACCAACCCCACCACACCTCCAAAAAAAACCTAAAAAACCCCACCTCACTCCAATAGCCTAAAACCACCATTCCACCCCCGAACAAAATCTAAACCTCCACCCATCCCTCAATCTTTTGCATACAAAGTTACAAACCACCATTCCTGCTTGATTAAATCATTTAAATCAGGCATCAATGATTGTTTAGTAAAACACACAACTTATTTTTGTGTTCATATATTAATGATTGTTTAATTATGTTTTCTAGAACGGGGTAGTTTAATTATGTATTTCGTGTTCTTAATGTTTATTCCGTTATCTTCATATATGTTGGTTTGTTTGTATTAGTTTATGGTAATAAACTGTTCGTTAAGCATTTTAATGAACATACATAAATGAATACGAATATTTTTTGATTTCTTAATGAATGAACATGAATATAAAACTCGTGCTCGTGTTTAGTTAGAGCCAAATGAATAAACACGAATATATTGGTGTTCGTTAAGTTTGTTTAATTAAAGCCTAATCACGGGTATCATTCCAAGACAATAAACACTAAGAAAATTAAATGGCCAAATTTGAATATGAATAACTCGTATTGTTTAAGTTTTCTTATTTAAATCTACTTCAATCCATCGAATTTCTAGTAACTTGAATAACTTTAGATACATTTCATTATTCTTTTGAAAATATACCGCAAAAGAAAAATAATTTTATTACCTTTAATTTAGATATATTGCACATTTACGAATGTAATGTGTGTATTAGTGACGGATCTAAGAATTATTTTAAGAGGGTTCAGTGTTTTTAAATACTCTAGTTTTAATAGAATCAAACATAAAACTTTTGGGTTGGTTCAGCGGTTCGGGTCGGGTTAAGTTTTTCAAATATAATAATGTAATACCACATGTCAATAAGTATTAAAAAAACTCCGTTATTAGAAATGAAACAAATTACCTATAGGCACTCCCTACGAGAATTTACCTGCAAGGATTTAGAAATCAAAGTATCTCATTGTAGATCATTCAAATTAATTTTCAAGGATTTATAACTTGTAGATGATGAATCAAGATTAATTTGATGAGTTTTTTTTGAAAAATCTCTCAATACTCATAATATCTAATTAAGTTTATAAACAAATCAACTAATAATTATTCACTAAGACATTCAAACCAACTAGGAAATAAAAGAATTCAACTAATTATAATAAACCGAGTTGGAGGATGAGAAGTAGGAGAGGCTATATATGTTTCATATATTTTTTAAATTATAAAAAGTGGTGAGAATTGAACTATGACATTTTAGTTGTAAATGTTTGGTCCTTTTAATTTATAAGGGTTAAATCCAAAATTTTATATTATATAACTTCTATTAAAATTTTGAAACGCGAGGTGTTTTGAACCCACTACTTTCTATGTAGATCCGTCCTTGTATGCATATTATTAAAAGATGTTGACGCAGTGTGATTTTGACCTAAGTCCTTTCAAGTTTTTCGAGTCATGGATGGATAAACCAAGCCTTAGTAGAGTTGTGATAAAGGCATAAATGGAGGCCCTAATATTAATTTGGGCATCCGAACAAAAAATTTATGTTAAAATTAAAACTAGTAAAGAAAACTATTAAAGAGTGGAGGGTGTTATGAAAAATCTGAGGTGTATAAATGTATAGTTTTTCGACTTTAGATATAATAGAAACGTAACAAAATTTAAATCTACTATTCTGATCACGAAATAGTAGAATTTTTCGTTTTAAATTTACTATTATGATGATGAAATTGTGGAATTCTTCGTTAAAAATTCAATTTCGATTGTATAAAATATAAAATTTCTTTGGATAGTTTAAAATATGTAATAAAAATTATAGTTGGATTTTAAATTCAAATATTATGATAATAAAGGAAAGAAACGTTAATAACTAATCATGTAAAACTGATTATCTACTCGATTATTAGTATTGGAAGATATATAAAGGCACGGTAAAACAATTCTTTAATTATATCTTTGATAGATTTAAATATGTTTGTTTGTTTATATTCATGGTTTATTAAACAAAATAGAAGACAATTTATCTGTCAAAATGTGTTGAAACAGGGTTATTTAGACCTGACAAACTTTAATATAAGAACATGCTTGAATATTATGAGAATAATCATAAAAAATATAAAATAAAGGAGTACACTGATATATAACTAAAAAAATCATAACAACTTCTAATAATCATCAAAATCTGAATTATTCAATCTTAAAGCATAAGTAGCTATACGAACGGGCCGCACAATGCGTCCAAGGGAGGACCTAAGCTTAAGGATTCGGTGTTGGTGTCAATGCGTGTGACAAAGTCGCATACGTGAAACACACCGTCGCATGATAAGCTACCATGTGTACTTACTGTATTTGTTATTGATTCGATTACATTTTATTTTTTCTAAAGATGCTAGTAGATCCATATAATGGAATGTATACGCTCGTTTATATCTAAATAATCGTATAATGGATTACATCTTTACCTCAGTACGTGTCCGAACCATCTCAACCTCCCCTCCCTAATTTTATAATATGTATGTGTCACCCATAATACCCTAAATACTTCATTCCTTATCTGGTTCATCCATGTGTAACCACACATCCATCTAAACATTCTCATTTCAACCGCCTCAAGCTTTATTTCTTTTTAAGTGACTAATAATCAGTCCCTTACAATATCACAGCTCGAACTGGAACTTAGAAAAGTTTTCTAAAAAGAGATGCAATACTTTATTTCTTTCTAACTTTTTTAAGAATTCAATGAGATCTTTGTATGTTTATTCACCTCGATCCATTGACAGTGACCACTGATGTAGTCAAACCTAAAAAAATCTTCCACTTAGAGACATATGGACATGTGGTTTTTGTATTTATTTCCGCACCCTCCATATAAAACTTTTTTATATTTTGGTACGTAGGAAACATTTTAATATATATCGGTGGTTCCTGTTTCATTTGTTTGTTAGTGAACATCATGTTCAACCACTAAAAACCAACTTTTTAAAAAGTTACTTTGCACCGAGCCGCCAACACGCCCAACACTGTCTTGTGTGTTTAATGGCAGCTTGGATCGGATCTTGTAGGTCACTGACTCATGTAATTATCTAAATATTTTCTTTAAAAAAAGCATAACTTATATGAGAAAATAATGTAGGATCATCTCGTTTAAGGATCCAAGTAAATTAAACAAGTTGGTTGCATAAAAGTGTTATATGAAGTTTGAAGTTTATTCAAAGTAATTTTCATTCATGTTGGTGGAAGACTATTGGAATGCATCTACGATGGTTACATTTGATAATTAATAATCTATTTGATGATTTTAAATGATTTTGTGTCTTTTACAAGTCTGGTATATATATGAAGCTGTGGTTATGATTTGTAGTTAGTTTTTATTGATTGATCATTTTTAAAGAAAATCTTTTGGCTTTACAAATCCCATCTCTTTTGGGTGAATTTGGGGGTTTTGGATTGGATCATCACGGTTATTCACAGAATCAACGTGATCGAGTGTATCTTCTTAATCTTTACGCTACATCAGAAAATCTACCGAACATACTTGAAAACATCATTTTTATCTCATGTGAGACTTAAACCTAAAACCATTTGATTAAAAGTCACACGCCTTTGTCACTATACCAAACCAGTAGTTGTTAGCCACCACACTAGCACACTAGAGCACTGGTAAGATTTGTTTCAATAACCGGATGTGATATAAATAATTTAGAAAGTACGTATAACCATACATGCATGTATATATATAACTAATCGAAATTTAATTTGAGACTGCATTCTTTATATTTTAGTAACGATTTGCAATTTTATTTAAAATATTAAATTAAATAACAAAATATGAAGCTTGATATATATATGAATTTAAGTTTTGAAAAAAGTACTAAAATCTTGTCCGAGCATATAGTCTAATTCACGACTCACGAGTTTAAACATTCCAATCGTTAATATTCTTGTTTGATTAAATACACTTTATCGGAACCGGTTCTATGACTGCTTCGATCCAACCGTCCTAGGTTGCCCGATTCTAAAGGTATTTGTGACGAAGTGCGACTTATGCTTCAAATCCAGGCTTTTCATTAGCCGATGGCCGGTAGAGGTGCAAAAAAAAAATAAAAGAACCGATTCAATAACCGAAAACCGGTTCTTAAAAGAACCGGTTCTACAAGAACCGAACCGCAACCGATTCCGAACCGTAGGTTTTGAATAGGTTCTACTATTTTTTCCAAATTGTAGGTTTCAAAAGAACCGGAACCGGTTCCTAAAAAAACCGGTTCTTGAAAAAACCGGTATGTTTTAGTGTTGTTACTTATATAATGTTTTAAGAGCTATATATTTTGTAATATTTGACGTTTTTAATGTTACTACTTATTTAATCTAAATTAATATAAGAAATTTATGACCATAGATTCTAAATGAAAGCCCAATGGATAGTGAAGATTTGCAGCAGCATAGCGTTCCAACTTATTTCATAAGAAAAAACCGGTTTGTGCACCTTTACTGGCCTAGCCATGCACAAAAAACTGGTTCTGGAACCGACCCGGTGTACCCGAACTGTAGGGTACACATGGGTTCCGGTTCCTCCAAGAAAGGGGAACCGTACCTGGAACCGAACCGGAATCGCCGAAACCGGTTCCACCTCAAACCGATCAAAACCCGAACCGACCCTACCCGGAACAAAAAAAACCCTGGTTAAACCGGTTAAATACCTGACCATACCTGGAACTGAACCCAACCCTACCCAATTCTTAACTTTGTTAATCAAAACCAGAACCGATTCCTAAAAAAAAGTTATAGCTTATACTAGCCGTCTATTAATTAAAACAAAATTTGAACCAAAAGGTGTAGCTTTTAAAGCCTAATAGGGAAAAAGGTCTCCACTCAACATTTGCCTAGCTACTTAGTGAGATTTAGTATTAAAAATAAGCCCAAAAAGATTAGGTTCCTTACATTATATTTGCAGGCCCTCTTTCTGATTTATCAAAAGCCTTTTACCAACCCAAGTTCTCAATCTAAGTATCTAACCAAAAACAATAATCCAAGTCCCAAGTTCAAGATTGCACTTCCTACCATGTTTTCCCTTGAAACGGTTGATTGACAAGTCTCCGACTCCAATCAACTTGACTCCGAAAGCGCCACTCTTAAGTGGCCATTAAATGAGGGATGCCGGGGTTTTAAACTCGGTCTTTACACTTTATCTGAGTATAGTAATTTTATTGTTGTGCCAAATAACCGTCGTTTTAAAATTAAAATTAAAAAATATCCGGCATCCTTCACACTTGTAAAATTAAGAATGAGAATCAAGAATTAGATTTAGAGATAAAGCTTAGGTTCTCTTAGTGCCTTAGGTTAAAGTAAAATTAAAATGGTGTATGTGGTTTAGGGCTGTTCAAATCGCTCGCCGCTCGGCGCTCGCTCGCCGTTCGCTCGGAAATTGCTCGGAAAATGCTCGCTCGCTTGTTCGCTCGATTGTAAACGAGCCGCTCCGCTCGGTTCGGTTTGAAAACGAGCCAAGCAACGAGCAATGGTCCGTTCGGTTCGGTTCGGCTCGAATTTTTTTAATGTATTTTATATATAATATATTAAGTTATTTTGGTCAAATTTGATCCATAAGTCCATTTTATTTTGGCCCATAATTGATACCAAAAGTCCAAGACAAATTTTTATGTTAATACCCATAACCCAATTGACTCAACCCTAACCTTAACCCTAGCTCACAAGTCACAACAACACAAACACACATTCTCAGTTTCACAACAATACAAACACAAACACACAGTAGCACACCTCCAGCAACGCAGCCTCCTCTGCTGGTCGCCTCCTGGTCGTCGCTTCCTCTGCTCGTCGTCGCCTCCTCCTCGTGCGTCAGTCGTCACCTCCTCCTCGTGCGTCACATTCTCCTCTCCAGTCACCACATATTTACAACCCTAAATCGAATAGTAGGTACGTGAACAATTGAGTTTTTTTATTGGTGAAATCGAGCAGAACCGAGCCGCTCGGTTCTAAACCAAGCGAGTGCGAGCAGTAGTTTTGTGCTCGTTTCCCTACATTCAAACCGAACCGAGCGGCTCGCTTTCAATTCGAGCCGAGTACGAGCAGAGGCTCGCTCGGTTCGGTTCGGTTCGTGAACAGCCCTAATGTGGTTGACGTTAATAAATAAACAAATTAATAATTGCGACTATGTCGAGATCTTAAGATGAGTTAACTTGTAAGAGTTTCTTAATATAAAATTAAGAAACATGTAACCTTTTGTTAATGATATTACTTAACTAATATGTTCAAAGCTTGCACGTCTAATTAAAAAGTATATGGAAACATGATCACACCACCTCCTATGTCTTATATTTATTTATATTAATTTTTTAGTAATAAACCTAATCGATTACTAAAACTATTAAATACCAGATTAACAAAAATAACACGAAAATGGCAACATAGAATAATAACTAAACGCTTTTTTATATAAATTTATTATAGGTAGATGAGGGTGGGAGGGACACGTACACGGCTAGAGGATGCGGCTCGGCTACAACTCGGCATCAAGACCCACGGCTTCACAAAGCCATGAATTATTATCTGATTTCAAACGTTGTGCAACAGCACATGAATTATGTGCAACGGATCTTTTCAGTTTAACAATATATATATATGTTGATCTCAATTTAGACCTGTTTTGAAGATGAAAATGGTGATGATTGCTGAAATAGTTAGAGTCACTTAAATATTTTATACTCAAGCTTGAAACTAATAAACAAATGAAATTCATTAAAACGTGTTTACAAAAATTGTTATTTGAACGTATCTTACAAATGAATAATAAATATTTACTATTTAAGTTTCTACAAAACTTAAACTTGAAATAAATTTACATATTGCATGAAAGAAATGTTTGTTAAAGTAAAAAAACGTTATTTGTATGTTAATTTTTATTTAATATTAGTTATTTACCTTCACCTCTATTTTTAGCCTATAAAGTGATACACATAATTATCATGCATGAAAACATATTTATTCAAATACAACTCAACTTGTAAAATTATGATGAAACTTAAGTATAATTACAGTAATTAAAATTAAAAATATGATTTCAATAGTTAATTAATGGGGCATTTACATATATCCCCCTCATAAGATCATTTATTACGTATTTACCCAATCCTTAAATTCAATTACATATTTCCCCTTCCTAAACCACATATATTACATATTTACCCAATTTCTTTAAAATAGTCTTTTGATTTACTATTTTACCCTTAATGATCTTCATAAATATATTTTTATATTTTCTTATGGTTTGTGTAAAAGAAGGGGTAAATGAGTAATTTATTATGTCAAAGGGGATATATGTAATTAAACTTTAGGCTTGGGTAAATATGTAATTGATGGGCTTAGGAAGGGAAAATATGTAAAAAAACCTTAATTAATAAATAACAATTAATAGTATATTGCTAAAGTAGGAATATTTAAAAATTCTGGTTGACGTTTTGTGTTTTTAGTTAAAAGTTATTTATTGTAGCCAGTAAATCATATAAAAGATTGGAAAATCTTTAATCAATTAATGAGTAAGGAGATTTGAAAACCTATCAATTAGTGAGGAAAGAGATTTATATATCACTTAATTATCGACCAATTAATCACAAAAATGAATTGAAAGCCATATTTGATAGATCATTGAAAAAATAAATATGGATGCTAAGTTGTTTCACTGAATGTCACGTTATATTTAAAACTCATTTTAAATAGAAGGTAATACATATAGATTATTCAAAGGTAAATTCTGTCAAATGTAAATTTTTGGCCTCCAAATTTAGAGGTAAAAGTTTTAAGTGAGAAATTGATTTCGAAGAAGCAACTTTTTATATTTCAAAATCAACTCAATCAATTTGTTTTGATTTGAGAGGAATGTAATTGATTGATCATGTTTGATGCTAATTTCGTTTGTATTTGACTATGTATTAGTTTTTCGTAATTCATGATCCATAATTCAGATCACTACAATTACTTAGTATATTGATTTCCCTGCCTAAAAATAAAACAATAATATTTCATTGATCCGTAATGAGTTAAGAATTTTTGGTGTTAATAAATCATGTTCTTTAGAGTGTTTAGGTCTTTAGGATGAGGATTGTGAGATATTTGGTCAAAACACATCATTGTGGTCATTGGTGCTATTAAATCATGTTCATTATGCCTTTCAAAAAAAGAAATCTATGTTTTATAGTGATTTTGATAGTTTAAATCTTAGATGTTTCTTAGGAAATTGCATTATTAATAGTGAAAATGTCTAAAAATTTTAATATCAGATAATAATAAGTAGAAGATTAAATGTTGTATAGAAGGAAGTTTTGAATAATAAATATTTATGAATAATAATTTTATTTATTCGTAAAATTAAATATCAATTCCTTTTTTACCAAATATTTATTATTTTAAGTAACGTGATTTATATATATATATATATATATATAATTATTTTATGATATCCTAAATATTACATTCAATCTATTTTTACTTTTTAAGTTTAATTGTGTATATATACGTGTTTTAAACCTAGCTAGTTAATTAATAGATATGATATTGTTTTAGAAGTAATATATACAACAAAACACGCAAAACTAAATGTGATGCTTTCTTTCACCGATTCTTTTTATGTTTAAACCATATATGTAAAAATTAGTTTAATTGTTCTTCTCATATTAAAATCACGCTTTTTTTTGTCTTTCATCGTCTAGCTTGTCAATTAAATGTTCAAGCGCTTTATTAGTATTTAATATTTAATATATATCTTGCATAGTCGTATATATATAAACACAACTTTTTACACTAGTAACTTATTAAAAGAGTAGCAAGATCACAAATTTTTCATCGCAACTAATAAAGACTAAAACTATATAACAATTGATTAATTTCTTTTGTACCTTCCTTGGACTTGTTTAGATAAAAATTAATATAATATAACCGAATCGCATGTTCTTAAATTGTTACTAAACAATATTTTAGAATTTCAATTTTGTTTAAATATTTACTAAATTATACTGCAATATTTAAAGAACTGTCATACAATAATCTGTCATGTTTTCCGTCTTTTAATTTAAGCAGTTGTGACTTAAAAAATTAGGACACAATGCAACATCCATATAAAGTCAACTTATGATAAAGTCAAACTTGGTCTTATCATTTTGCACTTTACTTGAAGTTCTATTAACATATAATTTAGGCAAATTGGCTAAAAATAATCCCAACTAACACCTATTGGCCGAGAATAATCCCAACTCAGTTTATTCCCTCCAGTGGTCCCAAATCCAACTTTTTTGGCCTCCAGTGGTCCGCCGTTAAGTGCACTTAACGGCCGTTAACTTTTTTTTGATTTTTTTCGAATTTCAAAACAAGGTTTTTTGGATATTGATCGGGAGGAGTATACGATTCAATTGATGTAAACCTTACTTCGAACTGGTGTTCCAAACGACAAAACGGTCTTCAATCGGGTGTTTAAAACCTAACGGTGTATTAACCGGATATCAAAATTAAACCATTTGGAGCAACAATTGGAAGTAAGGTTTACATCAACTTACTCGTATTCTCCTCCCGATCAAAATCCTTAAAATATCGGTTTGAAATTCGAAAAAAATAGAAAAAAAGTTAACGGCCGTTAAGTGTACTTAACGACGGACCACTGTAGGCCAAAAAAGTTGGATTTGGGACCACTGGAGGGAATAAACTGAGTTGGGATTATTTTCGGCCAATAGGTGTTAGTTGGGATTATTTTAGGCCAATTTTCCTATAATTTATTACTTAACTAGCTACGATAATAATCTCTGAATTATACGAGTTGAAACATATCACCTAAATCACACCCATGTTAGTTTATTTGCGAGAAAACGAAACGAGGAAGATGAAATATGTGAGAAACGAGATTGTTTCAACTCTATTAGATGATTTTTGTTTTTAATTATCTTTTACCTTTATAAATTTAGCTATTTTCTTTATAAATTAATTTGATTAATTAAAGCAAAAATATCGAATAGAAATAAACAATTTAGTTCAAAATTTTAAAATTTATTTCTTTAATCTAATAGTTTCGTTTTTTAGCCATCTTCATCCAATCTATTAATACAATTAGTGTTGTTCAGCTTGATCAATGTAATATGTCTGTAGTGTCACTAATAACATTAAACATACCCCGCACACCCCGCCCCTATCTTTCATTCTCTCTTCACATTTTTGGTCTTCTCAATCTCCATCCTAACCATAGGTAAAGTGAAAACACCCCACTGTCGCTTGAAGCCACCAAAGCTTGAGCGACTGGCACCTACCTGTCTCTCCATCTTATCTCCTATATCTCCCACCCCTCTCTTTTTCTCCTTTACTTATCACCATCCCATCTCTTTTGTTTCCCTCTTTCTCGGCCCTATAACGAATTAAATTATGTAAACTAAGTTATTATAAAATTGCATTTCAAAGTGACTTTAACGGTGTTGTACAAGCAATCGAAGTACTAATGTACAACAATTTTTGTTGCGAGTGTAACGTGCTTTGTTGTACATTATATCTCTCTTTTCACACAAACATATGTGTGCTATCTCTCTTTTTATAGATTTGCAAGATAGAGGAGAATTTGCGGTGATCTTTTAGCCTAGTGGTTAAGAGGGAGTTGAAAGACTTTGCCTTTTTGGAGGTCTTGAGTTCTAACCTAGGCATTGACATATGTGTAAATAATTATAAATTGCTGTCGTTCAAAAAAAAAAAAGATGGAGGAGAAGTTCTCTCTATAACAATTAACTATGGTATTGCATTCTCTTCTTAACGTACACCACAATCATGATGGTCCATCGTTATTGTGCTCGATTCTAAAACCCCATGCGGCGACCGGGTTATGTGGCAGTGGTGGCTAAACTTAGGCTTTCTAAGGGTGGTTAACACCTTATTTGGCCCTTGCATTTATGATCTATGTCGTAGTAACCATCGTTGCCAGCCTCGATTCCGAAGCCCTAGGTGGATGTGGTGTGGTGGTGGCGGTGGTGCTATGGTTGAACTTAATGAAATGGTAATTTAATATTATCGTAACAGTTTAAGTACCATAAGATATGAACAATCGTTCACTTTTCCGCTCAAGGATTCCCTGGATCGGTCAGGGTGTGACACCCTGTCTAAAGAAAACGTTAGATGAGATTAAGATTCTTAGTTTTCTCCTAAAAAATGGCAAATTGGAGATGGTTAGATTATGATATGTGAAGTAGTTTTACTTTTTCTCGCATTAAATTGTAATTTTTCTTTTTCTCTCATATGTACGTAATCTAACTTTTTGCTAGTTCTTCTTTTAATAAAATCTCATTGTACGTTTAGAAAAAAATAGTTGTG
Source organism: Tagetes erecta (assembly GCA_030867185.1). Taxonomy (NCBI): domain Eukaryota; kingdom Viridiplantae; phylum Streptophyta; class Magnoliopsida; order Asterales; family Asteraceae; genus Tagetes; species Tagetes erecta. The sequence continues at coordinate 96,256,954 of CM061487.1, forward strand.
GAGGTCAAGAAACTCATTAAATATATATGATTGTCTTCGATCGGCATATAAAAGTCATAGCCATATGATTAAGTTATTGATGGCTAATTAAGTTATGGAGGTAAAAGTCTGCAATGTTAATTGTTAAAAGAGTAGATAACGTGCACAGCATATACAATGTGCAAATTTTTAAATATTCCGAGCTAGCTATGTGAGATTAGATAAACATGATCAAAGCTTATGTGTCAAGATTTATAGAAATACTATCATGAAGTATATATTATGTTTTAAGTGATCAGGTCATTGCAATGATAATGATCAGACAGTCGTAAATTGGTCACTATTCACTAATATTTTTATGATCTAACCCTATTCTATGCCACCAAAATTGGTCACTAAATTGTTGCTGTTGTTTGACAATTTTTGTTTGTAAGATATTTAAAAAAGGATAATTTAGATAAAATCAACAATAAATTATTGCAATATGTAATATTTTAATTGATAGATCTATATGTTATTAATCTAGTCACGAAAACACCACAAAACTTCCAACTTATTGCAACTAACTGGTTAATTGGAAAGGACCCAATCTTTTCTTTTGGCTAATAGTACGTACGTTACAATTTGTATATTCATTTTATTTGTTTAAAAAAAAATATTTTTTGCATTTCAATTTATTAATTAGTATTGAAAAGTATTTTTTATATTGCTTCCTTATCTTCCAAGAATTAAAATGGACTTCTTCAACAAAAACCAAATGATTCAATGGCATTTGTTAATACTAACCCCATCTAGTATTTAATACATGACCAATATATGCTAATGTGCGTGTTTATATATATTTATATAAAATAAACCTCAAACTTGAGGTAATCCAGGTTCGAGTAGGAGACGAAGGATATAGAAAAATTATTTAAATGCTCTTCTCATGTTTTTCTCCTCTGCAACTGTTGGTTGATGAGTTTTTTAATTTCGATCAAATCAGGAGCTAAATGTAAAAATAAACGTTTACTTATCTAAAATCATCGTCTAAACACCTTAGAAAACTAAAGAAAATCTATAACTGTATTCATATATATACAATCCGGTGGTGATCGATCTCCCTCTAATTCGTTCTAGGCTGCTCTACGTTCCGCATGCAACCCTCATGCTTGTAGCTCCGGCCTTTTGCATCAATTCAGCTTAATTAATTAGTTGTTGTTCTAATTAATTAAGACAATCACTATAAACATCACAACATATATTAACTAATTACACACATCATGAAGAGTACGTACGTACTTTGTCGGTGGCCAAAACTAATTACTCCAATATATAATTAACCGAAGAATGTGAGGTCTCCTAGCTAGTGTTTTAATCGTCCTGATGATCACTGTAAAGGCATATATAATTAACGGGAATTAATATTGAGTGGTCGTAAACCGAAGGGACAACGTTATTCCAGCCTCTAGCTAGCCCGATTCCCCGATCTACTCTCGATCACATGAGTGAGTCATCAACAGGTCTATCACTCGGCTCGTTGTCTAAATTTGTCTTGTTAATTAAGACATTCCACTGTCGCCCCTTGCCTTTGTTTATATATGTTAACTTATTATTAAGAATATATATATAATTACATATGAACAGATCGACTTACGACATATCCACTGTTGACCCCTGGATGTGTCATCTAGACGATACCCTCTCAATGGCCCGGTCTTATTATTTGACGTTAATGAGTTGCATGTACGTACGTATTAGGTTATAACGAGTCGAGTTAGCTGTGAGTGAATTATGACTGACAAATTAATGATGATACATCTAGTACGTAATTCATTGTTATGGCCGGGCCTCATGAATCTAGCTAATTAATTATATATTATATGTTAATTAGTCATGTATTAGCTAGCTAGGTTACATTATTATTATTAAGTTAATTTAGGTTATAAGAATTAGATGTTAATGTTTTATCATATATATGTTAATGTCCAACTCGTACGTTCATCGACATAGTCATGATAAGATAAATAATATCGTCGGTTGCGTTATGGCAAGAAAAGTCGAGAGAAAGTGATCGACAATATTTTGGGTTACGTATTTGACCATATATAGAAGATCGAGGAAACTTGTTAATTAGCTCATATCTTATCCTTGTACAATAGGTGTGAGGTTATTATTAAATAACTCGATCTCATTATTTTATAAACATACACACATGATGCATGCATGCTTATTAAACCAAAACATAAGATTTTATTTAAAATAATCTTAAATATATTCTTGTGCATCATACAAACCTACATTTTATATTATCTTAGGAATTGTCAAATGCATTTAAAAATTGCACATTTATTTATATGTAAAGGAATAACCAAGTAATTGACACACTAACTACATCCTGTTAGATTAGTATAAAACGGACAATTGAAACTTGAAATGGTCAATTGAACCACCAGTACCTTTGCATATAAACTAAATCAAAGTCTTCATCTATACATAAATCTCAACTCATCAAAATTAATTTTCATCAAAGAGTTTGCCTTATTTTCTTCCACGATCAACCACATGACTAGCGCAACCCCAACAACAAGTCGAGCCCCTCTACTCCCACCAAACTCCGGAGAACTTATAACAATTCTTAATATTGATGGCGGAGGCATACGTGGTGTCATCCCTGGTGTTATTCTCGAGTACCTTGAATCACAACTTCAGGTACAACGTCTGTGTACGTGCATATACACATATTTCGATCAATCTCTAAAACAATATTGTCAATACACTCAGATTTAAAAATGTTAGGGTTCATATTAACGAAAATGTTGAGCAGCGCGCCAACCCTAATAGTAATTATTGATCTATCATATCCATGTATGTATGTATGCAGGCTTTAGACGGTCCGAATGCAAGGCTAGCGGATTACTTTGATGTCATTTCCGGAACTAGCACTGGTGGTCTAATTGCAATCATGCTAACGGCTCCAGACGAGAACAAGGATCCTTTATATGCTGCTGAAGACATTGTTCCGTTTTACCTTAACAATTGTCCCAAAATTTTCCCTCAATTTGGGTAAGATTATACCAATATTGAACTAATTAAGCATTTGATGCATTTTAGTTGACCTAAGTTTAATTCTTTAATAATATGATGTTCTTTTGGTGCAAATTTAATTTAGAGGGCCGTTTGCTGGATTTATAAAGTTGCTGAAGACACTGGTAGGGCCAAAATACAATGGGAAGTATCTCAAAACCCTTGTAACGGGCTTATTAGGAACCACAAAGTTGAGTCAAACGTTAACTAACGTTGTCATCCCTAGTTTTGACATCAAGACTATGCAACCTGTTATCTTTAGCTCATTTCAGGTATATATGCATTTTTTGTGTTAGGTCGTTATATATTGATAGCATAAAAGTGTTTTAACATATGCTTTTAATAATATAACTTATACACGTGTAGATGGTTTATACTATATAACGTAAAATCAAACTAACTAATTTAATATTTTTTTTATTTCAAGAAACAATAAAAGTTACATTTACATATATCATTTTCTTAATTTTACATAATTATAAAACACATATTGATACTCGGTCCCTCTCTGGTTCTATAAAAAAAATAGAGTTAATTATTTGTCAAATAATTCTAATGCGAGCAGTTTTAATTTATTAATTTGTTAATTACTGTTGGTGGTATAAGACTTTGATTAAGTATCTTTATATAATATAGCAAAATCATAAAAGCTTATATAGCATCATTTTAAAGCTTCTGGCTTATGTGGCATCATTTGAGAGTTTATCTTATAATAATAATTTTTTATTTAAAATATGTATATAAAATATATTATAATAAAATTAATTACATTTTTGGTCCCCTAATATTTTGGAGAATTCTGAACAATTTAAAAGTATTTATACTTTTAACTCTCTACTACAAGGGGTGTACATGAATCGATTTATATTGATAGGGTGTGTAAATGAAACTTATGGATAAAATTAATAATAATATACAATTAAAGACTTCAGTGTTTTATAAATATACATAACTTTTTTATATGGATTTAAAAAAAAATACACCATAAAACTGAACATTTTATTCTCTTTAATTTGAGTATAATATTGTTATATTAAAATTTTAATTTTTAAAAATATATTTCGTGTTCCGGTTTACCACGGTTTTGTTTCAAACTTATTGGAACGTTCATGAATATCCTTAAAAGCATCTCTTAAATGTTGTGTTCCCGAACGTAGTGCGGACACTAAACTAGTTATTATATATAGCAATTTATATATTTTTGGGATGGTAATGCTATATAAGTGGCACTTAATTAATTTGATATTAATGAATAATTAATGGGTGTTTGAAGGTGGCAAGGGAGCCAAGCATAGATGCTCAATTATCAGACATCTGCATCGGAACATCTGCAGCACCTACGTACCTGCCTGCACATTATTTTCTCAACGGTGAACGAGAGTTTAACCTTATTGACGGTGGTGTTGCCGCTAATAACCCGGTAATTTACTAACACCGTGTAACTAAATTTTGATGTACCGTTATAAACCCAAACATGCAAAGACTTAGTCCCCAAAGGCATTACGTGCTTCGAGAAAATGATCACGTACATGCACCAGTTGTGTAATTAATTTTATAATTTATTTCTTAATTAAGATTATGGCTTTGATAGTTTTTTTCTTTTTTTGTAAATGTATCTTCATATACACTACACGTATTACGTATATATGCACATTTTTTTTTTAAGATTATGGATTGCATGAAGAGACATTTCCATATTTCGCCATTTTTATTGAAGCATTTGTACGCATTTTATGCACTTCCCACGGTTTATTAAAACAACTAAAACCATTATCATAACCGATTAGGTTTTCTTTACCCCGTTAAATAACCGAAACTCTATCGACCATAACCGGTTAGGGTTTTTTTAGCCGAAGGTTCGTAACTGGTTATTGATTTTTTAATGAATATCCGGTTTTTTAAAACCGAATTTGAATTGATTCACAGTTAAACGAGAAAAAAACCATAAAAACACTAAAATATTATAATTAAAAACTGTTAATTAACTTAAAATAACCGGATAAAGTGAATAACCGATTTTTTTTTTGAAAAAACTAGTAATTAACCAAATTGGTTCAAGTGAATAGCTGAAAATAACCCGTAGGCTATTAAAAAACTAGTTTACCGAAACTAGCCGATTTGTGCTCGACTTGCAGTCTTTAGTTGCAATAGGAGAAGTGACTAGGCAAGTTTTGAAAGAGGATCCGAATTTCCCTGCAATCAATCCACTTGACTACACCCGATATCTATTGATATCAATCGGGACGGGGACGCAGAAACAAACACCTAAGTTTAATGCAAAAGATGCTGCCAAATGGGGAGTTCTCGGGTGGCTGGTTAACCAAGGCTCTGCCCCCTTGATAGATGCTTTCACTCAAGCTAGTGCTGATTTGGTTGTTATGCGCAACAACGTAGTCTTTGAAGCACTCAATTCTGTCGATAACTATCTCCGCATTCAGGTACGTACGTACGTACTCGATCTACAATATACATTTTAGATTTTCAAACATGAATGATCATAAGGATTTTGGTACCCTATAAGAGCTGGAAAAAAAAGACTCTAATGAATTAAATAGTGTATAACAAGCGTTGTTTTGTTAATTAATTAACTACTTCAAACATATTGGCGTTCAAGAAGATATTATATCTTTATTAAATCTAAGCTTAAGTTAGGGTGATCAAATTCATAAATATGCGTTTTACGTTTTACTAAGTCTTTTTTTTTTTTGGTCTCGTGTATCGAAAATAGGATGATGCATTGACCGGGGACTTGGCTTCAGTGGACGTAGCGACAAAGGAGAATCTGGACGGCTTGGTGAAAGTTGGAGTAGGGTTGCTAGATAGCCCGGTTACCCGAGTGAATACGGACACCGGAGAGGTTGAAGAGGTCCCAGATGGTGGAACGAATCGTGAAGCGTTGAAAAGGTACGTACATATCTTATTTTGTTAGATAAAATTAATCAAAGTTCAATTTGATATATATATATATACGGTACACCTGATTAATTAGCAAGTGCTTGTTTTATACTTGCAGTTTGGCAAAACGACTATCAGATGAACGGAAACTAAGGGAGTCAAATTATCCGAAGGGTATACGTGCTTGAGTGAATTGTTATATTGTTTTTGCATGATTTTATAAATTATAGTACATGCATATATGTTTTATAATTAAGATTGTAAAGAATATTGTTATCGTGTGTATTCTCTTAGTGTGCTAATTAATTAAACTCTATTTTTTTTGCACAAATGTCTGTTTATTGTTAATCGTGTACCGATGTAGAAAATCATTTATTTATGCATCGAGACGATTGATCTCTTTGATATTTCACCAAGATGCATAATCAAAGGTTTAAGGCCGGGTACACTCAAATGGTTTGTTGTGGTGCGGTAGACGCTGGTACGTAGTCATGAGCCAATGAGCCGAGACAAGTCTAATGCAGGATTGCAGTTTTTTGGAGGATAGTTAATTTGTCGGTAAATGGATGTACTTTCCAACCAAAAGACATACTAAAACATAAGAAATGGTTGGCCTCAGATATCTTTATATTAACTTGGAGTTAGTTTTTGGGATGATGTGAAAACTGAAAACTTCAAATTTATGCTTGATTTTTTTAATCAAGTGTTAGCAATTAAAATTTGCTCTTGGATAAAGAAAAACAAATGTTGTTATTGTGTTTACACCTTGTCCATTTGTAAGTTAAGTTGTTAACATGGTTAAAATACAAATAGAGCTTTGCGTGTAAAGTGTGCAAATTAAGCAATCTGGATCTAGATCGTTTATTATGTTGCGTGATAATTCCATTTTTTATTAATACTTTTGCATGAGAACATTATAACATGATCGCATGATATTTTTTAAAATCATACAAGCTATATCATTTATCGCGCAAAGTTTAAATACATTACGCAAAGCCATATTATAGTTGCGTGAGAAATTACGCAAGTACAAACTTTTGTGCTGCATTAGATTCATGTTGAAACTTGTATAAGAACTTCGTCCTACTTTTAAAAGCTTACATGAGACTTCTATCTTATTTTTTAAAACATACGTGAGAATTTCATTTCACTTTTTTTATTTTGTACAAAAATAATATTTTGTATTTTAAACTTTCTCTGACAAATCGTGTTATATATTAAAACAAACAACCAAATTTGATAATATATCTTTTTTTTCGGATATTAAAAACTCAATTAGTCATTGTAGCCATTTTATACGTGTTGTTGACTTGTTGTTAGTTGTTTCAACATAATTAACCGTACCTTTCCATATATTTTTCCATGATTCTTTTGTAAAGCCGTCTAATCTATTTGTATTATACAACATACAAATATGTGGACACAATTTGAAAAACCGCATCGACGCAACATTGATAAATTAAAAAAACCTTTTGTATCATATAACATCTAATACTCGTTTTATGTTAAATATATGTAGAGGCCAGTTATCATAGAAATTGAAGTGTGTAGAAAGCGTGAGAATTCAAAGTGTAACATGCTTGCGTGGTAATTCAATCCACCTGTCAAATTGGAGTTTGTCTTCTCTTACTTAAATCACTTATGTGAGAAATAAGTATGTAATTGTAACATGTTTGCGTGGTAATTTTCGGAATCACACAAATTAAATCATTTTTCACGCAAGTTTGTAATAAAATACGCGTTTGTATTTTAAAATTACGTGAGAATTCCATCTATCACATGTTAGCTTGCGTGGTAATTTTCGAAATCACGCAAGTTAAATCATTTATCACGCAAGTTTGTAATAAAAATGTATGTTTGTATTTTAGAATTATGTGAGAATTCCATCTATCACTTATCATGACTGCGTGAGAATTTCATCTTACATTTGTGTTTGGGTGATAGTCTCATGTGTTTGCATGAGAATTCCATCTCGTTTTTTCACTTTGCTATGTTTAACTTTCTTTACACATGTATCTACCACTCAAACAACATTGATTCCGTCACTATAAATATATACATAAAAAACTGAACATAACAAAAACCTAAATCATTACTAGATTTAAGAGTTTTTTCCTTATAAATTTCCTAAATTTTCTAAGATAATTTCATCACAACCAGCTCATTACAAGATTTCAACTTCAAAACCAATAATCCAAACGCAAGTGTATTACCAATAGATTACAGTTCTATTGACATCACGTGTTTAAGATAATACAGAAAATTATGGGACCATGAGTAATAATGGAATAAAAAGTCGATGAAAACCCAAAAGGCCCACTACAAGACACTGTAACCAAAGATCGGCCCAAGCCACTTAAGTGTGTCGTTTTCTAATATCTAGTGGTGTCAAACTCAAAGAACAAGTACCAACTTTTATTTCATAGTGGTGTTAGCCTGTTAGGACGGACCTACACTCTATAAGGAATTGATCAACTTAATTAGTTCCTCATACGTTTAATAAGTTTCAGGTTTTCGGTTCGGTTTTCATGAGTTTTATTATTTCTCGGTCAAATCAAAATGAACCCTATTCAAAACGGTTAAATCCAACTAGAAACCATTGGCGCGACAATAGCATTAAACTTTCACATTCTTTGATGTTAAATGAGATCTTACCAAATTGATATGTGCATGTGGACACATTGAAAGCATATATTTTATGGCTTTGGGTACAATTCAATTATTGTTATACCTAATTATGTTACTACACACCATTCAAATCATATTGTACCCTTAAAATAAAAGTAAAACCTTAAGTTTCCTTTCCAAAGTAAAGGTATCAGTTCAAAGACAATAAGACATTTAAGGGCCCTTAGTAGACTAGTTTCCCCCACCTTTCTAATTACAAGGAAATTGGCCCTGGCTCCGCACCGGGAGACGCAGCTGATCATCAAATGGCTGAGTCAGTGACATTAACGTGGCTAAACACAAAGAAACTTGGTTAAGTACATATGTTAGCTTGAGTCGATTTACTCCATGATACCTAAAAATGCCTTCTATATTTTGCATACATCTCAGTCTATAATTAACAAAGTTTATACCAAGATACTAATAAAACAAAATTCTACTCAACCATAGTTGGTTGTTTTTATAACAAAAAGTTGGTATATGCTCCATTCAGTTTTATTTAGCATCTTTCTGTCTCTTAACCATTTAACATTTAACTGAACCATTCAAAAGCTTTTTTTATGAAACAAATGCTCTAAATGCTGAATGATTAAGCACTGAACTGAACCATTAAGAGGTGAAACAAACTGTCACACCCCCAATTTCCACTAACGGAGTTATGCCGTTCGGGGCGTGACATGCCAGGATCTCATTGCCATTAGTTACATTGAACGACCTCTATATGAATTTAAAAACCAACATTTATAGAAATCCAAGTTTAAAATAAGTTTCAGTGCGGAAGCATAAATAAAAATCCAACATTCAATGCGTAAACCACGCGTCCAAAACCATAATTAAATAAAATATAAAAATAGTTTTAAATGCAACTACGACTAGACCAAAGCATGCTCCTAATCCGTGCACAGTACCTGAGAAAGACATGCTAAAATGTGTCAACACTAGGTTGGTGAGTTCACAGGTTTAGATAATCATAAAAAATACAACAACAGCCGATAATGTAAAATACAATTATATCGTTGGGTAGCTAACCCAGTTTCTTATTATTTAAGCGTTTCGATACCGAGCTGACTGAGATTTATATGCGCCTCGACACCATTGCTACAACAATGGACCAACAACATAGGACAATTCACACCTACCCGGCTCCCAGCCGAGGGTGGGGTTTGTCAAACCCAGTAGTACTACTCAAAATTTCCTCGCTTTGCAATATAATTAACGGTCCAAACGTAAGGCAAAAGTACTGACACTAGGTACGCATGTGATCATACTAAGAACCAAGTTTGTAAAAGAAGTAATAACAGCATGTATCTCCCCCAAAAAGAGTAAGTAAAAGAAAAGGGGCCGTGTAACTCACCTTAGAGTGCGCAGCTACTACCAACAGCAAAAGTATAAAATCCTAAGTCGACCAACGACCTGTTTGAGTTCTACTAATTAGATATAAATTAGTCTAATAGAGTTTACGTTCGGTTTCCCGTTCCCGGTTCGGTTTCGTACCTATCCCCAACTAAAATTTTGATATTTAACTCAAAAGCTTAGACACGGTTATTATCAACAACTAAGATGCATTCACTGTTTTTTTTTTTTAAAAAAGGCTTCATGCTTATATATATATAATTATACTTAATTCGTATAATGTATCATATAACATAAGCCATCATACACAACATCATCATACAGCTTATCATCATCCTACTTTTACTTCATATTAAGAATCATATTGACTCATCATCTCTATCACCATGATACACATAGGTTCAATCATGTTTAGGAACACAAAATACATATATCTCATATCAACACACACTAATATTTTTTTTTTATTACTCCTATTATATATAGCCTCACAAAGATTCTTGAAGCAATTTGTATAGAAGGCGATTTTCATATAATATTAAATTTCAACAACCGAGTATGTAAAAGACATAGAGTAAATACTATTATCAATTAAAGGTTAATGCTTTAATATTATTCAATGCTACATACAATTACCAATTCTCATTGCAATTCGAATGAACCTGTTGTACACACAAACACATGCATATATTTATATATATAAACACATCAAATCCTTACACACAACAAATATAACACTTTAAAAATCATGTTAATCATTTACATGCAATACATATGTATATAAGATCTACACTACATATGATCATTAATTATCTCCAACCCTAACCTTATAACACACAATATATATAAGACATGCAAATATCATGTATACTCTCTGATTCTCTCTTACATACATAATTTACGTACAAACATATATATAAGCATGCATATATAATTCACACACACATACATCATCCATATTCAATCATTCATTCATTCATCTACTACCTATACATATTAACCTATATATACTACACTGTTACGCATATTTTGTTGTTGTTGTTGTTGTTATATATGGTTCACCAACTACTACGTGTGTACCGTGCATACAAGATCGATTCAGGATCAAGCCCGACACACCTACCCAGCTATATATATATACACCGTATTACACTTTATATATCGATCGAGTCGAAACGAGTACGAACCGTGTCCCGTAACCGAAACCGTAAAAAGAACAAACAACTAAACAGGTAGAAAAACGCACCGGAATGCTTCACGGAAGGAAAAAGAAGCTTCTTTAGTGTGTTACGGTGCTCGTCGGTGGTCGATGCAGTGTGCGACGGTGGCTGGATTGGTGGCCAAAGCCGGAGAATGTGACGGGAGGTGGTGGTGCGGCGATAGAGGAAGACGGAGTAGGGTTACGGGTGGGTTAGGTTTTATATAAAATCAACTTTAGTTAAATTGCACTTTAGTCCTTCATATAATTACCATATATGATTAATTCCCAAGGTTATTAAAACTAACTTTTAATTATTTACATTTTGAACCATGCAATATTACGACGTGTACATTTTATGGAATTATCCCGTTTATTATTCGATCTGTATTCGAGTCATGTGAATTTATGATTTCTCAAATTACTAGGGTTTAAATGTCACTCGTTGTGATCTGAAAATTGATCAAACTACTATTTTTGTAATAAATATTTATCTAGTTGTTTTAAATAATAGATTTAATTTATTATTAGCATAATGTTGTAGATATGATTCCAAGTTGAAAAGGACTAACGGAACTCGGTTAAGCTGGGTTAATGACGTTAACCTGAAATTACCGGGTGTCACACAAACAGTCCCTTAGTACATGGCTTAACCACTCAAAGGCACATGTCTGAACCATTCAAACATCTGTTTGCGAAACAAACAACCTAAATTATTAAATGTTGAACCATTTAAACATCTGAACCATTAATAGGTTGAAATAAACAATTCTTTACTATGTTTCCAAATGCAATAATTTGATTCATAATTACCTGCAAGACAAAGAAAAAAAGCCCAAATTAAATTAAAAAAATTAAAATAAACGAACTAGCAACTCCTAATTATAATTCACAATATTTCAGTTTTTATGTATTTAAATATCTAATTTATCATATGGATAAAAAGACATTTCAGAGACATGAGACGGACTAGGAAATTTAGGTAAGTTAAGGGGCTGTTTGGCAAAATCTGAATCATTAAGTGCTGAATGGTTAAGAGGTCTTAACCATTAAGAGGTTCTATCAATTAGAGGGATGTTGGGGTAGAACTTCAGATGTGTATAAAGTTAGTATGTGCTCCATTCAGTTTGATTCAGCATCTCACAGTCTCTTAACCATTCAGCACTTAACTGAACCATTCAGATGGTCTTTTTTTCTGAAACAAACGCTCTGAATGCTGAATGCTGAATGGTTAAGCTCTGAACTGAACCATTAAGAGGTAAACAAACAGCCCCTAAATGAGGGCCAAAAAGCATAGCAAAAGTGATCACTTTGGTAGCTCATGTGCATAAATAGTGTTTCCCTTTAATGTTTCCATCTATTCCACGACTAAAATAATAACTTTCTAATGGTCACATTCATAGGTTTTCTTTTAAATAAAGTGTGTTATATTTATTTTGAAATAAGGACAACATCAATTTGTTTATTTGTTGGACCAGATTTGGCCCTTTTTCAAGAATAGATATAAGCAACGACAAAAATATGGAATTATAACAAACATAATCATTTAACACAGAACAATAACCAAGAAGATAAAGAATTATTTCTTGTGTGAGGACAAACTTGGGTGTAATTGTGTAATTTGTCACACTAGTGTTTAAGTTAAGCCTGCTAAACTAAAGAAAGTTTCAGCTTAACTCGTATCAAGCTCTTTGTCTAAGGCTTGAGCTCGAACCCGGATTATTATTTACTAGTTGTTTAATGTTTTTTGTACTTCTTTACTCATAATTCCATCATATTATTTATATTAGTATTTGTTATGTAACTCTAAAATTTATATTTATATATTAATAAGATGAAGCTCATTTAAGAAGATTTATATATTGCGAGAAAAAAAAGAATAAACTTAAATCCGTAAAACTTGGTAATAGTTTATTTTTCTTAACAGTTCACTTTCTACACATAAATGTGTAAGGTATAAACTTAACAAAATCATTAAATATTTTTTTTGTATGTAGTTTTAGCATTTTAAATTTACCTACACGTGCGTAGGTTATATGTAAGTAACATAACGTACATATAACTTCAACATGTTGATACAATAAAAACAATATTAATATATTGATATTGAGTAGCTTATAAGCGACTTGCTAGGTTATACTGATACAATAAAAACAATATTAATTAGTAGCTAGACCTTCTGGTCCAATGGCAGGAAGAAAATTATAAGAATTTGAGATTTTTAAGGTTTAAAATTTAAATCATAATTCAAAGGGTTTTCCACTTTTCCTACAAGTCTATAGATGTGAATTTCTTCCTCTTTGATGATATTTCTGAGTAAGACAATCAATATTTCGTCTCAACAAAACTCACTCAAATGTTATTACAATTATATACTGTTAGAAAAGTTAGTTAAAGATGAGAGAAACGAGTTTCAAGGTTAAACCAAACTTCATTTACCAAAAAAAAAATTGCTAAAGGTTTTAATTAGTAATGAGTCAAAAGATGTGGTTTTTTTAATTTAGTCCAAATGATCAGTGGGGTTGGGTTGGTTCGTTCATTCGACTACTCTTTTATTATTGTTTTTTTAATTATATGTAAATAAACAGCTCTAATATATATGATTTTAGAAAATGTCAAAACTGATTTATGAGCCTAAAGCAACATTCAACTCGATCATTTTAGTTACGCTTTTAAATTTAACAACTGAATTTAGATGAATTGTTAGAAATTTGTTTCCCTAACCATATACATAGATTAGGACAATTGGGTTGCTTTACAATTCGGTTGCTGTATATGTTTGTGTTGCGGTTTAACATAAAACTAGTATTAGATGTTATATGATACAAAAGGTTTTTTTATCATACCAATGTCATAGATTGCATGTCTACAAAGTATATCTAAAACAAAAAGTATATCATACCAATGTCATAGATTGCATGTCTACAAAGTACAAACACTACCTATGTACTAATTACTAGAAAGTTGAGATGTAGAGTTTAAACAACCAGCTTTAAAACATAACGAAAAGTTTCTACAAAACTTTTTTGTACATATTTATACTTTGCACGTGCGAGTTTGTAACATATGTTTTAAATTTATCGTGTATGTACATGAAAAAAAGTTTAAAATTCAAAGTGTTTTATTCGTACAAAATGTGAAAGGTGGGTTGAAATACTCGAATAAACAGCTTTAAAAAGTGGAATGAAATTCTCATGCAAGTTTAAAAAGTGGCGCGAAATTCTCACACAAACTTCAATGACTGGCGTAAATTTTAACATGAATCTCACGCGACCACAAAACGTACACAAAACTTTGCGCTCGCTGAATTTCTCACACAACTAAGATATAGTCTGGGTAATTTATTAAACTTTACGTGATATATGATATAACTTGCGTGATTTTAAAAATAATCACACAAACATGTTACAAGGTTCTCTTGCAAATGTTTTAATAAAAGAAATAATTTCACACAAAATGATGAATTGCTAGACCGCTTCACACTTCGTACTCAAACTTTTTTTTTTGTGTTTTAACCCCCATAATTTATATTTTAAGTTTCCCCTGTATATTCAAGATGAATTTCACCTTGTTTTTTGAATCTAATGATTTTAAACTCTAAAAAGCTTTGAACATTCACATCAAACACTCTTTTTTCCAAAATGATAACTTAACAGAAAAAGAATATCAGAATATACTTGCACTAAAAGAAGTAAAAACCCATTATTAGGAAGGGCAGTAGAGTAATTTACAACAAAAAGTACACGGGAAATTTGCTAATGACCAAATCCACACCGAACTTGCGGCAAAGATACCAATAACCAAATGTTCATATCACCGGCTATTACCGGTAAACCGGTAGCAGAAATGAGAATATAAAAGTCGGCGTACAACACACAACTTGAAGCAGGGGGTATATTTGTAGGAGTAGTAGTAGATCTGTTATAACGGTTCCGTTACAAAAGTTAGAGAGAGAATGTGTGTGAGTGCGTGAAACGTTAGGACCACCACACACACTCACTCACACACGAGATAAGAAGCTTTCAAACGGAATCACTGCAGCAGCAGCAGCATCATCATCATCGCCATCATTTTCTCTCTCTCTTTGAAACTAACAAAACAGAAAAAAATCACAGAAGATATTATTCTTCTTCATCCTGTATCAAACTAGTTAAGGTACGTATAACGGTATAAGTTATAGTCATTAATCACCAGATTCAACATTGTTATGAGGAATTGAAGTGGAGGAGGTGAGGAATTGAAGCGGTTATGGAGGTTGCACAGGCGATGGATGATTCTGGAACAACGAAGAGGAGGAAGGTTGGAAATGGAGAATTGAGGTTGTCAAAAACGGTGAGAATTATGGAGAGTAGTGAAGATGTTGTTAATACGTCGGTGGAGAAGAAGGAATTGAGCGGTGATATTCAGGTGAGTTGTTGTTTGATTGATGGATCAGTTATGGAGAAACTGAAATGCGCAGATCTGGAGGTATGTGTGTGTAATTGTGTATACACTTTATTGATTTCGTTTTTTTGATCCTTTATCGAACAGTTTTTTGGTATGAATTTGAATTTTGAAAGTTAAATTTGCTTTCAGGAGAGAGTTGAAATTGAAACAAACGTGAAGAACAATTTGGACAGAACAGAGAGGTTTTCAACTTTTCAATTTAAGTTTATTCTTTGATCGTCTCTGTTTTCAGTTCGTTTGAAATTTCAAAAACGAAGAAATAACTTAACTGTGATCTACAATGGCGTTCGTTCTATAATTTCAGCTTTACTGTAAAACAAATCAAATCGCATATTCTCTCCCCAAATCTGATGGCTGCTTATTTCATCACACCGACTAATGGCGAGTCCTTGATTAATTCAGAAAAACAACCGGCGCCGGTTGCTTCTCGCCGTACAATTCCGCCGGAGAAAACACCACCAGCAGCTGAACTCGATGAATTTTTCTCAGCTGCAGAGAAAAACCTCAGTGACCGTTTCAAAGACAAGTAAGCTAAATTATCTTCTTATAGTTTATCAATCAACCAAAAACAAATAAATTATTCATGAATATGTAACAACTTTGCAGGTACAATTACGACATTGTAAACGACGTTCCGTTGAAAGGTCGTTTCGAGTGGATTCAGCTAAAGCAATGAAAGATGAAGATGAAGATGATGAATGATTTAGATTGTAAAAAGGAACTGTTTCTAGAAACACAGGTACAGTACGGTAGTGCTAAATTGAAGTCATTGCTAATTCATGGTTCCATCTTCAAATGTTTCCAGTGATTCATCATAAATTAAACTCATTGTTAAGTGGTAGATCTGTAGATGCAGTAGGTACTTGATCAGTTTATCTGGTTTTAGTTACACAGTTGGAACCAAAATTAAGGAAGAATTAGTGATTTGATTGATGTATTGGATGGGTACGTGTACTTTGATTTCATTTCATTTTCCCCCATACATTTCGTCTCTTCTCTGTGCATCTCTGATATTCTTGCAGATATCATAAACGTACAAATCATCGATGCTGCAACTAATTAAAACTCATTAAAAGTTGTTTTCGTCTTATTGTTTGTGATCTGGAATTAATAAGTTAAGAGTGATATTATGATCGATGATGTTAATATTAATAGTTAATTAAGAGAGGTGTGTTTGGTAAATGGAAGGTACAAGTAATAGTGATGCTAACAACGCCTTGCCGTGTAAGGTACGGACACGTGTAATGATAAAACAAGACCCCCATGTGGATGCAATGGTGACATGTATTCATCCGGTTTTCGTTTTTCCCTTCCTCACCGGGCACCACAACTTTTGTTACTAACCCGTATGACTTGCCGAGAAAGAGATACCGATAGAAGAAATGTAAAAAAAAACAGTGACTACGATGTATTGTGAAAAATGATACTAATTAGAATAAGTGTTATAGAATAATGAAAGCAATAGATTAAAAGAGTTTAAAAAAGTTTGACAACCTCGTCATTTCTCCCTTGAAGAGCATGCAATTCCTTTGTAATTTTCTTTTCACGAATGCTAATGGTGCCATGCGATATTACGCCCATTGTGGTGTTGGAGTGAAAAAGTTGATAAGGTGGTGTGGCTAACTTAGCGCCCTTCTTGATGCCACAATGTGAGGTCTAACATCATCATTTGTAAGTAGCCGGGCATTTACCTAAATGATGTTAAATATACAATTACAATACATATAGAAGAATTGTGCAAGTATATGTCAATCAAAAGCTACTTAGACCAATAATACCGTAATGTAGAAACAATGTCTAAGGATATAAATGAGTTAAGCCAGTTTTGGAGCTACTTGAGTTTGGCTTGCGAAAGAAGTTTGAGCTCATGTTATGGATTGATTAATAAACGATCTCAGGTTTTACATAGAGCTCGAACCGGCTAGCGAGTCAAAACGAGTCTTTTTTTTATATTCTATATTTAGTTATTAAATATATCTTCATTTAAACGGTTATTCTTATGTAAAAGATTGTGATAAAAATGATTAAATAATTATTATACGTAGAGAAATAGTAACTATATAAACTAGTTATAAAAATACATATATATTGCATTAATAATTAATAATTTAAAACGCTAAATTTTAGTAGGAAAATTTATTCACAAGCAAATCTCAACGCTTCAAAGTCTAAACTAATAACGAAACGTTACAACTTTAAGGGATTAAATATGAATAGATGGGAACAAATACGAATTTGGGTTCTAGTCGGGCATTCGGCCGGTTTGTGACAGATGTTACATAAACGACCCTAGCTTGAGCTCGAGTTTTTTTAGCCACAGCGAGTCAAGCATGAGTCTTGACGGGCTCTGGCTAGGCCCGACTCATTTACACTCTTGGTGATATTACTTTCGGGTGGCAAAAGTTTAAGTTCATCATGCTAGACTTGACTTGTTTACACTCATAAAAATATGATCTAAAAGTACTATATAAATGTATTATATTTTTTTATGTGTTTCAAAACTAATGTTATTAGAAACGTATAAAGTCGTGGACTGCATCGTACTAATCTTCCATTTATCACAATGGATTTTGATAACCAACTAACAAGTTTATAAGTTAGGGTTAGTGACATGTCTCTTCATAATTTAAGTATGTTTACACTTTAGACGAGATATAAACTAGTCTATTTAAATAAGTGTCATAAATTTTGGAAAACTATTTGTATACATAATAAATCATAATAATGTATTTTCGTAACATGTGAACTAAATAATGAAATTCAATTAGATATTTATATTTTTTTCTTTTGTTTCTTTTTGAATGATTGAAATTATATTCTAATTGATTTTTAATATACTAGCTACTTATCCAACATTAAAACGTTTATTTTATAATATGATTTAAAAAACTGTTATTACTCTTCGATTCAATCCAACATCAATCAAATTTTAAAAACATATTGAATATAATTAAAATATCATATTATCATTATTTATTACATAACATTTCATGTTTTAATGTTTTATACCCGTGTATTACCCGGTAATAACCTAGTATAATTTAATTTGAGTAAAACAAATCATTTTTAAATTCATCTCCCGTTTTCTAAAAGCCCCAAACATTCCATTTCACATATCTCTATTAAATACTTTTTTATATATTTTTAATATTGGTTATTTTTCTCCATTCACAAAAAAATTAAAGAAACATATATGTGAATTAACAGTGACTCTTTAAATATAAAGATGACTTGGTTTTCTCTTAAATATAGGAACAGGGATGAGAGAGATTACAATTGTAAATTATTTTTTTATTAAAGAATAAAGTGCAATTTGAGTACCCGAGCTATAGTTCAACTTACACTATGAGTACCTACGTTTTAATTTTAGACAATTGAGTACCTAACCTTTCTGATTCTCGCAATTTGAGTACCTGAGACTAACAGATATTAGTCAACTGTTAACTTAAAGGGTTATTGTGGTCATTTTCTATTTAATGTTAGGGTTAAATTAGTAATTTTAGTTTTAACAAAAAAAAGTTTACTCGTCATTTCCTATATATATGTATTAGTGATAACTAGTCACGGTACCCGCACTTCGCAGCGGTACGTGTTTTAGTTAATTTTCTATCGCCGTGTGATTATGATTTTGCATGACGACGATATATGTAGTAATGTTAAGGTTAACTTCATTAGCAATGTTAATGCTTCCGATAGCCGTATTAGAGTTGTTGCATTTGACAATAAGATATATGTTAGAAAACTTGTATTAATATTATTTGGCATAATTATAGATTAACTTTTAGTAATAAAAGAACTGATTGCGTTTTCCATTTCAACACTTCAAAACTGGTATTAGTATTATTAGGTGTTTGTAGCATACTCTGGAAAAAATTAGTATATTACCATGCCTGCAATCTAAAAGAAAACAAGTTTGAAAGTATTAACTGTTGCTTATTAATTGTTTTTTTAAGAAGCCATTAGCTCCATATAAAAACACTTCTACATTGGTCAAATTGATTATGTTGCTTATTATATAACTGTTGCTAATTCCCGTTTGGTATTTTCCAGCAAACAATTCGAGTCATTTTACTTTGAAAGTATTTCTTTATATAAAGTCATTAAGGGATAAATAGGTAATTTTAAACTTAAACTAACGGTTGACTAACCTTTGTTAGTCTCAGGTACTCAAATTGTGAAAATCAGAAAGGTTGGGTACTCAATTGTCTAAAATTAAAATGTAGGTACTCATAGTGCAATTTGGAGTATAGCTCGGGTACTCAAATTGCACTTTATTCTTTATTAAAATACGGAACGGAGATGCGGTTGGAAATTTGGAGCATCTTCAAATTCAACAATGGAGATTTGGGCCATTCAAATGCTAGGGTGGCAAGCACAGCCCATATGATATGAGAGAGAGATTTTGAAAGATGAGTAAAAACTTTACGTGACAATGAAGAAGTGACATGTTTTTATAGATGCTTTAAGTGTTGGCATTAAAATTTAACAAAATTGGACTTTTGTATAGATAAAATTAAATGGACTTCTATGCTCTGTCTAGTGTCTACTACACCAAAAGTCCAAAACTCTTGTCAACACTCTACACTTCTACAGTCGACTACAGTTTTGTTGGACCGGGCCTTGAGATCATCTTTTTGGGCTTTTATTAGGGCTTTAGCTACGAAGTAGATGGGCCTAATTTGGACTGGGCCTTGAACTTCTTTTAATCTTTTGATCCTTTACTTTGTTGCCTGGTTGGTAGTTATTCTCAATAGTAAGATTAATCAGGGTTTTACTAGCACGCGGACGACAATTTAATTCCCATTCTCGTGGTTGTAGGGTGACATATGAGTTGATTGTCTTCAGTTTCTTGCTCTTGTGGCGTGAATGTTACGGGCCAGTTATTGAGTCTGATAAACTCATTTTTTAATTTTTTTTATTTCATCATGTTCACGTAATTTTCAATTGTAAGCCTTTAAAAGGACCATGTGAGCTAGTATTTCGGCAACATTTATAATATTGATTAAACTCTCGAGTGACATCGAACTACCAAACATTTTTTTAGACTTTACACCAACAAAAAAATTAGTGGCATCATAACAACACATAATAAATTCCAAATAAGGTTAATTAAATTTTGATGTGGATAAAATTACCTAAAGTTGTTGGTTCTATATAAAGTTTCAAGTACGCAACAAAACAAACCAATGACTTTTTATTAAATTATATTTAGACTTTAGAATTTAGAGGAGAAAGAAGAAAGCCTAATCTTATCATAATTGTTGTGTTTGGTTCAATAATTTTGGCTACTTTTAAGATTAAGATCACTATATAGTTATAAATAAATAAAAAATAAACACTAGTATCTTTTTACCTAATAAATAATATGAATGAGCAACGTCAACAAACAAGTCATTTTCTCATGTGTTCACTTCAACAAAAGTTGTCTCGTTTGGAAGCTTCTTATTTTGTTTTAAATTTTGGCAGGAGTCGATAATATCGGCTTAAAGATAAATTGCATGTCTTAGCCGCATCTTAGGTCAACACACACGACTTGATTTTTTTAATTTTATTTAATATTTTATTAAATCACATGTTACGTATCCACCGATGATCTACTCTTAAACGGTATAGCTTTTGTTAATAATAAGACTAAATTTTTTGATCTAGTAATTATAGAAAAGATCAAGTATTTTATCTCTAAAGAGGTCAGGTCTTGATTTAAATCAGAAAAAAAAATTAAATTAATATGATAAGTTGATGATGCTAACTAAAAAAACCCAACACATTTAATACTTTACTACATATATTGACTCGTTTTATTTATGCAAGTTTAAATAGATTAATTAATTTACTAATTAAACACGTGGGTGTTAAATATAGCTAAAGTGAATTAGGGGTTGTTTGTTTACCTCTTAATGGTTCAGTTCAGTGTTTAACTATTTAGCATTTAGAGCGTTTGTTTCAGAAAAAAGAGCCACTGAATGGTTCAGTTAAGTGCTGAATGGTTAAGAGACTGAGAGATGCTGAATGAAAATTAATTGAGCATATGCTAACTTTATACTCATCTGAAGTTCTACCCAAACATCCCTCTCATTGAAAATTATCTAGTTTTATTTATGTATAAAAATGGTTTTTAGATTTAGTTATGAAAATATACATATGTAGTTTTTTTAATTATTTGACCAGACCCGACCCGACCGGCCCGAATCATCAACCGGAACATATAACCCAAAACATAGTGTTAGGGAAAAAATTTACGGGTGCCGTGACTTTCGGCCTCTTTATATGAAAGTCCTAGCTTCGTCATGTGTGTGTGTATGTATGTATGTATGTATGTATGTATGTATGTATGTATGTATGTATGTATGTATGTATGTATGTATGTATGTATGTATGTATGTATGTATGTATGTATGTATGTATGTATGTATGTATGTATGTATGTATGTATGTATGTATGTATGTATGTATGTATGTATGTATGTATGTATGTATGTATGTATGTATGTATGTATGTATGTATGTATGTATGTATGTATGTATGTATGTATGTATGTATGTATGTATGTATGTATGTATGTATGTATGTATGTATGTATGTATGTATGTATGTATGTATGTATATGTAATTATGTATGTATAATAGCATGAGAAATGTTAGAGAAGAACACGTATTCGGCTGTTCCTAGTTACGCTTGTTTCTAGAAAAATACAAATGGTGGCGTAAGGTTTAATTAGGTGATGCCAATGCGAGCGACAATTTTGACCAAACTTTTTGGAAATACACATATCACATATGGCCACCTAATATATATCCATTATATATTATCATGCATATTCAATGTTAAACGTCTTTTAGTCTTATTAATGGGTTTAGGTTTAGTATTCGATTGTAAGTGTCTTTTATTGTTACTTCCTCACACTTTTTTTCTTAATAACAAATGCAAAGCATGTAAATTGGTACAGTAACTGTGAATATTTTAGATGACAAAATATGTGTTTTTTAGTTTAGTCTTAAGGGATCGATGTGTTTAGTTTTGCCGTTTTGGATCAAACCAACAATCGTCTTTACTTAATTACACAGGTTGATTGTTTCACATGTTCATCAGTTTAGCTCGTTAATTTTTTTTTATATTTTAAATTAGGAGTGTTGGACCTTAACAGTCTTAATTATTAGTTTTTACTATTACCGGTCCCAACTTCTGAAATATGTGCTGGGGGTCCCAACTTTTATCATTTTGGCCATTAATGGACCGTCGTAAAAAAGTTAACGGCGTTAACTTTTTTTTTTTTGAATTTCAGGCCGACATTTTCTGGTTTTTGATCGGAATATATAAGAATTCGAGTCGATTGATATAAAAATTACATCGAAACGGTGCTCCAAGTGACAAAACGATGCTTCATCGGGTTGTTTAAACCTAACG
Organism: Tagetes erecta; assembly: GCA_030867185.1. Taxonomy (NCBI): domain Eukaryota; kingdom Viridiplantae; phylum Streptophyta; class Magnoliopsida; order Asterales; family Asteraceae; genus Tagetes; species Tagetes erecta. The sequence goes on from CM061487.1 coordinate 96,279,964, forward strand.
GTTCTTTAATCGGATGTACAAATTTCGCCGTTTGAATCATCGTTTCGATGTAATTTTTATATCAATCGACTTGTATTCTTATTTCGATCAAAAACCATAATTAAAATGTCGACCTGAAATTCCAAAAAAAAAAAGTTAACGCCGTTAACTTTTTTAACGGTGGTCCATTAATGGCCAAAATGATAAAAGTTGGAACCCCCGATACATATTTCAAAAGTTAGGACTGATAATGACCAAAAACTAATAATGAGACTGTTAAGGTCCAATACTACTTTAAATTAAATGTGGACTCCTTTAAATTAGAGTAAATTACATTTTTTGGCCTTTATAATAAGCTAAATTACGGTTCGTGGCCTTTATTTTAAATTTTTGCACTGGTTGGCCTTTGTATAAATTTTTGTCACGGTTTTGAGCCTTTAAGTTAACAGGCGTTAAGTTTTTTGGTTAAGTCCTCTCATGTGCAATGCACATGAGGGTATTTTGGCCATTTTACATCTAAGGACTATTAATGTAAAATTAATATTGTTATTATTATAATTATATATATATATATCATCTTCATCAGATGATATTATTCCACCCACCACCATCACACCACCACCACCATCACACCACCATCATACCAACACCACCACCTCATTTATCTTACTCCTAATCAGAACCTTACATGTAGCCTATTATCACCGGAAAGTGAACAAGATCTGAAATTGGAGATGAAGATGAAGTTTACATACTTACTCTGTAAATCCATGGATCATTTAAATACTTACTTTGTAAATCCATGGATCAAGTTTACATAAAGAACCAGCAAATTTCACAAATTTTCAACAAATTTCACACATTTCCAAGCAATTTCACAAATTTTCAACCAACATCGTAAAATTTTGATCAAAATCAAGAAAAAAAACACTTCAATTGTACTAATCACCATTAACACACTTACTCTGTAAATCCCATGAAACAAATATAAATAAAGAATCAACAATCTCACAATTTTCAACCAATTCCATCAAATTCTGATCAAAATCAACCCAAAAAACACCTCAATTGTATAAATAACATTGAAAACACTTACTCGGAAAAACCCACGGATCGAATTTATACAAATTAACATCTCCGATAATCTGAAGCGGACGATCATTTCCGGCGACTTTGGGACACAAATACTGCACCATAAGCTCTTCATCGGTGGGGTAAAACCGGAAACCCGATGGTAAGTTTAGCTGAGTCATCGGATCCATCAACGGCACCGGCCGTACAACCATTTTTGTTCTTTATGGTATATCAGAAAAACTGAAGAAGAAGAAGATGATGACCAATATTAATTTATAATAATAACAATATAGAGTAAATTACACTTTTATTGCTTGTTTGTCATAGATGTTCATCGGAATGGTGATTAAGAAGGGTTGAACACCGATCTGTTGATGTTGGTTGTTATGGTGAAAATGGAATTTTTTCGTGAAGTGGTTGTGAATCTGTTCGTCTTTAGTGTAAGCCAAAGTGATTTTGTTGGTGAAAATGGAATAGTGGTTGTCAAGAAACACAGATTTGTTGATGTTTGTTGTTGTAATATTACAAGATTAGGTCTTTATATGTAAAATGACAAAAATACCCTCATGTGCAATGCACATGAGGGAACTTAACGGAAAAACTTAACGTCAGTTAGATTAAAGGCTCAAAACTGTGAGAAAAATTTATATAAAGGCCAACCAGTGCAAAAATTTAAAATAAAGGCCACGATCCGTAATTTGACTTATTATAAAGGCCAAAAAATGTAATTTACTCTTTAAATTAAATGTGGTACATGTAACATAAATCAAGTGACTATATTCTCCATGCTAAAGATCGATTGTGTTTAATAATGTTATCAAACCAAACGATTGTGTTTAATAATGTTATCAAACCAAATGAGCTTTGCGTGAGGCGTACCCATCCTTAACCCGCTCCATCAGAGAAATTCTTTTTATATGTTAAATTCTCAACCGACCTCGTCCAGTGTTAAAAAACTCAGTTTAATGTCTAGTACACAGTTCATAGGAGACACATAATATTACAATGGATTTGGGTAAATTATGGTTAGAAGATAGTGATATATATTTATTTATATTGTCATGTATAGTCAAACATTGAGATATTATAACTTCAAGTGTTTTACCATTGTACAAAACCATCAGCAAAGTTGATGATTTGGATGGTCATGATTACAAGAAAGAAATACATAAATAATACATGTGAGAAGTGAGGAATGGTGAAAACTTTAGTTTGTAGAACCAAGGTTTTTAACATCACCATTTTTATACCATAACATAAATCTCCGAACATAGTCTTGTTTGAAAAAATGGTTTGGTTTCTTTCACTTATTTGTAAATTAATAGTGGCTTAAGAAAAATATGTATAATGAAGTTATATGATGTTTAAGAAACAAAAGGTTTAAGAAATATAATTGTAACTTGAACCTCAAAATGGTGAATTACCAACCTTTATTTGTCTTGGTAAATATATCGTAAATTTCTATAGGAAGTTTTCAAGTATAAAGAAGAAAAATAATGTAAAAAAATAAAAGAAAAAAGAAAAAAAAATGAAAGAATAAAAAAAACTCACAAGTTAATATTAAATTTTTTTTGCTTAGATACATTTAAAGTTTGAGAGAAAATTTAAATTAATTAAAGGGATTATAGAGATTTGAGTTAGTATTTTTAGATAAAATTAGGGTTTGACATTAAAAAATTTAGTTATATAGAAAGAAATTGAAAATTTTTAATTTTAAATATAAGTGAAGGGAAATGAAAAATTTTCAATTTTAACATCTCAACCTTATTTTATTGACTGTTTTGCACCATAAACTCTTGTTTAAACATGATTTTTTATACTTTAACATATGAACCATAAGACACTTATAAAATCATTTTCCAAAAATATAAGTCTTGCTAAGTTTTTTTGAAATTTTTTAATTTGACCCGATTCGGTTCGACCTGAACCAAGTCAAATCGGGTTGGAAAATATTATACATTGATACTCAAACAATTGCTACAAAATTTCCGGCCCCAGTGAAAAAAACTTGGGTATGCCACTGGCTGCGCGTAGAGTCGGATTAACCGAGCCTCATGAATATCTAACTAATCGACTCAGATGGCACCAGGGGCGGACGTATAGCTTGGGCAGGGGTAGCCCGGGCTACGGCTCAAATTCTCGCGCCAAAGGTAAAAAAAATTTTTTTTTTCCCGTTTTACGTTTAGGCTACCCCTGAAAAATTAGAAGGATACCCCTGAATCTTTGATTTTAAGCTATGAAAGAACAAAAGAGATAAATCTATTAGGTATTTTTATAATTTTGTGGTGTTATTTTTATTACTGTATGAACGTCCGGGAATTTTTTTTTCAGGCTACGGCTGAATTTCTGAGCTGGCTCCGCCACTGGATGGCACTACCAACAATTAGTCACAAAGCAGCCACCATCATTCAGGGATAATGTTTTCCTATAACAGATCCACTACACGAAACCTTAAGAGGCCAAAAGCTACATATGTTGCCACCATGCATAATCAATTTGGGTTAAAGGTTCAACATTCAGAACACGTGCGTGAAGGACAATAGGCAGAAGCAACTTCACATATCATCCACCATCAAGAGACCACCACCGATCAAAAAGTAGGTCAAAGACAAAGCGAACGGCAAAGACAACATAGGACAGGGGGAAGCATTATGGAGGGTGGCCCCTCCTAGTTTTTTCTTCAGAAGTACTAGCTAGGTTTTTCGGTTAGTAATTAAAGTTTTTATATATATTAGGTTTGGCCCCTTAAAAATATTACATATACTGGGCTTGGCCCCATTGATCTTAAAATTTTTCAAATTAAGTTCAGTAGACTTTTATTTTTAATTAATCCGTAAAATAAACAAGACCTAAGTCTATAACGCTCATATCCACTAATCACAATTACCATTTGATTCATTTGAACTAGTGTTGAACACTTCCCTTAAATCCACTACTTCTGCTCCACACTTATTTTGCCTCTGCTCCACGATAACAACTCCGACCATCACCTGTCGGCGACGTCTCCACCTTACAACACTTGGCGAAGACTTTCATCCACTAATACCGGGTTAGCTTTACTCACTTACTTTTTAGTTCAATTAGGAATGTGGGGTTTAATTAGTTATTGAATGTTGATAGAATGTTTGATTTTGATTTTTATAGAATTGTAAACAATTTGTGTTGACCTGAATAACCGGCCTAAACATATAATTCCAAACATAGCATTAGGAAAAAATATTTAAGGTTCCCGTGACTTCCCTCCACCTATACAAAATTTATGGCTTCGCCACTGAAAAAAGTTTCCACGCTATTACCACCCTCCACCACCAACCGAAGAATGAGTTAAAGATGGAGAGAACCAAACAGCGGAGGCGACATAAGCAGTGAAGTTAACAAAAGGTTTTCGTCCTTGTGTGAAATGAGGAAAATCTGTTAATAAAGGGGAATATATATGGACCAAAACTCAAACCAACCAAAATTATCTTATAACTTTTTGGTTTTTAAATATATCTTATAAACGTACATTTGCATCTTGGTTTCAACTTTGTAGTTTTAGAGTACTAGTTCGATCGTAAAAAATCATATCTATCTAATAAATCAAATTTTTAGGGGACAATTTTTAGAGGGAAATTTTTTTAATCTATAATAGGAAGTTTAAGAGGGAAAATATTAAGTTTCATGCAATGAGTTGATGGAACTCCTTAAATATTAAATATTTACAAATTACAAATTTTAAACATAATAATTCTAATTTCTTTATAAATATTATTATTTAACCAGTGTGTAACACACGGGTGTTAAACCTAGTATTTAATCATTACAAGTTGATCGAAGACAATGATCCATAATTTATTTTAGAAAACCCATCTTATCATATCTATCTAATAAATCAAACTTTTAGGGGGCAATTTTTAGAGTGATTTTTTTTATAATAGGAAGCTTGGGAGGTAAAATTTAGCTAAATTTTTCACCATGCAAGTTGATGGAGCCAACTCCTTAAATGTTATATATTTAAAAATTGTTAAATATAATGATTATAATTTCTTTATAAATATTACTATTTAACTCGTGTGTAACACACGGGTATTAAACCTAGTTAATATATATATATATATATGGTCATTTTCATGTTGAAATCAATTCTTTAACTTCCTGAAATCAATTAGTACGATAACAAGAATATATATATATATATATATATATATATAGGGGAGAGATTTTCTACAAATGGCTAAAACTCTAAAAAGACTAAGAAACGATCTGGGACGTTAGATTTAGGGTGTTTACGGTCAAGATTAACGCGGTGGCAATATTGTAAATATTATGATGTTTTTAATGACGCGCGATAAGGTTCCGGGGTAGATATTTAGTCATTGTGCGTTTTCAACATGCATATAAAAAACACCATAACTGAACATCTCAGCATCTCGCTGTGAAAAACACCATAAGTCCATAACTGAACATCTCAGCATCGCGCTGTGATAAAACACCATAACTGAACATCTCAGCATCGCGCTGTGAAAAAACACCATAACTGAACATCTCAGCATCGCGCCAAATAAACACCATAACTGAACATCTCAGCATCGCGCTGTGAAAAAAACACCATAACTGAACATCTCAGCATCGCGCCAAAAAAACACCATAACTGAACATCTCAGCATCGCGCGTATAAATGACGAAGATGCCCCTCCGTGTTTTTTTTCTCTCATTGTCACGTGCTTGTTGTTGATTGCTTCCTACACTTCTTATATATATATATTGTTAATTTTTGTTCTTGATTAACGAATAATCGTCCTTTGACGGATCAATAGAAAGAAAACCTTTCGCTTTAATTAACATTAACATGTAATATATTGTCTTATATTATATTTCAAATTTTAATTTCTTCAAAGAAATGCTGCAGGGTACTGCTAATCGTATAGAGTTGGATATTTAAAATATTATATAGCTAGGTTGGGTTGAATCGTGAACCGGAACATGATACTTATATATTAGGTTCTCTAGCGTTGTTTTTTTTACAACTGCGGTTGGTGTAACGGCTTATAATCGAAGCGCTCAGAGAAGTAAGGACCGAGATCAAAACCTCGCCTCTAACACCAGTAGATGTTTTTTGTCGGTATTGAGGCACCCCAATTACCGCGTACGCAGCAGAGGCTCGCCATAACCTCCTTACGGGCCAAGTTGATCAGAGTTGAAACTTGTCAATCAACTGTTCCCGGGAAAAACCGGACAAGAACCTTTAGCCATGCCACGTAAAATCCTTAGACTCAGAAACAAAGCTGGGTGGTAGCCCGGAACGTGCTTCATTACCTATATCCACCAAAAGTAACACTACTAGAAATTAAACTTGAATCTACTATAAAAAAACTCAAATCACTTACCAATAAGCCACAACTATAAGCCACAACTATAAGGATTCTATAGCATTATATTAACTATCATTCTCACACAAATAACATGCATTTTATTTGTAAAAACTCTTCAAGTAGCATGTGTATTTTTCTTTCAAATCATTTAATATTATGGAATTGACATGTATGTATTTAATCTAAATCAATATATAACACTATGATACTACCTATATGTAGCATTTAATATTAATTATATATCATAGATATGCAGTATTGAAATATAGTTTTTCTTCAAAGACAAAAAGTTAACCCACTTCATTCATTGGTCGAATCATCTTCGCTTTGCGGGAACAACAAAATCCACCATCTTGCTCTTTCCTTTCTTGGGTGCAAAAAACAATAAAATTATATTTTTATAACGTTATTTATGTATTCAAATAAAAGATAAATAAATTCTTAATTTAATGGTACAATTTTTAAGAAAAATTAACTTATGAAAATATATATTTAAAAGTTTAGATATTTAAAGTTCTAATTTTATCTTTCTTTTTAAAACTCCACCCTTCCATATTTAGTAGTTTTCAAGTTGTCAACTTTTTTTTAAAACAACAAATTATCATACTCTTAAATTACACCAAAATACATAATGTTTAGGTTTAAACCTAAAACATCCTCAAAATAATGTTTCTAAAGATAAAACCTCTTTCAATAAATCTCCAAACAACTAAATATATGTAATTCTCATTTAATCCATGTCTTTCCCACAATTCAACAAACATAACTTGTTGGGAGGCTTATATTCTAGATTTAATTGCATATTTACCCTTATAAACACCCCTAATTGCATATTTCCCCAACTAAAAAATTTAATTGTATATATACCCAATGTTAACTAAATGACCTTCATAAAAATGGGTATATATGCAAAGTAAAGTTGTTTATAAGAGGAAATATGCAATTGATTTTTTTGAGCGGGTAATATGCATTTATAGTGTTTTGGAGAGGGAAATATGCATTTAGCCCTATATTCTAAAAAGTCGGCCACCAATTAAATTGTTTTTGAGCGATGTTAAATTAAACGAGGTTGTGTTCAGTTGTTCACATGTTAATTAGGTTGATATGACACGTATTTAAATATTATACATAAGACCGGCTAACATCTTGTCCAACCCACAAACATGAAAATGTTTCACGAATTAACTATAAAATATAGGTGTCCACTTTAAACCCTTTAGGTTTACAAGACTAGACTTCTTAATTATACATGTTAGCTCTTCAACCCAACCCGATAATGACTCCGACCCACCCGCTTAAGCTAAACACGTTCCTATAAATTTCGTGTCATGTTTTCATGTCATGGTATATAAAAAAATAGTAAATGTGGTTGCCGGCAAAATGAATTCGTGAAAGTGAGGTTTGGTCCATGTTAGGACAAATGAATTCGAATTTAGCTTTTGTAATGATTCAATCCAAGTTATATTTTAAACTAAATTGTGTTACATACTCCATGTTTTAGCTCTAATGGATTGCATGCAAAACACATCTCAGTATAGAATATTCTCACCTCCTTATAAAGAAAGCTTCGTTCTCCCCTTCAATGTCAGACCTACATTAGATGTAAGTTTCACATCGGTTGAGGTAGAGTATTGAAAGTTAATCATAATAAATGTAAAAAATCAAAAGAATTTAAAAGGTAGTTTTTAGCAATGTTTTGAAAACCAGAGCGGTTAGTCAGACTTTAGGAGGGTTGAAATGTTTTGAGCTTGACCGGCCAGTCGTACTGGAAACAAGAGGTCGAACCGGAAAACCAGGTGGTTGAGCCGCAAAGAAGTGGTCGGATCTAAAAATTTTAAAATTTTTTAATATTTATGTATTTAATTTTAAATATTTAAAGCATCATCCGGTCCAACTAGTAATCAGATAAGAAACAAATTCAATATCCAATTTGGCTCTTAAACATTGGTTTAATTACAAATGCAGAGTGGATCTTTTTAGTTTGAATATACATCCTCCTTCCCACGTTCAACAAGCCACACACACACACACAATGTTTTGAAAATTTATGTGAAAGTCAGATTTTGACTATTAACAAAACACCCCTCATTATATGTTGTTTTTACGAAGAGTAACTATATAGCAAATATGTGAGCTCCTGTGGGCATGACAAGTAATATAATTTAGTTTGAGGGGTGAGACGTTACACGCCGCTCCCTAGCTTGTATGGTGGTTAGGTTCGTTAGTGACATATTTCGCCTTCCATTCGAAAAGTCCTAGAATGTAGGCCTTACACTATTTGACCCTCATTTTCTTTTATAAAATATATGTGTGTGCGTAAAATGTTTGGCTATTTGTATGATAGGTTTGTTACCGATAGATTTCGCCTTCCACTCGAAAAGTCCAAGAATGCATGCCTAATTCTTGGTCACAAATGTTTGGATAATTTCATCAACATACGTCTATAGTGTTATTAAAATTTACAATCACGTGACATGAAATGACAATATTGTTAACAAAGTTGATCCATACCATAGCTTATATGTTGTTTGTTGGGCAAAGACCCAATAATGTGGGTAGAAATTGAAGTAGTGTTTGTTGGTGACTTGGAAGCTATTATATTCAACCCAAAAAAACAAGCCATGGTAGGTTGACAAATTAAATAACTGAAGTACTGAACCAACTTCAACTAAAACTGAATAGTTTTTTTAATTATATAACTAAAACCAGATATTTTTTTAATTATTATTAACCAACTGATAAGACAGTATGAAACTAGCCCACTTGATAGAAACTTTGCTTCTTAAATATGAAGTTATAAGTTCGGTTCTTGACAATTGTATAAATCAGTTAAGTGTAATATCATAAATTACCATTAAAAAAATTAACCAAGTGGCAAATTATTAAAAATTGATTGTTCATAAACCTATTAGATCTTGTCTAATATTCCAACTAAGATGTCATCCAAACATGCTAGTTAAAAAGCCTAAATACAATATTCTATCATGTTTACCTTTTAAGTTGTAATCACTTGTATAAAAAAATCAGAGTTTGATTATCTAGAAATTCTTTTTTTTAATCTAGTACCTCATGGAAATTTCATGGGAATAAATAATTCAAAACTAAAAAATAAATAATATAGAAACAAAACTATTAAAAAAAATCTAATATAAATACATAGCAGTTGAAACTTGAAAAGCTAAAGTGACAATTGAAACATATGATATACATATATATATAAAATAACAATATTTAATACATATATTACAAGTCATCATAATATTAAAACAAAGAGAAAGCAAAAATTAAACTTCATATATCTCCCCTGTTTTCCATAATCTCTGTTTCTTCATATAAACTTTCTTTCAATTTCTTGATTTCAACACAAAATCACCCTCAATTCTTGACCAAAATCAAGTCTTTTTGTCACAATTTACCAAACAAAGTATGCCATACGTGTTGCCGGATTGGTTGAAGATCATCTATGTCGTTTTCGCCTTCTGTTCTGCTCTGTTCTTCGGTGTCCTCAAAAGTTCGTAGCTTTTTTTTCCAGTTTGTATTATTTTCATTGACTGACATGAAATTGCTGCTTGATTTCATTGTTTTCGTGTTCTTTGATGTTTAATTGAAGATGGTTTTACGTTTGTATGACCAATTTTGCAGGTTTATTGGTGGGTCCAATTGCTGCTTTGATTCTTATTACAGGAAACGTTGCAGTGATTTTAGCTCTGTTTCCTACACATGTTGTTTGGACTGTTTACACCCTTCTCAAGTATCATCTTCTTTTCATTTTTTGTGATTTTGATTTGGTTATTGAGGTCATTAACATAATTTGATGATATATTGGATACCCTGAATCAATCAGTTTTTGCAACAAAAAAAACATGTTTTTGGTAAATTTGGTTGCTTTTTAACAAATTCTTTGTTGGTTTTTGTTGATTTTGAATATAGGAATTAAGTAATTTGACATTTCAAGTCAAACTTTGACTTTTTCAAGATGAATGTTGTGAAAAGATTTCAACTATGGCTTTGATTCCAACTTTACAAACTTCTTAGAATTTTCCATTTACAAGTGTTTAATTTTAAAAAGTGTTTTGATGAACATTTCAAACATTGCATCATTCTATTAAAAAACTGATTTTATGTTAAATAACTAGTTGAGAAATATATTTTTCATCCTATTATGTGTTGCTTCATCAATTACTTGAACATATATTGCGTAACTTAAACTTGGATGTCAATCGTATCAGATTGGTAACTTTTGGGTTGAACACATAAATCATACTTCAAATTGTTGAGTCTGACCCATTTTACAGAAATCAACTTTAATTAGGACACATTATAAATATTGTAACCCGAACACCAACTTTTAAGCCTATTTTTTAAAGTGTTAAATGGGTTGGAGTATCAACCTATTTAACTAACACGTTAAGTAAGTCAACCCAAACACACCCAATATATTAAATGAGTTATGACATTCCAAAATATGATTATAAGTTTAATCCTTCTTATTTATTGTGTGTTTTTTGTATAATTTATTAAATGACAGGACTCATAAATTTGATGCACCATTGAAAGTAGCATTTTTGTTTGGTTTGCCTGCTCTATTTGGACTTTATTTGACTCTAAGCATAGTTGGAAGTGTTCTTGTTGGTGTTGGGTATGGCTTTTTTACTCCATTGATTTCATCCTTTGAAGCTTTTAGACAAGAAGATGAATCTAACAAGTTCTATCATTGCATTGTGGTAAGTAACTATCTTACCCAACCCCTTTATTTACTTTCAATTCATGTATGTGGACGTTCCGTTTAAAACCAATTTTAAGTAGCGAACTGTAAGAAACAAACCACATCTAATCAACACTACATGTAAGTTCTTGTTATGCTTCTCATGGTTCTTTACTTACTATTGGTTATGTATTGAATACGGCTCCACACGTTCATAAATGGGTTTATAAGGTTTTAACTGAATGGCATTAGGATGGAACATGGGGAACGATTAAAGGAAGTTGCACTGTCGTTAGAGATTTTGCCGACATTTGTTATCATTCGTACCCACTCTACTTAAAGGAGCTTCGTGAAATCCCATCTCCTAATGAGCTTCGAACCCTCAGGTACACTATCATTGTTTCAACTGAACGTCACTAAAAATACAAGACATGTATTTCAGTATGCGTCGGTAATGTGCTGCGTGCATGTTGCAATACTAGATATGTTTTAGAAAAGTCATTTTTAGAATATATAACAACAGTTCATACTTAAGTTAAAGATAAGAAAATGCTCGTAAAATTTCAGGTTAATTCATGTGCCAGCATGCATAATTGTGGGATTATTGGGACTGATTGTGGACGTTCCTTTGTACACTGCGATAGCTGTAATCAAGAGTCCGTACATGTTGTTCAAAGGATGGCAAAGACTCATCCATGATCTAATCAGTCGAGAAGGCCCATTTCTTGAAACCGCATGCATACCCATTGCCGGTTTAACCATTCTTGTCTGGCCCATTGTTGTTATTGGTAGTGTTATCTTGGCTATTGTTTCCAGCATCTTCATTGGTTTGTATGGCTCAGCTATTGTATATCAGGTTTGAGCCCATATCCTTTTTCAGATACTTTATGGCCAAGATTGTGTCAAGTTTTTACTCCTCAACTCACAAACACAACCCACTTAACACTGTTAAAACGAAACTTATATTATTCGGTGGAAGTGCAGGAAAGGTCTTTTAAAAGAGGTGTTGCTTATGTAATTGCTATGGTTGCTGAGTTTGATGAATATACTAATGACTGGTTGTATCTTAGAGAGGGTTCTATATTCCCTAAGTAAGATCTCATTTTTATTACATGAACTATTTTTCTTATTAACTTTTGTAACACTTGGGTGAATTTTACTTATTTTTGTAGGCCAAAATACCGAAAGAAACGAGTTTCACATTCCCCAGACGTTTCGGTTGGTGGTAGTCGATCATCTGATAGCAAACACGTTCACCCGATGCAGGCTCCCGGTGTAATGGTGATGCCTACCTTGTCATCATCAAGATCAGTTAGAGAGGTCATAAGGGAAGTTAAAATGGTCCAGGTAATTTAACAAACCATTTTCATATATGTGATGACAATTTTCATGGGATAATATTTCAAATAATATTATAAACTTTGTACATGTCATAAGTTTTTAAAAAATGTTTTGTTATTATGCAGGTTTGGGGAAACCTAATGCAATCTGCTGAAATTGTGGGGAAGGAACTTCTTGATTCAAATGTGATAAATCCTGGTGAGCTTTACGATTGGCTAAACGCGAAAAAAGGAAACGAGTCAGCCATTATTGGTACCGGGCTACCATGTTACTCGTTCTTCCAGAATCTTCTTCGGTCAATCAAAGTTGGTTCCGAGGGTCTAGTGCTTAATGATGGGCTGGAAATAACTCATTTGAACCGACCTCAAGATCGATTGTTAGAGTGGTTTTTTCATCCTATATTGGTCATCAAAGAACAAATTCGAGTGATCCAGTTGAGTGAAGGCGAAATAAGGTACATAGAGAAAGTGATTCTGTTTGGAACCGATTCACAACGTATGCAGTCGTGGGATAATGGCAGTTTTGTACCCGAAGACACGCTTAGAGCAGCTCAAATTCAAGGGATCAGTAGAAGGTAGAAAGAAACTTTTTTTTTGGTTCAAAAGCTTGTGTTTGTGGGTTTGTAACTTGTTATCCCGTTTATTGATGATTTAAAACGGTTGTGACAGGTTGATAGGGCTAACACGTGGTGCGTCGAAGCTGCCAACTTATAGGAGAAAGTATCGGCAGGTGATCAAGAACTTGATCATATATTGTATGGCTAGGGACGGGACAATGCGGTCGATGTCTACGAGAACAGTAGCAAGTGTGTAGAGAAAAGTTGAAAATTTTGATGTGAATTCAAGTGTTTGTTCATATAATTTTTTGGTTTTGTTGTTGGTTATGGTTATATGCTAGTTTTGGTTTGTACAAAATTGGGTTGGTTTAGGCATAAACCTATTAATGTTTCCAAAATCGAAATTAATTAAAACTTTCTTAATTAGTTGTATTAGATCTCTTATTAAGAAGTATAACATAGTCAGGACCGATAGGGTAATATAGAGTTAACAAAGTTTACTATACGTTTTCAATAAAAGACAACTAAAATAATGTTTTTATTAAGCATATTGTCTTTGATAACTAACTAGTATTTCATCACAAAAAATTAACGTTGAAATGATACTATGGACTTGTTGAACTTAGGGTTGACATAAAATGCTAAACACAAACACGACACGATAACTAGTCGTGTAAGTTTTTTTCAAACACGAATCTGTTTAGAAACATGTTACATGACAAGACATGTTACATCTCGATAATAATCACATATTTAACGAAACAAAAGTCAAAAGCGCCCGATTTTAATTAAGATAACATCTATGCTTCAAAGCAGGGTCATATATTTACCTTTAAAAACAACATATTATGACACGAAACTTATTAAGCTCGTATTAGGGGTGTACATGGTTCGGTTTCAAACCGCGAAACCGCCTAAACCGGTCATCGGTTTGGTTTCGCGGTCGGTTTATATTTATACAAAAAACAGTTCGTAAAAAACCGGACCGGACTGTTATGAACGGTTTGGTTTACGGTTTATACCAAAAACCGTTCGTAAAAAACCGGACCGGACCGTACGCGCACGTGTGTGTGTATATATATATATATTATATCTCATATATGAGATCTTGAAGTAAAGTATTAAAATATGTATTAGTTTGTTGGTGCTAAAATATGTCATAACTAGTATATCGATCACACATATATATAATATCATTATATCTATCATTATATATTATATATACTATCATTATATTGTTATAACACATGTAATATTGCAATATTTATATATATAATCAATTTTTAATACCGGTATTTTTTTAAAGTTTATAAGATTTTGACAAGATTTTAGGATGTTTTTTTAAGCTTTTAAATTTGGACTATAAAACTCAAACCGCAAATCCAAACCGGACCAAACCGTTCGTATGGTTCGGTTTAGGTTTGGTTTTTTACTTTAAACGATTCGATTTTGGTTTTTAATGGTAAAAAACCGCAAGTAGCGGTTTGGTTACGGTTTTATCCAAAAACCGTAAAAACCGGACCGCGTACACCCCTAGCTCGTATACAAAACCGGTTAGCTTTATATTTAGTTACCATCTCCTTGTTGTTGCCACTAGCACTCTTCTTTGTACATGGCTGTAATCAATCTTCCATCCATCGCATCCCCACTTCATCGTCCCCATTGTTTACCAAAAACTTCACAGTCATCATCTCTTTCGAAAACATACAACTCAACCCTTTTTCTCTCTCTCCACAAACCACCGTTTTCTCTCTCTAACCACATCAAAACCCCACACCTTCATTCATCTAAACCCACCAAACACTACACTAATTTACTTCATCTAGCTGTTCAAACTCAAGACAATGAACTTGCCATGGCTATTCATGCTTCAATTCTCAAGCTTCAACACAACCCATCATATTTCTTCAACGCCCTTATTCTCGCTTATTTCAAATTGGGTTTAACGGCTCATGCGTACAAGGTGTTTGATTGTGTTGAGAACCCAGATGTGGTTACGTACACGTCAATTGTTTCTTGGTTTGCTAAGTCGAATCGAGAGATTGAAGCATTGAAGTTTTGGTTTGAAATGAGGGGGGTGGGTATTGAGCCTAATGAGTATAGTTTTGTGGCGATACTGATTGCGTGTGGACGGGTTTTGGATCTTGAATTGGGTTGTCAGGTTCATTGTTTAGCTGTTAAAATGGGGTGTGTTGATGATACGTATGTTTCGAATGCTTTCATGGGATTTTATAGTAAATGTGGTTGGTTAGATTGTGCGGGTAAGGTGTTTGATGAAATGCCTGAAAGAGATATTTCGTCTTGGAATACGATGATATCGGGTTTGGTTAAGGAATATGAGTATGAGAAAGCATTGGGATTGTTTCGTGAGTTGTTACGGACAGATGGAATTCGAGCTGATCGTTTTACTCTTTCCACTGTTTTGACTGCTTGCACGGAACATGCTGCGATCATGGAAGCGCGTGAGCTTCATGCTCACGTGCTAAAATTTGACTTACTAAACGATAATAGTGTTAGTAATGCATTGATTAATTTCTACAGCAAGTGGGGGAGCATAATCAATGTCGTGTGTTTGTTTGATTCAATGCCTGTTAAAGATGTAATAACATGGACACAAATGATATCCGTTTATATGGAAGCTGGACTTGTTGAAATGGCAGAGAAGGTGTTTGATGAAATGCCTGACAGAAACTGTGTATCTTATAATGCTTTGTTACAAGGGTTTTGCCAGAACGGTGTCCCGTTTAGAGCTTTGTGTATGTTTTGCAGAATGGTGAAAGAAGGTTTAGAGTTGGATGATTACTCATTGACGATTGTGATCAACGCTTGCGGTTTGTATACAGATGAAAACACCAGTAAACAGATACATGGATTTGTTCTAAAGTGCGGGTTTGGGTCAAATGACCGTATAGAATCTGCATTGCTTGATATGTGTTCAAAGTGTGGAAGAATGGTTGATGCAGAACAAATGTTCAACTGCAAGTCATTTACCCAAAACAGTTCAAGTATATGGACATCAATGATTTGTGGGTATGCTAGAAATGAGCTTCCATACAAAGCACTTGATGTATTTTTTGAAGGTCAAGCTGAGCAACATATGGTCATTGATGAATATGTATCAACTGCAGTCCTTGGTATCTGCGCGACGCTAGGGTTTGACAGAATTGGTGAGCAAATTCACTCTACTTCCTTGAAATTAGATTTGCTTTATGATATAAAAGTAGGAAATGCGTTGATTGGAATGTATAGCAAATGTGGCAACATGACTGCTGCTATTAAGGTTTTTGATAACATGAAACGACACGATATTGCTTCTTGGAATAGTTTGATGTGCGGTTATATTTTTCACAAGCAAGGGGATAAAGCCTTGGATGTATGGGAAGACATGAAAATGAAAAAGATATATCCAGATTCGATCAGTACACTCTTGATACTCTCAGCATATGCACACACCACCTCAAATATGGTTGATGAGTGTTATTCATTTTTTCACTCAATGAAAACCAGTTACAACATTGAACCAGATTCAAATCATTACGCGTCATTGGTTAGTGTTTTTGGCAAATGGGGTTTACTTGAAGAGGCTGAGAACATTATCAAAAACATGCCATATGAACCAGAACCTTTTGTATGGAGAGCTTTACTTGATAATTGTAGGGTTCACATGAACACAGTTATTGGCAACAACGCTGCAAAAGAAATTCTTGCTAAGAAACCAAACGACCCGTCTACATACATACTTGTATCTAACTTATATTCTGCATCTGGGAGATGGCATTGTTCTGAAACAACACGTGAAGAAATGAGAGAAAAGGGTTTCAAGAAACGGCCCGGACAAAGTTGGGTTATTCATGATAATAAGGTTCATTCATTTTATGCAAGAGACAGATCCCATGCCCGTTTTAAAGACATTTACAGCGGGCTAGATATATTAGTTTTGGAATGTTTGAAAATCGGTTATGTACCGGATACTAGTTTTGTGCTTCATGAAGTGGAGGAACATCAAAAAAGGGATTTTTTGTACTATCATAGTGCGAAATTAGCTGTTACTTATGGTCTTTTAATGACTAAAGGTCGAATGCCGGTTCGGGTTATGAAGAATATTCTTCTTTGTGGGGATTGTCATAGTTTCTTTAAGTATGTTTCTGTAGTTACCAAGAGGGAGATTCATATCAGGGATGCTTCGGGGTTCCATTGTTTTGTCAATGGTGAGTGTACATGCAAAGGGAAGTGAATTAGGTTATGAACATATATGTGTGTTTGTTGTGAAAATTTACATATGTATATGTCATATTTATGTTTAGTTAATATCTTTTTTTTGAACGGCGGGTTAATAGCACCAAGTTAGTATCACCAAATGTCATTTTTTGGGTTCGAAACCAGATCCTTCAGGAAGGCAAAGCTTCCCACCTCACTCTTGACCACTAGACCAAAATATCATTAACGTTCAGTTAATATATGTCTATAATCGCTATAGGCGATAGTTAAATGCATAAATCTTAAAATTAAAAGGCTATTAAAATGTCAACCAAAAATGTGTAACATCTCACAACCTTTTTTCTAACCAAATTTAAAGCCATATTACTCTTTAAACTTCCGAAAGTAAAGAGAGCAAACTGTTGTGGGTTCTCAACCAGTTTTGAGGCTTATTTAACCCGCCCCAACTTAACAGTTCGTCTTGTCATCTCTGAGAATGAGTATCAAGATTAGGGCTGTGAATTTCTGACCCGACCTGAAAATACGACTTGAACCTAACCCGAAAATCATGGGTTTGAGTTTACATTGAATGGGTATGGGTCAGTTTCGGGTTGAACCTGTTGACCTTATTTCAAAAACGGGTCAGGTTAGGGTTAACCCACCGGGTTCACGGGATGACCCTGATTTTTTATATAAGTATAAAATTTAGGGTATATTGTGTAAATATACATGTAGTTTAGGGCGTTTTACGTTAAAACTACAATAATATAGATTGTTTTATATGGTTGTGCGTACATTTGGGTGGCAATTCCCGATTTTCTATAAGCTCGCTCTCGTTTAAAGAATGCATTTCTTGGTAATTTTGAATTTTTAACCCTTGGAGAATGTATTTTGTGATAATTTAGGTCAAATGAGTTGGGTTCAGGTCAACCTGCTAAAAATCAGGTCGGGTTCGGGTTTAAGTAATGTCTAAATTTTCAGGTTCGGGTCAGGTTTGAGTTTGTATAAATTTTGCAGGTTCAGGTCGGGTTCAACCCGCCAACCCGATAACCTGACCCATTGAGCACACCTATTCAAGATCATGCATTGCGGTGGGGTGCTTAAATGTGCAAAAAAAGCTAAAGCCGAAAAGTTTCCTTGAACTGGTGTGTTGAAGGTAAGAAAAATGAAAGTTAAACTATATAAAAACAATGAAACAGTCACAAACCCATGCGTTGCAATGAGACCGCTGACAGTATTTAGAATTGGAACTTTATATAAAAAGGTAAACCATTAAAAAATTAAGTAGTGGATTTTATATGGGCGTTATAAAACCCCATAGCGTCCTTGTGTAGTGGAGATGGGTCGTTATAGGTGCGCTATGTTCAAAAAATCATTCTTGGTGTTATACTGTGCGCGTGTCTTGTTCTGCAAAATCTGACGTGGACATGGAAATGAGGGCGCTATGTTTCATCCACTACATTTGGTCTAACAATGAAACATTGATAAAAAAATAGTTACATTGCAAGGGATAAAACCAAATAGTTAAATATAAATTAATATAAATGTTGATAAAGTTAGCATCCACAAATTTTGAATTTATAGGGATCATATGATAGTTGTGCAAATCGGTTCTTTTCTCAAACCGTATCAGTTTTTAAACAAGTTTTTTTAACTGATACTCAAACCTACCAAATTGATTTGAATTGGTTAAAAAAAAGGGTTTTTTTTTTAAGTTTGAGGCCGATTACTTGTATATTATGACATACAGTTCTATTTTTACGATAATTAACAATAAACGTACAACAAAATGAGCACAATGAGTATATTCGAAGTTTCATAAAACTTTAAATTTTATAGTTTATAGGAGAAAAACAAAAATTATTATGTTTAAAAAAGTGAGAACTCTATTCATAAATCAACCTCACAATTTTGACACAATGATCACAATATCTGCAAAATCAGAAACTATTAAAACATTTTAAAAAAAAGAAGAGAAAATTCACCTCCATTATTCATAAATCAATTTCATAATGTTGGCATCATCACTATATGATCATAATATCAGTACATCAGTTGCTAAAACGGGTCAGCATTGCTGCTAAGTGATCACCATTGCTGCTAAGTGATCACCAATAAATGCATAAAAAGGTCCAAATTTTGTTCCAATACTTGTTGCTGGTTCAGTGTAATTGTAGATAGCTAAACTCTTCCAAATGAAAATCTTAAGCAAAATAGAAAAAAAATGACAAAACTCACCTAAATACTAAGATTCACACATACTCATTCTCATACAAAGGAACTTCACACTATTTCACTAGAGAGGAGGCCGATGAAGGTAGAAGACGATGAAGAAAGAAATTATGAAAGATCTCATACCGAAAATATTCTCATTTTACACTGACATTCTATAATGAGATATATAAATAATTATAGTGGCTAACGCTCATGAACAAACTCACCAAGAGCTCCTCACGCTCGTGCTAACAATGAAGTAGCAAATTGTGGCTCGGTTAGAGTATTTATCACTATAGCATTACACACACATGACATTTGGTTGTCTGACTTCTCACTTCGCATCACAACACAAACCCACATTTTATTTAGACAATGTGTAACCATAAAGCCCCATAAAAACATTATGCATCATGTGACTTCCACCTCATCAAGGGGCTTTATAGCCGAAATGTGGTGCAACCATAAAACCCATCCTCAATCATTACACAATTGTCTTTTTTATTTTACTTTTTAATAAAAAATTAAAATAATTTTTTTTAATACCAATTTCATTAACCTTTTAATAATACCATAATAATATGAAAAATATATTAGACCAATACAATTAGAGAAAGTTTAAACATTACAAACTAATACAGTTAATTAATGAAAACAAATTCTACTTATCATTTTCTTTTAAAATCATCCATGATGGAACATAAGTTAAAGTGTGACTAGTAGCATACACAAATCGGCCAAAGCCTCATCCACGAGTTGCTGACGTGGGTAATTTAAAGGTCGATTGTGATGGGCTCTCTCAAGGTACGTATCAAACGTTCTTATTTTAAAACAGATATCACACCATTTCATTGTACATTGGTCAATTGAATGACACCTTTCGGGGGTGCGTACTCGACTATTGTAAAAATCACGAATGCGAGTCCAAAAAGATATGATCGTACCCAGACTCGGAGGGCTTCGGTAATGCATTTTAAAAAAGAAACTTATTATATTTTTATTTTTCAGAGATACATTAAATGCATTTTTATGTGTGTTCTTAGGACACATGTTAGACAAACCCGTATAAAAATGAATAGTTGAAGAAGAGTGTCTATTTATAACATGTGTGTTTAAGCGTTATCATGACAACAAAACAACGATATACGTCTTTATCACGAAGTAGTTGTTGGTATAATGAAACTCGTAGCAAACTAACGAATGTGGTTCTTTTTCGGACAAACCAAAGTAGTTAATGATGTTAGCTACTTTTTCACCTAAAAATTGTTTGATGGTTTTCATCCTCACAATCACCTAAACAATGGCAGCAACTCCGATGAACAGTGAGCAAAGTTCCGATCTTCAACTCGCTATTAGCGAACACAAACCAGAAGCCAATAATGTGGTGACTATCGCTCAACTTCCACCACCATCAACTCCTGCTCCGCTAACACCTTCATTTAAACTATTGGTCTTCATCTCTCTATAATTTCTTACATTGTTTCTACATTTCGATTATCTGATGGTTAGATCTGCTGTGTATGTGTGTTTTTTTTCTCAGGGCAAATGCAAAAGGTTGAAGCCAGTGGAGAACAAACGCTCGCCTTCAAAAGTTAAGGTTTGTACTGTACATTATAATCTTAAATTATCAGTTTTCATATGGGTTTTATATCTTGTTAAATATTTGTACGGAATTGATAGAAACAAAGATCTAAAACAAACTAACATAACATTACATGCATTTGTTTCATTTGCACCTGGAGGCTGGAGTTACTTAATCGAGTCCATTGGGTTGGTATGCATAGCTTTGTTAGTT
The DNA here is from genome assembly GCA_030867185.1 of Tagetes erecta. Taxonomy (NCBI): domain Eukaryota; kingdom Viridiplantae; phylum Streptophyta; class Magnoliopsida; order Asterales; family Asteraceae; genus Tagetes; species Tagetes erecta. Next base: position 96,301,176 of record CM061487.1, read on the forward strand.
TTTAAACGAGTTAGTTTTGTGATTAAAAAGGGTCAGGGGCACAGATTGTTGTGCGTTTGCCTTCTGTTTCGATGTAAATTTATTGACATGAATATAAAACTGAAGATCTTTATCAAATCAAGATCCCGTATGAAGGAATTTGGACTTTGATACCTTTGGTTTCCTAGCTACGGGGGCAGTGAACTTCTTGACTAGGGTCCAACGAGTCATTCATAGCAATGTTTCGACTCCTAAGGGCCAAGGTTTTGTTTTCGGTAGGCTAGGATTTGCTATTCAAAAGGGGGTTGCGCCGCAATTTGTTGCCTGTTTGTCTGCCACCCTATTGTAAATTCCTTGGTTTGTTGTTTAATACTATGATTTTTCAAATTATTCTGTTTTGTTCTGTATTTTGTTAGTGTTTTTACTCTACCAAATTGTTCAATAAAGTAGTGAACTTGAAGGTTCCATATAACATAAAGGACTATTCTTGTAATTTTCCTTTAAAATACATGAATGATGAACTAATACAGCAGAACTAATGTTAACTGTTTTGATCTTAAGAAAAAAACAGTTTGTTTGTAGCATTAGTTACATTTGAAACAATCTCAGTAAAAATTTACAGATTAGTTTTTTGATGCACAGGCTGCAAATGGTCCTTCAAGAACGCGTTTAAGGTCAGTTTGTCTTCAAAACTTTCATCTCTTTATTTGATTAAATGTTTGTTTGTTGAATTTTGCATGCAGTTTGGGAAAAAGAAAGGCACGTAAAGATACTAATGCTCCGGTCCAAATCTCGCAAACTATGATTCGAGCAAGGGACATTCAATCGACCCTTGGAGATGAACATCCTAGCTTTGTTAAAATAATGGTCCCGACACATGTTACCAAGTGTTTTTGGATGGTAATTTGGTGTTTTCATTTTTTTAATTTAGATTGAGTCTGTGCACCAAAATGTGACAGCTTTCGTCCCGGTTGCAGGGCATTCCATTGCCTTTTTGCAGAATGTTTTTACCAAAAGAAGAATCTGTAATGGTAATTGAAGATGAATACGGAGAGCAATATAATATCAAATTCCTTGCACACAAGTTTGGGCTTAGTGGAGGGTGGAGACAGTTTGCAATTCAACGTAAGTTGCGTGAAGGGGACGTTTTGATCTTCCAATTAGTTGAATCCTGCAAATTTAAGGTTGCATTCTTGTTCTTTTACATATGTGTGTGGTTATGTTTATGATGAACACTCGAATCATTCTTTGTTCCTGATCCATGCTAATTAACGATGATTTGAATCGCACATATAATCTTGGTTTTCAATTTGTAGGTTTACATTGTAAGGGAAAATGATTCCAAAGACGTTGATGGTGTTGCTAATGTTGTTAACCAAGATGCACAAGTGGAAAACATAACTCCGAGACCGTTAAGGATCATCAATGTTACCGAAGGTGTCAATTTTTACCTTTTTTAACGGCTTCAATATTTACCTTTTTAACGGATTCTAATTTCACCTATTACTTGTGATTGATCGATCCGGGTTACGTTTGATCTCTGACGGGTCAAACTTGTTATTTAAGAAAAACTTTAAAGAAAACGGGTCAAAAGAGAAGCACATGTCAAATATCGGCCATAAAACCTCCTGAATCTTTTTATTAAAAAATAATTACATTACTGTAACCAAAAATATATAGTGGTTGTATATCATACAAAATTCAAATACTAATAATCTACATAAAATTTCAGAAAAAAGGTGGGAGAATGTTAGTGTTTCAGGTAATAAAATTACTCATTTTGACCGGAACCCATTTTGACCCGTTACCCAGATGGCCATTTCATAACATGTTGATGCATATGCAAGTGTGCCACTTTTTTTTCATTTTTAATTAATTTACCTAGTGCCTACGCAGATACGATTAAGACGTTTTCGAAATCCAAAGGAAGAAAGCGTGTGAGTTCGAGTTGCAGTTCAAGTTCTCTTCTCTTAAGTAAGGTTAAAAGGAAGTACAAAAGGTCTAAACCACCTGCTGAGCTAAACAACCACCCTATTGACCATTCTATGGTCAACTCACAAGTTCAAGGAAGTTCCCCTGAGTCAAATCCTTTACTAAAAGAAGTCAAAACTTTCAAAGACTTTCACATCATGGTCAACAATCAGTGCATTGACTCAGAGCTTTCAGAAGAAATCCGTAAACATTACTACAATCTCTGCATTGAAAAAGACGAAATCCTTCACGATGGTGTTCGTGAAGGGTTGTACTACAAGTTGGTGGCGGGTATGATTGGTGAAACTGTAAACATTGCAAATAAGATAAAGAAGTGCAAGCTGACGACAAGGAAGGAAGAATTGGATGAATGGGATAGTTCCCTGAAATGCTTTGAACCTATGGGAATGAAAGTTGGGTTTTTACGTGATAGGATAAGTACACTCGCGAAACTCGCATTTGAATCTGAAGATGGAAAAATGTATGCGGAGGCTAAAGAGGAGTGGAATAGGAATGCGAATGAGATCAAGATCTTGGAGGCAAAGCTGGTGGAATTATATGAAAGTAACAGAAAGATTGATGGAGTTTTGAAAGAGAAGACTGAGAAGTATAGAATTGAGTTCCAGAAAAAGGTTGATGCTCCATGGTAGTATATATTACTACATTATTCTAGAGTTGAAGCTGTTGCCTGTGGTGGTTATGTTGACTTGTAAATATGTAGCCTAATTATGTGGATCATGTAGTTCATAACCGCAAAAGGGTTGGTCCTTTTTGCTCTCGACGTGTGGACAATCTTGAATCTAGTGATAGAGGTTCCTGCAACACATACGTGGATCTTCTTCCCAATCCATGATAGATATCAAAGTCCTTGATATTCTACCGTGTATCTGCCAAGAAATATCTGCATAAACACAATTACACAACTAGAACAGTAAGGTAAACAAAGAAATATATATAGAAAACTATTTTTTTGGATTTTTAATGTTTAAAACAAAATAGAAAAACAAAATCAAAGAAAACCTACAATAATAAACGCACTAGCTCCATGACTATGATTTCATTTTGATAGACCATTGTTGAGTCCCATAGAAACCTTATTAACTTAGGTAACTAGGATGAGTCAGATATCGTATCAATGTTTGATATTACATGTTTTGTTTGACTAACCATATGACAGTTAACTAATGAACTAAATTGAACTTTTAAAATTGGTTGGTTTGGAATAAACTAATATTAACCTAACATAAAAACGCACAGATACGAGAGAAGACACAAGTGATCATATTCAAGTCTCAGAACTGGTAGCATTATGTATAATCTATTTTAGTTACTCGGATGAAAAAGCCACATAGAGATACCTTATTCAGTGGTTTGTAACTTGCCAACTTACATAAAGATAAATTAAATTGAATACAAGTTCGTAAACCTACACCTAGTTATGATCACAAAACAAACCAACCAACCAGATCTATGAATGAAAACCTCGATTTAATGTGCCTTGATTTGCATGCAGCTGCAACCGCTAAACGCCTAAAAGTTTATTGTTTTCTCGTTCTAAGACTCTGAAATTGTCAGCACATAAATAAAATACGTTATATGTCAGCATGTATATTAATATGAAATTGTCACAAATTGAGGAACATGGCTTAAAATCAAAGGATTCGTATGAAATCAAATGTTTATAAATGAAATTGGGTATGAATGATAGGTATAACGATTATGGTGTTATCTGCCAGTGGCGGTAGAGTGAAATGTGGGGATGGAGAAGGTGGCATCGAGGGTGGTTCTTTGGTTGTCGGTGAGGGTGATGGTTGGTTGCCGGAAACAGGCGGGTGGGGAAGGCACTGTTGTTAGGTATTTAGTGTTAGGTTTTGTTCAATGAAGACCGTTTGATGTGGTAGTGGTGTGTAGGTGAATGACAAAGGTTGGAAGGTGATGATTTTGTAAAGGGGTGGTGGCGGTAGTAGTGAATTATACATGGTCTAGATTGACTATACCACATTTGAAGTTATTTAATGGAAGTTAGTAAAAGAAAAAAAAAACTTAAGGTTTGTTTGGCAGCATTTGAATGGATAAGTGCTGAACCAATAAGATATCAGAATCATTAAGTGATAAATTAGTAAGAGGTTTGAACCATTAAAAGCTAGCATATATTGCTTAACTATTTAAAGACAAATGTCTGACCAATTTAGATAATAGCTTTTAATCATTCAGACTATGTATAATGCTTAACCATTTAGAGACAAATGTCTTAACCATTCAGACATCTGCTCATAAAACAAACAGTCTGAACCTTTAAATACTGAATCATTCAAACATCTAAAATATTAAGACCGAAACATACCATTGTCTTTACTATACCAAAGTGTCAATAAAAGTTACAAAAAAAATGATGATTCCCTTTTTTTCGGATAAACAAAAGCAGTTGATGGTGTTAGCTAGTTTTTCACCTAAAACTGTTAGATGCTTCTTCATCCACCCCAATTCAACTCCTTTTTAGCAATGGCAGCAACTCTGATGAACAGTGAGCAAAGTTCCGATCATCAACTTGCTATTAGCGAACACAAAACCCCCAATTCACCTGAAGCCAATGTGGTGACTATCGCTCTATATCCACCATCAAAAACCTCTCCCCCTGCTCCAGCTCCACTAACACCTTCATCTATATTATTGGTCTTCATCTTTCCACTATTTCTTACTCTCTTTGCAAAATTCAACTCACTGATTGCTGGATCTGCTCTGTTTTTCTCAGGGCAAACGCAAAAGGTTGAAACCAACGGAGAAGAAACGCTCACCTTTAAAAGATAAGGTTTGTTAATTATGATCCAACTTTTTGTTTTCTTAAATTATCTGTTGTCATTTGGGTTTTTATCTTGTTAGACATTTGTACGGAATTGATTGAAAGAAAGATGTAAAACTTTTGGTTAAAATAGATTAACATAAACATTTGGGCTTGACGGTTGAAACGTGTGTTAGGGGCTGATTGTTTCAGCCTTTTAATGGTAAAAGGCTCAGATGTCTGAACGGTTCGACGGTTTAGACTGTTTGTTTCACGAGCAGATGTCTGAATGGTTAAGACATTTGCCTCTGAATGGTTAAGCATTATACAGAGTCTGAATGGTTAAGAGCTATTATCTGAATTGGCCGGACATTTGCCTTTAATGGTTCACCCCTCTTACTGATTTAACGCTTAATGATTCAGACCTCTTATTGATTCAGCACTTATCTATTCAGATGCTGCCAAACAGCCCCGTAGTGTGTTATGAGGCTTGACCACCTATTAGTTTGTAGTTTTGTGACTGTTTAGGAAAAATGAAATGGCTGAGAAACGGTGTGACCATGGTCACATAAGACGGGTCAAGCCCAATGGTATTATGATGGAGGGGCGCGACCAGGGTGGTCAAGCCCAATAACACGTAGCTTAAGTTACATTGGAAACAATCTCATTAATCGATCATCATAACATGAAATTTACGGATTATTTGTCTGATGCACAGGCTTCAAATGGTCCTTCAAGAACGCGTTTGAGGTTAGTGTGACTTGTAAATTTTCATCTCTTTATTTGTAAAAAATATGCTATTTAATAAGTTATACAAACAGTTTGGGGAAAGGAAAGGCAAGCAAAGATACTAATGATCCGGTCCAAGTCTCGCAAACTATGATTCGAGCAAGGGAGATTCAATCAACCCTTGGAGATGAACATCCGAGCTTTGTTAAAACAATGCTCCCATCACATGTTACTAAGTGTTTTTGGATGGTAATTTGGTGATTTCATTTTTTAATTTAGATCGACTTTGGTCACCAAAATGTGACAGCTTACACCCCGGTTGCAGGGCCTTCCATTGCGTTTTTGCAGATCATATTTACCAAAAGAAGACTCGGTAATTGTAATAGAAGATGAAAATGGAGAGCAGTGTAATCTCAAATTGATTGCATACAGGTTTGGGCTTAGTGCAGGGTGGAAACAGTTTGCAAATCAACATAAGTTGCATGAAGAGGATGTTTTGGTCTTCCAATTAGTTGAATCCTGCAAATTTAAGGTTGCGATCTTGTTCTTTTACATATGTGTGTCGTTATGTTTATGATGGCATCCTTTGTTCCTGATTCACACTAATTAAAGATGATTAGAATCGCACATATAACCTTGGATTTCTATTTGTAGGTTTACATTGTAAGGGCAAACGATTCAAAAGACGTCGATGGTGCTGTTAATGTTGTAAACCATGATGCACAAGTGGAAAACATAACTCCTGTTAATGCTGTAAACCACGATGCACAAGTGGAAAACATTACTCCAGGACCGTTAAAGATCATTAATATAACCGGAGGTGTCAACTTTTACCTTTATTTTAATGGCTTCAATTTTTACATATTACCTGTGAATGGATGGATTTGAGTTACGTCTCTGTTACGTTAGAAAAACTTAAAAGAAAACGGGTCAATAGAGATGAACGTGTTGAACATCGCCCATAAAAACCTCCCAAAGCTTTTTATTAGAAAAGAATTAGATTATTCTAATAAAAATATATATAGTCTGTTTATCATACAAATTTCAAATACTAATTATATATATATAATTTTAGAAAATAGCCGTTGGAATTAAGGTGTTTTAGGTAATAAAATTACTCATTTTGATCTGAACCCGTTTTGACCCACCATTTCGTCACATCCTAATGCAAATGCAAGTGTGCCACTTTTTTTTTCATTGTATCTTAATTCACCTAGTGCCTACACAGCTACGATAAGGACGTTTCCTAAATCAAAAGGAAGAAAGCGTGCAAGTTCGAGTTCCAGTTCAAGTTCTCTTCTCTTAAGTAAGGTTAAAAGGAAGTACAAAAGGTCTAAACCGCCTACTGAGCTAAACAACCACCCTATTGACCATTCTATGGTCAACTCACAAGTTCAAGGAAGTTCCCCTGACCCAAATCCTTTACTAAAAGAAGTCAAAACTTTCAAAGACTTTCACATCATGGTCAACAATCAGTGCATTGACTCAGAGCTTTCAGAAGAAATCCGCAAAAACTACTACAATCTCTGCATCGAGAAGAACGAAATCCTTCACCATGGTGTTCGTGAAGGCTTGTACTCCAAGTTGGTGGCAGGTATGATTGGTGAAACCGTAAACATTGCAACTAAGATAAAGAAGTGCAAGCTGACGACAAGGAAGGAAGAATTGGATGAATGGGATAGTTCCCTGAAATGCTTTGAACCTATGGGAATGAAAGTTGGGTTTTTACGCGATAGGATAAGTACACTTGCGAAACTCGCATTTGAATCTGAAGATGGAAAAATATACGTGGAGGCTAAAGAGGAGCGGAATCGGAATGCGAATGAGATCAAGAATTTGGAGGCAAAGCTGGTGGAATTATATGAAAGTAACAGAAAGATTGATGTGGTTTTGAAAGAGAAGGCTGAGAGGTATAGAATTGAGTTTCAGAAAAAGGTTGATGCACCATGGTAGCATATATTACTGCATTAGCAACCAGTTCTTGAATTAATTGAAGCTATGATGGTTATGTTGACTTGTATATGTGTTAGCCTTATTATGTGTATCATGTAGATGTTAAGACTAAAAGGGTTGGTCCTTTTTGCTTAATAATAGCTAGACGTTTCGTTAACTAAGGTTTGATTCATGTAATTTGTTGGAATTGAAAACCAAAATTCAAGCAATGACATGTTTACTAGAAACTCAACATCTTTTTTGTATAACGAAGGGATCCAATCGGTCTCACGATTGTTGTAGCTTTTAGCTAGCTAGCTAGCATTAAGTGCCTTAGGATTAGTTGCAGGTCGAAGTAGTGAACATGTTTGGCTATTACTAAGCGAGTTAGGATTAGTTGTAGGTCTAACAAGGGAACATGTTTAATTGAATGGATCAGTCTCATGAAGTGAAGTTGATGGGCATACTAGTTGACTACTGAAGTAAAGACCTTGCAGACATGCCATCAAACACGACTGCATGATCAACAATGAGCCCTGGCCATCCAAGCGACTAGAGCCCTAGGACTCGAGTAGCAGTGCAAGGTGGTGACTGTACGGATGAGATCCATTTTGTTGGTGATATAACCTTACTTCTCTGTCGGGTCATGACTCATGATATTAACCGCAACCAAAAGAATAAGATAATTATAACTTCATTGGTCATAAATCATTACATCAACTGTTCTTATAAAAAATATAAAAAACAAAGACATCTATATGGATGCTGTATTTAGAGATTTTGGTTGTTGAATATATGATGAAAATGTTACAAACGGGGTAAATATAGAAAAAATAAATTAAATAATTGGTAATTAAGATTTAGTCTTGTATTGATCTGGGACTCATATATATTTTGTTGAACACATGAAGTTACGAGTACAGTTCAGCAAGAATTTTGTGACTCTAACAACTATTTTTTAACATCAAATACTCATGTAATCTTCAATTCTTATGCGGTTATCAGCTTATTAAAGTAAAGTCTCGTAGTATACTAGGATTTGTGTGTAAAAAAGTTTCAACACATGTTCTATGTATTTTGAGCAACAATTGGAGGAAGGTTTACATCAATTGACTCATATCGTCATCCGATCAAAATCCATAAAATATCAGTTAGAGATTCAAAAAAAAAAAAATAGCGGTCGTCAAGTGCACTTAACGGCGAACCACTATAGGCAAAAAAAAGTTGAATTTGTTACCACTAGAGGGAATAAACTGGGTTAGAATTATTTTCGGTCAATATGTGTCAGTTGAGATTATTTTAGGCCAATTTACCTAATATAAATATTAACCTTAGTTAACTAAGAGCATTTGATGCATGATATAGTATTTGATTGGCTCAAGATCATTTTATTAAAGACCAAAGTGTTGTGAAGATGATTGAAAGATTAACTAATCTTAAATTTTATAAAACTTTGTCTAAACATCAATAGACCAAAATGTTATACTTGTCATTTTTATATTTATGATACAATACTTAAAATTGATGAACTTACGAGTTAAAATTGTATTTTTTAAATATTATGCTCCTGTTTCATTTTTTAAATAAATGCACCAAGTTTTTTTTCTCTTGTATTGTTTTAGTGTAATTCGTTTTACATGCTTTATTTTGTCCTTCTATTTATGTAAAAAAAAATTTATACAGGATGGTTCCCTATAAAATGGATTTTGATTAAAAAGTGTGAGAAGTGATATATAGCCATACCAAAACCGGGTCAAACAAACTCAATCGGAGTTTGTCTGCTCCCCTCCGTTTTGATGTGATTTAAGATATTTCTAACACTTTTTAGACAAAATCTACTTCTTTTTTATCTTTCCTCAATATCTATATCCATCACTAGATGTATGAGTTAACTCGCTTTATGAGTATTGGTCTACAAATCTTTATCTCCCTAAAAAAGAGTAAACAATTTCAAACTTCTCGTTCCGCTAAGTCATACACCTAAGTGTCACAAATACCATACACCTAACTGTTACTTATATGCATAATAAATCATAATAATGTTTTTTTTTTATTTCAATTGCAATCATGCAAACTGAATTCGATATATATAACTTTGTTCCTTTTTTTGCTTTGTGTCTTTCTAAATGATTGGAATTATAAGTTTAATTGAGTTTTATTATACTAACTCTTTATATAATCATTAAAATAACTATTTTCTAATTTAAGTAAAAAAATGTTATTACTCTTCAGTTTCAGTGCAAATTGTTTGAAAACACATCAACTAAAGTTTAAAAACAAATCAAATATCGTCAAAACATCATATTATCATATTTCTTATTACATATTGTGTCAACTTAATTTTTAGCTTGTGTAATACCACATGTCTAAGAGCTAAAATCCACTACAACCGAGACTTTCATGCCCGGGTGTTTGGAACAACATAACAAATGTGCAATGTGGTCTTTTGGATTTAAACGTGGACCTAGCTCATTTGCATGATTGTGGGCATTTTGGGTAATGGGAACGACATTGGGTTTTTGGGCATAGATGGGGCCGACGCACCATTGGCACAACTATATATATACTTCATTATTCTTGCTTAAAACTGACAAAGTATACATGTGTGTGATTGTTTGGTCGTGCTTGGTGACAATGTGGTTTGGAGATGGAGATGAAAAAGGATCGAGAGATCTTCACGTAACAAGAAAAAGAAGATTTTAGTAATTACATGTTGAGGGTTTTAGCCTCGGTTAGACCCAACAAATCCAAGATTCATGCAATTATAGAGTACGTGGAGACGTTGACTCATCTTTTACAACGGCCTAGCTTAAGGATCTAATTTGAAGTGGCTGTGAAATTAGTGATGTTTTAAAGTACGTTCACGTTGAATGTCTGGGCCTCAAAAGATCGAGGTGAACATTTTGAACTAACAAGCCGCTCAAAATCGCACTCTTACTTATGATTCGTTGATCAAGAGATCGATCCAAGTATTCCTTTGCACTCCATGGTTGTTTATTATGTGGTACGTGTTGTTATGGAAACGGTTGAACACATGTTCACCTCGTGTGCTTTCTCAAGTCTGATCATATATATGGATGAAAATTGAAACGTTGAGTAGGATCAAGCCAAAAGTGTCTTCTCTTTGATCAAGGATATTATAGACATCCCTTATACGGTTAGGAGGGATAAAGAGTTCAAAATAGCGCTCCACGTTTTGTTTATTGCGACCACATGGTGTATTTGGAAACATAAGAACCAAGTCTTGTTCAACAAGGTCACTCCTTCGATCAACAACGTTCTTGGTGACATCTTGGTGTTGCCGGCTAAAGTGTAGCTAACTACTAGAAGTAGAAGAGGTACATGGTGATCATTCCTAAGGAATATGCCTCGTGATTTGGCTAAGTTGTGGGTTCTGTTGTTTGGTTTTGGTTTCTAGTTTTTGGTTTTGGTCTGTTTTTAGACGTTGTAGTTGTTTCTTAGCTTGTTCTTTTGTTTTTTTCAGTTTCGTACATGATACCGATTCCACGGATTATCCAAATGGCTCAAACACAATTGATTATCAAAGACTATAAATCAAACCATAAGGTTTCAAGAACAATGTTCTTATAATTAAACTCAATCATAAACTTCTTCTGAAAATAAACATAGAACCTAATATAAATACTAGATTCTAACAACCCTAGAGATAAACAAAAATAATCTAAATAAATAAAAGATACGATAACTATTAAAAAAACACGATAATTAAGGAATAAGATATTTTCAAATCTATGGATAATCTTCAATCTTGGATCCATATCCGTATCATTCTCCCCGTCTTCGAGAAAACTCGTCCTCGAGTTTTAACTTTGGATCAATGCCACCTGGGTCGAATGGAACATCAAATCGTTTCTTCTTTACCATTATCATCGTAACACGCCTAAACACTACAACTTCATTGTTAATTATGTTGCCCGACTCATAACATGTTCCACCAGGGTCTATTGGGTTGTCAGACCCCCTTATTCTTGCCTCCTTCTCCCCCTTTTTAAAAAAGACTCGTTCTCGAACCTTAAGAACGTCAAAAAAATCAAGCCATATAGTTGTTATAGCCACTTGTGGAATGAGGTTAATATATATTTCCTTTAAATCCAACATATCTTTGTTGTTGCGTTGAGGTGGGAGATTAACGTAACTCACATGTTGACTTGGATTAATTCCACCTTTCTTCTCGTAGAGACAAATTCCTTTGGCAAGTGATTCTAAATACTTATCACCTTTGAGATTTATTGATTCAAAATTTAAACCTCCCTCAAAAAATGGATTTAATGTTTGACTTTCCACACTTAAAAAATACTTAACGATGAATTTTGGGTCACCTAATGCAACTCGTTCACTGTTTGTAACCATTGTAGAATCACTGTCATCAACCGTACGGTTCATCACAAATTCATAAAATATGACAAGGGATATTCTCGCATATTTCGACACCTGATTAATCTGTTGAACAAAGTTGAACATACCTGAAGAAATTATAGACGACTCATGTTCTTCAAGTCTTTCAATCAAACCACCGTTAAACCAAGTATACCAATCTTCATCCTCATATTCGTCATACAAAGGCGAAGAATCATATATAAAATTACACATACCACAAGGATGCTCCTCTTCCCCAAAGTCTTCGTTCCAAACGTAGCACTCTGGTTCGGTTTCCTTGAGAGAGTGTGCTTCAAGATCTTGGACCTTTTCTCGAAGTCTTTCAATCTTAAGATCCCGGGGGTCGGGATAGACACCATTGCTGCCTCGAGCGGCGAATCTGCAAATAGAAAATCTATCTTTTCCACCGGCACGTGAACCACCAATGTTCTTGTCGATGCCTCCGGTGGCGACTCTTCGAGCAAGAAAACAATCGTCTTCACGTAGAGCCATTTGAAACCAAAGTTCTGATACCAAATGATACCGATTCCACGGATTATCCAAATGGCTCAAACACAATTGATTATCAAAGACTATAAATCAAACCATAAAGTTTCAAGAACAATGTTCTTATAATTAAACTCAATCATAAACTTCTTCTGAAAATAAACATAGAACCTAATATAAATACTAGATTCTAACAACCCTAGAGATAAACAAAAATAATCTAAATAAATAAAAGATACGATAACTATTAAAAAAACACGATAATTAAGGAATAAGATATTTTCAAATCTATGGATAATCTTCAATCTTGGATCCATATCCGTATCAGTACATTTGAGGGTTTTAACGCCTTTTTAGCATTCGTTTATTAAGGTAACTAACTAGTAATCTACCTATTCTAATAATTGAGTAACTAATCCACATGTCAACATTCTAAGTACTCCACATAGGATTTTGCTTAGGTGTCATCCTCTAATTCAATTTGATGGATGATTTCAATGCGGGTCATGGTATGCTCCATATTCGAAATAACCCGATATGTACAAATACAAAATTCACAAATTATCATCAATTATTACCTAATATGATATGTTCAAAATTACCGATTATCATCATCTATCTCCTAACCCGATATATTCAAGTTAAAACTTTATCACTTATCATGAATTATCTCCTTACCCAATATGTTCAAATTAAAAATTTACCACTTATCATGAATTATCTTCTAACCCGATATATTAACCAATTATTGTATATAGTTTTCTTTATTTTAACATATAATTTTTTATAGGAAAATATTTGTAAATATCCAAACCGATTTAATAGAGATATATTAAAAATAAATTTAATACCTAAATTTAAATAAAACATAAAACCGAAATCCCGTGTAATACACGGGTAATAATCTAGTTTAATTAATATAGTTGATTGCTTTTCAATACTAGTTTTTTTGTAATCTTAATTTTGTCATCTCCATAAAAGTAAGAGTGCAACACACGAGTAACAAGAACTTTCTATTTGTGTAGTTACTCCAAACTATTTTTTTTATTAATCGCTATTAAATTTGATTAAATACTGAAATGATTTCTAGGATTTTGTTGTTCCCATGGATGACATGTGAATGTGGTTGTCAAAATGTACCCTCAGTTTATTTTCTTAGTTTTAATTAATACTCGTATCATTTAACAAAAGTAAAAATGTATATATGTATATAGCATTTAATACGCACGTGTTCATACATGACTGTTTATACAAACATTGAACAAAATCATACTACTACATACGTTTGGCAAAACCCCGTATAAGTTTAATTTGTTTCAACAGTGATAAGGTAGAAAAGAGATGCATTATATGGTTATACCATACGCATAACAAGTAGTACAAAACAGAGCATCTTTAGATGTAGGACAGGTGTCCCACAATTAACGGTTACGGGAAGTACTTGAAGGTTAAATGTTTGTGTCAGTCAGGAGGCTAAAGCTGAAGTACTTGTTTGTACTTCGTGCTTTCATTGTTTTTCACACCCAGCTGTTCATTAGCTGTTCATCCTTTGACTTCAGTCAACGGTCAACATTACACCCCCAACCACAAGTTTAATTTAATCTTTTCATTTAATAAAAATCCTTTTGTTTCTTAAAAATGTTTTTTATAGAGAAACAGTGGGAGTATTTTGTTAAAATATTCATTGTGTGTTTAGGATACATATAATAAAGTAGCAGCTTTTGTATTTTATTTGCCACTTTTAATGTAACATATACTTTACTACAAATGCAATAGAGGTTGTTGAACATATTGTTTTAAATATACTTTATGTTTTTGTCATTCATAGTCAATATTAACAATCTTTTGTATTTTATATTTTATATTTATTAATGTGATTGTTTCAATAATCCAAGCATAAATGTATGTTATTATTAGGGATATTTTAAAGTTTATATAATTCTATACAAACCTTCACCACAAGAAGTTAGAAGTATAATTATTTTAGTTTATAGTATTGGATTTGGCATGATTTAAATAAAAGAAATGAGTTAAGGGGCAAGAATGGAATTTGAAAAAGAAAGATGAATAAATTGTTATTGTTTGATACCAAAAAGACAAGAAAATAAAAAAGTAGTAGAATCTTGTGAAAGAGATTGAAGTTGAAGTCAAATTGACTGTTAGAGATCCATTTATCCAACTACAAAAATTACAATTTCACCCCTCATCCACATCCTCTAATCATACGCTAACTCCTATGGTGATTTTGCAATACACTCCTAACACACCCTCAATCTTCTACCTAAAATTACAAGAATACCCCCCATCCTCCAATAAAAAATCCCACATCTCCTCTTTACAACTTTCTTTTCTTCATTGCATCCTAAATTCAATGTCCCTGCAACTACTTGATCCTCCTCCTTCATTCACCATTTCCTGCCATCATAAATTTAAATGTTTAAAAACATACTTGTGTGTGTGTGTGTATGTATAAAGATTCATAAAGTTACAATCTTGACTGAAAAAAATTCATTTACACAAATGCCAACTTGGGTATATGCTTAAGATTTATCTCTAAAACATAAAACTATAAATGTAATTTTGGTTAATGTTTAATTTGTTGTCCGTTTACCTGTCTATAATCTATAAAGTATGTGTGAAATAAAATCCAACATTTTGTTTTTTTTCATGGGAAAAATTTCATTTTAAAGTGTCGAAAATTTAATAAAAAAATCTTGAGAACTAAAATTAATTTTTTAGAGAAAAACTTTTACCTGTGAAGTTTTGGAAGCATGAACAGGTTCTTGACCCGATCTAGACCCATCACTTTTATCGGATCTTTTTGACCCAATATGCGACTTACGGAGCCCTAAAAACCCTTTCCAGCGTGTACTCGAAGCTTTAGGCGGGCGTAACGAAACTCCGGCGGCGGTATCATCATCTTCTCCGGCAAGAAGCTCATCTCTAAGAGTAGTAGTTTTAACAGATCCAGAAGCAACATCTTTAAACGGCAACAAGCGACCTTTAAAAAACAGTTCATCAGCAGTCATCATGTTGTTGTTTGAAACAGAAAACTCAAAGTCGGATGAAACGGGTGGTGTGTGATAGTCTCTGGTGGGTTTGCGTGAATGAATTGATTCGGCGAAGTCGTTGGAGAAGGAAATGCGGGGGCTGATGGGTGGGTTGAAGGTGGATTTGGGGTGGTCGGAGTTGTGGTGATTGTACATGATGATGGTGGTTAAATATGCCATGAAAGTGAAGGAAGCGGCATAAATGAAATGAAGAAGATGATGATGATGAACAAGACAAAGAGGAGACTGAATCACTGTTGATGGGAAGATGAGGTTGTATTTATATTTGTGGGGATACATGGATTTGTGGGGGGAAAACTTATCAACCTCAAATTTGAATCAAATCAAATATTTATTTATAACAATATATAAGTTTTATACGTTAAAAGTTACTAACATTATCACTTATCAGTACTCTTATCTCTGGATTAGAATTAACAACCTTTAAAATAGAAAAAGTCGGACTAAATTTGAATTCATGACTATCAAAAGATATAGTCTTTCGTCTTTTTTAACCATTAGATTAAGAGATTATTAGAAATAATCATCAAATTAAGAATATGATGTTTTATCATATGCTTGTAGATTAAGCTTAGTTGGTATGTAAGTTACTTACGTTTCTATAAGCTTGTTTGAGAAAAGTTAGAGGTAACATATATTGTTGATAAATGTATGAATAAATTTGGATTACACTTTTTTAGTGTTTGAAACAAATCAAGGGGAAAAGGCTACTTTCTTAACATATATCTGTAAGTATATTAAAATATTTTTTATTGTTAACAAGTTGACCTTTTATTTTGTTAACAATAACAATTCACACATTGATGTATTTCTACTCATAAACTATAACAACGTGCCGATGATAGCCACAGGCCAATTCGTGCCTCCTGGCGTTAACGTAACAGTTGTCCACTATATTTTTCTTGTCAATTTTTACAGTCAGTTTGTCTTTATAATTTGTTTCTTAACTATTACATCTGACACCTCATATAAGTCTTGTAGCTTTATAGAAGACATATATCAATGACTTAACTAAATATAAGAAAAATACAAAGTTTGGTAGAGAGTTATACTTAAACTCATACGTATTATATAAGGCTATACACAACGCATAACTTTGAGAGATGTTATTATTCTCATGGGTGTTCAAATAAGTAGACCTTGTGAAAAACATGGACGAGGGTATCATGTGGTGATGGAACGGTTTTGTGATGAGGGTCAGAATTTCATTTATTGGTGGCATCACCCCACGCTCAGTCAGTATTTACTATTCACCATTTGGCATTTACTTACTATTCATTGCATACAGTCCAGATATTAATACTTACTGCTCTGTATCCTCATATCTTATGGGTTGGTGCTGGTCTCACATTACTATTAATTAAGTTCATCACATATCTTCAATAGGACAATTACAAAATTCTATATAATTCTGATCACAGTTACATGTTTACTTTCAATTATTTCACTTGCATGTCTAACAATATTATAATTCAAATTTTGCTTGTAACACCCTCTTTGATAAAATGCTACACGGGCATAATGATCTCTCTTATCCATGGTTGTAACTTGTAAAATCACGCTTAGATGCAAATTACTCGATGAGTACTTGCAACTATCTAGTCAACCAACTAACCTCGCTAATATGAAGTATTTGCAACCCCCAGTTGTGCATCCATACTCTTATCCTATTAAAGTTAATAATAATTTAATGTATCCCAATGCTTAAATCAGTTGCTATATTTTATTATAATGAAAGAATCTTTATTATAGTTTATCATTTATCCAACATACGCTTCGTAACTATATTTTGTAGATTGTTTCCAAAGAATCGAAAAACAAGATCTTAGTGATATGATATTGTTATTAAAGACGAGTCAAGGACGTGTTTGTAATCTTGTGTACTCGCCCTGAAAGCATCACGCGATGTTCCTTAAAACCCTAATGACTAACCACATTGTCATCCTTATGGAAACAGAAGTTTAATCTTATCTTGCACTCATTAACGTAGCGACACCAACTCTCCACCATAGGTATTGAAGAAGTTCAAAAATACACTTACAATTATAATTCACAAAAAAAGTAACCCACTGAAAAAACTATTATATGGGAGATAAAATACTTAAAGAGTAGTACAAATGAAATTTAAAAAAAGGGAAAGTAAGTCAAGATTTGAAGGTCAAAGCATCACAGTTACCATTATTGTGAAAGAAAGGCAACTGAAACTGTTTGCCTGTTCCTGAAACAGAGTTTTTAACATTTTCTTTGTTTTAGTGTTTGTTGCATAAATCGCCCTTGTACTTCTTTTCAAACTTCATTTTCATATTAAATACTCCCTCCGTCCCATTAGAAGTGTCTTAGTTTGAAAAACACAAAGTTTTAGGCACATTAAATAATGGGTATTTTTGTTTGTCATTTGACAATAATACCCTTGACTATAAATATTATTGTGGGTCCATCATATTGTTTGTTTATGTTATTAAGGGCAAATTTGGAAGTTTACCAATAAATTTTAAAAGTTGACACTTTAAATGGGACAACTAAAAAAGGGAATATGGACACTTCTAATGGGACGGAGGGAGTATATATTTCTATACGACAAAACCATAAACATTCAATCCATATTCATGCACATTGAAATCAAATCCAGCTTTTATTGTACAAGGCATATTTATTGAACCACAATAAGTTCCAAATTTGAAAAATATTTAAAAAAAACCAAGATTTTTAAAAACAATTACAAATCATCACATTATACCATAAAGGCTCCAAGCTATGAAATCCAACTCTTTCGTATTTTTTTGGGTATAAAACATGTACTCTGTTATTTATTACAATAACTAAACTTATTATTTTCGATGGCCCGATTTGATTGGGCAAAAAATATGTAGGGTGACCTGATCCGAAAAAAAAAAAAACCTCAAATAAAAATGAGAATTTAATTGAGGAAGTGGGGATGGTGGAGCCATGGCGATTGAGAACGATCTAGTGGTGCAAGAGGTAGTGATAGTAAGCCTGGCAAAAGTGCAAAACATGCTAGTTAGGTCGAGCCAGCTAACAGGTAAGAGTCAAACAAGCCATTTGAAAACCTTGGCTCAAAACATGTTTTGGCCAAAATAAACTTTGGGTTACAACATGTGTTTGAACTAAGTATTGAAATGGGTCTACGCAAGTATATATGGTCTTATGAGCGCAAGTGGTGACAATAGAATGAGCCCAATAGGCGTTGACATGCGACCTAGGTGGTGGGAGGTAGTGGCCACGTTAATGGTGATGGGCTGATGGCGATTGTGTCATAGACTCATAACGTAAGCTAGGCAGTGACACTTAGAGGTGCACAAATCGGTTTTTTTTAAGAACCGGTTCCGGTTCTTGTTGACGGTAAAGGAACCGGTTCTTACAAGAACCGGTTCGGTTCTAGAACGGTTCTTGGTGAAAAAACTAGAACATAGTAATCGGTTCCGGTTCCTAAAGAACCGGTTAACCGGTTCCCAAAGAACCGGTTCAGGTTCCTAAAAAACCGGTTCAGGTTTTTAAAAAAACTGTTTTTTTCAATGACATAGGCCGGAACGTTAGGCTGTTGCAAATCTTCACCCTTTATTGGGTTTTCAATTAAAGTCTATGGTCATAAATTTGGTATATTATTTTTAACTAAATAAGTAGTAACATTAAAAAAATTAAATATTACAAGATATATAGCTTTTAAAACATTAAATAAGTAACAACACTAAAACATACCGGTTTTTTCAGGAACCGGTTTTTCCAAGAACCGGTTTTTTTAGGAACCGGTTCCGGTTCTTTTGGAACCTATAATTTGGAAAAAATCGTAGAACCTATTCAGAACCTACGGTTCGATTCAGTTCTGGTTCGGTTCTACAAGAACCGGTTTTCGGTTATTTAATCGGTTCCGGTTCCGGGTTTTTTGTGCACCTCTAGTGACACTCACACATTTGGATGATTGGATCCATCTTATAATGTTGTCATCTTTTATAGAAGTTATTCGTTAAAACTGATTGTATACCTCAATTGCTCAAGTAACCCAAATCAATCATTTAACAAACACAAGTACATTATGTTTTGAGTATTGACAATAAGCTGTCAATGATGATTAAATAAAATAAAATTATGCTAACCCTCATTTGAAATTATCCAATCTATATATAAACAAATCACAATACAAAAATTAATGGTGGCTTCAAGTTAAACAAAATGAATGATATATGGATTACCTCGATACTTTAAACTCGAAAGAACACATTAGACAAAATCAGGTGGTACGTCGCTTCTAAATTATCTCCCACACTTCATAAAATATGTCTTTAAAACATTTCAAAAATCTGTTCAAGAGAAGATTAACAAGTCAAATACGAATACATAAAATAAAATAAAAGTACAGTCATTCTGTATTCATTTAAGAAGCATGAAGCTGTGTAGAAACTTACATTTATGGGCATTTCTGCAATCACCAGGCTGCTGCTTTCCTCAATGTTTTTAAGAGTCATCACTTCTCCCCCAACAACCATGTTGATCACAATCCCATCTACATTTATTTGTCGGTGTCATGTAAAAAGCTAGACATACGATAGGACTAGAAACCAGGATGAAATATGAAGTCGTAGGAAAAACCTGGAGCCAAGCAAGTTGCCATTCGCCTCATGTATGTTTCCTGAGTTTATATGGTGATACCAGATGATAGTTAGAGAACAAAAGACGTGGTTTTAGAGTAACAGATTATATAAACAAACGCTCAAATAACTGATGAGGTTTAAAAATTATATAAAAAAAATCACAGTGTAATGAACTCAAAGTACTTTGAGATGATTGCATAAAGTAAACAAGTGACCACCAACTTTGGTTTTAGGGAAAGGGAATTGTGAATGAGAACGATAGTGTGTGCATGATTGGTTTGAGGCAACCGGAATAAAAAGAGAGACGATCTCAAAACATAAGGGAATCACCCCAAGCCCAAGAACTCAAGAAGGGGGCAAGTTTCAAGCTCATTACACTTTTCTTTTCATTTCAATACAATATTATAATATACCCATTTTAACCTGAACTTGTTTTGACCCACTCAATTCGCCACTGATACACAAAGATACCAAACCAAAATCAATCTTTGGGAATGATACCCACATCCAATGCAAAAGCCAAACATCACTTTTCATATAAGATTACGTACTTCTACTTCAGCCTATACCAAAGTCCAGCCTAAAACAGAATGACGTGCATTACTGGGCTACCAGGCATCTAAGAAACTAATTTTTCTTTGTTATTTGAAAAATAATGTTAGTTCAAAATTATGAACTTCAAATGGGGCAATGTCATAATAATAAGTGGGGAATCAAATCTCGGTTTGTCAAATTGCATGCTCTATTAGTATATAGTACAAAGGGGGGCATATCATTATGTATTGCTGTTACCATAACCTATACAAAGTTACGTGAATCTCAACTCTCCGGTATTATGAAATTTAATAGAATTGAGAGTTTTTTTTCCAATTATGAGAAACAGCCATCCTTATTAGGCCTAAGATGACATGTATTGGATGTGTTGCATACTTATTAAACATGATCCATACTCGAAACAAGCTTCATATTAAAGTTAATGCAAATAGAGTAAACTGTACTTCACTGAGATGCTTATCATAATAATACAAAAATTGTAAATTAGTATGTGAAAACATGTCGAGAGTACCTTCTTTGTCGGCAATTCATAATTTATCAAGACGCTAGAACCGATGGGAGATTCTCCTGAAGCAGAAAGAGGAAGACAAGCATCAGTTGCAACTATCATATGAGACTTTTGTTCTTCCTTTTCACATTCCTCGTTTCCAGATTGAACAGCAGCATTTTGGTTCCATTTCATTGTCACATGGCGAAATTTATCTAAAATCAATGCACGTTCCGCTTCAGCAAGGTCACTGTACTGAGAAACATATACATAAAACACTAATATAACAAAAATCATTCATAAAACACTTAGTTTTAAGTATCTGAGTGGCAATGCATCACGAATACAAGCTAAAGTTTCTAAATTTATGATTAAAGCTAAACATAATATGATTGCTAATGAACACGATAATATTAAAAAGGCAAAATACCAAGGGTGTAACACATATGCAGGAAATGTTGGAGATTGCAGAGCAAACAGCATCAAGCTCATCACGCGTGCTGCAACAAACCACCATTGGTAGCCATGGGCGACGGCCTGCCATTCCTAGCAGATCCACCAAAGTCTCCTACCAAATTTACAGTGTTCAAATCAGGGATGTCCAAAATAACCGTAAACTGAGTCATATCTGTAACCGAGAAAAATCAAACCCACTTGAATTCGATTTTTTATTCGGTTACTAAATACTAACCGTTTCCAAATTCTGAATTCAGTTAATGACTCATCAAAATCTTCCTTATTAGGTTTAGTATCCGAATAAACCGAATAAACCAATTTAATCTGGTGAATTCAGTTCTGTTAGAACCAAAATAAAAACTTCATAACCGAAACAGTTGAACACACCTAGTTCAAATTGATAATTCCAACCAGTCAAAGTTCAACAACAACCTAAAAATTCAAGATCTAGTTTCCATATATTTGAATTTTAGGCGTTTAAAACACAATTTGCAAGTTCAATTCGGTTAACAAGTTCGTTGATATGAAGTCAATACAAAGGACGATTAAATCCACAGCTGAGGTTAGAACTAAAGGAAGATTGAATATGGATGAATTATTAAGTGAATTGGGGATTTATGATGAAAAAATGGAGCAAGAGATAGACCATCTTAAACTGAATTCTGTCAACGGCGAGATAGAAATGGCGTTGTGAACTGCTGCAATGAAATACGATTCGTCAAATTGATTTGAATGTTCACTTTACTTTGAAACAAAGCTATGATTCACAGTGAGAAGAAGAGCATAAATTCGGATACCTAATAGCAGGAGATATATGTGAAGGTGCTTCCGATGTCTCCATCTCCGGCCAAAAAACTCAGTCGTCACCGATTGTTGTTGGTAGATTATTATTGTAAGCTGAGAATGGGTGTTTACGTAACAATAGACCTAATTTTATTTTTACTTGTCTTCTCACTTAAAATAATTAATTCGCTTAAAAGATCGTAATCTTCTTTATATAATATAGGAAAATAAAAAAAACTTAGGTGTCATCTTTTTAAAGACTTTTTGTTTATGTGGCATTACGTGAGAATTTTTTCTCACAATATGTTATTTTATTTAAAATATATATAAAAAATATATTATAATAATACTAATTACATTTTGGTCCCCTAATACGTAGGATAATTTTGAAAAATTTAAGAGTAGTTACATTTTGAACCCCTCCTACTAGGGGTGTACACAAGTCGGTTTGTATTTTGCAGGGTATAAAAATTAAACTTTGGGATAAACTTGATAATAGCATACAATTAAAAACCTCAGTGTTTTAGAAATATGCATAACTTTTTTATACAAAATTATTTTAAAAAGTAAACTACACCATAAAAACGAGCACTTAATTATTTTTAATTTGAGTATAATATTGTAATACAAAAAACAATTTAAAATACACCTTGTGTTACGGTTTACCACGATTTTGTCTCAAAATTTATTGGAAACGTCATGAATATCGTTAAAATCACCACTTGAATGTTGCATTCCCGAGCGTAGCGCGGACCCTAAACTAGTAATAAATACATAAAAATATAATAGTTCTATAGAATGAGAGAAAATGTATTAATTTTTAGTGTAAATTTTGAGAATGGAGTTTTTTTAGAAAAAATGTCATAGAAATGTAACTAAGTTTACCCATTGTTCCAATTAAATACCTTAAATTTTTTCTGTCTCCCTAAAATCACTGAAGTTTCATAAGTGTTATAATTCTATGTAATTTTTACAAATGTTTGAATTTTTTAAAATTTAGTTGGGCATATGAAACATACATGAATGATGATTATAAAAACGTGAAAGTTTTTTTTCCAATCAATTTGAATCAAGATCTAAAAGTGAAGACTATGAATTTGCAACTTAATAACAAAGTTCTAAACTTATTGAGTTTAAGTCAAATTGAACGAAAATAATTATAAAATAGTATCCAAAGTTTATACACATTTCATTTGCCCAACTCAATTTTTAAAAATTCAAATAATCGTAAAATTAGTACATAGGATTGGAACACTTAATAAAACTTCAGCGACATTAGAGAGACAAATAAAGTTTCAGGTATTTAATTGGAACAGTTGACAAACTTGATTACATATTTACAAAGTTACCCCTTTTTATTGTGAATGTTCTTATTTCTTATATCTTTTAACTTTAAAAATTATAAGGAGAATTTTTGAAGAGGTAATTTTGTAAAAACATAACTAAGTTTTAAGTTTGTTCCAATTAAATCATACAAACTTTGTTTTGTTTTAATCAGGTAATTTATCTTTAAGTTTTGTTCAAATTAAATCATTCAAACTTTGTTTTGTTACAATTAGGTAATTTATTTATAAGTTTTGTTTCAATTACGTCACTCAAACTTTTTTTTGTTTTGATTAGATAACTTAATTTTACATTTTTTGGGATTGAGTTTGAAAATGACTCACTGACTTAGAAAGCATTTGAGATTAAGTTTGAAAATGATTTGTTGACCTTATCGGTTTCTTGATAAAGTCAGTACGTCAATAAGTAATTTCTAAAAGCCAGAAAAACCTGACTTTTTGATGACTTATTGAAATGTTTTTTAAAATGTCAATAAGTCATTTTCAAACTCAATCTCAAACAATAATGCGAGAAACTAGATAATCAATTTGTGGTGGTCTGCCACCCACAATGAACTTGGAGACACCGGATGTTGTGGGGGTGGAGGAGCATGACCTAATTGTTTCCTAACTAATGTTTTAGGACTTTTAACGGATGATACGAATCGATTTATGTAAAACTTAACTCAAACCCAGTGCTTCAAAAGACGATATAGTGTTACAATCGTTGTATGGTTTACTGTATGCAAAACCGTTTAATCATTTAGAGCACCGGTTTGAGATAACTTTTATATCAATCGATTCGTATCCTCCCCGGATCAAAAGCTCTAAAACAATATTATGAAAGTCTGAAAGATACTTAATGACGTGAAATGTTTTTTAACGTAAGATCTCTATTAAAAAAACATTTAGAAAGTTAGAAACTCTATTAGAGTGTTTCTATTTGGGATCTCGCCTGCTAGTAGGTAAAAGTTTGGATATTTATAATCTAATTTTAAATATCCGACTCAATAAGCTGATTACAAATGATCGAGCTAGTTAGACTTTTATTTGAACACGTATTATAAATCAAGTTGACCAAATCTTTATGAAGATTGAGATTAAGTAGGTTGAAAAAAGGAACAAAGATAGAGCACGTTACTTAAAATAAAAATATGAATTCTAATTAATGCCTTTACGATAACACCTTTTGGTGTCCTAAGTACGTACATTGTAAAGGCATTAAGAAAGGAAAGTATCATGACCCAAAAGGATGCTTTTTTTTCGTTTTCTTTTGCTTTTGTGACATTGGGTACATACGTATGAGAAAAGATTCGTGATAGGCAGGATAGGAATGATATGATGAAGTACTTAAACTAAAATATTTAAGACGAGTATTCGTATTAGTATTCAAGTTTTTTACTCGTAAGTGATGTTTAAACCTACCAACTTAACTTTTATAGTTTTTATATCTTCGATTTCTTAGGTAATAAAATAAAAACTAGTAGCAAATGTACGAAGGAATTAGTTCCAGTTAATTAGTAACCTATTAACAAATGATCAGCATATCAATCCCTGCAAGTAATTAAAGGGTATGATACTAAGCTTAATCCTTGTGTACAAAATTGAAGTAACCAATAAAAAGATGAGTCGGTTAATTTCTGTCTTATACAACATACCAAATAAAAAGAGATAAATGTGTAAATTTTGTATATATATACTAAATCCAAATGACATACACTAGCTAGCTGTTTATTCAATTTACTCACATTATATTGTAGATATAAAATATAAGAAAAAACACGCCTGCTAGTTTTTTCTTCAAACAACATATATAATATACTATATATATATTCCAATAAAATCAAAGAAACCACTAGCAAAAGCTAGCTACAAACTAACAAACAAAACTCGAAAAACCCTGCCATGCAAACCATGCCAAACCAAACACGCTCACTATATATATATTATTTTAACAATATTTCATATAGTGCGTTTGTCCCTTTATAGTTTCGAGAAACTTCAATTCCCTTATGCATTAAGAAAACAAATTAACCGGACACTTCATATCACAAATCTGGTGACACGTCACCAATCTTCCACTCTCAAGTATCGAAAATAATCCATGTCATCTGTTAGAAGAAGCCTCTCAAACTTCGATAACTATTATTATTTTATTCATTTTATCATCAAAACAGTAGCTTCAAGTTCACCAGCAAAATCACATATCCATAAACGTCCAAAACACTACTTTTCAAGTATTGTTCAAATTAACTTTTTCCTGTGTTGTGTACTCGTGTTCGTGTTTCACAATCCCGCAAGAGTTCATGGTAATCACTCTCGGGAAAATTAGTCTTTGCTTTAACACCACGGAAACGTATAGCGGCTCTATCGTAAGCTCTAGCAGCTAACTCCGCGGTACCGAAAGTTCCAAGCCACACTCTCACTTTACGCCACGGATCCCGAATTTCCGCCGCCCATGTCCCCCATTGCCGCTGCCGTACGCCTCTATACTGCCGTTTTCTCTTCCTCCCACCATTAACGTCATTTTGCCAGAAGTAGTTACACCCCAAACAACCACTTATGTTACATACTTGACATATTTCCATTGTTTGTGTAACGGATAACATCGGACTTGTGTTGGTGCCGCATATTACGGTTTTGAGTGCGGAGACGATGATGGAATGTTCTTCTTCGGGGGTTAACTTACGCTGAGGGTGAATATGGTTCATGGTACGTGTTTGAGTGAAACTGAAATTAGTGAAACAGTTGGTGGTGTGAGTTAGTGTGGGTGTTTATATAGTGTGGGTTTGGTTGTACACGGTGGCGGAATGGGTGATGATGACGGGCCACGTGTGTGGAGAGTGTATGGTTGATTTGGTTTGATGACGTGAGGATGGGGGAGACGTGGCGGTGATGGGAGTGGGACGTGGCAGATGCAGAGGAGTTCATGTGTTGGAGTATGTTTTGTTATTAAGTTTTGGTTGGTTGGTTTCGAGTAGTTATTCGTGACGTTAGCTTGTAACGTTGGGGTTTGATTTAAAACGATTTTTTTAATAGGGAAAAGAAGTAATGAAACCGGACGTGAAGGTTTAAATATTCTCAAAATTAAACGTGCTATATATGTATCGGAGGAACATCATTTTTCCTGGTCCGGTTCAAGTTTTTGAAAAAAAATAGCGATTTGATGAATCGTATTGTGGTGAGTATTGAGGGTAGTTTCCCGATATATAAGGATTGATTCATTTCATTGATTATATGCGCTCTATAGAGTTTTAAAAGTTATAGCTTCTAGTGTCTTCTTCTGAAACTGTTTTCTCGTCATTGTTTCATGGATCTTTGTTAAATCATCTAACGTGAATGTAAATAAGCTACCCTATTTTTGTTATGGGGATAGATGTTACCATGACACCAAAAGTAAGTATTATTAAACCTACTCTACTTGTTATAGGGCATTGTTATGGTATTCATGGGATACATACGGTTCTAATCAGCTACCCTATTTTTGTTAAATCATCTAACGTGAATGTAAATAAGCTACCCTATTTTTGTTATGGGGATAGATGTTACCATGACACCAAAAGTAAGTATTATTAAACCTACTCTACTTGTTATAGGGCATTGTTATGGTATTCATGGGATACATACGGTTCTAATCAGCTACCCTATTTTTGTTAAATCATCTAACGTGAATGTAAATAAGCTACCCTATTTTTGTTATGGGGATAGATGTTACCATGACACCAAAAGTAAGTATTATTAAACCTACTGGTTTAATGTCCATGTTACGTCTGGAAATATAACACTCTAGTGATGATTTTAAGGTATTCATGGGATACATACGGTTCTAATCAGCTTTGAAACAAAACGTACTGTGATAAAACCAAAACACAAAATGTTGTTTTAAATAAATATTTTTTTAGTATTAAAATATTAACTCAAACTCAACATAATTAATTGCTCGGTTTAGGGTGTAATTTTTTTAAGTTAATGTCGTATAAAAAAGTTACGTATGGTTAAAAAATACCGATGTATTTAATTGTAAGTTATAACCAACTTTATGCTTAAGTATCATTTTTATACACTATTAAATATAAATTGACTATGTACACCCGTCGTATGAGAGGATTGAAAATGTAAATATTCTTAAATTTTGAAAGACTTTCATAAATACTAGCGGACCAAAATAATGTTAATGTTAGTATAATATATTATTATAGATATATATATATATATATATGTATTTTTAAGTATAAAAATGTTATTTTAAGAGAAACTCTCAAATGATGTCAAGAAGCAAAATTAATCTCAAATTATTCCAGGTTTTTGATATCGGAACATTTTCTATTTCTCTAGCTCTCACTATATATATATTAAGGTTTCTTTTAAGTTTTCAAAAATTGACTCTAATACCCCTAGAACAAAAAAAACAAACGATAATTATAATTGGTATATTGGTTTGTAGTTTTGTACTGGTCCCAACTATCACCTTTTGTCTTTTACCGGTCTCAACTTTTAAATTGGTTGTCAACAGTCCCAACTTTTATCAGTTTGGTAACCACTGGTCCCGTCATTAAATTTTTTTAACGCCGTTAAGTTTTTTCCAAATTCATGACCGATGTTTTAGACATTTTGATCGGAAGGATAATACGTGTCGATTGATGTAAAAGTTTTCTCGAAAAGGCTCTCTGAACGATAAATTTTTTGCATCCTATTGAAGCACCGTTAGGTTTAAACACCCGATTGAAGCACTATTTCGTTGTTCGGAGTGCCGTTTTGAGGTAACTTTTACATCAATCGACTTATATTATCGTTCCGATCAAAAGGCTTATAACATCGGTATTGAATTTGGAAAAAACTTAATGGCGTTAAAAAAATTTAACGACGGGACCAGTGGTTACCAAGGTGATAATAGTTGGGACCGTTGACAACCAATTCAATAGTTGGGACCGGTAGAAGACAATATGTGATAGTTGGGACCAATAAAAACCAATATACCATTATAATTCCATCCAACTGAAGGGCGAAACACGTTATGTTTGTGTGAAGTATTGGACTATCATTGTAAATTCTGAAACGTATGGGCCAAATATGAAATCTGAGCTAACCACTGGAGACATTCATGTAATTATTCTAAATATATATATAAAGAAATATAGAGGAGGAAAGTGTCTTAATATCCATATTGGATCGAAATAACAATGGACTTGTTTTAACTTTTAGTCATTGTAACTCTAGTGCGGCACGAAGCTTCTGATGTTAAGTGAGCTCATATTCGATACTATAGTCTATGATCTATGGTATTTTAGTAAATTAATTTGTCTGGATGGAATTAAAATAGAATTGTAGTCAATGAAACATTCTGTCTATGTTGTCCAACATGTATCCAGGATGAGGCTTATATACTGTCTACTGGAATATAAATGTGATCACGTGACAAATTACTAACATTAGGATCTCTAAGAATCTAAAACCTCACTACTTACTTTTTAGAAGCTTCATGTAGATTTTATGTACATCTCGTTAAAGAGGTTTGCTTGCATCAGTTAGTGTGATGAAGATGAACTTAAAGTCACAAGTTCAAATCTAATTACTGCAAAAACTCTTGCAGTAATTTCCAGTGGACGTCCTTGAGATCTCCAGACATAATCATAATGTCAGTCAGATGGTTTTACAAACTAGTCTGTTTCCTTCAGGAACTGCTTGATGCTATCCTCAAGTGTCAGACTAATGATTGACGGTTGAAATTTTTTTTTTATAAAAATACACTCTAATTGAACTGAATTGACATCACTGTTAAATGTCTCCTATATATAACCCCTCAAATAACACTATTTTCCGTTTTAATAGTCGCCATCATTTTGCCGTACTAAAAAAATGTAAAAGAAACAAATAAATCATAGTTTGGATAGGCTAACGTTAGTACATATAACCAATTAATTTGGATAGGCCCAACAGGATTTGAATCAGCAGCCTAACCTAACCTAGCACGTCACTCCATTTGTTCATTTCGTTTCGGCGCAAAACGTGTGCAAAAGAAGACAAACAAAATATCTAACAAAGTAACAAGGAAATAGTCCCACGTGTCATAGTCGACCAAAATTTTTAGAAAAATTTACATCTTACGTCCTTTATGAATATAAGCAAGTACAGAACTCGTCGTTAAAGTTAGATGTTTACGGTACAAGTTCTTTATGATTAAAAATGTTTGCAAGTTTCGTCCTTTGTACTAACGGACATTTACTTTAACGTTACATGGTGACATGTGTCCCTCATATGAGGGCACAATCGTCTTTTTAAACACTAAAGGACCATTTATTTAATTTATGTTTTTGTTCTTTTTCTTTTTTTTTCTTAAATTAATACTAGCTCCATAACTTTAGGTGAATTTAAAATAGTTACATTTTCAACCTTCTCATACTTGAGGCGTATATAGGTCGATTTGCATTTGATAGGGCCTAAAAATAAAACTTGGGATAAATTATTAATAACATACATTTAAAACCTCAATAATATCAAGCATACATAACTTTTTATAAATGACCTTTAAAAAAACTACACCTTAAAACTAAACATTTAATTTCTCTTTAATTTAGCTATAATATTTCTATACTAAAATAATATTTTTTTAAAAAAAAAATCTTATGCTTCGGTTTTATCACGGTTTTGTCTAAAAAATGATTGGAACCATTCGTGCCCCCTTGAATATCCTTAAAATCATCATTTTGGTTGTGCTACCGAGCGTAGCGCGAGCACTAAACTAATACATAATATAAGAGAACACAACCTACTACCCCATCATCTTCCTTCCAATCCCTGCTCATACCATAACCGGCACCATCATTGCTGGTTTCTTCCTAAAATATTTAATATTTTTTAAAAATGATTGTGAGTGTAAGAGGGAGAAAATATAAGATAAAATTACACAAATCGTCATTTATTTTTATACCAATTTGCTACTTCTGTCATTTTTGTTGAAAAGTTGTATTGACTATCTTTTTTTTCTTGTGTTTGTTACATATTATGTCTTTTTGGGTAACTACCGCTTGTTTTTTTATGTTAAATTACCCATGTGCCCCTCACGTAAGGGGCAAATTTGTCATTTTACATTTTTTTTACTTCTTTAATTTATCATATAAATAGTGAGGGCCCATCACCCCGATTATGTCCTTTTACATTTCATGTTCTCTTTTTTTATTGCCATTAAAATAACCCTAGATCTATTTTCACACCAAATCCTTCACTCGTGAATCATATTTCAAATGGAAGCAAATTGATTTCGAAAATGACTTCAAGAAGCTAGATTATTTGCTTTTGATTGATCATTTATTACTTGTTCTTGTAATTTCTCCTCCATTCAAGTGCATGTTTTCTTAGTTCTTTGCAGATTAAAGCAAAACAGATTATAAGAAATACAGAGAGTGAGTTTGACCTCCATTAATGGCTTCAAAGAAGGAGGTGAAATGAGAGATTAGAAAGAGATATAAAAGTGTATGTATGTATCTCTGTAACGAATTAGTTTGAATGTTTGTTCATGGGTTAAGGCAGGGGAGAGAGAGTGAGAAACGCTTCAGTCACGTGCCACGCATAACAACCATTTCTCCTCTTTTTTCCGTTTACGCCGACTAGTCTGGCTTCGGCCACCATAAACATCAGATCGGTAACTTATTCCACCGGAATGTTGTGATTGACAACCGGTGAAGCGATGATGACATACAACAGCCTTGTGCCTAGCTTTTTCGCAGATTTGGCACACTATTTGGGTAACCGATAAAGAAGATGAAGTGAATGGTGATGAATTTCGGTAGTTTGGTGGGTTTCACGGTTGAAGATCAAGCCAATTGGTTAATTGTAAGCTCTCAGTATAGCAGAAAACATAATTGTTGTATATATATGAATTTATATATAGAGTGAGGTTCACCTACATAGTATTATAAATCTAAGAAGTCTAAGAAGCAATAAAAGATTGATATGTGGCATCTAAGAAAATTAGGAGATGGGTATTTTAGTCATGCCCACTTTTTTAAATATTCTCTCTCCACATGCAAGTCACATGTCAATTCCCCCACTTTTTTAAAACGTTTATAACTTTTACATACGACATTATTTTTTTAAACAAATTACACCATAAAAACGAGAATTTTTTTCTCTTTAAAACGCGTATAATATTGATATATAAAAAACGAACTTTTTTTTCACATTTTTTCAGCTCATTGTGTTTGACGTCAGGTCATTGTGTCTTTCGTCAGGTCATTGTGTGATTGTGTCATCCGTAAGGTTGTTGTGTCATTCATCGGGTCATTGTGTAATCTTATTTGACAAGTATTACACAATGATCTAATAATAATTACACAATAACACAAAAAGTATTTCAAAGATCTTCCTCACATCATCCTCCTTAAAAAATTAATAAACAAAACTTAAAAAAACTACTATTTTCTCATTGTGTCTTTTTTCATTGTGTCTAATTTAAAAAATAAAAAAAACGGTAATTTTTTAAATTTTTTTTAATTTTTTGTTTATTTATTTTCTGAAAGAGGAATACATGAGGAACAATGTCTCCGAACCACTTTTTTCAAATTTCATTTATATTGTGAGTTATAATTTTTTTAAAAAGTGTCATTGTGTCTTTGTTTACCATTGTGTCATTCTCACACTTTGTAACAAAAAATGACGTTGTCTTTGAACATTTCTCAAACACATATTAACAATTTGTGACACGGTGATAATTTCTAAACACATAATATGACACAACAAATATTTAAAATAAGATAATATTATATAATGACTTAAGAATGAATCAATAAAAGTGATATTTCACCAGTTATAATATAACACAATCACATGATATTACACAAGGACTAGACAAGTGCCGAAATTTTTTTTTATTTTTTATATATCAATATTATACGTGTTTTAAAGATAACAAAACGCTTGTTTTTTTGGTGTAATTTTTTTAAAAAAATAATATCGTATCCAAAAGTTATGAACGTTTTAAAAAAAGTGGGGGAATTAACATGTGCCTTGCATGTGGATAGAGAAAGTCAACAAAAGTGGCTATGACTAATGTACCCTTCCACCAATTTCTTTTCCTACAAATTGATCTCAACCATTAAAAGAGAGATCTAAAGGTCATAAATCCTTCTTAACCTTCTTAGATTTCCAACACTATGTAGGATAACTCTCCTCTTTATATATATGAATATATGTGTTAAAGAAGTAAAAAAATGTAAAATGACAGATTTGCCCCTCACGTGAGGGGCACATGGGTAATTTAACGTCAAAAACAAACGGCAGTTATCCAAAAGAACATAATATGCAACAAACACAATATAAAAAGACAGCTAATGTAGTTTTTAACAAAAAAGACTGAAGTAGCAAATTGGTATATAAATAAATGATGATTTGTGTAAGTTTGTCAAAATATAATGATAAAGATATAAAAAATATTATTTAATTAAAAAAAAGAAATAATTATTGTTAGTCTAATTATAAAAACAAAGATATGAAAGATACTTTGAATACTCTTTTCACCTACATAACAAGAAGAAATAAATTGTTATCCAAATTTTGTGTGATAGAAAACGAGTAGTGTGAAACTTTCCTTTTTATGTGAGGCTTTTGAATCATAATTTTTTTCGGGATCTTGGGTTGGGTTGGGTTGACCTAGGTGAATGGTGCAGATTTAATATATATATATATATATATATGGTAGGGTTCAAGAGAGAACTCATTTTAAGTTGAGAACTAGAGAACTACCAAAAAGACAAGGAATGAAATTTTAAATAGGAGGGGTAAAATTAGAACTTTAAATATAAAAATCTTAAAATATTTCTATCTTTTGCATACGTTAATATTATTTAAAAAAAATTACACCATTAGATCAAGAATTTCTTTATCTTTCATTTGAGTATAAATAACGTTATAAAATTTTTTTTTCTAGTTTTTTTAATTTCCATACTGCATATATGTAATATTGCGAATTTGTACTTAATTATATTTTTCTTTAAACGTTATTAACTTTTCCATACCTTATTTATATTAAAAAAAATTAAAAATCACATTTTCGTTTTTTCTATACTACATATATGTAGTATCACTGTACTTGATGCATTTTTTGAATTGGCCAAATAGCTCGGGAGTTTAATAATTATTTAAAGTGTACATACGATCTCAAATGACCAGTAACAAAGTTCATAATATTCCATATAAAAAAACTTATTACAAATGAAAACAAAACCAATACTTATACTATATCTAAACATAAAGATAATAATAAACTAATAAATTAAAGATAAATATAATAACAAAATAAAATAAACCTGAAATTCAAACTATAAGATAACAATGCATCAATATTGCATATACTACATATATGTAGTAGTATGATACTACATATATGTAGTATACGATACTACATATATGCAATACTATAAACTTTAAAAGAGGATAGTCAATACGGTGATGTTATACACATAAGTTACATGTAAAACCATTAAAACTACCTAGCTTTGATAAAATAAGTTAAATTATTTTTTATTAGAAAACTAACTCATTGATCTTTATTCTATTTAATGGACGAACCGGTCTTCTCTACTTAGATCATAATTTTCTCTTTCCCATTTACTCAATAATCGTTATTCATTTTAATAAAAAATTACTTGTCCTTTAAAATTCGATTGTACACCAATTTGGCTTTCCAATTCCAACAAACAGATTAACATAACATGACTCTTATAATTGGTATTGTGATATGCTCATGCTGCACATATTCATACCACATCACATAACGTGGACCAAGTATTTGCTAGCAATGTGAATACGATCATATGAGAAAAATCTAAATTTAGAATTAAGGCATGACGGTGTTTTTTTTGTTATGGTATCATCGAAATCAATATCAGGGAACTTTTGTTATTTTATCAAAGTACGTAGTTTTGATGGTTTGTCATGTAATTTAGATGCATAACAACACCATATTCACTTTCCCCAATTTAAAAACATATAATATCGTATACTACATATATGAAGTATTGAAATTAAAAAAACGAGAAATTTTTATTTTTTTATAACGTTATTTATACTCAAATAAAAGATAATGAAATTCTTGATCCAATGGTGCGAAAAAAAATTTAAAAACTTAACGTATGCAAAAGATAGAAATGTTTAAAGATTTATATATTTAAAGTTTCAAATTTGCCCCTCCACTTTAAAATTCCATCTCTTGTCTTTTAGTAGTTCTCAAGTTCTCAACTTAATATGGAGTTCTCTCTTGATCCCTCCCCTATATATATATATATATATATATATATATATATATATATATATATATATATAGATTGGAGATTTTCTAAAAAGGCTTAAAACTTTAAGAAGTGTAGGAAACATTAAAAAACAAACACGTGTCCATGATGAGGAAAAAACACGGAGGGGCATCTTCGTCTTTTTATACGTATGGTGTTGATTTGGAAATCCCGGTATCTGCACGATGTTCAGTTATGGCGTTTTTTTGACATTTATTAATTACGAACATCCGATCATGGTGACGTTTTTTAGACGTTTTTCGTTTTTAATTTTGAATCCATAATCATTCATCTATGGCGAATACTGAAAGCGATAATGTTTTTGTTTGTTTTTGACGTTTTCGTTTACTAATTACGAACGTCCGATCAATGTTTTTGACGTTTTCGTTTATTAATTACGAACATCCGATCATGTATGGCGTGTTTTTGACGTATTAATCATTGTTATGACGTTCTCATTCGACTTTGGTGTTTACTCTGTTGCAGGTAAGTTATGACGTTTTTTTATTAGTTAATTTTTTCAGCTGGGTGGTGTTTTTTATACAGTCAGTCGTATGCATGGTGTTGTTATACACATGGTGTTTAAAACGCACATTGACAAATCTACCCCCGATTCCATCTCGCGCATAACCAAAACATCAAAATAATTACAAAAATGCCACCGCGTCCATCTGGGCCGTAAAACACCATAATCCGACGTCCCAGATTACTTCTTAGGCTTTTTAGAGTTTTTTGCCTTTTTAGAAAATCCCTCCCCTATATATATATATATATATATATATATATATATATATATATATATATAGGGATCCATTCAAATGAGGACACTTTTAACTTGAGAACAACTTAGGAACAACTTTAACTGTTGTATTGATTATAATATAAATTGACCAAAATGCTTATAATTAACCTAATTTTAACGTCTATTTAAAAAATATATGATTTGTGAAGTCGTTTGTTAAGATGCATATATGCACCCACATTACTTGTACACAAACACACATTGTGGGTGCATATATGCATTCTAACAAACGACATTACGAATCATATTTTTTTTAAATAAATGTTAAAATTAGTTGAATTATAAGAATTTTGGTCAATTTATATTACAAAAAATTCAACAGTTTGACTTCCTTTATGATTCGTTAAAGTTGTACTTTTTGTACTCAAGTTAAGAGGTGTTCTCATTTGAGTGTTCCTCTATATATATATATATATATATATATATTACTAGATTAGTGCCGCGCTACGCTCGGGAATACAATTCAAGTGATGCTTTTAAGGATGTTCATGAATGTTTCATTCAGTTTTGAGACAAAACCGTGGTAAAACGGAACACATGATATATTTTAAAAAAATTAGATTTTTAGTATAGCAATATTATACTCAAATTAAAAAGAATAAAGTGCTTAGTTTTATGGTGTAGTTTATTTTTTTTTTTAAAAATCATATAAAAAGTTATGTATATTTATAAAACACTAAGGTTTTTAATTGTATGTTATTATTAACTTTATCCATAAATTTTATTTTTAAACCCTATCAAATATAAACCGACTCACGTACACCCCTTGTAGTAAAGGGCTAAAAATATAAATACTCTTAAATTTTTCAGAATTTTCAAAATATTAGGGGACCAAAATGTAATTAGATTTATTATAATAAATTTTATATACATATTTTAAAAAAATCATTATTATGAGATAATCTCTCAAATAATGCCACATAAGCTAAAAGATATGAAAAGATGCCACATATGATTTTTTTGTTTTGCTATATTATATAAGGATACCGTATTTTATTAGTGTATTTATCATTTTTTTGTTAAATTTTTTTGATTACTTATGTTCGTCGTATAAAATTATATACTATTCATTTCAATATAAAATTTAATATTATCCATTTTAATATAAATTTATAGAAATTTTATTTACCGATCAATTCCGTATGAATATACGAGTGTTTTTTTTTTTTTTTTGAACGGCAAAAATTTTATTTAAAGATCACTAGCAAGACGCTAGGATCAAAAATGAGACACGTAAGGAACCACACAATTACAAGGGGAAATTAGTGAAAGAATAAGTACACCATTTGTGCCAAAGAAGATCGACTATTTTCGCCCTACTTTTTAGCCACAAGAACACATGAACTTTGACCTTTTCAACCACGTTTTGAACTACGACCGGCTCCTCGTTGAAGATCCTATCGTTACGAGCTAACCAGATGAACCAACATGTAGCCATTATAATTGCACACTCCGCCTTTTTCTTGCAGTTGGAACCAATCTCGGAATCATTTAGCTCTATGACATCTCTTAAACAATTGACCCCTACTAGGTCCACCCCACACCATTCAGCCACTGCAACCCAAACACTCAATGCAAAAGGACACGAGAGCAGGAGATGAGAAGTGGACTCATCAACCCCTACACATAGTGAGCAAGCCCCTGAATCAATCCCAACCCCTCTCACAATTAATTCCGTTTTAGTAGGAATCCTATCTAATCGAGCACGCCAAACAAAGCATCTAACCTTTAACGGGATCCAATAACACCAAGACATCGGAGATAAATCCGGGGGAAGACGATTGAATTCAAGGATATTACGAAGTGAACTAGCCGAATAGACCCCTGAATCGTCACCATACCAAACCCATTTATCACAAGAGGTCCCAAAAGAGTAGTTACTAATTAGTTCCTTTAACTGCAGCAACTGCGCGACCTCAGATGGTCCATGAGGTCTTCTTTTCCAATCCCAATACCACATGAGGTTCGGTCCCTACCTATCCACTCGCTCTCCCACCTTGCACCTCTTGTTAACTTCTAGCGCAAATAGAAGCGGGAAGACGACCATTAGTGGACTATTTAAGATCCAACAATCACTCCAAAATTTAATCAATAACCCATTTCCAACAGCACCTTTCATTAGGGAGTCAAAATTAATGTTTTCTTTTGAAATGTCTATTTTAGAGTGGATAATCTGCTTCCACCCAGCAGTAATAGCAGCTTTAACAGGAATTACTTGCACTTTCCTTGGTAAATGGTGAATAGCCGAGATAACCTTAGCCCACAATGCATCACTATCAGTTTTGAACTTCCATACCCACTTATTTAACAAGGCAAGGTTCGCATCTTTCAGGCTCCCAACACCTAGCCCACCTAAAACCTTTGGCGCCATCACATGGTCCCATTTAACCCAATGAATACTCGGGGTGTTCTTCGAGCCACCCCAAAGGAACGATCGTCTGATACTCTCCAACTTTTGAACGACCTTCATCGGGACTTTAAACATTGAGAACATATATAGGGGGAGACTTCCTAGAACTGCCTTCACCAATGTTAGCCGCCCACCAAAAGAAAGAGTACTAGCTTTCCACCTTGAAAGCTTGGATTTGAACCTTTCGATCACTAAGCACCAACTATTAATACGACCCATGTTTTGGCCTATTGGAATGCCTAGGTAGTCGAAAGGTAGGGAACCTATTTGACAATTAAGAATCCCAGCAGCTAATGCAAGATCCTGTACAACAACACCAACACCAAAAATATAGCTTTTTTGGAAGTTAATTTTTAGCCCAGAAGAAATATAAAAACAGTTTAATAATTGACCAAGCCTTTGGACATTCGATAGAGACCAGTCACCCAAAACCAAGACATCGTCAGCATACAACAAATGTGAGACAACAGGACCATCAGATGATAATTTTTAGCCCAGAAGAAATATAAAAACAGTTTAATTGTCTTTGATTATGGTTCGTTTATGATTTAAGTAAAAGTTTAATGCTTTAATTCGATTGATGCTTGTATGTGTATTGGAATTGGTTTGATTAATATTATTGTTTCCATTGAATCCTTGATGAGTGTCTATATCATATAATAGGATTTGATTCAATTCATCGACTGTGTGTTATGAATGTGTTGTGGTTAAATGCATGCTTAAAACCATAGGAAACATAATAGAAATCAATCTAATAAAAATATGCTAGCTTTCTAAGAAATCCGTGAGGTGATTAGATTTATTGTTAGGTCTTGTTTGTTTAATTGCTAAGATTTGATATTCGTGAGAATTCGATCTAGGTTATGTTTAGCAAACATGTCTAATAAATCAATTGAATGCATTGAACTGGCTTTGGGTTTTAAACTGTGAGGTTTGAATTCGCATAAGGTCACTTAATCATAATTAGGTTAGACAACCGTGAGGGCGTTTACCTGTTAAACTAGTGTTCGTAATAACTTGTTAGAAAACCGTAAGTTTCTTCTCGAAAAGGGTCGAGGGTCTTATTTTGGTATTTTTCAAGTGAATATCTTTGTTACTAGTTCCATAATCAAAACCTTCGTTTTCAAGTGATAATTGCAACATAGAGGAGCCGAGTCTAGGTGGTTCATTCCAATCACTGTTTTCGTATTCCGTCTTTCGTGCTAGTTTCTATTTTTAGTAATTTCTCTTTTTAGTTAGTTTCCAAATTTAGAAAGTTTCTATTTTTAGCAGGTTACTATTTTTAGCAATAAACCCCCCATTCAAATAATCTTTTATTTAAAGTTCGTGTCTAGTTAAGTAAGGTCTTGTTTAGTTAGTTTAACGTAATATATAGAGTCTGTGGGTCGACACCCGGACTTACGTACGCTATATTACATCCGACCGGTCCACTGCCGGTTGTGTGTGATTTAGTAGTTTGTCTAGGTTTTATAAATATTAAAACTAGGTGTTTTTAGGTGTTTATTTTATATATATATATTGCACGCATCATTATGCATTTAGAAAACAAAAATTTTAATGTACAAACATACACAAACGAACAAACATACACAAGCGGCCACAAACATACACAAGCGCCCACAAACATACACAAACAAATAAAAAAGAAATGAGCTTAATAAACATTAATGAACACAAACAACCAAGTTTAATACATCATAATTCATCCAAAACACAAATGTAAATTAGTAGCTCAGATGTACATTTTTCATCTAAAAAAATAATTCTACCAAAACATTATCAAGTCATCAGCAAAAGACTACAAAGAATACACACAACCTACATGATGAACCATAGTCCGTAAATAAATAAACATAAATAAACGAATAAACATAAATAAACGAACTTATACGAACACACACACACACACATATATATATGAACGAAAATAAACGAACATAAACGAACGAACAAGCGTTCGTGCTCATGTTCGTTCTTTAACTAAACAAACATAAATTTGTTTTCATGTTTGTTCGTTCACAAACAAACGAACTTCACGCCGAACAGTTCATGAACTGTTCATAAACTGCTCATCAATAGCTAATTTGTTAATAAATAGAAAATTTGGACGTCCTTAGCAAATTGGTTTTGGTTAGTAAACTATATATATATGAGACCGGGTAGCACGTTGCAGCGGTTTGGTCACATGGTCATATTTTGAGTATGTGATTGTCACATTCATTGATAAAAAGTTTAATATATGTCTCGTACGTCATGACACAAAGCCATAATGCGTCACATATCAAAAGGCAACAAAATACTAAAAGTTCGAAGTCAAAACGATAACTCAGTCAAATCTAGAATGTTAAAGTCGAACAATATGTCAAAGTAGAATAAGAGACCAAAGTCAAACCATTAGTAAAAGTCGAAAACTACAATCGTAAATATTAAATTTAAAAACAATAACTTAACACCTGATAACACATTAACAAAACACGTGTCATCACGTGAAAAGCCGGTTGGTGCTCTTACTACCACCTCACTCGCATCTCACTCACTAAGCCACTATAGATGATATCTCTTACTACTATTATTGTTTACACACAAAATAAATAAAAGAAAATTGTACATCTTTAAGTACATTTTACATTCATGTATCAATTAACTTTTAAATCTCTTATTTGGTCTTGTCTTAAAACCTTCAAGTCCTTTTTGTACACAACCACTCTCCACTCCACTTTCTTCCGGCACAATCTCCGGGTACTCTTCCACCGGAAAATTAGTCTTGGCCGACTTTCCTCTATAGCGGATATTCGCAATATCGTACGCTCTCGCCGCCTCTTCCACCGTCTCGAACGTCCCTAACCACTTCCGCTCTTTTCCCGGAACCATTATCTCCGACGCCCATTTTCCCGACGGCCTTAAACTCACTCCTCTAAACTCCTTTTTCCTCTTTCTTCTCTCTTCCGCCGGAAAAAACTCACACCCTAAACAGTCCGGTGTTGTCATTCCACAGTTGCTGCATGTTTCTTGCTCCGGTGAATTTGTAGCAATTGCAGAAATGTTTGTGTTTCCGCCGCTTATGATGTACGTGAGTGCTGAAACTATGATGGAGTTTACGTCGGTGGCTTTGTTCATTTTTCATTGAGAAGATTGAGAGCGGTTTTGTTGAGAGGTGTTAGTTATATATATGTTTGTATTTGTGGAGGGAAAAGGTGACGTCATGTGGTACGCTAATTAATTGTCCAGGTGTAAACGGTGTATATGTCGTTAACTTTATGTTGAACGGCCATGTATATATGTCGTTAACTAGCTGTTATATATCTTATAAGTTACAACTCACACAGCTTTAAACTTTCAGTCCTTGTGGTTTGAAACATTTTATTTTTTGACATTATGTTTTATGAAGTTCGTTTTCTTGAGTGAACTTTGGGCATCGCTTTTGTACTAGATAAACCGCCTATATTTATCTATTTAAAAGCCTTTTTTTGTATGCTGGTGAACAATGGCGGATCCTGAACATTTTCAGCACGGGAGCCAGCCGCGAGCTCAATATATTTGTAACACATTTAATTATTTTTCACGGGGGCGAGATCAAAATATATATATAAATTTAAGGTATCGGTGTAAAAAACGGTACTTCGGGACAACAAACTTGCAGGGGCCGGCGCTCCGGTTTGTCTCTATGAGGGTTCGCCCCTGCTGGTGAATGATGCTCAACTTAAGTTATTGATGTAAGGTATCTAAGATTTTACAAAATGGAGGTCTAGAGTTCAAGTTTTAAAAGCAGTGACGGATCCAGAAGTTTTGATAAGTGTGTGTCAAAAATGGATAACCCGAAACGAGTCAGATATATATGTCAAAAATAGATCACACAAAACGGATCAAATAGTGATAACAAATTCAGAAAAATACTAAATTTTAAATGTAAATCTTAACCGGTTGCCGTTCAAAAAAAAAAAAAAAAAAATCTT
Source organism: Tagetes erecta (assembly GCA_030867185.1). Lineage (NCBI taxonomy): Eukaryota > Viridiplantae > Streptophyta > Magnoliopsida > Asterales > Asteraceae > Tagetes > Tagetes erecta. The sequence goes on from CM061487.1 coordinate 96,343,178, forward strand.
AACCGGTTCTTAATTGCTATTGTAAAATATGTAAAAAAAAAATAAGTTAGGGGCTGATTGTTTACCTCTTAATGGTTCAGTTCAGTGTTTAACCATTCAGCATTCAGAGCGTTTGTTTCAGAAAAAAGAGCCTCTGAATGGTTCGGTTAAGTGCTGAATGGTTAAGAGACTGAGAGATGTTGAATGAAACTGAATGGAGCATATGCTAACTTTATACTCATCTGAAGTTCTACCCCAACATCTCTCTCATTGATGGAACCTCTTAATGGTTCAGACCTCTTAACCATTCAGCACTTAATGATTCAGATTTTGTCAAACAACCCTTAGATTGGTCCAACTTAATTTAAGGGTTTAGTTTGATTTTGGTTAATTTCTGATAGCAACTAAAAAACTACATACTTCAACAACTATATCCAAACTATGTATGCTGAGCAGCAAAACTAAAACAATCAAACACCATGCAAAATCTAGATCTACTAATATGTGAGGCTCTTCTAATGTTCGAGGCATTGCGTCAACCTATTCCAAGCAACGACCTCAAATTTCTTGTTTTAAAATTGTTTTTATAGTCTTATGTAGTAATAGCTGTTGCATCAATAAAGATGAACAATTTAAACACTAGACACCAAGTAAATAAATAAAAAAAAAACAAATCTAATACCCAAGAAAAGTTAAAAGTCAACGTGGGATGTTACGGTGCCTCTAAAATATTATATAAATGGGTGCAACCCAAAATAGCATGGAAATTTAGAGTAATATAGACATATATATAGTAAATGTCATTTTTTTTATTGGGGGTGCCTACTCTCCCTGGCCCAATAATACGTCAGTCTATGTTTATCTCGTTATACAAATAATGTTTTCTAGTAAAGTTAGAAGGTTTTCTTATTTAGTGTTAGTTTTCTCTAGGTGAGAGAATAAATGTGATTTGGTGGCCTAATGACCTGTTAATGATAAAAAAATGTCGTTAAAAAGAATAAAATTTGTTGTAAGTTGGCGTGATGCAGATGAAAGCGCCATAAATGATTCATAAACGATTGATAATCAAACTCTCGAACGGAACCAACAGATTCAGGAACAAAGTTCTTATGAATTCAAATTTTATCGTACACTTAGTTCCTAAAGCTCACCAAAACTCTACTTAAAATTAAAGACTAATAAAATAATAGTAAAGATAAACACCAAAAATAAAACCTAAAAATAAAGAATTTCACATTTCAAATTTAAATAAATCTTGGATGCTCATACATTAAGGCATTTTTCCTAGCGTTTTTCCTTAGATAAACAGAGAGAATCAGTCAACAATATATATTTTGTAGTCATCCTTACAAGTAGTTATAATTAAGAACTCTGGTTAGTTGTTTATTGTAACGAACCGGAAATATGTAATTGAAAGTAATTATCAACAAGAAAAATATAAAATAAAAGATATTTGTTGATTTTATTTACGAGGTTTAGTATCAATACATTCATATTTTGTTAAACGTATTATCAAAATAATCAGATTCTAACATGTTAATCAAGCCTCTAATCATCTACTTATCACGGGCCATCGTAAACTTCTTGTGATTATAAGTCTTTAATTAAAGGGTGAAAGTGGAGGGGGTAAATGGAAGAAGCTAAAACTAAGAGGTAGATAGGTAAACATTTGTCGACTAATTAATAGGCCAATATATACAATATCGGTAACGAGCCATCCTACGTTGTTCACACGTGATTGGTCAAAAGTGTTTTCTTTTTTGTTTTTTGTTTTTAATTATTTTTTATCAGCAAACCAACACCCTGAATACGCCAAAATAATCAGTGTGGTTATTTTAAGGTTCCAAAGTGTAAGAGAAAACTTGACTGGTGATGACATATTTGGGGACCTGTCTTTTATGGTAACACCCCGACATAAATTGTGATGGGAGTGGATCGAGCTCATTTTTTGTAGTTTTGGCTTGATTTTTTGGTTGGGGTCTTGGGTTAAAATATAAAAAAAATGTTTTTTATATTAAATTTACATATAAACTACATCATTTTACACACAAATTAACCACACCTTTTATTTTTTCTACTCTCCAAACTAAAAAAAATTATTCTCTCATTAATTCATTCCAATTGCACCATACAAAATGTTTTTTACATAAAATTTACATATAAAATACCTTGTTTGACACACAAATAATAAAATTTACTATTTTTTATATTTTTCATGTATTTTATTTGTATTTTTAATGAAATGTAGGTTTTTAAATTTTTTAATGGAATGTGTTTTTTTAATGTTTTTTAATTAAAAATTGAGTGAGTTTAGGGGATGAAATTGTTGTGTCGTCTTCGATGATTAGAGTTTAAGAGATGAAATGGTTGCTAAAGAAAATGTTATGTGTCAATTTTTAATTGGTGGGTTGTTAGGGGATGAGAGTGATGAATCCACCGTTGTATTTTATGTTTCAACACATTTAGTAATAAGTATTTATCATTGTGGTATATGTATTAAATTAACTTGTTGCTATTTTATCATTATATTGACCCAATAGAATAATAGAAGTACACAACATTCTTATTTCACTATTATATGTTTTCATATATTAATTTTATCAATTTTGAAACCCAACAAAAAAAATAGAATGACCGCAAAAGGACACAATAACGAACAAAAGACACAATGATGAAGTGAGAAGCGTATTTTTATTTTTTTTTATATAACGACAATGGTACTCCTTTAAAGATATTGAAACACTCGGTGAGAAAAAGGCACAATGATGAACAAAGACCAACGACAAGAATTAGATGCAATGACGAACAAAAGACACAACGACGAGCTGAAAAACGTAATTTTTAAAAATTTATTATAATGACATTGATACTCATTTTAAAGATATATAATAAAACGCTCGTTTTTATGACGTAATTAAAAAAAGTAATGCGTATATAAAAATTATGAACATTTAAAAAACTAGTATTTAGCATGTGTCAAAATAGAATGTTAATATCAATATTTATGAGTAACATACCCCCCAATTTAAAGGTGATAAATTTTTATTACACTTTTTATAAAATTTAGATTTTGTAGTTGATGTTTTATTTATAATTTGTTGATGTTGTAAAATCTATAATTTATTACTTAAAAAAGGCTAAGAACAATTTCAAATAATATCTCTGCAACATTATATTGGATTCTGTTTTTAAACTGGTATTAAAAAAAATCTTTTTAAACTCTTTTATTTATTTACAAAACATAACTAACAATATTAAGGTCTAAGAAAACTTTGCATTTCAAATTATTTTTTTGACAACTTCTGTTAATTTTTGTTATCTTATGTATAAATACAATATATTTTTGTCGACTTATATTTTTGAGTTAATTACATAAATAGGTCATGTGGTTTATACAAAGTAACGAGTTTGGGTACTAACTTTTTTTGGTAACAAGTATGGGTATTAATTTTTTAATTTGTTTCACATTTGGGTACTAACACTAACAATCGTTAGTTTTTAACTTGACTCATCCTTACATGGAAAAACCATGAGGGTATAATTGTCAATTTGTGTTTGGGGGAAATGTGGCAACAAAGGACACTAAGAAAACATGTACTAGGCAAGGAGATTCATCAAGTTCTAGGCAAAGAAGTGCATTAGGTTCTAGTCAAGGAGCAGCAGCAGGTTCGGGTGGTTGAAGTGTCCACCTTAGTTTATTTATGTTACTTTTGAACTCAATGTATGGAAGTCTTTTGGAACAATATATGTTTAGGAATTTATGGTCATTTTTATGAATTTAGTTTATGGATGTTTTCCGTTGTTTTAAACTTAGATATATGAATGCTTTGCACAAGCTTATGGATGATTTTATGAATGTAGTTATTTGTAATAGTTATTTCTCTATTTTGTTTATGTTATGTTTGTGTTATGAAGTTAGTTTATGGATGTTTTCATTTGTTTTAAACTTAGTTATATGAATGCTTTACACAAATTGACAATTATGCCCTCATGGTTTTTCCATGTGAGGATGAGTCCAAGTTAAAAGCTAACGATCGTTAATGTTAGTACCCAAAGGTGAAACAAATTAAAAGACTAATACCCATACTTGTTACAAAAAAAAGTTAGTACCCAAACTCGTTACTTTGTATAAACCACATGACCTATTTATGTAATTAACTCTATATTTTTTAACAGCCAAAAGGAATTCGATCATTTCATAACTAACAAGGTGCTAGGTCAGAATATACAATATAATCAAAATATAAAGTTATACAATTGTTTTCATATAAGATGACCCTTTTTCTCTATTCGTGATCCAAAAAACAAGAGTGATTTAATATAAAATTATGTTTTTGGTATAAAATATGAAAATGATACAATAGTAAAAACCAACAAAAGACCTATAACAATTATAAAAACCAACAAAAGACCTATAACAACTATAGCTCAAAATATAAATTGAATTTAAAAAAAAAAGTGATTTGAAAACATTGTTTCCCACATTGTCCTCCTTAAAAAACAAACTAAAAAAAAATCAGCGTTTCCATTGTGTCTTTTGTTGTGTAAAAAATTACAAATGACATTATGAAAGTAAAAAAAATCAATGAAAACGCAGATTTTTTTATTTTTAAAAATTTTAAGCTTGTTTTTTAAAGGAGGATGACGTGAAGAACAGGGTTTCTGAAACACTTTTTTAAAATTCTATTTACGTTGTGAGTTGTAAATTTTTTAATCAATCGACTCGTAATCTCCTTCGATAAAAAACCCTAAAATATAGGTATTGAATTCGAAAAAACTTAATGTTTAAAAAAAAATTAACGACGACATGTTAGTAGCCAAAGTGATAAAAGTTAGGACCCTTACCAACCAATTTAATAATTGAGACCGATAAAATCAAAAAATAATAGTTTATCTTGTTTAAAACCAATATACTAGTTTTAAACGGCTATCACTAAGAAAAAAACCACCATATTTATACAGAAAATTGCATACCGGAAAAAGTATAAGTTACATGAATAATTGGAGACTACAAATAAATATCAATCGTATATAACTCTAAATTCAAAGCTCGGTGACATCGTCATCTGTCACCGACCAATTCGCCCACGTATTTTTTGATTTTAAACTTTTAGGTATTTATGATTTTACCCTTCGACTTTTCATGTTTACGGTTTTGAGTCCTGAATTTGACATATTTACGTTTTTTATCATCGAATTTGACTTATCACTTTACATCTAAGTTTAAATATTTCTATGTTGACATATTTACGACTTTGCTTCCCGGCTTTGACTTATCACGGTTTTGACTCCTGAATTTGACATGTTTACTGTTTAAACCGTTACTCTATGTTGACATATTTACGACTTTGCTTCCCGGCTTTGACATCTAAGTTTGGATATTTCTCCGTCTTTTAATATGCGACTTTACACCATAATGTATGAGACAAAAATTTTTTTTACGTATTTACAACTTTGACCCTACAATTCTACTTTAACAAATTTCTGACATTGACCATCGGTTTTAAGTTAGTTTTAAATTTGACATTTACGTTTGTTATATACTCGTCTTTTAATAAATTCCGCATTATCACTTTGCACCATAACGTGCGAGACATGAAATTTTTTTATCAACGCGCATAAACAAGACTCGACTGTTACAACGCGCGGCCTAACAAACAAAACTAGTTCTTATTCTTAGTTAATTTTAAAGAAAATCGCCATATGAGTAGCTTAAATTGCACTTGTTTTGGAATGGGTCATGAAACTAGCTCAATTTCATATGGTGTTCATTTACGTACTCGATTGTCTTCTAGTTTGTCCACTAGAGGAAGGTCCGGTTGGACCGGCCCCTAGAGGGTTTCCTGTTTAAAAATCCGAGGGACTTTTGGTTCGCCTACTAGATAGTTAATTTTCTCGTAAGAAGTAGGTTTTTCATAATGACAAGAGGATTTTATGGTATTTTATTGGTGGTAGTGTGGCCGTGTTGGAACTGAAAACGTTGTTTTGGTTTGGCATCTTTGCGTGGGAAGCGAAAATGAAAGTCGAACGAATTTAAAACCAAATTAAGATTTTAAACAAACGAGCTGTTTAATAAACGAGCATGTTTAGAAAAAACGAAAGGTTTAAGAAAAACAGTTACAAGAAAAATAACGGTCTCGATCGATCTCTTTTAACAGAACAATCTACAATTAATGTTTGGATATTTTTCTGAAACATAATTATTTAATTATATTGAATAATTTTGAGATTGAGACGGCATAAAAATATCTGTACTAGTGGTACTGTTGTCACACGGTTCAAAATTTGTATCGTAATTAAGCCACGTTGTAGCTTTTCTTTGTTTTAGTTGTAGTTTGATGGGCGTCTCCAGTGCCGCCCGTATAGTACGTTTAAAAGTGCTCTAAGTGTGAACTCACTTTAGCTTGTTATCATTTATTTTTTTTGATTTTTTGAAAGTTATATATTTCTTAAATTCTCGTCATCAATATTTCTTAGTTTCTAATTACATAATATACATTTTGTGTTTTTTTTTTGTTTTGATTTGAGGATTTGTTTGTTTTTTTTTTTTTTTTGAACGGCGACTTTCAATTTTTGCAACCATTCGGTCGCATCCCCCGCAATGAGGAACCCACCACCCCACTCCGGTCAATATGTTGTCTTAACCGGGCCCATTTGACATCGGAATTTGGCTAGGCGTTCAACCGGGAAAACCAATGGGGTTTTTCCTGGAAAATCTCACAGGCAGGGAGGTTAGAACCCTGGACCACCACTGTAAAACCGGGTGTCCTCAACCAGCTAGGCTGGAATCATTAGACTGATTTGAGGATTTGTTGGGGCAGTTATTCACTTTTAAACTGATTTGCGATATGTTAATAATACAAGAATTCACGTTTCTTATATTCACTTATAAATTAATGGTTATTGGATTTAATCACCTTCAACTACTGGTTATTGGCCGCTGTCACCTTTAAGTATATCACTTTGGTCAATATAACTCCCAACTAAACACTTTGGTGTCCGTATCATCAAAAGTTAACTAAAAGTGACTTGAATTGATTAACTTTTGTTGATACGATGTCCGTATCACCAAAAGTTAACAAAAAACTAATCAAAAGTGACTTGAATTGGTTAACTTTTGGTGATACAGACACCAAAGTGTTTAGTTGGGACCTATATTGGCCAAAGTGATACATGAAGCTAGGAGACAGCGGTCAATAACCAATACTTAGAGGTGATTAAATCCAATAACCCTAAATTAACAGTGTATATTGCGGCTTTTGATTTGAGAGTTGCCTGGCTATAGTCACTCACTATTAATCCTATTTATTATAATTAATTAATTCTTCGATACATAAACACGCCTGCCTGCATGGGGTTATTAGAAAGAAAATTCAACTAAAAGCCTAACGGAAGAAAGGAAAAAAACCACTTTTAAAATATTTAACAGATACAAAACACCATTTAATTTTTTTAACAAACAACCAAATGAGAATGAACAAACACACTACGAACAACAAAATATTGAAAATCAATCATATTTGGAAAGATCCCTAAAATTTAATTTCATCTAGCTAGCTAGGCCGGGTCTAAAAAACGGTTGAGCCTCCTCTTACCGTGTCATCGATCTTGCTAGCTAGTGGACTAGTGGTTGTCGTTTTGCATTGCTCCTTGATAAAATTGTTGTTAAATAAAACTCTAGCTAGCTAGCAGACCATTTTCGAGCATACCAAGTGATCGAGCTAACTAGACAGTAAACGATGCATCTTTGGTAACCCGAGCCGGCTCAGCTCTATGTTCTACGTGACTACAAACCAGGTCAAATTGAGCAAACCTTTTTTGAGCGAGTTTTAAGCTACGTACCAGCTACTTGAACAACCTTATATAAAAGGTATATATCCCTTCCCATGTAGGCGTAGATCTAATAGTATACGTTAATTATAGGTGGCGTCTTAATTTATAAAACTAAGATATATTATTCAATTCGTATAATATATTATGATTAAGTAACATCTTCTCGTCCACCTTAGTTTTGGCTTCCTTGAGCAACATTTTCCATTGGAAAATTGGTCTTAGCGTTCCTTCCTCGACACCGAATGTTGGCTATATCGTAAGCTCTTGCAGCCTCTTCTGCGGTCTCGAAAGTCCCCAACCACTTGCGTTTTTTCCCCGGAAGCATTATCTCCGCAGCCCATTTCCCCGACGGCCTTAAACTCACCCCTCTATACTTCCTTGATCTCTCGTCAGTACCATCCGCGGTACTAGTAGTTGTGTGTAATAATAAATCACACCCCAAACAGTCATCTGGAGGCATTCCACAAACGCGACATGTTTCGTGTTCATGTGGAATCTCTACGATCACAACTCCTCCGCTTGGGCCAACGTCGTTACTGCCTCGTATGACATTGGTTAGTGCCGAAACTATGGCCGAATTTTCGTAAGTGGTTTCTGGGAAAAATGAGGGATTATTGTTGTTGTTGTTGTTGTTGTTGTTCATTTTGGTTGGAGAATTGAATTGAATTGAATTGAAGGGTTAGTTTGCTGTGACCAGCTAGCTAGCTAGCTTATATAGTTTTCATATGTGGATGAAGAAGCCAGGAATTAATGTAGGCTAGCTTTTTCATACTTTAATTCCAGCGTATTTTGTATATAGTTTGGGATGAACAAGCTTGGAAAATGGGGCTGATTAATTATGTTAGGACTTATTTTTGTCTCTTGCATGGGAATGACGTTTGCCACATTAAACTTATATTGCTCATCTACTATTTTATAAATTCACACCCTGTTTTTTTGAAGGTTTTTACTATAGGTACTTGAAGATTTTAAATACTAGAAATTAAACTAATATAAATTTGGTTGAGTTATAACTTTTTGGATTATTAGATTTTAATAATCTCAACTATAGTGTATTGGTCGGTATTAATACTAACTTAAGAAATTCCTGGTGGCAGTCCCACTTGTAAATTATTTTTCTCTACCGAGCCTTTTGTAAGCATGACACAAAAATGGTCGGGTAAAGTTTTTATGAGGCACAAAAATGGTCAAGTAGGTTTTTTTGAGACACAAAAATGATCCGTTAGAAAAGTGTCGTAGACGAAAATAATTTGCAAGTTAGGACTGCCGTAGAAAATTTCTAAAGTTGAAACTAATATCAGCTAATACACTAAAGTTTGATTATTAAAAGTCAATAACCCTATAACTTTTGGTGGGGTTTATACGTTTTTTATCCATTCAATATATCCTTCTCTAAATTTGTATAATTACATATTTTTTCTTTAGAATATAAATTCTATAATACAAAATATACGATGTTCTTATATAGAGAGATTTATACAATTGCCTAGTTTTTTTATTGGTAATAATTATATGTTAGTAGATAAACTTAGTAAGTATGTTTTATGTTGTTAATTCAAAGGTATTTTTACACTTTGTAGTGATATAATGGTCATATTGGACTACAATGCTCTTGTATGAGAATACAATTCTTGTTAGGTATTCATTTTAGTAATATTTATACGCTTTTATGAGTTGTTATATGAGCGTGAGTAATATATGCCGGAGAACGTTAACTCTGACGTGCTTCTGATATGACGGTGTGAGCGGCGTGATCACACCGTGTCTAAGAACACTGGCGAAGCATTATGGAGATGTAGGAGGGTCATGGCCCCCACACTTTTTTTTCGTCCTAAATGTTGGTCGGTAGTTGATTTTTTATATGTATATTGGGTTTGGCCCCCCGAAACAAAACCCTTTAAGATTTGGTCCCCTGAAACAAATTAAGCATTTTAAGATTTGACCCCCTATCCTCCAAATCCTAGCTTCGCCACTGCTACGATCGACCTAAGGTTAGAGCCTAGGGGTGACTCTTCGATGATGAAGCCAAACATGAGTCATCTTAGTTTTGAAATAGGTTATCCTGTTTTTTTCATTGTTTTAATGAAAGTACGCAAGTCTTGAAATTTCGATTTGGCTTCAATGACATTATGATTTTGGAAAACATTATACATCAATACATAATTATATACTCTCATATTCCAAATTTCACATACGTGTTTTGTGAGACTCCCAACCAACGATCACCATGTCTCCGTAATGATGTGGTAGCTAGGAACATTCTATAACAAAAACTAAAATACTAATCTAGATTCGACCTATACAATCAAGTTAAAATTATAGACATCCTTAAACTTAAATCACACAATAGGCGACTCTACATGTCAATGTAATATAGCTCTAAGAAAACCGAATATCAAACCCTAATTAGACACTAAAGAATAACTAAAAAATTAATAAGCTAATGAAAAAGAGTTTAATTAGATTTTGAGGGAGGGGGTGTTCTATAAAATCTAAGAATAGACGAACGCTAGGAATTAGAAATCAAGCATGGAGAAAAGCACTACATATGTATTAATTATATATGTTTGTGAACCTCAAATTTCTCTCGGGTATGGTTACTATGATGGAACTAGGATCTAAAGATGTGAAACCTAAAAAAACCTAATGGATCCCGGATCATGCTCTAAGTGTGGCCAGAAGAACACCTAAATGACGTGTGAACTCGCCAGTTAGTTGGATTACCTCTCAGTCTCACCAACGATACTAAAGTATCCTAAGGACATCTCATTTCTCGATTGCACTATCTCAATATACTAGAAGCATACGAGGTAACTTGAAAACTATGATTTGGCATAAAATGCAATGTAGCTAAGTTATACTAGGGAAACCTCTTCTCGGACCGTTTACACCTAATTACCTAATCATAAGGACAATTTTGACTATCTCTTTTATCTTTTGATTATTATTACCATGGATTATGTCGACCTAAACCATAAAATAATTGCAAACACAAAGCATGCAAACTAAAACTTATCAATTACTAAAGTCCTTCCTTTTATCGAGTGGTTAATATACAGGGTAAACCAGGAAATTTGAGTAGTATTACGGGTTATGACAGACCCCATCATTTGTTGTGATCGAGCCAAGTGATGCAAATTGTCCTTTAACATGACCATTGATATTGCAATAGTAAATAGTTAGCTCAGTCTCAACATGCGAACATAATACGTAATCTGGTCTTGCAAACCAACCGGACATAATTAGTAATTTACTTTATCATATAATTGTTTTATTTCAATTATGGACAACTTAACTCTTTGAACTCACCAACCTTGTGTTGACACTTGTTAGTATGTTTTTCTCATGTAATTAATGACGCACCAGCATAGTAGGGCATGTATGCATTTGTAGTCATTAACTTATCATAATGTCAAATGAATAATAACTTTTGGGTTTAAACTCTTGGTTTTCCGTTAAGCACATGGGTTTGTGTACGGGTTTTAATAAATGCTTCCGCTGAATTACTAAACTTATTTTTAAATCTTGTACTTTGATTTTATTACTTTAATCAATTGGATTTATTAAAACGCTAAGTCTGTAACTCGTAACAAGTGTAATGAAGTCGGCACGTTAATGTTACAAATGAAGTCGGTAAAAACTTTGTAGCCATAATGCATGACACGTGTCAAACTAACGAATCGCAAATGTAGAAGTTGAAAAACGTTCTTAACGCATGTAACGGAGTAAAAAACAACTCTACCTTCACGATGCACGGTACGTGTCGGTTTAAAAAACATATCAATTAAGACCTGGATGCCGCATCGTGCGACCCAAGTCACAAACCTAGTTACTAAATATATGCGGATTGAGGATTACTCAAATGCGCTTTTGAAAATTAGAAAACTATATAATTTATGAGGCCAGTTGAAGACTATTTTTCTAGAGGACATATGGGGTAATCCTTTTTTGGGGAAACTTGCTTGCCCATCCGTCCGTATGCACAGGAATAAGTTAGCAGTAAAACGCATCCGACTTAATTAGGAATCGAACTTGTGCTGTTATAAATTTCTCTTTATTGTCTCTATGTCTTTCTCAGAATGTTAGTAGTGAGAATAAAACGTGCTTTCGAAACTTAAAAAATTTATATAATTTATGAGGTGGTTTCTAGGTCTTTCATATGTTACTACTTACTATTTTTTTCTTAATAAGTATGCTATGAAGTATGAACATATACATAGATTTTTTATAGAAACATTCTTTTTACAAACCCACACTAGTTATTTCTGCAAATAGCCATAAAAAGGTATTTCTATAAATAGAAACACAATACCACTAGACCACTAATTCACAATTATGTATATGTATATGTTATTATCTGCTTTGGTGGGACCAGTCAAAATTAAACTCTAGACAGCAAAAGCCAGATATATGGTTTTAGTTTTGTCTGCGCGCACATGGAACACATTTGGAATATGCACGATGAAAGCATTTCTAAATTGTCCACGTTATAATGTATTTGTAGCAGATTTCGTTGAAAAAATGTCACATAACCAACTTAGGCATTTGAAAATTGTTGTAAAAAATCAGTTAAATCAAAGAAAATTATAATTAAATAATCATAACTTTTAACTATTAATCGCTAGTAATCTCAACTTTAAAAATTGTTATCACATTTTAATTTTTATACTATTTTTCTCTCATTTAGCCTCTGTTACAAAAATTTAATCCCGTTAAGTTTATTCCAATTTCAAACTATTTTAGGGCTTTGATTGATAGGACCTAGGATACAGGTTGATTGATGTAAACTTACTTCGAATCGGTGTTCAAGACGACGAGACAATTCTTCAATCGGGTGTTCAAAGATATGACGTTTAATATAAAACGGTCTTCTATCCATATTTTGCATTTACAAATTTAGTTTGTTATATTATATTATGAAGTTTAATTTAACTACTTAACTGAATTTTCTTTACCAAACCGTTAAATAAAATGACATTGTTAAATAGTTGAAAATAATTAAGTTAATGGTAAAAGAAATACAAAAGATAAAAAAAAATGATCGATTAAATAAGAACAAAAGAAGAAAAATCTTTTAAAAAGAGGGGGGAAGGGGGGGGGGGGTTGATTCAGGTTTGCGTTGAAAGGGGTCAATAAACCCAGGAACCACAAAGCCCGAAGTCTTGTTTGCGGTTTATGCCTGCTTTCTAGTATAGTGTTAGGTTATTCTAAAAAGTTTAGAAGGATTATTAATTGTTAAATCTAAGATTCAAATGGTTATAAAATTACGGTTGCATAATGGTAAGTATTTAAAATTTTTAATAATTGACTTAGGGTATTTTTATCTTAGTTTATTTTTAAGCTCTAATGTTGATAACTAACACTTGAATCAAGAAAAAAAAACGAGAAAACCAGAAGAATTATAGAGAGAAACAAGAATTAATTTATAATATTTTTCATTCATATCTTTAATAACTACATTATCATTATACTTATAGCATACTCAAATGACTAGACCCACTATTTGCTAATTAAAAGGACATTACCCACTACTAAGAACATGGACTTGAAATAAAACTAAACTAAATCTACCCACTCTTGATCATTACGTGCGGAAAGATGGGATCCATGACATGCATAGTAGACTTGTACCCGTTGTTGTTAGACCGGTACATAACAAATGTCTTCTTTAAATGCTTATAACTTTTACTTAGAACGCTATTTTTAATAAAATACACATTAAAGATAAGTGTGTTTTTTATTTAAAACACATATAGTGTTAATATATCAAATGTAGCTCATTGTGTAATATTAGTTAGATCCTTGTGTAATATAGTGTCACCGTGTTATATATATATATTCATCAGATTATTGTGTAATACAAATTATTGTGTAATAAAAGGTCCTTGTGTTATATTTGTCATACCGTTGTCCCTTATGCTGACTAATGTGTTTGTTTTTAAAATAAAAATTATAAATAACAATGTTGAAAATGTATATTTTAAAGTTTTCCGGTTCATTACGTAATCTTGATCATGTCATTTGTAATATCCCTGACCCCGTCAAGGTATTTGTTGTGTTTAATGTTGAGCATATTTGATTCTAATGTTGGTCATTGATTTTACATTTTGTTTAATGTTGATCGTTGTGTCTAATGTTGATTATTATGTTTTTCTAAAATGATATTTTTGAATATAATAATGTAGAAAAATGTAACTTTTTTACGTTTTCAGTTCATTGTATAATCCTCGTCAGTTTAGAAGATTACATAATATCCAGACAAAATTACAAAATGAGTTGGAAGAACGTGATTTTTTTGTTTTAATCATATTCGTACTATACACGTTTTAAGGATAAAAAGTTCTCAATTTTATGATTGAACTTTCTTAAAAAATAATATTGTTGTATGTAAAAGTCATGATACTATAAAATAAAAGAGTAACATTATCGATATTACCCTTCTAATTTTTAAGGGTGCCCCAAATGTAATTTCAAAAACCCTTCTTACACTTTCTAAACTAATTAGACTCTAAAAGGGAACTCAACACCTACCATGCTAGATAGCTGAAATAAATAAAATATAAAAAAAAACCCACAAGAGCCTCACTAGTTAGGGTTACGAAAAATAACCAAAAACCAAATCATGAGTAAAAAAGTGTGCTTTTAGTTTTTAGCCGTATCTGAATCATGAGTTCAATTAGTGCTTCCAAAAAATTGTTTATTTGGGTAACAAAATTGAATTCAAGCGAATAATAACTTGTTTAACGGATAACCGAATCAAGTAAATCGGCTTAATCAGCTAAATTTGGTCGCCCCTATCACTGGTCACGTGTTTATAGCACCCCTCCACATAAAGCATACTTGCTTAGGGCGCACAAAAAATTTTAAAAAATTCTCTTACATTATAACCTTTTTTTATATTAGAAAAAGTTATCTCAATTAACATGAAATAATTGAAGTTATTTGAGCCTATTTTTATTAAAGTAGTTAAAAGTTAATCCAATTGGTTTTATAAGGAAAGTTTTTATAATTTAATTTTTTGGGGCCTAGGGCCTTCTTTTTTGACTCGTGGGCATCGAAATCCTAAGGTCGGTTTTGTTATAGTCAAGGAAATATCTATTTTAAATACCAAGTATAATGACCTTTTAAGCATTTTGGTTCATAAAAATTGCACTGTTTTTATGATAATAGTTCTAGTAAATATAGTACTCATTTCGTCTTATTTTAAGTGTCATAAAACATATAATATAAATTTTAAGATAAAATGAATTATTATATATTTTTAACCTATAAAATGACAATAATGTCAGTAAAATATTTTGTCTTTTAGTCATGTGTTAAATAATTAGGGGTTATATTGGAAATTATACTTTTATTTTTGGAATGGACATTTAAATTGGGACAACAAAAAGGTAAGATAAACATTTAAAATGGGACGGAGGGAGTAACATATAGTATATAGAAGTATTGTTAAAGGTGTAGAGGACGACCCCGCGTAGGGTTGTAAACGAATTAAATTAACATGAACAAGACTTTGTTTGTTAAGAAATATACATGTTCATGAACTGCTAACGAACATTTATTGAACAAAATTTCCCGTTCTTGTTCGTTCATTAAGGAAATGAACATATTTATGAATTGTTCATGAACATGATTAAACTTAATTGAACACAAACAAATGTTCATACACATAAACGAACACAAAGGAAGTGTCATGAACACAAATGATAAACAAACAAATATTAATTTAAGATAAAATATGCATTTTTCAATACGTACAGTTTTTACAAAAAATATAAACGTATCTGACATAATCATCTTAATAAAATGGATACTTATCATACATATATTTAACATAAAAATTAAGAAGTTTGTAGAATTTTAACACAAATTGAAATTTAAATTGTTAAATGAGTGATATATGTTGGCGAAAATGAAGAGTATAACTGGGGTATCAAGTTTTAAAAACAAAACCGGTAAAAAAACTAGCATATAAAACCTTTAAATGAATTAACATAAATGAGCACTTTACTGAACGTTCATAAACATAAATAAACGAGTTCCGCATGTGTTCATGTCCGTTCGTTTAACTTAACAAACAAAATTTATTTTTTATGTTTGTTTGTTAATTAAACAAAACGAACTTTCTAACAAACGGTTCAGGAATTAATTTTTCGTTGAAAATCCAATTAGTTTATAGAACTTCGTCTTATTGGAGTGATTTGACGAGTTGAGTTGTGGATCAATATTTCTGGTCTATTCATAAGTGTCTATCCACTTCACTTCTATAAAGAAAAACTAGACTTCTTGGTTTACGGATTTTATGCTTCTGATTATACTCTTCTTAAATATGCATATGATATTTATTCATTTAATCATATTAATTTGCTACTTTTCGTTTTATAGATGATACTCTTCTCTAGTGTTGGAGCATTTTGTCTTCTCGTATAATCTTAATTACAACTTGCTTTCCAACTTTTAAAGACAAGAACAACAACACAACATCATATCCAGTGTCGGATCCAAAAATTAAATTTTTTTTATGATGTCAGGATTTTTTGGCTCGATCAAATGTTGATGCAAATCTCGATCAAATTTCGGATCAGATAATGGAATTAAACACATTTTCATTTAAAAAACACACGATAAACATTGATGTCAGTGACAATATAACGAAAAATATATTTAAGTTGTTATCTACCTTTATTCATATCTTGAAACCGCTGCATGGCATGTTCAACGTCAACAAATTTTACAAACGCCTTTTTTCAATATAATAAAACAAATACAAGCATCATTCAAATATGTATCACCCGGCCATTTGATCAAATTACTAATGAAATATGTAACTTATCACATATTCACATTACTATAAATCTATATTTAAAACTAACAAGTAAACAACTAACAAGAAATACTAACCTCTTGTAGACTTGTTGATGAATTGAGACTTAAACCAAATATAGATTTTAGTTTCTTAAATGTTGGAGAATGGAGACTTATAATTGAATTATGAATAGATGATGATTGATAAAAGATTGGAAAATGAATTTAGTTTTTTAATTGATTGTTGAAGAATGGAAATGCATACAAGTGGTCGAATGGATTATGAGTCAAGAAGGGATTTTATATTTTTTTAGAACATTTAGACTTTGATAAAACTTTTTTTTCTAAGTTTTGAAAATTGGGTTTGGGTCATGACTTGGATTAATGTTGTAACCGAGTTTGAGCCTAAATTGGTTAATATTTGAATCAAAATGTAACTATCCAAATAAATAAAACTAGTTATCTTTAATAGATTAATTTTTTAATAAAACTTTGTAATTTTATTAAGCTAGTTGGGTAACAGTGTCATATAGTTTTTTTAAAATAACAATGGAGTTGATAATAAAAAAGTATGGTGTCGGACGGAATCTTGGTATATAAATTTACATTACGTGCGCGAAAAAAATAGTGTCGGTCGACACCCATGTCGTGTATGAGTCGTGTGTCTGCCGATGATCATAACCCCACACCACTATAATACAAAAGAGTCTCCTATACATGTAGGGCTACTCATGTCCCAACAATTAATATATAACTCCAAGGGTTTTTTAGTGACAAAAAATATTCTTAGTTCATCTGTGATAGTAAAAGCTTTAAAGGTGAAGGCAGTAAAATGTAAAGAGGCTAAAACATTTGGGGCAGTTTTGTAAGTTATAGTTCACTTAATATAACAGCTACAAGTCAATGTACTACGTACGTACGTACATTTAAGCTATGTGTGTCTTCACATTTACGCCGTCCAAATCTAATAAAATTTCCCGCGTAATTCCAGCCATATATTTAACCAGGTGTCCAAAATGAGTACCAGCATGAACTAAAAGGTTATGTTTGGTTGCATTCACGTACTATGACGCCCCTAGGCACGTACGGGGTGTGCATCGGGTCAAAACCGGCCCACACGAGACCATCGGCTCAGGATCTGTTTTGCTAGCTGTGAACATCATATCAGAGGAAAAGTACGTGCGGGAACTTAATTAAACATTCATATTAGGGATAAGTATATTTTTAACTCTGAGGCGGTGAACTTTTTGACCAGGGTTCAACGAGTCATTCATAGCAATGTTTCGACACCTAAGGGTCAAGGTTTTGTCTTCAGTAGGCTAGGTTTTTCTATTCAAAAGGGGGTGGCGGCACAACTGGTTGCCCGTTTACCTGCCGCCTTGCTGTAAATTCTTTTATGTGTTTGATTAATGAAAGGTGGATCTACTCTGAGTGCTTCGGTCATAGACCGTTGCACCAACCGCCGTTCTAAAAAAAATATTTTTAACTCTGTGAACATCGGCTCCGGACCTGTTTTTACTTTTATGGTCATATTTTTTTAGTCCACATCTTATATATGGTCATTGATCATTTCATGTGAGTGATATATACCAGCTAAATGATTGTTGCTGTTTTAGTCCGCGTTTCTTACTAAATTCACATTTTTTAGTCCACATTTACGCTTCACGGTCTCCACCCTCTGGCCTCAGACAGGTGCATGCTCGGACGACCCACCATCACACGCTCCGACAAGTCGAAAACCACCGGTGCACGCCTTCGATCACGCTTTTACCTTGTAAACGCATTTGTACTTTTTTATAGTATTATTTATAATCTTTTTTATATTAATTTCCAGAATAACTAAGACATAACTTATATTTGATTTCATTATTAGTTTTTTAAAAGTGTGAGGAATTTCAAAAAAACTTCATAATCATGTATTCATGTCTACGAAAATTCCAATATTTGATTGTTAGTTAGTTTTTTTGGCTGTCGACTTATAGGTCGTGGTCATGAGATAAGTAGCGGACTTGTCAGATGTGAATAATGGATGACTATTTGAAGTCTTGAAACGTTTAGAGTTGATGTGTGATTAAAACAACTGTTTATTTAGATATTTTTACTTTGACTTCAATTGTTTTAAGATTTTTTTGTTAGTTGCTTAATATTAAGACTAATTTTGGATTGAATGAAATGCAAAAAAAAAAAAAAACAAAATTTTTGGATATTTGGATACTATCCGAATCCGTATCCGAATTTTCGGGTATCCGAAATCCGGATATCCGAAAGGTCGGACTCGGATACGGATAGTGAAAACCACTATTTGAAAATTTTGGATATCCGAAAATCCAGGTATCCGAAATCCGGATACCCGACTTTGAACACCCCTAACCGCCACCACCATGTTTTCCGGTCATCTTTCCCAACTCTTCGACGACTAATAAAAACTCACAACTCTAATTAGCATGGCATTGACGGCTTAACAAGAATGGTGACATTACTCGGGATTTTTAATTGTTACGTAATAGCTGAAGGCATCCAACAATCCAGGTTAGTTTCTATGTGCCATCTTTTACACGTTTTCTAGTTTTAGGCTAAGATACATGCTAAGCAATACTTTTTTGTCGCATGAAATAATAAACTTATGATACTTAGAAAAAGGTTTTATAGTTTTTTAAAGGAAAATTAGTTCACCTATTGACCAGAAGAAATATCCACCAAGAAAATTCTCAGTGGAAATCCAAATTTTCAAACAATTTTTTAAAGAGCCTCTGTTAAATAACACCCAACACCGCTAAGTTTTTTTTGAATTACAAACTAATACTTTAGAGATTTTGATCGGAAGAAGGATACGAGTTGATAGATGTAAAAGTTACATCGAACCAGTGCTCTAAATGACATAACAATGGTTCAACTAATGTTAGTTTTACTGTATCGTAAAATCGTTTCATCGTTTGGAGCACCCGTTATTACATCAATCCATTCGTTTCCTCATTCTGATCAAAAGTCTTTAAACATTAGTTTGAAATTCGAAAAACACTTAACTCAATGAGAAGACATTAGAAATGATGTTTTACTATTAAACACGATTAGACATATGATCTATTGGTAAGGTATAGCTTATGTCTAATGAGAAGACTTTGGAAATGAGTCAAAAAAAGATTTTGATATTATGAAGGTATTAAAGATATGGCTTTATGTATTACTAACCCATCGAAACAAGTTTACCTACTTTGCAGATTAAACGAATGTGGTAAATCTTATGTATTTGCTTACGAAAGGCAGCAAGAAATGTGTTTACATGAAGATTATACAACATTGTTCAACACAACAGAATTGCACATCAAGGAATCAAGAGGAATCCACTGACTATATATAGAAGTTTCAATCTACATTCACAAATGATCAACACAAATCATTAAAATGAAATATAAATGAAAGGCAGTATTATACGAGTTGCACTTCATTTCCCTTGACTAAGTTTTGTCTCATCGAGTTTTCTTAGAAAGATTTGTAATGAGACAATATAACCAATGCAGAAGCATTAGATGGAGATAATACGCGCTGCACTCTTTTTACATTAGCTATCGTTTTGTACCACTAGGTTTTCCTAACAAGGTTTTCAATGATACAGCATCACCGAGCGTATGAAGTTAACAACCAATAGGGAGTGTTATATATACATGCCGTTCAAATATATATATATATATACATATATTATTTTATAAATTATTGTTGTTATCAACACCTAATATATTTTATATTTCTTCCACAAGTTTTGTTATCCTATATATATTGCATTATACCCTTTTCATTATATATTACACACTTGAATAATGAAAAACATCTCTTCCTCTTATCCTCTCTACATTTCTTCTATGTTCATATAGGGGTGTACGCGGTCCGGTTTTTACGGTTTTGGGATAAAACCGTAACCAAACCGTTACTTGCGGTTTTTCACAATTAAAAACCAAAACCGAACCGTTTAAAGTAAAAAACCAAACCTAAACCGAACCATACGAGCGGCTTGGTCCGGTTTGGTTTCGCGGTTTGAGCTTTATAGTCCAAGTTTAAAAACTCTAAATAACGTCCCAAAATCTTATAAAATTTCAAAAGTACAGTTATTGAAAATTGATTATATATCTGAATATCGCAAGATTACCTGTGTTTTAACAATATAATGATAGATGCTTATATTATATATATATATATTATATTTATTGATAGATATCATATTATATATATATATATGATTGATATGCTAGTTATGACCTACTTGTGACAACCCGACTTTTAGGACCCACCTTAACCTTAGTTATTATAGATAATTATTTTATTAAAAACATGATTACTTATGACTACTTTAATTGAACATTATTTAGGTGCAAACAAATATTTAAGAGACAAAATATTATTTTAGTGATACTCGAATATTATTTGTACACGTGTATTTATTTATGATTAGGTGATTACTAGGGTGCCTTATATTAGACTAAGTAAAACCATTAGAGACAATAGTGAAATAATGCTTTAGTGCAATATTATTTTTAGTAAGCAAACAAACATACAAAGATACCCGACACTTATACTATGAAATTAATGGGTTAATATTAATATGTCAAAACATAATGAAAACTCCATATTATAAATATAAAATGTCATTTAACTTATATAATACCAAACAAATACCCATTAAAAATACCATCAACTCGAATCAAACCCCACAAAATTTCCAATACATCTAAATATAAGTGAAACAATAAAAGAAATGTAAAATTTATGTAAACATATATATACATGTACGTGTCTTACATACACACACAACATACAAGTATAATTTTTATAAAAACATTTGAATTATTAACAAGTTTCAAGACCACCACCCCATTTGACCAATACTATCACTTTACTTAACTAAATTGCATAACCCCCTATATTTTCTTTACTTGTTCCAGCCATAACACACTTCCCAACACCTACTTTCTTTGATTAACCCAAAACTACACACCACCTCCCCATAAAAATACCCTAACATTACCATCTTAACACACAAACACTTCCTATCATCTAATATTTTCGGATTTCTCTCTCCCTCCCCAAAAATCACGAAACACACACAAACACACACTAAAAACCACCAAGAAATCTCCATCCATGGCAGCCCCAAGTGATTTGAAGAGTTACAATCGAATATAAGGCTCCAAGGTAACCAAATATGACGTTTCTTTAACTTTCTACACTCCTATGTTCAAAAACTCTCATTCTCTTGCTTAAAACAGAAACTTCCAGCAGCTCAAACGAATCCTCTAAGTTCTTTAACCATCCTACAAGTCGGTTTCATCAAGTGCTAACTCGGATCAAGGTTTGTACATGGCAAAACACCCTAAAAACCTTCATTTCTACACTAGTTTACACCATTTAACACCTTGTTTTGAAACCCTATAAAAACCCACGAAATAAAACACTTAAAAACAGTAAATAAACTTGTCTTTAACATGGTTAAAAGATATAATAACTCATGGTTTGGTTTAGTACAAAACTATGTATATTACATTGATGTAAATAGTTGTTTTGAATACTTAAAAACCCAAAAACGAAATGAACATGAGCACCAACATAACTTTCAGATTTGAAACTATAAATGGGGTGGAAATATTATATAAAAATCGTGATGCAAGTTAAGGAGGTAATAAGATTTGATAAACGGGTGAAACGGGCGAAAACCGAGCACCCGATAAGCCTTAAAACTACAAATTTGCACAAAACATTATGAAACTTAACTTTTATTATTTCCAGGCCTTTATGAATGTATTTTAGCCATAGAAAATAAGTTTCATGATTTATTGCTTTAAAATGTATTTTCTACAAATTTATTAGTGAAAATAATCACTAAAATGTACATTTTCATAAATAAATTCTAATAATTAATCAAAAAGGTTAAAAATCACAAAGTTAGTATTTTACAGTAGCATATGACTACTAAAACATATTTTTGTCATAAAAAGTGGGAAACCATATATTTTACCTTACGGTTACGGTTAAAACGTGTTTTTAACGGTTTTGTGTAAAACTTGAGATTTTTGTACTCATAACCTAAAAACTTATTATTTACAGATTATATACACTAATGTGAGCCCATAAATCTAATTTTTGAAGTCTTGATTCAAGTGGTTGAGAAAATGGATTTTTAACGCGTGATATGACGGTTTTACCGTAACCGGTAAAACCAAAATGTATATTTTTATAACATATAAACTTTTCTGGAACCTTTGGTTATAATATGACTCAAATAAGTATATTAGACTTATAAAGTATGTGTGGACCCTTTTTGGGTCAAGAAGCGATAAGATAAGAAACTTTTGGGTTAAAAGTGTCATTTTTGAAACTTAAGGGACTAAAAGTGAAATTTCTGAAAATCTTACTGTTTTGAAACTAAAAGTTTATAAAAGTCACTAAGAATCAGATTACAAAAGTTATGGTTAGAAAAACTTGATTAGTAATGAACTAAACCTTAAAAACGTGTTAACTACGTGTGTGTAACGATATAAATTAACGACACCCGAACCACATTATCTAAAACGAGTATAATATTTGGGGCCGATTTGTAACTTATAGAACAGGTTCATCTAATGAAAATATATTGATAAGCAATAAATATTAAGAATCCAAAATTCTAAGACTTTTTAGTTTAAGAAACATTATTTTTACAAATCTTGACAATAACACCGTAAAGTGAAAATATTTGAATACGTCACACATTTAGAGGTGCACTTGGGTATATAAGATCTTATAGATTGAAAACTTATGAATACCTCACATTACGATAGGTTGCTAAGAAGCGAGCTCGGACTTATTTGCTATTTATGACATTTTGCTATATTTACAAGGTGAGTTTCATGAATCCCTTTTTACTTAATGTTTTGGGATGGAAGCATGCTATTTTTAAAAGTTTTGAAGCTTATTTATTTGATATGTTATTTTTGATTTATTTGATGTGCTATTTGTGATGTATCTGATTCTATCTGCTAAATTATTTACACGGTCATTAATTCTATCTTTGGGGTGGACCGCTTGTTTATATGGGTAGTACTACTTGGGGAATCCCCCACGCGCAGTGCCTACTTGCCATACACCAATGGCGTTAGAGGTAGGGTCCGCACTGAGATCCTGCGGGGTCGTTCGCGGCATGTGACAGGTTTTTGAATGAGACGAGTGTTCTTGCACTAGCAGAGTGGGAACATGTATTTGGGCTTAGTCCCGGCTCTTTTGGTATTTGATGAGGCACAAGCCGGGCTAAGTACAGGGTTGATTGTGTAACATCACGAAACATTATTTCATTGTGTAACATCACGAGACAATATTAAATGTTGTTTCTTTACTTTTTATGAAAACCTCGAAACTGATATTTATGATTTATTACGGATTAAACCACGTTTTACAAACAATTATATTTTGAAACATAAACTTGAAACTCACCAACTTTTTAGTTGACCCATTTTTCTTTTGAGCATGTTTCCAGGTATTTGAAGTTGGACTTAGCTTGACTATCATTAGAGGAAGAAGCCTTAGAAGTCAACCTGTTATGATGGCATTACTATTTCACCGTCTAAGCTTAAAAGACAATTTAATATTATGTATTTTGGATAAGACACCTGTTGTTTGATTTTTAGAAACACGTTTTACGTCCTTAGTGGACGAGACAAAACTTATTTTTATATATGTAATGAAGTAATGCCATGCTTATTTCCTTTAATCTTTGGTTTATTAGAAGTACGCTTCCGCAACTTCGTTGATTATCAGTCGTCACACGTCACCCGCCTAACCGGGGTGTGACACTACTTTAGCACCAACAAACTAATACATGTTATAATATTTTACTTACAAGAACTCATATATGAGATCTAACATATACACACATATACACACACATGTTCGCATACGGTCCGGTCCGGTTTTTTACAAACGGTTTTTGGTATAAACCATAAACCAAACCGTTCATAACGGTCCGGTCCGGTTTTTGACGAACGGTTTTTTGGATAAACATAAACCGACCGCGAAACCAAACCGATGAACGGTTTGAGCGGTTTTGCGGTTTGAAACCGAACCGTGTACACCCCTATGTTCATAGGCTATTAGGCTATTTTTACAAGAGTTTCTGAATTGTTCAATATGAAAGAAACACCATTTTAATCCTTCTTAAACATAACTAGTGAAATTCAGTAGCTCGTGCGTTGCGTGAGCGTTTTGTTTGGCGGCTTTACAAACCAATAAACAAAACAATTATAATAGGCTCGGAACCAACGATTGTACCATGAGACAACTGGATGTTACTCATCATAGCCCATTAACAATAACTAAAAACGAAAACAAACGATAACAGGCTCAGAGAATTTTGTGAATCCAAAAACATTTCGTGCCCGTGACTGCAGTGGGATTGCAAGTATTAACCAACAATCTGTAAAATTCGCCACGCCAACGGAGCATCACTATGGAGTAAGGTGAACTAATCATATCCCATTTTCACCACAACTTCAGACAACAACAACAACGTTTATTTTAGTTGTTTGTAAACTAACATGCTTGTGAAGTGAATTAACGGTGAGATGATTGTATGGTGAGGCCCTAAACAGGTACTTCAATCGTCACTCATTCAACGGTGGCAAATTCATGTTCTTTATATCACAACCATGACCTCGATTCCTCTAATAGTCACAACCACCACCATGAAAAACAACGGAGGAATCCAAGGGTCACCACCACCGCCACAACCATAGTTACCGTCAAACACACCGGGAGAAACAGAGTACAGATTTGTTACAACCAACCAAACACAAACCAAATAGCTCACACAGATCTAACAATCGTCAACATTATCCTTAATACTGAATGGTCACCACCACAACCACAACCACAGTTACCGTCAAATCCACTGGAAAAAAACGGTGTACAGACCTATACCAGTCATAACCAACCAAATCGTAAGAATCACTCATATTTAACAATCATCAACAACATATCGATGTAACAACCAAATCATCAAGAAAATACGGATCTAACACCGTAAATCACTACATGCAAGAACCAACCGTCACAGACCGTAGGCCACATAGATCCAAAGATCGACAACGACAATTGCAAATCATATACCATGCAGATCGAAAGAGAAGCAACCTACCAACAGTCTATAACGGAATTTTGCCAGTAATACCGGAGTTTGAACAACAGAGTGTGCGATGGAACTGCACCACATGATAATACACAATATATGTATAGACACATTTTAAATTACAAATATACCCTCACGATTACTGTTCATTCCCATCACAATTCAATATAAAGGATCATTAGTAGTAAAAATTAAAAGCTAATTTAATTTCAAACTACTCCCTCCGTCTCATTAGAAGTGTCCATGTTACCTTTTTTAGTTGTCCCATTTAAAGTGTCCACTTTTAAAATTTATTAGTAAACTTCCAAATTTGCCCTTAATAATATAAAACAAACAATATGATGGACCCACAATAATATTTATTGTCAAGGGTATTATTGTTAAATGACAAGCAAAAATACCCATCATTTAATGTGCCTAAAACTTTGTGTTTTTCAAACTATGACACTTCTAATGGGACGGGGGGAGTATAACACAAACCTTGATGAATCACCGCCTATATCTCTTTATCCATGTTTTAGTGTGATTGAAGTTGAAGAAATCAATTATGAAAAAAAAAAATCAAATCAAATGAGGATATATAATGAATTCGATTATGATAAAGAAATCGAATCATATGAGATTTTTGATATCAAAAAGCATTCGGTAGATTTTGTTGTTAAATATTGAAGGATGTTTTAATCAAATGGCTTCATCCTAGGAATAATTTAAAAAATTATTTTGCTGTATATATTTAAAAAGGAGTAATGATGAGGTTATACTAAAAATTCGTTTAAATCTAAAAAAGCGTAAAAGTGTGGTTAAATGAACTCCGATTGACATCGTTTCAATGGAGTTGGATCCGTCTTGTCGAACCTTTCAAAAACCTCATTCGGATAATCGAATTAACCTAACCTCTACCTCCTAAAAACCTAAAATCGCTACCCCAAAAGCCTAAACCCCCACCCTCTCACCCCCAAAAAGTTAATCCACCACCAAAAAGAACCAAAATCCTTAAGATAGGGTTCCATCACCATCGGATTACTACTAAAACTTGTACTTTTTGAGACAGATTTAGTTCTTGCAATATAGTCGTAAGAGTAAATTACCTTTTGTACACCTGTGTTTTGTTAAAAATAACCATATGAAATCTAAAGTTTAAAACTGTTTACTTGCACCTAAAATTTTCATTTTTTCATCAATTTGTGTACATTTTACTAACGTATTAAAATTTTTCTGTTAATTTTATATCAAATGACCAAAATACCCATAACATTTAATATTAATAATTTTATTTATGGGCCCATCATTCATGATAAAAAAATTGAACACCAGTTACAAACACATAGACTCTCTCTCTCTCCCATTATCATCATTTACCATCACAGTGGGTTTTTTTCCTTATCTTTAAAATTACATTAAAAAACACTACATTTACACTATATTTCCTCTTTCCTTTCAATTAAATAATACTTTTTAAACATTAATCATTACATTTTACCGTTTCTCTCTCTTCTACTCATATATATTTTCTTAAATTTACCGTTTCTCTCTCCTCTATACATATATTTTCTCTCTCCTTCACTCACAACCACTCAAAATCATTCCATAAAATTTTACCAAATCCACTCACATAATTATACCAACTCCACTTTGAATGCTCTGATCTCCTTTTTTTCAAAACCCATCTCATCATCTACTCATATCCCTTAATTCTTGCCTGTAAGATTCTATCAACTTACCATCTTCATCGTCACCACCACGAACCCCAAATTACCATGACACCAACTCCCACTCGTTGCCTCAAGACCTTATCTCTAACACCACAACCCCTCAACCTTCATTTCCTCCACCACTGCTACATAAACACTCACAACAACTAGTTAGGTCTGCCACCATCTCTTAACCATAGCCACTACAATAGTCATCATCGTCCCCGTTTAATCGTTTGAGTGATAACCGGATGAATAAAAGTGGATTTTTTTAATGATAGAGAAAGATATGTTGGGTCGTGAAGATAAAGAAGATAAAGAAGAAACATCACACAAATCATCTAATCAAACAAAATACGATGTTGTTTTTAATTGATGATCAAATTGAAATTATTTGGGTACCCGCAAACCTAGAATAAATGTATAACTTAGAGCTTTGATTTTAAGTTTCAGCAAACGTATGCAGTTGTGTTGGGATTTGGATGGGATTGACAAGTTTCCAGTGAAGACAAGTGTGGCGGTGTGGGTTCCGGCAATGAGGCGGTGGTTGACTGGTTGGATAACCAAGAGAGAGACATAGTACTAGAGAGAAAGAGAGAGAGAGAGAGAGAGGGAGGGAGAGAGAGGGTATAGATAGAAAGGTATATATAGTGGGTTACTTAATTTTTTTCAAAAAAACTCACTAGGGGTATATTGGTCATTTCGTATAAAATTAACAGAAAAATCTAAATTTATTAGTTAAATGTACACAAATCAATGAAATAATGAAAACTTAGGGTGCAAGTAAACAGTTTTAAACTTTAGGTTTCAGATGGTTATTTTTAACAAAACACAAGTGTATAAAAGGTAATTTACTCTAGTCGTAATATTATCGCGAAAACGAAAGTACCAACAACTTTATAAAAACCCTATTGTAGCAAAAAAACAGGTAGCAAATTTATTTTTGACAATATTGCGGCAACTTTAGTTACAAAAATTTTACAAAACTGGGTGGCTGTAACATTTACAACAACTTAGCCACAAAACTAGTTTTTTTTATAAATTAGTTATACCATTTTGTTTGCGAAAAAATAATGACAAATTGTTGTTGTTTTGTCCGGAAACTATGAGATAAATTAGAGTCTTTTTTGTTTTATTATTTGTCAAAAAAATGCTTGTTGCAAATTTTAAGTTGTCGGAAGTTTGTCAAAAACTGTTGTATATATATATCAAAGAAATACTTTTTAGGAGTGAACTAGGTCAACGGTCTCAACTATCACGTTTTGGTTTCTACCAGTCTCAGTTATCGAATTGAATGGTAACGGTCCCAACTTTTATCACTTTCGCAAGCAACAAACTGTCGTTAAAAAATTTTAACGGTGTTAAGATCAAATCTAAGGCTGATGCTTTAGGGCTTTTGATCGTAATGAAAATACGAGTTGATTGATGTAAAAGTTACATCAAAACGGTGCTTCGAACGATAAAATTTTTACATCTGATTGAAGCACCGTTAGGTTTAATTAAAGACCCGATTAAAGCACCGTTTCGTCGACGTTCGGAGCGTTGTTTCGAGGTAACTCCTTATCAAAAGCCCTAAATGTTGGTTTGAAATTAGAAAAAAACTTAACACCGTTAAAAAAAGTAACGACGATATGTTGGTTGCCAAAGTGATAAAAATTGAAACCATTACCAGATAATTCGATGGTTGAGACTGTAAGAAACCAAAAGGTCATAGTTAAAACTCTTTAAAACCAATATACATTTCACGTCTTTGTAGATTGAAAAGACTTTTTATCGGAATTTAACTCTTACTTATTAGCACAGGAAGATACAAATTACCATAATCTATTAATTACGTTCATCTGAAAATTCCAACAATTAAATGCCGTTAATTATTAAATAGGTTCAAAATGTAAAATTGTGTTTCACTCGATCGACAGGACAAACGAGCAATATACAATCATGTTACAAAATATAATTTGCTTGTCATGAGCCGCTCAGCTTGGGTTAAACCTGAGCTTAAGTTTAATGGCTCGCCTTGGTTTATAAAAATTTGAGTTAGTTTAGTTTGTTCAATATTACTGGTTAGATTTGTTAGGGGAAGTCAAACTAAAGTAATGGTTTTAACGTTATAATATCATGTAAAGAGTGAGCCATCATATTTGGTAACTAAACCGAGTTAGCTCGGCTCAGCTTGGTTACAAACGAAGTCAATTTAAGCGACTATTTTTTAGCGAGCTTTGAGCTACTTGAACAACCTTAACCTTTCTAAATAGGTAAAATTCAAGTACTCTTACACATGTGTGTAGATTTAATAACTGATTAAAAGTGACATCTTTGTATAAATTATGAGCTAGCAATGCTACATCATCTTTATTTATAAGATTAAGTAACATCATCTCGTCCACCTGAGTTTTGGCTTCTTTGAGCAACATTTTCCATTGGAAAATTGGTCTTAGCGCTCCTTCCTCGACACCGAATGTTGGCTCTATCGTAAGCTCTTGCAGCCTCTTCTGCGGTCTCGAAAGTCCCCAACCACTTGCGTTTTTTCCCCGGAACCATTATCTCCGCAGCCCATTTCCCTGACGGCCTTAAACTCACCCCTCTATACTTCCTTGATCTCTCGTCAGTACCATCCGCGGTACTTGTAGTTGTAGTTGTGTGTAATAATAAATCACACCCCAAACAGTAATCTGAAAGCATTCCACAAACGCGA
This sequence comes from Tagetes erecta, assembly GCA_030867185.1. Taxonomy (NCBI): domain Eukaryota; kingdom Viridiplantae; phylum Streptophyta; class Magnoliopsida; order Asterales; family Asteraceae; genus Tagetes; species Tagetes erecta. The sequence goes on from CM061487.1 coordinate 96,373,326, forward strand.
CATGTTTCGTGTTCAGGTGGAATCTCTACGATCACAACTCCTCCGCTTGGGCCAACGTCGTTACCGCCTCGTATGACATTGGTTAGTGCCGAAACTATAGCGGAATTCGAATCATATGGGAAAGATGAGGGATTATTAATGTTAATGCTGTTGTTCATTTTGGTTGGGGAATTGAATTGAGGGTGACTGCATGCAGTGTGTGAGATGGAATGGGTTTGTTTGCTGTGACGTTATATAATTTTCATATGTGGAAGAAAAATCCAGGAAGGTGGGGTGTTTCATACTTTGGTGCATACTTTTCTATATAGTTTCGATTTGAGAATAGGATGAAGAAGCTTATTGGAAACTGGGGCTCATTAATTATATCAGGCGCTTAAATCTTCAGCTGAGTGACACCTGATTGCAATATTAATTGAACTTATGTCGCTCCATCATTAATTATTATTTTATAAATTATCACCCTGGTTTTGAAGTTTTTTCTAAAAGTACATGAGGTTTAACAAACGACTAGTCCTTTAAACTTTAAACACTAGTCCTACAATAAAGTAGCTAGTGTTAGGTTTTAATTACCGGTGGGATCAAGCTGGTTTTCTTAAAAAAGTATTATTAACTTAAAGTGTGTGGCAACCAAACATCCTGACAGGCTAACCACACACCCAATCATTTAGGTTAATACGACTCGTACTAGTTATATTATGAAGATGACTTTTGACTTGTACGACCACTTGATATTTGCATATATCTATATCTATACCTTCTAATAAAAGAGGGTTTTAGAGGACACATGTCATTCATTGGAGAGGGTCTTGAAACATTTTCCCGCTCAAAACTAAGAATTTTATATACTTAGCTATGTATGGAAAGAAATCAAATACAATAAATCACCATAATATTCTATTCCAAATTTTCAATTTATCTTATTGTATCTCTAAAATCAATGTGAAAACGGAAAATAAACAACTTAACAAATAACGCATCGCAATTTACGACCTACGCTCATGCTTACCTTATAATAAAAGAGGGTTTTAGAGGATACGTGTCATTCATTGGAGAGGGTCTTGAAACATTTTCCCGCTCAAAAACTAAGAATCTTCTATACTTAGCTATGTATGGAAATAAATCAAATACAATAAATCACCATAATATTCTCTTCCAAATTTTCAATTTATCTTATAGTATCTTTAAAATCAATATGAAAACGGAAAATAAACAACTTAACAAATAACGCATCACAATTTACGGCCTACACTCATGCTTGCCGACCCGTACGCTTAATTTTGCCGGATATCTTTCATCTGGAATATTTGTATGCCTATTTTTCTTACCCTTTTTTTAAATAATTGATAGGTTTTATAAGACACCAATTTTAAAATCGCCGATATCTACTTTGTTATTAATAGTGTATTTATAGTTTAAATCTATTTGTTCAAGACTCAAACTATAATTTAAACAATTTGTGTTTTTATTTTCGTATATCTTTCATGTAATGTGTAACTGATTTTCAAATGTTATATTTTTCATAAAGTTTTAGAATTCTATTTTTTATATTTTCACCCGTGTAACACACGGGGCTTAATCTAGTATATATATATATATATATAACTTTTTTTTATTTATGTCTCTCTTCATATTTACATCTTCTATTTATACTTGCTCATCAGGACCCTTGCCCTATGTTAGTCAGTTTCAATTCTAAACCATACCGAAACAGCGGTTGCCACTCGAACAAAAGGGTCTAATTCTAATATACGTCCAAATATAAAAACAACCTCCCCACATAATTGTAGCAATAAAATTTCTACGAATACGTGTGTCCAATGTGGTACGGAACAAAATTAGTGCAAGTACCATAACTTTTAGGTTTAAAGAATTTGGTAAGCATTCATTGTGACGTCAAACATGCCATCCAAACACTCTACTAAGATAATAGACACTTGGTTAGATCTAATATGGTAGGGATTGGATACAAAACAGACGGTCCCAAATATATGTAGTATATGCTACTGCATATATGTCATAATATAAAATATTATTAACATGTGTAGTATTGATAATTAAAACAAGTACAACCTGAGAGCAGTATAGATCGATTCTAAGTGTTACAACGAGAGTAGCAGGTGTGTGGTGTGCTATTTCGATCACAGATGCAACAACTTCATGTCGGATATTAATTCATATTCGGAGGTCATGCGAGCGTTGCAAGGTTTTAGAGGGTTTTCAACATCGAACCTGTTTTTTGCACCTCTTCTCGCAGGTAGAAGCCAGAGTAAAAGACAACACAAGAACTTCAAAGATGGCTTGAAGGTTTATACATATAAACTATAATAGATATTGTCTTCATTCCTATGTGTGACAATACACAATTTATTCTTACCAACCAATTACTTTAGACTTGACATCTGATTTATACAAATTATCCAACATATTTTTAACGAGAGTCCTACTTTTAGAAAAATAGCTTAAACAAGGGCTATATAAACAATGTGCCATGATAAACATTGTATGGTGAAACAAAACTTATTGAGTGTCAAAGTAGGATAACGTTAACGCTTGCTTTATGCCTCTGATTTCAAACTTTGTGGGGAACAAAATATAGAAAGATTTCAAATGGTTTCACACCTAATAGCAAAATATCCGTACTAAATCATATCAGCCCAATTATTAAGCCGAATTTTGTCACGATCGCTATATTCAATTTGATTTTGGATTGTAACTTGTACTAAAAGTCAAGACGTGTCTGGAATATATATGTACTAGGTTTAATACCCGTGTGTTACACACGGGTTAAGTAATAATATTTATAAGAAATTATAACATTATTCTAAGTATTTGTAAGTATTTAATATTTAATGTAAATGGCTCCATCAACTCTTACATGAAAATTCCATATAATTTTTCCCTCCAAAACTTCCTAATATAGAACAAACATTTTCCCTCCAAATATAACCCCCTAAAACCTTGAATTATTATATAGATATCAATGTCAAGGTTCCACGTAAAGCAAGACCAGGTCATACTTGACAAAAAGCTAATTAAAATCTTAACAGATACGTATATATTGGTTTTAAATCGTCTTAATTAGTATCTTTTGGTCTCTATCGGTTTCAACTATCGAATTGACTTGTAACGGTCCTAACTTTTATAACTTTAGCAATCAGCAGACCGACATTAATTTTTTTAACGACATTAAGTTTATTTTCGAATTCTAAACCAACGTTCTAGGGCTTTTGATTGGAGGAGTATACGAATCGATTGATGTAAGAGTGACCTTGAAAAGACACTCCGAACAATGAAACAATGCTTCAATTGGGTGTTTAAACATAACGCTGCTTCAATCATATGTAAAAAAATATCATTCGTAGCGCCGTTTCGAGATAAATTTTACATCATACGACTCGTATTGTCTTTCTGATCAAAAGCCCTAAAATATCGGTATTGAACTCGAATAAACTTAACATGGTTAAAAAACAATTTAACAACGGTTTGTTAGTTGCCAAAGTGCTAAAAGTTGGGACCTTTACCAACTAATTCGATAGTTGGAACGGTAGAAACCAAAAGGTAATAGTTAAGACCGTTTAAAACCAATATACCTAACACATATATAGTTGTACACGTGTGGATCGAAAGATACGTTGCGTTACTCGGTCACTTAACCTCTTTTTCTGGAAGAATGCCGTCCATTTCCATAGAATTTTGACCCAAATACAAAATCATGTGATCGTGATTAGGGAAGAAAAAAGGCCAAAGCCTTGTGTGGGACTATGTCTAGTCATTTTAGTATCCTATCCTTATGCATGTAAATCCATGTTCATACTAAAGCTAACTTATCAGTCACCCGCAAACGGGTTTGAGGTATACATGGATCTCATGTGTATGTGTTTTGTGATCTAAAGTTACTCATCCGGGTGACGGGGACGTAAAACGGTAAAACTTCTTCTAAAACTTATATAAAAAAGAGTTAAGTGCAAAATACACCATTGTGGTTTACATCCAATAGCATTTTGAAACTCCACTTTTAATATTTTACCTTTTTGCAACCCTATGCTTTCTAAAATGAGTCATTTGCAACCCCGGTTAGTTTAATTGTCAGTTGACCGTTTAATTTTAAAGGTAAATAGACTATTTACATAAAAAAGAAACAAATTGATAATTTACAAGATCTAAAAAATATTTACTTTTGAGCGAAATGCATTAAGAAAATGAGAAGTCATACTTAGAGACGATAAAAACATAATCATAATAGCTCACTGCCGGACAATCATCGGCACTGACGACGTATCCACTCCCTTAACTAATGTTTAGATATCATAAGTTATTAATTTATTTCTTTTTTAGGTAAATAGTCTATTTTACCGTTAAAAATAACGGTCAACTAACGGTCAAACTAATCGACAGATGCAAATAAATCACTTTAAAAAGCTTAAAGTTGCAAAAGGTTTAAATATTCAAGCGAGGTTACAAAATGTTATTGGGTGTAAACCAAAATGATGCATTTTGCACTTAAATTTATAAAAACATACGTCAAATATTTAATGCTCCATCCTCATTTGTGACCTAGTAGTAAGATGATTTGGTTGAAAAAACTCTAACTATACCTGTAGGTGAATGAAGTTAGCGTTTCAAATGATAGTGGTTGTGATTGTAGACTCTAGAGTGAGAAAGTGGAATGAGGTGTGCGTGTTTGGTTGGAAAATGAGAAGAAAAGTGGACGAAAGTTAACAAATGGATAATGGTTTGTTTGTTTGTTTAGGTGAATTTTTGTATTGGCGGATTTTTTTGTACGTTAATGTAAGAATAAATTACAAAATTTGTCCATTATGTTTGTCCAGTATTCAAAACTCGTCTTTTTTGTTGAAAAATACCATTATACCCTCACGTGGGGGGCACATGTGTAGATTTGACGGAAGAAACAGACGGTCGTTAGTAGTTAGGATGACACATGTAATGTTTTAAAAACATAAAGGACATACGCTATAAATAATGAAGTTTAAGCTTAAATTTTGTTATATTCAACAAATAAAAAGGAGTTTTGTAATTTGTTCTTTATTAACGTTTACTAGCTAAACTATTAGTGTCATGTTCAATGGGCGATACATACAATTTTTTTACGAGTGTGCTGAAGTGACAATACCATAACAACACGCGGCAGCACATGTAAAGATTTTAATGTCACCATTATGACACGTGTAATAAAGTTACAAATATGAAGACCCCCGCCGCATCGTGCGACCCGGTCTCTCTCCTAATTAACTTTAACTACCAAGGGCGAAGCATAATAGGGACCAAGGAGGGTCCGGGCCCTCCCAGTTTTTTCGTCCGAAGTGTTGTTTTGTTGGTCGGTGGTTGATTTTTTATACATATATTGAGTTTGGCCCCCCGAAACAAAGCATTATAAAAAAATTTATAGGTTTTTTTAACTTTGGCCTCCCCGGAACAAAAATCCTAGCTTCGCCACTGTTAACTACTAAACTATAAAATAAAATCAATATGTACGTCTTTTATTATTTTTAAAAAATGCGTAACAGTGTTTCATTATATGTTTACGTTATTTTGCTAATGCGGTTCTTAACACCTTGCAAGCTACGAGAGTTTGGCAACGAGAGGGCCGGTTTCGAGCGATTATTTAGGGAGTTAGAGAGTTGATGACGTCAAACATTATACGTATACACAATCGTTTTTTATATTGATCAGTGGGAGGGAAAGGCACACAAAAAAGCTCAAAAAGGCTATAAACGAATGTATATATGTTGTCTAGCTGATAGTTCATTGTAAATTAACGTCATAAACAGTTTAGTTTCTGATTGGTTGTTTTTAAATAACCGGTTTCTAACTAGTTTACATATTTAGCTCAATATCAAGAGAAACAAATGGAAACGATTAGAGAATAATTAAGTAATTGGTAGAGAGATTTATGTGAAGTGTTAAATCATTAGGGACTCATATTTAAATCCTAGGGAGTAGGGACTCAGATTTAAATCTCACGCTCTACTCGTGTTCCGTGGCATGACAATGTTGCTCAAGCTTGAGGTAACATGGTTTGAGTTTGAGCCGGAGGATTTTACATGGAGGGGTTAAAGGTTCCGGCCATGGGTGTCGGATCCGGATTAGCTCAAAGCCAAAGTTTTCAGCTATTTTCAAGCTCGTATCCAAGACCCGCAATTTGTTCAGCCTTTGTTTACAAACCAAGGTTTTAATCAAATTACTCCACTTAGGGTTGAGGAGTCCACCACGATCCTCCAATAACTTTTTAACTATTTTTCTTCATCCCTAATTCACCCTAATTTACTACGCTTCTACCTCAAACTCACCCCCAATCCAATTTTTTATTTGTTTAAACAAAGAAATTAGAAACTAGCCAATGAGGGGAAGTGAGCCCACAATTATTGGTCAAACAAGAAAGAAATTCTCGGGGTGTGACTCGGTGAGAGTTCTCCTTTTTTCGGCCCCTAGGGGGTGGGGACGATGTTTCTGTCTGTCCACTTTGTTCACTCTTATGGCTAACGAGTTAATTGCAAAGCTCTCTACGTGGGAAATTAAAGCCGCGGTTTGGGATTGTGGGTTGATAAATCCTCGAGCCCGGCTAGTTTTAATTTCAATTTTATTAAAAAAATTAGGGCTTTTTTTAGGCAGATTTACCGGAGGTGTTTTCATATCATCATGACGGGTTGAAGTTAGCATCAAATGTAACTCTTCTTTCATAGCTTTAGGATCCAAAGGTATTGGACCATCCTGTTATTGCATAATATAGACCCATCAGATTGATCGGGTGTTTATACAAAACTTACACTAAAGTTTTGGCCAACGAATTAAAGAAGGTCATACCGCTCATCATGGGGTGTGAATGGTCCGCTTTCATATTTGGCAAGAATATTATTGAGTGACCGACCTCTGGTTGTAAATGAGACCATGATGTGGATTAATAACCGGAAAGGTAAAGCCTTGTTATTAAAGTTGATTTTGAGAAAGCATATGGCAAGATTAATTGGGATTTTCTCGAATCGGTCATTGTTCCAATAGGGTTCCTCTTTTTTTTGGTATCTTGATTAGGACTATAAGATTAACACTGGTTAAAAGTGTTCTTAGAGCCTCCTGGTTTATTATATCTTGGTCTATGGGGGTGACTTGGAAGCGCCGAGAGTGCTAGGAGGGCTCGGAGTTGGGAGCATTAACATATAAATGTGACGTTACTTGGTAAATGGATGTGGAAGTACAAAGTTGATCATGATGCGTTGTGGGTCAATGTGGTAAATGCTATTCATGTTCACCAAAGAATTTTTTTTCAATTCCCTTGCAACAAAAAACTTTCTGGAACATGGAGTAATATTATAAAAGTGCAATCTGATTTGCATATTAAAAATCTTCATTAGATATATATGTATAAAAGCGAAAGTTGGTAATGGTGACTCGGTTCGTTTTTGGTTGGATTGGTGGGTTGAGGATGGGCCGTTTATGCAGTTGCTTCTTGATTTGTTTAAATTAGAATCGAACAAACTCTGCAAAGCGGGTGAGAGGTGGGCCTTTAGTGGGAATAACGGGAGCTGGTCATGGGAGTGGCGGTTAAGGTCACCGACGCTTGGATCCGAAACACTACACTTTCAGCATTTGTTCCGGCTTCTGCAGGGGATTTATTTAAACGCTTCGATAGATAAATGGAGCTGGAAAATGGGGGAGTGGGACATGTTCACAGTTAAGTCCTTATACCAAGTGATTGAATCGAACAGAACGCCAGTTGATCTTTAACCCGTTTTGTTCCTTATGTTTTGGTATACAAGAAACGGTGGACCACATCTTTAATAGTTGCCCCTTTGCCGCCAGAGTTTGGGATCGGATATATTATTGGTGTAATTGGAACGATACAACATATATCTCTATACGAGGTAAAATCGATGGCCACCAAACTATCCCGGGTTGGATAAGTTGAAAAGGACGGCTTCTTGAATCTTGTTGACTACCACTTGGTTCATCTAGCTGGAAAGGAACAAGCTAGTTTATATTCAACGTTTTAGAAAAGATTATGGTGAGATCGCTTTTATGTGTTAAGTATAGAGCAGATTGTATACAGTCAGTATGGCATTTGCGATGCTGGAACCCCCTCCTGTAGGAGTTGTATTGTTTTTTGCGTGTGGATGTCCTTGTTTGGTTTCGATCTTGGCGTCAGGCTAATGCTCATCTACTTTTAATAAATATTTTCGTTAAAAAATGTATGATTAAAGGATATGACAAATATTCAAGTACTGTAATTTATAGAAACATACACAAAAAATCGTTAAAATCACATAATACAAAGAGATTTGATAGTATGAACTGAAAAGTATTTTTATATTATTATTATTATTACTATTACTATTATACCGTTAACGTGCTTTTATTTTCTAATTGCAAACTTTGGTCGACTGCCCCGATGTAGCATACGGATTCATCACCGAGGCATGGTTTCTTAAATTATCCTTCTTCAGTTCTTTCCTTTGCACCATCGAAGGACCATTTACTTCCTCACGACCCCTTTTTTTCTTTTCTTCTTTCAACACTACCCCAAACAACTTAAAACAATCTCTTTTTTCGTCATCATCATTCGAGTCAACTCCCACATTCACTTCTTTCTCATCAACCATCGCATCACCATTCATGATCCGATTGATTTGATCAGGCGCAACATTCACATTTTGTGTTAAAAACGCTACCAGATCATCACATTGTTTCTTCATTTGCGCAAGTTCTGACGTCAATACATGTTTCTCCTTTTTTAATTTCTCGTTTTCGTCTGACAAGTTTTCCAATTTCTCCATGGTCGGTGTGTCCACCGACCCCAGATTCTTTGAATCCGGGGAAGAAGTTGAGCTGGATCCAAGATCGTCACCAGAACTCGTTGGTGACGATGCTGGACCACCAATGTTCTCAACCGGCTTCCCGTTTGCATGAGGTTGTGTCAACGTCACGGTTTTTCGTCTACGGATTTCAATTAGAAGCTCTTTTTGGCCACGTTTAAAGTTCTCATTTGCAAACTCCCATTTGTCCGGTACTGTTTTCCGAAACCCCTATATTATAAAAACACAAAAACAAAACAAGGTAAAATTACACGTTGTAAAATATTAATTTGTGCATACGACAAAATATAAAAGAAGTGAATTAAAATATGTATATTAATTCTATGGTGACAGTGTAGAAAGAACCAGGTGGGTGGGTGAGTGGGTGGGTGATTAAGATAACCTATATCGAATCTATTCAACTCTAGATCTTTCGATTGGTTGTTCATGTGTCTGTTTGTCGGACCCACACGTTTTTCACACTTTCACCACTTATCTTTGTCCTGTTTCATCAATATATCTTGGACGGTTTTCTTGAAATTATCATATCTTTTGATCATTGGTATTTAGAAATGTTTTCTACTAATGTTAGCTAATTTTATTTTATGTAATATAATGGTACCATGTATTAAGATGATGTTCTTTTTAAAAGGAGTGGACAAAATTTAAGAGTTGGTGTGAGAATTGGCTGTAAAAAGACGCTATATATTACTTCCTCCGTCCCATTAGAAGTGTCCATATTGTCTTTTTTAGTTGTCCCACTTAAAGTGTCCAATTTTAAAATTTATTGGTAAACCTTCAAATTTGCCCTTAATAACATAAAACTAACAATATGATGGTCCCACAATACTATTTATTGTCAAGGGTATTATTGTCAAATAACAAACAAAAATACCAATCATTTATTGTACCTAAAACTTTGTGTTTTTCAAACTAAGACTATTCTAATGGGACGGAGGGAGTATTATTATATTATGTCTCCTTTTTTTTCAAAACACTTTTTTTCTATTTTTTATGGTCCTTCAAATATGTTTTATCATTGCATCATACTTTTAAATCAATACACGTTTTCTTCACCACCAGAGATAAACTTTGAAAAGAAAAAAAAAACAACACATATTTTCAACACAACTCTATTTTAATTCTAGGTATGCAAAACACATGTTGTATACCCTGGTAAAAAGGTGTAACATATACGTAAGTATTTATCATAAATATGCGAGTAGTTTTGATTCATATGTTTTAATACCATTAAAAGCTTTAGTTCTACCTTAACAGTTTTGGTCTATGTGTTTTTATTTTCAAACAAAATGCTCCTGAACATTAACTACATCCAGTTTTTCATTAAGTCTCTCATATGCGCCTCACATTTGAAAGGTAAAAATGTCATTTCTCTCCGTCTTTTATCTAAGTCATCATGTAGATTAACATAATAACATTCATGTCAAAAAGAGTGAGAGAAATGCCATTTTTATTCCGTATATAAGGGAGACTTAACAGAAAATTGAATGGAGTTAGTACTTAGGACCATTTCATTTCTGTTAGAAAATAAAAACACAAGAACCAAAACTGTTAAGATGAAACTAAAACTATTAATGATATAAAACACATGGACCAGAACTGTAGTTTATTCTAAATACGCACTCAAAAGATGCCGATCGATTTTATAGTTTTGTCTAACTTAATTTTGCTATTACGAATAAATTAGCATAAACAACTCACATACATATTGGTGAATCGAAGAACTATTAAGATTAGCTATGCAAAAAGTCAAAAACGAATAAAAATTCATACAGGGTGATGTCATATATAGGTACATCTTATGTAGTAACAAGAATAATAAATAAAATAAAGGGAATTAAGCAAAGATGAGAGATGAAATGAACGTACATAAGTATTAAGCTGGCGAACAAAGCTGGAGAAATTATTATGCTTAAACGAATTGGGTAGCAAATCCCTAGCAAAATCAGCAGTTTTCCAAACAATAAATGTTGTTCCACTTTCATTCCATGAAATAACATCATCAGTAGCTGGATCATCCACAAGCAAATACGTCTTCGTTAGAAACGGAGCCGGAACAGACCGGTTACTCATCTTAAACGAACTCTGATTGATCTAATTCCTCTGAATATATTCCTAAACTCTAATATAGTCAAACAACTAACTTTTTTATTTTTTCAACTCAACACGGACTTTGTCTAGAAGAATTTTGTTATACGTAGTATTGGACCGAATCAATCTAACAACTGAAGAGCAAAAGAGCGGTGAGAAATTCCCAGCCCCAGCAATAAAATCCCGAAAGAAATAAACGAGATCGAGCCAGGTCGTAATTCGATATACTACTAATCTTGTGGTTTGATGATGAAGGCTTTTTAGAATTTTCCATGATTGTGTAAGTGTTGGATTTGGATACAAGGTAGAAATGAAATGAACATAACTTCAAGCACAAGTCAAGTTTGAATTGGATGATATATCAAGATCAATTGAGATAGAAGATTATTTTGTTTGTATGAAGAAATAATTATGAGGAAGAGAAATGAGAGATGATTTATATATAGAGTTGTGTATTGAGGAAGACGACGAAAGGTGTTCTAGAAAGTATTGGAATATGTTGAAAATTATGTGTTAAGAGATGAATGTAGCAAGTGGGTCGGCATGTTGAAAATAAGATACAATTAAACCCAAATTCATTCTAAAAACAACACCACTGCCTTATCTTTTTAACAAAATATATATACTAATTCCCTTTTTAGTATTTGAAATTTTTTATCATTTTATAGCTTTTTCTTTTTACTTTATGAATAATTAATAATACATTTTCTAATTGCCTTTTGGATTAATAACGGGTAACTGACCCAACAAATATTTTCTTTATATTCTTGAGTATAGAACCTTAGAGCTTTTGGTTAACACGTCCTTTAGAAAGAGGTAGTACATCAGTCAAGAACCTAAGATTACCTTAAAATGAAAATTCATCTTATATGAGAAATTTAAAAACTTATTTTATTAGAATGAATTTGAACATAAAAAGTATTTAATATTATTTTAGTAAAATTGTAAATATCTCAACTTAATCACTTATGTTGAATTAAATGAGGATCGTTTGGAATGAATAGATAATAAAAGACAAAGTAATATTAAAAAATAGTAATAAAGAAGATGTCTAAAGTTCAAAAGTTTTGACTAAAGGCCACCAAGTTTATCATGAATTAAACGTTAAGCGGTGAAGAACGGCCAAAAACGTCACATATGCGACTAAATGACGGCAGGCCCACAGAAGCCAGGGTTATGTGGCAGCGTCCGTGAGGGTTTCAGGTGGAGGCGTCCATGTGAACGAACAGTGACAAAGAGTGGGTGGCATACTTTTTTTAAGTATCATATATAAATATTGTGAAAAATTTGTTAAACTGTTAAAATATATAATTCTTTTTATATTCTTTGATATTTCAACTATAAAACCGTTATACTAAAAAACCGATTCATCAAAATTCAAAAGGGTGGGGCTAAGCATTTTTAGTAAAACATGTACAGTACTTATGTTCTGATTATACTGTTGTGATTACTTATTTCTATATATGTTTCGATTATAAATTATGCTCAAAACTAAGTTGACAGTTGTTTATTGCATTTTTTAGAGGATAAATCAAGGATCATCCTATTCACACACCCCATATCCTATTCACACACCCCATGTTTTTATTTCCCACACCCTCAGGCGCCGCACATAAACCTCGGCGTCGCGCCTGGGTTACTTCTTATCACAGACACATCCTCGAACGTAGTCAATCACGCTTCAACACCCTTATGCGCCGCGCATGGCCCTCGGCGTGGCGCCTGAGTCATATATGCGGCCAACAACATCATCGGCGCCTAGGTCATATATGCGGCGCATATGTCCAGGTTTGACCGAATTCCACCTCGTTTACGACATTCCTCGGTTGACGTTGACAGAAAAGTGACTCAGGCGTCGCATCAAGGTCTATCCGTGACGCCTGGTTTTAAAACAGGTGTGTGGATAGAATTTTAGGGTGTGTGAATAGACAAGGCCTAAATCAAAGTTCATATTTATTTGAAACTGATATTTTCCTTTTCTAAAATTATAGATAAATTGACATTTGACAATAGCCCTAGTGGCGGACCCCTCTACTCTATATGTGGCAATATGTGGTGCGAAGCATATTAGTAAAACGAATACTTCGAGTTGTCTATGTCATCTCGGTTCAAAGTTTAGTTCGTTTATTTGGCTTAGTTTAGTACAAAAGATGTACGGTTTTAATTAAATTTTTATAGTCTTACTTGAGATATAGGATGAAATATGTGCATTAATAATATTTAGTTAAAACAATCACATACAAGTTAAGATTAGTAATTATTTTTCTCTGGATATATCTTCAAACAAACTTTTCGAAATATTAACTTTGTGACATACACCTAAGTTTAGTAATGTTAAAACAAACGGGTTTAGTTTATTCGAGTAATAAATCAAACGAGTACGGTTTACATATCAAGGAAGAAGTTACCTTCCAACTTATTAGAAGTCATTTTTAATATCAACAAAATTGACAAAATGAGAAGAGACTAGCATGATTTTCTTTTTTAGATATATATTCATTCTTATTGTGGAAATCAGACATTCTAGCCAATGCGGTTGGTAGCAGGTTTTATTGTGTTTGTGGGTTTCCGGTTTCCTCATGAGCGAGTCACTTAACAGACTAAGGTGTGTCACTCACCAATCTTCTAAACCTTTGTCACTAGAGGTTGGTAGTGGCATGTGCTCATAGCACGTGGGTTATCGGGTCCAGGAGACTCACACAACTTTGAAGACATGCATATCATAGTGTAGTCTGTGCTTGATTTGTCGTTAAAAATATTAGATAGTTTGAAGATACCGTTAAAAAATTGGTTAGCTTTAATTTAAAGTTTAAATTAGGTGGTTTCTTAGAAGGTACCGTAAGTGGCACGACTAAAATGACTTGGCTTAATTTCCATTTCCAAAACGCGGAGTTAGTTTGAAGATAATCCAACAAGAAGCTTCTATAATCTCTGATATTATACTTTAACTATTTTGACTTTTTAGCAATTTTATTAGTAAACGTTAAAGCTTAAGAGAGTCATTATTTCTTTCTTAAAACTTATAATTAATGCAAATTGTCGTTGTTTCTAGAAAAAAAGTGTTATTTTCATAGTCTGTGAATTTCTTTGGTTTGCTTTTATGCTCAATATATTTTTTTAATAGAGTTAGCCATTTGTGCTTAATGATAATGTCTTTTTATTGCTTAGATATGTCTATATTACAGGCGACTTTTTAGACATCAATTGTTATCTTAACGTTTGAGGATGAGACCAACTTGTTATCAGATGAAACTGACTATCTCAGAAAACTTTAGCTTGCATATATCTGAAGAGCTCAATAACAACCATGTTGATGACTGCAAGATGTTGGCATAAAGTGACGGATCTAAAACAAGATTTCAGGGTTATCCTAAAAGAAAAATTTCGCTTAATGATTTTTAACTTTTCATTCAAAGGTATCCTAATACTTAAAATTAATAATAAGAAAAAGCTGGTATTTCTAAACTTAAATCGGTAAAAATTGCACTTTGCAACGAAAATTAAGAGGCATTTCGTGATACTTTGGGCTCTTCATAGCTCCGTTCCTATAAATTTGTTATAATAGAATAATCAATAAATTAATTAAGGGTCGGAAATTGTTTTTTTTTAATTTTCATGATAAAAGTATGTTTTGTAATGATCTGACTATATATGCGAGAGTATTTTATTATTGGATACATGATACGTACGTGAATGAATGATTTTTTGATATTTGATTTGGTGTTTTTAACGTGAATTATATACCATATAAAATGTTGAATTTTTGTCCATTATTTATTTATTTGACGCGTAAGGTTATACAAAAATTGATAAGGACGGTAATACATAAAGTCAACATACAGAAAATAAAAAGATGACTATTAGTTATCTTACATTAAAGTTTATTTGATATAATGTTTGTGGTAAAGCTTCTAATACGTACAGATTTAAATTTTGAGAATTTGGGTTTAATTATGTCTGAGCTAAAGGGTTTTATATGGAAATTGAATGTTAAAGAATCATATCATAGGTTTCTCTCTTAAAGAGTCGACTGATAGGCTTCGAGTATTTGACTCCGACCAACTAAATAAAAAAAAATTAGGATGAGGAGACCGAGGTTTTGAACTCGATCAATACTGTACACCTTTTGTATAGAACGATCTATACAGCCGCCGTTCTAAAAAAACTTATCTTTCTGTTCTTTTTGCGCACTTTCATATTGTGTACGCACCTTTGACTTTTGCATCTCCATTTTGTTGACTCGGTCACATGTATGTACACAAGCTTTCATTTATCTTCTTCTGCCAACTACCAAACAGTTAATTAATATATATCTATAATAAATTATTCTTTGTTTCTTAAACTTGTAATTCTTTGTGTCTGTCTTCTTATGTTTGTCTTTAATTTATAACTATTAACTTTAACTCGTAACAACCAAACTAATATGTATATAACTAATAATGTTATTTCTATGTTTGGCTATGCTATGATCATAACGATTTAAAGGTATATTGGTTTTCACTGGTCCCAACTATCACATGTTGTCTTCTACCGGTCCCAACTATTGAATTGGTTGTCAACGGTCCCAACTTTTATCATTTTGGTAACCACTGGTCCCGTCGTTAAATTTTTTTAACGCCGTTAAGTTTTTTTCCAAATTCAATACCGATGTTATAAGCATTTTGATCAGAACGATAATATAAGTCGATTGATAGAAAAGTTACCTCGAAACGGCGCTCCGAACAACAAAATAGTGCTTCGATCGGGTGTTTAAACCTAACGGTGCATCAATCAAATGTAAAAATTTTATCGTTCAGAGAGTCTTTTCGAGAAAACTTTTACATCAATCGACAAGTATTATCCTTCCGATCAAAAGGTCTAAAACATCGGTCTTGAATTTGGAAAAAACTTAACGGCGTTAAAAAAATTTAACGACGGGACCAGTGGTTACCAAAGTGATAAAAGTTGGGACCGTTGACAACCAATTTAATAGTTGGGACCAGTAGAAGACAAAAGGTAATAGTTGGGACCAGTGAAAACCAATATACCCGATTTAAAAACATTCACGTTGGAGTATTTATAATCTTTCTGGAAAGCGCAAAAGAAACTCACTTCTTATTCATAAATTATAAAAAAAGAGTAAATTACATTTAAACACCTATGTTTTATCAAATATAACCATCTAAAACTTAAAGTTTAAAACCGTTTACTTGCACCCCGACTTTTCACTTTTTCCTCTAATTGTGTCGATCTGTCTAACAAGATTAACATCTTTGTTAATTTTTTAAGTAAAATGACCAAAATACCATTTTCTCTTAAGTACGACCCCCCACATAGAGAAACACCTTACCACCTTTCTTTCCCTGTCATTTATCATTCTCTCTATAAACAACTAATTAAGATCACCATCTACTTGCTACTTCCGATCACTACCACCGCTGCCTCCCACCACCACCACAAAATTAAAGAATCTCGCCACCAGTGCCATCATCCATTGTAATCTTTATCATCTTTGTACATACTTGGAACTCAAAGAAACCCTAACTACAAATCTGCTCAGTTGTCATCTTCATTATCATATTAAAATGAGAGGGCCACTAGAAACCCTAATCAGAAGGCTCCTCTTATCTACCTCTCATCTTTTTTGCGCACACCAATCATGATTGCAAATCTTAGGGTTTTGGTGCCTTTGTGTGAAGGTGGAAGGTAGTCGGCGATACGAGGCTAGGCATATCTATTTCGATAAAGATGATTATGTGTGAAGGTGGAAGGTTAGAGACAATGATAGTGAAATTTCCAGTTCAGTTTTGTGTGAATGTCGAAGGTTCGGGATGATGATTGAGGTTGCTGACGGTGCTTCTGATTTATGTCATGGTGGGGTTGACGAGTGGAGGTGGTGGTGGTGAGAAGATGTGGTTGTGTGTCCGAGTGGTGATTTGTGATGGTATTGGTAGTTGTTTGTGGTTGTCGTTAGAAATTTTCCCAAATCAGGGTAGAGGTGGTGGGTAGGCCGAGAGAGATGGTGGCCGGTGGTATTGGTGTTTTTCGTTTGTGATGGTTTATAGGACGTGTTTCGGTGGTGTCTTAAATAAAGAGATTAGGGTATATTGGACATTTTGTAACAAACTACCTGCAAAGTTAACATCGTTAGTCAGATGTACACAAATAGATAAAAATGAGAAAAGGTGGGGTGCAAGTAAACGGTTTTAAACTTTAGGTTTCATATGGTTATTTTTTAAAAACACATGTGTACAAAAGGTAATTTACTCTATAAAAAAATACATATATTTTAGGCGGAAAAAAGGATCTAAAGAGACCGTAAGATGACATATCGATGTCTATATAAGTGGATGATGACATAATTTGAATCATTAGGTGCTGAATGGTTAGGAGGTCTGAATCATTAATAGGTTATATCAATGAAATGGATGTTATGGTAGAAATGCAAATGAGGGTACAGTTGGTATATGCTCCATTCAATTTTATTCAACATCTCTTTGTGCCTTCAGCAACCATATGTCCCTTAACCATCAGCACTTAACTAAACCATTCAGAGACTCTTTTTTTATAAAATAAACGTTTTAAATGCTGAATGCTAAATGATTAAGCACTGAACTGAACCACAAAAAAGTAAAACAAAATACACTTAAATACCAATACAATAATATACATATGCATGTACATACATGCGCATATACAATATGATTCGTGAGTGTCATTTGAACCTCCCAAGATAAGGATAAAATTAATAAGAATAGTATGAAACTATGAACGATCAAATTATACATTAAGATCATATATCGACACGTTTTCCATTATTTGTGCAGTTGTGCTTTTAAGAGAGTTGTTAGTCTTTTTTAGTTTTATCAGATGCCATATCAGCATCACACTTCAAACTTTTTTCAATTCCTTGTTTTAAAGATTTCTTCCTATTTATTCTATTTTTATCACATATATCACCTTAACAATTTTACTTTATTTCTCAAAATTATTAGAATTAAGATAAGTAAAAATATCTATAAAATAAAAAATAAGATTTCATTAACTAAAAAATGCAAAAAAAGTTTTTAATATTATTCTCATTGTTATAATATAACTATAATTATCACAAGATTAGTGACTAGACTTAAGAACTTTAAGAGAATTGCAAGAGAAATGAGAAGAGAAATGTATACTCATACAAGTGTATATGAGAGGTGTGTATATTCATTCACAATGATGGGGTATTTATACTACAAAGTGTAAATAATTGGTAGACAAGTAAAACTATTTAGCATAATACATTTTATCTCTAAGTTTGACAAAGAGATCATCCACTTGTTGTGGTAATTAATTATAACACTCCCCCTTGGATGACTCTTTTTCAAACTTTGGGGTTTTGAAGTACTGCCTCATTAAAAACCTTGCTAAAGAAAACCCAGTGGGAAAAAACTTTAGCTAAGGGAAAAAGAGTGCAGTCTGTAGCTCCCCCTCAAATTGTGCGTACGTGTCTCATGCCAATATCATGAACGTGTTTTCTGAAAGTTGCTGTTGGAAGTGCTTTTGTGAAAAGATCAGCTGAGTTGTTGCTAGATTTGACGTATCTCATTTCAACTTGTTTTTCTTTAATCAGGTCTTGAGTATATGAAAAGAATCTTGGAGGTATATGTTTTGTTCTGTCACTTTTGATATACCCTTCTTTCATCTGCGAAACACAAGCTGCATTATCTTCGTAGATCGGAGTTGGACTTCTGTCTTTTTCTATTCCGCAAGAATTTAATATGAGTTGCGTCATAGATCTAAGCCAGACACATTCCCGAGAAGCTTCATGTAGTGCAATAACTTCAGCATGGTTTGAGGACGTTGCGACAAGTGTTTGTTTCTGAGATCGCCATGAAATTGCAGTTCCTCCGTTCATAAATACGTATCCAGTCTGAGACCTTGCCTTGTGAGGATCAGATAAATAACCTGCATCTGCATAACCAACTAAACCTTCTTTTGAATCGTTAGGATAAAACAAACCTAAATCAACAGTGCCTCGAAGATATCTTAAAATATGTTTAACCCCATTCCAATGTCTTTTTGTCGGGGATGAACTAAATCTTGCTAACAAGTTAACTGCAAAAGAAATGTCAGGTCGTGTACAGTTAGTAAGATACATAAGAGCTCCAATTGCACTAAGGTATGGTACTTCTGGACCGAGGACTTCTTCATTGTCTTCACAAGGGCGAAATGGATCATTGTCTACATTGAGTGATCTAACAACCATTGGGGTACTTAAAGGATTTGCCTTGTCCATATTGAAGCGTTTTAAGAGCTTTTCAGTATAATTTGATTGATGCACAAGTATTCCATTATTCGTATGCTCAATCTGTAAACCAAGACAATATTTGGTTTTTCCAAGGTCTTTCATTTCAAATTCTTTCTTTAAAAGAATAATTACTTCATTGATTTCCTTTTGTGTCCCCATTATATTTAGATCATCAACATAGACAGTGATGTGGTCCAAATTATATATGATTTTATAAAGATATTCCATACACTTTTGGTTTACTTTTGGATTGAATTCTACTCATAACTGGTTCATATTTATAATTTAATGATTTTAAGAGTAAATGAGTTGAAAGTTGTATTTGTAATAAAACTTGAAATCGATGAGCGTTAAAGATTAATTACATTAATAAGTTATGATGTTAATTTGAAAGTATGTAAATATATTTGTAAAGAAAAAAAAATACAAATCATTGTTGGAAATTTGTGCAGGTACACGTGCATTATTGTGATGCTTAAAATGACACAATTCAATTATTAAATGAGTAATGCAATATAAGGGCCATGTGAAGTTTACAAGGAAATAAAAGCCCACGAGAGGAAATAAAAGAAAAAGCCCACAACAACATTTGAAAGAAAAAGGGGCGGCCGCATTATGAAATATATATACGATTATTTTTTACGGCAATGGGAGGTGGAGCCGCAAAAAGATAAAAAGGTTTTTTTTGGGAGCAGATTGGCAGCAGATTGAAGGCATCGGACGGCTAGGGAGACGAAACAAAGGCAACGAAAACGCGTAGGATCAACGGTTGCGTCGTGGTTCTTCCGGGTTTAATCGTTTCTTTGTTTTCTCTTTATTTCCATCATGTTCAATACATTAAAACTTGTTTTTATTGATTTGATTATGGTAGGCTAGTCGGTTAAAACTACCTAGGCGTTATGTTGATTCGTTAACTTTGTTTGAACTCATGTTTGGATTGTTGGTTATGGTTTATGTTTAATTAAAGTTTGAACCCTTATAATTGTTTGATGCATTGTATGTGTTTGAATTGGTAGATTTGGTATTATTAATCCATGTGTTCTTGGTGATTGTCTATGTCACGTAATAGGACTCGTTTAGTCATTGACGTGAGTTGTGATTATTATGGTTTAACTGCAGTATAACCATAGGATTAATAGTATTAATGAAATTGATAATAACGTGTAGCCAACCTAGATATCCGTGAGGTGATAGGTTGTTAACAAGTTTTGGTTAGTCAATTTGCTAGGTTTAGGTTTTTGTGAAAATTCCGGCTTAGTGTTAATTATTAATCTTGCTTGTTAAATTAAATAATTGGGTTCAAATGGCTTTAAGGGTCGTATCGTGAGATAGATCTTTAGCGTGGGTCAATTAGGCATAATTTGATTAGATAACCGTGAGGAAGTTTAATCCCGTAACCGGTGTGCTAATAACTTAATAGTTATCCTTTAGGTTTCTTCTCGAGAAGGGTCGAGGGTCTTAATTAGGAAAGCTTTTAAGTGAATAAATTTAGATCCCGGTTCCATAACCATTAATCCAACGTGAGTGATAACTGAAGTTAACGATGATTCTAGCCTAGGTGGTTTGTTTTCTCTAATCTGTTTTAAATCCGTCTTCCAAGTTTTCAGTTCCCATTTTTAGTAAGTTCCCATTTTTAGTAAGTTTCTATTTTTAGTAAGTTTCTATTTTTAGTAAAACCCCCCCTTCTTAAATAATCTTTTAATTAAAGTTCGTGTCTATTTAGTCGAGTCTTAATTAGTTTAATTAACGTAGTATATAGAGTCTGTGGGTCGACACCCGGACTTACGTACGCTATATTACATCCGATCGGTCCACTGCCGGTTGTGTGTGATTTAGTTTGTTTGTCTTGGTTTTTATAAATTTAAAACTAGGTGTTTTTAGTTAATTATTTTATATATATATTACACGCATCAAGTTTTTGGCGCCGTTGCCGGGGACTCTTGGTAATTGCGTTATTTAACTTTTTGAGTCTTAATTGCTATACACGTGCGTTATTTGTTTTGTTTGAGTCGTAGGGGTCTACGTCTGAGTCTTTATTTTTGCTTTCGTTGCTATTTTGTCGTGTTTATTTCTTTTCTTTTCGTTGTTTTTATTCTGAGTTGTTTCGTTGGTTTCGTGCAGGTTTATGCCACACTTGAGATCGCACGGACCAGTGAAGCATACGTTCGAGGAGGGTGATACGGAGCTAGAGACTGTTGCTGACTCGTCTGCGGAGGTTAAGGTAAGTACCGTTAAGTTTGATTTTACCCCGCATCCCACACCACACAACACACCACCTAGCAGTCCTAGGATTTCGATGGCAGCGAACCGTACTGTCCATCAACAGGCGTTCGACGGTTTCACCGGGAACCGTTCGTCTATCGCAACGCCTGCGATCACGAATCCAAATTCGTGGCAGATTCCGTCATACATCATGACCGCCATTGCTAACGATAAATTCCATGGGCGGGATGATGAAGATGCACCTGCTCACTTGTCGCGCCTCGCGCGCATTGTGAGCACTTTTAAACTCCAAGGTGCATCCGATGACGCAATCTATCTGCATCTGTTTCCATTCTCACTTGCGGACCGAGCGATCATCTGGCTCGATTCGCAAGCAGAGGGGACGTTCACGACGTGGGAAGCACTTCGTTCAGCCTTCCTGAAGAAGTACTTTCCACCTGCTAAGGCCTCCCGCCTTCGTGATCAGATCCACTCGTTTAGAATGGAAGCAGATGAGCCCTACTATCTTGCTTGGGAGCGTTTCCAAAATTTGTTATCTCGCTGCTCCCAACATGGGCTTACTCCTTGGGCCTTGGTTGAGAAATTTTATAATGGGCTTACATATGAAACCAGGGCCCGATTTGATACATCTGCGGGGGGTCATTTGATGGGTAAGATGAATGTAGACCAATGCAATGAACTGTTTGAGAGTTTTGCCCAGGCTGAACACGAACAGCGGTCCACTCACAGGAATTCCACTCCTGTCACTGGCACACCTTCTACTTCCACTAGAGGGTTGCACCATGTTAGCATGGAAACGAGTGTGGCCGCTGCTTTAGAAAACCTAACCCGTGAGATGAGGGATCTAAAAGCTAAAGTGGATAAGTGTGAGAGGTGTCGTGGAGGGCACAGCACTCTAGATTGTCCGTTGTTGTCTAGGGAGGAGCAGGTTGAGTTCGTAGCTAATCAGAATAGGTTCCCAAATTCTAATAGTGGAAATTCTAACTGGAACAGGAACTCGAATTTTAATAACTCAACTTGGCGTTCCTCAGGTGCCCCACCTGGTTATCAATCTAACTATAACAATAATAATAATCAGGGGGCGGGTAGTTCGTATGGTGGTGTTAGTGGTGATCAGGCTAACGGGCAAGGTTCTGGTGATAGCATACTTAGGATAGAACAGATGCTAATGCAGTTAGTAACTAAGGATAAGGCTACACAGGAAACCTTAGCTACACATGAGCTCATGTTGAAAAAGCAGGAACTTGCCCTGCAAAATCAACATTCCATCATTCTGGATATCCAGAGGATCGTAGGTGATTTAGTGAAACAGTCTCCTAACCAAAGGCCCCAAGGCCAGTTCTCGGGTTCAACCCAAACGAACCCTTCTGCTCAGTTGAATGCTATCTCTACTCGTAGTGGTAGGGTGTTAGAGCCGGTTAAGAAGAGGGTGTCGTTTAGTGAGCCAGTAGTGAGCGAGAGAGTTGTAAGTGAGGATGAGGAGGTTGATGAAGAGATAGTACTAGAGGGTCCGGGTAGTGTAGAGGCTGAGTTTAGTAATCCAAAACCCGTGAGTGACCCTGAGTTAGGTTCAAGTGTGGGGAGGAAGCCGGTGGATGTTAGGCCCTCCCCTTTGATTGATCATGCTCGTGTTCCATATCCCGCTCGTCTTAAGCAGCAGAAATACACACGGGAATATGGACACTTCTTGGATATGTTTAAGCAAATTAAGATCAATCTGCCTTTCATAGAGGTTCTCCAGCAGATGCCCAAATATGCTAAGTTCTTGAAGGATATCCTCAAGAACAAATGCAAGCTGGGAGACCTCTCGTCCGTTCCTTTAAGTGGTGAGTGCTCGGCAGTTGTAACGAATACACTACCGGAGAAGCTTTCTGATCCAGGAGTATTTACGATTCCCTGCTTATTCGGTAGTAATCTAGAAGCCCGAGCTTTAGCTGATCTAGGTGCTAGCATTAATCTGATGCCATATTCATTGTACGAGAAGCTAGGTCTAGGTGAGTTAACTCCCACAAATATGTCGTTGTCCTTAGCCGACAAGTCGATTAAGTATCCACGGGGGATTGTGGAAAATCTGTTAGTGAAGGTTGATAAGTTTGTCTTCCCCGTGGATTTTGTCGTGCTAGATATGGAGGCCGATGCTAAGGTTCCCATAATCCTCGGTCGTCCTTTCCTTCGCACTGCTCACGCGAATATAGATGTCTTTAAGGGACAGATTAGTTTGCAGGTAGGAGAGGAGATAGCTGTGTTTAAGATTCCTGATCCGATAGAAAAGGTTAAGCGTTGGGATAGTCGGGTTCAGGTGATAAACGCCGAGGATAGGTGGGTGGAGGGCTATGAAAGTGGCAACGTGTTTTTCACTAGAGAGTGGGCTGAAGTGAAACAGTTGCTGAGAGCTAAGTGTGGGGATCCTAGTAGGTTTAAGGATACCCCAGATGATGCAGGTTGATTTGATCTTGGTTAGGAAGGTTGGTTTGTAGAGTTTGTATAAGTATCTTCTATCGAGTCAGTTTTTATTTTATTTTATTTTGTTTTTAATTTTATTTTATTTTTGTCAAGTCAGTGTTATGCTCGGGTATTCTTTTTTTTGTTTTTGCAGGTTTAAATCATTCTCACCCGTACTCAATCTCCATTCGGGTGAGTTTGTATTTGTGAAGACGAAGATGGATCTCGGGAGTGTCGGTGAAGCTCGATCGCGACCGAAATGCTATACGATCGAAGCTGCAGTTGGAATGAAGACTTGGAGCTTACGCGTTTCACAAAACCAGCTAAGTCTTTTCCAATTCACCCTTCTATCCTTTTATTTCTGCATTTTATTTTATTTTATTTTTGCATTTTTAATTTTTATTTTGCATTTTATTTTTAGATGTTTTCTATCTCTACATTGAGGACAATGTAGAACTTAAGTGTGGGGATGGGAAATAGTCATTTATGAGTCTTGTTTGTCTGTTTTGAGTCATATAGAGTCTTAAAAATCCAAAAAAATTGAAAAAATTTGAAAATGTCTTTGTTAAAGTTGTGCACTCAAATAGAAAATGATAGTAAACTGATTTTGGTTTTCAAATGAGTTGTGGTTTTTGAAACAAAGATGAATTGGGATAAACATATGGTAACCCAATTAGCTGAGATGGTTTCCCTAAATGTACTAATAGAGAGTTAATTGTCGTGAATCTCGTGGGTCATCATCTTAGGAGAAATAGGAAGGCCTTAACTAAATTAATTTAGGCACCATTTTAGGCTTTAGAACTTAAATAGGTTAAGGGGTAGTGCCATTTTAGGATTTATAACACACTTCTTGTGAAAGAAGTGGCGCATCCGCAAATAAAATGTCCACCGGGTATAGTACTGAAAAGCGCTCAAAGTAGCTGCTAAATAAAAGAGCTCAAAGAGCCAAATCAAATGAAAAAAAAAATGAAAAAAAAAATGAAAAATATAAGGCAAGTGATCCAAGACCTCATGTGCTCTACCTCCGGGATAGCGACTTGGATACGACACCCCTGGGTGAGGTGATCTTGTTTTATGAAAAAAAAAAAAGAATAAACAGTCTATACCCACAAAATTCATCCATCAAAATCCACCCTAATATGGCACTAGTTTGCATGAGGTTGTGTCAACGTCACGGTTTTTCGTCTACGGATTTCAATTAGAAGCTCTTTTTGGCCACGTTTAAAGTTCTCATTTGCAAACTCCCATTTGTCCGGTACTGTTTTCCGAAACCCCTATATTATAAAAACACAAAAACAAAACAAGGTAAAATTACACGTTGTAAAATATTAATTTGTGCATACGACAAAATATAAAAGAAGTGAATTAAAATATGTATATTAATTCTATGGTGACAGTGTAGAAAGAACCAGGTGGGTGGGTGAGTGGGTGGGTGATTAAGATAACCTATATCGAATCTATTCAACTCTAGATCTTTCGATTGGTTGTTCATGTGTCTGTTTGTCGGACCCACACGTTTTTCACACTTTCACCACTTATCTTTGTCCTGTTTCATCAATATATCTTGGACGGTTTTCTTGAAATTATCATATCTTTTGATCATTGGTATTTAGAAATGTTTTCTACTAATGTTAGCTAATTTTATTTTATGTAATATAATGGTACCATGTATTAAGATGATGTTCTTTTTAAAAGGAGTGGACAAAATTTAAGAGTTGGTGTGAGAATTGGCTGTAAAAAGACGCTATATATTACTTCCTCCGTCCCATTAGAAGTGTCCATATTGTCTTTTTTAGTTGTCCCACTTAAAGTGTCCAATTTTAAAATTTATTGGTAAACCTTCAAATTTGCCCTTAATAACATAAAACTAACAATATGATGGTCCCACAATACTATTTATTGTCAAGGGTATTATTGTCAAATAACAAACAAAAATACCAATCATTTATTGTACCTAAAACTTTGTGTTTTTCAAACTAAGACTATTCTAATGGGACGGAGGGAGTATTATTATATTATGTCTCCTTTTTTTTCAAAACACTTTTTTTCTATTTTTTATGGTCCTTCAAATATGTTTTATCATTGCATCATACTTTTAAATCAATACACGTTTTCTTCACCACCAGAGATAAACTTTGAAAAGAAAAAAAAAACAACACATATTTTCAACACAACTCTATTTTAATTCTAGGTATGCAAAACACATGTTGTATACCCTGGTAAAAAGGTGTAACATATACGTAAGTATTTATCATAAATATGCGAGTAGTTTTGATTCATATGTTTTAATACCATTAAAAGCTTTAGTTCTACCTTAACAGTTTTGGTCTATGTGTTTTTATTTTCAAACAAAATGCTCCTGAACATTAACTACATCCAGTTTTTCATTAAGTCTCTCATATGCGCCTCACATTTGAAAGGTAAAAATGTCATTTCTCTCCGTCTTTTATCTAAGTCATCATGTAGATTAACATAATAACATTCATGTCAAAAAGAGTGAGAGAAATGCCATTTTTATTCCGTATATAAGGGAGACTTAACAGAAAATTGAATGGAGTTAGTACTTAGGACCATTTCATTTCTGTTAGAAAATAAAAACACAAGAACCAAAACTGTTAAGATGAAACTAAAACTATTAATGATATAAAACACATGGACCAGAACTGTAGTTTATTCTAAATACGCACTCAAAAGATGCCGATCGATTTTATAGTTTTGTCTAACTTAATTTTGCTATTACGAATAAATTAGCATAAACAACTCACATACATATTGGTGAATCGAAGAACTATTAAGATTAGCTATGCAAAAAGTCAAAAACGAATAAAAATTCATACAGGGTGATGTCATATATAGGTACATCTTATGTAGTAACAAGAATAATAAATAAAATAAAGGGAATTAAGCAAAGATGAGAGATGAAATGAACGTACATAAGTATTAAGCTGGCGAACAAAGCTGGAGAAATTATTATGCTTAAACGAATTGGGTAGCAAATCCCTAGCAAAATCAGCAGTTTTCCAAACAATAAATGTTGTTCCACTTTCATTCCATGAAATAACATCATCAGTAGCTGGATCATCCACAAGCAAATACGTCTTCGTTAGAAACGGAGCCGGAACAGACCGGTTACTCATCTTAAACGAACTCTGATTGATCTAATTCCTCTGAATATATTCCTAAACTCTAATATAGTCAAACAACTAACTTTTTTATTTTTTCAACTCAACACGGACTTTGTCTAGAAGAATTTTGTTATACGTAGTATTGGACCGAATCAATCTAACAACTGAAGAGCAAAAGAGCGGTGAGAAATTCCCAGCCCCAGCAATAAAATCCCGAAAGAAATAAACGAGATCGAGCCAGGTCGTAATTCGATATACTACTAATCTTGTGGTTTGATGATGAAGGCTTTTTAGAATTTTCCATGATTGTGTAAGTGTTGGATTTGGATACAAGGTAGAAATGAAATGAACATAACTTCAAGCACAAGTCAAGTTTGAATTGGATGATATATCAAGATCAATTGAGATAGAAGATTATTTTGTTTGTATGAAGAAATAATTATGAGGAAGAGAAATGAGAGATGATTTATATATAGAGTTGTGTATTGAGGAAGACGACGAAAGGTGTTCTAGAAAGTATTGGAATATGTTGAAAATTATGTGTTAAGAGATGAATGTAGCAAGTGGGTCGGCATGTTGAAAATAAGATACAATTAAACCCAAATTCATTCTAAAAACAACACCACTGCCTTATCTTTTTAACAAAATATATATACTAATTCCCTTTTTAGTATTTGAAATTTTTTATCATTTTATAGCTTTTTCTTTTTACTTTATGAATAATTAATAATACATTTTCTAATTGCCTTTTGGATTAATAACGGGTAACTGACCCAACAAATATTTTCTTTATATTCTTGAGTATAGAACCTTAGAGCTTTTGGTTAACACGTCCTTTAGAAAGAGGTAGTACATCAGTCAAGAACCTAAGATTACCTTAAAATGAAAATTCATCTTATATGAGAAATTTAAAAACTTATTTTATTAGAATGAATTTGAACATAAAAAGTATTTAATATTATTTTAGTAAAATTGTAAATATCTCAACTTAATCACTTATGTTGAATTAAATGAGGATCGTTTGGAATGAATAGATAATAAAAGACAAAGTAATATTAAAAAATAGTAATAAAGAAGATGTCTAAAGTTCAAAAGTTTTGACTAAAGGCCACCAAGTTTATCATGAATTAAACGTTAAGCGGTGAAGAACGGCCAAAAACGTCACATATGCGACTAAATGACGGCAGGCCCACAGAAGCCAGGGTTATGTGGCAGCGTCCGTGAGGGTTTCAGGTGGAGGCGTCCATGTGAACGAACAGTGACAAAGAGTGGGTGGCATACTTTTTTTAAGTATCATATATAAATATTGTGAAAAATTTGTTAAACTGTTAAAATATATAATTCTTTTTATATTCTTTGATATTTCAACTATAAAACCGTTATACTAAAAAACCGATTCATCAAAATTCAAAAGGGTGGGGCTAAGCATTTTTAGTAAAACATGTACAGTACTTATGTTCTGATTATACTGTTGTGATTACTTATTTCTATATATGTTTCGATTATAAATTATGCTCAAAACTAAGTTGACAGTTGTTTATTGCATTTTTTAGAGGATAAATCAAGGATCATCCTATTCACACACCCCATATCCTATTCACACACCCCATGTTTTTATTTCCCACACCCTCAGGCGCCGCACATAAACCTCGGCGTCGCGCCTGGGTTACTTCTTATCACAGACACATCCTCGAACGTAGTCAATCACGCTTCAACACCCTTATGCGCCGCGCATGGCCCTCGGCGTGGCGCCTGAGTCATATATGCGGCCAACAACATCATCGGCGCCTAGGTCATATATGCGGCGCATATGTCCAGGTTTGACCGAATTCCACCTCGTTTACGACATTCCTCGGTTGACGTTGACAGAAAAGTGACTCAGGCGTCGCATCAAGGTCTATCCGTGACGCCTGGTTTTAAAACAGGTGTGTGGATAGAATTTTAGGGTGTGTGAATAGACAAGGCCTAAATCAAAGTTCATATTTATTTGAAACTGATATTTTCCTTTTCTAAAATTATAGATAAATTGACATTTGACAATAGCCCTAGTGGCGGACCCCTCTACTCTATATGTGGCAATATGTGGTGCGAAGCATATTAGTAAAACGAATACTTCGAGTTGTCTATGTCATCTCGGTTCAAAGTTTAGTTCGTTTATTTGGCTTAGTTTAGTACAAAAGATGTACGGTTTTAATTAAATTTTTATAGTCTTACTTGAGATATAGGATGAAATATGTGCATTAATAATATTTAGTTAAAACAATCACATACAAGTTAAGATTAGTAATTATTTTTCTCTGGATATATCTTCAAACAAACTTTTCGAAATATTAACTTTGTGACATACACCTAAGTTTAGTAATGTTAAAACAAACGGGTTTAGTTTATTCGAGTAATAAATCAAACGAGTACGGTTTACATATCAAGGAAGAAGTTACCTTCCAACTTATTAGAAGTCATTTTTAATATCAACAAAATTGACAAAATGAGAAGAGACTAGCATGATTTTCTTTTTTAGATATATATTCATTCTTATTGTGGAAATCAGACATTCTAGCCAATGCGGTTGGTAGCAGGTTTTATTGTGTTTGTGGGTTTCCGGTTTCCTCATGAGCGAGTCACTTAACAGACTAAGGTGTGTCACTCACCAATCTTCTAAACCTTTGTCACTAGAGGTTGGTAGTGGCATGTGCTCATAGCACGTGGGTTATCGGGTCCAGGAGACTCACACAACTTTGAAGACATGCATATCATAGTGTAGTCTGTGCTTGATTTGTCGTTAAAAATATTAGATAGTTTGAAGATACCGTTAAAAAATTGGTTAGCTTTAATTTAAAGTTTAAATTAGGTGGTTTCTTAGAAGGTACCGTAAGTGGCACGACTAAAATGACTTGGCTTAATTTCCATTTCCAAAACGCGGAGTTAGTTTGAAGATAATCCAACAAGAAGCTTCTATAATCTCTGATATTATACTTTAACTATTTTGACTTTTTAGCAATTTTATTAGTAAACGTTAAAGCTTAAGAGAGTCATTATTTCTTTCTTAAAACTTATAATTAATGCAAATTGTCGTTGTTTCTAGAAAAAAAGTGTTATTTTCATAGTCTGTGAATTTCTTTGGTTTGCTTTTATGCTCAATATATTTTTTTAATAGAGTTAGCCATTTGTGCTTAATGATAATGTCTTTTTATTGCTTAGATATGTCTATATTACAGGCGACTTTTTAGACATCAATTGTTATCTTAACGTTTGAGGATGAGACCAACTTGTTATCAGATGAAACTGACTATCTCAGAAAACTTTAGCTTGCATATATCTGAAGAGCTCAATAACAACCATGTTGATGACTGCAAGATGTTGGCATAAAGTGACGGATCTAAAACAAGATTTCAGGGTTATCCTAAAAGAAAAATTTCGCTTAATGATTTTTAACTTTTCATTCAAAGGTATCCTAATACTTAAAATTAATAATAAGAAAAAGCTGGTATTTCTAAACTTAAATCGGTAAAAATTGCACTTTGCAACGAAAATTAAGAGGCATTTCGTGATACTTTGGGCTCTTCATAGCTCCGTTCCTATAAATTTGTTATAATAGAATAATCAATAAATTAATTAAGGGTCGGAAATTGTTTTTTTTTAATTTTCATGATAAAAGTATGTTTTGTAATGATCTGACTATATATGCGAGAGTATTTTATTATTGGATACATGATACGTACGTGAATGAATGATTTTTTGATATTTGATTTGGTGTTTTTAACGTGAATTATATACCATATAAAATGTTGAATTTTTGTCCATTATTTATTTATTTGACGCGTAAGGTTATACAAAAATTGATAAGGACGGTAATACATAAAGTCAACATACAGAAAATAAAAAGATGACTATTAGTTATCTTACATTAAAGTTTATTTGATATAATGTTTGTGGTAAAGCTTCTAATACGTACAGATTTAAATTTTGAGAATTTGGGTTTAATTATGTCTGAGCTAAAGGGTTTTATATGGAAATTGAATGTTAAAGAATCATATCATAGGTTTCTCTCTTAAAGAGTCGACTGATAGGCTTCGAGTATTTGACTCCGACCAACTAAATAAAAAAAAATTAGGATGAGGAGACCGAGGTTTTGAACTCGATCAATACTGTACACCTTTTGTATAGAACGATCTATACAGCCGCCGTTCTAAAAAAACTTATCTTTCTGTTCTTTTTGCGCACTTTCATATTGTGTACGCACCTTTGACTTTTGCATCTCCATTTTGTTGACTCGGTCACATGTATGTACACAAGCTTTCATTTATCTTCTTCTGCCAACTACCAAACAGTTAATTAATATATATCTATAATAAATTATTCTTTGTTTCTTAAACTTGTAATTCTTTGTGTCTGTCTTCTTATGTTTGTCTTTAATTTATAACTATTAACTTTAACTCGTAACAACCAAACTAATATGTATATAACTAATAATGTTATTTCTATGTTTGGCTATGCTATGATCATAACGATTTAAAGGTATATTGGTTTTCACTGGTCCCAACTATCACATGTTGTCTTCTACCGGTCCCAACTATTGAATTGGTTGTCAACGGTCCCAACTTTTATCATTTTGGTAACCACTGGTCCCGTCGTTAAATTTTTTTAACGCCGTTAAGTTTTTTTCCAAATTCAATACCGATGTTATAAGCATTTTGATCAGAACGATAATATAAGTCGATTGATAGAAAAGTTACCTCGAAACGGCGCTCCGAACAACAAAATAGTGCTTCGATCGGGTGTTTAAACCTAACGGTGCATCAATCAAATGTAAAAATTTTATCGTTCAGAGAGTCTTTTCGAGAAAACTTTTACATCAATCGACAAGTATTATCCTTCCGATCAAAAGGTCTAAAACATCGGTCTTGAATTTGGAAAAAACTTAACGGCGTTAAAAAAATTTAACGACGGGACCAGTGGTTACCAAAGTGATAAAAGTTGGGACCGTTGACAACCAATTTAATAGTTGGGACCAGTAGAAGACAAAAGGTAATAGTTGGGACCAGTGAAAACCAATATACCCGATTTAAAAACATTCACGTTGGAGTATTTATAATCTTTCTGGAAAGCGCAAAAGAAACTCACTTCTTATTCATAAATTATAAAAAAAGAGTAAATTACATTTAAACACCTATGTTTTATCAAATATAACCATCTAAAACTTAAAGTTTAAAACCGTTTACTTGCACCCCGACTTTTCACTTTTTCCTCTAATTGTGTCGATCTGTCTAACAAGATTAACATCTTTGTTAATTTTTTAAGTAAAATGACCAAAATACCATTTTCTCTTAAGTACGACCCCCCACATAGAGAAACACCTTACCACCTTTCTTTCCCTGTCATTTATCATTCTCTCTATAAACAACTAATTAAGATCACCATCTACTTGCTACTTCCGATCACTACCACCGCTGCCTCCCACCACCACCACAAAATTAAAGAATCTCGCCACCAGTGCCATCATCCATTGTAATCTTTATCATCTTTGTACATACTTGGAACTCAAAGAAACCCTAACTACAAATCTGCTCAGTTGTCATCTTCATTATCATATTAAAATGAGAGGGCCACTAGAAACCCTAATCAGAAGGCTCCTCTTATCTACCTCTCATCTTTTTTGCGCACACCAATCATGATTGCAAATCTTAGGGTTTTGGTGCCTTTGTGTGAAGGTGGAAGGTAGTCGGCGATACGAGGCTAGGCATATCTATTTCGATAAAGATGATTATGTGTGAAGGTGGAAGGTTAGAGACAATGATAGTGAAATTTCCAGTTCAGTTTTGTGTGAATGTCGAAGGTTCGGGATGATGATTGAGGTTGCTGACGGTGCTTCTGATTTATGTCATGGTGGGGTTGACGAGTGGAGGTGGTGGTGGTGAGAAGATGTGGTTGTGTGTCCGAGTGGTGATTTGTGATGGTATTGGTAGTTGTTTGTGGTTGTCGTTAGAAATTTTCCCAAATCAGGGTAGAGGTGGTGGGTAGGCCGAGAGAGATGGTGGCCGGTGGTATTGGTGTTTTTCGTTTGTGATGGTTTATAGGACGTGTTTCGGTGGTGTCTTAAATAAAGAGATTAGGGTATATTGGACATTTTGTAACAAACTACCTGCAAAGTTAACATCGTTAGTCAGATGTACACAAATAGATAAAAATGAGAAAAGGTGGGGTGCAAGTAAACGGTTTTAAACTTTAGGTTTCATATGGTTATTTTTTAAAAACACATGTGTACAAAAGGTAATTTACTCTATAAAAAAATACATATATTTTAGGCGGAAAAAAGGATCTAAAGAGACCGTAAGATGACATATCGATGTCTATATAAGTGGATGATGACATAATTTGAATCATTAGGTGCTGAATGGTTAGGAGGTCTGAATCATTAATAGGTTATATCAATGAAATGGATGTTATGGTAGAAATGCAAATGAGGGTACAGTTGGTATATGCTCCATTCAATTTTATTCAACATCTCTTTGTGCCTTCAGCAACCATATGTCCCTTAACCATCAGCACTTAACTAAACCATTCAGAGACTCTTTTTTTATAAAATAAACGTTTTAAATGCTGAATGCTAAATGATTAAGCACTGAACTGAACCACAAAAAAGTAAAACAAAATACACTTAAATACCAATACAATAATATACATATGCATGTACATACATGCGCATATACAATATGATTCGTGAGTGTCATTTGAACCTCCCAAGATAAGGATAAAATTAATAAGAATAGTATGAAACTATGAACGATCAAATTATACATTAAGATCATATATCGACACGTTTTCCATTATTTGTGCAGTTGTGCTTTTAAGAGAGTTGTTAGTCTTTTTTAGTTTTATCAGATGCCATATCAGCATCACACTTCAAACTTTTTTCAATTCCTTGTTTTAAAGATTTCTTCCTATTTATTCTATTTTTATCACATATATCACCTTAACAATTTTACTTTATTTCTCAAAATTATTAGAATTAAGATAAGTAAAAATATCTATAAAATAAAAAATAAGATTTCATTAACTAAAAAATGCAAAAAAAGTTTTTAATATTATTCTCATTGTTATAATATAACTATAATTATCACAAGATTAGTGACTAGACTTAAGAACTTTAAGAGAATTGCAAGAGAAATGAGAAGAGAAATGTATACTCATACAAGTGTATATGAGAGGTGTGTATATTCATTCACAATGATGGGGTATTTATACTACAAAGTGTAAATAATTGGTAGACAAGTAAAACTATTTAGCATAATACATTTTATCTCTAAGTTTGACAAAGAGATCATCCACTTGTTGTGGTAATTAATTATAACACTCCCCCTTGGATGACTCTTTTTCAAACTTTGGGGTTTTGAAGTACTGCCTCATTAAAAACCTTGCTAAAGAAAACCCAGTGGGAAAAAACTTTAGCTAAGGGAAAAAGAGTGCAGTCTGTAGCTCCCCCTCAAATTGTGCGTACGTGTCTCATGCCAATATCATGAACGTGTTTTCTGAAAGTTGCTGTTGGAAGTGCTTTTGTGAAAAGATCAGCTGAGTTGTTGCTAGATTTGACGTATCTCATTTCAACTTGTTTTTCTTTAATCAGGTCTTGAGTATATGAAAAGAATCTTGGAGGTATATGTTTTGTTCTGTCACTTTTGATATACCCTTCTTTCATCTGCGAAACACAAGCTGCATTATCTTCGTAGATCGGAGTTGGACTTCTGTCTTTTTCTATTCCGCAAGAATTTAATATGAGTTGCGTCATAGATCTAAGCCAGACACATTCCCGAGAAGCTTCATGTAGTGCAATAACTTCAGCATGGTTTGAGGACGTTGCGACAAGTGTTTGTTTCTGAGATCGCCATGAAATTGCAGTTCCTCCGTTCATAAATACGTATCCAGTCTGAGACCTTGCCTTGTGAGGATCAGATAAATAACCTGCATCTGCATAACCAACTAAACCTTCTTTTGAATCGTTAGGATAAAACAAACCTAAATCAACAGTGCCTCGAAGATATCTTAAAATATGTTTAACCCCATTCCAATGTCTTTTTGTCGGGGATGAACTAAATCTTGCTAACAAGTTAACTGCAAAAGAAATGTCAGGTCGTGTACAGTTAGTAAGATACATAAGAGCTCCAATTGCACTAAGGTATGGTACTTCTGGACCGAGGACTTCTTCATTGTCTTCACAAGGGCGAAATGGATCATTGTCTACATTGAGTGATCTAACAACCATTGGGGTACTTAAAGGATTTGCCTTGTCCATATTGAAGCGTTTTAAGAGCTTTTCAGTATAATTTGATTGATGCACAAGTATTCCATTATTCGTATGCTCAATCTGTAAACCAAGACAATATTTGGTTTTTCCAAGGTCTTTCATTTCAAATTCTTTCTTTAAAAGAATAATTACTTCATTGATTTCCTTTTGTGTCCCCATTATATTTAGATCATCAACATAGACAGTGATGTGGTCCAAATTATATATGATTTTATAAAGATATTCCATACACTTTTGGTTTACTTTTGGATTGAATTCTACTCATAACTGGTTCATATTTATAATTTAATGATTTTAAGAGTAAATGAGTTGAAAGTTGTATTTGTAATAAAACTTGAAATCGATGAGCGTTAAAGATTAATTACATTAATAAGTTATGATGTTAATTTGAAAGTATGTAAATATATTTGTAAAGAAAAAAAAATACAAATCATTGTTGGAAATTTGTGCAGGTACACGTGCATTATTGTGATGCTTAAAATGACACAATTCAATTATTAAATGAGTAATGCAATATAAGGGCCATGTGAAGTTTACAAGGAAATAAAAGCCCACGAGAGGAAATAAAAGAAAAAGCCCACAACAACATTTGAAAGAAAAAGGGGCGGCCGCATTATGAAATATATATACGATTATTTTTTACGGCAATGGGAGGTGGAGCCGCAAAAAGATAAAAAGGTTTTTTTTGGGAGCAGATTGGCAGCAGATTGAAGGCATCGGACGGCTAGGGAGACGAAACAAAGGCAACGAAAACGCGTAGGATCAACGGTTGCGTCGTGGTTCTTCCGGGTTTAATCGTTTCTTTGTTTTCTCTTTATTTCCATCATGTTCAATACATTAAAACTTGTTTTTATTGATTTGATTATGGTAGGCTAGTCGGTTAAAACTACCTAGGCGTTATGTTGATTCGTTAACTTTGTTTGAACTCATGTTTGGATTGTTGGTTATGGTTTATGTTTAATTAAAGTTTGAACCCTTATAATTGTTTGATGCATTGTATGTGTTTGAATTGGTAGATTTGGTATTATTAATCCATGTGTTCTTGGTGATTGTCTATGTCACGTAATAGGACTCGTTTAGTCATTGACGTGAGTTGTGATTATTATGGTTTAACTGCAGTATAACCATAGGATTAATAGTATTAATGAAATTGATAATAACGTGTAGCCAACCTAGATATCCGTGAGGTGATAGGTTGTTAACAAGTTTTGGTTAGTCAATTTGCTAGGTTTAGGTTTTTGTGAAAATTCCGGCTTAGTGTTAATTATTAATCTTGCTTGTTAAATTAAATAATTGGGTTCAAATGGCTTTAAGGGTCGTATCGTGAGATAGATCTTTAGCGTGGGTCAATTAGGCATAATTTGATTAGATAACCGTGAGGAAGTTTAATCCCGTAACCGGTGTGCTAATAACTTAATAGTTATCCTTTAGGTTTCTTCTCGAGAAGGGTCGAGGGTCTTAATTAGGAAAGCTTTTAAGTGAATAAATTTAGATCCCGGTTCCATAACCATTAATCCAACGTGAGTGATAACTGAAGTTAACGATGATTCTAGCCTAGGTGGTTTGTTTTCTCTAATCTGTTTTAAATCCGTCTTCCAAGTTTTCAGTTCCCATTTTTAGTAAGTTCCCATTTTTAGTAAGTTTCTATTTTTAGTAAGTTTCTATTTTTAGTAAAACCCCCCCTTCTTAAATAATCTTTTAATTAAAGTTCGTGTCTATTTAGTCGAGTCTTAATTAGTTTAATTAACGTAGTATATAGAGTCTGTGGGTCGACACCCGGACTTACGTACGCTATATTACATCCGATCGGTCCACTGCCGGTTGTGTGTGATTTAGTTTGTTTGTCTTGGTTTTTATAAATTTAAAACTAGGTGTTTTTAGTTAATTATTTTATATATATATTACACGCATCAAGTTTTTGGCGCCGTTGCCGGGGACTCTTGGTAATTGCGTTATTTAACTTTTTGAGTCTTAATTGCTATACACGTGCGTTATTTGTTTTGTTTGAGTCGTAGGGGTCTACGTCTGAGTCTTTATTTTTGCTTTCGTTGCTATTTTGTCGTGTTTATTTCTTTTCTTTTCGTTGTTTTTATTCTGAGTTGTTTCGTTGGTTTCGTGCAGGTTTATGCCACACTTGAGATCGCACGGACCAGTGAAGCATACGTTCGAGGAGGGTGATACGGAGCTAGAGACTGTTGCTGACTCGTCTGCGGAGGTTAAGGTAAGTACCGTTAAGTTTGATTTTACCCCGCATCCCACACCACACAACACACCACCTAGCAGTCCTAGGATTTCGATGGCAGCGAACCGTACTGTCCATCAACAGGCGTTCGACGGTTTCACCGGGAACCGTTCGTCTATCGCAACGCCTGCGATCACGAATCCAAATTCGTGGCAGATTCCGTCATACATCATGACCGCCATTGCTAACGATAAATTCCATGGGCGGGATGATGAAGATGCACCTGCTCACTTGTCGCGCCTCGCGCGCATTGTGAGCACTTTTAAACTCCAAGGTGCATCCGATGACGCAATCTATCTGCATCTGTTTCCATTCTCACTTGCGGACCGAGCGATCATCTGGCTCGATTCGCAAGCAGAGGGGACGTTCACGACGTGGGAAGCACTTCGTTCAGCCTTCCTGAAGAAGTACTTTCCACCTGCTAAGGCCTCCCGCCTTCGTGATCAGATCCACTCGTTTAGAATGGAAGCAGATGAGCCCTACTATCTTGCTTGGGAGCGTTTCCAAAATTTGTTATCTCGCTGCTCCCAACATGGGCTTACTCCTTGGGCCTTGGTTGAGAAATTTTATAATGGGCTTACATATGAAACCAGGGCCCGATTTGATACATCTGCGGGGGGTCATTTGATGGGTAAGATGAATGTAGACCAATGCAATGAACTGTTTGAGAGTTTTGCCCAGGCTGAACACGAACAGCGGTCCACTCACAGGAATTCCACTCCTGTCACTGGCACACCTTCTACTTCCACTAGAGGGTTGCACCATGTTAGCATGGAAACGAGTGTGGCCGCTGCTTTAGAAAACCTAACCCGTGAGATGAGGGATCTAAAAGCTAAAGTGGATAAGTGTGAGAGGTGTCGTGGAGGGCACAGCACTCTAGATTGTCCGTTGTTGTCTAGGGAGGAGCAGGTTGAGTTCGTAGCTAATCAGAATAGGTTCCCAAATTCTAATAGTGGAAATTCTAACTGGAACAGGAACTCGAATTTTAATAACTCAACTTGGCGTTCCTCAGGTGCCCCACCTGGTTATCAATCTAACTATAACAATAATAATAATCAGGGGGCGGGTAGTTCGTATGGTGGTGTTAGTGGTGATCAGGCTAACGGGCAAGGTTCTGGTGATAGCATACTTAGGATAGAACAGATGCTAATGCAGTTAGTAACTAAGGATAAGGCTACACAGGAAACCTTAGCTACACATGAGCTCATGTTGAAAAAGCAGGAACTTGCCCTGCAAAATCAACATTCCATCATTCTGGATATCCAGAGGATCGTAGGTGATTTAGTGAAACAGTCTCCTAACCAAAGGCCCCAAGGCCAGTTCTCGGGTTCAACCCAAACGAACCCTTCTGCTCAGTTGAATGCTATCTCTACTCGTAGTGGTAGGGTGTTAGAGCCGGTTAAGAAGAGGGTGTCGTTTAGTGAGCCAGTAGTGAGCGAGAGAGTTGTAAGTGAGGATGAGGAGGTTGATGAAGAGATAGTACTAGAGGGTCCGGGTAGTGTAGAGGCTGAGTTTAGTAATCCAAAACCCGTGAGTGACCCTGAGTTAGGTTCAAGTGTGGGGAGGAAGCCGGTGGATGTTAGGCCCTCCCCTTTGATTGATCATGCTCGTGTTCCATATCCCGCTCGTCTTAAGCAGCAGAAATACACACGGGAATATGGACACTTCTTGGATATGTTTAAGCAAATTAAGATCAATCTGCCTTTCATAGAGGTTCTCCAGCAGATGCCCAAATATGCTAAGTTCTTGAAGGATATCCTCAAGAACAAATGCAAGCTGGGAGACCTCTCGTCCGTTCCTTTAAGTGGTGAGTGCTCGGCAGTTGTAACGAATACACTACCGGAGAAGCTTTCTGATCCAGGAGTATTTACGATTCCCTGCTTATTCGGTAGTAATCTAGAAGCCCGAGCTTTAGCTGATCTAGGTGCTAGCATTAATCTGATGCCATATTCATTGTACGAGAAGCTAGGTCTAGGTGAGTTAACTCCCACAAATATGTCGTTGTCCTTAGCCGACAAGTCGATTAAGTATCCACGGGGGATTGTGGAAAATCTGTTAGTGAAGGTTGATAAGTTTGTCTTCCCCGTGGATTTTGTCGTGCTAGATATGGAGGCCGATGCTAAGGTTCCCATAATCCTCGGTCGTCCTTTCCTTCGCACTGCTCACGCGAATATAGATGTCTTTAAGGGACAGATTAGTTTGCAGGTAGGAGAGGAGATAGCTGTGTTTAAGATTCCTGATCCGATAGAAAAGGTTAAGCGTTGGGATAGTCGGGTTCAGGTGATAAACGCCGAGGATAGGTGGGTGGAGGGCTATGAAAGTGGCAACGTGTTTTTCACTAGAGAGTGGGCTGAAGTGAAACAGTTGCTGAGAGCTAAGTGTGGGGATCCTAGTAGGTTTAAGGATACCCCAGATGATGCAGGTTGATTTGATCTTGGTTAGGAAGGTTGGTTTGTAGAGTTTGTATAAGTATCTTCTATCGAGTCAGTTTTTATTTTATTTTATTTTGTTTTTAATTTTATTTTATTTTTGTCAAGTCAGTGTTATGCTCGGGTATTCTTTTTTTTGTTTTTGCAGGTTTAAATCATTCTCACCCGTACTCAATCTCCATTCGGGTGAGTTTGTATTTGTGAAGACGAAGATGGATCTCGGGAGTGTCGGTGAAGCTCGATCGCGACCGAAATGCTATACGATCGAAGCTGCAGTTGGAATGAAGACTTGGAGCTTACGCGTTTCACAAAACCAGCTAAGTCTTTTCCAATTCACCCTTCTATCCTTTTATTTCTGCATTTTATTTTATTTTATTTTTGCATTTTTAATTTTTATTTTGCATTTTATTTTTAGATGTTTTCTATCTCTACATTGAGGACAATGTAGAACTTAAGTGTGGGGATGGGAAATAGTCATTTATGAGTCTTGTTTGTCTGTTTTGAGTCATATAGAGTCTTAAAAATCCAAAAAAATTGAAAAAATTTGAAAATGTCTTTGTTAAAGTTGTGCACTCAAATAGAAAATGATAGTAAACTGATTTTGGTTTTCAAATGAGTTGTGGTTTTTGAAACAAAGATGAATTGGGATAAACATATGGTAACCCAATTAGCTGAGATGGTTTCCCTAAATGTACTAATAGAGAGTTAATTGTCGTGAATCTCGTGGGTCATCATCTTAGGAGAAATAGGAAGGCCTTAACTAAATTAATTTAGGCACCATTTTAGGCTTTAGAACTTAAATAGGTTAAGGGGTAGTGCCATTTTAGGATTTATAACACACTTCTTGTGAAAGAAGTGGCGCATCCGCAAATAAAATGTCCACCGGGTATAGTACTGAAAAGCGCTCAAAGTAGCTGCTAAATAAAAGAGCTCAAAGAGCCAAATCAAATGAAAAAAAAAATGAAAAAAAAAATGAAAAATATAAGGCAAGTGATCCAAGACCTCATGTGCTCTACCTCCGGGATAGCGACTTGGATACGACACCCCTGGGTGAGGTGATCTTGTTTTATGAAAAAAAAAAAAGAATAAACAGTCTATACCCACAAAATTCATCCATCAAAATCCACCCTAATATGGCACTAGTTCTTAGCTAAGTTAAGTTCTTTAGGTTACTTTGGTAGGAAAACCTTTTTGGTTTATCCTGTGCCTTTTCAAGCAACAATAATCGGGCTGACTTATTTTTCCTCTGTGTGAGACCTTGTAGACAAATGATTTAATTAAATTGAAATAAAACGTAAATGGGAAACTTAATTGGCTAGTGTTAGGGTGTTTATGTAAACGCACCGTTGTTTATCTGAATTCGGTTCTTGTTTATGAAACTGTAATGAAATGTTGAAGTCTTAATTAGTGTGATTCTATGTGCATGCTTTTTCAGGGACGAAAAAGGTTAAGTGTGGGGATATTTGATGTGGTCCAAATTATATATGATTTTATAAAGATATTCCATACACTTTTGGTTTACTTTTGGATTGAATTCTACTCATAACTGGTTCATATTTATAATTTAATGATTTTAAGAGTCAATGAGTTGAAAGTTGTATTTGTAATAAAACTTGAAATCGATGAGCGTTAAAGATTAATTACATTAATAAGTTATGATGTTAATTTGAAAGTATGTAAATATATTTGTAAAGAAAAAAAAATACAAATCATTGTTGGAAATTTGTGCAGGTACACGTGCATTATTGTGATGCTTAAAATGACACAATTCAATTATTAAATGAGTAATGCAATATAAGGGCCATGTGAAGTTTACAAGGAAATAAAAGCCCACGAGAGGAAATAAAAGAAAAAGCCCACAACAACATTTGAAAGAAAAAGGGGCGGCCGCATTATGAAATATATATACGATTATTTTTTACGGCAATGGGAGGTGGAGCCGCAAAAAGATAAAAAGGTTTTTTTTGGGAGCAGATTGGCAGCAGATTGAAGGCATCGGACGGCTAGGGAGACGAAACAAAGGCAACGAAAACGCGTAGGATCAACGGTTGCGTCGTGGTTCTTCCGGGTTTAATCGTTTCTTTGTTTTCTCT
This sequence comes from Tagetes erecta, assembly GCA_030867185.1. Classification (NCBI taxonomy): domain Eukaryota; kingdom Viridiplantae; phylum Streptophyta; class Magnoliopsida; order Asterales; family Asteraceae; genus Tagetes; species Tagetes erecta. The sequence goes on from CM061487.1 coordinate 96,415,364, forward strand.
TTATTTCCATCATGTTCAATACATTAAAACTTGTTTTTATTGATTTGATTATGGTAGGCTAGTCGGTTAAAACTACCTAGGCGTTATGTTGATTCGTTAACTTTGTTTGAACTCATGTTTGGATTGTTGGTTATGGTTTATGTTTAATTAAAGTTTGAACCCTTATAATTGTTTGATGCATTGTATGTGTTTGAATTGGTAGATTTGGTATTATTAATCCATGTGTTCTTGGTGATTGTCTATGTCACGTAATAGGACTCGTTTAGTCATTGACGTGAGTTGTGATTATTATGGTTTAACTGCAGTATAACCATAGGATTAATAGTATTAATGAAATTGATAATAACGTGTAGCCAACCTAGATATCCGTGAGGTGATAGGTTGTTAACAAGTTTTGGTTAGTCAATTTGCTAGGTTTAGGTTTTTGTGAAAATTCCGGCTTAGTGTTAATTATTAATCTTGCTTGTTAAATTAAATAATTGGGTTCAAATGGCTTTAAGGGTCGTATCGTGAGATAGATCTTTAGCGTGGGTCAATTAGGCATAATTTGATTAGATAACCGTGAGGAAGTTTAATCCCGTAACCGGTGTGCTAATAACTTAATAGTTATCCTTTAGGTTTCTTCTCGAGAAGGGTCGAGGGTCTTAATTAGGAAAGCTTTTAAGTGAATAAATTTAGATCCCGGTTCCATAACCATTAATCCAACGTGAGTGATAACTGAAGTTAACGATGATTCTAGCCTAGGTGGTTTGTTTTCTCTAATCTGTTTTAAATCCGTCTTCCAAGTTTTCAGTTCCCATTTTTAGTAAGTTCCCATTTTTAGTAAGTTTCTATTTTTAGTAAGTTTCTATTTTTAGTAAAACCCCCCCTTCTTAAATAATCTTTTAATTAAAGTTCGTGTCTATTTAGTCGAGTCTTAATTAGTTTAATTAACGTAGTATATAGAGTCTGTGGGTCGACACCCGGACTTACGTACGCTATATTACATCCGATCGGTCCACTGCCGGTTGTGTGTGATTTAGTTTGTTTGTCTTGGTTTTTATAAATTTAAAACTAGGTGTTTTTAGTTAATTATTTTATATATATATTACACGCATCAAGTTTTTGGCGCCGTTGCCGGGGACTCTTGGTAATTGCGTTATTTAACTTTTTGAGTCTTAATTGCTATACACGTGCGTTATTTGTTTTGTTTGAGTCGTAGGGGTCTACGTCTGAGTCTTTATTTTTGCTTTCGTTGCTATTTTGTCGTGTTTATTTCTTTTCTTTTCGTTGTTTTTATTCTGAGTTGTTTCGTTGGTTTCGTGCAGGTTTATGCCACACTTGAGATCGCACGGACCAGTGAAGCATACGTTCGAGGAGGGTGATACGGAGCTAGAGACTGTTGCTGACTCGTCTGCGGAGGTTAAGGTAAGTACCGTTAAGTTTGATTTTACCCCGCATCCCACACCACACAACACACCACCTAGCAGTCCTAGGATTTCGATGGCAGCGAACCGTACTGTCCATCAACAGGCGTTCGACGGTTTCACCGGGAACCGTTCGTCTATCGCAACGCCTGCGATCACGAATCCAAATTCGTGGCAGATTCCGTCATACATCATGACCGCCATTGCTAACGATAAATTCCATGGGCGGGATGATGAAGATGCACCTGCTCACTTGTCGCGCCTCGCGCGCATTGTGAGCACTTTTAAACTCCAAGGTGCATCCGATGACGCAATCTATCTGCATCTGTTTCCATTCTCACTTGCGGACCGAGCGATCATCTGGCTCGATTCGCAAGCAGAGGGGACGTTCACGACGTGGGAAGCACTTCGTTCAGCCTTCCTGAAGAAGTACTTTCCACCTGCTAAGGCCTCCCGCCTTCGTGATCAGATCCACTCGTTTAGAATGGAAGCAGATGAGCCCTACTATCTTGCTTGGGAGCGTTTCCAAAATTTGTTATCTCGCTGCTCCCAACATGGGCTTACTCCTTGGGCCTTGGTTGAGAAATTTTATAATGGGCTTACATATGAAACCAGGGCCCGATTTGATACATCTGCGGGGGGTCATTTGATGGGTAAGATGAATGTAGACCAATGCAATGAACTGTTTGAGAGTTTTGCCCAGGCTGAACACGAACAGCGGTCCACTCACAGGAATTCCACTCCTGTCACTGGCACACCTTCTACTTCCACTAGAGGGTTGCACCATGTTAGCATGGAAACGAGTGTGGCCGCTGCTTTAGAAAACCTAACCCGTGAGATGAGGGATCTAAAAGCTAAAGTGGATAAGTGTGAGAGGTGTCGTGGAGGGCACAGCACTCTAGATTGTCCGTTGTTGTCTAGGGAGGAGCAGGTTGAGTTCGTAGCTAATCAGAATAGGTTCCCAAATTCTAATAGTGGAAATTCTAACTGGAACAGGAACTCGAATTTTAATAACTCAACTTGGCGTTCCTCAGGTGCCCCACCTGGTTATCAATCTAACTATAACAATAATAATAATCAGGGGGCGGGTAGTTCGTATGGTGGTGTTAGTGGTGATCAGGCTAACGGGCAAGGTTCTGGTGATAGCATACTTAGGATAGAACAGATGCTAATGCAGTTAGTAACTAAGGATAAGGCTACACAGGAAACCTTAGCTACACATGAGCTCATGTTGAAAAAGCAGGAACTTGCCCTGCAAAATCAACATTCCATCATTCTGGATATCCAGAGGATCGTAGGTGATTTAGTGAAACAGTCTCCTAACCAAAGGCCCCAAGGCCAGTTCTCGGGTTCAACCCAAACGAACCCTTCTGCTCAGTTGAATGCTATCTCTACTCGTAGTGGTAGGGTGTTAGAGCCGGTTAAGAAGAGGGTGTCGTTTAGTGAGCCAGTAGTGAGCGAGAGAGTTGTAAGTGAGGATGAGGAGGTTGATGAAGAGATAGTACTAGAGGGTCCGGGTAGTGTAGAGGCTGAGTTTAGTAATCCAAAACCCGTGAGTGACCCTGAGTTAGGTTCAAGTGTGGGGAGGAAGCCGGTGGATGTTAGGCCCTCCCCTTTGATTGATCATGCTCGTGTTCCATATCCCGCTCGTCTTAAGCAGCAGAAATACACACGGGAATATGGACACTTCTTGGATATGTTTAAGCAAATTAAGATCAATCTGCCTTTCATAGAGGTTCTCCAGCAGATGCCCAAATATGCTAAGTTCTTGAAGGATATCCTCAAGAACAAATGCAAGCTGGGAGACCTCTCGTCCGTTCCTTTAAGTGGTGAGTGCTCGGCAGTTGTAACGAATACACTACCGGAGAAGCTTTCTGATCCAGGAGTATTTACGATTCCCTGCTTATTCGGTAGTAATCTAGAAGCCCGAGCTTTAGCTGATCTAGGTGCTAGCATTAATCTGATGCCATATTCATTGTACGAGAAGCTAGGTCTAGGTGAGTTAACTCCCACAAATATGTCGTTGTCCTTAGCCGACAAGTCGATTAAGTATCCACGGGGGATTGTGGAAAATCTGTTAGTGAAGGTTGATAAGTTTGTCTTCCCCGTGGATTTTGTCGTGCTAGATATGGAGGCCGATGCTAAGGTTCCCATAATCCTCGGTCGTCCTTTCCTTCGCACTGCTCACGCGAATATAGATGTCTTTAAGGGACAGATTAGTTTGCAGGTAGGAGAGGAGATAGCTGTGTTTAAGATTCCTGATCCGATAGAAAAGGTTAAGCGTTGGGATAGTCGGGTTCAGGTGATAAACGCCGAGGATAGGTGGGTGGAGGGCTATGAAAGTGGCAACGTGTTTTTCACTAGAGAGTGGGCTGAAGTGAAACAGTTGCTGAGAGCTAAGTGTGGGGATCCTAGTAGGTTTAAGGATACCCCAGATGATGCAGGTTGATTTGATCTTGGTTAGGAAGGTTGGTTTGTAGAGTTTGTATAAGTATCTTCTATCGAGTCAGTTTTTATTTTATTTTATTTTGTTTTTAATTTTATTTTATTTTTGTCAAGTCAGTGTTATGCTCGGGTATTCTTTTTTTTGTTTTTGCAGGTTTAAATCATTCTCACCCGTACTCAATCTCCATTCGGGTGAGTTTGTATTTGTGAAGACGAAGATGGATCTCGGGAGTGTCGGTGAAGCTCGATCGCGACCGAAATGCTATACGATCGAAGCTGCAGTTGGAATGAAGACTTGGAGCTTACGCGTTTCACAAAACCAGCTAAGTCTTTTCCAATTCACCCTTCTATCCTTTTATTTCTGCATTTTATTTTATTTTATTTTTGCATTTTTAATTTTTATTTTGCATTTTATTTTTAGATGTTTTCTATCTCTACATTGAGGACAATGTAGAACTTAAGTGTGGGGATGGGAAATAGTCATTTATGAGTCTTGTTTGTCTGTTTTGAGTCATATAGAGTCTTAAAAATCCAAAAAAATTGAAAAAATTTGAAAATGTCTTTGTTAAAGTTGTGCACTCAAATAGAAAATGATAGTAAACTGATTTTGGTTTTCAAATGAGTTGTGGTTTTTGAAACAAAGATGAATTGGGATAAACATATGGTAACCCAATTAGCTGAGATGGTTTCCCTAAATGTACTAATAGAGAGTTAATTGTCGTGAATCTCGTGGGTCATCATCTTAGGAGAAATAGGAAGGCCTTAACTAAATTAATTTAGGCACCATTTTAGGCTTTAGAACTTAAATAGGTTAAGGGGTAGTGCCATTTTAGGATTTATAACACACTTCTTGTGAAAGAAGTGGCGCATCCGCAAATAAAATGTCCACCGGGTATAGTACTGAAAAGCGCTCAAAGTAGCTGCTAAATAAAAGAGCTCAAAGAGCCAAATCAAATGAAAAAAAAAATGAAAAAAAAAATGAAAAATATAAGGCAAGTGATCCAAGACCTCATGTGCTCTACCTCCGGGATAGCGACTTGGATACGACACCCCTGGGTGAGGTGATCTTGTTTTATGAAAAAAAAAAAAGAATAAACAGTCTATACCCACAAAATTCATCCATCAAAATCCACCCTAATATGGCACTAGTTCTTAGCTAAGTTAAGTTCTTTAGGTTACTTTGGTAGGAAAACCTTTTTGGTTTATCCTGTGCCTTTTCAAGCAACAATAATCGGGCTGACTTATTTTTCCTCTGTGTGAGACCTTGTAGACAAATGATTTAATTAAATTGAAATAAAACGTAAATGGGAAACTTAATTGGCTAGTGTTAGGGTGTTTATGTAAACGCACCGTTGTTTATCTGAATTCGGTTCTTGTTTATGAAACTGTAATGAAATGTTGAAGTCTTAATTAGTGTGATTCTATGTGCATGCTTTTTCAGGGACGAAAAAGGTTAAGTGTGGGGATATTTGATGTGGTCCAAATTATATATGATTTTATAAAGATATTCCATACACTTTTGGTTTACTTTTGGATTGAATTCTACTCATAACTGGTTCATATTTATAATTTAATGATTTTAAGAGTCAATGAGTTGAAAGTTGTATTTGTAATAAAACTTGAAATCGATGAGCGTTAAAGATTAATTACATTAATAAGTTATGATGTTAATTTGAAAGTATGTAAATATATTTGTAAAGAAAAAAAAATACAAATCATTGTTGGAAATTTGTGCAGGTACACGTGCATTATTGTGATGCTTAAAATGACACAATTCAATTATTAAATGAGTAATGCAATATAAGGGCCATGTGAAGTTTACAAGGAAATAAAAGCCCACGAGAGGAAATAAAAGAAAAAGCCCACAACAACATTTGAAAGAAAAAGGGGCGGCCGCATTATGAAATATATATACGATTATTTTTTACGGCAATGGGAGGTGGAGCCGCAAAAAGATAAAAAGGTTTTTTTTGGGAGCAGATTGGCAGCAGATTGAAGGCATCGGACGGCTAGGGAGACGAAACAAAGGCAACGAAAACGCGTAGGATCAACGGTTGCGTCGTGGTTCTTCCGGGTTTAATCGTTTCTTTGTTTTCTCTTTATTTCCATCATGTTCAATACATTAAAACTTGTTTTTATTGATTTGATTATGGTAGGCTAGTCGGTTAAAACTACCTAGGCGTTATGTTGATTCGTTAACTTTGTTTGAACTCATGTTTGGATTGTTGGTTATGGTTTATGTTTAATTAAAGTTTGAACCCTTATAATTGTTTGATGCATTGTATGTGTTTGAATTGGTAGATTTGGTATTATTAATCCATGTGTTCTTGGTGATTGTCTATGTCACGTAATAGGACTCGTTTAGTCATTGACGTGAGTTGTGATTATTATGGTTTAACTGCAGTATAACCATAGGATTAATAGTATTAATGAAATTGATAATAACGTGTAGCCAACCTAGATATCCGTGAGGTGATAGGTTGTTAACAAGTTTTGGTTAGTCAATTTGCTAGGTTTAGGTTTTTGTGAAAATTCCGGCTTAGTGTTAATTATTAATCTTGCTTGTTAAATTAAATAATTGGGTTCAAATGGCTTTAAGGGTCGTATCGTGAGATAGATCTTTAGCGTGGGTCAATTAGGCATAATTTGATTAGATAACCGTGAGGAAGTTTAATCCCGTAACCGGTGTGCTAATAACTTAATAGTTATCCTTTAGGTTTCTTCTCGAGAAGGGTCGAGGGTCTTAATTAGGAAAGCTTTTAAGTGAATAAATTTAGATCCCGGTTCCATAACCATTAATCCAACGTGAGTGATAACTGAAGTTAACGATGATTCTAGCCTAGGTGGTTTGTTTTCTCTAATCTGTTTTAAATCCGTCTTCCAAGTTTTCAGTTCCCATTTTTAGTAAGTTCCCATTTTTAGTAAGTTTCTATTTTTAGTAAGTTTCTATTTTTAGTAAAACCCCCCCTTCTTAAATAATCTTTTAATTAAAGTTCGTGTCTATTTAGTCGAGTCTTAATTAGTTTAATTAACGTAGTATATAGAGTCTGTGGGTCGACACCCGGACTTACGTACGCTATATTACATCCGATCGGTCCACTGCCGGTTGTGTGTGATTTAGTTTGTTTGTCTTGGTTTTTATAAATTTAAAACTAGGTGTTTTTAGTTAATTATTTTATATATATATTACACGCATCAGACAGCTATGATCACATATCCCGATGTGGTCTTAATAAAGACGCATGGACAAATAAGATTATTTGTATAACCTTTACTTATCAAATAATCACTCAAACGATTGTACCACATCCTTCCAGATTGTTTCAACCCATATAAAGATCTTTGTAATTTGATTGAGTACATTTCATTGGGTTTTGAAGTTGATGCTTCTGGGTTATTGAATCCTTTAGGGATTTTCATATAGATGTCACTATCAAGTGATCCATACAGGTAAGCTGTAACAACATCCATAAGACGCATTTCTAAATTTTGAGAGATTGCTAAGCTGATTAAGTATCTAAAAGTAATTGCATCCATAACGGGAGAATATGTTTCCTCAAAATCAATCCTCGGTCTTTGAGAAAAACCCTGAGCTACGAGTCTAGCTTTATATCTAGTAATTTCATTTTTCTCATTTCGTTTCCGCACAAAAATCCATTTATACCCTACAGGCTTTACGGCCTTAGGTGTAACAACAATGGGTCCAAAAACCTTTCGTTTGTTGAGTGAATTTAATTCAGCTTGCATAGCATCTTTCCATTTATTCCAGTCATGTCGATTTCTACACTCATTTACAGATTTTGGTTCGGGATCATCATCTCCGACCATAATATCACTTGCTATGGAATAAGAGAAAATCTCATCAATATTTTCCATCTTATCTCGGTTCCACAATATATGTGTATGGCCGTAATTGATAGACATCTCTTTATTGTCATCATTTACTTCTTCGTTGGGAAGAGTTTTGTTGCTTAGTGTTTCATCAGAATCATTTCCCTTAAGATTAATTTCCTTTTCAGGCCCTTTTCTTTTTCTAGGATTTTTATCCTTTGAACCGATTGGTCTTCCACGCTTCAAACGCTTTTTAGATTCATGAGTCATATCATAATCTATTTGTTTATTTGGAATCTCGACTCGAGCTGGTGCATTAGCAGCTGGTATATGAGATTTAGTTACTCTTTGCGTATCAGTAAATGCATCAGGTAATTGATTTGCAACTTCTTGCAAATGTATTATCTTTTGAACCTCTGTTTCACATTGCTTTGTCCTTGGATCAAGATATAGCAATGATGGTTCACACCATGACACATCCTTTTCTTGGACTTTCTTTTCTCCCCCTAATACAGGGAACATTGCTTCATCAAAATGACAATCAGCAAAACGTGCTGTAAAGACATCACCCGTTAATGGTTCTAGATACCTTATGATGGATGGTGTTTCATATCCAACATATATTCCCAACCTTCTTTGAGGACCCATTTTTGTGCGTTGTGGTGGTGCGATAGGAACATACACCGCGCATCCAAAAATTTTAAGGTGGGAAATGTTTGGCTCTTGGCCAGAAGCAAGCTGTAAAGGGGAATATTTATGATTTGCACTTGGCCTTATACGAATTAATGATCCAGCATGTAAAATTGCATGCCCCCATATAGACACGGGGAGTTTTGTTCTCATTATCAATGGTCTAGCTATTAACTGTAGACGTTTGATCAACGATTCGGCTAAACCATTTTGTGTATGTACATGAGCAACTGGGTGTTCAACAACAATTCCAACAGACATGCAGTAATCATTAAAAGCATGTGATGTGAACTCACCTGCGTTATCAAGTCTCACCCGTTTAACAATATAATCAGGGAAATGTGCTCTTAATTTAATAATTTGAGCGAGAAACTTGGCAAATGCTACATTACGAGTTGATAATAAAGAGACATGAGACCATCTGCTTGATGCGTCAATTAAGACCATAAAGTATCTAAATGGTCCACATGGTGGATGAATTGGTCCACATATATCACCTTGAATTCTTTCAAGAAACATAGGTGATTCCTTTTCAACTTTTAGTAGCGAAGGCCTTGTAATTAATTTTCCAAGTGAGCAAGATGTACACAAAGGTATTTTATCCGTTTGTGGGATCCTTTGATCTTTCAATGGATGTCCATGTGTACTTTCAGTTATCTTTTTCATCATTGTAGACCCCGGATGGCCTAATCTGTCATGCCATAATTTGAATATCTCGGGATCACAAGATTTTTCTTTAACTACCATATGTGCTTGAGGCACATCAATGTATGTATAATGCAAACCAGAATGGAGCATTGGTAGTTTTTCCAGAATCTGACTTTTGCTCATGATGTGCAAATATTTTTCATTGTCAACAGTCCTTGACTGAGTATCATATCCATTATGATATATGTTTTTAAAACTCAACAAATTTCTTGTTGATCGTGGGGAAAATAAAGCATTCTCTATTAAAAGTTTGGTACCATTTGGTAATATTAAACTTGCTTTTCTCACTCCTTCGATCAAGTCTGTAGGACCCGATATTGTATCAATGGTTCCTTTTGTTGGTTTCAATTCATAAAAATATTTCTTTGATTTAAGTATAGTGTGTGTGGCTCCACTATCCGCTATACATATATCTCCATCATTTGTTTGATCTTGTGCTTCAAAGAGTTTCATTTTAATCTTCAAATATCAATAAATTAATAAGTGTGTAATTAATGAATGATATGAAATTTCTAACAAGAAATCCACTTATTTAGACAAATACGATATATGAAAGTGAAAGTAGTTAAACATAGTTGAAAAGATTGTTATAAGAAGGGAAATGCAGTACTTGAAACTGAAACAGATAGAACATAACAGAAAAATAGTTATAACAAGGGAAATACAATACTTATTGCACATAATTATCACGGTTTAGCAACATGTCTTTCAGGTTTCCAAGTCATTGATAAAGTCTGAGGTATTCAGCTCAATGTTGATATCATCAAAGTTATCCACGTGGTTCACTTCCTTCCCTTTTCTTTTAAGAGAGGCTTGGTACAGTTCACACAGATGTGATGGTGTGCGACAAGCCTTTGACCAATGGTTCGCACTTCCACATCTAAAACAGGAACTACCATTTTTTTGGGACGTACCAGCTTCATTTTTAAATTTGTTTTGCTGGCTGGTAGTGATAGTTCTTTGACCACGGCCTTGACCATGACTGTGATCACGTCCACGACCACGGGAAATACCTTGGTAACTATTGTACCGTTTAAAAGTATGGTTGCGACCATTCAAACGAGTTTTGACGAAATGGCCACGGCCACGTCCACGACCTTGTGCCCATTTGCGTCCATAATTTCTGGCATCATGCGTGTCAACAGCATTTGCTTCTGGAATAGCTAGTGAACCAGTGGGACGAGCTTGATGATTTTTCATCAACAAGTCATTGTTTTTCTCTGCTACGAGGAGAGATGAAGTTAGCTCAGAAAACTTCTTAATCTTTTGCAATCGGTATTGGGTTTGCAAAAACATATTTGATGCATGAAATGTGGATAGAGTTTTTTCTATCATATCATCATCAGTCAAAGTAACCCCACAAAATTTGAGCGTTGAACATATTCTGAATACATTAGAGACGTACTCATTTACTTTCTTAAAATCTTGGAACCTTAATTTGTTCCATTCGTCTCTAGCAGTTGGAAGTAAAACTTCCTTTTGATTGTCAAACCTGCTTTTCAAATCTTTCCATAACTCGGAAGGGTTATCAGAATTTGAGTATTCAAACTGGAGCATCTCATCAATGTGTTTGTGGAGAATGACATCGGCTTTCGCCTTGTCTTTCTCTGAGCATTTATTGCCCTCCAATATGGTATCATAGATACCCTCTGATTTGAGGTGCCTTTTTACATGCGCGGACCATTGTATATAATTTTCTCCACTGATGCTTAAAGCAGGAAATTCGAGCTTGGATAGGTTTGACATTTTGTTGCTAAACAATAATTGAGCAAATAATAAGATAAACATTAGAATCCATATATATCAATAAACAATGCGATACAATAGAATGGTAGAGCTACAAACATATACAAGAATATGAAAAGTTTAAACTCTCCAGGTGAGAGTTCAGTAATAGGGATAAGAAGTAGGATCATCATTATGGTGACTAATAACAAAACCGGATGGATCATCTTTGAAAATAAAAATATCATGTGTATTATGGAGAAGAAGAGTGTTTATTGTAAAGGAAATGAGGTTGATAATTGGTATTTTATAGTGGTAAATTCATTACCGTTTTACAACGGTTATATTACCGTTATATAACCTTTAATAAAAGGTTATATATATATATATATACATATAAAGTTTTGTAGATAAATGGGTAACGAGTTATTAATAAAATTGTCATTTGAGATACAATAATAAGAATAAGAATGTTAGTAAACATAAATAAATGTTAGCATATGAGTAAAATATTAGTAAACATAGTTAAATGTTAGGTTGCATAAATAAAAGTTAGATTGCATAAATAAAGGTTAGTTGACATAAAAGTAAAAGTTAGATGCATAATCAAAAGTTAGATACATAAATAAAGTGTTAGATTGTTAGTAGTCCCATGTCCATTATAGTATGTCATTTGTACTTTATATTATTTAGTATGACATTTACCTCTTATATAATATACTTAATGAATTGTTTACCTTGATTATGATGTTGTCTTTGTCTTCTTGATTAGAATATTAGAGCTTCGTGCTGATAACGTGTTATAATATAACTATAATTATCACAAGATTAGTGACTAGACTTAAGAACTTTAAGAGAATTGCAAGAGAAATGAGAAGAGAAATGTATACTCATACAAGTGTATATGAGAGGTGTGTATATTCATTCACCATGATGGGGTATTTATACTACAAAGTGTAAATAATTGGTAGACAAGTAAAACTATTTAGCATAGTACATTTTATCTCTAAGTTTGACAAAGAGATCATCCACTTGTTGTGGTAATTAATTATAACACTCATACGTTTTTACATTTTATTATTATTCTAGTAAAATCCAACATTTTAATAAAGTTTATTGTGGTGACGTCTGTATAGTATTTGAATGAAAATAAACTTTATGCTATAATAATAATAATAATAATAATAATAATAATAATAATAATAATAATAATAATAGTAATAATAATAATAATAATAATAATAATATATTTGAATCCGACAACAATGGAAAAGTATATGATTTAATAATAATAATAATATTTGAATCCGACAACAATGGAAAAATATATGATTTTAGTACGTTTACTCCTTTTTAAAAAGAAATGACATCTAAGCATATTAGTTGTTTTTTCAACGAAACATATAATTTTTCATAGAGGTGTATCAATTTCTGAAAATAGAAACAAAAAAGTTAATGTTAAACAACAAAAAAGAAATAATAGAATGATTGTAGTGCATAGTGGCATCAAATCCGTGGTATCTTATCGTTGGAAGCTTTTGGGAAGATTTACGTTTGCATTTTCATAAATATATATGAGGTTCGAACCCGTAATTTTTTGGTTGTGAGTTTCGTCAGCATTGTTTGCTTTTGTATATTCTGTCTCAGTTCCTCGCGGCAGATCCAATGTCTTATGCGTGATATTAATTATACAGTATACTAGTTTGCTCACCTTTGTGTGCGATCTGACGTGTTTTGTGACTTCGTTATACACGTTACATGAGTAATGCAGCTAACATACGATGGTCGTGTGTGACGTGGTGCGTCTTTGTCTTTGTTACACGCATTACATTTAGATTAAAAAAGAGTATTATATGGAGAACGTGTTAGGCAAACTGGCACAACGGAAGCACAAAATCAATCACACACACAAGAAAGCAAATAAGAACACGAGAATATAACGTGATTCGTTCCAGAGACGACCAACGTCGACCATGGGCTGCAACGATGGCATTTCTATTAGCTCACAATGTTTACAACAAGATTACAATAATGAAATGAGGTATATATAGTTAGGGTTTGTGACTCGGTGACCAAGGTGGCTCAAATGGGACAAGCCCATTAATTTCTAATGTCACTAGTGGCCCAAAGGCATTCACAACCACGCGGACACGCGGTTGTGACTTCGTTAAAAAAGCTTCATAAAACATAATGAGTTGTACCCAATGACGCAATACGATTGTGACTTCGTTAAAAATAGTATTGTGTCTCGCATGTTACACCATAATATTATGTCTAACGTGTTGTGGTGCAAAGTTGTATAAGTAATTTACAAAATCTAATAAGAAAATGTTAAAAGTTCACCTACAAAGTAAATATTTTGTAGAAATCGTAAGAAATGGATATATAAGAGAACATGTGACACACCTTTAAAATTAGAAAAAAATATAACATTGGCAATATTTCTTCATGTCAAGTTCAACCTTTTTTTTAAACAATCATACCTTTATAAGTGACTTTATGTTTTGGAAAAAAACTACACCATAAAAACGAGTAGTTTTTATCTTTAATGTTGATATAATAAACAAAAAAATCAAGTATTTTTTTAATTCTTTGGGTAATCAATTAGGTCATTGTGTATTTATTCGTACAAACGAAAGTGACATAGTGACCTAATAAAAGCTATAGAGTGACATAATATACAAGGGTGAAAGAGTGGATAAGGTAAAACAATTGATAAAACATAAAAGAAAATTAGGCCTAGAATAATCTCAACTAAAACATATTGGCCGAAAAAAATCCCAACTTGGTTTATTACCTCCAATGGTCTCAAATTGAAGTTAGTTTGCCTCAATTGGTCTGCCATTAAAAAGTCGTTAAGTGTTTTTTAACGGCGGACCACTGGAGGCCAACTAACTTAAATTTGGGACCATGGAGGGAATATATCGAGTTGAGATTACTTTTGACCATTAGGTGTTAGTTGGGATTATTCTAGGCAATTTGTCAAACAGAAGTAAACATATATAACATAATAAAACTGACACAATGACTTAAATTACAACACTAATACAATGATAATTCACGAGTAAAATATAACACCATGACACAATGTACATGGGTAAAACACATAAGCATGCATATATGACACAATATAACAATGTACAAAAGTAAGCATTTATGATTTATAACACAACGACATTTCAAGGGGTAAACATCTATAACACAATTACACAATGACAGTGTAGAAGTATAATATGAAATGCCACAATGATCTATTGGGTTTTTACGTATTATATAACACAATATATAATACAATTCAGTTTGTTGTGTACTTGTGTCTGCTCATTGCAATCGAACACGACACAATATAACAACGTTTGACACCATGATCATATTATACGAAGGTTATCCGATGACTATATCCGATGAAATTCACTTATCATTAAATACACAATACATTGATCTTGCGAAATACACAGTATAACACAATGATTATACACTTGACACAATTAATGATAAAAGAGCATTTAGGTTTTACGTAATACACGATATGGTGTAATTTATTTATTTGTATTTGAAAACAAGTTATAATATAACAGAATGAGTTAATATAACATAATGATCATACATATTAAACAAAGAGCTGAAAATTTGTGAAAAAAGTTATTTTTTATATATCAGCATTATACGTGTTTTAAAGATTAAAAAACGCTAGTTTTATGGTGAAATTTTAAAAAAATATTGTCATATATAAAAATTATCTGCTGGTAAAAGAATGAGAAAATTGACATTTGTCTTGTACGTGCATAGAGAAATCAACATAAGTGACTAACACTAAAATATATTTCATCTTTTATTTAAAATTTAAACTATTTACAATTATATAATAGTATTTTAATAAGCCTATATGGATCCAAAATCTAATGGTTCAGCCTTACTTTTTATAATAACCTTAATTATATAATTTTTTAATTATATAATTTAATATGAGGTGAGGAGAAAATATATGTGCACTAAATACACAAATATCTATTTAATAATTTAAGATTTTTGAAAAGACAATTTTTTGAGGAAAAATATATATTTATCTAATAAATAAAGTTTTAGGAGGAACAATATTTGTTTTATAATAAGAAGTTTAGGAAGAAAAATTAAGTGAAATTTTTCACCATGTATGAGTTGATTGAGCTAAATCATTAAATATTAAATATTCATAATTATTAAACACAATAGTTATAATTACTTTATAAATATTGTTATTTAACCCGTGTTACGTGTGTAGCACACAGATCGATATTAAACCTAGTATTGTATAATTGGAATTTGGGAGGCAAATTGAATGGAATTTTTCAGCAAGTATGAGTTGACGAAGTCTAATTCTTAACTATTAAAAATTTATAAATTTTTATACATAATGGTTATAATTTCTTTATAAATATTATTATTTAACCCGTTTATAACACATGTATTAAACCTAGCTAGTAGTATAGTGTGATGGTGTCTATAATACAGTTATTGATTTCTATAAATACATAAAATTTATGTTTATTTTTCTTGTATAAAATTTATGGATATATATATATATATATATATCTTTACATATAGTCATTCATATAAATTCAAATTATAATAACCACGTTAACTTTAAAGGGTATTAATTATACTAGACAACTCTGCCAATCAGTCCCTTGATCGTTGTGTTTCTCTGACTTGAACTACAACTATCATGCAAACGAACTTAACAAATTAAATTTCGTTTTCTTTTCCCAAAATAAATTTAGTGATCAACTTTATTAATAGAGTATCATATATTAACAGAAAAGCCGCATACCAAGTATGAATATATGCATGATTTAACAATACCAATCAAAGAAGTAAACTAAAATAATTACTCTAGAATTAAAGTAATTACTAAATAGTTATCGAGACCCAATATATCCACAAATAACATTAAAAAAAAGGCTAGTCAATAAAGACGAAAACATGGTTATTACAAAAATTCGTAAACATCTAAGACCAGTGTGAAAGTATGCTAAAATGTAAGTTGCAATTCCTAAAATCTTGCATGAGACAAGCCTTCGAATGGAATTAAAGACCTTTTTCTTAACGTTTTGTGTGTCTAAAAATTCAATGTTATTTTCTTTTATCCACAAATTCCAAAATGTTTAATTTAATAATGAGTAGTCACGATAATAAAATGATAAATCATGTAAAACATGGCCAGTAAATTTACTTTTAAATTTTAAGGATGAAATGATATGTTTTTTTTTATGTTTTCTTGTTTGATTTCTCTCATGATCTTGAGTGTGGCCGCACTCATATTCTTGCATCTTAGCGGACTGTTGCTCCTTTTTATGACTAGCCGAGATGGCTACTTGAGGCGTGCTAAACTAACTATTAGATACTCAAATTTTAATAATTATAACTAGGACTCTCTAAATTAACCTAAACACTAGGACTCTCTAGTTATAATTTTAATAATTATAACTAGGACTCTCTAAATTAACCTACGGACTGCTCTATGTGTTTTAATTTAACCGAAAACGTGGATCATATATTTTTAGGCTGCAGTTTTGCGTCTAAAGTGTGGGATAGTATTGGTAATTGGTGTGGATGGCCTGCGAGCAGGGGAGCCTCAATAAGAGAATGGATTGATCATATAAACATCACAATTGGATCGGCAAAGATGAGAGATACGGCTGAGTTGATCATTATGGCTATGGTATGGTTTTTATGGCTTGCTATAAATGACCTCATATTCAACTCGATTTCTTTATCAGTTGATGGCGTGGTGGAGAAGGTTAGGTGTAATTCGTTTCTATGGTTGAAATATAGAGCGAGAAGGAGAGATTTATTGTGGCACTCGTCGTGTAATTCCCCATGAGGTTAACGTGATAGGGATGGGTGTGCTTTGTCGTGTTTTGTGTTTTTGTTCTTGTTAGTTGGTGTTGCGTCTTGCTAGCTAGTAGCTGTATTTGGAAATAAAATCGTTGTTCAAAAAAAAAACCCTAAACACACAACTGGCATGACGAGAATACAACTTTGAGACCCACGACAACTGTCAAAAGCCGTGCCTTTTTATGTTTGTAACGTTGTGCAACGATCGGTTTCTTGGGCAAAGTCTAGAAATCACATTTATTATCAATTTTAATAAAAAATAATCCTAATAAATACCCCATTTTTCCTGATATTTTCGACGACAGCTAATTTACACACTTAAAAAAACACAAAAACATTTGACATGGTTTCATCCAAAAAATCAAAAGGTGGTGCGGTTCAAGCAATAGTGGTGGTGGTTCGAGCAACAAGGTTGGCGATTTTGGTTATTCAAGTCAAAGTTATGTTCCAATGATGCAACCTCAACCTCAAATAACTCAAATGTAATATTAAAATGATAAAATCTAATAACTCAAATGTCAAATATAAACGGACCTATATATAGAGTACACCAACCACAAATA
Organism: Tagetes erecta; assembly: GCA_030867185.1. Lineage (NCBI taxonomy): Eukaryota > Viridiplantae > Streptophyta > Magnoliopsida > Asterales > Asteraceae > Tagetes > Tagetes erecta. The sequence continues at coordinate 96,432,609 of CM061487.1, forward strand.
ACTAAGTCACGATAACTATTAGAAAAAAGTATTTAGTAAGTCAATGATTTTGAAATAATATAAGACAACTAACATAATATACAAATTCATGAAGAGCGCGCGAAGGCTAATGTGAAAATTTGCTAATTAAATTTTGAAGTTACAATCTCGAAAACCTAACATGAGACAAAGCTTCGAATGAAATTGAAGACTTATTCTTAACGTTTGTATTATATATTATTAACGATCATACAGTCTTTAGATATAAAATTCAAAGATGTTTTCTTTATTTTTGACCGATTTCAAAATGTTAATTTCATTTTCACAAGTAAAATTAATACTATGGTTATTCGATTTTAATGCAATTAATTATGAGCATTAACCACTGTCAATCTTAACTAACACTTTCACTCTCACCAATACCAACTTAACACTTTACATGTTTAGTTTTTATGTTAAATAAGCATGCTACGTATGATAAAAAACTAAGTGGCTAAAAGCGGAATGACACAACTAGTGAAGTGTTAACTTAAGATTTGTGAGAGTAAATGTGTTAGTTGAAAGCGACAACGGTAAATACCCAATAGTTATGAGTAATAAAATCCAATAACCATTTATAATATCACGCAAATATGATAAAATTTCTTTGAGTTATTTAAATCGGTAAAGTCTATGTCGCCGTAAGATAAATGTAAGTTTGATAGAAGTATAAATTGATTAAGAATATATCCTCAAAATAATACCGTAGTGATTAATTAAATTGTGTGTTTTACGATCTGAAGTATAAACTATAAGTTGTGATCTATTTATCATATAAAATTTAAACTTATTGTTAAAAGGTTAACGAATTAAAAATACATGGCAAATTAGCCTAAAATAATCTCAACTCAGTTTATTTCATCCGGTGGTCCTCGTTAAGTGCAGTTAACGGTCGTTAACTTTTTTTCAATTTTTTTCGAATTTCAAACCGATTATTTATGGATATTGATCGCGAGGAGGATACAAGTCAATTGATGTAAGCCTTACCTCGAACCGATATTCCAAACAACAAACGGTCTTCAATCGGATGATTAAACCCCAACAATGCTTCAATCAGATGTTAAAATTAAATCATTTGGAGCAACAATTAGAAGTAAGGTATATATCAGTTGATTCGTGTCCACCTCCTGATCAAAATCCCTAAATCATCGGTTTGAAATTAAAAAAAATCGACAAAAAGTTAACGACCGTTAAGTGCACTTAACGAAGGACCACTGTAGACCAAAAAAGTTAGATTTTAGACCACTGGATGAAATAAACCGAGTTGAGATTATTCTCAGCCAATAATATTAGTTGCGATTATTTTAGGCCAATATACCAAAATACATATACCTCTAGATTTTATCATATAATCCAACTACATAGATGAGTTTGAATTACTATGCTTTAAAAGAACTTAGCTGTGGGTAATGACTAAGTGAATTCGTTTGTCATTAAAAGTTCTCTTAGTGGTAAGGAGAGAGCAATGTGACCGAATGGTTTAGGGTTCGCGGCATTGAGCAGTCTTTAAAGACATGACGATGACGCTCGTCCCGAGCTACAGCTCAGCTTTGTGTCCAAGCCAAAAGGGTTTTACGAGGCGTGGTATGGTTAAAGGTTCATGTCCGGTTTTTCTCTGGTCATAATGAGGGTTGTGGAATCGCAGTAATGCCGGGCTCCAATGCCGACTAAAAACACCTATTGTGTTAGAGACGTGATTTCGATCTCGATCGTTATAAACCGTTGCACTAACCGTTGTTTTTAAAAAAGAGCATTCCTTCCAAATAAATTCATTACCGTGTTTGTAACAAGCTTCTTTATCTCTAATATGCTTTTGTTAAATACCAGTTTTGGTCATTACACCTCAGAGCGTCGTTCCGAAGTAAATATTACATCAATCGACTCATATTCTTTTTCTGATAAAAAGCCTAAAATGTCGGTTTGAAATTTAAATAAAAAAACTTAACGCCCGTAAAAATCTAACGATATTCGATTGGTTGAAAAAAATATAAAAGTTAAAATCGCTTGACTAGCACCTCTCATCAATATAGCCAACAACCCATTATTTTAATCAATATAATCATGAAATAAAAGATCCACACATTTCCTTTCCTCACCTGGCTGGTGATGAAATGTGTCAATCAAATTAGATTGGTAAAGGAAAAAGTACGTGATGTACGTGTTAATAACTATTTTGATGAGTGGTGATGGGTCAATTACTGGAGAGTAATTTTCACCTAAACTAATAATAAAGAATAAAAAATGCATCCATATGCTTCGAAACTTCCGAACACTTTCCAGTTTCCATAAATATTCATAAATCATAAGCGCCTAACTACTAATAGACACTAAATGCTATGCAGGCATTACAGATGTGTGATTAACGTTATAAACAAGTCAAAAGAAATGTGGTATGATTTGATTCGGGGTCAATTCAGAAAGTGAGCCTGATGTGTTGTGGAGGTAACCCTATCTTTGCCGTATGTTTATTAAATAACACTACAACATTATTACATACAACTCATTCTAACAATTATAAACTCTATTAGTAACGCGCATTTTTTTCTATCACACATTTCCACTACTAATGGCTTGTTAATATTTATTAATCGTAAAGTCAACTTTTTTCAAAATGGCAGTTGACACTTAAAACAACGGAGATACTGTTTTAGATGAATTCACTGGAATGACCGTGTTCGAAGCTCCGAACTGCTCTTATCTAGTGGACGTGTAAGAGCTGCGCTTTTGAGGTTCCTCATAATAAAGGCTCACCCTAACCTTTCTTTTCGGATTGGTTAAAGTTGAAGACTTATCAACCAGCCGTTACATGTGAAAACCATGATATGAATCATTAACCATACCATGCATGTAAAATCATTATGCTCGGATTTAAACACATGTCGCCATGAGTTGAAATCTTTATTGCATTTGTCGTTTGACCAAAGTCCAATAAGAGTTGTAAAGTCAAGTTTAAACTATTTTTTTTATCAATGAGAACCTGTTGTCGTAAAACTTAAATTAAACGGTCAACATCATGTTAATTATAACTTGCGATATGCATGTACGCGCGTCATTATGTGACTTTAATTAGTTTCAAGATTATTAATACCTATGAAAAAAAACTTATGTGGTAATCTAGTTGTAATGGGCAAATAAAAAATAAGTATTTTATTGACTTAAATATCGATATGAGTACGTGTAATTAAGGTCGTTTCCATAGGAAATTAGTGTAAAGTGTAATTTAAACTAAATTAACTAAGTTAACTAGAAAAACAAGATTGACTAAATTACTAGATGGACTAAACTTACTAACAACTTAATACTAAAATTGAAACTTTGATTGATTGAAAAACTTAATTTGAATAAAAATCGACATACTTGAAAAATATTTTTAAACAATTAATTAAAAAGGTAGTTATTTCAGGTATCCAAGTTTAAAGATCCGTGTTAGTTATGTTTAACCTAACTGGAAACCATGCATTTATAAGCTTTATGTTAACTTTGATTAAAGTGATACCAAATGAACAAACTTTCCAACTCGCTTGCTCAAGATGTACAAATCTAGTTATATCAAATTACTCACCCAAATCAATATTATTATGGTACGGAAAAATAAAAGTTTCTTTTAAGGGGTTGATACATGACAAGAAATTTTTTAACATGGATACTTTTAAGTTGATTGGACACATGACATGGAATTTTTTAAACTATGTGGCATTTTAAACTATTTTGTTTATATTAAATAACACATTCCTAGCTAACACTCTTTTGAACCCATCGATCGAAGCGACAAAGCATATATATATTCTGAATCGAACACCTTCTTCTTCTTCCGGTTCCATCAAAGACCTTTCAAGACCTTCCATCAATCGATTCTCAATTGCAACTTTGATTTCAGTTGCAAGTTGACGAATGAAGGAAATTAATTCAAAGTCGTTGTAGTCGACTAGTCTCGTGTTTCATTGATGAAATCGGTGATAAAGTTTCGAGTTATGATGTTGATCAATGTTTAAGAAATTAAAATCGAACGTTTCTATATGTTATATAATATAAATAAATTAATTACGTAAAAAAATTTACACCGTGCATGATTTAGTCTATATCATCTTTATATAATATAGCAAAACAAAAAAAATTTATGTGACACCATTTTAAAGCTTTTGGCTTATTTGGCATCATTTGAGAGTTTATCTCATAATAATAATTTTTTTATTTAAAATATGTATATAATATATTATAATAAAACTAATTATATTTTTGGTCCCCTAAAATTTTGGAGAATTCTGAAAAATTTAAAAGTATTTATACTTTTAACCCTCTACTACAAGGGGTGTACATGAGTCGGTTTATATTTGATAGGGTGTGAAAATGAAACTTATGGATAAAATTAATAATAATATATAATTAAATACCTCAGTGTTTTATAAATATACATAACTTTTTTATATGGATTTTTAAAAAAAATAAACTACACCATAAAACTGAGCATTTTATTCTCTTTAATTTGAGTATAATATTGCTATACTAAAAATTTAATTTTTAAAAATATATTTCATGTTCCGGTTTACCACAGTTTTGTTTCAAAACTTATTGGAACGTTCATGAATTAAATATCCTTAAAAACATCACTTGAATGTTGTGTTCCTGAGCGTAGCGCAAACACTAAACTAGTATATAATATAAATAAATTAATTAAACCACCAATAAAAAATAAGGTGAAAATTAAGATTAGAATTTTAAAAAATAAGATTATTGTAAGCTAAAAGTTAAAAGGTTGTGCAAGACGTACATATAATGTGATTATTGTAACGTGATGGGCACTACACATTAGTGTTACTATCGTAACACGTGTAACTAAGTTACAAATGCAACATTATAGTTGAACCGTATGACGTATGTGTCGCCCAAGATACGACCAGGGCTATCGAGTATTGACTATGTGCTTCAAATACAAAAGAGGATTGAAGTTTTAAATAGTCAAAACACTTTGTTCACAATTAATTATTCTTAGTAACTGAAATATCACGTTGTCTGCATTTTCTTAGTTACTTACAACATTTAGTTTTTGACCTATTTTAAACAGCAAGTCAAATTGTATAACAAGAAAAAAGTGGTATTGCGGCAATTTACGTATGCTGACTATCTACGGAACAACACAAGTTTGTTGTCTTTTAATGTATTATTTTACCTTTTTAATGACTATGGTGCGGAATTAAGCTGCATGAACAAGGTTCTTGGTTGTTTTAACATTTTGGGGGACGTTTTTCTTTCCGTGAAGAAGGTTCTCATCATGCGCGAGTCTTGGCCTATCTCTAATACCTGGCGTGACATCCATCATGCAAATGTTGTGACTGCTCTATGATATACTTGGAATGTGAGAAATGATAGGTTTTTACGGGAAAGCACAACTTTTCGAGTGATGTCCTTAATGACGTTATGCTGTTAAGTTATTTATGGATTAGAAATAAAAGGTACAGCGTCAAAGGGGGAATCAATGGCGTAATTTTTTTAATGTTAAGTATGATGTAATGTTCTTAGCATCTTAGTAGTTTTAATATATGACACCTGTTAAAAAAACTTAAATTAAAGCATTTGCTATGTGATAAACCTATCCTATTATATTACTCCCTCCGTCTCATTAGAAGTGTCCTAGTTTGAAAAACACAAAATTTTAGACACATTAAATTATGAGTATTTTTGCTTGTCATTTGACAATAATACCCTTTGACAATAAATATTATTGTGGGTCCATCATATTGTTTGTTTTATGTTATTAAGGGTAAATTTGAAAGTTTACCAATAAATTTTAAAAGTGGACACTTTAAATGGGACAACTAAAAAAGGTAATATGGACACTTCTATTGGGACGGAGGGAGTAATAAATAAATATAAATACCCAAAACATGGTATCCTGTCTATACAAGTGTAAATCTAATAACATAACAAGTCAACAAAATCCCCTAATCCACAGAAAGAAACAAAAATATAAATATGCATATATAGCGTACTAGTAGTGTAAGTCCAATATAACATAGTCAACCATACCATATTAGAGTACGAGGCTTGTAGAGGGACCATATATTTAAGCCTAACATCTACCCTTAGGTCTATCAAAAATTAAGATGAACTGTCTGGAAGATCGCGGGCCACATGATGCGGCGGTTAGGTTTCAAGTATATGTCTTCATCATACGCGTTGATATATAAAGTTTCATGTTTCACACACTCTGGGTAATTCGTCACATATGAAAAAAAACTTAGACTTCAAAACAATAACGTACTAAGTCAAAGTTCTAAATATGTTAAAGTAGAACAGTAAGTTTAAATCTTAAATATGTCAAAATTGAGTTGAAGGCTAAATTAAAAGCGTAAATTGTTAAAATAGGAGAAATATTTTAGTAATTCAAGTAAAAGACCTTTTATAATTTGGAAGGTCGTTGGTCACCGGCCTTCCAATTAAATTAAAGGCATATACAATGATTTACCCTAAACCATCCCGATGGTGGTGGTGGTGGGCTAGTCATTAATTAAGTAACTACACTCATTCATCATTTCTCTCATATATATTTTTTAATGTAGCAAAATACTACGGTGAGTTCATGCTAAAAATCTTTTGAATCTACATAGTCATTAGAAGACGATCAAATGAATTCCTATTGACCTTGGTCATTCTGGCGGTGATGGAAACGTCTTGTCAAACCTTTCGAAAACCTCATTCAGATTGGATGGGGTCTTTTGAATCTACACAGTAACATGTGAGACATGAAACATTTTCTTTCAATGTGTGTGATGAAGTCATAAATACAAGACCCGTCCGTCACATATTGTGCGAATCTATCTTATCTTATAAGTAGCTTATAAGTAATATCAAATCAATATAGACATAGTATTCCAAATTTTGGGCCCAACTCAATCTAATTAAAAGATGATAGGGTTTATCTTTTAGGTGGGCTCATCCAAGTTTTATCACCAAATGAAATCCTTGTAAAGTTGTAATCCAGACCATTTTATTGATTGTTTAATTACTTTCCATCAATATGAAGCCACCATATTTAGTTATGACTTATTTCGTACTATATAAATAAATGTACAATCATATTTAACAACGCAACTTGTTACCCGTTTATCTAATTTTATTTTAAAATGAAGTACTTTAAAGATTAATTGTTAACAAAGAAATATAAATCAAACTTCACTCCAAGCTACATTTACACATAAAACAAAACAATCATGTAAGAGGATGGTCACAACTCAAGACACCAACATCCGATACCCTTCTTCTAACGTATATTCTTCCTTTATGATTTTTGTAGCACGTTAAAATGCTCCTAGAATAGACCCTATATATCTCTAAAACTAGAACTAACTTCACGAATTCAATACTTCCAAATTTATGACCATTACAATTCCTCATATCATACTAAGCTAGAGGTAGGCGTCATATGCATTTTAAGGGACAAGCAGGTGGATGTAAGGATGTTGCCTAATGATACGCTTACCGGCTCAAGCTAACCAAACCATATATAAACCAAGCGATATAACCACCTTGCCTGGGTACCATTTAAACCAACTGAAGGACCTAAGTGGACACCAAACGGCATATAACTCAACATGCATGAATAATGCAAGTCCAATATAACATATATAGCCAAAAGGGCATCATATCAAACTATTAGCAAGAGTTTTTCTTGAAGCTTTATTTGCCCTCGTGTGGTCGTCTTCTAAGTTCTAACAGTCTTCATTTGATGTTCGTAAAATGCTTCCAAGGGCCAACCCGTCTATTGTATAAAAAAACCTAGGGTTTTGGGCCAGTATTTTAATTTTTTTTCAAACCCAACCCTTCGTTTGTTTTTTGTTACGTGACCCAGCCGCCCAGGTAACCAACATCTAATCCTTTCCAAGAGACTACATTAATTAACGGTTCACGTGTTTATAATTAAAATATAATTTTATGTTCATGTTCATTTATTGATCGAAGAAAGAAACTTGCTCGTGTTCATGTGTGCTAGTTCATTAACTTTATAAACGGATAACGAATCAAACTACGTATATTATTTAGAAAAAAATCAAAATTAAAATTCATAAGAAGGCGAAGGCATAGACTAGAAGCTCACATGAACTTATACCGAGAACTTAGAAGATTATGGGCAATGTCTCTTGTTGTATAGCTATTTTATCTGGGTTCTTTTTGAAGGGGCTAATTAACCGCATTAATAGCTGATTTAAGATAGTTGCTTCTTCGTTGTTGAAAAATGTTTTGTATCAAACTGACTGAAGAAGGCATAAAAAGCAAGACAAAAGCATGCCAACTAGAAAACAAAGGCATGAAACCGAAGCCGAATGATAAGACCAAAAGACACTCAAAATGAACATGAACAAACAAACATAAATAAACAAAAAAACATACACGAAACAAATACACATACACAATTTTGTGGCTAAAGAAAAAGATTTAGCCGCCCATTTATGATTCAACGCTCCAAAACACAAGAGAAAAATCTAGAACTTTCTTTTTCACAAGAAAACATCCATAAACAATACAAAAGGATCAAAATTTAACACCTCTACAAAAAGAAAAAAACACACAAAACATTACAGTACTATTCAAAAGAAACATAAGGGGTTCACATCATCATGAAAGAAAAATATCTTAACAATCAAACAAAGTTTTGCCCTTTGGTCGGCCAAACTTCCTTTTAGTTTAAACTACAATCTTGGTTTAGTTAATCTAACCATAGTTGATATATATACTATTTTATTTTCATAATCAATCATCATTATGACGATGACGATAGCTTCACTGAACAAGCAACAACTTGCGCCCATTGTCTCAATCTTGTCTTCACCGTCTGTGGATTATCCCCTTTACACATTCATCAACAACATATTTACAAATCATAAATATTAAACATCTTCATTTAGGTTTACAACGAAACTAACCTACTTAGTCTATTTCAACACGTCGTATATAGGTTTGTAATAGGCCTAACAGTTTTATACACGAACACAAATATATGACACGAACCTACACGATCTTAACAGGTAAGAAGTAAGTCTTAATAGGTAGCATATATTAAACAGATAGACACGAATCTACCTGTTAATTTTCGTGTATTAAACATGTATTTACCTGGTTATCTGTTAGTACTTGTTTTAATTTATTTAAAATTAAAAATATAACATAATATAACATTATTTTACCCTTTTTACCCGAATTCCTTAAATTATAATTTATAAACCCCAATTCCCTCAAGTCTCATCGGGTAATATGTGCGTGCAGAGGTAACAGGTTTGTGTTCATGCCTTAACAGGTTCGTGTCTTAACAGATACATGTATACACGTACGATTTGCAAGCCTTAGTTTGTAATGATCGACACTATAATTTTACACTCATACGCTATGAACCAGGGACGGATATATAGTAGTGCCGGGGGTAGCGGCCGTTACCCCTCAACTTTTCCGGCGAAGTGTAAAACTAGTGTAAAATTTCAATTTTTCATATCGTTTTATGTATCGCTATACCTTTAGGTCCAAAAAATCTAGTTTTCCGCTACCCCTGAACTTTTTCTCTAGATACGGCTATGAACCCAAGGTTTATATAAAAATGTAATTTTAGAAGATTTAGTTTTGTTATCAAAATGAAAAGGTGACGTAGTTTGTTAGCATTTTATTCATATGTACGAAAGTTGAAAGTTAAATAACGAAAAAAAAGTTACCGCAATCGATGATGGTGTGAGGAGTGGTTGACGGAGAAGATAAATCATAGGAAATAAACGATGAAGAAGATGACGAAACGGATGAAGATTTAGAGATGGTATCATGATACTGTTTGTTAACAGCGTAATAAAACCCCAACGCCGGAAAAGTGGTTGAAAGCCGATCATCTAATTCCGGCGAAGAATGATCAAATCCAAATCCTAACTCGAAACAAGCTTTGAGTTCATCGATATCTTCATCGGTGACGCTTTTGCTTTTCCGGCGACGACGGTGGTGATGCTTCCGCCGTGTCCATTCCTCGTCCCGGTGAACGTCCGGTGACCATGAGTTTTGTTTGTAGAGAGGTGACGGTGGTGGTGCGGTGGCACGTGGTGGAGGCATGCCGGTGACCCGACCCCGGTCGGGTTTGGGTTGGATGCCCGATCGGGTCGTGGAAACGGAGCTTGTTAGATGGATATGAAATGGGTTATAAAGGAGAAGAGATGTTGAGAAGTGAGATGGCCCACTCATCAAGTAGCTAAAATTAATTGATTGGTTGTAGTGTTTGGTATTAGGTTTTGCTTTTTTATGTTTTATATTTGTTGATATTTTTGTAAACTTTGGTTTTAAGTTACTTGTGACAAATCATTGGTTAACATAATAACACCCATAATAGCAACTTGCTTCTTTTTTATAATTAGTTTGCATCACTTGTAAGTTGTGATGTTTTAAGCTTTGTATTTTAAATGTATGTATTATTTAAAATATAAATAATGAGTTAGGATTGTTTGACAAAACTGAATGATTAAATGCTGAATAGTTAAGAGGTCTGAACGTTAAGATGTCTGAATGGTTAAGTGTCGAATGATTAAGAGGTTTTGTTTGATTAGACTTATCTGAATGAGATTTCTAGAATCTTTGTTTTATTCATTTTGTCCGTGCAACATGCGGACACGAATGCAACCGAAAACCCGGGTCCGTGCGAGAGACGTTTTTTTTAATTTTGGACTACTATTAACCCTAATAAAAAAGATTGAATTAACCCTAACCCTATTTTTTTATTTTCACTCCAGCCGCCTCCCTGCTTCTCACTTTCTTCATCGTGCCTCCCCCTCCTTCTCACTTTCACTTCACCAGTCTTCTTCATCGCCCACCACCATCGCCATTGTTGCTGATTCGTCACCACATCGTCACAGACTTCATTCAGATCCCATTAATTCAACTCCCTCAGACGTGAACCATAGTCTGATTCGCTTCAAACCCTCGCTCAGATGCGAGGTCTGATTCGGTCAGACCTGCTGCTCAAGCCAAACAATCTTAATCAAACCAACCTCTGAATCGGACAAATTCAGAGGTAGTTAAGTGGTAAACAAACACGCCCTTACTTGTTACATGATGCATTCAATTAATCCAAAGACTTTTATTGAACTTGAGAAGTTAAGGGCCATTAGTGTTGTTATCTAATCATAGTTTGATATTGAAGTTATTTAAAGTAAGAATACGATGCAGTTGCCAACTGGTTGTTGATTTTTCTTACTTGTTGAATTACTTTTCATTTAGAAAATGTTTTAGTGTGTGTTTTTCATTGGTTTTATTTTATTAACTTAAAACAACTAGATTTGTGTCTTGTGTTAATTTATCTGATAATGTTCCAAGTACATGTGCTTCATAACCATGAATACAACTCTTTTAGCTAATACTATGAATACTAACAACATATTACTCACATGTAATCTTTTCTTCTCATCAAGAAACAATAGTAAGAGCATTTCATTAAAAAAATGCAACCTATTTTATAGTTATTTTACGTAAAACTTTGTCAAAGTGAATACAACATACAAGCAATTTGAATAGTTTTTAGAAGTTAATTAACTTGAATAGTTTTAATGGGCCAAGGATCTACGAAAGTGTGAAATAGGATGTTTAATTAACGGGCCACGAATCACTACAGCCCAGATCCATTACTCAACTTCATCAATCAGTAACCTTCAACTTTTGTTTTGGGACTGCACCGAATAATAATTTCGAAGTTTTAAATACTTGAAGCTTATTCTCTTACCTACTCTTATTACACATGTTACTATGTTAAGTTATTTTTTCTTATAGAATATTTTTTTAAACAACGATGGTAATTCAATTCAGTTGCATGCCTCTTCATTATTGTTACGCATGCGTATACCTCGGATGAGATTTCAGTCATTAATCGTTAGTTTGACACTAGATGATGACGTCCATGGCCGGCCTCTGTGACTTAAGGGCCCCTAAGCGAATTGGGAAAAAAAAACCCTCTTTTCTTTTTTCATTTTTATTTTTAAAATAATTTTAGCCTATTTGTTTTGCAAGAAAAACTTTTAAATACAGTGAACTAAATATTTTCACAACTGAGCTATTCATTTTAACAATTTGGCTACTTGTTTTACAAAATGTTTTTGGTGGGTAAACAAAATCACTTGAATATGCAACCCAATGTCTATTTTTAAAATAAAAAAAAACATATGTATAATAACTCACAAATGAAATCAAAAGACACACAATAAAGGATTAAAAAATTCATAACTCACAAATTAAATGAATTTCAAAAAAGGGATACGGGGAAGTCTTGTTCCCAACATCCCAACATCGTCTTGCTTCTTAAAACAATAAATGAAAAAAAAAATCAGGTTATTCATCGACTCATCGTGTCTTTTTTTTTTTTAGTTTCATTGTTTCTTTCATAAATTTTTTAAACAAAAAAAGACAATGAAAAAAAAACACAATGAAGACACTAATTTTTTATTAATAATAACGCCGTAGGGAATAAAGTCTTCGAATCTCTTTTGAAATTCAATTTTTATTTTGAGATATAGTTTTTATAATGTGTAATTGTGTCTTTTTTACCATTGTTTTATTCTCAAACTTTGTACTAAAAATGACTTTTATACGGAAAATTTCTCAATGGAAAAACTATTTTGTAAAAAGTGAGAATATAATAAGAGAGAAAGATGAGAAAAGGCAAAGAAGAGAAAGAATGATCCTCGAGTGAAAAGGCATAAAGAGTTGGCATATGCATAGCACATCAAAAGTTCCTTATAACACGGAAACCCCTACAAAGTTGCCTTTTAAACTTATCTATGCCATTTTATTACTTTATAGCATAAAAGATAAAATATATTTAATTTTATTATACAAGAATAATCGAATAATAGTTTAGTATTTGTTGAAAAAATATAGATACCCCAAATGATTTTAAATAAAAACCTATGTTTTGAAAGAAAAAGAGACGAGAATTGCGGGATGATTTCCAATAGACAAAAGGTGATTAACTCAAAAGAAATTTTTAAGAAAGATATCGTCCTTTTTAGTATAGACGAAAATAAAAAAGGTGTATATATTCTCACCACTTAATTATATGTAATTAGTTATTTGCAACATAGGTGGAGGTTCATTTGAGAAGACTCATATATTGCGAGAAGAAAAAGAAGAAACCTAAATCACTAAAAAAACTTTTTATTTGTTTAATTTTTTTAAATAAATTCACTTCCTACATACAAATGTGTAAGGTATAAACTAAAAAAAATCATTAAAATATTTTTTACGTATGTATTTTTAGCGTTTTAAATTTACCTACACACGTGTAGGTTATGTGTAAGTAACCTAACCTACACATGACTTCCACATGTGTAGGTTTAACAAATAAACGAAATTTATTAAATTTTATTAATTGAATATCAAAGGTAATGAATAAATGTTGCATTTCTATCATTGTTTTGTAAGTTAAAAACGTTTTTGGTTGAAAAAATGAAGAATTTAGCAATTTCTTTTTCTTCTCGCAATATTTGCTCTTCTCAAATGAACCCTCCCCTTGCAACATAAGCACATGGTTTTAAGTTATATCTTATGCAAATAGTTAAATGGCTACATTCTTATCACATAACAATGTTTATAATGATGACATTTTTAGTTTACCTGATATGGTCATGAAATTAATCATGAGTGTTTACGTTAGACTTATAATTAGGTAGAGGTGTATAGTTTGAACAAAATTATTAATTTAAAAAGACGGACAACTAAATAAACATGTATAAATTGATTTAAATAAATTAATGAAATCAACGGTCGGCACGAGTGTACTAGGTCTTTATTTTGATGGGCTTGGTGGATTGAGATATTTTCTGTGATTTATACCTTTGGGAAAAGCATAAACAAAGTAGTGTTAGTGATCACAAGAGACATGAGACATGTTAGAGTGGCGAACCAAGATTAGGTTTGGAAACTGCTTGGAATCCATCTAGCAGTACCGAGAGGTAGCAGTTTGAGCAATGTAATGGGCTGCTTAAGGTTTCCAGCCGTGTAACAATACAGATTCTTGAAAATGGTTAGGCGACGATTCAATGATGTTCTCAGTTAGGAGCCTAAGGCAAATTATTGAGTCGAATCGGGCACCCGTTGATTTGAATCCAATAAAGTGGTTCAATATGGTGCCACGAAGGTGAGATGTTTTATTTAGTAGACGAGATTGTATAAAATCCGGTGAAAACGATGCTAGTCAGACGTGGAGTTCCGTTGAATACCGAAGATTGTTCCTTGTGTTTTAACGAACCTGAAATAGTCGATCATTTGTTGTTGCGGTGTCACTTTGCGTCTAAAGTGGGGGACAAGATATGTGCAATGGTGTGGGTGGTATGATGAAAGGGAGGTTTTGATTAGAGATTGGATTGATATATCGAATTCGATTCGATGCATGGTACGGAGAAAGACAAAGGCAATTTGTTATCATAGTGACGGTATGGTTCGTGTGGCTCGCTATTTGGCACCTTTATCGGTGGATGGAGTGGTATAGAAGAATATGGTTAACGTATTCCTTAGGCTCAAGTATCATAGTAGTGAGGTTTATATATATTATGTGACATGATTTATGTAATAGTCCTTTGATGTAGAGTTTGTTTGTTGTTTTGTCTGTATGTTGGTGTAGGCGTAGCTTGTTGCTATTACCCGGTTTGATTTCTAATAAAATTATCGTTCCAAAAAAATAGAATAGGAGAGAGATTATCATATAGTACCATCAAATAACTTATCTATCTAATAAATTAGAGTTTTTAGGGGGCAATTTTTTAGGGGGAAAACATAATTGATTTTATAAAAGGAAGGTTGAGAGGGAAAAATTGAGTAAGAGAGTTAATAAAGACAAAATTTTATGATTAATAATAATTTACAAAATTATTTATAAATTTTTAAATATAATAGTTATAATTTTTTAAAAATATTTTTAATCAACCCGTGTGTAATACACGGGTGTTAAACCTAGTGGTCTAATGATACCAAAGTGTGTTGAAAAGGTGTATCTCATTAACTGGTTGGATTTCAAATCACATGGTAAAATAGATGTGTATTCATATGTAGATTAGGAGGATGTGTGAATAAGCCACTCTTAAGAAAATATAAAAATCAGATGTCTTAAAGAGTCAAAACAGTAATACGTACATATTCTTATGAGTTAAGTTCTTACATTTATCTTCTTAATATTGGGTTTATATTTCCTGACTTTTTTTTATATAAGTGAACCATCATGGCTAAAAAGTGTATAATATATACATAAGAAGGCATAAAAGAACTAAAGAAGTATAA
Organism: Tagetes erecta; assembly: GCA_030867185.1. Lineage (NCBI taxonomy): Eukaryota > Viridiplantae > Streptophyta > Magnoliopsida > Asterales > Asteraceae > Tagetes > Tagetes erecta. Next base: position 96,447,906 of record CM061487.1, read on the forward strand.
ATGCTAAAAAATCTCTTATTTTTTTCTAATCATTTTAGCAATTTTCAAATTTAAACTTCTATACATATAAAAATAGAAAAGTGTGAGAGACATAGAAGAGAAGTTGCAAGTAGCCAGAAGGTCACTATTCCATTTTCATATCTCAAATCATAACCACTCTTGACGGCTAATCTTATCTTAGCAAGTTTTAGTAGAAAGCAAGCTACTTTTTAAAGTTGATATAGAATAAAAGGTAAACTAGAGATGATTGAATTAACCATTATTAATTTGAATATATGAAGACTTTTAAGGACATTTGAAATCGATGTGACTTGTTGCTAGCTTGAGTTATGATTAAAGCACAAAGACGCTTGTCGTGGTGATTTGATTCGAATCTAGACATGTGAATTTGTGTCGTAAACTATGAAAAGCAAAAACACCTGACCTTCTTAATCAATGGCCAAGACTAATATCGAAAGAGTGTAAATCATGGTCTTAAGTCAGTAAAAGTTCTAAGTTATACACTCGGTTAAAACCTAGTCCGCAAGAATGAGTCTTCTTGATGTCAAGTATATATGTTATTTGTTTTATAAAGTACAATCGGGTCCTTACCCCGTATTCACTCAACTAACTAATGTCCCCCTTTAAATCAAACGGTTGCCATATATGAAGCAACAATATATATGGAACTATGGTCCATGACTACGTACGTGCGTTTCAAGTGTCCAACTAACATCTCATCGTATAGTACGGGCCACTTAAATAAGGCTCGTTATTTTTTAGGATTAAACTTTGTGTAGTTTTTCAAGTTTTGATGATGATAATAAAGAATTAGTATACTTGGGATATTTTTTTTCTTCACTAGAATTCATTCCCACTTTGAATATGTTTTTGTGTGGTTTTTTGAAGATCTAACAGCATTCAAAATGGCCGTGTTTGGTATAATATCCGGGATTGGTGTAATATACTGTGAGGGTTATAGGTGGTTATGAGTGAAAAATAATGAAAATCTATGAAAAATACATATTCTCTTATAATAAATTGTTAAGCAAGATACTTACGTTGCACCACTTGTTATCACCTTGTGCCTCCTCATTAAATATTTCTTAACTTTCCAAAAAATACATTATTATTTCTTTAAACAAATTAACATTCATTTTAATACCTTCTTATTTTTAACAATATAATAAAGTATATGTATCATAGTTATTAAAATTTTCATTTAACATATGTATTAGTTATGTTTAGAATTTTAACTCAAGGTCGATCTTAACCACAAATATTTATAAAAAAAGCACATGTTTTTTTATCTAAAAAGTAAGTTTGTTAGTTTAGATTTTCTCACTCCTTGATTACAAAACAAATGTAATTCATTTTTACCGAAAACAAATATTGTAATAATAAAAAATGAATCACATAAATTTATCACTAAATAACTTTAGTTTAAAATAACTAAAATTATTTTTTTCTTTTTACTAAATAAATTTAGTTTTTCGTGTTTTAATATGGTATTACTTTGCGCGTTTATGATACGTTTGTTATTCTTAGAGTATATACATTTTCTTTAATGCATGTTCAACCCCGCGTGAACACGTTGTGTTTTCCTTTGCTAGCGGTTTTCAATGATATTCATTGTGGCTGTTCAAAAAAATATATATATATATATACTAAAGTATTATTTAATTGGAAATGAGTGATAAAATAGAGTGTGGCTAGTTACTAGCATTTATGTGTTTGAAGATAAGGTCTTTAATTTAAATCTAAGTCAGTGTATTTATCCTATAAATTTTAGAGTTAATGTTAAAAAAAATATGAATAATAATAAAAAATATAATATGAATGCTAAAAATAAAGTGTATGTTATCATGATCTCACGTGTTAATTAAGCAAAACAAACTTTTTTTACGAAATGGATTTTATGTAAATTAAAATCTTTTTTAATTAAAAAAAATATATAGGAGTCTATGAATATAATATAGTCATAGATTGTAACAAAGTTAGACAAGCTCATCGTTAAGGTTTCCTCAAAATTTAAGTGCATGCTAAATTAATCTTAGAAATTAATGTATTTTTGTTAAGACCATTCAATTGAACACTACATTGATCTAGATTCTAGAGTATTCATTCTCTCATTTGCTGTAAAGAACGTATTATTAAACAACGTATATATAGTTGTATTCTATCTTCGTATTCTAAAAATTATATATATTCTTTAATATATATAAAAAGAAAGAGTTGTTTACCCGAGAAAAAAAACAAATACTATAAAACTAACAAGAATTAAACTGTTGCAATAAAAAGAAAATATTTATATTACATCCAGAAATCCAATTTAAGTCAACAAGTTTTGCTCTATATATGCTTCACCGAAATATAGGAAAAGATTATTATTCTTCAAACACTAGCTGTTAACCGGTCACGCTTGCCATTGTTAAAGCATCATCTATATAATAACTCAAGGTTTTAGGAGGGGCAACTTTGGAGGGAATTTATTATAAAAGCAAGTTTTAGAGGGAAGATTTGAAATACCATACATGAGTTGATGAAACAAAATATCTTTAAATATTAAATATTTATAAATTTTTAAACAAAATGATTATGATTTTATAAATCTTATTATTTAACCCATGTGTAACACACGGGTGTTAAACCTAGTAATTTCAATAAATCCAAGCGTACGTGTCATAAGTAGACATGAATATTAAGAACAATAGTTTTGAAATCTTTGTTGTGCAACGACCATGCTATGACACCTATTTTTAGTGAGCAATAAAACCCACGGCATGCACACTATATATAGGCACAATCGGATCAATATTTCTTTTCGCAACTCCTTTATAACTTCTTTAGATGGGAGACTCCTTTACATCTTTAGAACGTACACTAAAGCTAGAAAAATTAAAGGAATTTAGTAATTTTAACTCATTTTTAAGTACTTAAACCTTAATAATCCTCACCCTAGCAACTTCGAATTTGATGTAGTGGTAAAAGGCTTGGATTCTCCAAAAGAGACCCAACTTCTATTCTCACTAACACCACTTTAGAGGGACAAATGGATGCAATGAATGTAGACTTGTGGCAACACAAGTTCAATCTCTGAGCCAAACGGGTTTTACCGCTAGCTTGTTGGCGTGCCTACGGGCGGACTGGTTAGTGGGTTTCCCCTGAATTGTAGTCAGGTTTAAATAGGTGGGAAATTCGGCTACCTAACGTTGTCTTTGTTCGCAGAGCGTTTAGGATCGCCTTTCGTCATTGGGTTAATTACCTCGGATAGCCAGGGTTTATTCATTTTACTGTAAAAAAATAAATAAATAAAAAATAATCCTCACCCTAATCCTAGTTTTAGATAGACATAGAAAAATCCCAAATCAACATCATAAAAGTACTCAACTTGTATCACACGAGCGCCCCTCCTTTCATATATTGTTTTTTATATTACTATTATATTATTTAATTATTCATTATTATTGTTGTCATCGTTATTATTACTGCTTTAATTAATTAGTTAAATAATTCTTTGCTTTATATATAAATAGTATTTTATCTTTTTTTTTATATAATAGTATTTTATCTATTTTTTAATGGCAACTCCTAATTTTCTAGATGAATATATTATATATACAACAATGAACAATCTGCTTGCTTATTGTAGGATTTATAAACAAAATTTAGTGCTTTAAATTCAAGAACAAATTTTATCAATAAAACAACTTTAATTGCATGTACTATTTTATATGTTTAATTAATCTTCAATACATTTTTTTAAACGGCAACTATTACAAATACAAGGACCCTAGCAAAACGTTAAGACCAAAACATCTTTAATACATTTAAATTACGTTTTTGAGTGTAAGAATTTTCTTTATCTATTTCTGTAAACATTAGCATTCATCTATTTCAATTCAGTGATAAGATCAACCAAAAACCATTATTCCTATTTCATGATATATACAAGAAAATCAATAATACATCATTATTTGATTAAACGAATCATACTCTTTTAGAGAACAATTATTAATTTCTTAGGATAAAATTTATTATTAGCTAGCTGGTCCAGATTTATTTGGATTTCGCACATGATCATACTTACGCTTCATAAAGTACGATATTTTTTATACTAGCATAACATTTATTTATATTTTTATCACATTGATATGCAATAATCCTTAGATATTGTAACTATACATCAAAAGTATTAGTTTACTTATTCACAAACTCGATCTTAATTGTTTAAAATTTAAGTTCAGTCAAGCTTGAATTGGTGTATAAGTTTAATGGGACTACATCTCTTGTGCTCAAACTCGTTTAAGCTCCCTTAATTAATTTAATCTTTAAGCAAGTTAATTAATCCAAGTAGCTGATAATTAACAACTCGACTCGTGTATATACACATATAATTAACACAAACTGGATTTTTAATAATCGTTACTACTACTAGTTAGCCAATAATAATCTCAACTAAGTTTATTTCAACCACATCGGTCTCTTTTTTTTAAATAGTTTGTTTTCAGTAGTTTGTCGTTTAAAGCAAGTAAAGTTATTATGTTATGTCCGAATTCCATAGTGATGTTTAAGATTTTTTAATCAACAATTGGATATGTCGATCGACGCACCATTCAAGTTAAGTTTTACATGAATCGACCGACTTCTATTCTTCCGATCAAAAGCCAAAACAACAATTTAAAATTCGGATAAAACTTAACGACGGATCAATTAATGAAAACAAACTATATATTTGAAAAAAGAGATCGTCGGTAAGAATAAACTGAGTGAGTTAAGTTTATTATTATTGATTGTTTGGTAGTAGTAGTAGGAATTATTCAAATCAAATCTGCTTGTAATTAAACAAATAACTTATTTTCTTGGTTATGATTTAACAACATATATACGCTACAAGAAATGCCACCGTTAGCGACGACACGAATAGTGTCTATCCATGTGCCTCTTTTCATATCGCTAATGACCGTTGGTAAAACTTTTATCCAAAGGCTTGGATTTGCTGCAACCCTTAATTCTTTTACCTCCTTAAACCTCTACATCCTCATTCAATTCATCCCCTCAAACACCCATAGACCATTCCCATCAATCACACCATCAAGCTACTTCATCGTGATAATCACCGCTGTGAAGCTCCGTCAATTAACCACCACTGTCTAGCCTCTTCGACAAGGACTCCAACAACATTTCTTCGGCCAAGACAGGAGAGAGTTACAGATTGAGAGAGATGTCTAAAAAAATAAATGTAATACGTTTGATTAGTATTTCTTACCAACTTTTTTCTGGCTAAAATGTAATATATATAGTGTTTACCGATTTTAATGAGAATATTGATGCAGTTTCAATATCCACGTCAAATGGCAATCAAATACTCATAGGTTTATAGTCAAAATCTTGAACCAAAAGGTTCTAAACCTTTAAGGTTTTACAATCTTTTATCAAAATCAAAAACTACTTCTTAAAGCTCACAAATCCTCTTATTTATAACAAATATTAATAAAAGATGAAGAGCCCAAATAAAACTTATTAATAAAGGCATTTAAAACTTAAATAATTTCGGAGGCTTCCGCATCAAATATAATTTCAGTTTTGAGTTCAAGTTCATTAATAATCGTGTTTCGTTGGTTAAGAAACCCGAAAATCCGCCTCCAACGTACAATAATTTCTTTGATTCTCTTCCGGCCTAGGCATTAGCAATGACACGTGGGCGATAGTGACAAAGTATTAGTGGCGACTTAATTAATAACAACGACATGTTGCCACTAAATATAATATTAGTGGTGATTTTAAAGAGTATCAGTGATTACACTTGTCACCACTATTGTGTTTTTCTATGTAGTGATAACATGTTACTCCGTAATAATTAATGAGTCATATTATACCCAAGTCAAATGCAAACCAAAATATATCACCTTTTATATAGCGAAAAGTTCACTCAATATATCTGTCTTGCTCACTTCGCTATAACTGTGTGATTTTATTTTCAGGAGATGTAATTAAATAAAAATAAGAACGGAAATTATTATAAGTTATAACCTCTTTAGATGGTGAATAAAAACAAAAGGTGGATTATTAAAGTTTTGTAGGGATCTTTTTATGTATTAAATAAACAACGAGGTATTGCATTATGGATCCAATTGTTTATTTGTAAAAATAATATAAAATATTCTAAGAATAATTATTTGATTAAGAAAACCGAAAAATTAATAGGGCGAGATGTCTAACTAACTAGCTAGGCCTTTCTACTTTATATGAATGAAGCACATGCATGGGGACGTGTTTTATATTAACTTATGATATAATCGTTAGTGCATTAACTATATATACTACTCTTTTAGTGGGAAGTATCTTTCTTAACTTGCTGTATATATTAAAAAGTAAGATTAATTATTATTATTATTAGTATTATTATTATTATTATTATTATTATTAAAATGAAAACATTTCCCTAATACTTTAAATAGCGAAATGAGTAAAATATGAAAAGAGTGTGACAAATCATTAATGTTGCACCAATAGTTTCAAGTAGCAAAAACGAATAATATAGCTAAAACTTAAAAGAATTTACCTGTCATGGTCTAGGTGTATACATACATTTTCCTAAACTGTTTGTATTTAAATATTTAAATTATGTTGATATAAAGTATAAACATTCAATATATATGTTCATAACATTTAAAAATAGAAGTTAATTATTGTTAGATACTGGATAATATTATAAAAACTAGATTTAAGACCAGGCCGCGCGATGCGGCGGCCGGGTCATTTGATTGGTCTCACATGTGCGAAAAATACCAAATTGTAAAATAAAAAAGTCAACCGACCATACATCTTAGTAGTTTATAAAATAAAATATGCTAACATGAGGTCACCTAACTCACATGTGCGAAAAATACCAAATTGTGTATTTCAATCCAAAATTACGTAATACTGATGCTCATCCAACTTATTGCAACAAATGAAACTCACAAATTGTATTATATATAGACATGTATTTATATATGTGGGCATCTTAATAGAGCCAAATGCATGTAAGTCTTAATTATTAGTTTAATTTAAATCACTCTTACTAACTCTATTAAGTGTCCAAATTAACGATTAAGATGTACTATATATGTGTCATGTGTATATACTCATACATGACATCACACAACTCTTAAGTTGTGGCCAAATCATTGACTGAGTTCAAAACAGAATGAAAGAATTGAACTTAGATAATACGTAGGATGTAAGGCTAGTTCTAATTGAGATTAATTAGGACGTCATAACTGGTATCAGAGTCATGGTTGTTTGAGAATAAGAGAAGGTTAATTTTTTTCTGGTTTCTTACGCAACATGCAAGGTTAATTTGTTCGGTCGTCTTTTTTTTTGCCTATGGTTTCTTGATCCACGTTTCATTTAGACTGCTTTTTATATGTATATATATGTATATTCAAACTTGAGAGTTCACTCTTAATAGCCTTCGTTGGATCAACTTAATTGTTTGTTCGTTTATGCATTGTTGTCTCTCTACACACATACAATAATTGTTCTAAACAAGAAAACATTAATTACCAGCATAATCGGCTTAAGAGTAAAAAAGATTTAGTATCATAAGCCTTTTCAAACAAGTGTTCGTGTGAAAGTCGTCTTCAAAAATTACATTTACTTTTCACACATATCACATACATACATATGTGCTAGCTAAGACATTTTGAAAGTAATCATGATCATTAATTAGTCATGCTTAATATATAAATTTATAATCATAATCTCTCTTATTTAATTGGTGTTTCATTTTTCACCAACTCTCAACCAAAGAACCATCCATTGCGTCTTTTGTTAGTGGAACCTCAAGGAAGTCAAAGAAAGGGGAAAAAGAACATCGTTGGTACGTTGACATCTGCTTCAAACTGATTTACATATTTGTAATCATGTAGATAACATCTGTTTAACCATGCGCACATATATAGGGTGAGGTTCTATTGAAAACTCATTTATAATTGAAAACACTGAAAACCACTAAATATACATATACGTATAGTAGTAGCTTGCGTGTAACCATGAAAAATCTAGAGGTTAGTACGTACGTGATAAGAGTTTGTATGATAAAGTATATATATAATATGTTGAAAGTGACATGACCTATATAAAAATGGTATATGTATATAGATCATCTAATCATACACAATCTGAGAGTGACATACACAATCTGAGAGTAACATACATAAATATGTTCGAAATTACATATATGTAAACCATCAATAAAAACAAGAACCGGACTAAAATTAAAAGAATTTACATTGTGCTCTTCATGCTCTTTGTAACTTGTATTAAATATATTTTACGTACGTTTGAAGAGTTATTATGAACTTTCGTTTATATCGTTCAATCAGTGTAGTATACGGGTTTTAACCTGTTTTAATATATAATTACATATGAGTAATAACTGAAGTAGACATGTAATAATTGAATTATATATATATATATATATATATATATTCACATTTGTATATGTAATTACAACATAGTTACATATATGTAACAACTTGATTACACATCATGTTCTTTGGTTTAATCGTTTTGATTAGATTGTGTACAAATGTACAATGAAGTCGATGGAGTGTTTGTGATAAAAGGATCTTGTAACATCTTTATATTGCGTTTTTTGTGTTCATCATCTCTTCGTGTTTATCCTCCAAAAATCTTGAAAAATGATGGAAGCTTGCAAAAACTTAAAAACCAAGGAGTTTTTTTATTTATAATTGATGAACGTTTTTCTTAGGTTGAAGAAATCATGAGATTAGAGTTGATCGATGTTGAATAAATCCTGACATTCAATTGAAGAAATAAAAAGTTGTTATTGAATTTACTCTAACAAAATTACGTAGAAATGAAGAGAATAACAAATAATTTTATTACTAAGAAAATACGGGATCAGTATCAAAATCGTGTAGTTAACTTAACAATTAAGAAGACAAAACTTAGAACAAGAATATAATTAGTTAAGTGGTCTTTCGTGGATTTACATTTGGTCTTTCTAAAATATTTGTATGTATATTTATTGGTATATTTAAAAACATGAAAGAATGATCAATATACCGTGTAATCGTGTATAAAATTTTACAAAAGAAAATGAAAAGATTACTTTAATACTAAATGAATTAAGTTAAAGCAATAATAAAAAGTTATATATGGAAAATGGTTAAGTTATATATACACTACAAATAATCTGATAAATAGTGACGATGGAGAAATCGTCGCTAAAAAACCCTTAAAATCACCGCTATGAAGTTGTCGACACTAAAGGTTTCCTGACAATTACAATAAAAGGGTTGCTATTGATGTTGTCGTTGTTTATCGCCACTAATGGCTTAAAATTCGCCACTATTAATGTTGCAGATAATAGTGTTTAACCACATTAATTTGCTCGATGTAAGCTCCGATTCCTAAAAGTACATTTTTCCAAAAACTATCGGCCACATATATTTGATGTCCTTGTAATATAATTAACTATAAAGATAAAATTTGAAACAAAAAGTACAAACAGTTCAGTGGAGTTCAATTATATATATCTCTTCTTACTAATAAATTATTCGTGATAAATAAACGGTCACTTGTCATTTAATTAATCATTCATTTAAGCGTCAGAAATTATAAAAAATATTTATGTACGTAATAAATTATAATATTTTTCTTACATTTCAACTGAACAATGAAATTGATCATATATATATTTTAATAATTTTTTTCTTTTTTATGTTTCTTTCTAAATGATTGAAATTAAATTTTAATTGACTTTTATAAATATTAATATAATAATTTTATAATATGGTATAGAACACGTTATTACCCTTTAATTTTATTGCAACATTTATCAAATTTTATAAACAAATTGAATATAGTCAAAATACCATATTATCAATTTTTTTATATAACATATATGTGAAGTTATATACACGTATAATACACGTATATTTTAATTGACTTTTATAAATATTAATATAATAATTTTATAATATGGTATAGATACCCTTCAATTTTATTGCAACATTTATCAAATTTTATAAACAAATTGAATATAGTCAAAATACCATATTATCAATTTTTTTATATAACATGTGAAGTTATATACACGTATAATACACATGTAATAATCTAGTATATATATATATGCACGGAAGATCGATATCAAACTTCTTTTTTTTTAAGTAAAAAAATGAATTCATAAATATTTATATAAGAACCTAATATTATGTATGTCAGTATGTGTAATAATGTTATTTTTTGTGGATTATTCCCGTATATCTTATATCCTCTCTCTACTAATAAAATAGTAGAATTTTGTCACATGTTATTCTTTTAAACATTACACATTATTGGCACATTTCTTTATCTTATGTGTCACTCGCACGTTAATCCTTTCAATTAATTAAATTAAAAATTTGGTCATTGATAAATAAATTTTGCATAATTATTATTAAAATTTATTTCATTTAATGTCACAAAGTTTAAATTTAATGTTTAACTACGATTTTTATTACATATTTTAAACCACCTTAATAAATTTTATACTTTGTATAATCGAAATTGAATGGTTTAACGAAGATTTCATACAATTTTGTTATCATAATATAATAGTAAATTTAAAACGAAGAATTTTCAATAAATTTGTCATCATAATAGTAAGAGTTAAATGTCATTTTAGTCCCTAAGTTTTTCATGTTTTTGCCATTTTCATCTATTTAAGAAAATATTGCCTACACTACTCTATTGTTTTTAATTTTATGCCATTTTAATCCATTTGCTTAACTCCGTTAATGTAACCGTTAACCAAGCTCATGTTTAAGTTTTTAAAGGGGGTTAATTGGTTTTTTTAAGACTTAAATCTCTTCAAAACATATTTTAAATTAAGGTAAATTACTATTTTTGTCCCCGATGTTTGATTAAAATCACGGATTTTGTCTAATAGTTTGTTTTCTACTATCTTAGTTCACTGTTTTCACACAAACTTGATATTTCAGTCCACACCACTAATGGTCATCCATATTTCCAGGTAAATTTGTGTGAAAAGATAGTAGTACCCCTGGACCAAAATAGTAATTTACCATTATTATTATTATTAATATTATATATTTTTTTGTTGTTGTTAATATTGATATTATCGTTATCGTTAGCATAAATCATTATCGTAATCGATATTATTATTATCGTAATCATTGTTACCGTTGGCCACTAATGACCACTCGCTGCCGGGCATGTGTCACCACTCGACTTGCCTACCAACTATTATTTTTTACTTTACCATTAACTTTGACTTAATTATTATTTTAACCTCTAAGAAGTATGATAAAAAAGAATTAGAATATATATATATATATATATATAATGGTTTGTGTTGTGCGTATAGTAATAGTATTAATAATAATAGTAATAGTAATAATAATAATAATAATAATAATAAGTTATATTAGTATAAGTACGTGGATGAAGAGAACAAAAGTGGGTGGGTTAGAATTTTATAGTTCGATATTAAAATATGTTTTGTAGGGATTTAAAATAAAAAAAACAACTTACCCCCTTTAAAAATATGAACATGAGTTTGGTTAACGGTGTAGGCTAACGGAGTTAACCAAGTGGATGAAAATGGCAAAAAATAAAAAACATTAGAGTATTGTAGGCAAAAAAAATTTAAATGGATGAAAATGGAAAAACAGAAAAACATCAGGGATTAAAATGACAGTTAACTCTAATAGTAATTTTAAATTTTGTTACGTTTGATTAAATTTAAAGTTTAATTTAAATTCGAAAAGCTATATATTTATACATTTCAATATTATTGAAAATAAAGTTTTGGTTTTTATCTCTAGGTATTTAAATATAATATGATGAAGTTAAGTTTTAGTTTCTATATCTAATACTTTTATTTTTTATGTTTAAAAGTTTAATACACGTTATTTTTATATATTTTTATACTACGCGTGTATCTAACTTAACTTAGTTATATAATACAACTATATAATTAATGTTTTATATGAAAGAGTCAGCATGGATTTAACTAAAAAGGTTATAATATTAAATTTTGTCACGTCAATAATAAAAAAACTTACATGGACGTCAATTTACTCAATGTAAGCTCCAATTCATAAAAGTACATTTTCCCAACACAATCGGCCACAGAAATTTGATGCCCTCGTAATAACCCATAATTTCAAAATATAAAATTATAATCTTCTATATAATATAGCAAAATCATATTTGCTTACTTGGCATCATTTAAGATTCATTTGCTTAGTTGGCATTATTTAAGAGATTTTCTCAAAATTAATAATATTTTTATATTTAAAAATATATATCTATCTATAATAATTTATTATAATAATAGGCTTTGTCTATTCACACACCCTAAAATTCTATCCACACACCTGTTTTAAAACCAGGCGTCACGGATAGGCCTTGATGCGGCGCCTGAGTCACTTTTCTGTCAACGTCAACCGAGGAATGTGGTAAACGAGGTGGAATTCGGTCAAACCTGGACATATGCGCCGCATATATGACCTAGGCGCCGATGATGTTGTTGGCCGCATATATGACCCAGGCGCCACGCCGAGGGCCATGCGCGGCGCAGAAGGGTGTTGAAGCGTGATTGACTACGTTCGAGGATGTGTCTGGGATAAGAAGTAACCCAAGCGCGTAGCCGAGGTTTATGTACGGCGCCTGAGGGTGTGGGAAATAAAAACATTAGTTTTCATTTGATCCCCTAATATTTAGCACAATATTTAAAAATTAAGACTATTTACATTTTCAACCCTGTCCTACTAAGGGTGTGTTTGGGCTATAATATATTTATTAGGGTATAAAACTAAAACTTAAAGATAAAACTATTAATAACATACAATTAAATACATAATTATTTTTTAAATATACACAACTTTTTATACGACATTGTTTTAACAAAAAACTACACCATAAAACCGAACGTCTAATTCTCTTTAATTTGATTATAATATTGTTATATCAAACAACAAGATTTTAAATAAAATGTGTGTTTCAGTTTTATCACAGTTTTATCTTAAAACTAATTGGAACCGTTCATGTCCATGAATATCCTTAAAATCATCACATAAATGTTATGTCCCCGAGCGTAGCGCGGGCACTAACCTAGTCATATCATATGGCTTAATTGTTTGAACATATTCGTATGTAAAATTGTAAATGGTATTTTCAAGATGTTCTAGTAGTATTTATTAAACAAAAGAATATAGAAAACATAATTTTAATATGCTCCACCCAAAATAAAATTCTGAACTCGACATATGAATATGATTTTAATAAGCTTCACCTAAAACAAATAATGTAAAACTCAATTATCTATTGTGCAAATGGTATATGTGCATGTGATTTTAGTATCAAAATAATCTCGAGCAGCAAAATAGAGTTTTGAGATGGCTTCTCAATTAACATTCCAAAATTTTTTAAAATCTTTAGAATACACGTAATGGGTGTTTTTTTTCCAAATAACGTCCGGAAACGCAACATAATGCTCTCACACCTAGGTGTGAGGGCGTTATCCTTCAAAAATTTGCATGGACGTGATGCTGAAAATGCGGAGCCCCTCACGCAAATCAAAATCTTACGTTAAATGGTAATATGCAACGGATATATATATATATATATATATATATATATATATATATATTGCAAGATAAAAAAGAAGAAATCTAAATATTGCAAGAAAAAAAAGAAGAAATCTAAATCACTAAAAAACTTAGTAATGGTTTAATTTTTTTTTAAATCACTTTCCTACACACAAACGAGTAAGATATAAACTAAAAAAAAATATTAAATTTTTTTTTCGTATATATGTATTTTTAGCTTTTTAAGTTTAATTACACATGTGTAAGTAAGATAATCTACATCTGACTTCAACATGTGTAAGTTTAACAAATAAACGAAATTTATCAAATTTTATTATTTGAATATCAAATTTGATGAATAAATATTGCAATTTAATCATTTTTCCACATGTTAAAAAAGTTTTTTTATTGAAAAAATGAAGAATTTAGAAATTTCTTATACTTCTCGCAATATTTACTCTTCTCGCATGAATTTAGAAATTTCTTACACTTCTTACACTTCACACCATCTCAACTCATTTTATACTCTAACTTTCTCCTACAATTTCTTATCAATACTCGCAATGTATCCATACGGTGCCCGTTCAGATCTCCAAACAACCCCGGCTACCGAACCACTCGAAGAACCGGAACAAAACAAAACCAAACAAACGACCCTAACGATATGTCGAACGCTAATCTTTTTGGTTTCATTCGAAACATGCCAATGAATATGGGCATGATGGGTATGAACCCGAATATGATGGGTATGGGTATGAACTCGAATACAGGGCTGGCAAATCGTGTATACATGTACCTGTTAAGACACGAACCTGTTAAGACACGAACCTGTTAAGCTATTACCTGTACACGACACGATAAGCTATCGAGTACCTGTTACCATTACCTGTACCTGTATCTGTTTATAACAGGTATACACGATTAGACACGATAAGACTTGTTTAAAAACAAGTATTCAAAAACCTATTTAGTGAAATAAAAATTGTCGATAAGTATAAGGGTAAATAAGGTAAATATGTTATATTAAATTATATTTTTTATTTTTAAAAAATCATAACAGGTATTAACAGGTACTAACAGGTAAACAAGTAAATACCTGTTAAATACACGAAAATTAACAGGTAGATTCGTGTCTACCTGTTTAGTACATGTTACCTGTTAAGGCCTTACCTGTTACCTGTTAAGACCGTGTAGGTTCGTGTCGTGTATTCGTGTCCGTGTACAAAATTGCCAGCCCTACTCGAATATGATGGGATCGGCACAACCCGTTGATTTGGAAGAAGTCATCCTGGAAACAAGAGGCTCCAACTCAAGATGTCGGTTCATCCCAACCCAAAAACGGTCACACAAGAAGAAAGCGCAAGGAGAACCGAGAGCACTGAAATCACACGTTCCTTGGCCGGTTCAGGAAGAATTTCAATTGGCTCGTGCTTTTCTATCTAATGCCGAGGATCCGATCATTGGTAAATATATAAATTTTAAATAATGTTTGTTATTTTTTTAATAATATTGTTAATAATTTTTTTTGTGTTTTTTTAGGAAACCACCAAGACCCAATGGTGAGGCATAAGAGGGACCAAGGAGGGTCCGGGCCCCCCAGTTTTTTTTCCGTCCGAAGTGTTGTTTTGTTGGTCGGTTGTTAATTTTTTATATATATATTGAGTTAGGTTTGATTTGCTTTAGGTTTGATTTTTCACTTTAAACGGTTCGGTTTTGGTTTTTAATGGTAAAAAACCGCAATTATTGGTTTGGTTACGATTTTATTCAAAAACCGCAAAAATCGAACCGCGTACACCCTTAATGATTCTAGTTTAACATAAAACACCTAAAGTCCTAGACTACATACATATTGACATAAATAAAAATAGGTTCAATTGCATATTTACCCCTATAAACACCCCTTAAATGCATATTTCCCCAACTAAAAAAATCAATTGCATATATACCCAATGTTAACTAAATGTCTTTATTAAAAATGGGTATATTTGCAAATTAAAGTTGTTTATAGGGGGAAATATGCAATTGATTTTTTTGGCTGGGTAAATATGCATTTAAAGTGTTTTGGAGGGGGAAATATGCATTTAACCCATAAAAATAAGGTCAACTCACAAACCCAATAATTAACCCACCCTAACCTATTTTCAAATCAACAAGTTTAACCCGAAACTAATCCATAACCCAAAACCAACCACGATTTTTGATTTTAGGTGGAAGTAGTATTTTCGAATCGGGTCAAAAGTTCTCATCCTTACGTAAACATAAAAAGAATCAATTTATTGTGGCCGTGATTTGCAGCGCCGTTTAGACGAATACCGTGTTCATGCAATCTTACTTTGATGTGACTGGGTCCTACAAGAAATATTGGCCCCACTTCAACATTAACGGTAAAACACGTTATTAAGTTGCAATTATTCCATTAAGCACATCTTGTCTCCCCATAAAATTAACAAAAAGACATTAAAAAACATGTCAAACGGCTGTAAAATAAAGTAAACCCCAAGAAATATGGTTAGCTATGATAGGTGTATGGTTAGTCAATTCCAAAAAAAAACATGTAATATTTTAATTTGTCAAATAGATGTAAATAAGTAAAAAATATGTAATATTCTTACTTTTTTTTGAAATATAAATTTCTCGATTTATGTCATCATGCTCTTTAAATGAAGAGTCTCTTTACCCTATTCCGGGCAAATTAAGCTGTTTTAATCGCAGTCATGATAGCTTTAAAGTTTGACTTAAGCGTTATTTAAAAAAATCATATTGTCAACTGTCATCTAAGACTTATTATGACACCACAACTATTTTTTTCCCTCGGTTGTTGCTCACTAAATTCTCACTACTAACATGCTTGCAAGAAAATGTATAAGAATATGTTTTTCCAATAACTCCTCAGAAATCCGACCGTTTTCATAGGCTTTGTCTATTCACACACTTGCTAAATCTATCCTCACACCTATTTTAAACTCAGGCGCCGCGGATAGGCCTCGGTGCGGCGCCTGGGTTACTTTTAAGTCCTTTTCAGACATGGGAACGGAATTTTATACTCCTATGCGCCGCGGATTGGGCTATGTGCGGCGCCTGAGTTGTTTTCAGCCGAGATAGGATCATCGAGTATGAAAATTTGAGACGTCCCGACCTCAATATAGATCCAGAAGTGTATTATGTAGGTTGAAAAGAAATAATATTATTCGGATAGTTAAAAAATATTATGTTAGATTTTTTATACTTTCTAAAACTATTATGTTAGACTTTTTGTTATATAAATGGGGCCGAAAGTAAAAATATATATTATCCCTACAACAAAAAAACCATTACTTGTATATTACTATAGGTATAAAAAACATACAATTTTTAAAAAACATATTATTTGGTTGAAAAGATATATTATTATGTTAAAAAATGTCGATGCCATTGCTATTTATAGTCCCCGAAAATCAAAAAAAAAATTTATATGGCAGGCGCGGCACATAGGGCCATCTGTGGCACATAGGCCATCCGCGGCACATAGGGCCATCCGCGGCGCATAGCGGGGGTTGACTGGCCAACGGACTACGTACGATGATGTGTTCCAATGAGATGTGACCCAGGCGCGGCGCCGAGGTCTATGTGCGACGCCTGAAGGGTGCAAAAATAAATATAGAATGTGTGAGAATAGGACGATCCTTTTCATAAGTACCTTAACTTTATGGCCAGATCGATATTGAACATATGAAACAATACTGATATGCTACATATGATTGTTGTTTAGAATATCTATATCCTGACTAATCCAAACCCAACAAATATTTTGTAGTTAACGTGTGTCACATTTTTACCAGTTAAACCAAGTTTTAAAGCAACTTTCAATGTGGTTTAGTGGTAACAGACTTGGAATTTTCAAGAGATTCAAGTTCTATTCCCACTAGCACCATTTTGGAAGGGTCAATTGGGGGCAATGAATGAAGACTTGTGGCAACACAAACTGAGCCAAACGGGTTTTACCGCTAGCTTGTTGTCATGCCTACGGGCGGATGGGTTAGTGGGTTCCCCCGAATTAAAATCGGTTTTTCCCCGAAATTAATAGGTGGGCTTTGGCTACCCAGCTCTGTCTGTGTTTGCAGAGCGTTTGGGGTCGCCTTTCGCCATTGGGTTACCCCGGATAGCTGTGCTTTAATATTGTTACCGTTTTAATCTCCAACTTTTGATATTTCATCGTTTATTAATATGTGACACATTATGGTTTTGAGCTGTGACGTACAGAACATGAGATTTTTCTAATCAACGCATGTGACGAAGGCAAATACGCATGACCCGACTGGATGTCCCGACCGCTACAATACGCGACCCAGTCTTAAATCTAGTTATCATCAAATATTAAGATCATTATGAGTTAAGTTGGACATAAAAATTATCATCTAGTTTAGACTACTAAAATTTGATCTTGAATTTGTTCAACTAAATAAAAAAATGTGGTGTATTTACGTATATACATGTTTATTTTGGTTCACTTGGGTGGCACATAACGATTTTATCTTCAATAAGAGTGAGGGGAGTCCACCCCTCACCACCCTACACTTTTTACTCCACCCCACATTCATCCCACATCCACCCCAAATTACCCGGTATCCACCCCACACCACCCCACATCATTTTTTTATATTTTTTTTATTTCTCATATTTTAACACTTTTTAAATAAAAGTTAATTAAAACTAAAAACATGATTACATTAAAAAAACGATTACATTAAATAAACTAAAAATACGTTTTAAAAAAAACTAAAATCCACTCCAACCCCAACGAGCGGCGATTTCTGTTTTCTAGACAACACGGCTTACAACAACGGTCCGCTCAAGTGATCGTGCGACTTCGTTATGAATTCTAAATCCCTATTTTTGTCGGCCTCGATCGCTTGTTGGTGTTGGTATTCTATGAGTTTACTCGCTTGTTCATCCCGAGCAATCCGGGCTGCGGCCTTCCTTTCCTTCAATTTCCTTTTCTCTTCTCGTACTCGTTTTTTGTCTTCAGCTTCCTCTTGGTTGCAGGTGTTGAACTGGCCGAGCATCTTCATCAATTCTTCACGCTCCGTTGATGATGTCTCCACCGGATTTTTTCCTTTGCGTCTCGGTGGAGGTCTTGGTCTTGCCGGCTCCTCTCGCACATCTCGATCCTTTGTTTCATCGTTTAAGTCAAAATGAGCACACTCCTCTTGAAAAGATGGGACGGTTGATTCGCTTGTTTTGCTCTTTTTTGAGCTCGATTCCTCTATTTCTTCAAATGTTTTCACCCCACACCATTTGGGACTCTCTTTCAACACGTCCCATGTAGCAAAATGATTAAATGCCAACTTTGTCTTCATCGTTTTCATATAATTAGATTGTGCTTTTCTTTCAACATCTGCGTCATTTCGACCGGTACCCCATCCAGATTTCAAATTGTTGTAAATTCCTCCATAACATGACACCTTTGTGTTCAAATCTTTCCATTTTGAATTACACTGATGCAAGGTTCTTCCGGACTCGTAGCCGAGTTGTTCATTAAACTCGGCTAGTATCTTCCTCCAAAAACCCGAAAAGTGTTGATTGTTACCCTTATACGGGTCTTCAGAGGTCAAAATCCAAGCTTTAGCCAAAGCCTGTTCTTCTTGAGAAGTCCAAGGCTTTGATTTTGCCTTGGTGTGTTGTTGTTGTGGTTGTTGTTGTTGTTGTTGTTGTTGTTGTTGTTGTTGTTGTTGTTGTTGTTGGGTCTCCGGGACTGCTTCTCCCTCCATGTCATCCAAACCAAAAAATGGATCAAATTCTTGATCCATTTGCTCATCTACCAACCGAAAGTCACGAACGGGGGTATAATCCCCACCACCACCAAATTGTGAAAAACCGGAATCGAAGTTAGAAAATTGAGAAAATCCTGCTTCATTGGTCGTAAATTGAGAAAACTCGGTTCGTTGGGGATTGTTGGGTTGGGATGAGCCAATACGGTTGACTGGACGGCGTTGTGAAATACCGCCACGAGTGGCACGGTTGCCTCGGGTGGTACGAGTCCCACGCTTGCCTCGGGTTGATTGATTTCTTGATGACTCCATTTTTGTAAAAATATAGAGATTTGTGTGTTTGAGAGTGTGATTTTATATTTGTTTTGGATGGTATATATATATATATATGTTAATATTATGTTAAAACTTTTTTTTTTTTTTATAAAACTAGCCGTTAAATAGCCGTTGGAAAGGGAGAGGGACCACCACAACGTTCAAAAAATTCGGGGTGCAACTCGGGAAACGCTCACCAAATGAGACACCGATACTCGGGGCCGAAGGGGGGTGGGGCGGTGTTCCCGCTCGGGGCCGCTTTGGGGCCGCACCCACCCCGAGTCCACTCCGTCTACTCTAATTACTACTAATCAATGACAAAAGTATCTGATAAACTAAATTTATACTTTTACATGGTTAAAGAATCATACCTTACATAATAAACATGACATAATTTCTGGCTTGGTAGTGTCCTTTTAAATGTTTTGTTCCCGTTACTATCTTTTATCTTGACGTCTTGCTACTAATCGAGTTGTATTATCAGTCGTCCTCAAAAAAACTAAAAAATATTGATCTTGAGAGAAAGAAAAGTGTTTTAAAGGAAACTTGTTTAGATGGTGAAAAATTAAAGAAAAGAAAGAGAAAAATCAATGACAAGCAAAGCAAAGCAAGATCTATATATATAAAAGGGTCCCACCAATGTTGTAGCTACAAATACCCAACTCTTTCTAATCGAATCATCATCAACCTCTTTCAATTCACCATCATCATTTCATCTCATCTTCTCTGAAAATAACCAAACATCAAACACACTCACATTCACAATCTTCCAACTCAAGTTTCCATCTTCACAGCCAAACTTCATCATTTACATTCGATCACATTCACTCTAAGCTAACAAAATGGTCGACGTTGATCGGAGAATGACCGGTTTAAACCCTGCACATCTCGCCGGACTCCGCCGTCTCTCCGCCAGAGCCGCCGCATCATCACCATCAACCCCACTTCCACCACGCAACAGTCTCATCTCCTTCACTTCCCTCGCCGATAAAGTCATAACCCACCTCAAATCCTCCGGCGTTAAAGTCCAACACGGTTTATCCGAACCCGAATTCGCTAGAGCCGAAGCTGAATTCGGGTTCGCATTTCCACCGGATCTTAAAGCCGTTCTTTCAGCTGGTTTGCCCGTCGGACCCGGTTTCCCTGACTGGCGCTCCGCCGGTTCAACCCGACAACAACTCCGATCAACTTTTGATCTCCCCATCGCCTCTATTTCATTTCACATCGCTAGAAACGCATTATGGTCGAAATCGTGGGGTGTACGGCCGTCGGAGCCGGAAAAAGCGATGAAAACGGCGAGAAACGCCTTGAAACGTGCACCGTTGTTAGTACCGGTTTTTAACCATTGCTACATTCCCTGTAACCCATCACTCGCCGGAAACCCGATTTTCTACGTCGACGAAAATCAGATCTTTTGTTGTGGTTTTGATTTATCCGACTTCTTCGACCGTGAAAAATCGACCATTTTTACAAACTCCGATCTGCGAAAAGTGTCAAAACACCGTTCAATTAGCGACAAATCCGGCGGTGTAACTCGCCGGAGTCTTGACGCGGTCGCCGGAGGAAGAACCCCGAGATGGGTCGAGTTTTGGAGTGACGCCGCCGTCGACCGCCGGAAAAGAAACTCAAACTCATACTCAAATTCATCTTCTTCATCATCATCCTCACCGGACCGGTATTTTGAAATCCCAAGATCCGGTGTACCAAAATGGGTCGATTCGTATGTAGAGCAACTCGGGTCGGTTTTGAAAAAAGGCGGGTGGGATGAAACCGACGTGTCGGAAATTGTATCAGTTTCATCATCATCATCTGGGTTTTTTGATGGTGAAATGGTGTTGTTGGATAATCAAAGTGTTCTTGATGCACTTTTAGTTAAAGCAAATCGGTTATCGGAAAGTTTACAAAAAGCTGGGTGGAGCTCGGAAGATGTTTCCGATGCGTTTGGGTTTGATTTCCGGCAGGTGAAAGAACGAAAGCCGGCGAAGAAAATATCGCCGGAGTTAGTGGAGAAGATAGAGAAGCTTGTTGAATGTGTTTCCAAGTCTTGACGGAGTTATCGCCGGAGGTTTCGGTAGCCGACATACAGGGTTTATTTTTGTTTTATTTTTTGGGGATATAAAAAATACGAATTGTATTATAATAAGTTCTGAATATAGAAAAAGTGACATTATTTTTCTTGAAATATAATTTTTAGTTGTTAGATACATGGTATTTTATCTTAGTGCAAAAGAAAAGGATTATACTTATCTACTGTAATAATCATGAAATGTATGTATTTTAATTTGTATAGATTGTGTTCTTTATATAATATAATAAAAGTTACTTGATTTTTTAGGTGTATTATTTTATAGTTTTTTTACACCATTTAACAACAAATGTCCACTAATGACTGTTATTTTATGGTAAGTGACATATATGTTTTTTTAATGGTCATTCTTTCTTTGTTAAGCTAGGAACAAGCTAAAACAAAACAATGTTTTGTGACCATATATGTAACCGTGTTTATGGTGTCTTAAATTAGTTTTATTTAAGTGAAATAAAACATAAATAAGGTAAATAATATGTATAATATTATTTATTAGTGAAAGGGATAAGAAAACAGGAAAAGTGAAGGCATGCACGTGCGGAGGGAGGGTGTTGAAGAAAAAAACGTTATTCGTTTTCTTCCAAAGAAAAAGCAAAGAGTGAATGAGAACAACCCCCAACGATGTCGTTTCATGGAAAAAGCGATGTGTCTGGGGTTGGGTGTGTGTGTTCACTTGATACTCCTGAACTCATGTATCTTTATTTTAAAACCGCATAAAAAGTATTATAAATAAATATAAACAAATAAAAAGTTAAAATTTTGCTTTATTGGTTAGGAAGATGGAGGGGACCGTGTTTCAGGTGGGTACGTTTTGGAGGGTTCAACATCACAAATAGGAAACAATTTAGAGATAAATTTCACCATGTTATATCATTGTTACCAGGGAAAGTAAGTACGTGATTATTACGGTATAATTTACACGTGAAACAAATTAAAACTACGTAGATCACACTTAAAACTTAAATAGTAACGATGTGGATTCCCTAGTATCTTTCAATTATAACATTTAAAACATCAAAATTGTTTTGGTGTTGATTCCCTGTTAGAAAATCATGACAATTTTGTTGCTTCCATCCACTATATAATTAAATTGACATCTTCCGGCAATAATATTAACAATTTAAAAAAAAAGACATTTGCATATGTATCAAGATATAGATTGTAATAAAGAATTAAAGATGATCAGCTAATGGCGTACATATTCCAACTAGAGTTTCTATCATTTTTTACTTTGTACGATTTTGAGGCTTTAAAGGTTTTAATTGAAGAAATCAATTTGATTGATCAACCTTGACAAATCTAATTTAGTGAATAATATCTTAAATCGGTTTTGATGATGAAGATGATCAGATGATGTTTGTTTGGAGTTGTCGATATGCTTGGAAAAAGATAGATGGCAATTTAATTTGTAGGTAAAATAATGTGACTTAAAATTGATTTTAATCAAAACTACGTAGTTTTGATGTGTTTCGCGTGTAAGTTACACGCGTAACAGCTACGTACTCACTTTTCCCTTGTTACTATTACTAATACAATGTGTAGTGGGACCTTTTACCCGCTCAAAGCGTCCCATGGCACCCAAATCATCCCCATGGGTGTTTTCAAGGGCTAAATTATGTGTAGGCGTTTTCTAAGAAGTGCATTATCTTCCTATATTTATAACAGATGCTTACGTGGAGGGGAAAAAGAGACTTTTATGGGCTTTTTGAGGTTTTTTGGGTTTAACCCATTACATATGAACTAAGTGAAGACGTATGATTTTCAAGACATAATTGCCTACGTACATGTACGTCCACCAAAGTTTAGGAGAATATTTCATGAAAAATAAAAAATTACACTTAAAATCATATCTCATCAGACAAAAAGAATGATAAAAGATGAGCCAATATAAATAAAGTAGTCACGGACAAATAAGTTACATTAGGGTTTTCATTCTTATAAAATCCCCATATACTTGTAATAGAGTAAACTATAGTTTTGGTCCCTTGTTTTGATACTAATAAAAGTTTCAGTCCCAACTTAACAGTTTTGATCATTGTGATTTTATTTTCTAACATAAATGGTCCCGAACACTAACTACGTCCAATTTTCCGTTAAATATCTCCCACGTGTCCCCCATCTGAAGAGAAAAATGTCATTTATCCCCTCATTTATCTAGGTTATCTTGTAGGTTAACATTTGTAGTCAGTCGGGATCATTTATGTTAGAAAATAAAATCACAAGGACCAAAACTATTAAAATGGGACTAAAATTGTTAATGGTATTAAAACACAGGGATCAACATTGCAGTTTACTCTTTGTAAAAATGGGTCTCTTTTATTATTTTTCCTGATATTAGATCTAAACAAATTAAAAAATAGCATTATTCTCTCGAACACATACTCTCTTGTAAATCGAAAAAGATAGTGATTTACATTGTATAAACTTCTCTAACCCGTTCATTCCTACTACCTTGTAAAAACCACTAATAGTATACCCTTAACTTTCAGACTACTTCTGCTCCATTCTCCTAGCCTAGGGTTGCATTTACCATTGTCGGACCTGATCCTCTAGTCTCGGCTGGTTTCCCCAACACATGTGTTTCACACTCCTACCTAAGTGGAAACCACACCCTTCACCAACTTCTTATCTACCTTAACAACCGAACCATCGCCCCCCACATAATTTACAACTTATCAGACCTAGACAGTTTCCTCTACCGAACATATTTTAGGCATTTTCCAACATTTAGTCTATCCAAGGGACTATGCTACCATGGCTATATCGGCTCACCCTATGGTAACATGGTGGCTTAACACACATGGAATTCCTCATTCATACCCTTATGACGCATACCAAGATCGACTAGCGGATGTGCGGATATGTTTTACGTATGGAGAAACAGGAATTATCACTCCGACCAAAGGTGTGGTCAGTTATCCCTTCCACCCTGGCCTTCCTGCTTGGCACCACTACCTGTATATCTTCACAATATGTCGGTTCTACCATTCAAACCCAATAATCTGCAACAGATAGCGATATTTTTAAACCTATTGTCTAGTTTCTCTTATTATCGCATCGTCGAAGTTCACCACACGCATCAGTCAAGCTTTGATAACATTAAAATTTTGTGTTAAGTTTCAGTTGTCCTTACCGAAATTTATAAATAATCATATGTCTTCATCCATCGATTTTTAATAACTAAAATTAGGGCTTTTAGAGTGAGTTAAAGAGGATGAAGTGGGAAAGAAATGCAAATAGCCTGTTTGTGTGCCTTTGTTAGTACTTTTTCAGATGGTGGCGGCGGACATCGATGGTGGTCCAATGTGGATGTCAACAAGGTTGAAGAAGGGCGGGATAAAAGTTATATGGAGTTTTTGTTTTACACCCTCAACTTGAAAGAAATGACACCTTTCCCTAAAAGTAACAGAGTTAGCTAGTCATAAGTTAATGGGGTACCTTTACTGAGAATTTTTTTAGTTGGGATCTTCGCCGTCCAATAGTAAGATTTATTATTTTAAAGGTGTTTTGATCACAAAATAATAAAACGTTTTATGAAAAGAGGGGAGATCTATTTGGTGCTTGTTCAAACGACTCTAATTGATAAGGATGGTGGAGACGACCTTGTCATTTTCACTTTACCCCGAATCTTTCAAACAATCACTACTTAGGTTTACCCTACTCTCAATTTAGTATATTTATAGCTTTGAGCCTTAAATTTTATCAAATTTACATCTTTGACCCCATAAAAAAGGTAAAAGCGCGAGCATTCATGAATACCAATGAACCCGACGAAAATTAGGTATAACATGTAGCTACTATACATGCAAGACTGACTATGAGCATGGGTTTATACTTTAACAAGTGACCGGAATTCACATCGACCTATTGCATTCTAATAAGAATTTGATAGTCAAGTTAAAGAGATCGATCATCTTATCTTATATATTGGAGTGTTACATAAATATGTATTGTTTTATTTTAAGATCTACTATACAATACACATTTGTGTTGTTCGGGAACGTTCACATAGATTTGTTTTTATCGTTTTCTAATAATTATAATTATTAACAGATCGAGTATATTATACTATTTACGAGAGGAAAAGGGTGTGTGCATGTGAGTTCCGTACGCGTGTGAGACGCACATTGCAGATGCCTTTGTTTCATTAGGTTGACAATTGGTTTTGTTTTCCCACACTTTTTCAAATTTATTTGAAATTTTGTAACGTATATTTAATTTATATTGTTTTGATATATCAAGTTGATTCTTCGTTAAATATCATATACTGGTTGTAAAAACCCGGACATGTTTGAATTGGCTGCCAACGGTCCTAACTTTTTATTGTTCAGAGAGCCTTTTCGAGAAAACTTTAACATCAATCGACACGTATTATCCTTTCGAACAAAAGGTCTAAAACATCGGTCTTGAATTTGGAAAAAACTTAACGGCGTTAAAAAATTTAACGACGGGACCAGTGGTTACCAAAGTGATAAAAGTTGGGACCGTTGACAACCAATTTAATAGTTGGGACCAGTAGAAGACAAAAGATGATAGTTGGAACCAGTAAAAACCAATATACCTAAAATCTTTTTCGTTTACATAAATAATAACCTTAAATTATCTTTGTTACATTTTACATAACTTTTTATACTAACACCATCCATAGTAATACATTGAATGAGTTAGGGGCTGTTTGGCAACATCTGAACCATTAACTGCTGAATGGTTAAGAAATCTGAATCATTAAGAGGCTCTATAAATGGAAGAGATTTTAGGGTAAAACTTCAGATGATGATAAGTTTGGTACATGCTTCATTCAGTTTCATTCAGCATCTTTCAATCTCTTAACCATTCAGCACTTAACTGAACCATTCAGAGGCTTTTTTGTGAAACAAACGCTCTAAATACTGAATCTGAATGATTAAACACTGAATTAAACCATTAAAAAGTGAAACAAACAACCCCTTAGACTTAGAAAAAACTTGCAATTTGCTAGCAATTTTCTACTCCCTACTTTATGAAATGAAAAGGCATTTTATAGACTTACAACTAAAGAGTTAATGAGTTAATGATCAGTATCCTACTTTCTTGACCCACTACCAAAAAATATAAAACAATTTAAATAAATAAATTGCAACTAAAGACTACACATAAATTAAGTCATTACTTATTGTTTACACACACTTTCTATTGGTGATTAATGTAGAGTTGTGCTTTTGCATGAAGTACTCATCTAACGAGTCATATGAGATTTGGCATATATCATATATCAGGATGTATGATAGAGATAAAGTTTATGATTGTTAAATTTGATAAAATGTCTTATTATGGATGGTTGAAAGGTAAAAATAAAAATAAATGTGAAATGTCTTAATGTGGATGGTTGGAAGGTAAAATAAAAAATAAATAAAAACACCCTCAAATCTCACGCATGTGAACGCTTTACATTCTTCCACAAATTTCTCTATTAAAACACGATTACATTAAGGGGTGGTGTTAGGATGGGATGATAGGCCTAGGCGGCATACCATCACACCTCATTACACATGCTTTAAAGTTAGTTAAGTTTTAATTAAATGTGATAATTCTCTTTTAGGATTGGATCGTTATTTAATAAAAGTCATACCTTTGGACCCGTATTATACACATATATTAGGCCAACTTGTGATATTTTTAGGCATGATAAATGGGAGTATGTGAAGGCCTTACACCTTCGACCCTGTGACTTGCTTAGCTATTCCCCTTGCAACGAAGTTAGGGATATACAATTTGATAGTAACTTGTCTAAACATAAATTGTTTGCACATCTCGATTGTGAAATCCTCCCACCAAAAAATATAACTATGCACAGGGTTCCTAGACTTAATAGCTCGCAATCAAGTTAACTCTACTAATGCTAGTGGTCATTTGGTCTACTAGTGTATGCTAACATGGTGAATAGCTACATATGTGGTTTTAAGGTCATAAATTCAAATCTCACTAGCAACAAAACATTGTAGCCATTAACAAGAATTGTCATTATTCTCTAGACATATGCAAGTTAGAAGATTTTACAAGTTCATTAGGTTCTTGAAATGGGCTAGCGCAACCCTCTAATGTCAAACTAACGATGGCGGTTAAAATCACCTCTGAGGCATAAACATGCCTGGACTAAGAAGAGGCATGCCGATGAGCCTCAAATTATCATCGCCTCAAAAATATTTTTTTCTCTACTAATCTTTTTCTTGGCCATCTAACAATTCACAATCCCCTCAGTGGGTTGCCTACTAAAGTTCAAATGTTCAAGAATTCTAAATTTAGGCGTCAAGAGACTTGATTAGTGTTATTAATTATATTGAAACAATTTACCTATCATCTAAATGAAACTTATAAAGACAATCAATTTTCTATCTAAACATGTAAATAAATTTGTTGTTTTCAAATATTCGCAATCTATTTTCTTTTAAATCATTCATTGAAATTTGAGGAAAAATAGAATTCTAATTTTATTAAATGCTCGATCGGTAGGAGTCGTTAGAGCACGTGACTACTGATTAGTTAACCCACCGTTGCCTCTAAGTCACGTGCGTCCCACGTCTTCCACTTTCATACTCATTCATGTGCTACTTACACTTACACCAATCACCATCCAAATCACAATAAATGTAGTGTTTTTAAACTAGTACTAGTATACTCATTTTTTAAAAATGATTTTAATATATTCAATTTGATCGTAAGAAACGATCCGCAATTTAAATCAAATCACATCCATTTTAACGTTCAAAATAGTCCATTTCGATACGGAGACATTCGTCTAAGTACTTAAAAAAAGAGCATCACTACTAGAATAATGACTATTTTGCTACGGAATTTTGCGACGCATCCACTTCCGACAAACTTGCGACATTATTCCTTTTCTAAACTTTGCTACGCAGTGCTACACAAATTGAAAACTTAGTTTTTATTCGTCACAAAACTCTCCGAATTAACATAATGAAGAACTCTCGAATTTAATAAAACTGACTGAAAGAAAAATTCACCATTTGCAACGCATTATCGACGCACAATTTAATTAAAAAAATAAATCTTTTCGTCGAAATTGTGTCGCAAACTAAATATGGGCTAGACTTGAATTAAATGGACTTTGATAAGGTGAATTAAATTGGATGCCCAACAAATTATTTGTCATTACTCATACGATTAGGTCAAATCTTATTTCTCATTGATCGATTTCATCATCGTCTGCTCTCAAGTCTCACCATCACTATTAGGTCAAATCTCATTTCTTATTGTTTGATTTCACCATAACCTGCTTTGATTAGGACGAATCACTATCACCATCATGCAAATCTTAGGCTGCTCCGATTAAGACGAATAGTTTATTTCACAATGTCAACATCAGTTCCCTAAAGGTCAGTTCGCCATCGATTCCTATTGTTTCTTAAGGATTTTGTATCATCGTTTCTCCGGCAACTCCGACAATCTCTATGTTTCCGTCAAATGATCACAGGTTAATTTTAAGTCAAAATAATCAGAATTTTTAATTTTAAAATCAAAACAAAAATGTGTCGTAAATTTGTTGCAGATTGTAACTTTTATTCGTAAAAAATGCGTAGCAAATAGTTAATTAATGAAACTATTAAAAAAATTAAGTTTAATTTCGTCGCAAATTTGTTACAGATTGTAAAGTTTTTGCGTTGAAAATGCGTTGCAAACAATCAATTAGCTAAAACCAATAGAAATAAGGTTGTATCGCAGATGTGTAGAAAATACTAACACCATTATTTTTGTTGCAGATGTGTCGCATATTGTGTCATAAATGCGTTGCAAATGATTTGCGACGGGTTTTTAACTGCTAAATATTTTTGTCACAATTATGTCGTAAATGTATGTTTACTACATTACGACGAATGTGGCGTAGCAAATGACTTGCTTTTCTAGTAGTGTATGAGATCGAGTAAATTAGGTTATAAAAATCTAAATGTATGAAATTGTTGACGATTTGTGTAAGAATTTTTAAAAAAGCAATTTAGTAGAGGAAAACATAAGAAAAGGTGAAAGCAGAAACTTTAGAAGTTTAAAAAGTTGGGGGGTGAGTATATTTTACAAACTTGAAAGGATAAAAGTGTACGATAGGAAAAGGCAAGTGTTAAAGTTGAGGGTTAAAGTTAAACAAAGTTGAGGGGTGCATTATTAAATTTTATAACATTGATGGGCTAGAAGTGTATGCTAGTAAAAAGACGTGGGCTTTAAAGTGTGCGGCATAAAAAATCAGTTTATATACATACTTTAAGTGGTGAGTTGAAACTTTAAAATCTTAAGAAAGTTAAAGTGATACTTCGTATTTCATAAATTTAAGGGTGAGTTTTGGAGGTAGAATGAATCGATGGCATTCGCCACTAATATTTATATTTTAGGCTATAGAAAGTATCATGTGTTAAAAAAACAATTATCATACATGAGAAGAGTCTTAGAGATAAAATTGGAAGTCCAATAATTTGTTAATTTTACTTTAAAGTTATTTTTTAAATGTTTATAACTTTTTATATATATAACGTTATATATGTTTATATGAAATTATATCATACTCATTTTCTTTTATATTTAGTATGGACTTCTTATAATTTATTATAAAAGTTAAACTTACATAAACTTTTGTGTGTTTTGAGTATAATTTGTGTGATTATTATGTAATTAAAATTTTATAAATATTACTTGTGTAATTCTAAACGTAACTTATATAAATTTCAAATAACTTGAATAATTATTTTTCTAAATTGTGTAAATTCATTTGTGTGTAATAATAAACATAACTTGTGTAATTATAAATTTAAATGTAACTACACAACTATCATATAAATTGAGTAATTATTATCATTTAATTAGCTTGCCTATTATTTTTTAAAAGTATAGTAATTATTATTGTGTTTAATCATATGTACGTGCTTAACACATCTTGCGTTATTATCATACACTAGTCATTATATACCTTATAAGGGCATTATATATTATTTAAATTATTCTGCAAATTTATCCCAATGAGAAAACCTTATTATTATAATAAATGATCTATATATATCTGTATGTGTTTTAATTTATAGCATATCTTGGATACAACATTGTAACTTGTAAGGTCTCTTAACATATTACATATTACTCCGTAATTATTATCTACAAGATACATCATTTATTGCACGAAATTCAATTCATGTAAGCAACATAACATGAACAAGAATTTAACATGAACAGATATGATCATCTATATATATATATTGTTTGTATGGTTTAGTAGAATGATATTTGATATCCATAGATAAAAATGTCTACATAAGTTATGGGGGGTGGGGGCCCCTAGTCATGTTTTGAAATGGTATAGGCTAGGGGGCGCCCTAGCTAGCTTATATATATGTGGGGTTGTTTGATATTGCCATGTAACAAGAGACATGACCACAAGGCTGGCTGGTTTTTAATTGGATCAGTGGGTCAAGTGTAGTGATCTGTCACAGCATGGGAAGATGATATATCTATATATGGCTGGATAGTGAAAGTTGTCACTAGTCAACCGTTCCATTTTGAATTTGTTTACAAACACGTACATTAAAAGCCTATTAATTAATGACAGGTTTTTGTTATTCTTAGCTCATTTCTAATCAAATATAGATCATTTACATTTGATCTTTAGTACGTTCGGTCTTGTTATGAATAGTGTGATAAACTTATTTCACCACACAATTAAAGTGATACAAGAATCATCGTACGCGCATGCATGTTCTATTATGAAAAGAGTATACGTGTACACGATCTTTTGTTTTAAGTTTTAACCATATATTTATTTTCAAATTTTCAAGAAAACAAAGGATTAATAAACATAGAAACTTGGTTAATTACTATGATGTGAGCAGGATTAAGGTCGATATGGCATATGATTGTAGGGCCAATGTACGTAAGGCGGGTTAAAATCGTTGAAAATGTTTGTGAACCTGATTTTTCAACTAATTTGACATTTATTCGAACAAACGTGGGGACGATGTTTCACAATTAATCTTTATTTGGGGTTGCTTTCGTGAATGATGTTTGTATTGGTACATTGGATCAGGACCCCTACCGGTACCATGGTTGAACAAGATTGTCGTGCTCATTTTCAAACACTAGCTAGCTATACAAGGTTAATATTAATGTCACATGTCCATGGTGTTTTGTTTTATATAACGGATTTAATAAAGAAGATTTTGTCATTTTTCCGAGTCGTCAAAGGCATGACATAATGCATGTGTTCCTTTGTCACATGGGATGGGGATATCCCACGATTTAACTTAACTTGGAGGTTGTCCTACTTGTCTCCTTGTAGGTTTTTGAGATAAAAAACAATTCACAAATTTAATTTACGATTAAGACAATATTATTAATGCTAATTAGACCTTAAATCAGCAAAACTAGGTTGCTCATGTGGTTATTTATAACCTTTCTAATACGGAAGGTCGGTTGTGTTGTGGTCACTCACGTAGTGACATGTGGTCCAATCACGTGTTGCCACGTGTCGTCCTGTTTTTTTAACTTTTATGTATTTACGGTTTAGTCATTGACTTTTAATAATTGATATTTTAGCCCCTGATGAGTTTTCGACTTTCTTCTCTTACTCTACTTTGACATATAATACTACTTCAACATTTCGAATTTGACTGTGTTATTGTTTTGACTTCTAATTTTCAAATTTATTTGCCTTTTAATGTGTGACATATTACGGCATGGTGTCGTGACATACGTGACATGATACTTTTTCTTATCAACGCAGTGATAAAGTCACATATGCAAGACCCAATCACCTGACTCGGTCGCTGCAACGAGCGGCTCGGTCTAATATATAGTTTTTAGTAAAACACAATAGCGACATATATATCTAGATTTTTTTTACTGGGATGGAAATTCTTAGTGGTCATTTAGCTATGGCTATACTGCACACATCTATTTTCATAATAAATGTATGAAATTTATTGTTAGGAACTGAATTTATTGTATCGAAGTTTAATTATTTTTATATTTTTATAAATTAATAAAGCATTGTTTCATGAATATCTTTGAACAGGTTTCTTTAATTTATTGTATCTAAGTTTAATTTTTTTTTTTGGACGGCAAAAATGCATTAAAAAAAGGGGGCTAACAAGTAGCTAAAAACCCCAACAAAGTACAAACAAAAAGAAAAGGTAACAAACGACAAAAGAACCGAAATTGAAAATTACAGGAGCACATTAGCCTGGATCAAAAGGGAAGTTAGGTAGAGCAAAATATGTTCCTCTTCTAACTCTTGTCTTTAGCCATAGAGATGTCACCGCCATAATTTCACATAACACCTTTTTAACCGACGGAGGAGAGTGATCAAATATGATCTCATTTCTATGATTCCAAATACTCCATGTTGTTGCCATAAAGATCGCGTGAACAGCCTTCTTATAGTTTTCGTCACCTCTAAGCAAATAGGGAATGTCCATTAAGTCCTTGAAAGTGAAAGCAAAGAATGATTGGAGGTTGCACCATAAGCACACTCTATCCCAGATTTGACTCACGAACCCGCATGAGGTAAAGACATGGTCGACCGATTCTTCAGAAGCCCGACAAAACACGCACCAACTTGAATCGACGTGAATATTTCTTCTAACAAGGGAGTCACATGTAGGAAGTCTGTTGAGAACCGCACGCCAATTATGAACATTAACTTTTTTAGGAACCCACTTATTCCATGGAAACTTGTAGATTTCATCTCTAGAACATTTAATTTGAATGAGCCTTTTGAGGTGCCCAGCACGGAAATCAGCGCAATCCATGTTTATCCATTTCCAAGCATCCCCAGTCTGACTAGGAGCAACAAACAGCAACATTCCAAAAAGTTGATTCAACTCCACAACTTCCTGATCCGTAAGCCTAGCCCGCTTCCATCTCCACTTCCAAATCAAGCTACCATTCTGCATATTAAAACACTCATTAATTAAAATATTCTTAGTTTTTTCAATAGCAAAAAGATTGGGAAATAGTTTAAGTAGAGGAACATCCCCAAGCCATCTATCTATCCAAAATCTGATATCTTCCCCGTTACCGAGAACACCAAGTAATAAGCAATTCAAGTCAATGTTGAGACTATTAAAGTCCTCTCCAACTTTGAATATGTTTCTCCAGACACCGGACATGGACAGTTTTACTGGAATTGAGTTCCAACCATTGGATGTGTGATGTATCGACCAAATGACATTCCGCCAAAGTTTTTGCTTATCTAATTTAAACTTCCACCACCATTTAGAGAGCATAACCATGTTAGCATATTTCAAAGGTGTAATGCCTAGACCACCCTCCTCCTTCGGCCTTGTAACAATATCCCAGGCGACCCAATGAACACACTGCTTTTCCCCAACTCCTCCCCATAAGAAATTTCTTCTAATTTTCTCAAGAGTGTTTATAACCTGCGCAGGAGCCCTGTATAAAGAGAAGAAATATATTGGTAATGACTCCAAGACCGAATTAATAAGAGTGATTCTTCCTGCCATCGAGAGATTTTTAGCCTTCCAATTTGTCAACCTAGCTTTGAAAGCCTCAATGACTGGGGACCAATTTTTAACCAAGTTCATATTAGCCCCAACATTTAGGCCAAGATAGGAGAAAGGGAGTTTCCCTACTTTACAGTGCATAATACCTGCCAGATCAGAAAGCTCATTATCTAAGATACCAATACCAAACAACGAACTTTTCTCCCGGTTCACCCTTAGCCCGGAAATCATGAAGAAGCCCCGAAGCAGGCGCCCTAGGTTTCTGATATCCATACTATCACCTTTACCAATAATAATGACGTCGTCAGCAAAAAGAAAATGAGAGATGGTGGGCCCATTACTTGCAAGATGTAGACCATTTAGAGCACCAACTGAAACCGCCTTTTTCACAATGCATGACCATGCTTCCATTGCAATCACAAATAAAAAAGGCGATAAAGGGTCACCCTGTCTAAGACCACGGCTAAATTCAAATTCATTTGAAGGACTACCATTCACCAAGACTGAGCCTTTACTTGCACGAAGAATAGACTGAATCCAAGATCTCCATTTTGGATGAAAGTTCATTTGCATTAGCATTCGATCCAAGAAGTCCCACTCAAGAGAATCAAAGGCCTTAGCAATATCAAGTTTCAAGATTATACCCCTGCTTTTGGCCTTTTTTAGCCATGAGACTGCTTCATTGATGATTAGGGGCCCCTCGAGAATCGACCTGCCAGCCACATACGCGCTTTGTTCATCCGAGATAAGACAACCAATAACTTTATTCAACCGGTTTTGAAGAACTTTTGATAGAGCCTTGTTTATGATACCAATAAGGCTGATTGGTCTTGAATCATTTGGAGTGAGAGGGTCTTTCGTTTTTGGAATTAAAGCAATAAAAGCTGATAAGCTGGCTTTTGAAAGCTCCCCTGTCTCATAGAACTGGTAAAATAAATCCTGAAAATCTCTTTCCAATAGGTGCCAATACTTCTTAATGAAGCAGAAATTAAAGCCATCAGGACCAGGAGCTTTGTTACCATTACAACTCCAGACCGCCGCTTTTATTTCTAAGGAAGAGAAAGGAACAACGAGGTCGAGCGACTGCTCATCCGATAACTTTCTAATGCCCGGCGAGGAAAATTGTGGTCTGAGAAAGCCCCTTGATGAAAACCTGGCTTTAAAAAAGTCAGCCGAGTGTTGTTTGATAGTAGCAGGATCAGTTATCCATGATCCGTTTATCATCATACCATGGATTCTGTTGTTGGATATGTTTGCATTAACGATCCCATGGAAAAAACTTGTATTTTCATCCCCCTCAAGTGCCCACCTTGCCCTGGATTTCTGAATAAAGTCTGCTTTTCTTCTGTTTTGAATTTTCTTTAAGTCCGAGAGAACTTTTATCCTTAAGTCGAGAGCATGACCTTCCAAGATCCCATGATCAGCTTGAGAGTCAAGAAAGTTAAGCTGTGCAGAGAGACTCTCGAGCTCCTCATTCTCTTTAATTCTGACATTTTTCATCCAATATTTTATCCCCGATTTGAGCCATCTAAGTTTAGCAGCCAATTTTTTATCTGCAGGACCTGTAAAGTGAAAACTAGAACACAAACTATGCACCAAATCATCAATCCCAGTAAGCTGTAACCAAGAGTTAAAAAACCGAAAAGGAGGGGCGCCAAAATCATTTTTTACAGTTTGTAAGAGAAGTGGCGAAATATGATTAGTTCTTTTAAGAGTAAGTTCTAATTATATTTTCGCTGTTAATGAACTGAATTATTTTGTTTTTATGAGATCGATCATCGACCGAGTTGATGTTTATTGTTTAGAGATATAGGTTAGGATTAATAATTAAGAATTTTTAATTGCTTAGAACCAGTTTATAAGAGGTTATAATTTGAGATAAAATTTTGCATACCAATTGTTTGATTAAATGTCTAAACAAGGTTTTGGTTTGTGGAGATTAGTTTTGTTAAGTTAATTTGTTGTTAAGTAATTTTTTTTAATGTTAAGCTGCTGAATGTACATGTTGTTAAGTAACCATGTTTTATTGTTTTTTTTATACTTTAGTTAAATATTTAACAATATGTAACAATTTTTTTAGATATTAATTTATTTAGGTCCAAATAAATTGTAACATGATCTAACGCACGTAACATGTGTAAACTGACACTTAAGTCATCTAATTTTGATTTTAATAAAATATGTAACATGATGTAACATACGCGCTGGCTAGTTTTAAAGAATGTTGTTTAATTTTTTTATTCTTACACTTTTATATGTAACTTATGTAACATGTTGTTTAAAATATGTAACACTTTCATTTTTTTTAATAAAATATGTAACACTTTCATTTTTTTAATAAAACATGTAACACGGTGTAACATATATAACATTATGTCTGAATTGACATCTCAGTTTGTAATAAAATATGTAACACTATGTAACATATACGTAATTTTCATTATTGATTTTTTAAATTCCAGTTAAATATGTAACATTGTGTAACTTTGCTTTAAGATTTTTAGTCATAAACATATATTTAGTAGCTCTTAGAAACTTGAAATTATCAAAGTTATAGCATTCTTCGAACATCGTGTTACATGACTCCAGAAATGTTACATGTGTTACATCGTGTTACATAGTTCCAATTAATATATGTAATACTAGGTCAGAATTGATGTAATGTTTTCCAGTTTTTAAAAATATGTAACATGATGTAACATGTCTGACGGAAACTTAACCGCCTAGTTTTGTTTTTAATAAAATATGTAACGCGATGTAACACATATACTAGTTATTTTTTCAAGTGTTTTTAACCATCTAGTTTTGTCTTTATTGTTCGAGTGCTTGACATACGTGCTGGTTAGTTTTCAACAGGTTGTTCAAATTTCAGTTAAATGTGTAACAATATGTAACTTATGTGATTTTGCTTTATTGTTTTTTTAAATTGAAGTTAAATATGTAACAATATGTAACTTTGTTTTTTTATTCAAATATGTATACGATGTAACATATGTAACTTTGATTTTTTTAAAGATCCAAATATGTAACACGATGTAACAAATGTACTAGTTATTTTTTCAAGTGTTTTTAACCATTTAGTTTTGTTTTTACTGTTCGAGTGCTTCACATACGTACCGGTTAATTTTCAACAGATTGTTCAAATTTCAGTTAAATATGTAACAATATGTAACTTATGTGATTTTACTTTATTGTTTTTTTTAAATTTAAGTTAAATATGTAACAATATGTAACTTTGTTTTTTTTATTCAAATATGTATACGATGTAACATATGTAACTTTGATTTTTTTAAAGATCCAAATATGTAAACGAAATATGTAACACGATGTAACATATGTAAGTTGTCGGATTGGCACTTAATTCATCTAGTTTTTTCTTTTTTGTAGCTAAAGAAACTTTTGTATCAAAGATGAAGAGATTATCAAGAAACGAAGCATGTATGAAGCATGATTGAAACTATGTAACACTATGTAACAAACGCAATCCATACAGTTTTGTTTTTTTAAAATGTATGTAACACGATGTAACAAATGTAATCCTTCAGTTTTTAATAAAATATGTATCACGTTGTAACATATGTTACATGATGTAACAAACATAATCCATGGAGTTTTGTTTTTATATAATATGTATCATGTTGTAACATGTGTAACATGATGTAACAAACGTAACATGTCTTGAGTGACACGTAGTCCATTCATTTTTGTTAATATGTAACAAGATGTAACAAACCTATCAACTAGTGTAACAATGTGTAACAAACGTATCAGCTAATGTCATTGAAATAAAAAAAGTAGGAGAGAGAAATTATAAAGTAGGAGAGAGAATATGAAAAGTGATGAAGTGATGTGGTACTTGAGAGAGAGAAAAAAAGAAAAATAATTTCCCTAAATACCCTTTTTGTACTTTATATAATTAAAATATTTGATCAAAAGCTACAATCAATCACAACCATAGATCTTACAAGATCAATGGTTATAATTGGGTTTCTAGGGTTTTTTCAATATGCATGGGTTTTCATTCTAGCCATCCCCTAATTTAGTATTCATCAAGTTTTTAAATTAGTTTATAATAGTAATAGTAATAATATATATAATAATATAATTTGGCAAGTAGATGATACATTAAAACGTGAGTGCATATCGGAAGAGGTAAGATTTTTTTATAACGGCGGTTAGTGCAACGTTTTATGACTGAAACACTCAGATGTGTAAAGACGAAAATCAAAACTTCACCTATAACATCAATATGTGTTTTTCGTTGGCATTAAGATAAAAGAAAGAGTTGGTCAAATAATGTCAAA
The DNA here is from genome assembly GCA_030867185.1 of Tagetes erecta. NCBI lineage: Eukaryota > Viridiplantae > Streptophyta > Magnoliopsida > Asterales > Asteraceae > Tagetes > Tagetes erecta. The sequence goes on from CM061487.1 coordinate 96,486,444, forward strand.
ATCAAAAAGACAAAAATAATGAATAAATAATAAAAAAGATAGTTTAACTGTTTGATCTAATACTATTTATTTAGCGACTGCATAACTAATCAGGTAAATATAATCATTTTCACTACCCTAGAAACTAATTATCTTCAACATGTAAACAAAATAATCAGACAACAACTTCCAAAACACAATGTCAAACACCTCACTCCCCAAAGAAGATCTATAAACAACAAAGTGTGTATATTTTTGACCCCATGTGTGACGACTGACGAGGCTAATAAACACCCTCAAGTCAAGCTGTTCCGTCATCCAAAGACTTGTCCGCCCTTTCGAGCTAATCGTCAAGGAAAAGAGATATGGAAGCTTAGCTCAAGTCAGGAGTTGGACTTATTCGCTTTCACCAGACTGTTGAAAGACCCTAATCTATATAATAATTTAAGGTTTTAGGGGCAATTTTTAGAGGGAAATATTTGATCTATAATAGGAATTTTGGGAGGGAAATTTCTTCCATGCATAAGTTGATATATGGAACCAAATACTTAAATATTAAAAATTTACAAATAATTAAAATAGTGGTTATAAATTCTTTATAAATATTATCATTTAATCCGTGTGTAACACGCGCATTAAACCTAGTATGCCAATATGATACGATTTTTATTTTATACAGATACCGAATGTTCAGGCCATTAGGGATTAGCCACTTGCCGGCCCATTAAAAACATCAAGAAGCCCAACATATTCATTCAGCAATATCAAGAAGCCCAACATTTTTTTAACACTAGCGATAAAATATGTGAATCTAATAACAAACCGTATCATTTTATAGAAGTATAGAACTTTTATATTATAAAAAATTTGCCTTTAGGAAAATTGAAGTTACATTATACAGAACTATACAAAGTAACTTATATTTTTCATGAAATTTGGCATCATTTTTAAAGCATTTAACATCGAAAAACTGTCGAAGTTATTTTGCTGATCGACATAATATTAATTAGACCTGGTGGTTTCTCGCATTTACATTAAGGTCGACTAGTTTTGTCGTCAATAATCCGTCGCGTCAAAAGTTTTGCACCCACTCTTCAAGCGACATTACTTTATGATATTGCAGGCAACGAACGTTTTGATATGTGACATGTTGTAGTAAATGACCTTAAGAAACCTAAATATTGCCCATGATGAACAAACACATAGTGTATCAACGCGTATTAGTATAAGTTACGTATTTTAACCGACAATAAGGTTTGTGGTCAATTGGTAACACACTCGTATTAAGAGCACAAAGTTATAGGTTCTAATCTTGCTGTCAACAGATTGTGGAGTATTTCTACTTGAAAATCAAGTTGTTGGTGTTAAAAAAATGTGTTAATCATTAAATCTCTAAATTTTGATGTAGTTTTATCATTAATTTATACATTCTCGTCCAATGGTATCTGAGTAATGGTGAGGGTTACGATCTTTATGGTCCCCACGTCCAAACCTGACTCATTGGGGTTTCTCACAATGATTTGTTCCTTATAGGTTTTATTTGAGCTAGTCAGTCCTAGAGCGCCTTAGGAAGGCTCCCTTGGTACTGGGGTGGTGCCAAATGTCGTTCAAAATTTATATATACATTCGACAGTTTAATGTTCCTCTTTGACTTCCTACTTTTTCATACTCAACATGCTTCAAATATATCTTTTCAAAAAAACTTTCTTACACTTTCAATTGACATTGTTGGTTGATTGATGAACGGAGGAAGTTAGGAAGAGTTCAGGTGAGCCCAACCTAGTAAGATTAACGTAATCTGTTGGACCGTGAGCTGACAATCCAGCAATCAAAAGTCCGCCCACCCTCCAGCTTCTGCAAGTATACGTTTTACAGTATTCTGGTCCATTTTGATAATACATGATAAAGCTTCTCACCAACTCCCAAAACGCATTTGCAAACATATGTATTATAGCCAATATTGAGAAATAGTTCTTATTTGGTTCTTCAGGGACCACCTAAAACATATGATAAATAATAATCTTTATCCATTGGTCTAAAAGTCACATGATATATTAATAAATATTAAAATGTGTTTGTGCCTTGAACATTAAATGAAAATAGATTGCGAAGATTAATCAAAATATGTCTTGTTCCAATGATCGGAGTATTTCCACTCCTTTCAAGCCTCCCTGGTTCGAGTATCGTTACACCCCATCCCTTGGTTTCTCGCAATTACATTAAGGTCAAATAGTTTTGTCGTCATTAATCCGCCGAGTCAAAAGTTTTGCACCCACTCTTCAAGCGACATTACTTTATGATGTTGTAGGCAACGAACGTGTTGAAATATCAGAAGTAAAAGCCATTATGAATGATACGTGACATGTTGTAGTAAATGACCTTAAGAAACCTAAATATTCCCATGATGAACAAACACAATGTGTCAACGCGTATTAAGTATAAGTTAATTATGTGTTTTAATTGACAATGAGGTTTGTGACCAATTGGTAACACACTCATGTTAAAAACACAATTAGGTCAAGGGTTCTAATCCTGCTGTCAGCAGGTTGTGGTATATTTCTCTTTGAAAATATAAAAATCAAGGCGTTGACGTTAAAAAAATGTGTTTCAATCATTAAATCTCTACATTTTGATGTAGTTTTATCATTAAATTATACTTTCTCATCCAATGGTATATGAGTAATGGTGAGGGTTAGAATCTTTATGGTCCCCACGTCCAAACCTGACTCATTGGGGTTTCTCACAGTGATTTGTTCCTTAATGGTGTTTTAGAGCTAGTCAGTCTTAAAGCGCCTTAGGAAGGCTCCCTTGGTACTGGGGTGGTGCCAAATGTCGTTCAATTAAAATGTATATATACATTCGATAGTTTGAGGTTCTTCTTTGACTTCCTACTTTTTTATATTCAACATGCTTAAATAAAATAGCGTTTAATTCAATATTTAAAAAGAAACTTTTTTACACATTCAATTGACATTGTTGGTTGATGGATGAACGGAGGAAGTTAGGAAGAGTTCAGGTGAGCCCAACCTAGTAAGATTAACGTAATCTGTTGGACCGTGAGCTGACAATCCAGCAATCAAAAGTCCGACCACCCTCCAGCTTCTGCAAGTATACGTTTCACAGTATTCTGGTCCATTTTGATAATACATGATAAAGCTTCTCACCAACTCCCAAAACGCATTTGCAAACATAGGTATTATAGCCAATATTGAGAAATAGTTCTTATTTGGTTCTTCAGGGACCACCTAAAACATATGATAAATAATAATCTTTATCCATTGGTCTAAAAATCACATGATATATTAATAAATATTAAAATGTGTTTGTGCCTAATTGAACATTAAATGAAAATAGATTGCGAAGATTAATCAAAATATGTCTTGTTCCAATGAGCGGAGTGTTTCCTCTCCTTTCAAGCCTCCCTGGTTCGAGTACCATTACACCCCATCCCTTGGTTTTGGCATTTTCTTTTCAATTTTTATTTTTTAGTTTACATCTTTCTTGTTGAGTTTTTATCTTTCATCGTAAGTTGTTTTGAGAAAATGGATATTTAAATGCATATAGATTGCCAAGATTAACCCAAAAATATCTAGGTCCATTGACAAGAGTGTTCCCTCTCATTTTTGCCACCTGGGTTCGACTACCACTACACCCCATCCCCATTATAACCTTTTTTAAATTTTACTCTCGTTTTACATGGCAGTTATTCTTATTGTCTAAAAAAGATATAAATATTTCCTTATTAATTTTATTTGATATGGTTATTGGATTTACATAATACTAACTTTCACCTATTAGTCAATATTAATCCAACTTACTATTAATCATTAATAATCCTTACTTTCATTCTATTAGTCGCTAATGATCCTTTCGTTGGATTAAAAGTTGAGATTATTCATGAGCAATAGTACTGTTAGGTAATTGAAAGGATATTTGTGGCCAATAGAATGAAAGTTGAGATTATTCATGACCGATAGTTTAGTTTAGATTAGTTAAGACCAATAGATGAAAGTTGAGATTATTTAAATCTAATAACCCTTGATATAAAAAGTTCTTTCTTGTATTTCTAAACACGTGTTTTTTACACTGACGTAATCGTGTTTTCTTAATATCTTATCGCCAAGTTTTGTTATATACATTTCGATTTTCAAAAACACCGCACCACAATGGGCATGCTATTTTGAAAATTCGGCCACAAATGGTTTTTAAGTTACATTAGGCTATATGGGAGCGATTATTTACCTGACCCTTGTAGAAGCTATTGTAATAATGACAATCACCAAAATGCTTGAAATAACGATTAGAACTATCGTAGGGGACTCTAGGCACCAAATCGTTGCAATAAACAAACCTATGGTACCTTGTACCATGACTTGCCAAAACCTCTTTCATATAGTCACCAAATTTATGATCTCCAACCCTGGGTTGTCCAAATGTGTATACCCCCTCGAGTCTCAATAGCAAATCAGTCTCATTATGATATGCTAAGATAGCCGGAAAGATTACAGATAATGCCGCACCCAAACTATGCCCGGTTACAAAAAACTTAGCATATGGGTTGTTTTGAAAACGTTGTTTAAGCTTTTGTCTAATGACATAGTAAGCATAGGAGTTTGGATGGTCGGATTGGATGTCGCTTGGCCAGCCTTTGCTCTTTTGTAATCCTAGAGCTTTCAAGAAACCAGCATGGACCTTGCCTATACGAGGTAGTTTGTACCATGACAGATCTAAATCCGAGGACCAATCTTTAGCGTTGAAAGGTGATGTGCCTCTGAAACAAACACCAATGAGCTCAAAATCCCCTTTCTTACCGCTCCACATGAACCCTTGTGTTGTGGTATCCTCTTCGTAATCTGAAATAATATTAAATGGCCGGTCTTATTAATTTGATTCATTACTAAATAGTATCATGACGTACCTTCCTTTGTTTCAAGTAAAAGCTTTACCGTTATAACAGTTGAAGAACTCCAAAAACTCCATCTGCAATCAGGTTATGAGTTCTGTTAGCGTGCTATTTGGGGCGTGATTAACTAGTATGATTTAGTTGTACGATAATATATAACCATACGTAGATGAGATATTGGTGTAACTTGCTAACCTTCCAGTGTTTCTCGACAGTTTCTTTGATATATGACTTATTTTCGTAGGCGCATTTAGCTGCCATAACGGCAAGCGCACTTGTGTACCTGGGATCCTCGTACTTAATTCTATTGTCTAGATCCCTTCGTATGTCCAATAGCCCAATTGCTGTCAAGTACTCTGGTGATTCCTTATTAGGAAGCACCATTTCTCCTGCATTATATCAACCCAAAAAACATGAAACATATATAGAGGGTTCGATCAAGGGTTCAATAAGACAGACTGGCAGAGCCCCTTGTTGAAATAAATTGTTTTGGATTAGCGTGGTTGATGGCATGTTACATGGAGACTGATCATTAATAGTAAATGATCGATGATCATTGATCACTATTAATTAACTAACTATTACACTATATATTAGTGATAGGTGAGATCATCAACAACCTGATCCATTATGGATATAACAATGACCATCAACAATAGAGAGCAGTAGCAACTAGTATCACTAATTAGTATACACCAATAATAAGTGTCGATTATCAATGATCGGGCAATCAGAAGTACGTACAAGTTAACTCTTACAAACCACTCATCAACACTATATTTTTAGCAAAAGGAGTTCATGCTGATGACTTTTTTGCTGATATAGTTAAATAACCATCAAATGTCAATTAGTCACCAACGTACTCTATCACGAAAACTAATCATGTCGTCTCCACAAAACTAAGGGGCTGTTTGGCAACATCTGAATCATTAAGTGCTGAATGGTTAAGAGGTCTGAACCATTAAGAGGCTCTATCAATGGAAGGGATCAGGTGATATTAATTAAGTTTGTATATACTCCATTCAGTTTCATTTAGCATCTTTCTATTTCTTAATCATTCAACACTTAATTGAACCATTCAGATGTTATTTTTTGTTGAAACAAATGCTCTGAATGCTGAATGCTGAATGTGAATGATTAAACACTGAACTGAACCATTAAGAGGTGAAACAAACAGCCCCAAACATTGTGCGATGTTTTTAACTAAAAGTACAAGTCTTTGGTCATTTCTTGGGACATGCTTTTAGAGCAGAATTAAGCCAGAAACTAAGATAAAACACTAGCTAGTAATAGAAACTTTTTTGAAAAAGTTTTATAAGACAGTTTTCAAAAAACACTAATAATAGAAACTTTTTTGAAAACTGTCGCCCATGACGTGGCAGAAGAGGGAACAAAGGCTGTGAGATCTGGACAACCAGCAACTGTGGTCGTGAGGTTGTCTTTTGGATCCATATATTGAGAGATGAGATCCGTAGGTCTACTAAAACAAGAGTTGCCGAAGGCTACAAACCGTGGCCAAGCGGCTACAAGAGACAGAAGTACGTAGATCTACGAATGAAACCTGATTAATTGGCTCATAATATATATAGTACAATATCTCCCACATGACTAAACAGTTTAAACTATTATATAAATCCATCGTTGACTAATGACTAATCACATAGTGGCAATGATCCAGATCTCTTAAATCAATGGAAATGTATATATCTTTTAAAATCTAAAAACATCAACTAAAATATATATAAATGAAATAAGAAACTCTTAAGAAATTGAAGATCGAATGAAACCTGATAATGTATTCAGAAGGAGCTTGAAAAAGCCTCCATTTGCATGCATAAAGTTGGGCATAAATTCGATCGTTGAGCCAACCCAACTCAATGGTTTGTAAACCAACTGAAGAACCTTTTGGGCAACAATGGATATGAAGATAACAAACCGCCGTGAAAAGCTTTCTTCGGTTGTCCCATTCGGACAGTCGATGAACTCGCGGTTTCCAATGTTTTTGGAGAACAAAAGCATCATCAGATCCCATAATCCCACATCTTTGGGACTTAGAAGCAGATGATCTTCGCAAAATGATTTGTCACATGTTCTTGTAGTAGTGACTTGTGTTGCCATGGTCAACGGTTGTGAAGGTGTCTCTTCATTTAATTAGCTTGTTTCGTAATTTATAGAAAATATGATCATAGTGGTTGACCGGTGTGATCCGTGCTAGCTACTTAGTGATTATACTATAAACTCGTTTCTGTTGTGATCGAGTTATTATAATTATATTTAATCAAGTTATTAATTAATAAATAATATAACTAAAGTTGGTATCGGATAACTTTAAAGTGTTATTAACTCTACACATGGGAGCACCTAATTAAGTGTTGAGTGCACATGACGTTGCTTAAAAAAGTTAAATAAATATACTAGTTTAGTGCCCGCGTTACGCTCGGGAACACACTATTCAAATGGTGTTTTTAAGGATATTAATGGGAAACACTGTGGTAAAACCGAAACATAATTATTTAAAAAAAATATTTTTTAGTATAGTAATATTATACTCAAATTAAAGATAATTAAATGCTTGGTTTTGGTAGTCGGAGAGCCATTGATGAGAAACGGGGATAAAGAGTCACCTTGACGAAGACCTCTCGTAGCCATCAATTTGGTAGTCGGAGAGCCATTGATGAGAAACGACGACCTGGTGGAAGAGTGACAATTACGAATCCAAAATCTCTTTAAGGGTGGGAAACCCATTTGATGAAGAATCGAGTCCAGAAAATTTCAATTGACCATGTCATATGCATTTTCGAAATCGATTTTAAACAGCATCATCGTCTGATTTCAATTGACCATGTCATATAGCCTCCAACTATGCCTTAGAAATTAACCACCTCTTTGAAACCAGGATAGGACGTACAGTGGTCCGAGTGTTTCCGGCCGTGACCGACATCTCAATCCATGCATCTCTAAACCCGGCCAGAGCACGCACGCGAACACGTACTATATCAAAACCTGCATGCAATAACGAACCATGCATGCATGCATTGTTCTTCACATGATAGACATACTATGTTTCGTTGTTTCTTATACTCAACGTGCTTCAAATGTTTACAACTTTTAGCTTGCGCTTGTCTACGTACCAAATAAGATTAATTAAACTTTTTAATGAAATTGACATATAGGGATTATCGTTTCACATTATTATTTGTCAAAACAAATACCAGAAAACCTCAAAACTTTAAATGAATTTTAATTTGTCTAAGATCATGTGTAGTAATGAAGGAGAAATTAAGAGCCTCAAATTAACATCATTTTTCTCTTCATCTCAGCATTAATAAGCAGCAAAATATATAGGTTCAATGCAAGCTTTGTAGAAAACGCCAAACACGATTCCAACATGAAAAACGTTCCATGGAGTGGTTTTGGGGCGTTTTTGTTTTGGGGCGTTTTTAGTGGGAAAAACGCCCCACTACATATGGTTTAACATAGTTATATGAAAACATTTAACTTCAACTATCGAATGGTGTTAACAACTTATCAATTTTAGATTACAATACTTTAGTAACAAAAAACAGTGTATCATTAGTACAACTTAATTGACATTGTTGGTTGATTTATCGATGGATGAAATCGTAAATAGTTCTGGCGAACCCAACCTAGTAAGATTAACGTAATCCTGTGGACCATGAGCTGGCAATCCAGCAATCAAAAGTCCGATTAGTCTCCAGCCTCTGCAAGTGTAGGTTTCACAATATTCTGGTCCATTTTGATAATGCATGATAAAACTCCTCAACAACTCCCAAAACGCATTTGCAAACATGGGTATTATAGCCAATATTGAGAAGTAGTTCTTATTTGGTTCTTCAAGGAGCACCTGTACATCAAGTATATAAAGCTAGTTAGAGATTTGTTTAATTTGAAAATTTTAGTAACAAAAGGTGTTTCAATTCATTTTCAGTATAATATGAGACTGATTATTTACCTGACCTTTGTAGAAGCTATTGTAATAATAACAACTACCAAAATGCTTAAAGAAATGATCAGAAGTATCAAAGGGCACCCTAGGCACCAAATCATTGCAATAAACAAACCTATGGTACCTCAAACCACGAGTTACCAACACCTCTTTCATGTAATCACCAAATTTACGATCTCCAACTCTAGGTTGTCCAAATGTGTACACGCCTTCGAGTCTTAATAACATATCATTCTCGTTATGGTATGCCAAAATGGATGGAAATACTATGGACAATGCTGCTCCTAAGCTATGCCCCGTTATCAAGAATTTAGCACTTGGGTTGTTCCCAAGACGCTCTTTAAGCTTTTGTCGGATCGCATAGTAAGCGTAGGGTCTTTGATCATCGAATTGAATTTCGTTTGGTAACCCTTGGCTCTTTTGTAGTCCTAGGGCTTTCAAGAAACCAGCATGGACCTTACCTATATCGGGGAGCTTGTACCATGATAGATCAACATCAGAAGACCAGTCTTTAGCATTGAAAGGCGATGTGCCTCGGAAGCAAACACCTATGAGCTCAAAATCTCCTTTCTTGCCGCTCCACATAAACCCTTGTGTGGTGTAATCTTCTTCATAATCTGAAACAAGATTAAATGATCTTGATTAATTAGTTATAATTCAATTACATGGTCTTCTCTTGTTTTTATTCAGCAGTTAAGCTATAGGAGAGACTAGAAGTCATTCCCTTTTTTATGTTACATGTAGCATTCTTTTTTTCTCAACAATATATGTTCTTACCAAGGTGTGCAATTTCTTGCATTAAATGGCTAAATAAGTCTAGATGTATTAGAAACATCATTTTCTGGTTTTAGAAACCATTGTAAACTCTAATTGTAAACCAACTTTATCTTTGACATTTATGATTTTATGTGATGTATTTCAATTTAAAATCTTTGTACATACACCCATTAAGTTAATCTTTCACAAAAAATATAGTTTATCTAAATGTGTCAAATAACATATTTATTTATTAATTAACATATAACATATTCAACCCGTACGATACATGAGTAACTAAACTTATAAATAATAACCCCTTTTCATTAAAATGTTATAAAAAGGAATTGAATGTTGTAGAGATAGCCAAAATAGGAGAACTTAATTTCAAGAAAAGAGTACGTTTACCATTCCAACAATTGAAGAACCCCAAAAACTCCATCTGCGATCATGTAATCGTAGGTATTTGTTAATGTGCTATTTATAATTACAACTAATTAACTAGCTATATGGAGTTATTTATATATATAATGATCGATAACAAAATATATATATATATATATTATTACGATATAAATATATTGGTGTAAGCTAGTTGCTAACCTTCCAGTATTTCTCAACAGTTTCTTTGATATATGCCTCATTTTCATAGGCAGACTTAGCAGCCATAACGGCAAGCGCGCTTGTGTACCTGGGATCCTCATGCTTAATTCTATGGTCTAGATCTCTCCGTATGTCCAATAGCCCGATTGCGGTCAAGTATTCTGGTGACTCTTTATTTGGAAGCATCATTTTTCCTGCATTCAATTCGCCGGTTAATTAACGTCAATCACTTAGAAGATGTCACTTGTGATGTTCATGCCTTAATGAAAATATAAGATTTATTAGTCACAAATTAATACTAGTAATATTAGACTTTAGAGACAATATTCAAGACATATGGTGTTAGACTTTAATTGTATGACTCTTGTTAGTGAAGTTTAGGGTCTAATGTGTATTTATTCTAAAGTTATATTTAGGTGATTGTTTATATCAATTAGATAGAATAAGGACTAGACTAGTAAATATGGAATTAGGTTTAAGGAAAAGAAATTAACCATCGAATACATAGAATATATAGTCACGATGGTTGAAGCAACAAGAAGACACCGATTCAAGTGGTGTTTACTAGCGAATCGAAGGGACACGAATGTTGAAGCCGGCGGTTAAACAAATTAGTTGATTAACCCTCATAAGACTAGTATATATAGATAGTTTGTTTCAATTGTAAATTATGTCTTTTCATACGATCTGAACTTATTATATTGTTTTAATAAATCATCCTCGATCTTGTTGTGAATCTTGTTAATTAATTCGATCATGTGGATATGAACACCTGTTTCGAACATATTGATGTAGAATCAAATACACATAATTGTAAATATTATAAGAAGGAAGACAAAATGAAACCTGAGAATATATTCAAAATTAGCTTGAAAAAGCCTCCATTTGCATGCACAAAGTTGGGCATAAATTCAACTGCTGTGCCAACCCAACTCAATGGTCCATTAACCAACTCAAGAAACTTTTGGAGAACGATGGATATGAAGATGACGTACCGCCCTGAAAAGCTTTCTTCGATGGCATCATCCCGACAGTCAATGAACTTACGGTTTCCAATATTTTTGTAGAACAAAAGCTTCATTAGATCCCATAATCCCACTTCTTTTGGGCTTAGTAGCATATGATCTTCACAAAATAATTTGTCACATGGTTTCATGCTTGTGCATTCAGTAGCCATGGTCATTAGTTATGTTTCTTGGGTTACTAGTTAATTAAGAAAAAGGGTGAAGGACAAAGATGTGGAGATGTTGATCCTCCACTTGTTGCGTTATTTATAGGAAAAGTAAAGATAGTGCAAGGCTGGTATATATGAACCTTAGCGTGTTAAATACTAGTTGATTATTGTGATGTGAACTTACTTTATACTGAATAAGTATATTTTAATTACTTGGTAATAGGGTTGTTGGTTCATTAATTACAACATTCAAGTTTGTGTTTAGAACGCAAATTCAAATCATATAATTGGCAGATAAGGTGAATTATCTTTAAAAAAATTAAAATAAAGAATTTATAGTTAAAGAAAGTATATTTCTACTTATAATCCGGTGATAAGTAAGATATATGAGAGGTGGGGACTGGGGAGGGTTTATATGAGAATGTCAAATATTACAAGAAGAAAAAAAAATAGTTAAATTCTTTATTTTTTCAACTAAAAATGTTTTTAGTATAAAAAAAATGATAGAAATACAATATTTATTTATTAACTTTGATATTCATAAAATAAAATTGGATAAATTTCGTTTCTTTGTTAAACCTACACATGTGGAAGTCATGTGTAGGTTACGTTACTTACACATAATGCTAAAAATACATCCGTAAAATATATTATAATGATATTTTTTAGTTTATACCTTACACATTTGTATGTAGAAAATGGATTTATTTAAAAAACTAAGCAATTGATAATTTTTTTTATGATTTAGGTTTCTTCTCGTAATATATAAGCCTTCTCAAATGAACTTTGTCTTATGAGAGGTAAGGTTTAAACATACATAAATACATTGGATTATAATATCTTTTTAAAAAGTTATAGTATTGCAACCTTATATGACTTAGTAATATTTCAAACTTAGAGTTGTTTATTGTTTATTAAATATCTTTCGATATCTACATATTTTTTCATATATAACATATAATACCAAGTAAAATCTCATATACAGCGATGGGAGAGATGTTGTTTTCAAGTTTCAACGTAGGATCCTGACTCCAAATCACAAAAAGAACCATATATGGCATCCAACAATCTGAGCGCACATTGATCAATAGACAATCGACATATAATATAGAGCATCATTAATTTATTACACCTTAAATCAATAAGTTAGGTTTGATTCTTCATACTTTTAACAAATAAATATTCCCATGATCATTACATAATAAACTACGATGAGAAGATCGATTATGATCAATCTGGGCCGCTCGTGTGCCCACTAATATTTCCAACATGATTGTTCATAATAAAATATGCAAACAATTCAATCCCATGTGAAAAACGTGATTAGCCTGAAGTTCTAGTGACTTATAGCATTCACATCTTGTTTTATATAGTAAATGTGGGTTATTCATAATTCAAAAAAAAATATTTAAGAAAATACCATTCATATGTATATTTGGGGAATCTATTCTTTAATTTTATAGTTTTTTAATATTTTTTAAGAGTGGATGATAAAGAAATGTAATGGTTAATTAATAAAAAGAAAAAAAGAAACGTTATGATTAAAGTGTAATTATAAAATGGGATAAGGAATGAGATGTGAAATTGTGAACACACTCAAAGTCTTGTTGATCACCTTTATGTTTAAGTTTAATTTATTGTAAGTTATTTCTCGAAGATCTAAAAGGCGGTCTTAATAACTTACTTTTTTTAGGCAAATTAGAATTTAATATTCAAGACACATGTTATAGTTGCACGATAACAATCAATATTTTTTTCACTGACTCCTAACTTTTTACACAATTACTTGTTATTAGACAATCGTTAATAAACTTCACTATGTTAAGTTTTGTCCGAATTTCAACCTAATATTTCAGGGTTTTTGATTAAAAAAAAAGAATCAAATAAGACAATTTCAACTATCGGAGAAAAATGGATATTTTGGCCAAATCGATTCATCGTAACAATGAGAATAAAGAAAGATTAGCACTAACCGTGAGTTTGAAGCAGATCTATCGTAGTCCAGAACTTGAGAGAGAGAAGAAAGAAATCGAGAGGCAGAGAATGAGGTAAATGAAAGCCGGGTTGTGATTTTTGTGTCAGATCTCGGAAGATACGCATGCTTTACCTGCTAAATGAATGTGGTTGTGATAAGCCAACATATTCTTATGTGGATGAATTCAAATATATTGTGGCATGTGTACAAATGAGTTAGTGTTCTATAAGAGCATGTAGATTAACAATGGACACTCGGTGTCTTCTCTCGATCTATCAAGGAGCTTAAGCAATAAATGGTTCAAATCCAACGAGATTCATGTCTAATTAAGTGCGTAATATAATTAGGTTATGAGTTACTTTAAATAATTTTTAACAAGGTTCATGGCTCGGGACGTGTAATGCGATAATCAGGTCTTAGATGGTGCATGTGTTGTGTATATGTGTTTGTGACTTCGTTACACGAGTTACAATTGTAGCATTAATGTGCGATGACATCGCGTTATGATAGTCATATGCTTTCTATGTAGTGGTGTAACTAGACCTGGCAAAACGGGCGGGTCGGGTCGGGTCAGCTACCCGGGTCAAAACGGGTCCGGGTCAAGATGGGTTGTTATAAAAACGGGTCAGAACGGGTCGGGTCAGGATGGGTCCGGGTCAGAACGGGTCGGGTAAAAAAAATCAACTTAAAGTCTATAATTTCGGTAACTCATTTAACTAATTAACTTAAAGTCTTAAACCCATCATATCTCTAGCAATTCCACTCACAAACACAAACACATATCTCTAGCATTTTAAACTCTCAAACTCATAAATTTTTCATCAAAGAAACAACTATTAATATGCTACTAATCACAACCAATCTTTAAAATTGCAGCACAATATACCTAAAAATAAGTTTATAAACCGAGATGAGTAAATAACAATAGCATACATCATGATTTTAGGCTTGACCCATCATGACCCGTAGACTATTTCACTCAACCCATCATGACCCGTAAGTATTTTTCTTCAGCCCAATGGGTTAGATTTTGACCCACTATTGAGTTTTCTATGGCCCAAACTAACCCAACATGGATTTAAAGATTACCCAATGTGACCCAAAACTATCAAAATGGGTCTATTTTGCCAGGCCTAGGTGTAACGTTATGTCTTATAAGTTTAAGGTCTCACATGTTGTGGTGTAAAGTCCTAAAAGTAATTTTAAAAGGAAATTAAGTCTATTAAAAGATGGAGGTTAAAACTGTATATATATAAAGTTAAGGGTCAAATAGCTAGGTAATTATGTCAAGGTTTGGGTCAAAGTTGTAATTCTATATTATATTGTTCTCGATAAAATCGTAAAAGTAACTTAAAAAAGAACTTAATTTTATTAACAGATGAAGGTTAAAAATGTATAAATCCGATGTAAATGTAACTATCTTAATTTTACCTCCGTATGTTTTATCGCTTTTGTCTTTGTTTTAATTTTCAGATTATGAAAAAGATGAAGATGATCACCGGCTACAGGGATTGAGAAATAAGTTTTTTTGAAAACATCAAGATTTAAGATGTCTTGAAATGGGATATTAAAATTTTCAAATCCAAATAATCCAATTCGAATAACCCAAATAATTCAATATAGACTCTTAGGGGGATATTAAAGTGTCTTTTTCTCGATTAAAGTCCATTATCCATAGTGAACTAAAGTCAAATATTCTAACAGTTTCTTATAGACTTTTTATATACTTATTTTTGTCCCAAATAGACTATTTAATATATTTCATTGCGATAAAAGGATTATCAATTCACATTGTTTTGTGTAAGATGATGCTGATTAAACTATTTTTGTTAGAAAATAAAAGTATAGGGATTAAAATTGTTAATGATATCATAACATAAAGACAAAAATTGAAGTTTACTCCAATCTCTAAAATATAAAAAAAAAAAAAAGCTCCTATCATTTTGATCTTATCATTTTCATGAATGAGTCGTGAATAAATTTAGATGAAAAAAATATTGAAATCTTCAATTTTTATTAATTTAAATTAAAATTTACAAGTCACATACATTACCAAAACAAAATACGTTGGCAAGATACAAAATACATAAGAACGATTTCTATTAACTTTTAAGAACAAACTTATTACTCCTAATTAAAGTCCAAATTGGTATCACTTAATAGGCTCCGTTGGTTGATTGATTGACAGATGAAGTCATGAAGAGTTCAGGTGAACCCAACCTAGTAAGATTAACGTAATCTGGTGGACCGTGAGCCGGCAATCCTGCAATCAAAAGTCCAACAACTCTCCACCCTCTACATGTATACGTTTCAACGTATTCTGGTCCATTTTGATAGTACATAATAAAACTCCTCACCAACTCCCAAAATGCATTTGCAAACATGGGTATTATAGCCAATATTGAGAAGTAGTTCTTATTTGGTTCTTCAGGGAGCACCTACACCGTATAAATAACCGTTAGTGGCTTGTTTAAATGACACATTTGGTCACAAAAGAGGTTTGTTATTTACCTGACCCTTGTAGAAGCTATTATAGTAATGACAATCACCAAAATGCTTGAAATAACGATCTGAACTATCGAAGGGCACTCGAGGCACCAAATCATTGCAATAAACAAACCTATGGTACCTCATACCATGAGTAACCAACACTTCTTTCATGTATTCGCCAAATTTATGATCTCCAACCCTAGGTTGTCCAAATGTGTACACTCCTTCGAGTCTTGATAGCAAAACAGTCTCCTTATGGTAAGCCAAAACGGCTGGAAATACTACAGATAATGCAGCACCTAAACTATGTCCGGTTACAATAAATTTGGCATTTGGGTTGTTCTGAAGACGTTCTTTAAGCTTTTGACGGATGGTGTAGTATGCGTAGGATTTTTGATTGTCGGGTTGGATGTCAGTTGGCCAACCTTGGCTCTTTTGTAATCCTAATGCTTTCAAGAAACCCGCGTGAACCTTGCCTATGCCAGGTAGTTGGTACCATGATAAATCGACATCAGAAGACCAATCTTTAGTATTGAATGGTGACGTGCCTCTAAAGCAAACTCCTATGAGCTCATAATCCCCATACTTACCGCTCCACATGAACCCTTGTGTCGTGTTACCCTCTTCATAATCTGAAACAAGGTTAATTGATGTTGAGCAGTTTGATACTTTGATTAATTCAATAACATTATCGATCTTTGTATTTTATTTTAGGAAAAAAGTTTACCATTCCAACAACTAAAATACTCCAAGAACTCCATCTGCAATAATCATGTTAATTAGTCTGTTAGCATGCTATTTAAATCAAAATTATATAATACGTACGTAGTTATTATATAAACTTATAGCTGTTAAAAGTCATGGATGTGAATTTTACCTTCTCAATTTATAGCTGTATTATTTAACGTCGTTAAGGTTTTTTCAAATTCAAGACCGATGTTTTAGGCCTTTGATTGGAAAGATAATACGAGTCGATTGATGTAAAAGTTTTCTCGAAAACGCTCTCTGAACGATAAATTTTTTACATCCGATTGAAACACTGTTAGGTTTAAACACCCAATTGAAACACTATTTCGTTGTTCGGAGTGCCGTTTCGAGGTAAATTTTCCATCAATCGACTTGTATTATCCTTCCGATCAAAATGTTTAAAACATCGGTATTGAATTTGAAAAAAACTTAACAGCGTTAAAAAAATTTAACGATGGATCAGTGGTTACCAAAGTGATAAAAGTTGGGACCGTTGACATCCAATTTAATAGTTGAGACCGGTAAAAGTAAAAAGATTATAATTGAGACCAGTAAAAACCAATATACCTTTTATTTATGTATCGTTATAAATTACATTCAACGTGAAGTTATGTGTTATAATGTAGAAATCATCGCATCACAAAGATATAACACGTTAGAGTTGCTTCAAGATTTTGTATTTTACAGTTTTTTTCCTCTAAAAGTTTATAATTTTTTTTTCTTTTATAAAAATCTAAATTTTCCTTTTTGGCGTCTTTATTTTTATCGGCATTTCGGCTTTAATTTTTTCAAATCCTTGTTGTTGTTGTAAATTCATACGAAACCGCGAGGTGAACACTAACATACAATTCAACGAAACAGAGTTTTTCGAGTTTCAACGCCCTCACTATAGCGTGCGAGTTCACACACTAGTTTACATAGTAATAACAATTAATATGATGATGATGATATTGATATAAGTTGCTAACCTTCCAATGTTTCTCAACAGTTTCTTTTATATATGCTTCATTTTCATAGGCGGATTTAGCTGCCATAACTGCAAGTGCACTTGTGTATCTAGGATCTTCATGCTTAATTTTATCATCCAGATCCCTTCGTATGTCCCACAGCCCAATTGCCGTCAAATAATCACCTGACTCTTTGTTTGGAAGCACTATTTTTCCTGCATTACATTATTGACATTAATATTGAGAAAAAATTTCAAAACAAACATGTTGACTTTTAACCACCCGGCCATGCCAATAATAAGCATATTAAAAACCCTAGTTATAATATATTGACATTAATTAATATTGAGGAACAAAGCAAATAATAGATCTAACGTACCTAACTATTTGCAAGATACATAATTAACTCGATCATTCAGTTTCAGTCTAAACAATACTTAAAATCTTATAGTAAAAAAATACCAAAGGGTTACCGACACCCATATGAAAAAAAGGTATTGTTAGATATATGTCGGTATATGTCACTTTTTGTATTAAACAGTAGTTAACTATTCAGATCTTTTAACTATTTAAATTTCAGAACTTTTAACCATTTAGCACATGTCAAACAGCCCCTGAGACTATATATAATCAATTGGTAATTTATCAAACTTATTATACTAGTAGTGAAAAAATTAGAAGTAAGATGATGATCGAATGAAATTACCTGATACTGTATTCAAAAGGAGCTTGAAAAAGCCTCCATTTGCTTGCATTAAGTTGGGCATAAATTCGACGGCGGAGCCAAGCCAATTGGATGGTTTGTAAAGCAAATGAAGAACCTTTTGGGCAACAATGGATGCGAAAATGACAAACCGCCGTCCCCAGCTCTCTTCTGTTGTTCCATCAGGACAGTCGATGAACTTGCGTTTTCCAATGTTTTTGGAGAACAAAAGCTTCGTTAGATCCCAAAATCCCACATCTTTGGGACTTAGTAGCAGATGATCTTCGCAAAATGATTTGTCACATAATGTTTTTCCAGTCATGCCTTCAGTAGTCATTGCCAGTTGTACGTTTGTGTATCAGAGAGGATACAATTAGAATTAATTGAGGTCGATGTGTGTACGTCCCTTAGTTCAACTTGTTTTCTTATTTATAAGAGAAATTATTACTCTTTAATTTATGGTTGGTGTGAACAACATTACTTGCTTACTGTAGTATAGACTTGTTTTTATTGTGATGTAAACTTAAAATATATAAATTAACAAAAATATATATGGTCTTAATTAGATGAATAACTTGACGATAAGATTATCAAAATTGGTAGGTTGTGTTCTTACCAACATTTTAGAGTTCGTCATAATTGTTATCGAGACTCATCGAAACGGACACTAATAATTAAAGTAATAATTCAGTGGCATGTGAATAACGTGATTGGCCCTTTGTAATTTATATTGTTTTTTATTCTAAATTAAGTATAAAAGATGTATAAGTATTTTGTACTAGATTAATATGGAGTTGTGATCCATATGTTTTGATATTATAAATAAGTTTATTTTTATTTAAACAATTTACGTCCATATAAGTTGTATTTTTAATAAAAATAGTTCCGAACGAATCCTAACAACGTTCTACTTCTCGTTAACCGCACTTTCACACGTGTCCCTCCATGAGGGGTAAAAAGGTCTTTTCAGTTTGGTTTTTTACAAGCCTTGTGCTAAAAAAGGCCCTAGAACAATTTTCGGTAAAGACGTACTTCAAAGGGAGTAGAATTTCAACAAATTCAAGTTCATCCTCCGTACGTTGGAATTTTAAAGTCACCGTCACACAACCTCCGGAAATGATCTAATTCATATATATATTGCACGTTTTATGTTAACAAATTTACACTTTTAATTCTTTCGTTCTTAAACTTTGTTAGCTGTAAGGATTATCCTTTATGTTTAGGATTAATTTGGGGATTTCGTTATTAAGTTAAAATTTCTATTAATACGTTATAAAAAACCAAATTTCAGCTATAAAACTATATATTTATGTTTATTTTCAATAATCAATTTTAAAAGCCCATGTGTTTGATCATCTTTAGAATGTGTGCGTGCTAATAACGTACTAACGAGGTAATCGATAAATAAATAAAAAAGGACATGCACGTACTGTGTACCACTTTCTTCACTTATTAAAATGGAGAAAAACAATAACAAAATGTTAAGATTACTAACAAACACCAATAAACAATGTATTCGAGATTAATTTTGTCACACTCCATCCTTAGGGCGAAAGAAGTGGTGGTGAGGAAGGAGGCCGACGAGTAGGTGACGAGGTAATTGGTTGGAGGCTCGTGGACGAGCTGTGGTCCTCGGCGAGTAGCTCGTTGAAGGGTGGGCTGTGAGGGACGAGTTGTGAGTGACGACGAGGGTGGCGAGGAAGGTGAGGTTGACACCTGATGCGCGACTGGTGGCGAGGTCGTTCAACCACTCCTCTCCCCCCTATATCTAGTTCTATATTTTAACCACAGAAACGAGTTTACCTTAATCTTCTCAAACACACCTCAATTGAAGCCGCCGAGGAATAAAAATAAAACTGTTTCTAACACTTATTTTCTTAATAACGTACAGTTGGTTAAGGTATGTAATTCGTGAATTGAAGTTACTTATTTTTTTAACTATATTATATACATAGATTAATGGATATATGTTATTAAATTTAGGTTAAAGTTGATTTATATATTCAAAGTGTTTAGGTCTTATTAAAACCTCAACAAAAGGTATATTAAGTTTTATTTGTTAAATTTTTGGTGATTTTGTTTGTTTATATGTTGATATATGTTGTACATGTGTGTATATTATATGTGTCTTTGTATGTTTAAATATATAAAATATAGATAGATGTTTTTAAATCTTGGTATTATATGTTTGATATATATGCGTAAACATAGAAAATTTTAATTTTTGTACTTTTTTGCACGTGTTTGCGAATGTATATATTTAAGATAACCGTTTAGTGTGTACCCATTCAAAATTTATCTAATAGAGATAAATTTGGTTTGTCCCGTTTTTGAGACTGCTTTTTGAATATTCTATCTAATTAGGATGTGTATACATTTTAACGTGTTGACTTTTAAAGAAAAAGTTGGCGACATTTTCCCTTACTCCTTCGGGTTTGCGTTTTAGACGCATACTTGGGGAGTTAATGAAAAACGCTGCCGATTTTTTCTTAAATAGTTAACACGTTAATATATATGTATACACATGAGATAGAATATTCAAAAATTGGGTTAGGATCTACCGCCCTAGAGCTCCGAATTACATACATTTACATAACTTGTTTGTTTGTTATAATTTTTCAGATGGATTGTGATACTTGAATGTACAAAACTTCGTCTCTATCCTCACATTATAGGTTGGGTGTTCAAAGTTTTATTAAGGTTGCCGAAGGAAATCAGGAGAAAAATTGAAGCCGAACTATTTCTTGTCCTTGTAACGTTTGTAAAAACTTTAAATATTATAATGTTACTGAAGAAATAGAGTTTCATTTATTACGAAATGGTTTTATGAATAGATATCACTGTTGATCAAGGCACGATGAATTAATAGTTGATTTTTTTTAATTCAATTGATCAGCAAAAGATTTATGGTGTATTTAGTTTATAATTATATAAAGTTCTTGAGTTTAAAAGACGATAAAACAAGATAAAATTCAACAACAGTGGCTCTTCTCTTGTATATTTTTTTTAATTCAATCGATCAGCAAAAGGTTCGTATATATTTTTAATCTCAATCAACTAAAGATTTTATTAAAGCTAGCCCAAAAGCAGGAGCATCTCCTCTTCTAATAAATCACTAACCCATTCTCCCACATTGCGCCACTTGTCACCACCACATTCATTCTCAGCCGGTTCGCGGATACACCTATCTACCCGAGATCCATTTTTTTAACCCGACACTTATACGGATCCAATATAATGTTTTAACCTAAAGTATCATTCCATTTTCACACGCCGCGCTCCACTCTCCTGCGATTCCAAACCCTAAATCTGTCGAGGTAATTATCCATCCCAGATCGTGAATACAATTCAATTATTCTTGTAGAAAATATGTTTTATGTCTGTATGATTACGGTTTTTTGGAAACTTGTGAAGAACTGCATCGAAAGTGGTTTAAAAATGTTGTGATACAAGCCAATTTCAACCGATTCGTGTCCCACAAGGTTGCGATTTTAGGGTTTTGTGTTTCATCAGGCCAAGATTCAAGCCACCATTCAAGTGATTTCCGTTCTAATCTGGGCCTTTGTAATCAAATGCAGAATGATTTAGGTTTGATTTCATAGATTTTCAGTTTAGATATGGGGCTTTGCAATTCTAATCTGGGCCAAGATTTAATAAATCTTATGAAACGAGACCTAATATAAGAATCCATTCAACAACTGGACAAAAAGATTTGGATGTAAAATGTTTGAGTTAGTTGGTTTTCTGGTTTGACACAAGAAATGACACATTCTAAATTTTTTAACGCGTTTTATATTATCTGGTTGATACTTAAGTTTTCGTTTCAGATTTGTTCATCATCATCTGTGGATTTTATCATTACCGGCGACTACGGTACGTACATTCGATATTTACACACAAAAACTATGTGTTCTAACTATATTTCACAAATCTCGAATTGGTCCACTTGCATCTCGCTCAATTTATCTTATCGCGCCTTTCATTATTGAAGTTATCGTTTGTACTGGTGCTCAGGTGCGATCAATTTTAACGATGACATTGAAATACATTGATTTAATTGACTTCAAAAGCTAAACAATCAATTAAACATCATTGGTATACCTTAACTACTACTTGGTTACTCAATGGGTCAAAACAGATTCTACCAAGTGACATTTTAATTATTTTTATAATAGTAATGCAAATTGACTCATTGGTGCATTTTCGTAGACCAATGATTCTATATGTATAAACGTTTTTTTTTTCTAAACCAAGCCGTTCTTGCTAAATGGGTCAAAAAGAGCTTGGGTGAAAGAAGCAGGTGTGCATAATGATGATCAAATACTGCGTTTTGTTGTTTTAAAATATTTGGTTTCCATAAGGTACAATTGTTATAATCAGTTTGATGATACATCCATTAAATTAGTAAATTTGAAAAGTTAGATTTTGATTATGATGTTAAACTACTTGATTTGCATCAACCACAAGATCCATTAGAATTTTGTACTTTTTAATACGAATTCACCTGCAACTTTTAAAGATTTAAGCCTCTTGTGATGGGGCAAATTGATTAATTGGGTTAGGTGTTAATTTAGGTTTTATATCTTTGCCTGCTTTTACCACTTTAATATATATTTGTGTGTAACTACAGATTGTAATTGTATGTTATAAAATTTTTAGGCATTCCTTAGTTGTTCATTATCGTTTGGTGCTAGGCATTCCTTAGTTTTGCTGCAGACTAATATATTTTTGTGTTGGTTTGTAAAAAAATAATCAGGTCGCTAATTTTATAATGATGTTGCAGGTAACGAAGTCATACAAGAACCACCAGAAGGATCAAGAGCTTAAAAAGAGACAATTTTAGGAGGATCACACTTGAAGCTGTCAAATGGGTCAACTAACTACATCCATTTAGTTCCACACTTTGGTTTGGTTTTTTTTTTACCGGACCATGGCATAAAAAGAGACAATCTAAGGAGGATCCGCACTTAGATTGTTATATTCTTATGGACAATTTTATGTCTTTGTAAAAATTCAATTTGTTTTTTTAAGAGTTTCTATTATGAAGGTCATTAGCCTGAACATTGCATGAATTTGTGTCAAATTGTTTAGAAGAAAGATTGTGTGCGAACATAGAGATTATATATGTAAATATAAACCAATTTACCAATATGGTTAATATGGTTCTTTATGCGTTGATGTAGAGGATTATGAAAAATGAAGCTGACAAAAGTAATAACCAAAGTAATGCAGTTTTTTTTAATAGAAATGAGAGTTCAAACTTCGGTGTGAATCATGGAAGCATGCACAATACAACTTAGGAGCAGGTTACTAAGATATGGGCGGTCAATTTTATAGTAGATATTGCAGCAAGACAACCTATGGCTGCAAATTTTAAATGAATGGCATAACCAATTTTGTTAACGGCCTCTTTTGAGTTTATATTAGCCAACATTTAACAATAACAAAGGCACACATACCTTATTTCAACTGCATATTTCAAGTGTATGACATTAAAAAAAAGTTGAAAAGGAACTTACTTTGTGTGGTAGCAAATATATTTATAAGATGGAAAGTTGATTCCCAAATGATATATTGTGTAGGTTTGAACTATTAACATTGAGTAGGTCAAGTTAGAATGGACAAAGTATTAAAACAATTTATTGGTTAATTAAGTGTTTTTAAATGACGGTTATTTTCGACATGTAATGAACGAAATGCCATATCTTATGCCGCATTATCAAAGTTAATTTTATAGCAATATTAGAACATATAATTATTTTTTACCATTTCATCCCGTGGGTACCCACGGGTGTTAACCTAGTTATATATATAAAAGATGGGGTTTTATAAGCAAACCGGTCGACTAAGTAATATTCATTTATCCATCTTTATTACCGATCCATAATTAAATAAAAAACTAAAAACATAATGCGTCACGTATTAAAAGATATAGCTATATTCAAATAAACTTAATAGTAAAAATGAGAACTAAGTTAAAGCGGTTAAAGACATAAATATGTTAAAATAAAATATGAGGTTCAAAGCTATAAATTGGCTAGGTCTGCAGTGGCTGAAATGACAATAAGCCAAAGTCGGGGGATCAAAATTGTATATATGTCAAAGTTAAGTTGAGATGTTAAAAATTATATTATTTGAAAGTTTAGGGTGAAGTTGGAAAATTAGGTGGGGGTCGCTTCAAAAGGTAAGTAAAACTACATAAAATTAGAAGGAATTCATCCAATTAACCAAACCCAATGGATAGCTTGATTGAAGAACCCAAATATCCAATCAAACAAATATCGTTAACGAAACACACCAAGCAACTTTGCTTGTAGCAAAAATATGGTCTGTTGCCTTCTCGCACAGAGGGCAAATCTAGGGTTATCAATATTGGGGAAGGTTCCCCTACAAAATAGATTTTACTTAAAAAGTGTGAGAAGCGATATTTAAACACATCAAATAGGTAAAACATACTCCGATTGAACTCATTTTGCGGCGTTAGAACCGCACTTGTCGTCAAACCCCCGTCGCCACGCACACAAAAACCTAAATCCCCCACCCTAAAAGCCTAAACCCCCCATCCCCTAAAAACCTAAATCTCACCCACCACCCAAAAACCTAAAACCCCCCACCCCCACCCCCAAAAACCTAAACCCCATCCACCCAACCCCTAAAAACCTAAACCCCTCACCCCCGCACCCCTAAAAAAACCTAAAATCTAAAACTAAACCCTAAAAGCTAAAACCTAAGGCAAAAACTAAATTTTAAAACTAAATCCTAAAAGTTAAACCTTAGAAGCTAATATGGTAAAGCTCGACGAGACAGTTCTAACGACGCTTGAACGAGCTCAAACGGAGTTCGTTTGACCCGGTTTTAATGTGATTTAAAATGCTTCTTACACTTTTTTAGGCAAAATCAATTTTATATTCGATCATTCCTCTATCAACCCCTTGGTCCACCAGTTACGGTCTATTTGGAAGACAATCCAACAATGCAAGGCGCCTCGCTAGAAGGGGGCATGTTTTCAATTAGCTCCCCAATACCTTTAACGGGGAAAAAAATCATATCATTCGCATCAAAGTCCCAAATAATCCACCTATCGATCTCTATTGGAACAATAATCAACGTACTTCAGCTCGCAAGAACTTCCAAAAATGAATTTGATTAAATAGTTCCATCTCAACATCATGTCACCTGTAATGTTATAGCCCCTTTAAGCATTTTTACACGTTTAATTTCTTCTCTACATATGATATATTTTTTAATTGGGAAATATATATATATATATATATATATATATATATATATATATATATATATAGGAGGAGGTTCATTTGAGAAGGCTCATATATTGCAAGAAGAAAAAGAAGAAACTTAAATCACTAAAAAAACTTATCAATAGTTTAATTTTTTAAATAAGTTCACTTCCTACATGCAAATGTGTAATGTATAAACTAAAAAAAATCATTACAATATTTTTTACGTATGTATTTTTAGCGTTTTTAATTTACCTACACATGTGTAGGTTATGTGACCTACACATGATTTCCACATGTGTAGGTTTAACAAATAAACGAAATTTATTCAATTTTATTTTTTAAATATTAAAATTAATGAATAAATATTGTATTCCTATCATTCTTTTGTATGTTAAAAACGTTTTTGGTTGAAAAAAATGAAAAATTTAGCTATTTCTTACACTTCTCGCAATATTTGGTCTTCTCAAAAGAACCCTCCCCTATATATATATATATATATATATATATATATATATATATATATATATATATATATATATATATATATATATATATCAAGTCTTGAGAGAGATATTAACACGTCAGGTTGTTTGAATATGATAAAAGAAACGTGAAGAATAATAGATGCACATGGAGGGCCTAGTTGGACGTCGACTAAACAACTTAGTGATGTTGATGGTTATGTTGTGTATACACGTTTCTTAAAATGTTTTCGTTTTAACCTTTAATGTTATTTTATTACGCTGAAAAGACATTAAAACCCAACTTAATTTAATAACCTTTTAATTTTTAAAGATAACGTCTACTCCTGGTCTTACATTTAGTTTAATTTAATTGGATTAATTGTAAACATGAAAAATGAGTTACAAAAACTTCACATTACGTACCCTCTTCGACTTTTAAAGCTTTCCATGAGATTTTTTTTCTTTTACGACATAAGAAATAAGTGTGCTTAATAAGTTCATACTAAGACTCTCTTTTACAATGATTGATTCAGAACCAAATATCAGGGGTATCCTATAATAAATTATTCGTTCAAGAGTATCATAATATATTTTTTTAGGGTATCCTGATACTTAAATCAGTAAGAAAAAATGTAACTTGATACTTAAACTGGTGAAAATTACACTTCGTAACTAAAGTTAAAGAGTATCCCAGAATACCCTTGGACTATTTATAGCTCTGTCCCTACTCTTTTAACAACTGTCCTTTTTAGTTCTTAGAAGCGGCTTAATAAGCATGTTATAATATTTTTCTTTTCACTCTTTCACGTGTATCGCTTTTTACTTACGACGCTAGCATATTATTACTTGCACGTCCATCGTTATTATTTTCACATGCACCATCACTACTTTTGTACCCATTTAAAACTAAAATTAAAAAAATTGCACATTGGTGTTTGTTGATTAACAGTCTATGTACACTCATTCATTTTAAGCATTAAATAATTACGTAATTTGTTCGCGTGACACCACAATTGGGTTTAGATGTCATATTTTGACATGTGCCATGCTCCGGTGGAAAAGACGGTAAGATCTTACTGTTGCGACTTAAACACACACTTTAGTTAAAAAAATCGTCTAAAGTATAAACATTTAAAATAACGGTCAAAATAAGGTGAAATCTATCTAATAAATTAGAGTTTTTAGGGGGTAATTTTTTAGGGGAAAACATAATTTGTTTTATAAAAGGAAGGTTGAGAGGGAAAATTGAGTAGGAGAGTTAATAAAGACAAAATTTTGTGATTAATAATAATTTATAAAATTATTTATAAGTTTTTAAATATAATAATTATAATTTTTTTAAAAAAAATTTATTCAACCCGTGTGTAACACACGGGTGTTAAACCTAGTCTATCTAATAAATCAAGGTTTTAGGGGGTAATTTTTTGGATGAGAATATTTGTTCTATAATAAGAAGTTTTGGTGGGAAATTGAATGAAAATTTTTACTATGTATGCATGAGTTGATAGAGTAAAATTTTTAAATATAAAATATTCACAAATGATTAAACATAATGGTTATAATTTCTTTATAATATTATTATTATTATTTAACCCGTGTGTAACACACGGGTATTAAACCTAGTATGAAAATATGTTAAAGCAGGAAACTAAACTTGTGAAACTGAAAACCACAAAAAGAAAGAGGGGTGGTGGACAGGTGGTCACCGATATCCTCTTTAATTCCGTGGTTAAGTAAAGTTATGTAACTCCAGTACATAATGACTTAAAAATGTATTTTGAACCAGTTCACTCATTTTGCAGGAATAGAAACATCCATAAAAAAGCCAAGGACTAGAATTGTATAAAAGAGCTCTATCACAAAGTAAAAAAATGATCATGTTGGAGATAGATAGTTTATGTTAAGTGTGCTCGAGTTAGTTTACTAAACCCAGCCTGTGAGTTGATAAAGTTCGAGTAAGATCAAGTTTGGTCAGATTCTCAATAGTTATTTGTATTATCATGATAGACCAAAATAAAAATGTACTCACAATTGCAAACCCGGTGTAGCAATCAAAATTTTTATTTATATAAATACATTTTAATAAAAGAGGTTTGGGATGCCACATGATATTCAATGAAGCCACTTATGGTCTCCAGTTCCAGCCAAAATAAGAAAAGAAAGAATTCACGCATGGGTCTTTTTTTTTTACCCGACGCAAGGATGATTCACCCCAGTAAATGGCCCAGACATATAAAAACCAAGTTCATTTTCTTTCTTCCTTTCGGTCGTCAATTTCATCGAACAAGAAAACCATCCTGACTCTTCTTCTTCATTTACGTATTAGTTCCTAATCGAATCCAAGGTAAGCGAAATCAACTACAATCATTAACAATTGTTTTCTCATCTTCTTCATTTAAAAACTTAAAATCGTTTTATGTAAATTTTTATTGTGATTGATTTTCCATATTGTCTTTGTTGCTAAAAGTATTCTTCAATTATGGTTTAGTATTTATCAAATTCTAGGAGTCCTAATGAATATTGTAATAGATCTTTGATTTTAATTTCAAATTATCCGAGAATCTCTCAAGGTACATCTTTTGCCTTATGTTTCTGAATATGTTAATTACCCCTTATTAAAATGATGATTTATTAATTGAATATATATTAATCCTTCCTTTTTAATATTTTCTCGATAAATAGCCCCTGAAAGACAAGGAATCAAGGGCAAAAGGGGAGCATAAGTGGACTTTTTGAAGAGTCATGGCCGTGACTAGAACACGGATGAGCTTCAACACTCTCAAGATTGGACCAGAAAAGATGAAGAAATAAAGAGTCACGCTCGTGGTCCCTATTAACAACACATGTGGGCCCTTAGCCACGCCTGTGGAGAAACCGAATTCAATTGTTCAAAAATTTGTCCTTTATGTTGGTTGAAAGTTTTAAGCCATGAATGTGGCGTCCTTAAGCCACGCTCGTGGCATCCTTGACCGCCTCAAATTTTTGCCTATAAATAGAGACCTTCACCACTTCATATAAAAGAACCATAACACAACCCCTTCACACCTATCCGTCCCAAGTTATCGAGAATCCCGTTGTTGAGCTCTCCTGCTATTCAAACAGCCAAGAGTAGTAAGCAAATCACTGTAATCACCCCTTAGAAGTTAGAAATCGAGTTCTTATGTTGTTCACAACTCTTCTCAAGAGTGTGATCATTTGTATGACCCTTATTGACCTTTAACTTTAATTAATGGGTGTATTGTTCTTCTTAACATCTTTGTGAGAACCACCTTCGCAGTGAGAGCATTGATATTATTTTCTTAGTTTTCATTATTATATCATTTCAAGTGTTGAGCAACTCTTAGAAGTTATGGAGGAACCGTATGTCTACGTACGAGGACCCATAATCGAATAAGTGGGGAAAGACATGTCTACAGTAGTATTAATTTGGTCACTAAAATAAAATAATACCTTGTTCTAGTCTTGATCATGTGATGCTTATCCACCCACATACCATTACTTGACGAGTGGTAGTACCTCTGAGGTGAGTCTCACATCTTAGGAGCCACCTATGTTGGGACCGATGTGATGACTCAAGTCAGAGGTTCTACAAAGACAATGTGCACGACTACTACCCTTGGATAAAATGATGCCTCGCCATAGGGTTGTGTGCGTATTTTGGATAACTAAAAGATGTTAATTCCCGTACTGTGTTCTTAAAGCCCATATTGTGAGCTTGGGTAACTTACATATACTCGCGTCATACTCGTGTCATTGTCCTCGTTGATTCATTAGTGTCAAGTTTAGTTTACACTTTGCATGAGGGGTTCTAGTTCTAGACTTATATCCAATTTGAATGGACATGTATTTATATATAACCATATAATATTGTTACATGTTTTAGCCCGGCCCAATTTGCCACCCTTTATTGATGTGTATCGAGTAAGTGTCTAATAAATCACTTGATACGAGTGTACCAGACTAGTAAAAACACTTTGTGACCCACTATATATCCATTAAATTTGAAACACTCAAACACCCATCAATATGTATTGGGCTAGATATAAAAGGTATACTTGGATTGGGCTTAGAATTAAAATAAAAAATATTTGGGCCGAAATTTAACACCAAGGCTAATTAGTATATAGCATGCAGCATGTGGAACAACTAATTTCATCAATGCATGAATGATGGATGATATAACTTATGTTTAGCTTAGCTATATATATATATATATATCCCGTGATGGGTAAATGTTTAATGAGCATGGGCAATGATGCTCATGTGGTAGAAGCATGATGTATGCATGTCAGATCGATGAATGTATATAGCAGCAGATGCAATGTACAGAGCGATCGAGTAAATTAAAGGACGAGATAGATAGGGAAAGAACCAAACACTTTATCTCTCAAACTTCCTTCTCAAGGTGGTATTTTGTAGGGCCCATCACGTGTTTTTGTGTACATAAATGCATCATGCACATCGATCTTTCCATTTATGGTAATTCACATGTTTGACGTAACTCATTTATACGGATTATTGGTTGCAGAAAAAACCAACATCCGATCGAGTATTTTAAAGTTTTGAGGGAACATGACATGATGGATACTTGTGATGTCTCTAAGTAGGCTTGTAATTTCTGAGATGGATACGATAATACGACACATCACGAAATTAATAGGTTTTGTGTTTGACCTTAACAGGTGTCGTGTCATTAACAGGTTAACACGATAAAGACACATTAGTTATCGTGTCTTAACAGGTTAAAGATCTGTTAACACGATATGTTACCTGTTAATATTTATTTAAAGGAAAAGTTAGTAGAATGAAGGTAGAGATGAGCTTTGATGTAGATAAATAGAAATATCAAAGACTCTTGTGGACTTTTAATCTCTTTTGCATATTCGTTTATCAAGTATTATTATAGTTAAATACTCTTTTTATGGACTTTTGTTGTTTTGTGGCTTAAAAGTTATCATGTGAAGTCATATCTAATATTTAAGAATTATGATTTTTTTTGGAAATTTTATTTTTAAAAAAATGAGATTTCGTGTAACATGTTTTTTATCGTGTTCGTGTTTAAAAAAATAACACGATAAGTTATTTGTGTTGTATTCGTGTTTGACAATATCATGTTCGTGCCTTATCGCATCGTGTCTAACACGATATGTCAGCCCTGGTCTAATAACCAACTCAAACAAATATATCACATCTTCAAGTTTAATTTGTGAAACTTGAGGAGATCCCACTAGTCTTTTATTAATGTGTATTCATCTTTTAGTTTGATTGTTTGAATGATCATCAATAGAGCACATTTGAACATTAAATATTATTGTGATGACAAGTTAGGACATGATTGTGTTTTATATATGTAATTATGTATATGTTATATTATTTATGTTTATACAAACTTAAAAATTTATCAAGAATTTCAAATATCATGTGAATAGAGAGGGGATATATAAATTAAGAATGTTGTACGTATAAGAATTACAAAGAACCTCACGCAAGAAGACATTTAGAGGTAGGCGGTAGGTGGACTAGATCTAGTTTGACCAAAACATATTTGTTTAATTAGTTTATCATATACTAGGTTATTACCCGCGTGTCACGCAGATGAAACAATAACAACAAAAATATTAATTTAAATTTAACTTTTAAATATTTAAAATTAAAATATACAAGTTCTTGTGACTTTTATTTTTAAATTAAACTATGTAATTTTAATTTTAAAATAGTTAAAATTAAAAAGTTACAAGTTTTAGACTTTTATTTATTAGAATAGATAGAGATATAAGATGTTCAAAAAACATTTCTCTCTCCCAGTACCATTTATAATATGAAACATGATGGAATTGTTGTTCTATTTGTAATCTTATCATCTTTATCTAAGATTATTAGTTTCATCCACCAACGACCCATCTTCTTCATAATCAGGTGGCGGAGAGGTGACAAAATTCAAGCAGAGCACTCCTACAACTGATTTCCCCTCAACTACTTGCCTCAAGCAATTACGTCCTAGGTTGCCCTGCTAGTTAACCCAGTTGAAATCCGCTTAGTAGTTCCTGAAATCAATATCCATCCATATTTAGTTTTGTACAATTATCACTTTCTGCAACGATCATAAACACACATAAAACAACAAAAGATCGGTGAGAACCGAAAGGAATAATCGGCTTCCTACTTGTTTGCAACACAACCTTCAAGTAAGCATGGCATGCGTTTATAAAGAAACCAAACAAAAACATACTAAAATTACAATCGTTTGAAAAGTTGTCCAAGTTGACACCATGAAATCAAAACCAGAATATATATAGGAGCATGTATTGTTTGTCTGTTTGGATGATAACCAACCATATTATGTTTGAAAAGTTGTCCAATTTAAACAAATGTTTCGTTTCGCTTTAAAAGTAAAACCACCATTTTTAGTTTGAAGAGCATTGTCCTGATGATTAACTGAAGATTGTGTTCAAAATGTTGATAAGACCATGGAAAAAGATGATTCAAACCAATTAATATTAGTAAAGCAACAAACAAAATCCATGGAATCAGTTGCAGTGCAAGTATTTTCTCAAAAAACAAACAGAACATTTTACAAAGCAACAAACAAAATCCATCGATTTGAAAAATAAGTCCAACAGCAAGGCGACATTTTTTATGATTGTAAAATTAAGCTCAACAGGATTGAAGTTAAGTTTTACACCCATTTTGGGATCTCGTTAATGAGCAAAAGATCAAAAAACAAAATAATGCCATAATTGAAACCTTTCATTGAAATGAGTGTAATGCAAGCACTGAAAAATGATGCGTATAAAATTAATCATGAGCCCTTGTGTGTTCTCACTGCAACCTATTTTAGTAAAGTTTGTTCCACATATTCTAATCATGTATGAAAAAACTTTTATCCTAACTCCAGCCTATTATAGTAAATTTCGTCTAATTGAACATTATTGTACTTCTTCTGCATATCATCTTTAGAAACTGAAAGATAAATTAGACACAATTGATATAATTAAAGACAAAACATTTGATATTGTCTTTTTTCGCTTTCATCTCGACTTAATCTTTGAAGATAATTTTACCAAAGAACCTGTCATAGGCCTACCCATATTTGAATATACTTATGACTGAAAAACATACACTTTTTTCAAATTGACACATGACAACCAAATGTTTTATATTAGTACAACTTAATATTGCAAATCTTTCCTAGCATTTGAATGGAGAAAACATGTTTGCTACTTTTGGGATACTATTAGCAGTTTTTCTTTTCAAGCGTTGTAGAAAAAATAAGAAAGTAAATCTTTAATTAAACTGTAGCTAAACAAATGAATATAAATTTGAGGAACATACTCAATTTCTAAAGATTGGCAACAACCTTCATGGCGCATGACAGTGCATTCCACATGAACACCAAGAGTTTAAGAGGCTTATTTTCCAGTTTTAAACATATTGGTCAAATGACAACAGTTTAATAAACACACATATAATAAAATAATGTTGAAAGACACAAGAATTTGCATAAATTGGTTTACCTTCTTCTCTTCAAACTTCTTTGGCCCAAATATGTTAAGCCTACCATTCCATTCATGATTCATCACTTGTCAATTCCTCTCATATACATTTTAACATTACAACGACCTCATTAAGTGGCGCAAACTTGTTCCTTCTACTCACTTTGTAAATATGATCACTTCCAAGTTCTGTCCATGATTATAGATCTAAAACACGTAAGAAAGCAAGTTCTTAGAATAGTTTCACACTTTCACATTAAATACAAGAAAAAATGATAAAAGCTCTCCTTTGTGTGGTAATCCAACTGTAATTTTTTTTAACTGAGTCAAAATGTCTGCAAAACTCAAAGAGAGAAAATACTTTTTGTTCAATAAAATTCAGGTTTAGCTACAAATATTTCACACATTTTCAACACATCAACAAACGTGGAATGCATACATTCATATATAAAAACAAAAAAAATAGTTTAAATAACAATCTTAAGTAAAAAAATGGAAAATAGACAGCATATGTTCAACATTCAGAGCTTCAACATCTAGACCCTAGATTTTTCACTAAAACATATTTGTTGGAACCCCTTCATCCAAAAGGAATACATGTGAGTAACTTTAACCCTAAAAATAACTTAATAGCAGATATATTTGAGATTGTTAAAAAACCATGAGGATCAACGATCCAAGGATTTTCAATCATGAATTAAAATATACCTTGAGAACTTTGAGTAAGAAAACTTTTAGGTTGTTCCCCTTATCTGCAAAGAATGCAACAATCGGCGAAGATCGAGACGAAGAAGACGAGTGAAGTAAGAGTCAGGAAAGATGGAGACGATTAGCTAATAGGTGAAGTATAAGACGACGGTTGAAGAAGGAAGGGTGAGAAGAAGGTGGAAGTGTGGTTAGGGTTTCAGATCTGAAAACTGATGAAGTTTGGTTTTGCGGCATTAGGCGGGTCACAAATACGGATACCCAAAAAATGGATCCGTGAGAAATGGAGCCTAATTGAGTCAGGCGGGAAATTGATAAAATGGAGAGGTGTGATACTGCCACGTGGCAATTGAGATACCTTTTTATTATAGTAGATATATATATATATCATATCCTAGCTAGCTAGCTAATTTGTTGTTCCTTTTTCAATTTGGATAGGTAGCACTTAATTTGATTCCCTTTGGTGTGGCATGATCCTTCATTCATCAACAATTCAATCATTCTACCCTTATTTCGGAAGCAACTTCTCTCTCTCTCTCTCCATATATATTTGTGTATAATATTGAATAGAAAATGAGAAAATGAGGTGAATAGTTTTTTAATGCAAAAGTTTTTAGAAATAAAACTATCTAAGAAATAATGCTAAAGAGGAAAAGAATACAACAAGATAATATTTTAGTAAACATATCACAATCTAGATCACCATGACAATTGAAATTAACCCAATTGTTCTGCTCTACTTAAAGGTCAAACCGATAGATTTAAATCTTTAAAAAGAATTGGGATTATAGAGCGCTCACGCATTGCGTGAGCATTTGTATACTATTTATTAGTGGTTTAGATTGAAAAATTCTCATGATCACAACCGTTAAAATCATGCACGGGCAAAAATCAACAAAAAAAACACATGTCACTCAATTTCATACAAAGGCAAACAAATAAACCAAAACATCCAAACCATCGATACATTTCTATTTTCCAAAACCTTATTTCATCAAACAAAATTACCAAAATGTCCCTAAGACACTATTCATTAAGCTTGTAAATTAATATAATAATAATAAGTATATATAATATAATAATTTAAGAAAATGTTGTTTATATTTGAATACGGCCATGTTTCTCATCTTACTTAAACACCAAAACCTAACAAGAACGATTGCTTGAACTGCCGATTTCATAGGTTGAGATTGAATCAATAAACAAATGAGAAGATCTTTGATACTAAAAGTATATATAAGGGAACGACTACACCATGAACATAGTAGCATAATAGCAAGAAATGAAAAAGTGATCAGGATCTTGAGTTAACTAAAGACTAAGAGGACAACGATTTGATTGTAAATCCACGTTCTTCTGAATCAACTGCAATAAGGTGAGAATAGAGGATCAAGTTCCTAATAAATTTTACTGAAAATTAACCTTTCGAATCAGCCGACCATATCTATGAATTATTCCTTTCAATAATTAAGTTGGTTTATATCTAGAAAGATAATCTCTCATTAATGCACATATATGCATATATGCAGGAACCCAATGAAACACACACATATGTGTTTTCTTTACTTTTTTATTTTTATTTAAACTTTTTTTCTTTTGTTTTTATTAATGTGTCATACTATATTGGCAATAAAGTCACAAACGTCTCGTCTTACGTAATCATTATGCGAGCATCATATGTTAATGTGATCATCGTAATAAGGGACACCATTTGTTTTTATTAACTTGTAATACTTTATTTTTAAACTAGGTTGTTACCCGTGTATTAACACGACTATAAACTTGACATGATATGTAATAAAAAATGATAATGTGATATTTTAATTATATTCAACTTGTTTTTAAAATATGATTGATGTTGCATTGATATATAAGAGTAATAACGTTTTTTAAATTATATTATAAAATAATTGTTTTATTAATGTTCGGGTAAAGAGTTATTAGTATATTAGAAGTCAATTAAAATATAATTTCTATCATTCAAAAAAACAAACAAAAAAGAAAAAACTCTATATAAATATCTAATTCAATTTCATTATTTAGTTGAAATCTAAGAAAACATTATTATGATTTATATATACATAAATAATTTATGTCACTTAGATGGATATCATAGTTGAATGTTAAGTGAAGAGTTATTTACTTCTTTATAACTATAGGGAGATAACTGTGTTAATGTTTGTATAAAGAGTTGGTATGTTAAAAGTCAATTAGAATATAACTTCAAATATTTAAAAAGGAAAAAAATGATAAATATTTAATTCAATTTCATTATTTAGTATAATCTAATCAATACATTATTTTGATTTATTATGTACATAAATATGTTTCATAACTTATAATACTTAGCTGAATAACTTAAGTAAATAACACTTTGTCTAATTTAGTTATGTATCAAATAGTTATATGTATCAAATCGAAATTGACTAAATATTTTACCCTCTAATCCACACCAAAGTTGTGGATTAGAAAGGATATTTCTTTTATGTTGTTTAAAATAGTCTTATTTACTATGTTATGCTAAAACATATGTAATAAGACGTCTTACGACTTAAATTGATCTACTCACCCAAGAGGCTAACTATAAGGAGTTGCTAATTAGGTTAGGGATGTTTAGTTGATCAATCACCACTAATTCATCCAACAACATAATTTTATTTCGCTAATCCACAATTACAAATTAATTAAACCCCTTTACAAAAGTAGGAGTTTATTGATCCACAATGCTTAAGATATAAATACCCCCCCCCCCCCCCCTCCTTCCCAAAAATGAATAAAAACTTTACTAAATCCTCAAAATAATTATCAAACCCTCCTCAAATCTAATTCACCATCACAATAAGTTCATAATGTCATTTCTATCACTTAAGCAACTCCATTGAACCCACCATATGAGCAGCAGAGTCACCACAGGCTCTAAACACATGATAATTATTATTATTATTATGATGATGGCCCATAATACTGGTACTTGCAGCTGCAGCAGCCTGTTCCAATGACTCGACTTGTTTCTTCAAAAACTTCATATAATGAACAGCTTCATCCAACATTGAAGCCGTATCCATCTTAGTTCCACCCGGTACTAATCTTTGCAATATCCTAATCCGCTCACTAATCCTCTCCCTCCGGTGCCTAGCCGCCACGCTTTGCGGATCCTTTGATATCCTCACATTCCGTCTTTTTGGCGGCTTTACAGATTCCGGATCAATCTGAACCGGCTGTAAAGCCGCCATTCGGAATATCATCTCCCTCATTGCTTCCACGGAGTCTGGCTTCTGCTGAAGCCAGCTCGCCCGTGGGAAGCAGTGATCCGGGGAGATGGGATATTGCGGTGCCGGAATTGGCACCGGTTCTAGGGAAGGGTATAGATTAGGTTGTTGTGGTGATGCACGGTGGTTGGTGGAGAAGTTTAAATCCATGATTGATGAATCGGAGAGATGTTGAAATGGGTGTGAAAATGGATCAGGGAGCTTGTCAAGCTCGATCATGGTTGACATCATGTCCATAAGATCGATGATATGATAAAGATTAGGTTTGCGATAAAGAGATAAATGGAACAGTGGGAATTGAAATAATATATCAAGTGGAGAGTGGAAGGGTATATATATATAGCTATTTCACCGCTAGATATTTTAATGTTTTTTTTTTCATTGGAAAACATTTTTTTTCCAATTGTGGTGTACTGGTGTAGTTATTGTGTTTGATGTATAAAAATAGAATTGATTTGGTCGGTGTAGAAACGTGTGAGAGGAAATGAAGTAAAAGATTAAGAAGTTCGTGAATATGTGATAAATCATGTTGAAGATATATAAAATGGATTAAATATGGGATTGCTGGAAATTTGTTTTTAGAACGTAAAACATTCATAAATGCAAGGGCGCACCCTCATAGAGACCAACCGGGGGCGTCGGTCCTTGCGCGTTTGTTGTTCCGAAGTACTGTTTTTTACCCTGATACCTTAAATTTATATATATGTTTTGATCTCGCCCCGTGAAAAAAATTAAATGTGTTATATATATATATTGAGCTCGCGACTCACCCCGTACTGAAAATGTTCAGGATCCATCACCGTAGAAATGTATGTTATCTTGAACAATTAGAGTGGTTATTGTAAGGATATATCCAAGAGTATTTTTTTCACAACATGATCGATTATCTTTATTTCAAGTTGATAGAATATTCTTAATTTAGAATTTGTATGTATATAACAAATTAATGGAAAATGACAAGGTTTAGGAGAGTTGAATTAATACTATGAACCTGAAAATACCGGATGTCACGAATACTGTTGTAGTGCTCAATTGTAGGGTATGAAGAAAAATTGAGAATAATCGTTATATCTATCTCATTGGAAAAACACGATAGAATTTATGTATATTACGAATCTATATACTATTCGACTTTGGTCCCCTGACAAATTAATACAATGAAGAGTTCAACTTAAGGAGATTTGAGGTCGAAATATCCGAGCATTAGAGTTTTACATGGTTTGATTAAAGGTTCCTACCATAGGTCCCCTAGCTAAGACGGTTGGAAGCTTCGTCTTCGTCTTCGAACTCGGTCGTTCCACTTCATTTGAGTCCAACAGTCCTTTAGTTCTACCAACAAATGTTCTAAAACGTGTTTTCCTTGGGGAGGGGATGTTTTTAGCACTATTAAGACGGTTTGAACGTGAAAACTCATGGGTCTCTTTTGGCATAAGTGGAGAGGCACTTTCAAAGGGAATCATGCATTGGAGTTCAATGTCTTCAAAGGTGAACTTCTTCTACAATGCGCGCAAACGTTGGTTGTTGTGAGACGGGATCATGGGAGGAGTGTAAATGCCTAGAAAATCCGACACGAACCAATGGTATAATAACATGTAGTGTCATTAACTATGCACCATTTAGGGCACATAGCTGGGATGAAGTCTTTAATTTTACGTAGCAAGACATCTTCAATCTTACCTTAAGATGTTCGTATATGCGGTCTTCGATCTGATCAGATGACGCAAATGCATGATTCTTAACTAGCTTCTAACTTATAACTATGGTTGTTCAAGACCGGTGGCGAGCTGGGGTACGTGCATGAGCTAGAGTTTGGGTCAGCTAGGTTTGGTTTTTTATGCAATTAGTCATTTTCGTTTTATGCGTTTATTATAAATCTTTGCATGTACGTTGTTGTCGGTTTTGCACTTAATTTTGAGCTTTATATGCTTGATCATTGTCGGTTGTAGATGCCATTGACTTTGATCTTCATTCTTTATATGCACCAGGCCAGTGTGTAAGAAAATGTTAGTGATATATATATGATCGATCATGCTCAGTTGACAACTTAACATATGGCATATATAATATTTCAATCATAATCAAAAGAAGGGATATATATGATCCATTGTTCCTAAATCTTATATATGATTAGCATTTAAGCTTTTGTTATATATCCCAACATCGATCACGTACTCATTCTTGATAACTCTTTATTCATTAATTATTGATGCTTTAGATCAATGCATGAATGGTTTTAAATTTTTATAAAATATAGGCCTTATAATTGTTATAAAACCGGCCACCATGTATATATTCTTTCGATCGATCAGCAGTTGATCTCACGTCCACCTTCTTGGAATTTTGATAGTGAATGGGTCATATTCCTAGGAGATCTTACTTGTTTGCAGCAACGCCGGCCACAAAGAGCACGGATCATGTACGTTCTAGGTGAATGTTAGGTTGTGGCCGGGCCCGAATGCTTCACGGCTTCTAAGTGGCTGGTTATCCTTTTAACATCTGCGTTATTGGCTCAATGGATGTTTTAGTGGCCTTCAATTCACTGCTTCCACTCAATACAAGAAAAAGGTTTTTTTACGACGCAACTTTTCGTCGCAAAAAACTAGCTTTACGTCGCAAAATATTAATTGCGACGAACATTTCGTCGTGAAACCGTTGCCGTAATAACGTTGTCGCAATAACTTATTAAAGTTAAAGCTATCAATTTCAAAAAAAAAATCCAAAACTAAATTTGTCTTGTTTTTTGTGACAATAAAATCGTCGCAATAGCTTAGTTTGACTTTTGAAGTCAATTATGTTATATTAACAAATAAAGAAAATCAAAAAACAAATATATAATTTTTTTGCGACGATTTTTCGTCGCAATAACTTTATTTGACTTTCAAAGTCAACTCTGTTATATAAAAGAAAATCAAAAAACTTGCCTTTTTTGTCGTTTTGTGGTATTTTTGCGACGATTATTAAGAAGGTCCTTATTCAAGTCATGTACGTGATGTACATGATGGGTCTTTGTGTGACGGTTCCGGAACTATATATATCATGTTTCATCATAAGAAGCAGTGGAAAGAAACGATCTGCTAGC
Source organism: Tagetes erecta (assembly GCA_030867185.1). Lineage (NCBI taxonomy): Eukaryota > Viridiplantae > Streptophyta > Magnoliopsida > Asterales > Asteraceae > Tagetes > Tagetes erecta. The sequence goes on from CM061487.1 coordinate 96,526,939, forward strand.
TTGGAAAATTAATCTTGTTAGTTTTCTTTTGTTAGTTAATTTGCTAATTAATCGAAGCATGCAGTAACGTACTGTACGTAACATCAATTGATCAATGGACTAATTACAAAAACGCGCTAGCTCATGTGGTCATGTTTACAGCATAATCAAAACAATATAGGTCAATTGATACATATTAAAAAAAATGATAATGATTATACGACAAACTAATTTAAAGTTGCGTTATTATAATTTTATAATAGCATTTGTTAATCCATATCTCAAATTTAACGACACACGTGCACAAATATGCTGACACCATCATACTAACATTCTTCTCTTCTTCTCGTAATGTATTTATATTTCCTACAATATATTATATTTGCTATTCTATCTAATCATTTTGTTACACCTTTAAAAATTGTATGGGTATTTACAGGGGTAAGAAAGTTCAATTCCTCAACCAACTTTCACATATATCGATGGCCTTTCGGTCCACTGACAGTGTTGATATAGTGAAAAACTCTGTGACAGATCACAAGTTCTAATTAACCCCACTAGTACTAAAATCTTGTGGTCATTAACAGAGTTTCTTATCGAACTCTCTAGACATATGCTAGTCAGTGGGCTTTGCGAGCTAGTCAGCGTCATCTTCAAACGGTAAATTAACGATTGACGGTTAAACATATATATTTGGAAAATGAGGAGGCATGCCGTTAAAAGAAACGATGACCTGGCTTAAAATACATGTACTTAAAAATATTTTAGTATGATGTACGTACATTAGACCTAGTAAACTAATAAAGATGCAAGCATAAAATTCAATTCTCCTGAAAAACCTTGGTAAAATTTTTTACATGTTTTCACATCAACAAAAGATTGTAATCAAGGTAAGTATGTAATTACTAATTAGAGGCGCACTTAGGAGTGGGCAAGAAGAAGTTTATATAGTTCATCAATACACTAAAATTTTTATATGTTTTCAGGTCATCAGTACACTAAAATTGTATTAAACTATTTTTTATACGAAGTAAAATAAGAAGTTGTTTTTTATCGTATCAACCTTAAAAAATATTACAAAACAACAACAACAACAACAACAATAATAATAATAATAATAATAATAATAATAATAATAATAATAATATAATAAATAAATTAGTTTTGCAAGCAAAGGAATAGTACCTTTCTATAAATAAGCATTTTTTTCTATTAATAATATATATCCTTATCTTATTATGATCGTATCAGCAAAAGTGGCACTTAACTTTAAAAAGGAAAAAAATCATTGGAAAATAGTGATCCGTTTGGGTGCATGAACCTGAACGGAAAAACCAAAAAAGAAATTGTTAGATTTGTGAAAGTATTTAGTTACGGAAAGCTTTAATAAAACCCCACTGTCACATGACATGTGTCAGGATGAGCAACTCTTACAGAAGTGGGCCAGCCCATTGTTTTAATTGGCCCATTAACAAACAATGATACCCGTTTTAAGGCACACTCATCGAGGTAAAGTGGTCCTACATTCCATCCAATTCAAAAATACGATAATTTTAGAACGTGTCGACGTCTTCATGATAAAATCAGCTGTCTTTAAAAACTAATCATATACTATATATGATACGTGCTTATAAGGTTACTAAAATTTTTTTATAGAAAAAATTGTCTGACGTAAAAAAAGTTGGCAGTCATACAACTAAAAACAAAAGTCGTCAAACAATAATTGTCTGACTACAAACAAAAGTCATCCCCTTTGATTTTTTGTTATAAAAGTGTCTATTTTTATTTGTAGTCGGACGACTTTAAAAAACGAATATTTTAAAAACAAATAGTAAAAAAAACATTTTAATGCAAAATCCAATCGTAACGGAGATTTTAAGAATTTCCTGTTATATAAGGTTAAACATGTGGTCCAATTGGGCCAAACGTACATGCTTTCCTTTTCAAAAGTTTTTATTTAGAAAAGTTACTTGCAAGCTACTGCTATAACTAACCTTGACAGTTAACCCCACATTCCTGTAACTCCATTTCCAATGCTAAACTGAAATAAACATCAAAGATTGATTCGAGCCACTTGAGTCGTATCTTGTGTAATTGGTTGTGGTGTTGATTAATGAGCAGATTTAAAATATATTTAAGTTCGTCCTTTAAAAAGTTAGGGATAAGACAGGGACAACACCGCAACCCCATGTCATGAAGTTGAGAATTGTAAATGTTGGGCGACTTTGAGGTTCATTAAGCGTTCAAAATGATGTGATGCAACCGTTAGGGTAGCAAAGGGTTTAAATGAGGTGACGATTTTTAATTAGGTAGTGTTAAGGGTTCTAGTGGGTTGAGAAAGAAGTGTCGCCTCCACTCATATTAGTCAGCTGACAACATAATTGGATCTTCTCACCGAATGCTCCTAACACAAGTATGTTATCAATGGACCACTAACTCTATTAACGGATAACTGATATATATCCACAACCAAAATTTAGAGCGTCACCACAAGGGTGTTTTATATGTTTGTGGGTTCCAAGGATGATTATGAAGGATGAGTGTTTTTACTATGTAACATGCAAGTTTTTTTATATATGTTTTTTTTTGTGTTTTTAGTGTTGCTCTAATTAAGAGTTAAATCATACAAAGTGTGTGTTCTGATATAAGTTTCCTAAAATACCACAACTTTGACAACATATCATAACTAGCCCACAATTTAAACAATACTACTATTTTAATCTTACTTTGACATATCATAATTGACCCCCCAATGTTATCATATTTTTTTACCTCAATTGATCCCTAACTTTGACAATACTACCACTTAACCCCTAACTTTATTAACCGTTATTTATCTTTACGACATTGCACCATACCTACGTAAATGTCATGTTCAACGTGCGAGATATTATAAAACAATTGCTAAATATTTAAGACCCACTTTCCGAATCACGTGTCACCTAGTTTAAGTTAACACTCAGCTTTTGTTCATTAAATCATTCTTCAAACAACATTTATTAACAATAATAATATATTGGTTGCATATAGTGATGCTAAAAGGGTGAACGTGTTCCTTCGGTATAGCCAATTAAATATTGAAAACTAGATGATGTCACAAAGGCACCATATATAACAAGCCAAACAATAAAAAATAATAAAAACATATTAATTTGATGTTTACACTTTACATCCATAGAAAAGGATCCTCGGGATTTTGTATTACATTCATAGAACCGGATGTAGTGATATCGATATCACATATATTAATTTGTATGTGTGCATTTTGCTATCTATTATTTTGAATATTTATTTATTTATTTAATATAAAAGGATAAAAACCAAACATGCATGTTTTTATAGTACGTATATAAGTGTAAATTCATGTATACAAACTGGCATGCATATATATATATATGCATGTGTCCAAGTTTTATAATCGGAAATACATATACATAGAAGTTTAAGTTTTGTAAGCAACTTATTACCCGGCCTCATATGATTACGACACGTACGTTAATACAGGTGATACGATCGAGTGTTGTACATTGTTACGTATATCATTATCATAAACAAAGCATGCATGATTACGTAAATAACTAAGTTTGCATGACACTGAATATAATTATTATATGACTATATGAGATGATGTGACTTGTCATATATTGTAAAACTATAGACGCAAAAAACTGCTTTGAGTACTAATTAAGCTAGATCAGTAATGAAATAAGAGAGACAAACACGTAGCAATATAATCATAACAGCAAAATAATACATAAATTAACCTAGCTACATCTTTTTTTTTAACGGCAAAGTGGAATTCATTACTAATAAAAGAACAATCAGGTACAAATCAAAAGGGCAAAAGCAAATACAAGTATGGTTTATTACATATTATACGCTAAAAGAACTCCATTTTTCCCAATCAGGGGCGTCTCAATAACTTTGGTGGCCTAAGGCAAACAAAATATTTGAGGCTTTTTTTGTAACTTCTTAGTTTTTCTAACAGTAATTTGGATTATTGACGAGTCTATCAGATTATCTTCACTCCCTCATCACCTCCGTCACAAAAACTAACTTATATAAGAAAATCTTCTGGCTCAGCCTGAAAATCCATTTTTCTTTAATTCATAATGAAACTTAATCCAAGACCTTTACATTTTATAAGATCTTAGTTACATAATTTAATCGGTTGAACTGAAGGTCATTAATAATTTTTTAGTTGAGTTGTTTTCTACTTTTATGTTAATAAATACAAATAAAAAATATTAAAGTTAACTGCATATAAAAAAAGAGTACATTTTATGATAAATGACATCATCTTCTTTATAAAAGTATCACATTTATTTCTTATCTTTTGTGTTTGCATATGTATTAGTATAAGTTAAAACAAGAGAATTTAAGAAATTAGCTTACTACATATAATTTCTCCTATCTACTATCCTCTTTATTTGTTAAAAGAAATAAAATATGAGGAGTATAGTGCGATTCGAACTAGTGGGCTCAATCTTCAACAAGGAAGCTATTACCAACAGACTACAATGCATTTGTTGTAAGTGTATTCATATCTTGTAATATATATTGACCTATTAATACATTTTTTCCCTAAAATGTGGCCTATAAAAATTTGTGGCCTTAGGCAATTGCCTAATTTAATATATGATAGAGCCGCCTCTGTTCCCAATCAATGTCATGGCTTTTTGACCTATTTTTTATCCACAAGTATGATATAGTTTTTATGCAACCCATCGTAGCCATGATCGAAGGACGAGACCCATAAAAGATAAGTTCGTTTCTTTGTTTCCATACACACCATATGGCTGTGTATACTACGGCTTGTATAATTTTTTTCTTCCTTTTGTCATTTGTTGCGAGCTCGTGGATCTTCATCAAGTCTTCAAAGGAGAAAGCAAATATAGGTACAATTTTTACCATGTGCTAATCACAGACCAGATTGTGTTTATAAAGCTACATGATGTGAAGACATGGTCGAACGTCTCAGTTTGCTCACCACAACATGGGCATGATGAGTTTTGGATCAGCACCCCACGTTTGGAGAGAGCTTCACGAGTTGGGATCCTATCCATATTTGCTCTCCAGATTAGTGTGTTAACTTTTGAGGGCACCCAGTTGTTCCAGTCGATCTTCTTGATTGTTGTTTGTAGAACTTGATTGTCGAGTTTTTCGCGGATGAACTTTACAATACCTTCTCCGTCAATGATGTCACCCCATGTCCATCTATCTTTCCTGTTTTTATGCCATTGTTTAGATTTAATCAATTGTATGCAGTCATTAAGGTCTTCCTTTTCACTATCGGATAATTCTTGACACTAGCTTCCATCTCCATCTCCATGAGTAACTACCGTTGTTTATTGTTATTCGATCTTTAACCATGCAGTCTTTTACCACCTCCTGATCAAATAGCGCCGGGAAAATAGAGCAAAGTGGGTTGTCATGTATCCATGGATCGAGCCAAAATGATGTTGTTCCACCATCACCAATATCCACCTGCATGAAAACGGAAGGATTTAAATTTAGAATTGACAATTCACTACTTACCTTACATATGCTTTTCCAAGTTCCAGGGATATCTTTCTTTAGAGGTGGCTGAATCCATGGCGATTGTCTTTTATGGTGGATGGCAAGGATTACTTTGCGCCATAGAGCAGACTTCTCAGTTTTAAACCTCCATGTCCATTTTGCAAGAAGTGCCATATTAGCATTTTGAAGGGAACCGATTCCTAGACCACCATTTTCTTTAGATTTAATAACAGTCTCCCAGTTTACCCAATTGATTCTTCTAGATGTTACATCACCACTCCAAAGGAAATTGCGCCGAATTTTTTCGAGTTCATCAATTATTTTCTTGGGGGCCTTAAAAATGGAGAAGAAATAAAGGGGAAGACTCGATAAGACTGATTTTATTAGTGTGGCCCTTCCACCTATTGAGAGTGTTTTCCCCTTCCAAAGTGCTAGTTTTCTCTTGAAATTTTCAATTACCGGGTCCCATAGCTTGATCCTATTCATATTACCGCCAATCGGTACACCAAGATAAGAGAATGGAAAGGAACCATGATTACATCCAAACTCTCTCGCCATGGTAGCTACTTGTGTTTCTTCGATCCCTACACCATACAGGTTACTCTTTGCAATATTCATTTTAAGACCTGAAATCATGTAAAAACATCGCATAATACGAGCTATATTTTTTGCATTTGTATTCGACCATTGACCTAGCTACATCTCGTTGTCATTCTGACCATTACATTCGATGTATTTAAATCTATATCTATCGATTTGTGAATTAATTTGTCGCTTGATTTCAGATGATAAGGGCTTTTATTTTTATTTTTTTTTCTTGTATTTGAAATTTTTTATTAGCGACAATTATTATTACCCAGTGTTTTGAAAACCGTACTGGACCGGCCGGTTGAACCAGGAACCGGGCATGGAACCGGTCCGGTTTAAGGGTTTGAACCGCTCTAGTCGTGAACCGGCAGGTCGCAACGGTCCGACCGGTAAAACGAAAACCGGGCGGTTGAACCGGTAGAAAATAGGATGGACCGGAAATTTTTAAAATTATTCTATATTATATGTATTTATATTTAAAAATCATCCGGTCCTTTAATCCGGTTCGATCGATCCGACCGGTCGGACCGTTGGACCGGTAAGGAGACCGGTTTGTTGTCCGGTCCGGTTCTGAAAACATTGTTATTACCAAACATGGACACTGGAAATTAGCTAAGACAAACAACACTTTACACTAGATAGATCTATACATGGATGAAGTTAGCAGTTCGCTATCAGTTTTTGAGACAAGCATAGTTTTCGCTATTTAGTCTTAATATTGTAGCCAAATGAAAGTAACGACAAATTTTCTAAAAGATCCTATTATGGTTAAAACAAAAGTTCGTAGTAACATTATTTTTGACAATATTGCGACAATTTTATTTACAAAATTGCAACAAAACTAAGTTGTCACAACATTTGATACAACTTAGCCACAAAATCATTTTTTATAACTTACTTATACATTTTAGTTTTCGACAAAATAACAATGAATTGTGGTTGTTTTGTCGGGAACTGTGGGATAAATTTAGGTCTTTATTATTTTATTATTAATTGTCATAAAGTTATCACAAATATTGAGTTGTCAAAAACATTACTATTTTAGTAGTGAATAAGGGCCTAGTGGCGCCACCGCCATGCACTTTTTTTGTTCGTACAGATTTTTTTCATAGAGTTTCAAAAAAATTGTTCGATAGCTTGAGAAATTAGCCTCGATCCTGCATTTTTGTATAAAGTTTTTATAGCTTAAATCGACATACGAACGCAAAAAAAAAATTGTTTATTAAGTTATCCTAAATCCGTACGGATTCAATCATTAACTTATACTAGTTATTTAATCATTTTATAATTTTATATTTTTATAGTTTTAATGTATAACACAATTATAAATTTATAATGGACAAAATACCCATCAATTCATTTGATAATGTAAAACTCGCAAACATTTGCTCAATTGTCAATTCTACGCCACTTGTTTATCGGACCAAACGCCAATTGATATATACATCAACTTAGCTATACCATCGAGTCGTACAATGCGACGGTTGGATCTCGGATATACTACTTCGTCTTACACGATAAAAAAAAATTTTAATTTCTCGTACGTTACGGAGTAAGGCCGTAATGTGTCAAATGTTAAAGAGAGATATATCAAAAGTTAGAGATCAAAATGATAACTAAGTTAAAGTCAGAGAGTACAATATCAAAGTCATAAATTTGTCAAAGTAGAGTAGAGTGTTATAACCGTACGAATCTATCACACCCATTACGTCACCCCTAAAGTAATAACTTGTTTTTTTAAATTACTTTGACGACTTTATACTGTAATGTACGAAACATGATACCATATTTGAAGATTAGACTAAACCAACCAAAGACTAATTTCTTATAATACTAAAGACTCAACCATCTCATCCCTCATCGCGACAAAAACGTGAGTTTCCTCTTATTTTGCAAAGCACTTTCATCAGTCCAATTTCCATGTATTTCTATCTTTTCACTTCTCACAAGTCACATCAACCAAAACCCATGATTAGTAATGAAGAGACATCCTTTTAATCGGACAAAGACCAAATGTATTAGGCCCAATCCCTATGATCCTATCAATGATGACAAACCCAAGATGAAGATTAGACTAAACCAGAGAAGGACCAATTTCTATTATGATAAGATGGAAATATAATCATGTAATACCAATCTTAGCGGGAGGGAGTCCATCTTTTCCGTCCTTACAAGTGATGAGTGTTTGAAAATCGGACTAGCAGATCAGAACAAAAATTGGTGATTGAACCGAAAACTAGATTGTTGAACTAAAAACAAAGATTTTGGGATGAAATTCGGTCCGACGGTAGACCAGTAGGGAAACTGGTTTGACGTCGGTCCAATTACAAAAAGATAATGTCGGTGGTCTTACCATCAGCTGTCACGTGGGCAATTTAAGTTTTTATTTCTTCTTTTTTTAAGTTTTGATATTTTCTATAGATATATACTTTTTTTTCAAGATCCATCTAGACCAACTGGTTTCAGACTCAAGTGGGTTAACTAGGTGGCTAGGGTTCGAGTCCAATCATCTGTTGATTTTGTGTAGATTTTTAATTGTTTTTATCTTTTCTTTTATTTTTTTTCCACATTTTAAACTTATGTACCCCAACTCAACTTTGACAAGGTTACAAATTTGACTTCCCCCTGTACCTTAACATATTTTCGACTTTGTTTTAGTTATCATTTTAACATTTAAGTTTGGATTATATCTTTGTCTTTTAATATATCACGCATTATGCTTTTATATTGTAACATATGTGACATTAAAGTTTTTTATCAATAATCCATGTGATAAAGTGGACCAATCGTTATCAACGAAATTAGTTCTTCTGTGAATTGCAATTTCCAAATTTGCAATGGACCAATGGGCAATGGTTACGATTGTTGGGCCAACTTAGCAAGCTAAAGTGCTAAACTAAAATTGGTTGTATACTTGGATCTTATTTTAAGTAGCCCAATCGACCTGTTTCAACCTAAAATTGGTTGTATGCTTGGATCTTATCTTAAACTAAAACTGGGCCTGTTTCAAGTCCACTAGATTAACTTATTTTTATTCTTAAAGGCATTACAATTTACACGTGTAACATATTTGTTAAATAAACTAAAACAAACAAACATATATAATTGGTTATAATCCTTAGTTTAAAATTTAACACATGTATGTTATGCTAATCTAATATTTCTTATTCAAAAAAATTGCTCCCAATTTTTTATTGACAACGTTTTCCATGATTGATTTTAAATTAAGCTACACTTTCTCAAAAAGTAACGTAATTTCCAAAAAATGTGATAAATTCAGCACACCCTAATAAATTAAATTTATACAAGACGAATGTCACCAAAATTTCAGAATTGTAAGTTCAAGTGGGAATATCTTACTAAGATGCTTCAACCTCTTTTGTGAGTGTTTTACATAAAAATATTATTTATATAACACTCATAAAGTTTCAATGCTATATGAATGTAAAGTGAATTTTCGATAATCTCACTGACCTTACCAATGGTATTAAATTTATACAAGATTATTTATATAACAAACTCATGAAAGAGTCAATACTATTAATTTTGCATATGGAAGTGCCTACTTCAAAACTTTTTAGCAATGGTAATCTCATAGTCATAATTATCAAATATTTCTACTTGATTTGTACCGATTTCGCTCACAATAATGATTTTAACGGAATAAAAAAAACATGAAAAAAGAAATCAACAGAAAACAAATGAAAATCGAGCGTGAATATTTGATAATTACGTCTATGAATTGTCACCGGTAACAAAAGTGAAATTTGTGACCGCCAAAAGCCAATTTATTTAATTCTATAAGTTATTATCGGTCAGCGATTAATATTTAGATTCTTAAAATCCAATTTTCCAGATTATTAAATATCTAAAAATTTTGATATATATAATATGTTAATTAGTCTTAAGTATTTGAAGAGACTTTTAAACCGGTTCATGCATGTAAACTTAAGATTTCCACAATAGATGTTGACAAAGATTAGGTAGGAGAAGACCATTTTTGTTTTCCATGTTTACTACTCAAATGATGGTTCCAATTTAGAGATGTGAAGCACATGGGATGATTATGTGTATTTATTTATTAGTACCAATTTGACAAGTCTTTTAGTGGGGACATATATATAAGGAGTGTGATTTTGACCATAGCGGTCCATGTGAACCGAAACGGAGGTGGACCGGGTCCTACAATGTAGCGGCTTCGGCGGATATTGACCGTGGATGGTTCATGGCTCGTGGCTTTATGCTGACCCCTCCAGAACACGTGACGTACGTATTCACTTGCTAATTAACCTAACACTAAACACTTATATTATGGAATAATTAGGTTTTAAAATATATATAATGATTTTGTGCATAAGATATCATCTCTCATGATCTTAATTACATAGTTTTTAATTGTCGTTAAAGAATTCAGTTGGATTTTGTTATTTAGTTATTATTATTGTTAATTAATTTTTTTGACAGTGTTATTTTTTTTAATTAACATCTCTGACTTTTATATTTTTTTAGGACAATTACTAAGAACATTCACATTGATGGAACCATCTCTATCTTTAAATTTACACTAAAAAAATCATAGGTTATTGGATTTTAATAGTCATAACTTTTTTATATTGGTCAATATTAATATCAACTTAAAAAATTCTTTGTGGTAATCCCAACTTATAGCCGTTAATTTTTTTCAAATTTCTGACCGATGTTTTAGAACTTTTGATCGGGAGGTCGATACGAGTCTATTGATGTAAAACTTACCTTCAGCCGATGCTCCAAATGAAGAAATTTTAACATCCAATTTAAGTACCGTTAGATTTAAAGACTCAATTGAAAATTGTTTGATCGTTTGGTATAAATCCTAGTTTGTTAGTATAATATAAGGAGATTAGTATAATAGTTGAGTAATACCTAAAAAATATATTTAGGAAGCTCATAAAATGAGATAGGCATATATGTTGTTGTTGCTTCCTTGTGGACTTGACCTTATTTTGATGTGGACCCTTTTAGCTAGATATTGACTCTCCATTTCGGAAGTTTTGGTTCCCACCGTCGGCTCTATATCTAGTGGGGTTCTCTTCATCTTCGACCTTCTACATATATATTCACTCGATTTTTTTTCTAATTTTTTGTCTTCTTTATTTTATATATTTATTTATAGAGAGGGAAAAATTCTTTTTCTAATATTAATCTTAATAAAAGGAAACGATCACTAGTAAAGCGTTAGGGTCAAGATCACCTAACCTAAACAGAATTAATAGGAAACCTTAAAAGTGGAAAACTACACGATTACAGAGAGAGAGATGTGTTATATAACATATACGCATGTATACGTGTTGTTTTAAAATTGAAAATATATGAACACGTTATTTTAGTGGTTTTTGATACCCATTATATACATATTTGTATGTACTAAGTAAAAAAAATATTAAAACTATGAACCACTAATAGAAAAACAAACGAATTGAATTTGTTCGTTTTGTCTGATGGTAATTTAGCCTTTTGAACTCGACTTCACTCTATAGGAACGTTATCAAAATAGTATATGAAGAAACAGTAAAAACCGTTTAAGACATGTAAATATCACTTATTTTAAAGTTATTTGTTTATTTCCTCTCTTAAATGTACTTTTAATAAATGAAAATAGAAATGTGCACATAACTTGTACATGTCCTTATAGTAATTAATAAGATACTGTCAATAGCGTTAAAATAAGTCTCAGACGTATTAGTTATTGAAACATACACCATATATAACATTGTAAGTGACAAAATTAAGGTACATAAATAAGCCGGTGATCGTCATTGCATGATATGTTATATTCAAGTACGATATGACGGAATCTATGAATGACTTATGGTCCCAAACACTAATAATAAGTAGGGTTAGAAAACGAACCAAGAACAATTGAACCAAAATAAAACTTAAAACATATATCAAGACAAAAAGAATCACGACTTGGAGCAAAATGATGTTATGGCATTATTTGAATCTCGAAATGGACCTGAGATTCATGCTCTATCGTAAATTTTGTTTTTTTAATAATTATTTCAAATATATATATGCTTTTGAGATTTATTGGTTTCATCTAAATATAGAGGCGGGTACCGGTTTTATTAGTAAATAAATAATTGTAAAAGTATTTAGGAAAAGAGCAACATTTATTTATATATAATAAAAAAAGATTGATGGTTAGAGGCGGAGAAAGTGGAAACATGTGGTTTAGACAGTAAAGAGTAAACAGACCCGAAAACGTGATTTCGGTATGTTGTCGGGTTAAAATGGTCAAATATCCGCATCACATTTTCTGGGGATTCATTGCTTAATTGCATTTCTTTTAAGTGGCTAAAGATTCGATGAACCAATTTTAATTTCATGGTTTCAAGATAATATATACTATTTTAGAAAAATAATACGTCATGTCTTTTAGAATGGGTAGAACTTACAACTTTTTAATGTATTTAAAAATAATGTATTTAAAAATAATGAAAATAAGTGTAAAACATATCGCATTTAAATATGATGGAAAGTAGTTAAACGCTTAAACCTACAAGACCTATTAATACTATCTAAAGTTAGGCCACACAATGTCGTCTCGATTGGGGAAAAACGAAAAGAAATGGGAGACTGAGGAACGTGAGTAAAAAAATGGATGGGGAAAGTCAGAAAAACGATCGAGGTGAATATTCACCATTTTAGAGGAATGTAAAGAAGAAAACAAGCGATCAGAGATTTGGATCTATCAAAAAACAGGTTTACTCTCCCCCCTAGGGGTGAAAATGGCCGGGGAATTGTCGAATTGATGTGTATATATGGTGAAAATACGATGACATCGTACGAGTTTATATTGCTACAATTATAAAGTATTATTAAAAACAAGAGTAAATAACATGGACGTCTTGTGGTAGCTAATATGTTGGACTTTCATTTATCGTCAGAAACTATGGATATCAACTCTACTACTATTCATTCAAATTGTCAGAGTTTTGTTTCTAGAATGAATTGATGGATGAATATTAACCAATTCTTTTACCTAGCTAGGATTGATATTTGTAATTTCTTAGAGATGAGAATGCAAAGTAAAATTTTGAAACTACATGTGGGGATGACATCGGTGCGAGTTTGAGTCACATATGAGTAATCCTAATCTTAATATCTCATACTTAATTAGAAAAATGTGTCTCATATTCGGCCCAAACCTTTTAGGTATTTTTAACGGATATTAGGCATACCCGTGGCTAAGTGGGTATGCCCATTAGTTTCATAAAAATACATGTCAAGTATACACATTGGGTTTTTAGAAGGCAAATCCGAGAACTTTAGTACAATATACATAAATGAATGCATGGAAGAGAATTAGAATTAAGGATTTTGAAGATAATGTAAAATAAATAAAAAGAAATATCATATAACTTAAGTAAATAAAAATTAAAATTAGTTTGGGTATATAATCGGTTATGTCTAATCAGGTATATCATCTAATCCCATACCAACGAATACTTGCGAAAAACATGAAAAGTGACCTCTTACCCGTCTTCATACCCTTCACAAATGTCTAAAATCTCACATCGGGTTCAGTTTAATTGTCATCTCTCACCACTTAACTCTTTATAATATTTTTTTAAATGAGCTAGTGAGTTAAAATGTCATAAGTATTCAAACACGATTGATGATAATAATTCATATTCTTTATTTAACATGATTTTTTAAAATATATCTCACTTGTTTTTCTACCCACGTTTAGTGAAATTCAATTTCAATGTTTGGAATAGTTTTCATAAATTAATAAAGAAAACCAAGCTGGGAACATGCGTACTTGTGAAGGGTTGAAATTTGGGTTGGCAACTTATATAATATCCATGTCGCCTCTTCTAAATCTTTCCATAAATGCACATGCATGCTTAGCTTCTACATGACATTCTATCAAGTATCAATATCGCCCTAAATCTTTTTCCTTTTCATTTTTCCCCACATGCCTTTGGTCACACTCAATCCCAAATCTATACACATAGGATCCAACTATATATATTCATATGTATGCATATGCTTATGGAAATTGATCATATTTTTGAATACATACATGTATTTATATTTTTGAATAAATTAATTACATATATGTTCTGGTTTATACGCCACTCTGATCACTATAAACAATCGTTTGCATGAGGCCGGCAAATAATCTTATACAGAGCCTGAAAACGACCATCTATGTCGTGTCACCGGTGTACTAGTACCATCTCGGGTTGTATATAAAAGAATTATAATGTCCCATGCATTTCGCATGTTTGAGACTCACGCGTTTTGTTACCAAATCAATCTCAAGAAGTTTCTCTCATGTAGTTGAGGTTTCCTTTTCAAACACTTATATGTTGGTCCATCATGCCCAATTGATGATTCTAAAAATTGTTACATGTGAGATAAATGATAGCCATATATACTCTAGGTCACATGTTTTGTAGTTATTATTTAATTGTTGCCATTAACTATATTTATATGATAAGTTGATAACAACCGCTAGCTTCTTATAGTTGTAAATGTGTGTGACCCTCACTCAAGTAGTGTTGGGCTCTAGTCTTATTTAAGACATTAAGTAGAACTAAATGAAGTAGGTAAAGTTAACTTTTTTAAAAATCTATTTTTATATATATTTAACATTTTTAAACCAACACTATTTTCGTTAAGATTTATATCGACAAGTTTAGAGAATAAAATAAACAAGACGTACTACGTATATGTTAAGTTTTTTTTTTAAGATAACCACAAAAGTTATTTAAAAAGTAAAATAATGCTTAAATTAAAAAAAATGATAAAAAGGAAATTATGATGTTTCTAATTGTGATCGGTAGGTTTAATGAAAGTCTTGTAAAATCACAATGGCACAACATTTTCACCACACTTACGCCAAAAAAGAGCTATGGGCATTTGATTAAATCTATGGATGGGTGCAATGTAAGCGAAATTTAAAAATTACAGAAGTGTGAGGGTAAGATATAAAAAACCATCATCATTGAGTTTTATAAACTAAGGTCCACGTGTTTTTTTCAAATTCAAGATGAACAAACTAGTTTTGTATGTTAATATTCTTTTAACTAGATTAGTACCCGTGTATTACACGGATAGTAGTTTTATAGGTTTTAACTCAATTTACATATCAAATTTATTTTTAACATATCTCTTACTAAATCGATTTGGATATTTACAAATATATTCATATAAAAATCATATGTTACAATAAAGGATATGATTTATAATAGTTGGTAAATTTTTATTGGAACATATCGGGTTAGGAGATAATTCATGATAATTGTTAATTTTTTTATTTGAACAAATCGAGTTATGAGATATTTAATGGTAATTGGTAAAACTTTAATTTGAACATATTGGGTTAAGATAAATCATAAAAATTGATAAGTTTTTTATTTGAACATATCAGCCTATCAGGTTAGGAGATAATTCATGATACTTGGTACATATCGGGTTAAGATATAGATCTTGATAATTGGTAAATTTTGTATTTGAACATATCGGGTTAATTAGGAGATAATTGATGATAATTTGTGAATTTTTAATTTAAACATATCGGGTTATTTCGAATATGGAGCATACCATGACCCGTCTAAAATCTCTCCATCAAATTAATTTAGAACATGACACCTAAGCAAAATCCTATGTGGAGTAGTTAAAATGGTGACATGTGGATGTGTTACTCAATTATTAGAATAGGTAGATAACTTATGATACAAAATGAAAACATTTTCTTTAATTTACATTGAATTTAATGTTGTTAATAATTATTTTTAAATATTTTTTAAACGTAATGAATTGTGTGTACATATAATAGTGCATTTTCGACCTAATATAATTAAGTATATAATTGTACGTTTTCACCCTGCTTAACAGTGTGTCTAGAATTAAGAGTGTTTTTAACTTTAACATTGTACCCGGAATCAACTGTGTGTCTAACCTTGTAAAACTATGTGTCAAACTCTTTTATAACTATGTGTCCAAAATAGATTGTACGTGCATTTTCGCACATGTAATCCATGCCAAAATTCTACTTTTACAGGATGTGATGACCCTCGTCTTCTTATTAAGCTTACGCACAGTGTGCTCCCGAGTTTACTTTAGGAATGGAAAGAAAAAAATGAAAGGAAGGAACAACAAATATAGGTGTGTTCCCAAGTTTCATTAAAAAATAAAAATAAAATGAAGTAGTGTTCCTGAGATTCATTAAAAGAAAAAAAAAAGGAAAATAAGAGGAAAATAAAAGAAAATGTTTCTTTTAAATTGGTAGAAATGAAAAGAAAGAAAAAAAGGACGAGAAGAAGAGAAAAAAAAAGGATCAGAAAATATATATATATTTTTTTTTGTTAATTTAACTCGGAAACACAATGTTACGTGACTTCTCACACTAATTTTATAAGACAAAAAGTTATTTTTGTCATAACCCTTCTCTTTCTCTCTATACATAGCAATTTCAAGTTTCAACAATTGGACACCATCCATGTGTTTAGTTGTTTATAACATATATCTAAGGTGCAATTTGAAGTTTCCTTAGAAAAAGGGAATAGTATGGCCTAAAATAGTAAACACAGAGAACTGAAAGTTGTGACAACAATAATAAGGGTGAAAAGTGGGCAAGTGGAACAAGTTGTGTCCAAAGCCATTGGAGCAGATTAATATTATTATTATTATTATTTTCTGTTATCCTATCACATGCTATGTTGCATCATACAAATATGAAATATATATCCACAATCAATTCACCTCACCTTTTAACTTTCATAGTATAAACACAACAAACTGTTTTAAGTTATTCTGATACGTGAGTTGTCGTGTAGATCACTAGAACTATAAATAAATAGACGAGTGTGTAAGTTACTACTTGTTGCTTTACATTGTTCTGGATTATGATTTAATTTCTTTGTATTTGTAAAGTGAAAATAGGACATTCACAGTCACTATAGTTTATATAACAAGTCAACTTTTGATTAAGAGCACGATTTAGTTACATATTATATTTGTTAAAGTCAACTTTCGAACTGACCTCTTACTAATAAATGCTAAAACAACTTGCCTTCTAGTCCATTAATGGGTAAGGATGTTAAAAAAACTCGCGGCTCGCGTGAAAAAAACTTGGTTGTAAGCGAGCCGGTTTGGTTCGGCTCGGTTCAGTTACATCGCTAAAGGTGATTATGTCTAGGTTTGTAAATAAAATCGTTGATTTCTATTCGTTAAAATAGTTTTTTAGTGTTTACAGTTATTATGTGTTTGTGAGTTGTTTGATTATGTGTTAATGAATCATTTGGTTATGTGTTCCTAAACATATTTAGTTTCTTAATGAAAAAGCGCACGAATAAATTAAGCTTTCATTTGGGTATATGTTCGTTTAAGAAGTTAAATTGTTGACAGACGAACACATAATAGTTTTGTTCAGTTCAGTTCGATTCATTGACGATCATAAATTTTTGGTGAGAGATCATGTGTAACTAACTAGTTAGGGTAACAAACTAGTAATGTAGTATATATCTAGTTCCAAGTTGGTGGGACCATTGAATATCAACGCAATTTGCAATTGCACATGTAAAGCTAGCGATATATCTTTTTGGGCATTTATCAACCAATTTGATGCATTTTTAAATTACCAAATCCGAACACTATTTTATTCTCCAAAAAGTCATTACATTTACCAACAGAAGTTCACATGAAAAGAGACGAACTAAGGTTAATGCTTACATATCACACAATTCCATGTCACACAATTCCATGTTGCCTTATTTTATATAATTTTCTTATGTGGTTTTGGCTTTCGTATTGTTTTCGCACCTTGTTTTCCCAATACTACCTTTTACTAAATATATAGGCACAAACTTAGGGTTGTTTGTGTACCTTTTAATGGTTCAGTTTAGTGTTTAACCATTCAGCATTCAGCATTCAGAGCGTTTGTTTCAGAAAAAAATAGTCTCTGAATGGTTCAGTTAAGTGTTGAATGATTAAGAGACTGAGAGATGCTGAATGAAACTGAATGGAGCATATACTAACTCTATACTCATCTGAAGTTGTACCCCAACATCCCTCTTATTGATGAAACCTCTTAATGGTTCAGACCTCTTAACCATTCAGCACTTAGGGGCTGTTTGGTAAAATCTGAATCATTAAGTGCTGAATGGTTAAGAGGTCTGAATCATTAAGAGGCTTTATTAATGAGAGGGATATTGAGGTAGAACTTCAGTGATGGTAAGTTTAGTATATGCTCTATTCAGTATCATACAGCATCTTTTAATCTCTTAACCATTCAGCACTTAATTGAATTATTCAGAGGCTCTTTTTTATGAAACAAACGCTCTGAATGCTGAATCTGAATGATTAAGCACTGAACTGAACCATTAAGAGGTGAAACAAACAGCCCCTTAATGATTCAGATTTTGCCAAACAGCCCCTTATAGTATACCATTAAGAAGATACTTGGAATTTTGATTACGTGATTGATTGTTTGTTTCAGCTTATTAATAATGTAGCATCGTTTAAACTTTTTTATGAAGATATGTCTGAATGGTTTACATATTTGTCTCAGAATGGTTAAGACATTTCATCTGAATTTGTCAGACATTTACCTTTATGTAGCTAATCAATATATTAACTCGTAATAGTTCAAACGTCTTATTAGTTCAATATTTAATGGTTTAAAACTCTTACTAGTTTAACACCTACCCATTCAAAAGTTATCAAACATCTAATATAGTCTGATGTCTATGCACATCCTAAACACTACAAATCAATGATTTTTTAAACGTTTTATAGTGTAGAAAAACTAGAACGCAACTTAAAAGAAATAGTGTGTGATCATGTGAATTCTATAGAGATATTATGTATTTGGTTATTTACACGGATTTACTTTACGTACATTATCTTATGTCATATTTCAAAGTGTAAGATTGAAGTAAATTTTCATATTAATACACACTTAAAGACTATCTTTTAACTAATCTTTGCAAATAAATTGATCAATATATGTGTAGTAAGTTGAGTACGTTAGGTAATTGTTGGTCCACACAAGTGACACATCTGATTAGACCACACACATGGATAATCATGAATAAAAGTGACATTTGTCATGGACAACCACACTATTGTACATTTGTACATGGTATCCTTAATGAATCGGGGTCTCTGCATCTCAATGATACTGTTTGGTGGGTCACCTATTTTTATGAACAGTAAAAAAATTTCTATAAATTTGTTACAATGCGCTTACATTTTAAAGTTTAATAAATACAAATGTTTGTTTCTCTAAGTAAAATAATTATCATTTTAAGTAAACGTACTTACGATATGCATTCATTAATAATTGTTTTCCGCCTATTGGTTTTATACCTTTACTAAAAGTGAGATCCAACTAAGATAACGTATATACAATTACATGAAATGCTATGTAGGTTTTATATACAATTACATGAACTTTAAGTAAATAGTGATATTTAATTTCTAAAATTATGTTTTAAACATTTATTCATACCATTCATGTGGTTTTAGAGTTATTGGATTTAATCACGTTCAACTATTGGTTGTTGGTCGCTATCACCCTCAACTATTACTTTGGCCAATATAACTCTCAACTAAACACTTTGGTGTTCGTATCACCAAGAGTTAAGAAAAAAAAATATACAAAAGTGACTTGAATTGGTTAACTTTTGGTGATACGGGTTTCGTATCACCAAAAGTTAACCAGAAGTGACTTGAATTGGTTAATTTTTTGTGATAAGGACATCAAAGTGTTAGTTGTGAGTTATATTGGTCAACGTGATACTTAAAGGTGACAGCGGTCAATAACCAATAGTTAGAGGTGATTAAAAAACTAATAATATGTGGTTTTATTAAAGTTAGTGATTATCAGTATGATGTTTAAGATTTCATAAATCCAATTTTGGTATTCAAATATGTTATTAAAATATTGAATTAAAAAACACTTAAAGGTTAAAACTTAATTAATTAATTGTTGTAACAAAAGTTTATCTAGAAAAGGATTTAAAATAATAGAGCCAAATGAAGTTAATCAGTTTGCTATGACTCTATATCGCATTCAAAATCTGGATATAATTTTGAACACGTCGTCTAAACACCGGCAACTTGAGGTAGTAATTAATTTAGTTAGTTATAATTAATAGTCAAGTTAATGAAAAGGGCAGCAGCCATCCATGAAACGAAAAGATATAATAATTTATATATAATGAGGCGGAGGCATTATATATCCGTGACTTGGTAGGATAGGAGCGGCAATAAGATACTTTGAACTAGGATTATGCATGTCATTTTCAATATTAAACTACGTAACTATTACGAGTACATTATAATTACATTTATCATCTCATAAAAACTGTTTTTTATATAAGGACGACTCATACACTTATGTGTAAACTTATTGGCGAAGCTTCATAAAGATCAGGGTGTACTTTTTTCTGTTTAAAGTATCTATCGGTTTATTGGTCGTTAGTTGATTTTTATATATATATATATATATATATATATATATATATATATATATATTAGGTTTGAACCCCCGAAACAAAACGTTATAAACTTTGGCCTCCTTAACAAAAAATCTTGACTTCGTCACTATGTAAACTACTACAAGTTCTAATTTGTCAAATGACAGATTGTCAGAATTTGAACCTTTGCCTTCTCAGAAGAATGTTTTGAACTACTAACCCGAGTGGTTACTACTTGTATTTAAACTAATAATTCTTTTAAATATATGCAATAACATTAAAAGAGACTAGTAAGATAATTAAGAGTTAAACGTACTATTCAAAAATATATCAGAGAACATCACCACTCCAATTCAGTAAATCCAAGCGGAAAAAGTTTCAAATGTTTGATCAAGAACAACATGTTTGTTTTTGGGTAAAATTCATATAAAGAATCAATCTTAATTGGACCAACGGTATCCTTTATACGAGGGTCAAAACGTTGCAATTAACAATCACAATGGTTCATGAAAGAACACCACAATTTATGGTTATAATTATCATACCATCGGTAGTAGTAACTAGAATCGTTAATGAGTTGGTGGTCATTGATAACAATTTTTTTGTTTAGATCAATAGGTCTTGCTTTAAAATCATATAGTAGACATGCTATGGTCTATCCATAAAATCTACGAGTTACTATTAAATAAAAAACTAGTAATCAAGTATTTACTAATTTGTTGTTATTCGTAATCGAGCAATTTTGCTACTATTTTTTGTTTGTATTTTTAAAGCTTTGCAATAATGTTGTTTGAAAATTCTGAGCCCCACAAAGCTTCAAATTTATTTTCCTGTGTTTATTTGGTTTGTTTTTATTTTGGGTAGTGACGTTGGTTTGATAGTGGTAGTTGTGTGTTGATAGTAGTTTGTGGTTCGAGAATGGGTGTTTTTAATGAAGTTTTCATTTTTAAGTATTAGCATGTTAATGAGGATTAAGATATTAGTTTTGAACCGATGAGATTTCACTTATGAGGACTAACCTATTTTAATTAACAATTGTTGTTGCAGTGATATGTTATATTGCTTTTGAGCTTTTGATTTTGGGTTTTTTTGCTGGATGATTCGGGCATCTTGAATAACACGAGTTGAACCCAAAAATGATCGTGTACGCAGCTATGATGATGTTGTACGAATCCGACTTCAAAGTTGTGTTAACAAATATGGTAAACAACATTTTTCCTGCTTGCACCCTATGTCAAAATTATGATGATTCGGATTTGTGATATGAGCCAATAATTATTTGACACAAACATAAAACCAAACATCTTTAGAAAATCCAGATCGAAATGTCTAATAACTCACGCACAATGCGCCATAGACGCCATAGACTATAAACATCTGATTTCGAAAAATTCTACCATCAAATATTTAAAATATTAACTAACCAATAACCATCAAATATCTAAAATACTAATAAGCCAATAACCATCGTTGATAAACTAGCTACTCATGCTACACAAAGGGCAACCTCACGAGATAGGTTTAGGCTAGTGATGTTACACTAGTTTACTTACACATAAAAGATCTATAGCTAGCAAGTTGGCATAACGACACTTACATTAAATACCCATTCTACCCTCAACCATGTCAACCACATTCCAAACTTGTGTACGCTATTCCGCAGCCAAAATTTCCGAATAAATATCCTTGATTATCACGTGCGCCCAATATTTCTCCCCCAATATTATATTATATTTTAATTTATTTACTTTTCTTTATAATAACAATAATAATAATAATAATTCACAATTCAACTTGCATTTCAATTTCCAATCTCCACACGCCTATATATAAACAAACTCACATCTCCACAACAATCATTAACTTCAACTACACATCCTCTGTTCTCAAACCAAACCCATAAAACAGAGCATACAAAAAACAGAGCATAAACAAGAATCGTAAATTTGACACATGGAGTGGGTTAGAGGAAGAACAATCGGCCATGGAAGCTTCGCATCTGTCAGCTTAGCAAAACCCACAAACCAAAATTCCGATTTACCGCAGCTGATGGCGGTAAAAACATGTGCAGCATCTCACTCTGCTTCATTGATGAACGAGCGAATGATCTTGGAACAACTTAAAGATTGCCCGGATATAATTTCCTGTTTCGGGGATTCGATGACGGTAGAAAACGGTGAGAGGTTGTATAATGTAGCGTTGGAGTATGCCTCCGGCGGAGCTTTGTCGGAAAAAGTAAAAAACCGGTTGTCGGAAAATGAAATTAGGAGATACACAAGTTCGATTTTAAAAGGGCTTCTGTTTATTCATCAAAGTGGGTTTGTTCACTGTGATATCAAGCTACAAAATGTTTTGTTAGTTTGTGCAGCCGGTAAAGAGTCAGTTAAAATTGCTGATTTTGGTCTAGCGAAGAAGATGAATGTCGCCGGAGATGGTGATTCAAAATACGAAATTAGAGGTACTCCGATGTACATGGCGCCGGAGACGGTGGTCAGAGGTGAACAAGAAGCAGCTTCTGATATATGGGCTTTAGGGTGTTTAGTAACGGAAATGATCACCGGAAAATCAGTCTGGAATTGCTCCGACGTCGGAGCTCTGTTTATGAAAATCGGAATTGGCGCTGAAATCCCAGAGATTCCCGGGAAATTGTCATCTGACGGTAAAGATTTCCTCGGGAAATGTTTTTTGAAAGACCCAAGAAAAAGATGGACGGCTGAGATGCTTCTAAATCATCCGTTTATAATCAACTCTGTTGCAGTTGCAGAAGAAACAGAGACGAAAACAGAGGATCAAATATCTCCGAGAGATCCGTTTGGTTTTCCCGATTGGGAATCGGAGAAATCATGTTCGATTGCGCCGGAAGTGGGGTTTCCGGCGATATTGCCGGCGACGAGATTAGGGCAGTTGATGACAGATGAGAAGCCTAATTGGTCTGTTATGAACAGTTGGGTGAAAGTAAGATGATGATGGTAGATTCAAAAGACTTAGATTTTAATTTTTTATTAAGAAAATTTTGACACTCATTCATTAATTGATTGATAGAATATTTAGCTGTAAATACAGATAGATATGTTGTAGGTGTATATACACAAGAGTTTGGTACTATGTGACTAGTTTAACATTAGTTTCTTGGGTTTATTATAAAATTCTAATTTTAAATCCAAGTCTGTAATTTATACCTTTTTTATCTTATAAAGTTTAAGGTGACTATGATCATTGAAACTACCGTGTTGTATAATTGGTTTTTGGGTTGATGAATGTTGGTTAAAGCTAGTTTATTTTTTAAGTAGTTTGGAATGATTTGATTAAAGAAAACCAGAACTATCTTAAACCAGTTAAGATGCATATGTGGCAATTTTGGGTTTGAACTTTGTTGTCTAACACGTGCTATTATAGTATGATATGAAACATATAATGGCGACTGATAAAATCTTTGGTAACTCAACGTCAAGTCATTAATAAGTAGAATCTTTGGTAACTAAAGACGTCAAATCATTATACGTAAACTTGTTGATTTGGATAAATGAATATGGGCCTGGATTTAAAAATGTTTAATTATTCATTAAAAAGATGGAGGTGTAACTTGCAAGCATCATGCTAGGGTTATTAAAGCAAACCAAGGATGAAAGCAACGATCTTTTTGCCACAAATTGGCTGTCTTTTGCAGGATTGGATCCTATTTCTCTTTAAAAAGCCTTTAGTTTTCATATTATTTGTTTATACTATTAAAATAATAATCAGAGCACATTGCTCTACACCCCCATTGGTTATATTCCAATATAAATTCAATTATAATTTTATTTTATTGAAAGTTCAAAATTTCAAGATTTATTGATATAAAGTAACATTATAAATTCATTAATAATTATATAAACTAACATAATAAAAAAAACATTATATATTGTATACTTCTTTCAAGGTCGTACAAACACCAAAATAAACATTATTATTATTATATAGTATTATATTAGTAAAAATGGTCAAAATTTGTAGACGAATTTCCTTTTCTCCGGTGGGGAGCAGCCTATTATTATTCCTCCTACGTCTTGTGCTAATAACTATTTTTTATTAGGTTCAGAACACAAGTTTTTCAATTAAAACATACAATTCATTATTCATTCTCGTGTGCCCATGAGACCGGGCTTTAGTTGTCTTCTTTCAAAGAGCCTCTTTGGCCCAATAGATAAAACAAACAAATTGTCTTATGGCCATATTAAAAACAAAACCTATATTACTATATATGATGGAGAGCTTAACTACACAAATTCATCTCATTACGTTATAGAGTTTACAATATGTACATATTTATGAGTCGGAACCGACAGCGTAATGAGTAGGTAAAGTGAAACCGACTAACGGAGAGTCGGGTGCATAGCTGTTATTATGTGTCAATACATATTTCTGTGTAGTTTGAAGATATTAACTTATTAAGTGTCACTTTTGATCACGGTTTTAATGTGATAATCGTCTTGTTGAATAAATTTGAAACTTAGTAAGTTTCTTTATTAATCTATCTAATAAATCAAACTTTTAGGGGACAATTTTTGGAGGGATTTTTTTTTCTATAATAGGAAGTTTGGGAGGTAAAATTTATCTAAATTTTTCACCATGCAAGTTGATGGAGTCAACTCCTTAAATGTTATATATTTACAAATTGTTAAATATAATGGTTATAATTTCTTTATAAATATTACTATTTAACCCGTGTGTAACACACGGATATTAAACCTAGTCTATATAATAATTCAAGGTTTTAGGGGGGACATTTTTTGGGGGGAATTTTTTATAAAAAGAAGTTTTAGAGGGAAGATATGAATAACATGCATGAGTTGATGAAACAAAATATCTTTAAATATTAAATATTTATAAATTTTTAAACAAAATAATTATGATTTTATAAATATTATTATTTAACCCGTGTGTAACACACAGGTGTTAAACCTAGTAATAGAATATAATACACGATTTTGGTTGGCTTGAGCTTATGTTAAGAATGTTGTTTCGTCCTTCCACATAGGGAATGGGTCCAAAGATTTTAACTACAACGAATTCGAGTTTGGAAAGATTTGAAATTTTATCAGTGATGAATGGATATGTGTTTTTCTTTTGGAGATGGATAAGAGACAAACACAGAAGAGTGTTTCGCTTGTCTCCCTACACATTCACGTGCTTATGTATTAATTCCTTTTAAGAATTTGTTAAGAGGATTGGTATATTTTCTTTGAGAACTTGTTTTTTTTATAACATGAGCAACTTATATGTTAAAAGTTGATTACAAATTTACATCGAGTTAGTAAATAAATGTCGATGTTTGAACCGGAACTTAGGACCTACAAGAGAGGTAGACCCCCCCCCCCCCCACTCTTGGACCGTTAGACTAACTTGTTAATTTAAAATATTTGAACCTCTAACATCCTTAATTAAAACATAACATTTTATCATCAAGGATGTCAAGACGAAAGAAATGGTATATAAAGGAAAATTTTGATCTAAACCGTCTATAACCAAACCAAATTAGTTTTTTAGGAGTGAACATATATACACTCTAACTTACACCTATATGGTTACTTTTTAGGCTTACGATTTCAAAACAACATGTTTTATAAGTTTATCCAAGGACTTTTTAGGCTGGGATGCTCAAATAATTGGGGCCAAATTTTAAAATTTACTTTTATAGCTTAACGTTTGTATTCATTGTCCATCACCAAACTATCATTGAACTATTGAAGCAACCATCGAAAATCCTCCCCTAGATTCGTTAGAGGTTTTGGTTATGGTTATCGATACTACTCGAGACGTTCTATAGCCCCTATATATAAAAGATCCATACCCTCTTTACAACTCAAAAACCCAAGCCAACCTGAAAAATTGAGTGGTGTGGAGGTAGCTTGGTTAGTAAATGAGTCATTGGTGAATGGTGATGACAAAAGTTAATGATATTTGCTTATTTCAACTACGTAAATCACAATATTGAGTAGCAGCAAAAAAACTCTAGTTAACGATAATAATTACATTCGAATAATAGCTTTTATATCATTAGAGCTTGAGAAAAAAAGAGAGCTTGTCAATTAGATCTTAACTCCCTAAATTTATGATGGAAATTTAACGAACCGTAGTATATGTTTTGTTAACTTGCTGAATCAAATTTAGAACCAGATATATTACTCTTCTCACGTGTAAAAGTGTTTATGGTACCAATTCGAATCCCTTTTCCATTTACCTCAAAACCCTTTAAATAGGGAATAATTACATGATAATATTTAAAGACTAGATAGAGATAAAGATCTTAGATAAATATAAGAGATACTAAAACATATCTACTAATACTGAAACATATCTACTAATACTCCCCCGTAGTTGTAGCAGTAGTGGAACGAACGCGCAAACTAGACCGGAACTCTTGAAATAGCGGACGCGGAAGTCCCTTAGTGAAAATATCAGCATACTGAACTGACGACGGTACATGTAAGACCCGAACATGACCCAGTCTGACCTTTTCTCGAACAAAGTGAATATCTATCTCCACGTGCTTTGTGCGTTGATGTTGAACTGGATTATGCGATAGATAAACTGCCGATACGTTGTCACAATACACCACAGTAGCCTTACGAACAGGAACATGCAATTCAACCAACAGAGTACGCAACCATGTAGTCTCCGCAACAGCGTTTGCAACCCCCCGATACTCAGCCTCGGCACTCGATCGAGAAATAGTAGGTTGTCTCTTGGACGACCAAGAGATCAAGTTGTCTCCTAAAAACACACAGTACCCAGAAGTGGATCTTCTAGAGTCAGGGCACCCACCCCAATCAGCATCTGAATAAGCAGTAAGAGAGTGGGAGTGTGAAGGAACTAACCATAAACCAAAATCAATGGTGCCACTCAGGTATCGTAGTATTCGTTTCAGGAACACAAAATGTGGCTCACGAGGGGCATGCATGAATAAACATATCTGCTGAACCGCATAAGTAATGTCAGGGCGAGTGAAAGTAAGGTACTGCAATGCACCTGCTAAAGTCCTATATAACGTGCCATCAGGTAAAAGAGCCCCATCTGTGGCGCTGAGCTTAGCAACAGTATCCACCGGAGTGGCACAAGGTTTACAATCAGTCATGTTGGCCCTATTTAAAATATCACGAGTGTAGGAGGCCTGAGACAAGAATAAACCTTTGTTACTCCGGGTGGCGGTTACTCCTAAAAAATGATGAAGAACACCCAAGTCTGTCATAGCAAATTCCCTTGAAAGGGTGTCAATAATGGACCTTAAAAGCTGCATATTTGAAGCCGTTAGTACTATATCATCAACATACAGTAATAAAAACGCCCGTTGCGAGCCCCGATTATATATAAAAAGTGAATTATCGGACGTGCTGCGTGTAAAACCATGGGCGATTACAAAATTGTAAAAACGTGTGTACCACGCCCTAGGGGCCTGTTTTAAACCATAAAGAGACTTCTTGAGACGACACACGTGAGAAGGATGTTGTGGATCAACAAACCCGGGGGGTTGATGCATAAATACTGTTTCCTTGAGATCCCCATGTAAAAAAGCATTTTTAACATCCAATTGATGTACCGGCCATGACTGTGAAACTGCGATACTTAAAACCGTGCGAATAGTAGCCGGTTTGACAACCGGACTAAATGTGTCATCACAGTCAACACCCACAGTTTGAGATTTCCCATTAACTACCAAACGGGCTTTGTAACGCTCCAACGATCCATCTGATTTAAATTTATGTTTGAACAACCACATGCATCTAATAACCGGATGGTTGTTCGGTCGTGGAACTAATTCCCACGTATCATTTTTCTGTAAAGCACTAAATTCGTTGGTCATTGCATCCAACCAATTTGGGTCGGACCGGGCTTTGGTGTAAGAGGCAGGAACAGGAGAAATAGTAGATGTATGGAGGTTGAGACGCTGAACCGGTTTGGAAATTCCGGCACGAGACCGGGTAGTCATGGGGTGAGGGGCGGCGGAAGTTTGAGAGGTGGTTTGAGTGTTCGTTGCAGGGGGGGCTGGTGTGGGTGGAGTAGGTGGTGGAGGCGAAGGTGATGGGGCCGGTGTTGATGATGGTTGTTGAGTGGTAGCGGAAGGTGGAAAACTGGGTGGTGGATGGGCGACAAAATCATCATCTAGGAAGGAGTAGGTGTGGGGTTGTGGGTGATCAGCATAAGGGAATGAGGTTTCATCAAAAACTACATGTCGAGAAATGTGTACAGTGCCGGTGGACGGGTCGTAGCACCGATAGCCTCGATGATCTGGCGGGTAGCCAAGGAAGATACACCGCATGGAACGGGGGTGAAGTTTGTGTGGGTTAGTGGCCGTGGTGTTAGGGTAGCACGCACAACCAAAGACACGCAAGTGGTCATAAGACGGATGACATTGATATAGAGCAAAGTGTGGGGTAGAGAAGTTAAGGCGTTTTGTGGGTAAAATATTATGGAGGTATGTGGCGGTGTGAAGAGCTTCTACCCAAAAAGTAGGTGGAAGACGAGCATGAAAGAGGAGAGAGCGTATGATGTCGTTAAGACGACGGATCATACGTTCGGAACGTCCATTTTGTTGCGACGTTTGGGGACACGAGAAACGAAAAGTGAACCCATGAGCGGAGGCGAAAGAGCGGAAATTATGGTTGTCAAATTCCCCGCCCATGTCACATTGAAAACTTTTAATTTTAAGATTAAATTGAGTTTCGACATATTTATGGAATTTTGCAAAGTTATTGAACGTGTCGGATTTAAATTTAAGTGGATAGATCCATACAAAATGAGTGAAATTGTCGATAAGGACCATGTAATATTTATATCCGGATGTACTTTGAATTGGTGAAGTCCACAAGTCACAATGAATGATGTCAAACGGTTTATATGTAACAGACGTTGAATCATAAAAAGGTAAACGCTTGTTTTTAGCAAGTTGACACGAATGACATAAAGACGAGACATTTGTTTTATTACATGGAATAGTAAATCTAGTACGTAATAATTTCAAAATAACTTCTCCCGGGTGTCCTAGACGGTTATGCCATGGATCAAAAGTTGAAGCAAATGCAGACTGGACCGTTGATGAAGTAAAAGGATAGAGATCGCCAGAACTATCGTGGCGGGAAAGGTGAGCTCCAGTCTTGAGATCCTTCACAGTGAAACCAAAAGGATCAAATTCAACCGTTGTCAAATTATCAATTGTAAATTTACGAACGGACAAAAGATTTTTAATAATTTCGGGAGTGTATAGGATGTTATTTAAGGTATATGACTGGTTGGATGTGTTATGGTTTGTGTGGCCCGACCCGTGAATTGGAAGAGAATGACCATTACCAACGTAAATAGACTTGACAGAAGTAAATGATGGCGTGGAAATTTTACCTGGGTCGTAAGTTAGGTGAGATGTTGCTCCAGTGTCCATGTACCAGTTGGAGTCATTAGACGTGAGATTCACCTGCTGCATTGCTTGGACCAAATCATTAGTATTAAAATTGGCAGGATAGCCCGAAAAGCCTGAGAATGGCGCTGGCCCATTAGGTGGCTGCTGCTGTTGTGGAACAGGGCCAAATCCATTACTAATCTGCGGCCCACCACCACCACCCCCAAATTGGCCTATATAATTAGCATGTTGTTGTTGATTGTTGGTCCATCTTTGATTTTGGGCCAAGTTAAGAGGTGGGGCCGTTGGATAAGGAGAAGGTGGCGGGGCCCACTGTTGGTGTGAATGAGGTTGCTGCAAATTTTGTTCATGTTGCCAATTATTGTTTTGCAACCAACTGTGTTGGTTTTGAGCATAATTATTTGAACTACGATCACGACCGTGATTCTGATTTCTGCCTCGTCCTCGACTGTTTTGACCACGACCACGGTTAGTATAATAATTAGGATCATAGTTTTTACCTTGATACCCGGTGGTCCGATTCTTGTTGTTGTTTGGGCGTTCCGATTGGGCAGCCAAAACTGTTGAAGTTGATCGTGAAGCAGCCTGTTGACGTTGCGTCTCTAAGTGTAGCATATCTCTGGCCGTTTCCCATGATGGATTCTGTTGATTGATCATAGCCCCGACGACTTCGAATTCCTTAGGAAGTCCTCTAACTAGTTGTAACACCCGACTTGATTCACTAACGGGATGATCAACGTCGTCGAGATGATTAGCTAGATCCTGCAGCTTTTGACAATACGCATCCATAGATGCACACGAACTTAACGTGAGATTGTTGAATTCGTATTGAAGTGCCGCTGCCCGAGCATTCTTGTTATTCATAAAAATTGCCTTAATCTTATTCCATGCATCGAGTGTTGTTGTTGTGGATGGGAGAATTCGGGCCAGGAGTTCGTCGGATATGGTGTTGTAGATCCACTGCAGTACTAGAGAATCAAGCCTGGACCACTCGACAAATGTATCTTCAGTTTCTTTAGGAGATGGAGTACCATTAATATGATCCATGACGTTGAATGCCTTCGCCTGAATCTCGAAAAGTTTGACCCATGAAGAGTACGTGACTTTATTTCCGTCAAGAGTTCGGACCTTTGTTTGGATGTTTGTGACGGTGTATGCTGGGTGTAGGTGTTTGTTGTTGTTGTTGTTGTTGTCATTGACTGAACTTGCTTCGGGTTTGTCGCCGGCCATATTTGTGATCGGAACCACCAAATATTGAAAGGGGGGGTGGTGACGGCTTGAAGAAAAAATTAGGGTTTGGGTATTATGGCTCTGATACCATAAAAGTGTTTATGGTACCAATTCGAATCCCTTTTCCATTTACCTCAAAACCCTTTAAATAGGGAATAATTACATGATAATATTTAAAGACTAGATAGAGATAAAGATCTTAGATAAATATAAGAGATACTAAAACATATCTACTAATACTGAAACATATCTACTAATAACGTGATGCTTTCCGTTTGTGACATCGTTACATGTGTGACATTGATGACACTAATGTGTGGTTTTTAAAGCGTTTGAATCAAACATGGCGTGCCGCGTTTGTGACCTATATACATGTGTTTCGTTGACGACATTACGGTGAGATTAGTACATGCGTTCCATGGTGTCTGCATGCAACATGATATGCTTATGACGTAGGTACACGTTTTGTGTCGATGACATTGTCAGAAAACGTTAAAATTGACCTTTGCAAAATAACTCATTCAAAGTTATATAGGCAAACTAACTTCGTTATAAATACCCTCACATCAAATTTATAGGTATAAAAAAAGTGACATTACATCAACAACGTTTTTCACGTTTTATTTTAACGACATGAGTACTAGTGGTAAGTGATAAAGAGTGGATATGAAAAAAATGATGCCACGTCAATGAGTGAGTGATAGTGAAAAATAATTCCATTGGGCTAGTGAGTGTGTTATAATAATAAACTCTGTAATTGTTGTATACAATTCAATTTTCCAAGGTAGGTGTATTCTACATATTTTTAAGCATATGGTACCACTAGTTGATGCAAATTCTATTGATGGGCCTTACTTCTCGGTCCCAAACTCCCAATAACCTCAATAACTTATGGTCTTTTGGGATGTTTGAAGCATATGGTATAAATTATAAAACAATGTAATGCTTCTTTTCCTAAGACTTTTATTGGTGAGCCCTACTTCTCGAGTTCTCGATATATTTACGTCTAATCTCCACTAAATTTTAATTCACACTAAATTTTGACATTTTTATGACTTTACTTGAGTTTAACATGTTTATCATTTTAACATCTAACATTAGATATATCTCCGACTTTTAATGTTTGACGCATTATGATTTTATACTGTAACGTGTTAGTCATGAATCTTTTTTTTACAACGCGTGTGACGAAGTCATATACGCGAAACTCAGCCGCCGTATCATGTGGCCCGGTCTTTTAGCCAGTTATAGCTGATGATATGTATAAATGTGATAAGTTAGAAACTAATAAAATAAACAAAAATACAAACATATGTAATCAAGCATGATGGTAATCACACAAGTCACTATAACCCCTAGTAAAACGAAGAGAGGGTGATGTGAGGGCGCAATAGCTCCATCATCGGCATCATATTGACATATCACGCCAGTCACGGACAACCTAAAACACATTTAAATGTACAAACTCTCAACCCAAGTGGCCATTAATTTACCCATAAAAAGTGCAGGAATAATAACATAGTGGACTAGTGGTACTACAATTAACGTGTTTGTCATTAAATAGTAAAAAAAATATATATTTTAAACATTCAATATTTTCAAGCCTTGGAATAAAATTGAATGTAAACTTTTTTTAAGTACTAACTTTCTTGCAAAGTAATTTGAAGTCACATTGACAAAGCAAACTTTATACTAATCAAATTTATAAGTATCAGAAAAGTAACCCCCACCAGTTACCCATATCCTTCTCTTCAATCGCATCACAGAGCCGCATGATCCTCAAGTGGGGGCGGGCCCATAGATGATCCACAACCGAGCTTAGGATATATACCTGACCAACACGAGAGGAAAACCAGAAAAACCACTTGGCTCACCCACTCTAGATGAATCTTGAACCTAAAACCTTTACCGGTCAAATAACATCAGGAAATACGATGCCTAAAGCATAGCCGCAACTACCTAGTCCGCCTTTAGTGTCCTTTCGTTAAAAAGACACTAAAGGTTCAGACATCCAATTGCCCAAGTGCCATTAATCTACCCATAAAAAGTGCATGAATCATAATAATGATACCATAGTGGACTAGTTGTACTATAAATAACGTGTTTTTCATTAAATAGTAAAAAATAAATATATAAAACCAAACAAGAACAATTACAAACGAGTTCAAGTTTCCAATCACCACCGACACCCACCATGCTTCCAGGTCATCAGCTGCCCTACTTTCTACCCGTAACATTCAGATCTGCCCGAACCCACTTATAAAATATCTTCAAAAAATAAACAAATATCAACTACAGTCACATGTGCTTTAAACACTTGTACAATTCCATCATTTTTGTGTTACTCAACGGTGCATGAGTCCTTGAGTGAAATTGGCACATTGACTTTGGTGGGTTTGTAAACAATGGCACAAGAAACTTTTCTATGGAACTTGGGTTTAACCAATTTTCCAAGCACATAAGCCTTTGCTTTAACTGTGAAGTTTAGGTTCAGTGGCACCGGTGCGGTTAGTTTCCCGTTCTCGCTGCTCCAATTCACACCGCCACCGTATAGCGGAACACCACGGCCTTGTAAATTCACATTTACTAGTCTATGACCTTTTCTTGATTGGTAAAATTTCTTGACCTGCAATGTACACAAACGAGTTGTGAAATTGGGATCAAATTGGCAATGTAGATGTGAAATTGATATCGAGTTAGCAATGCAAATGTGAAATTGAGAGCAAATTAGCAAAAAGAAGTGAAATTGAGAAGAAATTAGCAATAGAGTTGTGAAATTGGAGCAAATTATTAGTGTGAAACTGAGATCAAGTTAGCAATGCAGATTTGAAATTGAGATCAAATTAGCAATAAAGAAGTGAAATTGGGATCAACTTAGCAATAAAGATGTGAAATTGGGATCAAATTAGTAATACAAATGTGAACTTGAGATCAAATTAGCAATAAAGATGTGAAATTGGGATCAAATTAGTAATACAAATGTGAAATGGAGACTAAATTCAGCAATGCTGCTTTAAAATTTATATCTAATTAGCGACAAAGATGTGAAATTGGGATCAAATTAGCAATGCAGGAGTGGAATTGAGATCAAATTAGCGATAAAGATGTGAAATTGGGATCAAATTAACAATGCAGGTGTGGAATTGAGATCTATTTAGCGATAAAGATGTGAAATTGAGATCAAATTAACAATGCCGGTGTGAAATTGAGATTGAATTAGCCATAAAGATGTGAAATTGAGATCAAATTAACAATGCCGGTGTGAAATTGAGATTGAATTAGCCATAAAGATGTGAAATTGAGATCAAATTAACAATGCAGGTGTGAAATTGAGATTGAATTAGCGATAAAGATGTGAAATTGAGATTGAATTAACGACAAAGATATGAAACTGGGATCAAATTAGCAGTAAAGATGTGAAATTGAGATCATACTAAAAATTGAGATCAAATTAGCAGTTAAAGATGTGAAATTGGGATCAAACTAAAAATTGAGATCAAAGTAACGATAAAGATGTGACATTGGGATCAAACTAAAAATTGAGATCAAATTAACGATAAAGATGTGACATTGGGATCAAATTAGCAGTTAAAGATGTGAAATTGGGATCAACTTAGCAATAGAGATAAAAATTCTTCAACTTACAGTTCCAGAAGCTAGGGTTAGGTCTGTATACGCAAGATCCAGAGGCGTGGATGAAACATGAACACCAAAAAACGTACCCCGATTTCGAAAACTAAATTTAATGGTAGCATTCATATTCACCATTTCAGTAGCAACTCCAGATGCATCCGCTCCAGCATTAACAACAAACTCATCAAACGAAATACTCTGCAACAAAACAACACCAAATCTCAGATCCCCAATTCAATTTCATCAAATTCAACCCCCAACAAACTATTAAAACCAATTACCCTCATAATCACATCAGGTTTTTGAGGTTTAGCAGCAGCCCATAACACAAGTGCAAAGAACGAAAACAAAACAAAAAAGCCAACAACAAAAGCTAGAAAATAACACCGGCGAGGGATACCACTCCGGCGAACATCATCAACAAACCCTTCTTCTTCAATTGCATCAAACCCTTTTCCGGTTTTTTGAGGCTGTAACGGTTGAGTGTTTTTTCTTGAGCCGGGTCGGAGTGAACCGGAGAAACGAGTGGAAGATGAGTTGCGGGAGTGGCGACTCGGTGAGCCGTTGGGAGTTAAAACGGGAGTTGAGTGGAAGGAGTTGGTGGTTTTTTCGCCGTCGTGTGATGGGCTTTGAACGAAGTAGACAGGGCGGCGAGGTGATCTTGGTGGAGATGATGCTGTTTGGCTTGTCACCTCCGAATCGGTCTTTGCGTGCATTGACATTTTTAACAAAAATGTTTTTGTGTGTTTGATGACACACACAAGTGACAGTTTTTGTAAAGATGGAGAAGGAGTTGTTGGCACCGAATTTTGCCGGTGAAGGCAGGAATTTTGAGACTTTATTAAAGTGATGAAGCCGTGAAGGTGAAAGTGAATCCAGCTATATCAAATCAAATATTTTAATCACCTCATAATTGTCTTTTAATAATTAGAAAATTATTGCTCTTAAGATTTAATTATTTTTAAGTAATAAGTAGGGATGACAGTCACATCCGAAGTCGATGAGAAAACCCGAAACTCAAGACATTTGAGACGGGTCTGGGTTTGGATCCATGTATGAGTATAGATCGGGTCTAGGGCTTAAGAAAAAAACTTCTGTAAGTCTGGGATTATCTGTTAGATCCTATTATCCAACCCGATAACACAAACTCATAGATCTGTTAGCATACCCAAAAATAATTTAATATTTTTCATATATATGTTAAATTGTTTTTTATATTATGTAAATTAAACATATATGTTTCCTATAATCCATTCACGTTTTTAACTTTTAAGCCTCCACCAAATGTACAAACCATTTTTTCAGTAAGATTTTGTGAAGGCTCAAGCACATTTGGACATTGTGAATTTATAAAAATGTTAATTTGAAGTATCATTTTAATTATATAGTATGATGTATTTTATAAAACTACCGACGAGCAAACTCGGCGGGCATACCAAACTGGTAAGTTTTATGTCATAAACGGGTATACCCGAGTACCCGCGGGTAGATCCGAAACCCGACGGGTAAATACCCGATGGGTAAATACCCGACATATCCCGACGGGTTTTGGGTCGCGTTTGGGACACCCATTTTTATTCGGGTCTGGGGTTGGGATTACTTAGACCCGTCTCATATCCGACCCATTGCCATCACTAGTTTTAATCATTCTTTTGTAGTCGAGATTGAAAATCTGATAGTTTGATTAAATGGATTACTCCATGTCAATATACCATCTTGCCATGGTTAAAGCCGGTGTCAATAAGCTAGAGTTAATATTTCATTTGAAATGTGAGTTTAGATAGAATAACATCGAAAGATAACTTGGTAAAAAAATTAATGTCTCGTCTACATGTGTGAGTTGTAGGAGTCCGGTGGAATCGGTCAATTGTATTCTACTGAAGTGGTAAGAATTGTGGGACGTTGCAACGACCCAACAAAGGTATAAACGTTTGTGGAAGATGTTATTACTATTTATGATACATGGCTGATGGAAAGAGGAAAATTGTCAATGTGATCTTAGTATGTATTCTTTGAAGCTTGTGAAAGGTTAAGAAATATTGGGTTTTCATCGGGGAAAAATGCACAGTAATGGAAGCAAATTGACCACTTTCGTTTGGATGTTTAGTGGGGGTAAAAGTAGCGTGGTAAGAATGATATTATAGTCGTTTGCTTTCAATGGTTACTTCCTTGCAACTTGTTGTTTATTTCTTTGTTTATGTTAATAGAATGACCATTCAAGAAAAAGAATTCTTAACTTTTAAAATAGAAAACTAGATTTAAGACTCACCCGTACATTGCAGCCGCCGGATCTTGTGTATGTGACTTCGTCACAAGCATTGGTAAAAATAGTCTCATGTCTTGTACGTCACTTCGCAAAATCGTAATGTCACATGTCAAAAAGCGATTAAATTTCAAAAGTTATAGGTTTAAACGATAACCAACTCAAATCTAGAATGTTGAAATCATACTATATGTCAAAGTAAAGTAAAAATCAATGTCAAAAACTCATAAGAGGCTAAAACGACAATTAGTAAAAGTCAAGTATAAAAACCATAAATACATCAAAAAGTCATATATTAAAAATGTAAATACGTTAAAAATTAAATCGCCACATGGCGACACTTGGTTGGTCGGTGTTTCACCGACCTTGTGTTATAGGAGGTATCTACCTATATACTAATAAATTGCTAACTAACTGCCACATGTCATTCTCTCACTGTCTCCACATCAGATTTACCACGTGTCGCAACCAGGTTAACTCTCACAAATTTCACGCGGAGCCCTATTGGGTCACCCGGTTAAACCATTTGGATCTTTTAAATAATATATGAACCCTAAATCTTCACATTTTTCCATCACCAAACCCTACATTGCTCTCCTCTATCTGCTGTATCTGTTGATTCTTTAAAATCCCCCTCAACCTCCACCAGATCCATCACCACCTCCTAAATCTCCTCCATGAATAGGTGCCTTTCACTTGATCGATCTGCTTATCATTTTCCACCATCTTCATCGTTTGATATCATATGGATCGTTCTCTCCCATGTCAACAGATTTTCTTCACAGATGAGAGTGATGTTAGGGGTTAGATCTGATGCATTTTTTATTTCCATTTGAAATCATCATCACCATTCAAATTGACGCTTTAAAGCAACACCATGTCACCGTCGGAATTACTAGATTGAAGGCTGGGATTGAAGACCCTCAAGGCTAGGTAATTACGGTGTTGTTTATGCAGATTACATTCAATGTTTATTTTTAGTAATCCTTTCAGGCTATCTAGAGAGTCTTTGGGTAAAGGGATCAGGATACCTAACTTAATTATCTTTAATAATTATCAATAAAAGTCTAACAAAAGATAGATTTAAGAGGAAAGTTCTCATATAAAATAGATTTTGTCTATTTTAGTGGATTGAACTTATTCTTGCGGCGTTAGAACCGTGTCGTCAAACCCCCGCCCCCACACCACCCTAAAAACTTAAACCCCCCACCCCCCAAAAAAAACCTAAAACCCTCGACCCCACCCTCTAAAAACTTAAACCCCGTCCACCCACCACCCAAAAACCTAAAACCCACCACCCCCACCCCCCAAAAACCTAAACCCCCACCCACCACCAAAAAACCTAAAACCCCTCACCCCCACCTGTAAAAAAACCTAAATTCTAAACTAAACCCTAAAAGCTAAGATGATAAAGCTAGACGAGACTGTTCCAACGCCGCTTGAATGAGCTAAAACGGAGTTCGTTTGACCCGGTTTTTATTTGATTTAAGTCACTTCTCACACTTTTTAGACAAAATCAATTTTGTATTTGATATTTCCACTAGATTTGTATATTGAAAAAAGAAAGACAAAACAAACAAAAACATGTTAAATCATAAACCTAATAACGATTTTCAATCTATATTTATAATCTTCCCTTTAGATTTTCACAAACACCAAAAACTAGTAAAAAAGATTACATATATAACATTTTTCTTAACAACCCCATGTTGCTTTTTTCCACCACATCGAGCATCTCTTTTATGGAAGCAACTTGCTGCTTAGATAAGTTGCACCAAGAAAAAACCCCGTCCCACAATATAGTTGATATATCGTAAGTCACCAACAGATGATCCTTGTTGGTGATCCAGATTCTCCTCATACACTCTACATCTTGAGCAACCCGTATCATTCACAACACCCATTAAATCTAACGACGTCATTTTATACATATAAGATTGCAGAACATATTTTTGATGATCTAGGATTTCTATATTATTTATTATCAATTGTGGTTTACTCACTAACTTTAAATAGTTAACTTTATTTTACGCATATTTCAAGTGGTGCGTGTTGATTTCTATTGACTATTTTTTAAAACATAGGAAATGCTTTGGACCTACTATTAATAAATAATAAATTATCGCACTAATTGGTTTCTTGTTTATGACATTGTAGGTTTCCATTTAGATATTTATTCCAAACTTATGTTACATCATTATTATACTTTAATAAAATGTGTATCATGTATTTTGTTACTATGATATCCATATCAATTAAATTTATTAGTGGAAGTAGATATTTTGCTTTATTATATTCTTGAATTTTATGGATATGTGCTTGATTGAGATGTTGTTTCTCTTGGATCACATCTAATTTCATAATATTTTTAAAATTTTACATTAAATCGACACATAAACGGATAAAAAGTTAGCAATGCAACCATTTTCTCTTGATATAAGTCAGAAGCCTAACAATTGTTGGCTTAGAACATATGACATTTTTAAAATCATACTATTGCTTTATCTTATCATATTGTAAATATTCTTGACAGATGGTTTATTATGTTAAAGTTGTATAATATTATTAGTTGGATTATTAACCGGATAGCTTTGATCAATGAAATAATTATGTCTCTCTTGTTATTCTTTACACTTAAGCTAGTCTTATAGCAAGATAAGAGATCGACATGCTTGTTGTTAGTGAAGATATTTTAAACCATCAGAATCGCTTGTACAGCTATATAATTCAATTTGTACGCCACCTAAGAAAAGAAAGCTTATGCATTGTATCATTTTGACGTCATGGTTGATTATGTAGGAACCGTTCGTACAAAAATATAAAATTCTTCTATAAATTCATTTACAATACAAAGAAAATAAATAAAACAAGTACATTACAATATGATTACAACCGAAATAAAACAAGATACAAGAAATGAATAGAAACAAAAGCATAATTGTGGCTGAGGATTCGTGTTCAACACGGGTCCCTTAAAACAAATTCCGAGTCTCCCAAGAGAACTCGTTTGTTTCCCAGGGTACAACAGCCGAAGCAGTATGTACTGCCGGGATTGACACACAACCCAAATTATACTTAAAGAAAAATAGATGAAGAAGATCAACTACATGTTGGAAAAACTAGAAAAGAAATAATAAGAGAATTTGAGAGAGTTGGAGTGCTTTGGTGTTGTACTTTTTGTGTTTTCAACCAAGGTTTACCTTGGTATTTATAAGACAAGAATGAGTTGAAACTCCTCATTCATTGTCCATAAACATGAGTTGAAACATATTCAACATAATTATTAGTTGAAACATCTATTCAACACAAATAATTAGTTGAAGCCCACAAAATATTCAAACTTATAACATCAACTAATTTATTATTTTGTTATTTTCACAAAATATAATTTGTGTATTACAAAATTTTCCAACAATCCCCCACATGGGAAAAAAACAAAATCTCATTTCTCAAATTAAAAACCCATTTTCTCACGTGAAAAACTCATTTTCACATATTATTCCAACAATCCAAATTGATCGTTACATACTAGTTCCTTAGATATAATTTAGCGATTGAGTATTGCCGGATAGGTAGGTGTTACCTTTGAACCTTCCGTTGTGATGCATACTTAGTCTCCTAGTGGTTCGGTAGACGTGATGTCCTTGAACCAACCACCATTTATGGAGACGACAATACACTTCACACAACACTCTCCCTGGTTCAGTCAAACCCTCATTGTCGTGTCCGTTATGGTCATGACACACTAGCCTGGTTCTGCGAAAGCTCTAGGAATTGCGCACCCCACAATTTCATTCGAAGCGACCCCACTTCTCTTTCACATAGGTGATTTGTCTAAAAAAAATCATTAAAAGCATTAAGGTTACTATGATTACGCAAATCATTAACCATACGGTATGCTTAGCCTCACAACGTGTCACTGTTGTTATAGGAATGGACTAGGAAGTATTTAAGCTCCCTTTATAATTTAGGAGGACATATATAAACATTTATACATATTAGCTTATATATCGACTGATATATTAGCTATGCCCCCACAGTGACCACCCTTAGATATATGAGTAGGTTGTCCTATTGAACTTAGATCTTGGGATCTCCAGTCAACTAAGTTAGGTTTTCCTTCATATATCATCTTTCATGGGCTTTAGTCTCATTCCACAACTCCGTCTCTCATGTTGTTGGATCCAAAACCATTATCTATGACTCCGTCGAGTCAATATAGATAATTGCAGTTGAGATGAGTTGTTATGATGTGTTATTAAATCACAAGTTAATCTTGCCTTTTGTCATTTTTTAAGACTATAACCTCGAGTATCAACTCGAACTGAGGTACATTTTTGTCTTTAAAATGCATTTCAAGCCTAGCATATCCATGCCATTAGTAATTAGATGTTAAATCTAACCAATTGACCTTCGAGTCTAACTTGTAGATTCGGTCACATAGTTGCATTATATTTGGCCCAACAAAAGGTTCTCTTTTGATACGGGTTTGAGAAAACTTCTCAAATACCATTTCTCAAATGGCTTCCCCCCACATTTCTTGCATTTAGATAGAAAATGTTTAAATATACGATTAGACATCCATGATTTGAACAAGATCAACGTCTTGTATCAAAGATGTCGTCAATGCTTGTTTGCCGACTAAAGCAACGCATGCCTTGTCATAAGTTGTTATCAACCATCTCAAACTTAAATACTTTTAAGTTATCATCTAGGTTAAATCTAGAAAATTGAGTTCTCCATGAGTTATATGACTTTTCTTAGATTGAATGACAACCGTCATTCAAATTGTCTTATACACAACTTTACTTTTATGTTGTATATGAGTTGAATGTTTCACATTAATAGTCTCCTCAGAGCACCATAATTAACAAGTACTAGTCTAGCATGCTTTAGACTACAATACTCTAGCATGTGAACAGAAGATGCATCATTCTGATTCTTCACAGCTTTTAAGGAATATCTCAATATTCGTTCAAAACATTCATCTCATTGTTTAAACAAACAATGAGAGTTGTTCAACATCCCAAAATCTCAATATTTAGGAACGTCTAATATGTATGTTACGTAATCGTACATAGACCGTCATTCAATCTAGGATCATAAACTTTTTTTTTCCCCAAAAGATTTCATCATTGACTCATATGGACTTTGAAGAATCACAAATTGATCTCCCATAGTGGTACTCCCACTTTGAACAATCACAAAATTGATATAAAACATCATGTTGTTTATATGGTGAATTGTTCACATGTATTAGTATTTGAACAATTATATATGTTCATAGCAACAAAGATTTATCTTTCCATCAAATAGTCAACTTGAATCTATTATTGCTTTATGACATGTTACTTTCACAAGAGTGACAAACTATGTTAACACTTTATGTAAACTTTTGGTTTATTTCATTTTAAACCAAATCTTAGTTTTGCCAAAACATGCACTTAGCAGTTTCGAAATAAACTATTTTAATTTTATGTTTTGATTACGGAAATCAATACCCAAAATTGTAAATAGTTTTGTTGAATAAATAACTTCTAACGCACATGTTAGAGATAAGATGTTTACATAAAACACTCTTATTCAAATTTATCATTAACACAAATGTTAAAAATAAACGCCTACCTAAGACGCTTTTAGACCATAAAATTAAGGTCATATCTAACACACATGCTAGATAAGTAAATGGGTTCTAACACGCACATTAGTCAACAAAAGTCTACATCAAACGTTCTAAGCATATGGATTCATGTAATGAAAGATTCCAACAAAACGTTTGCAAAATGTTTTGAAACGAAAAGTTTTATATAATGGTCATTTGTAAAGCACGCATAATTAATGAGCATGATTGTCAACGTTTTCGAGTGAATAATGATTTCATCATTTGTTTCTAACAAAAAAAAAACGATTTTAAATTTAAAAGATTAATACTAAATCTATACATACTTGATTATTTTAAAAGGAATCTCTTCTAATACTTAATTAGAACAACATTAGGTTTTAACACACATGTTAAAAACACAAGTTTCACATATGAGAGATTTCTTACTCGCTCATAAGAAATACCGGTTTTCATAAGATGCGTACACAAGCATAACCATTCTTAACACGCATATGAAAACTAATCTTGAAACCCACAAACGGGTTAATTCAAAGTTTTAATCTTGAAACCACATAGGTTTCGAAACCTTTGATTTAAAACAAAATTGGATCTTCAACATTTTTGTTTTAATACCTTGAACCATTCAACAAAATGGTTGTAATGAAAATAAACCCACTTTTAAATGCTAAAGTAATTGGGCATGTTTTATGAAAACTACAAAAGCTTTTATACATAAACAAAATTACATTCAATCAAAACCAACGAATGGTAAAAAGCGAACCATTTTCTTTGTAAATAAAATCCGGTTCTAGAAAGAAGTCAAGTGTAAGTTCTCTAAGTCCAACTTTGAGAGACGAACAATGACTATATACTTTTTTTTTTAAATACGAACGGTGATTTAAAAAAAATTTGTTTTAAGATTGTAGGAACCGTTCGTACAAAAATATAAAATTCTTCTATAAATTCATTTACAATACAAAGAAAATAAATAAAACAAGTACATTACAATATGATTACAACCGAAATAAAACAAGATACAAGAAATGAATAGAAACAAAAGCATAATTGTGGCTGAGGATTCGTGTTCAACACGGGTCCCTTAAAACAAATTCCGAGTCTCCCAAGAGAACTCGTTTGTTTCCCAGGGTACAACAGCCGAAGCAGTATGTACTGCCGGGATTGACACACAACCCAAATTATACTTAAAGAAAAATAGATGAAGAAGATCAACTACATGTTGGAAAAACTAGAAAAGAAATAATAAGAGAATTTGAGAGAGTTGGAGTGCTTTGGTGTTGTACTTTTTGTGTTTTCAACCAAGGTTTACCTTGGTATTTATAAGACAAGAATGAGTTGAAACTCCTCATTCATTGTCCATAAACATGAGTTGAAACATATTCAACATAATTATTAGTTGAAACATCTATTCAACACAAATAATTAGTTGAAGCCCACAAAATATTCAAACTTATAACATCAACTAATTTATTATTTTGTTATTTTCA
This sequence comes from Tagetes erecta, assembly GCA_030867185.1. Taxonomy (NCBI): domain Eukaryota; kingdom Viridiplantae; phylum Streptophyta; class Magnoliopsida; order Asterales; family Asteraceae; genus Tagetes; species Tagetes erecta. The sequence continues at coordinate 96,571,127 of CM061487.1, forward strand.
CAAAATATAATTTGTGTATTACAAAATTTTCCAACAGATTATACGAAGATTCTAGAATAACATCGTTTTTTTCTAAAGTTGCCCAACTCAAAAATATGTTATGTGACTTTTATCATTAGTTAGTTGTATTTGTAGCATGTTAATAGAAACAAAAAAATAGACTTACTTGGGCGGTGTGGTTAACAAGCCCTCTTCGCGTAACGTAGCACGTATATTTTTTTAGGTGTATGCTAATTTTCTAAAAGTTTGAGTAGCAAAAAAAAAGGAGTATGAAAGTGAGAGGGGATGCATATGCAAGTTTCTCAAAGATAATGAAAAAACATGAAACATTTACATATGCAAGCCACATTGCACATATAAACAATTATTATCCTTTAATTGAAACTCCAACGGAATTGAACAGTAAAACATGGGCATATTTGTAAATTGGTGTGTTGTGGACAGCTGTATTAATTAAATGTGTTGAGTCAGGGACAAGTGTATACCGTATATTTAGCTGGGTTCTTCTTTGTGGTACAAGTGAGGGTAATTGGGTGTTTGTTGTGGATTTTCTACAGGAGAAGATGACCATTCTGGATTATTACCAACAACCACCACTAAAATCGTTGTCGCTATGACTTTTCCACCTTCATCGTATGGTGTTTTTTTTACCGTTAATTGACAGTAACCCAATATCCCCTCTGTCGCCTCCATCATTGTTTGTAACGACAATGGATTTTACCGCCGATGGCAATTACCAACGGTGGATGGTAGCGAACTAGCGATGGTTTAGGGTTTTGGTGGTTGTTCTCGCTTTGTCCCGATCTAACGAGTTTTCCTTTGACAGTGACGATGGTCGCCGATTCATGTCATAAGAAACCCTAGCTTATTGGTTTTGCATGGCGTGTGGTGGCGGATTTATGTTAAACTTTGTTTTGTTAGAGTGGTGGTCACCTGCTCTTGGCCAATGTTAGCTTTGGGATTGTTGGCGTTTGATCTGGGATGAGCTAAAATTTATATTGTAAAAATCATGAGGATCATCCTAATGCTTGACTCTTCCTTTGTTTTCAAAGCTGGCCGGGTCGATTGAATCTCTTTCCCGTCCCCATATTCATTTTGCTTGCTATTCTATACTCTCATGGATGGTCATACTGATTTACTAGCGCACCTGCTTCTACTTCATTTTGCTTGCTATTCTATACTCTCATGGATGGTTGCTTTCATATTCATAATTCAATAGGAAAATTTCTACATAAAGCTTTTGTAATAAGATAGACTTTTGGTTATTGAATAGTTAAAGTTATGGCTATTTTGCTAATAGAATAGTTTGGTTAGCTTTTGATAATAGAACAATTGATAATTGATAGTAGATGGAGTGTTTAGCTTTAATTCAACATATGATAACTACAAGCCTTTTGTGTTGATTTACATTGTTTTACATTTTTGTACTCCAAACATAAGTTAGAGCAATGACAAAATGCATAAGTAACCACGGCTATTCCATCAACAAATATAAGGCATCCCCGGCACAACGCAAATATCCAACAGATCCCGCCGCAACGCGCGGGGTGCAGATAAACCTAGTTATAATTAATCAAGTGGGATTTTGAATGTTTTTTTCCTATAGCGTGGGCCATTGAAAATTGAAAAACAACATTTATACGTCTGCATATGCACGCTCTTTCATTTACGGAGCCATCTGTCATCTATGTCAAATTGTCAATATCAATTTGTTAACTTCTAACCACTATATCTCCCCTAAACCAACTTCAAATCAGCCACTATAATTTCTTCTCATCATCCTCCAACATTCTTCAATTCAATATGCGGCAATTCGTTACTAGTCTTATCATCATCGTTGCAACACTTCTATTCATCTCCCGATCATCTTCATCTCTCAAGGTCAGTAAACATAAACTGTCACCTCTTGTCTCCAATTACCACCTTTTTACGTAGCGTTGAAACGTTCTTTTGGTCTATTTCTGTAATCAGTTAGGAGAAACATGTTCTACTAGTAGCAATAACTGCGATCCGGGGTTGCGTTGTGGTACTTGTCCCGCGAGTGGTAACACTCGCCCCAGATGCACCCGCATTCAACCTATGACTCCTACTTCTAAGGTTTGTCAGTTTTATCATGCCAAGTTATGAATTAAATTCATATGCCGTGTGACAAAAGGTAAACTATAGTTTACAGTACATCTGTCTGTAAACTGTAGTTTACTTCTAGCTAACTAGTGTTGAAATTTGTGGCGTGTAATTTTTGTTAACTTTTTGGTTTAGGTAAATGGGTTACCTTTTAATCGGTATACATGGTTAACAACTCATAATTCATTTGCGGTGTCGGGTACAAAATCATCCACCGGGTCACCAATTCTTGGCCCGGCAAATCAAGAAGATGATGTTACATCTCAACTAAAGGTACCTAAAACTTATCTTTGTCTATTTTTACAGTTATTGTAAAAGTTACTGTTATAACAATTTTGATTTAACATACAACTTTTGAGTTTTGACAAACTTTATGAAGAATGGTTGGTGAAAATTTTAGTTTTAAAATGGTTAGGTGTATGGGGAATTAGGTGTATAAATTATTAGTCAATTTATTTATGGTTGTTTGTTGAATGATATCTTATTGCATAAGCATCTTATCTCTGTTATATTCCACATGTCTGGGTGGTTACGGAATTATTAATCTGGTAAGTAAATGTTATGTTATTAAAAAACAAAATTGATATGCTTTTGTTATATTTATTAAAAAAAAAGTGTACAAATTCCATTCTAGCGCAATAAGATATTTGAAGGAACATGCTATGTGTGTCTAATTATGAAGAGGTTTAATCTGTCACTCAAACTCAATTATTAAAAAGTTGAAGACATTAAATGAGGAAGCACAGCACAACTGCCAAATTAGCTTTATGTACACCAAACATGGCCTTTTGTTTTCTTCACAAACACTTTTTGGTTTTGTAAAAAGAAAATTTTATGTTGTAATAAATTAATTATTAAAATTTGTTAGATCCATGAGTTTTGATCAGTTTACTTTACATTTTAAACTATGAGAAATTACGGATTATAACATTGTTCATTCATAAACTGAATGGTCGTTAATTTTAGCCGCTAAAGTTTACTAAAATATGACTAGTCAATTAAGTAAATAACCTATACCTTTTAAATTAAAACACTATATACTATATTTGTTTATTGTTATTATCTTTTATTAATTTAAGTTATTATCAATAAAATAAAAGAAAATTTCAAAACTTGTATACTTTTCTCCGACGACTATCGAACATTGTACATCTTCTAGCAGATACTAACATCCCAATTTAGAAACCAAAGTTGATTTCAGCCCAAAATTGATTACAACCGCTAATTGAAAAAACATATTTGGAAACAAAAACTAATTTCAAACCGCCATTGGTTAGATCTACTGATTATTGAACGAGCTGATAGAACCGGTTTTTTAAGGTTGTAATATTTTTTTCTTTTTTCTATAAAAAAATTCATTTAAGCCTAAGTTATCTTTTAAATTTTAATACTTTGATTTTTAAATTGGCGCATTTAAAGTTTTTTTTTATATATTTGGATTGTTTTATTGTAAATTTTATATAACTATTTGTTTTATATTTCTAACTATACCATGTTGGCATTTGGTTTTTCATTCCGCTCCAACTGGTTCGATCAGTGAACCGATAAAGCGACTGGTGCATCATCCGGTCTAATTATTTTGTTTTTACTTTTTAGTCAAGTCCCCCTCTACGTATGTAGTTGTTCAAAACAAGATAAATGAATTTATAAGTTTATTAAAAAAATCAAGTAATGATATGTTAAAATTTTATAATGTAGAATGGAGTACGAGGGCTAATGTTGGATATGTACGACTTCAACAACGATATATGGTTATGTCACTCATTTGGCGGTAAATGCTACAACATCACAGCATTTGTAAGTTCACAACCACAATCATGATTTAAAACAGTTTGTATAATCACACAGTTTAATCTTCTTTATTTCAAACTTACAGCAACCCGCTATAAACGTTCTACGCGAGATTCAAAACTTTTTGCAAGCAAATCCATCAGAAATCATCACCATTTTCATCGAAGATTATGTCACGTCTCCAAGAGGTTTAACAAAGCTTTTTGATGCAGCAGGACTCACTAAATTCATGTTTCCAGTCAACCGAATGCCGAAAAATGGCAGTGATTGGCCTACAATAACAGATATGGTTAAGCAAAATCAACGATTGATCGTTTTCACATCCAAATCCTCAAAAGAAGCATCTGAAGGGATCGCGTATGAGTGGACATACGTTGTTGAAAATCAATGTAAGTTTTTAGTTAAAAATCAAGTTTCATACATTGTAGGTCGAAATAGAAGACAAATGGATAACAAATTATGTGGCTAACTATTTTTTAAGTAACAAAACTAAGTCTTCTAAAAACGAAATTAATAAATCTTGGAGTCATAACATTGATCTTAACCGTAGAAACTAAAATTTTAGATGGAAGTGAGGGGCAAATTGCCGGTTCATGTCCTAGTAGGTCTGAGTCATCGCCTATGGACACAAAATCGCGATCGTTGGTCCTTCAAAACTACTTCTCGACTAATCCAAATGTTACCGGAGCGTGTATTGATAACTCTGCTCCGATCATTGCCATGATGAACACATGCCAGATAGCCGCAGGCAATCGCTGGCCGAATTATATTGCCGTTGACTTTTACCAGGTAAACAGTACATTTTGACTTTTTTGGTCAATCCCAAGGTCAGACATTAATCGAATGGTTTTGGGTACAGAGGAGTGATGGGGGAGGAGCGGCTGAAGCCGTGGATGTAGGCAATGGTCATTTGACATGTGGATGTCCCAATATTGCTTATTGCGGGGTATACATATTTATCTTCACATTTAACCAGTTTTACATGTATTTTTACAAATTTATTTTATAATTATGTTAAACGAACGAATGGTTGTGCAGGCGAATGGGACATGTAACACACCAGTGTTGTCACCTCCACCACCAGCACAATTGTCACCCCAAGGTTCTGGTGGTTCGAGCCATGGTTACTCGCTTCTTGAAGTGGTCCGAGTACAATGGTTTATTGGTGCACTATTGTCTTCATTGATCTTGCTATCGTTATAAGTTTTAGCATATGAGTTATATTTTTGAGCTGAAATACATAGCATACATGTATATGTTCAATTACTTGTTGCTTATGTTGTTGTATTAAGGATACTTATTGTTCACTTAGATCAAGTTTTGGCATTCTTGTTTGATCTTATTATCGGTGTCACTAGTCGTATTTTCTGGATGTTGAATTCCTCTAAGAAACGAAATGCGCATTATGCAACTTGTTAATAACACAGAAAGTGATATGATCTGGGAACGAATTACATCGTCAATTCTATTAGTTTTGATGTGCAACAGCATTGAAGACACTAAAACTAGATAACTAAAAGTTGAAAATAACATGTGATTAAACTGTGTTTCAATGCCTTGGAATGAAGAATCAGAAACTAAGAGGATCCGAGTTGAGTCCCAAATGAAGGCTCGTGAATGATTGTTCGTGAAAAGTCGAGTACTGGTGTCTGGTTTTGGCTAGGCATCGGGTTCACAAGGGTTCCATGGTTTGCTGTCATGTTGATGGGCTGGTTTACATGGTTCATGCTACCGGCTCTGTGGTTTGGTTGAAGAACAACTTGTGGTGCACACATGGAGTACAAATTTATCCCATTTCTCATAGTTAACATCTGAAACATTAATCAACATTTTATTAGTTCCATAAAAGAAACACACAATGCTGTTGGTGAAATAAACCAATGGGTTAAAATTGTTCAGGTTTTTTGGCCAGACAAAACACCTCTAGCTTACGCCATCAACTCACGACACGAATATTTTACATGAATTCGTTGAAATGGCTCGTACCTGCACCTGAAGCTGAAGCTGCTTCAAATACTCAATTGCTTCATCCAGCATAGAAGCCTTATCAGTCTAATGAACCAATCCAATTGATCATGTTTTACAATATATGTATTAATATTAAAAATAAATCATGTGTATATGTTGATCAGAAATAGACCTTATTTGAATTGGGGATAAGTTTCTGCAAAGCCTTCATTTTCTCATTTATCCTGCTTCTCCTCCTCTGACCCAAACCAATCAAAATCCACATATTAGCATAATGATTAAATCAAATGTAGTGCAGCAACAACAACCTACGTGTCATGTGACTAGCATTTGTACCTTTTCCGACATGTTATGAACCTCGGCAGCGCGTGTTCGTTTTGATGGGTTACGTGGCGGGTTTGGTTTTGGAACCATTTCTTCCACCAAGTGCTCAAACCCCTCCTTTAGAAGACACAGAAAATATATAAAACACAAGCAAGGACCATTCTCATACAAAGTCATTTTTTAGAAAGAGTATGTAAGCATGAGAAGACGACAACGATGTTTATGAATATAGTGTTTAAACGACTTGGTTTTGGTATTTAAAAAAAGTTAGCGGCGCAGCTTGTTGTCCCTTTACCATTTATTTCTATGTAAATACTTTTTATTTTGAAGAGTAAAAAAAATCCATTAGACAAAAAAATAACAAGGTAAATGTACAGTGTGACACTTAATTAAAAGCTAATACAATCTCGAACACATATCAGCATCTTGTAAAAGGGTGAGATACTCGCACCCTGTAAATGGGTATATACGCACCTTTGTCAAACAATGCATTACACCTTTAATAAAAGAAGATGCTTGTTTTTTCTAGAAAGAAAACACTTCAATTGCATTACAAAAATTCATATTAATTATCCTGTGATTTCTTTAAAATAATGTGACTTTAAAACTTATATGCTTTATTTATGATACTGATCATGTGTTGTGCTTTTGGTTTTGGTTGTTATAAGCTTCAATTCAGTTCGTTTTAATATTAATTTTTTTGGTCTCGTTGAAATCGAAACCAAAATTCGGTTTTTTAAAATGAGACACTCTCTTTTAAAAAATTTCTACTTATTACACCCCCTCCATAAGGTTTTATAAACTACAATTTCAATCTTTTTTTTTTTTTACAAATGTGTATTTTTCTTTCAAATTTAGATTTCATTACTTATAATGGTGTCATTAAATAACTACATTTCGTTGATAGATGTCGACTAGGGTGTTCAAACAAACCAAAAATATCCGGAAACAAATCGTATCCGTAACCGAAAACCAAACCGAATTACATTTTTGGTTTTTGGTTCGGTTACTAACTATATCTGAACAGCGATTTCAATTTTTGGTAACACAAAATACGGTTTACTTGGTACAGTTATCTGAATAAACCGTAAAATAATCGATCTAATCAAGTAACCTAACCTAATAAACCTACTAAAGCGGGGGATTCGATTCGATTAAGCAAAAAAAAGTTCATAACCGAATAAACATACTCAAGCGGTTGAATGAATTTAATTCAATTAGGCCAAAAAATATTTCATAACCGAATAAACTTGACATAATAAACCATATCAAACAAACCGTTAACCGCATTATTGAACATCCAAATAAAACACTTCTGATGTAAGAGAATAATAATTTCATTAAATAATACAATTTTGATCATGAAAAAAGGTAATAAAAAATTAGAGAGAAATATTGCCAAAAATATTTTTTGAGAACCGGTATAAAAAGAGGTGTGTAAACACATCCTTTGACACGCCCTTTAAAAACGTTAATTTTTGTTTGGGTTTAATTGTGTTAGTTATTTTGATTACGATTTAAGTAAATCGCAGTTTTGATCCTTGTGTTTTAATCTTATTAGAGTTTACTGTAGTTTTGGTCCCTGTGTTTTAGTCTCATTAATAGTTTTGGTCCTACCTTAACAGTTTTAGTCCATGTGTTTTTATTTTCCAACACTTTTGGTCCCGAACTCTAACATCGTTAACACTTCCCTTAAACCTCCCTCACATGCCCAGCACGTGAGGGGCAAAGTTGTCTTTTTCATGTTCATTTTAAGCAGCTTAATAAAAGAGATTGAAAACCAATAATGTGCCCCTTATGTGCTGGGCATATGGGGGAGGTTTAACGGAATTGTTAACGGTGTTAGAGTTCGGGATCAAAAGTGTTAGAAAATAAAAACACAAGAAACAAAACTGTTAATGAGATTATAACAGAGAGACTAAAACTGCAGTTTAGTTTTACAATTAAGTTAATTATGTCTGATGCACATCCTCTAAACCATCAAATTTTATCTCAAAAAGTGTACCCTAAACATTTTAGAAAAGAAAAATACGATCCGCTCCAAATAGATATATTCATAAGTTAATTGCTTTCAAAATTTATATATGATTTTGAAAATAAGAAGAAAAATAGCAAACTAAAAGGGTGTTATTATATAAACAGTCAAAATATATCGGAATCTAGGTTTCATACACCATTTGACCGGTCAAAATACTACACTCTATAAATTTAGAACTTTTTTATTAAGTTGCAAATTTTTAGTCTTCACTTTTAGATCTCGATTCAAATTAATTGGAAAACTATTACTTTTTTTAATCATAATTCATATATGTTTAATATGTCCAACTCAATTAAAAAAATTCAAACATGTGTAAAATTATTACATATGATTGGAACACTTATGAAAATTCAATGATTTTAGAGAGAAAAAAAATTTAAGGTATTTAATCGGAACAGTAGGTAAACTTGATTACATTTCTGTGATATTTTCCCACGTTCTAACCCTATGGATGAATGGTATATGAGAAACAAAAGACACAAAAGATATTATTGTCAAAGAGAAAAATAATAAAGAAATAAGGATTTACAACAAATAAAGGACCGTTTTGGTAAGAATTGACCATTTATCCACCATGTTCAAAGTTTTAATATTTTGAAAATCGGACCGGACTGGTTGAACCGGGAACCAGGGTGGTTGAAAACGATATTGGATCGGAAATTTTCAAGCTTTTTCTATATTTATGGTATTTTCATAAAAATATTACTGAAATCAACCATTTCTTAAATCCGGTTCAACCGGTACGATCGGTGAACCGGTAAACCGATAAGAAGACCGGTTCGATGTCCGGGTCCGTTTCTTAAAACATTGCGAAGTTTCTATAAGTTTACTATGTGTAAACGCCATTTTATAACTGTTTGATGTAAACTTTATAAACAACTGTGTATGTAACCCGTTCCGTTTTATACTAGAAAAGGTTTAAAGACACCAATGTTAATGTTTGTTTTTATAGACTACCTTCAGGTTCATACCTTATTGGCTTGTTATATGGTTATATCTTAAATGTCTTTTTTCTTTTTTTTAATATTCGGATAACAATTAATAGTCTAGGTAATAAGAGTGAACTTGATTTTAGAAAAGTTAATTATTGCCAAACAATAGTTATAATAATTTTTTTATTAATGTATATCTAAATGCAAAAAAAATAAAAAAATTGATTTTCAGTGTAACACAGTAAACTATTGTCTACGGTTTACAGCAGTAAATTGCAGTTTACTAAGTCTAAATGGCATTTTAGAGTTGTCTGCGTAAAATGCTTGAAAAAAGTATACCTCGCTTCCGGTATCATACTCATCTGGATCATAATCAAGCGAAGAAGAAACGACATTTCCGGTGACGATGGCCGGAATATTATTAGCAGCAGCGGTGGAAGACAATGTAGGGAGCGATAGACAAGCAGATGACTGAACCGACATTTGTTTTTGTTTTTGTTGTTGGATTTCACATTTCATTTGTTTAGTACCCAGAAACGGGGAAGATGAAGAAGAGGATGAGGAAGATGATTTGAAGAGGATTTGGCGGAGGAGAAGTGAAATATCGTCGGTTTGTTCAGGCGGTGGTGGAGAATATGAAGAAGAAGATGTGTGATAGATGTTTGCCATATTGTGTTTCACAAATGCAGCTGCAGCAGCAGCAGCATTAAATTAGTAGAAATGGTGGTGGAATTAAAGCAGGCTTGGCTTTATTTTCCTTTTCTTTTGTTAAGTGTGTAAAGAGTTATGGGCAATTATATAGATAGGAGGAGATCGTAGGTTGCCACGCGCGCACAAAAGACTGGCAATAGTAATTAGGAGAACATTGAGAACCAAATCTAACTCAGCGGGTGGAAATAAAGTTTTTGGATGAGCAACTAAAACGGACAATATTTTGATATGGTTTATTTGTGATTCTATTTAAACTGGTTAGGGTATCTATAACGCAAGGATCCGTGACATCTCCTTGTTGATGTAGGCGGTGCATGCCCCGCTATGCGGCATTGAGGTAGCATTTGCACTTGGCCTCCGCACGTACTTAAGGGCTGGTGTTTATCGGTTTTTGTTTGCCTCACACATATTGTCTGTTTAAATATTATAACTTGAGTTGTGTGTGAAAATGATACGTATGTATGATAGTGTTAGGGTAAATGATTTGATAGAGATAAGGAATGGAAAACTAATATGTTTTACTAATTAGTCCTGCATGTGGGAATGATAAAATCTAAAGATACCGAAAGTTTTATGAGTAGTAAATTATGAGCCATGAAATAAAGTGTTAATAAAAATGTAACATCATATCGCATTACAAATGGTTTCTTTTAAACTAACTACACTAAAATTTAGAATGTGTGGTACAAATTATACATATCAAATTTATAAGTTTACAACAACATTATGATAATGGGAGTTTTCCCTATAATTTGCCTTGGATCTCAAATTAAAAACTTTTTCAACATGACACTCAAAAGTTGTATAGGCGTGGGGAACATTTACCCCCTTATTCCAAATTTCCAACATACGACAATTAACATATTCTTTGCACTTTGCTCGCACATGTGACCAACACTAAGTTGTGCACAACTCTTTTGTGCTTCCATGGTACTACTTTATAAGTTTTATATTATAGATTTCATCTTTCTCCAAATATTCATGTAAGGATTGCTAGTGCTAGCTAGATTGTTGACCTATATTGATGATTGATGGCTTCACTTGGGGTTTGTATTTGCAAGCTTACTATTCTTGTTTTCTTCTAGAAAGTTTTAACTCATGACTATTCTTGTTTATTAGGGATTACACATGTGATAGAGTGGCGAGGAAGGAACGGGGACGAGAGTGAAGGAGTAGGAGTAGGAGTAGGAGAGGAGTGAATTGAGTTTTAGTCATGATTAGCGTTATTAAAATTGGATCAAAGTGGTTGGAACGAGAACTAATTACATGGTTAATGTTGTTGACCTCGAATGAATATATTGTCATCATTTAAATATGTTAATTAGACTTATTGAACTGATAGACGGACGACTGAATGGTTGGCCGGATTGGCTTTTAAATTTTTATTTTTAAAATTTCGTTACTAATTAATTTACTACTTACGAATATGCATTATGAATTTTTCTATGTTATAGATTTCATCTTTCTCCATGCAGGACTCTAATATTTGTTAACATTATGAATATACATCGTAAATCACAATATAAAATCTTTCCATATTTTTCTAATATACACACTAATGTATTATTAGCTTCTAAATTGTTATCCGTTTCTTAAAAGGTGATCAATGTACATCCAACGTACATGAGTGTAAGCTGTTGACGAGTGGTGTTGGTCACAATAAAAGAGACAATGTTAGATTCTTGACTAACCAAAGTTCAATTGACTAAAGTTTTGTAACATCAAAATTTGAAATTAAAGAGCTTTTGATTTTTTTAATGGTTTTACCTACTATTAGTTTGAACAAGTCTCTACTATTAGTTTGAACAAGTCGTAATGTGCCAACAGGTCAAGCTTTACAAGAAATGCAAGATTTATTAATTTATTTACAAAACATCTCCTAGACATTTGGGAAGATAAATGGAAATGACTAGAGGAGGCGTACAACGATTTCTCAACAAGGTCGTTGCGTGTTTTGTTGGAAAATAATAGGCTTCCAGTTGATTTAACACCGATCGAGTGGCAGAATTGGATTCCGCTGAACGTTTTATGTTTTAACTGGCGCTCTAGATTGAATAGGATTCCAAACAAGGTATTATTATTGCATAGAGGAGTGCATTTGGATTCAAATGAATGTTCTGCGTGCTTCGGGTCACAGAAAGATACTGAGTATGTCTTGGTCAGGTGTCCGTTTGCTAAAAAGATTTGAAATAGGATTGGCGTTTGGTGTGGGTTAGATCTCCCTGGTAATCGGTCTTTACGTGAATTGAATGATTCCCCTATGGATGCTAATCAAACTAAGGAAAAGAAGCAAGCTTTGTATGCCATTTTTATGGCAACTTCATGGTCAATATGAAAAGCGAGAAATGAGCTCATTTTCAATACGGCTAGGCTTTCGGTCTCAAAAGTGGTGGATAGCATTATGATTTCTACATATGCTTGGATGAAGTCTAGAGCAAGGAGGGAAGATGTTGTCTGACAAAATTGATACAATTTTCCTTTGTAGTTTTGTGTCTGAGGGTCTAGTGTAGTTTGATGTTTTAGTGTATTTTGGCTTACTATAGTTTAAGGGTGGATGTTTTTGTTTGAGCGTTTTGCTATTTTGGTTGTTGGCTTTTTAGGGCCTAGCTTCTTGCTAGTGTTTGTTTTTGTTCTAGTTATAAAATTGCCGTTCAAAAAGAAAAAAGTAAAAATACCAACCCCAATCCGTGTGATTGTTTTTTTTCCTTAGTTAGAGAATAATCCTCATTTCTTTTAGGACGTCACAAAACATCATCAATTATACCGTAGATCACATACATGCACATAGAGAAAGGTGGGGTGAGACCCTCAGACCAGAGAAACCTATGAGGAATACAAGAAAGTTAGTTCTTGTGTTTAATCGTATCATCCTTTATATTTTTCAATCGTTTTTTTCTATCATACCAGGGACACTAGATATATTCTCTCTCAACAAGCAGGGGCGAAGCTATTAAGGGATGGGGGAGGGTCACGACCCCCCACTTATTTCCGTCCGAAGTGTTGGTTTGTTGGTCGGTAGTTGATTTTTATATATATATTGGGTTTGGCCCTCCCGAATCAAAGCGTTTTAAGATTTGGCCCCCCGAAACAAAGTGTTTTAAGATTTGGCTCCCCTTGGATCCAAATCCTGGCTTCGCCACTGTCAACAAGAGAACAACACAAGACCAAGCGTACACATAAACAATACGAAGACACAAACGTACATAAAAAAAAAAGTAAGAAAACCCCATCATTTGTTTGAATTAGAACATGAAGCAAACACTATAAACAATTTTAGTGAACGTTTCAATTCTTGTTGTACTCTCGACATCTTGATAGACATTCTCTTTATGACCATTTTTCAAAAGACCAACGTGTCATATATATTCACATGGATGGTCAAAGTAGTGTTTGTTTGATCAACGAGCTAGAGAAGCATCCAGTAATAATCGTAACAAATAAAAAAAATCGAACCCAATAATGTTTTGTCTCTCATAATTATCAAAATGTGGCAAAAAGTGATTGGACCGAAGGATAAACCACATCCAAACACCCTAAATGTTGATACCCTACACGCGGGACCACCAAAGTAATCAACACCCTCATCATCAAACGTCATACACATTGAAACAAGTAAATTCTTTCCCTCAACACGCCAAGCAAAAACCAACCCCCTTTTTCTTGATACTGACGTGTCAATCAAAATACAATGTCATTATTCATCTGACGGCTCAGATCTGTTGACAGGTTTAACGTTGGTTTCATTTGCTTAATTTTGTTGAAAACCTTGCGACAAGAAGTAAACTGGTACTTACGATGGGAGTGGTGTTTGATGTACGTGGCATGTTTTGAGTGGTTTATATAACTGTGTAATATTGTTTTTGGTATAATGTCTAGAACAAAGATATATATATGGACGGTTGCTACACAGTGGGGTTGGTTTTGATCGTGTAGGAGCGTACTAGTTGTTCAGCTCGGCGAGCCGAACACCGTCCCTTGTAACTATGAGTTGGTGGACGAGCTCTACAGCTCGTGGAAATATTCGTTGATTTAAATGATGGTGACCGTTGAACGGTCAAAAATTCGACCGTTTAAAATTAACACAAAAAAACTTTTTAAAATTCAACTTTTAAAACCTTTGTATATACAAACCTAAATAACTCCATTTATGCGACTAAAATAACTATGGTACCTGATAAAAATGGATACTTTACGGCTTATTCAACAAATTTGAAATGCCTGACGAGTCCAACGGCTACGGTTCCTCTTCCGACTCCTCTAGCAAAGAATTTATGGTACACGATCAACGGCTGATGTCCGAGGTTCAAGATGCCGCTCAATCAACAAGGACTTATGTCCGTCGTGATCGAGAGGCGGCTAACGAAGTCCTCATGAACGATTACTTTGTCGATGGTCTAACAGTTGCTACACAGTGGGTAATTGATCAACTCTAATGAGCTGTTTGTTTTACCTCTTAATGGTTCAGCTCATGTTGGCCCATACGGTTCAAACAATCGTATCTAACAAACGAACAAACACGAACACGAGATATTTGGGGAGACAACCCGCGACTCTTTTTATATAATCAAACGAACTTACAAAGAAAAGAGACACATAAAAACAATGACCTATATCCCTATTTATAGTTAATACTAAACTTCCTCTTCAAGATACCTAAAACTTTTCATAAACCTACTAGGATTCAATTAACTAAAATAAACATACTTTACTTAAATAAAACATATTAAAAATAAACCCTCAACTTTACTATTATTTCAAGATTAACCTTCATTCACACTCTTAATCTTGAATTGTCCCGCCAAGGTCTTGAATTCCTAATAGCACTCTCAACTCTTCAACTCCAATCATTGTTCCATCTTTATTCTTTATTTTCAATTGTATGTAACAAACTTGTTTGATAGGTTTCTCACACTCATCATTCAAACCATTCACATTCATCTCATACATACATCCATTTTTTACGTTCTTCTTTCTCACTTTTCTTTTCTTTCTTTGCCTATACAAACATACTTGACAATCTGACTTTGACCTAAAATTCGCAACCGGGTTAGAATTTTTTTCTTTACCGGACATTATTGGGCTTTTCTTTCTAACTGTTCTTTCAAACCTTTCATTCGGTTCAAATTTTTCATCAACAAATGCTTGATCGTTTACTTTCACATACGTTTCTACATGTGTAGATTTATGAATTGCATCGTTCCTTTCATTCATTACTCTATTCTTTCTTTCATCAGCAAGATTAGTAGCAAGCTTCTTACTTCGATGTTGCTTGCTGATCTTAATAGTTTCTTCACCTTCAAAGAGGTTTGAGTCAGGAAAACATGCCTTAAGATTCACCATCTTCTCTTCTTCCAAAGCAAGATATTCTTTCTCTTTATTCAACCTTTCCTTTTCTTTTCTTTCCAAAACAATTTGCAAAGCTTCTTCTTTCTTTTTAGTTTCCTGAATTTCCTTTGTACGTGCTTGTTCTACTTGAACAATCACATCCAACCTTTCTTTCTCAATACTCTCATCTAACCTTTCTTTCCGAACAGCTTCTTGAAATGCTTTTTCCTCTTCTTCCTTTCGTACTTGATCAACTCCAAGAAATCGGATTCTCAAAACACGCCATACTTCCTTAGCGTCCATGAGTATGCCAATTTGTACCAGAACATCTTCCGGTAGGGTTTGACATATGCATCCCAAAGATGTGTACATCTTTCTTTCATCTACAGCTACACTGACTGTAGGTTCAATAACATCCCAAAATCCATACTCTTTCAGATATCTCTCTATCTTGGTCGCCCATTCTTTGTAGTTTGATTTTGTCAATACTAGAAGTCCCTCATTCATCATCGTGTCTTTCTTATCTTTACTTTCTATGGGTTGCTCTTTTTAGTTTTAGAATTGATTCCTGCGCCTGAAACAAATCTCTAAAAAATAAGCAAACGCCACCAACTTTCTTTCTCCTTCTTTAGTTCTTTCTATGCGAACATATGTTCGACGAGCCAAACCTGGCTCTGATACCAATTGTTGGCCCAGACGGTTCAAACAATCGTATCTAACAAACGAACAAACACGAACACGAGATATTTGGGGAGACAACCCGCGACTCTTTTTATATAATCAAACGAACTTACAAAGAAAAGAGACACATAAAAACAATGACCTATATCCCTATTTATAGTTAATACTAAACTTCCTCTTCTAGATACCTAAAACCTTTCATAAACCTACTAGGATTCAATTAACTAAAATAAACATACTTTACTTAAATAAAACATATTAAAAATGAACCCTCAACTTTACTATTATTTCAAGATTAACCTTCAGTTCAGTGCTTAATCATTCAGATTCAGCATTCAGATCGTTTGTTTCATAAAAAAAGAAGACTCTGAATGGTTCAGTTAAGTGCTAAATGGTTAAGAAATAGAGAGATGTTGAATGGAACTGAATGGAGCATGTACCAAACTTACCATCATCTGAAGTTTTACCCCAACATTCCTCTCGATAGAGCCTCTTAACGGTTAAGACTTCTTAACTATTCAGCACTTAATGATTCAAATTTTGCCAAACAACCCCTAAATATGTTTATTTATATGTTTTTGTGTTCAAAAGTAACCTTAATTGTGTCATTTAGTTTGTGAATCTTTTTGGAGACCGTGGGGCGTGGGCTTAAAGTATGAATTTTGACTAAATAAAATCTTAAACTTAAATTGTTATATTTTAACTAAATTTGAGACTGATAGGTGATTAAAGCTAATAAGCTTAACTACAAAATTGTTAGTTAATTGTTAAATTCAATTAATAAAAAAAATAAGTTCATGTTAGTATTGCAGAATGCAGATGAGTCTCATGTGAAAGAATGCAAATGTAATTGATGGGCCAAAAGCCCATTATGAAAAAAAAATGACGTGAAGGTTTTAAAACGCACATATGCGGATGCGGCTGATTGAGGAGAGTTTTTTTTAGGGCTACAGGAGACGAACTGCAGTAGCTTCGGCTGCTGTTTGACAAGAGGTCAACAGTAAAGGTTTCAAAGTTTAGTTTCTTTTGTAATGATGTTTGGCTAATCTCCTGTGGGTACATCGGATGAATAGTTCTGGAAAACAATTTTAATTTAGTTTATTGCTTTACTAGGTTTAATACCCGTGTGTATCACACGGGTTAAATAATAATATTTATAAAAAAATCATAACTATTATGTTTAAAGATTTGTAACTATTTAATACTTAAAATTTTGGCTCCATCAACTTATGCATGGTGCAAAATTCCACTTAATTTTTTACCTCCAAAACTTCTTATTATAGAACAAAAAAATTTTCCCCCTAAAAAATTGCCCCCTAAAACCTTGAAATATTAGATAGATTGAGTTTGAATTTGTAACCGTGTGACAGACGGGTTTTACTTGCGTATTTATAACTCGTATGACAGACGAGTCCTGTGTGACAGACATAAACATATTTACGTTTAAATTCAATTGTATTTTTGTTGGTTGAATAATTATTCTTGCATGTTTGGTTTGATATTTTTTTGATCAATTGATGTCGTACTCTACACAAATAATTGATAACTAGTGACACACCTATCATTTAATCAATAAGATCCAATAAAACAATAGCTACGTTGTTGTTAGTAACTATAGAATCTGACAAAGTGATCACATTGTATTTTCATTGTTTTTACAATCTTAACGTAATCGTTTGTTTTTTAGTGTTTTTAGTAGTTTCTCAAATCAATAATAATCGTACAAACATATAAAACTAGTGTTAACCACAAACTCTTCAATGGATACAATACCTAACTTACCCTAGCTACCTAGGTTAATAAGGTTTTTGAGGGACTCGACGACGGTCTATCAATAGCTATACATGTCAGATAATGATATATGAGGCTTATAAGATGAACGGCTGATGTGGCATCTACAAAGTTATATGAGTATATACGTGTCATATGAGGTATTATAATTTACACTTGTCAACGTAAGATGACTCGTTTTAGCATTTATTTTAGGTAATTTTATAACCTCTAGAAGCAAAAGAAAATAGAGTTTTAAGAGTATTAACCGATTATTATGAGGGAAGTTTGTACCATTCTTTATGGTTTTGAACTCAACATACTGTATTTAATTTAGCAAAGTTTTGAACCGATGTAAGTTTTGCTTCTAATGTAATGTATAGTCTTTCGATGTCATATTATATGCTAAAAAGAGTGAAAACTGGTAAGTGATGTGACGCATGCGTTAACGATGGGAGCCTAAATGTTTGTTAAAGGGGTACCTCAAATATTTATAAGCGACTCCGATCCCTCAAGTATGCATCTCTAGTTTTGATCGTGTGATACGTCTTTAATGTTGATCAACTTTTTTAACGGCAAATTTATATTACTTTTATACTACATCACATAAATTATACTAAATCTTAGTAATTAAGGTTTGAGCTATAGATCTAATGCCTCAAACATAGGTGTAGAATGTGTGTCAATGAGCTAGTAACCACGTCAACCGTTACTTTTTTTAATCAAGTAGGCTCCTAGCTCAAATGTCCCAAGATTTTTTCACTCACATTTATAGATTTGTATAGAAGTCCCAAATATGTACCATTTCAACCGATATCAAATTTTACCTCAAAAATGTCAAAAGTAGCATCCAAGTATTTTCGTTACAAGCTCATATATTTAAGGTTTTGTTGCATTATAGGTATTGTTCACAAAAAAAACATACGACTAATCAACGTCAAAACTTGAAACAATGCAAAACATATTTTGTAACTCTCATTGTAAGAGCACATTCAAGTGAATTCATTAACGATAAATATATTTATTGGGTCCAATTGAAGATGTTGTCCGCCAAAACTTAAGTATGCTTAAAGCTAATTAGAAGGTTATGTAAATTATCATCTTAAGGGGAGTAATGTTGGGTCTTATGGAAGATGAAACTTTACAAATAAAGCAAGTTTGACCAAAGTTAACAAAAGTCAAACTTAGTCAAAGTCATTGGGGACCGAAGATATCAAGCATCGATGTCAGGTTAACGGACAAGTGCTAGTGATGACATATGAAGATATAATTAATTATGTTTATTTTATTTTAGGTTAATTGTAAAGTGAATATGATATGAGATAAATACAAACACACTTAGACATTTTCTAAAAGAGTCTCATATTCTCTATTATTTCCATATCCTATATAACCTTCATATAGCCTAATACAATATCTCTTACCATTTTTATCTATCATAGTATCATCTCCTATGCATCCACTTTATGAACATTCAATCATCAGCTTATGATTAGTGGGATTTCATATCTAATTAGTGCAAACATCATATAACAATCTTATATCTAGATCTCGGCTCATGTTCTAACTTCTAATCACGTAACCTAGTCTTTTTTTCTTCTATTTTATATATTTAAACTAGTTTATATTGTACTAATCTTCATATTCATACTGAATTCATTTATTACGAATAATATTCTTCTATATCATTTAACTTAGTCATATCCGACTTGATTCTTTTCAGTGAGGATCGGTGCCAAACTCTCATCTTGAAAACACATATGCTAAGTTGTAACACCTCTATCACTTCTTATAGGTTTCACCGGTAGTAGTAGTTTTAATGTATTTTCTTATCTATTACATAAAATATGTAAACCTTATGTTTCATAGATATGTTTTCTACTATGAATTATAAAGTAACTTAAAAAATATCAAATAAGAAGTAGATTTTGCCTAAAAAATATGAAAAAAGACTTAAATCATACCAAAACCGAAATGAACGAACTCAGATTAAGCTCATTCAAGCGACTTTGAGATATGATTGGAGCGTAGAATCTGACTAACACGGTTTTAACATCGTAAAAATATATTAAATCGAAGTTAATTTAACACGATTTTAATAAATCTAAATATCACTTGTTGAGCTTTAAAAAATTGCCAGCTTGCAACGAAGCATTCTCGAACTAACTTTGTGGCGCAATTTATCTTTCAATAGATTCAATAAAGTTGAATTGCAAACCACCAATTAAAATTAAAAGTTAAAACAATATACAAGTAAAGTGAAGACACTTTTTTCAATTGAAATACATCGAAAGATGCACAACGTACAACTATGAGAAGCATCCATCTTGAATCTTCAACAACGAACACGTGACAAGGAGAGAATCTTATGGCGAAACCATGTCCACATTCTTCCTCAACTCCTTCTTCTTCTTCTTCTTCTTCACGAAAACCAATCAATTCTCGTTCTCTCTCTACAATTTTTTCTCTCTGTAACATCGCCATGGAAGAAGCAGTTGAAGCTCCGATTGACCTGCTTCCGATGGATTTACTTGCTCATATCTTCGTTTTCATCACTTGTTTCAAGGATTTGGCTCAGTACGTTACCTTACGTTTATCACTCTCGATTTTTTATTTTCAATTTCTTTTTCGTTTGTTAGATTGTGTGTTGTTGACTGTGTGTTAATTTCAATTGCTTTGTGTAATTGTGTACGTGTGTTATCAGTGTTTCGATACTTGATTTTAAAATATCAATTGCTTTTTCGTTTGTTATATTCAGTGTGTGTTGACTATGTGTTAGATTGAAGTTTCAATAGCGTTTTGAAATAGCGATTATGATCTTCCTGTTTTCGAATCGAGGTTCTCGATCATTTAATTTGAATTTGAACTTGTTTTTTTTTCATTTGTTAGATTGAAGTTTCAATTGCTTTTGAAATATCGAATATGATCTTCCTGTTTTCGAATTGTGTTTCTCGATCATCCTATTTGAATTTGAATTTGTATTTTTAGCTTGTTAGATTGTGTGTTGACGGTGTGTGTGTGATTTGTGAAGGACTAGTGGTGTGTGTAGAAAATGGAGGCAAGGTGTGAAGCAATCAATCGGAAGAAGAGAGAAATTGAGTTTTGCAGGTTGGAAAATGGATGATGAATCTACTTCTCGTGTTGTTCGTTATGCGTATGGTCTCAAGGAGCTTGATATGTATGTCTTCAATTCACTTCTCTTTTTTATATATAACTTAGAACTGAAAATATAAAACTAATTGGATTTGAATGCATTTGATCCACAACAATAGCTCAATTTTAATGCCTGTATGAATATTAGGGGTGTTTTGATGTGAATTGTTTAATCCTTGCAAGTCATGAAGTTTGATTAGGGTTTAATCTGTGAATTGTTTAATCCTTGCAAATCATGAAGTTTGGATGGTTTCAGTTCAAAAAGCCGTTGGGGTTGCCAAATTACAGATAATGGACTGTATCAGTTATCCACGGCAAAGTGCATCGTTAATTTGACATCTATATCCTTATGGGGTATGACAGGGATCACTGACAAAGGTGTTGTTCAACTGGTATGATATCACCATTCTTAATGAATCATAAATTTTCTTTACGTTTTTTTCAGTCGATTTGGAACTGTTTGCAAGATTTTAGATCGTTTCGTTACACAATGATTGTTTGTATAGATTTCAAGGGCCAATTCATTGCAACACCTAAACATTGGGGGTACTTTCATAACAGACGAGTCGCTGTTCGCAATTGCTACTAGCTGCCCACACTTGAAGGTTGGTCTTTCTACTTTTCATGATTTTTGTAATAACCGTTATGACCAAGTAAAATGCAGTTTGCTTGTGACCTTTAAGGGGTTAAAAGACAGAAACCGGTGAAAGCTGGATTTTGTTTGAACCTGAGACCTCTGCTAGAGGGGATCAGACAGCTTAACCCCGTGCGACTCCCTTAAAGGTTTAGTTGACTTATTTAGAGAAAAATAATAATTTTTTTGTGGAACTTTCAGACTGCTGTATTATGGGGATGCCGTCATGTAACTGAAAACGGACTCCTAGTTCTTGTAAATAGCTGTCCTAATCTGGTGACGATAAACGTATGGGGGATGAGAGTACCCTTTGACTCTTTCGTTACCCTATTGACCATTCGTCCAGCTCTTCAGATCCTACCCCGATCGCTCCTCAATATCGAAAGTATACCTCTGTTACCTGTTTTTTGAGGTGGTTTGGATGCATTGTGTATAGGCTTCAGATTTGTTGATTATCCCATTGAACATTTGTACATATATTGTTATTGTATGTTATTTATCAACATAATAAACTGGACAAGGCAAATGAACCCACATCATGTGGGTTTTTGTGTTCTTGCCACAGGTAAATAGGCAATGATATGGTAAATTTGTGTTTATAGCCCTCGTGTAAGTTCTGATGATCAAGCGTTGCCCATTATTAGTGAACTCAATGTTTCTGCTCGCAGTGTTATCACAAATACCAGTTTTATGTTCATATTGAATCCTGTTTTTTTCATGTTTTATAAAGTTTCATGATTGTACAGTATGATTAAAGTTTCATGATTAACGATCCGACCTGGTTCAAAGACGATAAGAGTGTCGAAGCTTTTCTAATAGCGAGGCTCAAAATCCTGCCTCACAATCATTAAAAACATCTCCTTTCCCCCTCCTCCTTCACTCACAAGAAAATGTTTGACTATTAGTGGTTCATGCCTCACAATCATTAAATACTCATGTTTCTTGAATGAAAAAAAAACAAGTCGGCTCTTCAGAGTTTAAATGGTTCATGCTATGTTCATGATGAACATGAGGATTTTCCTGATCATCGACTGTGTTCACAAAACTTGATTTACCAATGCTTGTGTCGCGTAGAAGATAATATGGTCTCATAATGGCTATTAGTGATGTTAACTGTTAAGTTCTGGTTACACAAGTATCTATCACAACAGTGCACCTATTTGTACTTTTATGATTTTCCATTGTAGTAAGTTTTGATTGAGTATCATTCCCCCATTACAATGGTATAATAAACCACGGTGTCTCACCTTGCATAATAAGTTGATTACAAGATGGAGCGGAGCGTTTTAACTTACTACTTCACTATTATTTTATTCGTTTTTAGAGGTGCAAAAAAAAACCGGAACCGATTCAATAACTGAAAATCGGTTATTATAAAAACCGGTTTTACAAGAACCAAACCGGAACCGAACCGTAGGTTCTAAATAGGTTCTACTATTTTTTCAAATTATAGGTTCCAAAAGAACCGGAACCGGTTCCTAAAAAAACTGGTTCTTGGAAAAACTAGTTTCTGAAAAAACCGATATGTTTTAGTGTTGTTACTTATTTAATGTTTTAAGAGCTATATATCTTGTAATATTTGACGTTTTTAATGTTACTACTTATTTAGTCTATAATAATATAAGAAATTTATGACCATAGATGAAAGTCCAATGGAGAGTGAAGCACTAGTACAAAATTTGTTTTTTTGGGCGGTTAGTTTTAGATTGTTTTGAGCGGTTTGAACTAAAACCGCCTAAAAAAATATACACCGCTTAGAAAAACATTTGCACCGCTCAAAAAAATCAAGCTCAAATGCCGCGCCAAACTAAAATTCCCAAATTCAAAATTTGTTCTCCCTCCATAACCCTATCGCGCCCCCTAAAATACACTCCTTCGTTGTTGCTTGCCTTCATACCCTCCCGTCTACGCGCACCGTTCTCTTCTTCATCATATTGCCGTCTTCCAAATCTGTTTTAGTTCAGGGGAACTTCCTGTTTCGTAGTATAGAGGTAATCTTCGTATTACGTAGCTCTGTTTATTGTTTCGTGAAATTAGGTCTAGTTGCTTTCATACGTTTCGCAATTCGATTTTGATTTCTGCACATCTGTGTTCTATTTTTGCTGCTTATTGTTATTTGCTTTCATATATAGTCGATGTTTTGTGTGTTTGTTCATCAGATTCGAATATCATTTTTCTGTCTAGTTTGGATGTAACTAGAAATAGGGTTAAAGTTAGGCATAATGAATGGTGTAACCAATTTGTATGTGCTTCTATATTTGAACATCATGATAAACCTTAATTGGATGCTTTACATACTGTTTATAAGTTTAATATAGAGATTTGTATGTATAGTCTAAAGTTCATGTTACTTTTTTTATTGTTTACATAATAATTGATCCTTAGTAGTAGGTAAAAACTTAACCTTAGAAACTTCAATAGGGTCATGTGTTAAGTCTTGCTGTGAATTAAATGACTAATCTAGTCAACAGTAGGACTTGCATTAGGTCATTGCCTAAGTATAATTTAATTTATTGTCTAATCATTGAACACAAGTGTTATGTCAACAGTAGGATTTGCATTGTGTCATTGCCTGAGTATAGTTTAATTTGTATGTATAGTCTAAAGTATAGTTTTCATTCTTCGATTTTGGATGATAATTCCAAATGCTAATCCACCTTATTTCTTAGCACTTATGGGAAATGGTTCTTCACCTTTAGCTAATGTTAGATTTTTTATTTTGCTTACCTTACCTTACCTTACATGTATAGCTTTTTTTTAAATGCAATTTGACATTGAAAGATTCTTAACCTATGATCAATTAAATCAAAATATTTGAGTTGATGAGTGAGCTCTGAGATCTGTTTGATTGCATTTTAGCTAAACAGATGAGTGTGTATGGTTGCATATATCTGTGAAATATATTTGTTGTTGAGATTTAGTTTGACAGGTAATCTGATGGACTCGTGTGTCACTTTTCAGCTGATTATTATTTTCTGCTTGCATACAGCGATATTGCGCATGAAGTTGCATTAATAAGAATAAAGGAATGACGGAGCATTTGCAATGTTATGAAATCATTCGGTCCAAGTAGGTAAGCTGCGCAATGGAGTGTGTTGATAGGGTTTGTTTGTACCTGATGGATCTCCTGCCTTTGAAGAGAGACCCATGTCAATAGGTTTTAATTCCCCAACTTTGCACCTCATATGCATGCTACTTTCCTTCCGTTGGAGAAAAAGTTACACTTGGGAATACATGGTTTAGATGTTGGTTCTGGTACTTTGTTATTTTTTTCTTGTCACTAGCTCTATAGGTAAACAAGCTGCAAACATATGAATTGCTTTTATGGTTTTAGTTCAGCTGTATAGGCAGTAAGTAATTTTTGCTGTATTATTGTAACATTTTCTCGAATGCTATGTTATATAAAATTTGTAATGTTTTGGTTTTTTGTAGTAATTTTGGATGTGTGTTGCTACAATCATGGATGTGGGGTTTGTAGGTGCAATTTTTATGCAGGAATGCAATATTTCTAATTTTAAAATGCAAAAAGAAAAAAACATCTAAAAGTATTCTGAGCGGTTATTTTATAGAGTTTTTGCTCAGCTTGTTAGTCATTTTTTTGAGCGGTCATGATAGTTTATTGAGCGGTCTCAAACTTTTTGCAGCGACCCCTTTTTGAGCGGTCAATAAACCGCTCAAAAATGACGTTTTCACCGCTCAAAACAACCTATTTCTCTACTAGTGAAGATTTGCAGCAACATAGCGTTGCGGTCCATTTCATAAAAAAAAACGGTTTTTTTTAAGAACCGGGTACATATGTTCTAGTTTTTTCAGTAAAAACCGGTTCTTTTACCGCCAACAAGAACCGGAACTGATTCTTCAAAAAAACCGATTTGTTCACCTCTACTCTCTATCCCTTGTGATAATGGTAATTTTTTTCCAAATCAAGCCCGTCTCAAATCCTATCAATAGTTTGACTGACATATATAAGATTTTAGTCGGTATGTTAGTTTGGTATTCATTTGTTTCAAATTTAACGTACCTTTTAAATTCAACAATAACACAAGCAGCATTTGGAATATCTAATCAAGCCTATTAAAAAATAACATCTATACATAATAACTCATGCCTAGATCTATTAATAAATATGTTATATGGTTGATTAGTTTATGAAAGTGACAAGTTAACAATCACATAACTACATCCAGTTAACCGAAAATTGTCTAAAATTTCCATTTATTGACTTTAAGAGCATGCATTTGTTTACTTTTAACCAAATCAAACAAACAGAATGTGTTTGGACAAATATCAACATAAGCCAATCCTTTTATATATTTAGAGATACAATCAACAGTTTTAAGATACTGGCCATTATCTTGTATACCTTCTTTTATATATTTAGGATTTTAACAAGATCTTATAATATCCTTTAGGCATTTCAGCGTGTTAATATACCAATAAGATCATCAAAACAGGTTCAGTGAACCTATGTTGTTGATTGGGATCTATATCGCGTTTGCTTCACTTCTTTGCACTCTTGCTATGGTGGCTGATTTGGTACATGCTATTCGTGCCAGAAAGTTATGGTTTCCATGCAAATATTTCACTCTTAATGCTGCTTCTCTCTTCGTAATAGCCGTTGCAATCAAGCTACCAATGGATCTTATATATGTGTGTTCTTCTATAGCGATTCTAAAGTCCAAACACATGTTGCTGGAAGATTATAGCTTTAATACCAATGTTCTTGGTGATTGGTGTCTTGTATTGTATGCGTTGCTGGAAACGGATGAACGCCATGTTTAATTGTGAAGGTATCGTGTTGGTGAATAAGCTCGAGCAACTAG
Source organism: Tagetes erecta (assembly GCA_030867185.1). Taxonomy (NCBI): domain Eukaryota; kingdom Viridiplantae; phylum Streptophyta; class Magnoliopsida; order Asterales; family Asteraceae; genus Tagetes; species Tagetes erecta. The sequence continues at coordinate 96,597,401 of CM061487.1, forward strand.
AGAAGTTTAAAGATCTAAGGCGGTACATTTTAACACTTCAAGATGATATTGAGCTTGCTGAAAGAACACTGAAAAGCATTACAAAGTCTGTCAACCTCGCGATCCGAAAGGCTGAAAAGCAACAACCCAACAATCTTATGAAGCTTTTGAAGGAATGTAACGGTTTTAATGGAGCTGCAGCATATGAGAGCCTTAATTTATCAATTTTACATGCAGAAGATCATCTCGGATGTTGGAGCTTAACATTGGTAACTCTTGCAACCATTGCTATTTCTCTTCCTGACGTCCCGAAAACGAAAATTGATAGGTTGCTAAGCGGTGTAAGTGAAGGTCTTGTATACGTGACACTTGTGGAAGAAACATTCAATGCTAGTGATGAATATGTAAGCATGCAAAAGGCAGCTAAATCGCTATGGCTAGAAGTTGAAGTGTATCACAAATGGTTAGGCAAAAAGCTGAGGACACCTTCCCAAGCTAAAACAGCAAAACAAATTTTTGAATGTTTTAGAGATACAGCTGAAAACATAACCAACGAGATGGAACGTTCAAATATTTGTGCAAATTCAATGTATCATACGTCCAAAACAATCCTTCAATCCTACCAGGACAACATGGATAGTGTTAGCCAAGAGGAGCTATTCGGTGAACTGCCATCCATGATCGCTAACATATTAGTTGCGTGTCTCACCAACTTACCCCAAGTGATAGCAACAAAATGCCACACGGATGTGATAGAGAAAAGGGAGGCAAGTGTGCATGCAGCAGCCCATCTTCTTGGTGAGACTATGCAAATAATAAACACTCTTCAAGGTCACCAAATTTCAAGCTTGAATACAAATAAGATGTCATGTATCGACAAATGGTGTGCTTATCCAAAGCGTCCCTTTCCTTTTTTTTTAGAACGGCGGTTGGTGCAACGGTCTATGACCGAAGCACTTAGAGGTGCAAGGACCGAGATCGAAACCCCGCCTCTAACACCTATAGGTGTTTTTCATCGGCATTGGGGCTCCCCCATTACTGCGAATGCAGCGGAGGCTCACCACAACCCTCCTTACGGGCCAAGTTGATCGGAGTCGAAACTCGTCAACCAACTGTTCCAGGAAAAACCGGACAGGAGCCTTTAACCAAAGCGTCCCTTCCTTAAAAACCACTTATGTTCTTCAAGAAAAGAGAACAGTAGTTGGTGTAATACAAGCATGTTTGGAGATTATGATTGGGTTTTTGAGGAAATTATGATGTGAAGTTTTTTAGAACTTGAAGTTAGAGTAAGTAGTGTAACATTGGTAACAAAAAACATAAAAAATATGGAGTGTTGCAGATGTTATCGATGTTCATGTCATTCATTTGTTTCTTAACATTAATGAACAATATTTACAATAAAGCGGCAGGTAAACGAGCAACAAGCTACGTCACAATCTCCTTTTGAATAGCAAAACCTAACATGCTAAAAACAAAACTTAGGCTTTTAGGGGTCGAAACATTATCATGGAAGACCTGCTAAACCCTAAGCATTATATCTTGTTGGGTTTGCTTCTTAGGGAAATTAAAGATTTATGGAGGGCTGCATTAATGTTTCCTTCTACATAACAATAATTCATCTGTTGAGATTATTGGTGGGGAATTAGATAAAAGAAGACAATTGTTTAGGGATGCTGAGCAAAGTATTTTGAAATTAGGTTTGGCGAATGGACACGGAAACTGTTACAGTGGCAGCTCACTAATACTTCTGGAACTGTTGAGGAATGTGTTGATCAGATGACGAGGCAAACACAATCGAAATGAACTAGAACGTAAAGTGACGAAAGTTACAATCTTGTATAGATGTTCTTGCTGGCGAGTAGATTCATTGTTATAGGCTTATTTAAAATTCAATTTCAGTCACCTAGATCATTGTACTGTTAATGCTTCAATGTGATCTTTATGGTTAGGAGTTTTCTTGAAAATTTTGAATGGAGTTGGAAATATTAAAAAACAGTGCATGTTATTAAATATAATAAACATAATTTTGAAGAATATATCTTGATGGTTAAACCATACGCTCAAAATATGTAAACTACTTAAGTGTGGGTATTTATCCTAGAAAATTTATCCATTACTATTTAAAAAAAGTGCACAAACACAACTCAAATTAAGTTTCTTGATATGACGAGTTACCCAATAATTGATTACGAGCCACTTTTAATGTGTGGCAGGATGAAACCATTGACCCGCGATCATATAAGGGATAGAATGGTTGGTCCTAGACTCCTAGAGAACCTGAGGATGCCACACGCCACTCGTAGGACGGGTCCATGACATCAAGCCATACTGTCCTCTCTAAGTAACAAATATATAAATCAACAAATTCCAAAGGTATATTGGTTTTCACTGGTCCCAACTATTACCTTTTGTCTTCTACTGGTCCCAACTATTAAATTGGTTGTCAACGGTCCCAACTTTTATCACTTTGGTAACCACTGGTCCCGTCATTAAATTTTTTTAACGCCGCTAAGTTTTTTCCAAATTCAAGATCAATGTTTTAGACCTTTTGATCGGAAAGATAATACTTGTCGATTGATGTAAAAGTTTTCTCGAAAAAGCTCTCTGAACAATCAAAATTTTACATTTGATTTATGCATCGTTAGGTTTAAACACCCGATCGAAGCACTATTTTGTTGTTCGGAGCGCCGTTTCGAGGTAACTTTTCCATCAATCGACTTATATTATCGTTCCGATCAAAATGCTTATAACATCGGAATTGAATTTGGAAAAAAACTTAACGGCGTTAAAAAAATTTAACGACGGGACCAGTGGTTACCAAAGTGATAAAAGTTGGGACCGTTGACAACCAATTCAATAGTTGGGACCGGTAGAAGACAACATGTGATAGTTGGGACCAGTGAAAACCAATATACCAATTCCAAAAGGAAGGATCCTAGTGTCCTGCAATCTGCATTACACTTTAAAATAAAGAAACAAACCAAAAAAGGGAAATAAAAAAGAAAACTAACAAAAGCCATTTCCCACATGCTGCTGCATCTTGATTTACCAAAAAACCTGCAAAAATAACTACATAACTAGTGAGCATTAAATGCATCTTAGGATATAGTTTATGTTGTCATGAGCTGAAAAGAATAAATAAACATACCCGAATCATAAGCTGGTCATGTTCTTGATATCAAACCAATACTTGACCTTTCACCATGTAAACTGGGCATGAAGTATAACTATTCTGAATTTAACTTAATATATAACATACAATAGCCAAGCCTCAATGAAGTAACTCGAAAATCTCCGACTATATATTATCTATTTAAAATAAAATACCAATCATATATATTAAAAAGTAAAATGCGTAAACGACTAAAAGACTTGTAAGATCTACTCGCGGAGCAGATCCTGTCAATTGTACAGTTCCTGAAAAACTTCCAGAAGGACCCGATGGCGAAGTAGAATTAGCTACCACGTTGTTTCTGCAAGCTCCAAAAGGTGCCCCAGCCTGCGAAAATCACAACAATTGTATCAAAATATGAATTGTCTTAGATTATTAGTCAAATGAATAAGTTGAAGTCAAACCTGGCAGGATGTGATAGAAACACACCCACATAACGTTTGGCCGTTCATTCTATCCAAAGCATCAAAAACACCTCCTCCGTCACTTCTCTGTAGAGCTCATAAGTTAGCATACAGTAAGAGTAATTTACCATTTTACCCTTGTGTTTCAAAGAAAAGTATGATTATTGGATACCATATAGAAATTGACAGCTAAGAAGTTGGGCATTGTATTCCCGCCTGCCTTGTAACAGGTGGCAACCATATCCATCAACGGAGCTGAATTTTCTTTGCAAGCTTCAGCTTGTACCGGCATGGTTGGAAAGTAGTTTTGTAGAAAAAGAGATGCAGATTTTGCCGTAAGCGGTTTTGATTCCTTTCTATTCGGGCATGATCCTTGTTGGACTCCGGGATCCCCAGCTGAAACATCATCACAGTTATGCTCATGATTAAGACATAAAATTTTTTGTTCTTTATGCATTCCATAAGAAAGTATAATGTGAATTTTGAGGTAGTTCCTGAAGTCAACGACCCGTTTGACTTGTTTATACATTCGCTAAGTTTTAAAATATGACCCGTAGGAAATGAAATACAACACAAATCAGCTTATTTGTGGGTATGTAATACTTATTAAACTTACGTGCATTTTCCACCATGTATCTCCATTGATAAGCAATACCTTCGGTAGCTTCCTTTGAAGAATCAGAAGTGAAAACCAATAACCTGTGATTATCTTGTGCCATATCAGTGACAGTTGGCCAATCTTCGCCCTTTCTAGGCATCTTAGAAACTGGGAACCAGTACTTGTCCAAACCAGCATTAATGAATAAGTTGGTCAACCCTTTAGGTGTATGCACATAATCCTCGATTATAATTGTCACAATCTCAGTCGGATTTGAACTCAAGAATGCTTCCACTTCCCTCAATGCATTGATTGCAGGTTGCTAAGCAAAATATACACATATTAACCACATTATGACATATGAGCTAGTACTGTAAGTTAGAAATTGAGTTTTGACTTTTAAGGTCAAACATACATTACAGTTATGATATATAACAAGTTTCTATACAATTAAGGATTATATGAAAGAAAAACAAGGATAAAAGAAGAGATAAAGATGATTACAAAGGCGGTGATGTTGTAACACTGGCCACGGAACGAGTGACATAGCCAGATATCGTTCTCGAAGTCATACATATCCAACATCAATCCTCTAACTCCATTCTAGCACCAATTGAAACAGAGAGAATAAAACAAATTCATTAGAACTGTAGCAGTATTGTAATTGGAGCAAATATACAGAAAAAATATAAAACAAATAAACATACTCTCAACTGATTGGTAACTGAATCTTCCTGATTGTAAAATGTGATCCTTTGAGGACCGGTTAATAACGGAGCATCCACAATCGAAAACGCATTATGCGTTACAAGCCAGGTGTACTTGTTGAATGGCAATCCATTGATCTAACCTCCATTAATAACCAAAATGCAATGCAATGCAATTATCAAACAAACAAAACAGAAGCTACTAATCAACATAATAAGAGTCCAATTACTGCATAACAAAGTTGAATTTGAAGATGAATCAATACTTACAATGGCGGTAGGGATAATAGCTTGACCACGAGTGCAAAACGGTTGAGTTTTCCCCAATTGAGGACAATTACCGCAATACAAACCAGGTGAACAATCAGTAGCTGCAGAGCATGATTCTAGTATCTGTTCACATTTCGCAATCAGTTGAAACGGAAGAAAATGAAAGCGAAATTGAATAGATCTAGAGAAATCTGAAGTAAAACAGAAACAAACATTAACATGAAATGGTACCTGACAAGCGCCATTGGAGCAAGCGGAGGTGGTGAGGAAGAAGGTAGCAGAGACGAACAGAAGAAGACGAAGAAGATAATGATTTAGAAGCAGCAATGATTTCTTCATGAGCTGTTGTGCTCTGCAAATCCCCCAAAAGAGAAGGGTTGAAGTGGGGGATTAAAGGACAAAAAAACTCAAAAGCAAAAAGATGCTCAATTGTAATTGGAATTGGAATTGATTATTAACTTTTGTCTTTGGAATTCGAATTCAGAAACATGAAGGTAAAGTTCGTTATTGTGATTGTACCTCTTGTCATATCAATTTTTTCTTTATTCTATCTCTTATACGTAATTTGCAACCGTCTCACGTTACTTCAACTAGCTATCCGATAACCCATAAATACAGAATTGTTCTAAAATGATACCAACCTCAAATGGTTGTACTAGACTCCAACAAGTTTTAAACTAAAAACTTAAGGATCTTAAATACAAATTAACTCAACTGATTTGGGTATCATTGGTTGTAACTTGCTTTGTAATCTATCTGGGAAAACCTGATAACAACATAACATCACACAATAAAAATAAAATAGGACATCACTCAATAGCAAATTCCTTGATTGCTTATATTAAACTTAAGGAAAAATTAAATTATAAACTTCTTAACTACTAAATATTTGTCATCAACAATTTAAACTTTTTATATGGTTGGTAGCAATCATAATTTTCGATTTTGTTACCAACAGTTCAAACTTTTTATATGGCTAGTGTTTTTATAACGTGACGTCTAATATGGCTATTACCAGATAATTTTTTCTTCTTAAACACAATATGTTTAACCAGAATTAAGATTTCCAAATAAAAACATAAAGCAAGTTTTAAAAAACAGATCCGACCTTTTATTCAGATCACGGGTTCAATCGATCCAACCGAACGGTTTAAATGGTATTATTAGAGGAGTGTAGGTAATGTGGTCAGAATATAAATGCTGGTTTCATACGCAGTGCGTCAGCGTGTGGAGTGAAACGGTGAATTACAAGTGAGAACGGTGGACTCATGTCCTAACATTAAATTATTAATCACGGAGCACATGTTTGCCTATATTAAAAAGTCAAAATAGGCAGGAAGATGACCAATAATTCTAGTCAAAAATAGATGAGCAATAATTGGAAGAATTAAAATTAAAGAGAAATCGAGGAAAAAGGAAAAAAATGGACCTTTAGTTTAATAATTTTACTTTTGAGAAAATTTCGGATTTGGTCCCTGTGGTTTGTATGTTATCTCTATTTTAGTCCATTCTTTTCAATTTAACTAATTTGGTCACTGTGGTTTTCAATTTGTTTCGATTTTGGTCCTTTCTTTTTAATTTAACTAATTTGGTCACTGTGGTTTTCAATTTGTTTCAATTTCTTCCCTGGGAGAAGTGGAGATCAATTTGAGAACTAGAGGATAAAGTGAGTTTTATATAAGGTTTGTGTTGTGAAATGACAAAAGTGCTCCTCACGTGAGGGGTACATGATAAGTGTTTAACGATAATTTCGGATGATGTTAGTGGCTGGGAAGAAATTGAAACAAATTGAAAACCACAGTGACCAAATTAGTTAAATTAAAAAGAAAGGACTAAAATCGAAACAAATTGAAAACCACAGTGACCAAATTAGTTAAATTGAAAAGAATGGACTAAAATAGAGATAACATACAAACCACAGGGACCAAATCCGAAATTTTCTCTTTACTTTTTAAGTTTATATCGTGGGTTTGGCAAAACTTGTGGATTTAAGTTTGAATAATAGCGAAAATATCAGACAGAAAATGACTTATAACGGCATCAACGGCAAGCTCAAATAATTAGAAACATGCACACTACAAAACATTTACTGTTTCTTTTTCTCAAAATACATATATCCTAAGCCACGTCTCTCACCGTACCAGGTTAAAACTCATGATGTTTAAGCACAAGTATTAAAGATCGTTTATATCATCGTAAGTTTCAACTGTCATCTTCTGGTCTCTACCGGTCTCAACTATCATCTTTTGGTTTTTTCCAGTCCTAACTAACGAATTGGCTGACAACGGTCTCAACGTGTAACACTTTAGCAATCAACAGACCGGCGTTAAATTTTTTTAATGGTGTAAAGTTTGTTTTTCGAATTCTAGACCAATGTTTTAAGGTTTTTGATCGCAAGGAACGTCGTTTCGAGAAAAAACGTAAATTATTAAAAAATTTAATGGCGGTATGTTGGTTGCCAAAGTGATAAAAATTAAGATCGTTACAAGCTAATTCAATAGTACGGACCGATAGAGAACAAAAAATTATAATTGGAACCGTTTAAATTGTATACTGTAAAAGATAACATACATCTTTGAATGATTCACATATTTGGTTTTCATTTTAACTTACTACTAAACTAGATTATATACTTGTGTAACACACGTGTTAAATAAAAATATATTAAAATAAATATTTAGATACTCATATACTTTTCTTATTAGATACCTTGGTGTTAAATTTTAGGTATATTGATTTCTATCGGTCTCAACTATCATCTTTTGATTTCTACGGATTCTAACTATTGAATTGGCCGTCAACGGTCCCAACTTTTATCACTTTGGCACCCAACGGTTAAACTTTTTTCAAATTTAAGACCGATGTTTTAGGTCTTTGATCGAAATGAGAATAAGAGTCGATTGGGGTAAAAGTTATCTCGAAACGACGCTCCGAACGATAAATCTTTTACACCCAATTGAAGCACCGTTAGGTTTAAACACTCGATTGAAGCACCATTTCGTCGTTCGGACCGTCGTTTCGAGATAATTTTTCACATAAATATACCGATCAAAAGACTTAAAACATTGGTCTTGATTTCGAAAAAATTTAACGCCGTTAAAAAAAATTTAACAACAGACTGTTGGTTGCCAAAGTGATAAAAGTTGGGTCAATTCAATAGTTAGGATCAGTAAAAATCAAAAGATGATAGTTGAGACCAATAAAAACCAACATACCTAAATTTTATAACCTTTTGAATTTAAATTAAACTTAAAGTTCAATAACAAAATTTAAAATTACTATTATGACGACAAAATTGTAGAATTTCTTCATTAAACCATTCATCATTTTTTATTGTATAAAGTATAAAATCTCTTTAAGGTGGTTTAAAACAGATAATAAAAAACGTAGTTAACTATATGATATTAATAGAAATAAATTTTAATAAATAATTATACAAAATTGATTCAGTCAATAACCAAATTTTATAATTTAATCGAGAAAAATAATACGAGATTAATAGATAGGATAAAGTAACGTAACAATGAAAATTATAAATTTAAATGTCAGTAAAGCTAAAGTTTGAGACATAATATGCACTAGAAGTCGTGTGCAATTGTTGAAACAGTATGTGAGGGACAAGTGAGTGAGAAATAGTCAAATTAAGGAATAGAAGGGAGGAAACTGTATCTCCGTCGTTTCGCATGCTTGAGCCAAGAAAGATACTAAAGGAGAAATCAAGAGTATTGTAAAGATATTAAAATGGTCAACATGGAAATTGAAAGCTGTTAACAAATTGAATCTTCATTTGTGTAAAGAAATGTTAACCAACAATTACAAGGTGGTAAAATGAGTCAATGACGACAAAATACATCTTACAAGTAAATTGTGGTGCAAGATTCATTCCGCGAGAGTTTAGTTTTACCCTATATCGGTGCCAATAAAACTCATCTATAGAGACAAAACTCTCTTGATCGAGAGTAGTAGATATGAATGATGCCAGTATCTAATGCACCAGTGAACAACACAACAAAAGGAATTTTACCTATAAATGGTAAAAGAATTGCCCGAAATGTCGGTGGGTTTAATTAAATAGCATGTTGCAAGTCAAGCAAGCTTCTTTGCGTGGCCGCTAGAAGGAGCATTGTCATCTTTCTTTGAGCCAGAGGACTCTGGCTTCTTTGCCCAAGCAGGAGCCCTATCCGGTTCATAACGGTAGTCATAGAACAGTTCTTCTCCGGCACATATTCTTTCTTTAGCAAATATACCTACCCTGTGATCTCCGGCTACCATAATAACCTGACCAAACAATTGTTGTATACATTAACTGCAGTAATTATAAAGCATTTCAGCAGGCAAGCCAAATGGTGGCATGGTGCTACTTAATCAGTCCTGGCCCAAACTGATCAAATCCCAGGCCCAGTTGAGCCTGTTGGTTGTCAATTTGTCATTCAATTCACATATCCAATCAAATTAATGCCTGGTCAAGACCCAAATGCCTGTCTGTAGAGGCCAAGTACCTATAATTGGTGTATGCTACTATGATGTGCATATCTTTTTTTATGCGTTGACATGAATATTTAAAGACTAGTTTTAAACAGAATCGGGCCATGGCTAGATATGGGCTTAAACATGCATTCAGACCAAGGCACTTTAGGGGGCAGGTCCTATATATCCTTAAGTTCAACAAATCCAAAGCGCATGTCAAAGCCTCACTTGGGTGACTACTGAACGTATTGCGTAACTTTTAGCTATATGTTAAACTGGGATTCCAGGAAGATACCTTGGCATAACAGTTTGGAACTGGAGAATGGTTAGCAAACTTCAATTTATCACCCTTACGATAAGCATCAAGAACATACTGCACATTAAAACAAAATCTTGGTCCGTTAAGTTTGTTTCCAAGGGAAAGGTAACAAATGACTAGAAGAAATTAAGTCCAAGTATTACTTGATCATTAAGGTTAAAGAGGAAAGATGAATTTTCACGATCGTAGATCTTTCCACGCTTGTCAGCTTCACGATGTGAGATTAATTCTCCAGTGTACTCACCCAGATATTCATGTTTAGGTACACTATTCTGAAAACCATAAGCTAAATGTGAGTTGCTTAAAATAAACAAAAACGTTAATAACACACCACCACTCCTGTGATTGTTCTAAAAAAATGACTTCCTTAAAGTGGGAGCTTTGATTCAATAATAAGCACCAACATATCAATAAGTAGTGATATTGATTTAGAAACATTTGTCTTGTCAAATATTAACAACTCTTCATGAAAAGTTGGAGAATTTTAATGAAAATTATGAAAAACCATACAAAAACTGAATGAGAAAACTAAAACTTAAGTTGTAAAAGTTAATTAAATATAACTCTTCATTGGTGAGTGACCTCTCTATCCTCTAGGACAGTGGAATGGTTTGCTTTTATCCTACCCTCACAAGACCCTACGAATAGTTTGCCATGAGTGGGATTTACCGAGTATGTTTGTTTGTTTATTTGTTCATTGGTGATATTTTAGTTTCCTCTATATGGGTATTGTTAGAATTTTTAGGATTAAAAAATATATATATTTTCTAAGGTGTTCCACTTGATATTGAGAATATTCATTTAGAAACGTTTACCACATCATCAAATTAACAAACTATACGATGTAGAGTCACAACTCATCATGAAAACTTGTTACCTTTCATTAAACTAGCTAAGTGTACATTGAATAGACAGAACCTTTCATGGAAAGCTGCAATCTTTCAGTAATTAACTAGATATCTAATGAAAAGGCACAATCTTTCATGACAAGTTGTGACATTTCTAGCAATGTAATCATTTAATGAAAAGTTACACCTATAATGAGGCTATTCGTTAACATATATCTAGAGCTTTTTACATGCATTTTCACTAGAATCTTCATGAGACTACACTAACACATTGAAGCACTCTCGTACGAGTACATAAATAAGATTCACTTCAGTTTGGTTTGGTTTGGTTCATTTGAATACTTAACTAGGTACTTAACTGGTGTGTTTCTTTTTAATTTTTCATAAACCGTTGTACCTTGGGAGGCTATTCAAGGATTACGTACAAGCTACTATACTTGTAGGCAAATAAAATCTTTATTGTGGTGCTAGGATCTCGATCTCACTTACTTTGTAAGAGTCACTTCCTTACTGCTTAGATTTATCAAGTTGAAAGAATAAACTGTCCTTAAACAAATTGATTTTAAACTCACAAACAGATTTTCACGCTTATTTTACGAACTTACTTTTAAGAAAGCTCCCCAGCCTGAGACATCAGACCTCCCTAGTAAAACCTGCATCCAAATAATGGCAGTTTTATGCATTAAGTGGTTCTTATTTTGTGAGTAAAGAGAAGAAAAAAAACAATTACCCGTTGTTGCTGTTTGAGGAGAAGCTTCATATTTCTACACTCGTAATTATCACCTCTTTGGTTGGGAATCCCTAGAGTGCCATCACCACACCTGCAGGATCAAATAAGAATGTTTCAACTATAAATAAAGAGTTTCCTATAATAAAACCCCAAACTTTGTTTGCTGTTAGTAGAAAGAATGTAGCCAATCCAAACATGTTACCCAATCCAGCAATTCCGGCATACGTCAGGGTCACATTCTCTACCAGCAGCAAAGCAGGGACACTGACGACTTCTACACTGGCTTTTAGCACAATGGCATCCTCTAAATCGAGTTTTGCATGTTTTTGGACATCTAGTCAACATAGAAGTGATCATATGAAAATTTTAAAGGAGGCCAATGAAAAAAAGGAAGTGCCATTCAAAACAAAGAACATAACAACAAGCTTACCCGCAGTACTTTTCACAACAAGTCCCACTCACAAAGCAAGAACAATCTTTTCCGCAGGCGGATTGACAACCACATGGGTTGTATTGCCGACAAGGCAGCTCTTTTTTATCAGAGATGCGTTTTCTCATTGAATGGTATCCAGCAGACTTCCAGGAATATTTTAAACGACGAACTTTACCTCTTCTGCGTAAAAATCTAGATCTTCTTTTTAATGATGTACCCTGATGTGTAATTGTTTACAGCCATTTAAAAGAATTAAGAAATTTTTTATAGTAATATCACTGCCACAAGTAGACCATGACATAACTAACCATATTCCCGTTACTATCAACTCTGGATCCATCACCTAGGAAATTTGTGCCATCACCCCCTTGAGAAGATAGCTTATTCTCAGAGCTATTCAATGCATAAAACACTTCCGCACATGTCTTCAAACCATTCATAAGATTCCTAGCTATTAAACAGCTGCAATATTAAAACCCACATTATTTCAATCACGATGTAACTTATTGTATTACATGATTAGGACGTTTTTATAAATAAAACATATGCTGCTCAATTTCAGCCCATTTAACCTATTTGACCAGTTTCCTTTCACAAAATGTAAAAAACGTATCCTATAACAGAACCAAATGCACAGAGGTTATCTCTAACGTTCTAATAGTTCAGACTTCAGATCATAGAAGTGAAGGTGCTGACCTGTTCCTACCAAAAATCTCCAGACCTTTTTCAAAAAGAGACTTTTCAATAGTTTTCCAGCTTTTGAACTCAGTCACTTCTTGTCTACAGATACTCTCGTCCCCAAACTCTTCTTTCTTCCATTTTACATCACTGTTTATCACTGGCTGGGCACTAGTGATCTCTTTACAGTCAGCAAGATCAGGCTGAAGAGATCTATCACCACTAAGGACTAATGAGTCTTTTCGCCTACCCCTTTTTGCACTTAAAGATTTAGCCTTTAGAGAAGACGAAGTAGCTTCTTCACTTTCCTTATGTGAACTGGAACGAGCTCCCAAATCTCTTAAGCCAAGGCTTCCACTCGAAACAGAGTCAGAATCAGAAGCATCCAACTTCTTTTGTCTCTTCTTTATTGCAATCATGACATGATCAGATATACGTTTGCTATTCCTTTGACGAGTCCCACGTTTCTCTATAAGTTTACTCTTGCGTGGGCCCGGTCTAGCATCCGACTCGCTACTTTCAGATATATTTTTAGCATTTGAAGATGCATTTTCACTCTGGGAAGATTTTAACCTCCTTGATAAAGAACGACCATTTGACTTTTTTCTTGATGATTGGACATTATTACCATCTGATAAAGGGGCAGCTTTTTGTTCACTGTTGAGCTGCATGGAAGATGGTACTGTATTGCCCTCCACCTTTTGGACCTAAAAAACCAAAGACAAGGTCAGCAATTATTTATCTAAATAATTAATAACCTTTTGTGATAATATGTACACCTAAATATGTAGCCAAAAAAGTAAACATTACGTAAAATTAATTCAAGCTCCCATGCATCATCCATGATAAAAATAAATCTTCCAATTACCTGTCGATAACAATGTGGACCACAAGGACCCTTCTCCTCATCGATGCGGTTCAAAGTACATTGCTTTTCAGTCTACATACAACATAAGGATTAAGGATTACTTCAAAACAAGAAAGAAAACGCCGTCCACTTTAAGATCTGTAAGGCTACATATAATTACATTCCATCAACAAAATGCAACTTAAATGATAACTTAGAACCATAAATTTGCCTTTAGTTTTAGGTTCCAGAACAGGTTAGCTTTTGGAAACAAAGAAAATTGTTAATTAGAGTTTCTTTTAGGAAACTGGCTGAGAGAAAGAGAAAACTAAAGTGAACTTACAGGAAATATAAGATCCTGTGAACATCCATGTAATTTACAGTCAAATACCTGCCAATCAAAAAAGCACAAGAATGGATAAACTCAGCAAGTGCAAGAATAATGGCGTCTGAAGAGACAACAAACATGTGCGACATATTAGTGTATTAAAAAATGAGAATACAGGGGTGTGTATCCATATATACAAGTCTATAACACATAGACTTGCAATGCTTACTAGGCATCGACGACAAAACAGGTTGTCAAATGAGTCCAGTGCAGCTTCAAGATCTTTATCATTGAGTGAGCTCATATCAAACTCGGAATTTCCTGGTTTAGAGCCTTCAACAGCATTCTCTCTATTAACAAGAACCTCATATCTTGCCTGTTAGAGACATTCCATAGCATATGAAGATCAAACACAAGAAAAAAACAACAAAAACCGCACCAGCATTGCACTGTGCCTAGTTCCTAAAGTTAAACTTAAAAAGAATAACAAAAAAAATAGAAAGAGATAATGAAACTGAACAATATGTCAAGTATCTAAGTGCTTACCATGACTTCAGAAGGTTTTCTAGACAACTGTTGAGCCAGTAAGTCCAAAACAACAATAGATGACCCAAGCTGTTGAATGGTCATTCTAAAACAATTAAAGATGTGATGAGAATGCAGTAATATCAATCATATATGTGACTGATAATTGACAAATGTATCACACGGCTAGAAAGTATAAATCCAAAACAATGGACCCAAGCTACCGAATGGTCATTCTAGAACAATTAAAATGTGATCAGAATGCAGTAATATTAATCAATATGTAGCTGGAAATCAACGCTGGTATGCATCACATGTCTAAACAAACAAACAAACATACTCAGTAAATCCCACTCACACAGTAGAGCCAGGGCAGGGTAACATGATTAATTAGTAGAAGAAGATAAAATATAAAAGAACCGTAAAGCATAAAACCCCTAATACAAATGTAGCTACAGCTAGAGGCACACCTAAAACTAAGAGCACACAACTTAAGGCACAGCTCATACAAAGAGAAACCATAGTTATCAAAAGCCATCGCTTTGTCGCCTAGTCCACCAATTTAAGCCAGGCCCATCATTTGCGCTTTCAAATCCTAGGCAAAAAAATCCACCAGATAGCTAATATTTAATTATTTAAATTTTATTTTATTTAATCCTTATTCCTTACTAAGTAAGTTTCTGAAAAAAAATGGCTCTAAAAATATTCCATTGATTATTATGGCTTCACAATGTGTTGTTCGACCCTTAACCACCTTCAATCATGCATGATTTCTTCAATATACAAATAACTTTTGTACGTTTTGTCGAATATTATGGCATTGAGAATTTAATTTTGTTATTTGAAGGATGTGTTAATGTTCCCTTAACTAATATATTTTATATTTTTTTATGTTCGCTTTTTATTTTTCGAGCCCATGCTTTTTTAGCGCCTCTTGCCTAGAGTGCGCCTCGCGCCTTTGATAACTATGAGAGAAACCCTAACAAAGACTAAAGGCGCTATGTATCACGCACCTAGAAATTACAATGTTAATTAACTTCGGGTCTGCAAATATGAAAAATAATAAACCATACATATATAATGGCAGGAAAAATGAACATCGAAACCAGAAATCAGAGTTATATGCCACACGATTGTGAATTAACGCGTCCACAGGTACATATAATATAAAATAAAGAGCACCAACCGGATTATGTAATCTTCAGAGTCAACGAACTCTTTCTTCTCCTCTTCTTCATCAACTGCTTCCTCTTCACTGTCACTAGCAATTAGAGCTTCACCCCCATTTTGATCATAGTAAATTCTCCTACGACCTACCACAGACTGGTCTTCTGTCATTCTTTGATTTCTGCATAGTTCAAAGTCATATAAGAGATGTACTATAACTTACAATTTACAAAAAAGCAAAATGATGGGACGCATTATACACAGAAACAAAACTGTATATTAGCTAGTAGCATGTTCAATTTTGGATTTGAAACTGAAATCCAGTAATTACTAAACAAATAAACTACCAACAGAAGTAACAAACATAAGGCTGACGAATGCCAGCACTTAAAAATATAATGCACATGGCAAGATCACCTGTCCAAAAAAATCCATGTGGTGTAAGGAGGTAACTTCTTCACTTCTGGAAGCTTGATAGGTCTGACAGCATTTTTTACAGCAATGCTAGATCCTAAAAGAATTGCTGAAGCATGCCCATCTTCCTGAGAGCTAGTGCTGTCACTGTCACCATTGTCCGCATTGACACCGTTTTGCATGTCAATTGCATCCTTCTGCCTCTTTGTCAACAAATCAACAGTTTGACCTGCACCGGTGGCCCTTAATTTTCTTCTTTCAAATGATAACTTGTGATGGTTGTTGGTGACTTCAGCCAACTTAGTCCTGTTCTCTTCCATTCTTTTCTGTAAGAATGAAAAACATATCAAAGAGTCATAATGAAGATTCTTTACGAGATTAGGAATAAAATATAATGGCATTTTATTGTTATTAGACTAACCATGATATAAGCACAGCGATCAGCCTCAAGTTTCTTCTTTAAAGAGTCGATAACCAGTGAAATTTCTGAAGAAGTAATAGCTGTTCTCTGTAGTTCCACAATCTGAGAAAAATTAAAACTATTTCAGTACCCCCCGAGCTTCAAATATATAAACCATTCAATAAATTAAACACAATTATGTTTTAAAAAGTCACGAAGAACGGAACATACTATTGCATAAACATTCCACGTGTCTTTGTTTCTAAATATTAACTCAAGTCTGAAGGTGTATTGGTATCCTTATAAGGTATAGAAAAGTGTAGTCATTGAAATCAAAAGTGACTTAATTGGAGGGTGAGAGTGTTAGTAAAATTTTCAAAAACTAAATCCATTTGAGATAAGCTAAGAGGATTTATAAATGATGCCAAATGACACTAGAAATAATTGCTTACGTAAGCAATGAAGGAATATTAGATAACTATGCACTAGATGGACTACCTTACGTCAATGAACTATTCGTGTTTACGTTGGTAACGATACTCAAATCATACACAACACATTCCACACGCCAAGAGTTAATCAGAGATGGAGATGTTCATTAAACCTTAATGAAGCAAAATCTTTTTAAGATAAGATGATAGGATTTAAAGTTGGAGCCAAAGTTACGAATTGAAGAAATGACACTGAAATCTAATTGCATACGCAACGGAGGATTAGAAAATACATATGCAGAAGACGGAAACCTTAACGTTGATGACCTGTTCGCTTTTACCTTACACATATTATTAGGCACAAGCCCATGCTTTCAAGCTAGGTATGCATGTGCCAATGATCAAATCATACACAACATATGTCAGACCCTGAGAACTATCTTAGAATACCCATAGTTTCAACAAACAAAGAATGTTTAATACCCTACCTCTACTCCTTGGAGATGTGGGCACCCCACGTTAACATGTGGCAGTGTGGCACCTAATAATAAACCCATATGTGTAATTGTATTATGTAGCATCTATAATATAAACCCTAGTTGCAAAGTGGACGTATGTCACCTTGACCGAACCACTCCAATTCTTGTGATCATTGTTTTCTGCAAATGTGTGTGTTAACTCGTTTTCATGTGTACCACTCTGTTCCCAACATTGAAGTCTACAAGCGCATTGTATGTATATACTAAAGGAAGCACACCTACTTCACAATTCACATATAGATTCGTTGAATAGTTCCTAAATGCATGTCACTGGCTCGTTTTGAAATACGCTAATAGCTAGGAACCTAATACGGCCGCCATTTGATTTCTCTTTTCAGTTCTAAATAATTACTAGTACTTTGCGAAACAAGTCGAAAACGTGCTCACTATCCTAAGCCATTCACAACAAATTATCTTCAAGAATACAAGTAACACTAACACAAATCCAAATTCTACAAACTGTGTGCAGCATGTCATAAACCATAAAAACTTCCATGCAATAGCATTACATCAAACGATAAGCATCAAAACATTCCAGATAAAAAGACGTTAGATCACCGGCGCAACACTTTCAACAGCATTGTACAACTTACACGGTTACACCACAATGTTGCTACTAATTTAGCTAGAAGGTGTTCAAACCTCACATTCACGAATCAACAGAAACATTTCCACATGGTCAACGATATAAATATAACAATACATACAGATAAAAGCTAAAAAACTACGGAAACACTTGATGTTTCAGAAATTAAACACAGAAGCAAATAACTACAAGCATTAATCTATAGCACAGTACCGTAGATGCATCTGCAGATTCCGATCGGCCGGCGACGGTGGATGATGGATGAGAGGCATTTGGCAGCGACATTTCCGGCCGCCGATAGTGTGAGCTGTTGACGAGTACAAACCGGCGATGAAAGTCGATATGAGATCGGATTCATGCAAATGCGGAGGGGAGAAATTAGCGAATTTGGGGGTTTGAAACCCTAGGTTGTTGTATTTGGGTGTTAGTTTTTATATTTGAGATGAGATGAAAGTAATTTAATTACGGCAACGGCTGAGTCTACGACTGTGCTTGTGGTGGGTTGAAGATGTTTGACTTTGATTTTGAAAATTTGTGTCCGCTACATGTTATTTAAAACGAGCCCAATAGAGAGTTCATGAATACATGTAGGTTAGCTAGTTAGGTGTCATTCACTCATTTGTTTACATTTTTTTTGAACGCCAAAAATAAAATAAATTTTAGATGGGTATGGGTTTTTATAAGAGTATCAAACTATCAATAGGGGTCCATATAATGATAGATGCAAGCACCAAGTCATCTCAAATAATAAGGTGGACTATACGAGACGTAACTTGTCGAAACCCTCCATCCTACAAACCTTTGATTTAATCATGTGCTATTCTCCGGGTAAACACACGTACACAATACTCATGACAATTTTTGGGTACGAAAAAGTCGAGAGCTATACCCTCGTCACCTACCCAAGTAGGTGCCATTAGTGTACTTGTCGTTACCGAAATAACACGGAAGGGTTACCAAAGGTGTCCACCCTAACCACTAGTGTTAATTTGATTAAGAAAAAATTGGGCTCATGCGTAATTAATTAAAAAAACCTTATTATGCCCCTTATTACCAGCGTATCAAACTCGATCCAAAATAAATTGAAAGCAATATCGTGTGATTACTTAAGTCTTTATGTGTGATACTAATTATGTGCTCATCATAGACATTATATCTTACTTATTATAACCATGTAGATTTATTTAGGGTTTTGCATTACTTTACATTGGTCATTAAAGTTGTCATAGAATCCCCTTGCGTTAGTTATTGTTTTGCTTAATATATTGAAGTTTTAATAACACACGTGTTTTTGTTTATTTAGCTCACTTGCAAGCGTACCCATGATGGTTGCGACTTGCGAGCATGATAAACATTTGAAAGGTTGGTGACTATTCAAACAATCGGGATGTGAAGCTTTACACTCGTTCTTATGTGTACTATGAGCCACACTTGCAATTTTTTTAAATTTATAGAATGTTGTTATGCTATATATGTGGCAAGATTCACGTTTCATATGCAAGAACATGGCATGTCATCATTCTCAAGTTACTAGGAGAAGTACAATGACTGTTAACATGAATTCCCCGTATATATAATCCCCATTTGTTTAATATGTATCAAGATTTGCATTGTCAGCAAAGATGCACAAGTTCATATCATTCACAAGTCGAGAGTTGAGAGGTTTAAACCCTCAAATTGATGAATTGTTGGAAACTTCGAAAAAGAAAAATGAAATACATACAAGACATTCATGAGAAAACCATGGATTATTAGGAAACCCCAAGAACCAAATGCTAGACAAAGTGAAAAAGCAGACAATAGTCGAATTGGCATGGTATGAAGAGTTTGTTCTGAAAATGAGTTTTCGTGAAATTGAAGAGAATGTTGTGGAAAATAAAACCATACTAATTCATTTGTTTATTTAATTAGGTGAAAGAAGGTTGTTACATTTATTTATATTATAACATACTAATTAGTAAGGTCGGTTGAGTTTTTTTTTTGCCTTTTTACTTCCATGTACCACCATTTAAGTGGATCTTTAAACTTTTTTTATGCTTCACTAAGTCGTATTGAAGATACATACATTTTTTTCAAGCATAATTGTTTGGGCAGAGTGGTTATGTTGAGTTTGTTAAACTTTGGTTCGAGTCTCACGAGGAGCCTTTGTTAGTGTTATTTTTATTGCTCTTTTTTTTTATGAAACTCTCAATTACTCTTATTTCTGTTATTGAAATTTCTTATTTTCTTTTCATTTTGCTAACTTCTTTAACAAGTGGTTCCATCCAATGATACGTTATGTTTACATTTGTAACGTATGAGACGAGTGTTGTGCTGTCTATTCCTAATCACGTTAGTGTTTCCACCATAACATTTGTAACAAGATTACAGAAACGTGCCGCATAACACGCCAACATTATTTTTTTTCTAAACCTAATGACGTTAATGTCATGAAAGTAATGCCTACCGAGGTCACAAACGTGACATTGTCAAATCAACGCACGACACATGACAAAATCGTAAATATGCCAACTAAGACATGTCCGCCACCGCATCATGCGGTCGTGTATAAATCCTAGTATACATATTAAGTTTAAAGGCCGGTGACCTCCTTCAATTTGTTTTTCCTTTTTTAAATTGACCTGTTTTTGTTTTTTTCAACTTTGTTAATCTCTTTCTTTTCCTGCTTTTTTTCTTTTGTATTTATTAAATTACTTTACAAGTTAATAACGACGTTATTGTCACGAACATAATGCACACAACATAGTCACAAATGCGTTGACACCACACGTTAATGTCATAATCGTAATGCATGTGACAAAATCACAAACCCAAACGCTACTACCGCAACACACGACATGTGTTAAAGAAAGAAACATGACAACTAAGTCGCAGTCGTTGTATCGCATGACCCGTATCAACGAGGATGTGAATCCTAACTCCTAAGGTTGATTATGACTAAAAGTGTTTATTAGGTTGTATTGGATTCTTTGGGCCGGGCAACCCAAGAAGCAAAAACCAGAAGGAATAAAAGAAACGTCAGTTGACATTTGACAATTCGTGGATGATCTGATCAGACAGTTTTGGGGCCCAGGAACAGTTGTTGGTGTTTGATGCACAGGTCGACAAGCAAGAAAATAAGAACAGTCAAGAGACTTGACTACACTTAGATCGAGGACAATATTTGTCATGGAGTATGTGTGTTTTGCTAGTTGGATCTTGTGATCACAATTGACACCGTGGTTTGATTTAATTTGCGTATAAAAATAAGCTATAGGGTTGTATCAATTATCATGTCGTGACAATATAAGGTTGCAGGGTGTAAAGTAGATACATCAAGAAAGATAACACAATTAAAAATCTCCATTCAAAAAGCAAATCACGTTTCTTTATGTTACAGTTATATATACACATCACATTATCACAAAAATACATCTCTCTAGAAATTTCAGTCAAAACCAAATCACATTATTCCCACACAACTAACTAATATAAAGAGGGCATTAATTTTCACTTGTTACTTTTTTTCCTTCTCCAAAGTAACTTCCTCAACATACCACTTTTTTTCTTTTTACTTGGTACAATAGACAAGAAATTTACCAATGCTTCTTCATCTTCTTTCTGTTTAATTCCATTTACACTTAAAAACCTCTGTGGGGATATCACTTTCACCTTGTTAGCATTACCGTCCATGACAGCAGGTGATGTTATGGTACGCGTAATCTCTTTGGGTTTTGGTGACTGGACACCTTGTGCTGCGTCATCCGCCATCATTTTATCCAGCAGAGAGACCCGCTGGTGGTTTGTTTTCGTGGGTGTGGGTGGTGATGGTGATCGTGGGGATTCGTAAGTTGGGTTGGAAATAACTCTTTCTGGGACACTTGTATTTTTTGGCGAAGCTAATGCCTTTAGTTGTTTTCCGAGGTTTAAAATGGTTTCTTGGCACTCTGCTAGTTTTTCTGAAGCTGCTATTATTTCAAGCTCCTGCATCCCATATTCGAGTAACATAAGTTTATAATTGTAATGGAAGAAATGCAGAGATGACTGTGAGTCATGAAATGAAATGAAACTTACACTTTGAAGCCTCTTTTCATTATCGTCTACCTCGCAATTACGTATGTCTTGTTGTATGGTGCTGAAATAACATCAGTAGAGTTAGTCGGATTGAATACGAACATGTTTCAAAATAATAGCAATTTTGTATGTCTTGTTTTCTAATGGATCAAAGAGAAAAATATCACCTTTCTGGCACGACTAGCACGGGTTCATCAAGACTTCTGGCATCCATTTCTTCAGTAGATGTTATTATTATTTTACAGGCTTCATTATAATCACCAATGGCCTCAATGAGTTGTTCATCAAGATCTTCTTTCGCCTTCATCTCTACTTTCATTTGATCTTCAATTATATCCTTCTGCTGCTTTAGAAATTCAACTTCTGTTTTCAGACCTTCAATCATTTTCTCTGATTCTTCAAGTTTAACAATCATAGTCTCGCTCTTACATACTTCAGATGCGAGTTTATGCTCCAAATCCACTTTTGCAAATTCCATTCTTTCCAGATCATCTTTCAGATTCTTAGTTTCTTCCTTCAGTTGCATCTTATCTGATTCATTCTCATTCTGATTTTCATCCCAATCAAAATGCTTCTCCATTTCATGCCTCATGCTCGATACATCTTTAAGTGAAAAACAGTGGTTGACTATCCATTCAAGAGTCAAAGTCAACTCTTTGGTAAAATTTTCCAATTCCGCCTTCCCGTTAAGCAGATTAGTGCAGCTTTGAAGGAACGTCTCTAAAACAGCACCAAGCTCAGTAGTTTTCCACTGAAGAACACGAACTGTGTAGCCTGTAGGTGTTTCTGAACTATCATCCTTTCCACACAATCTAAGCCCTTCAATTAGTTCAATTAGCCTCTCGATTGATTTACTCATGTCAGAACTGAACACTTCATTATTAAAAGATTTACGAGGATTTTCATCCCCTTTATGTGCAAGAGCAGCTACAATATCTTCCAGCACATCGTTAGAATGTTGTTGTGTTATCCTAGAATGTTCCGAAATCAATTTAGACATACTTTCAACCCAGTCTGAGTGATTTTCAGAAACAAGATTAGAAGTTGTTAACGGTTTCTCAACAGAAACTATCGCCAACTTTTCCATCTCAACAAAATCATCCATCAGACCAATATCTGAAGCCCCGACCGTCTTGCAAGATGGGGCCCAAGATTCAGCCATACTAGCCTTTTCATCACTACCTATGTCTGAAGAAGAAGCTAGTATAGGAAAGTCCTGACATGCAACAAGACTCCTAGGAGTTTGACTTTTTGACTGATCGTTTGTCTTTCGGTTGATGAATTCCTTAAGAACTCTGTTCTCGTCTTCCAGTGCACACAGCTGCTCAGCTAGAAAGCTAATTTGTTTCTCAGAAGTTTGGTCAAACAAAGAATCCTTTGAAGCAACCGGAAATGGGTTTGACCTTCTTCTGGAAGCTTCTGTTGGATCTCTTCCCAGCATTTCAACTTCATTCTTCATTTTGGCAAGGGCAGCAGGACCAGGCAGCCGTTTTCTAACAAGAAGACGAAGTCTTTGTGCTTCGGTTTCCAGCTTTGCAATCTTTTTAACACTCTCAAGGTGTTGTTTGTGTGCCACATCAGCAGTTCGTCGATTAAAATCTCTCTCTTCATTCCTGATCTCAAGCTCCTTCTCTAGCACTCTGACTTCGTAACTTAAAGAAGCATTATCTCTCTGTGCTGACTCCAATTTACTCATAACAGCACTTAAATCGGAATCTAACTGACACCTGGCTGCATGCAGTTCATCAATTGTTTTTTCTTTTGCTAAAAGAGATTTGCTTAATTGAGTATTGTCAGAACTTAATTTGGAAAGCTTTTTATTAGACTCTGATAACTTTTCTTCCATAATGAACCTTGTTTTTTCATATTCTCGTGACGCTTTCATCACTGCATCATGAATCCTTTTTTCCTGTTCTTCACGAACAAAACGAAGCTGCTGCATACACTCCTTCAATGCTGCATCCACACCAAATAATCTCTCCTCACTGGCCACCATCTGCTGTGTTGTTTTCTCTAGTTCTTGTTTTAGTGCTAAAACTTCTGCTTCTGCCTTCTCCCATCCTGTGCATTGTTCGGTCAAATTCAAACGTCACACAGTTGTATAAAAACAGATAGCCTAAAATTCTAAATGAACTGTAAATGACCTAGAATGGCTTCTCGTGCAATGTTTGTTTGTTTCTTTGCCATGTCATCTTTAGCTTTAATTTCAGCAAGTGCTGCCGAAAGCTTCTCATTTGAAATATTCAAGTTTCTTTCCAGTTCAGCTTCATAGGCTAAAATTCCCTGCAACTAAAAATGTGAAGACTGTCAAAAAACACATGAAAAGTCAATTCATAACATCAATTCTAAGTGAAATTAACATCAGCTCTTAAGCATTTCCATTTGAGTTCAGAATCATACAGTCACAGGTTTGAAGTTAGAAATGAAAATGCATCTTAACTACCTCATCTTCATTCCCTCTTCCAGCCTTGTCACCTGCAATCATAGTCTTCTCAATTGATTTTTTCTTCCAAAGCCACGACTTGTGTTCCATCATTTTTTAAATAAAGTCTGTGTGCTAAACTTAAACCATATGAGACCTGCAAAAATACAGAACGAACACTTGTTATGTCAATATGTTAGGTAAACACACAAACTCAAAGCCAACTATTAGCTTATTTTTTATATGCTATTTTAGACTTTTCTTTAAGAGCTTATGTTATTTTATACTGACAGTTACATAATAGCTTATATGGTTTTCTTCCTGTTACTTTCTCAGCTAGTTACCCTGTCCAAGCTGCTTCTTTTTCCGGCAACCCTGTTTTAAATCTCTTTAACGCATATGAATGGAAGTCAGTACCTCCCTAAAAGAAGGTTAACCATGATTAATCATTATAGCTTAGAAAGGTCCATCTCATGATCTCAATACGAACACTTAAATCCAATATCATTTTCATATACTACACTTTTTAGGTAGAACCTTATTCATATAGAGAAGTTATCTAGAGTAAAAACACAGCTGATGTAATAAAACTTTTCACTTTCTTCGGTCAAAAGAAATAATTTTTGGTGTCAAACATTAATTTCAATCTATATAATTGATTGGTAGAGGGGGCTACTTTATGAATAGTGAAATCATTAATGGTCAACCAACGAAGCTTAAAAGAGATGATTTATAGTTACTGCAGGGTATAACCTTACAATGCAATGCAACCCACAAATAACAAAAAATGTACATATGCGTTTACTCATTACTTTAACAAAACCTCACATTAGATTGAAGTTAAAAAAGATCTATATATCTTTTCATCATTTACAGGTCAACAGCACAGTCAGATCACACTTAAAAGGGCCTATTAACAATAAGACAAACTACAACTAACATGATCCACACACAAGTAACTTTTCACATTCTTCTAATAATAATATAAACTTGATTAAGTCACAAAAGATGAAATTAGTCCACACGAGAATTCAAAAAACGCGTTCATATATCATAACAGATCAATTTCAGTAAAATCAATTAAAAAAATAGCCTAGATTTAAGAACAAACAGTAAAAAACTAAAACTCATAACAATGATTTAGATCAAACCAAAACAATCGATGAATGACGATCACAGTTCACAAGTACTGCAACAATAACTGAATTTTTTTTATTTTTTTTTGTGTTTTGCTCATTCTATGGATCATCATTTCGCCTAAAAGGAACCTAAAACTCAAATCTGAGCTGAAATAAACAGTAAGTAGAAACGAATCAATAAAAGGAACATGCACATTGGAATAGTGAGAGTAGAAGAAGAAAAGTGAGGTGCGATCTTACCGACCGACGATCAACGGCAACCGACGGGAACAAAAACTGAAGAAATTAAAAGCAGAGCAGTGTGAAATAATGGAGAAGAAGAAGAAGAAGCAACAACTGGTAGTAGTTTGTAGAGAGAGAGAGAGAGTGAATGTATAGTTGCAAGCTGTACGATATGTAACAACAAAGCTACTCACACAAACATCTATATATATATATAGAGAGAGAGAGAGTGTGTATAATAATAATAATAAATTATTAATTATTATTATTGTTATATATTTATATATTTAGGTAGTGAGGGTAGGGGAAGATCTGCAAATCGAGTAAATCTGACAGGTACGTGACGGGTCGGGCCGGGTTGTTTGGTTAGGATGGAGATGGCTCTTTACGCGTATATTGCTTTACGTCATTTGATTGTTAACATCATGTTATTCATTTTTATTTTATACTTACCATATTCTGCATATTGGGACAAATCAAATAAATCCAATATGCATAGACATCTATCTAATAAATCAAACTTTTAGGGGGCAATTTTTGAAGAGATTTTTTTTCTATAATAGGAAGTTTGGGAGGTAAAATTTAGCTAAATTTTTCACCATGTAAGTTGATGGAGCCAACTCCTTAAATGTAATATATTTACAAATTGTTAAATATAATGGTTATAATTTCTTTATAAATATTACTATTTAACTCGTGTGTAACACACGGGTATTAAACCTAGTATTTGTATATATTAAAGTAAAGTAGTTTATTCGTATAATTTGAGATTTCAAATATATATACTTTAAAGTTTAACGTGTAAATCTGGTTTCACAACAATGTCATTGAAGATGGACGATTAATGTGCATGTGTCACATATGATAAAGTAAGATGTCAATGATGTGTTATGCTTAAGAAATGACATGTTAGCATAGAGAGATTTATAAATGTGTCATGTAGCAAAAGTTTACTCATTTGGTAGCTTGAGAGATTTATATAAATGCCCTATTTTTATACATTTTATTCAAATAAATTATACTATACATAAGTTAAGAAGCATGGTGTCATGAATAAAAAGGAAGCCAATCATAAATGCAATATTTATTATACTAGTAAGGGATAACAATAAATTGTTTTGAGACGAAGGGTGGCTAGCTTAATCGGACGGTCATTGGAGTTTATGGGTTAGAGCATCAATTTTCCGGAAGTGTGTCGGTATCAAACTAGAGTCAACGATGGTTGTGAACCTATGATTCACGTGCCCATGTCCTTACTTTACTAAACTAATAAAACTACCCACACCTCCTTACTTTCCCCTATATTCTTTTTGTATTATTATAGATACAATCCAACATACTAACTTATATAATTTTGAGAATATATTATATTATTATATAGACACTTAATCATGAATGTCTATGGACTCAACAAGGCAGTTTGTCGTCGCCGGTGCTGGCTTACAGACATCGTCACCACAATGTGTGGCACAGGCCTAACATGTTCTCAATGTAATGTGTATAGTGAAGTCACACATGTTTTGTGTGGTACGTTGACATGAGATGTTAGTTCTCACTTCTCGACTTCCTGCTGTGCGTTGCGGTGGCACAAGCGACGAGGTCTTACATTTGCGACTTAGTCCACGTTGTTAATTAAGGGAATGTTTTGTCTAAAGTGGATCCAAAGTTAGAGTGAGATAACAAGTAGGTAGAAGTCGAGATGAAAGTTTTAAATATGTTAAATAGGGGGACCAAAGTTATCAACTTGAAAAAGTCATAAAAAGATAATAGAGGGGTGTCATCGACCCACTCATTTAGTAGTTAAAGCCATCTCCATCAAGAAGTGTGTTCAAACACCAAAAAACATGCAACCTTCTGAGACAATTCACAATGCAAACCTCTTGGGGTTGTCCTTGGCCGCATGTGGGAGAGGTTGCGGTGTCGGACCTTCACATTTAGTTATATGTCATTCACTAAGCGTGATTGGCCTTAACATTTTTTCCCCTTACAAAATCAAAGTAATTACATATTAAAAATTGGTTGTATGTGGGAAAATGAGTATGGTACTATTGAGAGAAAATGTGTGTGTGGGATTGAAGAATGAATGAAAGTATGTGGTAAGATTCTAACTAGTATGTGAAAGGAACAAGAAGGATGGTGCCATCGATGTTATAAAGAGTCTAAATAAAATTAATTTTTCTTATTCTTTATTTATACTCTTTACTTTAGTGGCTTATTGATAGATTTTTTAATATATTAAAAAGCGTTTTTTTCTTCTAAATTTATTTTCAAATAATCAGATTTATTGATGACTGTTAAAATAACCATCGTGTGGCCGGTCACTCGACATTAGTTGTTTTATTTAACAACCATTTTATTAAAAAAACTAGCAACAAGCTAGCAAAGAAAAAAATTACATATATAAATACAAATTACACCAATTCTCTCATTTTAAATTCAACATCTATCTCTAATTTTCAATCAAAACCAATTATAATTAGTATTAATTTGTGTGTGAATTATTCCCTAGGCGAAGCAACATACAAAACCAAATATAATTAAGTACTGGTGTGTGTATAGATGCGTTACCCTCGCTTGGACTACTTGTGATACCGTCAATGATTAAACTGACTTTTAATGACAAACATAAAGAATTAAAAGAAGAAATATTTTATGTTGAAATTCTATATCTATTTCTATTCTTTTTTATTTGTTGCATAACCAAATTTTAAGCAAAGAATAATGTCATTTTTTTTATAATTTACACATATGGTCAGAATAAAATATCAGTGCCATGTCATAAGATTTTCTTTATACCATCACTAGTGGTTAAACACAGATCAGATAAAAGTGGTGTAATAATTAAATTTTCTATAGAGAAACCATTACCACCCCACCTTAATTTTTTTTTTTCACTCCCCATCCATACTCACCCCAATTTACATGAACTCCTCCACGTTCACGTTTAAATCTTTTCATTTGAAATTAACTTGATGATAAGTTCTTTGGGGCTTTTACCCGGATTGTAAGTTAAACTCGGCTATTTTATTTTCAAAAGCCCGAATATCCTTGATTGTTATCTTTAATGGTGTTCGGGACGTTATGGCGTTAAGGGAAAAAAATGGGCTATAAAGCCCATTACACATAGTCTAAACTAGAAATATTGCTAGTGCTTACGCATGACATGTCTTGTTTGTAAACTTCGTTACATGCATTATGGTTGTGACTTTATCAAGGTTAGGAAGATAAAAATAAGCATAAATATCTGATTTCTCAATTATAGATATCAAACCATACATAATAATAGTATATTATATGTCGCATGTTGCAACGTGAACATTATTAAAAACTTGTTAAATTAAAGTTAGTATATAATACGAAAATAAATTTTAAGAACAACAGAAAAAATAAATATAGAAAACAAAAAAAAGCCTAACCCCACCCTCTCCACCCCTAAAAAACAAGGTGTTCCTAAGCCTCGAACCCAAGTCAAAGGGGTGGGGGAAATGCGCTAATATGCTGCTTCCCATTGGGCTAGCGCCCATCTTTGGTGACTTAAACCATCTCAAATGTCTCTAAAATTCTCAAAAAGTTAGAAAAACTATATTTAAATAAATAAATTTCTAACCAACCCCATGATGACACATAACAAGACCAGTCGAAACCCCATTGACTACGAAGATTAAGATTATACTAGGTATAAGACTACACACGACACAACATGTTCAATGGCGAAGCCATGATTTTTGGCTAAGGGCCGGGGTCAAAGTTTATAACGCTTTGTTTCAGGGGGTCCAAACTCAATATATATATAAAAAATTAATTACCGACCAACAAACTAACACTTCGGACAGCAAAAGGTGGGAGGGCCGTAACCCTCCCTGGTCTCTATATAGCTTCGCCACTGAACATGTTTGTGACTTCATTATATGCTCCGTATCAACAACTAGGTTCTTGCTAAAGGGAAAACCATTAGTAACAATTGAGTTATTATCAACGGTATATCTGTTGATGATTTCACCGATGTAACTGTCAACTATTAAACTATTAATAGTTATAATCCATGTTTCCCGTGAAATTCTTGTGAAAAACTACAATGATTCATTGAAATAACACAACATTCATATTCCTGCATGATACTTGTCTAATTTAACAACAAAAAAACGGCTATCTTAAGCTAAATTTGACAACAAAAACGGTTACTTTATGCTAAATTTGACAACAAAAATGGTTACTTTATTAAAAAGTTATGCTGATTTTAATTAATCTTTACCATTTAGTTGACAATGGTTGTATTTGTTAGAAAGTAACAAAGGTGAGAGTGGGGCTTTTGAATTGCACCTTTTAGGGACCCTGATTTGATATTTGGATGGTCTTTGTCTAAATCCAAAACCCCGTGTTCAAGCTTCTTCTAGACTGAAAAAGATGGCTCACCTTGGCTTGGACCACTTTAGTATCATGGTGGTTGAAGAAGTGACTCTAAATTGGAACCTTCTCATTTGACATTATTAGACACAATGAAGTTATTGAAACCAATGTCAAGCCAAGGTCATCATGGAGAAGGTCATAAAGTACAAGGGTGAATTAAGTAATATTTGATAAAGTTATTATTACTTGGAGTCATATTAAGTTTACTTAGTATTTAAGTATCTTACTTACAGCTGTTTGCATATTTGAGTTGTTTACCAATTTAAGTTTTCTTAGTCTAGTAGGTTTCAAATTGTTTAGCTATATAAAGGGATAAGTCATCGTCTTTTGTATCAATCAATCAAAAGTTTTTCCAAGTTTAATAAAAAGTTTAATAGTTTTTCTTATCTTGTTCATATCAAATTGTTGAAGTTGATTCACTTGTGATTCTACAAGTGGTATCAGAGCCACATAATCTTCAACCTTGAACCCGATCGAAGCAGTTCCAATCGCAGCAGGAATCGACCAAAGAAGCAAGGTTTGGTCGAAGCAATAGTATCCGATTGAAGGAAGAACCGGTCGTTGAAAAGGAAGGAAGATGGCTGATGTTTCAGTTGTTGCAGGGATTAAGAAATTGAACCAATCCAACTATAAGTCTTGGTCTACATGTATCAAATCTTATTTGCAGGGCCAAGATTTGTGGAACGTGGTCAATGGAAACGACACAAAATTTCCTAACAACGACATCAACAGCGTACAAACAAAGTGGCTAGTAAAAGCGGGAAAGGCTATGTTTCTGATTAAAACTACCATAGAAGATGATCTCCTTGACCATATTCAAGGTTTTGAATATCCTAAACAAGCCTGGGAGACCCTAGAACAACTTTTCTCCAAGAAGAATGATGCCCGCCTTCAGATGCTCGAGGGCGAGTTGATGACTATCACACAGGGGCAGTTGTCAATCCCTCAATATTTTCAAAAAGTAAAGACTTTATGTCGAGAGATCGGAGAATTAGATGCAGATTCAAAGGTAAGTGAGGCCAGGTTGAAACGCATTCTTATTCACGGAATTAAACCAGAATACAGGAGTTTCATAGCTGCTGTTCAGGGCTGGCCTACACAACCATCAATCACCGAGTTTGAAAATTTGCTAGCTGGGCAAGAGGCGCTTGCTAAACAACTAGCTGGAGTTTCAATCAAGCCCGAGGAAGAAAAGGCGTTGTATGTGGAGAAAAGTAAACGGAGTGTATCCGGAAAACCATGGCAAAACCGTTCTAAAAATCAATACCATAAGAAAGGAGATTGGAAGGGAAAATCCGGTCACCAATTACAAGTAGAATCCGATGCTGAAAAGAAGAACAAGTTTAAAGGTAAACGTTTTCCGTATTCTTGTTACAATTGTGGGAGACGAGGGCACATGGCAAAGGATTGTAGACTTCCTAAGGCTGAAGGAAACTCAGCCACGGTTATCGAAGATGAACCATGGGAAGTCGAGACAGCGATGGTGGCGCAAACAATTGAAGTACAATCTGTAACTGCTACAACAGAACCAAAAACAAACATTATAAGCGATTGGATCATCGATTCCGGGTGCTCTAATCACATGACCGGTTCAAAAGAAAAACTTAGTAACTTGAAGCGGTATAATGGTAACCATGTTGTAGTCATAGCAGATGGATCCCGCCACCAAATCGCAAGCACAGGTGATGTTCGATTCCCTGTAGCCGGAAAAGACCAAAAGGAGTTTACTATGAAAGAAGTTTTTCATGTTCCCGGGATGCAAAAGAACCTGTTCTCAGTTCCTCAAGTTACAGCTACAGGTAAATATGTTTTATTTGGTCCCGAAGATGTGTGTGTATATGATAAGTTTGAAACCACATCGACTCCTATCTTGAAAGGAAAGAAGAACGAAACGGTTTACGTTTTATCGGCAGAGTCAGCATATGTTGACAAGACTAAAACCAATCAAACAGCAGAATTATGGCATGCTAGGTTGAGTCACGTGGGTTATGATCGACTCGAACTAATGGTAAAAAAGGAACTAGTTCGAGGATTGCCAGTTTTTAATATAAACAAAGAGATAGTGTGTGCTGGTTGTCAATATGGGAAAGCACATCAACAACCATTTGAAGACTCTGCATTCAAAACTAATGGACCATTGGAGGTTGTTCACTCAGATGTGTTCGGTCCGGTAAGTCAACCATCAGTCACCGGACTTAGATATATGGTAACCTTCATTGATGACTTTTCACGTTATACATGGGTGTACTTCATGAAAGAAAAATCCGAGGTGTTTGAAAAATTTAAGTTGTTTAAGCTTGAGGCTGAGAGAGTAACGGGGTGCAAGGTCAAGTGTCTCAGGTCTGACAATGGTGGCGAGTACTTGGCTAATATATTCGATACTTACTTAAAGGAAAACAAGATCAAGCGACAACTTACATGCTCGAACACGCCTCAACAAAACGGCGTGTCCGAGAGAAAGAATCGACATCTTGGCGAAATTTGTAGAAGCATAATGCATTCGAAGAATGTACCGGGTCGTTTTTGGGCCGAGGCTATGAAAACCGGAGCATACGTCATAAACCGTCTTCCACCACAAAAACAAGGTTATGTTTCTCCCTATGAAAAGTTATTTAATAGAAAACCGAATGTCACCCACTTACGCGTCTTTGGAAGTGTGTGCTATGTATTTGTGCCTAATCAACTTAGGAACAAGATGGAGAAGAAAGCAATTCGGTGTATCTTCGTAGGGTATGATGAACAAAAGAAAGGGTGGAGGTGTTGTGATCCAACAACAAATCGGTGTTATATTTCAAGAAACGTGGTTTTTGATGAAAACTCAAGTTGGTGGTCAGAAACCAAAGACCAATTGCCTGATTCTGATGAAATAAAAGAGAAGTTAAAATCTAGTGAAGTTACTTTAATTATTGGCCAAGATGAAGTCGAAACAGTAGAAGAAGTTGAGCCAAATAGTTCTACTCCAGCACCAAATAATAATTCTGACAACCGCCAACAACCGTGGCAGACTGGTTCAAATACTACTGCCCGAACAGATGGTCCAACCAACCCGTCACAACAGCCTAGAAGATCGAGCAGGGTTTCAAAGCCCAATCCCAAATATATGGTAAACGTTGCTGTAACGGAGGCTGTGGAAACCGAACCAGAAACCTTTGAAGAAGCTAGCATGAAGGAAGAATGGCACCATGCAATGAGAGAAGAATTTGAAGCATTAAGAAACAATGAAACCTGGGTACTGGTTCCAAAGCCCACTGATGTTAAACCTGTATCTTGCAAATGGGTCTTTAAAATAAAACACAAAGCAGACGGTTCAGTGGCAAGACATAAGGCGAGGTTGGTAGCACGGGGTTTTTCACAACAGTATGGCATTGATTATGAAGACACCTTTAGTCCCGTAGCCAAGCTTGCAACGATTAGGGTGGTATTGGCCATAGCAACAAGTAATAAATGGGAATTAAGTCAAATGGACGTAAAGAATGCGTTTCTTTACGGTGATCTCGATCACACTATATACATGGAGCAGCCTCGGGGTTTTGTAAGTCATGATCATCCTAACCATGTGTGTAAACTGCAAAAGGCTATATATGGTTTAAAACAATCATCTCGAGCATGGTTTGGAAAGATAGCAGAGTTCTTGCAACATAGTGACTTCACAATGTCAAAAGCTGATGCAAGTTTGTTTGTCAAAGAAAATGGGAATAAAGTAGTAATTGTGTTGGTATATGTTGACGATATGATTATCACGGGCAATGATAAAGAGGGCATAGAACAATTGAAGAAAAATTTATCTACTCGTTTTTTTATGAAGGATCTTGGTCGGCTAAAGCATTTCCTTGGGTTAGAAGTACAATATGAAAAGGAAGGCATTATTCTTCATCAACGAGCATATTGTATTAAGTTGCTTAATCGGATTGGAATGCTCAATTGCAAACCAATTGATATGCCTATGGACCACACAATCAAGTTATGTGCAGACAAAGGAAAAAGATTGGAAGATCCCACCATGTATCGCCAAATTGTTGGAGGATTAATTTATTTAACGCTAACTCGTCCCGACATAGCTTTTGAAGTTGGCGTTCTTAGCCGATATATGCAAGAACCAAGAAGACCTCACCTTGACGCTATACGACGAGTCTTAAGGTATGTGAAAGGCACACTCGGGTTAGGCATATGCTATAATCAAGGTGAGAAGTTAGAATTAAAAGGGTATTGCGATGCCGACTATGCGGGAGATTTGGATACGAGGCGTTCCACTACCGGTTACATATTTAAACTAGGTTCGGGTCCGGTGGTTTGGTGTAGCAAGAGACAACCCACAGTGTCGTTATCAACCACCGAAGCAGAGTACCGGGCTGCTGCAATGGCAACCCAAGAGATGGTTTGGTTAAAGCTTCTACTTAGTGATTTAAAGCAGGAAGTTGACAAGAAGGTGGAATTGTTTTGTGATAATATGTCTTCAATATATTTGGCAAATAATCCAACCTTTCATGCCCGGTCAAAGCATATAGAAGTTCACTATCACTTTGTTAGAGAAAAAGTGTTGGAAGGTAAAATTGATTTGAAGTATGTAGATACTCATCATCAAGTCGCGGATGTGTTCACTAAAAGCTTGCCGAGTGTCAAACTTAAAGAGTATAAAGAAGCTATGAATATGCAGATAGTTGACATTGAGGGGGAGTATTGAAACCAATGTCAAGCCAAGGTCATCATGGAGAAGGTCATAAAGTACAAGGGTGAATTAAGTAATATTTGATAAAGTTATTATTACTTGGAGTCATATTAAGTTTACTTAGTATTTAAGTATCTTACTTACAGCTGTTTGCATATTTGAGTTGTTTACCAATTTAAGTTTTCTTAGTCTAGTAGGTTTCAAATTGTTTAGCTATATAAAGGGATAAGTCATCGTCTTTTGTATCAATCAATCAAAAGTTTTTCCAAGTTTAATAAAAAGTTTAATAGTTTTTCTTATCTTGTTCATATCAAATTGTTGAAGTTGATTCACTTGTGATTCTACAGTTATATCAACATATAATGCGTCATATCGCTTTTAATTATAACATGAAATTTATGGGGTGACAATATATTATGCTGTAAATATAATCGAAGAAATACATAAAAGAAAAATAATGTAGTTTTTTATTTTTCTCATGAAAGTGTCCTGATAATTTTTTTTTACGTAAAACTAACATACTTTATGTTTTGTTTTAAAGAATTCCCTTAACATGTTTTTAAACATTTAATGCCTTCATATGCCAAGTTAAAACAAAATTATGACAAAATACAAAACAACTTAGAATTGATAGAGGTGTCCATCGATTCTTTTAAGTTTATTTGGGTTCCTATCAAGAAGTTTGATATTTTTTGTGTGTTAAACTAAAACCTAATCACAAACCTTGTTCAACTGCGATTTGGTTCTCGGTTTCAATTGAATAAACCAAATTCATTTTACTGGGTTTATTTGGCTAAATATAAATTATGGTTTTGTTTGGGTGATTTGGTTTATTTGGCTATACAAACCGATTACGCCGAATTCATTTTATTTAGTTTGGTTTCATTTGTAAGAGTTTTCAGTTACATATCTTAGGATGAAACACGTGAAACGAATTAGTGCTGAAAAAAATTGTTGATAAGCTTTTATGAGACAAAACAAAACGTATGCTGTTTATTTTATATGCGAAAATTATTAAGGGAACTTTATAAAAAAAAATTAAAAAGTGTGTTGGTTTTCATAGTATTTACCCGATATAATCTTACTAAGACATGCGAGACTTATACGAGACATACAAAGTAAATTCATATGATCTTTGGTTGTTTAGTGTGTTGTTTCTTTTCCTTTTGATGTGCTAGTTAGTTGGAGTTATTCATTTGTTTTGTTATGATATTTGTCGTGTCTTAATGTAGATATATTAATCACCACCATGTAATCTAGTTAGAGTGTTAAACTCTAATTAGAGTCCATGAACTTGCTTAATGAAACAAACAAATAGTGGTTTAAACTTAACCATCAAAACATTAAAGCAAGTGTCAAGTGATTAGCAAAGGCACCTACTCAATTAGAGTGGTTCATCATTCAATTGATGGCATGTTGTGTACTTGTTAAGGTATCCCTTATTATAGTCCAAAAGAAGTTGGTAGGTCCATATTTGTGAACTAGCATCAAAGAGACGTGGTACTTTATTCATTCACAAATCACAAATGCCATATCCATTCATAAAGCAAACTTAAAACAGTTACAATCCTGCTTTATTGAGTTATATCATGTGAATATGTGATATAAACCTCGTGACTTTGAACTCTAAATTTTAATCTAGTCGTTTTTAGTTTTCTATATCGATCACCGGAACTCGTTAAAACACAAAAAATTAAAAGGTATTATTTTTTACCGATTTCGCTATGTTTTAAACTAGAACTTTCGGTTTACATTTTTCGCAAGAAATTACGGACGTTGTTTACTTTTCTTTAATAAACTAGAATTACTTCTCTAGTCAATAACCATTGTAATATAAGTGAAATAGCCAATGTAAGTTTATCAACTGCATATTTGTGTAAGTTTGCAGTATATTTCTATGCCATTGCATGATCTAAACAAAGTGTTACAAACTCATAAAATATGTCTGGTACTTTAGTTAAACTGATTTTATTTGTTTTTCTCTAAAAATAATGAATACAAAACAATGTTAGTTCTATAAGCTAGTTCATTCTATTTTTTCCTTAAAAGGATAAAAGTTCACGTTAAGGATTGGGTATGTGGTCTCATTCGCCAATGCGTTGGTGACCCATTTGTTACATGCACTCTTGTGTTAGAAGCACGGGGTGGGAGTTCAAATCATACATCTAACATGTTGTGGTGATCAGTGAATTTGTTCCAAAAAAATATAAAAATCTATTTAATAATTTAAGGTTTTAAGAGGCTCGTTGTCGTTGTTATTAAGGAAGATATGTGGCTCTCTTTCAGCTTGTTGGAAGTACATGGTCCCTATTTTTCTGCACGTTATATTTATTTTGGAAACAAACAAGAGTTAACATTATTTACTGAGAACTTGTAGTGTTATTTCAAAATATAGGTCTTATTTTTCGACTTATCAAACCGTTTTAATTTTGTT
This sequence comes from Tagetes erecta, assembly GCA_030867185.1. NCBI lineage: Eukaryota > Viridiplantae > Streptophyta > Magnoliopsida > Asterales > Asteraceae > Tagetes > Tagetes erecta. Next base: position 96,634,586 of record CM061487.1, read on the forward strand.
ATAAATGACATAGACTTAACTTTTGACTTATATACGCATTCTTACAACATAATTTTATTGGCCGCCACGGTATTATATATCTTCCCACCTCCATGTGCCAATAAAAGAGTAAGTTTTTATCACAAACACATTTTCATTTTATTTTATCCTACGTGTCACTCTTACATTAATTATGTAAGTTAAATTAAAAATCTTGATTCAGTTTTACATAATTATTTATAAAATTTCATTTCCTCATGAATATCATAAAACTATAATTTAGAACTTAATTACGATTTTTATTACCTATTTAACCACCTTCAGGGATTTTTTACTTTGTATAATCGAATTTGAATGGTTTCACGAAATTACTACAATTTCGCCATCATAACAGTAAAATTAAAACGAATAATTCCTACAATTTCGTCATCGTAATAGTAAATTTAATTTTGTTACGTTCTATTAAATTTAAAGTTTAATTGAAATTCAAAAAGCTATATATTTATACATCTCAATTTTTTTTGAAGATAATAGTAAATTTAATTTTGTTATGTTCTATTAAATTTAAAGTTTAATTTAAATTCGAAAAGCTATATATTTGTACATCTTAAATTTTTCAAAGAAAATAAAGTTTTGGTTTTTATCTCTAATATTTATCATAGTGTGTTGTAGCCAAGGTTTGTTTCTATCTCTAACTAGTTTTATACCCTTCCAGAGGCCGGGTTTCGACATATTGTCAACGGCCGCCAACTGGTCTCATATGTACGTATTGCTAATCTTTTATGATTATTCGTATACATTACTACCAACAAACAATTTTTAAACACAAAAAACAAAATACATCGTACTACTGACAAACCATTTACATTTCCACACAACCATGAATAAACATAAGCATAATAAAATCTTAAATGATAATCTTATCACATTTGAAGAAAATCATATGACCGATGGTGTCGTGTTTGAACACCAATGGCTTTGATCAGGATGATGCAGATCTGAGCTACACGATTCCATTTCCATCATATCTTAGTCCACATTTGTAGTTTTGTAGGCTGTCATGATTTCAATGTTGCTTAAAAGTTTTAGAAATCACGTATGATCCTACCATCAAAGCACTAACATCGCCGGTTTAGAGGCTTCATGTTACGATATTAAACATGCAGCCACATGATCAAGCCAAACGTACAACACCAGAATTTATGCCCCCCAACCCAGGAAGATAACCCATACAAGATTGATCAAGATAACAAACTAAAAATTTCAATCCATTGATAACTCCTTAAGGATTAAAACACACTACACTAAATAGCCAAACAATTAGCATACAAAAATACCACAAAGGAAACAAACTTTTTCGCAATTAGCCTTTTGCTATAATGATCCTCAATGTGAAGGTAAGAAAAAAAAAACATTTGCATGTTTACTTCTGCGTTTACATTTTGTAGCTGATCGACCTTGATCCGCTAAAAAAAACATTTGCATGTTTACTTCTGCGTTTACTTCTGGTTATGGTGTCACCTACGAGTACTAAAGTATTAACCAAATTCACGATCAAGAATAGAACATCTCAACATCATATATGAACTTAACTTAATTATTCAAAAGATTGACTCCTTAAACTCAACAAAAGAAGATTTAACACATTATAAGCTTTACATTGTTTTAATGTTTGTGGTAATAAATTACATATTATCACCGATAAAAAACCTTTCTTAATTCCAGTTGAGCAACTTTGTCAATTTCTCGGAGACATGCATAAGAAATAAGTTGACGAAGCAAAACAATATTTTATATTTGCATCTCAAACAAAGCAAACGTTAACAAAATTAACAGTAGACGACACAACCTAATAATTAAGTGCCCGTTAACTACAAATGATAAAAAATAGTATAAAGTGTGAGAAGAAAACAATGACAAAAAAAAGACAAATGGAGGGTTAAAAAATTTATAACTCATGATGTAAATCGAATTTCACAAAAATGCTTCAGATACTTTGTTCTCCCCGTCGTCCTTCTTAAAAAATAAGCATTTTTTTTAAATGTTAATGTTCCATTGTGTTTTTTATAATTTTTTTTAGGGAAATTGAATTTAATTAATCCCAACTTTCACCTATTGGCCATTATTAATCTCAACTTTACTATTGGCCATTATTAATCCCAACTTTCACTTAAGTGACCACCATTGAGCCTTCCGTTAACTTTCACTAACTCCGTTAAAAGCTGATGACGTGTCATCCATGTGTCAGATGATGTGGCGGCTGACGTGTAGTTTTTTTTATTCTTTTTTCCCATATATAAATAAATGGCAGCTGCCACATCATCTGACACATGGATGCCACGTCATCAGTTTTTAACGGAGTTAGTAAAGGGTAACAGAAGGCTCAATAGTGGTCAATTAAGTGAAAGTTGGAAGTAATAATGGACAATAGTAAAGCTAGGATTAATAATGAACAATAGGTGAAAGTTGAGATTAATTAATTTCCCTTTTTTTTACACCATGAAAACACAGTTTTTTTAAAAAAAAATATTATTTTTTAAGGTGGATGGCTAGGAACAGTCTTCAAAAAACTTTTTTGAAGTTCGATATACAGTTTGAGTTACAATTTTTTTACGTGTAATTGTGTCTTTTTTGTATAATTGTGTCGTTATTACATTTTATCCAAAATCTTACTTTGTAAATGAACCTTTCTCCTTATATAAAATTTTGTATTTTGTTTACTATTGGGGAAAGTTTAAATCTTTCACTGTGTTAGGTTTCATTTTCCACTTTATTTAACCCCAAATGATCATTGAACGTGGTTAAATACTTAAATACTTCATCGTGATTATAAGATCATCTGATCATGTATATATGTATCAAACCTGCAGTTTGTAAGTTACATAATGATGGGTCTTGGGTAGAGGTGCACAAAAAAACCGGAACCGGAACCGGAACCGATCAAATAACCGAAAACCGGTCCTTCGAAGAACCGGTTCTACAAGAACCGAACCGGAACCGTAACTGAACCGTAGGTTCAGAATAGGTTCCACTATTTTTTCCAAATTATAGGTTCCAAAAGAACCGGAACCGGTTCCTAAAAAAACCGGTTCTTGGAAAAACCGGTTTCTGGTGTAACATTTGCCCCGATCCATACCCGATCCAAATTCAAACCCGAACCCAATCGGATATCAATGAAATTTTTCTTCGTATCATAAAATAAAAGTAATTATATCATATTGATTTAATCAAGTTATTATATTAAATTAAATCATTAATTAAGTTGATCAAACAGTTTGAAGGCCTCGTGAACATAATTAACACTCTTATCCCGACTTTTCTTATCATCCAAGTTTATTATATAATCCTTAGGACATTATGTTTTGGAAAGCATAGATGTAAAGGATAACAAGCAAGAAGCTCTACGTATTGGATTCTTAGTTTTGGCATAAGGCGACTTTCGAGTGATTATTTTGCCAATCTTTCTCCATTCTTGGGTTATCACTTTGTATCATTCAAAGCTCTTAAAAATACTTTGTATTCTAGGGAGTAAGTAGGTTCAGTCGGTGAATCAAATCGAGCCCAAACAAAACAGAAATCACAAACAAAAGTTTGAGAACGTAACTCTTGACCCGTACCAAGATCCAAGGTTTAAACCTCATTCTCAACACATGAATACTGGATTACTCTCTTCCATATGATAGTACTCTGAAAATTATGAACGTAGGCGAAAACCGTACGAAAAACGGAGTTATAACGAAGCGGGAATCGCGAAAACAAGTTTGGTGTTTGTTGTGAATTTACAAGACGCGATTTTTCCTACCTTGAATTCGTCCCACATCGCCCCAACGCTAAATTTTTGCTCATTTTCACACCTATATATACCCTTGCTTGGTTTCTTAAAGCTTACAACTCCTAGTTTGAGTCTAAACAAGTAGAATAGCCAAAATTTGGTGGTTCTGCAAGTGCAATACCTTTTTGGGCGTTGTGCTTAGTTTTTTTTTTTTTATTCTTTCAACGAGGAAGTGCTGCCCTACGAACTCTTCTCGTTTGTAAAGCTTCTTTAAGGTAATCTTCTTTTTTTTCTTTTCTTCCTTTCGTTAATCGTTTATTTATCGTTTTCTTAGTTTTATTCGTTTAGTTTAGGTTTTTAGTTAATGAGCATAGCCTTTAGGCTTAGTGTAGCCTTGTAGAGACTCAACGAGCACCGTCTATCATTTCCGTTCGTTTGGCTATGCCTTAAAATTTTTACATATCTTTTTTTACCTTCGTTTAACTAGGTTGAGTCATGCTTGCATTCAGATCACCTATCATTTGAGTTTGCTGTCTGATCATATACGTTCTAATCCCAAGGCATCCAACGTGATACGACTGTTCATCTCGATTCTTTTTCATCATACACTACTTTGTTTGAGCACCATTGAGGTGAGTATTCATAGCCCTTTTTCTCATTTTTTTGGGTGAAATCATGTGACCTATAAATCATGTTTTATCATTTTTATTCATTTATTCATTTGATTCATTCGATTCATTTTATTCATTATATTCAATTCAATTCATGTGTGTTATTACTTGCAATTATGTGTTTCATAGGTTGATAAACATTTATTCTAGCAAAATCATTAATTTATTCAAACCAACGGTTATCAATAATAGTACTATTTGGCCTGACAAGCCCACCCCATATGGCATTCGAGTGGTGATTGTAACCGACATATGCTTTTGCTCATTACGGCTTAATCTGTGTGATTAAGTGGCTACAGTCATCTAGGTTTGATTGTGCACTCGATTTATCTAATGTGATACACTTTTTGCATGATAGGTAGTAACATGACATGGAATTGAATCACGTTGTTCGTTTTAATCATTTAAATCATTTTAATCATTATATATATGTATGCAAACCTGTGTTTACTCACCAGCTAATTCGTTAGCTGAACAAATACTATTTTCACATGATTTCAGGAAATGCAGCTTAGGAGGATTTGAGATGTCTCCACATGTAGGATCTTGGACCTAGATTAATTAAATGAGCTTTAATTGTATTATGTTTGTTTAATTATGGTTTGAAACAATGTAACTTGTTATTTGGTGTTATGAAAAAGGTTGTTAATATATATTTAAATCATTTTAGCACCATGAGCTACGAGCAATCTATCCACTTTCGTCTGCCTCGATGTTTCCGTCATCGGTTGGGGTGTGACATCTGGAAGAACCGGTTCTTGAAAAACCGGTATGTTTTAGTGTTGTTATTTATTTAATGTTTTAAAAGCTATATATCTTGTAATATTTAAAATTTTTAATGTTACTTCCGGCCCATATCATAGAAAAAAAGGTATTTTTTAAGAACTTGAACCGGTTTTTTAGGAACCGGAACCGGTTCTTTAAGAACCGGAACTGGTTCTTTAGGAACCGGAACCGGTTACTAAGTTCTAGTTTTTTCACCAAAAACCGGTTTTAGAACCGAACCGGTTCTTGTAAGAACTGGTTCTTTTAACGCCAACAAGAACCGGAACCGGTTCTAGAACCGGAACCGGTTCTTAAAAAAACCGATTTGTGCACCTCTAGTCTTGGGTTCGGCTTAATGAATGGGCCCAGGCCCATGTTGTCAGCACATATGAAAATTACCCGACCTGATTATCATTGCTTCAATGCTTCATCACATATGCCATACGAAAATTACAAGTATTGATGGTTTACTAGAATAAATTAAAACTTCTCCTGAAAATTAATTACATAAATAAAAATAAAATTGATACATCACAAACGATTGATTAGACGTGTCAAGATATATGAATAAAAGCCGTGGGTAAATTGAGTCATTAAAAGCAAGGACCTAACAAAAGAAAATTTTTATTCTACTTGTTTCTAATAATACTAAATATGGAAGTGTTTGTGACCAAGAAAATTTAATCTTAAAACATATAATGGAAACATTATTAAAAGAGAGGACCCAAGAAAGGAAAGTATTTGTGGAGTGATTATAATGGCTTAATCACGCATTTAATTTGCCATGTTTTCAAATATTACTTTAATTTGCTATATTTGAAATATTACTAAAATGGGAATGGCTTGTAGGGTGGGTATCAATTGTTTGGTTTGTCTTAATGGTATAATCTTTGACTTTGTACGATATTGATGATAATGTTATAATATATGTGGACCAATAAGAATTTTCCTTACGGGTATTATTATAATTTTTTAATTAATTAATGGTGCAATGGTAATTGTACGTTTTATATATCAAATCTATCGTGGTGAGACCAACAAAAAATACGACATAAGTATGAGTATTAATATAATATGATTAAAAGTTGAAGCACAACCTTTTCTTTCTGGTCTTGATCTTCTCTCTTCAAAATTTCAAATGATGTTTGGAATATCAAAGTATTAGAGAGAAATATATTGTAATTATTAATTAAATAGTGTTTAAAGCAAACGGATGAAGAAGACGGTGTGAAAAACTTTTATTTATACTAATGGGTTGGTGGTTCATTGATAAAAACAAAGTTTTTTAAACACTCAAGATCAAGTGTTCAAGTTTCACTAATAAAATTTGCAGTAAAAAAAACTTCTATTTATAGTCGCACGTACCACAAAAAAACTCTGGAGGAGCAAATTGTCAAGAACGCGGTAATTAGAGGCCGACAAACGACTTTTGGTCCCTTTTCCTTGATTTCCTTGTGAACATTATATCTAGTCATATCCATAGTTCCACACGTTTAAACCCCTTGTCACATTTTTTTGCATTTTTAGTCTTGAAAAATTAACAAGGCTCACAAACATTGAAAATATGTTTAGTACCAAAATAGCAAGTTCACCGTTCACCTTTGGAATTTCAAAAGAAGTACAAAGATGTTTCTCACGCACTTCAATAAGATTCAAACTTTTAAAAGATTTTCATACAAAATCATATGAGGAGACTGTCGTAGTTCTATCTAGGGCTGAGAATTTTTGACACGACATAAACATAACTTGAAATTCGTGAGTTCGGTTTGAGTGTGGGTCAGTTTGAGGTCAAACCTGCTGACATGTTTAGACTTTAGAAGAACATGTCGGGTTCGGGTCAACCTACTGTGTCCGCTGGTTGACTTGATTTTTTATATAAAATAAAGTTTAAGATATATTGTGCCAATATACATGTAGCATAAAGTGCTTTTACATTAAAACTATAATCATATTAAATACCTTATAAGGTTGTCCGTACATTTGGGCAGCAATTCTCGATTTTCCGTAAGCTTGCTTTCAATTGGAGAATGCATTTTCGTGGTAATTTTGAATTTTTTTTTAATTATTAGAGAACATACTTTGTGGTAATTCAGGTCAGGTTTGAGCTGAATTAAAAGTTTAAGTTTGGGTTTGTATAAAATATTTCAAGTTCGACCTTCCAACCCGACCCATTAAGCACCCTTAGTTCTATCCACCAACCATTTTCAAATTTCACATTCCATTAGTCTTAACCTTTGTATGAACCGATCTGAATAAGAATTAGGGTTAATCGATCCGAATCAATCGAAATAAGCACGGTTTGTGGTGATTACTATGATTTACTAATTACTACTTTTATCTAGAAAACATATGGTATAATCATATTCTTAATTTTCTGTCCAAAAATGGATATACAATAATATGATGTAATAATAATAATAATAATAATAATAATAATAATAATAATAATAATAATAATAATAATAATAATAATAATAATAATAATGTATGGCGTATTTAAGAAGGTAAGTTGAGGGGCACCGGTGACATTATTACTGGATTAAGTAATTACTGCGTTGTGTAAGCTGCTAGCCTCTTCTGCCACTTACTTTGATGCTTCCTTTTTTTATCCTTACAAAAAGTACACACAAAATAATAGCCTGTCCAACAAATTCAATCTCTTAAATCTTTTTCACTGTTTATATATATATATGCAAGCACACATATAATTTATTATTATTTTTTTAAAAGAAAACTTCCTTTTTACACTCACAAATGCATCTTAGATGACGCATATATAGGACACTTGCAAATGTGATGAACCGTTGAGCCATCATCCACAACATAGAAAGATCGTTGTTGGGACTTTGGTTCGACACTTCGACTCTGGCCACATATATATGGTCTTTCCCTAGCTCTAAGTACATGTATAAACACGTACTCTTATTCATCTCTACTATGATAACGGATCATAATAGAATATATGTACGTTAAGTGATTTGAAATGATTATCATTGAATTATAAGTGTTCATTTCACATGGTAAATTGGGGCAACTGCTCTTTTTTTCAACATGATAGACATCATGTTGACCCAAAAAAACGTCCCATATAACAAAAGGGGGGGGGGGGGGGGTTGCACAAACGTGGTGAGCCGGGACGTGATCCATGGCTAAAATGCCTCAAAATTTATATGAACTTCACTATTTAATAGCACAACATCTTATGAAAATAAATAGACATATTTGTATAAAATTCACTTGTCATTTTAACTTTCATTGCTCAATATACGTAAAATTAAACACATTAGTCATTTCATTATGAATCCAACATTTACATATTACGTACAATAAAAACATGAAAATTAATGTCAATACACCCAATTTAGCTAGTCATCCAAAAAAACAATAGAATTTCTTCAATGATCATGATCCCTAACTAGCTAGCTAGACGTACAGTCTTAAAACAAAACGTTGATCATTACATAAGTGTAAACAAAACACAACCTTAAGTCAGTACGTGGTGTGCCTGCTTTTACACTAAATTAAGATCGACCTCTGGCCGGGGTATGGTATGGTACAATATAGTATGATCGATTCACGTGACACTAGCTTCAATAAAGAGCTAGCTAGCTAGCTAGCTAGCGATACTATAACCATTGTTGTGCAGCTATGTTTGAGTATATATATGGCAATGGGGCTGCTGGTTGTTTCATGTTAAATATTTGTTGTGGGAATCCTGATGATGCTGCCGCAGCACTATTTGCATACATATGTACATTGTTTCTACTTGACTCGTTTCCTCCTACAACCATCCTGCTGCTCGAAGGCTGCATCTACAAACATTTCATGTCAAAACAACCTAATTAATCAATGCCCAAAAATTAAAAAAACTATAATGCACGCAAACAAGAAAAAAAATTAGGGCTCACTTGTTGGTTCCGAGAATTTTGGAGTGGTGGGCTTAACATATGAAACATAGGCCGGTCAACGGGTTGAAGATGTAGCGACAATATGTCTGTCTTGTTATACCTTTCATCCCGACCCGCTACAAATGCCTTTTGTTACATAAATTTTAGACAAAACAAAGAGTCAATATACACATGATAAGCTCAAATCAAGATTGTGCATCATCTGTTGGATAAAATGTAACACATACCGCGTGTCTGGATCCAAGGTCTCGATTATATTGGCTATTCGGGCCTGAGTTCTGTCCTAAGCTCAAATCAAGATTGTGATCCAAAGATGAGTTGTTATTGTTATCGTTATCGTTATTTGAAGACTCTGTATTATAATTATAAATAAACATTTTAATAGAGAAACTAATTATTGTTATAAAGTACAAAAATGAAACTAAAAACATTACCAGTGACATTGGACTGATTTTCATAAAATGTGGGATCAAAATTGGTGACAGCATCCTTGCCATTGTATTTGATGGCTGCCTTATCATAAGCCCTAAATGGTAAATAGAATATATTTACATTAAAGCCCTTTATGATGAACATATTATGACATGTTAGTCCTTTGAAAAATAAAATTGTCAAATATATTTACCTGGCAGCTTCTTCTTCAGTATCAAAGAGACCCAGATAGACATACCTGCCGGCCGGCCAGAAAAGGAAAAATATCAAGTGTGTTTTGAATAGTGTGTTTTGAAGTGACTTAACTTGATGTAATGAATAGAAGTAGGTAGATAGATAGGTGTAGACATACATAGCCCAATGGTAGCCAGCTTTATATATAAATGGAAAAACAAGTACTACCTCTTTATAAGGTTAGTTTTCAAATAATTTATTGCTCATCAATTGATATATATTAGTATATTGCAGTATTTTATATTATTTAATTAGGAGACACATTCCAATTTATAAGAGTAAAATATTTTTTTAGATGTTTATAATAAGACAAGTTATAGATAGTTAGGCAGTAAGTTATTTAAAAAATACAGAAAAGAAACTTATTTTAATAATTTATTGACTTAAAACTGATAAGTTATTTTAAAACTCAATCCCAACATTGTATAACACTACTTTTATAATAGCATTTTCACTTGCATTAAGTTGCTAAACATCCTTCTCTCACACATTTGGTGAGACTTTCTCATGCTAAAAGGACAATTTACTTGTATAATTATCATAGATAAAACTAATTTCTATTGGATTTCATCTATAAATTAAGAATGTTTTTTCTCATTATTGCTTATACTTTTACTTCTTAGTGAAATCATGGGGTAAATCAATGATTATAAAGGGAGTGAGATTGTCATTGGCAATAGAAAAGAAAAAAATAGTATTTTATTAGTTAAATTTGTAAATAAGAATTATTATATCTATGTGTTAAAGTTTGGATTATTAAGATTCAATTTTCGATGAAAATCATGATCTTAAAACGAAAATATAACCTTGAGGATGAAATATGAAATTAGGGTTCTTAATATCAAATAAATATTAGTAATGGAAAGAAAAGTAAGTGTGAAGTGTGCACCAAAAAGGTGAAAACCTTCCACAAAAGGAAGTATTGAATATCATTTGTCCAAACCATTTATCTTGCAAAAACATGACATGTTGTTGTCACTTTTGTTAGCACATTTGTGTATAAGTTACTAATCTTTCACAGAAACCCAAATTTTGGCATTTTGATGATAGATTTAAAGATCAAATTAGGTAGCATGGTGAATATATTGGTTTTTGAATGATATATGAACAAGAAATTAAAAAAAAAACCTTACTTTTTGCCTAATAATTGGCCCATTCTTGCTTCCCATCTACCACATTTGTGCAATGTAACTCCTCTATATTTTGAACTGCCTCGTGGATAACCTGTACTTTGCCTCCGTAACACATGCACAAACTCTTCCTTTGTTAAATTGCTCATCTGTTTATGTTTTGTTGTTTTCAAAACCACAAAAGTCGAACGCGCGCAACAAAAACAAATTAAAATACTTTTTTTCATCAATGTGTGTGTGTGATCAGAATGTTCTTTTAAAGCAACAAGTAGAAAACATGTTTAATTTGCACACAATGAAACCTGTTCTAGATAACTAGATAAGGTGACATGTAAAAACACACACACTAAAAGTGAAAACACACATAGTTATAAAACTAACCTGTTTCAGATCGCCTTCATAATCTTGCAAGTTGAAATTTATGTCCGCTTCCATTCCCCGGAACTTGATAGCGGCCCGATCATACGCCCTGCGAATTGAAATCATATTTGATCAGGGGCGGACCCACCTTAGTGGGGTGGGGGGCGTCCGCTCCCCCTGCGAAATTTTTTTTTTGTTTTTATATGTTAAATTCTCGACCCACCCCCGTAAATTTTAAGTCTCGACCCCCATCTAGTCTTGAAAACTTAGTAATTGATTATCAGTTCACAGCCCATTTGAGACACATAATATTTAACCATGTATTGGGCTAAATTATTGTTAGAAGAATAGTAATATTTATTTATATTGTCATGTATTGTCAAGCATTGAGGTATTATAACCTCAAGTGTTTCACCATTGCACAAAACCATCAACATTGTTGATGATTCGGATGGTCATAAGTACAACAAAGGAATACATAAATAAATTAACTATTTTAGCTAAGTAATCAAGTGAAAAGTGGGAAATGATGGAAAATTTAGTTGTAAACTATGGTTCTCAACATCACCATTTTTATACCGTAACACAAGTCCTCCAACATAGTCTTGTTTGGAAACATGGTTTGGTTTCATTCACTTTTTATTTGTATATTAACTAATGACTTAAGAAAGATGTAGAATGTAGACATATGAGGTTGAAGAAACAAAATAAAACATTTATTTTATAAGGTTTAAAAAAACAATCTTAACTTGAACCTCAAATTGGTGGTTTACCAAACTTTATTTACCTATGTAAATATATGGTAAATTCCTAGAGGATGTTTCAAGTATTTAGAAGAAAAATAATGCCAAAAATTTATGAAAAAAAGAAAAGAGGAAAGAAAGAAAAAAAAACTTACAAGTTGGTATTAAAAATTTGTTGCAAAAATATGTAGTTCTTAGATAGATTTAGAGAGGTTGAGAAAAAAGTTTAGAGTGATAAAGGTGATTAGAGAGAGTTTGAGAAAAGCTTTAGAGTGATAAAGATGATTAGAAAGATTTTGGTTAGTATTTATAGATAGAAATTAGGGTTTGACATTAAAGAAGTTAGTTAAGTGGAGGGAAATTAAAAATTTTCAATTTTAAATATAAGTGGAGGGAAAATAAAAAAAATTCAATTTTAACCCCTTAAATTTAGTTTTTTGTCATTTTTTATTTAAACCCGACCCGGTTTAACCCGAACCGAGTCGAACCGGATTGAAAAAAAGTTATATATCGATGTTTACAAGAAAAAATTTCTACCAAGTTTTCGACCCCCATGAAAAAAATTCCTGGGTACGCCACTGTATTTGATTATAGTTACTTAAATCATCTAATATATATGACACTGAACTAAACCCTTAATTAATTAACTACTTGTTGAAAGTATATTATACACATTTTCAACACTTGAAAAAGATTAAAAACACTAAAAGGGAAATAAAGTGTTTTGATTGTGCTCACCGTGCAGCTGAATGTGCAGTGTCGAACCCACCTGCGTACGTAGGAAAAAAAACATATTAATTGATTAATTAAATTATTTTTTTAAAAGTGCAAGTTCAAAAACTATGAGACATACCAAGATACACTTGTTTCCCACAATCCCTGAATTATGAAAACACAAGATTTAAATCGTTAGTAATTAACAAGAATTTAATTAATTAGATAGATGATAAAATAATGGCCGGGTTCAATAATTAAATTAATAAGGCTTGAAACAAATAACAAAATGAAATAATTAATTCACTAATGAAATGATCTTATATATTCTAACAATTTATCATATTTGGGATATTAAAATCTCAAAAGCCCTAAAAAGTTCACTACATAAAAAAATGCAAAAATTAATAAACTTATTATAATACGCTTAATATTTTATTAATTTTCAAAATCTTTCTTGGTCGGATGAGAAAAACCGGGCAATCAAGATTAATTGTTTCTCTAATTAATCTTCCAAACATTTTGTCAAAATTAATCTAAAAGAAAAAAAATATTAATTAAAAGTGAAAAAAGAAGAAATTAAAAATAATGGAACCATATATGTGATTCCCATCGGCCAGTTCGGCGGTAAAAGGTGACACCACGATACTGTGAGCTTCTAGAACGTGGTCCACGTCGGCTTTTCTTCAACGGCTGACAAACTTCCGGCGAGGGAACAACCACCGGAGACTGTTGCCGGAATTGAACACCGAGCCAGTTTGCAGCAGCAGGAGGAGTTGTAAGATGAGTTTCCGGCAGTTGATCTACCGGAAAGAACTGATGGGTGACCGGGTGATCGTCGTCAAGCTCCATAACAACACCGGAAGAACTTGAATTTGAATTTGAAGTGGATCCGATAGTTTTATCTTTACTGCTTGATTTTTCTTTTCGTAGATCGGGTGACCCGTTTAGATCCCACATTTCTCCGGTAGCTAGCTAGCCAGTGAAGATATTAATTAATTAATAAAGACGTACGTACGTACAAGTGGATGATCGATTTATATATATATGATTCAATTGGGCGGGTGAAGGATCTATATATCGATCTATCTATGTGGTATGGGATGGGAATTGGGGATGAAAACAATATATATAAAATTAAGGAAGCTGGATTAGAAAGCGTGTGTTGGAGAGTGTTTTTGTTTGTCTAAAAACAAGTGGGGAGAAGAAGAATAGGCATGGCAAGAAAAAGAAACCTAGGATTCATAAACAAATTAAGATATACCTATCAGAAAATACATGTAAATTAAGTCTAAGTATAAAAATTACGTGACCGAGCTTAATATATATATATATATACTACATGTAAATTTTGAGCAAATTTTGAGCAAACTGTTATTTTAGTCTGTGGGTTTATACCGATTCGACTACTTTAGTCTTTATTTTTCTTTCTTAACATTTTGGTGTTTTGGTTTGTAAAAAAATGTCATTTTGATCATTACGTCTACGTTTTATGTTAGACTAGGTTTAATACCCGTGTGTTACACACGGGTTAAATAGTAATATTTATAAAGAAATTATAACCATTATATTTAACAATTTGTAAATATATAACATTTAAGGAGTTGGCTCCATCAACTTGCATGGTGAAAAATTTAGCTAAATTTTACCTCCCAAACTTCTTATTATAGAAAAAAAAATCCCTCCAAAAATTGCCCCCTAAAAGTTTGATTTATTAGATAGATTTTTGTTAAATGACGAAAATACTCTTATTTATTAAATTGCTATTTTGGTCTTTTTCAAACTTCTTTTTGGTATTTTGGTCATTTTTCCCAACTTCTATCATTTTGGTTTGTTATCTAGCGGTATTGTGTTTCAATTCGAATATTTTGAAAGAGTAAGTGAGTTACTCGTTGAAACAAGTGTGTTTATATTTATATATTTTAGAGCGCTTACATTAGTGTTTGTTAGACCCCAAAAAGTATGACGGGAAATAGAAAAGGAGGAGGGGGATACGCGAGAGAGAAAATTGAGAATTTTATGGAGGAAGTGTGTTTTTTAGAGGGTTGGGGATGGATTAAAGAGTACATATGCAAGCTCATTGGTTTTTACTGGAAAATTTCATTACGACAATGTGTCACGTAGTTAGCCGCACAGTTAGCATGTGATGATGAAAAATGATGGTAATTTTGGGTGTTAATGATAGAGTTTATTACTTTTAGTGGCAATGAGATGTTCTAATTTGATATGTGTGGATGGAAAAAAAAACTAAGTGGCAAACTATCGTGACAGAGCTATCACAAATTTGTGGGCGGGTCAGGGGTATGTGGTCGTGATAGGTATATCCGTGTCACGTTTCACTACTAATGTCGTTACTAAAGATAATTAAAACATGCTTACATGAAAACAAAAAAAATTAATATAAACATATAGTTATAATTATATGTGAATTCCTTTTGATTTCATACTATGTCACATTTGAAAAACTCAAATATCTTGAAAGTTTTGAGGTAGGTAGTTTTATATATTTTAATCTATTTTCAATTTTATTTGAATATGTTTGTCTGATAGTCATATATGTATGAATTGAGACATACCCTTTAATGGTTCTTGTTGAAATTTACACACTAACATATAAAAAAATGAATGACATGATACATCGTTTTGTATGTTGTATTGATGTCATAAAGTTACATCACATTTATACATCGATGCAAGACATTTGTAAAATGTATATATTACTCCATAATTTATTTGCTACACATTGGTTTTATTATATTTTATGACTTCTTCGTTTAGAGAAATGATCGATGGTTTTTTCCTTGAATGATGATGGGACCAATACGTAAATTTAAGATGCCAAAGGGATGATATTTTAAAAAGATGGTGTGTGGTATCCGCAACAACGTTCGTGTTAGTGGTGGTCATGGTTTAAGTGACGATGACATTATGAAAGAGGGCAACAAAAGTACACCAAACAACAAGATGCTAGATACGGAACTTATAAAAGGAAATATTCTTTACTTCTACCAATTTTTCATCATATATTTATATATATAAATCAAATATATAGGTGGTCGCGTTAATATTCGTTTTCCAACTTCTTTACTTGTAACTACTTAGGTTAGTAACTTGTGTACTATATGGATTTAAAAACATATACGATATATACTTGAAAAAGATGATCATATTATGTCAAAAAAACAAATTCATTGTGTAAAGGCAAATTAAGGGTGGTGGAGTGCGATGATAGAAGAAGAATAAGAATATGAAGAAAACTTAGAGGTAGATTTATAAGGGTTTGAAATTTTCTTATGTTTAGGGATCGAAGGTGTGTAGAAACAGAGTAGAGAAAATGCAATTTATGATGAATATTTTTTAATATATTTTGTAAAAAAATAATAAGTTATACAAAACTCACATTATACTTTCGTTAAATATATACTTAGACAAAAACATTCATATATGTTCGTTACTTCAACAAAACATATAAAAAAGATACAGTTATTATAATTAAATATTTATTAATTAAGTAAGAAATTTTAAATTTGGATGTTAGCAATAGATCGACCTGCGTGAATAATCTAATTATTATAAGTTTTATACGCAATAATGTTTATTAGAAGTATATAAGTGAGTGACTTAAAAAAAAGACACGTGATAAAAATTACCCATTTATTAATATGGAGAGAGAATTAAGTTTTAAGTATAAATTGGAATATGCATATCACATGAAAACTAAATTATATGTATTTCTTAAACTAATCTAAGTAGTTGTATTTAATTCCTAGTGTTGCATGAGGGAAATCTCATGTGCTCATCTTTGGGATTTAGTGACACTATTACCTGTTTAGACAAGAAGTAACACTGTCACTATTCACTATATGTACAACAAGTCAACAACCAACTTCGAGTTAAATACTAAAAAAACACTTTTGCAAGCGTACAGTTGTATTAATTTGGTCATTTTCGATTTGGCTTTCTATAAACCATTAAAAGGTCATGGGCAAACTCTAAAGTAATAGTTTTATTTTGGTCATTATGGTTCGGATCATTAGAAAGAGTAATGAATGCAAAGTTTGAGGAAAAAATACAAAAAAAAGTAACAACCAACATTTGTCACTTGTCAACATGAAGTTAAATAATTAGCTAAGATACTAGGTTGTAGCTTGTAGGTAAAAAAAATTCTAATTCATAATTTTTCGTGGTTTTAAAAGCGTCTTTAATCCTACATTTTGGTTTTGATAACCAAAAACATACTCAACTTCAAACGTTTCTTTTATAAAAGTTAACCACGCCGTATGTTGTTCAAATAACGTTTGATGTTAATTACAAAGTTCGCAGAACCACTAAATGTCATCGTATGTTCCGTCACCGTGCGCATCACACTGAGTAACGTTGCTCGTGTTTATAAAAAAAGGGTTGTTTATCGAATTCTAGACTTCATTTTTATATATATAAGGTGATTTCCTACTAGATAAATAAAATAAAATAAAATTGAAAGTAGTATAAGAAAAATATTGAAAAGGGTAAAAAAGGGAAATAGTAATATGTGTGGAGAATTAAAGTTGTCCAGGAAAGGAAAGAGACAAGACGAGCAGTGGAAAGATGACTTACGGAGTATTATTTAATTTCCTTAATTAGGTTACTGTTTAATTATTATCATTCATTCACTTTCGACACATTTTACACTTTTCGCCTTTCCTTTTCTATCCGAACCTCTATTTTTCTTTTTTAATAACACAAACAATCTCATTTTATTATTAATTTAATAAGGTTTTGTCTTCAGTAGGCTAGGTTTTTCTATTCAAAAGGGGGTGGCGGCACAACTTGTTGCCCGTTTACCTGCCGCCTTGCTGTAAATTCCTTTATGTGTTCTAATAAATTAAAGGATCTACAACAATTATATAAAAGTATAAAACCATAAAAATATAGTTACTTTATATACCTTGTACTTTCATTTAGTTAACAACCAGATACACGTGACTAGGTCGTGTGATTTAACGCCCTCAGGTCTTGTGTATGTAATTTCGTCATACATGTTACAGTGTAAAGTTGTCATATGTCACATATTAAAAGTCAGATATTTTCACTGTAACGTACGAAACATCAACTTTTTCTCTCAACATATGTGCCGAAGTTATAAACACACACAAAACTTGACAGCGGTATCACGTGACGCAGCCACGTCGTTTCGTTTATAATAAAGTAAGTTAAAGAATGCTTAATTTCATCATATTTGGGGAAGAGCGTCGTATTGTATGTTTCCATGTTGGCCACCACTTTGGTCACTTCAATCCTGTTGTTTATATGTACTTTTTTCAAGTCTACAATCGCATGCAGAAATACATTGGAAAAACACACCTTACTTGGCAAGTGTGTCGTAACAAAAACAAATTTAACATCGATCAAAACCATATATTTTTGTGGATATAATTAAATACATATTTTAAGTCTAGTTTAAGTAAGGATAAAATTATGCTCATGTGATTGTGTGAGTGATATGAATAATGTAAAAGTGTTAACGGTTATATATTATTATATGCGGCAATAAAGTGACAAAACCATTTAATCGACGCAACAAGTGTTAAAATCCAAGTTTGGTGAAAGAATTTCACATTAATGAAATTTGAGGGCTAGTATTGTATCAACTAGCTAGGTAAATTATACATTCACCACAATGTATACAAGATACGTTGGGTTTATAATTAAGCAATCTAATCATGTCTTGAAAATCACAATGTGATTTGGGTTTTTTTTGTGTGAATAAGAGAATAACTATATAGTTAACTATTGATTTTTTTTTTATTATTAGGGTTGGTGGCCCAATGAAAGAGGCTATGCCTCTAGAAGCATTAATTTGGGGAGTTCCAAGGTTTAATCTTTGGTATTGTAAATATTTATGAAGTTTATTAAGAATATACTAGATTGCTGTTCTAAAAAATAAAAAAAAAACTATTATTTTTTTTTAACAATAACTTTCATTAACTATTGACTTAGTTTGATCAAGTGAGTGCAATTTGGGAATGACTGAGATTTTAGAAGGTAAAACAGACCATATTGGTTGATATAAATTAAAAAAGATATATGTTAAGAGGTGTTTGACTAGAGTTAAATCTTAATTAAAGAGTTGGATCTATTGAGGATCGATAAGAATTTGGGGTTGGGTGATTTTTATATGGTTAAACGTACCCGTGCTATGTATAAGCATCATCAAACTCAATAAATGGCTATATATAAGCGTTCTTGGTGGATTTAAACTAAGTTTATTCAAGGATGCGCGACCGTTATTAAGCGGATTATTACTTCTTAAATATCCTACTAGCACCTCACAAATAAAAATGTAACACAACAAAAAAAATAATTACAAAAGCGAAACACAAAAATTGAAAACAACCAACAAATAAACGTACTCATAACATCAACCAATAGCAACACAAACCTCAAACCATCAACCAATAACAACACAACATCTCAAAACACTATTTCATGACATCAACATCAACAAATAACAACAGAACACGTAAAGCCACAAACAAAACATCAACCAATAACAACACGACACCTCAAACCATCAACTAATAACAATACAACACCTCAAACCATTAACCAATAACAATACAACACCTTAAACTATCAACCAATAACAACACAACACCTTTCAATATGAAAAAAAATTAAAACAAAAAACGAGCCATAAATAAAAAACAACTCAAAACACCCACCAATGGGAACACCACACCTCATCCAACACCCAAATCATTATTCACCAATGACTAATAAACAACTCAAAACACCCACCTATACAACACCGCACCTCATCCAACACCCAAAACACTATTCATAGAACGAGTTTCTCTTTCAATATAGTTAAATTTGACTCGGTTTGAAAATTATTAATCATAATCACTTTTTATCCTTGCTAATTGATTCCATTGATCAAAGGAATTAGTTAAAGTGATAGATTTATAGAGAAAAATTTAGGGGTGTAAATAAGCCGAGTTTGTAAAGGCTTGTTTTAGTTTAACAGAGCTCGAGCTCGGCTTGTTTTGAGCTCTATTTCCAAAGATCGAGCTTAGTTCGTCAGAAAGTTTTCAAACTCGAATTTGACTAGGGTTCGATTCGTTTAGTATTAATTTATTTTATATATAATTTTTTATTTTTAAATTTATATATATATTTAAAATCATACATATTATTTAAGAAAGACATAGTATTTAATCTTTTATATTATAATTATAAATATTTTTAATTATATTTATTAAAAAATAAAAATATATAAACAAAAAGCTCGTTAAGGCTTAACGAGTTTTGAATGCAAAGCTCGAGCTCAAGTTTAATAACAAAACAAACATTATTTTAGGCTCGAGATCGAGCTCGAGCTCGTTAAGACTAGGCTCAAACAAGCTTTTTATCGAGTCGATCTCGAGTAGCTTGCGAGCTGACTTGACTCATTTACACCCTAAAAAAATGAGGTCTAAAGTAAATTAAGGCTAAAAATTAAAAATGCTATAAATGTGTTGTTACCGGTACCAAAATGACTAATAACGAATTTCAATAAATAGTTATATCACTTGAAATATGACATATATGTATGTGAGAATTCTAACTGGAAATTTATATCTATATCTATGCATTTGGTTCAACTAGAAAATTTAAATTTTTTAGAAAGTCTAGAAAGTAATTTAGACTATCAGATCTAATATTAAATGAAAATCAATGGCCATAAACACAATGTGGCATAATGGTAAATAGTTAGAACTTTAAATGGTAGGCTAAAGTTATATTAGTGTTGTCTCATTTTCAAATTCCACCATCTTTTTTAAACGTCCATAACTTTTACGTACGACAATACTTTTTAATAAAAATTACACAAAAAACGTTTTTTTTATCTTCATAACGCATATAGTGTTGATGTATATAGAATGAATTTTTTTAAAGTTTCAACTCATTGTGTTATATTCATCAGGTTATTGTGTTATATTCATCAGGTTATTGTGTTATATTTTTCAGCTCATTGTATTATATTAATCAGGATATTGTGTTATATTTTTCAGGTCATTATGTTATATTCGTCAGGTCATTGTGTTATATTTTTCAGCTCATTGTGTTATATTTTTCAGGTCATTATGTTATATTCGTCAGGTCATTGTGTTATATTTTTCAGCTCATTGTGTTATATCAGTCAAGACATTGTGTTATATTTTTCAGGTCGTTGTGTTATATTAGTCAAGACATTGTGTTATATTTTTCAGCTCATCGTGTTATATTCATCAGGTCATTGTGTTATATTCGTCAGGTCATTGTGTTATATTCGTCAGGTCATTGTGTTATATGCATATGGTCATTGTTTTAAATTTATCTGGTCATTGTATTATATTCATTAGGTCATTGTGTTATATTTTCATCAGGTCATTGTGTTATATTTTCATCAGGTCATTGTGTTATATTTTCATCAGGTCATTGTGTTATATTTTCATCAGGTCATTGTGTTATATTTTCATCAGGTCATTGTGTTATATTTTCATCAGGTCATTGTGTTATATCCATGTTTCAACTCATTGTGTTATTTGTCAGGTCATTGTGTTATTCGTCAGGTCATTGTGTTATTTCAGATCATTGTGTTATTTTCATTAAGTTATTGTGTTATAACACAATGACCTGAATAAATAACACAATGACTTGACAAATAACACAATGAGCTGAAAAACGTGAATTTTTTTTTGTATTTTATATATGAATATTATACGCGTTTCAAGGATAAGAAAATGCTCGTTTTTATGGTGCAATTTTTTTTAAAAAAATAATATCGTACGTAAAAATTATGGACGTTCAAAAAATTGGGGTGAAACTTCAAATATATAGACATTATGAATTTTACCCTCCCTTCTATTTTTAAGAGAGTGCCACGTGTCATCATCTTATGGCTTCTTAGACTTTTTAGGAAAACTGGACTTTGTAGTATAACTCCACTCCTATATCTATACCCTCTAATAAAAGAGGATTTTAAAGGACACTTGTTATTTATTGGAGAGGGTTTTGGAACATTTTTGCCGCTCAAAACTAAAAATCTTTTTTTCTAAGTTATGTATGGAAAGAAATCGATAACATAAAATCACCTATAATTTTCTCTTTCAAAGTTTCAATATACCTTATTTATATATTTAAAATAAATGTGAAAATGGAAACAAACAACTTAAACAAATAACTCATCGTAATCTACTATCCTAATTTTTTTTAAAATTAATTGGTACGATTTATAAGGCACTTAATTTAAAAACGTCGATATCTAATTTGATACTAATAGTGTATTTGTAGTTTAAATCTACTTGTTCAAGGTTCAAATTAGAGTTTGAATGCAACAAAAAGGAAAAAAAGTGTATAACTGTCAAATGAAAGTAAAAAGAAAAAGAAAAAAACATTGTAAAGCGAGACTAGAGCTCATGACGTCTATGAAGAGGGGGTTTATAAAAAAAACCACAACCATTTCTTCCACTATCACATGAAATATCTCACACCAATTTGTATATAGGGTAGGGTTCAAGAGAGAACTCATTTTAAGTTGAGAACTAGAGAACTACCAAAAAGACAAGGGATGGAAATTTAAATAGGAGGGGTAAAATTGGAACTTTAAATATAAAAATCTTAAAATATTTCTATCTTTTGCATACGTTAATATTATTTAAAACAAATTGCACCATTAGATCAAGAATTTCTTTATCTTTCATTTGAGTATAAATAACGTTATAAAAAATAATTTTTTTCTCGTTTTTTTAATTTCCATACTGCATATATGTAATATTGCGAATTTGTACTTAATTGTATTTTTCTTTAAACGTTACTAACTTTTCCATACCTTATTTTTATTAAAAAAATTTAAAAATCACATTTTCGTTTTTTCGATACTACATATATGTAGTATCACTGTACTTGATGCATTTTTTGAAGCGGCCAAATAGCTCGGGAGTTTAATAATTATTTAATGTGTACATACGATCTCAAATGACCAGTAACAAAGTTCATAATATTCCATATAAAAAAACTTATTACAAATGAAAACAAAACCAATACTTATACTATGTCTAAACATAAAGATAATAATAAACTAATAAATTAAAGATAAATATAATAACAAAATAAAGTAAACCTGAAATTCAAACTATAAGATAACAATGCATCATTATTGCATATACTACATATATGTAGTAGTATGATACTACATATATGTAGTATACGATACTACATATATGCAATACTATAAACTTTAAAAGAGGATAGTCAATACGGTGATGTTATGCACATAAGTTACACGTAAAACCATTAAAATTATCTAGCTTTGATAAAATAAGTTAAATTATTTTTTTTATTAGAAAACTAACTCATTGATCTTTATTCTATTTAATGGATGAACCGGTCTTCTCCACTTAGATCATAATTTTCTCTTTCCCATTTACTCAATAATCGCCATTCATTTTAATAAAAAATTATTTGTCCTTTAAAATTCGATTGTACACCAATTTGGCTTTCCAATTCCAACAAACAGATTAACATAACATGACTCTTATAATTGGTATTGTGATATGCTCATGCTGCACATATTCATACCACATCACATAACGTGGACCAAGTATTTGCTAGCAATGTGAATACGATCATATGAGAAAAATCTAAATTTAGAATTAAGGCATGACGGTGCTGTTTTTTGTTATGGTATCATCGAAATCAATATCAGGGAACTTTTGTTATTTTATCAAAGTACGTAGTTTTGATGGTTTGTCATGTAATTTAGATGCATAACAACACCATATTCACTTTCCACAATTTAATAACATATAATATCGTATACTACATATATGAAGTATTGAAAATCAAAAAACGAGAAATTTTTATTTTTTTATAACGTTATTTATACTCAAATGAAAGATACTGAAATTCTTGATCCAATGGTGCGAAAAAAATTTAAAAACTTAACGTATGCAAAAGATAGAAATGTCTAAAGATTTATATATTTAAAGTTCCAAATTTGCCCCTCCACTTTAAAATTTCATCCCTTGTCTTTTGGGAGTTCTCTAGTTCTCAACTTAATATGAAGTTCTCTTTTGATCCCTCCCCTTTGTATATATTTTCAATTATGTTACGAAATTTTTTTTACAAATGTGGTCAAATCACCACGCGACACATTGCATGGTCCATTAAGACTACCCGTGTATAAATAGTTTCACACAAAAAATTTATGGATACTTGTCAAAGATTTGTATTTTATTTTTTTTAAAGTTTAGCGTTTTGAAGGATTTAAATTTGTGACTTCTCTAACAAAGGTCATACGACACATCATCATTAGATCAAATGAGTTAATTTTTTTAAACTGAGATTGTTATCGATTAAAAAAACATCTTAAAGTTAGAATAAAAAATATAAATTATTAAAATTAATTTTTTCTATAATATAACATGATACATAGTAATATATTTTGGGGTAAATTAATATTAGGAGGGTGTATCATGTATGTGTGTTTCCGGTTTGAAAAGAAAAGAAAAGAAAAGAAACTGATATTTAATTCTTGTGTGAAAATAAAGTTTCGTAAAGGGTAATATTGGGAAAAATAATATAATGGAAATGGTAAAGGAAATAAAACGAGAAGTTTCCAGAAATGAGCAATCTGAGAGTACGGGAACATCAAATAATTTTCTAACAACTACTTTCTTTCCCCACTTTCACTTCCCGGAGCGTGCTCTTCACATGCCAAACTAAATAACATTCCATTTCTTTATTTATTTATATTTAAAACCACTGAGTTATGACAGTGTAAGCTTAATTTTGAATGGATCAAATTTATATCATATATATTAACACATGAATAAAAATAAACGTAATGTAATTTTGTTCACGGTGATTTCTTAAAACGAAACCAACTACGAAGATGCTATAACCAAATCAAAACAATCCTAACAAACAACTTAAAACCTCCTCTAACAACATAAATTTTGTCAAACCACATCTTCTACACTACACCGTCAATTGATGGAGTTATTGTATTGAATATGGGATCATTTCTAGCCAACCAAATTACACATGTAGTAGCCATTAAGATCACCGATGCCACCACCTTCATTAAATTATATCCGTTTATAGACGTGTGTATCGGTCGATGCTCTAAACAACGATTCTATGAGAAAGCCATGTAGAACTGTAGTTCGGATTTCTTAAAAGGATTGCACATTACAAGTTGTAAAACAAAATTAAATTATATATATTAAACACTAGTGTGATGAGGAACTTTGTGTCATTAAGGTCACAAGTTTAAATCTTACTATCTACTAAAATGAGTTGTCATTGAGCTTAATAGACGTATGGAAGTTAGAGGTTTTTATGAACTAGTCGGTTTCCTCTTACAACATGTTGACCTTAATTATCCTTGAGGGTCAAATTAACGATTTACGGTTGAAATACCATCTGAGGTATAGACGTACATGAGCTATGAAGAAGAACGTTGCTAAGCCTGAATTGTCGTTGCTGTTAGAAAAATATATAATGATTTTATTTTATTTGAAAAAGAGTAGCATCATAAAAAATTTGTAAACACATCCGAACAACTAATCGATCCTTGCCCAATATGGTCTTCAAGTGAACCTAGACCAAACATAGATTCGATAACATAAAACATTGTACGTGTTTTTAATGGCGGTTTAAACCAACCTCGCTCTATTAATCCTCAATTATTTTCCCATAAAGAAAGTCAATAATATAATCATGGCACCACATAAAGTCATAAACCATCACATTCATGTATTTAAATTACAAATGTAGTATTTGATTAAAAAATAAACCGACTTAAAGTCCACATCTTTTTAACATGAAGCTAAAATGAGTAATTTTTGCAACAATAATGCAAAGCATGTGGTCCTTTTCTATCACCAAATGGTCCCTATAGAGACATAATTCTTTGAATGATCACTGTTATCTTTTACATAACTTGACGTATAATAAACATGTTCCTTTGACGTTTTTTTATCCTTAAATGAAACATAATGTAATATGGAAAATTTTAAATAGATTGTATTTTCTAAGGAAGGTAATAAACCTAGAGATAATAAAACATGAATTCACAACAAGAGATGCATTGTTTCAAAACTAAAAATTTTATTGTTAATTTTTTATATTCATTAAAAAATGATCTTTTGTAAGTCGATTTTGTCTCTTATTCTCCAACCTCCGTCGGGGTTATTATACGAAATTTGAGAAGAGTGAAATGTAGATAACCCTTACCTGTCACATAAATAAAAATGTTACTTTTAAAGAAACCCCTGACTCCAACAAACAATACGCAAAACATACATTACTAGACAAAATAGATTGTATTTTCTAATTAACATACGAATCTAACACTAACAAAATAGATGATGAGAGAATAAGTCCCAAAAAAAAATAACATCAAGAAACATAACATATACATGTACATAAAATGGTCCATAGATTTAAGAAAAATAGTTAAAACATACAACATTAACAAAATCTACCAACAACTAGAACCGGTTTGAAACCAAAACTGATTTGAGCTAACGTAAAACCAATTTGGAACCAACAGTTATTATCGGTTGTTGGGTTTGGTTTGGAAACCAGTCTTTTTCACCTCCAAGTTCTATTAGTTGAGCAATAACTACTTAAAGATTGATGAATTAACCATCATGGCATTAGTAGCATACAATTTACAGAAGTTCCAAGTTTATTATTCAACTATGGCATGTGAATTAGTAAGTTTCCACAATACAACTCATTCACGATTAAGAGTATATGTAAACAATAATGTATTCAAAACACATTTCATAATCTTAACGTTACAACCATGCTCAGGGATAACACATGGAATCTGGGAATGAAATGTTTGATCATGTTTTATGAGTTTAGATCATCTTCAATGGAAAAGAAAGGAGGTTGCCTACAGATGTGACGAGAGGATAACGTCTGTCTAAGCAAAAAAATACACGTGGGAGAGGATGACCGGTTTCTAAGAGGAAGGGGAGAGAGACATAGAGAAGAGGTTTGTAATAATTTTGAGGATGAACAGATATGGGGGCTATGAACATGATTGACGTAACGATAATGTCACCAAGCTTCGAATATAGTAATTGTAGCAAACAAAACAAGTTATTCCCAGAAGTGATATACTGGTAACTTTCATACAAGATGGGAGTCGCAATATATATACAGAATTTGATGCTCAAATAAAAAGGCACTTATGGCTTGCCCAAAATAGCAACTTTAGTGTACCTGAATGTGCTTTTTGTTTATAGGCATGATAAAAAAAAAATACAGCTTACAAAATCATATAAAAAAATACAAAAGATACGTAATAAAGTAGAAAATAAAAGAGCCAATCAACTTATATATTATAATATAAAACATAGTTAAACTTGACTAAATGTATACCATTTCATTTCCTCCAAATGTTATGTTTTCGTGTCGCTAGCCTTTTTTATTTGTAATGCAGCTCTTACTACATTCCCTCTTGTAATAATCCCCACCTTCATATGCAGAAGTAAAGGTTATTAACTTGAGATATATATTATGCAAGTTATATAAAAAAACGTGACCACCAAGATTATAAGGATCTTACCAGCTTTCCTTCACCGTCTACAACTGGAAGGCGACGATATTTGGTTTCAAGTAACAATCTGACATGACAGAAATCATTAAGTACTAAAATAATAATAATAATAGAATTGGATCCTAAGAAAAAGAAAGAAAAGATTAGTAAAGTAACAAGGAAGGTAGGATAAACCTGGCAGCATCCTCGAGATTGGTATTTTCACGGACCACTAATGGTGCGGGCGTCATTAAATCACCAACTACCTTCCCGTCGGTTTTACTGAGTAGTTTCTGTACCTCATTGAATGTCTGCAATCATTGTTTTGGTTTAGATTGCAAATGGGATGCAATAGATATGCTATACAACTACACTAGATACATTAATAACATATATAAATTGATACTAGTAGTTAAAGGTGCGAGTTACACTCAAGGGGAAAAGGGCTCGCATGTTGCCTAAGGTCTAGGTGGGAGAAAAGCCCTAGACGAAAGAAGAGGGCACGCTGGAGACAAGAAAAGTTTGGTTAAAAAAATAGATACAACATACAGAGAGAATTTATCCTACTCACCATAAATAAGAATAAAAAAACAAAAATAATCAGCAACTAAAATCATCCAAACAATATCAAGATTTTAAAGGAGCTTTTAGAATATCATTCAATATAATTAAAAAGAGCAAATTAAACATTGATCATGTTAATAAAACCGAAACAAAAAAATTAAATTCAGGACGAAAGAAACAAGAAAGCCCAAGACTCGCTTTATATAGCAAATGTGAACAGGGTGAAGAGGCTAAAGAGAAAAAGAAAGGATAAGAAATTGTTGCTTCCCTAGAAGAAAAAACAAAGAAATAGCATAAGCTGCCAGCTTAGCACCTGAATGGAGTGCACTTTTCGAAGACAATCAATTTGCGCCCACTGCAGGTGTGGCAGCCTTGCTTAGGCGCTTAGACGTGTGCCTGGATACTTTTGATGACTGTTAGATTATACAGTCCTGTATGTAGCCCAATGGACCTTAGGGTATACCATAGATGAGGTTTCCTCCTTTGTGAATACACACCAACTCAATGATAGTATTTATACAAAAACAAGATATACCCGGTTCGTCTTAAGTTTTTAGTTTGTTTCGCGTTGCCGACAGACTTAACTACTGAACGCTATTGACACCGATCTTCCTATTGACCTTCCGAAAGTTAAACACACTTGTATTATCCTAAAACTCTAGGGGCTCGCTCTAGATGACATAATGCTATGATTTAGGAGATCAGACTCTTGATTATAATGGTACTTGGACGCCTTGAACGTCATTAATTTAGCTGTCCAAAGAAAAAATTGGTTGCAAATGAATATTCACAGTGAAAGTAAATCCAGATGGTTCCCTTGCTCGATTAAAAGCCAAACTAGTAGCCAAAGGAAAGGTTGTTCTAAGATGTTTTCTCTGGCAGCCAAACTGTCATTTGTCCATCTATTAGCTTTTTGGCCACCAGTACAATTGGGTTTTTATCAAATTGTTGTAGAAAATAGCTTTTCATAAGGTGATCTACATGAAGAAGTATATATGGGACAAGTGGACAACCACCTAAGTATGCTGTTTAGGGGGAGTATACTAAAAGCGCAAGCTAAGGAGGTCTTTGAATGGCCTAAAGCAGTGTGCTTGGTATAGAAGATTCATTTTTGTAATTATCAAATTCGTATTGAAGAAAGGTTCGTATGATCATTAAATGTTCTTTACTTCATCAGTTCATCTAGCTTAGAATGCACTCTTTTGGCTGTTTACGTGGATGATATAGTAGTTACTAGAAGTGACAAAGTCAGCATCAAGAAACTAAACGGTTTTCATGGAATTTGATTAGATCCCCTAAAGAGTTTTCAGGGAATCTAGTGATAAAAAAAAGGCATTTGCTTAGCTCAATGAAATTATTGTTTGGATAGATTATTTCCATCACTAATAGAGAGTATACCAATTGAACATCTTCAGGACATATGGTAGTTACTTACCTTCCAGGTGCTATCAACTTCTGGGAACATGTTCGTATCAGATCGTGTAGCACCTAATCAAAATCAAAATTCACGAATGTTTTAATCTCATGTTTTCTAATTAACTACATGAAAAATTAATCGAGAAAAGAATAAATGACATACAAGAGTAATTATAACGCTTGATGATATTCACTATAGAAGGGTTAAATACCATAAAAACTCTGATTACTTCCCCATTATTTGCAGAAAAAAGGTCCAGAACCTTCTTTCATACCAAAAAGGGCCTTTTACTTCACGCATCCATATATAAGTTTATTTTATATAATAATAACAGGAGATGTAGTTATTTTGTACATAGGAACAATCCAGCCATAGAAAAAAACTGAAAAGGGATGGTTGAGATTAAAAATACAAATGTACATATGGAATAAATATTAACAATTATATGTAAAGAGGGCTTAATATTGTCAGGCTTAATTTACATGTATGTAAATTAATGGTTCTGTAGTTCTGTAATTAAGGTGGTCATGTAAGGATCCTAACCCTATATATATATATATATATATATATATATATATATATATATATATATAGGGGAGGGTTCATTTGAGAAGAGCAAATATTGCGAGAAGAAAAAGAAATTGCTAAATTCTTCATTTTTTCAACCAAAAACGTTTTTAACTTACAAAACAATGATAGAAATGTAACATTTATTCATTAACTTTGATATTCAATAAATAAAATTTAATAAATTTCGTTTATTTGTTAAACCTACACATGTGAAAGTCATGTGTAGGTTAGGTTACTTACACATAACCTACACGTGTGTAGGTAAATTTAAAACGCTAAAAATACATACGTAAAAAATATTTTAATGATTTTTTTTAGTTTATACCTTACACATTTGCATGTAGGAAGTGAATTTATTCAAAAAAATTAAACAAATGAAAAGTTTTTTTAGTGATTTAGGTTTCTTCTTTTTCTTCTCGTAATATATGAGTCTTCTCAAATGAACCTCCACCTATATATATATATATTAAATATATCAATTCGATATTTCAAGTTATGGCTTACCGGATACAGAATCAAGTGCTAGTAAGTCATAATCAGAAACCAGCCCAACCTGCAAAAAGATTGAATATTTGAATACTTCATAAGCGAAGTTACTACTCCGTAGTATTTATGTAATGATATGCTCGTCGTATGAACAAAACGTTTCATGAATGCATAAAAAGCATAGATGTTTAGTCAAGCTTCTATATAATTCAGCTCCGTTCAAGAGAAATTCCCTCCTGAACTACAGAAATAAAGAAGCATTGAACTGCTAACCTATATCATAAGACGCAGGGAATAGATTGGACGGTAAGCAAATTGAATTAAAGATTAGGGATGGAAGAAAAAGAGTTACCAGTTTCCAGTCATCATCAATTACAGGAAAGCCAGTTATTCTGTGTTTTACAAGAGCTTCCAACGCTGCAAGATAGAAATAAATTATAAGAACTGAGGAATTGAAGTGATTGACGAATATGTTTTTAGTAAAGCAACACCTTCGTCTACTGTTGTTGTGGGCTTTACCACGTGTAAGTCATCTTTTCTAGTCATAAAATCTCCCACAATCAAAACCCCGTTTCTTGGCTGGAAACAATAATGACACTTGTCAAAGTTAAAAAAAAGAAAACAAAATGAATCATAATGTTGATACGTTTAACCAACATACGGCAAAACATTTTGTATGTTGTAAGTATAATCAAGTACACTTCTTTATGAAATATAAACTTTAGATAGTAGCAAGGAACTGACAGGTACAGGGTGTTCTGCATGAATGGTGAAAATCTGATGTCTACGTTGATTATAGACAATGCTTATGCAGCCTTTTCATGGTCTTCAAAGAAGTGATCAACTGTACCATAGTCAACAAGCAACTAAGCAAGCTGATCCCCTAAAGGCTGCAGCATGTATTGGTCAAGTAAAGAGGTCGCAAAAGATACTTGCAACACTTCACTTGAAGCAAGAAAGTGTAACTCTATTCTTAAACGTAAAAATGGATCAAGGATTATGCTATGACTATCTAAAGAACCTGTCATACATGGAAGACGTAAACACATAAATTAGTAATATCACTTCCTAAAAAGGATCCATTGATCTCATCTGCTGCAAAAGCCAAATAGGAAGACCAAGTCGCCTCAGGCTTGGCGTTTGCACTCAATATCAATCATTTACACACTCAGTAAACCTACGCCTAAATCTACTGTTCTAACCCAACGGACTAGAACTTTCAACCTCTTGATACCACTAGCCTAAAATCGCTTTGGTTAATCATAAATTAATTACTTAGTTCCTAATTTCCTAATTTAAGGTAGCTGATATACTGTTTAAACAAGCTGTTCATGTAGATATAAATGTTTCCTAGCTTATTATGCCTACAAGGTGTTCGATGAAATTCCCTCTATGAAAAATCTTCATTTCGTCTAATTTTGGTCCCGATTTAACACTGAGTAAACCTAATCAGGCAAACAAACTACACAACAATAACGCTAATACGAAAAAACATAAACTGATTATATACATATAAGAGAAGTTAGAAAGAAATAAAGTTGATTGAGAAAAAGGATATACCGGTACGGAATTGCCGGTGAAGGTAGCGGCGGAAGCAGCGGCGACGGCGATGGGAGTTGGTCGATAAGAAAGTGGGAAGAGAGATGAAGAGGAGAAACGTGATGTATGAGTTGAGATTAGAGACGGCAGCTGATGGTGGGATGAAGGAGAAATGGTTACAGTTACAGAGTGAAGAAGCGGAGGAATTGAGGCCATGGTCGATCGATGATAAGAAAAAATCTAATCCCACAACCCAAAAGGAAATAAATTTTTTGTCAAAACCGCCTTTTAACTGCCTTTTTAAGTTTTAACTAAACCATCCACATGCTTATAACAAATCTAACTACGTTCCAACTTCCAAGTTGTTGGCCGATGATGTTAGCATTAATCATTAATGATGCTCCCGGTTTCTTCTGAGTTTAAGTCTATATGTATTATAAAAATGTTTTAGGTTGGGGTATGGGTTTTTTTTTGGGTTTAGAACTGTTGAACAAGCTTTTTTATTGGGGGCGTGTCTTAAAGTTTGGTACTTGAGGAATGGACAGGTAGTCTGTTATGAAAAAAAATATTTGATGCTTGCGTTTGACTTCACAGATATGGATAGCCAACCTCGAAACTTGTGTGAAGGCCTTAAGTTAAAACTGAGATGTTTTGTGTGATGATGTACTTAACTATGTTATTATCATCCTCAAAATAAGCGTAACGAAGCTTTGAAAGACGCCCATAATCACTTGAATGTTATTATACATCCTCACGGCAATGGGTTGATAAAAAGGTCGTATGTGTTATTTTAAAAACTTTTGGGAAATGTCAAATATAGTATAGCCACTTTGAAGATGTAAAAACGATTTTATTTTCTACTTCTAAGAAACTATTTTTGTAAATTACTCTTAGTATAAACTAGGCTCATGACCCGGGCCGCACAATACAACAACTAGGTTTTAGTCGGCATGTTTTTTATTTCGACATGTGTCGTCCGTTGCGGCGACAGTCGTGATAGTGACTGGGCGTCTGGGCCATGCCATGCTGCGATGGAGAGTCGCAGTGACGCGTTTTGATTTTTTTTGTCTTAAGTGTAAACATCTAAAGTTAAGAATAAATAAAAAATATAATTAGATCAAAGTCATGGTTAAAATTATAAATAAGTAAAAGTTATATATTATAAACACTAAAAGACAAAATTGGGGTTACCGGCCCCTCAATTAGTGTTATATATTATATATAATATAAACTACTATCATGGCTTCTTTATGTTTCAACTTTTTATAAGTAGGTATGTGATGAGATCACATGTGGTGGCCGAGTTTGCCCACGAGCTATTAAAAAATATTTTATGTCGTGCACGTTAAAGTCGCAATGCGTCAGTATTAAAAGACGGAGATATATCGAAGCATATAGGCCAAAATGATAACTTACTCAAAGTCGTGGTGTTAAAGTCGTAAATATGTAAAAGTTCAGTAGATGTGAAAGTTGTAAGTTTCCTAATTCATCAAGAGCCAAAGTAGTATATATGTCAAGGTAGAGTATGAGGTCTTAGGTCTAAGTTGTAAATTGTATAATTCATTAGGGAGTAAAAATGATAATAATCAAAAGTTAGGGCATCAAAATGGTATATATATGTCAAAATTAAGTTGGGGCTAAAGTCGCTAAAAGGAAAAAGTCATCGGTAAGTAGGGGGTCAAAGTTATAAGTTGAATAACTTATCAAAGAGTCAAAATAATAAAATTTAAATTTAAAGTTTAAATTGTAAATATGTTAAATTTGAAGTGGGGTAGATGATATACTCGGCCGAATCTATGTACTCGGCGGATCTAACAAATGACAAATCTATGTAGTTCTAAGTTTTAACGATTTATATTATTTTTTCATTGTAATGTGAACTGTAAAGAGATATTATTCTAACCAGCAACGTTAAAAAAAAGACCAATCTAAGTGGCCCATTGACTCATTGACCTTTAGCTCATCTATTTATGAACTAAGTGGCCCATCATCAACTTTACTTCTAGTCCTGGCCCTATCTGTTATTAAAGTAACAACAAGTCTTAAAAGAAACGTGGGCGCGTCACGCGTAGCCCAACTTGGTCTTTTAGTGTTGGCTAGAGGTGAATAAAATAGCAGGTTAAATAATTCAAACAGGTTATTAACCAATTAAAAAATAATTGATTTAGAGTTTTTTTAACAGTATGTTTCTAACTGGTTAGGGATATATTTATAGATAACCGTTTTTTAACCGAATTTGATCCGATCCACCGATTAACTTGAAAACTATATAAAATATCAGAAAACCGGTTAGTGCACATCTACTCTCAGCTCTATTTATAGTACTGGACAAATATTTTCGTTAAGAAAGTATACGTGCTGAGTATAGTAGGGGGTTAATTGGATCGGATATCGGATTATTCGGGTTATTTGGATTTGAAAATTTTTGAACCTCATCCAAGTACATCAAACATGTCAAACTATTTTCACACATTTCTCATCTCTACAAGTTTGGGGCTACTATAATAATAATTGGTATTGGGTTAAAAATCCTAAAAAAATAATGGTTCTTATTCGGTTTATTTGGATATCTGAATTACAAAATTTTGTCATCCGAATCCGATCTGAATAAGGAATTCAGATTTAGATGAGATCCGATCCGAAATCCAGTTAAGAAATTAGATTCGAATGAGATCCAATCTGAATAAGAAATTGGGATCATTTATTTATATGGATGCGTTTCGAATTGTGTTTTTTTCGGATTTTTTTATAAACCCTAGATGATGGGGTGAAAGGTAATAAAAAAAATGCGTTGGATAAGACTTAATTCAAACTTTTACTTAACAAGTCTTTGTAATGTAATATTATTATATTACTAAAACTTTTTTTTCAAACAAACATCTATATGTCATATGTGATTTGAAAAGAGTCAAAAGAGGGTAGGGGTGAAATTCCGTTATGATCGTAGCTCGGGGAAGTTTCATTAGACCGCTTATAAAAGTCATTATAGGGGCATACTTCAAATCCGGTCATTGCACCGCACCTCTTAAGTGTAACTGTCTTATCGTTGTGTAATCATCATTCTAAAAGAAACTTAATAGAGCCTTTGTAATGTAATTATTAGTAAAACTTTTTTTTCAGCCAAACAACTATTTGTGTTGGAGCTGGTTGTTTAATCTCTTAATGATTTAGTTCAGTTTTTAATCATTCAACATTCAGATTCAAAGCGCTTGTTTCATAAAAAAAAACCTCTGAATTGTTTAGTTAAGTGCTGAATGGTTAAGAGACAGAGAGATGCTAAATGGAACTCAATGGAGCATATACCAACTTACCATCATCTGAAGTTCTACCTCAATATCCCCCCATTGATAAAGCATCTTAATGATTCAGACCTCTTAACCATTCAGCATTTAATGATTCAGATTTACCAAACAGCCCTAGTCATTATCCTCCCACAAGTCTTTTGTGTTCAAGCAATCTTAGTGCCTTGTGATAAAACTTGAGGATGTCGTGAATAAGTGTTTTAAGTTTTTCAACCCAAACACATCTTAAAGACATATCAAGTAACGGCCAGTACAATCAATTGGCGTTTAGTATCAGGAAGAATCATTAGCTCAATTAGTTTTAAAATGTTGTTTAAAAGAAAGTGACGGCCTAATACTATTACGTCTTAATAGATCAAAGATACAATAAGGGGATTGCATAAGAAGGTGGTGCATGGAGTGTTCATGGCAACCACTTGGTGTATTTGAAGGCATAGAATGACATAATAGTGCCCCTCGTTCAACAATGCAATTTATGAAATAAAGGCGATGGCATATATATGGTTGAAGGCACGAAGTAACAACAGGGGCACCGAGGTGTTCTCAATAGTTTTCCTTTCGAGCCCGGCTAAGTTGGTTTCATTGTTATGTTTTTTTATGTACTCTTAGTTTTGCTTTCTTTTTTGTATGTTTATGGTTTTAGCTTCTTGTTAATCCTTGTTTTAATATATTTATATGCTATTTGCTGTAAAAAAATAGATTAAAGATAAAAAAATACGGTAATTTATAAAGCGATAGCACCTATTTTAGTATTATTTTATTATATCTTTGTTAACTATGCGTTTTTAATCATTTTATTATTATACGAGAAAACCTTGTGACATAAACAAATGCAGTTGTTGCATAGAACACTGAATAAAGCTATTGTCTGGTGAACAAAAGGTTGAAAAATAATCATCATGAGTTTGAAATTCCAAGTACGAGAAAAGTTAGGAGTTTTTTTTTATAATTTTCTTTTCGGTGAAAAGATGTGGCAATAGAAAGTCTGTTTAACTCAATATTTTTAAAGACCTAAGCCTAAGGCAAAATCATTATTTCACGACTTTTTTGAATTTTGTGTCCATCAAAGTTTAGTAATTTCCTAAACACGATTTGCACGTATAATTTGCAACAACGATTTGCACATCAAATTTGCTACACAAAACATGACGTGACGTCGTGACCCTTTGTTGTAGCTAGTTTGGAATATAACTTTACGATCATCTTTAGATTAAGAAACTTCGGTTTCACTATATTACAAGTAACACTTATCATTTAATAAATCATTTAAAAACTATGAAATAGTTAATGGAGAATTGTTCATTCTTAGTAAAAAGATATTAAAGAGCCTCAATGTGACGGCCGGTTAATCAAATTCATTTATTAATTAAGACTGATGAATTGACAAGATCCTATAAAAATTATTAATGAATAAAGAAAATAAAACAGAGAATCACATCTCTTATAATTTTTATAATTTATATTATATTATAAACTACACACATTTAATTTTACTCCCATAGTCCCATACTACATTGGCACACGGTGAATATTTTTTTTTACAGCAAGTTTGACACACCATGTTACATTTTAACATTTAGACCGGTTAGTAAGTTTAAATTTCTAATTACAGTCTCTGCGACTCAGATGTTTATCCGGATAGCACCCTCTGAAAAATCAAAACCTGCCCATGCCCAAATATAAAGCCCAACCTCTGTAACTCAGAAATATATCAAAGTAGCTCCCTTATAAAATTTAAACCCGAGTATCCAACGAAGTTCATCTATAGAACCTATATCTCCCTAGCTCGGACAAATAAACTGGCCATCGTTGTCATTTTTCAATAAGGTGCATTTATATCATTTAAACAACGTATATTTATGTGCCGAAACTTGCATATAAATACCACTCACTCATAAAACTTATCCGCATACACGTATTGCCTTCAAACTATTTTAATATATTGATAAAAGAAAAAAAAAAAAAAGAGACAGAATCGTACGTAGTTGTATTTTGACATGAAGACAGAAAAACACATGTTAGGTAGAAGTGGCTCTAATTGATAAAGGCTTTTAAATAATGTATTGGTGCCTTCTTTTTTTTTTTTTTTTTTTTCTGTGACGTTGTTCCTGCTCTCTGTTTGGATCATGAAGCCAAAATATCTCCATAATCAATAACACCAAATACTTGGGACCATTTCATCTCGTGCTTCACATATATAAATTTAATACTCAAGTTTTTTAAGACGATATCTGTTGAAGCATATTTTCCGGCCGACCTTAGTCTCAGACCAATGCTTCTATAGAATTTTATAACAGTACGTCTCGATTCTCATAGTCATCAAGATCCGGATGTGAACTGCAAAACATGAAAGCTAACGTTAGAGGGCCCAAGGAGCCAAAGGCTCCGAGGACACTCCGACGCTCAAGTCAAGTCGGGGCCTCAAACATGTGTGTGTAAAATAGTGTCTAAAGAAAGAGTAAGGAGCAGAGAGAGTCTAACCTTTGTATTGGAGAAGGAGGCTTCTATTTATAGAAGCCTTGAAGGGAAACCCTAATGGGCCTTCACATTTGGGCTTGCTAAAGTGTGGGTTTTAGGCTCGTTTAGGAACATACCTTGACAAGTCCCTCAGTCTAGCATGATGCGATGACAGTGGCATTGTGCTAGACTTATATTACATGTCACGTTCAAGCTGTAATTCTCAAAAAAGTTGTCATTGCAAACAAGGTACCAAAAATGAAAGTGTTAGCTATAAAGGGATGTTTCATGTTAGTCAAAAGTAAAATTGATATGTAAACTAAACATCTAATATTTTTACAGAGCCGCGGCACCAAAGGTCTCACACTAGGAATAAAAGTCCGGGATTACAATAAATATCTTGGTCATAAATCATTTGTCTATAGACAAATGCGAATGTATTACGTCATCCATTGATGTATTGTGAGATTTCTCACCTATAAGTTAAACATAATTTGTCATATGTGATATGATAATAAATTTGTACATAACATGAAAAGTTACACCAAACCGTTAGTCATCAGATAAGGGTTGCGTGAGGCGTAGAGGAGAGTTTCCGCGTCTTGTGATACGCTGATTAATGCTATGATTGCTATGGGATAGTATTGTGCTAGTCCCCCAGTTTAATGCTGCTAAATCACGTTAGTAGTATTGAACTAGTATAGAGATGAAGTAAACTTAAGTAATAAATGTAAATGTATGTAAATTGTTACCGAACTATCGAGTTGAGTAATAACCATTTGTATAAAGAGAAACATTCAGCAATTGAACCAGATTTGGTTTCATCCTCAAATAGTGAAATTCTCCATGCGGGAATAAATATAATCCATAGAATATATATAACGTCTTTGATATAAAGAGAATTTATAATAGTGTAGATCTCATAAATTGTACCAGTTACGACTTCCACTGAATATACTAAGATCAGGTTAAATAATGGCGGCCGAATATGAGAACACTCTTCAAATGTGGATGGGTAATCTGGCCATAATATGTGTGATAGTATAAATAATTGGTAGAAGAAAAGCCATTTGGTAGAAGAGATAATCCGAGAATAAAGTCACAGTAATAAGTGATAGATAATCCGGGAATAAATAATATCTGACATATGCGATTCAATCCCGTAAAGATTCTAACACACAAAAGACTCCTTACCTTAGGAGCCGGATGAGTAAAAAGTCACTTGGGAATCTCCAAGTTCATTATAAATCACGCGTTTGTATCAATTATCAACCCGCGGATGGTGATATGAAAGTTTATGTAAACACTGACCTTGTAAGGCAATTTTTGTGTACACGCGCCCCTTATTGGGCGGCGTTTTTGTAAACGCGTCGGCTTTGTAAACCAACGTTTTTGTGCGCGCGCCCCTTATTGGGCGGAGTATGAGTTTATTGTATTGAGTGTCTGTCCTTTTTGGACAATGTATGTTCATACACTGATTTTGTAGGACTAATTAAGTGTATGTTGATGAGCATACGTCTTTGTTAGACGGTAAGTGTATATATAACGACTAATTCATCAAGTTTATATAATATATTGGATGTGTACCTTGATGTTTGTAGTACTTGGCGCATAAAATATAGCTTATATTGAAGTTATATTATATAACGCATAGCCTAAAGTAAAGGCTTGACCCGAAGTAAAAAAAATAAAAAAATAAAAAATAAACATGGCTCACAGCCAAAATGGAGCTACGACCCATAGTAAAATATAAAGGTATCGCTTAGCCGATCAATGATATTTCTCGATACCAAATATGTATGTAATCTAAGCACTTAGCCTAAGAAAGATGTAGCACATAGCAAGAAAATGGTGATGTGGCGCACTTGTAATAAAGTAATAACAATAACACAATGTGTGTTCACACAATAGACTTTCACTTAATCAAATGAAAATGTAGTGGTGGGCGTGTACCTGATAACGTTTTAGCGCGTAGACAAATGTAGACCATTTAAAGATGTGTCTCATAGCCAAATAAACATGCAGCAGTGAAGGCAAATGACGGTAGTCAAGTTAGCCAAATAGCATCGAGTTTGATGATAATAGTGTAAATACTTGCGATTATACTGATGTCAAGATGAGTTAATAGAAATATAATCTGAACTTGATTGGCCATTTAGTGCCGGATGTTTCTTTTCTAAGATTCACCCGCCGGCCTTCACCATATTTTGTAACCAAGTCACATGAGAGAGTTGTAAGTGGTTTGCAATTCTCTTACTTTTAGAAATCTTAATGAGTTGGGGCAACCTTTATCCTTTATAAGCAGCCATATAGAACACCACCACTACAATGACCATGAACACACGTCCAACATCATCGCGAAAGAATCCGTAAGGGATTAATAAATAAATTTGATTAAAGATAACTCTTCAGTTGACACATTATCATCATTTAAAGGGTAAGCTGTGAATCGGTGGCAAGTTGGCTTGTAACATCTCCTGAACTATATCATCATATATTGTTATTTCAATTCCACCTTTGAAATTTCCATTTTGAGTAGCAGCAGCATGAAACATATTAGCAGATGTGGCGCAGCTAGAAGAGCTATCCGCCAGACTCGGCGCCACAAAGATACCACCGGGGATGGTGTGTATAAAGAATGGACTCAGACATACATAGATGGTCCGACTGTGAGATACACCCGCGGACCCGCCAGAGATTGGGCGGCTAATTACGAAATATATGCGTACACCCGACAAGACAACGCGCGACTAAAATATGCCCGAGAGATAGAACTTGTTCATGGTCAACTTTTGAGTATATGAAATCCATGGTTGTATAAAACGAAGAATGAAACCAACTTGAAGTTGTACGTATCATGTGAACTGAACCTTCTTTTTTGTTTGTTAAAGTAGGCTAAGATGGCGTGGCTAAAGGATACACCCACCCGATCATTATGGTATGTTATGTCACGCACACATGCATGCATGCCGAAGGGGTCGGTGTTCCAAGTGCTGAATTCCGGCTGAATTGGCTCGTTATGGCGCTCGTCTGAGAACTTTGAGCATAGATAGAAAGCTAACGCGCGGTGACACTTAATTGACACACATTTTACCAATTACGCCCACTCCGGACGTCGATGGCAGCGGGCAAGTAAATTATAAGCAAATGGCGGCGGGGCAAGGATAACTATATGTTGTTGGCGTTAAGAATAAGGTCCTTGCATATTTGAAAATGTTTCATATGGTTGACTTCACGCGCGTGAAATAGTAATTGGTGCGTGAGCATCCTTTTATTGCTTGTTATGTTTCTACTTATCTCACCCGCCAAAAGCAGCATGATCTAGAATACTCTCCGCCGACCATAGCGAATTGTAAGATAAGTCTTCCACCAGCACCCAGTCACCCACAAACTTCATTGTTATCCTTCCTGAATTTTGAAACAATTATGAATCGAGAAGAACATTCATAAGGGTTATTTTAGACTATTTCTCAAATTCAATCACACGTTGAACTTCCAGGCATGTACTAATCAAATTAGGCCAAACTTGTTAATATTTATCACAGTTCCTCAATGTTTAGCAGGAGGCATGCTGAACTTTATCTCATGAGTTTACACCCGCTTGAAAGGGGGTTTAGCAATACAAATAAAGACCCGCCATAAATGGCGTTAGGTAAAAACGCATCCCGCCATAGATGATTGATGTCGTAGGTTGCGTGAGAAAGAAATACAATTGCCAGAAAAAAAAAATATTTTCACTTCAACGGTAGCTAGAAGATGGCATTTAGTAGAGTGACCAGCCCATGGATGGCGTTTGGTGTAGGCGCGCGGGTTGGCGGTTTGCCAATGTAAAATAGAGCTAGCTTTTGAGAAATTAGATCTTCAACTAAAGAAATAGTAAATTATGTACTTTTCGTCTGCTAGGAATAAACATGCGGCCAAGAACACGCCTCCTAAACTGACATGCACCTCCGGGGTGAAGCGGGAGTCATTCGCAGGGTTGCTTGGTCAAGAAATTACTAAATTAGTTCCCGCCAAGGTGGTGTTTAGCAAGAAAGACATGTAAAGGGTTTTCATTTTAGATAGTTGGCAAGGGGATCAAGCAAACTTGATACGATTTTATCACAGGTTCACTCGTGCACGATGTAAGGTACCATGTATGGTACCAAATAGCGTATAGTCCGTCGCGGGAAACAATGTTTCCGGCCTGCTAGTTTTAAAACACTAGGGCCTCAAAACTTTTAGCGGGTGTTTAAAAATTGATAAAGGATAACCCCGCGAGATGAAAACAAGCTGAAAATCAATCGCTTGATTTTTAAATTACCAATAGGTTTGAAATGACGCTGCTAAAAAAAAGATTGAGCCTCCATAATGGCATTTGACTATTTTATTGTCTCTCCTTGATTTTGAATTTGAAGTGGAATCATTATTCATCGAAGATATAAGAGATATATGAGATGGAAAGGGATAGCCATGCGTGTCATGAGAAGGTTTAGAGGTGGTTGGGTAAGAAAAGTCACCCGCTGTTAACGGCGGGGATATATGTCAATAAGCATCACTGCTATGGCTGGTGCTTGAAATAAAGTATATAGCCGCTATTGATGGCGTGGCATGCAAGGGCGGAGTTGAGAATTGACCTGTCTTTGTTCAATCATCAAACTTGGTGTTCTTCAAGGTTATACACGCCAGATCATATGGCGGGCATAGCGGCTAAGGATCATTCAAGGTTACTCAAGGTGTAGGCCGGTCTTGGATAAAATCGCGCTTCTATATATAGCATCCCGCCGATAGTAGCGACTGCATTGGATGTCGCTTAAGGATTAACTTGCTTGTGGCGGAACGAGACTTGAAACTCACCGGGACGTCGATCGTTTAACATGAATCAAGTCGTCATCATCAGCGCAAAGTAATAATATATTCTACCAAGAGAGATATCCGGTTTAGACGGTGCAACGTATCTTAACTGCCAGCAACGGCGGTTGCTTGAACATGAGCTGTCAATCCACATAATAATAAAAGGTTTATCAGAAACAAAAAGAAAGTGTGAATACCAACAAGGTTAACGGCGCGTCTACATGGTTGCATCCCATGTTGATGAATGAAATAATTATATTACTGCAATAAGCGGCAGATATTT
This sequence comes from Tagetes erecta, assembly GCA_030867185.1. NCBI lineage: Eukaryota > Viridiplantae > Streptophyta > Magnoliopsida > Asterales > Asteraceae > Tagetes > Tagetes erecta. The sequence goes on from CM061487.1 coordinate 96,677,308, forward strand.
CACATAGCCAGATGCGCCTATTATGCATCATAGGCTTGTAATTTAGGCACCGAAACTTGTAAACTTTATTGCTCATTTTTTTTTTAATGTTAGAAAACAAGTTAGAATGCAATGATGAATGAAGACACGTGTATGTATGAAAAGCGTATAACCTCTGTACAAATATTTGCAAACTCATTTTCAAAAGATTTATGTATTGCACACATTAATTTGTATCTATTTCACAGATTTAGGGGAAGTTCTTTAATTAATTATCGATTGATCTAGATCTGAGTGATTGACGTCTATATATATATAATATGTTGATTTTGAAGTAAAGTCTCAGATCTGGGTTATGATCATGACTAATTGGTGAGTTCAAAGAACCAATATTATCCCGACTGAGAATCACATATAAAAAGCAAAAGAATACTTATCTTTATGACGCCGCTTCAGAAATCGTGTTTACAACTCAATAATATAGATCAGAACGTTGTTGCTCTTGGAGATTATGCCTTGAGTTGAAGAACTCAGATATTAGATCCAAAAAACTCTCAATAATCACGCACATCAGAAGTTTTGTTGTGGAGAAGATGAGATAAGGCTGTCGCGAGTTACATATTAATTTTGATCTAGAAATCAGGTGCAAAACTCCATAGAACACAGATCTAGAAATTGTATAACCAGAAAAAACGTATATATCTCAAACGAGTACAAATATGAGAATAATAGATTGGCAGATTTTGTAAAAACGTAGGATCAGATCTGGAAGATAATGATGAAAGAACGAGACGTGATTGTTGTTGCGTCCCACGGATGGCGCCAATGTTGAAGCATATTTTCCGGCCGACCTTAGTCTCAGACCAATGCTTCTATAGAATTTTATAACAGTACGTCTCGATTCTCATAGTCATCAAGATCCGGATGTGAACTGCAAAACATGAAAGCTAACGTTAGAGGGCCCAAGGAGCCAAAGGCTCCGAGGACACTCCGACGCTCAAGTCAAGTCGGGGCCTCAAACATGTGTGTGTAAAATAGTGTCTAAAGAAAGAGTAAGGAGCAGAGAGAGTCTAACCTTTGTATTGGAGAAGGAGGCTTCTATTTATAGAAGCCTTGAAGGGAAACCCTAATGGGCCTTCACATTTGGGCTTGCTAAAGTGTGGGTTTTAGGCTCGTTTAGGAACATACCTTGACAATATCGATGCTTCTATTTCTCCCTTCACACTAATTATCAAAATAGTGTAACATATCGTACGTTCCATAAATCAATAAACTTGGGTGTATCATCCTAAAAAAGTGTAGACACAAAAAGAAAACGTGACAATGTATTTGACATTGGTCCCAACTTAAAGCATTCACAACGTTTGGGTTTTTAGGCTTTTTGAGGTCACATGGAGGGGTGAGGATGAAGCGCATATGCCCTATGCATGGATACGCTCATACACGGATTGATGTACCAAGGGGAAGAGAATGAAAGAGCTTCTAATCGTGTTTTTAGAAGCAACTCGAGGCAGGGTGACATGGTTGTGCACTTGAGCTCAAGAAGCAACTCTAATGGAAATGTTTTTAGAAGTCTTTTACTAAATTTTTAAAATTAACTTCACTTTTTTGTAACAAAACAATTTGTTTTATGTAGTTTTTCAAGAATAACTTAGTTATATACTTTATAAACTTGCTACTAAAATCTTTTAACGTTATTTATAAGATTAGAACCTTTAACTAGTTTTTTTAAAGATAAAACTAGTATAAAACCAACCATCTTTAGCAAGAAGCTAGAAGGCAAAAGAGAGCTACAACATTAAAGAACAAAAATTAACTCCTAACCTCAAAATATAACTTAAATGTTGCACAAACTTGTGAAATATTATGTGTATCTCTATAAACTTAAAATATCATATATGTCCTAACAAAGCTTTTTAACGTTTTTATTTTTGTTTTTTTTAAGTGTTAGTTATCGATTGAATAAAATAAATGTTGTCACTTCAATATACCTGTAACACATTTTTGTTTTTATTCACGGAATGTTGGGAAAATGTTTCGAATGATAATATTTTCATAGAATACATACATGCAAAACAAAAAATTTATTAATTAGTCTTGGGAAAAATGTCGAAACTATAAATGTTTTTGTATTAAATATGTTGACACTGATATATGTGACATTTCATAAGTTTGTAGATATATGTATATGATATTTCATAAGTTTCTCGAGATATATATGATTTTTTGAATATTTATAAGGATATATATGAAATTCACCCAACCTAGCTAACTCGATCTGACCATATCAATCATAATTTCTTTTAACAACAGGTTAATAGTAGTTAATATTACCATGTTAGTATATTAAACACTTTTGCCTGGATTTTAACACGGGAGGTCAAAACCTCTCAAGAAACAAAGTCGCTCACGTCTCGTTTCACCACTGGAGTAAAATATCATTGACAATATCAAAGTTAACATCATTTACATAAAGCTTTAACCTTCAGGGTGAAGGGAGCGGGCAAACGAGCACCCTACGGTGTCCCACCTCGTCACCACTTTGTTGTAGCCAAGGTACTACCCTACCACCCATCTCGTTTGCCCCACCACATCGCCCCTCACATCTCCTTCATCTACGACGTCGTTTGTGAGGAATACAACTCATCCATGAGGAGCACTTAATCGCCTCACCACCACCTCATTTTTAACCACTTAAAAAAAATTAAAACATTTTGATCACAAGTTACCCCCAATAAACTAGATATTTATTTTACATACTTAGAATGGCAAACAAATACTATCAAACACACAACAAATTAAAAAAAGCAAATAAAACCATTAAACAAGATTATATATATGTACATTATTATCCTTGTAAACATCAAAATTAACTTCTTTCATTCATCTGTTTCCAAGGTAAAACAAAAAAAAAACAAAAACCACTCGCACCATATTATACCTTACCAACAATCTCCTCCATCTTGTTCTTCAGGTTCAGGCTTCTTATTCAAATCCTGAAGAAACCAACACGGCTTCAACTCAGAACCACTCACTCGCGTACCACCCACATGCAACGACGTACAACTCGTCTCTGCATCAACTCTGGCCCCAACCTCAATCGCCTTTTTCCTAATACTCGCTGCTGACAACTCACCCATTATCACCCCATCACACCCCAACAACTCGGGGAAATTCAACCTCGCACTTGGACCCCGAAGATAATACACCGCGGTGTCATAAGCCCGCGCTGCAGCAACCGGGGTCGAATACGAACCTAACCAAATCCTCGTCCGCTTATTCGGCTCCCTTATTTCCGCCACCCATTTCCCCCATTTCCTCATCCTAATTCCCTTATACGGCCTCTCATCACTCTTCCGTTTTTCCATATTCAAAATTTCAAAACAAAACCACCCACAAGTTTTCAAAGTGTGTGTATGTGTGTGAATAAATATATAAAAAGTTTAATTAAGTGGCCGCCATGAAGGTTATTATGGAGGTGGGGATGGTTGATGAAAATGTTTCTGACAGATGAGAACGAGGCGTTGCGTTGCGTTGGTGGGGAATTTATATATAATAATCACGAGTGGGTTTTAAAATAGAAAATGTAAGTTATTATATATATAAGAAATGTGATGTAGCCTCATGGGATGGGATATTGTGAATTTCATTTCATATGAAAAAGTGAAAAACACTGTTATGATTACCTGGTACGGGGCATAATCATCGTCTGTTACTTTAATAATTTAGTGTCTATGTCATTGTCAAGTAGCAATATTATAATAATAACTACAAATATCAGTATATGTATAAAAGGAACTTCAATTCGTATTCAAGTAAACAACATTAATGGGTAAACCGTTTTAGAAGGAAACCATCTGGATTTGTAAAAGTTTTTGATTTGCATATTCTTACAGGGCTTGATATCAATATCTGTTACTAATAACGAGATTTTAACACTAGTCAGATTTGAAGTTGTAGTAGTCTTAGGAGCTGTTTGGTAAAATCTGATTCATTAAGTGATGAATGATTATGACGTTTGAACCATTAAAAGACTCCATCAATGAGAGGGATGTTGGGGTAAAACTTCAGATAATGTTAAGTTTGGTAGATGCTCCATTCAGTTTCATTCAGCATTTCTCTATCTTTTAACCATTCAACACATAACTGAATCATTCATAGACTTTTTTCTTATAAAACAAACGCTCTGAATGCTGAATCTGAATGATTTAACACTGAACTAAACCATTAAAAGATGAAACAAACAACCCCTTAGAATCACATAACTTTTCACTACACAAGCAACATATCAAATGATTAGCAACACTCTTTACTAATTAACCCTTGAAATAAAATAGTTGTTCCAATTAATCTGTCAAAAAACTATGGTGATCTTTGTTAACAGAGTTGGTATTATTATTGTTAGAATTTTTAATGTGTCGTATAATAAAGAAAGTAATAATAGAGGAAGGTCGGTGAGTGGTCGGTGGATGGAAAGATACCGGTTTGTGACCAAACTTAAAGTTTGCAATAACCATAAATCAGCATCTATTGTTTTGTCGTTTACGATGTTGTCTTTGTCTCCAGGGCTAATCTTGACCATTAGCCACATTTTTAATTAGATTTTTAGAATCAAATACTCTATCCAATCCGGTTATGTATGATTCTAATTTTGTATATTTTCATAGTACGACGTATTGACAAACAGTTTTTTAAATCTAAATGTAAAAAAAACTACATTAAGAAAATTTACAGTTTGATTTGGTTAGGTTTTGAGCGGATTATGTCATACTGTTTATTAGTGGCAGTTTTGAACATTGCAAGTTAGTACCGAACTATTAAAAAATAAATTTAAATATACAACAAATCCTTATTAAAGGTTTATTTTTGGTTTGGTCTTACGGTTTAGATTTATAAGACCTTTGAACTATACTTTTACAGTTTACGCATGACGCACCCACATAAGAAATTCAATTTAAAATAATTAAGAAATCATGTAAATTATAAAAAGTTACATCTCTTATTGTGTTGGTAGGTGTTTTTGTAAGTTTCAAAGATGAACCGTAAATCAAACTAATCAATAAGATTTGAGAATTAAGAAAGAAGTCATTTGATGATCGAACATAAGACCAAGTCAATGACTAGTATTGACCGTTTTAAACATGTCATGAAGATGTGAATTTACTTCCTCGAATCGAGTAGTTTTGAAACCACTTAAAAAGATAATTTTGGCCCAATTGATTCTCACATTCAATAAATGCGAAATGCCAGTGTACGTTTTATATTTTGAAAACTAAAAAAACATTAATACTAATGCCTATCCCAAATCAAGTGGGAAAATGATATGTCGTCCAACAAATCTTCTCAATTAAGGTACCAATGTTTTGCATTTTTCTTTTGTGTTATTTTATTTCATTTTATTTCTCCTTTATTTTATTTCATGAGGTTATGGTAAGATACCATTTTATTTTTAGTAGATTTTTTTTTATCACATTAGCTTCACATCACATTTTCATCTTTCATTTCACTTCACTTCAAAGTGTGAATATGGGGTTCACCCTCTTTTACTTTAAATGACTAATTTATTTAATTAAACATTTAAAATAATTTCAATACATAAATTAAATTATCATTTCATTAAAAACTTAAAAATACATAATTAAATAAAAAATGTAAATAGAAAAAACTAAAAAATACCAATTATTGACCGAACTGAAATGATCAATTTTACAGTTGTATGTTGCAGTGTGTTTAAATGTATATCTAGTATATACATATATACATAATATGTATGTATATGCAGTTGTGTGTAAGTATGCAACCAAAATATACATAGAAATAAAAAACAAATGAAAAAAATTACAATGCAAGCCCTTCACGTGTGAACCAAACCATAGAGCCCATTTTCATGCCTCACCTGACGCAATGTTACGGGCGCTAAATGGTGACATGGGAAGGGGCGTGGTGGGGCCGTGGTAGTGCATCACAAAGCCTTAGATTAGAAAAAGTTGCAAGCTTCTCCTTCAAGCTTGATATCTTGATGATGAGATTGTCATTGGAGATTCAGATGAGGTGGCTAGGTGTTAGACATCATTAAGGTGACGGGTCCATCCTCGGGCCTCGAACTAAATTTATGGTAGGAAGATTTATGAGGGTCTATTATACCGTTGTTGGGGGTGAAACTTCTTGAGGGGGCGGTTAGCAGAGACACATCGTTTGTTAGCAGGCTGGCAAAGAAAATAGCTTCCGATGTTGTTGATTTGATGCGTTTTCTTTCAAAACTAGGTGACCAGCATAGTGAGTTAGTTTGGCTTCGGTCATGTATGGTTATTCTAAAACTTTTCTTTGGTTTAAGGATGAGACAACGCGTACACATGATGGAAGTTACGTTGATCTATGACAAAGAATTATGTCGAGCTATTAAAGACTTGGTGGTTTGTGGAAGTCATTTCTTTAAAGATTTCTAGTGGCGACTTGCTTCCTTAACTGTTAGGTTTGGGCTTGTATTCGGCAGTAGAGGTTTCATCATATGCCTTTATGGCCTCAAGGGCTTAATATTGGGTGCTTTAGGACCAAATCATACGAGACAGTGGTATGTATTCTAATTATGTTTGTGCTTTGCTTGTCTTCATGATATGATTCCAAGTTTTGACATCAGCGATTTGCCGATTTCACTAACAAAGACACTGCCCCCTAAAGTCTAACATGCATTGGTGAGTGTTCTTTTTAGTAAAAATGTTCAGGACATGGAATTACACATTGACATGAGCGTTAGACAAATAGACGTTTTCGAATGTCTACAAGCACCTCATGGTCAATTTTTTTTTCCTATTATACCGATAGATGGGCTAACCAACATATGTCGTTGGTGGAGTTTCATACTCTTCTTAAGTATTACCTGATAATTCTCGTCTTTTGCCAGTTGATGAGACATGTCATGTTTGTCGCAAGAAATGTTTGGATTCTTTTGGTAACATGTATGTGTAGATCTAACATGGGTTTTCCCTCTTGTGGGTTTGAGAATTAATTTGTTCACAGTTGGTGAAGCTGCTTTAAAAGTTATTCATGCAAAGTGACCAAACACAAGAATGTGTACGTGCATTGACGACCAACACATGTTTATAATACCATTAGAATTTAATACTTTTGGTTTCCAACGCCCGAGGATGTGGAACTATTTAATCGAGTCAAACAGGTCATGTATAGTAATGTTATGATCTCTATATCTACCTATTCTAATAATTGAGTAACACATCCACATGTCACCATTTTAGCTACTCCACATAGGATTTTGCTTAGGTGTCATGTTCTAAATTAATTTGATGGAGAATTTTTAGACGGGTCATGGTATGCTCCATATTCGAAATAACCCGATATGTTTAAATTAAAAATTCACAAATTATCATCAATTATCTCCTAACCCAATATGTTCAAATACAAAATTGACCAATTATCATGATCTATATCTTAACCCGATATGTACCAAGTATCATGAATTATCTCCTAACCTGATATGTTCAAATAAAAAACTTATCAATTATTATGATTTATCATAACCCGATATGTTCAAATTAAAGTTTTACCAATTATCATTAATTATCTCATAACTCGATATGTTCAAATAAAAAAATTAACAATTATCATGAATTATCTCCTAACCCGATATGTTCCAATAAAAATTTACCAACTATTATAAATCATATCCTTTATTGTAACATATGATTTTTTATATGAATATATTTGTAGATATCTAAATCGCTTTAATAAGAGATATGTTAAAAATAAATATGATATGTAAATTGAGTTAAAACCTAAAACTAAAATCCGTGTTGTACACGGGTACTAATCTAGTATATGAATGTAATTTTTTAAATACATGACTTTGATTTCCAAAAATAACTAACAACGCAGTTGTTGATCGTTTCCATTCTATTTCGATGTAAAAATAAAAAAACTTTTAAATAGCAATAATCTTCTACGTATAACATATTTATCTACATTAGGGTGAGGGGAGTCCACCCCTCACCACCCCACATCACCCCACACTTTTTACTCCACCCCACATTCACCCCACATTCACCCCAAATTACCCGGTATCCATCCCACACCACCCCACACCACTTTTTTAATTAAAAAGCTGATTTTTAGCTGGGCCCCACATGTCCAACACTTGAAAAAGCTCGGGGAAAAGGACGGGGAAGTCACCCCAAATCCCACCCCAAAATTCGGGGCCGTGAGGGGGTGGGGCGGTGTTCCCGCTCGGGGCCGCTTCGGGGCCGCGCCCACCCCAAGTCCACTCCGGCTGCACTTATAAACTATATGAATTTACGGTCTTTTTATCTTCCATGATTAGTTTTTTTTCTTTTTTTAAAGTTTTTGTAATATGGTTAATTTATATTTTGCTTTCTTTTTGTTCTTTTTAATTTTACCATAAATATTGCATGCATGCGATCGAGACTCAAAAATCAAGTTGAGTACCCTATTTGCTTTAGAACAAGCATGCCTACATTCTTAAAAAAATCAATTTGTAGGTTTTGTTACAATTACATGTTTTAAATAATTGGTTTAAATTTAATTTTTTTTTCAGAAACCTTTAGACTGAAGTTCTTACCACGAAGGTTTTTTTATTTTTATTTATGAGGCGAGTAGGCGACTAGCTTGCTAGCGCTTTCCTTTGTTTTATATATGAAAATATAAGAATTACTATGGAAGCGTGTTTTGAATGTTTAAAGCATGTTGTATACACGAAGAAGTTCTTGCCTCTTAGTTGGGAGGTCCGAGAGTTCAAATTCAGACATATGATAGTCAGATTAATATAGTGTAGTTTAAGAGTAAAAATAATATAGATATACCGTTATAAAACATAAATAAACAGAACTACACTTGTGACTTATGATATTACAAGAACGTGGTGTTAGTATAAATAATTGTCTAGACAAATGTTATTATGTCAAACAAGTATAAAATGCTCCCATAACCCCTTCAAGCATTACAATATCAAGCATTGCTTAATATCTTAAATGGATAACTATCGATAACATGTAAAGGCCAGCAACTCATCCAATGTAACCAAATAAATGTTACATAATCAATTTCACTTGATAAAAACGTTTTTAGAGTATAAAATTCAATATATACATGAAATACACCGCACGTACCTAAGAAATTTAAATTACATATTTCATCCTTCAGGTATATATATATATATATATATATATATATATATAAATTTTTTGTCCTTAAACAAAGAAATAATAGAATTTATCTTTATATTCATTTTTTGTAATAATTTTCATTATTTTCTAAAAAAACTAAAAACTCTAAAAAACTAACGGTTTTCATCCTACAAACCACCAATAGCTTTGGTTAACTTCATTCACGTACCCCCTTCCAGCAGTAACGGATCCAAGATGTTTTTTCATGGTTCACAATTTTGAGGGCTCAAATTTTAATAGAACTAGACATAAGTATTTCGGGTCGGTTTGATGATTCTGGTCAGGTTAAACACATCACATAATAATGCAAGACAATAACTAAAAAAAGAAATTTACAGTAAATTGGACATGTACGTATATCAAATTGGGAAATACAAAATCAAGCATTGAAAAATCAAGGCTTATATCGACGTCACATAATCAAACTAAAGTTTCTAGTAAGTACTAGAGCTCATGCCCAACATAAGCCACATGGGTACTAAAATATTAAAAAAATGAAAGGTTCTTTTTTTTTCATTTCAAAAACCAACTTATTTACTGCAAACACACTAAAAAAACTGTTTAGAAAAACAGAATCAGTGGGCTCAAACCCGATACCTACAAAATAGAAACAAGGAGGTTTATCAGTTGAACACTTCAACTATAATAAATTTTATATAATGATACACCTCTAACAATATATATAGGTTCACTTTAATTTTTTTATATAATTTTTAATAAATTTTAAAACGCGATGGGTTCCTGTAAACCCACCCCGACTACCCAGATCCGTCCTTGACATCCAGGCATGATAGGAGCCACATCACTATACGTGGATCAGGCCCATCACTTGATCCATGTTGGGGTGTATTGTTTCATGCCCCAAAACGTATGACGTTACATTTTCTTAACCCTTCAAGATATAAATCAATGTGTTTTCTTTTCTGAACGTTGGCTACCACATCATATCAGTCTTTGGTTTTACGTCAAAAGGGCTCATCAATACAAAGTGCCCTAATTTTTAGGCAATTGTTGTGTCGATGTATAAATTTGACTGAACTTTACAATCTCTTTTTTATCTACAGAATCATCAACTACTTGTCCTCCTTTACTTGTGTAAGGAATAAAGTTAAAATAGACTATAGAGGACGTTTTTATTTCAAATGCATACAAAAATGTTGCAAGTAAATTATATATATTGGCATGTATAGTCAAACATTAAGGTATTATAACCGTAAGTGTTTCACTATTGTATATAACTATCATCATAGTTGATGATTCAGATGGTCATGAGTACGTACAAGAAAGGAAATACATAATATAAATTAACTACTTTACTAAGTAATCAAGTGAGAAGTGAGAAATGATGGAAAGTTTAATTGTAAACCAAAGTTCTCAACATTAGCATTTTTATACCATAACACAAGTACTCCAACATAGTCTTGTTGAGAAATATGATTTGGTTTTATTCACTTCTTATCTGTATACTAATTAATGACTTAAGAAAGATGTAGAATGAAGACATATGAGGCTTAAAAATAAATAAATATTCATTTTATAAGGTTTAAGAAAAACAATATGTTATGGACCTTACTATTGCAAGGTATGAGACTTGTCCCACATTGGTTGAATGGGCAATTGATGTGGGATTTATAACCCAAATGGTCCCCTCTCCCATCAGATTAGTCTTTTGGGATGAGTTCTACCATTTGGGTTGTAACAGTGGTATCAGAGCCAAACTCGGAGTGGTGGCCCACGGAGTGGTGGCCTGGAGGGAGCCAGCCGTGACCAACGTGGTCGTGACCAACGAGGACGTTGGACCTTAAGAGGGGTCGAATGTTATGGACCTTACTATTGCAAGGTATGAGACTTGTCCCACATTGGTTGAATGGGCAATTGATGTGAGATTTATAACCCAAATGGTCCCCTCTCCCATCAGATTAGTCTTTTGGGATGAGTTCTACCATTTGGGTTGTAACACAATAGTAACTCAAACCTCAAAATGATGATTTACCAAACTTTATTTACCTTGGTAAATATATGGTAAATTCCTAGAGGATTTATCAATTATATATATAAAACCTTGGTTGCGTGACGCAACAATTGGGTCTCTCGTATGTGAGTTCGTCACACGCGTTAATAAAAAAAAGTTTCATGTATTGCATGTTATGATGTAAAGGTATATCCAAATTGAAATGCCAAAACAATAATTAAGTGAAAACCGAAGGTTTAAAGTCAAAATACGTCGTACATATGTCCAAATTCAGGTCACCAAGTTATCCCACTTTAAAGCGTGTTCAACTAGTTGATCTTGAAGAACCCTTGTGTAAGATATATATTGAAAAACAAAGTATTTATGTAAACAAAATTCAGAATAAAAAGAAAATAAATTAGAAAAAATAATTTAAATTAAATAATAGTAAAATTACATGTGACAGTAATAGAAATATAATATAATTTAATTATAATATTTAACATATATATTTTTTACTTAAAAGACTTAATTAAGTATGTATCTATTGCACGTCACCCAAACTGCTATGCTACTTTTTCATTCGTATCCATGTTTATAAAACGTAATGGGTTGGCTTGTAAATAAAACAAAATTTACGTATAGTTTTGAACTTTTGATAGAATTAAAAAAGAACGAGGGAAACAAACAAACCATCGATCGCTCTCGTAGGAATTAAATATTATATAAGTTAATATATAATAATTAATTATTACAACTGTTGTTTATCATAAGTTAAAAAAGATAGAAACGATTAAAGAAACAAATTAACCCTCATATATATAATTTAATTTAGTGTCCTCACCGGCCAATCGGCCATCACTTTCTCAACACTCACCGACACCACCACCGTCCATCACTTCCTTCCCCTGTTGACTTCAACAATATAACAAAGCTCCTTAATCAAAACATGCGTTTTATCTTTATAGTTTTTTAAAACATTGGATGATGCAACGAACAATGACTGATGTATTTATATGTGTAAGGATCAAGATTCAAAACTCTACTTAATTAGGCGCTGTGTTTCAAAACTAAAAGATTACAAATCAGTTGTAACTCAGGAATGAACAATTTAGAAAAAAAAACTGAAATTTGAAAGAAGAGAATTATTGATTGCGAAATCAATATAACCGTAATTTTAATTCTAGAAAAGAGGATGGAATATTGAATAGAAAAAGAGAGAAGAACAAAACATGGTTTAATATGCGAAATGACATTCAATTTTCATTCCCTTAACCACCTCCCACTTACCTCCCAAAAAAACCTTAGTGGTCCTAATAAAACTTTAATTTATTAGATAGATATAATTGAGTTAGGTTTTAACTTATTGGCAATATATATATTCATTGAATGATAATAAATCACAATCGAAGTTTTAGTCTTTAGTGATAAAATGAATTTCAACATTATACTCTATGTTAATAATATAATGGGTGTTACTACCCGGCCTGTTTTTTTACCCTATAATGCGTCTCACTCATCATTACATGGAGACGTTATTTGTTAAAAAAATTTTGATGTTTCCTGCATAACGTCTCTGCCCCTTTCATCTTTTCATCACTTCTTTCACGCTCTTTCACCCACTTCTCTATCTTGATAATGATTGAAGGACATCAACGCATTATACGTCACTTTTTGTTGTAACATTAATTGTCTAATCACCGCACATATTAACCATTACAGAAAGTTTTAGTAAGATACAACAGTATGATAAAACAAGATTTGAATTAATGACTAAAATTTAGTATCTAGCTATCATCTTGGTATTGCAAGAATACATAAAAGCTGAATTATGAAGATGTAACATCGATCGCCATGATAAACATATTAAAATCAAACTTACATTGGTTATAATTTGACAAAGATCCATTATTAAAGATAGCCAAAGCCATGCAAATCCGTTGGGTGCAATACTCATTCGAATGATACACTTGCTATTTGTGTGAGCTTCTTTGGTTTTCCATTTATAAATTTTGAAACATGATTTTCTGATCCGTGCACCATCTTTTTATATACCACATGGCTCATATCAACGGCACCTGTATGAGAAATTGAAGACTACTATTGTTCAAGAAAAGTCTTCTGACTAATCGGGGGAAGGTATTGGATTCCTATCCATCTCACCAAAGTAATATTTGCGTTGGTGTGTAAAAACTATAAACATACAGGTGCGTAAAATTGTGGAGATGGTTTTGTTTTATAGGTGATTAAAAAAATGATAGATCATAGGTAAGGGTGTTTAAATTCGGATATCCACGTCCATTTATTGTGATTATGCGCTTTGGGCGCCACTTATGTGACAAGGGGCACCAAATTGCTGCACTCATATTAAACTCATATCGCCCATCAAAATTTTAGACCGAGACCATATTTATCATGACTATATAATATTAGCTTTACTTTAAGATATGAAATATCCAATGTTCTATTTATCATGTGAAAGTTGACATAAACGATTTCTGGTTGAAATGATTGAGATGAGGTATCTAAAAGTGTAAAACCTTATAAAACAAAGAGGTATTAGGTTTTAAGTTTTATGACAGATAAAAGTTAAAGTTTTTAAATTGTTTCATGATGTTTTCTTATATAAGATTAATTTTCTAACGAAGAAATAATGATGATTGAGGTGACGAATAATCAATTAGGGGTCAAAATTGCCTGGAAATTATATCACAGTTGACATTGATGTAAAGTGTGGAAGTCAAGATATTAGGTGTGGAAATCAATGTAACTTTTGTGTTGACTTTTGTTTGGGCCATGATTGTTGTTTTATAGAGTTTTTTTCCAAAATGGTGTAGTTAGAAAACTTATTTACCATTTTGGTGTAGTTTGAAAAGTATTTACCAAAATAGTGTTTTTTTTGCATTAAATAAACTTTTATCTCTCCTAATCTAATTTCATAACTTTAATTAATTTTTTAAAAGCAATTTACAAACATGCTTTCTTGTACCAGCAATAGTGTCCTTTTAAGATTTTCATAAATATATTTTAAAATAAGTTTCAAATTTTCTTCATATAAAACCTTTAACGTATTATGTTTCAGCAAAAAAAACCTTAAAATCGTTTCTTGCCGTTCAAAAATAAAAAACTAAATCATTTCATAAATATATGATAATGCATTTGTTTAAGTCCAATCGTTTGCTACGTGAATTGTTCGTTAATTTTTAAAAGTTTAGCAAACGTTAATTTACAATTCTAGTTACTAATATTTAGTACATAAAGTTGTGTCAATTCAATTTTAAGATACGATGGTTTGAATAATATTTTATTTTAGTTTTTAAAATTGGTTGTAAGAAAATAAAATTAAAAAAGAGATAAATATTGTGCTTCAAATTGATGAAACAATAAAAGTGTTTCAACTTTATTTACGAGTATTATATTATAATAAATTACAAATTTATGTTTTAAAAATCTTTTCGTTATTGTAATTAGTGAAAACTGAAACGTAAATTTGATATTTTTTGAAAAGGTAATATGTTATATATTTTCTATTTGATTAAAAATTTAAATGTTTCTCTTATAATTTGTTTCTAGAAAAGCTTATATAAAATATATAAATATTATTGAAAAACTTAATATTATTATAAGTAAAAACAATTAAAGTTATCAAATTAAATTATGAGAGAGAAACCAAAGCTCATTAAATACATAACTAAAAACACCATTTTGGTAAATATATTTCAAACTACACCAAAATGGTAAATAAGTTTTATAAGTATACCATTTTGGGAAAAAACTCTGTTTTATACAACCATATATGGACTTATCCAATTAAACGTCAAAATTTTCAGCTAAAATTTGATATAAACCTTCAAAGGCATAAATAGTACCTTACTATCAACTTACTTCTTTTTAACTGTCATTTTTACTACTCATAAAATACCATTTAGTTAACTTACACTTTTAGAAATTGGAACATTATTACGTTTATAAGGACAATAACTAGCGTCAATAAACCATATAAGGCTATAATAAACTAATGTTAAATTGTATTGGTTTAAGCTCACGCAAATAAAAATATACTATCATATACAGTCTTATATATAAATCAGGCGTTGCATATTTCATAAATATACTCTCTTAATGATGTTTGCTAATGAAATAACTAGACACAACATTAGCTATACATAAGACTAGATACATTAGTTGATTGTAGTTCTCCTATCTAATTAAACAACTCGTTATCTAGTTAGTAATCATAGTTCAATAAAATTGGTCACCGAGTTATTTTTATGTAACTCCCAACTTGTTAAACTTTAAGTACACATTTAGGTCAGTCTAATTTCCATTTATTACATCACAACCGATTTGTTTTCTTGCAATTGTTTTTATAACTATTATTAGTTTAATAATCTAATCAAACTTTTTCACAACCAAGATGCAACGGGTTTAATCATTAGTTTAACGAATCAAATTTCTTAAACACCGAACACTAGTTCCACATGATTAACTAGTTTACTGGGTTTAATCATTAGTTTAACGAATCAAATTTCTTAAACACCGAACACTAGTTCCACATGATTAACTAGTTTACTATGTGAACATGAAACTCTTTTTAACATCTTTTTTTATCGGTACTTCGACATCGATCAAAGGTAAAATACATATATGAAAATAAGTGTGAAGGTACGAAGATTGCTTACAATGACTTCATCAAACAATGAATGGCTTAAGCTTAATCTTAAGTTGAGTTAAATATCAACTTTTTCTTAGTTTCTATTGATGTTTGTTTAACCTCACATTTTATTATCGATTTCTCTCTCTCTCACAAACACTTTATTAATTTTCTATTATACACTAAAAAAATAGAAATTGATGAATAATAGATGCTTATATTTGGAAGTACTATTCCACAAAATTTATCAAACTAAAGATATTTTTATAAACGCAGATATGAATATCTCACCCTTCTCAAAACATAAGAAATTTCTATATAATAAATTGAGGCTATTGTAAAAACTTTAAAAACTTATCAAAGTGTTCTTACAAAGTACTAATCTCAATTATGTATATGATAAACCTTGGAAGCAGGGGTGGATCTACATAAGCTGGTATAAAAACTTCATGTGCTGTATGACAAAATGAACTTTGTGTAGATACCAGAGATGGCTATTGTTTTAATGAGCACATCCCACATAAAATCAAGTTCCTCTGATCATGCACGGTCATATGTTTATGTTATACGAAATATAGCGTTAAAAAAAAACTCGAATCTTGAGCTAAAGATACTTTTACAGATCCAGATATGAGTATTGTTTAGTAAAATCCATCCATAAAACAAACCAAACAGTAACTTCGGACCCATGAAACATGTTTAATTAGAAACAGACAAGTGTTGATGAATGAAAGAAGGTTTTGCCTTCTCTTTAGCAATCAACAGAAAGCGCGAAACAAGTGCTAAATCATGAAATATTCATCAACATACCAAATGTACATGAAGCTAGACAAGCGGAGGGTATAACTTAGCTTGCTGGCGGACTCTTTTCTTGTACTCCACAGTATCCTGCACATGACACATTTTGCAAAAATCAGATCAGGAGATAACTTAAGGACCAACCAATATGCTAAAATAAGCTACATAAATCAAGCATGATTACCTGAATAAAGAGGTGATATCCCTCGGTCTGAGCAGGATCAGCAGGGTTGGGGGTGTCCAACAAATCCTGGATACCCACTAGAATTTGTTTGACTGTTATTGCTGGTCTCCAGCCCTACATATAACAGATATGCATCAAGTATTATTAGCGATAACTAAAGGATCTTAACAACAACTTTATGCTTTAATAAGAAATAAGCGCGTACACTGTCTTCATTAAGGATTGATAGACAAACAGTTCCAGATGGGTAAACATTGGGGTGGAAGAACCCTTGGGGAAACTTGCACTTTGGGGGCTTGCTTGGATAATCTTCGGTGAAATTGAGAGTGAGGGGATAACAACCACCCTCCCAATCAGTCTGCAACGCCCACGTAAATTAAGCATGGAATAAAATATATATACTAAACCCCATGATGGTCTTGATAAAGTTCAAGAAGGAATAGTTAAGAACTTTCTAAATGATCAAACCATCAAAGAAAGTAACACATAAACACAACATACATATTTTTACATTTCAACAAACACCAATCCACCTAAAGTTTTTCTAACTACTTTGATTAGCAACTAACCATCACGGTTACAAACACTATTCCCAAACATCATTAGTAAGTAACACATTCTTTGCTGCTTTTATAAGCAACTAATCCTAAGATCATGAAGTTTAAAAACCAAGCAAAATATCAACTCGTGTTTTCTAAATCAGCTGTTATCAATTAGTTTTTCTCACAGCTTGGAAGAAAACTCTCAAATACATTTGCTATAATAGTAAATATTTGTATTTTAAATATCTGTCTTACACATGAGGACGAACTGTTTATGGCTCTACTTAATCGGGGTTTCGATGATTAAGCCATAGAATGTCACTTGACAAGCTAACCCTGCCTGGTGCTTATTAAACATGGGTTACGGAGAATATAAAACAACCACCTTTGAAACCTTAAAGAATTCAAAAGTAAACTGTCCTCGTCCTCCCCTAAACTGTCATGCAACTATATCCAGCTTAGGCAAATTATGAGAAAAAAACCTTTCTTAATCTACACTAGTGTTACTAAAACCAATTGATTTCGCTCTCTAACTCATTAAATCTACTCACTTTCTCTCCTCTCTTGCTCGTAACAAGTTTCGTACACACTTGTAGATCAGAGAATAACAATTGATCCACATGTGTGCATATGTTAATTCAAATACATTAATAGTCATGTTAGAACCTTATACAAATACACATATAAATAACTGTTCACTGAACCTCCCCTTGCTCTATAACCCCAATTTTATTACATTTATCGTCACTAACCTTAATTGTCCATCAGTATCTATCACATAACAGTAAGCTATAAGAACACAATTTCTCAATCAAAACAATGATTAACAAAACAAAACTACAGAGATCATTAAACATAATCTCAGCCTATCAGATACTGAAACAAAATTAGCTTATAGAATTGAGATATGGTGAGAAGTGAAAACTTACCCCAACCTTACCGGGGATAGTACAATTCCAAACCATCAAATTAACGGTACCATCAGGAAGTGATTCAGGCCTTGCTACGAAACCCTAAATAAGCAAATCGAATGATTAAAAAGAGATTTGTAAAGAGAATAGGGTTTAGAATAAGACGAACATGAGGATGATTCTTTCGCCATGCTTTTCGTTCTTCGGTGAGACGGCCACGAGCTATACCACCGGACATGATTTAGATTTGCAGTTCCGATCAATGCAATTGTGGTGTGAAAGAAGAAATATGACTTGCGACTTTGCGTTTTAAGGGTGTTTATTTATTTGGGTTTTGCTTTTTTCTTTTTTTCTTTAAGTACAATTTTAATACCATAAAAGGTGTACTTATTATTGAAAAGAGCCTAAATTTGTGTCATCAATTTCTAATCTGTTTGTATGTTAGCTTTTTTTTAATTTCTAATCTAGTTTATCTAAAGGACGTGGAATATTGCATCGCTAAACTCGCTATATTAAAACATATGTTAATGACATAGGTAACAAAACCCTATATTATTATAATTAATCTCATAAAAAAGCTAGAAGCTTCCGGCTTTCTCGTGACGAAGCTCAAGTAGCATCTTGTTATGCTATTGAATATGTAATCTATGGTAGTCAACTTCGGAAGTCGACACAACAAGCCAAGCTACAAATCTAAGAAAGTTTAGCCTATGAACGCGTACGATATTATGTAAAGTAAAAACTTGGTTGTTATATTAAAAGGGCAATGTCAAACCACAATAGGTCGCCGAAATGATAAACATAGCAAAAATGAAAACGTGCCGATATCAAAACCTCAAACATGATGCTCCTCCTATAAATGGAGGACTTAGCAAACCTACACATCACACTCATTCACTCCCATATTTCAATTTACTAAATATTTCCCTATATGGGTCTCTCATTCCTCAAACATACGAACACTTACACTCTTTATTTTTTATTGTTCGTTTATTATCACTTCTAAAGAACCGTTATCTTATTTTCACGCCGCATGCTGATCGCAAGTGACAAACTTTTGTGGTGAGTCTAACGATGATTCTTAGTGTTCTTTGCAGGTGCATTTGGTCTTCCGCAAGAAGAACGTTAACTCCATTAATCTATATTTGTTACGATAGCGACACACGGTTTTAAAAAAATCATGATATAATTTTATTTGTATAAAAACTAAATTAAGAATCACTAAACTAATTTTCTATATCAAAGTTTTTAAGCATGTTTAAGTAACTTACTATGTAAAAAAAACTAACTTGTTAACTATATCATTGTATCACCTTCTTTTAAGTTGTGATTGTGTTGAGCAAAGTTGGTATCAACATGGTGCAAGGCTGCAAGCTAGCCTTAATGTCAAGAGGGTCGCTTAAGGAAGCGTTAGACATAGCGAAGTTACTACATTTACAATCAAAGGAAAATAATCCTCAATTTTGTTGGTAACGTTATGTTTACTTGGAAGAGGAAAAATGATAGAACGCTTAGCAACAAATAAACTCGTTAGATAAAAATATCAAAGTTGGATCCAAACTCATGGTATAACTTTATCTGGAGTTGTAATTTTGCTACAATATATCTTGTTTGATGTTTCATGTGATTGTATGTTTCATACCTACTAATTATATTTTAAGATCTACCGCCTTCATGAGAGGTGGTGTAGGTCAGACGACACTGATGTGAGACGTGAAACACCACCCCTAAAATGTTAGTCGGGGTATAAGAGAGTTATGTGTGTGGCCACAAACACGGACCCTTCCAAATTGTTTTACCCGCTAAGTTTTTCTCAAATTGCCCCCAACGACTTTTCTCACAAAACCACCAGGATCACCAGAAAGCTTTTGCGGATAAAAACTATATTTGAGTACAACGGTATTTCGTTGTGTCAGTTGGCGTAAAAAAAGATTGTAAATGACTTATCTACCCTTTTTCACCTTACACCTATGAGACTACCCACTATGATGACCACCACAACCCAATCTAACAATAAAAAAATAATTTCTCTCTCTTTCACTTACACAACCCAACCTAGCTTAATTTTTCGCACACTCTCACAACTCAACCTAACTCAACCCAATTTTTTAATAAATAAATATGTTTCTTCATTATTTTTATAGTATTATTTTAAATCAAATTAAATTAATAATTTAATATAAACAATAAATAAAAATAAAAAATAAAAACAAAGTATTTTATATTCATCAAACACAATTAATACACCAAATTACAATCGTAATTAATACTTAATACTTCACGAACTTATTCATTTATATTTTTTATTAAGATAATGTTGGATTTTTAGATGATAAGTTTTATCCAAGATATCGTACGAACCAATATTATAATCACACATAGATAATAATATAAATAACTATATCTTATTTAAAAATAAATAAAATTTATACCGGAATGTCCGCAACGAAAAACTAAACAAGACTGTGTATTTAGATTTTTTTAAATGTTTTATATAAAAAGTTTTTAAAGAAAAACAAAACTAATGATTTAAGTAATTGTTAGAAAAGAAAAAGAAAAAAATGAAATTATATATCAACCAACAATATTTGGACACTTGACAATCAACTTGGGTTATGAACTAGTTCTTAAAAACAACCGGGTCGTAAAGGTTTTGATATTTTTTTGATTTTTTTAATTAATTTCAACAATCTAACCCATAAATCTAACCCATAAAAAAAATATCATAGTGGGTAGTCTGAAACAATGACCGACTTTTTTTCTCCCGACGCAATGGAGAAACAAACACCCGCCAAAATTATCAATGAAATTTCCCTTTCTTCTTCTTCTGGTTCAATTTCTCTCAATAAATCAAAATCAAAACATTCATCCTGATGGACAACTCGTCGGAGAATTGCAACGTAAAGGTCGCGTTGCATATCCGTCCTCTCCTCCGACACGAGCGGCAGAACGGCGGCGTTGAATGTTTGGACGTTGTTCCAGGAACGGCTCAGGTACATACATACGTAAATGACATTTCATTGTTTATATATTGCTCATAATCGTAATTATGGATCTATGCGTAACTGAACATAATCATCGATGATCTCTAGCTTTTATTCAGGTTGTGTTTATACGAATATACATATATGTGCTCAGAACATGTAGTCGTCCGAGGGATAACGGTTTGTAGTTTATTATCTATAAGTTGTTAAGGAAATGTGATCTGTTTAGATTGTTTTGTGTGCGATTTGTGAAGTGCATTGTATTTCTCTAGAGCAATTATGATGTGCATACCATCATTTAGCTTCACATGTATTATGTACAGGATAAAGTCTTATATGAGATCTTAAGAACGTCGTGGCATGTTCAGTTATGTCTTAATCTAACTATGTTAAGCTCTATAACCATTGTTGTAGCTCACTATATGTATGACATGCCTCCTTATCCATATCTCTTAACCTACTATGTTAGGTTCTTTAACCATTGTTTGGCTGGAAGTAATACTTCTCGTTTCATTAGATACATGAAAACACATAAATACATAATTGCGATTGTAAGACAAAATGGCTTTGTTTTGTTGTTATCTTTGCAAATGGAGCCATGAAACCATCTTGGTGGCAGATTGGCCTACTTTCAGAAACTGGTAACTAGGAAAAGTGTTGAATTTTTAAGATGATTTACATCACTATCTACCGAGAGTCCGAGATGCATTTAGTATCTCCCATGTATATTGCTGATAGGCCATGTTTGATTCATGTTGAAATTTTCTTAAACATGATAATTATTTGACCTTACAAGACAGGTTATCAGATTAATTAAGTTTTACTTGTTGCATTCTAAAAAATGATTGCATGTGTGCATGTTTCATGCAGTGCTACTGCTTTAAATGAATTTCTTTTTAGCAACATAGAGAAGTCCCATGTTTTGAGGGGAAGAAAGCCAAGTTTCACGAACATGTAATAAAACTAGTTTACACCACCAAAGGTTTAAAAGTTTTGTTTGTTAACTGCAGGTGTTAATGGGTTCACATTCGTTTATATTTGATCATGTCTATGGAGCAGGAGGGTCTCCATCAAGCAATATGTTTGAAGAGTGTGCTGTTCCGCTCTTAGATGCTTTGTTTCAAGGATTCAACGGTACAATTATTGCGTATGGCCAGGTAATATTATTCGGTTAAACTTTTCGGTAATACATACATCTGTTTTTGTTTTAGAAGTTGACTTTACATTCATTGCAGACTTCTGTTAAAACACATACTTCTGATTTTGTTTTCTTGTGTTAGAAGTTGACTTAACAATCGTTGCAGACAGGTTCAGGCAAGACATACACCATGGGCACTAACCCAAAGGAAAGTTCCCATAGAGGACTTATTTTCCAAGTTATGAACATGATATTTAACAAGATTGAGGAATTGAAACATCAGTCAGAGCTTCAATTGCATGTTTCCTTTATTGAGGTTAAATTTTATGTTGTTTTAAATGACCTGTAAATACATATATGTTTTTGTATATATCTAAGTGGTTGCTTGATTCTGTTATAGATTATCTTGTTTGAAATGTATATCTTTACAGCTGGTTTTAATTAGAGAGTTTGAATTTTCAGATTCTTAAAGAAGAAGTGAGGGACTTGCTGGATTCAGGCGTTATTGAAAGACTAGAAACCAGTGACGGAAATCATGAGAGTGCTATTCCCGGAAAGCTCCCATTACAAATTCGCAAAGCATCCGATGGAGCTTTAAGCTTAAGTGGATCAACTGAAGTTAGTGTTAGCACACAAAAAGAAATGATAGCTTGCCTAGAACAAGGGTGTATGAATCGCTCAGTAGCATCAACAGATATGAACAATCAATCAAGGTGACCATTTTCATAACAATCTCACGCCCTTCATCTAATATAGTAGACATTCAAATGATCTCCAACAGGGTTATCCATAATGTCAAGTTTTACTTATAACTATAAATCCGTAGAACCACAGTTTGATTTGTTAAGTGGAAAAAAAACTGTGTAAATAATATCAATAATTACAAATCCTTCTCTATCTTACTAACGTTCAGAATTCACAAATTTACAGACCAACTCAATGATGTCATACCTGCCCATGCAACATGCAATTACTGATATGTCAAAACTTTAAACATATCATCTTCTTTCTTTGTTGATTGATTATATTCTTCTTTAAACTCCTAGTATATTCGTATATGTCAGTCACGAGCTATTATTATTTTAGGCTGATTGTGAAAGAATTTGAATTAATTTTAGAACTATATGCCTCAAACCTAAGACTCTATTAGCTTGTTGTTTGTATTTGCTAATGGTTTATTCGTAGTTATAGCAGATAACATATAAATACTACTTTTTGTGTGAATTTTATGTTAGTTTTTACAGCAACGGATTAAATTTCATGTTCAGCATGTTTGTAACAGCCGTTCCCACGCAATCTTCACCATACATTTAGAGCAAAAGGATAAAAATAAAGGTGAAACCGATTCAATCGAACTTATGGGTGAAGAATACCGCTGTGCAAAATTACATTTGGTAGACCTTGCTGGCTCTGAGAGAGCTAAGAGAGCGGGTTCAGAAGGGCTTCGTTTGAAAGAAGGTTAGTGAAAGTGTTATCTATAACGTACTGACATGTTTTGGTCAACTTCTTTGGGCCTCCCATTAATGACTATAGCAGTTCTCTCTTTCGGTTTCACGTCTTATTGACAGGTATTCAAATCAATAAGGGGCTTCTTGCACTTGGTAATGTCATAAGTGCACTAGGAGATGATAAGAAAAGGAAAGAGGGAGTGCATATCCCTTATCGGGACAGTAAACTTACTCGGTTATTGCAGGTTTGTGTGAAATTTTAAAGTCTTCTTGGTGTCGGTCGTGGGAAAGTCTTCTTCTTAATAAAGTACATATGTCTGGCTCTTACTTTTTCTCCTTCCAGCATGTCTTCCATACGAATTGGTGTTTGTGTTAATCCTCAAGATGTACCCGCTAGAAATAAGTGTGGTTTCAGTTATAAATGTTTAGGTGTAAGCTGACACAATCAAAACTAAAGTTAGCCTTACGTAGTGGAATATAATGGAAACAAGTTGTCATAGATGATTGGCTGAGCCGTATGCTTATTATTCCTAAGAGAAGATGCGTTAAATAGTGTGCCTAGAGATCCAGTATGCAGTATACACTATTACACTATACAGTATGCTGAATTTGAGTTAGTATGCTTAAGGCACACTATTATCACATGTTCTCATAGGAAAAATAAGCATACGGTTCAGTCAATCATCTAAAACTTTTTGAGATGCTCTTAAGAATAAATACATTTACTGAACCGCGTTAGATATGCTTTTGGAAATTTGTTTAAACTTCATATATGTGTCTTATTGTACTGGTTTATGATGCGAATTCTTCATGCATTCAACAGGCTTCACTTGGAGGGAATTGCAAAACTGTTATGATAGGTATCTACCTAATTATATTATGTTTTCACCCCCTCATGATTCAGATCAATGTAACTAACTGCTTTTTTGGAACCTTAATTTACAAGGAAAATTGAGTAAATAGTGATTAGAACACTGTTAAGTATAATGACTCTGCTTATGGATCAGTGAGTTTGTGATTTTGAGTGCTATTTACTTTTAGCCTGTGTCAGCCCTGCTGATTATAATGCTGAGGAAACTCTCAATACTCTCAAGTATGCTAATCGTGCTCGCAACATTCAAAATAAAGCCTCCGTAAGTATATTTAGTATCTTTTTTCCTTCACTTAAATTTCCTCTGGACCATAGGTTCAGCATGCATACTTTTGTGTTCATGCGCTCAATGTGACTTTTTCTCATATTTGGCAGGTTCAAAAAGAAGTATTTCCCGCTGATACACACAAACTGAGGCAACAACTAAGATTGTTGCAGGCAGAACTTGCTCACCGAAAAGAAGCTGAACTTGTTGAATTGCAGGTATTTTGTAATGTTCTTTTTATATATTTTGTGGTTACCATTTGTCAGAAAATTAAGTAGGTTATGAGAAAGGATGGTAAATTGTGCATCGTCGTTTTCCTGTCTTTTCTTGTAATGATCTCAATATTAAGAATTAGAAAGAAATATGATAAGGTGCATATAATTTTGTGCCACTTTCTTGTAGGATCTTAAAAGAAAAATTGACTTGTTAGAGGCTACCAACTCGGAACTTCTTGAAAAGATTAATGGATATCACAGAAAATGTACTCTTGTGGAGGCTACCAATGCACAACTTCTTCAACAAATTCATGAATTTCGCAGCAAACATGTTGTTTTGGATCCATGTGACACACATCTTCGTGTACGTTCAATTATACTTTTCATTGACAATCAACTGATGACATGTTAACAACATGAATGACTCAAGCATAAAAGTAAATCCCTGGCCCCTTATGATTAAAGCTCAAAATTTATATAGCATTAAGTTATTATGTAGAGAAAATTGTTATACGTATATAACTTTCTCCTAAGTAATTTGTTCCTACTTCTTCCCTAAAAAAGTTCTCAAACATATATGATCATCCATTGAAATAGTAAATGAAACTATTTCGTCTATCAAAAGTAATTTGATCAATTACAAATGCAAAAATTATTTTACTTTTTTGAAACGCATTGATCATTTGTGAGATGCTTAGTTTATAATACCATCTTAAAAGAAATGTACATTAGCTGGTGTTTAAGTACGGAGCATATAATTAACTATTTTTGTTGTCGTTAATGAAAGACGGTTAGAAATACACACTTTCTTAGTTTTATAGTTTAAACAATCTAGTTACTAAATTAGCTTTAGGCCTCAGGATCTGCGACGCCCGTTGACAGTCTTGGTGTGTCTGCCTATATATATAGGTTGATTTTTGTTTCATATATAAGATTTATGTCATTTGACCAAGAGGAATAATAGACGTTAATTCTATCTCAGGAAGATACAAGAGGCGCACAATGCACAACCTCTCCTGAGGCCATCATTGAATCTGTAGCGAGTAAGCTTCTTGTAACAATCAATATAGATATGTACACTAGATGAAATGAAGTTTGAAAATGATTTTATCATTGATAATTAATTACTTTGGTAAGATTTAGTACTTTTGGGGTTTAAACTTTACATCAATATATCTATTTTAGAATTTATTTAATATATTTATATTTTTTTATTGTCGTACCTTTGCTGTACCCGTATCTTGGATTTTTTAGTTTTGCCGTTTCCCGTCCTCATATCGTCCACGTATCCCAGTCTCGTACCCTTCCCAGTGCTACTTAGTCCACATCTATATGCTTCTTCTTTTTTTGCTTTAGCAATAACATATAGATTATATATGTTGTACTAATTCAACCTTTTTATTTTGGGAATTAAGGTGGCAATATTGCAGGCAATAGTTTGAGAGAAACTGATAATATGATGATAAAACAGGGGCATGCAATTCAACATAATACATTGCCCAAAGTGTTGAATGATTTGGACAAACATTTGGAGCAAAAAGAGGTGCCCTTGATGTGCTTTGTCTTATGCATTTCCATTCTTTTCTGACAAGTGATTATTCTAATGATCAAATATGAAACTCATATACTTTATAGTATCCTTGTGTATACCATATAAAAACTAGTTTTTAAGAACTGTTTTTATTTGGTTTATTTGCAGTCTGAGATGACGCTTGTTGGATCTATTGATGTGGAAGCACTTAAGCAAATATTTGGGGAGAAAATCAAAGCACTTGAGGATGACAAAAGATTATTGCAGCTAGAAAGAGGTGGTTTGCTAGATCAAATTGCACATCTTGAGTCTCTTGGTGAGCCAATAACAAAAGAGAAAGCCATGAATGCAGACAATGTTGAAGCTATTGAGGCAGGTGATTGTGATCCACATTATTTTGCTGCCCTGAAGCTATTTTTAACCAACTGCTAAATTGCTTGTTGAACTTGTACACAGATCGCAGAGTTGGAGAGAAAACACGAGCATGAGATTGATGTTCTAAAGCAAAAAAGTCAGGATGCAATGAAACGACTACAAGATGAAATACGTTGTATCAAGTCCCAAAAGGTTATCCTGAATAAATCTCACATTTTCATGAGGTTTATAGAATGTTTATAGAATATCTCTTTTTATATTACAGGTACAACTACAGCAAAAGGTGAAACACGAGGAGGAGCAATTTCGGCAATGGAAGGCTAGTCATGAGAAGCAAATGATACAGGTAATATCAATAAAATGATTTGACAAGTGTTAGTGATTTGAGACTATATATATGCAATATGCTGGTTGTCATCATGACCTTTTAAAAAACTTCAAACTTACTTTTTTCTATATATTTAAGTAGGTGAAGAAGGAGAGCAGGAAGACTGAAATTGATATGCAGAAACTGAATGCTCTTTATCAACGCCAAACACAGGTAAGGATATTGTTGGAACTGGATAACCGTATAAGTGTAACTGGATTTGCTTAAAGAATAGATATAAGAGTAAACATTCATATGAGTTAGGAGGTGAGTAGTACACATTGATGATGTATTAAGTTTCATCTAAAAGATGCAACAGCTGGTATATGCATCATATCTGATTTTGGTCCAACTTTTACAAATGAACTTGTAAATGATGTTTAATTTGAACCAACTGTAGGTTCTTCAAAAGAAAACAGAAGACGCTGCAAGAGCTATCAAAAAGCTAAAAGAGTTGCAAGAATCACGCAAGGTTACGGCACGCCGTGAAACTATTGGTACATAATTCTCAATAAAAATTGTCCCCAACCTTTTCCTACTTGTAAATAACTTCAGTATTTCCCTTCCAGTTCAACCCCGAGCACAAAATCGATCCGGACAGGTAGCTGTCAACCTTCTTTTCATGCCAATATATAGTCTCACTTAAAGAAATGTTAAGTTAAATTCCATTTGTAGATCAAAACTTTGAAGAGATGGCTTAATAATGAACTTGACAAAGTAATGCATGTGCATAAACTTCGTATCAGCCACGAAAAACAAAGTCAGAAGTATGTATGCAAAGCAACCTGTAGTCTCGTACTCTCATTCTATATATTCAAAGTTTCACATCTTTTAAATTACACATAATTATGTCTCTTATATATCCAGTCATGCAAAACTTAAAGAGGAATTAAGCTTTCTGAAACAACAGGATAGGTTGTCTTCTCAAGGGAACAAGTCTGAGAGGTATTGTACTCTTATTTACTGACCTTGTTTAGAGATCTTATGCACTAAATATCGGTGTTGAATGTGGTTTTTGGTGTTAAGTGGGGCTTCATTATCACCAAACTCAAGAGCAGCTAGGATTGTTTCACTTGAAAGCAGATTAAAATCTTCTACGGCTGCCCTTGCTACGTTGTCTTCACATATTTCAGAGGCCGGGCGGGTAGATAGTGGCTCTGCTGCTCGATGGAAGATGTTACATGCATTGGGTGATGCAAAGGATTTGCTTCAGCACTTGTTCAATGTTGCTATAGACGCAAGGTAAAATATATTTTCATAATTTCTCGAATTGTTTTGTTCTCTTCTTTACTTACTATTCAAATATTCTTTTTTGTACTTTTGGGTTAGCAGACGCCGGTTGATGGAAAAGGAATATGAAACAAAGGACACAAAATCACATATTGATGAACTTAAGTCCCAACAAAATGATAATGGTGGTTCAACACAAACAACCTCTATCCAAAATGCAAAAATAAGTTCGCTTACAAAGAAATGGAAAGAAGTCGAAGAACGACCGGTTGTGCGAAATGTAAGGGATAAGACACCATCAAGGAGATCAAAAGAAACTGGGGGGCAAGCCGTTGCCACTACCTCTGTTCCTTCTCTAAAGGCAATATAGTTTTTTTAATTTTCTTTTGTGTTACATTTATGGCTAAATAATTTGAATGCCTTAATTTTTAATTCTTGGATTGTCATAACAGGGAAAGGCTCCAACTCCTTTGGATATTTTTGCAGATATGGGTATTGAATATCCTTTGCCATTCCCAGAATCAAGGAAACTTGACACTGAAGCTGGGATTTGCAATAGGCCACTCCAAGTAGCTTTTAAACAAACACAAAAGGTGAACCTATTGTTTATACCATAATATCATCAATCCAACAACAAATAATCTGATAGTTTTTCTCTTATGTATCAAAATGTCTTCTAATCTCGTGTGACTGAATGATTGTTTGTTGGTTCAGATGATACCAATGGCACATGTGTCCATGAAAAAGTTGCCACTTGATGAACAGATGGGAAAAATTTCTAGGTGGAGGCGAAGTCATGATGAATGGTTGATACAGTTCAAGTGGAAGTGGCAGAAACCATGGAAGCTGGCACGCCTGCTTAGAACCAGTGATCAGATTAGAAACAATGATGAGACTATAAAGGGTCAAGATTTGTCTCTCCGTCTTGGTCCAACCACATGATCATCTCCCAGCATTAATCTTCTTTTACTGGCATCTACCTGGGCTCAATTCCAATACCAACAAGTAGCTGCAACATTCAAGGTTACCTTCCTGCTCCTATTTACTCATTTCACATAAATTTAACTGATTTATTATTCTTTAACCTTAATTACCATGATACGATCGATTTCCATAGGCCACTATCCTTACAACAAGAAATGATGGCTATAAAGATTAAATCTTGTTCATGAAGAGGTGCAGAGCTAGTTAGAATTAAGCATACATATTATAAGACTAAAAGGAGCAAGTGCATCAGAATTAGGATGAAAAAGAACCAAATAGGATTAGCTGTTTAACTGTTTTGTTAACTTTTTTAGTACAATATTACTTGTAATCAGTATATTTTCTTTTTCATCAGGTTAAACTTAGCAAAGTTTTGTATTATTTATGTGATTTATCTGTCACAAGCATAACATGATTTTACTGACCTCTAAATCTCCACAAGTCCCATAAAACGAAAGATTAAAAGATAAAATCGGGTATACATATCCCATAACAATAGCTATCCATCTGTATATAAGAGAAATTGTAGGATCTTACAGTACTCAAATCTTTACAAATGGATCCTCCTCTGAACCAACACCAGATGGTACGAAAATGTCTAAGTTCATGCCTTCAAATGCCCCTTGCTATGAGTCCATGGTTGCATGTTCAAAACTGTAACCACAATTGACAATAATGTAACCGTTTCCTTCTAGCTTGTTTTCATGCTTAGCAGTTATGAATATCCGTTATACATGTTCTCGTTGTCGATACTGGCAGTCTCCTTAATCTCTTGTAACATCTTTAACACCTGTCTCATAAGGGGCCTCTGTTCGGGTGACGTCATGCTACAAACACCCGCTACTTCCACAAGCATTCCAAGCCTATTCTCATTTGGCATGTCGTCATTCTCCCTCATTGCTCTCACCCATTCAGCCATATCTTCCGGGACCAGGTGTGGATGCTGGGAAGGAGGCCTACCAGATAGCAGCTCTAACAAGAGGACTCCAAAGGCATAAACATCAGATTTAACCGTGGCTCGGTGAAATGATTTTCTCAACTCCGGGGCTTTGTAACCTGTGGATATGGATTCGTCAATAGAAGTGGGGTCTGCGAGGTTCAAGAGGCAGTAATCCGTGAGACAGGCCTCGAAATCAGAACCGAGCAGGACGTTGGTGGATTTTAGATTGTTGTGAATGAGTCTCGACGCTTGGTGGATGTAAGCAAGGCCTAATGCTATGTCTTCCGCAATTTTCAAACATGATGTCCAGTGCAGTGGCTTCGCTCTTGTCGATCTTGATCCTGTTTATGCAAATTAAACAAAACATGTGACATTAGTAAACAACTGTAGCAGCAGCATAAGTGAACACTAGAGAGAATTATATGGGCATCATCATCATCATCATGACTTCATGCTTACTAGTCAACAGTCAACAATAGTCAAAGAGTGGGGAAGAACTGTCCCCGTGCGTTTCTACTTTCCCAATAAAGTTGACACGCTCCGAGTCAAACCCAACCCAGTGAGTTCACTCACTCACACAAGCAATTAACAATAACAAATTAGGGAACAAACTCACCATAGATGAGGTTGAACAAACTGCCATTAGGTTGATAATCATAAATAACAAGCCTCTCTTGTTTCGCCTGGAAATAAGCTCTCACCGGAACCAAATTAGGATGCCTGAGACCTCCAACAGCTTCCAAATGCTTCTCAAAAGCTTCACCGGAAGTTATCGCCGTCTTCCCGGCGTCAAGTCTCTTCACCGTCACAATCAGCTGATTATCCATAACCGCTTTATACGTCGTTCCGATCGTTCCTCTTCCTAACAACTCCGCCGATGCAGACATCAATTGTTCCAGCCCATACATTGCACACTCACCTTCACAGAAAATCAAATTTCCACTCTTCTCTCGATGCTGTTGAGGTAATTGTAGCTTCTGCTCTTTAACTTCATCTTCCTTTTTACTAATTCGAACTGTGTTTACTGTGTTTGTTGTGTTTGTTGTGTTTGTTGAAACTGCAACATACGCGTTTTCGTTTTCATTTTCATTTTCATGTTCTTCATCTGAACTAAACGCGACTGATTTCGTTCGATTTTGATACCTTCGCTTATTCAAAATCGCGAAAATCGACAAAACAAACGCTATAACGATTAAAAATCCGATAACAAACCCTAGGATTACACCGACTCGCTTATGCCTCTTCGTTGACGGAGGCGAAACGCTGAGACCTTGTGCCCCTACGTTTTGAATCACCGGTGTCGGAGCCGAAACGTTCGAAGAAGCGTCGAAGAACGGAGACTTGGAGTCACATATTTTGTTAACAATCTTACCACATAAGCCAGGGTTTAACAAGTAGGATGAAATACCAAATCTCGTATAAACAGACGTTACCGGAATAGCTCCGGTTAAGTTATTGCCGGAAACGTTGAATATTTCGAGAGTAGTTTGGTTAAGCGGCGGAAGAGATCCGGTAAACCGGTTCCATTCCAGCCGGATATTGTTTAACCGGCTTAGAGAGTTGAGTTGAACAGGTAATGAACCGGAGAGATTGTTTCGAGCTAGATCAAGTGACTGGAGACGATGAAGTGAGGTTACTGACAACGGAAAGGTACCGGAAAAAGTGTTGTGGTCAAGGAAGAGTGATTTAAGGTTAGTGAGAGTTGATAAGTTAGGTATGTTGCCGGAGAGGGAGTTGTTGCGTAGGGAAAGGACACGTAGCTGGTCGAGACGAGAGAGTGTGTCGTCGGCGAAGACGCCGGTTAGACCGGAGTTTTGGAGGACGAAACGAACGACACGACCTTGGACGCATTTGACACCTTGCCATTGACAGTAGTCGAAACGCTCGTTGAGATTGTAGAGGAGTTTGTTTCCGGTGTCGGCTTTTAGCTTGAATTTGAGAAGAGCGACGGCGTCGGAGGGGAGCTGGGTGGCTATTGGGTTTGTTGTGGTGGTGGTGGAGATGGTGGTTGGAAATGAGAGCGTGAAGAAGATGAAGAGAGCGAAGAAGCGGTGGCGGTGGCGGTGGTGGAGGTGGCGGAAGGGTTTAGGTAGGGCGCACATTGTTTGTTTGAGAAGTGGTGGAGTAGGGAAAAAGATAGTTGAGAAGTGAGTTGTCTCTTTTTGTTTGCTTCTTTTGTTTCTTGTTTCTTGATGTTGATAATAAAGTTTTCCATAATACAGGGGAAATGCAAATATGCATTATGCAATGCACAACACTGCAACAGGCATCAAGGTCAACAAAATGACAAGCCCGTTTGCATCAGAAAAAGTTTTAACATATTTTACGCTTTTATTATCTCAAATACAAACTTAAAAACATTACATTACACTAATAGGTCACGGGTGAAGAGACCAAATCCTACAATATGGGTGGTCTAATTATAGTAAAATACAAGTGGTTCTTAAAAGAACTAATAATGATTCATATGATTTTAGTCTATATATGTTTGGAAAATTACACATTTGATACTATTGTTGGGAATATCATAAATGATCTTAGAGTGGATGTTTGTTAGTTTTTTATTTAACTTAAATTAAATTAAGGTTTTTATTTTGTGATTTTGTTAGTGTTAACAAGTTCAATTCAAATAACATATTACATCATAACCATTTTATGTTTAATAGAAATTGTGTCTAATCTAACTTTTGTACATGATTCTGTTAGTTTTTGTTTCCTCTCACGTGCAATGAGAGGAGTAATTGTCTTTTCACATTTTTCCTACCATCTATAAAAAAGCCCAAAAATCGATCTCATTAAACTAGTCAAATCATGAGTGGAAGTTAGGTTACGGACAATTTCTTTTAAACATGAAATGTTTGGAACATATGTGTTAAAGTTTGACTAAATCTGTTAACACTAGTTACTAAACTCAGAGACGAAAGTTATAATTCACTCTAAATTTTAGTTTAAGATAATCATACTCCCTTGTAACAAATGAAAGAAAGAATCTAAAAATAGTTGTTAAAGTCATAACCTAGCTATATCTAAATTTATTTATAAACCGCTAACATTGAATGTCAGTCTCTCATTCAATATTACCAATTTTCTCCTCAACTCAATTTTACAACTTAGTTTTTATACTTAGTTAATTTTATACTTTTGATCTCCAACTCAACTTTGATATATTTAAAACTTTGACTCCTATTTTACTTTGATATATTTACGAATTTGATCCCATATTACATTGACATATTTACAAATTTGACTCTTCGGTTTTGACTTAGTCATCATTTTGACATATATCTCCGTCTTTTATTATGTAACGCATTACAACTTTTCATTGTGACATGTAATTTTTTTTCAACGCATATAACGAAGTTACATATGCGAGATCCGGTTATCGCAACGCGCGACCCAGCCTTTATATCTAGTTATATTATTATAGTACGTGTTCCCCAAGATCACGAGCTACAATATTAGCAGGAATGTCAAGTGTATTTGTGCGACAAGTAACTAATTAATCTCCATCTCCGTTACTAATAAAGAAGTAAATAATCTGACATTTGATATTTAATTATAATATTCGACATGATTTGGTTAGGGATGTCCTATGTGATATCCTTAAGCGAGTAGGAATTTCGGCTAAAAAGGAGGCTCCTGTGAACTTTTTGGCAGATCCGCTAGAGGGGAGATCTACTTTAAGGTCGGCTGATATTCTAGTGTTTGGTTGGATGGGGGGAACACGCTTGTGTGGACCTTACAGGAGTGTCTCCCTTGGTTGCGCTTAGGGACAATGGATTTTTTGCTCGACAGGCAGCGTCAAAGGCGGAATCATGCAAGATCGTCAAACACGAGAAAGCCTGCCTGGATAATCAACATGTTTTTATCCCATTAGCATTTGACACATTTGGCTTCCTAGCCACTAAGGCAGTGAACTTCTTGACCAGGGTTCAGCAAGTCATTCATAGCAATGTTTCGACACCTAAGGGCCAAGGTTTTGTCTTCAGTAGGCTAGGTTTTGCTATTCAAAAGGGAATGACGGCACAACTTGTTGTCCGTTTACCTGCCACTTTGTTGTATATTATTTGATGTTTAATATATTTGTAGTAAATAAAGTATGGGTAAATAAAAAAAATATTCGACTAAGCGTCACATATAAGTATGAAAACTCACACCAATCCTCACATTTAAATGAAAAATATCTATAATCATAATAAATTATAAAAAATAAATTTTATTATACTTAGAACTATAATCATGTTAATTGAATTTGATATTTGTATATTTAATTGAATTTGATATTTATATATTTTTTTGTCTTTTTCTGAATGATTGGAACTATAATTTTAACTGACGCTTAATATACTAGTATCTTATATAAACATTAAAATAATTATTTTATAATATGGTTTAAAAAATGTTAGTACTCTTCGATTTCAATGCATGGTGTTTGAAACATATCATTCAAATTTTAAAAACAAATCAGATATAGTTAAAAAATATTATATTATAATATTCTTTTTACATATTGTGTTAAGTTTTTAACCTATGTAATATACGGTGGTAAGTAACATAGTTTTTTATTGTGTAAAGATAACTCTCATTAATAAATAGGCTCAACTTTGGTGTTAAAGACCTTTCACACTTTATTTTTCACGTTCCAATCCATTTGACCATCATGTTTAATCTTACATCTTTTTCAATCGAAAGCAATCTGCTTTTTACTTGGTCAAAAGAGAAGAAACATGTTACATAGAAAAATAGAAAATAGTAAAAGGCAGATAGAGAAACAATATATATATGTTTTGATGTATAGTTTGAATAAGACACAAGACATCAAGTTTTTAGTGTTCTTAAACAAGCCGATATGATTCAAGAGCTCGACTTGTTCTAAACTCAACTTTTTTAAAACTTGAGTGTGACTTATGTGCACCTCATTTATTGTTTATTAAATATTTGTTATTTTAGTAATATAAATGTACATTTGTCGTGTGTGGTTATAATTTTATTTTTACATGGAACACACTTTATTGTATCTACGGTTTACTCTATAATATTGATGATATTCTTTCTAATTTTATAATGGAAAATACTCTGGGATTTCAGTACAAATCTAGAAGCATTCAGACATTTCATCTTCAAAAGTTAAGTGCAGAAATTAGTCAACTACTTAAAAGGTTTCAACTTCAAACGTTTCAAACTAAAATCTAATTGTTTAGAAACTACTTAAGGTTTCGGTTTCATATGTTTGGAATTTGAATACGTGTCCATAAATCACTTGAAACGTTTCAGCTCTCGAAAAGAAACAAAGTTTAAAAACCGGCCACTTAGAGGTTTCAATTTTAAAAGTTACTGTTTTACTAAATGATTATAAGTTGTTCAACCGAAAATTAAGGGCTAGTTAAAGTTAGTAATGGATATTAAAAACAATGAACAGATTTATTTGGACTGTCTATATATAAAATGAAACTGTTAATATACTTTGCTGGACACGACATTTGATATAGAAAATAGACTAATTTTATCTCATATCGATGGTAGAACTATTAGTCGGACAATTATACCATGGAACACAACGTGGTTTGTTTTACAAGACTTACGTAATTT
This sequence comes from Tagetes erecta, assembly GCA_030867185.1. Taxonomy (NCBI): domain Eukaryota; kingdom Viridiplantae; phylum Streptophyta; class Magnoliopsida; order Asterales; family Asteraceae; genus Tagetes; species Tagetes erecta. The sequence goes on from CM061487.1 coordinate 96,713,458, forward strand.
GTCTAAAAGACCTATGTCAAACACAAATATTCAACAATCCATAACGTCTTGCTTAAGTGCTCAAATTTAATTGAAGATACAGATGAGTACATAACTGAAGACACTAGTCTATAGTCTTTCATCTCGTTTAATAAAAAATCTAAAATAATTATAAATGATTTGTAAATATAGTGTACTACATGATTTTTTACAAATATTTATTATTATTGTAATAATTTAAAGAAAGAAAGAAAGAGCCAAACAAATAAAAGTTAACAGCATGTATGCATCACCTAAGAAGAAAGAAAGAAGTCAATGATTTAATTAATTAGTAGTTTGATGATTTGAAAAATGGGATTAAATTGATGGAGCTAGCTAGGTCAGGGTCAGGTCCTCCTTTATTCGAAGAAAGTATGTGTGTAATGGGCAGATATATAAGTGGCTTGTGGGAGCCATGCATTTTACTTTAATTTGTGAAAGCTAGCTAGCTGACACCACAACGTGATAATAACAACAAGCTAGTAACAACTACATCACATATATACTCAATACCAACATGGACTAATGCTTATTTTTATTATATGCATGGCCTTCAATTCAAAACTATATCATATTTAGAAATTATTATATCAAACAGTGAATACGTGCCAATGCAAGGAGGTTGGCGGCCATGCTCACTACGAAAAGCAAAACCTTAAAAGTAATTAAGGTTATATGTAACGCCTATAAAAATTTCGTATTTTAAATATTAGTTAAGATGCTCGACCTTATGGTCATAAAAAGTAGTTGGTATATATATATGACAATTATAATTCAAATATTGTCAAACGAGTAAGAAACGGATTAAATGGCTCTTAGAAATATGAAATGTTTAGACGAACAATTGTCATCGAATAATAATAAAATTATATTATATCTGAACTTTCTCCGTTTTTAACGAAACTTAGGTCAATGTGTAGAGAATGATAAGCTCGTCCTAGCGGTATTTTTATAATTTTATAGAAGGCTATATTTTAAAAGTTATACGAGAAAAACGAATGAAGCAGCTGAATTAATTAATTCTAATAATAAAAGTAACCAGGCTAGCTAGCATGTTAATTTTACATCTCACATCGATGCTGAAAGTATTTAAGCTGCTTGCTAATTGTTCTCTATATATGAAAGGCTTGGGTTAAAATTTATATATCAATTTCTTTTAACGGAAACGCTTTAGTTTAGAGAATCACGAGTATACAGTACTCTTATGGGTGTTGTTAGTAGTCGTTTTGGAGCATGAGTAAGGAGACTCTACGTCAAATTACCGTAGATAGTTTAAGAGGTATATTTTTATTTAAATTTATGTCTAGTTAATAGTTACATTTATTAGTATATATTTTGTGGGGCATAGGGTCAGGGTCGGGGTAGACATTGGGTAACTTGACCCTGGTCTAGACATCTGATCAACCGTGTCTAAACTAGATAGAGTTATCCATAGTTCACCACGACGATGACAAGCCAGTACCCACTCCTTACTTAATTAATAGCTAAGATTTGCCCTAATTATAAATAGGAACCAAACTTCATAGTTGTTATAGTGGCGCCAGTTAAGCCACATGTATAGATTCAAAGTGCACAAGGATCTTACTCAGAAATCTCAAAGGGTTAGAGAGTAAGAAGAAGTGTTGTCTAATGGCAATTATTCTGATTAAGGTGAATACATTTGTATTTTAAATGCTTTTACGAAATCTTTATTATTTCGAAACCAGCATGAAAAGTAGTTAATTTATTAATGCATGCTGGTAAAATACGAGACAGACACTTGGCACGTACGGTCTGATCAGAAATGGTATACACGTGTTTAGGCAGAACTCATACGGTGAGTTCTGTAACTAAGCGTGGCTGGTACAGTTTGTGTGCCCAAAGGAGTGAGATTCCCTAGGCACCAGAGTTATAATGAAATAACTCACAACCAGCAAACTGTTATCAGTGTGCAACATGGTGTGTATTTTATCCATGTTTCTAGTATGGTTAATCTAAATTAATGCTTTCATGCTTATAAATGATTTGGGTCTACAAATGATATTCACCAGCATTATCGCTGATGTTTTATTTTTAAAACCTTTTACAGGTAATGAATAAAAGAATGGAAATGCTAAGTGCCATGTTGTACATATGATGTTTTACATGTGCATGTTAGCTAATTAAGCACAAGATACATCAAAGAAGAATGGACGCATTCGATGAAGAAATCTTGTGGCTTTAAATAGCATAGTAATATGAAATTACTATGTTTTGTAAAATAACGGGTAGTTAAGCCCAATTATATGAAAACAATGTCAAATAACGGGTAGTTAAGCCCAGTTATATGAAAATGATGTTTGCAAACATTGTGAAATATTATGAAATGGACCAAGTTTTGAGAGAAATATTCCGCTGCATTTGAACTATGTGTTTTCAGAATAAAATAATTAAAGCAGATACCAATCGGGTCACACGCCTGGACATGCCAAACCCGAGGTGTGACATTATATATGTTCATTTCCACTAGACCGTAAAGTGAAAAAAATTGTTGTTAAAAAAGACAACATATATGATATAATAGTGTGTTAGAGATCCAATGCTCAAAGGATTTACATTTCAAGGATTTATCATTTGAACTCTCGTCGTCGGCCTTGTGGTCGGTTGTTTCCTATGCGCATATGTGATATAATAGTGTGCCGGAGATCCAATGTTCAAAGGATTTATCATTTCAAGGATTTATCATTTGAACCTTGCCCGGCCTTGTTGTCGCTTCCTATGCGCATATGTGATATTTACGATTTTAATCCCCGACATTGACTAATTATCATATACACGAGACCCGCCCGCGCGCTACATGGTTTTAGATCTAGTTTTTATAGATTAACAAAATATTAGTTTTAAAACCAAAATGGTGACCGAAGCAAAAACCAAAACAGAAAAACTAAACCGAATAGTTGAAAAGAAAGAAACCAAGATATCGATTTCTTATTTAATTTTACGTTAAAACCAACCTAAACCGACCCATATACACGTAAGTGTTAATAATTTTATAGTAGTGGGTGGAATGGGTTGAAGGACCATATAGTTTCACCAGTTTCATTATTAGCCAATTAAAAATGTTAACACATAAATACCCTCACCCTATCCATCATCTACCCTAAGTGATATGGGGGGAGGTTACATGTAATGTGGTTTTAAATAAGTACATATTTAATGTTTCAATGTTTAAAATATAAAATTATATTCGGCAATCAAATGTAATGTTGAAGAAAATTTCAAGTTTTCTAGTTAATGAGAGCGTAAATATCAAGCGTCATTCTTAAAATTTCAAAAAAAGTTTAAAGCACCTTTTTCATCCTTTATTCAAATCTTTACGAAAGAATTATTACAATATTATTATTATTATTAACATCTATATTACTGAAAAGTAGATTCAAATCGGAAATATATGTATAACATACGACTGAAGAATCGTAGTTGGATACATCATAATCAGATACATTATTAAATTAATTTCACGTTAAGATGATGTCACGATAAAATATTGTAATAAGTTAGATGTTTTATCTTATTTGATAACTTTTTAGTATATGATAACATGAGATCAGAAATTTATTATGATAGCGTTTGATAAAATAACAGAGCATGTTCGTCTTTTACAATATTATATAACATAAAATTATGAGTTGCATTCCACCATTTCGAAAAGTTACAGTTCTGTCACACTCACAGTATCACACTCACAGGATGTCACGTGACTAGATTTATTTTTTGTTTTCCTTACAAAACATTAGATGGTTTAATTTCATTTTTACTATAACCATATCTTCGAAACATTAAATAATTTATTTTGTATAAATAAATTATATAAACTGTTATCATTAAAAAAATATAGTTTTTGTGGGTGGAGCTTTTAAAGGACCAGAGATGCCCCTCTTTATTTCTTTTATTAACAGTGTAAGTTTTAGATTCGATAACTAAAAACTAATCTTATAGCTTAAAAAAATCGGCCTCCCTCCCCGGTATTTTTATATGAAATTTTTTTGGCCTCCTACATAAATAGTCATGTTTTTGCCATAACTATTAGTTATTAGTTATATATTAAAGTAATGTAATAATGGTTTTAGTTAGGGTAGTAATAAAGAAAAATATCAAGTTCAATATTTTAGAGTAAATTAGGTTTTAGATAGGGGAAATATAGGAGTGACATTTTTTATAAAATCATTTTGATTGTTTCTAACATATGAGTTATAATAACCACTCAAGTTTTAACATTGTTCTAGTGTTAGTGAATTTTTTGATGAAATGTATATTTTTTTAGTAGTAACAATACATCGATGTGCATATTAAACCTCATTTGTATTAACGTTACTTGTACAAACTTTAGTTACTTGCAAGTGAAGGAATAAAAGTTGTTTGTTGCCTTTCAAAACAAAAACTTATACAAACTTTAATGAAAAGAAGTAACCACGAGTGATACAATAAATTGGAGTAATTATAATAATTTTCAAATTCAAAGAAATAACATGTTTTTTAAATTTTTTTTTATATAAAATGGATGATGATTTTATTTACCATTTCTAGTAGACGCCTGAAGGCTCAATGTTTCACGTGATGAATGTTGACAAAAAGTTATAAAAAAAATAGAAAGGAAAAGATAGTGAGTTATATATGATGTTTATAAAAGGGCCCAAATATATATGACCCAGAAGTGTACCTTAAGTTAAGGTGACTACACCCACACCAATTTAGCATTTTTCACACACTATTTAGTCACTACCATCCAACTCTTTTTTTAAACGGCACTTTACACAACGAGCACCATAGTTGAGATGCAATGATTGAGTTTGAGGCCCTAATCTGTCATGTTTAGGGCTCTTAAGAACAACGCTTTTGGGACTTCGCCATAATGGAAGCTCACACAACTCTTTCTTTCAGAGTCAAGTTGGTCAGAGTTGAAGAGTACTAATCAACCAACTGTTCTAGGAAACCGTGATAAAAACATTTAACCATACCATATAAAAGCATTATGGTGATCGGATTCGAACCCAGGTTTCCCTAAGTTGAATCTTCATGGCATTGTCGTTGGACCAAAGTCCAATAGCAACCCTCTCTTTATTACATGGTGTACGTGTTATATACACACACTCTTCTCTCTACACGGGTGTGTAATATTCACACATCCGCCCCTCTCTATGTATATGTAGAGAAAGGTGTCTGTATAATTAACCCACCCCCTATTATATTAACGACTTTTTGTTTTTGTAACGTTGATTCCTAATTTTCTTCTATTCAGTTACTCTTCGAACCACAGAAGGTGTCATTTCCACGTACAATGTTTGTTTCTTAACTCTATATCATCATGAAAATTATATATATATATATATATATATATATACATCTGTATATAAATTCTCATAAAACATGTAAGACTACGCAATGTGAGGATGATAATGACAGATAAAATTATAAAAGTGCAAAAAAATGTTGTCATGTGAGTGATGACTAAGATGCATTGTAAATGTGATAGTGATTAGAATAAGTGTTATAAAAGAGCGCGTTATCATGATTAGGAAATTTATGTACTATGTGGTAATATTTAAAAAATATATATACTACATCAAATCACACATGCATGTTTTTTACACCACAAGACCTAACGCCACACCATCATATCATATCATATCACCCTCTCAACCTTCACTTGTGTTTAGTGTTTCCGGTCACACCTACCGATATGGCAGCACTATGGCGCCGTACATCATTGTAAGTAAAGTGATGCAACATACAAACTCTGATAAGTGATAAGTAATGATCAATATTGTTGTAAATGTATTACATCACTTTTATACACTAACGTAAACAGGATTTTATTTTAATAATATTCAAATGCACAATTTGTGCACGATTATGCATTATATTTGTAAACTCTTCTTCTAGAAGATGGTATGTTTGTTTATCAAATATTCCTTTCCTATATATATAATTTTAGTTAAATATATGATTTGTATGTATAGACTTATAAATATAAACGTTGTATGAAAGAATTGAATTAAAAAAAGAATGAAAGTGATGTTAGGATTGTAATTAGTTAAGCAGTCTTGCTTAAAAACGTTGCCAAACGGCTCTCTCCCAACCACCCTTTGCCTGCCGTCACCCATTATTTTACAATCAACCATCTACACACTCAACACTTGCATGCGTCTAATCAAATGGACCAACTACCTTTTACTTATCTATCAAATCTTGGACCGGCTAAATACAACAATTATGTTTGCGTTTTTTAGAATTAACAAAAAATTGAATGGAGTTAGTGTTCGAGACCATTTCTGTTAGAAAATAAAAACACAGGGACCAAAACTGTTAAGGTAGGACTGAAACTGTTAATGATATTAAAATACAGGGACCAAACTGCAGTTTACTTGAAATATAATCTATAAAAATGATTTGTACATGTGACATATGGGTTTATATTGATTGTGAAAGTCAACATATATGAAGTAAATTAAGATTAGGTGCCCAAACACAGCAGCAGCTACCATCTCACTGTCATCTGTTGGTGCCACTTTAATGTCATTACCAATTTCTTTTCCCTCTTAGTTTTATTAAAATATTTTTATAAAAATAAGTAAGATGCACCACTTTTTTTTAATATTCATGTTATTCCTTCTTTAAAATCATCCCTTACATCCAACAAATTATTCACATAACCCCACAATGAAGAACACAATTACTAATGGCAACACAAAGCTCATTCTTCTGCATCCCTACATCCAGAAACAAGCCAACCCGAACCGCCTTTGGCTCATCGCTCTCGTGTCTGTGTTTGCGGTTGCATCACTTTTGACACTCGTCTACACCCGTGAATCGTTTCACATAACAACGACCTCTGCCACTGCAACGCACATCACTAACACCATCAACAACAGCCAAGAAACACTGCCTAAATCAGTGATGAAAGCTCTTGTTCACTATGCAGCCAATGCCAACAGCACCAATCACATGTCACAAACCGATATTAAGCAAATCTTGGATGTCCTCAAACAATGCATATCCCCTTGCAACTTCCTTGTATTCGGGCTCACGCCAGAAACTCTCCTTTGGAACGCGTTGAACCACTATGGTCGAACGGTTTTCATAGATGAAAACAGGTACTATGCTGCTTACATGGAGGAAAAGTACCCGGAAATAGAAGCGTATGACGTCCAATACACAACCAAGATCAGTGAACTTAAGGAGCTTGTGACTTCTGTTAGAGAACAGTCACAAAATGAGTGCAGGCCTGTGCAAAATCTGTTATTCTCCGATTGCAAGATTGGGTTAAACGATCTTCCTAACCAGTTATATGAACTGAGCTGGGATGTGATTCTGGTGGACGGTCCACGCGGGTATTGGCCGGAGGGTCCAGGGAGCATATCAGCAATATTTACTGCTGGCGTGCTCGCCAGGAGCAAAAAAGGTGGGAACCATAAAACACATGTGTTTGTGCATAACTATAACAGGGAAGTGGAAAGGGTGTCTAGTGAAGAGTTTTTGTGTCAAGAGAATTTGGTCAAGTCTTCTAAGGATTTGATTGCTCATTTTGTGGTGGAGAGAGTGATGGATGAGCAAAGCAAAAAACAATTTTGCCAAAACCACCCGACAACAACGTCTTCATAGGCCACCGATCACCACTACTGTGTATCGTTAGTCATGTTGAATATGTTCTCAAGCGCGCATAATCCATCGAACCAATGGTTCATTTGTAGAGGGCTCCATAGAATGTGGGTTGACCCTTTGTAACTAAGTCCATGTTTAATCAAAAAGTTTTTGTTGTAGTATGGAGACATTATATGCAAGCCTTTCTGTCATTTACAATAAAATTTAACATCAGAAGTATGATATAAGAGCCTTTTATCTTTGGTTTATGAGCATTTCATATTTTTGAATGATGACGAATGCGTATGTACAACAAAACTACAAATAGTTATCTTAATTCATGATATAGTAGTATGCAAAAGGTAGCATATAAAGCACCTGTTAGGGCTTTGAAAGCACACGAGACCCTGTACGTTTGAAGATATGCCTTCGGATCAATTGTTCTTGACATAAAGAGGCCTTGAAACCCAAGTTTCATAGCTGATCAACTGTATCAGAAATGAGCTCGGAGATTAGTACAGATTGTGCATTAAAATCATTGTTTTAGACGATGCATTTGTAGTGGAGATAGACTAAAACCCTCAACCACTTCTGAATGAACTAAACACCATAACACCGCTAGGCTACAAGCCCTCTGCGTCTAGTACGTAAGTGAAGATCTGAAACTAGTGAGCATAGTGAAAACAAAACCTTGTATCTTCACATCTAAACAGTACGTGTTTCCACTTAAAATCATGAGTGATGGCATACAACCGTGTTTTAATCTCAAAGGTCATTTATCTTATGCTTGAGTTTTGGTGCAGTCATGTTTACATTGAAACTAAACAGAACATATAGGCTATAGCTACTGTTGCTTCCAAGATTTTGGGAGCAACTAATGTTATTGAATATAGGGTATTTGGTGAGACAAACAGTGTAAGTAATTGAGTGAATAATTGACTACAAAGAGAATAATTCTTGATTTAGAATGGAATGAATGTTGGTGTTTGTACAAGACAAATATTTATATACACTTCTAGAACATTCTTTTATCCATACGATAATGGTATCTTTCTAACTATACTTTAACCCCTTGGCCCATTAGGTGTTTCTTCTACAACGGTTATATCTTCTGGCGTCCCGGACGAGAAACAAATAAAATGTCAAGGTACTCAAAATCCTCGGGCCTCTGGTGAAGCCCGGGAGATGTTTATCCCCGGCCGTTATTATATCCCGGTTCCGGGCATCCGCAGGTATGGGGTCCGGTTCGAGGCTTGCTATGTCCTAGGCAATGATGCCCTAACCTCTTCATGTCCCCCTAGTTCTTTTGCTCTTTTTCTAGGAGTATAAGGACTATTCGGGAAGCGTGCATCTTTCCCCTTTCTGTCAGGACACGTGGTTGGCTATACTCTTTCCTGACTCTTCGTTTTCTTCCCCAACGGTTTATTTTTCCTTTATATATCTTCTATTCCTCTTCTCGTTTCTTTTTCTTCCTCCTTCTTCCTTCTTCTCGCCTATCTTTTTCACAGGTGAGTCTTCTTTGTACATTTGTTTAATTTTCTCTGTTGAACCCTCTTTATACTTTTCCCCTATGGCCGACCGTCACAACCTTGCTGTCATCCGTTCTTCCCTTTCTTCTGGTGCCATGCTTTCTTTCTGTAATTATTACGGTTTGATGGACCTTCACCCTGTTCTTCCTGGCCCAGACGATTCTGCGATTCCTCCTCCTGGTATGGTTACTATTTACCAGGATCATTTTGATTTTGCTTGCTGTCGATACCCGCTTTCTCCCTTTTTAATAGAGCTGTTGCTTTATTACGGCGTTCATTTTTATCAGGTCAACCCTTTAGGTCTCTGTCGTCCGACCCATTTTGAGATAGCCTGTCGAGGTTTGGGCGGGGTGCCGACTGTGAGTTTATTTCGTTGTTTTTATCGTTTGGATAAATCCGGGGATTGGTTCACTTTCTCCAAGCGTCGTAAGCCAAATCCCTTCTGTGCCTTGGACATTCCTGATTCCCGTAAGGGATGGAAGAAGAAATTCTTTTATGTTTCTGAGGACTTTGCCGCTCTTCCCCGGGGTTCATTGGGCATGACGGTAAAAGACCCGGTGCCGGCCGAAGGATCTTATGACGCTCATCTTTTTAATCTTTTGAAAGAGAATCCTACCCCGATCGTTGTCTATCCCGAACCTTTATTGGTTTTAGCCGGTCTCAGCACCATTCGCGAGAGTCCTCGCACCCGTCCTGCTGTTTTTAAAGACGGTGTCGGTGAGTAGTGGTTTTGAGTCGGTCTGTTTCTTTTGGCTTTGCTTTGGGTTGTGGCCTTTGCTAATGTATTACGTTTGCCTTTTCTTTTTGTTTTCTTTTGCAGAGATGGATTTGTTTTCGCTACTGGAAGGAGATTCGGCGAAGTTTGACTGGGTGGAACTCCCTATTGACGTGGACGGGAATCCCTCTGTTCCCATTAATCCTAGGCAGGCCGGTGCCCCTGTGGACCCACCTCGAGATCCGGTCGTGGGGGATAATCCCCCTCCGGCCTTAGAGGGTGTGGACGTTTCTTCCTTTCCGATTCCTCCGGTGCATTCTCCAATAAACCAAGGGTCTACTGGCCATTTTTCTTATTCTGCCGGTAAGAGGCCCGCCTCAGAGGATGCCGGTCCTCTGCCTTCCAAGGTACGTCGTCTGAACGTACGTTTTGGGGTTTCCCGGGCTAGCGGAGCCGGGGCCTCTGCTCTCAAAGCAGTTCCTTTTCAATCCATCCCTGTCGATTCTGACGATCTTTCTCCCCATGATTCTTTTGACCTGGATCATGTTGGATTTTCCGGGACGAATGTTATTACTTCTCCGGGTGAGAAACCGGTCGATTCCTCTGTTAACACGGGCAAGGATCAAGGGCCAATCCTGGCTCAAGATTCGGAGCCGTTCGTCCCTTCTTGGCGTCTTGTGAAGGGTTCCACCTTCGATGATCCTGTGGCTGTGGATGAGTTTCTTCTGAGGGGCCGACCTCCCGGTGAAAGGCAGAGATTGAGAAAGGTACCTGGGTCCGAGCTCTGTGAGGGTTTTGGGTACCACTTGGTTCAAAATTTTTCTCATGGGGTGGAGGCTTACAGCCGGTTGAAGTGGCTGGAAGAGAAATACATTCAGGTGTCGGAGGAGAGGGATTAGCTTCAGGCTCGGTTGGATGACCAGGATACCTGGGTTTCCTCCAAGATGGCTCCCTTGGAGAAGGACTTAGAGTCATCTCGTCAGGCAGTTGGGTTGATGGAGGAGCGGTTGAAATCTCAGGAGGTGCGTCATTCGGATGAGATTACCGCCCATCAGGTTGAACTTGATTCTCATCGAGTTCTCTTGGAAAGGGCTGAGGTCTTTTGTCTTCTTCTCTTGTATTTCTGTTTTCGCATCTTCTTTCCGGGCTAAACTGTGAGTTTGTTTATTTTTCAGGAGCATGCCCGGGAGCTGGAGAGGAAAGTTGCAGAGGCTGAAGCCCGGGCCACACTTTTGACCCGGGAGAAAGAGGATCATATCCGGGCGGTCGAGGGATACGAGGCTCGTTTGAAAGCTCTGGCCGACAATGAGAAGAAGAACGAGGAACGGGTGTCTTCCCTGAAGTCTGAGAAATAATGGCTCCTAGTTGAAGGCTTCCGTTCTTTATACTCGGCCATTTTGAGGAGCCCGGGATTTGTTTCTTTAGTGGGTAATGTGAACATGGCGGCTATGGCTGTGGGTTTTAACAAGGGGTTGGCTGCCGGAGCTGCTTACGCAAAGAAAAACGTCCCTATTGAGTCTCATCCTGAGTTTGATCCGGACGCCCGTCAGGCCTTGAAAGATAGGGCTGAGACTCTTCAATCCTCCGACCATCAGCTGATCTCTCAGCTCGCCGAGTGTTCCGACAAGTCTGTTGAAGAGATTTCCGGCCTTATCGCCCGATATAATGCCTCTAGTTCTTGATGACATTAGTTTGACAGTTTCCCCGGCTTGTGGGGCTTTTTGATATTTGAAACATGTCTTTAACATTTGTGCCCGATATTGTGCGGGTCTTATATTTTTTTTTGGGGACGTTTTTATGTCCCGGCCGAGGTTTCTGGTCCTTCGTGTTCCTTCCCCCCCCCCCTTTTTTTTTTGCGGGGGGCTTTTTGTGATATGGAAGGTACTTGCCCTGTTTGCAAGGGTCTTAAATATTTTAGGTGTTTGTTCCTTGCTAGCGTATTACAATGGGAGACTGTCTTGTCTCTCGGGGTTTTTGTTCCCGTTTTTAAGTACTTAGGGTTTTTTGTTCCCTTTTTAAGTACTTAGGGTTTTTTGTTCCCTTTTTGTCGACAATGAATCACAGATAGAAATGTTTTTTGATTGATAAGTTACACGTGATAGTTTTTGATACGTGCTGGCCCGGCCTCTCGGGCCTTTAGACAATGAAAAGAAGGTTTACATATAATATCTTTTGAGATGGACCGCGTTCCAGGTCCTTGGAAGCACCGTTCCATCCATTCTTTCCAACGTATATGCACCGGTTTTAGATGCCTCCGTGACCCGGTAAGGTCCCTCCCATCGGGGACCCATCTTGCCCTGACTTTCCGCCTTGCTGGCTTCGTTGCTTCTTAGTACCAGCTGTCCCGGCTGAAATACGACTTCCTTGACTCGAGTATTGTAGTATTTTTCCATGATTTTCTTATAGCTTGCTTCTCTTATGGCGGCTATCTCTCTCCTTTCTTCCAATAAGTTGAGATTGGTTCGAAGGTCTGCTTCTGCGTTCTCAGTGGGAATGGTCCTTAGAGTTTTTGACCCTATTTCCACTGGGATCATGGACTCCGTGCCGTAGACCAGACTGAACGGTGTTTCTCCATGACTGGTCTTATGCATTGTCCTGTGTGCCCACAAGACATGGGGTAGCTCCTCCGCCCATGAACCTTTCTCTCTTCCTAGTCTGGTTTTTATCCCTTCTACCAGGCTTCTGTTTGCTCGTTCTACCTGACCGTTGGCTTGTGGGTGGGCTACTGAAGCGAACACTTGTTTTATTTGTAACTTGTCACACCAGGCCTTGAATGGATTTTCTGCGAATTGTTTGCCGTTATCGCTGACTATTATCCCGGGAATTCCGAAACGGCACACAATATTCTCCCATGCAAACTTTTTGATTTGTTGGCCGGTTATCGTGGCTAGTGGTTTTGCCTCGATCCATTTGCTGAAGTAATCAATGGCTACCAAGAGGAACTTTACCTTGCCGATGGATTCCGGAAAAGGACCCACGATGTCGATTCCCCATTTATAGAAAGGCCATGGTGACGACACTGGGATGAGGAGGTGGGCCGGCTTTCGACTGACGGGGGCCTGTCGTTGGCAGGAGTCACATTTTTGGATCACCTCCGCCGCAGTTTGGTACATGGCCGGCCAGTAGTATCCCGCGTTCATTGCTTTTCTGGTGATCGATTTTGGACCGGCATGGGACCCGCAGATGCCTTCGTGTATCTCCCGGACTACGTACGTCCCTTCTTCTTGGTCCACGCACTTCATGGATGGTCCGAGGAACGATTTTCTGTACAACTCTCCATTGATTATTTCGTAGTATGCCGCCCTCTGTTTCAGGGCATGCGCTTCATCTTTTCTACTTGGGGATTCGCCGGTGGTCAGGTATTTGATGATTGGGGCCATCCATGTCGCTGGTTCCTTAGTTGCTGAGTTTACTTCTTTTGACCCTGTGGATGGCTCGTTCAACACCTCTACCCTGATTTCTTTGGCCAGGTGGCTGAAGGCTACGGAGGCTAGCTTGCTTAAGGCATCTGCCTTTTTGTTTTGTCCCCTGGGGATGTGTTTGACTTGGAAGTGTTTGAATTGTTTGGTCATGGCCCCGACCAGCTCTAAATAAGCCTTCATAGACGATTCCTTTGCCTCGTAAACTTGGTTTATTTGGTTTGCCACTAACAGTGAGTCCACGTATGCTTCCACGGCTTGAGCTTTCATTTGCTTCGCAATCCTTAGTCCGGCGATAAGCGCCTCATATTCAGACTCATTGTTTGACGTTCGGAAGTTTAGGCGTAGGGCGTGGGTTATTTCTGCCCCTTCCGGGCTTATTAAAACCAGGCCTATCCCGCTTCCCTCGCTATTTGATGCTCCATCTGTGTATAACTTCCATTCTTTCAAATCTGGTTTCGGACTCTTTTTTTCTTCCGGAATCGGTGGTTGGCCTGGGGGAGCTTCCTCCCCGTCTTTGCTTATCTCTGTCAGGAAGTCTGCAATGATTTGTCCTTTAATCGCAGTCCGGGGCTTATATGTTATCCTGTATGTCCCCAGCTCTATTGCCCACTTGGCTAACCTTCCCGACACCTCCGGTTTTTTGAGGACCTGTTGCAGTGGTTGTTCGGTAACGACCTGGATAGGATGGTCGTCGAAATACCTCCTCAGTCTTCGGGACGCGTAGATAAGAGCTAAAGCGAGTCTTTCTATTGCCGGGTATCGCGTCTCTTCGTCTTTCAGGATTCTGCTGATGAAGTACACGGGCATTTGTGCACTTCCCCGGTCAGCCATGAGGGCCGCGCTTATAGCGTGAGTTGTTGTGGCTAGATACAGGGTTAATGTTTCTCCTTTCTCCGGGCTAGTGAGTGTTGGGAGGGTGCATAAATGTTTCTTCATCTCTTGGAACGCTTCTTCGGCTTCGGCTGTCCATATGAAGTCATTTTTTCGAATGCAATTCTTCATGGTGTTGATGAATTGGTATGATTTATCCATCATTCGGGATAAAAAGCGGTTGAGGGAGACTAGTCTTCCATTTAGGCGTTGCACCTCTTTTCGTGTTTTTGGGGAGGCCATCTGTATTACTGCTTCAACCTTGTCCGGGTTTGGTCGTATCCCGGACTTGGTTACCATGACTCCCAGAAATTTCCCTTCCTCTACCCCGAAGGTACATTTCTTCGGGTTCAGCTTCATGTTAGCCTGTGCCAGGGTCTTGAAAGTTGTGCTTATGTCCTCCAGCATTGACTCCTCCTTTTTGCTTTTTATTACCAAGTCGTCTACGTAGACTTCGATGCTCTTCCCGGCTTGTTTTATGAAAATGTCATCCATCAGATGTTGATATGTAGCACCGGCGTTCTTAAGGCCGAACGGCATTTTAGTGTAGCAGAATGTTCCGGCATCAGTATGGAACGCTGTTTTTTCCTCGTCTTCTTTTGCCATCTTGATCTGATGGTATCCCTTGTAGGCGTCCAGGAAACACCTTAAAGGGAAACCGGCCAGGGCGTCGATCTTCTTGTCGATCTCTGGTAGAGGGTAGCTGTCCTTAGGGCATGCTTCATTGATGTTTTTGAAATCTACACACATCCTCCATGTGTCATCTGACTTCTTTACCATGACCGGGTTTGCGATCCAAGTGGGGTATTTAGCTTCTCGTACGATTCCTGCCTGTACCAACTTGGCTACCTCTTCACATACTGCTCGGCTTTTTTCTGGTCCCATGCTTCTTTTATTTTGCTTGACCGGGCGACTGAACGGTATTACTTCGAGTCTATGCTCGGCTAGGCGTCTGGGGACTCCGGTCATGTCACTAGGCTGCCAGGCGAATACTTTGACATTTTCCAAGAATATCTCTTTCAACTTTGCTTTTGTATCTGCTGACAATTTCCGTCCTACCCCTACTGTCTGTTCTGGAAATCGAGGGTTGATTATCCATTTTTCAACTACCGGGTCCGGGTCTTCCACGAGCTCCGGTCGTTTGGCCAGGATTGATGCGACCAACAACTCGGAAGATGACCGGACCGTGGCTATGCCCCTCGGGGTGGGAAATTTTATGACCCCGTGAGTCGTGGATACGACCGCCCGGAGGGCCTTGATGTCCGGCCTCCCGATGATCACGTTATATGCCGAGCGTGCTCTGACCACTGCAAATGTCATGTTGATGGTGATTCGTCGCTGGCTCTCTCCTACTACGACCGGTAGTGTGATTTTTCCCAAGGGGTAAACTACTTCTCCGGAAAAACTGACAAGTGAATATGTCCCCTCTTGCATCTTTGCCCTGATTTCCGGGTCCAGCTGTTTGAAACAATGTTCGTACATAACCTCAGAGCCACTTCCGCCGTCCAGATGGACCCGTCTTACCGCGTGTCCGTCGATCCCCACGGTAATGGTCACTGGGTTTTCCTGGGACTCCCACTCTTCTAGAGGCTCAAAGGTAATAGGGGCGTTTCACCCTTTCTCTTTCGAGATGCCATTATCGTGCCATTTCCCACCTGATCCACCATGTTTACCGTGGGTCGGCGGATTTCTGCCTGCTCCGTTTCTTCGCCTTGTTCGTAACCCTTCTTTTTGATCTCCCGGACCAGGTGTGCAAGTTTTCCTGACTTTACTGCTGATTCGACTGTCGCTTCAGGATGATGCAGTCGTCTGTGTCATGCCCCTTTTCCCTATGAAAGTCACAGTATTGACGTGAGTTTTTGTTGACGTTCTTTAGCGGTGTGGGTGTGGTAAACATGTTGTTTTTTCTTTCCAGTGCGTAGACCTCAGCGGGGGTTTTTAAGAGTGGGGTAAATGTTTCTTTCGTGATCCACGGCCTTCTTTCTCCGCCACCCTCCGCCTTATATGGGGAAAAAGTCCTTTTTCTATTGTCCCGCTCGTTTCGTTGTCGATTTGTTTGCGGACCCTCTTTCTTTTCGTCCTTCCGCACGTGTTTGTTTCTTCGACCTTCCATTTCTTTCATCTGATCTTCCGCTTCCTTTCTCCTATGATATGCTCTGGCTCGATCCATTACTTCATCTAGTGTCTTCGGGAACCGGGCGTTTAGCTTTCCGCACAGCTGGTTATGCCTTAGACCATAGATGAAGCTCGTTACCTTCATGACTTCCGGCACATCCGGTATATTCATGCTTTCTCTGTTGAACCGCTCGATATACTCAGGGATGGTCTCGCCGTCATTTCTTCTTATCTGTAATACCTCCCCCGGATTTTTTAACGCCTTTCTTTGTTGATGAAATGCCCTTAGGAAACGGTCCTTGAACTGTATGAAGTCATCTATTTCTCCGGCCGGAAGGCCGTCAAACCATACTCTCGCCGGGCCGGTGAATGTCTGGGCGAACATATGGCACCAGATCGGGAGCGCCCAACGCTCCACCTGCGCTGCGCCTTTGAACGCGTGTATGTGGTCGTCCGGGTCCCCGGAACCACTGTACTTGCCTATTCCATTTGACATTTTTAGCTTTGTCGGGAACTGAAAGTTGGCAATGCGTCTGGTGAACTTTGACTCGGTCGCCAAATTCTCTGGTACATAAGGTTTTGAGAGATCGTCTTCGGAAGTTCCGGCACTCAGGATAGTGTTTGCCTGCGGATTCACCGGGACTCCAGCCGAGGCTGGGGTTTGTAGTGGCTGGACGGGAGAGAAAACGTATTGCATTCCTGGTGATACTCCGGGAGGGAACTGCGGGAATTGTGTGTGGAAAGGGTGAGGAACGAACATCGGTGGTTGAAAGTGTGGCCCTTGGGACGGGGCGAACGTTGTCGGGTTGGTGACCGGCACGTTGACAGCTGCCGGTGCTGGTATATTTGAGGTGCCCGGGGTGGTTTGGTCGAATGTTAGCTTTTGTTTGACTTCGTTTAGTCGCTCGATCTTCTCCAACTCGGCGAGTTGCGTCAAGATGGCAGCCTTATTCTGTTTCACGAAGTCCGCCGTTATTTCTCCGTTTTTTCGCGCAACCCCACGCGGCTCCTCTTCGTCTGAGTCCGTGTATATTACGGCTCCTTCCTGGGTCATGGATGACAAATACGCATTTGGTCCCGGAGGGACACTAGCCGGTTGATTGTCTGTATTTCCTCCCGGGGGTTCAGGAGGTTGCTGGTTGGTTCCCTCCAGGGCCTCTGGCTGGGTTGATGACTGACTCATCTCACCGGTCGTTCGGGTGGGGGTCTGACTGCCTTGCCTTTTGACAAAAAAGATCAGAGATGGGTCCCACGGATGGCGCCACTTGTTGCTTCCAAGATTTTGGGAGCAATCAATGTTATTGAATATAGGGTATTTGGTGAGACAAACAGTGTAAGTAAATGAGTGAATAATTGACTACAAAGAGAATAATTCTTGATTTAGAATGGAATGAATGTTGGTGTTTGTACAAGACAAATATTTATATACACTTCTAGAACATTCTTTTATCCATACGATAATGGTATCTTTCTAACTATACTTTAACCCCTTGGCCCATTAGGTGTTTCTTCTACAACGGTTATATCTTCTGGCGTCCCGGACGAGAAACAAATAAAATGTCAAGGTACTCAAAATCCTCGGGCCTCTGGTGAAGCCCGGGAGATGTTTATCCCCGGCCGTTATTATATCCCGGTTCCGGGCATCCGCAGGTATGGGGTCCGGTTCGAGGCTTGCTATGTCCTAGGCAATGATGCCCTAACCTCTTCAGCTACCATGAACATTGAACAACATGGCAATGTAGAACTTACAGAGGTAAAAACCTGATTTGAAAGCGTGCAGGTTTCAGTAGAGTGTGTAGATGATTGGCAAAAAATTGAAGAAATAATAATGGGCGATATTTTCATATGATACATTGATTTGCAGTGTGATGTTAAAAAAATAACAAACAATATATCCAAGTTACCTTGCAGGTATCGAATGAAGGTTAGAAGGAGGAGGTGGCGATGATGAATACAGTGAAAGCAACCGCGTCCATGATATGCGGTTTGGTTCGGTTTGGTTCGGTTCGGTTCAGTTCGCACTCCAAAATAATTCCAAACCTATTTTTGTTATAACTGTCCTTCGTTAAAAACATTTAACATTGCTAAGTTTTTTTTAATTACAAACTGAAGTTTTGACATTTTATCAAGAGAAGGATACGAATTGATTTATATAAAACTTACCTTAAAGTGATGTTAAACCTTTCACATAAATACTCAAATCTATCACATAAAAATCTATGAGTAGCATAAATACACGCTAATAAAATTATTTCAATAAATTCAACTTAGTTAAATTTTTTAATAATAAATGATAGTGTAGTCATGTTAGATGCTCTTAACAGAAACATCCAGCAAGTTAAGACGACCAACATATTAGTAGAAATGACATATCACACGAACCTTGCATGTAATTCACTCAACTAAATTAATTCAAGTGAATCAATCTAGGTTTGTTGAACCAAGTCGATTTTAAAACAAGTTTATCCAAGTAAGTTAAAGTTAACTGTATGGTATTTTAATTATAATCATCAAGTTTGACTGTTAAATAGAAAAGTCAAAACTTTCCAGAAACACATAGGTTAAAGAGGTCTTAATTCAACTCTAACAAGAGTTAAAAATGAAAATTTGCCTTAAAAGATTACGTACGTGTTATATGAAAATTCAGTTGTAGCACGTTAATGATAAGGACCAACCTATCCACACACCAGGCCCATATTCCACACACCCCCTTAGCGCTGAGCTAAGGCCTTAATGCAGCATATGCCATTCCTGAAACACCATATGCTGCGCATAGACCTTAGCGCAGCATATGGCTTCTTTTCCCAACCCATTCGACTTTTTGTCTTGTTTTTTTATACATAACCAGCACGTTTTTTTTAAAATATGGAGAAGAAGATGGGTAAATGTTGATTCTTAACACCTGCAACTTTAGTTAGCAAAATGGAGAAGAAGAAGATGAGGTAAATGTTGCTAATCAACGACCAGTTTCTCGGACCGTGTTTTTCAACAAGTTGTTGAAGCATTTCATCTTCTTCGGGGCTCCTTGGACCTTTTATCCGATCCATATCCTTCTTCAAATTATCAGTTTAGATTCATAGGATACGAACAAATATATCAAAAGTTGCAAAAATTTATTTAATTTTATGAATTGAAATTGGTTGAAACGGAAATGAGATAAAGTGAAGTTGAAACGTGAATGGTGATGACGTAGGTCATATAACCACTTGGTTGGGCAGCCGGAAGCCAGAAGCCAGGAGCCAGAAGCCTGGTACGTGAACAGTAGCGCTACAGTAACCTGACACTTATTCCCACAACAAAGATTCAAACATATCTTGCAATATCTTCAAAAGATATCCTTGGTAAAGCAAAGCTGAATGCAAGCAAGACCCTTTACACGAAAATAGCTAAAAACATAAACTACTATTCACACCTGAGGTGCTGCAGGCTGCCAAGAATGGAAGGTGCACTGGCCGAGGGGCAGCCTCGAGCCAGGAGCTCCTGAACCTTTCAGATTTGGATCAGATTTGCTTGGGCAATACACAAAGACTTGTGTATATATATTGCTGCAATCTGAAGCAAAACTCAACTCATTCAACACTTGGCTCTTGCACTCCACTCTAAAAACACACACACACTCTCACCCTTCTTTTCTCTTAACTTTACTTTACACTTCTCTAATCTTAAACATTTATAGTCATAACCGAACTTAACCCTGAACTTAGACATATCGTTAGTACCATCCTCTCCATAATCTTGTTGTAGCAACAAGTGGCGCCCACCGTGGGGCAGCGCTGCTTAGAACAGATCCTCACTAGATCTCAACGCTGTTCCTAAGTACTTTTCTTCATGGCTGAGGATAACGATCCCCTGGGTTCAGGTCGTCTCCAGCGTTTCATGTGTCAGCTTCCAGCCATACTTCCTCTGAAATGGCTGGACAAAACACTCCGACAACGGACGGACTTCAGGTCGAACCGTCACTTCAAGACTTGCAAACTTTTCACACTCCGTCTCCTTCGCGAATGGGTTTGTCGTCACCAAGAGACGATTTGCTTTTCCCTGTGGAAAAAATAGATCTAACCCCTGAAGGAGTGAGGAGACATTTTTTGCAACTTAGGGAGTTGATGAATGGGTACGTTAGTGAAGAACGAGCAAAAGGGGTAAAGGTTAGACTTGCGTATGGTGATGAGCCAGAGATAACTCTCACTCCACCACCACCACCTTTTGATTCAACAACCTCCCCCTCCACGTCTCGTTGGACTCCAAGAGAAGCTCGCAGCAGACCGGTTGAAAGGGTGAACCAGGAGACCTCACCAGCCTTAGCTCCAAGAAACTTAGAGCTCACTATGGACCAAATGTTCCATCAACCTTCGATGTCACCTCCTACAGCCACATCTTTTGAAGAGGCTCTGAGGTCACTACCCTTGCTCCAAAGTGTGGTCTCTCCCATACCCGTCCCAACAAGCTGCTCAAGTCCTTCACCATTCACACCTCAAGGATTTGCATATCCTAACTACATGCATCCCCAGATGGCAGCCTTCATGATGGCTCAGGCTGCTCAACAGTGGGGAGGAGCTTATCCATGGATGTTTCCACCTACCAGCTCCCCCCTAACGGCCCCTCAGGCCTCAAATGTTCCCATCACTGGTCAACCCACTCCTAACCCTCCTGTGACCACGCAGCAAGTATCACCTCCGGTGGTCACACACGAGGCAGGAACTTCCAGACAAACGACACCAAGCGAGCCCTCGAAGCCTTATAGGTCGAGCTCCTTGTCCTGTTTTTCGGAAGAAATTGCTAATTTCGAGTTCCAAGCCAAGATCAAGATGCCATCAAACGTGAAAACATACGATGGGACAGAAGATCCAGAGGACCACCTCCAAGTGTTCACCGGAGCAGCCTCCGTAGAACGTTGGACTAATGCAGAATGTTGTCACATGTTTATGCAAACACTTGTTGGATCTGCACGACTTTGGTTTAGTAGCCTCCCAGCGGGGAGCATACACTCTTTTGATGACTTGCACAGAAGCTTCTTGACGAACTTCACACAGCAAAGAAGGTACACCAAAGATGCAGCGGTGCTTTATCAGATCCAACAAAGAGACAACGAAGATCTGAGAAGCTTCATGGAAAGGTACAAAAAAGAGGGGCTGAGCTACAATGGAGCCACGGAAAAAATGCGTGTTTCCGGCTTCATGAACGCCATAAGGCCTAAAAAGCTCCTTAGAAACCTCCATGAAAACATCCCTCAAACAATGAAAGAGACCTTTGAGCGTGCTGAAGCCTACCTCCGGGGCGAGGAGGCACTTGACAATAGGGAGACCAGGAAGCGAGATCGTCAACCCTGGAGGGGAAACTCATCCCCTAACAAGAAGCCACACTTTCAACCCTTTGTGGAACGGCGATCTCACCGCCATTATGACCACAAAAGAAGGGATGACAGGCGAGATTCCCCACGCTCAAGTAAAAGCCATGACAAAGAAAAACATGTGTTTACTGTGCTGACAAAAACACCTTTGGAGGTCTTCACAACTGAGGAGGCTAGGTACAGCTTCAGACCTCCCAGACCTCTCACCAAGCCAGTCAGCAAGCGAGATTCAGGAAAGTTTTGTGTCTTTCACAATGACGTTGGTCACCACACCAACGACTGCTTTCAGTTAAAAAAGAGAATCGAAGAAGCTGTTAAGTCAGGTGATCTGGCCCACTTGGTGAAGGAATTCAAAGATAAAAAAGAAAGCAAGAAGGGGGCAGAATGCAATATGGTACACACGGCAGCCAGGCCCTTTGGGAGACCTCGCTCAGGAGCCTGGACCCGACAGAGCATTGACTTCCCCCCAACTGATCCCGAAACATTCATCACCACACCTGTCATCATAGAAGCTGAACTAGATGGCTCCTTGATAGATCGGGTTTACATGGATTGTGGGGCAGGAGCTGAAATCATGTATGAAAGATGCTTTCTCCAGCTCAGCGAAGAAACAAGGGCGAAACTACAACCATCTGAGACACCACTGGTTGGATTTGCAGGGGAGAGGGTCCACCCCTTGGGTCAAATAACTCTTGAAGTTTGCCTTAGGGACGGGGACCTCTCCAGGGTTGAGGAACTGACGTTTGCTGTGGTACGACACCCTTCTCATTATAACATCATAATTGGGAGATCGGGTATAAGTGCCTTCCAAGCCATAGTCTCGACAAGTCACGGGATGATGAAGTTCTTAACAGAAGGAGGAGTCGCCACCCTGAAGCCCACAGCAGAAGCTCTTCTCATAGCCTCAGCTGAGGAAGCTTCAGACGCTGAGCAGAAGCAGGTCATAGAAGTGAGCCTTAATGCTTCATATCCTGAACAGACAATCAAGGTTAACAACAACCTTTCTAGTCACATCTTAAGAAAAATAATAAAGTTGTTGCAGGAAAGCCAAGACGTCTTCGCATGGTGCCCGGAAGACATGACAGGAGTCCCCAGGAGCACTTCTGAACATTCACTGAACATCTACCCCGGTCACAAGCCGGTTGTTCAAAAGAAAAGAAGCCTGGCTCCTGAAAGAAGCTTAGCTGTAGATGAGGAGGTAGAAAAGCTTGTACAAGCAGGTACCTTCCAGCTTCTAGCTTCCACCTCCCAGCTGCTGGCTCCCCCCTCATCCTTTTTAGAAAAATAGTTAACATATCTTTTGATAACATGACTATTAAAAGGTGATTTTGTAAACAGGTATTTTAAGAGAAGTCAAATATCACTCTTGGGTAGCAAACCCTGTGCTGGTCAAAAAGCCTAACGGATCATGGAGAATGTGCATAGATTTCAAAGATCTCAATAAAGCTTCTCCAAAAGATTGCTACCCCCTTCCTGAAATCGATAGGAAGGTCGATGATGTGTTGCAAAACACATGGGTTTATTATATATATTTAACCACATTTTAATCTTATTTTATGTAAATATATTTGGTTTTTAGTTATTTATTTTATTTTGTTTTGGTTTTAGGTAAGTTCGAATAAAAGAAGCGAATTCGGGACACAAACAGGAAGAAAATCAATTGAAATCTGCTTTGGAGGCCAAGCACAAGACCCATTGGGCCCAAAAGCCCATTTTCAGAAATCTGCCAGCCCGGAGGGCCGCTGGCCAGCCAGTATAGTCCCTGGAGACCCGCTGGGCTCCTAATCTGTCAGATTCTCTGCCCAGAGGGCCGCTGGGCAGGAACCCTTAGTCCCCAGCGACCCGCTGGCCGTCCAGACGCGAAAAAGCCCTAAAAATCAGTATTTAAACATCATTTCTTCCATTTTTAGGGCATCACCTCTTCACCTACAAACACAAAACGACTGGAAATCATTGAGAGGGTCTTTGGGGGTGATCATAAGTGCAAATTGGTGTGGATTCAAGCTTTGATTGGTGTTTTGGTCTTTGATCTTGAAGATTTGAAGATTTTCTTTGAAGATTTTGAAGATTATTCATGGATTGAAGACTAAAAGTTGCTGATTTGAAGATCAAAGTGGTAGATCTTGAAGATTCAAGCCTTGATTTGAAGATTGGTGGCCAATCCGGGTGTGATCTACTCTTCTTTGTGCATTTTTATTTGATTTTCTTAGTTGTTGTTGACATGATGCTAGATTTAGACATTTTGATGTTGGATTTAAGGATCATGTTGATATTTGGCTAGATTTTGCATGATTACTTAGGCATTATGGATGATTGATGATGATTTGATAATTTTTGGTTGTTTATGATATGTTGGATGGATGTTCTATGTGAGAAGATTGATTTGGTTATGATTATGTATGCAAAATGTGTATTGGTTGTATGATCTTTGATGATATCTTGTCTTGATTATGGTTTTTGTTGCTTGGATTTGATAACTTTGTGACAAAGATCATATTTTTAGTGTTAAAATCGCTAGATTGAGACATTATTTGGATAGATCTAGGAATAGATATCCATAAGATGAGATTGATTTGTGGATTTGAGCCGATGTGCTAGCCGGACTCGCTACCGGAAGGTAGGAGTTTGTAGATTTCATCTTTTTGTTAGTTGGTTTGGGTTAAAACGCTACGGGAGTGGGTTTTACTTAATAAAAACTAACAACTTGTGTTATCTAGTCTTAATTTGTAATAAATCGATTGATCCCGTTATTTTAGTTTACTGATTTAGTCAGTTTCTTGGATAATTGGACTAGTAAGCTGAGAGGCGAGCCAGTTTAGGATCCCTTAGACATCCGGGAGTGTTTTGTAGACATTCCTCACACCGTGAGCTTCACATATTTATTTTAGGGCTTTCTAGCACCCACGAGACCTTAGTAGTAGGTACTGATGTGTTAGATTGTTTTGAGTAGATATATTCTCAGATCCGGTGCCGACATATCCAGAAAGCCGAGAGTTGTCATATTATCATCAGGATTCCCGCCTAAGTAGTCATCGCTTCACCCATAGTTCTCTTTTAGCTTATTTCCGTTTTTAGTTTCCATTTTTAGTTAAGTTTTTATCCTTAGTTTATTTTAGATAATTTTCCTTAGTCTAAATCTTATTTTTAGGATAATTTTAGGTAATTTGTCTTTTGCTTGTTACTTTAGTCTTTATAATTAAAAATCTCAACTCTTTTACATCGGTTAGAACTCGATAAAGATCCAGTATTAGAGGACGCCAAACTCAAATCTCTTGGGTACGATATCCGGACTTACTTGACTTGCTACATACGACCGGTGCACTTGCCGATTGTGTGAACTTGTTGGGTTTTTCCACTTTATAAATTTAAAACCTGATCTTCCTATCCATACATCATTTTCATATACCATAAGGTTCGCATCAAGTTTTTGGCGCCGTTGCCGGGGATCGAACCCGGGTCACCCGCGTGACAGGCGGGAATACTTACCACTATACTACAACGACAAGGAGCTTATCAATGTGTTCAAGAGTGAGGGCCATCAGTACAAGGAGCTTACAGTAGAGTTTTATTCCACTATTAAGTATCATCGAGACCAGTTTGATATGGATAGAGCTGTCACATTTAGTCTAGGTCGCCAGGTCCATAGCATGTCAGTTCCTGAATTTGCCACGCACCTAGGACTATACACCACCCAGGAGTCTCAGAGCCCTACTTTTAGATCAGCCATTAGGGGGATGTACAAATCCACCTATCCAGAGGGGATTACTGAGTTAGAGCTTTCTAGATTTTGGACCACCATCGGGGATGGTGATTTCTTCTCTAGTGTCATTTTTTTCTCTTCTTTATCTCTTCTTCTTAGTTTATGCGCCGCACCCGATCTTCCGGCCCACCCGAGTTTGTTTCTTTACCTAGCCCCGAACATCGTATCGACATTCCTGAGGAGTCCGAGTACGTTACTGAGACAGAGACCGACGATTCTGAGCATTCCAGATACACCGAGTACGCAAGCGGTTCTTATTCTGAGTCAGTTTCTTCCGAGTCAGTTTCTGTTCCCGATACCGTCATGGGTGATCAGCCACCTGTTCGTCGAGTCATTGCCGACTACGCCAGACCGACCGCGGCTGGTGCTAGATCTAGCGTTGCTTGTCCACCAATCCAGGCCAACAATTGGTCTATCCCACCTCAAATCATTTCAATGGTGACGAACACTGTTCAGTTTCACGGATTACCATCGGAGGATCCGAACTCTCATCTCTCACGCTTCGCGCGTATTTGTGACACCTTCCAGGTAAATGGTGTTACTGAGAACGCATGCAAGTTGCGTCTTTTTCCATTCTCCCTCACTGATCGAGCCCACAGTTGGTTAGAGTCCCTCCCCCCAGGTTCCATTACCACTTGGGATGACATGCAGGAGAAGTTCTTGAAAAAGTACTTCCCTCCTGCTAAGACTGCACGTTTGAGGTGCTTGATCGAATCTTTTCAGATGCGGCCGGACGAGACTTTCTATGAGACGTGGGAACGTTTCAAGGAGTTGCTGCATAACTGTCCCCACCATGGTATCGAGTCTTGGTCGCTAGTTGAGAAATTCTACAATGGTGTTACTCCTGCGATTAGGAACATCATAAACACCACAGCCGGTGGTAATCTGTTGACCACAAAGACTGTTGAGGAGTGCAATGATTTATTTGAGGATCTCGCCATGAGCAGCTTTGAGTACCCGGATACTCGAGCTCCAGTTACTTCCACACCGCGTGGAGTACATCAGGTTGATTCCAATACAGCTCTGTTAGCGCAGGTCGAGGCGTTGACAAAGATGGTGAAAGATTTGCAGCAGAAGAAGGTGCAGACTTGTGAGATTTGTAGAGGTGCACATGATACTGTTGATTGTCCGATTGCCCCCACCGATGATGTTGAGCACGTTGATTATGCAGGGGGCAAGTCTATTGGTTCTTATGGTCAGGGTGATTATTCCAGTGGTCAGACGAGATTTCAGAATACTGCTTTTGGCAATTCTTACAATCCTAACTGGAAGAATCATCCTGGATTTAGTTGGAGAAATCAGAATCCACCGGGATTCCAGCAGCGTCCTCAGGGTTCGTATCAGGGTCAGGGTAGTAGTTCGAGTGGTGGTATGCAGGGTGAGAGAAAGAGTTCGTTGGAAGAGATGATGGCGCAGCAGGCTCAAGCATTGACACAGTTTATGACGCAGCAGACCCAACATCAACAAGAGTCGAACGCCAAGTTTAGAGAGTATGATACATTGATCCATAGTCAGGGTAATGCATTGAAGAACCTTGAAAGGACTATGGGTCAGATCGCGAGTTCTTTGACTGAGAGGCAGGCAGGTTCTCTTCCGGCTCACACGGAGAAGAACCCAAATGCACACCATCAGGCCAATGCGATTGTTACTAGGAGTGGTAGGACACTTGGTGAGGTTGAGAAACCAGTTCCGTATACTGATGATGAGGTTGATGAAGAGATAGAGATGGAGGCTCCTGCTGGTACGGTGCATTCTAGGCTCCGCCCAGCAAGTACAGCACAGCCAGCAGGACCTGAGATAGTTGAGACTGAGAAAGTGGTTGAGAGAGCTACTGAGGGACCAGTAGTGTCTAGGAGGAGGTATGAGCCATCGATTGATATTAGTAAACTTCCATATCCTGGTAGGGTGGCTCAGCACCGTTATGATGAGCAGTACGGGAAGTTCCTTGAGATCTTTAAACAACTCAAGGTGAACTTACCCTTTGTGGAAGCACTCCAGCATATGCCGAAATATGCTAAGTTCCTCAAGGATCTTCTTACAAATAAGAAGAAGTTAGAGCAAATTTCGAGAGTGACCTTGAGTGAGGAGTGCTCAGCAGCGGTTCAGAATAAGTTACCGCAGAAGATGACTGATCCGGGTAGTTTCACTATCCCTTGTTTTATTGGTAGCTTATCTGTTACCAATGCTCTTGCTGATCTAGGTGCTAGCATCAATTTGATGCCATACTCTGTTTATGCAAAGCTAGACCTAGGTGAGCTTCTTCCCACTCGTATGAGCATTCAGTTGGCTGACCAATCAGTCAAATATCCACGGGGAATTGTGGAGAATATGTTGGTGAAAGTTGACAAGTTTGTCTTCCCCGTGGATTTCGTAATTCTTGATATGGATGAGGACGACCGCGTTCCATTGATTCTTGGTCGTCCATTCTTAGCTACCGCTGGAGCATTGATTGATGTTTCTGATGGTAAGCTCACTCTGAGAGTTGCTGATGAGACTGTGACATTTGATGTTGCTCGTTCTATGCGACACACCCATGAGCAGGATGATACATTATACTTTATGGATACGCTCTGGTCACAGGTTTCAGGCACTATCAAGAGTTTGGTGACATCTGATCACACTGATACTCAGATCTTGGTTAGGGAGAACCAGGAAATAGAGATGACCGCTTATTCCCATGAGCGTGATCTGCGAGTTCTGGCTAGTAAGCCTCCCCAAGAGGCTGAGGTATGTGAGGTGATTGTTCATGATGATCCGGCTGAAAAGCCATCTGTTGAGATTCCTCCTGCTTTAGAGCTTAAGGATTTACCTTCTCATCTTGAGTATGCATTCTTGGGTGAGGGATCTCAATTGCCTGTCATTATTTCTTCTGATTTGACAGAGGATGAGAAGATGAGGTTGATCAGTGTGCTAAAGGCTCACAAGCAGGCGATTGCCTGGAAGTTGATGGATATCAAGGGTATAAGCCCTTCATTCTGTACTCACAGTATCTTCATGGAGGAGGATTACAAAACTGTGAGGCAACCTCAGAGACGACTGAATCCTAATATGCAGGAGGTTGTGAAGAAGGAGGTGATAAAGTTGTTGGATGCCGGACTCATCTATCCTATTTCTGATTCTAAATGGGTGAGTCCCGTTCAGGTTGTCCCTAAAAAGGGAGGGATGACAGTGGTTCAGAACGAGAGGAATGAGTTAATTCCTACTCGTACAGTTACCGGATGGCGAGTTTGCATTGATTATCGCAAACTTAATGATGCAACTCGTAAGGACCACTTTCCGTTGCCCTTTATTGATCAAATGCTGGAGCGTTTATCTGGGAAACAGTTCTACTGTTTTCTTGATGGTTTCTCAGGTTATTTCCAGATCCCCATTGCACCGGAGGATCAGGAAAAGACCACGTTTACATGTCCTTATGGCACATTTGCGTACCGACGCATGCCTTTTGGACTATGTAACGCTCCAGCCACTTTCCAGCGATGTATGGTCGCCATCTTTCATGATATGATCGAGGACTCCATGGAGGTTTTCATGGATGATTTTTCTGTATTCGGGAGTTCCTTTGATTCATGTCTTTCAAATCTAGAGCGTATGTTAGCACGTTGTGAGGAGACGAACCTGATGCTTAATTGGGAAAAATGTCATTTTATGGTTCGTGAAGGTATTGTGCTAGGGCACAAGGTCTCAGAGGCAGGGCTCGAGGTTGACAGGGCCAAGATTGAGACTATTAGCAAGCTTCCACCTCCCACATCTGTGAGATCTATTCGGAGTTTCCTTGGACATGCGGGTTTCTACCGCCGTTTCATCAAGGATTTCTCCAAGATTTCCCGTCCGATGACTAGACTACTCGAAAAGGATGTGCCTTTCGAGTTTGATGCTGGTTGTTTGAGTGCATTTAATCTCCTGAAGGAGAAGCTTGTGAATGCACCAATCATGGTAGCTCCCAATTGGAGTTTACCATTTGAGATCATGTGTGATGCGAGCGATTATGCCATTGGAGCGGTCTTGGGTCAGCGTAGGGACAAACATTTCCATCCTATTTATTACGCGAGCAAGACGCTCAATGATGCTCAGGAGAATTACACAACCACAGAGAAGGAATTGCTTGCGGTGGTCTTCGCGTTTGATAAATTCCGTTCTTATTTAGTTCTTTCAAAGACCATCGTTTACACTGATCATGCAGCCCTTCGTTTTTTGTTTAGCAAGCAGGATGCGAAACCAAGACTTATTCGTTGGATTCTGTTGCTACAAGAGTTTGACATTGAGATACGTGACAAGAAAGGAGCTGAGAATGTCGCGGCTGATCATCTATCTCGACTTGAGGATCCGGAGCGTGAGGAGATACGTATTGATTTGATTGATGATCAGTTTCCACATGAGATGTTGATGGTGTTGAGCACACAGGATCAGGGTTTACCATGGTTTGCTGATCTGGCAAACTATCTATCACACGGATATCTGGTTCAGGGTTTGACGCATCAGCAAAAGAAGAAACTTTTTGCTGATGTGAAGCATTATATATGGGATGATCCTTATCTGTTTAGGATTGGCGCTGATCAGATAGTCCGTAGGTGTGTTTTTGGAGATGAGGCGAGGTCAGTATTGAAACACTGCCATGAGGGACCCACTGGTGGTCATCATGGTGTGAGTGTGACTGCGAGAAAAGTATTTGATGCAGGATTTTATTGACCTTCCAT
This sequence comes from Tagetes erecta, assembly GCA_030867185.1. Classification (NCBI taxonomy): domain Eukaryota; kingdom Viridiplantae; phylum Streptophyta; class Magnoliopsida; order Asterales; family Asteraceae; genus Tagetes; species Tagetes erecta. The sequence goes on from CM061487.1 coordinate 96,743,527, forward strand.
TTATCATGATGCTCAGGAGATGATTAGAGCATGTGATGCTTGCCAGAGGGTTGGCAATATCTCATCTCGTGATGAGATGCCCCAGACCGTTAGCCAGGTGGTTGAAGTTTTTGACATATGGGGTATTAATTTCATGGGCCCGTTCCCGAATTCACATGGGAACAAGTACATCCTGGTGGCAGTTGACTATGTTTCAAAGTGGGTTGAGGCTCAAGCCTTACCCACTAATGATGCCAGGGTTGTAGTGAGATTTTTGAGGAAGTTGTTTGCACGCTTTGGTGTCCCCAAAGCAATTATCAGTGATAGAGGTACTCACTTCTGCAACGCGCAGATGGATCGAGCATTGCAGAGATATGGGGTGACCCATCGTCTTGCTACAGCTTATCACCCACAGACGAGTGGGCAAGTGGAAGTGAGTAACCGGGGCATCAAGCGTATTCTGGAGAAAACGGTCGGAGCCAATCGAAAGGATTGGTCCGACAAGTTAGATGACGCTCTCTGGGCTTTTCGTACGGCTTACAGGACACCGACTGGTTCTACACCGTTTCGTTTGATTTACGGGAAAGCGTGTCATCTACCTGTTGAGTTAGAGCACCGTGCATCTTGGGCTTTACAGACGGTGAACCTAGACACATCGAGTGCTAGAGATCACCGATTCCATCAGATACACGAATTAGAGGAGTTGAGGGATCACGCGTACGCACATTCATATGATTATAAAATGAAGACAAAGGCGCGTCATGATCGACACTTGAAAGGTACAAAAACCTTCAAGTGTGGGGATCAGGTTCTTTTATTCAATTCCCGGCTGAGATTGTTTCCCGGGAAGTTGAAATCTCGATGGTCCGGCCCGTTTACTGTTCGAGAGGTTTTTCCATATGGGACTGTCGAGATTGAAGACGATGAGAGAGCATGGAAAGTAAACGGTCATAGGTTAAAGTTATATGTGAGAGGTACGTGTGTCGAGGGTCGAGGGGAGGTCTTGCGCCTCGATTTGATTGATACTTGAGTGTTTGAGAGGTCTCACCATTGTACATAGTAGTCGTATTTTTATTTTTTATTTTTTATTTTTTATTTTATTTTATTTTAAATCTAACCACTCCCGTACTCAATCTCCATTCGGGAGTGGTTCGGTTTTCTTTAGTTAGTTTTATTTAAAAAAAAAAACAAAAAACAAAAAAACAAAACAAAACAAAAAAAAACAAAAAAAAAATAGAAGATAATCAGGTTCATGTAAATATTAGTTAGCGTGTTTTTAAGTTTTGGGTTTATGTTTCGTCTCTTTTTATTATTTTTGTTCTAATTAGGAATCAAGAGCATGACACGGTGTCGTGGTTCGTTATTATGTCTCGTTTCGAGTGGTTTAAAAACCGTATTTATTTTGTTACTGATTAATTAAAAAAAAAAAAAATGTTGAAAAGTGTTTCATTGTTTGTTTCCACCAGCGACCCGCTGGTGGAATTAAAGGAAACAAATGGCTACTAGCTTCTTCACTTTTTCATTCACCCCATCTTCATCTTTACTCCTCTGTTTACACACAACCATCTCCATCACCACATCGCCGCACCACACCACTGTACATCCATCTCAGCCCCTCCCATCTGCACACCCCCACCATCTCCGACGCAACACCATTTCACCTGCAACCACACCTCCCCACCATCATCTACTTGTCATCAACACATCAACAGCTATAAAACCCACAGCCGCCGCTTCATCTGTAAGTCTCCATCACCACCGTTTTTCACAACCACCACCATCACTCGCCGCACCACCACAGCCGCACACTGCTGCTTCACCATCTCCTCCACCATTATCTCCCCCACCATCATCTGCTCTTCATCTCCACCACCACTGCGCCGCACACCCCTGTCCATCAACACCACACCATCGCATCATCAAATCAACACCTTCATTGTTTTCTGTTACAGCAGCCACACCCACCACCACCCCTGTGCAGCTGCTGCGCCTGCTGTTACAGCCACAACCACCACCATTTCTCCTAATTCACCTCAAACTTCAAAATTCAGGTTTTAAATTTCTTCAAATCAGTTAGATTAGGGTTAATTTAGTTTAATTTTATCTTAATTGCAGTAGATTAGGGCTTAATTAGGTTTAGTTTAGTAGTGTAGAGATTAAGGGTTAGTTTTAGGTTTATGTTTGTTTTAAATTTGGGGAATTTGTGCTTTTGGATGAAATTGATTTGAGTTTGAATGCTTAAACGGTTAAAACCGGACCACCTTTGTACTCAATCTCCATTCGAGGGTGGTTCGGTTGGATTATATTGCAAAAACAAAGCCCTCATTTCCAATTTTCTTTAAAAATTATAAAAACACAAATATTTTTGTAAATAACTTTCTTTTGTAAATACTTTATAGTTTTAAACAACTAAAAAACTCAAAAAAACATTAAAAATATATAAAAACACAAAAAGATTTTCTTTTCTTTTATCTGTTTATGTCTTTTTTTTTTTATGGGTAGTTAGGTTTATTTAGGTTAAATTGTTACTTTGCTTTATTAGAGCTAGTTAACTTTGTAAATAGTAATATTAGTTTAATTTTGATTAAGAATAGTGTAATTGGTTGATGTTGGGTGCTTAAATTGCCACAATCGATCACTCCCGTACTTAATCTCCATTCGGGAGTGATCCGATTCATCCGGTTTGCCATCAACTTGTAAATACGTTTTCTTTCAAAAAAAAAAAAAAAAAAAAACCACAAAAAAATAAAATAAGTTGATGGCTAATCCTGGGATCTCTTTGGTACTTCATGATTTTGTTTACAGGATATGGCCGATGCAGAGGCTTCCGCATCCACTGGCAATAGCCGGAAGAGAACCCGTCGTGTGATCCCGCTTCCTCGGTACGAGTACGACGAGGACATTCCTGTGGAGCAGAGGCAACATCTCAGAGATCACCCGATATTACGATTCCGGGTCACGACAGAGGCTCATACCAAGATGCAGAAGTGGGTAGTATGCCAACATTTTCGGCCTAGGGGATTAGATATGAGTTTGATGGGACAGTTAGGCGTCGAGGCCAGATTGATGGAGTTAGTGCCCCCTAGGTGGATCAATGTGTTCAAGAGTGAGGGCCATCAGTACAAGGAGCTTACAGTAGAGTTTTATTCCACTATTAAGTATCATCGAGACCAGTTTGATATGGATAGAGCTGTCACATTTAGTCTAGGTCGCCAGGTCCATAGCATGTCAGTTCCTGAATTTGCCACGCACCTAGGACTATACACCACCCAGGAGTCTCAGAGCCCTACTTTTAGATCAGCCATTAGGGGGATGTACAAATCCACCTATCCAGAGGGGATTACTGAGTTAGAGCTTTCTAGATTTTGGACCACCATCGGGGATGGTGATTTCTTCTCTAGTGTCACTGCTTCATCGATTTGTGATCCATTTTATCGATATTTGCATAGGGTTATTTCATGCACGATTCTAGGCCGTCACCAAGGTCATGAGAAGGTCAACTTCTATGACCTTTTTATCATGTATTGCCTGATCTCGAAGCGAGAGATCAACCTGGCCTCCATCATACTACATGCTGTGACCCGACCATATCGGGGACCGTCCAGTAGGTTGGCTCTTGGGATTCAGATAGCGAAGTTGGCCAGCAACTTGCGCGTTTTTCACACCCATCCGATCGATACACTTACTATGGGTCCTGATGCTGATCGTATTTCTTATCGTGATCTACAGTCTATGGGTATATGCCCTCCAGTTGGACCACGTATGTTTATCCCAGTCAGAGAGCGTGTGGCTGCTCCTGTACGTGCACGCACTTGTCCTCGTGCTGCTGTCAGGCCAGCCCGCGAGGTACCCCCACCCCCACCCCCACCCCTAGATGCCTTAGCCGGTTTACGACAGGATTTTGATCATTTTAGGACAGAGCAGGGTGGTATGCGCAGTATGATGCAGCGTATTATCGATTATCTCAAGATCCCTGATTCCGACACCGCATCAGCCTCATCACCACATTAACCTGGGGTTTTGTTCCCTTGGTTTCTTTTGTGTTATTTTGTTTTTATTTATCATGGGTTGTATATATTCTGACTTGATCGTGACATGCGGGGGATATTTTGGATATTTGTACTCGGGTTGGTGTGGCTGTGTATATAGTTTTATTTCAGTTCTCTATGTTTATCTTTATTGTACATATCTGATGTTATTTTGTTTGACTGTGCTTGGATGATTCTCTGCGACGCGCGTGACTTGGATTTATATTTAATATTTTCGAGAGGTCTTTCTACACTGGTCTTCTTCTCTTGCTTTTTTCTACGCCCCCGTGGGTTATATATATTCTTTCGCCCCCGTGGGCCCGTATATACCAGGGGAGTATCTTCTATCCTTTTTCTTTTTCTTCTTTCATTTTTATATTTGTTTCACACATTGGGGACAATGTGTGTTTCAAGTGTGGGGATGAATTTTATAGTTAGATTTTTATTTGTTTTTTCTATCAAACCACTCTCGTACTCAATCTCCATTCGGGAGTGGTTCGGTTCACTTTTTCTTAAAAAAAAAAAAAACAGAAAATCATTAAAAAAATACAAAAAAAATTGAAAATTCTGAAAAATACAAAAATAGAATAAAAAGTTATTTTCTTTTAAAAGGCTTGTCCCGTTTTTTTTTGGTCATCTTTTTGCACAAAAAACGCGTCTCATTCAATGTAAATCGTTGACAAAAGGTTGGTCGGTTTGGATTTGCGGGTTCTTAACTTTTATATTTAATATAACTAAATAAAACGAGAAAAGTTTTCCTAACTAGCATTTTCAATAAAAATAAAATCTTGGGATGCCTAAGATAGTGGAGTGAACCAGATAGTTAAAAATTATACAATGCTTGCATCATTATCCCATACCCCTTGTCTTGTGAGGATTTGAGCCTGATTATTGAGCTTTACTTGATTATATATATGCTCATTATTCTTTTTCTGAGAGTTTGACCATTATTGTAGTTGCAGTTATAGAACTTGTATGCTTTGATACATTTTGAGACCTTAGACTTGAAATTAAAACAAGAATATTATTGAGGCATTTAGGATTCACCTATTCCGACCTGTATATACCTTTCCCTTTATATATTTTCCCTAGTTTCCCCTTCTGAGCCTTAGCCTTTTTATTTGTTTAACCCATTTAGCCATTTTCTTTCGTATATATTTTACCCATTTTTTGCTTTGGCCCAAGTGTTTGAAAATCCGGCTAAGTTAGTGTTTAAACAAAGCTTTTTATTGTTTTAAGTAGTTTGAAATTTTGAGAAGTTTTTAGAAGTTTGTTTATAGTCAGAAAGTATGAATAAATGTTTATAAAAAAAAAAAAAGAAAGAAAAAAGAAAAAAAAAAAAAGAAAAAAAAGAAAAAAAAGAAAAAAAAAAGAGAGAAAAAAAAAAAAGATGTTGAGAAAATAAGAAAAAGGGTAAGAATTAACCCTAAGTTGATAGTATATTAGATTTGGGATCCAAGTTTGATCCAAGTTTTGGTTTTTGGTTACAAGTTAGTTGTTTTGATTGTTTAGATATTGACAAAGCCGGGTTTTTAGCACTTTTCGTTTGTTTTTCCTTTGTTTATCCTACCCCTAGCCCTAGCCACGTTACAACCCGAATAAAGACCTCTTGATTCTTGTTTATTTCTTGTCAATAGGTGGAGATATGATTGGCATACAAGCTTATATTTATATTGCACTACTTTAATTGGTATTGAGAGTTCACTCCTAAAGTTCATATTTAGCCTGAGTGCTTGAGTGATAGTGAGGGGTGCAAGTATGTATAGTTTGATACTTGAAGGTGAACAAGACTTAATTAGGTAGGTCCTTGGTTTTAAAATTGCTTCACAATGCTAGTTGAGTTGTAAATCTTTAATCGTTATAATAAACATAATAATAAAGTTATGGATCCCGCGGTTCAAATTTGATTTAACTCGATGGAGGCGTATTTGTTTGAGAATTGTGTTGGATGTGATTGTAAATATTTTGCTTAGGGACAAGCAAAAGGTTAAGTGTGGGGATATTTGATGTGTTGCAAAACACATGGGTTTATTATATATATTTAACCACATTTTAATCTTATTTTATGTAAATATATTTGGTTTTTAGTTATTTATTTTATTTTGTTTTGGTTTTAGGTAAGTTCGAATAAAAGAAGCGAATTCGGGACACAAACAGGAAGAAAATCAATTGAAATCTGCTTTGGAGGCCAAGCACAAGACCCATTGGGCCCAAAAGCCCATTTTCAGAAATCTGCCAGCCCGGAGGGCCGCTGGCCAGCCAGTATAGTCCCTGGAGACCCGCTGGGCTCCTAATCTGTCAGATTCTCTGCCCAGAGGGCCGCTGGGCAGGAACCCTTAGTCCCCAGCGACCCGCTGGCCGTCCAGACGCGAAAAAGCCCTAAAAATCAGTATTTAAACATCATTTCTTCCATTTTTAGGGCATCACCTCTTCACCTACAAACACAAAACGACTGGAAATCATTGAGAGGGTCTTTGGGGGTGATCATAAGTGCAAATTGGTGTGGATTCAAGCTTTGATTGGTGTTTTGGTCTTTGATCTTGAAGATTTGAAGATTTTCTTTGAAGATTTTGAAGATTATTCATGGATTGAAGACTAAAAGTTGCTGATTTGAAGATCAAAGTGGTAGATCTTGAAGATTCAAGCCTTGATTTGAAGATTGGTGGCCAATCCGGGTGTGATCTACTCTTCTTTGTGCATTTTTATTTGATTTTCTTAGTTGTTGTTGACATGATGCTAGATTTAGACATTTTGATGTTGGATTTAAGGATCATGTTGATATTTGGCTAGATTTTGCATGATTACTTAGGCATTATGGATGATTGATGATGATTTGATAATTTTTGGTTGTTTATGATATGTTGGATGGATGTTCTATGTGAGAAGATTGATTTGGTTATGATTATGTATGCAAAATGTGTATTGGTTGTATGATCTTTGATGATATCTTGTCTTGATTATGGTTTTTGTTGCTTGGATTTGATAACTTTGTGACAAAGATCATATTTTTAGTGTTAAAATCGCTAGATTGAGACATTATTTGGATAGATCTAGGAATAGATATCCATAAGATGAGATTGATTTGTGGATTTGAGCCGATGTGCTAGCCGGACTCGCTACCGGAAGGTAGGAGTTTGTAGATTTCATCTTTTTGTTAGTTGGTTTGGGTTAAAACGCTACGGGAGTGGGTTTTACTTAATAAAAACTAACAACTTGTGTTATCTAGTCTTAATTTGTAATAAATCGATTGATCCCGTTATTTTAGTTTACTGATTTAGTCAGTTTCTTGGATAATTGGACTAGTAAGCTGAGAGGCGAGCCAGTTTAGGATCCCTTAGACATCCGGGAGTGTTTTGTAGACATTCCTCACACCGTGAGCTTCACATATTTATTTTAGGGCTTTCTAGCACCCACGAGACCTTAGTAGTAGGTACTGATGTGTTAGATTGTTTTGAGTAGATATATTCTCAGATCCGGTGCCGACATATCCAGAAAGCCGAGAGTTGTCATATTATCATCAGGATTCCCGCCTAAGTAGTCATCGCTTCACCCATAGTTCTCTTTTAGCTTATTTCCGTTTTTAGTTTCCATTTTTAGTTAAGTTTTTATCCTTAGTTTATTTTAGATAATTTTCCTTAGTCTAAATCTTATTTTTAGGATAATTTTAGGTAATTTGTCTTTTGCTTGTTACTTTAGTCTTTATAATTAAAAATCTCAACTCTTTTACATCGGTTAGAACTCGATAAAGATCCAGTATTAGAGGACGCCAAACTCAAATCTCTTGGGTACGATATCCGGACTTACTTGACTTGCTACATACGACCGGTGCACTTGCCGATTGTGTGAACTTGTTGGGTTTTTCCACTTTATAAATTTAAAACCTGATCTTCCTATCCATACATCATTTTCATATACCATAAGGTTCGCATCAGTCGACTCTCTTGCCAGCTTCCCATACCGGTGTTTCCTAGATGCTTACAAGGGCTATCACCAAATTCAAATGAAGAAAGAGGATGAAGAGAAAACTGCATTTTACACGGACAAAGGAATCTTTTGTTACACAAAGATGCCCTTTGGCCTGAAAAATGCGGGGGCAACATACCAAAGGCTGATTGATCAAGCCTTTGCGGAGCAGATTGGGAAGAACGTGGAAGCCTATGTTGACGACCTTGTGATCAAAAGTCAAACTGAAGACGATATCGTGAGTGATATGGAGGAAACTTTCAGGAACTTGAGAAAGATCAATATGAAGCTCAATCCAGCAAAATGTTCATTCGGCTTTGAGGAGGGTAAGTTCCTTGGACACATCGTAGATAAGCAAGGTATCAAAGCTAACCCTAGTCAAATACAAGCCGTGCTTGACATGAAATCTCCACAAACCAAAAAACAAGTGCAAAGTCTCGCGGGCAAAATCGCTGCACTAAAGCGCTTTTTGCCAAAATCGGCTGAAAAATCACTACCTTTCTTCAAAACTCTTAAAAATTGTGTTGACAAAAAAGATTTCAAATGGACAATAGAGGCAGAAGCTGCCTTCCAAGATCTCAAAAAGCAAATAGCCTTCTTGCCAACCATCACCGCCCCTGTGGCGGGAGAGCTTATCACTGTTTACCTCTCAGCAGGTACTTAGACTGACAAGCTAGAAGCTAAGGTCAAGAGTCACAAGCTACAAGCTTACACTCGTTTACTTTCATGCAGGTATGGAGGCTATAAGCGCGGTACTTGTGGTAGAACGAGCCAAGGTAGAAATGCCAATCTACTTCATCAGCAGGGCTCTAAGGGATGCTGAAATCAACTACACCCCCATGGAAAAGTTGGTCCTCGCCCTGGTACATACCTCAAAACGATTGAGGAGGTACTTCCAGGCTCATCACATCAGGGTGCTGACTAACCAGCCTATCAAATCCGTGCTTGAGAAGCCAGAAAACTCAGGAAGATTAGCCAAATGGGCAGTGGGACTAGGAGAGCACAACATTGAATACTCCCCAAGGAAAGCCATCAAAGCCCAAATCTTGGCTGATTTCCTGTCAAAAATCCCGGAAAAAACCAAAGAAGTAAACGAGGTAGCAGCTGAAGAAGATAAGATGCCCAGGCAAAAATCAGCATGGACTCTGTTCACCGACGGAGCGTCCAGTGTAGAAGGTTCCGGAGCTGGATTAATCATAACTGATCCCTTTGGAACCGAATACACTTACGCGCTTCGCCTTGAGTTCCCATGCACAAACAATGAAGCCGAATATGAAGCGCTTCTGGCTGGTCTACGGATAGCTAGAAGCATGAAGGTCGAAGAACTAGAAGCTTTCGGTGACTCCAGGCTGGTAGCTAATCAAGTAAATGATGAGTACACGGCAAAAGAACCATCAATGATCAAATACAAAGCCAAAGTCAAAGACTTGATGAAAGAATTCAAAAGCTGCACCCTCCAACAAGTCTCCAGGTCAAAGAACAAACAGGCTGACGCCTTAAGCAAACTCGCATCCTTAACCTTCGCCCACCTGACTAAGAAGGTGCTGGTCGAGGTCCAAAAGGTCCCATCTATCAGCGAAATAGAAGTGCAAGATATAGTTGATGAAGTTCAAGAGACTTGGATGACGCCCATTGTCAATTTCCTCAAAGAAGGGAAGCTTCCCTCCAATGAAGCAGAAGCCTCCCGACTCCCGTCCAAAGCTGAACACTATGTTATAGAAGATAATGTGCTATACAAGAAATCATACCTCTCCCCCCTCTTGAGGTGTGTAGGTCCGGAGCAAAGTAATTATCTTATTCGGGAAGTTCATGAAGGGGTATGTGGTGCACACGCTGGTCCTCGCTCAGTCGTGACAAGGCTAATGAATTTGGGTTATTATTGGCCCACCATGCACAAGGATGCCTCTGAAGAAATAAGCAAGTGTGAAGGTTGCCAGCTGCATGCTCCCGTCAAAACAAACCCCAAGCATGATTTAGTTCCGGTTATGGCTGCCTGGCCATTTTTCAAATGGGGTATGGATATTGTGGGTCCCTTCCCAGAAGCTGCTGGAAGGGTCAAGTTCTTGCTCGTGGCCATCGATTACTTCACCAAATGGCCCGAAGTCAAACCACTTGCATCCATAACCGGTAAACAAGTCATTAACTTTGTTTGGGAAAATATAATTTGTAGGTTTGGACTACCGGGGGAAATTGTTACGGATAACGGTCGTCAATTTGCAGAAAAACCGTTCAGCTCGTGGTGCGAGGAATTCGAAATCAAGCAGGTATTCAGCTCCGTAGCTTACCCCCAGTCAAATGGCCAGGTCGAACGAATGAACCGAAGTATTGTCGAAGGCATCAAGGCCAGGCTGGGGAGATACGGGAAAAATTGGTTAGAGGAGCTCCCAAGCGTCTTATGGGCCATAAGAACCACCGAGAAAACAAGTCACCTTAAAACACCATACAGCTTGGTGTACGGTTCTGAGGCTGTCATCCCAGCCGAAATTGGCGTCAACACAAGACGCAGCAGGAAAAGAAGCAGGGATGACAACGACAGGGAGATCCTATTGAACCTAGACCTCCTGGAAGAAGCTCGAGACCATGCACTAATCCGAGAAGCCCGATACAAGCAGAAGCTAGAAGCTTACTATAACTCGAGGGTTAAAAAGGAAACGTTCAAACCAGGAGATCTGGTGCTTCGAAATAATGAAGCAAGCAGACAAGAAGGCCTCGGGAAGCTCGGGCCTAAATGGGAAGGACCCTACATCATCAAAGAATCCCACAAGGGAGGGTCCTACAAGCTAACAGATCAAGAAGGGAAGATGGTCCCTCGTCACTGGAATGGAAAACACTTAAAACGCTTCTACGTTTAAGTAATGAAGCATTGTAAAAGCTTATTATTGATGTAATCGTGTGTTGAAATCGAAATGAATCTTTTGTTTCAAAAGACTTTCTCTTTATTTTATCCTATCAAAGGTTGAGTCCCTCATAGTAAAAACTCCATGGGGTCCGGAACTACACCTCTCCATGAAAAAGGGATGAGCTCCTAGGCCATATTGCTCAACAGGAAACAAGGCGCTATACCTTCCTGTATAAAGGGTGAATTCCTAAAACAATTAAATTCCATGGCTTTGAAATTACTGTAACAAGGTCAATCCATGAAAAAGGGTGAGCCCCTTACATCAAAACGGCTCCATAAGTACATAAAGAAAAGAATAACTTATGAAAACGAAGTCCACAAACATAAAAAATATTGTGGCGTCTAACAGATAGGATAAGTTGGAAAAAACTCTTTCTTGCTTATGTAAGATTTGGTGTCTGCAGCATCACATCTCAACATAACATTAAGAAAATGACCAACAAAAATAACAACACACACGACAATCATAACGCAAAAGTCATAGATAATAACGTCAAAGCAAACTGGTAGGACAACATAAAACATAGCCACGAAGGGCTACCAAGGTAAGGAGCCTATTGTCTTCAGGTCAACACACGACCAAGCAAACCAAACATAAATTGTTCAAAGGCCAACATACGGCCAAATACGAATAAAAACATTGTTTTAAGAACCACAGAACAGAATATCATAAGATCACTGAGGGACGAGAGAGTCACCAGGAGCAGGGAAGCCAGGGGCAGCAACATCTTTGGGAGAATCAGCATCAGAGGAAGTGGCTTCACTTGAGCTTTTGGCTGGAGTAAGGTCTTCAGAAGCTAGGTCACCAGCTGGAGTCGAGGGAGTACCAAGATCCTTCAGCACCTCATCAACATTCTTTTCAGCAACCTTCAACCTCTTCAGGGAAACAGCGGGGAGGTCTGCCTGATCTTGGGATAGTAAGGTAGGAGCCGGGCGCTTCTTGCCAAGAACCCTGTCAGCCACCTCCTTGCTCAAGCCTTTTGGTTCGAGACTTTGAAGAAAAGACAGCGATTGACCATAGCATCCTGAAATTGCCTGCAAAAACGGGTAAGAAGTAATTTCTAGCGCCTTCACAGAGCTAGCAAATTCACCCGCAGCATCCGGCTTATACTCCTTACAGCTCTCCCTGGGGACACAGTTAAGACAATTGGTGTACCCGGAGAGTAGTCCTTGATGGCGACCATAGGCGAGGGCCTTCATGTATATCATTGAAAGAGGTTCCTTAAACTCAGCACTATTAAGCAAGTAAGTAACGACCTGCTTGAAACCCTCCTCGATCAACCATTTATTAGTCTCCTCTAGACGCCTACTCTCCTCCATCGCCCTGGCCACCTTAGCCTTCCCTGATTTTAGCTCCTCAACCTGAACCTCCACTTTCTTCTTCTCAGCCTCCAGCTCCTTCCTCCCAGCTTCCAGCTCCTCACGATCGGAAGTTATCTGGGACTGAAGAGTGGAAAGCTTGGAAGCAAGATCCTCCTTCTCCAGGGTTAACCTCTTGATTGACTCAGCCCTTTCACTAGAAATCTTATCCACCTCCCCCTTGGCAGCTGACAAATCAGTGAAATCTTTGTAAGTATCCCTCCAACGATCGGTTACCTCTGGTACCAGCGCCATAAACCTTGCCCCGTTGCTATAAAACTTCTTCAACAGCTCGACGTTTTCCAAACAATCATTCTGTGCCCTTTTGGCAGGAGGGGCAAAACCATGAATAGCTTCGCGACAGACGGAAGCCTTGGAAAACGTGTCATGAACACCAACCTGCCAGTCAGGGATATAAAGATCATCCAAATCAGGATCCTGATCAGCAGGAGCTGGGGAGGAGTCTTCAACAGCCTTACCCTTGACCTTGGCTGAAAGCTTCTTAGGCAAACCAGTCCCATTCTTCTTCACGCTTGGTAACTCACCAACTTCAGCAATACCCTCAACTACGGAACCTGAAATTTCAAACAAAGGGTCCATCTCAACAGCAGGGTCCACATCCTTGATCCCCTCAACCTTGACCTTGGGATCCATGCCAATAAGAGAAGCCACAAAGTTATAGTCATCCACATCGACAGGGTCAGAAGATGAAATACCCTGAAAACCAGAAACTTGTGGCGCCTCTTCAACCCCCTCATCCCCTGGCGTAGAGACAGGAAGGGTCAACTGTTTCCTACTCGACCGACGAACAGAAACGCTAGGCTTAACCACAATCTTCGAAGATGAACCACCAACAACACTTTCATAAACCTCCCCCAAATAGTGTCTACATGCCTTCGTACGCAAAACAACACCAGTAGCACCAGGTGGAACAACTGAAGCCTTAAACTTCACAACTGAAAAATCCTCCAAAAGCATACAATCAAACACCCGGACAACTACAATGAGTACGAAAAAAGACAAAATAAGCAAAAGCCAAAGCAAGAAACAAATAACTGAAGAAAAAATGTATACAAAAACATACCTTCGTCATCCACAAACATAGATGGTTCCATGTGCGGGTCAGACCACCTATCACTCAAACCGAGCTTCACCAAAAACTCCTCTGGGAAGGTCCTTAAGCGAGAAGCAGAAGATCGAAGTTTCTCCAGCAAAACTTCGTTAACCTCATCAACCGACGGAACCTTCTCGTTCAAGGGACCCTCAGGCTTCCTCCATGGCATGGCAAAAGGAATTATCTCGTCCGAAACAAGGAAAAATCGATCCTTCCAAGAAGCAGATAAACCAATTTGAGATGACACCAAAGCATTCTCCACTTGGGTCTTCTCAATGGTAAACCAATTACCATTTTTCGCCAACTGAAAAAACCGTCGAAAAACCAAAAGATCCGGCTCATGGCCTAGGGCTCGGCAAGTAATCTCAAAATGCATGATACGAGCAATCCCAACCAAAGCCATTTGACAAATGGACAAGCGATAATACTCAATAACATTCAGAAAAAACTTGGAAAAAGGATACCTCAAGTTAGAATGTTCAAAATGGCGAGTATAAAGCGCCACTTTTCCAGGAACCAATTTGCTAACCGGCGATCTAGGCGAAGGAACTATCGGATCGAGCGACAGAGGAATGCCGAACTGGTTACAAAACTCGTCGACTTCTTTCTGTGATAACCGAGAGAACTGAGAGTTCATATCATTCTTGGCCATGGTAGAAGCAGCAACGAATGAAGCAATGGTGGTAGAGAGAAATCGGTTATGGAGGAAAGAGATGAAAGGAAGAAGAAAAGGGAGTTATGAAAGTAATAAGGGAAGTTGTCACAAATCCCTAAAAAAGGGGAAGAAAAAACGGACGGTCAGATGGGAGCTAGAAGCCCGTCCCATCATGAGCAGCAGACCTACAAGGTCTTGTCACGTCCCATCAGCCAGAACACATCACTTCACCTGCTGAGTAATAACGAGGGACCGGGCAGCCAGAAGCTGGAAGCTCGAGAAAAAATTAAAAATGACTACACAAAACCATAAGTCACAACCACTTATGATAACATCACAAGCGCTTATGACTGGGGGGCTGATGACGTAGGTCATATAACCACTTGGTTGGGCAGCCGGAAGCCAGAAGCCAGGAGCCAGAAGCCTGGTACGTGAACAGTAGCGCTACAGTAACCTGACACTTATTCCCACAACAAAGATTCAAACATATCTTGCAATATCTTCAAAAGATATCCTTGGTAAAGCAAAGCTGAATGCAAGCAAGACCCTTTACACGAAAATAGCTAAAAACATAAACTACTATTCACACCTGAGGTGCTGCAGGCTGCCAAGAATGGAAGGTGCACTGGCCGAGGGGCAGCCTCGAGCCAGGAGCTCCTGAACCTTTCAGATTTGGATCAGATTTGCTTGGGCAATACACAAAGACTTGTGTATATATATTGCTGCAATCTGAAGCAAAACTCAACTCATTCAACACTTGGCTCTTGCACTCCACTCTAAAAACACACACACACTCTCACCCCTCTTTTCTCTTAACTTTACTTTACACTTCTCTAATCTTAAACATTTATAGTCATAACCGAACTTAACCCTGAACTTAGACATATCGTTAGTACCATCCTCTCCATAATCTTGTTGTAGCAACAAATGGTGATGGTGATTTAAAAGGATATTGTGGAGTGAACGAGTATATAAGGCTGGGGTGAGAATGAACGGTTGGGCCGGTGAGGAAAAAAGTGTTGGTGACTTAAAAGGGTGACAGTCGGTGAGATTAGGAAGCGGTCAAATCGGGATTCAGAGACGACACCGAACTGGTCCATATATGTTCGTTTTTAGCACAAAGACTCGGCCGGTTCGAACCGGTCGACCGGTTGAACCGGGACGGTTGGATCGGATCGGAAATTATTTTTTTATATTTTTTTTAAGTTGGTTATGTCTTTGAAATTAGATCATCTTTGTTTAAACTCATAATATTAAACTTAAATGTTTTTTTAACATGACTAATGTGTTTGTTTTATGGTTTTAAAACTTAAAATACTTGTGTTTGAGATTCTAACTTATATTTGAAATTATAATACTTTGAAAAATATATATTTATTATTTATATTGTTTAAAACCAATTTAACCGGTTCGACCGGTCCAACCAGTGAACCATTAAAACGACCAATTCACTGTCCGATCCGATAAAAAAGTTATTTGTTATTTTTATACTTGTTATAAGATACATAGATTTTTTTTATAGTTTACATAAGAGACCCAAATTATATCCTCACTAGTGACACTTTTGGTGGATATGACAATGAAGCTCGTCACCTGGCTACGTGTCTGAGCCTAAGGGTTTTACGTGGTATGGTTAAAGGTTCCTGCCCGGTTTTTCCCTGGAAAAGTTGGTTGACGAGTTTCGACTCCGATCAACTTGGCCCGTAAGGAGGGTTGTGGTGAGCCTCCGCTGCGTTCGCAGTAATGGGGGAGCCCCAATGCCGACAAAATACACCTATTGGTGTTAAAGGTGAGGTTTAGATTCGATCTTTACACCTCTGAGTGCTTCGGTCGTTGACCGCTGCATCAATCGCTGTTCTAGAAAATGTTTGCTTCGACTTTTATTTATAATGTTTGTTTCACAACTAGTTATTGTTTTAATATTAAATAGTTAATATTTTTTAATTTTTAAAATAGAACAAAAAAAAATAATTTATTCTTATAAAACTTTTTGAAAAAAGTAACTAAACAATTTTTTTAATATAATTTTTTTGTTAAAAAGAAAAAGAATTGGTTGTTGGGGTGCGTGTGGGATTAGTGTGGGGATAGATAGTTGGGGGTGTGGGAATAGGCATAGGGTAATGATAAATTGTGGAGATGGCAAAGTAAACTCATCTATCTCAAGATGAATTGATGGATGGATCAATATGGGACTTTTATCAACTGAAATGTGACAAGACGAGACAATCAACTTTATCATTTGAGTCAGGATAGATTTTGACTATTAAATAAAGTAATTTATGGGACAACATGGTACTAATGACTTTTATTTAAGTCTAGATAAATTTTTATTATATTAATAAAATTAATTTACGGGTCAATATACGAAATATTATAGACTTAAATTTAAATGGGTCCTAGATGAACCTCTCTATGTATGTTAAGCACACACAAACCAACACACGTTTGACGACTTTAGTCGCCGGCCCATCCGATGTCGATTTTCAAATCTAAACACCCCGGCGTGCCACCTGCCTGACGTCAATTTTAGAATACAAGCACTTCGTTGCGCCGTCCACCAACGTCGATCTCCGACATGACCTGAAGTGGCGACATTGATTTCCGACACCATCCAACTATTAGCAGTTAAGATTTATACATTATTATTATTTATCTTGTTTCCATAATGATAGCATGATAAGTTAGAGATATGCAGTTTATATAAGGACCATTTGTAATTTCATTCCATCAAGGAAAATCATTAAACTATTCCAAAGTTTAACATGGTAATCAGAGCCATATTCAAAACCTAATTTCTTTTCTTTCGTTCCAGCCGCCACCTACCAATATCCCTACCAAATAAACAAACTCCAAAAACAACCATGGTTGACCCTGTAGAACCGTCCAACACAATTGAAAAAACCTCCCTCCACCCAGCATACTCAATCCCTAACATCAACAGCAAGATTCGAACCCTCGATGGCAAGAAAGTACCATATTCATCGTGGGTAAAACTCTTTAAACTACAAGCCCGTGCCTTTCAAGTCATGCACCATATCGATGGTACCAAAGCCCCACCCGTGGAAACGGACCCAGACTATGCTACATGGTCGAAACTAGATGCGTTGGTCCTTCAATGGATCTTTGCAACAATCTCCGACGACCTCCTCGCCCGACTCATTGATAAGGAACGTACTGCTCGGGAAACTTGGCTAGCGTTAGAAGCTATTTTTTTTAACAACAAACATGCTCGCGCCGCTACGCTCGAACAAAAATTTACAAACCTCACACTGTCATCATGTGCATCTTTTGCTGAATATTGCCAAGATCTCAAAGATATCGCCGGGCAGTTGGGTGACGTCGATCAACCCGTAACCGAAACCCGGCTTGTTATCCAAATGGTTCGGGGCTTACCGGTTGAATATGACACCATCGGTACAATCATTAATCAGAGTAAACCGTCATGGGATGAGGCGCGAAGCATGATCGAAGAAGAACAACAACGTCAAGAGGCTAGAAAAGGTCCGAAGCATGACGCTGCACTTGTGACACAGCAAACTCCATCAGGTACCGATCGAAACAAATTCTCCTATGACAACACCCGTTCCCCATACCCAAACGGGTACAAAGGCAAAAACTATGACCCGGCAAAAGCCGCTCGGGGTAGGGGTGTGATGAATCAAAATGGGCGCAACATGAGCAGGGGTGGTGGTTCTGGACGGGCACACAACAACTGGGGTAACAATAATTGGGTTACACAACAGCAACATATAGTGGGCTCACAACAACAGCAACATTCACCACAGCAGACCCAGTATCCATTTCAGCAGCAGTGGGCTCCACCTCCCAGCCCTTACCCGTCGCAACAGTTTCAGCCGGCCCATCAGGCCCACATCGCACAGCAGGCCCAGTACCAAGCACCACCTGGGTTTGGACCGTTCGGTAACAACGCATTAAATCCAAGTGATCTCGGCTCAGCATTATCCAATATGGCCCTCAATTATCAAGACCCTCAATGGCACATGGACACCGGAGCTAGTCAACATATCACCTCCAATCAAGGTAAAATAACTTCCCCATGTTTATTTCCTACAATGCCTATTTATGTTGGTAATGGTCAACGTTTACAAGTTAACGGGTCTGGCAGTGGTTCCCTTAAACTTCCAAATAAAACCTACCATCTTAACCACATTGTTCACGCCCCCAACGTAATCAAAGATTTGTTATCAGTACGAAAGTTTACCATTGAAAATAATGTATCCGCTGAATTTGACCCTTTTGGTTTTTCTTTGAAGGACCTCAAGGATGGACGCCTCCTTTCCCGACACAATAGCTATGGAGATCTTTATCCCTTCACACAGCCGGCTTTCTCCATGCTGTCATCTACATCCCATCTTCCCTGGCATGATCGTCTCGGACACCCCGGCGCGAATGTGCTAGAGTACCTTAGTCGTTATTGCATTCGTAGTTATCATAAAAATTGTGGTTCTTTTGTTTGCTCGTCTTGTCAATTATCGAATAGTAAACGGTTACCCTTTATTGATTCTATTTCTACTACGTGTCAACCGTTTGATATTATTCACTGTGATCTATGGACATCACCCATAGAAAGCAAATCTGGTTATAAATATTACATGATTTTGGTCGATAACTATACGAACTATGTGTGGGTATATCCATTAAAATATAAATCGGAAACCTTTGTCACATTCACTAAATTCCACAAGTTAATTCTCACTCAATTTAACAAAACTATTAAAACCTTTCAATGTGATCTAGGGGGGGAGTTCAATAATCACAACTTCCAAAACTTTGCCACTCAACATGGGCTCATTTTCCGGTTTTCATGCCCTCAAACATCCCAACAAAATGGGCGCTCGGAACGGATGATACGTCGAATAAATGACATAATTCGGGCCCTTCTTTTTCATGCTCATATCCCACCCCCCTTCTGGGTCGAAGCTCTCCATACCGCCACTTACCTACACAACATACTACCCACTAAACGACTTCACTACCAAACTCCGGCCTTTGCTCTCTATGCTCGCCAACCAATGTACGATCATCTCCGTGTCTTTGGTTGTGCGTGCTACCCTAACATGTCCGCCACTCAACCTCACAAACTATCACCTAGATCCATGCAATGCGTGTTTTTAGGGTACCCACCTGATTTCCGAGGTTATCGGTGCTACGACCCAACCACCGGTAAAGTTCACATCTCCCGACACGTCATCTTTGATGAGACCACATTTCCCTTCACTACACCCATTCCACCACCCACATACCATTTCCTGGATGACCCTACACCAAACCTCCAACACATGTTTCACCAAAACTTTCCGTCTACCACACCTATCCCAATTCCATCGACCACTACCAATCCCAGCCCGCCAGCGCCTACACAACCTTCCCCATCTACATCCACTCACAATCACACACCAACCCTTCCGCCAAACCCACCACCCCCACCAATTCCACCAACCGAAACCACCCCCACAGCTCCTGACATCCCCACTACACCCCAAGCCAACAACACCCATCCCATGCATACACGCTCCAAAGCGGGTATTGCAAAACCGAATCCCAAATACAACCTCAACATTACAACCGAAGTATCGCCCATTCCCACGTCCTATCACAAAGCACTGTCAGACCCTAACTGGTTACGTGCCATGAACGATGAATTTAGTGCATTGCAGGTTAATAATACATGGGAACTGGTGCCACGTCCCACTGATCAACCGATTATTAGAGCCATGTGGCTGTTCCGCCACAAATTTAATGCAGATGGGGCCCTTGAACGGTACAAGGCAAGACTAGTATGTAATGGCAAGTCACAAACTATGGGTATTGATTGCTCCGAAACATTTAGTCCTATAGTTAAACCGGCCACGATTCGCACTGTGCTATCTTTAGCCGTCTCCCAATCATGGAACATTCGCCAAATGGATGTTAAAAATGCTTTTTTGAACGGCGATCTCCAAGAAACAGTCTACATGAATCAACCACCCGGATTTGTGGATCCAGCAGCACCAACACACGTGTGCCGTCTCCGAAAATCATTATACGGGCTCAAACAGGCACCGCGAGCATGGTACACCAAATTCTCGGGCTTCCTCACATCTTTGGGATTTCGAAGCAGCACATGTGACACATCACTATTCATCTACCAGAATGGGAAACAATTGGCTTATCTCCTATTATATGTCGATGACATCATTCTCACAGCAAATGACCAACATCTACTCGATCAAATTGTCACCCGCTTGTCTACAAAATTCGCTATGACTGATATGGGAGCATTGCATCATTTTCTTGGAATCACAGTCACTAGAGAGCACAACTCTTTATTCCTGGCCCAATCTCAGTATGCGCGTGACATTCTACATCGCGCCAACATGACTACATGCAAACCATGCCACACCCCGGTTGATACTGATGCAAAATTAAGTGCCAATGAGGGGGAACTTTTGCCTGATGGTACGATCTATCGAAGTCTAGCGGGTGCACTACAATACCTCACAATCACCAGACCTGACATCACATACGCAGTTCAGCAAATCTGTCTGTTCATGCATGCACCACGAGAACCTCATTTAGCATTTCTGAAACGGGTATTGAGGTATGTTCAGGGCACGATCGACTTTGGTCTTCGGTTACATGCATCCCCTAATCAGTCACTAACTGCATACTCAGACGCTGATTGGGGGGGGTGTCCGGACACTCGGAGGTCCACCTCCGGCTACTGTATCTTTTTAGGAGATAATCTCATCTCATGGTCATCCAAACGGCAACCCACTATATCTCGGTCGAGTGCCGAGGCTGAATACCGAGGAGTCGCAAACGCTGTGGCAGAGGCAACATGGGTGCGTAATCTACTTTTCGAGCTACGGGTTCCTGTTCGTCAAGCAACGATAGTTTACTGTGACAACATCTCAGCTGTCTACTTATCAGGAAACCCTGTGCAACATCAACGCACCAAGCACGTCGAGATGGACATTCATTTCGTTCGTGAAAAGGTTCAGATCGGACACATCCGGGTCCTTCATGTTCCGTCGGCTCTTCAATATGCGGACATCTTCACCAAAGGTCTTCCAAGAATTTTGTTCGAATCTTTCAGGACCAGTTTGAACGTTTCAGCTTATACACGTTCACACTGAGGGGGAATATTAGCAGTTAAGATTTATACATTATTATTATTTATCTTGTTTCCATAATGATAGCATGATAAGTTAGAGATATGCAGTTTATATAAGGACCATTTGTAATTTCATTCCATCAAGGAAAATCATTAAACTATTCCAAAGTTTAACACCAACGTGCTTACCGCTCCACACTGATTTCCAAAACCATCCAGTGCGTTGCCCGCCAGACCTAACTTTTTACACTGATGACGCGCTGCTTACGTTCGAGACACCAAATTTCGGCATCGCCGAAAACGCCGACCACCAACACCAATTTTGACACCGGCCACTTACGGCTATTGATTTTCGACATAGCCCGCTGATGCCGATTTTTGACACTACCCAACGCTTCTCCCGTACGACACTAACTTCTAACATCATCCAACAACCCCCGCTTTCCGGACCTCGACTTTTGACACCGCCCGTCGATACTAACTTCTAACACCATCCAATGCCCCGCTTTCCGGACCTCGACTTTTGACACCGCCCGTCGACATTGACTTCTGACACCTTGCCGCTCGCTGACGCTGATCTTCGACACGGTCTATCGTGTCGTTCGCTTGACACCGAGTACCGACACCATCTAGCGCATCGCCTGTTGGACTCCCGACTTTGGCATCGCCCTCCAACACGTCTTCCGACATCGCCAACACGTTGTCTGCGTTCGGTACTGCTCGCCGACACCGAGTTTGAAACTTCCCGGCACGCCACTTGCCGAAGTTGATCTTCGGTACGGCCTGATGCGTCGCCTGCCCGACACTAATTTCTTAAAGCATGACAGACTCGTGCTCATTATTCATCGTCAGTATGCAAGTAGCGCGAATACATGCGCCTAACTTTGCGTCGAAAACACAATTTTTTTTATCTAACATTAGTTTACGTTTTGTAATTTGAACAAAACAAGCTAGATATTAATAATTTTATGAACTAGTATAAATGAAATAACCTAATTACATCTTCACCTAAACCCATTTTTAAAAATATCCATCTTGTCTCAAGCCCATCTTCACCAAAACTCATTTTTCAAAAACTCATCTTATCTCAAATTCATTATAACCCGATCATAAATTCATCTCATCCATCTTACCACCTTGAAAATTTGACTTCCTTTTAACATCTAAAACCATTTTGTTAACCAAAATTCTGTCCATACATACATGTTATATTAAAATTTAAACTTTGTTTAGAGATCATTAGAATCAAATACACGTGACATACACGGCCTATCAACCTCCCACCAAATTTTAACTTCTATTTTTATTTTTGTCAACGTCAACGTCAACTTCAACGTCAACGATAATCTACTCCCTATTTTCTTCACTATCCCCCGAGACGACATTGAATGAAAATGCATGTCCAAGTCTAACAACATTATTTGTGTTACTCTTAGTTACATTCACCATTACTTTTTCTATAAAAACAATAATACTTGTTGAAAATTAAATCTAAACCCAAAAAGTAATATATTTATTTCACATTAAAATTTTAAAACCAAACATAAGTCGCAACCAATTAACATATTAACAAAAAAAATTGTGTTTAATAAATCAAATTGTGATGTATGGCTAGTTAATACTTCTTAGTATCAACTTGACTAACAATATTCATAACTTTTGATTTTTTACTAACGAGAGTCATAGTATAGCAAATTTGTGCACATATTCGATCACTTGATTGACACTCTATTTTATTTACAATAACAGGGAATCAAACAAAAGCACAAGTCAAAAGTGCTATTGATCAAACTATTATTATTGGTTGTTAACGGCTAATAACTCATAATTCAATTTATAAAATTATAGAGGTCCAATTTTCTATTGATAGATAAATCTTCATCCTCATAACATTAACAAATCAAATTAACTGATCAACAAAACACAATCACTAGATTCTCAAAGACAATTGATTCCAAAAGTCTTTACCGATCTTTGACTACACTACTTACGAGTTTAAGTTAATTACGCTCCCTAACCATTCCATTTTTATAATCTAACCAAGAAAAAAATAAGAAAAATATAACAAATAATGTTCGTTGAAATTAAGACGATTCTAAAATGAGCCCAGAAGTTTGTGCAACTGAAACTGCATGATTATGATCTCCTTCATAAGTAACAATCAACATACTTGGATCATCCAATGCTCTTTCTACATGTTTCCGAGCAGGACATCCTCTAACACTGCTACACTTGTAGTATCCCCTGTTAATGAATCGGAACAAGTTAGCAATTGAATTTCATATTTTTTTCGGTTTTGCATGTTTCAAAGTTTGAATTTGATTAATTTGATGAGTGATTATTTATTTTTACCTTGGATGAGGAGATCCTTTGATAGGTTTTTGCCCATACTTCCTCCATGAGTAATCGTCTGGCGGGATATCTGCGAGCTTCATGCTAATTGCCTTAACCCTAATTACCCTCTTCATCCTCATCTTTCTGTAAGAGAGAGTAATTTATAAGATACAACAAAATAGCTATCGAAGTAGCTATCACAACATTTTTTTTTATGAAAAGATTGTATTAAAATAACTTGTATTAGGTCTAATGCAACTTTTACATACCAATCATAAAAAAAAAATAATTGCATTATCTAACGAAAAAGTTGTATTACATCTTATACAGATTTTTTTTTAAAAGTGGGTATGTTACAAAAATTAATTTGACTTAAGGGGAACTTCTTGATTACTTTACACATAAGGGGTGCTCGCCCATGCTAGTGGCGGGCTCTGACACAAGTCACACAACATAGTACCACCAATTAAAAAAATGTATAATTCAAATTAATATCACAATTAACGCTTATCTATCTTGTTTAGTTTTTTTAACAGTAAAAAATAAATAAAAATACTATCTTATTTAGCTAGCTTGTATATATAACCTATAACTAAATAATTTGTTGTCTTTTAATTAACTGTATATTATATAAAAAATAGTGTTTAAACTTGGTGTTTCGACATGGCAATAAACCGTAAAAAATAATAACTTTGAAACGTCGATGCGGATCCGCAAGTTCTATGTAATAGAAGCAAAACATATGAAATATTAAATAAGGGATTAAAATTGTCATATACCCGTATGCTACGATGAGGCTGTTATTAGTAATATTCGAAACTTTACCAAAAAATAAAGGTGTTAAAAACTTAACACCCGGACATTGATAAAATAGCCACATCGCAACAAAATAACCAGACAGGTGAAATATTAATGTTTATAAGAATATCTTTGTGGGTGTTGGGTTTTTTTTGCCATCGCGACGTGGTTGTTTAACGTCCAAAAACTTGTTTTTAACGGTTTCATTATAAACATTTTTATTTTCTCTGTTCAGGTATTTTGTTGCAATGTTTCGAATGTATTAATGCCGGATGTTAAGTTTTTAACGCCTTTATTTTATGGGTAAAGTTTCGAATATTACTGACAACCTCATCGTAGCACACGGGTTTGTGACAATTTCAGTCTAAATAAAATTTGACATGTTTTGTTTCTATTACCTACAACATGCGGGTCCGCATCGACGTTTCAATGCTATTATTTTTTACGGGTTATTGTCATGTCGAAACACGGGTCTAAACACCGTTTTTTATTTAATATACATTATTTTAATTAAAAGACAACAAATTGTTTACTTATAGGATATACTAGCCCACGTGTTTCAGCGTCTGGATTACGCAGTCAGTCTTGCGTATTTGACTTTGTCACATGTGTTTATAAAAAAGTCTCATGTCTCGTATGTCACGACGCATAACCGTAATGTGTCACATACTTAAAAAAAGATGAAATGTAAAATGTTAGAGGTCAAAACGATAACAATATTAAAGTCATACTATATGTTAAAGTAGAGCAAGAGATTAAAGTCGAAAACTCATCAGGTGCTAAAATGACAATTAGTAAAAGTTGGGGAGTAAAACCGTAAATACATCAAAAGTTAGGGATTAAAAACCTTAATACGTTAAAGTAAAAAATGTTGAAACGCGATGTGACGTCATGTGAATCGGTTGGTGCAAAGCACCGACCTTATCAATTAGTATATATATATACTAGGTTAGACCCCGTGGGTACCCACGAGGTTAATCGGTAAAAAATATTTATATTGTTTTATAATGAAAAATTAGTAATAACAAAACATCAAATAAAATATGCTAGACATGAAAAAAAGGTGAGAATGAATATGGTGGTGACAAGTGGCATTATGTGGAGGTAAGAGTTAGCAAATTATTAGAAGAGAAGATATAAATATCAAGCTAAACAAGATAGTATTTTTATTAATTTTTTTCTGTTAAAAAAAACTAAACAAGATATATAGATTAACATTAATTATGATATTAATTTGAATTAAACACTTTTTTTTATTGTTGGTACTATATTGTGTCAGAGCCCGCCATTATAATGGGCGAGTACCCCTTATTTGCAACATAATCAAGAACTTGCCCTCAAATCAAATTAATTTTTATAACATACCCACTTTTAAAAAAAATTCTCTTATACAACTTCTTTTATTACATAAGTAAAATTTGAAAATTTTAATTTCATTATGCAACGAATAGATTGTGTTTAGAAAAACTAAATAACAAAAAAGTTATATTACATCCGACATTAACTTTTTTTTGTTACATAAGCTATATTAAAAAAAAAAAGTTTGTATAGATCTAATGCAACTTGACGAACATATTTTTTTTACTATAAAGGTTGCATTACTTTTTTTAATTAGTTAGGTTAAATTAAGGGAGAAAATGAGAAAGTGGTGATTAAATTGGGTTATTTGAATGTTTACCTTCTTTTAGAACAGTGGCAACGGCCGGAGCCACCATTTTCCGACGAAGTACACTTCCGTTTCAAACAAGACGAAGAACACAACGGCAGTTTAGCACCGGCCGACAGCTGTGAATCTCCGGTCAACGACGATACAAACGAGCTAGCTCGAGATACCGAAGCAGAGTATGAGAAATTAATCGTTTTAGGCAATGAATCTTTCTTCTGAAACAGAGGCTGTTTATTTCCGGTCACCGGAGGAACAAAAGGGACTTGTTGTATAGGCGTTGGACAATAAACCTTGTTCTCAACATCATCCAAAACGACATCTTTTTGATCGTTTTTTTCTAGATTTTGATGGTTATAACCAGTTTGGTTAGTTACAGGGCCTCGTCGGAAACGTGCATGTCCGGTGAGTTCACGGTTAGGTCGGTCCAATAAAGAGATGACACGTTTGAACTTTGTAACAGCCACGTCGGCGACGGCGTTATAATCAGCCGGAGATTGAGATTGAGATTGTGATTGAGAGAGTAAACGAATGAGGTTTTGGAGGGTTTCGAGACCAGAGGCAGCTTCTTGAACGGCGTCGTTGTCGGTTGAAGTGGCGGTGGTTTTGAAAGCCATGATGAGATCTATTGCGGCCATGATTGTTATGCCATGAAAATGGTGGTTGTTGCAGAGGATTTGGATTTGGATTTGGATTTGGTGATAATAAGAAGAGGTCAAAATGATGGGATTGACGGGGTAAAATAGACGAAGAGATGAAGTGGGTGACAGACATGTCGTTTTATCATTCTGCTTAGTCAAAAGTAGGTTTCACTAAGAAAGAAAAAAGAAAGATCCAACCACGTTAGTCCACCCTCCTTTTCTTTTTCTAATTTTTTTTACCCGTCGTTGGTTCACTAACAAAATATTAACTCTTCAAATTATTGCGTAAATACGAAATCTTAGAGCTCCGGTCTTGAGGGTTATATGTCTATGATGTTTGTTTAATGAAGTTTGAAGGTACAAACTTTTAGTTTGTTATGTTACCCGTGATACTAGCTATTAGGTGGTTACAAACTACTAATCTAGTTTTGAGTTGATCATTAGAGTTGGCTCCCAAGACTAGGTCATGAGTTTATTGACTTGTGTTTGATGTCGTTAACTCATCTTAAGAGATTAGTTTGATGAGACTTGAGAGGAAGTCATTTAAGCTATAAGCCTCTTATTAATTGTCCATATAACTAATGTAAAATAAGTCTTATATTTTTATAGAGCTACCAAATTTATATTACTAAAACCAAATTCATAACTTTTCTAAGGAACTCAACCATAAAATGAATTAACATAATTACAACCAACAAACACATGAAATAATACAATACAGTGTATTATTCAAATTTCAAATTAAATTATTCCTTAACATGTCAAGATTTATAAAATTCATATTCAAACTCATAAATACAACCTTAATCTCAATCTCACATATCCATTATCTCATGCACGTTCATCACACTTTCTCTCCATACATCTCATTCGACCCATTTCGTCTCGTTTCAAAGATCGGCCGCCATGCACCAACGTCAGTTTCATAAAGATCAGTTGCCACCTCCACCACCAATGACTACACAAAGTGAGAACTAATGATCATAGAAAGTTGGAGATTACTTCCAAACACAAATACATTTTATATTGGTGTTCAGCTACGTAGTATAACTGTATAAGTGTAGGCATATCTTTCGTATAATAATAATAATAATAATAATAATAATAATAATAATAATAATAATAATAATAATAATAATAATAATAATAATAATAATAATAATAATATAAAACAATTGTCACTACGACGATCATCACCACCATCTACAACATGCAAAACCGCCAAGGGGTTGAACCCTCTCATCTTACCATCACAACCACCAAAGACCATAAATGCCACCAACCATGGTGATGAGACCAACAAACGAAAGGCCACTATCCAACCATGGAGGCGACTCAAACCGATCGGAGAAAGAGTTCACGAACCAGAGAGAAGATACATATTTGGTGGTGGTGATGAAAAGAGAATAATACAACAATTTGTGCGGTGAGCGAGGGTTTTAGTTAATATAAGATGACAACACATAACACTCATAAAAGATGTCAACACATACTACATAATGACTCACACGTTAGAACATACCAACACATTACACAATAACTCACAAAAGTTAGAAGATGTAGCACATAATATACAATAACTCACCAAATTTCAACACGTAATACACAATCAGGGCCGATCTTACCTCTCATAATTTTCCGTTGGGCCCTGGGCGAAATTTTTTTGGGCCCCTAGAGTTTAAAATAATAACTCGCAACAAAGGATAAGTCGACGATAATTGTCAAACAATAAATAAAGCAAAAAACATTGTCAAATGTTTTAGTTTACTTACCTAACCAAACCAGACAAAAAATCATCAACTTTTGCTTGTTGTCTTATTGAATTGTTGACGCATGTTGCTAATCTATTGTCGTTCCAATTTCCAAATCCAAATCCAAGACCAAAACCTTATTTTTTGATTTATTTAAAGTACATTATCCATAAAGGTGGATTGAGTTAATGGGTTAATCGTGATGGTCTTGAGAGCTTCTTTATTTTATGAAACTTTTGGTTTTTTTTAATGAAAGTTGTGTAAATGAAAGTAGCTTTTGGATTTTAGTTAAGTTTTTATTTTTATTTTTAAATGAAGTGTGTTAAAGAGTTATAAAATGGGTCATTTTATAAATATTTACTTGGGCTACAACATAATTATTAAATAGTTAATGGTTAATTATAATTTTTTTAAAGTTTCAGGCCCCTCGAGAAACTGGGCCCAAGGCGGTCACCCGCCTCACCTCATACAAAAGCCAACCATGTACACAATAAGTAACCAAAGTTAAAC
The DNA here is from genome assembly GCA_030867185.1 of Tagetes erecta. Taxonomy (NCBI): domain Eukaryota; kingdom Viridiplantae; phylum Streptophyta; class Magnoliopsida; order Asterales; family Asteraceae; genus Tagetes; species Tagetes erecta. The sequence goes on from CM061487.1 coordinate 96,772,338, forward strand.
TAATATACAACAACAGGTTACTATCACTTAATAAAATAATAAAATACAACTAAAAATACTATTCATCATGTTTTTATTTATAGTACGTAGAATAAGCAAATAGCTAATGGTATCTTATTAATATAAGTTTTTTTCTTATAATAATTTTCCAAGGACAAGAAAACAAATAATGAAAGTGAAAGCAAAAGGTCAAAAAGAGAAAAAGAGGAGAGAGATAAATAATTCATAAATGAGAAGGTAGGCATAATATGTCGGATATAATACGGTGAACCTTTTGGCTTATGACTATAAATCAAGAAATTGAATTGACCCTTCCTTTTCTTGTCTCCCTTCAAACAAATGTTTCTGACCGTTTGATCTTCATATAATATTCTTATTTTATGTTTGTATTTACTTGACCCGACCTTGCATCTTAAACTGTATTGGGAGACTGACTTTAACGTCAAAGTTTTTGTATTATATTTTATTAGTCGAGTATATATTTATACAAAGTTTTCCTTAATCACTAGCTTGTTTCGAACCTCTTAAGGTGCCGACTTATTATGTAGAAAACTGTTAGTGGCGAGATGGAAAGTAAAGCACATACGATATAAACGAGATATAGGATAAAACGAATATGCTTGAGGGGCTGTTTGTTTACCTCTTAATGGTTCAGTTCAGTGCTTAACCATTCAGCATTCAGCATTCAGAGCGTTTGTTTAAGAAAAAAAGAGCCTCTGAATGGTTCAGTTAAGTGCTGAATGGTTAAGAGACTGAGAGATGCTGAATGGAACTGAATGGGGCATATGCTAACTTTATACTCATCTGAAGTTCTACCCCAACGTCCCTCTCATTGATGGAACCTCTTAATGGTTCAGACCTCTTAACCATTCAGCACTTAATGATTCAGATTTTGCCAAACAGCCAGTAATGGATGGTTTGATGGCAAATGATGTATCCGTCTCATCAATTTATGATAGTTTAAATCATATATATAGCATGCTTGTTATGTTATATGGATTAAAATCCTTTAGTGTTTCAAGTCTCTATTATTTTTATTTATATTAAGTCGTTGAAATGATCAACTAATTTATTCCCTTTCTAATAAGGAATGTCGGTTGTGTTGTGGCCACTCACGTGGTGACATGTGGTCCAACCACGTGACCACGTGTCACCACGTGTCGTCCAATTTTTTTTTACTTTTATGTATTTACGGTTTTAGTTCTCGACTTTTAATAATTGATATTTTAGTCACTAATGAGTTTTCGACTTTGTTCTCTTACTCTACTTTGACATATAATACTACTTCAACATTCTGAATTTGAATGGGTTTTGTTTTGACTTCTAATTTTCAAATTTCTTTTTAATGTGTGACATATTACGGCATGGTGTCGTGACATACGTGACCTGATACTTTTTCTTATCAACGTAGTGATAAAGTCACATACACAAGATCCTAATGTCTGACTCGACCGCTACAACGCACGACCCGGTCTAATATCTAGTTTCCTAGAAACTAGAATGTATGTTTTTGTTTGTTTATGTATGTTGGATGAGTTTGACATGCAAATTAATGAAGGGTTTGAAGCACGTGATGGGCACGCAGTAAGTCTGACGAAAGAAGGAGACGAAGGTAGTGTCAACTTTCAAAGAAGCCACTGAAAAAGTCAAAGAAGGGTGCTGTAGCAACCACGACCAATCACAACTTTTTCAGACCCACCACATACTATCAATTCCAAATCAACAATTGTTAAAGTTTATATTTTTATGGTCTTATATTTCATTTCTTAAACTATATTTAAGACCGGATCACATGGCCGGTCGATCGGATCTTATATATGTAACTTTGTTACATGTGTTATTAATTTTTTTTATGTGTCAATGTCTCATACGTTACAGTGTAATATTGCAACATGTCATATGTTAAGAGACGGAGGTATATTCAAACTTAAAGGTCAAAATGATAACTAAGGGCAGTTTGTCAAAATCTGAATCATTAAGTGCTGAATTGTTAAGATGTCTGAACCACTAAGAGACTCTATCAATGAAAGGGATGTTGAGGTAGAAATGCATATGAGAGTAAAATTGGTATATGCTACATTCAGTTCCATTTAACATCTCCCTGTCTCTTAACAATTCAGCACTTAACTGAACCGTTCAGAGACTATTTTTTTTATGAAACAAACGCTCTAAATGTTGACTCTGAATTATTAAGCATTGAAGTCTGAACTGAACCATTAAGAGGTGAAACAAACATCCCTAAGTAAAGTCAAATGGTTAAAGTCATAAATATGTCAAGGTAATATAGGGGGTCTAAGTTATAAATTTGCTAATTTATCTGCATCAAAATAAGAATAAGTCGTAAATATGTTAAAGTTAATATGAAATACTAAACTTGTAAATGTGACAAAAGTAAAAGACTAAAATGAGGTGAAGAGCAAACTTGTGATTTACAATGTCAAAATCACCAACCATGTAAATTAAAAGTTTAAAAAATGTATGATTTATATGTAACCAAAATATAACCGTTTAATTAGTTTTACGTCCAAAAATAATATGAGAAGGTTAAAAGCATCATTCTTTTAACACATGTATACAAATCCAATATTGGTCGTAAACATTAGACGTATTGGATTTTAAAAGATTTTATGTCTCAGTTATTATTAATGTATTATAGGCACATTGGTTGTAGGTGAGACCGTAAGAGAATAATTCATAGTTAAACCAGTGGCGTACCCAGGATTTTTTTTCATGGGGGTCGGAAATTTGGTAGTAATCGTTTAAGTATCGATATATAATATTTTTTTCAATCCGGTTCGATTCGGTTCGGGTCGAACCGGGTCGGGTTAAATTAAAAAATGACAACAACTAAATTTGATGGGTCAAAATTAAATAATTTCATTTTACCTCCACTTATTTAAAAGTAAAAATTTTCATTCCCTCCACTCAACTAACTTATTTAATGTCTAACCCTAATTTTTATCTATAAATACCAAACCAAATCTCTCTAATCACTTTCATCATCTAAACTCTCTCAATCTATTTAAGAATTTCTACAAATTTTCATCTTTCAAACTCTCTCTCAAATTTCATCTTTTTTTCAACAAATTTTCAACAACAACTTGTGAGTTTTTTATTCTTTCTTTCATTTTTATTCCTAAATACTTGAAACATCCTCTATAACTTTACCATGTATTTACCAAGGTAAATAGAGTTTGGTAAATCACCATTTTGAGGTTCGAGTTAGGATTGTTTTTCTCAAACTATATAAAATAAATCTTTTATTTTGTTTCTTAAACTTCATATGCCTCCATTATACATCTTTTTTAAGTCACTAATCTACAAATAAGAAGTTAATGAAACCAAACCATGTTTCCAAACAATATTATGTTGGAAAACTTGTGTTATGGTATAAAAATTGTGATGTTGTGAACCTTGATTCTACAACTAATTTTTCCACCATTCATCACTTCTCACTTGATTACTTAGCAAAAATAGTTAATTTATTTATATATTTCCTTTTTGTACTCATGACCATCCAAATCATCAACTATATTGATGTTTTGTGCAACGGTGAAACACTTAAGGTATATGACAATATAAATAAATATATATTACTATCTTCTAACCATAATATAACCCAATCTATTGTTAAATATTATGTGTCTCATATAGGCTACTAACTGGGCATTAAACTAAGTTTTCAAGCCTGTATGGGGGTCGAGGGTTAAATTTTACGGGGGTCGATCGAGAATTTAACATATAAAAACAAAAAAAAAAATTTCGCAGGGGGAGCGGGCGCCCCCCAACCCACTAAAGTGGGTCCGCCCCTGAGTTAAACGTGTTTGAATGACAACAATCTTAGAATGTGTGACCTTCTAGAGTAAGTTTTTTAGAATGCCTATTTGAGCAACTAAAAACTATGTAAGCTTCTTGTGGACACTCTATACAGTATTGGTTGGCTTGAAAGTCATAAATGATATCAGAGTGACTCCTTTGTAGTTCTAGATGATGAGACACGCAATGAGTAAAAAAATAAGAGGTCTATATAACACATTAGGCAATTCTTACGTCATTCCTAGATAAGAGAGTAGTTAAGTTCATTAAAAACTTTGTGCCTTAAATATCATCGACCAATACGTTTAAGGCGCACATTAGTTGTGATTGAGAGTAAATTACACAGATTAAATGTCAATCTCATGATATGTGAGGCTATGAGTAAAACAAAATGATTGGTGATAACAATCTAAAGATAAGTGAAACTATGAGTAAAACAAGTTTGAAGTTTTTATGTAAAACATACAATGTTGATTGGTATACATAATTAATTCCACGTTACACCCGTATTATAAGTTTATCTAAACTTAGGGGGGGAAAAATAAGAATACAAAAAGTTTTTTAACCGGTTTTAGCAAAATAGTTTTTCACCTTTTTCAATTTTATTTAAGGTGCAGAAGAATCACCCAAAAAATTAGAGGAAAAAGAAATATGATAATAAGATGACCCGGTCCAAGACCAAAAAAAGGCGTGTTGGACTCTTTCTTTATTTTGACATTTTGTAGTCTCTTACATGGAAAATATGAAATTAAATTCTGGTCAAGTGCACTAAAACTATCCTACTTGACTACTTCCTTTTACTTTTTCAGTTTTTCGCCTTTATCCACGTATTTTGTCTACACTAGATTTATGCTATAAGATTTAATTAGGAAGTTCGGCTTGTTTAATTTTCAAAAGCTTAAGTTCTTTGAATACAAACTCAGCTCGTGAATTATTTTAAACTTCTAACAGGCTTTACTCGTTAGTTACAAATTTTATAAATACTAAAATGCAAATTCAACACTTTTTTTAACAACATTTTTTTTGTAAATCCAAATGAGATTTGAGCCCGGAACATTTTGGTTGATAGACATACATCTTTGTCACTAGACTAAACAAGTGGCTGAAAGTTTGGCACTTGGGCGGTAAGCATGTTTTTTTATGAATCTGAATCATTCACGGGTCACTGACACATACAAATGATACAATCATCTTCTTTCCACCGCCAGATGGAAATTAATCTTATGTTAGAAACCCCCTGGCCCGTGACCATTTCTTGTCCTGGTGAACGTTTGGTGACCATGAGTTTCGTTTGTTAAGAGGTGATGGTTGTGGTGTGACGACGCATGGTTGAGACATGCTCGTGACCCAGCCCTATTTGAGTTCTGATTGGGTGGCTTATCAGGTCGTGGAATCGGAGCTTGTTAGATGAATATGAAATGGGTTATAAAGGAAAAGAGACGTTTGAAGTGAGATAGCCCACTCAACTAGCTAATTAACTGATTGGTTCTATAACAATTTTAATTACTCATGTGTCACTAACAAACGCGATAATTTTCATTTTATCATTAGGATTCAGGAGGAAAAATATCTTATATGAGAAAACCCATGCCTCATCCTTAAAATCTTATTTTTATCTCATGTGAAACCTGAATTAAAGATTGTTTCAATAACTGCCATCCTAAAGAAAAAGCCTGTTTCAATGAATCACCAACCTTATTGACGACAGATAAGACTATGGAGATCTCAGATCTTGTAAGTTGTATGGGTTTCAACTTTCGAGTCACTTTATAATACCGGGCCCATTTATATTAGTTGGGTTTTTGTGCTTGACTTGGGCCTTCTCTTATGTGTGTGGGCCAGCTTGACTAGGGGTTAGTGGGGTACCTTTTTTTATTAAGTATCTGATTGAAATTTGAGGGTACCATTTATACCTTTAGGGGTTGTTTGGCAAAATCTGAATCATTAAGTGCTGAATGATTAAGAGGTCTGAACCATTAAGATGTTCCATCAATGAGAGGGATGTTGAGGTAGAACTTCAGATGAGTATAGAGTCAGTATATGCTCCATTCAGTTTCATTCAGCATCTCTCAGTTTCTTAACCATCAACACTTAACTGAACCATTCAGATGCTCTTTTTTTATGAAACAAACGCTCTGAATGCTAATTGCTGAATGGTTAAGCACTGAACTGAACCATTAAGAGGTAAACAAACAGCCCCTAACTGTTATTAAACACGATTTGAAAAGTTTATCATATAGTTACAAAATATTAGGCATAACACATGGTAATCAATCAATGGTTACAACATGTTTATTTATTTATGCTTTTTTTTTGGGTAAAAGAATTTATTTATTTATGCTTACTTTATAAACAGTGTGTTACATAAGATGAATAATTAAAAATATATAAGTTATTCTAAAGCACAACAAACATATAATCATATGATATGTAAAATAAATAAGAATGAAAAATAGTGTGAACGTGTGTAGTAAATGTGAACCGTCTAATGTCGATCCAAATGGTGGTTAGTCCAGAATTGAGTTTCAGTTGGTACATATGGGGTGGATTAAAGAAAACTTAAAAGTATAAGGACTAAAGTTATAAAATAGTAATAAGGAATGATTAGTTTATTAATCATGTTGGTAAAAAATTATGAAGAGCCATAAGTATTTGACTCTGATTGTGTTTTATCTTTAAAGTATTTAGCAAGTCAAGTTTATTTAATCATTATAAATAGGTATACAAGTAAAAATTGTAATATATATTTTCTTCAAGTAGTGAAGAAAGAGTCGATCAATATTATTGTGATCAAATCAGTTACAAGTACGTTACTCATTTAGAGGAAAAATGAAAACGTAAGTAGTGTAGAAAGTTGCCATGTGTCAAAGTGAGGTACTATTTTATATTGTTACTAGGTTAGAACCCGTGGGTACCCACGGGATGAAACAATAAAATGTAATTATGCTTTTAACTTTGTGTTTGAATGTGCATGTTTGCATTGGATTATAAAGATTTGTTACAAAAACACAATCTAGACACCCTTAAGGTAGACAACAATCATACACCTTGAATTACTGGTTAAGTTTTAAACCATCATGCCCTGGCAGATTAGGTAATTACCAACAAACACATGCTATATTTCCGTAGAGAATTATTTTTACCCATTTGTAGCAAATGTCATTACAGAAATGATTGTAGTTCTTGACAATTAGGTGATATGTGTCACCATGATAGTTTGCAGCATGATGCTCCATGAACTCTTGGACTTGAATTCAATTCAGATACATAGTCCCAGTATATTGAACCCCTGGGTGGTTCGACCTCAAACACACCACTACTTGGATAGTCACGTGCTCCAAATGCAATTTCTACACCATGAACTATCATGTACAAATACTATGCATAATATTATACAAGAACCAATAATTACATGTTAAATATATTAAATGTATATATTTAACAGTATCGATAAATACCTCTAACAAATGTCAATAGTCAAAACGACCCGTAGAATCACGACAATTTTGTCCTTCATATAAATTTCCCACAACGCTAAAACCTGTGTATTAAATATGCCAATTATATTAGCATTAAGTTGTAAACGGTGTGGACTAATTGTGTTTAGATTAAATGTAATATGAATCCATAATCAGTATGCATTGTTTAGATATTTGAAAGTTGAATATATTTTTGTTAATATGAATAACATGAGCTTACATATATGGAACCGCACATGAACAAATAAGCTTCAACTATCCTTGTGGAAGCAGCAAGAGACAATAATGTTGCTCACTTTATTTTGATCTATGTAAGCACACCCTTTGAAAATATAATCTCCAACTACAGCTACAAATGGATTTGATAAGTTGTAATTTTGGTAGTATACAACATTAAATCATCTCTTCCCTATTACATTGAATATAAACTTAATGTATAATTACTGCACATACCTTGTGAATCTCATTTTAATGTATGACCATCATCGTCATGCGACTTTTTGAAACTGATTCCACCAATTTCAAGTTATGCATAAGCATCTTTTAATATAAGCACCAAGTGATATGAACTGAATAATAAGAATTAACACAAATTCAGCATAATCTATACCAATTTCACATACCAGTTTGCACACAATTTCAGCCAAGTTTGCAAATATAAGGCCATGTTCTGACTTGTCCCTGCCACCACAATTAATAAGAACAAATCCGATTACTATTTGAAAAAAAACCAATATTCTTTAAACAAAAGAACAAATATGTAAATCAACATTTACAACATATGCATAACAGATGAAGATTAAGCCATTACCTGAAAGGTAAAACAACAGATTAGATGTATTCTTTCTCAACATATAGCCCGATAAGCTTCAATTGTTAATCGACAGATTCAAATCGAAACCCTAATGTTATTTTAGAGGTATTCTTGTTTAGAGTAAGACTGATAACAAAAGAAAGAAAAGTTGATGATTGTTTCTAAAGCGAAAGAGATTGTTACCTGACTTTGTAGGCTCTACGAATCAATGGAGCATCCATGCGATTGAATATGTTGAAGAGGCAGAGGAGCGCATATGAGAGAACAGGATATAAACCCTAGATGATCGATGATGAAAATGGAAAATGACCATGTGAGCGGCGATGAAGATGAAAGAGGCGGAGAGAATACGTTGATCTAGGGTTGGAAGGGAGAAAAGTGTGTGAATTCGGATGAAAAAGGATTTTACGGGTCGGATCCAAAAATCCATATTGTTGGTGAGAGTGAATGTGGTGGCGACATGTGGCGCAATGTGGGAGAATGGGTTAGTGATTTATTAGAAGAGGAGATTATCAATATTAAGATAAGATAAAGTAAGATGGTCAGTTCGCATATTACATGGTTCCAAAATTTTTATTAGTTTATCGATAACATTGAAGTCGTCCATGTTAAATTAGATGATTGGTTGTTAATTGGTAAAGAGACTTTAGAGGACCGGTGATGAATGGTCTTATGGTTGACCCGTTATCAATGACCATAAAAAAACTTAGAGGGTCAGTAATGAATGGTCTTATGGTTGACCTGTTATCAACGACCATAAAAAAAAACTTAGAGGACCGGTGATGAATGGTCTTATGGTTGACCCGTTATCAACGACCATAAATAAACTTAGAGGGTCAGTAATGAATGGTCTTATGGTTGACCTGTTATCAACGACCATAAAAAAAACTTAGAGGGCCGGTATGTATATATCTAAAGTTAGAAGTAAAAATGTAAATATGTCAAAGTTGGAACGTCACATGGGGGAAAAACACCGCTAAAGGTAAAAAAAGTCGCCGCTAAAAGTTGGAATCCACCGACCTTGTACTTTAGAAGTATCAAGTATATACAGTGGTTGAGGTTTAATAATACACAATGTTATAGTTAGAGTACACTTATGTTTTTTGTCTTTAACAATTTATGTATAAATTTAATAGTTTACGCCTCATAGGTGTAACATTTGTCCCAAACCAAACCCGACCTGTCTCCATTTTAAGGAAGGAATCATTATTTGTATTAACTGGAAATTAAGTCACTAAGTTGTTATTTAAATCATATTTAATCATAAAGTATTAAAATTTAACTTTATAAATAAATTTTTATAAAGTTTGGTCTTATAAGACCATCTAGCTAGTGTGTTTAGTTAGATTAGTATTTAAATAACAAACTAACTTAGAAGGGTTAGTATTGTATTTAATTAATAATGGTTTAAAACTTTTAGTACAAATTAAAACATATAAATAATGCAGGGACTAACATGTAACATTATTTAAATCAAAACCCAACCCCCATCCCGTTTTCCGGTTGTAGTCTCCGGCGACTCCGGCGGCCGGTTCCGGCGACCCCAAAACACCACCAATCGACCAATTTAACTCAATTAAACTATTTCCTCATTCTTACCCGCTAGTTTCGAACCTTAACAAGCCGAAAGTGAGGAGATATATGTGCTTATCATCAAATCGAGTCAAAACCCACTTATCTCGGCATTTTGAGATCAAATTCAACAAAATCAATCTTAAAATTTGAATTAAATCAATCTGAAACTTCCTCTAATCCTATTATCACTTGAACATAGGTTTAAGCTAACAATCAGTATGAGAAATCGGAGAATTTGCTCAAATTTTAGCCGCAACAACTCGAAACCCGTTTTTGGCTTTTGACCTCGATACAGCTATATATATCGTCTAAATCGATCTCTCGTCTGCACATTATCTCTCTGCAATCTCGATTATACTTATAACACACACACACAGATGAATTAGTCGCATGTTCTTCATCCCCTGCTCGTTAGTCGAACTTCAACTTCTGGACTAATTCAATCTGCAAATTGTTGGGGCTTTTACTCAGAATCCATCATTAAGTGATTCTGCATCGTGAATTTCAGTATCATCATCGTCATCATCATCAATTGAATTCGCCACTGCTTCATTATTTATCTTTCTATTCTTCATCTAACGATCGTTAATTCAGGTAATCAAATACATTCACATACTCGTGTTCATGTGCAAATCATCGCTGTTATGGTTGTCGCTCATTTTAGACTCGAATTCGTGTTCAATTTTGGTGATCTTGATTCTAGGGTTTATAATAAGAAGTGGCTTTTAATAAAACATCTTATTTGTATCTTAAATTTCTGCATTAAAACAACAAAAATCGCTTGGCCTAGTGGTTTGGATAGGTTAATTTAACATAAGGGCCATGGGTTCGAACCCATGGGCGGTATGCTCACTGTTACTTAATTATTACTACTACAAATTTATTATTGTTTTTATTTATTAACACTATTATATTATTACTATCAATGTTATTATTACTAATTTTCTAAATAACTATTATTGTAAATCTGATTACTTCAAACGACTATTATACTTCTAAACCGGGAGTCATTAACAAGGTCGGAATGATTCATTTATAAATTTATTTACATGGAGTTTATAATTTAGAAGTCTTAATGTTTATACTGATAGGACCTATTTTAAAGTTAATTATCTTAAATCTATATCACTTTTATTTTAAATGTTAAGTCATGTTATCGTGATTAAACTGGTAACTTAATATAATAAAACCTTGTATTATATATATACCATCTTGTTACGATCTTTATTAATAAACGACTATAAATTACTCTTAAAGTCTATATTTATCTAAGCCTCATTCTTAAAAGAACCCTAGTTCTCAAATCGCCTATAGCTCATTCATTTTAACTTAAGACGCCATTCATCAGGTGATCGTTAAAGAGAACCTCGGTGCCTTATTCAAGTTCTTATCTATTTAGTTTATCCGTCAATCTCCAAGTGAGTATTCATAGCCCCTTTACTTGTTTTATTCTTTGGGGTGAAATCTTGTGACCTATATCAATTTTTATTCTATTTATTTTTTTTAATCATGTTTTATCATATTTATTCATTTGATTCATTATATTCAATTCAATTCATGTGCGTTATTACTTGCAAATATGTGTTTCATAGGTTGATAAACATTATTCTAGCACAATCATTAATTTATTTAAACCAACGGTTATCAATAATAGTACTATTTGGCCTGACAAGCCCACCCCATTTACATACACGCGTGGTGATTGTAACCGACATATGCTTTTGCTCATTACGGCTTAATCTGTGTGATTAAGTGGCTGCAGTCATCTAGGTTTGATTGTGTACTCGATTTATCTAATGTGATACACTTTTTGCATGATAGGTTTTAACATTACATGGAATTGAATCATTTTATTTTATTCATTTCAATCAAGTTTATCATTATTATTATTATGTATGCAAACCTATGTTTTACTCACCAGCTAATTCGTTAGCTGACAAATACTATTTTCCACATGATTTCAGGTGTTACAGCGTAGTTGGTTATCTCAAGATGCTTCACACATAGGATTCATGGACCTAGTTTAATAAAAAGTCGTTTATTATGTTTTGATTTAATTGTCTGTAATTGTTAACTAAATATTGAATTTAATAATATTTAATCATTTTAGTACCATGAGCTACGAGCAATCTATTCACTTGTGTTCCGCCCCGATGTTTCCGCCATCGTTCGGGGTGTGACAATAGGTTTAACCATTTATGTACAAAATTAACACTTTAAGTTACATGAATAAAAATGTAGCAATTTCAATTCCTCTGTTCATTGATTGTCACTTACCCCCACTTGCTTCCCACGCGAGGGGTAAAATCATATTTGATTTTCATTTTTGCCCTTTAACAATAACGGTGAAGACAAGTGTTGCATCTTCAACTTATTGTCATTACATTCGTTACCCTTTTATCCAGGAACCATGTTTTTCAATATGGCTGGTTTCTTATAAGCTTCTTAGCGAAATTTATCTCAACGACAATTCTCACCAGTCCATCAACACTTATGTCTCCGGTCTCCACAATCTTATAAGTATCATAACACTTTGATAACTTTGATTGTTTTGAGTCCTTTGACAATAAGATTTCTACAACTTACTAAGCCACTTTCTATGTAGATTCATAGATTGTGTTAGATTAAACCGCTAATATCTTAACGTAAATGCATTAAGATATTGTTCACTTTGTCTTTCATGGGTTCCTTACTTAATAATTTACGGTTTTATCTGGACAATCAACTCGTTAGGTGAAAATAAAATCGTAAGTTTCTGGACGGAGAACGTACCACGTATCAGGGTGACAATAATTGAAGGGCGTAGAGTGTAATTGCAATAATCAAACACCGAGATTTACTCCTGAAGAAACTAATGATGATCATCATCATCATGTCAAAAAGATGTAAAATATGAATCTCATTTCATCTACAACGAAAATGACCTCAACAACAACTACAACTCAATTCCTTTCATCAAACTTACAAAAACCAAATTGATTCGTAGATTTAAAGCATTCATCTCTGATTCAACAGCTCATCTTTAAGTTAGTTCAACCCACCGCCATCATCTCCCCCAACCACTCACCAATCTCTTTCAACAACCATCAAATTCAACTCTACATACTCCAAATCCATCTCACAAACACTGAATCAATTCAGAAAAAACACGAATATGAAACTGCAAGCGTTACAACAAAGCTACTTCAATCGCGGCCGGAGCAACAGTTTCAGAAACCAATCGCCGTTAGATTCGTCTATAGATGGAGCCACCACCGCCGCTAATAAATCTCCGGCGAGTATATTTTGGCTAATCCTTCATTGTTTATGCTGTCTCATTAGTCTAGTACTTGGATTTAGATTCTCTCGTCTCGTTTTCTACTTCCTGTTTTCAACTTCTTCGATTAACAATCTCTACACCGCCACAACAACCGATATAGCCGAAACGTTGTCGTTTACCACTTCAATTAACAATATCCGGAGCTTCTCGCCGCCGGTGGTTAATACAACTGTTGCCAGTAGAGTTGTGGTCGGGCGCCACGGGATCCGAATCCGGCCGTGGCCGCATCCGGATCCGGTGGAAGTTATGAAAGCTCATAAGATAATTGAAGCGGTTCAGAGAGAACAGAGAGTTCAATACGGGATTAAAAGCCCTAAAACGCTGATTGTTATCACTCCGACGTATGTTCGCACTTTTCAAGCTTTACATCTTACTGGATTGATGCATACGTTGATGAATTTGCCCTACGATGTGGTGTGGATCGTGGTTGAAGCTGGTGGTGCCACTAATGAGACTGCAGCGTTGTTGGCCAAATCAAAACTTGAAATCAAGCACATTGGATTCGAGAAGAAGATGCCTATATTTTGGGAGGCTAGACATAAGATGGAATCTCAAATGAGATTGCGCGCATTGAGGTAAACTCATGAATTCAATTGAAGTTTGATGTTTTGTTTTGAGATTTATGATGAATTTGATTGTAAGTTGACCTAATTTTGAAGTTTTATGTTTGATTTATGATAAATTTGATTGTAAGCTGACCTAATTTTTCATGATTTAGGGTTGTGAGAGAAGAGAAGTTAGATGGGATTGTAATGTTTGCTGATGATAGTAATATGCATAGTTTGGAGCTCTTTGATGAGATCCAAAATGTGGAATGGATTGGGGCTGTTTCAGTTGGGATACTTGCTCATTCAAGTCATTCTGATGAAGATCCCTTTGAGGTTCATAGGTCAATGGATGAAGAAGATGAGAAGAAATCACCATTGCCGGTTCAAGGTCCAGCTTGTAATTCATCTGATCGGTTAGTCGGATGGCACACATTTAATTCTCTTATATACAAAGGTACGAATGCAAATTATATTGGTGATATGGCGATTGTGCTGCCAAGGAAGTTGGAATGGTCAGGGTTTGTGATGAACTCAAGGTTGGTATGGAAGGAAGCTGAATTCAGGCCAGATTGGATTAAAGATTTGGACTTGGTGGTGGCTGGGGATGGAGATGATGATATTGAGAGTCCTCTTTCTTTGGTTAAAGACTCTTCTATGGTGGAGCCACTAGGTAGTTGTGGGAAGAAAGTGATGCTTTGGTGGCTTCGGGCTGAGGCGCGTGCGGATAGCAAGTTTCCGTCTGGGTTAGTATCTTTCATTCTTTCTAAAATTTAGAAGTTATAATCTTTGGATAATATCTTTTGATCATTTTTGGCCAATTAGTTACTTTAGTATCAAATGTTTTTCACCACTACATGTAAATATAGTGTACAACTGCATAGATCAATTTCATAGCAATTGGTCAATGCTTTTTAACAGGGTGTTTGGATGTGCGTTATAGGAATTGCGAGAATGAAATAACAAATGATAATTGGGAATATAACATGCTGCTGGAGATAGTTTTTGGATTGTCAAAGTGTTTAAAAGCTTTAAAATACTTAAGAAGCTAATAGCTAAAGTGACCAAAATGTATATATCGTTTAACTAGTGAAATAAAACACTAATAACTTATTTTTGGTTATTTTGTTAAAAATTAAAATATGTTCTATACATTATTTGATAAATACCTATAAGCTTTTAATTTTTTTGCAGTGTATTATTTTAAAGATTATATTTCTTTAAATAGCTATAAACTTTTAATTTTTTGTAGTGTATAATTTTAGTGATTATATTTCTTTTAGGTATTGTTTTCAATGAAAACTTTGGTTAAGATGCGGGATAAATAAGTGATCTTAAATCCTTAATATATCCTGAATCTTTGGTTTATGTGACCCCCTAGTCCCTAGATAGTATGATAATCATAATCAAAACTGATCATTATGGCTTCAAGATTATATGTTTAGTCATTTTTGGAGATGTTCAATGATGTGTGGTTGGTAAAGGTCGATTCTGTGACATGGGTGTTATATTATTTTTGGAATACGTAACAGCATGGTTCATTGCGTTTGCCAGCATTGATATTTGATAACTACAGACTTTCCAGTGCATGTGATCTTTAGCCATCATGATCTGCAACATATATGTATGATTGTATATTTATATTTATGCTTTTCTATGTTTGTGTATATGTATACGTGTACAAGGATGTGTTTATGCAGAACCCTTATGCATTAACTTTAAAAGATCTAATTGCCATAATGATGAGTTGGTATTTATCTATTAGAACCCTTTAATCCCTTGTTTTCTTGATTTTCACCCTTATAGTTTTCTTAGAAATACTACATGATGCCAAAGTGATCTTGAATATTCTACAAAACTTTCAAGCCTCAAGGTAGGTCTAGAAATTCAAGTCTTTACATGGAAATGTTTGTAGTGTGGTCTAACAACCTTATCATCCAAAGTCCAAACCAAATATGATTCATGGCAATGAATTTCTTGAGTTTTCAGGTCTCACCAAGGTCAACACTTGTTTGCTTAGACTTTATATCAGGTTTAGAGTGGTGTTTTGGGCGGTTGGGTAAACATGTCAAAACAGCTTTGGGTTGAAAGGGGTCATTCTATAGTACAAATCGAGTTGACACCTTTTGTACACTTTATTTTCGTTTCTTAATAGTTGATGCATTAAATTGGTTAAAGATGCAGTATTACCACAACATTCTATGGTTTTGAAAAAAGAGATTAAGGAGGTTTGCTATATAATTATATAAATACACTTTGGGTGATTTTTAAGCCATTTAGCTTGTTCCTTTTCTAGCTAGATCTTTTTATTTGACTCTTTGAGATTAAAAATAACACACATCAACACATTACTAAATAACCATGTAGAAATTGTGACCTTCTTCTAGTCTTTTGTCTCACATCAAGGGGCTGTTTCTTTGGATGTTCGTTTACAAGATAATTATTGCAATCTGAATAACAAGAATTAGAATCTTATAACAGTTTGATTCAATTAGGGCCGGCTAGTTAGGAAGTTTTATATTTATCCTTAATTATCATCTTCCTTGCATTAACTTCTTCATAATTCTCTAACTTTGATCATGTTGATCTCAAAATTCAGAAGATCATAACTATAACCAGCTTTGTCCAGACACTCCCTATCTTGTACTTTGACAACATAGATCTTCATGTGAAAACTTGTCTCCATCTTGAGCCTAACTATTTAACTTCTGCAGTTATGTTACTAATTCATTTAAGTCTTAATTTGTATGAAAACTTTGTAATTGCGTCAGGAATTTATAGATATTTTAAACCCGAGATATCCCATCCTAAAAGTTTTTTTTTCCCTGATGCAGATGGATAATCGATCCTCCATTAGAAATGACAGTTCCAGCTAAGAGAACACCATGGGGTGATGCCCCCCCTGAACTCCCATCTAATACCCAAAAAGTGGTCAGCAGCACCACCCAAGAGAACACTGAGAAGCGTGCAACAAAAACCCGGACCCCTAAATCAAGACGCAGTTCACGTGGCAAAAGAAAACACGAATCAAGAAACACAGATGCACGCGTCTCAGCTAGGAATTCTGGAGAAAGAATCAACTTGTAGACATATTGGTCAATACTTAAAATGCTGGCTGGCTGGCTGGCAAAAAGGGTGAAAAGGTCTTTAATACAAAGTAAATAGGTGGTGTATTTTTTTGGTATTATTCAAAATTTTCTTAATTTTTATTCTATTTTCGGGTTCAATTTCCTTGGACTTCCTGTTTGTGGTTGATTAAATGTTCAGAGGCCGAGTGGCAATTTGCTATGGTGCTTAATTTACAATTTCTTTGAGAATGGGTCACTTTTGAACACGTATTGGTGTCACATGTATTAGTCACACAATATATTGCATATTATTGTGTGACTAATACTATGTTGCATAAATCACACGTTAAAACGTTATGCTGTTACATGTTTTATAACATCCGCACTCTATCTTATTTGAATGTGATCGATCTAATCACATCTTCACATTCCATGTATCTACCACACCGTCTCAAATAGTAAAGAACAAAATGACCATCATTTTCCTGGGTAGAGATGGTATACTTATAGTAAAACGATGACATGATCATAAAAGTGTATATAGCCAATGCCACTACTGATTAGGGACCATAGAAAATTTTGAACTTGAAGTGGAAACCTGAAAGTTTAAACATTAATTTGAGATTTATAAAAAGTTTGTGTCCAGATACAAGTATGATAATAGGTTGATACACGTCAGTGTGTATGTTACTGTTAGTTAATATAAAAATACGATTTCATACCAAACTTTAATAGATAAGGTGAGGGAGACTCGTATCTTTTAAGTTTCTTGTATTTGTATCAGTATATTTTATGTATATTTTTTCACCAACCTCTCCCTTTCTGTCCCAAAAGAAATAGAATTATGTGTTGTTACTTCACCGCTCTTTAAATTATTGGTTTTAAATAAGGTTTTTCAATATTATATTGTGAATGTGTGATTATGTGTCTTAATTCTACTATCATTTACATATTTTGTAACTCAAATTTCAGTTTCAATATATGATAGATGTGTTGTTATTTATTACACGTGTTCGTATGTCATAAGTCATAACCAAGTTACGATGCCAAGTTACGATGCTTCTTAGCTCTGTAAATTAAAAAGCACGCTTTAATAATACATCTTTGCAATACGTTTGAACTAATACTTTTGTAAACGAATGATATAAGATTCTTAGATTTTAAATTTATCAACTTTAAGAATTAAACATTTATTTTACAGATCATCATCGGGGAATCAGGTTACCCAGAAATCCAGTCCATCCAAATGACACATGACTAATTTTTTAGAAACTAGTCACCTCAACCACCAAGCCTAAGAAGAAACCCACCAAGATTTTAATTAACGAGACATGATTTTTAATTTTTAACTCCTAGTGATGTAAATATGTGACAAATTCCACAAAAGGTGAAGACGGGTATTAAGGTTTTTCACAGATTTACATCACCGAAGTAAATAAGAAAAGACGATTTTACCCCTCACATGGGGTAAGTAACGCCAATTTAGACGCTCAATGGACGGAAAGACTAAAACTTTTAACATTAAAAATCCTAGGAACGTAAACCATTAAATTTGTATTAATACTGTTAATACGAACAAAACCTAAGTACGAAAACTAGGATGAATGAGATCACATACAAAATAGATTTTGCTTAAGAAGTTTGAGAAGTGATATTTATACACATCAAAATTAGGTCAAATGAGCTCTGATTGAACTCTATACAGCGACATTAGAATCACGTCGACAAACCCTCACCCCCCAAATTCTTAAACTCCTACCCCTACAAACATAACCCCCCCCCCTCCCCAAAGAAAAAAAAACTTACACTCCCTCTCCTAAAAACATAACACCCACACCCCACTCTTAAAAAAACCTAAATCCACCCCCTACCGTCCCCCACAATCCTAAAACCCCACCCAACCCCCCAAAAAGCCTAAACCCCCACCACACCCCTAAAAGAGCCTAAACCACAAAAGCTAAACTCTAAGGTAAAAACCAACATTTGAAACTAAACTGGAAGCTAAGACTGTAAAGTTTGAGAAGATAATTTTAATGCCGTTAAAATTAGCTAAACTGGACTTCTCTCACATCTTATGTAAAATCTAATACTTATTTTAACAAGTTAGAATTGTGTTTCTTTGGCGATGGTGTGACCGGTAGTGGGGTTTGGGGCGTGAATGCGTGATGGATGGAACTGAAACTTTAAGATTTTAGGTTTTGTATATTTAATTGTGGATGTTTTATAAATACTTTAGGTAAATTGCAAATACAAACCTTAGACTTTAGATTTACATATGTAGCCCTTCATACATGAAATGACCAAAATTCCTTCAAATTTAAATGAGAAATCTAATAAAGTTGGACTAAACCGTTATAAAAGGTAGAAATCATGACAAAAGTTTCTCTTTAATCAAAATGGTTAAATACTAAAAGAGTTAATGGCCAAAATGGTCCCTGAGATTTACTAGATTTTGCAGCTTTGGACACTTTTAAGAATTTTTGCATAAATAGTCCCTACAGGCCAAAACCTGTTGCAAAATTGGTCCATGACACTAACGGTGTTAAAAAAATTCCGTTAGCTGACTGGTAATTGACTAAAATGCCCTTAAGAAAACAAATTTAACTTTTTCTTCTTTCAAACAAATTTTAAACTAAAATGCTCGGATCTTTTCCTTTCACTCTATCGTTCCAAACAATTTGGGTTGCTCCGAAAGTGGCCGACCGAACACGGAATCTAGGCGTACGGAAG
This sequence comes from Tagetes erecta, assembly GCA_030867185.1. Lineage (NCBI taxonomy): Eukaryota > Viridiplantae > Streptophyta > Magnoliopsida > Asterales > Asteraceae > Tagetes > Tagetes erecta. Next base: position 96,791,684 of record CM061487.1, read on the forward strand.
TTGCCGACGGTTACAGCGAGTAAGATGATGATCGCCACTGTAAATCCGGCGATGATGATGATGGACGTGAGGTAGCGCCGGCGTCGTTTCCGGCTGAAAGGTCTTCGTTGACGTGTCCGTAAGGGTTTGTTGGAATCTTGTTTATTTGATTTTTGGATGAATTAATGAAATCACAATAGATCGGTAACAATTTTTGTTTATTTGATTTTTGTGATCCAAATGGATCTTTGTACCTTATTCCTAATATTTTGAATTTAATTGTAGTATGATACATTGAGATTTTTGGCAGCTGAGTTAAAAAGGTGAATGAGTTCTAATGATTTTCAAATATGTTGTTTTATATCTCTGTTAAGTGTTACCCACAATGTGTTCTGAATCTTGTTACACTGATAGGTTGCTAAGGAACAAGCAGAGAGGAGGAAAATGGCTCAATTGATGTTTGATATGGGCCAAAGGGCATACGGAAAGGGTATGTATTAATGTATGGGCGGTCTATCAAATACCTGGAAGGTGCTCTCACGATCATACCAAGGCCAACTTTGTTTGGTGGCGAGGTTAGTTTAATTAATGCCTGAATTCTGATACCATTCAATTATTCATATTGGTGGTGGTGGTGGTGGCAAAATGGTCCCTGTGAAGAAGAAGGGTATTTTAGTCAATTATCAGTTAGCTAACGGAATTTTTTTAATACCGTTAGTGTCATGGACCAATTTTGCAACAGGTTTTGGCCTGTAGGGACTATTTATGCAAAAATTCTTAAAAGTGTCTAAAACTGCAAAATCTAGTAAACCTCAAGGACCATTTTGACCATTAACTCATAGTAAAATGATCAAACCTAACAAAACGAAAATTTACTCATTATTATAGAAAGTGTGTGCAGCCCAAATGCAAAAGAGGCTTCGTAAAAGCCCAAAATCCTCTCGGGTTCATAAAAATCCGAAGCTAAAACGGGTCAAGGGTTATTATTACTGGTTTTATTTATCAAAGAGAAAAGGTTTCTTGGAGAGAAGGAAAGAGGAAGAAGAAGAAGAAGAAACAACCAAGCTTGAAACAGACACCAAAGCAGCCATGGATCCAAAGCTAACCGAGGTCTCACAGCTTTTCGAGCGATTCAAAGCTGCCTTAGTACGTAACGATTTCGATACTTGTTCCAGGCTTCTCTCTCAGCTTAAGGTACCATCATAAACCCTAATTATACTCATTTTGTTTATATACATGTCTTACCGTTCCTATGAAATCAAAGTTTGAGTAAATTCGTTACTCTGTGTTGTCTGCTGATGTTACTATAAATTGAGAATTGAGATCTGAGAAATGGTATTGATGTTTTGAGATGGTTGTGTTATTGTAGTTATCTGTGATAAAAGTGCATTAAACCTCTGAATTGGATCAGGTTCTTATTCCGTTGTTATAATGATAGAAAACCTTAGAAACGGAGGCTGTTATGATATGCTAGGGCTGTTCATTAGAAGAAATGTTAATGAACACAGTGCAGTGATTAGTGTAGAAAACAGAGCAGTTGAAGAGCCTGGCGCCAACCAAAGCGGTTCAGAAAACTGGTAGTTAACATTAGTAGCTCTTGTTAGAATTTTTTGGGTTATGAATTGAGTGCGACTAGACAGTGAGTGCTTCCTAGGTCTTGAGCTGTGACCAATTGACTAGCATTTACATATCTGGTTACCCAGCTTTAGTCAAAAGTTACGCCTTAAGAAATACTTGGTATTTAAGTTGGGAAACAGTATACTATGTAGAACTATAGGTTATTGTTTTGCATACATACACATGTTCAAGATTATGTATTTGTATATCCGTATTAACTCACAGTAATAACATTGTTTCAGCTACTGTTTGTACACTAAAGTATAATTTCGTAACTTACAGATCATGTTGATAGAGTTCAAGAGCCTCCCACCATTGTTTGCTGAAACCCCTAATGCAGTTCAAGAGTTAACTCTAGCAAGTAAGTATTCATTATCCTTTATTTCTTGTGTTTGTATTTTATTGCTTATAATTTGATTACTAAGTTGCACTCTCCATGCTCCTTTTTAAGCTCATATAAACTATGAAGTCTGTATTTGATGATAATGTCAGGGGATATATACGAGCATGCTGTTGTGCTTAGTGTAAAGACGGAAGATCAAGATGCGTTTGAGAGAGATTTCTTTCAGCTGAAACCGTACTATACAGATGTTGGGTAAATTCCTGGCTATGGTTAATTAGTTTACAGTAAAAATTTCATTGATATTATTGGCAACTGATTGTAATTCTTTTTGTTGGAACAGTGGTCGTCTCCCACAATCCCCTCAGGAGTATCCAATTTTGGGTCTTAATCTTTTGAGACTTCTCGTTCAGAACAGGATTGCTGAGTTTCACACTGAATTAGAGTTGCTTTCAGCCAACGCTCTTGAGAATCCTTGTATCAAACATGCCGTGGAGCTTGAGCAATCATTCATGGAAGGTGCTTACAACCGTGTATTGACAGCCAGACAGACTGTTCCCCATGAAACTTATGTTTATTTCATGGATCTCTTGGCAAGAACAGTCAGGTGCGAATTGTTTGATATGTAGTTTTAACAATATATTATTTTCTTCATTAATATACATATACATAAAACGTATTTGTGAATGGCGGTTATCTTAATACTTGATTATATTCATTTTCAGGGATGAGATTGCAGGGTGTAGTGAGAAGGCGTACGACTCTCTTAAGGTTGAAGATGCTCGCCAAATGCTGTTACTCTCTTCAGACAAAGAACTTTTTGACTACATTAAAGAGGTACATATATACATACGCACAATAAATCAACAACAAACATTCAGAGTATGTCTGTAATATGAATTTGAATATGAATTGTGGAGCAGGAGCATCCAGAGTGGGAGGTAAAGAATGGATGGTTGGTATTCAACAAGGCAAAAGAATCATCTGCATCATCCAAGGAGATTCCGTCTCTCCAGCTCATAAACCAAACTCTCAGTTACGCAAGGGAGTTGGAGCGCATTGTTTGATCTGTTGTCGAATAAAATTTTTCTTGATTCTGAAGAAACTTGTTATTTGCTTTCTGGAACTTGACAGGGACTGCTTTTTGTTATCTTTAAAGTTCATTTGTAAACGCCCTTGGGACTGCTTTGAAGTTTACCTTGATTTCAACAATTTTACAATGTGTTATGTTACAAATTTGCTAACTAGGCACTCTAGAAAAGATCTAAGCAGTGAACAGGCCGAACGCTCTTTCTCTGTGTGATCTAAATAAATTGCCATTGGCGGTGATTGGGATCATGTTTGGGGTCTTAATCGGCTTCACTTAAGTATTGAAGGAGTCTAAATGCGTGTCGTCCATTGCTAAATTATCTTTTTAAATACAAAACGTATTATCTTTATCATTGCTAAATTATGTTAAAGGTTTATGTATAAAATAAGTGCGATTGTGTGTTGACTCTTCCTTCTATTTAGCCTGTCAGTTTGAATGAAAAAAAAATTAATTCATTTCATCACATGACAACAATGATGCAAACCAAATTAAAATCATCAATTAAATGATAATACATACCAATAAAAGGTAGTTGTGCATCTAAATGAATGCTAAAATGCAAATAACTAGCATCCGTAGAAGATATTCGGATTAATTGGTGCAAGATGATGCCAAATTAAAAAGGGCTAAAGTTTCAAATAAAATGACAACGTTAACCTCTGCTCAAACAACATCTAATCCTCCTTCAATTGGATTTTTACTAGGATCAATGTCTTCAACCTACCGTTACCATGGATGGAGGTGATTGGTTTCACCCATAACTTGTTTATTTTCAACCGTCACCACGAGTAGTGCTAAATTTGCTTACATAATGTTTTCTTTACTTGTCTCCATCCCATAAAATAACAAGCTTCTTCTTGTTCCCTTAAATGATTTTATGGACCAAATTGATATGTTTTTTTAACCGTCCATACTGATTTTGACGTTGATGAAATAATTCACCACGTAACACCAACAAGGAGGTAACTCATCACTTTGAAACCTAAAACCTCATTATGTCATAATTTTAAATTTTTAATATTGAAATCTTAAGTATCTCAGCTAATCACACAAGCCATAGGACATTAGCATACCTATTTTTTTTAACGACCAACAAAACCTCCAAATAAGCTATTGGCGAAATTCACCGCATTGGATACACTCGCCTCCAAACTAAGGAAAACCCTCACCTTGGGCTAAAGCCCATGAATACTCGCCTAAAGACACGACAATACAGTGATGAAAAACCCTCTCAATTCAAAAATTGAACTAACAATCTCCGTCAATCTCCCATCATCGCCAGGTGTTGTAAAAACTAATAGAGGGTAAGAATCAAACCTAACTCACTTAGTACATCAGTTTTTACCTTACCACACCACCACTGGCTTAGTAGCCATAGTGAGCCTAATATTTTTTTAACAACAATAAATGTATATACTAATAAATTATGCAAAATTACTTGTGAGATTAAAACCTAAAATCTAGTGTTATAAATATAAATATGTCACCAATTAACCATTAACCGTGCTACATAAGGCAATTGACATTGATTTTGATTTAAGCAAGTGACAAAATAAAGAACAAAAAGTAAAAGATAGAGAAGGAGGTGAAAGGAGAATGGTGTGCTCAAGAAACTGTTGTTGTATTAAAAAGACAAAAAAAGTCCCACTTTTCATGGTTATCTTTCTTTAGAGCATTCACAGTGGATCCACCATCTCTATCCCTATAATTACACTAAAAACAACTATCTTTTCTCTCTCATTCCAATTAAATAATAATTTTTTTTACCTTTATCATTACAGTTTCTCTCTCCTTCACTCACAACCACTTTTTTAAATCATTAAAAAATTATAGGGGATGAACAGTAGCTTTTCAAATATAGAGTTTCTCTCTCCTCCACCATCAAATTTTCTCTTTCTTTCACTCACAACAACTAATAACAACCCCCTAAAATATAAAAACCCCACTCACAAACATTTGATTACTCAAATGTGAATGCTCTTAGGAATCTCCTCATCAAAACAGCTTTTTTAACACATACCCAAAAATATAAAAATAAATAAATATTTAACAAATTTCCTTCTTCAATAAATAAATAAATAATAATAATCCAAACAAATCTCTTTTCATTTCTTGTTACATTCTCCCCTCACCTTTTAATCCAAACACATAAATTCTTTCTTCTTCTTCTTCATCTTCATAATCAATCAATCAGTCAATCAATCAATCAATCAATCAATCAATCAATCAAATCTTCGATGATGCTTCCCGCCACAGCCTTTTCATCGTCTTCATCTTCATCTTCTAATTCAGCTGTTGTTCGAGTAGACAAAGCCACCAGCGAGTTTTTGAACGCCCCTGATTGGACACTCAACATCGATATCTGTGACACCATCAACGCTAATCCTTGGTAATTATCACACCCTTTATTCTTAAACTCATAAAGTTTATATCTTTTTTTCATTTGGGATGTGTCTCTTGTTCTAGGGTTTCTTGATCATCTGTGTTTTTAGTTGTTTCTTTACTGGTTGCTATCTTCACTTCATGCTCTTTTAATCCTTAATTTTTGTTAAACACCACACCCTTTGATGTATGGGATTTGTTATTTCTTTTCAATTCTATATAACTGAAGAAGTTGCAGCTTGAAACTTTTTTTTTTATATTTGGTATATAGGGTATGCAATTGAAGCCTTGTGTTATCTAATGATATGCTTAAATTTTCACAAATAGTAAAAGACTGATAGAGTTTATTTTGTTTGATTCTACATATGCGCGATTGCGAGCTAGTTGGTATTTTTTTAAGTAAAAATTGAGTTGTCAATCAAGGTTTAAGGGTAATTTTTCTTCTTCTAATAGTTGGTGTACTTTTTTTATATATCAGTAAACACATGTTTTTCTTACTTGAGGGTCGTCTGTCTTTATATTTACGGATCTTCATATTCCTCGTTCGTTAAATGCACAAAGAGGAAAGTTAAGTTTCTTGAGTCTTGTAAGTTTCTATCGGGTAAATGGAATGTTATTCATATTCGAGTACGTTTAAATTATGAAGGGGCAAAGTAGCTGAGGAGGCTTGAAAATAGTAAATTTTTACTTGAATCTGGATATGAAATTTTATATAACTTATTATGTTTTGATGGGTTTATATCCATCGTACCACACGTGACTTCACATAATTGACCATATATTCTCATTTTAAATGTTTTGTGTCTACCGTAAGAAGCATTATTAACTTTCTCAATTTGCTACATAGGCTCTACGATAGTACAAGTTGTTAGAATCAATGACTGTAAATTCAAATATAAAAAAAACTATTGTTGTAGCTTGCTTGTGCTTCAAGATCTAAAATTTGAAAAATGCAGGTATAATTTTTGCTTTGTGGCAAATCTAGCATGCCCAAAATTGTGAAGTTTTGGAAATTTAAATATAGTTATCACTTGTAGCGATTTTTGCATGCCTAAAAGTTATATAAAATTTCAGGCTTGCAAAAGATGTTGTCAAGGCTTTGAAGAAAAGGTTACAACACAAGAACCCTAATGTCGAGTTACTTTCCTTGACGGTATATGATATTTCCACCTTTTGTACAGTTATGTTAACTTTTTCCATTTTAATCTATAAACCGTGAAGTGGTGGATTTATTGGGGATTGTAGCTTTTAGAGACAATGGTAAAGAATTGTGGCGAAAATGTTCATTTTCAAATAGCTGAGCGAAACATACTCCCCGAGATGATTAAGATTGTTAAAAAGAAGGTGAATGTTTCATTTGACTTCTTACTTTTTACTAACGCTGCCCTGACGAAAGTTGACTTTGACTTTTTTTATTCAAGTTGGTACTTTTTCACCTTTTTGACATCTTACAAGAGATATTTGTTTCACAGACAGACATGCGTGTGAGGGAGAAAATATTGGTACTTTTAGACTCTTGGCAAGAAGCGTTTGGTGGTCGAGGAGGAAAATATCCTCAATATTATTTTGCTTATGATGAATTACGGGTATATTTAATTTATCTAGGTGTCCTCAGCAACACCAAAAAATTAATGATATTGATTTTAATATATACTTTTTTTTTTCGTTTTTGGAAAGCGTCCGAGTAAAAACTTTTGTTTTGTGTGTTTTTTGTATTGTTTTATTATTACAGCAATCTGGAGTACAATTTCCTCAGCGATCGCCTGATGCAGCTCCAATTTTTACACCTCCTGTTACCCATCCATCCGTAAGGTCCCCTCAAGCGAATTATGGTATGCCAAGTAACTCTTCTACAAGGCTTGATGAAGCTATGGCTTCTGAGATTGAAAATTTAAGGTATTTGTATATTCTTTTCCTGTGTTTTTCCTTTTTAGCCATCTGTGGTCTGATGCAAATGAATAATTGTTTCTTCTTTTAGCGCGTCAATGATTGAGTCAATGAAGAATGTATCTGATCTCCTGTCTGATTTATTGCAAGAAGTTGATCCAAATGACCGTGCGGTAGGCCTATTATTTATTGTTCTTGAAATTTTGTTTGAATTTAGGTAATGTATGACTAATTGTTTTATTTTTTACTTTATTAATAGGCTGTAAAAGATGAAGTGATTGTTGATGTCGTGGACCGGTGTCGTTTAAATCAAAAGAAATTGATGCAAATGTTAGCTTCCACAAGGTGTGTTAATATCAACTCTATTGCTACAAACACCAACCACAAACTCTAGTGTGTGTTACAATGTGTTAATGATGATTCTTGATCTTGATTGTGTGCAGTGACGAGGAGCTTCTTGGTCAGGGTATTGAATTAAATGACTACCTGCAAACTGTTCTTGCAAAGCATGATGCTATTGCTTCTGGTTCTCCGATTCCGGTTCAAATTGCGAGTTCTAATGATAACTCCCACATAAAATCTCCAACGGAAGAAGATGAAGAAAATTCGAAATCAAATATTGCTGCAGTCTCTCCCCCTGTAACTCCAGATACCAAAAACATACCTCAAGAAGAAGATGAGGAAGATGAAGATGACTTTGCTCTGCTTGCTAGAAGGTTGACCCTCGCTACCCGTTTATCCAAATGGGTTATACACTCTTCTAACGGGTTGAAGAAAAGTTCTTTTAGAATGTCTCGTAATCTCTCCTATAAACCACACGTTCCTGCATCTTGCAGGAGTTGAACACTAACCAGTTACCACATGGATGTCCCCTTGGGGAAAATAGTAGATAAGCTAAAACATTTTACCAAAAAAGGAAACGGGGTAGACTTAAGTGAATAAATTACTTGTGTTAACGTGTGTAACCCATCTTCCTAATATTTTTCAGCTACTATGTTTTAATCTTAAAAAGATCTTTGGTTTGTTTGTTTGTTTTGGCAGGCACACTAAAGCACAAACGGCTGTATCTCAAAATGAGAGTGTGGTAAGTGAAAGCAACCCGGATCCTTCAATGAGTATGGCTTTAACTGTAACCGATCCACCTCCACCAGTGAACACAACAAGAGCCGATGACATGATTGACTTCTTAAGCCTCACTTTATCATCTGTAAATACCACCTCTCCACCCGCCACTCCCCCAACACAAAACATTGACCAATCACCTCCAACCACTCAGACTAATCCCCACCAACCTTCAGATAGTTATGTGGTTCCATGGGCTCAGTCCGAACCACAACCACAGGTTCAGGCTCAGCCCATGGGCTATATTCCACCACCATGGGCCGCCACCGGATATTACTCCAACAACTCGTATGCTTCGTCAGCTCCTTACTCGTATGCTCCTCCTTCATATAACAACAACATTCCTTCACAACAAGTGAACTCATATTCTAATAATCTGAGGGCAGCAGGCATGAGTGGAGACGGTCGGGTTGGGTCAAACACTGCTGGTGGTGCAGGTCAAAATCAACCCTTTATTCCTTCATACCGATTATTTGAAGATCTTAATGTACTTGGAAATCAAAAGACAAGTGGCACATCTGCAGCGACTTCTTCTGGCCAAAGTATGATGAGTGGGAAGAAATGAAATGAAATGAAATGACAATAGCTTTCATAAGTTTGGTACAATGAGATTTTATGTATTCTTGTGGTTACGTCGGTTGATTGGTTGGTTTGTGTATGCGTGTGCATTCCTTTAGATCAATTTCTTGGATTTAGAACATAAAAACTTATGTCACTGTATTGTGATTTGAGTATATGGTTACTGAAACATTGGTCATATTCTAATAACAATTGCAATGTTGATGTCTACAGTGACATTTTGTTACTAGTCCATGTTTTGATTTTTTTTTATAAATTTTCTTGTAGTTGTTATGTGTTCTTTATCTGATTTTCTGCACTGGTTTCGATATCTGCTGATCCTTTGTTGGGAAAGGGGGGTTTAGTAAGCCTCCTTTGGTTGTCGTTTTTTGGACGTGGTCAGCTTTATGTTGCGTTCTCTAGAGCAATGTCACTTCAAGTCCTCGTAGCCAGCCGCAAATGAAGACAACCCATCAAACAAAACAAAGAACATTGTCTTCTTCTGTTCACTGTATATGTTACATGTTTGCAATGTTAACAAACACTAAAAATGTTTGTTATAGTGCTCTTCAAAAAGCTACATGTAAACAAGTGTGCAGGGTATCTAACACAGTCTTGTTGCTTCTTCCGTAGCAGGCGCATGGCAATGGTCTGTAGAAATGTTTCATCCATAATACCAAATGACAATGGAGAGCCGAGTCATATAAGGGTAATCAGAAAGTGGACATTCAGCTGCTTGAAACGAACTACGTACATCTTTATCGATGACATGGTAAGCACTAAACTTTGTCTACCACATTAGTTCCACTATCACTTTGAGATCTGCAGCATGCAGACCTAAAGCAATATGTCAAAACATATGGAACATATGTACTCACATGTTTATGCACTTATAAAACATGTCAAGGTGCTACAATACAAGCCGATGGCGAAGAACGATATACTTAAATTAATGAATCAAAGATCAAACTGTGCTCTTGCTACAGAGTCAGCAAATATGTCACCACCAAATCAAGGCTTCCCTAACCGCATCATCGAAACCACCCACTTAACAGGTAGCTTACCAACCCCTAAAATGTAGCTTACAAGTAGACTAACATTTAGCCATCCATGGTTGTCAAACAAATACATTTTCAGATTATATTGGCAGCTTATACACTGTTCTATCCAACATAAGAACACAGACAGACAAAGTGACTACTCAAGCTAATCCTTGAAGATGTCAGATATGCACTCGCTACTTAAACGTACAATATGAAACGCCACATTTACAAACTACTTACCCAGCACACTATTCATTATTGCAGTGAAAAAAGGCGACCCCATACAGCCCAGCTACCCGGTGTAACCCATGGGGAAAGGCGACCCCTTACGCTCTGCGAACACAGACAACGCTGGGCAGCCCAAGCCCACCTATCTCGGGGAAAACCAGACTCCAATTCAAGGGAAACTCACTAACCCGCCCGCCCGTAGGCATGACAACAAGCTAGTGATAAAACTCGTTTGGCTGAGAGATCAAACTTCTGTTGCCACAAATCTCCCTTCATTGTCTCCATTTACCTCTTTCAAAGTGGTGCCAGTGGAAATTGAACATATCCATTATAAGATTCATGTTCGTGAAAATACGTTAAACTAGGTGGTTTGTAGCTTCTATCTTTTTAAGGGTGGTTTAATGGTCAGATTGTTGATCAAATTTGCCACACAAAATTAAAGATCTTTAGTGATTTTAAGTAGAAATCGCTATAAATATAAAGTATCATCTCACAACCTAAGATTGTATGCGACAATATGAACGAGGTTGTACGCCTACGAATGACAACTATACCGCATATTTGCTATAGTAACTCGACCAACAAAAAAATAGATTTTTCGTTTGGACCGAATATGTATAATGAACGTCATTAATGTCAAGTATCTAACCCTTATGACGTGGGTGTCACGTCCGGTTAGCAAGTCTGGTATACTTGTTTTTTTTATTAGATTAAGGGTTTTTTTAACAACAAACCAACATATTACACAATCTAAATTACACTACATCTCGTTTTATGAGGGCTAAACTTTAAATCTGGTGCTCAAACACAACTTTGTTATCAACCAATCCATTGACAGATTATGTGAATGCAGAGGTGATCGTAAAGAATGAATCACACAGCAGCAACCCGTGAAACATTCATTCCCAACACACCACTCGAACTTTGAACACTTTCCCACAAACAATAATGCTTTGACATGACTGCCACCCTCCATCATTTAATACGCTCAACCACCTTCAACGTGATACACAAATATCATCTTCTTTATATTTTCTAAAAGTCAGCTTTATCCTAAAACATATCTATTATCCAAATATACTTTTAGATTTTATTAAAACAGTTATCATCTTGGACGATAGTTGTATAATAGTAGTATCCAGTAGTGTCTAAGACAGACCAAATGTTTACCATATTATACAAAAGTTTTTTTTTGTAAGTAGAAAGTAATTGTTGGTCTCAAAGATGGTTTTAGAGCGTTATACAACCTTTAAGACATGAGTTACTGGTATAAAAAGCAGCAGCTGGTTCTGGTAGTGAACACATCATTATCTCCAACATTATCTGCCACAACATTTTTAAAACCTATTTATGACTCACTCTTCCAATAACTTTTCTCCAACCCTGTGAACATACAACAATTTATCTAACATATTAGGCCACACTAAGTGGATCCACGTGATAGGATTTTTTTGCTATAACGCCTAACACCTAACACCACCCTTCATTGTTAGGCGTTTTGGGTTTCACCGTGATAGATCACTGTCACGCGTGATTCAACATGCTTTGTGATTTTTGTATTTTTTGTTTAACTTATTTATACACTTGATCAACTATAATAATTATAAATTTTATCAATATCACACACTCACTACCGTCATTTTTCACTATCACACTTTGTTGACTCGGCAAATGCACCGCTTTTTCCTATCATACTCTACCAAGAAATAACTTATAATATGTGATCTCACATTGATTAATAAGAAATAATTTAGAAAACATATGAGGTGAGAAAATGATGCCAAAGAAATTACATCCATGATCATTAAACAATGAAGGCCAGGAACAAAGGAAGTATGTTCATTTGTAGTAAGTCTAACTCAACTCTATGCACTGGCTCAAGAAACCAAAACAAGATTAAAAAAAAAAACTGAGGTGATTTTACACAAATTATTTTGCACGCCACGGGATAAACTTTAATCGTAGAAGGTCGAACTATAACAACAAGAAGTAACGGTCACTGTGGTATGCGAAGTAATTTGTGTTGTGTTCAAATTACCTCTCATGAATTACACAACAAAAATAACAAAGGAAAAGAGAAACCAAGTGTTGATCAACTCTACTGCAGTTTATATAGTAATATACAGTCATGAGTTACCATTGGAGCTGCTGTTGCCAACTGACCACCTCCTGAAAGTGCAAGCCACAAGAGCCCTGCCACCAAAGACCCCAAACCTTGTCTTGAAAGCGGACCCTCGACCACTTGAACTACTAGCCAGTGGCTCAGGCTGACCCACAGCCGCCTCCGCATCCGCATCCACATCCACTTGGTTGGTTATAGCTGGTAACTCGACCAGGTCTTCTTGTGCACCACTTTCACTCGCGGTTGCATCCACAATTTCAGCTTCAACATCCAAATTCACCACCAATGATCCCCTCCTCGCCCTTAGCCAATCGCCTACTTCACCTGTAACATTCTTACATTTCTTCACCTTAATCTTGATTAAATTAGGACAACCCCAAGCAAAAGCCTCAATCCCTTCATCAGATACAGGACAACCCTTAATACAAAGCTTCTTCAAAGCAACACATTTCGACGCAATACACGAAATCTCACCATCAGCTATTGTCTCACTTCCACATAACGCTAATCGTTCCAAGTTCGCACAATTCATCGCTATCGCCTCTAAACTAATCGCGCTAGGGTTTATCCCAATCAAAACAAGTTCCTGAAGGTTTACACTGTGTTTTGCAATCGCCATTAAAGCATCATGTCCTATTCTATTTGTCTTCCAACCATCAATATGAAGCTTCCTCAAATACTTACAACGACCAGCAACTGCCATCATACCACTATTCGTACAATCCGGAGTCTTAACAATGTGCAAAATCTCCAAATCTGAACAATTAGATAATGCAGATAAACCAATATCACTCACTTGTACCCTCTCCAAATGAACTTCAACTAAACAGTTATCAGCAACAGCAACCTGTTCCAATATCCTATCCCAATCGCCTAAACAACGAAGCAATTTCAACGTTTTCAGCTTCTTTGCACCAGAAATCAACGGTCCAAACAACTGTCCGTTGTAAAGCTCCTTAAGATGAATCGACTTAAGCGAAACTGCAGTGGCACCGGGACCGATCGGCTCAGTTGTTCCGCCATCAGTGATACCTCGCAATCGCTTGACTGAAAGTTCCTCAAGTGAACAACAATTATCCAAAAACGCGTTCATTCCTTTAGCCCCAAACATACAAGATCCACACGAAAACTTCTTCAATTCCTTACAATTTTTCGCCAACGCCGCCATACCTATATCAGTAACTTCACGGCAACCACGAAGCTTCAACCGCGTGAGTTTCCGGCACCGGAACGATATCAAAATCAATCCGTTATCATCTATACTAACAGATCTACGATCACAACGAAGCGATAGCTTCGTAACAGAATCAAACCGTGAAAACATCGACGAAATGAACGGAAGTATTTCCGATTGAGCGTTGAGCGCGAGACGGTGACGGCTCTGACCTTCGACAAGCAGCCATCGTTTTGACACAAGCGAGCAACGTTTCCGGTCACCGGAACCAAGGAACTGGAAAACTAGGGCTAAACAATCATCAGGTATTTCAGAAGTATAATCAACATAAGAGGTTGTTGAATCTGAAATATCGATAAACAACTCATCTTTTGAGTACCGAAAACCTAACATCTCCGATCGGGAAGAGGATGAAGAAGATGTGAGAGTAGTGGGACGGTGGTGAGTTGACGCCGGCGCCGGCGACGGCAACGGCGGCGAATGGGAGGAGGAAGATTGCCCCATAGTTATTGCAGGGTTGGTTTGTTTGTTAAATATTATTATTATTATCGTTTTTATTTTGTTTTTTTCGGTTGTGTTAATTGTTTATATATATATAAGAAATGGGTTTTCGGGTTCGTGGTAAACGGGTTGGAATTGAAGAAATGGGTTTGAATGATTGTTTGTATTTTGCAGCCGACTGAAGGTCAACTTGAGTTTGTGTTAACTATTGGGAACACTTTATTTGTTTTCATTTGGAATATAGAATATAGAAAAATAGGAATGTGACAAAGCATTTCTTTTATTGGTTTAGTAATGGTAAGTTATTGACTTGTTCTATCAAAGTATATCATTTGTTGTGTTTTTTATTTAGGACTTTTTGCATATATCCCCCTACAAACTAATGTATTTGCGTATTTACCCAACTCAAATTTAATATTGCGTATATACCCATCCTTTATGATAATTATTATGTTGACCAAACTACCCTTTTAAATACTAAAAACCCTACTACTAATCATCTAAAAAACACCATATAACCAAATGTCGATGTCTCCTCCACCTATATCGTCTTCTATGTATCACGCATACGTATCCATCGTTTAATTACTATTAGTGTGTACTTGAGATTAATATTTTGGATGTTTTTGTTGTATGGTGGTTTTTAATATCCAATTATGATTGAATATGCAATATTTTTATAAGCTAATTAAGTAAGGGTAAAATAGTCAATGTATAATTTAGTTTTTCCTAAAATATATCAAAAAGGGTAAATATGCAATATTATTTCCTAATAAGGGGAAATTTGCAATAAAATTTTTTTGTTGGATAAATATGCAATTAATAAGATTTAGAGGGGGATATATGCAAATGCCCCTTTTATTTATTTTGATTTTAGTGGATTTAAGAATGTCTAGACGTATGGTTATAGAGGTTGTCATGTTAGCTAAGTTAAATGATTAACTTTGAAAGCTAGGTTGTTTAAACAAGAAACCGTATGGTTTAGTTTTATATTTGCTTGGCAAGTCAAGTGATGCTTGAGTTGCTTCTATGTTAAACTGAGATTCAACAACATAACGTGTGATGGTAGCTAGACTTGAACAAAAGCAACGGGGAAAAGTCTTGTCATCTCATTGTTCCTGACAAGATAAACATTGACGTTGTTAGGGCTAGACTATTGTCAAAAACTAAAGAGAAGTTGTTGACCTAGAAATTTGTTTCATTATGGTTATGTTTCTTTTGTCATCATACGTCCATGAGTAATGTATTTTACGTGATTGTTCATCAAACTACTTTTTTTTGAACATTGCTCTAGAACATTTAATTAATTCGCTTGTTTTTTTAAGGCGATTTCAATTTCAAATTTAAGTATCAAGTTTAATTCTAAATTTTTTTTGGGACAAAGTATTGTTTGTACACCTTTTAACTCTTCTAACAACCAATGTTATAGAACTTACTAGACGGTAGTCAGGCGATAAAGTTCCTTAGAGATTAATAGTGTTTAATCAGATTGGAATTTTATATGTAATTTTTCACATTTATATGTATGCATAATATTTAAAAAAAATAAATATGATTTTTTATTTTAATTATAATTTTGACCGATTTTTTCCAACTAACCCCGCTTACCGATTTTTTTTATCCGATTAGACAAAATCACAGAAATAACTAATAACCAAATTAATTCCGATTTTACGACACAAGTAGTATAATCAAAACTACTTGTATTTATAGAAGTATTGCATGTACACTTTCAACTTTATATTATTGATTACATGAAAAAAAACATTAGAGTTCATTTGACCACCAAACTATCACAAGATGGTTTATAGAGCAATAGTAATTTTTAGTTGATGTAAAATTTTGAAACCCAAAGTGACCTTTGATTAATGGAAGAAACTAGGTAAACATCTTGTTGTAGCTAGCCACTAACAATGAGTGAGGAGCTTTATTTATATATCTTGCTCTTGTGGTGTGAGTGTCACATGCCAACTAGCGAGTCCGATAAACTTTTTTTTATTTGACCAATAATGCTAGACATTAGGTATACTTAAAGAGGGGTTGAAAATGCGATATAACATTAATGTTGAGGAGTCGGAGGTGGTGAAGGATATTGTTTTCATTTAAAATCCTAAACAATGAGATTGCAGGTTACACACATTAAATCATTAATGTAAAGCAAAGCTCAAAAATGAAAAATGAAAAATGATGTTAAAGAGTAAATTACTTTCGCCACAATTCAAAGTAAAGCTCTAGAAAAAAGTGAGAGATAATTGCTTTTCTTGCATATGACTTGTTTTTAGCTAAAGTTGTCACATTAGGAGACTTACCTTTTTTTTCTTTAAAAAAAAATATATATATATATATATATATAACGTTCGATGCAGGGATAATATTATTGGCGACACTCGTCGCTAAGTGTTTTGTGTAATATTGCCACGAGCTATGAATGATTATTTATTTTGTTCGCCCTAAGGATTTCACCATCAGTCGGGGGTGTGACATTTTTCTACCCACGTAATTTTACCAAAGTGTATTATACCCGTGTTTTGGAAATATTTTAGGTTAGCAGCATCATGGTGATTGATAAACTTCATAAACATTACACATATCAAGTAACTATAAATTTAGTATTGAAATTATTAAATAGAGAAACCACCGATTCAATAAAGTAACTAACGAATACGAAAATATAAGCGTTAAACAATGATTAGAGATCCATAAGGTTAAGTAAAGGGTAAATTCGGGCGCCGTTGTCTACATCGTGGGCTCATGCCTCGACGGAAGAATGTTATCAAAATTGAATTTATTCAATGGAAAGATCATCATCCTCACCATCTTTCAGTCAAATAATGATAGCGAACTTAAACCTAAAGAAATTAACAAAACAAGGGCAAATACCATAAAAAAACCAATATACTTTTTAGTTTTTCCTCATAAAAGTCTTTATATATATTTTTGCATGTAAAAAACCAACGTACTTTATATTGTTTCTCATAAAAGTCTCTTAAAAATTTTTAATCATTAAAGTCCCTTAACATTATAAATTTTGAACAAAAATATGTATTTTTTTAAACCAACTTAGAAATTTGTTATGGATTTCATTCTCATAACAAAGTTTGTATTAAAAAAAGAGCACTAATTCATTTGAAAAAAATATATCTAAGTAAAACAACCACATGTGCCGTTTTCAAGTTGTTTTAAAAAAAATAAATTTCACAATTTTATACAAATATGATATGTGAATGGAATTTAATATTAAAAAAATGTTGAGGGACTTTTTTGAGACAAAATAGAAAGTATGTTGGTTTTTTATGCAAAAGTTTTTATATGGACTTTTGTGAGAACAAATATAAAGTATATTGGTGTTTTATGATATTTGCCCACAAAACAAATATGCAAGTAAAAGCAATTGTAGCAGGAACATATTTGGGTGATGGAAGATACGGAACCATAAGAAGAGGGTTGGAGCATAAGAGATGTAATGGAGTAGACGGTTCATGTCTACGTGTTGGAGGCAGAGTGGGTAAAAAGAAGTGTGTCAATCAACAAGTAGATATGTAAGAAAATGTGAGTCAAATAATTATTCACAATATTTCCTGAACCCTCATATACTAATAAGGGTTATTGATTTTAATACTCCCAACTATGTGGTATTGGCCAGGAGCGGATTCAGGCTATGGGGAGAGGTAGCGGCCACTACCCCTCAACTTTTCCGGCGAAGTATAAAACTAGTGTAAAAATTAAATTTTTTTCTTCGTTTTATGTAGCGGAATACCTTTAGGTTAAAAAATTCAATTTTCCGCTACCCCTAAACTTGTTTTCTAGATCCGGCACTGGTATTGGCTGCTGTCACTCTCAACTAAGACCATCACTCTCACCACTTCCAACTTATCATTACATTTGTTGTATTACTCCTATCGTTAGTTAATACTAACACCGTTAATGTTTGGGTTAAAAGTGTTTTTCAGCGGAAATTAAAAAAATTTCATTATAAGACGTTGTCTTTCAAAAAGCATAACATAGCTATATACAAATAACATTAAGCCTTTCAAAATATAATTATTTTCAAGTCTTTACTAAGATGTTAGTCTTGATATATATGCCAGATGTATCTTGCGTACATGCAACTATTAAACTCTTTCATCTTACCTCTTAAACTAATACGCATATAAAAATCAGTTTCACCGATTAATCTTTAGTTTAATTCTTATTTATTTATTTATATATACTAGATATGTTATGGTGATGACATGTACAACTGAATGTGAATTTACACATAACCAGATTTATTTGGCATTATTGTGTCATGCTTAATAGAATCAAAAAAAAAAAATTAACTTTATATTAGTATAGATAGATACTAGACATCTATATGGAAAAACCCTAATATGAATAATAATAAGTTACATCCATCATTTAATTGATCCTTGCATATATTAGTTTCAGGGTTATATATGACTTATTAAGTTTAGAATCAAATAAGTCGTATATTGGTTAGTTATGTAAATGGACAAATCCACGTTAATGTATTCCAACACACGCTTCCAAACTCTAAAATTCCAAAACTGTTTCGCGTTTGTTTAAAAAAGAGTTGACTAGAGTTATAATGTTCTCCGTTTGGTGAATTGTTGGTTTTGATGAATTACTTTTGGTTATGACACTTCCAAGCAAGAGTATTGTTTTTCGTTTGAGTGTCAGTGTTTTCTTTGTATGAGTTTCTATAGAAACCGCAACCGGAGTTATAATGTTCTCCAAAAAGTTTGATCCTTGCCATGTAATTGCTAGTTAAAAACTTTTAAAATATAACTGTGTAGAAAAATATTTAGTTAATAATAACCAATTTTCTAATTATTCCATTTATGTGAGTTTTGAATGGAATAAATTCTAAATACCGAACAAGATTCATATATCTTTTATCTAGGTCACTTAACTTAAAAAGAACTTTCACATTTATAAAATAATTTTACAAGATTGGAATTTTAAACTTGAGTGGTTTTGTTTATTAGAAAAAAGAACTTGATAATAATTATTTTATGATTTTATTTCAATGGTCCATGTGTCACTTTTAGAAGACCCACAACGTGTCCAAGTAATTATTTTAATTTCTTTAATCAACAAAATCATGCAGATTTAATTATATATACATGACTTTTAATATTTTATATTCTTATATTTAAATGTGAAATGAGAACATTGATTAATCATTTAATCCAACTTAACTAATTCGGACCAAAAACATTTGAGTAAGTTCAATTAACCCGTAAGTAGGAGGGTTCAAATGGCATGTGTAGATTTAGCACAAGTATTATTGATATTTGACTTTGGAATAAAAATAAAAAATAAAAATAGAGGTCATCATCTTGACCAGCCTACCAAAAAGAAACGAAGACCGGGTCATATGAAATTTCAACTTGGTAGTATGTTTTCTTATAAAAGGCAACTTCGTAGCATGTAATATGTTGACACCCATTTACGTACGTTACCAAACTATTGCTAATAATCCGCACACCTTGAAATGAGGAACAAAGATTTTACTAAAACTAGGTGGCTTTGCGTTTAAATCTCACAAGTAACAAAATAAATGAGAAATGTTTATAGTCTAATGATTCCAGCCTAGCTGGTTGAGGACACCCGGTTTTACAGTGGTGGTCCAGGGTTCTAATCTCCCTGCCTGTGAGATTTTCCAGGAAAAACCCCATTGGTTTTCCCGGTTGAACGCCTAGCCAAATTCCGATGTCAAGTGGGCCCGGTTAAGACAACATATTGACCGGAGTGGGGTGGTGGGTTCCTCATTGTGGGGGATGCGACCAAATGGTTGCAAAAATTGAAAGTCGCCGTTCAAAAAAAAAAAACAAAATAAATGTTTCAAATTTGGTCAAGGATTTTCTCATCTAGTGTGAGTTTCCTTCTGCGAAAGATAAGATAATCGAATGATGGGTCAGTGACATGTGAGTAATCAAAATTGACTTTAAAAAACAAACTATTATTGCATTACTTTAGTAAACAATTCTAAACCATTATTAAGTACTTTTTTGTATCATAACTTTATATACAATGTTCGAAACCTAACATTTACAACCCATTAATTAATAAACCATTTTTATTTTATGATCCGGTTAATCCATTTGCAACTTGATTATAACTCATTCAGAGCCAATGATTCTAAGTATGTGTACGCAATAGCCAATGTCTTTTACCATGGACGGATGTAGTATGAAAGCACATAAAAATAGTCAACTCACTGATAAAAATTCCTGGATCTATCACTGTCTTTTATTAGAATATTAATAAAAGATTTTCTGTTATGATATTAATTAACATGTTAACTCATTATCACTTATTTTTCTATAGTCACCAATTCAATCGCACAAATATAATCTATTACTTACGTTGAGATAATGAGATGCTTTAAATTTTCGTAAGTCCAAATCCAAAGCTTTATAATCTCAATGGGAAATGGGCCTTGTAGTTTGAGAACTAATGTATATGGGCCTGACTATTGACAAAAGCTGATTTCATATGTCATAAAAAAGGTGTTTGGACTTTAAACTTGTCATAGGAAGTGAAGTGATCAAAATCAAATTACTTTGGTGGATTTCAAATCTAACACTAATTTTGAGTTGCGACTTGCGACTGTCTGAATAAGGCTCATATGCACTTGGATATGATCAAATGAATGACTATTGGGGATAAGAAAATGCAATTTGGGAGTTTAAAATGTCAATGTTAGTTTTTAATAACTAGGATTTTGGTAATGTCGTGCGTTGCAACTGCAATGTTGTGTTTGTGAATTCGTTACGATAATGACATAAAATGTCATTACCTTTTTTAATTGAGGTAAAAATCAATTCATTTCTAGGCCTGACACATTCAGTACATCATCAAACAGGAAACCTACCACTTGAGGAGACTCCCTTGAGTTAAGACTTAAACTTGAGATCTTTAGGATCTCAAGCTTTTATCCGTTACCTCACATGTTATTACACCAGAAGACCATTTAATTAACGTATTGATTTTTCAAAATTATATATTATATTCTTCAATAAATAATTATTGTATTCAAAAGTGAAACTTTACTATTTTCCATGAACGCCCACCTAGTTCTCTTCAGTCCTCACTGCTCACTAACATCGTTTTATATTCCATACAAAAGAAACCATATATCAAGAGACTAAATATATATATATACTAACAAAAATCCAAGGCATGTATAATGTAACAAACCATACATTGACTAGTATTTTGTGACGTGTTTGGGTTTTATACTTGTATTAATCGTGTTAGCTTAATAATGTAACAAACTATTGTAACTATTTTAAGCTCTTATTTAAATTACAAACTAACGATTTTATTTATTTTTATACAGTAATGAGTGTTAATAAGATACAACCAATAAAAAATATTCTTAAAAATATTTAAAAATTGTTTAAAGATTCACATGTTTATACATCCTAGGACCATAAATTTGTCCCAATTCTCTAAAAACTACAAATGTTAACTAAATTAATATTTAGAACATAAATATATACTAAAAATCATGTCATAAGATTCTATAGTTGAAATAAACAATAAATCATTTACTTAATTAATCTTTTACATATTAACATCCTTATGTTTCGTAACCATTGTAAATATCAATTCATTCTCAATTTTATAAAAGAAATTACATTATTTATACAACTATAACCGTTACTTAGACAGACAAATGATAAATATTCTCGAAACGTATTAGTTTAAAAGATCGTTGAAGATTCACATGTTTAATCCATCCCCATTACCATAATCCCCCAAATTCCGCACACTAACTAATAGTTTTAATTAAAATCTATATATTTATGATACAAAGTTTTAGTTCAACACATCTCTCAATTAAATTGGGTGATTTAAAGGGAAATTTTTGAAAAACATTATAAGTTGAAGAGTGAAATGCAAAAGACATGTAGAGAATAGGGACAAATTAGCAATATAAACCTATAAGATCCTGCCACACAGAGACCAGTCACAACCCGTATATACAATTGGATGTTGCGAGCAATTACATCAATTTCTTGGAACCAAACACACACCCAAATCCTTCATTAATCAAAACCATCATCATCAATATATTATTAAAGATAATAAAGAAAGAAAGAAAGAGGAAGACAGGCGTGGGTGATATAAATCCCATCTCTCTGTTTACTTATTTTGGGTTCTCTAAAACTGCAGAGGGATTAGTGTGGTTGTGTATACATACACACATATATACAGAGAGAGTGTGTGATACTCATACACAAACACAAACACAAACACAAAGATATGTTACAAAACCTCTGTTTCTTGTTCATTTTCTTGGTTTCTTGAAGATAATGAATAGAGCCTTTTACATCCTCTTCTCAACAGAAGAAGATGGTGTGGAAACAACAAAATGTGTGTCCTCCAAACCCTATCTTTGCTACTGATGATGCTCTTTTGTGTGATGAACAAGAACAAGATTTTGATTTTGGATATGGGTTTGGCTCATCAGACCAAGAAAACCAAATCTTGAATGATAAAGGTTCAATCTTTACTCATTTTGAACAAGATCTTTTGTGGGAAGAAGATGAGCTTTTTTCTCTTTTATCCAGGGAGCAAAAGGGTCATTTGATCTGTGATGAGTCTTTAATGGGTTTGAGAAAAGAGTCTGTTGATTGGATGATTAGGGTTGGTGCCCATTATGGGTTTGTTGCTTTGACAACTATTTTGGCTGTTAATTATTTTGATAGGTTTTTGATGAGTCCTTCATTTCAGAGAGATAAGCCATGGATGAACCAGTTAGCTGCTGTGGCTTGTCTTTCTTTAGCTTCTAAAGTTGAGGAGATTCAAACCCCTCTTTTGTTAGATTTGCAAGTAAGTGTTTTTGTCAAAAATAAAGCTGCATTTTATGTGTGTTGTGAAAATGGTTCAAAAGCTAGTTTTGTAGTGAAATTGATGTGGTTTGTGACTTTGTTCAGATTGAAGGATCAAAATTTGTGTTTGAGTCAAAGACTATTATGAAGATGGAACTTTTGGTGTTGTCTTGTCTTGAATGGAAGATGAATCCAGTAACCCCTTTTTCATTCTTTGATTACATCATGCGTAGGCTTAATTTAATGACTCATAATCTACATTACGAGTTCCTGCGACGGTGTGACCGAATTCTTGTATCTGTTACCAATGGTAAGCTTATGATTGTGCTTCCCAAATCACCAATTTGATGTCAAGTTTATGAAATTGTTTCCCTTTTCAAGTGGCTCATATTTGTTACAATGAATGCAGATTCAAGGTTTGTGGGATTTGTCCCATCTGTGTTGGCTGCTGCTATAATGTGCATTGTTAGTAAAGAGATTGAGCCTGATAACACCTTGGATTATAGAAATGAGCTTATAAATCTTCTTAATATCAGTGAGGTTTGTTCTTCTTAATATTTGATCATTAAGCAAAATGTGTCCTTTTTCACATGCATTTCATACAACTTAAGTTAATAGGCTGCAACAAATTGAATTAACGAGAGTGTTTGCATCCGGTTTTAACATAGTTTTAAGTCTAATTGATGTAATCAGCTGTGAATTGAGTAGCTAATATTATCAAATCACCATGCATTTTTGGTAGACCATTTATGATCCAAATCATTATGCCCTTTATATACCATTTGTATCTACAATTTCAAGAAACGATAATCATTACGCCCTTTATATACCAAACATTGTCTATGTGTGTGGTTTTGACTTGATTTCTTAACTCTATCTGCACATACACATAACACATAACACATTATGCATTGTGCACATAATGCATGGAAGAAATGATGCTAAGTCATGTTGCATTGCATATCTTAACAGGAAAACATAGACGCGTGTTCTAAGTTCATCATGGACGTATCAAATAATCATGGAAGTTGTTATTTCCAAACTCACAAAAGGAAACACTCTTCGGTTCCTGGAAGTCCAAGCGGTGTAGTCGATGCGTATTTCAGCAGTGATAATTCTAACAACTCGTGGGCAATTGCATCATCGGTGACATCGTCACCCGAAGCTCCATTCAAGAAAAACAGAACTCAAGAGCAGCAAATGAGAAGTAAACCGCGTGTCCATCAGCGTTGTTAGCAACCCTTCCAATTAATCTGGTATCTTTTTAATTAGTATGGTATTTATTTAATTACAATCCCTAGTCAGAGGCAAATTATGTTGTTATGATGGTGTTATTTTATAAGTCTGTTTCTGGTCAAAGCCATGTGCTGGAAGAACACATATTCTACATTTGCATCAACTATGAATATCTAAATTTGATTCAGATATGTGAAATGGCATTGAATTAAGAGATTCGTGTTGTTTTCTCTCAAATTGGCTACATTTTATCTGTCAATTCAGTACTTTCTGATATCAATCTGTGTAAGGGGCAGTATTGTCTATAGATATAAATGCAAGGCATACATACTTTTCAGTTTTCATTTTGAATCATGACACTTGTTCAATATCATAAATCAATAACTTAAAGGTGGGTAGGATCATAAATATATACACCGGTGTCCGGAAAATTGTCAAGATTCAAACATAGGAGATGCATGTTACAAGTGTAGGACTTTCATTCTTGTTTGCTCACCACTAGTTACTTCTTCAATTTAAACCATTACTTTTTTTCTTTTTCTTCAATCTATGCTCTATTTAATCACAATGAACAATATGGACAAAAGCTTAGCTTCTAGTCAGTTGACTTTTGAGTTTCTTAAATTGAAACATTCTAGTTTGTTATAAAGGATTAGACTTTCAAGATTGTTAACATATATCAAGGGTAGCGTAGTGGTAAACATCTGATTCGCTTCTAGAGAGATCTCAGGGTTAAATATTGTTTCCATAGGTCTCTATCATATCCTTTCTACGACCACTTGTTTTTCACAAGCTTCGCTCTGCCTAATTCCATTGTTAGCAGGGTATTGACAGGCCTAGAAAACCTTGATTATACATTTCCCATGACAGAATTTTTTGAAATATTTTATAATGTAGTGAAAAAACAAGTTAATGATTGAGGAGAAATGTAGAGGGAAGATCTTATAAAGATGAAAAGTAAAGTGTGTTATGAATGTTTGGGAGTATAAAAATAAAAAGAGATGGGGAACCTCTTGAGTTTGTGGGGACTTTCTTTAAGCCACTCCTATTCATTGCTTTCCCTATACTCTAAGGTTGTTTGGTATATGGTTTGACATTAGTAGTAGTATGTATAGTAATAAACCAACACTTATTTTATTTTATTTTATTGAGTAAACTACAGTTTTGGTCTCTGTGTTTTGATACCATTAACAGTTTTGGTTTTACCTTAACAGTTTTGGTTCCTGTGCTTTTATTTTCTAACAGAAATGGTCCTGAACGCTAACTCCATCCAATTTTCCGTTAAGTATCTATTACATGCGGAGTAACAATGTCATTCTTCTCATTCTTTTTGACACGCGACTGAATAAAAATGTCAACCTACATAAAAAAGGGAGAGAAATGACATTTTTACCCCTCAGATTCGGAACGCGTATGAGAGACTTAACAAAAAATTGGATGAAGATCAAAACACATGGACCAAAGCTGTAGTTTACTCTATTTTATTTTCATTTGAATTAATAATTCTGAGGAGAAATAGAGATTTCAATGTGTAGCAATGCAAATGCAAATGATGGGGTCCACCCAAATAACATATGATATATGAATGCTCTTTTTCCCTCTAATGTCAAACTTTGACTTAGTCAATTTATACATTATTATTGGTTTCATTCATCATAAGTAAAAAAAAGTGAAAGCCTTGGTGTGAATTTACTTTTTGTATCTTTTGCTATATTCTTGGTAATATGATCTCAAAATTTGTAATTGAGTTTTACTGAATACTTAAAACCCTTTTACTGCTTCATCTTTTTTCTTTCTGTTGAAAGATAAAGCATACTGAATCATACAAATCAACCACATTATTATTATTATTATAATTATTATTTATTTATGAATGACTTGGTTCTTTTTACTGTTTAAATCTTTTGTTTGTGGTCAAAGAGAAAGCAAATTGATGGCTACAAAATTAGACACTTTGGTATGGATGGGTTTCTGCTAGCTTCCCTCTTTGAGCTTCTTTTTGTCAGAGAAAGAAACAAAGTGTGAATACACATACACATACACATATAAACATATCACTGGGACCAAAGTTATAGTGTCATCACACCATATTCTCTTCATCCTTTTTTGTTTATGTGAAACAAGGAATATAATCAACATATAAATTACTCTGCTGTTTTTATAGGATTATTATAACACTATTGTTGTAGGAGCTTGAACCTTATGCAGTGAAGGTTGTACATTGAATTAGCTTTCAAATATTACCTTACATTATTTGGCATCATAGGACCACTGCCTGGTTGCATTATTTGGCTACTCTATCAAGTAGAATTTATTTGACTCTAGGTTGTGTAGGAAAGTTGGTACAAATTATTGTGAATATTGTGTAATAGTTTTTGGGTCATTTCCTCAAATAGTAAAACTTTATATAAATCATTGTTATTTTTTTGTATATTAATTAGTTATGGGATAGGTAGATGATGTTCTTTAGTTTAATGGTCTGTAACAAATATGGCATGTACTCTATTGTTGTGACCCATGTCTCTTTGTGACGGAGTTGACCATAGAGATCGCTGGTAGCCTGGATCGGGAGGGTTTGGACTCCCAAGTCCAAAGGTCACATTGATCGTAGAACTGGCTAGTTTGGAGCTGTTCTTGATCATATAGTCGTTGATTACCCCAAGAATTTTTGTTTTTCTAAATAACAAGAATTATTCTTAGGGTGAGAGAAGTCCACAATTTTTCTCACTATTCACTCCACCGCTAAATCACCCCAATTTACTAGGATTCCACCCGGTCCATTTTTAATTTTTAAAATTATTGGAAACTAACTAGTGAGGAGAAATGGGACACAATTAATGGTCAATTAAGGAAGAAACTCTCGGAGTGTGACTCGGTGTGAGTTCTATAATTCTCAACCCAATTTTTGGGCCTTAAGAGGGGGGGGGGGGGGGGGACGTTGTTCATGTCGTCCCCTAATCGGCTCCCACTCCACCCTAGCCCACTCCGTCCCCTCTTATGCGTGTTAAAAGTCCAAAATACACAACATATGGACCTCACATGATAAAGATTTAACTCCTTAAACAAACAATATTTAGTGTAATGACTATTTATTACAAACAATTAAAGTAAAGGTTATTGATGATTAAATCCTTTGTTATGATCACCGTCCTAGAATTCGTGCATCTACTGATCTACGTGATACTAGAGACGCAAGAGGGGTGTTCATTTGCAAGATCACGATGTTTAGTATTGCAAGGGGCTCTTTAAATTTTCTAAACTGATAAATAAATCAAATTTGTAATAAATTTTTAGCCTTCATAGTGATCAAATGTTCAAAGTTTGAATGACAAAATGGTTCTAACTTTTGTACATTATTTTGTAATTGTAAAAAGGGCTAGCTTTAAATAGTATAAAATATAAACTTTTCAAAAAGTGAACACATTTGTCACAAGGGACTAACATATTGACCTTACATCAAAACACTCTTTTGACTACTCTTTGTCCTTTCTAAAATTTGGTTGTTTTATTTAGTTTTTAGGCAATGTCCCAAATCACTACTAGGTAGAAAAATGGTATTTGAGAACAAACATTACATGTTTATACTTTCATCTATATCATATTTTATAAAAGTCTTAAAAGTTTAAAATTTACACGTGTTTGGTATTTATATCATGTGATTTAGTAATTAGAACAATTTTACAATGATAACTTTTAACATGTTTTGTACAATCATGCTTTAGAAACATACATGCATGTTGTAAAGCATAACTTGTTTTTACAAATTTTTATATTTTTAAACGACGACCCGAATTTCAAATATCTGATTTTTAAGATAATTATTTTATAACGTGTTTTTGGTTTATCATCAAACTTGGATATCATTTTATCGGTTCTAGCTATAGCTATAATGGTTGTAAAGCAGAAGTAGAAGCATGATGTTGTTGAATATGGTAAACAATTTGAGACAAATGGTTATTGGGTTTTAAAAAAGTGAAGGTACAACTTTAGACGTTTGATCACTACAAAATAGGAAATATTCAAATGATGATAGATCTCATGCATATATATATGTTAAAAGCAAAGCAAAGCAAACCAAATTTTCTTTTGATTCAGGGGAAGATATATATGAAGTGGTCACAACTTTTAAACGTACGTACAACACTATAATGCACAAATACAAATGAAAGCTGTTTCTTACTTATGATCCTTGTCTCTTTAAAGTTCTGTTCATCTTGACATGTCAATTTCATAAACCATTAATCAAACAATAACAACAACGTACACTTTCTTTTTCTTTTCTTTTTTAAAAATAAAATATATATGTAGAAATAAATAAATGCGTAAGCAAGACGTCATTCACTAAATTTGCTTGTGTTTGAATCTTGAGGGATATAATATTATTTGAACACTTGGCATGGTTGCACATCTAGTCAATTAGTTTTTTTTTGAACATCAAGAAACTATTTAAATGTCGTATCTACTTAACTTGTGTTTAAACACACGATTAGTTAATTAAAGGTGTACGTACACTAGAAGTGTTTGTGTTTCTCGTATCACTCGTGACAAGTTTGGGTTAGTTCCTGGCCAGATGAGTCTATGGTAATGCTAGTGATCTATGGTCGTCAATGAGACGTAATTAATGGTGGTCCTCGGAGATGCAAGGACATTGCACGAATTAAGCTTGAAAAGACGACTCTATGAAATTCAAGTAAAGGATGTGAGAAAGAATGAGAGTGACATTTGTACTCGATCGGTCAAAAATTTTGGGACAGGGATGCATGTACATCCTTTGAATAATAGAGAATCTTTTTAACTGATATACTACCGTCCTAAAAATGATGCATCAAATATTGGTTCAATGTCATAAAATGGTTCATCAATGTTGTATATGTACTATTAGTGTATTATTTATCTATTTTGTATAAAAACAAGGGAGTTTGAAAATGTGTTGAGTATTGTTCATGACGATACTAGATATAAATATGTGGTTGGGTTGTGAGATTCGGTGCTTAGTTCTCACGCATGTGACTTTATTACGTAATGTGTACCGTATTAAAAGACAGAAATATATTCAAACATAAAGGTCAAATTGATAACTAACTCAAAGCCGGGGTGTTAAAATAGAAAATATGTTAAAGTAGAGTAGGGGTTAAAGTTGTAAGTTGGTTAAATCCTTAGAGGTCAAAATAATAAAAAGTTAAAGTTGGAGGTCAAAATCATAAATATGTCAAATTGGTGCACCCAATGCGTTTGCATGTCTCGTATTCCACTCCTCACAAGTTTGAGTCAGTTCCGATATGAGTCTATGGCCTAACAAAAGTAGCTAGTAACCTATGATCGATGGTCAATGAGACGTAATGAATGGTCCTCAGAGATGCAAGCTAAGGGGTTAAAGTCGCCAAAATAAAAATATTTAACACCGACCTTTGATTCATAGTACTCCGTATTATAAGAAATTTAAGTAAGCTTATTATATATAGACTTCATTTGTGTTTTCTAATTTGTAAAACTAATTATCTAACTTGTAACAGCTTATATATAAACACACCAACTCAAAGTTATGGGTTTAAATAAGTTATAAATTTAAATTTATAAATTCATAAACTGTTATCTTCTCAAAATTTCAACAAACAGTCTTAAATAAGTTTATCCAAACATCCCAATATTATTACAAATTAACAGAAACAAATGCCATTCAATAAATTTAAACTTGGCTATGTCCTGTATTATTTTGTCAAAGTCACTTTGAAAAATATATTTATGATGAAGAAATTATGCATAGAAAGGGGCAATTTCATATATACCCCTACAAAGTTGCATAATATCATATATACCCAAATCATGCTTAAAAAGTATTGTACATTATGCATTAAAAACTTATACTTTGGGTATATATGATATTATGCAACTTTGTAAGGGTATATATGAAATTAAACAAGAAAAAACTATATAACGTAGTAAAGTTGTGTAATGTAAAATTGATATATACCCGGCCTAGCTAGAACAATGTTTTATGTACGTAGTTACATATATAAAAATAATAAGTAAACAGTTCCCTACCCTAGCCTTCACATATATTCTTTGACTCATCGATTGATTGAATTCAATTTATTTATGTTTCATGTACTAAGTGGATAACCCTTAATAAAAGCTATTTGTTTTAGGTTACTTGAAAGTTCAAAAAGGGGAAAGGAAGAGGACAAGAGTGTAGGGGCTGAATATTAAAAAAGGAAAGTTCTAATTATTTAAGTTGCCATGCGACATTCGCGTTATAAATTCTTACCCCTTTTATTTTGTATTTTATAGTTTTTTTAACACCAAACTTATTCCCCTCATGCTCTTAAATTACATGAAATGATTCACCTCATGTTTAGGTTCAAATTCCAAACCTCTAAGCTAGATTGTGATGTCTCTATCAATCGAGTTAAAATAAAAGATACAAATTAGTTATAAAAAACAATACAAACTACACCTATAAAATATCTAGGACTCAAATGGTCTAGACGACCAACATACTCGGTTAGATCAGTCTGAAGAGTATCAGTGTGCATATTTATCCGATCACAAGACACATATTTTTTAGAAAATTAAATTGAGTTTCAGGTGTACTTGAAGAAAGTGAGTAGTCGATACTCGAAGATGAAAGTAAAGATCCAGAATCGGATATAAAACGTGAGCACAAGAGATTATGGATAATTCCCACAACTTATATTAAGAAAAATAACTCAAAAACTCAATATAATACTCTCATGATATATAACCCACAAACTTAGGTATATATAAGTCTAACAAACTTGCTAGACGACTCTCATAATTGTCTATATTATAACTCGGTATATATATATAGACTAAAACTAAACCTATTCGAACATAATTAGGATTGTTAAATTTTAGATTCTAACCAACATGTTAGAGACCTACTAGACTACAATACTAATTACTGAATAATTAGAAAACTAAACCTAATGTGACTGACTTGTCAATTTAGATCCCACGCTTTATCGATTTGTGAACTGGGATACAAATTAATGGAAATTAATGCCAACGAAAGAGGCATTGTAACTTTTTTAGAAAACTAAATTCAGTTTTAGGTGTACTCAATTTGTTGTATAAAACATGGAAATTTATAGGAATGAAAGAAAAAAAAAAAGGTTCTCTTTTTAATTATTAAACTCAACCCCCTATACCGGCAACACCTCGATCTAACGTCCAAAAAATAGTGATTGAGTGGCTTGAATATATTACATATTATATTGCTCCGATGAATCTAACTATTGAAAGATTTAATCTTAATTGTTAGATCATGTTGAAACATAAACATGACCTTAGATACGTAATGGTTGAGTTATTTTCGGTCGGTTACTCCATGTTGCAGCAGTTGAGTTAAAATATGAGGTATCATATGTATGTATTCATTGCCAGTTATTAGTTTACAGTAATAAACCCACAGAAGATTTTATTATGTTTATTTTTAGTTGTGGATGTGTGTTAAAAATTGTTTCTTGGCCGGTAGTAAATATAAATAATCAAAAAAGAAAAACGTTGCATATGATACCTATGTCAGTTGAGATTTGGCGTATGGACGGATATAAAACTAGTTAATTAATTGCCCACGGTACTTGATTCATGGACGACGGTGTTCCCTGCTTACCCTTATTACACCGATACCGCTTACCATTTGTTCTTCATCTCTATATATGTTCCTTTCCGAGATGATAAGGTCGTATCCGCCTCGGGTGGATGGTTACCGATGTATGTCTCGTTGGCATCGATGATGACTATTAGCTAGGTCATCGATCTGATTTGAGACATCCACGACCTCGATCTGATTTTGTTTGCAAGCTGATCGATGTTTCGTTATTTGTCACCATTTTGCTAGGTTTGGCTTTGTGACATGCATGGTAGTGAGCATGTGATGAGTTAAATTTTATTTGATATATAGTTCATGAAAACCTCGTCATTGCATGGCAGGGATGGTAGCTCTAAGCCTTAGACACATCGATTTGGCCCGGCCGAATGCATGTTTTATTTCTTTTGTTGTTATATTAGGGTATCTTATGAGAAAATTTTCGCTTAAGGGTATCTTATTTTTTTAGGGGTATCATGATACTTAAAACCGTAATAAAAAATAGTATTCTGATACTTGAACCGATGAAAATTGCACTCCGTAACAAAAGTTAAGGGGTATCCCGGGATACCCATGGGCTCTTCATAGCTCCATCCCCGGGTGTGATGTTAGGTAACCCTTCATGCTTAGTGTTTAGGATGGTCAATGACATTTATGCTATGCATTATAAATTCATATACTAACTAATAATACATTTGACCGCATCTTAGTTTATAGCATTGAAGTAAAAATGAAGAGATAACCCTGAGTCATGTTATCACGAAATAAAAGTATATTGGTTTTCATTGGTTCCAACTATCGCCTTTTGTCTTCTACTGGTCCCAACTATTGAATTGGCTGTTAACGGTCCCAACTTTTATCACTTTGGTAACCACTGGTCCGTCGTTAAATTTTTTTAACGCCGTTAAGTTTTTTTCAAATTCAAGACCGATGTTTTAGACCTTTTGATCAGAAGGATAATACGAGTCGATTGATGTAAAAGTTTTCTCGAAAAGGCTCTCTGAACAATAAATTTTTTACACCCGAATGAATCACCATTGAGTTTAAACACCCGATTGAAGCACTATTTCGTTGTTCAGAGTGCCGTTTCGAGGTAACTTTTCCATCAATCGACTTGTATTATCCTTCCGATCAAAATGTTTAAAACATCGGTATTGAATTTGGAAAAAAAACTTAACGGCGTTAAAAAAATTTAACGACGGACCAGTGGTTACCAAAGTGATAAAAGTTGGGACCGTTGACAACCAATTCAATAGTTGGGACCGGTATAAGACAAAAGATGATATTTGGGACCAGTAAAAACCAATATACCTGAAATAAATGAATGGGATACGTATATTTTTGAATGACAACTTTCATTAAGATGAGTAGCATTTTCTCCAATTTTGTCGGCTAAAAGAAACAGCTGTGTCATGAAAGATCATGACTAGCTTTGTAATTGAAAATGCAAATATACATATATTTTTTAATGACAACTTTCATTGAGATGAGACTAGCACTTAGGCCCTGTTTGTTTTTGCCTCTTTTCTCTGAGTAGAGGAAAACGTCTGATTCGGTCAGACGTAATCAAACGTGGGGCTGTTTGTTTTTTTTTTCTGGCATTAAGAGGTCCAGCGTCTTAATAGCATCAGAACCAGTAAGAGCTTTTAGTGGGTCTGAAAACCTCTTAACAAAAAAAAACCATATGTTTGTCTCCAGCCTCCATTAACTTCTAACCCGGAGACTAAGCTCCATCTCCGACGACTAGAGGTACATCACCTCTTAATGATTCAGATTTCAAACATTTAAACCATCTCTTAACATTCAGATGTGGTGTTCAGGTTCAGACTTAAATCTCTTAAAAAAACAAACGGGGCCTTAGCTAACTTAGTTTTTTCTTTTTAACAACCCATAAATTATTTAAGATAAATACATCACAGTATGTCATTTATCAGAATTAAAATCATGACCTAATGCTTCAAACATACTAATGCTATGAATATGCTACCAACCATATTGACAAGTAACTTAATTATCTGAAAATAACAACACTAATACACTAATAAGAAAACCACAATGAAACAATATTGAAACTAGAGTGGTATTGTTATTTGAAAAAAAAAATGCAGATAACTTTAGTAAAACAATTAAGGGTTGTTTGTCAATTTCTAAATGGTCATGTGTTTAACTAGTAAGAAGTTTGAACAATTAGGTGTCAAACTAGTAAGAGGTGAATTATTCAGACTCGGCATAATACTTACCATTCAGAGGTAAATGTATGTTCAATTCAAAATATCTACTCACGAAACAAAAAAATCTGAATGAAATAACCCTGACCGATTAACACATGTATGACCATTAAAAGCTCATTAAAAACTCAAACAAACAACTTTTAGTCACTACTAGGGAAATATTCTATTTTCTGTATAACCATGAATGGCCTTAAGAGAAAAAAAAGGCATGGTTTGACATAAATCATTCTAGTACAACATTGAAAAACTTGTACATACGAATCTTATCTTACAGTCACCTCTAATAATTATAAGGTCCTGAAGTTAAAGCCAAGAACTAAAGCTTATTATATTAATGGAACATTTTAGAAAAATATATTTTGTATGATAGCTAGTGAAGGAATGCACACAATACGTGCAAGAAAAGGAATCGAATTTGCGCCATAAACCAAATGTGTATAAGCATTATACCGATATAGCAATGTTCGTTAGGATAAAATGTTTCACGTCTAGCGAGTAAACGCCTGAACGAATTGTACTACATAATCTTATTTTTAGATGTGTAGTAGGAATTGTTTGGCGGCAGTAATTTACGATGCGAATTTTAAGTCAAATTGTATCGTCTCGTGAATGCGAGTATGATCGGAATATTTTTTGAGAATGTATCCAAACTAAAAGGAATGAACCGGTTGGAGCATCAAAGGCTAAGTGACATGGTATATATATATATATTTAATTTGAACGGTATTTAAACATCTACTTGAAAATTCAATGTTTGAAAAAATGTAATTTTGTTTAAAAGGTTTTTTTTAGCTTGGGTTATGATTGGAATGGTTGTTGTTTAGATGTTAAACTTATTGTAGATTAAGGTTTAAACTTTCAACTCTATTATTATATTAATAGGTTAAAACCCGTGGGTACCCACGGGGTGAAACGATAAAATATAATTATTTGTTTTACTGTTGAAAATAGAATTAATCTAGACAATGCGACGTAAAGTATGAGAATATGAAAAATTGGGAAAACAATATGCTAACATGAAAACAATAAAAATGATGAGAATAAAAACATTACTAAATATTCCGTAGTATGATTACATTAAAAATATAGTTTGTGGTCATGTTTGTAGAATGAGCTCCTTATCCATTATAAGCATCTCCAACGTCCCTTTGTCCCGGAGCTTTAACTAATTCGTCCCTGACCTTCAACATGCACCTCGTTTTCAAGGATGGACAAAATTTGTGCAAAATTAGAATTTTAAGTGGTCAAATAAACTAAAACATTAAAGGTGTAAATCTCATCCTCATACATAAAAACATAAAAACTAACTGGGGAGTGAGGAGATTGGTGTGGTTGGGATATGAAAATCATTTTGGCTAAAGAAGTCATCTTGGAGTTCTAGTTAAACGGGTTTACTTAACTCATCAACACCAGTTGTTACTTTTTTCTTAAAATTGTAGTAAGAAGACATGCTTAAATGTTAGTGTTTATGGACTTACCCCATGAGAGTTTCATTAATAAAAATGACGCTCGTGATCCATGCAAGGGTTCATTTGAGAAAAAGCACTATGATTTGAATGTGTTATTTTAAAATCAAAGCGCAAAATAAGACTTGCCAATGCAAGTTTGCCATTAAAAAGAATTATGGTTTTATGTTGTAGTTGTTACTTAATTTGACCAAAAATAGATGATAGACAATGCAAACCAGAATTTTACCTAAAGCTGCTTGAACAACATAAAAACCTTTAAAAAAAGCCTCAATTGCTAACCGCTGCACAAAGTCAAGCCCACTTTCAGCAAGATATAAAGTTAACAATAGCTGGCTTAAATACCAAAAGTTAGTCCATATGATTTTACTTAATTTTACCCTTAAACAATTTAGAGTATGCTTATATTATAAAATAAAGCATATATCCAAAACTTGTTCATTTAATGTAAAACCATCTAAAATGATATGAATATGACATCGTTGGATCATATAAGATTATACACATCAAATGCATATGCTATCTCTTGGTCCATCTGGTATTTGAGTATTTAAAAAGAACCATATGCAATACCTGTTTTGTTAAACTCAATCTATCAACAACATTGCCATCAAATGATTTACACACTTAGCAAACTTCCCTTCATACTCATTGCTGTCTCATCTCTTCCAACAAAGCAAACAATTATGATATATTTAAAACACAAATAAAATAAAGAAGACATAACAACAACCTACATAAGTAAAAACAGAATCTTTTAACAACAATATACGAACCTGAGAACTCTTGCAGTTCCTCGACACCATTCCTTTATGTTTCTCATGGTATTTACATGACAACTTAAACAACATTATAGCTGAACTTTATAAACATGATAACTTGCGTGATTGGAAATGCCATCAGGGAAGTATAAGATGGCGTGCACCAATTTGTGTCATGGAAAGGCAAAATGGTGATATTTAGGACTTAAAAGAATATAAGAATTTATGAGATTGATACCTGAGGTTTGATGAGCACCCAAACAACCGAGTGGATAGATCGAGCTATGCAAGAATCTTACAGGGAAACTAAACCATTCTAATCAATTAGAATGAACATTAATACGTATAATCTTTTTCTTCAAATTTCTAAACAATTACTTGATAATGCAAATGATCAAATGTTGACTTGCTTTATATCAGTTCTAATTTTTGCCCTACCACACCTAATTATACAACATTGATCCAATCTTCGATCAAAGAGCCTTTATCAAATAGACAAATTTCTAACCATAACTTAAAATAGAGTCACCATGAAACAAATGTAGCATCAATACATTCACAAAAATATCAAATTTTGCTACTAAGATCATGAACCATTGTAAGTTTTAAATATTTGTTAAACAATGAAGATAATAAATACATTCATATACACAATTGAACCATTGTAAGCTTATAAAACAATAAAGGTGCATAACACTTTGTCGTTAATTTTCCTATTTAAGTTTATATGCTTATAATTCAAGAGAAAGAACGCAAGGGACCTGTGAACTTAAATTAGTTTGATTGCATAATTCATTAATCGGAATTAATTAAAATAAATTAAACAAACATGATGAGGAACTGCAGCAAGAAATGTTGATGAATATGTGACAACGACTACCACCATTTGTAGCACCGAATCTGGTCGTTGATGGTGCGGTAGCCAACTGACCGAAGGATGACGTTGATCTGTTAGAACCCAAGGAATTGAAGAAGAGACCGACGATCGATCCAACAAACCATCTTCCAATCGTTTTTGTTAGAACCCAGGAGTCGTCTACCCTAAAATCATCGACACATTGTTGTAAAATCATATTTGATGGTGGGTTAGAGATCTCACTTGAAGATGATGATTGATTATCAAATAGAGAGGCGGAAGAAATTCTGATGGAGGCGGAAGAAGGCAGAGAGAAAGGTTCGATCTAGGGTTGGGATTGTAAAAAGTAAGCATTTGAGAAGAAAAGAAGTTATAAAAGATCCGCGAGTTTGTACCGGGTCAACCCGAAAATCCGTGAAATGGCTGAGAATGAACATGGTGTTGACAAGTGGCGTTGTGTGGTTCAATTGGTTAGCAAATTATTATAAGAGAGATATACTTATTATTATACTGTTAGAGTGGTATAAAATAGCCCAATATATGAGGCCGGCCTGTTAATAACAAGCGGGCTAAATAAAAAATAGACAGCACAAGTTCTAGCCCAACAAATTTGACATTCAATGAATTAATGGCCCAAATCAATATAGAAAACGATAAAAGCTAGAATAATTATTATTAAACATATATAAAATTCAAATATGAAGTAATTAAAAAAACAAGTGTTTTAGCACCTCTCTCTCAGCCTGCTCGAGTAC
Source organism: Tagetes erecta (assembly GCA_030867185.1). Lineage (NCBI taxonomy): Eukaryota > Viridiplantae > Streptophyta > Magnoliopsida > Asterales > Asteraceae > Tagetes > Tagetes erecta. The sequence goes on from CM061487.1 coordinate 96,829,487, forward strand.
GTATGCATACCTGGAAATTCAATTTTTTTTAATATATGTATTGTATAAAGAATATTGTACGTCATCCTGTAATTAAACATTGAAAAGTAATAATGAATAATATATTAACTTTGTAATTACTTACATTCGATATTTAATACGATTTTAATAAATCTTATAAGAAAAAAAATTCAAATCATTAGTTTTTTTTAATCATATATATATATCTTCATTTATTTTAATAAAATAAACTGAAAGTTACACTTTTTAATTATGATGTATCAACCTGCTTATTTTTATCAAGTATGAACTTTTGATGTAAAAGTAGACAAGTTCTCATAAATTTTTTTAACGGAGATATTAAAATATGGAGTAATGTCTTTTTCTTAAATAAATCAATGAAAGCCACTAACGTGTGTGGTTAGCTAATTCTTATGTTTTGTTATAATAAACAATCTTTTTATTTTCACAAAAATGATGCAACAAAATAGTTAAAGTATTTGTCTTCTGAATAAAGTTGGCCAACTTTGTAAACTAATTGCACATCGAGTAGTTGGAAATTAGCTTCATCTAATATGGATATTATATAGTTAATATATATAAGTACTACAATACGTTGAAACTTTTTATTTATATTTTAATCCATGTTCGTTTTCTTCTAATATAGCTGATGTAGCTTTTATTGTTTTAAATTCGATCTTATGACGTTATTTTTGTCAATTTTGTATCATTGTCTTCAATAATTATAAAGGTCTAACGTTTTTATATTAAAAAAAATGTGACATTTGAAGTCTGTTGTTATCTTTCGTAAATTTTGTGAATACTAGAGGTTGCAAAAGAGACAAGTTTTCAAGCTATTGCAATCTATTTAATTTCTTGCATGCTATGGCCTCTACATTTATGATAAATGTGGTTTTTTTAAAACATAGGTTTTAATACATGTTGGCTTTCTCCTCTAGGAGGGTTGGTACGTGGGATCAACGGGTTGGTCTTACCCTATGGCGTTTTCCCATGGGTTGTTAGATAACTGACATGTGATCGTAACAGCGTAAGATAAGGTCGAGTTTAAAAAAACATGTTGGCTTTCATATTTCTAGGAAAAGAGAATATATACTTGGCTTAACTTATGATTTCACAGAAACTGTTAGTGATGTTTAAATAAAAAATATCATGTCATACACCTATATGCCATTTATATTGTTTTTGTGTATATCGTTGTTTTTTTAACATACGAGGATTTCATTTTAAGACAAGAAAAAAACAAGCTAGTTAGAGGCTAGAAGTACAACAGTAAAAGAGAAAATTACAGAATGTTTGCAATGCTAAAAGTCGCTCATTTCAACCAATCAAGACCACTCATATTTGCTCGTACAGCAATGAATGTACATTGTACTCAGATTTTGTATACCGTCGATGAATGTTGTAATGAAAATTCACACTTTTTTCTGCAAAAGAATGCCATTACAGTGATGATATAATTAAAGGTGTTCAAATTAATAATACTCAAATGCACTGAAACCCTTTTAAATAAAAGGGATAAATGTCTATGCAATGTGTCTTTCATGCATTCATTTCATCAGTGGACCATGCAACTAAATAATAATTCATAACAATTGCTAGCTCCATTGTTTAATTTATTAATTTGCGAAATTAATAATTAATAATACTATCTACTTTATCTTATTTATTAAGAACAATAATGTTCGTAACTCTGTTGAAAACTTAATTAAGATAGTATTTTAACTTTGTTGAAAACTTAAGGCAGTATTTTAGCTTCTATTTTAACAATGAACACTACAGAAAATTAACATATTAAAAATAAAGAAACACCGTTTGAAAAAACAAAAACCAATTAATGTAAATTATAGTACTATATACCACCCATAATATTAAGAAGGTAAAAAAATATTTAAAAAGCAATATCAGTTTGGAGTTTGAATAATAGAATCTTAAAAATAAATAATTGTTGTTAAGAATGGAGACGAGTTAGGTTGACATTGATGAATATTGTCCCTTTTATGGTTTTTAAAGAGGCCCACGAATGATAATCATGAGAGGGCAATAATATTTGGATAGTGAATTTAATGTCACAAATCATTTTGTTATTAAGTTAATAATAATTAATATAGTTGCTTTGTATACAAATTAATATAAATAATCTTGTTTTTATTTTCAATCTATTGAAAATAATTCTTTGTTATTTGACTTGCAAGATACCGGACAGTTGAGTAACTAAATAACAATACTAATCAATTAGGATTGGTACAAAAACACGTTTAAGCTGTTTATTATGTTTTACTAGTCGAGTAGGATTAGGAAATATTATTATACTAGTTTAGTGCCCGCGCTACGCTCGGGAACACAATTTAAGTGATGCTTTTAAGGATGTTCGTGAATGTTCCATTCAGTTTTAAGACAAAATCGTGCTAAAACGGAACATAAAATATATTTTTTTAAATTAGATTTTTAGTATAGCAATATTATACTCAAATTAAAGATAATAAAGTGCTTAGTTTTATGGTGTAGTTTATTTTTTTTAAATCATATAAAAATGTTATGTATATTTATAAAACACCGAGGTCTTTAATTGTATGTTATTATTAACTTTATCCATAAGTTTTATTTTTAAACCCTATCAAATATAAAACGACTCACGTACACCCCTTGTAGTAAAGGGTTAAAAATATAAATACTCTTAAATTTTTCAGAATTCTCCAAAATATTATGGGACCAAAAATGTAATTAGTTTTATTATAATAAATTTTATATACATATTTTAACTAAAAAAATCATTATTGTGAGATAATCTCTCAAATAATGCCACATAAGCTAAAAACTATAAAAAGATGCCACATAAGATTTTTTTGTTTTGCTATATTATATAAGGATTGTCTTTCTAAGAAATTAGAGTTATAGTCTAACATGTCTAGGTAATTAGCTATATAAACTGAGATAGGGTATTTTAGGTAATCAAGTTTTTTATATAGTTTTCTTAGTTATCAATAAATTAATAATTAATTTTGGGTGTTAACCCATAATCGTGTTGATATCGATTCTAAAACTTGTATTGGTATAAGAGTTTTTTTTAATACAATCACGATCGAAGTTTCGTTCTTTTCTTTTTGCAATTGATTATAGACTAGCTTGTTCTTTCTCAAATTTCATTTTTTGAAACATTGAACAATAACAAAGAAGTTTTTTTAATGCAAAGTTAAATCTCACTTTTAATTTTATCATCTTTTGGTCATAAACAGTTCTTGTAAGCTGTCAGTCATAATCATTAGTCGTTACTCAACAACAAACAAAATACAAAGCAAAACTTGTGGTCTTAGTTAATTTTGTTTCATCTCCATTTCTTTTTTTTGTCTTTGCTTTTCCATAATTAAAGTTAATCATACATATCTTAATTCCTCCCTTGAAGCGTTTTGAACAATAGGGAATGATAAGAGTTACAGTAGCTAATTTTAAAAAGGTCACGATACAAATCTATACGATCTAACAGACCGGTATCATGTATGGTCTTAACGAGTTTTGTGTCTTAAACATATATACACGAATATATCTGTTAATTTTTGTGTCAACATGTTTACCTGTTAATTCCCGTCTCAATATTTTGATGAATTTTATTGTTCCTGAGGAAGAAAAATGTATTAACAAGTTTATGTTATCCAAGTATTAACAGGTCATAACAGGTCCGTCTTATCGTATTACGAGACATTAACAAGTTCGTGTTTGGAAGAACGTACACGATATGTGATCATGTCGTGTTTGTGTATGCATGTTTCGTGTCCATATACACGATTCTCAGCCCTAATAAAAGTAACCAAAGAGGTTTATTACATTTTTATTGAAATAAAAAAATCTAAAGGTTAATATCATTTTTTCCTTAACACCCCCTAATTAGCATCATGGATCCTCACTTTACAACATGCATCTAAAACAAGTAAATCCTCATAAAATATATTATAATTTATATCAATGATACTAACACATATATGTTTAAATTAACTAGTCTTTAAATACCATTGGGGTTGGTGGCTCAATGGGAGAGGCTATGCCTTTAGGAGCACTAATTTGAGGAGGTCCAAGGTTCAATCTTTGGCATTGTAAGTATTTATGGAGTTTATTAGGAGTAGGCTAGATTGTTGTTCTAAAAAAAAACTAGTCTTTAAATAAGTTATATATATAGCTAATATGTTTTTTTTGCTATTGTTAATTTAATTTAATATGAAAACTAAAACAGGTAACAGTGGATCCCATATGAGAAGATTAGGTGACCTCTCTAGTGTTATAAAATAATAACAAATCAGAGACTAAAGAAACCTTACTTCTAAATCTAACAACTATATATTAAAATAAAGGGGTAACTTTATAGAAACATAACCAAGTTTCGATTTTGTTCTAATTAAGTCACTCAAACTTTATTTTGTTTCAATTAGGTAACTTATCTTTAAGTTTTGTTCCAATCAAGTCACTCATACTTTATTTTGTTTCAATTAGATAACCCATCTTAAAGTTTTGTTTCAATTAAGTCACCCAAAGTTTATTTTGTTTCGTTTATATAACTTAATTTTACTTTAATGTTTCAATTCTATATATGTGAAATATATTTTTTAAAAATTGTGAAACATTTTTTAAAAATGAAACATTTAAGAAACTCCTAAAAATTTAAAAAATGTCAAAAAAAAAGTTATTTTTTTATTGTAATTGGAATATTAAAACTCATTTTTACATGCTATACAACTTAATTATTTAGGATTAGAACAAATTTTAAAGTTAAATTACCTAATTGAAACAAAAGAAAGTTTGAATGACTTAATTGAAACAAAACTTAAAGATAAGTTACCTAATTGGAACAAAACAAAGTTTGGGTGACTTAATTGGAACAAAATCAAAACTTCATTATATTTTTGTGACATTTTCCCTTAAAATAAACATACAATACAATACCTACCTTTCCTTTTCAACATAAATGCACATGTCCCTAGAAAATTCCGATTATTAATTTTTACCATCATAGCTTATATGTGACCGTAATAATGAGATGAAGTAGAAGGGAACTTGTCAAGGGCGTGAAGAACCTCTTTCACATGTGGTCTCTTTTGTGGTACCGGAGATATACAGTTATAACTTAATTTTAAGATTGTAAAAAACGCTTCCTCCTTCCCATTTATGTCACCACGAATTGTCACATCAGCCATTCGTAACACCTTAATTTTCTCTTCGTCTGTCAACGTGGAACTCCACATCATGCTAGCGGGCCCAAACTCATCTGACACGATAACTTTTCCGGTTAAAAGTTCTAACAACACCACACCGTATGAAAACACGTCCCATTTCGCATTGGGCTTTATGTTTCTGAGTGATTCAGGGGCATAATACGGTGATATGCACCCCATTGCACTAGGGCTTGGGCTAGGGTTTGACCCTAGGGTAACATCTTGAAAACTGTCACGAGATGCAGTTGACCTTTTGCTACCGAAATTTCGAGATGAACCTCCAACTTTACAACTAGTCTCACCCGAAACAAGTCTTTCAAGCCCGAAATCTCCAATCTTAGGCTCCATATCAGATCCTAACAAGATATTACTAGGCTTAAGATTCCCGTGTACTTGTTTCTTGTCGTGAATGTACATTAGCCCACGAGCCGTTCCTTTCGCTATCTTAAGCCTCACCTCCCAAGGTAACGGACACGGTGAAGATCCAACTTTTCCTGCATGATGTACAAGTGGAAAGTATTAAATGACTAAAAATGTGAAACAACGATAAGAAATATTGAAAGATATGTCAACGTCACCCTTGGACCACCAAGGAGTGCAATTTTAACTCATTAAGATCTTTAGAACATGTCATTTGCTATAATACGCCACAGCTAAGAGGCAAATGCTACGTGACAGTTGACTTGTGGTGTACCATTTGGTGCATTAATATAACAAAGGTTTTGGTTACAACCACTCCACCATCCACCGTCTGCTCATCTTAGTCAGCCAAAACATCGAACGGCTAAACTACGCATGCTCATATCAGCATATGCATGCTGATCGTATTACTATATTTGGTCATCCATAAATAGAATCGTAACTTATACTAAAAGCTTCATGTGTATTTTTGGTAACAAGATCACTAATTTTTTAATTTTTGATACCATACGTTTTATAACACAAAATTATCATAAACCCATTCAAAAATACATACTACAAAAGCATACATATTGATTATTTATTTCCTTTTGAAAAATAAAAGTTCAATATGAATTTGAACCATTATTACAACGGATCGATGTCAAATATCATTAAATTAGATACCTTAAAACACATGTTTCAAATTTATTGCTAGCTAGTAAATCACTGTTACATTTTATCATGTAATTTAAGTAAAAAAACAAAAGTTGTCAGAAATTAAATACTTACTTTACCATAAAAAAATTTCATTGCTTTAAGAAAATCTATAGATTGGATCCAATTTTCTACTTCCCTTTTTTGCCAAAATATTATTTAAAGTTTACATGCTTTACGCATCTTTTGTATGCATCAATCAATTACGGAGTATATAATAAAGAGTTTAATTCGGTTTTACTTCATGAAATTTGACAAAAGTAATTATTTTTATTCATAAAATAAAAGATAAATTTACTTAAAAAGTTTAATTTATCAATTGTTTTATCACTAGTGCTTCTATTTTCAATCTAAAAATATAAAATTTAAACTGAAATTGAAATAAATACGAAACTTTTAAACTGAATTAATTTTCTCTAAACTTTTTTTCAAAATATTAATTAGTTATTTTATCAAACCTTAGAAAACAAAACTTAATATAACTCAATAATAAATTAGTTTAGTGTCCGCACTACGCTCGGGAACACAATTCAAGTAATGCTTTTAAGGATTTCATAATGTTTTATTCAGTTTTGAGACAAAACCGTGGTAAAACGAAACACATGATATATTTTAAAAAATTAGATTTTTAGTATAGCAATGTTATACTCAAATTAAAGAGAATAAAGGGCTTACTTTATGGTGTAGTTTATTTTTTTTTTAAAAAATCATATAAAAATGTTATGTATATTTATAAAACACTAAGGTATTTAATTGTATGTTATTATTAACTTTATCCATAAGTTTTATTTTTAAACTCTATCAAATATAAACCGACTCACGTACACCCCTTGTAGTAAAGGGCTAAACATATAAATACTCTAAAATTTTTCAGAATTTTCTAAAATATTAGGGGACAAAAAATGTAATTAGTTTTATTATAATAAATTTTATATACATATTTTAGAAAAATCATTATTGTGAAATAATCTCTCAAATAATACCACATAAGCTGAAAGGTATGAAAAAATGGAACATATGATTTTTTTGTTTTGTTATATTATATAAGGATGAATAACTAACGGTGAATGCTCTAAAAAATTTGTAATATTTTTTAACAAATTACCATTAATCCAAACATTATGATAAAAAACATAAAACTTACGATAACGTGCATTGGCTAAGCTTCCATGAGGAACATAATCGTAGATAACAAGCTTCTCATCAACTCCCCAATAAAACCCGCGAATCCGGACCAGGTTCGGGTGAACCAGCTTCGCTATCACCCGAACCTGGTTCTCAAAATCTCTAAACCGCTCCAACCCACTCTCCCCAATCCGTCGGACGGCCAATGCCGTCCCGTCCTCTAACACGGCCTTGTATATTATACTCGAACCACTAGCACCGAGTATATAAGCAGACGCTTTTAAAAGCGTCTCGAGCTCCAACCCCTTCTCGCCACCGTCAACCGTCACCAGCTCCCCTTTCTTCTCTACTTCTTTGTTCATTTGTGTTATCGGTGCCGACACATCATTGTCGTCGGTTTCCGAACTTATGCTTTCGTTTGTGGATTCGTCTTCGTCTTCGGTGACCCTTCGTTTGAATAAACATGGCCATGAACGGAGCCATTTGTGTTCTTGATCTTCCGACGACGAGGCCCAATCAAAGTCTTTGTTTTCTTCATTGTCGTGCTTATGATTAACTTCTGATGCAACTCTCTTTCGTTTTTTCAGTACGTAGATGAAAATTGTGGCCAAAATTGCAATCCCGGCGATGTCTCCGACTACAATCCCGATGATTGTGCTGGTTTTAAACCCGGTTTTTGAGGACGCACGCGAGGTGTTCGACGAATTGTCTGAATGAGTTGAATCACCGGTTTTGGGAATTGCTGCTATTGCTGGTGGAGATGTCGCCGGAGGAGACGTCGCCGGTGTGGAAACTGTGGAATTGGATGAAGGGATTATACAGGTACTGTTTAACGGTTTACCACAAAGCTCTGAATTTCCGGCGAATGAACTCTGTTTTTGATTAACAAAAACACTTGATTCCGGGATTGCTCCGGTGAGATTATTGAACGATAAATCAATTGTTGCATTCGTCGGAATATCGTTACCAAATTCCGGTGGAATTTGGCCGGAAATGTTGTTATGTGAAACGTTAAAATAAACAAGATCAATGTTTCCGAAATCTTTAGGTAATGAGCCGTTGATTAAATTCCCTGATAGATCTACAAATGTTACCGAATCAAACCCTGCCGGAATATTTCCATGAAGATAATTATCCTTCAAACAAACCACCTTCAAATTAGGAAGATGACTTAAACTCTCCGGGATCTTTCCGGTTAACGAGTTACCGGAAATGTTAAGAAGCTGAAGATTTTTCCACCCTTTAACAAGCTCCTTAACCTCGCCGGAGATTAAATTATTTGACAAATCAAGAAACTTTAGCTCCGTAGCATTGTACAACGACAAAGGAATAGATCCATTGATCGAATTGTTGGATAAATCGAGTTTCGTAAGGTGTTGAATTAAGCCAAGATTGGCGGGAATGGAAGCGGTGAGTTGTGAATTAGGAAGTGAGAGTTGAGTGACAGGGTGTTGGTCAGAGAAACGGTCGCCGGATTTGGTACAAACGACACCGTTCCATGAACATGGTGATTCGTCGGAATAATTCCAGGTGTCTAAAACCCCTAATGGATCGTTTAAAACAGAGTATTTGAATGAAAGTAATAAAACACCGTCTGTTGTTAACCCAAAAGATTGATTAACAAGAAACAGAAGAAGAATCAAAAGGCTGATCATCCTGTTCATGGTGAATTATAATGACATATAATATGCTAATCGACCATGTTTGTTTGTTGTTGAGTTTAGAGAGACGAAGTGGAATATTGAGTGAGATTTATGAGAAGAAGAAGAAGTCATGTGAGGGGTATTAAAGTAAAAAAATAATGAAAGTTTTTATAAGAGGTTTGAATTAAAATACCCAAGCGAGTCTTTCTAATACAGGACGTCAATTGTTTTTATTGATTTTGTCTTTTTAAACATGAAACATCACCGTAAGAAAATCCTCTTAGATCGGGTTTAAAACCTAACACTTAAGTTAGTTTGGTTTCTTTTGAAAAAACCCAATTACACTTTAAAGTCGGTATGAGCCAAATTAAAACAACATAACTGGATAAAGTGAGGATGATCAGTTTCTTAATACCAGAAATAAATAGTTAATAATAATGAAAGGTGGATCCATAGTTGGTCTCAAAACCAAAATAAAGCAAGAATTTCAGAAACCAATATACTCTTGCGTTCAGACCTTATTGTTTAATATTGATGTGTAATAAATGAACCTTGAGACTAGTGTAGACATCTGGATAACATTTTACAAACAAATGTGTTGTACTTGTTGAAGATAGAATATATATTTGTGTATGTTTTTATTGTTAGTTTGGTAAAGAAAATTGACTAATTTTTCATCACAATACATTATAAGCATGTGAACGTTTAACTCATACTGAATTATTTCAAATATTTAGGTTGTGTATAAATGCCTTGTTGGCTGACTGGCTCTAACTTTCTAATTATTATTTCATATGCATAGCTAGTGTTTTATCTAAAGATAAGACCGTGTGCAGTGGGGCGTTTTTGCCCATCCAAAGCGTCCAAAACACCCCTAAAGCGCCCGCAACCATTACATAGGGGCGCTTTGGTGATACTTTTTGCCTTTGGCGCTATGTAGAAGACGCCTAATATTGCTGAATGCTGACACATGCTGATGTGGAATGTTTTTTGGGGCTTTTTGATTGTTACCATTACACATGATCTAATATGAACATGTTTAAATGATGGGGAAATTCGTATTATGTTAATAATTATCTTTCTAGGAGATCTAGTGATGATCATAATGATAACAAGGCCGGTTTTATATGAATCGCCATTAATTGAAAATGGTTGGTAGATATTCTACAATGTTACAATTGACATAAGAAAACATAACTTACAAAAGATTATAGAGGAGATCTAAATAATTTCTACCTGCAATTATAAGCAAGGTATTGGCATGTAATAAATCCTTTTATATATTGTGTTGTTTACTATATATTCATTTCTGCTTAAAATGATGCTCTCTCACCAATGGATATTATTGTTACAAGTGAAAAACCCTTTTAGATATTTTTAACAATGAAAAAACTAACAATACTATCATTTGTAGAATTATTTTATCTACATGTGTTTTATGTGTATATGTAGAATTATTTTATCTACATATAGAATATTGTTACATTTCAATCAGTAATTAACATGGAGTAAGTAGCAGAGTTAGAACGAGAAAAGCAAAGAAGAGTGGTATGATGGAAAATTTGAAGAAAATGTGAGGTTGTACGTTGAAATAAATAAAAAACTTCAAATGCTATTACAAAACATGTCACAAAATTTTCAATGAATTATGATATGAGTTTTGCTATGGATCAGCAAATACTCATTTCTACAGTAGTGTTTGCTTTTAAACAAAAAATACAATCATCATGGAACAATTTAATCACAATGTTTGGTTTATAATATAAAAGGATCGATTTGGACTTATTTTAACAACCGGGTTATATTATCCCTAAAATGTTGACCAGATATATTTTTAGAAGTTTAATGTAAAATGACAGAGAATTAAAGTTTGAAAAGTTATAATTACAATAATTTTAAGCCACGTCAAAACTGATGTTAATTTTAACATAGTTACTTTATTTTTCTTTACGTAAGTTCTATTATATAGCTCTATTTTTGTAAAGTTGTGTTGGAGCTAAGGTAAGTTTGTTTGATATATGAAAACGAGTTGTTTTACCTTATCACGCTACATCATAATTACCGAGCTATATGATGTTGTAATATTATTGTAGGTTATATCATATATATTAACTTGCTTAATTATATAGGTTTATATATTCAATTAATACATAAAAGCTGACATGTCAACAAGGCCGGCCCTTGGGTGGGGCGAGGCGGGCGACCGCCCCGGGGCCCGGTCTCTCGGGGGCCCGAAAAAAAAAAATTTTTTTAATATAATTAACCATTTAACAATGATGTTATATCCCAAATTAAGTAAACATTTACAACCCATTTAACCCAACTACTCAACCCAAAAGAAAACTTTTCTTTACACATTGACACACTTGAGGTCTACTTGAAGTCTACAATGTCCCAAGAAAGACTTAACGGGTTGACGATGATATCAATTGAAAATGATATATTAGAGGGTATGAACTATCAAAACTTGATCGACAACTTTGCCTAAAAAATGTTAAGAGAGTGGTCCGGTTCGGTTAGGTATGTAAACTAAAACATTCGGCTACAATACCTTTTCTTTATTTATTGTTACGAAAATTATCGCCGTCTTATATATATATTTTTGCCAATTATTATACTTTGTTACAAGTTATTAGTGACACACTTTAGGGGCTCAAATTTTTTTTTCGCCCCGGGCCCATCGAAAATCAATGTGACGTAGGACCGGCCCTGCATGTCAACAAAGTTTTTGAGGATGCTATATATTTTATGTGACAAGTTGGCCGGGTGTTAACATGTGAAGAACACAGCTTGCTATTTCTTGAATTGAAAGTTGGATGTTAAGAATGAGATTTAGAAGTTATGTGAAATGACAAAAATAACACCTCGAGGCCTCACAAAGACATAAATCTTCAGGATCCACTTGAAAATTGTGAATGAAAATTGTGAATTGACATGGTGTTTAAATATATGTTATGTGGTTAAATGACAAGTCATGTGACTTATGCTTTAGCTTATAAGGATTGTTTGTTTCACCTCTTAATGGTTTAGTTCAATGCTTAATCATTCAAATTCAGCATTCAGAGTGTTTGTTTTACAAAAAAAAGTCTTTGAATGGTTCAGTTAAGTGCTGAATGGTTAAGAGAATGAAAGATGCTGAATGGAACTGAATGAAGCATGTACCAAACTTATCATCATCTGAAGTTTTATCCTAAAATCTCTTCCATTTATAGGGCCTCTTAATGGTTCAGACCTCTTAACCATTTAGCACTTAATGATTCAGATGTTACCAAACAGCCCCTAAACTTTAGCTATATGAAAAAGTGCGGGAAGATGACATGTTTAACATGCATGCCTCAAATCATGTTTACTAATTATTACTTACTATGATGTTAAAGATTATTCATTTGATTCCAACCGGCGAATACTTATTAAATAACATGAACTCTTTAATTCTTAGATGTATATATACTTGTAACAAGTTTAATTATTAAGAAATAATTATTTTAAACTCGTTTGAGTATATCTTGTAGTTTACTTTTTTTTACTTTACTTTAAAAGGAAAGACACAAAATTAAAGAGACATGTATGTCGAATTTAGCAAAGAATGAATAATTGATTAACGGTGACAAAAGGGGAAATGGCATCTTTACTAAGTGACACCACAAAAAATAGTCTTGGATGTATGTATTCTTGAGTCATGGGTCCGAACTCTTGTCACACGTTTGACTTTAATAATATTGGGTTCAACTTTTTTTAATTTCTATCTAGTATTTGTTTAAGAAAAAAAACTATATATATATATATATTGTTTTTATAAAAGAATTATATTATATTATAAAAACTCCTAATTTGCAAGGTCGGTTATCCCGGCCTGACAAATTACAATTTGCCCCTTCACTATTTTTATCTATTTAGATCCTCATTTTGTTATATATACAAGTTTGGCTCCTCATCTCAACTTTAACATAATTACGACTTTATACTTATTGTTAATTTGACGTAAGATAGCATACGAGTTTATAACTTTTAACCCCATACTCTACTTTGAAATACAGTACGACTTCAATATTGTTATCGTTTTAACTTCTAACTTTCACCTTGACGTATAAGACATGAGACTTTTTTATCATTGCCTTTGATGCGTGACCCAGCCGCTGTAACACGCAGCCCGCTCTTAAATCTAGTTAATAAAAATAGTAGTTGCAAACATACAGAATATCATTTATCTAGAAATAGAATAAATTACACTTACTTTTAAAACAAAACAGTAATGGTTAACATGGAGTAAGGTAGTCTAGTATGCAATAATAAGAGATGAAATGGAATGTATAATTACAAGAGAATAAAAAAAATCGTGTTCGCTTGCTCAATGGAATGGATTGAACCATTATGAAGGATTGAAAAATACCTCATTTTCATTTCATCTATCCCATATGTTTATTTTTCATTCATTCAAGTAATAAAATAACTTTTTTAATTCATGACAAGAACCATGACCCAAACCTTGACCCGACACAGGTACCCATAAACCGGCCCATGTCCTAACTCATGAACCTAATCAGGACCAAACCCATATAAACTGACTCATGACCCGAGCCATCAACCGGCCCGTGACTCGGCCCATGTCGATCCATGCCTTGAACCATGGCCTAATGTCCCAAACCATGATCTCAGTCATGACCTGACCCGTGTCTCGTACTATGACCTGACCCTATGTCCAGATCCAAGATCCAACACATGAACTAACCAATGACTCGATCCATGAACCGACTAATAACTTGGTTCATGAACTGACTCATGACCCGACCCATGAACCGAACCATGAACTGAACCATTAACCAACCAATGTTGTGACCCATTCCTCAAACCGTGACTCGAACCATGTCTCGATCCATGCTTTGATCCATGTACTTATTCATGTATTGACCCATGTATCAAATCATGAGCCGATCCATGACTCGAACCAAAACCTGACCTATAAACATGACTAGGTATTTTTGTTGTTTTCACAGATTTGTATTTCTACATTTGTTGTTCCAGCCTACCAAACAACAAGCATTGGGTCATTTCATACATGTAAGGTAACCAAACATGATAATGAATGCAATATTTCATTCCTTTGTCTATTCATTTCCTTCATTCATTATCCATTCAATTACCTCATACCAAACATACGTTTTGATTTAAAACATAAATAAAAACACCCGATCTCACATAATTTATCTATAATATTTGTTTGGTTTTATGGCATAACTTGTTACATTTTTGCCTTATATTTTGATATATGAAATTTGAATATTTTAATATAAAAACTTAATTTTTGTTTTAGCAATCAGCTTATATATATACTAGATGGTGCCTGTATGACACACAGATTTGGGTAAAAACTTTAATAAATTAAATTTTTGAGATAAAAACATGTGTAATATATCCTTAATATAATATAGGAAGTTGAACTTTTCCTATGGGTCATAATTTTAACACCTTTTTCCTAGGTGACATGATTTTAGAGCACATCGCATAATACAAATTCCTCTTTTTTGTGATCGAATATGTTTTATTAATAGCCATCAAATATGAAGTTGTGAATTAAGATCCATATAATTTTAAGTAAAAAAAGTTAATTTAATATTTTGATACTTACGCACAATAGCTTTAATGTTGTTTTTATCAATTTCTTAATCTATTTTTTTATGAAAAAGGATGAAAACAAATAAAACTTATTTAGTCTACAATACATGTACAACATATATATAAGTGACACGACACTCTAAACGAAAAACTTTTTACATCTGATTGAGAAATCGTTAGGTTTAAACAACCGATTTAAACATTGTTTCTTCGTTTGGACCACATTTTCTAGGTAGCTGTTACAGCAATCGAATTGCATTCTCCTTCCGATCAAAAGATCTAAAACGTTGGTTTGGAATTAAAAAAAACTTAACGCCATTAAGAATATTTTAACGGCATCATGTTGCTTTTTGTATAGGTAATTTGGTTGTCGATTTCTTAACTCTGTACCAAAGCCATGGCTTGTAGCAATACAAATAATCATTCATATGCAAGATTTTGATAAAATTTTTATGCTTATGAATCATTTATCTTCTAATTTTACTCGGGTGTTAGAAAAAGTACCCAAGATGGTAATGATTTATGATTTTTTTATTTATTATGCTTGATAATAATTAAATATTTTTAGTTATTCAACCCATGTAACACACAAGGTATAATCTAGTATATAATATAGAATTTGAATCCCATGAGGATTATAACACAATGTAATCAACTGGTTAACATGGATAAATAAATATTTTTAAAACTTAAATTTGAATACTTACATGATTATTATAAACTAAGTAGTTAAATACTATTAAAAGATAAATTTGATTATTAGGAAAATATATGCGGGTAGTATTTTACCCGAATAGGGTCCATGAGTCTTATAGTCTTAACGAAAGGAGCACTATGCTTGAGAAAACAACACACAAATAGTGATTTTAAGGATATTCATGTATGCATGAATGGTTATAATTAGTTTTGAAACAAAACAGTGGTAAACCCGAAACACAAGATTTGTTTAAAAAAATGTTCATTTAGTATGTCGGCCAATATTATACTCAACTTAAAAAAATTAAAGGCTTGATATTATGGTGTAGTTTTTTATCAAATATAATTTCGTATAAAAAAGTTATATATGCTTAATTATAAGATTTAATTGCATATTTACCCTTATAAACACCCCTAATTGCATATTTCCCCAACTAAAAAAATCAATTGCATATATATCCAATGTTAACTAAATGACCTTACTAAAAATGGGTATATTTGCAAGTTAAAGTTGTTTATAGGGGGAAATATGCAATTGATTTTTTTGGCTGGGTAAATATGCATTTAAAATGTTTTAGAG
Organism: Tagetes erecta; assembly: GCA_030867185.1. Classification (NCBI taxonomy): domain Eukaryota; kingdom Viridiplantae; phylum Streptophyta; class Magnoliopsida; order Asterales; family Asteraceae; genus Tagetes; species Tagetes erecta. The sequence continues at coordinate 96,845,458 of CM061487.1, forward strand.
GGGGAAATATGCATTTAACCATAATTATAAAATGCTGAAATATTTAATTGTAGGCAATTACAAACTTTATCCGAAAGTTTCATTTTTATCTTTTATTAAATATAACCCGACCTATACACATGAGATAGTTGAAAATGTAACTACTGTTAAATTTGTTAAGATTCCATTCAGTATTAATTAGGGGACTAAAATATAATTAGTGTTATTAAAATATATTATTATTGATATATACATATTATATTTCACATATATAGAGAAGCATTCAAACCATGCCACTTAAGCAAAAACGAATTTGCTTTATTGTATTAGAGATAATCCTCTAATTGACATCCATAAATATTTTTAAAAGTTTAAACGGCCCAATTTTAGGTAAAAAGACTGGTTATCAATACTTGAAAATGATGGTGAGTTAAACTTTTCATAACCTATAATTAATTACAAGATTTTCAAGATACATCAACTCTTTATCTTTCTTTACATAAGTTCTACTAGCTTAATTTTTTAAAAGTATATTCAAACTAGAGTAAGGTCATGTTAATTTGATATGGAGACGAGTTATTTTACCTTAATTATCAAACTATCATAAAACCAAGTCATATGATGTTGTATATAACAAATCTCCAGAAAATATATAACCCATACATGCCGATTATATTTTATTAACTCGATCGCGTACAAAGGCATATTCATATAATTGATCTAACGACGTATAAAAGTTGACATACCAACAAAGTTTTTGAGGATATAATGCTAGCTATTCTACATGACAAATTTGTTGTTAACATGTGAAGAACACAGCTTACTATTTCTTGAATAGGGTATATATGCTAAGAAGGAAATGACAGAAATGATGATCGATCCCCACTATATATAAATGATTGGGATCCACTTGAAACAGTTTAATTAACCAACCCAAATATTAAGCACTGTTCATTGAAAACAGTTGAGAGCTATTTAGCTAGCTAGATGATACATATTGTCACACCCTCAATTTTCCACAAACGGGGTATCCGTTAGGCGTGTGACATACCAGGATCTCAAGCCATTAGTTACAGTAACACTGACTCAATAAATTTTAACAAAAGTTTTACTTAGTCATTAACCAAAAACTCAGGATATAAAATATAGGTTTTCAAAGTTTAGCGGAAGCTTTTAAACAAACCCCTTATTTAAATAAATTTGTGCTCAACAGTTTAGCACAAAACCAATAATAGTTTTCAATAAAACCAACAAGATAAATAAAGTTTCAAAACAAATTAAACGACTCATGCATGATATGTCCTACGTGCACAGCTCCTAGCCACCTGAGAAAACATACTAAAACGAGTCAACAAATAATGTTGGTGAGTTCAATGAGTTTAAGTAACAAGAGTATATAAAAATACTGAAACCGTTTAACCGATAAACATCATTACTATTGCAGGTTAGCTAGACCACCTCGTTTACTACATGAGCACGTCGAGATTAAACTGAACGATACGATAAGGTTGCCTTGTTACCACCACGACGGGTGACCAAAAGTTAAAGGACAATTTGCACCACCTGGAAACCAATCCAGCATGATGGGGTCTGCCGAACCCGTAGTACTACTCAAATTTCCCCGTTATACCCACTGTATATTAATAATCTCGACAAAAAAGGAAAGGACTTTAGGGTTGGGTGGAATCATGCTCAGTAAAATAAACTGTTAGACAATAGAACTTTGTTTTATCAAACCGTTGCCCGAAGGCGTAAACCTCAGCCCAAGGCTGTTTAAAATCCTGCCCGAAGGCCCTACCCGAAGGTATAAAACTCAGCCCAAGGCTGTTTAAAAAAAAACCTTACCCGAAGGCTCTGTAAAATAATTAAATGCATTCCACCCGAAGGCGCTGTAAAATAGTTGCCCGAAGGCGCATTAAAAACATTTGTATGTTTTCTCCCCGAAAAAGATTTAAAAGCGGGCAAAGAACTCACCTTTGAAGCGCACGGCAAATATATCAGCAAAGTGCAACTAAAGACCTAGATCGCCCTACGACCTGCTTTAGTAATTAGTTACTAGTTAATAACTAGGAACATACAAGTATAATATAATATGGTATTCGCTAGGGTTTCGAGTATTCGTTTCGGCCTCTTATGATAATAGTAAGACGCCACATAAATTTACACATAAGTCACACCTCATAATTACATATCTGCATTTTATATAGATTTACATGCAAACATAATTCAAGATCTTGCCATTTAAATCAAATCCAACACGCATCATTTTTCCTATCATCATAGCACTTAGATACATGTTATTTCACCTATTTGCATGAGTACATACATCAATTAACAAAGTACAAATATATATACGATCATTTACTCACGTTCAATCATGCATATAACTACACATATATTTTCCTTCTATTCATACCCTCGCTACATATATACTATTATTCTCATGTGCACGTATCAATTTATACCAACTCATACATACATTTTGCATATAATACATACACATACGCACCTATATCTCTACTGCTCTTGAATATGTATATATTCATGTGTTCAAAAGAAAAAAAAGTCATACATTAACAGTACATATATAATTATATACTAAATCACAAATATATATAGTACATACATACACATATACACATACACAACATACATACATGAAATTCATGCGCCTAACATACATATATAACGCACATACATACATACAAATACATTTGTTGCTGCTGCTGTTTAATAAACAAAATACCCACGATTTAAATTTCATAATTCATATACACATACACAATCGAGACATATATATACATACTTTGTACATGCTGCGGTTGCTGATTCTACTCATACACACACTCATACGTACATATGTTTAAACATTGCAACAATTTATACCCATACATAACACTCTTCGCACGTTTACCTACTGGTTGCATACATCATATGTACATATATCGCATACAAATCCATTTACCCCATTTATATACATACGTACGTAACTGCACTTATACACATCTATATATTCATACATACGCTACTGCTAACACACATACAATTTCATAATCACATGATGTTTATACATATACATTACCAGTTCATAACATAGACCGAAACAAATCGAAACATAACCCGTATCGAAACCGAAATCTTAACCGAAACTGTTAACTACGAGTTATAGAGTTTTTTTTTTTTTTTGTTTACCGGTATGATGATAGAGGCATAAGGATACGAACGGAACGATTTCAGACGATGAACGGCGGTTCGATGTCGCCGGAACAGTGACCAGAGACGGTTGGTGCAGTCGAACAAGATTGGAACTGTGTTGATCGCCTTTGTTCCCTGGTGTTACGGTAACGTGCGGCTGGTGGTGATGATGATGATGCGCTAACCGGACGGACACGATGATGATGAAAATGGCGATGTGATGCGGCTGGCTAGGGTTTGTGTGTGTGCGACGAGAGATTGAGCGAGAGGGAGTCGAAGGGGGGGGGATGGGTTATATTAATTAAATGTTACACTTTGCCCCCTCAACTTTTGTTATGTATTTATTTATAACTATAATTAATAAGTTAACTTCCGTAAATTACGAAACATGCCCCTACGGTTTATATGATTTTACTTACCAAAATTTAGCAAGAAATTAATACTAAGCATTTTAACGGAAAGGATCGAGAGTAAGTTAACAGTTATAACCTGAATTTACGGGGTGTCACACATATATTTAGAAGAGAAATAAATATATATTTATAATTATTTGCTTTAAAAAAAAATTATAATCGTTTGTCTAAGTTTAATTGTAGCTATTGAAGAAGGACATTCCAAATTACATTAAGATTCAATTAATTACACAGGTGTAATTTACAAATTGTATAGATCATAGGATCAGCGTAGAAATAATTAAGCAAGTGTAATTTACACTCGTGTTTTTTATTCTCATGTAAAAATATCTTGCGTGAGAATTCCATCCCGCATGAGAATTATTAAACAATTACACAAACGTAAATTACACTTGCGTAATTATTTTATATGCTTCGCACAGTTTGTACAAGTTGTATTAAACTTTTCCCATCCAATATACCGGGTTCAAATTGTTGTAACTCTGATTAGGACAGCCCCAAGAGGCCAAGAGACTAGTCCATTTAAAGATTTTAAGGATATATTCATAGGATGGATATAGTTATTCTATGTTTTTGAAGACATTATGAGAAGACATATTTAATCTGAAAACAAAGTTAGATAAAAAATAGGACTTACTTTCCTTAGAAACAAAGGCTCAATATGGTGGCTCTAACACATTTTACTGTTTAAGACGAACTTTAAAATCGGTCGAGTACTTTCTTATAGATTTGAAGAAGTTTATTTTGCTTATATAGAAACATCACAACGAATATCAACCTGGCACAAATCAATGTACGTCGTCACATTATATTTTTCCCGTCGACACTTTCGATCTTTGATCTTTCTCAAGCTCTCAACAACAATCCCTTTCATCTAAAATGTTTACAAGAACCGTCATAATAAACCAAGTCGATCATATGATGTTGTTAGTTGTTTAACCAATCTCTACAGAATATAGCCCATGTGATTTTCTAGGTTGAGTTAATTATCCAACAAAGGATAAAAATAATACAAAGTGTAAGAAGAAATTTAAACCATTAGATTAATTTTTATTGGATGCGATCAAATTGTAGAAAACACGTTGGTGGAGTGATATTTTTTGTCATGGTCACTTTTGTTGACTTTCTCTCTTTAAATGCAAAGCACATGTCAGTTCCCCAACTTTTTTGAAACGTTAATAGCTTTTACATACGACATTATTTTTTGATAAAAATTACACTAAAAAACAAGCGTTTTTTTATATATCAATACTATACGCGTTTTGAAGATTAAAAAAACGCTTGTTTTTTGTGTAATTTTTATAAAAAAAATAATGTCATATGTAAAAGTTATTAACATTTAAAAAAGTGGAAGGATTGACATGTGTTTTGCATTGTTTTGCATGTGAAGAGAGAAAAATTCAACAAAAATGGCTATGACAAAAGTACCTCTCCATCAACTTGTTTTTCTACAACTTAATCTTAACCATTTAAAAGTATATTTAATGACTATCAATCTTTCTTACACTTTACACCAAAATCATACTTTGTATATGAACATTTCTCTTTTTATAAGGTTATACTATATCAACTCGCATATAGAAAGAGGCTCATTCATATAATAATAACGACGACGTATAAAAGCTGACATATATATACCAACAAGTTTTCGAGTATGCTATTCGATCCGGCCATATATATGACAAATTGGGCATGGGTTAACATGTGAAGAACACAACTTACTATTTCTTGAATAGGAAATTGTATGTTAAGAAGAAATTTGGAGGTTATGTTAAGGTACAAGAAAGAAATGACAAAAATGAAGACCCTCAACCCCCACAAGATATAAATTATTGGGATCCACTTGAAAATTAAGGCTTGAGGTTGAACTATCTTCAAGCTCATGCATGCATACATACATACATATATATGCCTTTAATATTTTATTTTGTTGGTGTCTTCATAATTGCGATATATGTTTCGTATTGTGTTAGGGGCTGGCCTGATCGAGCCAGACCATCATCGATGGTCCCATGGATTGATTATTGTGAATTGCCATATGGTTAATTTAACCAAACCAATTCAAATTAATCTATAAGTGATGGTTAATTCGGTTTTTACTTTTAGCTAGGAATTAAAACAAACTAATTAATTTGGTTTATATGTATTGATCGATGATAATTTATCACTACAAATCCAAGTTATTTTTTTAGAAGAACTAAAAATAAAATAAAAGGTAGAAATGTAATGATGGTTATTTATCACTCGTCTCTCCTAAACTCAAAAAGAACTATTAATTGTGTAATCAGATCGCGTGATGCGACGGTTGAGTCTTAGTTATTACGTTTCAATCATAACATGTATCGTGCGTTGCGGCAACTTGGTCTTGTATTTATGACTTAGCAATAAACGTTGATAAATAAAAATAATTTTTGTCTAAAGTATACGTAAAGTACGTTGTAAATCAAATGATAGTTTGATAAAGTCTATATTCAAAATTAAAACTAAGTCAAATTAAGAAGCATAAGTTAACAAAAGTTAAAAACCACTAAAGATAAGTTAAAAATTGAAAGCCACTAAAGATAAAATAAACCACTAAAGATAAAATAAACCTTTAATCAAACAGTTGAATATCGTTACTATCCACACCAAACATTATGTTAAGGGATAATGTAAACAAGTATAAAAACCTTTTTTAGTGTGTGTGATAAGTATAAGGAAGTGAATGTTAAAACTTAAAAGAGTGTGTGAGGTGTGGCTTTAAAATATATAATGTCCAAGCTAGCTTCACCATTATTCATGCACCATGCATGTGGGTATGTGTACTACGTGCTGCGTGCATGTACGCGTTATTGAATCTCATGTATATAAATTTTATTGAGTAAATTATTATTTTCGGTCATGTGAATTTAACCTTTTAAACTTTTTTTTCTAAAATTGAAACTTTAACAGATTAGCCATGATATTTTATTTTTTAAATATTTCGGCTTCTAACATTAACTTTATAATATTTTTTTGTTAATTACAAATGTATTTTGGTTTTTATAAACTTCAAGAGTTGTTTAAGTAAATTTAAAGTTTTTATAAACTAAGGGCTACTTATGTACATACCAAATTTACGATATAAAATCCTAAATTATTTATCAAATAAATAATAATAACAACAATATAATAACAACACTAATAACAATAATATTAATAATAATAATAATGATAATAGTATTTACTCAATTTTATTATGTTTTAAGGATTTGTTTAAACCGGCTGGTTAAACTAGCTGAACCGATGATCTTTCATTTTGCCGGTATGATTTATGGCATTACTTTGAGTAACTGGTATGCCTATCATACCATTGAAATGTTCTGGTTAAACCATTAAATCGGTTTTCATTTTTCTCAATTTAATAAAAAAAATACCTAGTATTTGCAAGAATAACATAGTTCATCGGTTACCAATCACCTTGTTTCTTTAGTACATGACCAACCATCGATTAATTTGGGTACCCAGTATTGTATTTGTTGGTTTTAGTTTTGATTCGATTAATTTATGAGTTTTTCTCATAAAAATTTCTCTGTTGAAGTTATATTTTTCTTATGTTTTTCCGAACATCGTATTTGCAAGTATTATACATGAAATAAATCAGTTGATCCGTTTTATTTAAAAAACTTTGTTTGGAAATCAAGTAGTTTTTAAATTTTTTTGGGATTATTTTTTATTATGGGTTAACTTTTAGATTATTTTTATCATTGAATCATGTATTTTTTTATTATTTTATTTGAATTATGTTGCATTTTTAAAGAACTATAAGGTAAATAGTCACTTCGGTTAGACCGTCCGGTATAACCCAGTCTAACCGGTTGAATCGTTTCTAAGTCCAATCCAATATGATTAAAAAACCGATTTTTAAAACATTAAAGTTTATCCTTTTTATTTTTGTTGTTTAAGAAATTTAAAACTAAAGACGCATACTAAATTTCGATTAACCGGTTTTAACAAAACCCAAACTTTCCCATCTATAAAACCGATAGCCCACCCACCATCTAATCAAGTAAGCAACCGAATATTGTTAACAGAAAACTAGAGAGGTGTTAAAAGAAAAAAAAGATAACTAAAAACTGAATCGTATCTGTAATAGAAAAACCATATATACTAAATTGTGAATTTGGTTTTTGGTTCGATTTCTAACAGTATCTGAAATTGCGAATTTTATTATCTGTTACCCAAAAATCTGGCATATTCGGTTCGATTATCCAAATAATAACCCGTTTAACACCAACATGTGTTTATCGTTGGCATTAGGGTTCCCCAATTAATACGAATGCAACGGATGCTCACCACAATCATTCTTATGGGCCAAGTTAATCGGAGTCGTAACTCGTCAACCAACTGTTGTAGGGTAAATCCAGGCAGGAACCTTTAACCATGTCACATAAAATCGTTAGGCTCAAACACGAATCTGGGTGGTAGCCCAGGAGTCTGGAACGGAATTCATTACAAAGTTGTCACTTGACAATTAATACATAAAAACACACAAAACGTTTAAAGGATCAAAATGAGACCCTCACATATTGAAGACATAATGGGAAGTCATATTTCAATCCCAAAATCAAGTTCGGTAAAAAGATAAAACTTACTTTTCCTTTAGAAATAAAGGGCTCATACCATTATGTTCACTCATTCGTTAAAAGATTTAATTTCGTAAGAGTAAAAGAGAATTATATTCTTTCATAAAAGATTCAAACTTCTAAGGGGTGTTTGGTAGCCTCTTAATAGTTATTCAGAGAATTATATTCTTTCATAAAAAGATGCTGAATGGTTAAGAAGTAGCCTCTAAATGGTAAAATCTCACTCAATTTATCATATTTTTAAAACTTACCTTATAATGGATTTTTGAACCATTAAAAGATAAATTCTCACTAGTTCAGTGGTTATTCAGATGCTACCAAACATCCCCTAAATGATGTTTGATGCAAAAGCAGAATAACATTTTTTAGTTTCCTTTTTATAATATAAATTTAAAATTTAGCCAGAAAACATCATCCGTTCACTTCTTATAGTAGATGTGGTTGGTGGACACTTCATTTGTTTCTTGATATTTTACGTAACATTCAAGAATGATGCAAAATTTTGCCTGTAACATGAAATTTTAATGTGGATGTCTAATAAAGTTTTTTACCCATAGGGGAAACATGGGTGAAGAAAAAAAAAACTAGGGTAAATCATATGCAAAGCAAAACAGTAGCAACCTATTTGCTACAAACACTCATACTCGATCGTTACTTTAAAAAAAAACGATAAATTGCTCGTTTAGAGCCTCCACACTTGATTATGTTAAATTATCTGAGTGAGTTTTATAAATTTTATAGACCGCTTGTGAGTCAATGTGAGATAAAAGATGTTGGAAATTTAGTACGCATCCATATATTTGAGAAAAAAAAGGAAGATAAGTGAGATCCACTGTTCACCCTCGTAAACATTAAGTAAAAGTTTAATTATTAATGTATAAATGTATTATTTAATTTAAAAAAATAGATTTTTTTTAATGTAATTATATGAATATGATTTTTTCTAACATGTTTATGTTATAGATTTTATTATAAGAGAGATGTTCATATATAAAGTCATGTTTGGGTATAAAGTTTGAGAATGACACAATAGTAAAAAGAAAGACATAATGATATTTAAAAAAATTATAACTCACAATATAAATCGGTTTCAAAAAATGCTTCAGAGACCTTGTTCCCCATGTTGTCCTCCTTCATAAAAAAAATACACGAAAAATTAGAAAAATAAAAAAACAACATTTTCATTGTATTTTATTTATTTATTTTCATTGTGTCTTTTGTTGTGTCAAAATTTTATAAAAGACACAATTAAAGTAAAAAAATACATAATCAAAACGTTGGTTTTTATTTTTTTTATTTTCGTTAATTTTTTTATGAAAACGGATGACGTGGGGAACAATGTGTCTGAAACATTTTTTTTAAATTCGATTTAAATTGTGAGTTATGAATTTTGTAGCACTCCATTGTATCTTTTCATACCATTGTGTTATTTTTACACTTTGTACCACTTTTACACTTTATAAAATAATTGTTATTATTTTTTCTAATTAATAACTCCACCCTTTATTTTATACATCGTTTAAAAGTTTCTTTTATTCAAATAGGTGAGCGGATTAAACTTGATTTTCTAGATATGCACCTCTCCGGTGACATGGTCTAGGATAGAAGTTTGTGAAGACCTAAGTTTAAGGTTAATGGCTTTTAGGAAGATGCGGATGTTGCTTAGCTATGTTTGAAGAGCCTAGACCTTACTAATATTAGAGAGGTTGAGTGGTATAGTTTTAATGTATTAATGGTTGTTTCATGGTGTGTTATATGTGTATCTAACTACTATCTATGTTATTTTCTCTAGTTTATTTCATATATGTGCTACTCATCCTTAAACCATTTTTAGTGTTAACGATAACTTATTTATATATACATTTCATAATGCTTGTATGCGTGTGGTTTTGTGTTTGGTGATAACTTTTATTCAGAGGCGAAGCTCATCTCATCTCCAATTTCTGTTTTTTAATCAATATATTCCATCCATTAGTCGATCTAACATATTACCTTTATTCGTTATTGGGAACATACATGATTACACGCATCAAATAAACAGTTTTTTTAGAAATTAAATCAAATTAATAAAAAAATAGAGTTAATTGTGAAAATGGTTCCGGTGGTTTGCATGTTTTTGCTAAAAATTACATTTTTAAGAATTTTTGCATAAATAGTCCCTACAGGCCAAAACCTGTTGCTAAATCGGGCCACGACACTAACGGTGTTAAAAAAAAATTTCATTAGTTGATTTGTAATTGACCAAAATGCCCCTAGGAATCATTTTAACAATTAACTTTTTTAAAACATAAAATCAAATCCTCCACCACCCCACCACCACTCACTCTCTCTCTCTCTCTCTCCATCACGACCACCAAACATCTCTGGAAACATGTCAAAAAGAGTGAAAAAATGACATTTTTATTCCGCATGTGAGAGAAACTTAACAAAAAATTAGATGAAATTAATGTTCGGGACCATTTCTATTATAAAATAAAATCACAAGAACCAAAACTAACAATAATATCAAAACATATGAACCAAAATTACAGTTTTCTCTAAATTAAGTGTAGCCACTTTATCTTAACTATATTATTTTAGATCAAACCAAATTAATTAATTAAAAAACAGTTAACTCTTTTTTAGTTAAACTCCTAATCTCCTAGGCATTTTTATGTTATTTTTTGGATGCTACTATACAAACGTTCATTTTATAATACTTTTACTTTTTACATTCTCTTCCTCCTAAAGTTTTTACAAATTTTAAGGGGTTGTGAAGAAGCGGCGAGCAGATGAAGAAGAGGCGACCAAAAGAAAAAAAAGGATTAAATAGGGCGATCAAAAGAAAAAAAAAGATTCGTGACTCAAAAACTGAACTCGTACGGACATGAGTTTTTTAAGTTGCATTCGCGTCCGCAGGTCGTCGAGACGTCGCATTGGGTCAAAGAATTCTAACCAAATTTGCACCCCTATGTATGCTGATAGATGGTAGATTAAAACATAACAAAAGACCTTAACATGTCATGAAAGGTTGAATATATAAACTAACCATAAATGAAAGAAAAATCTTGGGATTGCTAATTTTAAAATCTCATTCAGACATTCAACCAAACAGGTTCTCTTAACCATTCAACACTTAACCATTTAGAAATTGTCAAACAGCCCTAAGCCCCTAAGTCTGAATGGTTAAATGATACCATTAAGAGGTAGTTTGTTAACCATTCAGACTTATGGATATCTCTTAACCATTAAGAGATAGCATCTTATCAAACACCCTAAACCTTTTTATTCTTATCTATGGATTTACACCACTTTGAAAATAACACAATTATATAATCTTGAATTTTTCTCGTGAGCAATTATATAGGGTTGGATTAAAAAACATTTAAAACGATATAAGTTTAAATGTTCTTGAGCTTGAGCTCATATTATATCTCTTTAACAAATATTCCATATCCCAAACTTCACGTATCAAGCTTGATCTAGCTCGTAAAACTAAATGAGACATAATATATATATATCCCAACGTTTTTATTTTTAATGTACTAAAAGTATACATCCAACTTAATCATAGATCAAAATGAGACTTTGAAGCATTTCCTATATGGCTATATGTATAACTTAAATTAATATTTCAAAAAATAGCTTTTGGAATTTAAGAATAAAATCGTTAATTTGGGAAAAAAAGTTTTTTTTTACTAAAAGATAATCACTTTTCGAAACTATATATTATTTAAGAGTAGAAATCGAACTCTTATATAAGCGATGGAGTATAACAACTAATAAGGGGGTGGTGTTTAGGGCTGTGTATAGAGTACCCTTTATTTTTTTAAGTTTTTATCTTAAATAGATGATAGTAAATTACTAATTAATAAACTTCTCAAACATTTTTTATTTGGTATTTTAGCCTTTTAACTATTTAGTAATAATTATATTGCGTGATAATTATCAGGTAGGAAGGAATTATCACGCACAGATGAAATTATACTATCGTGATAATTTCACCCTCTGTGATTATTTATAACATTTGTGTTATAACTTCAGTTATGGTATGCCTTTTTGCGTAATAATATTTCACATGTAAATTTGAGTTTGTATTATAAGTTTCTCTGTTTCATGTAACTGCTTAGAGCATACTCATCTCCTTCAAACAAACGGCTATCTAGTAATCAAATCAAATGATAATATCTCTCTTAAAGATAATGAGTTCAAATTTATACATTCTATGTAAACATTATGACCTACAGGTGACTTAACGTTTAAATGCGTTTCTTAAAGCTTAAGTATTTTCCCCTATAAGACTTAAATCGAAATCATTAATAACAATTATCCAAAAAGTTGCAATAAAAGGAAGAAAAAAAAAGGAAAAGCTTGTTCCTTTATGCTCATGGAAGCCATCAGCCACTCACAAGTTCACCAAATGTTCTTTCACTCACATTCAGAAAAAAAATATGATGTACCTTGAAAAACGACCATTAAAATCATCTATGTTTAGTTTGTCTAACGCCGTTTGACGCGATGGTAACACTGTTATACTTAAGAGGTGTAGTGCAACAACAGAGGTTGAAGCTTGACTTGTCTCCGTAATATAAAAAGCCTCGTATGACTCCCCTAAAGCTGCAATAGAAGCGAATGTTCGATCACCTCAACCTTTTTTCAAGCCAAGTTGATTGTAGTCGAATACTCGTCAACCAGCCGTTCCAGTAAGAAAACATGACATAAACATTTAACATTTCCATATAAAATCATCCGGTTCAGACTCGAACTCGGGTTACACCAAGTTTGAAGGTGAGAGTCTTTAGTGGTCAGGTGAACGTGAGAGCATTTGCTTTTATTAGAGGTCCATGATTTTAAAACCGGAAAAGATGTTTAAATACAAACTTGGTGATGCTAGATAACTAACATGCCATTACTTCTTTTTTTTCACTATAATTACATTACATAATTTGTATTTCATATAAACCCAAATACAAACTTGGTGATGCTAGTATTAGTTCATATTTTACTAATTCATTTTTAGACACTATAAACCCAAATACAAAGACCAAAAAATAAAGCATTTTCATACATATTTAATTTATAGTATTATTCATAACCTAGCTTATGGATTTAACATTGATATAGTACGGACTCTGGCTAAATCTTTAGTTAGATTCTTAAAAATTGCTTAACTCCAAAATATTTGGTAATTAGTCAAAAAGTTTATGCTTAGCTGGTGCCTCACATGCTCTGTCCTCAAATAATTATATATAAAAAATAAAAATAAAAAACTGTAGTATGACTGAATTTGGTTTTTTAATAATTTCTTCTAATTATACTCCTTTTATATACTAATAAACTTATTATATGTTTTCTTCCATTTATTAAATGTTATTTCTTTTAGTTAATGGGCCACAATTATTAAAGTACACATTATCTTTTAGCATCAAATTCATCGTACTTTTACTTCTAAACTACTCCAAACTAATACTCGGATTTATACATATAACCTCTCATGTAAAATGTGGGCATAGCTGAATTGGTGCATTAACAATATCTTCGAATGCTTCAATTGTGAATTTATGACACCTTTGGATTTTTATAATCAACTCAATACACATATGGGCTTCACTAAAGGGCCTTCCCAACGCCCGTATGAGTGTATGACTATTACGTAACCATTAATAAATCAATTTGCATGCTCATGAGCCCATCTAAGCTTCTAGCAGACCACTCTACACTAGCCCATGTTCTAGCAGGCCAACTAGCCCAACGATTTTTATACCTATTGGGTAATAGTATTTTAAGTGGGAAGAAGTAGGGGTAAAAAAACCGGAATCGGAACCGATCCAATAACCGAAAACCGTTTCTTAGAAGAACCGGTTTGACAAGAACCAAACCAGAACCGAACCGTAGGTTCTTAATAGTTCTATTATTTTCCAAATTATAGGTTCCAACATATGCGGAAGTGGTTCCTATAAAAAACCGGTTCCTGGACGAACCGTTTCCTAACAAAATCGATATGTTTTAGTGCTCTTACTTATTTAATGTTTTAGGAGCTATATATTTTGTAATATTTAATTTTTTTAATGTTTATACTTATATAGTCTAAATAATATAAAAACTTATGAACACATACTCTAAATGAAAGCCAATGGAGAGTGAAGATTTGCAGCAACCCAACGTTCCTGTCCATCTCACAAAAAAAACAATTTTTTAAGAACTAGAATCAGTTACATAGGTTCTATTTTTTACACAAAAAACCGGTTCATTTACCGCCATCAAGAACCGGAACTGGTTCTTCAAAAAAACCGATTTGTGCACATCTAGGATGAAGTAAGAACCACGTTTTAGATCAAACATGATCGGTTTTAAAACCAGTTTGGAGCGAGTATCCAAACTAGTTTATAAGAAAACATAATGGTTGGTTTGAAGCCGGTTTTAATTCATTTTGATTTTGTTTAAATCGGTTTCTAGCTGGTTTTAATGATTATTTTATCAAATGACTTTCACCAATTTCTTCAAGTTTCATGTTAATAATTTCTTGTCAAAATAATGACCTTACTTAGGTCTAAATTATAATGTGTCCTAGCACAATTGTAAAAGTAAATCTGATTTTCATAAGAGACTAGGAAAATCTTTCATAGCTCAACCATAAACACCTTTAATTTTTATTTTTAATAATATTTTGATAAAAAGAGCTAGAATTTACCTTCATTTGGGGTTTCAAAATTATTGAACCGACCCTAACTATCAAACATACTTGATGTGTTCATTTTCTTAATATTCTTGATTTCTAAAGTTTTATTCATATACATGTTATGTGAATGGATAATCTATTACAACCGAATGCTCACTTTATTTTTTATAAGTTACTTATTTGTTTGTGTCTCATAATACTAATATTGTTTGTTTCTGTCTTATAGAAGCTCACATATTTGTTTTTGGTTGTCGGAGAAAACTTTTTAAGTAGATCGATCACCCATCGATATTATGGTATGATTTAGATAAACAACATCGTAAAAAAGCCATGTATATTTAAAAAATTCGTGGTATCTAAATGCAAGCTATTATTCATTCTATACATAAGTTTACTAAAAAATTGTTTTTATATAATTATAGAAGTTTTTTATTTTGAAAATTATTATCATTTTATTTGTTAAAAACAGTATATTTTGTTCACGTCATCGGGTCGGCGAAACCTAAACCCGTTTAACCCTTTGCACTAGCGCTTTTTCCAATCGATTTGCGGCAGCAACAGCAACAGCAAGGTAAGCACTTGAAACTTTAAATTATCATTCAGTTATTGAAATTTCAACTTTTATTGCTAATTTGCATCGTTTAAACTTCATTTTTCTATTCATCTGTTGACATTGCCTCGTATGTGTGTTTGCCGCTGCATATTTATGAAGTTTATGTCTTAAACTTGATATATATGGCTATTATTATTATTATCTGTGTTTCAATCTGTTAACCGTAAAGCCTTTGTATTTATGATGCCATAGTTTTTTTTTAACTTCGTTTTGGAAAATTAAAATGTTGCTTTGAACTTTTTCATGCTGCGTTGATTGAATTGATTGTAAATAATACATAATGTTTATTTTGATCTTTTTAGCTAAATGGTACTAGATTGACATTCAGTTTAGCTCTTTATAAACCTTTAAAAGAATGGGGGATTTAGAGTTTGCATTTGAACCTCCAAGTGACGAAGACATTGACTATGAAGATGTTAGCAGTGGCGGAGAAGATGAAGAAGAAAACAGTGATGTTGAAGAGAAAGGAAAAAGTAAGAAGAAGACGCAATCTCCGTGGGACTTTTCTTCTTACACTGAATCAGTCGCGGAAGAACACGCTCGCAGAAGCACTACGTCTATCGATGAAAAGATTTCGAAGCTCATCCAACAACGTGGTCATGCAGAAATAGTGCCAGAAAAAGATGAGGTTGATGAAGATGACTCGTCTGATTCTGAGCCGGATCGCCAGGTATGCAGTTTGTTTTATATGTACATCAAGTTTTGTATTGCTAGCTAGAAATATACGTCTTTAGTTTTGTATTTTTAACGAAAACACTGCTAATAACATTAAGCTTAGTAACAAATAGAGATCTTCTGGCTTCTGAGATTATGTCATATAAGCACTCGAGTTATTTGACATGGTTATTAAGATTGTGTGAAATAACACAAACTGTGTACCTTCCGGTTCAAAGACTAACACTTAACAAGTAGACACGAACGCATTAAATCATTAGAAATATGACAGCTTTACAACCTTCAACAGATCTATATTTGCAAAAAAATGGATTGGAATATAGTTGCACTCACTTTGCACTGCAAGCTCAAGCATATTGCACTGCTTGCTTATGGCAGGATAATGCTTAGGGTACATATCTAATGATATCCATTTTCTGAATACTGTTTTCTATTTACTTGTACTAGTTGAACATAAAGATCAGCATGATACCTATTAGGCATACTGATATACGTTAGTGATCTTGTATTCGTAAAAATATTTGATAAAGGTTGTTCTTTGAACAAGATATCCTTAAGTGTTTATCAAATAAACCAAATTATGTATTTTTTTTGGTCTGCCATGTTGTTGATGTTGTTAGTCTGACATTTCTTAATTTGTACTAATATTTTTGGGTTTTATTGAATAAGACTTAAATTTATCTTAACATGTCATCAAACTTGTTTTATTTAGGAAGATTTTAGACCAGAAGAAGACGACGAGGTTCCTACCACAGCAGGTGGTGGAGATAATAGATCATTCTTTGCAAAGGCAGACGGTGTTTCTTTTCATGCAAATTCTTTCATGGATCTCCACCTTTCTAGGCCATTGCTTCGAGCCTGTGAAGCCCTGGGATACACCAAACCAACACCTATTCAGGTTTAGATAACATACTGCCACCTTAATATATACACATATGTTAAATCCTCAGACCCTACAAATAACTGTGCTATGAATGGGATTATATGGGTATGTTTGGACAAACGTGTTAAATGTTAAGGTTTACATTTTTAGGCTGCATGTATACCCTTGGCACTTACTGGACGCGACATATGTGGTAGTGCAGTTACAGGCTCTGGGAAGGTATGTTACTCATCTGCCATCAATTTAGAGGTGGCATTTTTATCCATTATGTATGAATTGATTGATTTCGGTCTGTATTATCTTTGAACTTGTTAAATCAATAAAAGTAGCTAAGTAGGGTATCGGTCAATCGGGTTTGAAAGTTTTCAAGCGTGTTTTCTAATGCAAATAGCTATACCTTATTTTTAGTTATATAGTGTTTTTAATCATATTTATTGCATTAATTAATTGTAAAGAAATCATTTTTTGAGATAAAAAGTGTTGCGTCAACCTTACTCGTCTTGTACTAAGTTGTTACCTGTTCTGACATGTTCTGACTTGGTATTCAACCTACCACACCCATCTTTGGTCTTGTTTATCTATTAAATAGTCATATTACCGGTACTGCTAATGTAAAAAGCAAAGTATTTGTCTTTTTTTGCATAAGTAGAGTTTTGCTCTCTTAGTTTTGTTAAGTGAATAATTGAATAACTGTTAAGAGTATCTATATAAGCTTACTATTTACTGCTCTATTTATTAAGATATTTTTTCGATTGAAGATTGGTGATATTTAAGTTTAAGTTTTTCAGACAGCTGCCTTTGCTCTGCCAACACTAGAGAGATTGTTGTTTCGTCCCAAACATAGACCTGCAATAAGGGTCCTCATTCTTACTCCTACAAGAGAGTTGGCCGTGCAGTAAGTTTTTAAAATTTTCAACTGCTCAATCTGTTTATATATTTTTAATCTTGTCACATTGAGAGCTATATATATGATATCTTAAGTTGTAAGTTTCATTAAGCTGATTAATCATTATATCTGGTGCATTTGAGATATTACTATTCAAGATGAGTCCGGTATTTTCGTAGTTGCTATTTTAATAGGTAAGAAATTTTACAACAAGAGGCTTCTTGTATATATATAGTAGCTTTGACATGTAAGCACATTGGACAAATTTTTTTTAAACCATTGGTAATAATCTGTTGTGAGACTGTTGGAGGCTTTGATGCTACTTAATGTTGTTGGTATCTTTGTAAGTTTTTATAAAGTTGGAATAGAGTGTGTGTTTTGGGTTAATGATGTAGAAAAGGCTATTCCATGTATTTGGATAACTAATTAACTTAATCGCTTGCAATAATATATGCATGGTAACTAATGTTTAGTAATTTTTTTATTTCAGTTTATGTAACTAGAGATTACAATTTCTAGCCATTTAAATGAAAAGGTTTAGTTCAAAAGGAAATGACTCAAACGGGTTGGGTCGCCCGAATTGTATGTTTAATTCACCCAGTCATCTAAATTGGTTTTTGTTTCTTATAGTTTTGGTTTGATCTTATAATAACATAGTATGTTGTTTTCATATTTGGTCAGCTCTACCCTACCTGGCTTGTCATAGGAGATGCGTGTCATTTACAAAATTTGCCTATTTTCCACCTGTACATGTAATTCTTGTGCACTTCTTTGTTTGATATTAGAAATAAAATTTTATATAAATCTGTATTGATTGACTAAACAGGATTCATAGCATGATTGGAAAACTTGCACAGTTTGTTACAGACATCAGATGTTGCCTTGTTCTTGGTGGGCTTTCAATGAAGGTTTGTTCACCATTTCATACTTTCCTGATTATTTCAATTACTCACATCATTTCAGTGGGTATATAAAGTTGGTTTTGCTTCAAGTCGTTTTCATCTGTTGGATCTTGTATATGAGTTCTTTTGCTCATTAGTTGAAATAACCCTCAGAAATATTCTTACTACATATTTAATGAAAGACCGTATATACTGCAAACATATATATCTATAGCATGTATAGGGATTATGGTGTAAAGGAACTTGTGTAATACCTGTTATTGCTTAGGTATATATCAAGAAATGTCTATGAATTTTAATAGGTTTATAAAACTATGCAAGAAAACATATTTTATTGCAATTTTAAAGTAGAAAACATTAAATTTTGGAAGTTTTTAAGAATCAATCCGACAGATGTTAAAGAGACCATTATATTCATATTCTTTTCTGGTATGTGAACAGCCAAACTCAATGGTATGTTGGTATGTGTACCCACGTAGTCTAATGAAAATATGTTGCAAGGTTTTCTGATAAAACTTGTTTGTTATTGAAATTAAAGAAGAAACCACACTTGTATTTGAAAGACAAACCAACGAAATTATATTCTACAATTTAAAGATAATCAGTATATTCAAATGCAAGGACTTAATAATTTAATAAGAATATGTCAACAGGTACCTTAAACAGTGTAATTGATTCCGTTAGAATATTAAATAGGTTATTTCAAATATCTAACTGTGTGAATTTTTGTTCTTAATAAACTTAAATTGCTTGTCAGGCTCAAGAATCAGCATTGAGATCTATGCCAGATATTGTGGTTGCCACCCCTGGACGTATAATAGATCATTTACGCAATTCTATGTCTGTAGATTTGGATGATCTTGCAGTTTTGATCCTTGATGAAGCAGACCGTCTTCTTGAACTTGGATTTGAAGCTGAGATTCGTGAACTGGTAATTGTTGAACTTTTAATTTATTTAATGTTTATGATCATTATCTTCTGGAGTCCTTAATTACTCTTGCAAGTGTGATCTAAAAATGCCATTTAAGTTTCTTTAACATCACTGCTCTCATGTTGTACATCTATTTGCTTGACGCCTTGACGGGTTGTCCAAAATTGTTCTAGTTTATCAACTAAAGCTTGTTATCATTACAGGTGAGACTTTGCCCCAAACGAAGACAGACTATGCTGTTTTCTGCTACTATGACTGAGCAAGTTGATGAACTTATTAAGTTATTACTGAACAAACCCTTGCGTCTCTCAGCTGACCCAACCACAAAGCGCCCATCAACATTAACTGAGGAGTATGGGCTATACTTTTGTTTAATTTCGACTTTGACGCTATTATCTTTCTGTAAAGAATATAACAGCACATTTGTCAATTTTGAACTTTACAGGGTTGTTAGAATACGAAGGATGCGAGAAGGAAATCAAGAGGCTGTTCTTATTGCATTGTGTTCTAAGACATTTACATCCAAAGTGATCATATTCAGGTAACTGTAAAGTGTAAACACTAATAGGTTAGAGGTGGCGATTTTGACCATCTACTTTTATGGGTTGATATGTGTATGTTATACTAACTGATGAAAAGTCAATACCAAAAATATATAGCTACAAAGGAAATGGATCAAACAAGTGAAAAGTTGCTCAAAGCGTTTTTCCCTTTAAGTTGATTCCACACAGTAATACATTAAATTGTCAGAACCTGTTTGCTGGTTATTTATCATGGCAGCTAATCTAAGGATTTTAAGTTTTCATAATTATTTTTGACATATTTACATCTTTTGTGCTATATACATTAGGATGTTTTGCACTTACTTTTGGACTGACATTGACTTTCTAATGATAGTGGAACAAAACAAGCAGCACATAGGTTGAAGATTTTGTTCGGTTTAGCTGGCTTTAAAGCTGCTGAGCTTCATGGAAATCTCACCCAGGCCCAGCGTTTAGATGTGAGTTTTGAATCAGTAATTCTTGCTCAATGAAAAGAAGAAAAATAGAACAATAACTATATCTAGTTACTTGTATGACATCATACTCATTCTGTTTGTATAGGCCTTGGAACTTTTCAGAAGGCAGGAAGTTGATTTTCTGATAGCTACTAATGTTGCTGCCCGTGTACGTGGTCAACCTTATAGTTAATTTTTTTTGTTTGTTTGTATCACTCATAAAGGTGTTCTAATCATGAAAGATTGCTAGAAAATGGCAATGGTGAATATCAATTCTTTTTATTGTTTTTTACAGGGGCTTGATATTATTGGAGTCCAAACGGTTATCAACTACGAGTGCCCACGTGACCTAACCAGGCAAGTTCTTTTATTGCTGCTGTTTCTCCTGTTCAGGGGTTTTGGATCTGTATTTTGAAACCGAGTATCTGTTTTGTTTTGACAAACATATTCTGCTTTTCGTTACCTGAGAATTTACTTGTCAAATAATCAGTTTTGTGTTAATAGTTTCATTTCACTTGTAGCGAATTTAATTATCTAAGGATAAAATGAAGTTGCCATTTTGCTTGCTTTTTGTTTAGGACACCACAGTTCTGGGCATTTAGTCTAATATTTTTTAGATAAGCCGCATTTGAAAACACTTCAACATCGAGCTGTGCAGTTTTTAAACAACTTCAAGTGGAGCAATACCTACACTATTTTATGGCCTGTTTTCTAAAGGCATTTATTTAAACCTGACTATTCAATAGCGGTCACTTTTAAAGTGAACATCAACACATACCTTCTAAGTTAACCGTAGCATGCATCTTTTTATTATCTTATGATAGTTATGCATCATGATTCAAACCTAAAGAGATTTTTACATTTATGCTGCTTTTGTTGTCTTATGCTCTCTGTGGTTCAATATTCTTTCTTACAGTTATGTTCATCGAGTGGGTCGGACTGCTAGAGCTGGTAGAGAAGGATATGCTGTTACTTTTGTCACTGATAATGATAGATCTCTTCTAAAAGCTATCGTGAGCACATTTGTTTTTTAACATCAAATATATCTATGTATGTTTTTCATTTTTGTTTTCTTTCTCATTTTTAATTTGAGCGACTTCTATTTATATAGGTAAAAAGAGCTGGTTCAAAGCTCAAGAGTCGTATTGTTGCCGAACAATCAATAACTAAATGGAGCCAAATAATTGAGCAAATGGAAGATCAAGTAGCAGAAATTCTTAGAGAGGAGAGGTTCATATCATCTTTACTTAGTAATTGTCATTGTTATATCTATGGGTGCCATTAACCTTATAATTTGTAATGTTTAAATGATCTAGGGAAGAAATGGCCCTTAGAAAGGCAGAAATGGAGGCAGACAAGGTATTATTAGTGTGTCTATATCTTTTTTTTAGACAGTGTGTTGAATATAATCCCAAAATCTATTGTTTCAAAATTTCTGTAACTATGATTGAGTAAGACAATTTTAAAAGCAAATGCATCAGAAAAGCATTTTGGGTTTTCTTAACCTGCTTGACCTGTTACATCTTTTAGCCTTTTTTAACTTATTATTATAAACCTGTGAGAAAAAAAAAACATCATCAGAATCAATCCATTCGACAATTGAGATTGGTCCTCTACTTACTAAAATCTGAAAAGATGTGTGATCAACCCTTATATAGTTATCTGATGGGTTATATCTATTGTTTTTTTTATATATTTTGTTTTTGCAGGCAGAGAATATGATTACACACAGAGATGAAATATTTTCTCGTCCCAAGAGGACTTGGTTTGTTACAGAGAAGGAGAAGAAACTTGTTGCTAAGGCTGGAAAGGTGATATCTCTATTTATTTTTTGGTTTATATATAGTAGTGAAGTATGGTTAAATTTCTCCTAGTTTTCTCTCGGCCAGTCTATGTACCATGCTGATAGATCTTTCAAAGACGGTTTATTTATAAGGGTGTTGATTTAGATGTCAAACATGACTTTACTAAGGCTGTGGCCATAATATAATATGCTTCCAATGTGAAAAATTAAGTGTGGTGAAGTACATAGACATCAACTAACTGAACATGATCACTTTCTGTTTTCCTAGGCTATTTTTTTGGTCTCATCTCGTGCTTATAGAAACATGAGTAGTATTTTGATAGTTCTTACTCTTTTAAATTTGGACATTACTGGTTATATCTGTTTTCTATCTCTTGGCAGTAGTGGAGATAAAATTTCTTACATGGTGATATTTACGAATTGATTTTAATCTCTTTTATTGTTTGGGTTTTGGATATGATTTTTATCTCATCCATTCGGTTTTTTCTTATGGAAGGGTACTTAATTGAGCAACTGTTCTAGATTTTTTGTTAAATTTCGTTGAGATATTTTTTCTGACTATAATCAATAAACAGTTATCCAGTAAAGCAGCATTAGTAGATGATATTTATATTAGTCAGTTACAGATGTGTTATGATGCAAACCCAATATGAGGCTATTAGAAGAAACTCGTGAAAGTGTTTGTGATTCCTGATTATCTTTGAACTTGTTGTTTGGTTTTTACTTGCGGAGGACTTCATTCTACTATTTTGTAAGCTTATTTTTGGCTTGGTATTTACTCTTTTGTCTTTAGGAGGCTGAGAAAGGTTCTAAAAAGAGGGTGATGAGTGCTGAAGAAGCTGAAGAGCGTAAGAAGAAAGAAAAGAAAAAGCGAGAGCATGAGGCACTGATGTTTCTCCCTTTGATTGTTTAAACTTGAAAAGAAGAATAAGATAAACAATATAAAGAAACTGAACTAAAATAAAAAAAAAATCTATACTGATGTATTTGACTAATTTTGGTGGCAGAAAAATCTTCCTAGAAAGAAACGAAGGAAACTTGAAGCATCTAGAGAGATGCTGGAAGATCAAGCAGAAAATGAGGTATGTCACTCATTTATCTTGTTTATGGTTTTATTAATCTATGAAACGCACAGGTCCTTGCGAGTTGCGATCACTTAGGGTGGTGGGAGTGGGTTAATCCTTACTCCCACTACCCTCACAACCCACCAATAATAATCCTCCAACTCACAACTACCCTCACACTACCCTCACACATTTTTTTTGGTGGGTGTCAATACCCTCATACCCTCACTTTTTTTTTAAATTTTTTATTTTAATAACTTTAAACTAACAATTAAAAATATATAATAAAAACCATTGATTAAATAAAAAAACTAACAAAGAACATAATATCATATCGAAGATTTAAATAAATAACTAGTCTTCGTCTTCGTCTTCGCCTTCATCCTCGTCCTCGTCCTCGGTAGTATCCAAGTAGTCAAGATCTAGAGTTGCAAGATGTTCGGTTATATCATATCGAAGTCGGTGATGTATCTCGGAATCATGCAACTCCTCAAGTGCATCATCATCCTCAACTGGTTGCACCGGAGGATCTCGTATGTACACTGGCGATATAGCATTTCCATCATCTTTTAGTATCATGTTGTGCAATATCATGCACGTGTACACCAACTTTCTAATCTTGTCTATACTCATTGCACGTAGGGGGCGTTTAAGAATACCCCATTTGGCCTTCAAAATCCCAAAACCTCGCTCGACGTCTTTTCTGGCCGACTCTTGCACTTTCTTAAATCTTTTATCTTTTGGCTCGGTTGGGTATGGAGTCGCTTTCACAAACACGGACCAAGTTGGGTATATACCGTCTGTTAGATAGTACCCGCGTTTGTATAGTCTTCCATGCACATACATCGGACACTTTGGCGCAGTCCCATTTTGCTCCGGGAGAAATAGTGGAGATTGGTTGAGAACGTTAATGTCATTGTTGGACCCGGGGGTACCACAGTAAGCATGCCACCACCACGTATCTTGTGAAGCCACCGCTTCGCACATGACCGTGGGGTACTGGTGATCACCTCTCATATATTGTCCCCGCAAGCTGGTTGGGCAACTTCTCCAAACAAAATGTGTACAATCGATGCTACCGAGCATCCCGGGAAGGTGGTGTTTTTCTTCGTGGGCTTGGTATAAAAGTGCAATGTCATGGCTAGTGGCACGTCGTAAAAATTCGGTACGATATAAATAAATTATAGAATCACAAAAATATTCTAAACTTTTGCGTGAAACTCTAGCTGACATGCATAAATATTCATCATATTCATCGGGAGCATTACCCGTTGCAAGTTGTTTGACCGCGGACGTGACTTTTTGTAGCGCCGTGAAACTCTTTTTTTTCCTCCCGTCCAAACCTTCTTGAAAATATTCATTTGTTGCTTCAACGTCTTGTACAATTTTTAAAAACAAGCGTTTCGACATACGAAACCTCGTGCGAAACGTCTTCTCCGAGTACTTCGGGTTAGCATTAAAATAGTCCGCCATTAGAGTTCTTTGTCCTTCTTCACGATCTCGTTCAATGTAATTTCTTGAAGAGGTTGCCGTGTCGTCTTCTTCAGCATGATCCAACACCATACGCAAACTACTATCATCGGAGAAAAACAGTTTGTTATCCGACGAGCTGGATGTGTAAACTAATTTCTTTCGATGCATTTTTTTAGAATGAAAAATATATAGTAGAAAGATAGTTGTGATAGTAGAAAGAAAGTTGTGATTGAGTATGTTAATGTAAATGTATATATAGTATATATAGGTTTTAAATTAAAAAAAAAAAAAAAAGGTTGAAGTATCCGTTGGTGGTGGGCCAGCAGAAAATTATAGCCGTTAAATGAGTTTGTGGCAACGGGTACCGGTGCCCGTGACCCCCTACCCGCAGGCCTACCCGTGGGGGCGGCGGCGGTGTTACCGCACGGGTACGGGCTACCCGCACAGGTACCTGCACCCCACACCCACCACCCTTAGTTAAATTAAACTCAGGATGTCTAGTTTGGAATTTGATTATATATAGAAAATTTACTAGACGTATCAAAACAGGGGGGGGAGACCAAGTTAAAAAGTCAAGTGTGAGTCAAAGTGATGGGTTTGTTAGGTTGATTGGCCAACACCTATTTTTTTTGTTTTTTATATGTTCAAGAAAATATATTTCTTTAAAATAATAACCTGTCTTTTAGATAAAAAGAATTCAGGCCGTGGGTATTTTGGAATTTATTACGAAGTTAGGATCGAGCTTTGGAATTTAAAATATCTACTAATACCATCATATCAATTTCAGGGCAACAATAAGAACAAGAAAGAGAAATCCGGGATTTCTCTAGTTGATTTGGCTTATAGGCGTGCAAAGGCAGCAAAGGGTGCTAAAAAAGCAGCGGATGCTGGCAAGGCCGTGAGGACCAATAAGAAAGGAGCAAAGAAGCCTTCTTCTCATTCAAGTAAATCAAGACCAGAAGAAATGAAGGAACTTTTTCAAAGTGATATGAGTGAAAAGAAGCAAAAAAGAAGCTCCGGTGTCAAGAAGTCTTCATCATTTAAGAGCAAGTCAAGGTACGTATTTACTTTACTACAAAAAGAATCACTTTTTAGCGCTTGGATCGTATTTCAGTGGATGGTTGAGATCCCCATCTCTTATGTATCTTCCACTACATGGAGCATGACTATTTCTATTTTTGTTCCTTTCATGATCTAAGGCTAAAATATCAGGCTAAAAAGTGGTTCCTTTAGTTCCTCGTTTAATTGTTCTCATTTGAACTCAACCTGTTACAAAAGTATGCCCAAAATCACAAATATGTTTTTTTAAGTAGTAAATTTCCCTAAACCAGTATTTTAAGTTATATATTTTATTTTAAACACAACCTTGATATTATTTTTGTTTTTTGCATCTCTGGGTTCATCTTTTATATGTTGTGTTTCAGGTACAAGCGAAGGTAGTAGGTTAATCAAGATGAGAAGAAACTCATTTAGGGTCGTTCAAATTTTGGTATCAATCATTGTAACTTCACTTGAGTCGAGTTGTTTCTGCTTACAGCCGATCGTGTTAAAGAAACCGTCTTTTTACCCCCTCAATTTGTTATTAAAAAATGATATAGTGTTTCTATTTTGAAGATTGTAGAATTATAATGTTTCTAGTGTCTAAGGATAATTAATGTTTTTTTTACAATGTTGATTAAATGATAAGTATTTTTAAGTCAAGACCATAACTAGCAGTCAATTTTATCGCAACTCAATTTACAGAATGAGATAAAGTTGGTCACACTTGTAATATAACAGAACCAAGTTTGATACGTTCTTTTAACTTAAATTTGGTTTAAATATCCTCAATAACCGTTAAAAAGTAATATAACACCGGAACCAAGTTTGATATGTTTTCTTTTCCTAAGACGGCTCACGGCTTATTTCTACGCCACACCGTCAACCTGGTTTACTAGTCTCATGCTTCATATACTGAACAAATAAATGAGGGAAAAGACATTGAATGATACAAATACTCTCGAAACATGTATATATACATTTGTTGAGTTTATTATACAACTTGTCGTTCATTGTCATATTAAATCCTCACTTTTATAACCGGTAAAGCGATTTGTAAAGAGACATTAATTTTATGTGTACTATCCGAACATGTCAAATAGAAATAATCAATTTTTTTCTCAGTATGTAAAAAATGACAATTTATAAAAAGGTGTAGATTTAGCAGTAGCAGACTTTTTATATGTTAAACCAAATAATAATAATAATAATAATATTACTTTGTTTGAGTAATGGGCTAGGCTTCCTTATCAATGTAAAACATAATCAACAAGCCCATATTCCAGCAACATACACTTAAATCCCTAATCACGCCTTTTCTTTCTTCCTCATTTCACCGCTCTGCACATCGTTTCTCAAGCCTCAATTCTTCATTTATTACGTAAGTTTCTTTTCTCAGTTATTAACTTTAATCAAATTAGCTCATTTGTGTTACAATCTTTGCTTTTGATCCAGTATTTAGGACTTTCTATTTAGGTGTTGTATTAGAATTAAACTCATTTAGAACAAGTTTTAAGCTCTGTGATTTGAGAACAAGCTTGTAGATTATTAATATGACAAGGTAAAAAGTTGGTTTCTTTGACATGACATAAGTTCTTTTAACACTATAGCTTGTTGCCCAAACAAATAGGATATAAAATATTTATCAAGATTAGTATTTGGATTTTAATTAATGCGCGGACCGTTGTGTAAGCAATAGTTGTAAAGACACACCTTAGGTTGTCTTGTTGAACCAAAGAAATAGTAATTAGAAGTTAAAAATATTGAGGTTACAATGTAGATGTTGACGAAGATCAACCCGCCCGTGTTTCACAAGACTTGCAAGTAGCAAGATAAATAAGGTGTTTAATGTGTTAGGCGTTTTTGTTTTTTTTCATCTGAAGTTATGTATGTTTTGTTTACTGCTGTTGGCAGCAATGGCTGGAGAATCAGGAATGTTTACAGTACAACAAACCGTGGGTAGTGTTTTGTGCTGCAAGTGTGGGATCTTAATGGCTCCAAATGCTGCCAATATGTGTGTCAAGTGTCTACGCTCTGAAGTAGACATAACAGAAGGACTACAAAAGCATGTTATCATCATTCACTGCCCTGAATGCGATTGCTATTTGCAGCCACCGAGAACTTGGATTAAAGCCCAGTTAGAATCCAAAGAACTCTTAACTTTCTGTGTCAAAAGGTTGAAAAATCTCAATAAAGTAAGACTAATTCACGCAGAGTTTATCTGGACCGAACCTCACTCCAAGAGAATTAAAGTCAAACTCAAAGTTCAAAAAGAGGTTCTTAATGGTGCGGTTCTTGAACAAGCGTATATGGTCGAGTATGTGGTTCAAGATCAAATGTGCGAGTCTTGTTCGCGTGTTCAAGCCAATCCAGATCAATGGGTGGCTGCTGTCCAGCTAAGACAACATGTTTCTCACAGACGAACCTTCTTCTATCTAGAACAACTTATTCTCAAACATGATGCTGCCGTCAGAGCTATTAGAATTAAGCAAATGGATCGTGGGATTGATTTCTTTTTTGCTAATCGTAGTCACGCTGTTAAATTCATCGAGTTTATTCAAAAAGTTGTCCCCATTAAGAGCCGCAACGATAAGCAACTCGTGTCCCAAGATACAAAAAGCAACAACTACAACTACAAATACACTTTTTCTGTCGAAATTTGCCCGATTTGTCGTGAGGATCTTGTTTGTCTCCCGCCAAAACTTGCAGCTAGTTTGGGAAACCTCGGCCCACTTGTCATTTGCACCAAAATTAGCAACAGTATTGCTTTACTTGATCCGTTAACACTGAGGCATTGTTTTCTTGATGCTGAGCAATACTGGAGGGCATCATTTAGTTCACTTCTTTCATCTAAACAGCTTGTTGAATATGTAGTTTTGGATGTCGATACAATTTCCTCTGAAGTCAATGTTGGCGGGTCAAAGTATGTGATGGCTGATGTGCAGGTGGCACGCGTGTCTGATTTTGGGAAGAATGATACTATGTTCTTTGTAAGGACTCATTTAGGACATCTGTTAAATCCTGGTGATTATGCTCTTGGTTATGATTTGCATGCTGCTAACAGTAATGATATGGAAATAGACAAGTATAAAGGTCTTGTGATCCCTGAAGTTATTTTAGTTAAGAAAAGTTATGAGGAAAAGAGGCTTAAGAAGCGTGGAAAGCCTCGCGCTTGGAAGCTTAAATCTCTTAATATGGAGGTTGACGTAAGTGAAACGCGTGGCAGAGTGGATGAAGAAAAGATGAACAATGAATATGAACAGTTCTTGAGGGATATTGAAGAGAATCCGGAGTTGAGATTTAACATTTCATTGTACCGAAACAAAGAATATCAGCCATCGGAAATGGCTTCGGTAACTGATGGTGAAGACGCGCCTTCAGTGCCGTTAGAAGAACTGCTTGATGACCTTAAAATTAGTGATGAAGATGTTAATGATGCTGATGATGATGATGATGATGATGAAGGTATGAAGGAGTAATTTTATTTGCAATGAACCCTGCTGTTTTTTTTTGAGTGTATTGATATTTGATGTTGATTTGCTTTTTACTGTTGAAGTTTATATTTAGATTATGTTTATCTGTTTGCTATTTTTATGTGGAATTAATTTAGTATATTAAGTTCTGTTCAGTCAATTAATTATCTTCAAATACATAATCTTACAACATTTTCATTTGGTTATTTTTACTAATGATCCCTGTAACATTTTTTTAATAATCAATTTGTTGATAATAATAGGCTAATAGCAATCTTAACTAGTCTACTCCGTTTATATAATTTATTTACACCAAATATGTCAATGTCTAGATTAGAACCAACGACCTCTAAAAGATCATTAGCTTTACTTATAACGATGGATCTTATGACACTGATGAAACACCACACCAACATAGAAAATATCAATGATCAGATTGTTAATATGAATTATTATCACATAACACGTATTTTTTATTGTTAAAATCTAAACTTTTGTTTTTTTAAATACGAGTTTGACTTTTAGGTGGGTTTTGTGAAGGGTAGAAGGTAGAATAAGCAAGACCTAGAAAGAAAATGGTATACATGTTTGTTTCCTAGAGGCAAAGTAATAGCGCAAATTAGCCTGGTGTGGGTGGAGGTTAAGCAACTTGTATTGAACAATAATTGGAAAAGGAAAACGACAAAATACAAAATGAAAGAAATGAAAATGAAAAATAAAGTAAAAGAGTAGTGGCGTACGAGAGTGGTACTTCAAAAGTACGATCAGCGCATACGGCTCATGATAGCGGGAATCCTGCATTAAAGCCTTCCTAAAGCAAAAATAAAATAAAATAAAATTTAATTTAATTATTTAAAAATTATATTATTATAACTTGAGTAGTTATCAAAATAGTCTATTAGTTTGTATTGTTTCGACCATTTTGTTCCTTATGTTATTTTTTTTGCCATTTAATGTTTGGTTTTGTAAAAACTTGTCATTTTAGTTCTTTCGTCAACAATCGTTAAAAATACTGTTAGCTCCAACGGTAGATTAGTCTTTTTACCTTTAGAGACCAAAATAACAAATTTATTAGAATTAATATTAGTATTGATCGTTGAAATAAAATAAAACAGTAAAAGTGTAAATGTCCTCATCACCTACTTATATAGAACATAAACTCATATGAAACATATACTATTTAATAATGTTTGAATTAAAAGATATGTGTTTCTTATACATATATAATGAATGCATCAAGAAGCAATTAATTAAGTTAATTTTTAATTTTGAAAGAAGGAATAAGTCGCACGTGTGGGGTCACGTGAAGAAGTTATGTTGTGGCACATGCTTGGTAACGGTCGATGCAGTGGCTGGAGTTATTATTGGGATGGGTGGTACGTTATACGGCTTCACAGCTGTAAAGTCTAGTACGGTACAACCTCTTTCTTTTTATATCCACATATATAAAACCTTCTTTTTAGTATTAAAAATTTAGGAAAGTTTAATTATAAAATTTAAATTTAACTTTATGTATGAAAGAAAATAAATCTTAATTTTAAAACTAGTTATAAGACCACCCCAGGTCTAGCACACGTTTGAGTTTGACACGTGTTGTAAATCCTTACCGAACGTTATTGCAATAATTTTTGTGACTTAGTTATATGTCTTATGAAAATAACATTAATGTGTGGTGCCTAAGCATGACATTATACATGTTTTACTTGGTTAAACACGTTATGGAAATGACATTAGTTATCATTGTAACACAGATATAAAAACGTATAATGTCTAAAACGTTATAATGTAAAAGTAATTTGCACAACAATGTAAACTTATTAAAGGCTAAATATGCAAAATCTCTAAACTTAGAGGTTGAGTGAAAAATACATGTTAAATAACAAAAAAAAATAATCAAAGCATCCCCACTTAGTGATCGGTCCGCTAGTTCATGCAAATCCAAAGAAGTTATCACGAACGAGCCACATGTAGGAAACTTGCAAGTGCTGTTTTGGTCGGGCTTTCCTGACGTATCTAATAACGTTGCTTCTGCTCGCTGCTAGCGCACCTCTCCTAACTATTGCCCATTTATTCTGGAATAATTTTTTTTAGGAGGGACAATTTTACATATTTATGCCAAATTTGATATTAAGTACGGCTGGTACCATTTTGATGTGTTTCGATTCTTCCGAACTAAAGAGGTTTGATGCTTCCGAATCCATTGTATTAATTTTACTTCCTACTCGCAATATGCTCTTTATGATCTCAGCTTATGATTCAATTGTCATGTATTTAGCTATTGAGCCTCAAGGTTTATGTTTTTTATGTGATCGCAACATCAAATTAAAAGAAAGTCTGAATTTTCCACGGAAGTTGGTTTGAAATATTTAATCTTGGATTATTGGATTTAATCACCTCCAACTATTGGTTATTGGCCGCTGTCACCTTCAAGTATCACTTTGGCCAATATAACTCCCAACTAAACACTTTGGTGTCCGTATCACCAAAAGTTAACAAAAAATTAACCAAAATTAACCAAAAGTGACTTGAATTGGTTAAATTTTGGTGATACGGTGTCCGTAACACCAAAAGCTAACAAAAAAATAATCAAAAGTTAACCAAAAGTGACTTGAATTGGTTGACTTTTGGTGATACGGACACCAAAGTGTTTAGTTGAGAGTTATATTGGCCAAAGTCATACTTGAGGGTGACAGCGGCCAATAACCAATAGTTGGAGGTGATTAAATCCAATAACCCTTTAATCTTTGATGTATTTTTCTCAGGAATCTTATTGTTTGGGTACGCCAAGACAACTACCGATATCTATTAATATTTTTTCTTATAATGTTGTTGTTAAATGTCTATCTATATCATAAAACTATTGGATCGAGTACTATTTAGACGTGAAACTTGCGGACTTCATTGGTTGTGAATATATATAGACCGACCTGTAAATAAAAGCAAAAAAAAATAAGCCTAGAAAAAAAATGGTAACCCACGATTTGAACTTGGGTTGCCAACTTGAAATTGACACAATTTACAGGCTCCACAACCTCATAGTTATGTCAACTTAATATTTTTTTTAATTATATATTTAATCATATATAATTAACTAAATTTAGTTTTTTTCACTTTGAAGGATCTAATTCATTTTCATTCAGTTTGAAATAAACTAGTGAATATATAAAATGAAAGTAAGTTGGATTCGGTATGCAGTTTCATCAACAGATTAGAGATATATGCCTAATAATTGATTTCGAACTTTAAAGGGTTGGAGCAAAATGATTTTTTTAATAGAGATAAGGGACTTCAAATCTAACTTTGTGTCTTGCTTAGCTCTTTGCTATTTCCATAAATATGGGGTGTTTATAAAACTGAAAAAACCAATTCGAAATAAAAAACCGAACCCAAACAGAAATTATGGGTTTTTAGGTTTAAGTTATAAAAAAAAAGAACTTTTGGGTTGGGTTTTATAAAAAAACCGACCCGTAAAAACCGAGACGACCTAACAATGTTTATGTATATACTAAATATATGTGTGATTGTATGCCAATGACCCAGGTTATGCAAAAACCATATTGCAATTCATTATTATATGACTCGTACTGCAATTTATCTATGATTTATTGGTTGTTTTTTGTTAAGCAAAAGAATATTCAAAACTTTGTTTATGGTTTTTGCTTTTTGAGCAAATTTTCTCTAGAAATCTGGTTGGTTTTTAATTTTAAAACTTATGAAAACATAAATTTAAACTTTAGTATTATAACTTTTTCTTAAATCATTAAAAGTTGTGTTTTTAGATGTGTTTGTGACTAAAATAATTAAGATGTGTTCGTTTAAATAAATAAATTTCTTATAAAATTAGAGATTAAAAACTCCTTTAAATAAATATAAAAACTATTGATAACAAAGAGATTAGTTTATTTTACGTGTATTTTGGATCGTTGACGAGCTACTAGTCATCCAACAATCTTCAATGCTCGAATACATAACCTTAGGGTTCGTGACTAAAACATCATTGAAATGAAGCTTGTATCTTAGTCTTAAATATGAGTCAATCCTCTAAAGAAACCACTTTAGACAAGAATTCAAAACCTTTCTATTTTAATTAAATATTTAAATATATCGAGAATTATTTATACTAATGAAGGTTAACTAATTGAATTTGAAATTTAACATAATGTAGGTAACACCTTAAATATATTGTTGATGTTAAAAAAATAATTGAATTTGAAAAGTTATGGTAAAATTTAACAAATATCACGTCATAAAATATCGAAAATTATTGAGGCAAAACAGACAAAAACATCGTCTTGGGTTTGGTTTCTTGGAATATGCTCCATGACCGGTGGTGGATGTCATTTCACTTTAGCAATAAAATAATATATATGTAACCGTTTAAAATAGGGTGGTCCTATACGGACACCCGACTGTCTAGCCAGACATCCTAAATACGACTCGTATTACCAAATACGAGTCGTATTGCTGAACGTGTCAGACGACAAATTCTGCATGTTTTATTTGTCAGAAAGCACAGTAATACGACTCATATCGACATTAATACGAGTCGTATTGAGTACTTAAACGACTCGTATTAATCATAAAACGAGTCGTATCTGTCTATTTATACGACTCGTGTCACGTCAATATGAGTCGTATTAAAGTTTTTCAATTATAGAGTGTCAAATGTACGAACCAATATAATTATTTGACACGATGTAATATTCCGTTAAAATTTCAATATAAACGCATAAACGATCGATCGATTCATTCAATTGAATATCAATCGGTACATTACACTGATTTTTTCTAAGTCTTCTTCTTAAAATGTCTTTCTGGGATAGTAACTATATTTTCGATGGTCAATTCGAGGGTGATAATTATTTTGAATACCCGGCTAATAACAACGAGCAATATGGCGGTAATTATTATGGTGGTGATGTTGCAGGAGCCAGATGTT
This sequence comes from Tagetes erecta, assembly GCA_030867185.1. Lineage (NCBI taxonomy): Eukaryota > Viridiplantae > Streptophyta > Magnoliopsida > Asterales > Asteraceae > Tagetes > Tagetes erecta. The sequence continues at coordinate 96,879,985 of CM061487.1, forward strand.
GAGGATACGGACCGACCTCCTCCCGTAGACTTATATTTATAGTTTTGTTATTATTTTGTATGTATTAAACAATATTGTATGTCTTTTGGGTTTACACTTATATTCATAGTTTTATTACCTATATAAACACACCACCAACAAGTTTCATAAAAAAAAAAAGTTTTCTAAAAATCCATGAAAATCACTTCAAAACACCATCATTTTACCTATATAAACACACCACCAACAAGTTTCATAAAAAAAAAAGTTTTCTAAAAATCCATGAAAATCACTTCAAAACACACCATTTTACCTATATAAACACACCACCAACAAGTTTCATAAAAAAAAAAAGTTTTCTAAAAATCTATGAAAATCACTTCAAAACACACCATTTTACCTATATAAACACACCACCAACAAGTTTCATAAAAAAAAAAAAGTTTTCTAAAAATCCATGAAAATCACTTCAAAACACCACCATTTTACCTATATAAACACACCACCAACAAGTTTCATAAAAAAAAAAGTTTTCTAAAAATCCATGAAAATCACTTCAAAACACCACCATTTTACATATTTTGCCACCACCACACAAACGAATTTACATTTAATATAAAACGAGTCACATCCACACTATATAAAATGTAAATAAATACATAAGTTTTATATGATAACCAATACCAATCTATATAAATTGTCGATAAATACATATTTTTAATATTATTACAAGTTATTTTGACCTAGTGAAACGTCTCGAATGTGCCCATTAGCAGAGTACTTGCCAGTGGGTGCAAGCGAAGTAACAAGTGAAGTATACTCACACTTCGTCTTTAGGTTTGATTTAGATAACCCGTTCTGCTAGATACGAAATGGTGCATGCATGGTAGGCATCGTTTTGTACCATTCCGGGACATGGTAGGGTTAACTATGCTGAATGTTCTCCAAGTCCATAAAGCTTTCACTTCATATTTCGGTTTGAAACTTGGAGATTGACCTAGTGAAATCTCTCCGGTATAATAATACCTGAATGTTCTCCATCTTTCAACTACATCTTTCAGTGTACATCTTTCGATGTTTACCAAACCGAGCTGCTAGACATGAACCGTGTGTTAAACACATTAGTTCAGATAGCATTGCTAGTTCTGTAGTGGTGGAGTTAACTATGTTAAAGAAATAAATCTTTTGACCTGGTGAAATGTCTCCGGTTTATTATATGCATGAATATTTTTTACTTTAACACCGGTGTTACAAATAACAGATGTCTCTGTTTTTATAATATAAACCATAAAACGTGATTAAAAATATAATTTTGCAGTTAATTACAAATTATTAGACCTACGAAAATGTCTCCGGTTTCAATACTCAGTTTTATCTTAAACGAGTATGGAAACCGGAGACATTTCACTAGGTCAAATAATTTGTAACATACTCCAAAATTATATTATTTTTCACTATTTATGGTTTATATTGAAAAAGAGAAGACGTCTAATATTTGAAACACCGGTGATATAATTATAAAAATCATGCAAAACCATTATAAACTAACATAACTTTTATACTTATTACTTCACATGGGATACCGCAATCCGAATCATAACCCCGGTTTCATCAGTCATCCATGTATTAGGAGACGGATGACACCGGAGCTATGATATTGCGGTATACCATGAGAAGTAATAAATATAAAAGTTATGTTAGTTTGTAAAGGTTTGTTAGGCTGTTCTGGCGGCGTATATTTCATCCGCCATGAACCGTCTGAATCTGAGGCAGGCATCTTGTAAATTCACTTCTCGCCAGTCCAGCCCCCGATCTTGTACAAGCCTACGCAATAACATGCAGATTACTATCCCGCCATCTGAACCTATATGACCAGCATTAGGTGGCCAAACAACACAGCTGGTCACAGGTATTTCAGTAACTTCACCTAAATATTGACCTGTGTGTTGCCAGTAGTTTATTTTTCTTAAAAACCATATGAAAAAATCTTCAAATTGAATATGGATTTGGTGAAGTCCAACGTGAATACATGATAAACCACTACAGCTAGTTGGAAGACAGTCGTATGGAAAAAAACAACGAATTTCCATTGTCCTTAAGTTAATTTCAAAAAGATACCATCTTACATCGTCATGGTTTATCGGTAAATACACCTACAAAAATTTTAATTATATTATTTTATGTAATTCGTCTAATACACCTACAAAAATTTTAATTGTATTTGGTATTAGTTACTAGTTATTACCGTATCAACCCCCCAAAACGGAGGATATAGTGTTTGTGTCCCGTCACCGTATTGCAAAGTGTCTTCGTCCTGATTGATTAACATATCATAAAACTCAGAAGGTAGGCACGTCCAACGTAATAGGTTTTCACCGGCTCTCTCAATTTCTTGTTTGCGCCAAACCATAAGTCTAGTAACCCAAACGAAATTATGCTGAAAAAAATAGAAAATTAAATTAGCGAGATATTAAAATTTAACTAAAAATAAAGGGTGCCAGAAAACATACGTATGAAGAAATAAACCCGTTTCTCTCAAAACCTAAAAGGGTTCCCCACCAGCTCCGGTCAAGAACCTGCTCGTCAACGATGTAACCATTCTTACATTCCGGTTGGTCTCCGTTATAGTAAAAGTGCAAAACGTTGCGAGACCAGTTGTGATTACGAAAATTATGATTGTTAACGGGGGAAGGAATGTTGAGTAAAGATGTGGTAGAACGCCTATTGGACATTTTTTTATGAAATCGGAAGAAACGATCGTTCGTATTTATATGAAATTGGCACGCATTTCGAGGCAGACATGTGATGTCTGCAAGGTTCCTGATAAGTAATACGACTCGTATCAGCTGATACGAGTCGTATTAAGGGACAAATACGACTCGTTATTAGCATAATACGAGTCGTTTCACTGTGTGTCAGGAATCTTGACAGAAATTGTCGAGGCTATCCGAACACCCTATATACGACTCGTATTCATGGGTTATACGAGTCGTTTTATGTGTGTATACGAGTCGTTATTAGTTTGATACGAGTCGTATCACTGACAGTACAGCTATACGACTCGTATTGTCAATACGAGTCGTATTGACAAAATGAGTGGGTGTCCGGATAGCCTTGTCAGGGTGTCTGACTAGACACCCTCTCCCCAAAACTAACTCCATCATGAAGAGGATTTTATAAGCTCCTGTTAAAAACATAAAATGTGTTGATGCAATTGATATCATTATACGGCATTAGTTTTGCTAGCTACTAGTTTTTTTAACAAGTTGTAATCAACTTTGAATGTTAAATAGTGATTAATGGTTGAGATTTCGTCAAAATCATATTCTGAAATATTTGTATGAAGTTAAATATGATGCAGTTATAAAATCAATAAATCATGTATGTTTACTTAATAATACTCGACTTTTTTTACTAGACAAACGGTTTAAACTAAGTAATATAGGTATATAAGTTGATTAGAAGTTTATAACAGAACCTAGCAGCTAACACTATAATAAATCTTCATTCTATATATAGAACATGCTTGTGTTAATAAGTCGTGCCACGTACCTATACAGATAAGAAAATGTGAATTAAACTTTTATAAAATGAAATGTGACTTTAATATACACAAGCAGTTAACTAGCATACATGTTAAGTTAATTAATGTAACAGTTGATGGCTATGAAATTTTAAAATAAAGTTAAAACTTATTAGTTGTAGCTTAAAATAACTCGTTTATACTTCAACACAAATGCGGATAAAACAAACAAATAAGTCTAGTCGATATGTGGAGTTTTATTTTATATAATAAACAGAAGTTGAAGTTGAATAATTGAAATAGTTAAAACGTAATATATAATGTGTTAAAAAAACATGTGCATGTTATAATAATAAGCGTAAGTATATAAAAAAATAATAAAAAGAGGCAATGAATGGTTTCGTCGTTAAGCCAAAGTAGGAAAAGAAAGAAGGCGCCCAGGCTGGCTTTTGCTGCTTTTATTCAATCAGTCAAACTTTGCTTATATCATCCTCCATCAACCGTTTCTTATTTTTCAACGGTCGATATATTTTTCCTTCAACTTTTCAATTTTTAACATAAATAATTTATAATTTATTTCTATCATAATAATAGGCCTTTAATTGGGTTAATCGTCTGGGAGTGATACTCTTTTTCTAATAATCGATAGATTAGCTAGGTTACGATTCAAAGCAATAATAATGCAACTTAATTTAACACATTGCGTGATGGTGACCGACATGAATAATAGTTATCGTTTAATGGGTGATAGTGTCTACCGCTACTTCTCTGCCACCTCATTTAACATCTATTACGTGTGTAAAGACCATTAACCATCACCTCTCATTTTTGTTTGTAAACTTCAGATTACTAGGGTGGGCGGAGTGTCCTTGGGTACTCAGCTTCTTAAGCAGTTCGACTTTTTTGTATGTATGTATTTGTCTGTTTGTTTTAATTTAATAATGTCGTTTAATGTAGTTTGAAGTTGTAAAATGAAATGTCTTCGATCTCTTTAGCTTATTTTAGGGTAAAAATAAGATGACAAATTATGATTTTGTGGGCTTCAGGTAGTATTTGGGCACTACTTATGCATTGAGAATTAAAAATTAATGCATATAATGTTAACAAGACAAGAACTCATGAAGAATGAAGCTTGAATTATTGCTCTAAGGCTAATTCCTTTATAGCTAAATAATTTGAGGTGTTATCACTTAATTCGTATATATGAAAAATTAAGCTTGTATTATTGCTCTTAGGCTTGTGTATGGCACACAATGACTATAGCGTATAGCCATTTGATATGGTCGTGCAAACATGTCCTGTAGGTGTAGTTTTGATAAACTAGCCTAAGCATGAGTGTTTGTGTTCTTAAGCAATTTTGAGTCTTTGACCTATAGAGAAACCATATAAGAAATTTTGTGATGAAAAACAGTTATTGATTGAGACCAAATATAATATCTATTGCAATGATATGGATAAATAAAATTAAATGTTTAATTGAAACAGAGCTATTAATACAATTGAAGATTTCGATAAAAAAAAATAAAAATAGATTTTTACCATTCTAACCATCTAATATATATAAATCTTTCATAAAACTAAAGGATGATCGTTTTGACCATTTTAACTATCTAATCCTAGCTCTATTTTTAATCTAGAAAAACCTTAAATTTTTATGTCTTCAACAACTCATTCCTTGATCTTCAAATGCACCATAAGATGATGGTCTTGAAAATCTATTCCACCTTTTGATGAGCCATACCACTTTTCAAGTTGTATATGAGGTTGTATCAATTATCCGAGCAAAGGCACATCAAGCAAAAAGATGCTTGTTATCTTCATTGTAATGTGAACATAAAGGACACAAAGAGCTATTGATTTGCAAACCTCTATGAACCAAGAAGACACAAGTCGAAAGATGGTTGAGGAAAACTCTCAAGTGAAAAAAAAATTGACCTTGATTGAAAGCCATCTATTCTCAGCAAAGCCATCATTAAGTTGAACAAACATGTTTTACTCGATTAACCACCATAGAGAACTAGAGGTATATATATGGTCGTATTATGATCCCATTCCCACTCATCACAATTGTTGGAGATGACCATGGTATTCAATAGCCAATTAAACATGTTTCATTGCTCTGATTCGACATCAGACATAATAGGATGTTTTCATCGGATGTTCCACTTCAAAACCCCATTATTTATGGTATAACACTCATCAATCTTGATATCATTTAAACGTGAAAGTTTATACTAGATAGAACTAGAAGAAAATTATTGCAAGTGAAAACTAACTTTTTATGAAACTAACAAGTTATATATTACACCAAAATAATTTATATCATTGTCAATAATGATTGAAATTCTTGCAAGAGAAATATAGTAGCTTTCAAATTTGTGTAATATCGATTTCAACATATAACAGTATCTTGAGTATAAGTTGTATGTTTATTTAAAAAAATACATGTTGGAATTTTTTAAATTTTGATTTTTTCGAAATTAGAATAAGATTCTAGGGATTTTTAAGAAACCAAAAAAAAAAAAACATGAGGGTGTAAAAGGGCTAAAATCGATATTTCGACGCGTGTTCGTTATCCAGCTGGATCCCAAACACAACCTCCTGCTAAAGTCACTGGCTGTCACCTCCCACTCCCTCACCCTCTCACCCCTATATAAAACCCACCACTTCTCCAATCTTCAACTTCGCACAACACCCATAACACAAAATGGATCGGATCAAAGGCCCATGGAGCCCCGAAGAAGACCAAATGCTCCAACAACTCGTCGAAAAACACGGTCCTAGAAACTGGTCCATCGTCAGCAAATCAATCCCCGGTAGATCCGGCAAATCTTGTAGGCTGCGGTGGTGCAACCAGCTTTCTCCGCAGGTTGAACACCGCGCCTTTACGCCCGAAGAAGACGAAACAATTCTTCGGGCGCATGCCCGATTCGGCAACAAATGGGCTACTATAGCCCGTTTGTTGTCGGGTCGGACAGATAACGCGATTAAAAACCATTGGAACAGCACTTTAAAACGAAAGTGTTGTTCCATGACAAATGAAGAATTTAATGACTTTTCAATTCAACAACCGTTGTTGAAAAGATCCGTAAGTACCGGGTCGGGTGTACCCGTTTCGCCTTTTGTTTTTAATCCCGATAGTCCGTCCGGGTCTGACGTCAGCGATTCGAGCGTCATGGTAAACTCATCGTCGCCGGTGTTTCCACCGCCGGCGAGAATTGCTGTTGAAGATCCTCCGACGTCGCTGACGTTATCGCTTCCCGGAGCTGAATCGTGTGAAACGTCCTCATCTACGCATCTTCCTCCGGTACCGAAACCTCATGTTCCGCCGATTGAACCACCGGAGAAGATGTTTCCGGGGTTTAATGCTGAGTTTTTGTCGGTGATGCAAGAGATGATTAGAATGGAGGTGAGGAATTACATTACCGGAGTGGAGCTGCAACTGCCGGAACACGGCGGAAGCGATGGATTTAGGGCTCCGGCGCCGGCTACGGTGGTGGCAAATAGGATTGGGGTTAATAAGATGGATTAGTGTCTGTTTGTGTACGTAACTTGAATTTGTTGGTGGCTGATGATCAACAGAAGATGATGATGATCAGACTAGGGTTAGAAACAAAGACGATGATGATGATGATGGATCGGATCCTGTCTTCGGATCCAGATATTGCCCAACATGAAGATGAAATAATTTTGTACAGTGAACGGATCAATTAAATTGATGTTTAAAAATTATGAGTTGGGAGATAAAAAAAAAATGTGAAAAAAGTGAAATAATTTTGGTCGAGTGTTGATTTATAAAAAAATTGATTTAAAGACCGGTTATTTGAAATGTGTTATAAATTTGTTGAAATAAAAATAGTGAAGTACAGCTTGCAGTTGCAGATTTGAATATATGTTACACGCTTTTGACACCTAACGTAGATTGAGATGTGCTTAATTTAAATAAATAAATTCATGGTCAAACATGGGTCCTTCCTTTTTCTATCCTACACTAGATAGCACCAATATCACATTCACATAAACTCAATGTTTATCTCACAAACATTTATATATAGAGATACAAAGTATTGACAATCTTCAAACGAGATGAACGTTTTATAATTTACTATGAATGTTCATAGGTCATATAACAAAGTTGACTCGCTTGTCTTGTTTAGAGCATGTCGTAAAAAGAGCGATAGATTTATGTTCATAGAAGTGTCGATAGCTTCATAAAATCTTCTCTAGTTCTATACACATGGTACCACACTGGTTGTCACATGATAATAGCGGTATCATTTGAATTGTATCAAAATATCCAAATAAATGTATCAATTGGATTATGCTTTAAATTTTAGTTTTTCTTACGTGTTTAGATTAAGGTAAAGGTTTTAAAATAAATTAATCCACAACATGTATGTCGTTTTCACTAGTCCCTTTCAACTATGGATCTCAATACAAACTTATCCACGTAACCCAATCATTACATGTTAAACAATACAAATACTAACATTAAAAGCCATGTCAAACACTTTCTTACACCATTAACGCAAAAATAATGTTTTTTGAGAAGTTGAAAGGTCACACCAAACCAACAGTTAAAATCTTGTTATCATCATAATCTGATTGCGGTTGAACGTTTATATTTTTTCTCCAGGTCAAAGTGTACAACTTTCAAAGCATCATGTACAATCACTATAACAACTACAACTTCACTTTTTTTCATCTTTTAACATTAAAGTGTGGTTGGGTCAAAGATACTTGCTCTGATCCATTCATAAAATATGGTCTTGATTGTTTGACAAATATCTAAAATACCCTCAATAAAATGCAGATGATCAAATTATTCATAAAAGTAAAGAAGATTAGGTGCTTTAGCTACAAAACAATCCAAAAGGAAAAGATTTTACAATCTTCAAAAGGCAAAATGTATAACTTTAAGCTGTGACAAAGGGACAGCAATATATGGAAGGTTATGTGTCTTCGTCATCACCATCTACCTTCTTGTGATTTCAGCTTCCAACTAACTAACTAACTGCTTTGTTTTCATTAATGTGGTTGACTACAAAACTATTTGACTTTCGAATAAATAAACATAACTGAACACATTATAGAAAGTATAAGACAGTGACACAGACAGAGACGCGATGATTTAAGTTTGATTTATTTCAATTGCTGTTGGATAACAAAAATGTTGTGCATAATTTACATGAAAAGAAAAAAGTGTAGGCTAAATAGTTGCACAGAGTGTACCTAAAACTAATATGGTTGCAGTCTTAAGAGGGCGCAGTCTGGATTGTAGGGGTGTTGTTAGTGACAGAAGTGAGCAGAGACTTGAATTTAGTGAATGTTTGTAGAATATCTGCTCTCCATGACCATGACGGCTCTTCGAGAGCACGGATAGAATTGAGACAAACGAGAAGAGTCCCTCCTTCGTGTAGAAGAACCTGCAAATTTACATTTTACAAGTGTATTTTCACACAACACAATTGATATAGTAGTATATTGTATATAAGAATTTGCGAGTAGTTTCATACCGTAAGCCACAAAGGGAGATATCCCATAACTGAAGTAAGCGAGGCAAGCATAATACTACATAAGGCTAGTGCAACATTAAGTTTAACCTGCAAGAAAAGGGAGTACACTAAAATACAGTAAAAAATATATGAGAATTAGAGTAAAATCTAGTGATATAGAAAAAGTACCAGGGAGGTGGTTTGACGGGATTTTGCAATACAAAATGGAACACCAGAAATATTATCCCGGAGTAGTAATATATCTGCAACAGCTATAGCAGTTGCACTAGCGCGTTGTGCTAGTACAACGCCAACTGTAGCAGCAGCAAGTGCCGGTGCATCATTGATACCATCACCAACCATCACCAGACCTCTTCCTGCAACGTCATGAAAAATATTAGTTTTTAAAAAATATATATATTTTTATACATAGGTTGATACTTTGAGGAAGTAATAAAATAGAATGATGACCTGTATCCCTAGGGATGTTGGTGACATGATTAAGCTTATCCTCGGGCTTTAAGCTACAATGTATTTCATCAATGCCGACTGCATTAGCAACCCTACGTGCACTAAGCTCATGGTCACCAGTTAACATCATAACATGAAGCTTTGCCTTTTCTTTTAATTCCATTATTACATCTTTTGTCCCAACTCGAGGTTTATCCTCAAAGTGAAACAAAGTTACCTGCATGTTGATTGTTGAATTACAAGTCATATTGTCTTTTTGTTCAAAATATTTATTATATAAGTTGTAAAAACAATATGATCCAAGAAAGTGTGACCTTTTTGTTGTTGACAGAGAGTGCAGCACGGACTAGGTCAGTTCCATATGAAGACTTGATTACTGCATCCTTGATTTTTTGAGATTCAGATGTAGAGTTGAATTGTGATGTAATGTATTCAACAGAACCCAGTGACGCCTTTACCTCTTGTCGCCCTCCAAAACCTGGCTATAACCGTACAAAAGTAAATTATAATTAGAATGGAAAAACAGATGATTGAAAAAAAAGATTCAGTTAGCCAATACCTGAATGCTAGATAGTGTAGCATAAAGACCTCTACCGGGGAGATTCTCAAAGCTTTCAACATAAACAGCAGGAAGCTCTTTTTCTTGACTATGATTAATGACCGCTCTACAATATATTATAAATTGGTTGGTCTATAGTGTTTCCTGGAAAGAATAATGACATTCAACAAGAAATACCTTCCGATTGGATGAGTGGTGCCTTTTTCCATAGCAGCAGCAACAGCAAGGGCTTCTTTTTCACAGGTGGGAACACAACAAGAAGTGGTAGCTTCATGTCCATGTATGGGCTCAATTGCTTTGCACATAAACTCCCCTGTTGTCAATGTACCTGTCTTGTCAAATGCTACGGTGTGACAGGAAGCTAGAGCGTCAAAAACATGCCCTCCCTTCAGCAATATTCCCTACACACAATCAGATTCCTCAAACCTTGAACCGAAGTACAGATGGCAAGATGGGCAGGCATTCAATTTAAAACGGGTCATTTTTAATACAAGCCAAAATTCATGTGGGTGGGTACCTTCTTGGCGCAGGCACTGATTGCAGTAGCATAAGCCAAGGGAGCAACAGCCAAAGCACATGGTGATGCTGCAACCATGAGCCCTAACGCTCTGTAAAATGAACCCCTGCAAGCTATACAGCTAAATAACTTCAATCAAAGGCCAAACGAAATATATTCAAATACAAATAGGAGCTTAAGGTGAAAGAGTCATTTTAGATTAAAAAAAAGGACATCACATTACCTGGAGTACTGAAGAATGGCCACTTGAAGAGAATGGGGCCAACGAGGGCAACTGCAACGGATAGAATTATAACTGCCTTGCTGTAATTCTCACCAAACTGATCCAACCACCTTTGAAGCTCTGGTTTTCTTTGTTGAGCTTCTGCTGTCAGTTGCACAATCTTATTCAGCATAGATTCTTTCCACGTCTTCTTTGCCTGTTAAGTAACATTAATAGCTAAGATCGTTTTCTAATGGGATCGGGAGATCCACAATTCACATACAGAGACACAAATTATTAAAGCAAAGAGGGCTGAGAACAGTTGAGAAACAAATACCTTGAGAATCATCATACCATCGATATTCCTTGCGCCGCCAGGAATGCTGTCACCAACATCTCGTTCTACTGGTTTCACTTCACCAGTCAAGTGCTCAATTGTGATTGTCGACCTACCTCTAAAGACTTCACAATCTACCGGAACCGACTGACCAAAATAACAACAAAATTATTGCCTTTACGACACCTTATAACTGGTTTTTTCAACAGGCCAACATATCAAAGGAATCAAAATCTCAGCAACTTCATACGCATACCTCTCCAGCTTTTACCAAGATATATGATCCAACTTCTAACTCATTAACAGGGACCTCGTGGTACTTCAAATCAGAAAAATTTAGTAACTTCTGGTTGTTAACTTCAAGCACCAGGGCAAACTCAGGATGGTTTTCTTTCAACTCTCTGACATCAACCTTTGACCGGCTGGTAAAATACTCTTCAGCTGCAATTTTTTTTCATTTCATATGTTAGCCAAATAGCAAACAACATATAACATATTCCATCGTAAAAAATGATACTGAAGTGAGTACCGATATGAGCCAAATTGAACATTGCTAGAAGCAAGCCTCCTTCTAGTGAGTTCCCCATAAATGCAGATGCAAATGCAGCAAGTGCCATTAACACATGAATATTAACTTTCCCACCAGCAATATCTAACAGCGCATCATATGATGCCGACACCTGACACAAGGAGCATAGAAAACCTTAAGCAGGTCTTAATGACTTAATGATGTGAAATAGCTTCCAATAACACATGAATACATAGAGTGAGAAAAAGAATGGAAGAACAAAGAAATCTTACAAAGGGCGGGGTTTCTTTCCAATACAAGTTAGCTATCAAATGGCAATCAAACAAAAACAACAAGCTGCAAAAACGGTTTCTCAAATCTCTACTATAACATATACAACTTGTGTGATACCAAATACGGGCATACCATACGAACTTCACATAGACTGTAGCCATGCAATACAGGCCGTATGGGGGATTCCATGGAGGCCGTATGAGGGCCAGCGCATCAAAAATGAGTTCAGTTACATTTTAACCCTACTAGACACCCCTCCTTCGTAGATCACACACCTATTGTTACTCAATCAGTAGAAACACACCCACTATGCTTCCAAAACAGTCAGTATATCACGCCTAATTATTATAGAAGGATTTTAAGGAAAAAGGTCGGTATTCTTAAAATGTTTTGAGGTCACAAATCAGTGGTGAGTGTGTGTTGGTCAAGAAGCCCACAAGAATCATAATCTCATCTGAATCATCAACAATAATAGATTACTTGAGAATTGGGAGGTGGTCGTCAGTTCGTCACAATTAAAAAAATTGATCTCATAGGAAAGTTCAGTAGAAAGTTTGCGATTTTAAAACTTAACAACAAGTTAACTGATAACCAAATGAGAGAAAGCGTAAGGAAATCTTATCAGAATCCATATTCAAAACAGATATCTTGGTAAGCTATCTTTAGCTAAAACCAAACAATTTCCGGGTTCAGGACGAAGGCAGAAGGCCACGTATAGCCCACATACCCCAATCCCTAATACATGTGTGCGTACCAAAGGGAATGTAGTCCGATGGTACCCAGGTGTTCATATGGTGGTGTGCCTTCAAAAAACAGGGAAACTTAAGTATACAAGAAACGTCTAGTACAAGTGAATTATATAAACACTTTCAAAATGGGATATATGCTATTGTATATAGTTCGGAAAGAATGAAATGTTGAATGCACGACCACATATTCATAGAAATCATTCAAGCTATACATATCTCATATCTGTATAAACAGTACTGATTATATTTCTGTCATTGGCCAAGGGGTATTATGGTAGTAGTATACGTACTGTGCACATAAAACTTTGTGAACGTGTAGCTGTGTAGAATGTTTATATATCCATACAATAAGCTCATACTTGTTCAAGATATGTTTATAACGTTTTAGCAAAATGGTCTCTAGTAGCAAGACAAAAAAGATGACGTATTCAAAGGCCGCAATCGCCTATTTATGCGTTTTGCGCCTAGGCCCAAGTCTCACCCTTTGAGCCTTGCGCGCCTTGAGCCTTGGACAACTATGGTGTATATCCAACTTACATTACGCCCTGGTTTTGGGGCGTGACAAACTGTATCATTACACCCCTATATCCGATTCGATTAAGTTGATGGAGATTGACAATCACGATTAGGAACATAAAACATATCTAAAGAAATGAAAGAAGAAATAATACCCCAACAAGAGGAAAAGCCACAAGAGCAAGAACATGTTGAACAGGCTTGACATAAGCCTTGTGAACCAAATAAGGGCAAGCAGCAGCAGCTAAAAACAAGACAGTAGCAAAACAACAAAGCTCCAAATGCTCCCTCAAGAAATCAGCAGCCCAAGTCCACTTAATAGCCTTTGTGAAATCAACAAACGCGAGCTGTAACTTCGTAAGCTTGTATTCACCCCCGTTATGATGATGATGATGATGACTGTGACCATGACCATGATCGTGATCATGCTCATGCTTGTGGCTGTGAATCGTATGATCATGATGATGGTGGTGATGATGGTCGGTGGATTTTGAATGGCAAGTGATGGGAAATATGCGAGTAGGTAAGGGTTTTGGAAGTGAAGTATTAGGGGGGAAAATTAGGGATTTACGGAGAAGGGGTTGGAGTGAGTTGACTCGGATGGTTCGTTTAGAGGTTGGTGAGAGAGTGAAAGAAATAGGAAGACGAAGATGAGTCATTGAAGGTGCCATTGATGAATGAATGAATGATGGATGGAGAGTTATAGAAACGCCATTGCATGACCCACGCTTTTGTTTCTGGTTTGTCTATTATATATGTTATATGTTAATGGCCACACGCCCAATGTTACCACTATATCCACCACATCATCTCCTCGTTCCTTTTTCTTTTACATCTACTGGGTTGGTAAGTTCAAAATCATATCTTGTGTAACTAGTTGCCGGCTTGTATAAAACCGGTTTGAGTTTCTAAAAAGCTAAATTTTGGTTTGAAACTTAATAACCAATCTAGACCCTGCCGGTAAGGTTGGTTCCGGGTCCGAACATGAAAAACTTGGTTTAAAATACGGTTACATGGTAAAATCTACGGATGCGTTGAGGAAAGTGATTGAAAGTATATATAACGTTTTTTTTTTTTTTTTTAAGAGATCTACATAGTGGATTTATTTGTAGCAACTTAAAGACGTAATTTTAGCAGCGAGTATTGAGCGAGTTATAGTAGTGGATAAAGTAAGTAAGAATATCTTCGATGCTAGTTAGCTTATATATCAAATATGCATTTGTCCCTCAAAAACACTCATTTCTCGTCAAACTCTACATATTCATTCAAGATATATTGGTTTTTAACAGTCTCAACTATCAGCTTTTAGTCTACCGGTCGCAACTATCGAGTTGGCTGGTAACGGTCCCAACTTTTATCACTTTGGCAACCAACAAACCGCCGTTAATTATTTTAACGGCGTTAAGTTTTTTTCGAATTTCAAACCAACGTTCTAGGGCTTTTGATCAGAAGGAGAATATAACTCAACTAATGTCAAAGTTACATCGAAACGGCACTCCAAACAACGAAACGGTGCTTCAGTCGGGTGCTTAAAAAATTTTAACGAAACGGCGTTAAAAATTTTTTAACGGCAGCCTGTTGGTTATCAAAGTCATAAAAGTTGGAAGCGTTACTAGCCAATCCAATAGGTGGGACCGGTAAAAATAAAAAATTGATAGTTAGACCATTTAGAACCAATATATTTCATTCAATTGAATGGTTGTAAAAAAAAAAGGAGCTCACTCAAACTTGTTGTGCTCATCGGGACTTTTAGGTGGATCCAAACAAACACGAAGCAAACATGTGTCCTTAGTGCTAACATGTTGACAGAACATAAAATAGATAGAGGTAACCTTGATTAACATGAATATGGTGAACTCTAAAAATATGGGCGTTATGTAAGAAATTGGTGTAGTGAGATAATGCTCATATAAAACCCGTAATCATTATAAAGAAAGAGAAGTGGGAGAGAGATAAGTGGAGAAAGATTTATAGGTATTTGTGGGTAATGATAGGGGCATAGGCGTTATAATCAAAACGACCAATTTTTTTTTGCCACATAACGCCCCGCGTAATGGTGTAGGGGACGTTATTGGGGTGTTATGGGCATTATATTTTTTGCTTAACGCCCATTACACAGAGTCTTAGGCGTTTGTTTCTATTCATATGCATCATTGGAGATGCTCTTAATGATTTCTTTTATACATATGGCATATACACACTTACATTTGACTATGTTGTTAGAATTCAAATAACATAAGCATTTTTAATAATCCCGTTGAGAGTATGAACATATCTTGTTAGCAACGATATCATATGTGTGTTTGGACTTTCAAGTAACACTATAGCAATATTGTTTAAAACATAAGGCTCTTTGTTTCACACGGTGCCCAAAATCCTAAGAGTTAACGAATTATGTAATAGTGATTAAACAGATATAATTACCCCAACAAGAGGAAAAGCCACAAGAGGTAGAATGTGTTGTACAGGCTTCACAAAAGCCTTGGGAACCAAGCAAGGACTCGCGGTAGCAGCTAAAAGCAACGCAGTGGAGAAACAACACACTTCCACATTTTCCCTCAGCATGTCAGCAACTTCAGTCCACTTGATTGCCTTCGCAAAATCAACAAACATTACTTGTAATTTCGTAAGATTGAACTCACCACCATCATGGCAGTGATGATGGTGGATGCACCCATGACCATGATGATGGTCAGTGGTTTTCGAATGACAAGTTACAAGAAGAATGCGAGCAGGTAAGCGTTTTGGAAGAAAAACTAGGGGTTTGTGAAGGAATGAGTTGACTCGGAGTTTATGTGTTCTTGCAAAAGAATTAAAAGATGCAATGCGAGAAAGAGGATAATGAAGAGTAGCCATTGTTGGTTGGGGAGAAGAGATGGTTGACGCCATTGATGATGGATGGTGCTTATTAGAGTTCCAGTTATAGAGCCAGCATACCCCACGTTTTTGTTTCTTCTTGATTTTTCTGTCAATAATGTTAGTGACCACACACGCCCAATATTGCAACATAATCCCCTCATGATGTCCTCATTTTTTTTTATGACCAAATATCAAACTCTAATACTCTATTATGATGAGTGCGATGTTCTTAAAATGTTGGTTAATCCTCTAAAATTCATAAATTTCAAGATATTCTGATGATGAAAGAACATAAAATAGATAGAGGTAATCCTGATTAACATGAATCTGGTCAACCGTAAAAATATACAAAAAGAATGATTATTCTCGTGATTTTTTCAGAAAGAAAAACTAAGTGACAAACTAGCGAATAAACAAGTATGAGTGATATCAAGTTATGGAATCAGAATTGTGCTAAAAGTTTAACAATCCTATAGATGATGATGTATTCTACAACACATTGGTTACTTAAACCAATATCGATTCTCGTAGGCTCAACTAAACGTCAGCTATTTTTAGGAGCCCACATGAAGGTTCAGTATTGATACAAAAGAAAAAGAAAAGAATGAGGTTATCTTACAACAAAGCTGACATGGCAGATTGTCAAGAAACTACTACCATGGTCAAAAATGGCAATAGCTGATGTTACATCACAAGTTGGAGGACTAATACAGTAATACCTCTACTCCTGATTCATTTTGCCTCTCCCTGCTGAGCTGTCCGAATCTTTTGAGCCGTCATAAGAAGAAATGAAGAAAGATGTTTGATTCTTTTGTAAAAACCTACAATAACAAGATATAACAGTCAGCTTTTTAGCGCTATACGACATGCACTATGTAGAAGCCTATCAATATAAGAAAAAGTTGTACTTGAGGAAGTCGAGAAATTTCTGCTGCAAACGCGTTGCCAGATCCTCTTCTATATTAACATATGGCAATAACTCGGGTAATTTAACTGAGTAAACAAGAAAACCATGTTAAATAATTGGATAAAACAATAATCAATAAGCCATTAGCCGACAACACGCCAATATTATTTAAGAAGCATATACCAAAGAGCCGGAGGAGATGTTCAGCCCCATATATGGTTGAAGGAGAAACATTATCTGTAACCATGTCTTGAAATTGTTTACGCTCCTTATTGTACAAAAGAATAACTGGCAAGGCTCTGTCAAAATAACACCTTAATCCCTTTAATATTTCTGCAACTGCATCTGTCATCCTGCATTTTTGCCAACAAAATCAATAAAGATTTTTTTTTAATATTATAAATGAGTAGATTTTACAATTGTGAACTTACATGCCATCCTTCTTTGACCGGTATTCAAGGTACTTTGCCAGTATTTCATCAACATTTGGGGAACGGGGAAGTTTAACAAGCTGAAAAAAAAAAGTTAAGAGTGATACATAACAGACAACAGTTAAAGAGTGAACAATTTAGAGTTGTACTTTATCTTGACGATTAATAAATTCCCAATCATCCACAAGTTGCTTTTTTAAGGTTGATGGAATTTGAATCTTCACTGGCTTTTCAACAGATGCATTCCCTTTCTGGCACAATTAACAAACATCAATGAGCATATAGCACAAGATAATACAAGATAATTGAAGTACCTCTGTACTTGAATCACTCTTTCTCTTCTTCCCTTTTGCCCCTGAAGAAACACCCAAATAGAAACATAAAGGCAAAAAAGATTTTCAAAATATAGCACGAGTAAATAAACTGAGAACCACAAATCACTATACAGTAGAGATGAAAGAATATACCACTACTCTTGGCATCCTCTTTTTCCACCTTTACATCTGAACAAAACAAAACTTTCATTGTTATTCATTGGATAGAAGAATGCAGTGTACATCAATTAAGAGATGTTTAATGATGTGAGTTTGTATATCAATGTGACTATTTGAGTTATTATAAGGGCGAAAATACCATTTAGTATTTTTGGCTTAGCTTGAGTTGAGCGTCCAGATTTAGGGTTCTTGTCGACACCTTGTTTCTTGTCTAGGGCTTGCTGCTTCTGGATGTTCTCTTCAGTATATTTCATCAAACGGTCAACACCAACCCATTCATCCCAACTGTTATAAAATAATATTAAAGCTTCATAACAATTTGTATACACCTTTTGGATTCCTTAGGGAAAGCAACTATAAGCACTTCCAACTGTTCTGTAGGTTCAAGTTATTAGTAGTTAAGTAGTTCAAGTGTAATCACTTTGATTATCACAAAACTTCCACAAAAGTAGGTATTGAATCTTATTAAGCTCATTTAATGTGCAGTATTCATCTTAGACTCCTAGTAGAACGTAAGAGAGTCATGATGCTTGGTATACGGCAAGCACCTGTTTCACAGGCCCAAAATAAATTTTGTATGTGCACAAACACATAAATGGGAAGTATAAAATAAATCATTTTCAGACATAAATTCATAACCCATTACAATTTCCATGCAAAGAAAAGAAGTCGCGGTTCAAATATGCACTTCAATGAGTAGATGACAAAACTATAACAGTGTAAAACATAAAATAAGTATATACCTATACAAAAAAATAAAGTACAATATAAGACAACAAAGCATATTCAGTACTGATATAATGATATATTTTATTTTTTAAATCATTAATTATTTTGAGGTACACCTAGATTAGGATAGAGTAGTAATCAGATACCAACTGGGATTGGTATCCCATCTTTATACATTTACTTGTTTAGATGCTTAAAAAAATATTAGCACAAAATATTCTACTTTTTTCAAGTTTTCTAATGACAAACAAGGTCAAGGTGGGACATATAAACAATCAAATTCCCATGAGAATATATTAATAAGTAGTATCACATAATTACGCTTTAAATCTGATAGAATGTAGACATAAAACAAAGGAAAGGAAAGTGAAATACACACGGTACAAAGAACCTATCCCTTCCCCAGTCTTCTTTTTTCAGATAATAAGATAACATCAAAAGCAGGATAACAAACTACCATAGGTCATATAACTAATATTCTCTCACCAAAGTTGTAAACCTAAATTTTTTGTTGCTATGAACATTTATATAACATAAAAGGGCCATTCACATTGAACCTTGATTTTACTGGAGGATCTCAAATTCTCAATCTTTTCCATCAAAATTTAGGTCTTTAACACACATTTCCACATTAACATTTGCTCTTTCTTAGTTGCCCATTCCAGAATTTATTGGTAACTCATATTCAAAAGCGTATATTGAGTATATGAAAGCGTATATAACGTTACCTTTAAGCTAATTAAAAAATTCTAGCAAGTGTTCAATTGTTCTTAGTACATAACCTGCTCAGCTTATTTATTATCTACCACTCCTTATAACATTGACATTACTAAAAAGCTACTCAAAGGCTTTCATTTGTATACCCAAAATTCTTGAGTAGAATCTATATGACTCACAATGTAACTTTACCGGTTGCTACTCAATATATAATGAAGGATTTGACATTGAAAATTTTACAGGAGGGAGACCATAGGGACACCAAACTTACTTTTTATTCCAACCCTGCAAAACAGAAAGAACTTAATCTATTACTTAAAGTTGTAGCATGAAACCAGCCCTTTATCACAATTTAAAAAACTGAAATACGAACAGCTTCCATGATTTCAATGTCACAACTAAACTGTAAATGTAACAGTGTGGGGCAGTAAAGCAAAGGGTCAGACTTACAAGGTAATGCACGAAGTATTTCCACTCATTCTTACGTATCTCCGCCTTTTGAACCTTCAATGTCAAACGAAAAAGAAGAGCATAGAAGTATTATAAGAACTGATACAATTCTACTGCAGTTATAAAGAGCCAGAAGTAGGGAATGATGTATACATGGACTGGTTAAAGGAAAAGTATTACTTAGTTTATAAATCACCTAAACCTTCAGAACATAGAGCAAAATATTAAGTGATTAATAAAACTTAACAGTATTTTCATCATGCTCCTTCACTATTGATGTCATACAGGCTTCTTCAATACAAATGCTTTCTTTTTAAAACTAATATAGCATTTTATAAAATATGGGATCTTTATCTCTACTTGTTCACTCCAATAGCAATATAAAAGTTATAGTTTCCATCAACCGTGTATCACATTCTAGTAAAACTCAGAAGTTGCTAAATGTGACCAAACAAAGTTCAACTTCAACCTGAGTTAATGCTGAAAATTTGAAAGTTGTATTGAATAACGAAAATATAAGAACATCCTTAATGTAAATACTTCGGTCACAAGAACCATGAGAAACATCATACTACCAATAACAGTAAAAATCTACTGGTTGTTATCGATCCATCATTCTGAATAATTGTAGACAACTTTCAACCATGCCATAAGCTTTTCTCAAAGATAAGACCAAGTCTCAAATTTGCCCTATAACAAGATATAATCTTTTGTAGAACAAAAATCACTTTGAGGCTTATAAATTAGGAACCCTAATAACTTTCTGTAACAAACATCACAAAAACCTAATTAATCAACTTTTATTAAAGTTTTTCATTGCAAATTTCAAGCCCTAGCATTCAATTTGGTAATGTGAGAGCAACAACACAATACGTAACAAACGAAACCCTAATCAATCTGGTTCATCCAAACAAACAAATTTCTAGTTTTACAATTCCTCCTGCTCAACCTCCAAATTGTGTGACATTCAAGATCCGAACTTAAACTGAACTAAAGTGAGCGGAAAGTGGATGTTTAAGCGATAAACAGATGTAGAAATGAAGAGTATGTGATGCGAGTGAAAGAGAAAAATGATAATGAAGATACCTTGGCTTCGTAGATACGAGGACCGTGATAAGCGAGGACTTTCTCCCCGTCGGAGTAGAGGTTGGAATTGGACTCCGGCCGCCGGCGATTGGCGGTGGATTTGTCGCCGTCGGTGGCTGAATCGTCCTTGGAACTGCCCATGTTTTTTTTTTCTTTCTGAAATGTTTCTGTGAGTTTTTTGGATCGATGATTGCCTTTCACCCGCCTCTTTTTTTTTGAGTGTTTCTAAATAGACGTTTTTAATTTTTTTCATCTTGGCCTAAATTATAGCAGTGCGCGGTCATGATAGTGTGACTGTGAAAAAAATGTTATGTTGGTAGACGTTCACAGCGTATGTGTGATTGTGGTGAAGTTTATATCGAAGGGTATTTGGCCTAGTGATATCAAATGTTAGATAAGATTTATATTTTAATATAGATTGTAATTATTAGAGTTAATAGAGATAAATTATTATTGTTTATGGAAAAGGAAACACACAAAAGCCCCTTTTGCCCATGAACCCACTCACGATCACACCTCTAATCCTAATTAACAATTACTTGACCAATGAGTTTCATTGTTTTAAAGGCGTCTCAAGAAACTCGCTTTTTCCTTATATCTTCATGTTAGCCATGAAGGCTTTCACGAAAATCATTAGCAAATCCTGTTATATGAGCACTTTAAATGGATCTCTTACCCCTAACAGAGGACCAATATTACACTAAAAAAAGCCATTTAAAGGCATTAAAAAAGTGCCACAAAATAGTATAAGTATTGGCCTCAGCCCCTTGTTTTAAATTCTAAAATTCATGCCCCTGCTTTTGTTTGTGTTCAAACTTCGCCACTGAGTGTGTTATTCAAGTGGTGATGGTTTAAGTCCTGCTATAAGAAAAAAATGATTTAGTCTAACAGTAGATTTGATGGCGTCTCTCTACAAGTGGTAATGGTTAACTGTTTTAAAAACACTTTTGCAACCTGATAATATCAATCGGTTTATTTTTCTAAGTTTAATGACGGATAAATATGTCAATCTATAATCAACGTATTTTACACTTTGAACACTCGATTCACTTTGTGAAATGATAAATTGTTTGAATTTAAATCAAAATTTTTAGCCTTTACACAAATAACATAATATACGACAATGAAACAAATAAACATATATATTACAAGAACCAAATACATTATTTTCAGTCAATCTTTTTTAATGGTAATTGCCATTTAAGATGTTTACCTATCAAGTATTTTGAAGAAACTAAAGTGAATCAAGTCTCACTTACAATGAATGTATATATGTTGACATAGAAAACAAAAAATAAAAAAACCATTATGGTGTGCTCATGAAAAGACCATAAACATGTTTTTGACGATATTAATTAATTCTCCACTAGTGACCCACACCAGGGCTCGGACTAGAGTCTTTTCGTCCTCCAAGTGACTCAACATTTATAATCTTGTGTCCAATCCCGGGACTTGGCCCCTCTTTGATTCCACCCAAAGTTTGGATGCTTGCAAACTTGTGTCCAAATTCATGGCCATGACCATCTTTGTTTCGTGTTGGTTTATATCCATCTTCGATTCCAGGACTAGCTCCGAGCTTTATTCCTCCAAGCGGGGCCTTGTCTTCAAACCCATGCCCTATGCCCGGACTTGGTCCTTCTTTAATAGAACCCAAAGAAAAGCGATCAAAAAGTTCATCGTTGGTATCAGGACAACTAATCGTTTTCAAAACGCTTAATGGCCGACCACTTGTCATGAAGGCAAAGTTGAGTAACAAGAGAAGGGTGATCACTAGATTTTGGTACTCAATAACTCTAGCCATCTTTTAAATAATATGTGTTATGAAAGGAGGGCAGTGAAGGGAAATGTTTGGTTGTGATTTAGACTTACAAGCATTGTATTGATATTTATAGACAGACTAAAAATGAAGAATTTAATACGTTTTGTTGACTAGGAAGTAGAAAATCATAGTCCATCCAACGTGGGGAAATTCGAGGTTGCGAGTCCAATTTGGATGAAAGACTTCTCAAATTGAAATATATAAGATGTTCGGTAAATATATATTATGACTAGCTTTGTTTAGTAATCAATACTAAAATGTTTGACTTCATATATACTAACAAACTAGATTAAGACCGGGCAGCGCGTTGCAAAGGTCGGGTCACGACATACGTTGATAAAAAAAGTCTCATGTTTCGTACGTCACGACGCAAAACCGTAATGTGTAACATATTAAAAACGATGAAATATCCAAAATTAGAGGTTAAAACAATAACAATATTGAAGTCGTACTATATGTCAAAGTAGAGTAAGAGATCAAAATCGAAACCTCATCAGTGGTAAAATGACAATTAGTAAAAGTCGGGGGTTAAACCGTAAATACGTCAAAAGTCGGGGATTAAAACCGTAAATACGTCAAAATAAAAAAGTTGAATCGGTACGTGGCGTTACGCGACTGGCCGGTGCAAAGTTTGCACTGACCTTGTCAAATAGGAAGTTATACAATATTTTATATTAGCTAGATTAGTATCCGTGTACTATGCAGATGTTATATGTTTTTTGATACCATATATTAGTATAAGCTATTGTATTTTTTCATATTTTTTTAGAACAACGATTAATGCAACGTCATATGATCGATGTACTAAAAGGTGTAAGGACCGGAATCGAAAACCCGCATCTAACACAAATATTATAGTCAAGTGTAATGTAGGAGATTTCTAATACAACCATAACACATAAAGATTATTATCAAATTCATTCTTAACATATCTCATATTGAATCGGTTTAGATATTTACGAATATTTTCCAACCGCTTATACGTTATCTAAATGCTATTAATAAAGACGGGTGGAAACCATATGCTAAAATAAACGAGAGAATTTAGAATAAGTTGAAAGTTTAAACTTCATAATTTCGTTCATTTAATCCTTATTCTAATGCTTCATCTTATATTTGAATGCAGCTTATATCCATCGAATTAAACTACAACATAACACCTATAAGAAAAATCCTATAGAAATAACTAAAATCTTGACATGTAGATGCGTTATTTGGTTTTTAGAATAATAAGTGTTTTATATTATTTTTAGAGTTAACTACAGTTTTGGTCCCTGTGTTTTGATATCATTAATAGTTTCAGTCTCACATTAACAGTTTTGGTCATTGTTATTATATTTTTTTCTAACATAAATGGTCATGAACACTAACTACATTCATTTTCTAACTCCATTCATTTTCCGTTAGATATCTCCCACGTGCACCGCATCTGAGGGATAAGATGTCATTTCCCCCACTTTTATTTAGATAATCATGTATGTTAACATTTTTATTTAGTCGCATGTCAAAAAAATAAAAATGGATATAGTTAGTGTTTGTGACCATTTCTGTTAAAAAATAAAATCACAAATATTAAAAGTTCAAAACTATTAAGATGATTAAAAAATAGGATTAAAACTACTGTCTACTTATATTTTTGATATATGTTTTTGTCGACTTTGACGTAAAAAGACAGATATTTAAACTATGAATATTTTTTTACAAGCTAGTTCTACAATTAAAAAGAAAAATATGCTCATAAAAAGTTAAAAAAGATACCACATGTATTTTCGGTTGAGGGTTGATAGACGATATGTAACCCATAGCAAGCAATCTTTGACCACTTGCTTTGCTTCTCGAAATTTCCACATACGGTGGCTCTCATGACTTTTCAACTTCAATATTCGAACAAAATGTAGGTTATGAAAACAAAATTAAGTTGGAAAGGTCCGAAAGGATAACATGGTCGAAACAAATTAATTTATTTTTGAAAATGGTTAAAAAGTTCGTTAATTAAGCTAAGTATTATATTTACCACACTGAGGCTAGCTAGCGGTGTATAATATAATCTTTCTTTCATTTTTTCTATACGTTACATTACTTTTACATCAACTCATATTTTCCTCTTTCACTCCACTTTAAGAGTGGAAATGGTTGCATCCATTACATTTCACATCTCCAATTTATTTAATTACTTATTTTAATATATTTAATATATAAATTAAATTACCATTTCATTAAAAACTTAAAAATACATAATAAAATAAAAAACGTAAAAGACATAATAAAAAAATAATAAAAACGATTATTGACCGCCTGAGCTTTGGTTTGTGTTGCTTGTTGTCGTCGTCTTCTTTCTATATTTTCGCTTCGCGATTTAAAACGATGGTTGTTGCGTTGATATACGTTATCATCCGAATCGAAAGGATCAATTTTGTGTTGTTTTTTGGTGTGCTGTATAAAATAAGATTGTATGTAGTAGTGAAAATTTTTGTTTGTGGTGTGTTGTATTAAATATGTTATTAATTATAAACAAATAATAGAAAGAAAAAAAAATCACAATGCAAGCACGAAACCATGGAGCCCCTTTCACATCCCACCTGACGCGGTGTGATGACTGACGAGCATGAATGAGTGATATGGTAGGGGGCGCTAGATGACCTAATATTTCGAGGAATTTTGAGAAATTTAAGAGTAAGTTAAATTTTCATTACTCTCTGCCATCACATTTTGGTTTTTAACGAAACATTTTTAATTTTAATTTCTTTTTAACATACATTTAAATAAATTGTGTTTACTAAATGTTGTGTTCCCGTAACATCACACGAACAAAATCTAGTTTATTAATATACATATTCAGGTTCCTGTATGCAATGTGAGTATGACATGAAATTCTGATAATTTACACCCATTTCTCAAAACTTACAAAACTTTTTACTGTGAAACGTATACCTTGTTCTCAAAAGGTCTAAACTGTATAGATATGAGGAATTTGTGATAACATGTGATCAGTTATCTTAGTGACCCGTTAGTAATTCAAATTACCGTTAAAAAAACAATAAGTACATACGTATGCATGCATGTAGAGACCTATCAATACAACCAATAAATTCTGAGTTTTGCAACTCACAAGCATATCATATGAAAGTAAACTTCTTTTACATGCCAAAACATATATAATTATATACCATAAATAATTCCAACAAATAATTTCAATGACCGCGGCCACGACGACTTGGGCCTGAATAAGCTCTTCTTCGTATGACACCAATTCTTAATGATAAAACCGAATCCTTGACACCAGTCAGAGTACCTTGATCAAGAAAATGCGTTCTTTGGCATTCGACAAAGGTTGGTGTAAACAAAAAGAAGAGTAAGATAAATAGAGTGAAATGAAATGGAAACAAATGTGTTTTCTGTTGTAGAGAAATGTTATCTCTCATTGTTAAGTTATTGTTAGGGTTTTAGTCACATACTCACATAATCTTGATGGTACTAAACTGAGTTATATAAATATGTACGAAATTAATAAATTAATGTGTGCACATTGGAGGAAATATTGGAGTTTGTTGGGAGATTAAGGAACAACCCGGATGCTAAGTATGCTTAATTTGTCCGGTCGACCCACAATTACCGGTCAACTAAGCGTGCTAATGACTAAATCTACAGCTTCAGTTCAATTGGACCGGGTTTTTGGTATTTTTAACTTGGTTAATGCAAAAAATGCCGTGGAATAAGGTGAATCGTGGATCTTGTGCTTAATTTTGGTAATTTAATTTAATAATCGTTTGATTTTATCTTTATCAAAGCCTTATTATAGATCGGTACTTTATTTTCTTTTTACATCATACATTTAATTACATGCCGAATCGTACTTCTAGTTAGTTGTAGAGTTGCACAAATCGGTTTTTTTTAAGAACCGGTTTCGGTTCTAGAACCGGTTCCGGTTCTTGTTGACGATAAAGGAACCGGTTCTTGTTCTAGAACCGGTTTTTGGTGAAAAAACTAGAACCTAGTGACCGGTTCTGGTTCCTAAAGAACCGGTTCCGGTTCCTAAAAAAACGGTTCGGGTTCTTAAAAAAAGCGGTTTCTTTCAATGACATGGGCCGAAACGTTAGGTTGCTGCAAATATTCACTCTTCAATGGGCTTTCATTTAGAGTTTATCGTCATAAATTTGTTATATTATTTTTAACTAAATAAGTAATAACATTAAAAACTTTAAGTATTACAAGATATATAACTTTTAAAACATTAAATAAGTAACAACACTAAAACATACCGGTTTTTTCAGGAACCGGTTCCGGTTCTTTTGGAACCTATAATTTGTAAAAAATAGTAGAACCTATTCAGAACCTACGGTTCGGTTCGGTTCCGGTTCGGTTCTACAAGAACCGGTTCTTTTAAGAACCGGTTTTCGGTTATTTGATCGGTTCCGGTTCCGGTTTTTTTGTGCACCTCTAGTTAGTTGTACCAAATTACCATTTACTCTTTACTCTATTAGATTGATAAAGTTCCACATTCTTATAATAACTAGATTTAACATCAGGCCGCGCGTTGCAGCGGCCGAGTCACGTAGTCGGATCTTGCGTATTTGACTTCGTCATATGTGTTAAAAAAAGTCTCATGCCTCGTAAATATCAAAAGTTAGAGGTCAACACGATAAGAATATTAAAGTCGTACTATATGTCAAAGTAGAGTAAGAGAGCAAAGTCAAAAACTTATCAGAGGCTAAAATGACAATTAGTAAAAGTCGTACTACATGTCAAAGTGGAGTAAGATCAAAGTCAAAAACTCATCACGAGCTTAAATGACAATTAGTAAAAGTCGGGGACAAAAACCGTCAAAAGTCGGGATAAAACCATTAATACGTTAAAGTAAACAAAAATTGAAACGCGACATGGCGTGACGGGAGAGGCCGGTGAAAAAAACCGACCTTCCCTAAAAGTAGTGATAATATGAAAAAAACTGTCAAAAATATTTTGCCAATCCCGAATCGAACTCACGACCTTAAGTTGATGTATCAACATTTACAAGTCTCTTACCAACTCAACCAACTTCACATTTGTTTAATATTTGAAACTAAAATCTATTTAACATAAGGCAAGGCCGGATTTGATCACCGACCTTGCCTTTTAGTAGTATATAAAATATCCAACAATAGTAACAACAAACCCAAACTGAAACTGACGTAATCAACTGTCGTCTATAGACGTCTTTTATGTCAGCTTTCGCTAAACGAGTGATTCGGTGTGTTAACCTATCCAAGATGTTACAAAGTATTATTTAACTTACTTCTGTGGTTAATTTAGCCTAAATTTATATACCCACAGTGTCACATAGTACTTTTGATCATCTTACTCAAAGTGATCGATCCAAATTGTTGCATCACCTGGTGTTGCATAATATTATTCATCTTATTATTAACAATTAAGACTCTGACGTCTATATCTATTTCTCTAATGATACATAATTACACATTACAGATTTAGAGTATTTACATTAATTATATCCTTATTGACATACAATAAACCATCCGTGTAATTAACCAAAATCAAGTCTTCATTTGAGAATGAAAAATGATACGATCTTTTATGGTGCACTAGTGAGCAACCTAATTAAGATACATCATACACTTATCTAGAGACAACTTATAAATTTAAGGTCTTTTTAAAAAAGTGTTTTAGGTATGCACTTTGCATAAAAATGAGTGGTGGGCCTAAATATGCTCAAAAGTACTCTAATTTAATTTTCAAAATCGAAGAGAAAGATAAAAGAAGGCATTTGTCTAGATATAAATAAAAAATAAATACCAGTTTGTCTTGACACTTGTATCTAGTATAGAAAAATTCATGATACTAAATGTTATTTTTTAAACATCTTTTGTCAATATACAAAATAAAAATAGGAAAAACACTTACATGTTAAAATAAGAGAAAAATAAATTGCTTTTACATTGTGGAAATTTAGACATGTAATTACAATATCGGGTGCAACTTCCAATGTGGTGTAGTGGTAAGAGGCGTGGATTCTTCAAAAGAGACCCACATTCTAGTCCCACTACCATCACTTTGAAAGGGGCAAATTGGGGCAATGAAGGGAGACTTGTGGCAACACAAGTTCGATCTCTGAGCCAAACGGGTTTTACAACTAGCTTGTCGTCGTGCCTACGGGTGGACGGGTTAGTGGGTTTCCCCCGAATTGGAGTCGGGTTAATGTGTGGGTTTCGGCTACCTAGCGATGTCTGTGTTCGCAGATCGTTTGGGGTTGCTTTTCGCCATTGAATTACCACAAGTAGCCGAGCTTTATTCGTTTCGTTGTCAAAAAAAATTACAATATCGGGTCAAACCGAGAATCACTAAAAGCTTAGGTGTCAAAGGCCAGAAAACGGCAGGGTATAAAGCGCATGAGAGAATCATTCAATTCTTGTCGTGTTAACAATTTAATCACTAAATTATTACCACCCAGTTTGTTTTTTTTTCATCTTTCACGCTATTACACAAATATTAAATAAGTTTATGAGTTATGATGAAGCAATTGTATACCAAAATATTTATTTGGCTTTATTCAACATATCTCGCACCTAAAAAGAAATGTTTACCTATTATACAAGTTAATTATCTAAGATTAAAACAAAAACACATTTACAAAGTTAAGTAATATAATTGATACCAAACAAAGTTTGAATTTACTAACTCAAACAAAATATAAATTTTGTTATATTTTTATGACATTTTCCAGTAATTTAAAATATAATATAAAATCACTTAATCTTGTGCCATGAATTTACAATGGAAAAAAACATGAAGCGTGTCTTAGGTGTTGTTTGTTTTTTCTGCAGCAAAATATCTACAGTCTACGGACCACATATACAGACTTCTGAAGAAGAAGAAGTGAACCAAACCTCTGCAGTTTGTAATAATAAGACGGTTTGTTTTTTAACGTCTGTAGACTACTAAAATAAACTGTTGGTGGTGTACGGACGATGGTAGATGATGGGTTGTGTTAGACGGTGGTGGTGGGGGACGGTGGGCAGTAGTGGGTGGTGGTGGACAGTGGATGGTGGAAAGTGGGTAATGGTATTGGTTGGTGGATAGTGGGTGGTGCTACTATGTGGTGTTTAATCCTCTACCGACCTTAGAAGATATTAGAAGTGGTTGGACCAAGTCAGCATCAGTAAGAGCTCGGGCATACATTTTTTAATGAAACGTTTTCAAAAAAACAAACAGTCTACAAGTGATAATGTATGCGCATGGTTTACACGACACATACAGAAGAACTTGCGCAAACCTTTTTCTGAAAGACAAACACCACATTAGTAATTCAGTCAGTAAGTGAGGTTTTCTAAAAAAATAGGGTTATTGGATTTAAAAACCCCCAACTATTGGTCATTGGCCGTTGTCACCTTCAAGTATCACTTTGGCCAATAACACTCCCAACTAAATACTTTGGTGTCCGTATCACCAAAAGTTAATCAAATCACTAACGCTGTTAAGTTTTGCTGACGTGGCACGGTGACGTGTCCTATCTCTCCTTACGTGGCACGGTGATGGCGGCCAATGATCAATAGTTAAGGGTGTTTAAATCCAATAAGGCAATAACTCATTATTTATCTATATTTAACTAGGAATTGACCTGTGTCACGTGATGCAACGACCGGGTTTTAGTTGGTGCATATGTCGTGTCATATTTGTGACTTCGTTACATGCGTTACGTTATTGATTATCTCATGCACGTTCTGGTGTAGTATAACGCCTCGTACCTTGCAATGTAACGTGTCAAAGTAATTATTAAACGCTTCCATCACCAGCAAGAACAAAAAGCGAGAAAGGGGGTCGCCCTGTCTCGATCCTCTTTTCAAGTGAACTTCCGAGTAAGCGACCTATTTAATAAAATTGATGACTGTGCAGAATTATGACAACATTTAATCCATAAACACCATAAAAGCGGAAATTTAATTATACCATTATATTGTACAAAAAAATCCTAGTTAACAGTGTCATATTGGATCAAGTGGTCATGATGTGCATTGAACATCTACACGAGTGCTGAATATAATTGTTTTTTTCTTCTTTTTAAACTTCTTTTTCTTTGTATATTCTTTTGTTTTAGTTAGTTTTTTAATTACTTTGACGGCATTACGTTGCAAGGTACAAAACATAATATTACACCATAACATGCAAGAGATAATCAATAACATGCATTACGCATGTAACGAAGTCACAAATGTAACACGACATATGCACCAACTAAAACCCGGTCGTCGCATCACATGACACAGGTCAATTCCTAGTTAAATATAGATAAATAATGGGTTAT
The DNA here is from genome assembly GCA_030867185.1 of Tagetes erecta. NCBI lineage: Eukaryota > Viridiplantae > Streptophyta > Magnoliopsida > Asterales > Asteraceae > Tagetes > Tagetes erecta. The sequence goes on from CM061487.1 coordinate 96,910,923, forward strand.
TGCCTTATTGGATTTAAACACCCTTAACTATTGATCATTGGCCGACATCACCGTGCCACGTAAGGAGAGATAGGACACGTCAGCAAAACTTAACGGCGTTAGTGATTTGGTTAACTTTTGGTGATACGGACACCAAAGTATTTAGTTGGGAGTGTTATTGGCCAAAGTGATACTTGGAGGTGACAACGGCTAATGACCAATAGTTTGAGGTGTTTAAATCCAATAACCCAAAAAAATATAGTTTATATGTAAGTATAATTCACTGGTTCAGCTTGTCTAACGGATAGGCACCGATTGAAGCTACTCTACCCAAACAAACCAATTATGTAGTCGGTCTTGGTATAATCGGTCTTTTTCTGTAGTGATAAAAAGATATTTATAGAACTAAAACTAGATTTATTGCCGAGCCACGTGATGCGGCGGCTAAGTCTCGGTGATTTCGTGACACATTACACAGACACTAGTGACATTAAGATTTTGACGTTTAGCACGTGTTACGACGTGAGAGTTTCTTGACGTGTGTCATGCATTGCGGCGATATAGTTTTTTGACATCATAACAAGCATTAACAACACTTTCAATTTCATCCCGTACGGCATGTTGTGACGGTTAGAGACATGGAGGTAAAAAATATATATATCTAAAGTTGGAGTAAAAAATATAAATATGTCAAAGAAAGAGGGTTATAATATAGCAAATACAAAATGTATATTGGTTTCCATCGCAACTATCATCTTTTGATTTTTACCGGTCCTAACTGTTGAATTGGCTGCCAACGGTCCTATATTTTATCAATTTGTCAACCAACGATTCGTCGTTAATTTTTTTTTTAATTCAAGACCGAGTTTTAAGTCTTTTGATTTGAAGAAGAAAACTAGTTTATTTATGTAAAAATTACCTTGAAACGAAGCTCCGAACGATGAAACAGTGCTTCAATCGGATGCAAAAATTTTATCGTTTGGAGCGCTGTTTCAAGATAAATTTTACATCAATCGACTCGTTTTCTCCTTCCGATCAAAAGACCTAAAACATTGGTCTTGAATTCGAAAAAACTAAACGGCGTTAAAAAAAATTAACGACTGACTGTTGGTTGCCAAAGTGATAAAAGTTGAGGTTGTTGACAGCCAAATCCATAGTTGGAACCGATAGAAACCAAAAGGTGATAGTTGGGACAAGTATAAATCACTATACCGATAGAAAAAGACAATTAAGTCAAAGTCGAAGATGAAAGTTGGAACATTTCAAAGTTAAATATAGGGTTAAATTTTAAAAATGAAAAAAATCAAAGGGTAAAAATTACAAACATATCAAAATTCATGGTCAAAATCATAAATAACTTACAAATTTTAGCGAATGAAAATTCTTTAGTTGTGTTAAAATTTGCGGTTTAAAAGACAGGTCTAACCGACCTATTGTTTTAAAGTTATATACGATTGTTAGCTATCTCTAAAGGAAATCCCACATGTATTGGAGAACAATAAAAAGTGTGTGAAAAATTCAATCTACAAAACTCAACCAAACAAATTAAACTAAATTCTTATTCAAACATTCCAAGTCAAATACAATCAAAACCCCTACAATAACTCAAAAGCCACAAAAAAGTAGTCAACAATAATCTTAAAAAAACCCTTCACCATTCTTTAACGAATCCCTAATTTTTAAAAGCAAGTATCTACACCCCTACGGTGGTGATTCTTGCCGGAAACCGCTACACCATTCTTTTTCAACCCATTTCTCCACCACCCCTTAGTTTTCATATTCTTTTGCCCAATATAGTAACAACCCCCCCCCCCCCCCCCCCCCAATACATACCCATGCACCTTGACCACTATATAAACACACACACCTCTTATGGTCAAGTTATCATCAATGAGTAGCATCAACATTATTAACTTATGGATGTTACCATTGATGTTCTTGGTGATCATGGTGGCTTTCACTGAGTCAAGAATCATGGTTCCACCCAAGTCGGGTTTTGTGTCCAAGAACGATGAACATAAGCCGGTTCCTATGTTGGGGTACTCAAAACTACCGCCATCTTCTCAACCCTTAAGAAATGATCAAGTTCATGACGCGTTTTATGATTTGGTGGCCAAGAACGTTGAAGCTTATAAGGCAGCTTTAACCGGTCCTAGCCAAAAGGGTAGAGGGCACAAGTGAAGGTGTAAATAGCTAGCTAGGTTGTATTAATTACTTATCGTGAACCGGTAATTGCTATGACCTTGTGCTTGTTTGGATCTAGAGATTTAAGTTCGTGTTAGTACGTGTTGATAAATAGGCCATGGTTATGTACAATTTAAAAAGCTACATGTTATTGTAGTGTACGATATATATACATATATTTGGCTTAAATGTATCATAAGTCGACTAACTCTAGGAATATTCCCAAGATTTTCTATGTATGGTCTTATAATTGAAATAATTGTATATTTTCTATGTCTATTGCTTCATATATGTTTTTAATATTCAAAATTAAATGACTATATATATGAACCGGACGAAATAAGAAGTGAATTCTGTATATGGGAAGTGAATATCGACCACTGAGCCATTAATATATAAGGCAAATCAACGGCTTGGATGAGATGATGGCGATTTTTAATTTATGCGAGCGTTAGCTATAACTTAGAGGACAAAAAAGAAAAAGCGACCGTTAGTTGATTTTTAAACAGTTTCATTATTTATTTAATTAAAGCACTTGTATATTAATTATATATCATTTATTAAAATATATATATATTAAAAATCAAGGTTTTTATATTTTTGCTCTTTAACTTGTTTATTTTTAGAAGCTCTTGTTATAAATGTTATATAGTTAATATGTTGTTAACCAATAACCATTCCCTTAAAATATGTTTTTAAGTATTAATCGCAGGGTTAAATCAAGGTTTAATTGATAAGGAATATTATATAGTCGACTATTTGTGCGAATTTTTTTTTTTGAACGGCAAACTACATCTACTATTACATTACACCACTCCTCACTAAATTACACCAAATTTCACCTTGCCAGGGATAGAACCCATGACCTCCCATCTAAAAGACAATGTCTTTACCAAGTAGGCTAGCCCCACTATTTGTGCGAATTGCTTATGTATTTGGAACAAGAGAAGAGAGAGGGAGGGGAACATTTTTTTGCTTGCAGACGTAGGATGTTATCATGTTAATTTTACATAATTGTTTTTGGAGTTAATTATACGGATGGCCCCTGTAAATTGACCTTATTTCTAGTATGGCCCCTAACTTTTCAAAATTACAAGGATGGCCCTTATTTTTCGTATTTTGTTGCGTCGTTGACCCTTAGAGTGGATGACCGTTAAAGTTCTCCGTTAAGTAAGTGTTAAAAGACTATTTTACCCTTAGTAAAAGACAAAACAATATATTTTTCTAATTGTTTTCATATTTGTATTATTAAATACTACTAATGTTTAAATATATTTAATATAATTAATATTTATAGTTAGACATCATCACCACTGGACATCCCACCACCAACGACTGTACACAACCACCGCCACCTCCACCGGTTTCTGACCAAATCACCACAATCAATACATTATCAAATCAAAATGGCTCCATAAATCAATGTTTTAATGCCTACCCACCAAATTACTCAACAACTCAATGTTATACAAGGTCTGCAAATATAGATCTTAATGCCAGCAAGGAGATAATTGTAATTGATCAACAAGTACAAAAGAAAAGGTGGAGTTTGAAGTTTACAGATGATGATATGAACCCTAACAATTTATGCATCTTACAAGTTCAATTTTAGTTATGATTGGGGCAAGTGGTTCTGATTTAGTTCTGAAAACCCTGGATCTAGCCGCTGATTTGATGGTGGTGTTATTGGAGATGGAGGTCGACGAAGGTGAAGATGGCGTCGACGGGAGGTGGATGCCGATAACGGTTATGGTGGTGTTTCCCAGACGAAGATGATGACAATGGAAGGATACTGAGATGGATGAAGATAATGGCGGCGGTGGTGGTGACGGCGGTGATGCCGCCGGAGAGAAAAAAAGGTTGAAGATGAAAGTGAATGAGGGAGGGGGAGGGATAGGGCTGGGTTTTTTTATTTATATAATCTTTTGTTTTTAGTATAGGGTTAATTTGGTCATTTCACACATATTTAACTGAAAAACTTAACGACAGTTAGTATCAAGGACCAACGACGTAACAAAATGCGAAAAAGTAAGGGCCATCCTTGTAATTTCTGAAAGTTAGGGGCTATACTTAAAATAAAGTCAAACTACAGGGGCCATCCGTGTAATTAACTCTTGTTTTTGTTTACAAATATTAATTTTTTGACTAAATCTATAATGAATGTTTAGTCTTATTACATAATTGTTTTTAAATATTAATTTTACTTGTATTTAAAAACAAGAAAATTAATGTGAAGAGCTGTGAATTGAATGTGAAGTATTTTCGTAAGAGAGTGACGAGGAAGTGACAAATAATGTATTATGACACTAGCGGATCGTGAAAAATTTAAAACAGGGTAATAGCCAAACATAAACAAATAAACCTAACTAACTTATATGTAAAATCGCCTTTTTAAAAGAATCATATGTAAAAATACCAGAATTATCAACTTTAGATTACCGTCTTCTACTCAGGGTCATGATCAGGTTACCCAGAGGGCCAGAGTCAAAGGTGAGCTCCCCAACGAGATACACGAGCCGGTGAGCTCAGCGCCCTAGATAAAAAGAGTTCAACCCATAGAAACTTTGACGAATTGTGCAACTCGTTTCCAAGCTCACGAGTTGGAAGATCTGATGAAGAAATTGGGTTAGTGGGTTCCAACCATCGGTTATTTATGTGGTGAAAACTGAAAAGTACAAAGAGCTAATTTTTTTGCTCCATCTCCTAAAAGCTCACAAGATTTTTTTATTTCTTATTTTGTTTTATTTTTAACAATGTGACGTGACAATATAAGCCCACTGGTTGAGGTTAAAGAGCTCGTAATGTACATCTTGGTTGTTCCTACTAAAGAGATTATATTTATTTTACTAAGTTATTTTCTTATATATGGTTTTTATATTTTTCCTTTTCAGTCGAATAGATGCCCAGTTATTGATTTTTCTATTTAAAAACAATTGTATTGTTTTCAAAGCAATAAACACATTCATCCCTCTGTATTACCAATTTCTATATGGTATCAGAGCGGGTTCCCAAACCGCTCGATAAACAAACCCTAAAACTAATTAACCATCCAATCGTGATCGACAACCATGATGGATGAACAATCATCCGGAAAGAAGGTCGAAGAAAGCCATGTTGGCACCAACTCTCCATGCCACATTCACGCTTCCGAATATTGTGATTTTGACTCAAACTCGAGCCCCATACCAGGTTTGAATTCAGAACAATATTGTGCTCTTTTACACTTTATTGCAGAGAAAGAAAACTTGTCAAAAGACAAGCTACTTCCAGAAGCCAACATGGTGGGTAACAATAGACAAGATAATGGTTGGATACTAGATTCTGGTTGTACCGAACACATTACGCATCGAGCCGACTGGATAGAAAACAAAGTGGTATCTACTCATGAACCTTCGGTCATGATACCGAATGGTGATTCTATACCCGTTATGGGTAAAGGAAATTCTCATTTACCCAATGGAACCACCATTAAAGGAGTTTTGCATGTTCCGAAATTTAGATGCAACCTTTTATCAGTAAGTCGTTTATCGAATGATCATCAATGCTCGGTGACTTTTTTCCCAGATTTTTGTTTCATGCAAGACTTGCGTTCGAGAGAATTAATTGGAATGGGTAAATGCATACGTGGTCTATATTGGATCGAGATGGTGGAAAATAAAAGAAAAGCTATGATGGCTTCGGTTGATGTTTGGCACAAAAGGCTTGGTCATGCTTCCAGTGATAAATTATCTTCTTTTGATTTTGTTAATAATGTCTCTTTTAAAACTGTGGACTGTGATTCGTGCGCAAAAGCCAAACACACTCGGTTACCTTTTCCAATAAGCTCTATTAAAAGCAAAGAGTGCTTTGAATTGTTGCATTGCGACATATGGGGAAGGTATAGAATTCCCTCACTTTCAGGGGCAAACTATTTTTTGACAATTGTGGACGACTATAGTCGATCTGTTTGGGTTTTTCTCTTAAAGCATAAATTTGAGGCAGGAGACCGCCTGATGTCTTTTCACAAATTGGTCAAGACACAATTTGGAAAAATGATTAAAAGAATCCGTTGTGACAATGGGGGAGAATTTACTTCAAGCCGCATGAATGATTTCTATGCCGAGCATGGCATGATCCTTGAGACTACTTGCCCTCACACGCCACAACAAAATGGCGTTGTGGAACGCAAGCACAGACATTTACTTGAGACTGCACGAGCTCTTAGGTTTGAAGCAAACTTGCCAAAAAGGTTTTGGGGCGAATGCGTCATGACGGCTGCCTATATAATCAATCGTCTCCCGTCGAAAACTATTGACAACAAAACCCCGTATGAGATTCTCTTTGAACAAAAACCTGAGTACGAACACATGAAAGTTTTTGGGTGTCTTGCTTACTTTCGGAACACTGACACAAAAGGAGACAAGTTCGAATGGAAAGGGAAACCCGGTGTGTTTTTAGGTTACCCACCAGGAACGAAAGGCTACAAAATATATGATATGGTTCGTAACAAAATGGTGGTGTCGAGAGACGTGAAATTTGTAGAAAGCAATTTTCCCTATAGGAATTTAAATCCTATCGATAAACAAGAAAATAAAAAACTATTTAGTTTCCCCCCATGGTATTATGAAGGAATTGATGACACCAGACAAGAAACACCGAACCAAACTGAGGGTCCCAACATAAAGGATATGCATACAGATGAGCTTAACCTACAAGATCTAGATAGCCTCATTCAGCTTGATGTTGAAAATGAGACAAAAGATAATGAGCCTACAATACCACATGATGGGTCTAATGATCATCCACAACAAATTGACCAAACTGAGAACTCTATAGAAGATGAAGTGGGCCATGTTAGGACACAATCAACTACACAACAAAGGGTCAGAGTGCAGCCAAAGCGGCTGAATGATTTCATTGTCAACCTTCCACCATCCATTGATCACACTTTAGCCGCTCCCAATCAACAATCCTCAACGGTGCATCCCATTTCCAACTTTATTTCTTACAAAAATTTCTCACCCTCACATAAATCCTTCTTGGCTGCCATTGAGTCAAACAATGTGCCAAAACATTTTTCACAGGCTGTAAAGGATGACAGGTGGAAAGAAGCAATGCAAAAGGAGATTAATGCTCTTGAAGAAAATGAAACATGGACTTTGGAAGAATTACCTAAGGGAAAACGAGCTGTTGATTCCAAGTGGATCTATAAAATTAAATACAAACCAAATGGAGAAGTGGAAAGATTCAAGGCAAGATTGGTTGCAAAAGGTTTCACTCAAATGGAGGGAGTTGACTACCATGAAACTTTTGCACCAGTTGCAAAACTAGTAACCGTGCGTACTTTACTTGCATTGGCTGTTAAAAAGGAGTGGATAATACATCAGTTGGATGTTGATAACGCATTCTTGCATGGGGATTTAGATGAAGAAGTGTACATGAAGATTCCTCAAGGTTTTTCCAAAGAAGAAGAAACAAAAGTATGCAAATTGAAGAAATCATTGTATGGTTTAAAGCAAGCCTCTCGTAATTGGTACCACAAATTCACTATTGCTTTAACCGATATTGGTTTCAAACAAGCCAAAGCTGACCACTCTTTATTCATTTTTAAAAATAATGATTCATACGTGACTGTGCTCATATACGTAGATGATGTAATCATAGCTGGAAACGACATCAACAAAATAAATCAAGTCAAGACTTTTCTCAACAGTAAATTTGGCATCAAAGATATTGGAGCACTCAAGTACTTTCTAGGTATTGAAGTTGTTAGAACAAAAGAAGGCCTTGTTTTAAGCCAAAGAAAATACACGCTTGATATTCTTGAAGATAGTGGTATGAAAGGATCAAGGCCTAGCAAGTTCCCCATGGAACAAAACCTTAAACTTGACAAAGATAGTGGAGGCCTTCGAGTCAATGCCAGTCAATATCGACGACTTGTAGGACGCCTACTATACTTACAAGCCACTCGACCCGACATTGTCTTTTCAGTCAACGTGCTGAGCCAATTTGTTTCGGATCCACGCGAAGCTCACCTTGAAGCCGCCAATCGTGTTCTACGGTATCTTAAAACCACAACGGGGCAAGGAATCTTGCTACCAAAAGACGGTGGTATGAATATGGTTGGTTACTGCGATTCAGATTGGTTGGGATGCCCATTCTCTAGAAAATCACGTACAGGTTATTTGTTATTATTTGGCGGAGCTCCGATATCTTGGAAATCTAAGAAACAATCAGTGGTATCAAGGTCGTCGGCTGAAGCAGAATACCGAGCCATGGCATCAACGGTTAGTGAAATCTTATGGATGAGGTGGTTATTAAAAGAACTTGACGTCGAACAACTGAATCCGACTCAACTATTTTGTGATAATCAAGCTGCACGACACATTGCCAACAATCCGGTATTTCATGAACGCACGAAGCATGTTGAAATGGATTGCTATTTTGTTCGTGAACGGGTTGAATCGAAGGAAATTTTGCCGATGAATATTGATACGAAGAACCAAATTGCAGATCTATTTACTAAAGCGTTGGATGGACGATCACTTCATATCTTACTGGACAAGTTGGGCGTTCGTGATCTTCACGCTCCAACTTGAGGGGGAGTAAAGAGATTATATTTATTTTACTAAGTTATTTTCTTATATATGGTTTTTATATTTTTCCTTTTCAGTCGAATAGATGCCCAGTTATTGATTTTTCTATTTAAAAACAATTGTATTGTTTTCAAAGCAATAAACACATTCATCCCTCTGTATTACCAATTTCTATACCTACTACCCTCGTAGTCTTGAGAGGTCATGTCACAAATGTTACTATATATGTTAGGGCCGAAATGAATGAAAATCAAGCCATGAGAAATGAGAATGGTTATCGAGGACATATGTAATTAATTAGTTGGCTAAAACTTGTGTCAGTCTTTACATATAATGACATACACACAATATTAGAGATTATACATATAATGAACAAATTGGGATAAATCAATGAGTATTAATACATCGTTAGATACAACATTAACAAGTCTAAAAACCACAGGGGAATACACCTTCATATGAATCATATTTACTAACGAGCTTCATCAAGCTTTAACTGGGAAAACACTTGGCTTTCACTCGGATAATTTGAGACCACGCTATCGTTTACTCGAGAATCATCATCATTAAATTTAGATGGCAAACGATCCATCACTGACATGCGCAAGTGCAACGACGTGTTCATGGTGCTATCGTCATGTGGCTCTATATCCACCACCATTTGTTGAAGCTTCAACGCGTATTCTAAGTCCCATAACACGTCAATCATACTTGGCCTCTCGTCTCCTGTGTTCTTCAAACATTTCTCAACCGTTTCCAAATATTTCCTTAACGAATTCGGGTTTATTTCGTCTACAAGATACGGGTCGATTATCTTCTCCACCATCCCATCCTTGATCTGCTTGATCGCCCAATCCGCCAAATTTGCTTCTTTTTGAGGAAGTGTGGTGTCAAGTGCCGGCCTCGCACATAACACTTCAAGCATAACAACTCCAAAAGAGTAAACATCTGATTTTTGAGTCAGTTTCATGCAACTTATGTATTCAGGATCCAAGTACCCAAAACTGCCTTTGATAGCCATCTCGCTTTCCTCCATATTATCTAACAAAGATATCCCAAAATCAGCCACCTTAGCGATATAATTTTCATTAAGCAAGATGTTTGTTGACTTAACATCACGATGAATTATCCCCGCGTCTGAACCCGTGTGAAGGTAATGCAATCCTCGAGTCGCACTAATGCAAATCTCGAGCCTCTTATTCCAAGACAACTTTTGATCATCTTTACTCGTGTTGTACAAATGGTCTTGAAGAGTACCCTTTTCCATATATTCATACACCAGTATCATCTCGGATTTCTCGTCACAATACCCTATTAAAGTAACCAGATGTTGGTGTCGTATTTTCGACAAGATCATAATCTCTGTCACGAACTCCGGTCGACCCTGCCCACGTCCTTTCTCTCCTCGCTTCACAGCCACTTTCCTTCCATCAGGAAAAGTTCCTCTATACACCTTCCCGAACCCGCCTTTCCCAATCACTAAACTCTCATCAAAACCATTCGTCGCTTGCAGTATATCCGCAAGCTGGAAACGAAGGTTCAGATGCAAATTAGGAATTGGTGACGGATTATTAACAGTAAAGTCGATACTTATGCTCGTGTATGAGCTCCGACCATACGACGTACCACGTTGTTAGACTCCGTTTTCGTCCCTCCCTCCGACTTCTTTTTCCTATACATAAACCCAATGAAGAAACCAATCAACAAAACAAAAACCACACCCCCAACAACACTTCCTAACACAATGTACCATTTCTTGATGCTCTTCCCATCACTTACAACATCATCAACGACACCCGAATTCGTCACTAACTCCATGATCTCAAGCCCATTCAAAAACGCAGGCTGACTCGCCGTTCCAATACTTACATTCACAAACGCCGTCTCAACCGAATCCACCACAAAATCAATATAAAACGGAATTTGCAACCCTTTCACCGTATCACCCGGTTTAACATCATTCTTAAAATAACTATAAATGAACAAACTAAAGGCGTCATTAGTATCATTCAAGCCAGAGCTATTAATGTCACAGAAATGAGCTCTAACAAGAAACATAGCATTTTTATTAACCTCAAAATCCCATGTTACATTCGTCGACGAATTCGCCAACTGTACTTTAGCTGTTTTGTAAACATCATCAGGAGCATCGTATTTGGTCGCGTGACCATCAACATAATTAACGTCTCCTTCTACGCTTTTTGCTACTTCACTATTGACAATGAAGGGATCATCTGGTACCCAAGTTCTTCTTAAATCGTCACGATTTACGTCAACCTTGGGTCCACCAACGTTAATTCTGTAAATTGGGTTGTAAGCATAAGATAATGCTACGTAATTAATATCACCAATACTTCCTACCGGTGAAATATGTGGCGAAGTGGCGTCCACGAACAGGTCATGCTGAGTTGCGATAGCTTCAATCGCGTTTACGAAAGCAGGAGACGAACGACTGAAGGGTGTGAATACAATCCTAAACATAGCTCTAACAGGACTAGGAATTATAAGTTCTTTGATTAACACATCACTCGAGTTTTGAACACTAAAGCTAGTTAGCATAGGGAAGCCAGAGACGGAAACGTTGAATACGGAGTTAGATAACTCGATTCCATTGTGAAAGAACGGTGAAAAATGAAGACGTACCATGACAAAAGTGTTGTTTACGTCTGCTTCAAGTTCATACCATGATTTTGTAGTGAAAACTCTTGCTGTTTGGTAGATGTCAGCCTTGTTTGATGCCGGGTTGTTGTTTACCGCCTTGTGGCCACCGGATACTCTAAAATTGGTGGGGTTATCGTCTCCAGTGAATGTTTCCCAGCTGAAATTGGTATCATTGTTTGATCCACAGTTGATGAAGTAAGATTTTGGTGACTGTGAGGAAATAAGTGAAACAGTTGAGAGGAAGATGATGATGATGATGAGGTTGAATAGAACCATTGAAGCAGGAGGTTAATTAATTTCTGGTTCGAGTAGAATAATAATAATTGGTTAAATGATTTGATCAAGAGGAGGAAGAAGACATATATTGTTTAAAAAGGGTGGTTGAAGAAGACTTGTGAAGACCAAAAATCAGTGGTTCTAAAGGGATTTAAGAATGAATAAGAAAAGTCAAGTTGCCAAAATTTTGTTTTTGTTAGTTTTGTTTTTATGAGGCATAAAACGTTGATACGCACATGTATGGGTCTGGTAATTTAGTGTCACTTTTATTGGTTTTAAACCTTTATGCACAAACTTTTCTAAACGTTTGTTGCACTTGCAAGTAGTAGTTAACAAAATATATATTAACATTATAAAAGCTTAATCGCGATAGAAACTTTGCCTCACTGTTTAAATTCATACGTAAAGTAGATTACTTTTGGAACCTTACCATATGATGTACTTTTTTTGATTTTTTTAGCATCAAGAGTTCTAAAAACATAATTTTTCTTCTACTTATTATTTATGACTGAATTTTATTAATCATGATAAGGAAATATGAAATGAGCTTATGAGTATGTTTGTCTCTATTTTATTTTATTTTAGAAGTTTTATAATTATACTTTTTAACATATAATTCATTGATGATGTTTGTGTACCATTCAAATTGATTCTCACGTGACCATATATGCTCGTATACAAATGGATCTTGTCGGGAAAAACATCTAAATAATTAATAATGGAATGCATAAGTTAATAATTTTCATCTACCTTCTCCCTCTCTCTTATAGTAACAAATAAAGTAAATTATTACTAAATGTTCTTTTTTTCATGAATGTCATCTCAGTGCCACTTAAATTTTTGTATTTGTCAATCAATAAAGCTATATATTGAATTTATTTTAATTATGTCTATGGAGCTCAATAATAGAAATAATCAACCATTTAATCAAATTAAATCTTTCAAAAGTTTTTAAATTTATATTTATACTAGGTTTAATACCCGTGTGTTACACACAGGTTAAATAATAATATTTATAAAGTAATTATAATTATTATGTTTAAAAATTTGTAAGTTTTTAAAATTTAAAAATTTTGCTCCATCAACTTATGCATGGTGTAAAATTGCATTTAATTTTTACCTCCAAAACTTCCTATTATAGAACAAAAAAAATTTCCCCCCAAAATTTTACCCCCTAAAACCTTGAAATATTATATAGATAACAATTTATTTAGCAGTAACTTTCCTTAAATTTTCTACCCTAATCTAGAAAAGTTTGATTAATTATTTTGATATGAAATTCTTGATAGTCATTCAAAAAACATATTTAATATAATATAGTAAATAACTAAATATGTGTATTTTTTGTTGTTGTTTCTAACGTCTGACTAGTTTTTTTTGAATGTAAATCCGCCGTTAAAAAAAGTGTCACTAATTTTGTGAATAAATTATGTTATGCAATCTAGATATAAATTTTTTCATTTGATGTGCCAGTTAACTATGCATGATGTTCCATTTTGTAGTTGTGTAAAGTTATAATTTATTACGTGAATATATATATTTTGTTACCATTCTGCTATCCGATTATATTTACAATTAATCATCTTATAAGGTAGATAATGCCATTTTGTAGTTGTGTAAAGTTACAATTTATTACGTGAATATATATATTTTGTTACCATTCTGCTATTCGATTATATTTACAATTAATCATCTTATAAGGTAGATAAAATGAACATTTGTCTCATGTATTAATTGTGTGAACGAGTATTAATATGAACAATTGTGTTAGTTGAACATTTGTCTCATCTTCCTACTCTAACAAAAGAGTATATTTTTTGACACATGTTAAAATATTAGACTACATATGACACTTAACATTTTATTATTTTATTGTTCATTCTTACCTAAATGAATAACTTAAAAGATAGAACAAAAGTATTTTATTTATGAAGAAATAATTAGAAATTTGTAAAATATTGTTATATGTTTTGTGTTTGACACATATAATAATAATATTTTATGTTACTCATTATAGTTATTATAGCTCTTGTAATACATAGATTCTAATCTTAGTTATAAATATGAATGAGTTGTTTTTTGTGTACACGTGTTTTGTTAATTTTAATGATTTGCGTCTTTATGGTTTTAAAACCGTAACCTGTCCCTTAATGTTTTATTTTTGTCTATGTTTGCACCCAAAGCTCTAACTTCTTTAAATTCCTCCGTTAACTTTTTGTAAAATGACAAAAATACCCTTGTTAATACCAAAAATTAAATATAAATAAAAAACCCCAAATCTCAAATCCTGTCTACTTCTGGCAGCACAACCTACCACCACCACCAACCTTGTCGCCATCGACATAACCACCACCCAATCCACCCACTCATTTTCGCTCAGACAACCCACTATGGTAACACTAGTTTCTGTTCAAACAACCACCACAACCACAAATCACCACCATCGATCTAACCAAATCATCTGTTATCATCAATATTGAGGTGTCATTGACGGATTTAAGGCTTCAATTTTAAGATTCCGGTGATCTACAATGGTTGTGGTGTCAGATTAGGGCTTCATTAATGATAGGATTTTGGTGATTTAAGGTGCAGCTAGTTGACAACTGTGGAGTGTATGCAGAGGAACTGTTTGTGGAAGAGATGTAGTGGTTAATTAATGTGTGTAGAAACTTCAGAGTTTTGTGTATTGATCTTGGTTTGAGCTTTGTTACAATTGGTTTGGGTTGTGATTTGGTATAGGAGTTTGATTTTATAGATGTTTCATATGGATCTGAGATGGTGTGTGAAATTGTTGAGTTTGATTATTTTTTTTTGTTGAATTTGATTATGAAGTTGTTAAAGCATGAGAAATATTGTTGGAGATGGTGGTGGTGGTGGTTGGAGGAAGTGGTGGTGTCGGTGGTCGAAGGAGATGGTGTGGGAGTAAGGTTGGGAATTTGAGTTAAATAATTATATTAGATATAATACAAATAAAAAACCCAAATTTAATACAGATTATGTGTGCGTGGGGTATTTATGTTTAACCTGTCATTTACTAAAAATAATGGACAAATTTAACGAAATTTGTATTTTGGGTGCAAAAAGAGACAAATGAAACAATAAGATACATGTGGTTCTAAAACCAAAGATATACAAATCGTTAAAATTAACAAAACACCCTAGCAAATATTCACTTTATAAATATATGCATATATATATATTATGGTCACGGAAATCTACTTTTGAAAAGCTACACATACTTTTTGAACCATAAAATCAACCTCATCCTGTTAATTAACATTGTGTCATTTTCTCCTTTTGTAACAATGACATGCCCACTCAAAATTTTCTTATAAATTTGATACCATAGACATAGAGATATATAAAATGCACTAGATTAGTACCCGTGTACTACACGGATTTTAGTTTTATAGGTTTTAAGTCAATTTACATATCAAATTTATTTTTAACATATCTCTTATTAAATCGATTTAGATATTTACAAATATATATTCATATAAAAAATCATATGTTACAATAAAGGATATGATTTATAATAGTTGGTAAATGTTTATTGGAACATATCGGGTTAGGAGATAAGTCATGATAATTGTTAATTTTTTATTTGAACATATCAAGTTATGAGATAATTAATGATAATTTTTAAAACTTTAATTTGAACATATCGGGTTAGGATAAATCATAATATGATAAGTTTTTTATTTGAACATATCAGGTTAGAAGATAATTCATGATACTTGGTACATATCGGGTTAAGATATAGATCATGATAATTGGTAAATTTTGTATTTGAACATATCGGGATAGGAGATAATTGATGATAATTTGTGAATTTTTAATTTAAACATATCGGGTTATTTCGAATATGGAGCATACCATGACCCGTCTAAAAATTCTCCATCAAATGAATTTAGAACATGACACCTAAGCAAAATCCTATGTAGAGTAGTTAAAATAGTGACATGTGGATGTGTTACTCAATTATTAGAATAGGTAGATATTAATTACGAGGATAGCTCATGAACAAACCCATTTATCTATAAAAACAGGCCAAATTCTGCTTAATAATATTTTAGATCAAGGGCTATTATAATTTATTATACCACCTAATTAATAGAGAGAAAAGAGTAAATTAAATTTTTAGACCTTTATAATAGGTTATATTTTGGTTTTTTGCCTTGCTTTAACTTTTTGCGCTGAATGACCTTTGATAAAATTAAAAGTCGTTTTTTGATTGTTTTAGGGCGTTTTGGTCATTTTATCCCTAAAGAAAGACGAAAGCAACACTATTATTATTATTATTATTAGTATTAGTATTATACTATTATATTATTATTATTATTATTATTATTATTATTATTATTATTATTATTATTATTATTATTATTTAATTTATAAGAAATCCCCCCCCTCCAAACCCCTTCTTCGTCATCTGTGTACCATTATCAAGCACCATCAATCTACATTGTTTTCCTTTTCACCTTCCACTACAGTTCTCCCATCAACAAAAGGTAAATCGTTCAATTGCATCGTTCCAACAAGGAAACAAATCACAATTTTCCATCGTTAGTTCAAATTTCACGCAATCGATCATACCAACAAAATCCGAATCTAGAATTCATCAATTTGTCGCTCTTTTGTGAACCGATTATGGCAGAAAGATTCGAACCTAGTGTGTGTGAAACTTAGGGCTCGAAATCATCCGCCGCCGCAGCAATCGGTTCATCCTTACCATGGGCGTACCCACTATAGTGGGGTGGGGGGCGCCCGCTCCCCCGGCCCACGGATTTTTTTTGTTTTGTTTTTATATGTTCAATTTTCGATCGACCCCCGTAAAATTTAAGTCTCGACCCCCTGTTCAGTCTTAAAAACTCAGTTTGATGTCCAGTCCACAGCCCATATAAGACACATAATATTTAATCTTGTATTTGGTTAAATTATGATAAATAGTTTTCAAACTACACTATATTAATAAATAATTTTCTTAACTACACCATTTTAGTAAAAAAGTCCTTCAATGGTCGGTACTGGTACTAATCGCTTTTGGTCCTAAATCTTTGGGGTTGTTTATCCCAATAAACATGGGTTACATTTGTTTATTTTATCTGTACATTAATTGTTACATTAATAGTAACTTCTTCCTACACGCGGATGTTAATATTTTCATATTGGCAACAACAACTCGATTCCTTAAGTAATTATACTTATCATAAGTAAAAATTTCTGCATAATCTTCTAAATACATACACTTAACATGCGTGACCAAATGATTTAAGTCTATACTTATGTATTTAGATGCACATAGGATATATTAAAATGAGTGATCAAATCCACGCAAGTATTTTAGAGGTTATATGCTATATAAAAGAACATACTTTCCAAATTTGTAACATTAACAAATTATGATTCTATTTTGATACACACAGTTACATGCATTACGCATTTACGCGATGTTTAAGGTTTAGTACATTTTAAAACATTTTCTGAACATTAATAGTTTTCTTCTATATCAACTTGTAATTTGTTTGTTATCATCTGATTTTTTAATTTACAGTAAACAAAATGAGCAGAAATGTTCTTTAAGCGTAAAAACTTAAAGACATCATGTATAGATGATGTGAAAAAACCATAATTAACGTCGTGACATTAATTTGCTCAAATTTGACAAATCATTTGCTGTCAATGTTCCTGAGTTATCGACATCCAGGGTCTTGAATCCTTCCATCACATTCATGATAAGTTGTTCGTTCACCAACCCCATCTCTTTTAGCTTAAACACCACGTATTCCGCAGGACTGCACAAGAATTCATAATATATATGTATACGTTATTTATGTTCTGAAGCGAACCTAGTATTAATGCAAGTCAAATTAAATTTTAATAATTCAAACTATGACAGTTGTGATCAATATGATCTAGACAAATGGTTTATCTCAAATCATAGTTTAAGATATCAAAATGCAATTTATCTTAGGGTAAGGGTAACACGTCTTTCACTACCCTTGATTTACCCTCCATTTAAAAATGTTAAAGACAATTCTTCAATTAGAAAAATGATAAAATTAATATTTAAAAACATTAAAAAATAAAAAAATACATATAATATATTAATTAACTACTCGTACGTAAGAGAGATTTAAATTTGGTAGAGTTGTAATGTATTCTATATAAGATCATATCAAAGTCTAAAAGACAAGTAGAAATTGCTTATGAGACCAAAAACATTTAGTTAAAAATAGTTTTTATTAAACATGTATTTTTTTTAAATTAACGACCATTATTTATTAAAAAAATTTAAAAATGACCTTAAGGTAAATGTAATAAAAAATAAAAATTATTTTTACAAGACGTGAATGGTTAATCCCCACCAAACCTCCAATTAAATGATCTCCATAAGCGGGTTTGTAAGCCCGAAAACTACACTCAGGCAGTGTCGGGGTGGTGTACATGATGTTCCACCCGCGCTTACTACCCGTGAGTGCGTGATCTGAGTGATGTCGGTATAATGTAGTCAATATTAACTAAAGCTAATAAAGATATTTAATCTCACCTTACAACGTTATCATTATCAAGATCAGCAATCTCAATATCTTGAACTGTCAATTTCCTGTGAACTACCCAATCCACAAGCTGTCTTTGTCTACTCTCGGTAAATAGTTCTACCAAGTACACAAAAAATTGCGCTAACGAGATTGTGCTCGTTAAGATCCACAAAACAGCAAATATTCGTCCCCCCGTCGTTGTAAAACTCTTGTCCCCAAAACCAAGTGTAGTTATGGTGCAACAGACACAATAATAAGCATCAACGAAGTTCATATCTTCAACTACAATCAACACGACGATTCCAGCAATTACATGTAACACAATAACTGCAAGAACAATAAGAAACTTCAACTTAAGTTTATCCGATTCTTCAGCAGCGTCAGTGAGCATTTGATCAGGGTCAAATGCCTCATGCACTTGTATGGCTTTTACAAACATTGTCACCTCCTTTTCAACTATATAGTCTGCTGCTTTACTAAGGGCAAAACCACCCAAAAACATGCCCATAAACACGAAAACACAAGCCAAAAGTTTTGCAAACTTTGTGTCTGGGACTAAATCTCCATATCCTACGGTTGTCATCGTCACAACACAGAAATACATTGAATCTAGGATTCCATTTGTTTTCTTACCGGTGATTTGATCCTGAACAAGAAAAAAACAAACGGTGCCTAAAGCTAGATACGCGCCCAAAAGAAACGCGACTTTATTCAAACTAAGATTGACACCTGGGATTGATGGTGGGGCGTGATCATGTCCTTCTTCTTGTTGTATCTGCCGATGCTTACCTTTACGTTTATGCTTGTGTTTTTTCTTTTTTATGAGTTTCGTGTCGTCCACACCATCTTCGGCCATTGGTCTATATATGCAGCATGTATATCACATGATCAATCAAGAAACACTTTTTTTGTAACATATGCAAGATATATGGTCATATATGCAGAATGATTGAATTGAAGAAAATATTTTCAATGTTGAAAAAGTGTTTGATTCACTATCTCTTCATGAGGATTGAAATGATCCATGAATATAGGTTGATAATTCCAGTCAGATTTTTAAAATTTTTGGTGGTGGTTTGAAAAAATAAATTAGTTATCATATCATATGGCCACTTTTGTTGAGGTTTATTTTTAGATTTATTTCAATGGCAACCCCTTTTTTGCGCACTAGTGGATTGTGTGTCCAATTAATATGCATATATAAATTGTTTTTCTTGACTCTAGTTTCAAACTCATTTCACATGTTGACTCATGCTTTTGAAGTGCAACAAAATGCATGTTACATGTAACATCCATAAGAATTTCATACCTCAAATATAAACCGACACGTTCGTAATTAAAGATGAGTATTTTGTATTTATATATCAAATATTGTCAAATAAATAAATATGGATTAAATGACAATTAAAATAGATAAAATGTTTTGACAAATTTTAACTATTTTATTTTAGAGTCTAAAAATAAAATGATGTTAATACATTTTCAATAAAATACATGTCAACACGTAAATGTAATCAAGCTCATCCCGATGGTATATAATAAAACGACATAATTGAAAGCTATAAAATGAACATATTTGGCTCAAAAGGATAAGTATGATAATTATATGTGTACATGCATTTATAAAGGTTGGGCAACGTGGATGAATGTAATTTAACTTGATAAAATGTGGCATCTCATCAAGATATACACGTGAGTTTGTCTTGGATTTTAGGAAAACATAATATAATAGGTTTTCTTTCTTTACAAGGAAACTTAATTTGATCAAATGAAACTAAACCGACGTATGTGGCCTATTTAAGTGTTACATATGTATTGAAGTTACATTCAATCATAAATAAGCATCACCTTTAAATTCTATCTCTCAGTTACGATCATAAGGCCCAAGTTCCTCCATGTACATAAATGTTAGGCAACTGACATATGATTTGAGGAAGTCATGTTTGATAAATCAAAAGAGCTAGTTAAGGTGTTATCTAAGAAGTCCGTATGAAATCTTAAAGATACTATATAGAGACTCTACTTGACTAAAAGGTGAATATCTTTTTTTTACAAGTGAATACATTTGTGTTTTTACAAAGTTTTTATTAAAGCTTTTGTTTTGAAAACCAGCATGAACTGTAGTTAATTTATTAATGCATGCTGGTAAAGTACAAGACAAGCATCAGGCTAAGATTGTACGTATGATCTGATCAGAAACGATACACATGTGGAGGGTAGTATTCGAAAGGGGATACTATGCCAAAGCATGGCTAATAATAATTTGGTGCCCAAAGGATTACGACTCCCTAGGCATTGAAGGTTCCACGGGCAACCTGATAACAAATTATTATTAGTGTACAGCGAAAGATCTGAATGTGTATTTTATCCTATGATTAAGTATGGTTAATCTAAATTAATGCATTTCATGCTTATAAATGATTTGGGTCCTGCAAATGATATTCACCAGCATTTTTGCTGATGTTTTATTTTCAAAACATTTTTACAGGAAAAGAATGAATTATGAATGAATGATCTCGCTAAGAGTCATGTTAACGGATTGAAATTCTGTACATGTACTTGTTAGCTATAATTTGACTACGCAAGATAAGACCAAATGATGGACACATCTAAGGGAATCTTGTGGCTATTACCTGAGATAAAAATGAATGGATTTTGTAATATATATTGCAACATATATTTTTAATGAAATGGGTATTGAAACCCTATGTTTATTAAACAATGTTTTTATTTAAATATTGTTTGATTATAAAAGAAAATAAATGAAATTTTGATAAACTCTTCCGCTGCAACGAAACTCTGAGATTTTATGAATAAGATAACCAAGCAAGGTACCATCCGGTCGCACGCTCGGGGTGTCCTGAAACCGGGGTGTGACATTACAGTGGTCTGGTTTTTCTGTTTGAATCGGGGTGCTGACACGTGCTTTTATTTTTCGTGATCTACATATATATAAGAGCCTGTTACAAGTAAAAATGTAAACTTATATAAATAACCAGTTTGAACATATATAACTAAACTATACTGACGAGAGTGTGAAAATGTGAAACACATTTATGCTTGGGCTTGGTTTTAGGTTTGCAAAGCCCAGATAACTTAGTCTTGAGCTTGATTTGTATGCGTTCAGTTGCTCAGAGTCACAGCTCATATGTTAAATTTCGGTTGGTTAACATAATATTCTTATAAAATTGTTCACTTTCAAGAAATTAATTAAGTACAAATAAGCTTCAAAATATAACCAATGTTTTGAAAACCGGACCGGACACTGAACCGTTATTTTAATTTTAATAGTCGGACCGCGGTTGGACCAGGGCAGGATAATTGTATATTTATCTAAGCAATACCAAAAGATTTCCAATTTAGACACAACATAAGTTCAATAATATATTAAGTTATACCATATAAGTAATAATCCAAACAAGTTCTAACGCCAAGAATCATCAAAAAATCATAATTTAAACAAGTTTTAACGCCAAAATAAAACGAGTTCATCATTTTCATCACTTAAAAAATCAACATATTGACTTTCATTACAAAAAAAAAACAAATATAAATAGATGTAAACATAAAATCCATGAAAATCAAAACATAAAAATATATATGACTGACCCGATTCAATAGCGGACCGACCGGACCGGTTCGTACGGTTCGAAGCAGTTCAGAAACATCAATCAAACCGTGTCTGATTAAACCGGAATTATTAAAAAAAAACGGTCCGACCGTGGTCCGACCGGTTTAACAACACTGAATATAACTATTAAACAATGCGTTTGGTTCATTTAACAACCTGTCACATTTTTAATAGAATTAATTGCTAGTACTATGAACCAAACATAGACTAAAATTAGTGTTGACCGGAAAGAAAAACAAATTACACCATGACACATTGAGGATGACACTAATAGTTAAAGCTTGGGTTGTTGAAGAGTCAAGCTTGAGCCTACTATACTATACTAGGATACTCAAATTAAGGAGCCACTAAAGGTTGCAGACGAACTCACCGAGCTTGTTGTCATGAAGTTATCTTAAGTGTCGCATGACATTAATGTGGACCGAGTGGTATTTTTGGTTTATACTCTTTATCAACGATAACACTTGAACATACATGTAGTGCCTCGTGAAATTTCCTATATATAAGTAAAAGTGTATATTTTGTTATTGTGTATCTATATATGCACTAACAACCAAGTTTTTCATCAAATTTGATCTGAATTCAACACGAATTATTTTGTATTTTCCAAAAACAACACTATATAAGTGTTAGTTAATAGTTAGTACAAAATAAATGTAATTGCAAACATATATATTAAAATAAAATATCGCAAAATTAAAAGGATCGAGTTTCTTTAGAATGTAAACTATGTTTGCCCTTTTACATGTACTTTGACAGGTTTTCAACTGTAGTTTGCAGAATGTGGTGGCTAGACATGTGCCTTTAATTTCTTGAGGTTCTACTCTAGACAATGAGGTTAATTGGAAGAAAATTAATTAATTCATGCACACGATTAATATCCCTTGTTAAATGTTACATTGACATTATGTTTTTCAAACCTTACTAGCTAACATAAGGTATTTATTTTTTTAAAAATGCCACGGTACAACTGGTATATATGAGGTTTTTTTAAGAGCAACGACTTTTTTTTTTACTAGGACATCACACTCCCCAAATAGGGAGCTTTGTTACCTTACTATGGGCCAGACTATGTTGTCTCAACGGGGTCTATGTTGGTTTAGATTTGGATTGGGCGTTTTCTAGGGAAACAATACTGGTTGGTCGCCACTTGACAGTCGTTGTGTCACCACAAGGGCATACCTCTCTGGTGTAACACATGTTTAGACGAAACCTTGGGTGGACTCTGAATTTGACAACCTCATACAAGGCTTACATCAAATACTTCATTTCCTAAATCGATCAAAATTGACACAAGTGAAGATTGAACATGCATATGTTTTATTAAAAGGTTGTTCGAGGTCGTCACCCATGCGTGTTTCTTCGCCCGTATTGTAAATTTTTATCATGGTATCATAAAACTTCTTATATGTAATGAGTCCGCCCCAGCAAAAAAGAAATTACAGTTGTTGAGTTTCCTCATATATGAAATAAAAATTACATGTATTTTATTTATTGTCTCTAACTAAAATATTATAAATTTACTACGTGAGCTAGAGGTGCATAAATCGGTTATTTTGAAGAACTGGTTCCGGTTCTTGTTGGCGGTAAAAGAAGTGGTTTTTATAAGAACCAGTTTTTGGTGAAAAAACTAGAACCTGCTAACCGGTTCTAGTTCCTCTAGAACCGTTTCCGGTTCCTAGAGAACCGGTTCAGGTTCCTAAAAAAAACGGTTTTTTTTATGAGATAGGTCCGAACGTTAGGCTGCTGCAAATCTTCACTCTCCATTGGGTTTTCTTTTAGAGTATATGATCATAAATTTGTTATATATAGCTTTTAAAACATTAAATAAGTAGCAACACTAAAACATACCCGTTTTTTCAGGAACCTGTTCCGGTTCTTTTAGAACCTATAATTTGAAAAAAATAGTAGAACATATTCAAAACCTGCGGTTCGGTTCGGTTCCGGTTCGGTTCTTGAAGAACCTGTTTTCGATTATTTGATTGGTTCCGGTTCCCTTTTTTTGCATCTCTAACGTGAGCTACTTGTATTATATTAACTATTAATAACTAGATTATACCCCGTGTGTTACACGGGTTAAATAACTAAAACATGTAACGATCATCAAGCATAGTAAACAAAGAGTCATATCAAGAATAAACATTACATTATAAATCATTAGCACTCTAAGTATGTTCTCTAACGCCCGCAAAGAAAAAAAACCACATAAGAAAAGTTAAAAGGCAAAATATTCCCATCAAATCTTGTAAATGGATGACAACTTGTACTACTAAAAACCTTAGGCTTTGATATAGAGCTAAAAGATCACCTAATTACCTATAAAAAACAATGAGTTTAAATAGTATTTAATACACATTTTGACGTTCTTACTCAAATACCAATAATCAAGAAACATGTTACATGTATATTTGTTAGTTTTAACATTTATTCCATTGACAAAAGTTATATTCCGTTCTCAACCAAAGTTAGCTCAATAAAAGTTAGCTAAGCTAATAAATATGTTAATGAATACTCTATTATTAAATTTATGTGATCAACTTGATGAAAATCCTTATTCAAATAAGTTGTTAAAATTTATGACATATTCTTGCACCGAAATATATCGATATATATCTTGGTAAATGATAAGTTTACTAAAAATATGTTAATAATTTTTGTAACTGATTTGAAAATATATTAGTTTGATAGGTTGCATGTTTTGCAATAAAATGGGGACTAAATATGTAATATAATTTTGAGCGGGAAAATGATGCTTACAATGGCTCCATTGCATGCCATGTGGCATCAAAAACCCTCTTTTATAGTTTTATTAGAAGGTATAGATTATGAGTTTTGCTTATAAAACATTTTGGCCCAAAGCCCAAAGCCCAAAGTCCAAACTTTAAAAGTCTATTGAACCAAATGAAAAACCCATGCTTGCCCCTAATTAGGGGTGTGCATGGGTCGGTTTGGGTCGGTTTTTGACTTAATCCGAACCCAAACCCAAAAAGTCGGTTTTTGTAATTTTAAAACCCATGGGTTTTGGGTTTTTCGGTTTTGGGTTTTGGGTTTGCGGACTGGGTTTGGGTTTGGGTTCGGTTTTTTCGGTTTTTTCAACTTGGCTTTAAATTTATTGTTTTTTAGTACTAAATACAAGTTATAAACATAACTCTTAATGATTCAAGAAAACATGTTATAATACTAAAGTTTAAATTTATGTTTCCATAAGTTTAAACATTAAAAATCAACCACATTTTAGAAGAAAATTTACTCAGGAAACAATAACCATAAACAAAATTTTGAATGTCATTTTGCTTCGACAAAAACCACCAATAAATCATAGATAAAATGTAATATGATCATATAATAATGTATTACAATATAGGCTTTTACATAACAAAGGTTATGGGTCTTACATATATGAAATTTAGCATATACATAAACATTATTGGGTCGGTTCGGTTTTTACGGATCGGTTTTTTAACAAAACCCAAACCCAACCCACAAGTTCGGTTTTTTTATAAATTAAACCCAAAACTCACGGTTTCTATTTGGGTTCGGTTTTTGGGTTTTCGGTTTTTTCGGTTCCAGATCGGTTTTTTCGGTTTCATGCTCACCCCTACCCCTAATGTGGCGTCGAATTCAAACAAAAGGCAAAATTGCATATAGCGATTTTGAACATAAGCATAACCAGACCACAGTTTGCGAATTACGAACTCAGACTTAAGCAAACCACGATTTAGAGTTTTTATTGTTTGGCCCGACCCTAACTAAATCCCTGACCAGCCCATATAACCCGAAACATAGCAATAGGAAAACAAATTATGGGTCTCGTGATTTTCCACCTCTACATTATAAAAATTCAAGATCCGCCACCGCCAATGGAGAACCAAGCCATCATACCACTAATTTCACTACTATAAAGTCGTTTTTTTTTGCTACAAACACTTTGACACAAGTTTGCCCCAACACAATATTTGCTAGTTTGTCACAACTTCTCAATAAAACCTAACAAGCCTAATATTAATTTCATACAAATTTTTGACAAAGTAGCTACAAAATCAAATAATGTCACAAAATCCAATATTTATTCTTTTTGTCACAAACACGCAACATTGTTTTTTGTCATGTAGCTACATTGTTAGAAATTTTTGTGTGGTATTAGTCTTGTTAACTTTTATTTAAAAGTCGTGACAAATATTGTATTGTGACAAACTTGTGACAATCATTACTAAATTTTCATTCTAATAAGTTTTCTAAGTTAGTCCTCATACTTTGACAATTTTAAACTATTGACTATCTAACAATACAATAACTAAACTAAACTATGATCCATGACTGTGAGGATTAATACTCAAATGTTTAAGCATATATGTCATTTCTTGTATATGACATAAAATAACAAGAAAATAATCACTTATTCTTTTAACAATGGCCATACCTCATTTAATAAGGTTTGAGCATACAAAATAACTCACGAGCTGAGTGAGCTCAAGTTTTATGTGCGGACTATAAAACGAGTCAAGTTTGAGCATCATCAAACTCGTACCCATCTCATTTACAGCTAGTTATGCCACCCGTAGGTGTTATTGCCCTTTTGTCCTCCTATCATGGCCAAAGCACCCCAACACCACCCTCTCTACCCGTTTTTATGGGCGTTATAGCTCTTCTTACAGTTAGTATCATACGTGATCACACATATTTGTGTTTTTTTTTAATTTTTTGCTAGCATATCATATTTACACACCTCATCAACTATAATAATTACAAACTTGATCACTCACACACCCACTACCACTATTTTTCACTATCATTCACCACTTACTAATTTGTCATCTCACATGAATATTTTTCCGTATCACACTCTCTGTCAATTACTATCACTAGTCTCATGATCTTTGTTTCAGCAATCTTTAGATGTCAGAAATGTCTTGAATTATATATATCTTGCTTCGTTAACTTGTACATCATGCAGAGAAATGTGTATATAGAAACTGAAAAACCATATACATATATAATCAGGTCCGGCCCGTTATAGTAAAAAAATAAGCTTTTGCTTTAGGCCTCACTTTTTCATAGGCCCCAAAATTTTAAAGTTTTAATATTCTGTTGCGAATTCAAATTGACGATTACAATATAAAATCATCCCAGGTCGTTTGCAATCAAAAATCATCTCGCGTAAAAGAGAAAAGTTTTTAATGATAAGCCTTCAAATGTTTTTTCGCTTTAGGCCTCAAAAAACTTTAAACCGACCCTGTATATATTGTTGTCTTTATGTTGATGAAATGAAATGAAAGAAATGTGTTACAGAGAAAAGCATATATCATTGGCAAGAGGATTGTGTAGAGGATATGCATGTGTACACATTGACAGCATTATTGCAAACAAAACAAAACAAAACAAACCTTAATCAACAACACTTGACTGCAATTTCCAGCAGATAACAACAAGACACCTTATCCTTTACGGTAGAATCAGTCAGTGATCATATAAACATACATACATGCATAGTTTTCGATCCAATAAAAGACGCTAGCAGCTGTCTGTAACAACATACAACGAATAATTAAAGATGCATGTTTTTCCAGTCACGCCATATTCTTACAACCTATTGTGCTAGCTATAGCCAATAGCTAGCTAGCTATGTGTTTTTTTTTCTTGGCAAATGTGCATCAAGCAGCTACTGCCCACGTACCACCATTAATGCATCAAGTACAAGAACCAAGATACAACCATGTCAAACCAATAATTGGGTGTATTTAATTTTCGTATTCAAAATGAATATACGTATTAGTTACAGCATCCACAATGCATGCATGCATGCTCCAAGGACGCCGAGGATATTACATATATGTATGATACGACAATATATTGTTGTGGTAAAATGCATGTATAGATCATAATTATTGTACTCTCGATCACGCCATTGTGGGCATAGCCTCGTACGTGGTACCCTCAAATATGGATGGTGTTTAGGTAGTACTGTTACGTGTAGAGTTTGAGTCTCTTGAGGTACGTCTTGGTTTTACTTTGTTGTTAAAAATACGTATAGTACTCACTCACTAGCTTAAATTAAGTGAAAAAATGGACTCAATCACTTAAGTTCTTCTTAATAGTAAATTTAATATTTAGGTTAAATATATGTATAGATAATTGAAAGAGAGTATATATTATTAGTCACTAATTAAATCTAGTATATATATATATATATATTATATAAAGTATCAATATTTATTAAGAAAATTTAGGTAGGCAACTTTTTGCAGGTAAATCACACTATGTTAATTACAATGACACATATATTAGAGGCACTAGATGGTGATTTTTATTTGTTTATCATGTTGGAAACAATTAGTGTTTTTTTTTTATTTCTTGTATATAAAAGGTTGGTAGTTATACTATTATTCTTTAAATCGAAAAATATTCATTAGAAAGGTTATTTCAGTAGTGTAAATGAGGGGTTGTACGTGGGATGCTAAGATTTTCATTTTTTTCATGACATTTTTAGAGTACCAAGTAGTTTGAAGTTTTACATTTTAAATAATTATTTTATACAAAATGGTCAAGATCAACATTTTCTAATTAGCATATTGAACAAATAATTTATCGCTACTTAATCTGTTTGACTCGTCTATTTTGTCATACTTTGATCATCCTTTTTGATCAAATCTTTAGACACATGACATGGTTCATTCAGATCAGTTTTAGTCTTCACTGATAAATTAAAATGCTAGATTCATGACTATATAGAAGTTTGTTTTTTTATATTTAGTATTTAAATTAGTGGTGATGAGGACAAAGTTTTGTCTCAATGGTCTTGCAACATCTATTTACATGGACAATACTTATGGATTTGTTGGTCAACACGCATTCTTTTCTTTACCATCCTAATTTTGAAGTTTGGGTAATTCTATACAATTCTAATTAATTATAAAGGTTGGTTATCTGACCTTTAAAATTACTAATTTACACTGATCTTAATTTTATATTTTAGTTATTCATCTTAGTTAATTTTACACTTTTGACCTCCAACTTAACTTTGACATATTTACGATCTTGACTCTTATCTTACATTAATTGTCA
The DNA here is from genome assembly GCA_030867185.1 of Tagetes erecta. Taxonomy (NCBI): domain Eukaryota; kingdom Viridiplantae; phylum Streptophyta; class Magnoliopsida; order Asterales; family Asteraceae; genus Tagetes; species Tagetes erecta. The sequence goes on from CM061487.1 coordinate 96,939,833, forward strand.
TATTTACGACTTTAATTTTTCGATTTTGACTTAGTATAATTTTAACATATATGTCCGTTTTTTAATATGTGACGTATTTACGTCCTTACACCCTAGCGTAAAAGACATAAAACTTTTTTAATCAACCCATGTAACAAAATCACATATGCAAGACCCAGCCGTCACATCGTACGACCCGTTATATCTAGTTGTTTGTGTAATTAAGAATTTAAATAATTAAATATCATATATTCGTCAAATTACATCAAATATATATACATGCACTTTACATACCGAGTTTAATTTTAAATCTTGTTATCGTTATAATAAGCAAAGAAGTAAAGAATACCGACATCGAATGTCATATAGATGTCTAATTGGTCACTTTTTTGTTTGGATTGAATTGTTGTTACTTGTTAACGTGTCTCACTTTTGGTAGACTGTATGTATATTGTGATATATTCACTTGCTTTTGTACGTCATTAATAAGGTCAAGTTCATGCACCCAACCCTATCCAATATATATACTATATATAATATTGATCAATAGACCAGCATGCATTGATCACTTGTACTTATTCTAGTCCCACTCTCATTTAACACAATGGTTTAAACTTATGTGATATCGAAGATAGTTAGACACAATACGTTCACACGATACATATATATATATATGTCCTGCCTTTTTATAAACGACCGATTTTATTAAAAAAAAAAAAAGAAAACGAGCACGAAGAGTAAAATTAAATTACAACATTATAAAGTTAAAATCAAATCATTATGCCATTAAATGCCTTTGATTTTAACGCTATATAAAGGGAAATACTATTTACACGCGAAAAAAACAAAAAACCGTCTTATACGCCGCGTATAGGGCCATACGCAACATATACGGTACGATAACAGGTATGTCAGTACGATGTTCAGACTCAATACGCCGCGTATAACACTATATGCGGCGTATTGAGTACTTTAAATAATATGTCGCGTATAGCACTATATGCCGCGTATTGAATTTATTTTTTTGACATCGAAACGAATAAAGCCCGGTTACCAGTGTAAATAGCCTATGGCTTAAAAGTATACTTTTTAATAAATGTTTGAAATTTGAAATTGTTTGATAATTTTTGTTTTGAACGGCGAAATTGTTTGATAAATGGTTTCATCTCTCTTTTTTAGTAAAAATCCTTATGTTTTGTTGTAACATGTGCTTTTCGTTTTCTTTTGCAGTCTAGAGGTTCAATTAGGGATGACACAAGAGTGCATGATATCATCGTCAATCAGCTTCTTACAAAGGTTGGATCATTTTTCCAAATCCTTAATCTATAGTTATACTTTTTAATAAATGTTTGAAAAAAAATTTTAATAAATTGTTTACACCTGATAGCCCGGCTGCATTCGTTTCAATGTAAAAAAATATTAATTCAATACGCGGCATATAGTGCTATACGCGGCATATTAAAGTACTCGATACGCCGCATATAGTGCTATACGCGGCATATTGAGTCTGAACATCGTACCGATATACCTGTCATCGTACCGTATACGTCGCGTATATCCCTATACACGGTGTATAAGATGGTTTTTTATCAAAAATACGCGGTGCAAATAGCCTGGGCATATATAAATTACACATCAAAAAGTTTCTTCTTATTCCTCGACCCAGGTTGATGCTCGATATGACCTGTCTATACATCGTACGTTTGGTACGTACTTGTCAAAAGGAATTGTTACACGCTACATGATGCATGTTGAGCTTGTCAAAATACCAACAACCCTATTAAAATAGGGACAAAGACTAATGTAAAGTCAAATTAGAAATATTACAAAATCTTTAGTGCCGTTTCAAACTTTCCATGTGGTTAATTTAGAGTCGTAGATGATGATATATTAGGGATAATGGGTTCACGAGATGGATATAACTTGTACCTAAAAGTTAGGCTTTCACTAACAAAATCTATATAATATACTAGTTTAGTGCCCGCGCTACGCTCGGGAACACAACATTCAAGTGATGTTTTTAAGGATATTCATGAACGTTCCAATAAGTTTTGAAACAAAACCGTGGTAAACCGGAACACGAAATATATTTTTAAAAATTAAATTTTTAGTATAGCAATATTATACTCAAATTAAAGAGAATAAAATGCTCAGTTTTATGATGTAGTTTGTTTTTAAAAAAAAATCCATATAAAAATGTTATGTATATTTATAAAACACTGAGGTCTTTAATTGTATATTATTATTAATTTTATCCATAAGTTTCATTTTCACACCCTATCAATTATAAACCGACTCATGTACACCCCTTGTAGTAGAGGGTTAAAAGTATAAATCTTTTAAATTTTTCAGAATTCTCCAAAATATTAGGGGACCAAAAATGTAATTAGTTTTATTATAATATATTTTATATACATATTTTAAATAAAAAAATTATTATTATGAGATAAACTCTCAAATGATGCCACATAAGCCAGAAGCTTTAAGAGGGTGCCACATAAGCTTTTTTGATTTTGCTATATTATATAAAGATTATTACAAATCTTGTTTGATTTAAGGTGTCATATATTAATCTTATTTGTAAGTTTTCAACACAATATATTTTATATGTAATTAAGGTTTACTACGAGTACTGCAGGGTTGTTTATATTTTTTTTCAACAGCATTTAAAATTACTCATCGAATGGGCTTCTTTTATATCGGTAGTCAATTTTTCGTACTTTTTTGATGCTTGGAACGTTAGTTCGGGGTTATTCCCATAATTTTCGTTTATTTCTATAAAGTAGTTAATTACCATATACTAGTTGAGAATTTAAAATCATGTCTTCTAAAAAACTGCCATAAAAATATAAATTCTTTTGTTGTAACCAAATAATAAGCAAATATTTAACTAGGGGAATGTTAGAATATTATAAAGTGGCATTTCATGCAAAATGTACACAGTTTTTTTCGTAATTATAAAGTGGGCATTCGATGCAAATTAATGTACGGGTTTTATTCGTAATTTTTCAACTTTCATACGTAATAATCTCATCCTCTTTTGCGTATTTATTTCGTCTTTTTACATGATTATTCCACCCTTTTTGTGCTATTATTTAATCTTTTTGCCCCAGCATTCGATCTTATGTGATAATTCCATATATATACTCTATACACTTTGTAAAAAAAATTATTTGTATTTTAATCTTTTTAGATTAACTATTCACATGAGTAGATAAATTAATTAAAGAACTTATAGAACCAATTCTTTAATTTATTATACAATGTTATTGTAACGAACACTAAGTACAAACTTTTTATAATTCCATATATATACTCACTCTATACACTGTTTAACAAAAATTCTTTGTATTTTAATCTTTTTAGATTAACTATTCACATGAGTAGATAAATTAATTAAAGAACTTATAGAACCAATTCTTTAATTTAATTATTATACAATGTTATTGTAACGAACACTAAGTACGAACTTTTTATAATTCTAAAAGTTTGTTTAATCCTTTACTTTTTCAAAAAAAAAAAAATAAAAAAATGGGTACTTAATTTTATTAAAGCACTATTTTAGGCGTTCAATTTTTTTTATAATCACAATTCCAACTCATCGCATGCAACATCTACGCACCACAATTCCCCACACCACTTCTTAACACTAATGTTTTGAAAACCAGACAAGAAGCTGAACCAGTATATTAATGTTACTAGTCGGACTGGGGTTGGACCGGGGTCAAATAAAATACATATATATTTATCAAAGTAATACCATAAAAACTATAATTTAAACACAGTATAAGTTCAAAAATATTAAGTTATATCATAAAATACAAATTTAAACAAGTTCTGACGTCAAGAATCACAAAAAATCATAGTTTAAACAAGTTTTAACGTCAAAATAAAACTAGTTATGCATCTTCATCACTTAAAACATCAACATATTAACTTTCATTACAAAAACACACAAAAATAAATAGATGTAAACATAAAATCAAAGAAAATCAAAGACAAATATTTATTTTAAAGCTAATCCGGTTCAAACCCGATTCAAATATAGTGAGCAGTTCAATCTGATTCATATAAACGTACCAAACCGTGTCTGATTGAACCAAAATTCTTTAACAAAACAGTTCAACCGCGGTCGGACCCACTAATAGTCTAATACATTCCACATTTGAATTGCTATATTCACATCACATCACTATCCATGTTCCACTTGAAAATGATTTTTCTCTCCTCTGTTCCAAATTCCGTTTTTTTTATTTCTTAAATATATCCTAATTACCATTTTATGTTTAGACAATATAAACATTAGTATTAATTAAAAGTAAGAAAACAACATTTTAAGTGAAGAAAACGTGTAAAACACAAAACTAAAATCTAAATATCTAAAATCTAATTATATATATATCGTCATTGTTAGGTAGTCGAAGTGTATCGATATAAACTTCCCATCTAATAAATAACTGGTACAGGTTTCTTTGTCTCAAAAGACGCTTACGCGACAAATTAAAAGGATATTTAATTTTGAAACCAACTTAATTGGAATTTTATTTCTTATTACTCTTAAATCGAAAAATATTAATTAGAAACTGTATTCAATTCGCAAGCATATATATATATATATATATATATGTTAATTCTACAATATATGCACATTAATCAATATTAGTCATATAACTCGCTATCAACTTGGCTCTCAATTAAGGTCCATTTGTTTTCAAACGAATCTATCTAGCTACCTTTACAAGTTATATATATAACACGTACGATCGATCTTCATGTCATAATATCATGCACAATGAAACAACTAATTAAAGCTATAACTAATTAAAAACATGAGAGATTATATATTCATTCACAATTAAGTATTAATTAACTGTATATATACCCCGGTCACCACATGCTAGCTAGCTTGTTGTTCCCTTAAATTGATCGACGTACAATCAAATTAATTAAGCAAGGCCGGCCGGGTTACCATCCTAGCTTTCAAATTCGGTGTAGCCCATAAACTAGAGCCAACATTGACTTTTAGAGGTTTTAATTCTTTTTATAGCAAGTTTATCAATATTAAACACTATACATGTTACATCATTCTCAAATAGTACGCACATGTGAAAGTTATGTCACTAGTTACGTTTCTTAGTCCTTGTGTCTTTCTAAAATAAGTTCTATGTAGTTTTTGATCAAGTGATCGATCTTTTATACGTAATCACATGAATCTTAATTTCTTAGAATATTATGCTGTTTACAGGAATATTTCATGTGCGTACTCATGTGTGGTAATTAATCAAATAAAACAGCATATTAAAAATATATATATGCATATGAATATTGCATAATGCATGCGGGATTTAAGCTTTGAGTGATACATAAGTTAAATTGACAAAAAAAAAATATAGTATGATAATTTACCTAAGATTTCATTTGAGTATAGGATGAAGAGGAAGATGAAATACGTACGTGGGTGTGTTTGTGAAAATCAAGTTCTAGACACGAATTTGGGTTTGTTCATTAGTTTCCAGGTTCGATTTTTTCAGATGATTCATTGTCGGTGCTCGGAAAAGATGTTGGCCTGAAAATGTGTTTATCAAAAAAGAAGGCGGAAGATATATGGTGGTGCTAATTGGTTTGTGGCGGTGTTGAACGGTGAACACAACATAAACATAAAAGACCCCATGACCTTTGTAATGTCAAAAGCAAATGAACATTAACGTGCGATCAATAATGAATTTTAATTTAGGAAGGTTTTTCATATTTCATTAGTTTAATTAAGTATGAAAAGTAAAAAAATTTGGAATAATCTTAACAATCGGAAAATGTAATTTACTCTTTTGTTAACTAATTTTATATTTATATAGTTTTTGTTACTATACATTATTATTTTGTTTATATATAAGAACACTAGGTTAGACCATGTGGGTATCCACATGGATTAATCGGTAAAAAATATTTATATTGTTTTATAATGAAAAAATTAGTAATAACAAAACATAAAATATGAAAAAAAGTGAGGATGAATATGATGGTGACAATTGGCATTGTGTGAAGGCAAGGCTTAGCAATTTATTAGAAGAGGAGATGTATATGGGTATCAAAAAGTTGACCGTTATATATAAATTATATATATCTTACGATGTCGATGGTGGCATTCAGCTGTCACCACAACATTGGTCTCTTAATTTTTTCTAAACTTAGATATGTTTACGCATTCGACGGTTTGACTAAGTTAATTGTCATTTTGATATCTAAGTTAGTTGACATTGCCTATTAGCCCTCCAACTTTTGTCAATCTACGACTTTTACCTTCGAATTTAACTTAATTATCATTTTTACTTGTTATATTATGACAATCTTCTTTGACATATTTTTATGTTTTACCCTAACTTTGGATATATACGGTCAATCGTCGAAATGCACCGCATAGGTTGAAAATGAAATGTTGTTAGCGCGTGTAACGAAGTGAAAAACTATATTATTGCAACACATGACACGTGTCAAACTCACAGTACATGTTAAATTGTAAAACGTTACCACCGTAACGTACTGCATATATCAAAAACTTAATTTCACAATTGTAAATTTGTAATGTGTGTGCTGAGGTGACAAACTCTAAACCCAGCAACGGCCGCATTGCCCGCCCATGATATACATCTAGCTATTATCTAGGGATAAATATTAGAAAAAATTGTTAGATGTAAACATTATATATATATATAGTGTTAGTGATGAGAGGTGTTAGCCACAAAACACATCCTCCTTAATTAGGACTATTCTAGAGACCAATTAGATGCATGTATAGGCCGTTTTAGAGGCTGTTTGGTAACGTTTGAATGATTAAGTACTAAATCAGTAAGAGGTCTGAACTATTAAGTACTGAACCAATAAGATGTCTGAATCATTAAGAGCTAGTATATTGCTTAACTATTCAAAGACAATTGTTTGATCAATTCAGATAAGAGGTCTTAATCATTCAGACTTTATATAATGTTTAGCCATTTAGAGGGAAATGTCAGATCACCATTCAGACCTGCTTGTGGAAAAAACAGTCTGAATCATTAAGGGGGTGTTTGGTAGCCTCTTAATAGTCATTTAAAGGCTTACCTCTTAATGGTTTAAACCCTCTAAACCGTTAAGTGATAAAAAGATGCTGAATGGTTAAGAGGTAGTCTTTGAATGGTAAGACCTCATCTCATTGATCATATTTTTAAAACTTACATTATAATGGACTTTGAACCATTAAGAGGTAAATTATTACTGGCTATTTAGAGGTTACCAAACAGCTAAGGGGCTATTTGTTTCACCTCTTAATGGTTCAGTTCAGTGCTTAATCATTCAGATTCAGCATTCAGAGCATTTGTTTCATAAAAAAAGGACCTCTGAATGGTTCAGTTAAGTGCTGAATGGTTAAGAGATTGAAAGATGCTGAATGAAACTGAATGAAGCATATACCAAACTTACCATTACCTGAAGTTCTACATCAATATCCATATCATTGATAGAGCCTCTTAACCATTCAGACATCTTAACCATTTAGCACTTAATCATTTAGCAGTTGTAAAACAGCCCCTAAGTGCTAAACCATTCAGACATCTGAAGTTCTGAACCATTAAGAGGCTGCAACAAACAACCCATTAGTCGATCAACTAGCTGAGCAACTATAGATCGGCATTTTTTATTTAAAAAACATATAGTTTACTAATGGTTTATTTATAACGATATAGTTCGAATATAACAAACACTCATATATAAACAATTATTTTGATTCATCTATCTAATATTTTTAGAGTTTTTTGGGGGGCAAATTTGAGAGGGAAAATTTTTTAAGCAAGCAAATTAGGCTCAAAATTTCATCGCTATTTACGACAACTCCCACTCAATGATTTCCAATCAATCGTGTTCTATATTTTTGGTAATAAGTTTGTGGTTTCAATCAATACGGTTGTTGAAGCTTTATTTATTGTTTCGTTTCTTATAAATAAACTCTAATTTCAAATTTAGTATGGTGTATAACCAGTATTTGATTTTGATAGCATGTCAATCAATCCGTTTGTTGAAGCTTTATTTATTGTGTTCTATATTTTCGATTTTATTATTTTTATTTATATATTTTAGATTTATATATTTTGTGTGTATACACGAGTTTTAAACCTAGTTCTATAATGAAATTGAGTGAGAAACAATTTTGGTGAATGGTGAAAATTGAAATGAGAATCTGCAAGTGATTTAAAAGAAGTAGAAGTAGGTCAAAATGTGAAATAATCATGTAAACGATTTCACCGTGTAGAATATCTTCATCAAATCTACTTGTACTTGAAGTAATATTCCCCATCATCATTTAGAAAATATTGCAATTTGACTACTTCTTGAGGTACGTTGTTCGGGTTAATTTTCTTTTTCTTTTATGAACGGCGTGGTTGTTTGAATTTAAGTTGGATAAATATATAATTACTGTTATATTGTATAATAATATACTAGACTAATCAATCAACAAGATCGAGGAAATTTGTTTTTATATTTCTTATCATTAGTCACTTTTAAAATTTGATAGATCCGAGTACATTATCGTATGTTTTATGCATTGTTTGTGAATAATAAGGTTTATTAATATTTTTTATGTCTTGTTTACAACATGCATGTTTTATAAACCGAGGGTAGGACATCGAAACAATAAATCATATAGTATATATAATACAAACAAATGCATACTAATTATGAATACTAAAGATTTAACTTAATCATAAAAATTTTCTTTCTTATCAAATGTTTTCTTTTAACCTTCTAATTAACATTCACCACGGTAAGAAAAATAGCATGTTTTTAATAAATAAATTGGAGAGTTAATTAAACAAATAGCATGTTTTCTTTTAACCTTCTAATTAACATTCACCACCGTAAGAAAAATAGCATGTTTTTAATAATATTGATCTTTTATGTTGTAACAAGTTTATGTACTAACACTAATAAATGTTAGTTTTTCTGCTAACTTCAATAGCATTTAGTACGTTCACAATGAAAGGACTATTATGTAACTTAGGTGAGGGGCTATTTGTAATTATATTTTCATGGACTATTTAGTAAATATTTATCAAAAATAAAAACCCTACCCAACACCACCCGCCTCCATCGTCGTACCAACTCATGCCTCCCTCACCACCTAAACCAACCAAACCCTTTTCCGCCCATTTCAAGATCCACCTAACCCCCAATCACTACATCTAATCAAACCCCTCCTTGTCGGAACAACAGTTAGCAATGGTAGTCTACTACTATCGAATCACATTCTAATTTTCTTTACCACTAGAAATTCTCTGACCTACCATCCACTCGATTCACTGAGCCACTATCATCGACCACCATCAACAGTCGTCCACAACAAACTCCAACTACCATCACCACCATCAGATTCACCAAACTCCATCCTCAATTAATCAAAACCCAATAACCAGTTCACCACTGTCGAAACCCTTCATCGTCACTTTACGAATATCTACCGGATATACCCCAATTCACTACTTCTTTTACATTCACCGCACCACCACACCTCATGCTACCCTAATCTACGTACACCATCCAACTATGATTCAGTAGTGGTGGTGGTGCTAACCGGTAGCTGATGTTTAAGGTTATAATGCTAACTAGTGGTTCGTGAAAGAATCCAGGGGTAGAAAATGAATGTTTTTTTGTTTTTAATTTTTTATCTTATAATTTTATATGTAAATTGCAAAACATGTTCATTAAATATCATAAGTTTCATAAATATCTTTTTAGTGTGAAAAATATAAAATGTTATTGAAGTTAACAGAAAAATTAACATTTGTTAGTGTTAGTATTCAAATTCGTTACAATTTAAAAAACTAATACGTAACTTAACTTTGAAAAAAAAAACTTTCAGTCTCTAAATGTCTTACTTTAGTTAACCATATGCATCATTTGTACAATAAATCTAAATTAAATTGGAGGATGATTGGACTTATATTTTGATTAAATTGTGGGCCATCATGAATAATAATACAATACATATCTTGTAAATTTAATTAAGACAACACCGTGTATTAATTTTATACGTAAAAACAAGACTAAAATAATTATTTTGCAATGTGAAATGTTGTGGAGTCTATATATTAGCAAGATATAAAAGTCTTAAGAACTATAAAACTAATTGCCGTTAAAAAAACAGCAAAAATAAAAAAAAGTATAAAGTTAATAATTAATAACCCAACTTAATTTAAAGAATAACGTATATTTATATAAATTCCAAAGCTCTTGATACAAAGCTTTCGTTGTTTATATATGTAGGTCAGTTCACAACAAGATTTAAATCCCGTTAATTAATATATTGTTGATCTCCACTGAATTGAAGATGTTGTAACAAAGAAGAACATGCATGTTTTACGTGATGCTCCTTTGATCGATGTGCACTATATATAATATATATTATTCCGATGATATATATTCAGTTGACTAGTTTGCTAATTAACCTTACTTTTAACAATATGATCGAGCCACTTTAATTTAGATATGGGAGTTGAAATTTTACGTACGTGTCCTGTACGTGAAATTTACTTGTAACGATGAAAATGATTTCAAATATTACTTATATTAGCACCTTCATTTAATTTGAGATTATGTAATTAGCCAGTTATGGACGTTTGCAAGAATAACGTACATAATTATGATGTTTTAATTAATAGTTTTCATAATGACTTAGAAGTACAAGATTTGTTTGAACTTCTAATTATTGACCTAGTCGCGGTATTGCGCGATTCAGTTTTATATCTAGTTAATAAAATTAAAAACTGACAACTATTAAAACATTAATTAAAACTATAAAGTTGTAACAAATAGGTAACTTTGAACAAACATAACCAAGTTTCAGTTTGTTCTAACTAAGTCACTCAAGTTTAAATCAATGATCAAAGAAACAGAGTTAGGGGAGCCTAGACACGACAGTATTACGTCAATGAGATGGGGAAGGATGCACACCATGCAGAAGCCAAAAATACGTTTTGCTTAATAACCTAGGAGTATACTTATTTATTGAGCACTTACACCAAAAAGAAATTGAAAAAAAAATAATAAATTAAATGACACATTACAACACGCCATGTGACAGTTGATGTTCGAGGCATTTTTAAGTGTTTAAACATGGTAGTTTATTGTTCATAGGTGTTCCAATATTATTAATATAATGTTTGTTTCATATTTGTAAGTTTTGTGCGAAGATTGATGATTTGGAAAAAGTTCAGGGATTAAAAATGACAAAATAGAAAAACTAGAAATGGACTGGCGTATCATACGCCAACAGTTATGGTGGTGGTGTATGATGGATGAAAGTGGGGTATGAAATGTGAAATACGACGATATTTTGAGGAGTTTGGAAAGCTGCGAAAATTAGAGATGTATAAGTAGGAAACCTATGATTTTCATTACAACTCTTCCTTGGACGCAAAAAGACGAAAAGGGCTTGTCTAAAGCACCCGGAATCAAGAGTTATTCATCATTGTTCATGATTTCATCATCCGAATCAAGTATCGAAGATCATTCCATGACCATGTCAAACAAAAAATCATTCGTGATCATATGTGGATGTAGGGTTAGTGAAACCATTGTGTAATAGTTCTTTGACATTGGTTGTGTAATCAGTTGGTTACAAATATTGATGAGTTTGATTTTGTGTTACTAAAATAACTTGATTTATGCATTTAGTTGCAAACCAAGTTTAGTCGTCGGTTTTCTTGCATCCATGTCCCATTGTCTTTGTGATTGATTATGATTAAGTTATGTTGCTAACTAATTAAGCAACATATCAATATACCTAGAAGTATGTTATCTAGTTCTGGTCCAGTTAATCATTTATATGTGCATGATTATCTGGATTCAAAGTGATAGTTACTACGTTATACACATTGGATGAACTAATCAGAACCTCTGTGTGATCTGTTTTTGGTTAATCGTTCACAAATCTCAATTTACTTTCAACTTTACTTTAATTAAAGGGTAATCAACTATTTTGGTCCTTGAGATTTAGTTAAAATTACGTTTTTAGTCCAATCGTTTGTTTTCTACTTTTTTAGTTCACTGGTTTCACAAAAAAACTTGTTTTAGTCAACACTAGTAACACCCATCCATTTTTCTAGTTAACTTTTTCTATTGTGAAAAGACAGTAATACCCCTAGACCAAAACAATAATTTTGATTAAACCATAAGGACCAAAATAGTAATGTACTCGGTACTATTATTATTATTATTATTATTATTATTATTATTTTATTATCATCATCATTATTATTATTATTATTATTATTATTACCATCATCGTTATTATCGTTATTATTATTATTGTAAGTATTATTATATTACTTTTATTATTATTACTTTTATTATTATTATTATTACTGTTATTTATATACTTTTTAGTTTTAAAGATCGATGGTCATTACAGGCTGGCCAAGTGGCATCGCTCGACTGCACCACCAACATTTATTTGACTTAATTATCATTTTAACCTCTAAGTTAGATGAATTTCTCCAATCTACGACTTTGACCTCCGACTTTGACTTATTGCCATTTTTACATGTTATATCGATCATGTCGACATATTCACATTTTTTACCCCAACTTTGGATATGTATACTTTAACCTCCATCTGTATAACATCGTAATGCATCGCACATATCGAAGTTGAAAATGTTGTTAACGCGTGTAATGAAGTGAAAAAAAACTATATCACCATAACACACAACACGTGTCAAATTAACTCACCGACCATGTTGATTTCGAAAAGGTGCCACTGCAATACGTAGAAAATGTGAAAATCCTAATGTCACCATTGTAACAGGTGTGACGAGGTTACAAACACGAGAAGCTTTGCATTCAAAACTCGTCAAGCCTTAATGAGCTTTTTATTTAAATGTTTTTTATTTAGTTTTATAAATATATCATAAATATAATTTAATATATCCATAAATTTGTGATAAAAAAGGTTAAATGATATGTATTTGTTATATATAAGATGTATGGTATAAATATATAGAAATTTAAATAAAATTTTATATAAACTAATTAAATACTAAACGATTCGAGCCCGAGCCGAGCTCGAGCTAAAAAACTTTCTGGCCATGTTGCTTGTCTACAATCGAAGGGCATAGTCAATGTTAGTCCAAAACCGAAGATTGATGCACCAAATTAGTATTACCCGCCCACACCATAATGCCAGTAAGAAGTTAAAAATATAAGACAAGAGCATCAAGAAGCCACTCAGCAAACACAAGAAACAATTAGAGAACTTTAGTGCCAACTACAAAACCAAGTAACAATATGAACTCATGCGTATGTTTCCTGAGTAACAACAACCACTAGGTTGTTTCTAAACTTATCTTCAAATATTGTATTAGACAATCAAATGATTTGACTTGGTTTACTTTTGGTTACGTAATCAAGATAATCAAACAATTTGACTTCGTTTAATTTTGATTACGCTTTGTCTAACACTGAAACATTCCACACTTAGGTTCTCTCATCTTTCAAGAACTCGAACTCTCACTCTTTTTATTCCCTTCAATAGTTTACCCTTATCACCTCTAGACAATTGTTATTTTATTCTCATGTTGGGGGCAGATCATAGTTGATGCGTTTGTGATTTGTATGCATTTAAAGTTGTTAGCTTTAAGTTGTTAACGAATGCTTTTACTTTGTGTTATGTTTTTGTTGCAGGATTTGGAAGCTTAAATGAAGATAATCGAGCTTTTAATGAATATTGGATAACACGTGGTTGGATAAAGATCAAGAAACGAAAAACATGGAAAAAACTGATACGAATGACCTGCTCATGTTTGAAGATGAAATAAGGTATTGTGTGGGGCGCTAAGCAGAAGCAAAATAAGAAAATTACTATACAGGGCCGCACCCTACGCCTCATTCGCATCAGACCTTTTTTTATGAGGAAATCAACCATATTTAAGGGTTTTTATGTTATTTTTGCAACCCTAGCTTGTTTTCCAGCCACCAATGATGAACTTTGAAAGATTCTTCCTTCTTCATAACACCATTCCATATCATGTATGTTATGAAATTCCAAACAAGAATTGAAGATATGATCAGAAAACATGAGCAGCTAATTCTTTAAGTTCATTCCCAGATAGAAGATTATGAGTTTTAGGTTTAATTCATGTTTGGTTTAGTTCATACTACATATTGAGAGTGATTGGTTAACGCCTTAATTAATTGTTAGTATTTTTTGGAACTTATAAGCTTTAAGATTTTCCTGCATCATTAACTTTGTAAGAGGTTTACCGCTTTAAAAAGTCAATTATTTCAATGTTTGCGAACTGTTCTTATTCTTGATTGATAAAGCATACGTATGCTCTTCACATATTCTTGGCCCCATTTGTATATGTGTGACGCTTATTGATGTCTAAGGTCAAGAATTTACTTAATCAAACTTGTTTCTCAATTGTGCTTATCAAAGATCAAACATTTCAAGTAATTAACCTATTTACTTACAATTCGAAAACCTGATGTGACTCCTTAATTGTTTATTAATTGTTTACAACAACCAGCTTACATTCTTGTGCATAAACTTTGATTGATCATTAGTTAAATAACTCAATCGACTTTTTGACACAGCTAAGAGACAATACATAATTTAGTTTAATTAATCAATCATTTGCTTAATCAAGTTAATAATTCAAACACCATCCACTAAATCTTTAAGGTTCGACAACCTTACTTACCCTACTAGTTTAAGGTGAATAGGATACACGATTTACTATCTTATTTGATTGATACCTTGACCCCGATCAGTAGTAGACCCTAACATGTGGTGAGGTTCATGGTGATTGTTCGTGATGCTGACGTGTGATGCTAGACTTTGGAACTAAGAACATCGTCACTATCATCCTATCCATTTTCTTCTTGTAGCAACAAGATGTATGGGTATGTTTGTCAGTTGGTATAAGGATATTTTTCTCCTATTTTTTGTACTAGTCCTTAATATCAAACGAGACAATCATTGAATAAATGCATGAACTTGTACATTTTTTATTTTAATTAAAAGAATGAATACGGACACATTTGACAAGTTTCTTTTATTTTTCATGATGTTGAACGTTCATTTGTGTGCGTTCAAGAATGCAAACGATCAATTGTGTGCTTTCATTAAATGTTACATTCGTTATTTTCATTAAAAAATCTAATGAACATATAAACTGCAAAAGGTTGGATTTTTATGTGTTTGCTTATATGTTTGCATTTACCGAAAGCTATTTAGCCTAATAATATAAAGATGTGTGTTGTAATGGACAATGTTCTCCGTTCGTAAGTGGTCGATGCTTCAAGCTCCATAGTATAGAAGTGTAGATTTAGAAGTAGCTTTTTACAGTACGAGTGTGAGTTTACCATTAAAAATGATAGATTAATTTACTGCCCGATTAAGTTTAAATGAAAAGCATGCACATGACCCATTTATTTGTTACGTTGTAATTATTCTTAGGTTATTAAACGGTGGAGTTAGACAACTATATGGATGATGTGTGAACTTTATTGTTTGAAACGAAAGTTATTTCAAATGAAAATTTAACTAATTAATTATATATAGACATATAAGTAATCACTAAGGTGGTGTTTATGTTTTCTAAAAAAGGTTTGGCAAGCTCTTCTGTTTGCGGCGCGCAAACTATACACATACATTATCATCGGCAGACTGTTTATTTTTTCGAATACGTTTCATTAAAAAATGTCTACGCGAGCTCTTATTGGCGCATATTTGAATTTGCCACTTCTAAATTTTTTTAAGGTCTGCAGAGAGTTAAACATCACCACCTAGGGTGTTTATTGGTTCGGATTGCAGGTTTTACGGATTTCTCGGTTCGGGTTTTTCGGATTGACCTTTCTTTGTTAAAACCGCAATCCGAACCAAACATAATTGTGGATACCAAATCCAAATCGAAAACCATTTTCTATTTCAGATTGTTTTTCGGATCGAACATAACTAACCAACTTAGAAAAAAAAACTTTGAAACAATTACAATAATCAACATCATAAATAATATCTAAGGTAACACTAATGACACATAATCCATATATGGGTATTATACACTTGTTGATAATCAACTATAAAAATACGAATTAAAATAGTTTTATCACCATATTCGGCTTTTTTTAATTCGGTTCGAATCAAATTCAAAATATCAAAACCTAAACCAAACCACAAACAAAATTACATATTCGGTTATTAATTTGAACCAAACCAAAAACCAAATATGTAATTCAGTTTAAAACCATATATTAAACACCCCTACCACCACTCACTGTCCACCACCATCCATCGATCACCATTGTCCACCACCACCCACTGTCACCACAACCCATCACAACCATCCACCGACCGTCAACCACCACTATTGTCCATCACCACCCATCGTCGTCCACCACCATGCACTAGTTTATATTAGCAGTACGTCTATAGACGTTAAAAAACAAACATCGTTTTTCTTACAGATTTTAGATGTATGATCCACCTCTTTTTTAATTCTATAAATATCTACAGATGTGATTCATAAATTACAGACATTTTAATTTTATAAAACAAGCTAAACTTAAAAGTATTGCTTAAGGATGTAATCAAATCGATCTTACTATGTTAGTGTCGCTATATAATTCCTTTAAAAAAGTTCATCAAAACAGTATTAATTCTTTATGAATTACCATGCACAACCAACGACCACTATACATTCTCATAGATAATAAATTTATTTTTGTATCTTGATTGGTTAATAAAAAATGTTTATGCTTTACATAAAAGCTCGATCTTACAAAAAAAATTGATATGTTAGATCAAACATTAGTAAATGAAGTGTGCGCGTATGTAATCATGTACAGCTGGTCTACAGTTATACAAATTAAAAACTTTATTTGTAATATGCACATTTACATGTAGCCCCAAAACCATAACTGTTTTACACACATTTGCATTGTCCGACAGAAACAAAACAACCTTTTATTTAATGGTACTTGGGATGCTGCATGTAGAACCTTTTAATTGTGTCATACGTTCACCGAATATGGAACTTAAAGCACATATGTGATGACCATTCTCCGCTCGATTTCAAAGTGCATATGTGTTAAAACTCTACATTAATACCCTGCATAGTCATTAATTAACTCATTATACCATCTCGATCGGCCATGAAAAAAATGCACCATCCTTGGTGCATGTTTATTTGGAAAGCTCGGAATGCAAATTTATTTAACAGAAGTCATGAACTTTCATGTATTGTTTTCTCAGCCATAACATCTTGTTAGTGATCGTTTTTTAATGAATATACAGTTTTGATAAATACCCATAATTTTCTTATTTTAGTAATTTTCCTTTCTCAATTTTATCCAAATACAATAATGCAAATACCATCTTCTTCGCCTAGCAATGACGCATCTAATGAAGTAGCAACCGAAGCGAGTCATTTTCTTGTTAGCTAGAAAACAACACTAACATTACAATACAACTATAAAAAGTTGAAAACGCAAAGAAGAACAATTAACATACATGATTTTTATATATTTCTTTTCACCACCTGAGGTAAGAAAAACACAAAAGAAATGTATTTATTTGTTTTCTGAGAGAAATGATAACTGAAATTGCCGGATCGCCGGCAAACCGTCGTTATCAAGCAGAACAATATGATCAGAAACAGCCGTCTCCTCCGATGTCCGGACAAATTCCTTATTCCTAACCCGATCTGACGTGTCATTAAACCGGTCCCCACCTGATCATCCTTGTTATAGACATGGTGACATGGATGGTCCCACATGTCCCCTCTATAGCTTACAACGTCAACACCTATGAAAAACATTATATATTTTACATGCAAACCTCCGTCAAAACCCTTCCAAATCAACATTATATTTTATTCCTTTGTTAATTAGCTAGACAATAATAATATCTGACGTGGCATTTCTCCAACACCCTATAAATCCCACCTCTTCTATCCTCATTTCCATCAATATTACTCACTCTAGTTCTAACTCTTATTTCTTTCAAGTTTTAACACACACAAAGTTTTTCTTTCTTTACTAAAAATGGCTGTCGATTCTGCGATTTCATCGCCGTTGGGTCCTCCGGCTTGTGAGAAAGATGCTAAGGCTCTTCACTTCATTGAAGAAATGACTAAAAACTGTGATGAGGTTCAAGAAAATGTGTTACATGAGATCCTTGCTCAAAACGCCGGTACGGAGTACCTGCAGAAATGGCACCTTAATGGCGCAACGGATCGGGAAACTTTTAAGTCAAAAGTCCCGGTTATCACTTATGAAGACCTTCAGCCTTATATTCAACGTATCGCTAATGGCGATCGTTCTCCCATCTTGTCTTCTCACCCCATTTCTGAGTTTCTCACTAGGTTGGTTCTTATTAGATCATTTTTTTTCATTCACACTTGTAACAGCTGTACGTTGTAGACTGTAGTTAAGCTAATTAATGTTGTGAAATGATTTATTTTCGTATCACAGTTCTGGAACATCTGCTGGTGAAAGAAAGTTGATGCCTACAATTGCTGCAGAAATGGATCGTAGACAGAAGCTCTACAGTCTTTTAATGCCTGTTATGAACCTGTATGTCGTAGTTAGTTAACTTTAATTGTGAAAATAGTTTCACATTTTAATACATGCAATGATGCAAATTGAATATTTGTGACAGGTATGTGCCTGGTCTGGACAAAGGCAAGGGTTTGTACTTTTTGTTCATCAAGGCCGAGTCAAAAACCCCAAGCGGGTTGGTGGCTCGACCTGTTTTAACAAGCTACTACAAAAGCCAGCAGTTCAAAACCCGACCTTTTGACCCGTATAACGTCTACACCAGCCCGAATGAAACCATCCTATGTGTAGACTCTTTCCAAAGCATGTACTCTCAAATGCTTTGTGGTCTCATTTACCGTGAAGAGGTGCTTCGTTGTGGGGCGGTTTTCGCATCAGGTCTTGTTCGAGCCATCAAGTTTCTTCAGCTCAACTGGCAGGAACTGGCTCTTGATATTGAAACTGGGAAATTGAACTCCAAAATTACTGATGCCGGGATTAGGGAATGTGTTTCCAAGATTTTGAAACCGAGCCCGGAGTTGGCTCGGTTCGTTAGAGAAGAGTGTTGTGATGGGAATTGGGAGGGGATTATTACTCGTATTTGGCCAAACACAAAGTACCTCGATGTTATTGTTACTGGGGCTATGGCACAGTACATTCCAATTCTTGATTATTATAGTGGCAATTTACCGAAAACGTGTACTATGTACGCTTCATCTGAATGTTACTTCGGGTTGAATTTGACCCCAATGGTGAAACCATCAGAGGTTGTTTACACCATCATGCCAAACATGGGTTACTTCGAGTTCATCCCCCATGATCCCTCGAACCCGGTAACAATCTCAATGGATACACCGCCTCATCTTCTTGATCTAGCTGATTTAGAGGTGGGAAAAGAGTATGAACTCGTGATCACAACCTACTCGGGTCTCTGCCGATACCGCGTGGGTGACATTCTCCAAGTGAAAGGGTTTCATAACTCCGCTCCTCAGTTCAAGTTCATTAGAAGAAAAAACGTGTTACTCAGCATCGATGCTGATAAAACCGACGAAAACGAATTGCAATCCGCAGTGGAAAACGCATCTGAGCTTCTAAAGCAGTTCAACACAACGGTTGTTGAGTACACTAGCTATGGGGACACGAAGACAATTCCGGGCCATTACGTTATCTACTGGGAGTTGTTGATGAAAGACCCGGATAACGGACCGACTGATGATGTGTTGGATCAATGCTGTTTGGCTATGGAGGAATCATTAAACTCCGTATACCGTCAAAGTCGAGTGGCTGATAACTCAATCGGTCCATTAGAGATCCGGATCGTGCAAACCGGAACATTCGAAGAGCTAATGGATTATGCAATATCTCGTGGCGCGTCGATCAACCAATACAAAGTCCCACGATGTGTTAGTTTTACTCCAATCATGGAGCTTCTTGATTCTAGAGTCGTATCGGTGCATTTCAGTCGAAAAGCACCACATTGGACTTCAGAACGTCGTTTTTAAATCTTGTCATTTTCATACACACCCTTCATTTAAGTTAAGGGACAAATTATATTTGGTTATTCAGCAACCAATTAAACATGCTCGATCCCTAGAATTGTGGAAATCTCGTAGGTTTGAATATGTTTGTCAAGTATTGAAAGATGAAGGGTGTAACGTGTAACATTTCAGATAATGTGTACGAATAACGTTTTCCGTTTGTCTTATGTTGGTGTTTAGGTGAAAGTTGACAGAAAGATTCTGTTTGTGGCAAGTGAAGTTCTTTTTTCCGAAAAGTAGATTTTGTGTTGTCTCGAGGAGGATCTAGGGGGTTTATTGTAAACTATTTGGTTGTTAAAGGGGCATTGTTGTTATGAATGAAAAGTTATGGGCTTTATTGTAAACTATGAGGGTTGGTTGCTGTAGTCTGTGGGTTTCATATGCATGGATCTTTATGCACGTGATGTTATCTTAGTTTTCGTCACTTATTTTTGTTCTTACCAACTTTTTCAAATATTTAAGTGATACCTTTTAGGTTTCTAATCAATATATTAAAAAAATATCTCGAAATGAGTATAACTTCACCTAATTTTAAAAAGTAAAAAAAGTTGCATTATAACTTTTTTTTAGTATATATATACCTTAACTTGGTTAATTTTAATATTGTGTACATGACTACATGGGTTTAATTTTCTAGTATATATTACATATTTACACATGCAAAACATCATAGACAGGTATCTTGTATTAAAACAAATCGATCACTTTAGGTCTTAACTATTTATAGGCCAGTTTTTTAAGATTTTGATATGTGATTCAAGTAAATGCTTCACATCGTTATGGTGTGTTTATAATCAAAGTTTCATGAGTATATAGAAAATAATGGACAATTCCAGGCGTTATGCTTTTAGCCTACTTTTTCGGTTGTAGTAAATCATATAGGAGATCTAAGAGACATAATAACTATTTGTTGCTTGGCACTTTGAGTGAACCAGTTAAACCTGTCTTTTTTCTTGTATTTCGATTTGTTTAAAGGTATGATGTTTAAAAAATTCACATGAAAATTCTGAATTCTCAAAAAAGGGTACATTTTGATGATTTAGCTAACAATAGTAGTGAAACCAAAGTATGATAATGACATGATTAACAATTAGAAAAAGTTGTATTTTAAAAGAAAAAATTATATATCCCAAATTATATATAATTTCATTTTAGGCTTAGGTTAGGACCAATGTATGTGACAGACATACAATCAAACCTTTATGCATGTTTTGTTGTCTACGATTTCTAGCTTTTAACACCAAATGTCCCTTACCCTTCACTTTCCTAGTAAAGCTGCATTAACTTTTGTTTGTCACCACTAAGTTTTGGTTTTAATTTGTTGTTTCAGATTTATATATATATATATCTGGAACAAGTGCATGTCATTTTACAGCAAGGTAACTTTTTATTATAACATCCATATATTATATAACATCCCAATAATTCATGTTTTTCAAAGAATATTTTGGAAAGACTTACTAAATTAAATAACGGTAACGCATAGTTTTCAAACAATAATTCATGGTAAAATTCTATAGTAGTGACAATATATTGTGGTTTTGCCTCACATGCTTAACTTTTAATATTTATTGATCGATCGATAGCATATTTGTGGTGTTATAAGGTTTATATATTCCTCATTGTGTTACAAATAATATATATAATTGTCATTATTTACGTCTAAAATATATTGATTACGCTTGTTTATTCTACCTCATTATATATATATTTGTGTGCGATTAGGTTACTTTTACAACATATCTATAACGGTGTGTAATTCTTGAGAACACTATTATTGGCTTGCAAGAGAAATACTTTTGGATTATCTATTTTGATCATTTGCTAAAAGTTTGAAATGATTCGAGTTAAGTTTAAACATCTAGCACGAACTCGATCAAACTAATCCAAATTTAAATTCATTTAATAGATGAGCTTGAGGGTGAGCGCGCTTCATAACAAACTATTTGTGTAGAAATATGATAAAGTTTATTCCACTAGTAATTAAGCAAATTCTTAGATAAATCCAACATTAATGTAAGACTTGTCAGACGAGAGAGTGATCCTGGAATTACTCAAGAAAGCATGTTATTGCTTAGCCTGCCTAAAAGAAAGGTACGTCTCACTAGAGATGCTTGACTGAAGGGTCGTAACAGCAAGGTGCTTAGTGTAACATCCCACATCGGTTGGGAGGGAGAACAAAACCCGCCTTATAAGGGGGTGAAACCTTCCCTACCATGACGCGTTTTAAAACCGTAAGGGGCGGCGCCTGAGGGCGTTCCGGCTGCCAAAGCGGACAATATCATGGTGCGGTTACACTGGACTGTTACACTTAGTCGCTCTCCCTTTGCTAATTGAACACCAACCCGATCTAGCATTCGAAACAGGCTAAGAGCTTTAAGCCAACAGGCATACTAACTCGCTAGCCAACAAAGCCCCATCTTCATCGACGGCAGAGTATGTCGGGCAAAGAAAGGCATCCCACGGTCCTTCATGACACTAGAGCTAGATTATACTTTGGACTTGACGAAACTCTGGCTCACCTAGATCGAACGTGCTTTTTCATTTCAATTTTTTTTTTCATTTTGCCGAGGATGTTATATATATGTATAATTAATACATATTTATATATATATATATATTGTATTTTTAATGATAAAAATAACTAAATAATGTATTGGACAAAATTACAAGGATGACCCATGTACGTGCTCAGGCCTAATTTCACTTTCGGCCCCTAACTCACAAAAATTACAAGGATGAACCAATACTTAATTTGCACTTTTATTTCACATTTGGCCTCTAATTTGAATTCCCGTTAGTTTTGAATGTTAAGTCAGCCCATATGACTTTCACGTGAGGGTATTTTTGTCGAATATACCCTCACGTGAGTGTTATATAGACGGACTTAACATTCAAAACTAACGAAAATCTATGTTAGGGCCAAATGTGAAATAAAAATGTCAAGTACTTGTCTATCCTTATAATGTTTTAGACTTAAGGGTCAAAAGTAAAATCAGACTTGAGCAGAGGGACCATCCATGTAATTTTGTCTAATGTATTGTGTATGTTTTTTTTAAACGGCTAATATATAAAAAATAGAGACCACTGTGTATGTTATTGTTGTTGAGAAAATGAATACCTGAAAAAAGAAAAAGAGAAATTAAAGCAAGAAAGCTTTTGGACGAAAAGAAGACTGTAATTCAAGAAAGATGAGAGCCAGTTGTATGCTCTTTCTGCGTTTGGTCGGCCTCATCCTTTTTTTCACACTCCAAAATAACTATCTTTTTCATTTTTTAAAAATAATTCAATAACTAATTAGTTTTACATTATTTTTTATGATTGGTTAACATAAAAAGAATAGATATAAAACTTCGCGTCTGTTTGGCAAAATCTGAATTATTAAGTGCTGAATGGTTAAGAGGTCTGAACCATCATCGAGAGGTATGTTCGGATAGAAATGCAGATGAGAGTAAAGTTGGTATATGTTTCATTCAGTTCCATTCAGCATCTCTCTATCTCTTAACCGTTCAACACTTCACTGAACCATTCAGAAGGTCTTTTTTATGAAACAAACGGTCTAAATGCTGAATTTGAATAATTAAGCACTGAATTGAACCATTAAAAAGTAAAACAAAAGACCATTAGTTAATAAAATATTTTTTTATTATTTTTAAGTTTGACTTAAATGTTTATTGTTGCTTACATAAACGATATATAGTTGGTTTAAGGGCATCATGTATACCAAACCATTAGTCAGTGGCGGAGCCAGCCTGAAAATCCAGGGGTAGCCTGAAAAAAAAATTTCTCAGACGTTTATACAATAATAAAAATAATACCATAAAATTATAAAAATACCTACTAGATTTATCTCCTTTGTTCTTTTATAGCTTAAAATCAAAGATTCAGGGGTATCCTTTTAATTGTTTAAGGGTATCCTTATGCATAAAACCGAAGAATATATATATTTTTTACATTTCGCAACGAAATTTCAGCCGTAGACCGGACTACCCTTGACTTGTGAATAGGTCCGCCCCTGCTATTAGTAATATATATCTATCCTATACAAGTTTTAATACATGAGATTACAAAAATATACGTTATATAGTAAAAAAGAATGATGATCAATTATATTATGATTTTTTAAATTGTAACTCAATGTGTTACCACATAATTAAGATTATCTGCGTATGTGGATTTCATTACATCGCAGTTAGTTTACAAATTAAGCCTTTAATTAAGGTTTACTATGTATTTCATAACAGTACAACAATATTCAAATTTAAATGGTTTTTATCTATCCTTACACAAATTAAGTTGTACGTGTGTGACCTGCTTGTTGCAAAAAGTATTTACAGATTAATTACTCGCTCCTCTCCTCTCACTTTCACTTCCTTAATTCTCCCGATTATCATGTAATTTTACTTAACATAAACAAAAGTAATAATAGGCAAAAAAAGAAAAAAGTTTTAGTTAAACGAGACGTTTAATTAAATAAGGGATCTGAAGATGTCTCCGGCCACTTGAATAAATGGTTTGCAAAAACATTCATCTGTTTCTTTAATTATTGCATACCTTTATTTGTTACTTTCCACTGTGCATATGATGGCTCAACTTCAACACTCATACTACAAAAGAAATTAAGCTCGTACACGTATCGTATATACATACATACATATGTGATGATCGAGTACAAATAAATACATGCAAGATAAAAGAGCTAGCTTTACGAGGACAATAAGACAAAATACATATATATAGTTGCATGTATTATTATGTATTTATTAACATTGAATAAAAATGAGTGGTCCAGATTACTTCTTTATCTTCTCGCAATATTTAGATTTCTGTCATTTCTGTAAAGAACCCTCCCCTTATGTTTACAATTTTACCCTTTTTAATTATTATGTATTTATTAACATTGAATAAAAATGAGTGGTCCAGATTACTTCTTTATCTTCTCGCAATATTTAGATTTCTGTAAAGAACCCTCCCCTATATATATATATATATATATATATATATATATATATATATATATATAAATGTAGTAAATTTATAACAAACATAATTAAACATTTAATGTATTTAAAATATGAATATTTTATTTATGTCCGTTCGTTTAATATGTTCATTCATGAACTTATGGTGGTACGATTTCACTAAATGTTCCGTTTGTTTAGAACCCCCCCCCCCCCCCCCCCGCCTATGAACATTACTCGATCTCTAATTATTGTGTTTCAAAATGTGGCAACATCAATATTACTACTATATATACTCTAGCTCCCAATTTGGTTGAAATAGCTAAAGATATGAGATCCATTGTTGACAAAATAATGTCCAATTAATTAATTAACTAGCAGATCGATAGCCACCTATTGAAAAACAAGGATTAATTCAAACTAAGCTGTTTAATGATAATGGTGATCTAGTTTTTATGGCTTCAACACAACTGATCGAGACACTTTGGAATTAATCTCTGCTCATTTTCATTTTATAACCTAAGTTATTAAACGTCGACAATATTTTAGTATAATGGTATTGACTTGTTAACCATATATAATATATCAAAATTACATCAAACAAGTTGGATTGTGTGAATTATTTGCAGACGCTCGTTGCTCGTTTGAGTTTCATTTCATTTTTAAGTATTCACAACCCTCATTAAGTGAGACTTCAGTGATACCATTTATTTGGTTGTGTCCTGTAACTTTCAATTGATACCTAAGCAAAGAAGGATTTTTCACATTTTGATGCAAATTTTGAATTTGGATTTGAAATATAATTGCTCGAAAGGATTTTTCTGGCGACAAAACCTTAACTTCTAAGGATTTGAGCCCATGTCGCCCGGTGTGAGTCAATAAAGGCTCTCTTGTAGAAAAGCAAGTCTCAACTAACGTTGTTTTTTAAATTGTTTTTTACGCCCTTCACTATTTTTAGGCAAGCAGCAGTCAATAAAATTTGTTAAACTTTTAGTTGTCAAATGGGTCACATATATGTTTATCTTGTTTAATGAAAAAATGAGTCAAATAGCTAGTCAATAAACTTGTTAAAATAATATGTTTCTAATTACTAAATGGGCCTGAAGTAAGGGTGCAAACCAGCCAAACTGATTCCGAGCTCTAATAAGCTCGGCTTGTTTTAGTTTAACAAAGCTCGAACCCGGTTCTTTTCAAGATTTATTTCCAAAGTTCAAATTTGGATCGCCATAAATTTTTCAAGTTCAAGCTCGGATTTAGCTCAACTTGTTTATTATTTAAGTTTCTAATTTAATAAATTTTATATTTAATTTTGTATATATTTATAATTATATGTTCTATATAAAACAAAATACATAATATTTAAACTTGTTTTATCGTAACTGTGTATGTGTATCTATATATAAGTATTTATATAAATATATTTAAAAATTAGGGAGAAGTGACGGATGCAAAAGTGACCCACGTGTGGAGATGTTGTCAAAGATGTCGGCTAAATGACCAACCCGTCGTTTAGCTGGTATTTCTAGTATTACTCATAGATTTTGGTCAATGACCGTTTGATGTAGGCTAAAAATTGTGTTTATTTTGGTATAAAGTTGGGTCTCTTTGTCCATTTTGATATGAATCTCAATTTTCTCTTCTAACTTAACAAAATGATACTTTTAACCCAAACATTAACAGTGTTAATATGTTCTACTGACGAGAGTGATACGTGAAAATAGGTCTCAATTTGAGAGTGTCAACGACCAATGTATTAGTTATATGTGCCAACGGCCAATATGCCAAAGTTTTGAGTATTAAAATTTAATAACCATTTTATAAACACTTAACTCAATTTTGTGATTAAGTCCATTTATATTATTATAGTTATTGTTATTTATTGTACACAAATTAGTTGTACGAATTGAAATGAATTAATAATTCACTAAAGTTAATTATTTCAAATAAAACATAACTTTTAATTTGTTTGCCCATAAAAGTGCTGACCATATAATAAAATGAAAGGTACCCAAAAGGACCATACATCCTAAAGGCATTATCAATTACTGAAAGATGAGCAAGTGATTGGTAATTTAGAATTTCCATCTTCGTGTAGGAAAAAAAATTAAATAAGTTGTATTTTTTTGTACTTTTGAACTAAATGCTATAGATTATTTTTACATTATACATGTAATGTTAATAATATTTCTAGTTTTGGATGCATGATAGATAATTACTTTACTTAATTATCTCTAAAATAATATAGAACTTTAAAATATATAGATAATTATTTTGCTAGTAGACATG
The DNA here is from genome assembly GCA_030867185.1 of Tagetes erecta. NCBI lineage: Eukaryota > Viridiplantae > Streptophyta > Magnoliopsida > Asterales > Asteraceae > Tagetes > Tagetes erecta. The sequence goes on from CM061487.1 coordinate 96,967,158, forward strand.
AATCAAATTAAGACATCAAGATTAGACAATGTGTAGTGGACAAAGCTTTTTAAGGGGCTTTGTATGCCACTTGAAAGCCAACTCATCAAGGACTTTTTACCTAAAAATCATTATATAATTAATAAACTTAAAAGGATTGACCAATGAAAAGGTGGGGTTTTTGGACTTTTGGGGCGTTTTGTGGGCAACGCCCAAACTATTTTTTGGGTTCATAGTGCCCATGTGTAATGGGAGAAGAGGCACATTCGGGCGCTTTAGGGCTTTTTGAATGGGCAAAAACGCTTCATTACACATTGTCTTAGAGCATCTCCAAAAGCTCCTAAACAAACGCTGCATTAGAGTTTGAACGTCGGCTTCCTCGCTGGAGGGTTCATCCGAGGGGCACGTCATCTTGAATATCCAATGGCAAATGTGGGCTCATGGTTAAAAAAGCATTTATTTAAGTTATTTAAAAATACATAAAGCTAACTAGTTTAATACCCAATCAAAACATGAATGGGTTGAGGTCTATTGGTAAGAATGAAGTTTCACGGTCAGTATTAGAAAACCCGATTGCTCGGTCGGTTGTTTGGACTAGGAACTGTGCATTGAATCAGTCTAGTACGGGGGTTTGATATGTTTTGAGCTTTGACCAGCCTGTTGGGCTAGAAAGTGGCTGTCAAATAGGAAACCAGGTGGATGAACTGGAAAAAATTCAGGAAACTTTTTTTGTATTTAATGTATTTATATTTAAAACATCTATGACATCATCCGATCCATAAATCATGTTCGACTAGTTGACAGGTAAGAAAACCGGTTTGATGTCTGGTTTGGACATTGCTGAGAATAAAAAATTGTGAGTTCAAACCTCATCCAAGACAACAAAAAATGTTGTTAAAAATTTAAAACTCACTTTGTATAACTAATTTAAAACATAATAACTATACATGTTACAATTAATCAAATTAAATCTAGTTAGTTCATTTAAACCTAATTAAATAAATTAAAACATAATAACTATAATTCATACTATTAGTTTAAATCAAATTATTAGTTAACTAAAACATGATAATTATAAATATTATAATTAATTAATTAGTTAAAAACTAGTTAGTTAATTTACAACATAGTTATGTTTATGTTTTAAAAACTAGTTAGTTAATTTTGAGCTTAAATATTATTTAAAATTAGACTTTAGTAAGATTATTTTAATTAATACGAAAATTTTAAAAAGTGTATTACGGTATAAGCTATTTTGGATCTAGAAAAAAAATGTAAAATAAGTGATGATGTGGACATGTAGGGGTATTTAAATATTGGGCATGTTTAGCGTAATAACGAGTTTTTGAAGGATTGATTTAAAGTCCGAAATTGACTAATAGTGAAATTTTTTAAGTGTTTGAACGTCCTAATGCTCCAATGGATGTGTAGTGACTTAGACATGCAAAAAAAAAACGGTTCTGGAACCGACCCGGTGTATCTGAACTGGAACCGTAGCCGGTCTTACCTAAACTATAGGGTACACATGGGTTCCGGTTCCTCCAAGAAAGTGGAACCGAACCGGAACCGTTGGAACTGGTTCCACCTCAACCCAGTAAAAACCCGGACCCGACCTACCCAGAACCAAAATAAACCCGGTTAAACCGGTCAAAACCCGGTCAAATATCCAATCATACTCGGAACCAGACTCGACCCGGTTTTTGACTTTGGTGACTAAAACCGAAACCGGTTCTTAAAAAAACCCGGTTTGTGCATGGCTATAGTGACTCATGAGGAATGAGCCAATGAGGATCCATCGTCAAACAAGCTATAGTGCACTGGACTAAAGAAAAAAAGTGGCTTGTGGCCCAGAAGAAAACAAATTTGGGCTTTAGAAACAAGAAAGATTTGAGATAATTTTACAAAAAAGCAACAAGCTTAGTTAAAATGTTCTCATAAAGCCTCAAGGTTACATTGCTCTTTTACAAAAAGATATGATCTTGGAATCATATTTCCCATAATAATTGTCAGTCTAAGTTTAAACTATCTCAGGGCAATATTGAATTATTCACAAAATAACAATCAAGATATGGGTCAATAAAAATAAACTAAATAACACTCTAGGTTTTAATATATATCTAATTTTATATACAAAATAATCTTATCTTCTAGATGGTTTGGTTTTAATCACACATATCTATCCTATGATGGTAATTGGTAAGCATCATATAATGAAAAAGATACAGAAGCATAAAACACCAATTAGATTATCCACAAAACCAAAATATATTTAAAAAAACAGTTATAAAGTTAAATTAAGGAAAGACTTGAGCAGTTTTTGAAACAACTATACCAAACAACCTGCAAACTAGTCATGTTCATCACACACTGGCAAAACAGAACCAGACCAAACACCCTCATCTATCTGTCTTGATCACCCAATTGGTCATTGCTTGATGACTCACCAGCCATCCAAGCCGCATGTCTCTGCGTATCGTCCAAGGGGCGCCTCGTTGGCATCAACGTCCTCATCCTCCTTGAAACATCAGACCTTCGAATCGACGATTCACCAGCCTGAGCCGACCTCTTTTGTCCTCTAGCATTGCTACTTGAACCACCTGCTGCACCCTGGTACAAGCCATGCGAGTCAACGTCTGAAAGACCATTCTCTAGCGCCCTAACCAGATTCTCAAAATAGGACCGAGTCACAGTAGTCAAATCACATAACTTTGCCCTAAAACAAGTAAACTGATCCTCAGAGGCGTTTGCTGCGTCTTCGTTTATAATGTAAGTTTGTAATTCTTTCTCAGCGCAACGATGAAGCCTTTCTAACCCAGATTCTGCTTCACCCTGCACATACTCAAAAAACATCTTTTTAGCCTCTTCTTCTTTCGGTATATAATATCCATACGCATAAGTCCACTTCAGCACACGCCTGCATTCAACTATCTGTAACCAAGCATCTACAATGAACTGTAACTGTGTCTCGGGTTGGCGGTAGTTTAAACTAAGCTTCTTGAGATCAACAGTTTCGATCTTATGCAAGTCTGACAGTGCTTGTTTTCTCGACTTTTCATTTGCAGCCCAACGTTCATAATAATGCGTGTATCTCTCAATCGCCTTTTTAGCCATCTCTCGTTGTCGTTCAGCTTCAGGAACATGACCCCCTTCTTTAGCATAAGCATTACAAGCTCTGCCATCATGCCCTACATACGGTCCAAGACATAACCAACAAAACTGAAACCCACAAGGCGCCCTGCAAGTCATGTGCATACAACCATGATTCTTCTCAATCGACCGCTTGCATTTAGGACAAGGCTTTGTGTACGCCAAAATCCAGTTCGTATTTTCCGCTTCAGCATTATTCTTCAATACCCATTTACCCACAGTTTCACAATCCAACGGACGATGTGCGTCCTCCATACACTTCCAACAAAAACCATACTTACATAAACAAGAAACATCATAACTACCCATATCAACATCATCATCAAACTCGATAGCATATTCACAACCCGGACCAGGACACCATTTAATCTTCTTATTAACCTCCACATAAGTCCTAAGCATAAACAAATGATACCTTTTCTTTTCCTCAACCGTAGCAAACACATTAATCATATCCAACCCAACCGCCGCATCACACGACGGTTCAGGACACCTCAAATTCAAACAACCAGGTCCATCATCAATAGCAGTTGCAACATAAAATTTCCAACAAGTCTTACAATAACTATGATCACATCCACAGCTCGCAGTATCGCATTTCCTAATCGAATCAAAACAAATCCCACAATCAACAAAACCTTTACCTGTTTTCGGAAACTTAACAGACGGATCAACATCTAACAAACCAACAGTCCCACGAACTTTAGCCTCATCTTGAAACCAAGCTTCATTAAGAGTGTTAACATCCCAATTATACCTAACCAACATCATGCACGCAGAATCTTTAGGTATAGACAAAACAGTTGTAACTTGAGTAACATCTTGTTGTTGACGTTGAAGCAGATCATCTTCTTTCAATACGAGATAACTTTTATCGGTTGTGGAATTGAGCAGAGCATTGTAATCATCGGTACCGTCATCTAAGTCACAATCAGCATCATCATCATCATCAGAATCAAAAACATCATCGTAATAATCTTGATCTTCGGCATCCATTGGTTGCAATGAGAAACCGATCAATTGTGAAGAAAGAATGAAAAAGATTGAAACTTGATGGGAATTGGGGATCAAGATTGATTAGGAAAAATTAGGGTTTAAGAAGAAGTAACGAAAATGGCGTAAAAAAATTGGGGATGATTGTTGAGGGTAGGATGTTGGTGATTATCGTAATTTAATTTCTTTCAGGAACAAGAAAAGAATTTATAATCGTAAAAACAAGACTTTTGGGGATTAACGGGATTGGTACGATATTTTGTGTCAAGGAGGTACCTTTTGTCAATTTACCATAAATTTCATATTATAAAGACTTTTAAGGCCTCTCTACTATGTGATCTTAATTTGTGGTGACATAGATGATTTTTAGAACGGCAGTTGGTGTAACTGTCTATGATTGAAGCACATAGAGGTGTAATGACTGAGATAGAAACCTCGCTTCTAACACTAGTAGGTGTTTTTGTTGGCATTAGGGCTCCCCGGTCATTGCGTACGCAGTCGAGACTCACCACAACCCTCCTTACGGGTCAAGTTGATCGGAGTCAAAACTCGTCAACCAACTATTTCAGAGAATAACCGGGCATGAACCTTAACCATGTCACGTAAAACCCTTAGGCTCAGACACGAAGCCGGGTGGTAGCCCACGTGCTGCATTGTCAATATTCACCAAAAGTGATACTAATTGGAATTGAACTTGAGTCTTCTATGAAAAACCGAAGTCAACTTATCGTTAGGCCACAAGTGGGAGATTTTGAGGTGCCATAGATATGTTTATGTCTTTGTTAAATATAAAGAAAACTACTATTTTGGTCTCTGGGGTTTGGTAAAAATCACGGTTTTAGTCTAATTTGTTTTCTATTATTTTAGTCCATTAGTTTCATACAAACTTGTTGTTTTAGTCCACACCACTAACGGTCATCCATTTTTTCAGTTAATTTTGTGTGAAAAGACATTAATACTTTTAGACCAAATAAAAATTTTGGCCAAACCACAAATACCAAAATAGTAATTTACCCTTAATATTATTGTTATTGTTGTTAATACATTATTATTATTATGATTATTATTATTATTATTAGTATTTATATTAATATTATTATTTTTGTTATTATTATTATTATGATTATTATTGTTATTATTAGAACCACTACATAAGTACATATTTTTATTTTCTAATTCTTTTCCACCCAACTACAATCACCACGCAAAATATTTTTGCCACCACAATAATAATTATTTTCTAATTAGCTTAATTATTAGATTTAATTAACAAAGAGTGTTTGTGGTTTATCCAAAGTAACAAATTTGGGTACTACACTGCATGGTAGTGTTGATATGTTGAAAAAATGATGATGTGTAATGGTTTGTGTCGTGTGTATTAATAATAACTAGATTTATGGTTTGGTTGCATGATGTAACCTGGGTTTCATGCTTGTGACCTCGTCACACGTGTTACAATTCTGACATTAAGATTTTTCACATTTTATACGCTTTGCGGTGACACCTTTTCGAATTCAACATGGTCGGTGAGTTAATTTGACACGTGTTGTGTGTTGCGCTAATGGGTGTCAAATCCACCAAATAAATATAAATGAACCTAGTAATATGGTGAAAGCAAGGTTCGTGTCCTTAGGGATACGTGCTAACAATTTGTATGCCAAAAATAATTAAGTGCAAGTATGATTATAGCAAAAGGGGGGGGGGGTTTGATTAAAACTATATATTAAAGGAAAACAAAGTAAATTAAATTAAACTTAAGTTTATAAAATAGTTTCAACACAATGGTTATTTCTAGGTTCAATTCGACTTATGATCATCAACGATTGAAGTGCAATGGTCCTTTTATTAAATGCATCATACCAATACTAGACGTCATGCTGTTCGGACGTCCCCTTTATCTAATGTCTAACCAAACGCTGTTCGTTGATTATAGCCAACTCATTACCCCAAGCTCACGCCGTTCAAATCTTAACGTGCGAGTTGCAACGATTAGAGCACCGATTATAACTAAACATTCACGCTTTTCTTAATGTTCAATCGCATTGAAAATTTTCTATAACTAAAATGAGCTCATAAACAACTAAACAAGCACAAATAGTTACTTGTTCATTTGATCAAATATTAAAACTTTGTTAGGGTTTTAAAAAGTGATGAACTTTATTAGAAAAATTAACAGGATCAAATTTATTAACATTCTAATTTGACATCAGGTTGAAACCCGGTTTTGAAGATCAAGAAATTGCTCAAACATAGTCATTTAATACTCAAATCAACAATAGTCTCACATACAAGTACGAATCAAACCATAAAAATAATAGCAAGTACCAAACTAATTGGTCTCTAGTAGAATATAACGAATAGATCAATCAATGCAAACAAATAAAGCATGAAAACAAAAACTTACTAATCCAAAAGGAAAATTGATGTTTCAACCCACTAAATCAAATCATCCAAATAACTTTATATTCTTTCTCCCTGCTACTCTGTCAAACTGTCATGCCCCCCCCCCCCCCCTTTCATTTTTTTTTTCTTTTTGACTTTTTTTTACCGGTTCAACCACGATCTCCACTTTCTTTTCTTTTATTTGAAAGGCCCAATAATGCTTTATCTTATGTTTTAGCTCCAGTCCAATTTTTTTAGATATTAGAATCATAATAATTTATAAGGGCATTACGTATTTACCCACTCCTTAAATTCAATTACATATTTCCCCTTCCTAAACCATATATATTACATATTTACCTAATTTCTTTAAAATAGCCTGTTGATTTACTATTTTACCCTTAATGATCTTCATAAATATATTTTTATATTTTCTTATGGTTTGTGTAAAAGAAGGGGTAAATGAGTAATTTATTATGTCAAAGGGAATATATGTAATTAAACTTTAGATTTGGGTAAATATTTAATTGATAGACTTAGAAATGGGAAATATGTAAAAAAACCTAATTTATAAGTTATTAAATTCCAAATAGCAGCTTCAAACGGCCGTCTAAAATATGAGCATAAATTCTGCATGGACGTCTAAAGTGTATGTTTCACAATTTCTCTTCAACTCCAAACTTTTAGCATCCATGATCCTTCCAATGCTTCAGCAAGCTTTTGTTATCTCTTGCGACCGCTTCATACATACAAATCAAACAAAAACAAACCAAAGTAGATTCCATCCCACCAAAACTAATATTTACAACATATTATGAAATTAACAGGTCAAATGCATGAAATATGATGAAAACAAATGCTAAATGCATTATAAATAATGCATAAATATGCACCTAACATGCGCCGACATAGTTTTTTCACTTCGTTCCACGTATTAACAACGTTTTCGACTTCGACATGTGCGTTGCATTACGGCGATAGACAGATGGTGGTTAAAAGTATATATATCAAAAGATGGGGTAAAAATGTGAATATGTCAAAGAAGATCAACATGATATAACATGTAAAAATTACAATTAAGTCAAAGTCAGGGGGTCAAATCCATAGTTTGGATAAATTTATCTAAATAGAGGTTAAAGTAATAATTAAATCAAAAAATTATTTGTGGGTCAGTCGAGTGTGACACATGACCGGTCAGCGGTGACCACTGACCTTTAAAACTAAAAGGCATATAAATAGTAAATAATAACAATAACAATAATAACAATACTAATAAGGGTAGCTTACTATTTTGGTCCCCGTGGTTTAGTTAAAATCACTATTTTGTTCCAGAGGTATTTATGTCTTTTCACACAAACTTAACTGGAAAAATGGATGACCGTTAGTGGTGTGGACTAAAACAACAAAGTTTTGTGAAACTAATAGATTAAAATAGTAGAAATCAAACTATTGTACTAAAACTGTGATTTTAACCAAACCTATAGATTAACATAATTAATAATTGATGGTACGTACGTAGTTTAAAAATGAATTTAGGAACGGCCAAGCTATTTACACCGTGATTTTTAGACAAAAAACCGTCTTATACGTCGCGTATAGTCCTATACGTGGCGTATAGGGTGGTTTTTGTCGGACATAGTAAGACAAAATGAACTATACGTTGCGTATAGTTCCATTTGTTTTATTAATAAATGTTTATTATACTTGTCAAATATTTTGTCACAACCACACAAACGAAATAAACATTTTATATAAAACAATCACAACCACACTATATACATAGAGTGAATAAATACATAAATTTAAGATGATTACAAATTATTTGACCTAGTGAAATGTCTTCGCTGTCCATTAGCTGTCACACCCCCAAAATCCACTAACGGAGTTTTACCGTTAAGTGTGTGACAAACCAGGATCTCAGTCATTAGTTACACCAAACGACACTATATGAATTTGAAATATATGTGTATCATTAAATGAGAAAATTTAATACAGAGTTAACGTTTAAAAGATTGCGGAAGCGTAATCGAAATGTATTGTCAATCATATTAAATGGAACTAAATGCGCAAACACGCGCCCAACATAAGAAACATAATTTAAATATTTGTTAAAACCAAACATAGTTTTTAAATGCAAGAAAGTGATTTAAATGCAATGTTGTGACTCCATGCCATGTCCTAAGTGCGTTGAACCTCAATGACCTGTAAAAGTGAAAGGCTAACAAGTGTCAACACGATGGTTGGTGAGTTCACAAAGTAAGTATGAAATCAAGTAGTTCAGTTGCAAGCAGAGATATAAATTAAGTATGTCATTGTAGGTAGCTAGTCTACAGCACATGTCCTTGAGGCGTATGTATCTGACCGAAGCTGACGTATGTACACATTAAGTGCATTTTGCCCGTTCGTACATCCCAGCAGGATGCACTGTAAGTATGTTAGGTCATTCAACACCCGTTCTACAGGTCCTTCTGTCGTGCTAGCGCGACTAGCCCGGGTGGGGTTTGTCAAACCCAGTAGTACTACTCAAAATTTCCCCGCTATTTCACAAATACTAATGGTCAACTAGGTATCCATGGGGTCTTTCATGAACAAAATAAAAGTTGCTCTATCCAGACATGCGATAAACAAAATTTGTAAATCCGTAAAAGTAATCGTCCGTGTTCAGCCCATAAAAAGGTAGAATAGTAAAAGTACGGTTTAGTGAACTCACCTTTAAAGCGCACAGCAAACAAACAGCAAAAATGCAACCAAAAGAATCTAAACCGTCTTACGACCTGCTTTATAGTTAATTTATTTATATTTATACAACACATACATACTTATATTCGCATATCCATGTAGCACATTTCATGCATCATGTCACTAATTGACCCGACTCACATTATCATCGCGTGACTTATATACTTTTCATACTTGCATTTCAAGTCATGTATTCACTGTATACATACACTATTGTCCTGCTTCATCATATATTCATATATAGAAATGCGTAAGATATACATAGTCATTAATTTGCAGTTGTTGTTTTATTGGAACAGGTATATACATACAATTATTGCTGCTATTGTTATTAATGCACACCCGCATACATACATATCACCATACATACTTGCATACATCGCACACACATAACATGCATACACACGGAAACACATTAATTTATTAACAATCTTTCAATTTGTTTAAAACAATGATCAGGGCCGGCTCATAGTGTTATGGGTTAGACTTTGGTCTAAGGCCTCTTAATTTGGAGGGCCCAAAATATTTAGTTGCAATGTTATATGTATTTACAAAAAGCCCAATCTACCCGTCCCAAAACTCTGGAACATGGAACATTGCACTATTGGAGCATCGATCTATTACAAAACTATCAACATCAACTCTAAAATTGAACCACCTCTCTCCTTGGAATATGGGATTACGAGAACAAAAATTAGAAAACAATAAATACCATTAGATAATCAATCCAGTAAAAAAATCGAATGGAATACTCATTAGAAGAATAATACTCGATTGAAATTATTGAATTTGGTCTCGCAATATGCCAATCTGAAGTTCTAGCTCTAGAAATCGGCCATCAGGTTTATTTCCCAAACGGAATTTCTGGTCTCGATTTTGGTATCGCAATCAGAATTTTTTAATTTCATAGTTTCTCGCAATCAACAAATAGTCTCTAAAAGGTCTCAAACTCTCAGTCTAATACTCATTTGCTCTTAACTGAATTTCATAGGGCATTTCGTGTCTATTTAGTGATTAATTTGTTTGTGTATTTGTAGCTTTGATTTGTTTGGTTTCTTTGTGTTTGTAGTTTCAATCTGCTTTATCTTTATTGTTTCAGTTAGATAGAATAAAGGTTCATTGTGTTCGGTGTTTAAAGTTTTGATTTGCTCGACTACTTTCATATTTAGGTTCAATGTGTGCCTGACTAGTTTTTAACAACAACTTTTAATGTCATAATAGGCCCCGAAATTTTACATTGTCTAAGGCCCCAAAAATGATTGGGCCGCTCCTGACAATGATACACCTCATACAGAGCATATTTATGTATATGTACCAACACATATTATTCCTCTATATCGAGCAAATATGGTTATCATTCATCATCAAAATTCCATCTATATTATATTTATACATAAATATATATACCGTCACATAATGTGAACCCAAATGCCACCTATAATAATCAGTTTAGCAGGTGCATTCACACATCGCATTTTCACATATATAAATCCATTGCTACCTACGCAATAACAATCACATAATAATCAATTCATAACTGTGACGGTGACCATTTTACAACCATACTTGAAAATTATACATATACTAACATGTGAAGTCATATATGTATATATATATCGCCAACCTTATTTTAAATCCACACACATACACCATGCTTTGTATATACATATATTAATATGTAGAGTTCATACATACAACCTACGCATATAGATTCATATATATAACCACATTGCATACATTTGACTAGTCAGATTTATTACCATGAGTTCCATACGTTCGTATATGTTGAACCAGAGAGTTACTAAACAAAGACACACTTTTATTTAATAAGTTGACTCACAACTATTTCTCTCTGGATTACATAAATCTAAACCTACAAAAGGTTTATATAGCCAAGCTATTCTAATCCTATTAGAACTAGGAAACAATAAACATAATAATAAACTTAAACTAAGTTTACTCAAACTCAAATACTAATTAAACTAATTAATACTTGATAGACTCCTAATAACAATCAAACCGTTATTAGTTAATACTCCTCCAAGCCACCCATGAGAATTATCGAACCGCCCTTAATGAAGTCTAATATCGTAATGTTTAATACTCCCTCTCGATATTAACTTCTTCAAGACTCCCTCTCAATTGTGATTTGTTCATAGCTCGTGCCTTTTTACTTTTAGTAGTCCTTTAGCTCGATAGTTTTTCTCCCTCTTGAACTCGACCAATAACGAAACTCGATCAACCGAAAGAAAGGATAACATGCCAACTGCTTTCAACCAAATTGAATCAAAGGGTTCACCAAGATCCGATTAGGATCTTTTACCACTGCCTTCGAACGAGTCTTCTATTTTTCAGCATACTAAACTACTCCGACACACGGAGATTTAATCATCCCGACACACGGTGATGACACACAACATTGAAACCTTCAATGTTGAACACTAGTTTAGAGCCGTTCAAACTGACTAATCTTGATAACGAAGAGAGACTTAACTAAAAGAACTTTAAAACAAGGACAACCTTCAATTTTATGAACACCGAAACTAAGTTGACACACAACCTAGCTCTTCTTCGATTATCACAAACAACCACGAACACCATGTGCTAATCATCGGTCACTATCGTCGTCCATCGTACACAAAGCTGTTTCATTCTTTTGGCATCTCTATCAAGTCTCGTGCAAAACCTAGACAACCACCGGTAAAGCCTCTAGATCACTACTTTTCAATGATTCAAGTCAACGAGAGTACCGCAAGATCTACCTACTATCTTCCACTAGAATCTTGCACCTACGATTGTAAACTTTGATCTACAAGATCAACACCTTCTTGGCTACTTTATTGCTTCTGTTACATTAAAACTTGTGATACCAAACCAAAAAACTTTCAAGACTTGACAAACAAGCCTAGTTTCTTACTCCCGATTACGTACGGTTGACATACAACCATCTTTGGTTTCTAGAACTCACGTTATTATCCCAACAACAATGGATAGTCTCCTTTTATAAAATTTGCACACAAAATAGTAAACTGGATCAAGAGCAACAAAAACTAACTTTGACCACTGCTTCATGATTTTATCTACTGCAATCTAATCGGATTCGCACATTCACCGACTCACGGTTCTTCTTCAATCAAAGAAGAGACTCGATCTTTATCTTATTATTCGACTTACGAATTACTGAATAACTGAACGCACCTTTGTCCGTCAAGCTCTAACAAAGCTTTGCAAGCATGCCTTCCGCCGACCCGCCAGCGGAGGCCACCTTCTATCCTTCGGACCTTCCTTATGTCTTACCGCCGTTGTAACTCTGCGAGGGGCTTCTCCCTCTTCTCATAAATCGACTCTCAAACCCACGATACGAGCCCTTGGCTCTGATACCACTTGTTAACCAGAGAGTTACTAAATAAAGACACACTTTTATTTAATAAGTTTGACTCACAAACTTTCTCTCTGGATTACATAAATCTAAACCTACAAAAGGTTTATATAGCCAAGCTATTCTAATCCTATTAGAACTAGGAAACAATAAACATAATAATAAACTTAAACTAAGTTTACTCAAACTCAAAAATACTAATTAAACTAATTAATACTTGATAGACTCCTAATAACAATCAAACCGTTATTAGTTAATACTCCTCCAAGCCACCAATGAGAATTATCGAACCGTCCTTAATGAAGTCTAATATCGTAATGTTTAATAATATATATCTACACTGTTACATACGTACTCATATATACGAACCGAATCGGATTTTAACTAAACCGTAACCCGTAACGAAACCGTAACCCACTGAAACTATAAAACGAGTTACCGAAACTTACCGAAAAGATAACACGAGATAATACGAAGGTTCACCATTGTGTTGCGGTGCTCGTCGGAGATTGTAGAGCGTAGAAGATGACAAAAGCAGGTAATCGAAAGTGGAGAAGCGGCGATAGATGGAATAGGGTTTGCGTTTGATTTCCATGTGACGGGAAGGGACGTGGTTTGGGTTTTAAACTTTGAAAATATTCCTATTTTGCATTTAGGTCCTTAGTCTTCATTTCATTATTTATTTTGATATTTTTCCGTAATTGCACTTAGGTCCTTTCTTTATTAATATCATTTATTTCACACCCAAAGTTAAATATTCCGACTATAAATTAATTGTGATCGAACATATTCTCATATGACTCACATATATATTATCTCGTTAACTTTTAGTAATGTTGCAAGTCGCGTGTACCAGTAACTCCCCAAATTACTATGGCTTGATGTTCATCGGTCGTTACGATCCGAACAACTCCCCGACTTATCACCTTATATCAATTAGTCATAATTAAGTAATGCATGCACTGGTATTATTAAATTAATAAAAACTAACGGAGTTAACCCAAAAATGTCGGGTGTCACATTAGCCGTGTACTTGTCGGTGTGGTTTGAGCCGGCTAGAGATGGGAGTAAGGAATCATCAGTAGAAGTGAAGTATACTCCAACTTCATCTTTCGGTTTAAAACATTTAGCTAACCCAAGCTGCTAGATATGAATTGGGTGTTAAACACATTAGTTCAAATGGCAGGGTTAACTATGTTAAAGAAATATATAATTTGACCTAATGAAATGTCTATGGTTACTGCGCCTATTTTTTAACTTTAACATTGGCTATACAAAGTCTTCTGTTTTTATATTATAAACCATATACTGTGAATAAATATATAATTTTGCAAAATGATTACAAATTATTTCACCTACTAATATATCTCCGGTTTCATAACTCAGTTTTGTCTTAAACGAGTACGGAAACCGGAGACATTTCACTAGGTCAAATAATTTGTAACGATATCCAAAATTTTAATATCTTTTACTATTTATGGTTTAATATCCAAAAATAGAAGACATCTGTAATTTTTAACGCCGGTCTAAATCTGAATCAGAGGCGGGCTTCTTTTAAATTAACCTCTCGCGAAATCAGCCCCCTGTCTGTATCTGAATCAGTTTCCTTCTCTTGTCAGAAATGGGGACACGTCCAACGTAACATAATTCTAGTAACCAAAACAAAATTATCCTGAAAATATATATAAAATTAATTTGTGTGCTATATGATAAAAGTAAAGGATTAAAATTAAACTTATTACGTTAAAACTTACGTATGACCAAATAAACACGTTTCTTTGAACCATGCTACCAGTAATATATACTTGTTTAAAACCATATGAAAAGTGTGTGTGAAGATGTGTTGGTGAAGGGTGTGTGAGGATGCGCGTGTGATGATTTTTGTGTTTGTGGAGTTCAGTAAGGATCGTTATATAGAGAGTTTATAAGAACTCGTGTGCCGCGTATAGAGCTATGAGCCGCATATGGGTCTGGTACCATGTGCCGCGTATAGGTCTATGTGTCGCGTATGGCTCTGAAATCACGTTATTAAGCCTGACACCGTACCTCATACGCCGCGTATAGGGCTATATTTAAATAAAACAATTAAATATACGAAGAACGACCTATATTTAAAGAAAAATATCTTTTACCTGATTCAAGTTTATCTCTTCCTCGTTTGCGTCTTAAGACGTTGGTCGTTTTCCAAAATCTTGACTTGGGGCTGGTTGTTCGTAAAATTCTGGCGTCGGCATCTCGTTCAAATCAAACGTCGGTTCTTCATCTTCTGGTGGATCGAAAAAATTCAACCACGACATGTTTATGTGTTTTTATGTTTGTGTGAACGTGTGTAAATATTTTTTTCAAAACGATCGTTTGCGAATGTTTCGTGTGAGTGTGAAGTTGAGAAGCTTGGGATTGGTTTAATAACAATTCATCTGGAACATATACGCCGCTTATAGGCCTATACGCGTCGTATCTATTCAACCATCGTACGAAAACACCTGACGTAGGTCATTCCGTCTGAATCTCGTACCTTATACGCCGCGTATAGGTTTATACGTGGCATATATGGTACAAATATAATATGACAAACCCACCCTATACGATCATATTGTTTTGATCAAACACTTGTATTCTTCTTGTTCCAAATTCGAGTGTGTTGCCTTGAATTCAGGGCTACACACTCGAATTTGGAACAAGAAGAATACAAGTGTTTGATCAAAACAATATGATCGACTCTTTTTATTAATTGAAAGTTGAAGCACAAAATAACCTAAACCATAATCCCTATTTATAGCTAAACAAGAAAAGACTCATAATCCTAATACAACTAGGAAATCAAATAAAATAACTAATTATTCAAACCAAACCTATCTTAAATCAAATTGATGCTAATGTATTAGAACTCAACTCAAATACCCAACAAACTAAATTAACTAACTCCCAATTGACCCTTAGACTACTACTCCTTGACAAGATTAACCCAACAATCACCCCCTTAATCTTGTCATGCACTTTACTTCAAAATAAGGTTGGTTCATTGTCATCCTCATAATGTGCCAAGTTAGCCTCTTCTTTCTTTCCCCGTTTTGGACACTCATTCGCATAATGACCAAACTCACTGCACTTGTAACATTTGACGTGACTCTTATCTCGTTGCACCCGTTCACCGTCTTGACCCTTTCCGGACCCGCGACCCTTACCTTTGCCTCGTCCTAGATCTTCCCGACTGGAACTTTCACAACCACAACATTCACACACATGTTTTTCCTCCTTTTGTTTCTTAGTAAACATTAACCTTTCACGAGTGTCTTCTTCCTTAATGGGTCCATTGATACGCTCCTCGTATGCTTTTAACCTCCCAACGGCTTCATCAAAAAGCATTGAATCCAACTCGAAACATTGTTCTATTGAAGCTACAGTTTGAAGAAAAGACTTGGCATTGAATCAAGTAGCCTTCTCATCAATTCTTTTTCTTCAATCTCATGTCCGAGACTCCTCGCCTTTGAAGCTAACCCGGTAAGTTTAGTTGTAAAATCATCAACTAACTCACCCTCCTTCATGCGTAGCCCCTCGAGTTCCCTCTTCAATGTTGCTAGTCTAGCCGTTCTCACCCGATCAACTCCTAAATACCTTGTTTTCAGCCCATCCCAAACTTGTTTCGCATCAGAGTATCTCGCCATTTGTAAAACCATATCTTCGGGTATGGCTTGAAACAAGAAGGCTAGGGCATACTTTGACTTATTTGGATCCACCGTAGCCCCTAACCCCCTTGGTTCGATTGCCTCCAATATGTTATACGCATTCATGATCGACTTAACTTTGACTGCCCATACCGGGTAGTTTGTAGGAGTTAGAATTGGGCATTGATATGACATAGAGCTCTCTTCTTTTGTAGGTACCATTGATATCTTCTTTACAACTTCAATCCTTCTTGACCAATCTTGATAACCCTCTTCCCGGGTCCTAGAACTACACCGTTCTTGACCACCGATCAAAGAAAACCTTCTTTACCTGCTAGGTGAGACTAGATTCAAAGTCTCTTGCTTTGACGAATCTTTTCGTGTTCACCTACCCGCAAATCTAATCGGATATCTTCTGCCAAAAAACAACCAACACCGGTTACTCCGTTTTTATCTTTGGCGGGAAGGACCGGGTCTGAATGATCACGCGAATTGAAGTTGTGAAACTTTCACGTTCTCAGGCCCTGGAGCTTTAAAGCTCCGATACCAATTCAAGGCTACACACTCGAATTTGGAACAAGAAGAATACAAGTGTTTGATCAAAACAATATGATCGACTCTTTTTATTAATTGAAAGTTGAAGCACAAAATAACCTAAACCATAATCCCTATTTATAGCTAAACAAGAAAAGACTCATAATCCTAATACAACTAGGAAATCAAATAAAATAACTAATTATTCAAACCAAACCTATCTTAAATCAAATTAATGCTAATGTATTAGAACTCAACTCAAATATGAAATACCCAACAAACTAAATTAACTAACTCCCAATTGACCCTTAGACTACTACTCCTTGACAAGATTAACCCAACACCCTATACGCTGCATATAGTACTATACGCGACGACGTATAAGATGGTTTTTTTTTCGATATAAATAGCACAACCCTTTACGAATGGTTGGAATTGAAGGTAGTTGACATAGTACTATAGTTAATAATATTTAATAATTGCTATGTAGAACAATATTTTTCACGTGTGAAGACTTGTAGGTGATTGTAATTTGAGCAATGGTACATGTGGACCAAAACGATGTTACTGTTCATCTGCTATGATAAATGTAATATGATATGAATATATTAATTATATAGATTAATTAATTAGTTGTCGACAATCATGAGACAAGACTTAAAAGCAAATAAAGGGCCATAAGATTTTGATTGTTTAAGTTGATGTTTACTCGAGATTCCTTTGAACCATTATGGTATCATCTTGTTTTGATAACATTTTATATTCTAGTGGAGATAGCGACCAGAGGTGGGGACGAGATACGTCTCATCGAAGGTGGCGACGAGATGATGACCGGAGAATGGATAATTCACTCTTGGTTGTATGATTCACAACACTCCCATATCTTCATCAATACAATACAATACAATACAATTATATAATACAAACAACCCTGCACACACCTCGTTCCATATCCTCCACTCTCCGATCATGTCTTTGCACCACCCGTTACTCGACCCGACAGCAACTGTCCATGTCGTGAGAGTAGAAGAAGACTACAGCAACACGGTGCCATGGTTCTCATGGCGGAAGCTATGGCGGTTCACTGGACCAGGGTTGTTAATGAGCATAGCTTTTTTGGATCCTGGAAACTTGGAAGGTGATCTGCAGGCGGGTGCAAACGCGGGGTATTCGCTGCTGTGGTTGCTTTTGTGGGCGACTGTTGTCGGGCTGCTTGTTCAGCTTCTTTCGGCGCGTCTTGGGGTGGCTACTGGGAGGCACTTGGCTGAGCTGTGTAGGGAGGAGTATCCGAATTGGGCTGGGAAGGTGTTGTGGGTGATGGCTGAAATCGCGCTGATTGGAGCTGATATTCAAGAAGTGATTGGGAGTGCAATTGCTATCAAGATTTTGAGTAATGGGTTTTTGCCACTTTGGGCTGGTGTGCTCATCACTGTGTTGGATTGGTAAACAAGTTACACTTTTTTCTTAACCTTTTGGTAATATGTAGTTAGCTGATATTTAAAATCGTTTAAAAAAATAGTTGGTTTAACTGATGAACTAACTGATAACAGACTGCAGGAAAGAAGTTTTAATAGCTTGTTCATTTCATAAAATTAATTTTATTGATTTTTTTTTGTTTTCTTTGGATCTTGATGGTAGTTTTATCTTTCTGCTGCTCGAAAACTATAATGTGAGGAAGTTAGAGGCGCTTTTCGGTTTTCTTATAGCAGTAATGACAATTTCATTTGCATGGATGTTTGGTGAAACCAAACCCAATGCTAAAGAGCTTCTTGTTGGTATGAAACCACTTTCAAACTTTTTATCTTTTATTTACACACAAAAATAAACTAACTTTTTTCTTGTTTTAAAGGTCTTGTGGTTCCAAAACTCAACTCTAAAACAATACAACCAGCTGTCGGAGTTGTTGGCTGCCTTGTAACGCCACACAATGTGTTCTTACATTCTGCACTCGTACAATCAAGAAACGTTGATCCCACAAAAAAAGGTCAAGTTCAGGAAGCCATAAGATACTACTCCATTGAATCCACAATAACACTCGTTATCGCCTTTGTTATTAATCTTTTCGTAACGACTGTTTTTGCAAAGGCCTTTTTTGGTACTGCTATTGCTGATACAATCGGGCTCAGGAATGCGGGTCAGTATCTTGAAGAGAGGTTTGGTGGCGGGTCGGTACCAATTTTGTATATATGGGCTGTTGGGTTGCTAGCAGCGGGACAAAGTAGTACCATTACGGGTACTTATGCTGGCCAGTTTATAATGGGTGGGTTTCTTGATCTGAGATTAAAGAAATGGTCTAGGGCCTTGATTACACGAAGCTGTGCAATCCTTCCCACATTGATTGTTGCATTAATTTTTGATGGTTCGGAGAACAAGTTAGACGTGTTAAACGAATGGCTTAACGTGGTCCAGTCCATGCAGTATCCTTTTGCTCTCATTCCCTTGTTGTGTTTGGTGGCCAATGAGGATCTCATGGGCGTTTTTGCAATCGGCCCTCTTCTAAAGGTATAATCTTTTGACTTCAACATAAGTTTTAGCTAAATCCCATGAAAGTACGTTAATGTAGATTATGATCCCAAAATGAAACTTTTTAATGATTTTCTTGGTATGATCGACTTGCTGCAGAAAATCTCGTGGCTTGTGGCTGCTTTGCTTATAGCCATAAACGGTTACCTGATGCAGCAGTTTTTTTCAGAAGAAGTAAGTGGAGTTGCATATGGTTCTATAATAACGGTTTTTGCGGCTGCATATGTTGCATTCGTAGTATATCTCATCTGGCGGGGCATCACTGTTTCTACATTTGGGTTTGTAAAACAGCCTAATCAGAAACTAAAAGGTTTCATAGTAAACCACAATCTTGAATGTTAAGACTAGCAACCAACAAGTTGCAGAAATGATTATTATTTTAATAAAAAACTTAAAACTTTTTGATCAAATTTTATAAATATTTGTACTATAAGTATTTAGATTATGATCTTATCTGTTTTGGACTAATGTAGCTTGAGTTTGGAATTATTTGAAGCTGGTTTTAATTGGTCAAGTGGTCCATCAACTTAAGGTTTGGGTGTTTTTTTCCAATACATCCAATTGTGTGGGGGGTTGGGTCCTAGAGCATTGCACATGTGAAAATTTTCTTCTAAAAAATTCTAGGTATAGCTGTTAAAAAACACAACTAATAATAATATTTGCAGGCCCATGCAGTGTATCTTGTCATTTATGTGTCCTGCTAAATGCTTCAATTATTTTTAACTTTTAAATGTAACTGTGACAACGACTTGTGTAACTCCTTGTTTGCGTAAACTCAATAATTGAAGAACCTAGTCACCAACTGTAAAGTGTCCTTGCTCCTCTTTAGGTTCTGTTCCTTAAAGGTTTTTCTGGCTTAGACGTTTCCTTGGTTCAAACAAACTGAAATAAATAACACAAATGGTTGTGCTTAGGATGGTCTTAACAGAAAAGAAAAAAAACCTTTTAAATGATTTTTAATGGCATGGACGTAAATAAATAAACATAATCGTAAATAAACGAACGTACGAACGAATCAGTCATGTGTTCATGTTCCTTCATTTAGTTACTTTTTACACGACGTTTGACATTACCTCAATGCCCTTGTTAGCTTTCATTAGAAATGATGTTAATCATAATTTTGACAATCTATGTCTGACTCACTGTAAAATAATGAAATTCACTGTTGTATGAAAACTCTTAGAATCAGATTTAAGCATGAGACCATAAATATCCCAAGCCCCTATCATCACCCATGCCACCGAACCAAAAACCAATTGCAAAAAACTAAAATATTTGTTCATGTTAAAATTAACAAACTTTCTTTAAATCGGTTCATTAAACATTTGGTTCTTGTATCCCGGTATCATGTGATATTGATGTTTACCAATTACGAGCATTATTTTTTTGGTCGGCAGCTAAAATATCATTGAAATAGCCAAAGGCTATGAAAAGGTACAAAACAAGGCTATGAAAAGGTACAAAACAAGAGCAAAAAAGAAAAGCATACACCAGTGTCATCTTTGTAGCTAACAACTCCTCATTGACATCTTTACACGAAATTAAGATACTGTTAAAGATCAACTAGTTTCTACTTTTTCCAAATGCCCAAAGATGGCAATGGTGATAAATGAGCGAGTTTACCAGGTCCACTTTAACTTTAATACCTAATTAATAAAAAAATATTTAAATAACTTTCATGTGTGCAATATTATTCAATAATTAAACATCTAAATAATTTGATCTACATAATATTATTCAATAATTTACACAAATCCTATGATAGCTTAAATAGTTAAAAGAACACTTAAGCATGGCATCAATACGTCTTTTATTGATGTAATATGGGTCGTATTGATATATATATATATATATATGACTCGTATTGCATCAATACGTCTTTTATTGATGTAATATGGGTCGTATTGATATATATATATATGACTCGTATTGGTCAAATATAATTTGTATTGATCAACTTATATGTCTTAGTATTGGTATATACTAATAGCATAGGTCCATAATACATATTTTTATATGACTTTTGCACTAATTAGCTGACAGAACGTTGAGTTTTGGAAATAGTTTTTCATTATAGTTTTAGGCCAACACTAATGTTAACGCCAAATGAGTAGGGTTGGCAATTTTGTACACGGATACATGACACGAACCTACACGATCTTAATAGATAAGCCCTTAACATGTAACAGGTACTAGACAGGTAGACACGAATCTATTTATTAATTTTCATGTGTTAAACATGTATTTACCTGGTTACCTGCTAGTACCTATTAGTATCTGTTAGTACCTGTTAATACTTGTTAGTACCTATTATAATTTATTTATAATTAAAAATATAATATAACATTACTTTTTTTTCCTTTTTACCCTAATTCCCAAGATTCTATTTTGTAAACCCTAATTACCTCAAGTCTTATCGTGTTTTATCGTATATACCTGTTATAAATAGGTACATGTACAGGTATGGGTAACAGGTACACGATAGGTTATCGTGTCGTGTACATATAACAAGTTTCTTGTTCGTGTCTTAACAAGTACATGTAAACACGATTTCCCAGCTCTACAAATAAGTTTAAGAGCAACACAATTACAAATCATTGTATGTGTTCATATTTCTATAATAAATGGTTAAAGTGTGATTGGTGATTGCATTATGTTTTGAAAATGTATTTATAGAAGTTTAAAAAGCTACAAAAATTTATACCACTTGTATAGTTAAATATGAGTTGTATACATGTCTCGTATATGTGCATTTGGGTAGTATAACATATCCGATGAATATAATTTATATAAAGGGTGTTCCAATAACATGTCTGTGTTTTCTTAACGGCATCCTAATTAAAAGAGTTAATTTCAAAAATAGTCTCATAGCTCTGATCAAAGTAATGGAATTGAGTATTAGCTTTGAAAAGTAAAGTATTTAGGGTTCGTGCTTTTGATTTTGTAACAAATTTAAGTATTAAGGCTAACTTAATTTAAGTTATTTATTAAATTAGGATAACATGACAAAAGTATCATTTTATAACAAGATGAGTCATTTGTGTAATTAACTCTATTTCAATCTACATAGATTTTTTTAATTTATATAAGTTGAAGGGGCATACTTGTAAATTACATAAACTTGCCCCCTTCAAGAGCTAGCTCACCCCCATTTACCTTAAGCAATGCTTGTGTATTCTAATCACCACTAGTCCGCGTCCACCTTTGCTCCAACGATCATCGCGGGTCTTTTCCACATTGTAGGTCTCTCTCCCTTAGAAAGGGATAATGTCATATCGATACAGGGGAAAGAAATTTACAGTGCTGAAAAACCTACGATGGTCGTTGAAATTTACAAGCATGGACGTAGATCAATAGTGATTAGAAAAGACAATAATTACATTAGGTAATTGGAGGCAAACTAGTTCTTGAGGGGATGGGGAGTTTATGTAGTTAAAAAGTATGATCCTTCAATAGATGATACTTTAAGGGTATTTTGTCATATCATCATAATTTAAGAGCCTTAGTACTTAAACTTGTTATAAAAATACGAGTATCAAACACGTTACTTTTCAAAATTAATACTAAAATATGTTATTTTGGCCGTACTTCCGGGACCATTTGTGAAAATAACTGTAATTTTATCAAGAGTAAATTACAATTTTGGGCCTTTATAATAACGCAAATTACGGATCGTGGCCTTTATTTTAAATTTTTGCACTGGTTGGCCTTTATATAAATTTTTGTCACGGTTTTAGGCCTTTTGATTAACATCTGTTAACTTTTTCAGTTAACACCCCTCATGTGCAATGCACATGAGGGCATTTTTGTCATTTCCACCTGAAGGACCATTATTGTAAATTATTATTGGTGCTGCTGTTAACGATGGTGTTGATATTATCTCTAGTTCAATTGGAGGTAGTGATGGGATATCTTCACCGTATTATCTAGATCTAATTGCAATTGGAGCTTATGGTGCTGTTGCAAAAGGTGTATCTTGGAACAATTGGTTGCGGTTTACTTGAATACACCCCTGTAATTACCGCCGGAGATGAACCTGAAGCAAAACCTTGTTCCAATCGAAGATCCTGAACGACGACGTTTAGTAAATTCCCGATGCATTTTGCGAACATGTTGTCTTGACTGGTGAGGTTTAAGTTTAATGAATGTATCGGGATGTTGGATTGAGAATAATAACGAGTTGATGAAAAAACGGATGACGTGATGTCGGAGAGGAGAATGACGGTTGTGACGGGGGTTTTCTCTCGGTGATTTTCTAGAACTTTCACGACTTTTTTGACGGCATCTTTGGATTTTGATGACCCTTCGATAACCGCCATCGCTTCCACGATACACGACCGACGGATCGTCTGACGCTTGTTGTCATCCTTTGTAATGGTAGTAACCGTTTGGAATATGATGTGAATGCAACAATTGATAGTCTGTCTGAGGATGAAAGTGATGAAACAATTGATCTCATTGCATTTTTTTTATCATTTGCAGCTTTTCGCTTGTGATTTTGCCGCTCACATCAACTACAGTTACCAAATCGATCGGAGCTCTTCATTGTCTTTTCTCCGGTAACGCCGGAGCTTTTACTTTAAGAAGAATTGCGTACGTCTCGTGTCGACGTGAGGAAGCGATCACAGATCTGATGGAAACAGTGATGAAATTTGAAGTTTTTGTTGGTTCAATGGTGGAAGATGGAGGTAATAATGAATGTGTAAAAATGGAGAGAGGGAAGATTTGCGTATAGGTGTGAGACACTCTCTACTGCATAAAGGTGAAACTGTGTGTATGTATGTAATTGCAGAAGACGATGACAATATACATACGTATCACTATTTACTTCAACATATAGCGATCACAATTCACAACCGTCTTTTCTCCGATAACTGACTTTTGATTTTCTATACGCGATGGTGGTAGCGGTGGTGGTGTCGCCGGAGATGAAGGTGGTAGTGGTGGCGGTAGTGTTGGTGGTGGTTGTGAAGACAAAGAGGATGAAGAAGATGATAATATGACAGTAAATTACATTTTGGGTATTTATATGCAAAATGACCAAAATACCCTCATGTGCAATGCACATGAGGGGTGTTAACCAAAAAACTTAACGGCTGTTAACTTAAAGGTCTAAATCCGTGACAAAAATTTATATAAAGGCCAACCAGTGCAAAAATTTAAAATAAAGGCCACGATCCGTAATTTGTGTTATTATAAAGGCCAAAAATTGTAATTTACTCTTTTATCAATTAAAGTGTATTGAAAACAAAGTCATCGCCATAGTCGTGATTGATCACACCATATCCTTCTTTACAAACAAACCCTCACCTCTCTCTACTATTTCCTTTCATTTCCTGAGAGAGAGAGAGAGAGAGAGAGAGATCAAACCCGTTTCATCTCCGATCGATCATTGAACAACGAAGTCATCGCTCAATCATGTCACCTCTCACTCTTTCTCTCATCTTATCAATTGCAGCAGCAGTTCTCTCACACTGCGTTTTTGCTCTTAAACAACCTGATTCACACCCTATTCTTCTTCATCATCATCCTTCTGCTGCTACCAATCTCCACACCATGTTTCTACCTCTTTTCCCCTCTCCTCCTAACTCCTCCCGGATCTCCGCCCTCCCGATCTCTCGCCGTCATCTCCTCAAATCCGACACTCATCGTTCAAACGCTCGGATGGCTCTACATGATGATCTTCTCCTCAACGGGTAATTAACTCGTTTTCTAGATCTACTTTACTGGTTTTCAAATTTCAATCGCTTTGATTTCGATTATTTGTTATATTTTACTATTGATTTGTTAATTTGGAATGTTCTAGTATAGGAATTGAAGAAAAAATAGTGGATTTATACGTGTTTGTGGCTTAAATATGGTGTTATGAGGTTAGGATTGATGTTTGTTTGATTATGTTGATGATGATTTTTAGGTATTATACTACGCGATTGTGGATTGGATCGCCACCGCAGAGATTTGCACTTATTGTTGACACAGGAAGTACTGTTACATATGTCCCTTGTTCTACTTGTGAACAATGTGGCAAACATCAGGTATTAGAATTTAGCTATGTGATAATGTAGCTATGACTTCAAAGCATAAATCTTTTTATAATGTTTTCAGTTTTTGGTTATTGTTATTTCACTAGGACCCGAAGTTTGATCCGGAGCTGTCTGATACGTACAAGCCTGTTAAATGCAACATTGGTTGCAATTGCGATAATAACAGGGATCAGTGCGTGTATGAAAGGCAGTATGCTGAAATGAGTTCCAGCAGTGGTGTGCTTGGCGAGGATATTGTAAATTTTGGCAATTTAAGCGATCTGCAACCTCAGCGTGCTGTTTTTGGGTGTGAAAATAAGGAAACGGGTGATCTGTATAGTCAGCATGCTGATGGAATAATGGGTTTGGGCCGTGGCGATTTGAGTATAGTTGATCAGCTTGTTGATCGCGGTGTTATAAGTGATTCTTTTTCGTTGTGTTATGGTGGAATGGATGTTGGCGGTGGTGCTATGGTTCTTGGTGGAATTGCTCCTCCTGCAGAGATGGTGTATTCTTCTTCGGACCCCGTACGCAGGTATGTTTTGTATCTATCTAACTTATAGATACAAAACTTTAATATTTTTCTAACAAAATACATTTTGTACATCTCATACATTTACTCTAGTCTCGGGATGGCAACAGCCCATATTACAATATTGAGTTGAAGGAAATACATGTTGCTGGAAAACGGTTGCCGTTAAGCTCAAGTGTCTTTGATGGAAAGCATGGGACGGTTCTAGACAGTGGTACGACTTATGCCTATTTGCCTCAAGCTGCTTTCGTGGCATTTAAGAATGCTGTAAGTTTTTGTTCTTAATAATTTGTTTTTTTGTAATAAAAGAAGTATATTTAAAAAAAAGGAGAGTATTGATAATCTTTATTTTGCAAGCAGGTCATGAAAGAAGTTGTTGGTCTTCACAAGATCAAAGGTCCTGATCCAAGTTATGATGACATTTGCTTCTCAGGTGCCGGAAGGTATTGTTTGTCTATACAATATACATATATTTACTGGTAACACTAGCAGTCAATTCATATATACAGTTAGAAAAAGTTAAGTTAAACTTTAATAATTTATTTTCAGTGATGTTTTACAACTTTCGAAAACCTTCCCTTCTGTCGAAATGGTTTTCGGAAAGGGACAAAAGTTGTCACTCTCTCCGGAGAATTACTTATTCAGAGTAAGTACTCAACGCACTGTTAAAATATTAATCCCTTATTTCATTCATTTTTGTATCTTGTTTATTATTTATTTCTTTGTGAAGCACGCAAAGGTTAGTGGAGCATATTGCTTAGGTATTTTTCAGAATGGGAACGATCCAACCACTCTTTTAGGAGGTGCTTCATTTCACCAATATATATTGCTCTTTGTTTTTCTTTTTGTTAAAAAGTAATGTATATCTGGTCATCTAGAATTGTTTTGACATACTTAGTGTATCTACTTCAGGTATCATTGTGCGTAACACATTTGTTATGTATGATCGTGAACATGAAAAGATTGGATTTTGGAAAACCAACTGTTCTGATGTATGGGAAAGACTTCATGTTCCTGAAGGGCCACCACAGGCCTCTTCTCCACCAGTTAGATCAAATTCTACTTCTGATATATCTCCTTCTTTGCCTCCAACGAAGCCCCCACAATATATCCCTCCAGGTAGCACACGCTTCTAAACAAGGATTCTATAATCTGTGTGGTGATTGCTTCTTATTTATTATTCTTTCTGCAGGAGAAACAGAAATTGGAAGTATTACTTTTCATTTGTCGGTGTCTCTTAATGACAGTAATATAAAGTCCAAAATCTCAGAGCTTGCTCCACTAATAGCTCAGGAGTTGCATGTTAACAGTTCACAGGTGATATTAACTTTTAAGTTACAATATAGATAGCCATTTTTTTTCTTAGTTTTTCTCCTTTTGACATTTAACCGCTTCAAACATAAAGATAACAACCTCTAAATCCATTTTTTCAGGTTCACTTACTGAATTTTACATCGGAAGGGAACATTTATGTAACAGAATGGTCCATTACTCCACCAAATTCTGCTGTTTTTATGTCTAAAGAAACCGCCTCAGTGAGTTCTTGATTAAATATATCTTGTGGTTCTTTCTCGACAATTATAATTATGTGCTTATTATTACTTATGTCTGCTGCAGAACATTATTTCTAGGATAGCTGAAGGTGGTATACACCTTCCCGAGTCATACGGAAAATATCAATTATCTAATTGGCATATTTATCCCCCATCAAAAAGGTATTTCCTTTCTTCCCTTCTCTTTATTTGTTGAAATGGAATATTGTTAGAATGTAATCATGCATACTGCTAGACTCATTGGTTCAGCCCATTAGATTTATAGTTCTCGGCTCTTTCTGTACTCTATACATATCTGTACACTATATCATACTACTTAATAATATTTCTTTTACCTTCACTATTATAATATGCAGAAGCTGGTGGCAGAAACATTACTTGGTTGCAATGGTAGCATCAATGTTAGCATTAGTAGTTGGGTTATTAAGTGTGGGAATATGGTGGTTTTGGAGACAAAAGCAACATTCTAATTTACAATATAAGCCAGTAGATTCCATGGTTGTGCCTGAGCAAGAACTTCAGCCACTATGATTCCTAGTATCAATTCTATGGTTGCCAAAATGTGCTGTCATGATTTATTGAGGCGTTGTGATGGATGGATTTACTGGAAATGTGCGGTCAACAATTTAATGATTCTGAGCTCTTTTTTGTTCAGGTAAAAAACATACTGAAGGTCTTTTATGCATTGTTTATAAGGGAAAAGTTCACATCTTACTGTAGTTGTTTGACGCATGTATAATTTGTGTGTGTACAACATCTTAGGTCAAACTTTAAGCAAAATGTGTTCCTAATGTCAAAATTCACACTTTTTGTTATGGTAGCAGTATTCTTAGTTGATTGATCTTGAACCTAGAATGCCTGGAATAGGTTGATGGGGGTACTTTTTCAGTTTTTCTTACCCATTAGTCCTTTTATGGCATGTCGCTTCCAAGGACTAGGTGGTGAAGGTTTGATGGGTGTTTCAATCTATATTCTTGAGCTAGAATGTATAGCCGAGATATGTGGATGCACAAGCTTCCTTTCTCGGTCTTGTATCGCCATTGCCACTTAGCGAGTAGACCATATTTAGCTGCTTTTAAAGAACCCAAATTAAGGACTCTGGCTTTGGAGTGACTACCTTATCCCATGAAACCCAGTGAATTCTGTATCTTCATTTTTCCCAGCCCAAAGAAGTTTTTTTTCAGATACTCTCCAGCTCTTCAATGACTCGGACCGGGGCTTTATACATAGAAAAGTAATCAAGTGGGAGGCTAACCGGTATAGTTTTGAGTAGGCCTTGATCAAATGCATCAAAGACCAGTTGTTCTAATACTAATGTTGGCGCTAGTAGTTAATCCACTATAACTAAAAGGTGTAGAACCTTTTTACACTGCAAAGTTTAAACATTTTTTTAACCTTACCTTCCTCAACTCCAATTCCAATCATAATATTTTTTCAAGATTGATTTTTCATCTAGGTGTCAAGAAAAAGCATCTCAAAATACGAGATGAAGTTCTCACATTTTACGACGATCACTCTCCAAGGATAGTACATCATCTGCAAAGAACGTGTGTGAGAAAAAATGCTACCCAAAAAAAAGTGATAGATACCGAAAAAAACACACCTACATAATAGAATTTTATGATTTCATTGTAAGAATGAATAGTAAGGGAGACAATCGATCCCCTTTCGAACACCCTTAGAAATCATTAGTCGGTGAACCATTAGCAGCGATGGACCTAAGAAAATTTTTTTTCGGAATTTTTTAGTTATTGGATTCCGAAGACAGATGGCTAGACGTCAAACTTTTTCTGGTCAATCAAATATTCGATGGGTGTGACTCACAACATAAAATGCATTGTCATTAACATGATAAACTTAATGACACATGATCAGATGGTGGAACCATAATTTTTTAACACTTTTTAACTTTTCAACACTTGACACTCAACTTCACATAATCATATTTTTTTTACATCCAAGTGTGATGTGAACTTCTCATACAATTTTTAAATCATATTAACTTAAAAAATTTATAAAGAAATCCACAATCACACTTGAACGAAAATCCTAAAAGTGATAGCTTAAAAAAATATAAAATCCTAATGTTAAACGGATACCATATTAAACCCAATACATTGATCAACAACCATCTATATACATGGTAAATAAATCCACAATCGCACTTGGTCCTTTAGTCGAACGACTATATTCACGATTATCGATATATATCGACGCCCGTCTATTTGAAGCTTGGTCAAACGACTATGTTTTGGTTTTTAAGGTATTTAATCCACGTCCAAATTAATTAGAAGACATTAAGTACGGGTATTAAATTATAATTGTAAAGGTAGTCGAGCGACTATAGGTTATGGGCGACGGACTGTATAATATAACATGGGCGACATGACCAAAAAATTAAAAAAAAAATAATAGTCGTCGGCACATCCACGATATCAGACAAGCGTCGACGACCTCTTCGAGAATAGTCGTTGTTGGGTAAACATTTATAGTCACCTATTAGTAATTCACGTGGGAATTTCTTATTTGCTAGAATATGTAGTCGGTGACTATATGGGATGTGATCGCGGCAACTACTAAAGACAAAGTCAAAGGGGATATTTTCGGAAGTCAGGGGTCAAATGAGACATTTTTGGAATTTTCACTCTTAATAAATAATAAAATTTTAAAAAATTTAAAATTATATGCATTTAAATAAGTCAAAAGAATGAAATATTATAAAAAAACTAGATTAGTACCCGTGTACTACACGGATTTTAGTTTTATAGGTTTTAACTCAATTTACATATCAAATTTATTTTTAACATATCTCTTATTAAAGCGATTTGGATATTTACAAATATATTCATATAAAAAATCATATGTTACAATAAAGGATATGATTTATAATAGTTGGTAAATTTTTATTGGAACATATCGGGTTAGGAGATAATTCATGATAATTGTTAATTTTTTTATTTGAACGTATCGAGTTATGAGATAATTAATGATAATTGGTAAAACTTTAATTTGAACATATCGGGTTATGATAAATCATAATAATTGATAAGTTTTTTATTTGAACATATCAGGTTAGGAGATAATTCATGATACTTGATACATATCGGGTTAAGATATAGATCATGATAATTGGTAAATTTTGTATTTGAACATATCGGGTTAGGAGATAATTGATGATAATTTGTGAATTTTTAATTTAAACATATCGGCTTATTTCGAATATGGAGCATACCATGACCCGTCTAAAAATTCTCCATCAAATTAATTTAAACATGACACCTAAGCAAAATCCTATGTGGAGTAGTTAAAATGGTGACATGTGGATGTGTTACTCAATTATTAGAATAGGTAGATTGTAGACTAATTTAGTAATTTATAAAAAACTTCATGGATAAAACAAAATCAATATAACTCCTGTCTGATGCTTGTGAAGGTTTTGACAAGTCGTTGGCAAATTGTTTTGTTAATCAAAATATCATCTGACGATCATGGTGCGTGCTTAATTCATCACCAGGTGAAGTCACAACACAGCAATTTCATTTACAATTGATCGTATTTTGTTGTTAGACGACTCATTCAACGTTCCGTAAACGCGTTTTGAATTGAATTAGGTGAACTCAACTCTCAAGTCTACTTTTTCTATGTTTTGTAATTAGCAATTTCATCTATATGTTTGTTATTACACCACTCACTTTCATTTTTGTTCACAGATTATAAATCTCCAGCTCCAGGTATGTTGTATTCATTGCGAGCATTTTTTTTCTTTGTTCATTGATTGTAGAATGTAACGTGATGCTAAACTAAAACTGGAAGGTTTTTAATCGAATACGAGATTGATTTGTTCTGGATAATAATCCAATTGCTAGGTTTTTACATAAGGTAGACTTGTTAACTTGTTATGTATAGGTTTTTGCATAAGTTAAGCTAAATTTATGGTGGTTTGAATTGTTATCTTATGGTCTTATTGACTTCCATGATTATGCAATATGGTACGTCTGAAGCCGTCTTGTTTTTCTTCTCTCGTGTTAGTTTTTGGCCTCGGATGAACACTATTTCTTTTCTACGCATATGCTTAACTTAACATCCATGATGATTTGTATAAAGTTTAGGATAATGTGGTTGTTGTATGCCAGTTTGTAATTAGTCCCCAAGGGGTATGGAGAGAAAGGAGGTGACGGAGGACATGTTACTTGAGGGTGCATGACTTTAACTGTCTATGAAACAAGCATGGGGATTTTATTATCTCTATATGCCACAAGACGAACGATAATGATAGTCGGCCAAAAATAGGAAAACAGACAGATTTTTTCTGTTATGTCGATTGGTGTTTTGCCTATATGGCACCCAAAGTTGATGTTATGTTTAGGTTGCTCGAACTTTTTATAGAAGTACAATTGGTAACACCTAGCACACCCCTTGAGACTGGATTAAAAAATTCTCTGTTTGGAAATTCGTTTATTATTTATTTCGTTTTCAGTTAAACTTCTTTTCTTATTCAATGACAAATTCATAAATGTGATTAACTTTTGGGTTTCGCTTTCCATTGATGAATTGTTCTTCAAACTCTAGGTACCTGAAGAACCAGAGTCAGAGCATAGGAAGAAGAGGTCTTGGAGCGTAGTTAGCATATTAAGGGTACTATTTTATTTTCTGTTTAAAAGGTTGACATCTCAGTTATTGCATTTTATTCTCTTAAAGTTGACTAAGTCAACTTGACTTCCTCATATGGTGACTGATTCATCTCTCCGGTGATTATTCTATTATATTTTGCTACTTTGATTGCGATTCGCTATAAGTTTTTTGATGATGATTGATTAGTGGATTATTACTTTTGCAGGTGTGATGGAGATATCACTTTTGAAAGTGCTTCTAAAAAATATATCTAGTTTCCTCAATCTGCAGTGCCATGAAAACGAAACTTCAGAACTTGTTAAAATGTACTACCAAAAGATTGAAGATATACTTAGGTTAATTAAGCCAGTACTTGAGTCTATTGTTGATGCGGAAATGGCTTCTGATGAGTCTCTTCAGAAAGAAATTGCAGGCTTGAGTCAACCTGTTGATGAACTCAGGGAGCTTCTTGAAGATTGTCATCCATTGATGAGTAAAGTTTACTTTGTACGTCTTTGTCATCAACACTTTCTAATATTACACACACACTAATTATGACTCGTCCAATAGGCATTGTAAAAATTATATTTGAACATATAAAATGATATAACTTTAGAGATTTCGTAAATGAAAGAAAGTACAAGGAAGAGAAAACAGTAAAATGTAACACATTGTAGTTGTAAAATGTAAAAACAAGTAAAATAGGGTGTGTATAAGTACGAGTATCTTTTTTAGGTAAGATGTTTATTTAATAAAATGTGGGGGTGGGGTTAAACAGTTATATGTTTTAGTTTTAGTTACTTTTTGTTGAGGTGGCCACGTGACGTATCGGCTAATTTCTGTTTAATATCCTGTTTTAGGCATGTATATGTGTGTGTGTTTCTTGGAATCAGTTTATCTTAATCGGTTATCTGCATTGTGTAGGTTATGCAAGTTGAATCATTGTTTGCTAAAGTTCAGGCTCGAAGCTTAGAGCTCTTCGAGCTGCTGAAATCTACTCCTAAAGACCTTCCTGATGAATTGAGTTCATCATCACTCGAGGTATGCCAAAGCATGACTTATATTATGGATCAGCTGTATAACTTGTTTTTAAATCTTGTAAACTAGCAAAATAAAGAAATTAGGCTCTATACTATCGAAGTATATCACTTATTCAAAATTTATTGCAGCGCTGTATACAGAAAATTAAGAATATGAGTTATGAAAAAGCATCTGCTATTCTTTCAAAAGCTATAAAGGATCAAGCTGAGGGATCTGAACATAGTGCTGACAACATGTCAAAAATTGCTGATTTTCTCGACTTGAGGTCAAATCAGGAGCTTCTAATTGAGGCTGTTGCCCTTGAAAAGTTGAAGGAAAATGCTGAACAAGCAGAAAAAATGGGAGATTTAGAGTGTATTGAGGAAATGATTGCTCTTGTTACCCATATGAATGATAGGTTAATTGAAGCCAAACAGTCCCAAAACTCTAACCCTGTACCAATACCTCCTGATTTCTGTTGCCCTTTATCACTTGAACTCATGACAGACCCTGTGATTGTAGCTTCTGGACAAACATATGAGCGTGGGTATATTCGTGAATGGCTTGATCTTGGACTCACTGTTTGCCCTAAGACCATGCAAACTCTTGTCCATACTAATCTTATTCCTAATTACACTGTGAAGGCACTTATTGCAAGTTGGTGTGAATCAAACAATGTTAAGCTCCCAGACCCTGTGAAGACCTTGTCCTTGACTCAACCCAGGTCACCTGATTCAACACAGGCCGTAGGTTCACCCGGGAAAAGCACAATCTCATCCAGTGGGATCATCCATCTGGAAGAAGCTGCAACTTCTCCAGTGCATCATGTCCAATCATCTTCTGAAGATTCCCTACCTGGACTTCCTGAAAACACCGATGAATTGCCTGAATCTGAAGACGCACTGGAGTCAGGTGAACAGTCAACATCGGGTCATCAAACAACGATCTTAA
This sequence comes from Tagetes erecta, assembly GCA_030867185.1. NCBI lineage: Eukaryota > Viridiplantae > Streptophyta > Magnoliopsida > Asterales > Asteraceae > Tagetes > Tagetes erecta. The sequence goes on from CM061487.1 coordinate 97,001,189, forward strand.
CTTCCAGCTCGCATTCCCATACAAACTTTTCTCAAGAGTTATCTCATGAAGCAAACGATTTGTCTGCAACACAGGCAGAAACACTCTCCAGCGGTGATGCTTCAGGAGAGGTGATACCAGACCCTCAGCCTGCCACCACTGCCACTACTACCCCGACAACCCCACTGTACTCACCTCGGTTTGAAACCCGACCCAGAAATCCCCTATGGCGCAGACCATCAGAACGGTATGGACCGAGAATAATTTCTTCACCAGCCACTGAAAATAGGCCCGATTTAACTGAAGTTGAAACCAAAGTAAAGAAACTGGTTGAGGACTTAAAAAGCACGTCAATCGATGAAGTAAGAAACAGCACGGGCGAACTCAGGTTACTTGCTAAACTTAACATGGATAACCGGATTGTTATCGCAAACTGTGGTGCCATTAGTTTATTAATTGGACTACTTCGGTCAACAGATGAAAAAGTTCAAGAAAACACTGTTACTACCCTTTTAAACTTATCAATCAATGATAACAACAAAATCGCAATTGCAAATGCTGGTGCAATCGAACCACTGATTCACGTGCTTGAAACCGGGAGCTCAGAAGCTAAAGAAAACTCAGCTGCAACCCTTTTTAGCCTCTCAGTTATCGAAGATAACAAGATAAGGATTGGGAGGTCTGGAGCAATCGGACCATTAGTCGACTTGTTAGGAAACGGGACTCCACGAGGGAAAAAAGACGCAGCGACAGCTTTATTTAACCTGTCAATATTTCATGAAAATAAGGCGCGCATTGTCCAGGCAGGCGCGATTAGGCATCTTGTGGAATTAATGGATCCAGCAGCTGGGATGGTTGACAAGGCAGTTGCCGTTTTGTCAAATCTTGCCACGACTCCTGAGGGTCGGACTGCTATTGGTCAAGAAGGTGGGATACCAGTTCTGGTTGAAGTTGTTGAGTTGGGTTCAGCTAGAGGGAAGGAGAATGCTGCTGCTGCTCTTTTGCAGCTGTGTACGGACAGCACTAGGTTCTGCAATTTGGTCCTTCAGGAAGGTGCAGTCCCGCCGTTGGCTGCTCTAGCACAGTCTGGCACCCCAAGAGCCAGGGAAAAGGTGTGTGAATTAGTAACTTTGTGATTATAGCTTTATTGGTAAATTGGTAACTTTAGCTTATTGATTGTGTTGTTGCAGGCTCAGTCGCTGCTTAATTACTTTAGAAGCCCGCGGCATGGCAACAACGGGAGGGGATAAAATATAGGCATTACTGCTGATTGATATGGTAAGATTTGTATACAATGTATATACATGTATGTATATGATGTTGCAACTAATGCATGCATATAGACTATAGAGATTGTCTTGATTTCTTACTGAAACAATGAAATAGAAATGAAATAATAATAAGAACAGAGATAGTAATTATTTATGCACATACAGTGATACAGAGAGGTGTGATATATAATACTATATAAGTAACTAGTTTTGTGTTGTGAACTGTGTGAAGCATACAATCATATGCAACTATTGATTTAATCGTGACGATACATGAGGTGATTATCTAATCGTAAGGTTCTTATAGGGTGAAGCTATTGTAGAAAGTGTATTTTCGTTACACTTTCGGTAAACACATATATAGTTCTTAATTTCAAACTGTGTGCATATCATACTTTCATCCCTTATGTTCGAAAAAATATACTAAATGAAGAAGTAAGACCTGAATTCTGTATCAAGAGCAAGGGTTCTTAAGGTTCTTAGGGTGATTAATGGTTACTTAATGGTGGTTAGCCTGTACAGGAACAAACCCTTAGCCTCGCCACAAGGGGGAATTCGGGGTGTTTTCTTTGTCACCGGTCTGAGAGTAAGCATAAAGTTTGTTACATCAGTTATATATGTGGTGTCTGCCATAAAATGACATGGATGTCGTAGCACCGTCCTTGCCATTAAACTTAAACTGAACTGATCTGGACGGACGGATGGACTGGCGTATCGATCTGGTTAGTTGTTCATTTCCAAACCGGTGCTCCGTCCTCTTTTCACCATATTTGGTTTTGGTGTTGGCCTGATTTAGCCTTATCCTTATTTTAAGACAAACTATTACTGAAAAAAATGAATAATTATTTCACAATGAAATTGTTTTGTAACTAACCACATATGATAGGATGCTCTCCAACCCACACCCAAATTTCGCCTATTCTAACAAAAAAATTACGTAACGGTAATCAAGTTTTATAACTCACTGAAGTTGTTTACAGTTTTTTCTTTAGTTTTATTGGAACGTTTCAAATGATATTTTTAAAATATATATTACATGGGTCAACTTTTCTTTTTACTCTTGCATAATTTATTTACATCGAAATGTCAAAGGTAAACAAGGAACACGCTACGTCAATAACCCTTTTTAGACAGTAAAATCAAACCGTTTAAACACTACGTTGAGAAATCTTGAGATGCAAATGGAATAAAAACATGTTATCAATACATTTTTCTACGTTCACTATGCAAGTAGTAACTTTAAAGTAGTTTGGCTCATCCTTAAAACACTACATCCCAAGCACACCAGTGCGAAACACATGTCAGATCCACACACATGTTTTCCTCATGTCTATCCAAATGCCCAAATGTCAGCTGGTTTAACTGTTGATCTACCTTTCAACGGGTTGGTCAAGAAAACCATGGGTGCTTCTTTGTTAACCGAAACTCCAGCACTACTGAATTTCATTAGGTGTTTTAATTTAAAATAGTAAACTAAAGAGTATATTAATTTTTTCGTCCTTTAACAATATACAAATTTCTCTTTTAGCCCTTAACTCATAAAAAACATCTTTTATGTTTATTGTTGGTTGTATGTTACGTCCTTATCACTAACTGTTGTTAGCTAGTCTTGTCAAATTAGACCATACGCATGTCACGTGAGAGTAAAAATGTTTTTTTCCTACTTCTATCATTTCCAGCATTTTATTACACATGTTTCTTTTCATGTGATTAACTAGGGTGATTAAATTGTAGTTAGACTAGATTAGTACCCGTGTACTACACGGATTTTAGTTTTATAGGTTTTAACTCAATTTACATATCAAAATTATTTTTAACATATCTCTTATTAAATCGATTTGGATATTTACAAATATATTCATATAAAAAATCATATGTTACAATAAAGGATATGATTTATAATAGTTGGTAAATTTTTATTGGAACATATCGGGTTATGAGATAATTCATGATAATTATTAATTTTTTTTATTTGAACATATCGAGTTATGAGATAATTAATGATAATTGGTAAAACTTTAATTTGAACATATCGGGTTAGGATAAATCATAATAATTGATAAGTTTTTTATTTGAACATATCATGTTAGGAGATAATTCATGATACTTGGTACATATCAGGTTAAGATATAGATCATGATAATTGATAAATTTTGTATTTGAACATATCGGGTTAGGAGATAATTGATGATAATTTGTGAATTTTTAATTTAAACATATCGGGTTATTTCGAATATGGAGCATACCATGACCCGTCTAAAAATTCTCCATCAAATTAATTTAGAACATGACACCTAAGCAAAATCCTATGTGGAGTAGTTTAAATGGTGACATGTGGATGTGTTACTCAATTATTAGAATAGGTAGATGTGTATTAGGGAGGAGGGAGTGGTAGGAGAAGAGGAGGAGACGAGGAGCTCGTGAACAAGCTTGGCTTCTCATGGACAAGCTTGTGGTGTGAGTGGGAGAGCCGAAGAGGAGACGAGGACCACACCTTCTCCGGCGAGGTCGTGACAAGGATGGTGCTCGTCTTCCTCGTCTCTACCACTCCCTTCGCCTTTAAAAGGATGAAAATGATAAGAAGGAAATACATTTTTATCATCACGTGACATGTATATGTTTTGGATTTAACTAGAAAAGTTAACGTTGCTAGTGATAAAGATGTAATATGCAATCAACTATAGACATAAAAAGATATTTTTGTTGTTTGTTAGTTAAATGACGAAAAAGTAAAGTTTTGTATATTCTTAAAGAACGGAAATTGTAATTTCGTCTAAACTAAATGACACGCATATAAAAGAAAAAGATTTTTACGAGTTGTCTTTTAGTATTAGCGTGAGTGTTAAAACGAGTGAACGTGTAAATAGCCCTTTAAAATAGAGGAGTTGAAAAAATATGTAATTTGTGGTCTTAAAAATAGGAAACATGTATATATACAACTTTAATAAGTTCATTAAAGGTTGAAAAATAATAATTCAATATTTTTTAGAACGGTAGGGATATTATTAAAAAGGGTTATTGGATTTAATCACCTCCAACTATTGGTTATTGGTCGCTGTCACCCTTAACTATCACTTTGGCCAATATAACTCCCAACTAAACACTTTGGTGTCCATATCACCAAAATTCAACCAATTCAAGTCACTTTTGGTTAACTTTTGATTATTTTTTTGTTAGCTTTTGGTGTTACGGACACCGTATCACCAAAAGTTAACCAATTCAAGTCCCTTTTGGTTAATTTTTTTTAACTTTTGGTGATACACACACCAAAGTGTTTAGTTTGGAGTTATATTGGCCAAAGTGATACTTGGGGGTGACAGCGGCCAATAACCAATAGTTAGAGGTGATTAAATCCAATAACCCTATTAAAAAAGAACAAACTAGCAAGAAGCTAGACAATTACATGACAACCAAAATATTAAAGGAATACCATTTAATTCAATTTAAATTATCCATCTTGGCACTTATTTTAACCCATTGATAGTTTAAAATCTTAATATCTTCCATGATCTTGATCATTATAACTAGTTTAAATCCCGTGTGTTACACGTGTGGAATAAAGAAAAAATACATCTTCAAAATTTATACAAGAATTATTACCATTGTGATTTCATTACAACTAGTTTAAATCATTTTGTAATTTGTAGTAGAAGATGCTACTACTCTACTGCGACACGACTCAGATTGCCATTTAATCATTACCATTGTGATTTCAATGGGGGTGAGGCGGTATCCCTTTGTTTCTTCTCCCATCTAGAGACATCAACAACCGATGAAACAATACTATAGATTGAAGCAATAAAAGAGATTTAGCATTAATAGATTGTTGTACTCAAACGGCTCAAACCTTTAACGAAGAGGAAATACCAAGGCAGCGGCAGATGGATGCGAGCACGACAGCATATGCCATATGAAGGTGCATGAGATTTCAGTAGAAGATGATGAACGTAAGATACTAAGATGGATGCGAATTAGGGTTATAGGAATGGGTTATAACAAATGGCCGGGTCATTTAAAAGGATCCGTGTAAATAGATATGTGTCTAAAAGGGCTTCAAGTAATAACATGTTATTTAAAGTTGATTTCGAAAAGGCGTATGACATGGTCTCGTGGGACTTTCTTGATTCGGTAATGGCGCAAATGGGCTTCCCGGATTTGTGGAGACGGTGGGTTAGTCGGTGTGTCTCGTCTGCTAGGTCATCTGTCTTGGTCAACGGGTCACCTACGAGGGAGTTTACGGCCACTAGGGGGTTGAGACAAGGGGATCCGATGTCTCCATTTTTATTCACACTGGTCATGGAAGCATTAAGTGTATCGATTCGGTCGGCTTGCAATGTGGGTCTATTCCAGGGGATTAGTCTGCCAAATGGGGGCCCTATGGTCTCACATAGTCTCTATGCGGATGACGTGCTATTTTTGGGTTCTTGGTCGTTGGACAACGCGAAAAACATGACTAGAATCCTAAACTGTTTCAACATGGCGTCGGGTTTACGAGTTAATTTCCATAAGAGCATTATGATTGGTGTCGGTACTTCCGTAGTGGAGGAGACCTTGGTGTTAAATATATTGAAATGTAAGAAAGGTAAAATTCCTTTTGTGCATTTAGGCCTTCCAGTTGGAGAGAACATGAACAGAGTTAAGAGTTGGAACCCGGTGGTGGAAATATTCACAAAAAAACTATCACAATGGAAAGCGAGGATGTTATCTTTCGGGGGGAGGTTAACACTTGTTAAAAACGTTTTAGGTAGCCTTCCTATATACTTTATGTCCATTTTTAAAGTCCCAAAGACGGTTATTCAAAAGTTGGAAAGTATTCGGAGGAGGTTTCTATGGGGGGGTGATGCGGAAAAACAAAGTGTCTCGTGGGTCAAATGGGAGAGCGTTACAGCTCCAAGAAAAGCCGGCGGTCTTGGTGTGGGTCGCATTAGAGACCTTAATGTGGCTCTCTTAAGCAAATGGAAATGGTCTTTTAAAACAAATTCAGAGGCTTTATGGGTAAAAGTTATAGATGCTATTCATTGTCAACAAAGAAGGCATAAGCAATTTCTATGCAAAAAGTCCATATTAGGTCCTTGGAAACAAGTGATTAGCATGGAAGAAGTTTTGGCGGGAGAAAATTTGGAGACAAATAAACTGTTAAAAGCAAACATTGGCACAGGTGATTCAGTGTGTTTTTGGCTTGATTGGTGGATTGGTGAAGGGTCATTAAAAGATATGTTTCCGAACCTATATAAGATTGAAAAAAATAAACGATGTAGCGTCATGGATAGGGTCGATTGGGTTTCAAACAGGGCTATTTGGAGGTGGGAATGGGTCCGAGAACCAAAGCTGGGTGAGGAAACATCGCAGTTGCAGTCCCTGTTTGGGCTGTTGCAAAGCTTTAGTCTCACTGGGCAGGTGGACAAGTGGATGTGGAATGCAAGTGAGGAGGGGTTATTTTCTGTCAAAAGTTTAAGGCAATTACTAGAAAATAATCGAACGCCGGTAGATTTTAACCCAATGGAGTGGTCAAATTGGATTCCTTTAAAAGTTAGAAGCTTTATTTGGAAGGCTAGACTTAATAGAATTCCAAGTAAAGTGGCGTTATCAGTGCGTGGGGTGCAATTGGGAGGTGTGGACTGCTCAATATGCGTTGGGAGACAAGAGGATGCAGACCACGTTTTGCTAAATTGTTTCTTTTCGGCAGCGGTTTGGGATCGTATTTTCATTTGGTGCGGGTGGAATCCTAATGGGGAGAACTTGATTAGGGACCGCATCGATAGTTACTCAACTCTTAACGGGTCAAAAGATTTAAAGGAGACTGCGTCAACAATTTTAATGGCTACGGTTTGGTTTATCTGGTTGGCTAGAAATGGGCTAATCTTCAATGCTATCAGCCCGTCCATTGAAGTAGTGGTTGAAAAGATTAAAGTGAATTCGTTTTTGTGGTTAAAGTATAGGGCGAAACGCACGGATTTAGCCTGGCATATCTGGGTTTCAAATCCTTTGTTGTAGTTCCGTTTGGTTTGAGGAGACTGTTTTTTATTGCCTTAGCGTCTTGCTAGTGGCTTTCTTTGCATAAATAAATTGTTGTTCAAAAAAAAAGTAATAACATGTTAGACATCTTTTATTAGAAAGTATAAAGGGTTATTGGATTTTAATAATCCAAACTTTCATAAATTGGCCGATATTAATCCGAACTTAAAAAATTCCCTCTATCAGTCCAAACTTGTTAACTATTTTCCACCACTAATCCTTTTCTAACGAAGACTAACGGGGTTAGTTTTTTGCTGACGTGGAGGGTTAAAGGGTAAATTCAAAAAGTACAAGGACCATTTGTAATATTTAGTCATCTTCTTCATATTAATCCACCTCCACACCATTGTCACCACCACCACCACACCCATTCCCATCTGCTACCATATTCTGACGACTCCCACCTGTTCGGAGACCATAAAAACGACGACACAAGGTCGCCACCGCTCCAATGTATGAGTGAACGTGGTTGTTACAGGAGGAACGACGCAGCAGAGGCAAGATTGACGAAGATGGTTGCATAAACAGCCGCACAAGCAGCGACTATGGTGGTTCTGGGTCTGCACATCATGATTTCAGTTAGATCGGGCGACAATGACGAGTTCTAAGGCTCAGATCTGTAGCAATTGGAGGACTAGATTGGCAATGCCACGGTGGTTTTGGTGACCGTTGGTGGTGAATGTGAGCTTGGGTGGCCGAACGATGGTGGTAATGGTGGCAGGTTATGGTGATGACTAGGTTTTGGTGGTTATGGGTGGCAGATGGGAATGGGTGTGGTGGTGGTGTTGACAATGGTGTGGTGGTGGTAACATATGAAGAAGATGACTAAATATTACAAATGGTCCTTGTACTTCTGAATTTACCCTTTAACCCTCCACGTCAGCAGAAAAATAACCCCGTTAGTCTTCGTTAGAAAAGGATTGGTGGTGGAAAATAGTTAACAAGTTGGGACTGATAGAGGGAAATTTTTAAGTTCGGATTAATATCGGCCAATTTATGAAAGTTTGGATTATTAAAATCCAATAACCCGCTATATAAATTCACACTCATTTTTTAAAACCATTAAAAACTTATGTTTTTAATATATATGAAATCATGTAAATTTAAAACGGTATATATACAATTAATTGTTATAAGTATGTCCTTGTTGATTATTTTTTAATTTTCATTTTCGCATCCTTTATACTGCTACTACATTAACTGAAGCTTATTGTTCACCGTATTATTTAAATTAGAGTAAATTAAAAATACTCATTTTTGTATATTATTGTATTTTAGTATATGGTTTTAACTTATTTAATTAGACGAATCTTCACATGTGCCTTTTAGATATTCTAATATATATTTTTTTCGGATCAGTAAATACTTTTACATTTAGTGAGACAATATATCATATATGGTTGGTTGAATTAAGTTGAAGCTTGATTATTTTAGTGAAAGTTGTTCGTGTGTTGTCCACCCTTCAACGTACAAACATGAGCTTGCATCCAATTTCCTATGCGAACGACCCATTCTCGTGTCAGTGGTTGGTACGTGGTGGACCTATGCTTTAATAACCCGTGGTGGTACACGATATAGCATATATAAGATGCGGATCATAATAAGCATCAAACAGTGACCGAACTTGAACACATAACGAATTTTTTAAAATATTAATCTTTAGAACGACGAACTCATTAATTATCTATAAAAAGTTTTACTTAAACTATAATATATATCATGAAGTCAATTTAATGACTATGAATCATAGTTTAAAGACAACGTAAAGAGTTATAATATTAAATTATTAATATCCATCATGTATCATTATAAAACACATTATAGATGATCATAAAAGTATAATATATATAAATTTTATAACAAAAAGGATTAATTAGCACTTGTGGTGACTTAGGCTTATTTAGAAAGCTAGAAACGATCTTTTAGTCTATTTCTCTATTGATGCATAACGTGGTGGATAAGATAAAAATGAACTCGTTTTGTACGTCGTTGATCTATAGGGCTAGACGTGGAGGTCATCTACCTATATATCATGTGACAGAATTTGTTTTGCTCTAGTCTGTTTTTTTGTAAATATTTTTGAACCTAACATTCTACTAATGGCTCTTTTTTAATAAAGTTAATTTCCATTAGAAATTAAAAATCTAATATTGAGTTGCTAGCTTATGCATGTAGTATCATATATTGAATTTTTTTTTATTAATTACTGTGAACGTGCCATAGACGTTTTAAATCCCATGCCATCAAATGTAACATGGATCATTAAACAAGTGATTATTGCAACTTAATTGTTTTCTCCATGCGTTAGAACTATGAAAACTTGATCGATATTAAATGTACGTATTTTATAGAATAAAAAGGAAAGGAAACATGCAATATAACACGATACACAATAAACATTTATTAATCGAAATAAGCTAGTACAACTTAAACGAACTTGATATTTTCTCATCGATCGCTACAAATTAATTAATTAGCACAATATTCTTCGTAAAACCGAAGAAACTTAATTATTCACGTAACTAATTAGTAATTAAATTAACTCCTTAATTATAACTAAACAATTAAACATGCAGATAACAAATAATATAATCTTAATTAAACGTAGTTAATTAAGGGCACTTGTCTCTGCCCTTGGGGTTCTTCATATCACGATAACAAGGACACTGAGCCTTACTTGCGTAGGGACCCGAAGGAACGCAACCGTTGCATTTGCCGCAACAAATCCCGCAATACTTGAGGCATCTGTCTCTCCATCCAGATCTCGAACACCTCAATTCGCACTTCTTATTGCACCCGAATCTACCTGCACCATTATATACATCAACGTAATTTGTTATTTATAAATTGTATAAGTTGATGATCAATTAAAAAGCTAGGCTGGATAGATGAAATACTTGGGGAGGGGACAGGGGCACCCATCGGGGTAATTGCGAATGCGGAGGTGAAGAGAAGAGAAAAAATGAGTAGAAATGCAAATGAGAGCCTCATCTTGTTAATTCAAATGAGTAGTGAGTGAGTGAGTGAGTGAGTGTTAGTTGGTTGATGATATGATGGTGAAGAAAGAGTACGTAGGTATTTATAGTAGCTAGTAATGGTAGGATCGAGTATCATATATATCGTCGGTGCTATAAATTAAATTAAATTAAATTAAAGCTAGCTAGTGTTAATTAATCGTCCTGAATGTTACATGTAGGGTCGGTGCCATTCAAGTTTGGACTTAAGTTTTGTAAGAAAATGTACAAATGTTTTAAGGTGGTTTACTAAAATTTGATATACGTACGTACTATAGATGATTACTTTCTAGCCTAATTAATCTTTTTCAAATTAACCGTGATTTTAAGCTTTGACGACTAAAATCACTATAAAACATTATATTATTTGCGTCTCTTATAGATATAGTATTGTAACGCGAGCTAAGTCTGAGGTCAGTCTTAGTTCATTTTGAAATAAAAGAGCTCTAGTCAGAGTTAAAACAATATGATTAATTTCTAGATAATTACCTTTAGTGATCTTAATATATTTAATTAGATGAGTTTTTTCGTAAAAAATAATAATGTAAGTTGGGTTTTATGACATGATCACTTTTATTTAAAACAAATTAGTGTCAACTCTTTATTTACATAAAAATAATTAACAAATTTCAAAATTTGTATTTCATATGTTTTTAATCTCTAGATACAACATCTACTTTAATTTGAGTTTTTATATCTATTTTGCTTTGTATTTCATATGCACCTATTATTATTTGAAGATAAGTTATTTTAGTTGTATTAATTTTATAAATATATATAGTTTGATTTTATATATAACTTGTATGAGGAATTAAGATGGAATGAATATGTTGTGTGGGGTAGTCGAAAACTAGGGTGGGTTTGTAGCTAGCTTTTAGTCCGAGGGGTGGTGCATGTATATATCGATAGATTAATCTATCTAATAAATCACACGTACGAAGCTTCCTATTAGAAAAATGAAACACAATGTAAATTTGACTTGTTATATGTATAATAATAAATAAATGGTTTTTGTTTAATATTGTAAGGAATCACTTGCCCGTTGGTATATATTATGAAGACGAGTGTTTGTTCGTAGCCAGGGGCGGACCCACTTTAGTGGGTTGGGGGGCGCCCGCTCCCCCTGCGAAATTTTTTTTTTTGGTTTTTATATGTTAAATTCTCGATCGACCCCCGTAAAATTTAACCCTCGACCCCCATACATGCTTGAAAACTTAGTTTAATGCCCAGTTAGTAGCCTATATGAGACACATAATATTTAACAATGGATTGAGTTATATTATGGTTAGAAGATAGTAATATATATTTATTTATAACCTTAAGTGTTTCACCATTGCACAAAACCATCAATATAGTTGATGATTTGGATGGTCATGAGTACAAAAAGGAAATATATAAATAAATTAACTATTTTTGCTAAGTAATCAAGCGAGAAGTGATGAATGGTGGAAAAATTAGTTGTAGAACCAAGGTTCACAACATCACCATTTTTATACCATAACACAAGTTTTCCAACATAATATTGTTTGGAAACATGGTTTGGTTTCATTAACTTCTTATTTGTAGATTAGTGACTTAAAAAAGATGTATAATGGAGGCATATGAAGTTTAAGAAACAAAATAAAAGATTTATTTTATATAGTTTGAGAAAAACAATCCTAACTCGAACCTCAAAATGGTGATTTACCAAACTCTATTTACCTTGGTAAATACATGGTAAAGTTATAGAGGATGTTTCAAGTATTTAGGAATAAAAATGAAAGAAAGAATTAAAAAACTCACAAGTTGTTGTTGAAAATTTGTTGAAAAAAAGATGAAATTTGAGAGAGAGTTTGAAAGATGAAAATTTGTAGAAATTCTTAAATAGATTGAGAGAGTTTGAGAGAGAGTTTAGATGATGAAAGTGATTAGAGAGATTTGGTTTGATATTTATAGATAAAAATTAGGGTTAGACATTAAATAAGTTAGTTGAGTGGAGGGAATGAAAATTTTTACTTTAAAATAAGTGGAGGTAAAATGAAATTTTTTTAATTTTGACCCATCAAAATTAGTTGTTGTCATTTTTTAATTTAACCCGACCCGGTTCGACCCGAACCGAATCGAACCGGATTGAAAAAAAATATTATATATCGATACTTAAACGATTACTACCAAATTTCCGACCCCCATGAAAAAAAATCCTGGGTACGCCACTGTTCGTAGCAATTACTACATGCATCCTTATAAAACACAATCACATGCCACCCCTGTCTTTATTGTAGGGGAGTTCATTATTCGAATACCATTCGAATTATTCGAAATTTGATTCGAATCGAATTCGATTAAGGCCATTAGAAATCCACTTTTAGTCATTCGAATTCGATTCGCATTCGATTCGAATAATTTTGTCGAATGTGGATCGAATACGAATATGATTTTCTGTATTTGCATTCGATTCGCCCAATTCGAATAAGAAATTTATATATTTTTTAATATATTTTTTTAATATATCTAATTAATTATCTATATATGAATATGATTTAATGAGCATGAAGTAAGTTAAATATCTATATATGAATATGATTTAATGAGCATGAAGTAAGTTAAAAATACCTAAACATTCGCCCAATTCGAATAAGAAATTTATATATTTTTTAATATATTTTTTTAATATATCTAATTAATTATCTATATATGAATATGATTTAATGAGCATGAAGTAAGTTAAAAATACCTAAACCCAACCCATTACTCAGTCTTAATTGTTGTTTCTGTATATAAACATGATTTGGTGCTTTGGCAGCTGTTTAATTGTTGTTTCTACAGGTTTTAAATTCGTTTATAGTCTTTTTTTTGTTTGATTATGCACTTTTAGACTTTTGTTAACATGTTTTAAACTTGTCGATGTGTTAGTATTTTGCATATTGTTTGGGTGATGTTTTGCATATTGTTTGGGTGATGTTGTAGACTTATGTTATGTTGGTGCTATATTTGTATTGTTACTTAATGTGTTTGTTTATTTATATTTTTTAAAGCGAATACATTCGAATCTATTCGAATTCGAATAACTTAATCGAATCGAATACATAGATTTTTATTCGAATGTGGATCGAATATGAATACAGTTTTTAAAAGTCTCAATTCGATCAATTCGATTCGTCTAATTCGCCCAATTCGCATTCGATTCGAATGAACACCCCTACTTTATTGGACATCACTTTTTAAATATTTACTAAAATTTTATTTTTATTTTTATCAATACAAACTAAATAGATCCTCTTGATCGCGCGTTACGTGAGTTTTAGGTTCGAAGATAGAAATAGATGTTGCTTTACATACTCTAATAATTCATACGTTTCAAAAAACACATATCACAAAAACATACTATATATGTTTAAAAAAACAAAATGGATTCAAACACAGATCACCATATACACAACATATACTAAAACCAGCACACCAAACACACATATGTTACTCAATCTACAAACAAATGACATATATACATAAAATCACTAAACCCCTAACACATAAAAAACAATCCAACCACACCTTGTGATGTATGAAACTATAAATTTACGATTCATTTACACTTGTTTTCCAATATAAAAATGAATTAAGTTTAATAAGTATATACAACTTAATCTCACATTTATCAAAACGGCTTCACGTACAGTCTAATTTATTTATTTGTACATTTTTGTTTTATTTTCTCCACCTAGCTAGCTATAACATTTCTTACACACCTTTAACTTTAATATATAGTTAAGTTTATCTGTTGTTATAAATCGATCTTATGAATAACAGCCAATAAAGTTTTTATTTTACTCACTCGAGTAACTTGAAAATGGAGTCGAAACCGTGTTTAGCATGCAGAGTGACATGAAGGAAGGAATTGGTTAAAATAATTTAGATAGATATTGGAGTGTGTGTAGCTGGCATCCAGGTTGGATCCTATCCTTAGTTTCATTCACCACCAATTAACGCGTTTCGGTGCTTGCACTAGATCGATCCCTACCTAGAAACTTCTTCACGTGCACTCTTGACAATTTCTTACTCAAACACTCATTAAATCAACTTCATGTAATCACATCATAGTCTATTTTTTACGGAGAAACAAATAAAGACTACCCAAATAACTTATGTTGAATCAAATAATTACTAAATAAATACATTTTAATTTAATTTGATAATTTGAATCACAAATTAATTAACTTTCTAAGTTTCTCTCTAGATACATAATTTGATCAAACACTTAAGATAGTTATAACAATATCAACTTATTCCTATTAGAACTAGGAAACAATAAATAAAATAATACATTTAAATTAAATTTACTCAAACTCAAATACTAATTATTAAACTAACTAATATTAAATAGATTCATAATAGCAAACGAATTGTTATTAGCTAATTCTCCTCCAAGCCACCACATAAAAATTACCGAAACGCCCTTAATAAAGTATAATATTGTTACGTTTAATGCTCTCTCTTGATATATGATCTCATAAGTTCTGCGAGCATAAACAACATTGGATAGCCTAAGCCTGCTATTTCAGAGAAAACCCATTTTCAATTATTAAACTACGATAAAGTCTTGTCTCTAATGTGTATTCATAATCATTCTCTACAGTCAATTTCAGATAACCAGATAATTTCATATAAACACTTTGTATATGTCATGCGGAAAAGTATTTAAACAAATAACAATCAAGTTTCATAACTAATGTAGTTAGAGGTGTAAAAAATACCGGAATCAAAACCGATTCCTAGAATAATCGGTTATACAAGAACCGAACCGTAGGTTCTGAATAGGTTATAACACTTTTTTTAAATTTCCGGTTCCTGAAAAAACCGGTATGTTTTAATGTTATTACTTATTTAATGTTTAAAGAGCTATCTATCTTGTAATATTTAACGTTTTTAAGATTACTACTTATTTAGTATATAATATAAAAAAAATTATGACCATAAACTCTAATTGAAAGCCCTATGAGGATTTAAGATTTGCAGACTTGCAGTAGCCCAACGTTTCAACCCAACTCATATAAAAACCGGTTTTTGAGAACCGAAACCGATTAAATAAGTTCTAGTTTTTTCAGCAAAAACCGGTTCTAGAACAAAATTGGTACTAATACTACAAATTAACAAGAATAGAAAACGAATCTTTAAAATAACCAAAATATGCACCAACAGTATTGACGGATCTACAGTGTTCTAAAAGCTCTCTATTGATCTCTATCCAATAGCCGCTTATAGCCTCCCTTCATCAATGTGCTTAAATTAGAAGAGAAGCCATAAAGCAAAAAATTACCTTATCCCAGAATGCTTTACAATAAAACTTTTCATAACAGTAAGTCAGTAACTAGTAAGCATCAAATTGTAAACAAAGTTCATGTTAGTATCGTTTAGAAAAATATTGCAAGCCCAAAATCCAAGAGGCACATGCAATGGGCCGAACCGGTTTTTATTGGCGTTAAAAAAAACGGTTTTTACATAAACTGATTCCAATTCTAAGACTATGTAATGGGCGCTATGCCGCACTCATAATACCCCAAAACGCCTCATAACGTCCCGCACACCATTACACGGGGGTGTTATAGGCGTTATGCCCCGTTGGGCGTTTTATACATAACGCTGGTGCCCCAAATTGTTGTCCAATGATTGCTTTGATTTGTTAATTGATTAATAATTATTTAATGATTATGGGGCATTAACCATTACATCATTTTTTGGTATAATGCTCCTTGCCTAGTCATCGTCCACATGGCGGAAAACGCCCTCAAGGGCATTAACCATTACACATAGTCTAAGGAAATATGGAAAAAATATTATAACATATTCAGAAACTATGGATTGTTTCAGTTCCAGGTCGATTTTTGTATAATCGGTTCTTTTAAGAATTGTTTTTCAGTTATTAGATCGGTTAAAGTTTTTTTATGCACCTCTATATGGGCTCGTTCTTTTTGGAAAGGAATTGTATGTTGAGGGATGTGAAATTGTGAAAATCGCATTATTTAGTATTTATCGGTATTATTCATTCAATAAATATATTAAATTAAAAGTCTATAGTTTAAAGCACTAAGTTTGAAGTTTAATTTTAGCAATAAGCGTGTGACATTAAGTATAAATGAGCGTGCTATGTTGAACTTATTCTAGAATCTAAAAAAGTTTTAAAAAAAGTTTTATTTTTTCCTACTACCTTTTTCAAAATTTTATCTTGTATCTTTCGAATTTTATTAACATATATAAAAAAATCAAAATATAAAATATTTTAAAATTTACATACATTATAGTAACTAGATGTATTCGTTCGCTCGTGCGATGCGCGAGCGTTTTTTTTGTTGTATGTTTTGTTTGCAGTTAAAAGTTATAAGTTTTACATTTCCATGTTTTGCAAAATACAACAATTAGATTTCCATGGCTTATAATATACAAACAGGGAAAAAAACAATCAATATATACAATAAATAAATAAAACAACAAAAAGCAAAAAAAAAGTAGCCAAACAAAAACAGCCAAATATATCAACTATATAAAACACTATTCAAAATCAACATTTTCCAATCATCTATCAATAAAAAGGGAAATTAGTATATGGTGCTTTCTTGATCAAGTGATTAATAAAAGGTGGGAGGCTTCGCTTAGGAGGACAGGGTTTAAATCCGTACAAAAATGTTTTATAATTAACTTAATGATATTAACTGTTAACTACCAACCAGCAGTTAAGAAATGCATGCTAAATGATATATAAATAGTATATGGCCATGTGGTTAATGTCTTTCTGATGTGGTTCAAATGTTTGATAGTTAGCCAAAGAAATTAAATAGAGTCTAGAAGAAATTTAGAGAGAAATCTTGAGACTAATTGATATTCTTTTTCCCCCAAAAAAATAAAATACAGACTATTATAAATAACGCAAGACTTAAACTAACCACTAACCACATGATTCCTAAATACATGCAATAATTGACAACCCTTATTTCAACTCAATGAATCCACTAACCAAACAAAGAAATATTGAACATGCATGTCCCGTTAATTATATTGGTACGTAACAATCCACCCCACTCAAATTCACCTTGTCCTCAAGGTGAGACCAAAAAATACTTGGTTATGCTTCATGATGGTCGCCACTCAGTTCGTCGGGCAAAATACATAGAAGTATTAACCAAGCACCATGGTGGGCGCCATTTGCGTTTCAAGATTACAAGTTCATCAACTTCTTTGCTTATAAGAGCCCAACAAATAAGGGTGGTGAGACTTTTGGTTATGCATTTCACTTGCAATGTCATGGTACATTTACTTAAACACCACATCTTGCTTGAGTTTAAATGGGAATTGAGTTTGCAAAAGTCACTCTCACATTGAAATGTTGATGGTAGCATTAGAAGTTGAGTTTTGGTAGCAAGTGAAACAAGGTGAGAAGGTACGATTGAGTGGTGTGGTTTTGTAGTTGTTGCTTGTTTGTTTCGTGAGTAAATGTCTTAATAGTTCAGACATTTGTCTCTGAATGGTTAAACATTATATACTGAGTCTGAATAATTAAAATTTCTTATCTTAATTGCTCAGATATTTGATTCTGAATAGTTAAATCAATAAAAAAAATTCTTGTTAGTTCAGATCTGTTATTAATTCAATACTTAATGATTCAAACATTTTACTAGTTAACACTTACATATAAAAAATTGTCAAACGACCCTAAATTAAAACCCAACTATTTCCACATTACAAGAAAAGTAGAAAACAACTTCACATAGCAACGTGGGCTTTAAATACGAATTTATTGTAGTTACAATAATTTATTTGAATTAGAATTAGAAAGAAATATATAACAACTTAATTATCAAATCATCACGAGCAACAAAAAAAAAACTCATTCAAGCTATCCAACTAATTAATTAATTATTTCTGTTATTCTTTCTTGAATACACCATTCCCCTAATCCCATCCGGATCCGAAACAAACCCAAGCGGTCTATAAAACCCCAAAACCCGGGGCTCCGAATACAAAGCAATATTCGTAATGCCCTTCTCCAACAATTCTTCAACCACTCTCTCAATCACTGCTTTCCCCAACCCGATCCCTTGAAAACTAGGATCCACAACCACGTCCCATATTATGGCATTGAACACACCATCTCCCGTGGCTCTTGCAAACGCCACGGGTCTCTTCGTCGTCTCGTATTCGACCCATACTAATGAATCCGTGTGCTCTAATGCCACTTTTATCTTGTCCGTGTCTCGTTTCGGGAAACCGACGGCCACGAACACTGAGTTTAATTGGTCTAGGTTAAGGTTTTCGATAGTGCGGCGGAAAAGGAAGCCGCGGGATGCGAGTTCTTCATCGGATATGGCGTAAGTGTGTTGTGATGAGGATGATAATGAGAATTTGCGAAGGTGGTGGTTGTTGTGGTTGTTGTGAGTGATTGAGGGAGATGGGAAGCGGAGGGGTGATCGGATTGGAAGAGATAAGGTGGTACCGTGAAGAAGCATGATTTAGATTTGTGTGTGATTGGTGTATACAAAGTTTTGATGGATAGATTGGTGATATGTGTTGTGGTTCAAGTTTGTGGTTGTTACGGGAGTTTCAATGTTTTGTGGTTCTAAACATCACACAACTTGAAAACTAAAAAGAATGTTTCTTTAAATATAAAAAAAGTAAATTTTTTTTGGTATAAAAGTTAGAGTAAATTTAGATGATTTAATTTACTATATTTGACTCGTTTTAAGGCCGGATCGCACATCGTTCTATTCTTACATATATGTCTTGATTACATGTGTTTATAAAAAAAGTTTAATGTCCCGCATGTTACGATGAAAAATCGTAATATGCGACATATTAAAATACGATATATGTATCTAAACTTAAAAGTCAAAATGATAAATAAGTAAAAGTAGGAGTATAAATCTATTAATTGATTAAGCTATCAAGGTTAAAGTTAAAAATGTAAATATGTGAAGTAAAGTTAAGAAGAAAATTTTGAAGTTATTGGAAGCATTCCAAAACATGCATGTTAAATCTTATTAAACCCAATAATTATGTATCACCTAACAATATGTTTTCATGAGATAAAATTGATTTCTATGCCCATGCTTTAAGTACATAGTTCCTAGTATTTGTTGAGCTCACAAAATCACAATAATTTGATTACTACTACTCTAGTGAAAGCAAAGAAGCTAGACAAAAAAATTTTGAAGATAAATAATAGATTCACCGAATATTAAAAACTAGAATCACCGTATATATATAAAGATGAACAATATTTTACTTAAATAAATATTTTATCTTTCATCTACTCATAATCATATATATATAACGTTTTTTAAATTATAAAGTATCCACTCACATGTATTAGTTTATGTCATACTTCTTGAAGATGAGAGACTACAAATATTAGTTTGATTCTTGAACTAAACGGATTTTTTCTCACTGTATTGTCTTGCTTTTGGACGAGTGTTCATGAGCTTCAGCCATATGTGAAAGTTTTACATGGTTTAGAGATGAATGTACATATTCTCATGTAATGAATTTAGCCGGTAGCTCATTTAAAGTATTAGTTAATCATTAAAAAAACTTTATTAAAAACAATAGCGAGTTATCACTAACTCAAAGTAGTCTAAGTTTCCCTTTTTCCCCATTTAGGCAAGTGATTTTTCTTTTTAACAAATTCGACAAATTTCAATTGATATTTTGGTTATAAGTTGAAAAACACAACTAATTTTCGTAAATTTCTCTAAATTTACTTAAATACACACATTGCCTTTTAACAGGTTGAAATCTCTGCTTCCAATTAATATTTTGGTTTATAGGTTGAAAACACAACTTATATATTGATTAATTATATTTTCAAATGATGTGTGCATTGCCTTTTAATGACATTTAAATGTTAGAAGTTAGAACTAGCTAGGGTCCTAAATTCTGTTCTAAACTTGATAATATGAAAACAAAACAAAATAAAGTGTATATAATCCAATAAAATTAAATTTTTATGTAAACAGAGTAGAACAACAAGAGGAAAACAAATAATGAATACAAGTCATAAGGAAAAATAATACAATGAAAAATGAATAAAATATACACGAAAAATAAATCTAGAAGAAGGTGAATGCAGCCAATGCCATCACCAAGCTTCCAACCACCATTTGCACACTCTTTACTGCTCCACTCTGCAAATTTTCATTTCCACCATAATCATTACATAAATCACAATTCACAAATGTAACAATTAATGTACGTAAAACAATCAAAAGAAATGGGTCTTACCTCATCAGCGACCTCAGTTGATGGAGCGGGCGACAACGAGTCCGCGCTCGGTCCAGGAGCAAGAGAATCGGAAGAAGGCGCCGGCGCCGGTGAAACTGCCTTTTTCTTGCTAGGCGCCGGAGCAGCAGCTTCCGGGGTTGGAGCCGCCTCCGGTGCAGGAACAGGTTCAGGCACCGGAGGCGACTCAACCGTTGGAGGAGGTGAGCTCACCGGCACAGCAGCTGGCGGTGAGCTCACAGGAGTTGGAGCAGGAGGAGCCGACACAGGAGCCGGAACAGCTGTTGGAGGAGCTGTCACCGGAGCCTTAGCCGGTGGGGAAGAAACAACAGGTGATGCTGCAGGAGGTGTTGTGACAGTTGCAGGAGGTGCATTTGTTGGGGAAGAAGCTGGAGATTGAGCTCCGGTTGAGGAGACAATGGCGAAGATGAATGCGAGAACAATGGCGTTGTTCATATTTGCAGGTTTTGAGAAGTGGTGAAGAATGAGATGGGGAAGATGAGAGTATAAGTAGCCGTTAAGGTTCGATGTATATTTACGTGTGGGACCAGGAAGACAATAATAGCAAGTATGAGTTGTTCTTTTTTATGTGGGCCTGTTTAACGGCTTTATACAGCTGGAATAATTTCACGTGGCCCACTCAAAGATTGTGAAATAAGTGTAGTAAACCTGTCTTAGTGTAAAGTTTCCCTTCCCTAAAGAAAAAGTTTAAACTAAAATATTTTAAAACTACATTATTATTCATTTTTTGGAATAATACTAAATAGCAATGATGATACGAGCATGTTCTACACAGCTGAATTTTATTTAAAGAGTTTTGGAAGTGTCATATTTAAATGAGAGTTAAATAATGAATTTTTTAAAACATCACGAAGAAGAAAATACAATCATAAAACACTAAACTAAATTGGAAAATTAAAGCATAAATGTCAAACCAGCTCCGATATCTTAGCCTAATGTTTCAACCAAAAGAACCCATAATAGAGGTGTAAAAAAAACCCGGTTTTCAACCCGACCCGACAACCCGACCTGGACCCGAACCGGTTTCAACCCGGTATCATAGAACCCGGTTCGGGTTTTTAAAAACCCGCCGGGTTGAAACCGGTTTTTATATTCTGTATTGAACCCGGTTTGTACCCGGGTTTTTTGAACCCGGTTTGAACCCGACCCGGTCCAACCCGGTGGAAAATCACTTTTTTTAACGGGTTTTTGACCCAACCCGGTCCTAACCCGACCCTAACCGGTTTTGAAAACCCGATTTTTATCCCCTGGAAAACCCAACCCGACCCGAACCGGTTTGGTCAAAAATCCGGTTTGGATTTTGTTGACCAAAACCGGGTTGGGTTAAAATCCGGTTCGGGTTGGGCCCAAAACCCGATTTGTACTTTACTGCATCTATCACATTCGTCTTAAGAATCAAGTTGTTTCTAACAATCCATAAAAACACAAAGTACTTGGCTCAATATTCCAATTTATGCCTTCACAATTGATGACCTTCTATGCATCCAAGACTCTGCCACAAAGGATAAATTCAAAACAAAAACCATTTAAGCTATGAATTACACGACAATTTGGTGCATTTGGGATAAAAAAACGACACAATTTTCAATGGTAAACCTCTATTTGTTATGGCAACCGTGAGCAAATCAAAGCAAATTCATAGTTATGGGTCAAAAACCGATCGAGGATCCAAGAATTAACATGGGATAAGTGGTATGCTTTCAAAAACCTCTATTTGTTAGTTTTTTTTTTTCTAAACATTTTTAACCGATGGGAGGCTACTAAATACCTCACTCTCCAAATCTTGTAGCTCGCTAGCCGACCTAGACACCGGCTTGGACTCATATGAATTTAAACAAGAATTTAATAACTCGATTGAGTCACTCGACTAACCCGACCTTAGCTCACAACTAGCACGTAGCTCACAACCATGTTAATTTTAGCAGTAAAGCCCGATGCACATGTTAGCTCCTCATTTACTTTCATGGTGGACCAAGGCTATTAGTGCCTTAGTGGGGCGGTTAGGTATATCTGACTTAGTCGAAAATGGGTATTTCACACCTTATTAAGAGTTGTGAAGTCATATAAAACTATATTAAATACAAAATGTTCATTTTAAGGACATATGTCGGTCAAACATTTATTCTAATACTATTCCATTTAGGTTTGTTAACCCATTTTATATTTGACTCTTTTATGCTTATTCTATCGGATTTGCATACGAGTCAAGAATTTATATGCTTCTAAATTTTAAGGTTGATGATCCGTCCTTGCAAATGACTAAAATGTTGTTCTAGCTTATTACTAAATTAGTCTTTCAATTTGATAATTTTACATTTGTGGCAAGCAACTCAACTTTGACATATTTACAACTTTGATTCTTCTGCTTTGACTTAGTTATCATATTAAAAAGTTTGGATATATCTTCGTCGTTTAATATGTGACTAGTTACAACTCTACACCGTAACGTTCGAGACACGAAACTATTTTTTTTATCAACATGTAGCTAGTTTTATGTTAAAAATAACGTGTACAAGGTGCACTAACGACACTAGGTTTTGTGGTTCACACTTTACAATGAGTGATGCTTCTTTATTTGACACACGAGTACCATTTTTTAACAACGTAACTAGTAATTCGGTATCCATTTTACTTGTTTCATTTTGTTAGAACAAATATTAACCGGCATAAATTGAATCCATTGATCTTATGAGGGAGTATAAAGAAGAACCAACTAGGGAAAGAATTGATTGTTTATTAATTTCATATAAGATTACAAGTGAGAATGTCCTAGAATACAATAGCTGTCCTATTTATAGTTTTATACTACTTTAAATGATAGGATCGGAGTATTGTTGACGTGACATGTGATCTCTTTCATTTTTCTTATGTTAGGGTGAATATCCTATTTTGGTATGATCCTCATAAAATGGCCGATGCTCATGAACAAATCTGATCTAGAGGTGCACAAAAAAACTGAACTGGAACCAAAACCGATCCAATAACCTAAAAAGAACCAGTTTTAAAAGAACCAAACCGGAACCGAATCGTAGGTTCTGAATAGGTTCTACCATTATTTTTTTTTCCTCCAAAATCTAGGTTCAAAAAGAACCGGAACCGGTTCTTAAAAAACTGGTTCCTAGAAAAACTTGTATGTTTTAGTGTTGTTACTTATTTAATGTTTTAAGCGCTATGTATCTTGTAATATTTTACATTTTTAAAGTTACCACTTATTTAGTCTAAAATAATATAAAAATTTTATGACCATATAGTTTAAAGCCCTGATGGAGAGTGAAGATTTGCAACAGTCCAACACTCCTGCCCATCTTATAGAAAAACCGTTTTTTAAGAACCGAAACCGGTTCTTAAAGAAACCGTTTTATACACCTCTACTCTTTGATCCTGCATAAAATGGTCGATGCTTATGAACAAGTGGGGTCTTTACAAGTACTATTATCTCATCTCACTTTTAGTCCTCCCAAAGCCCATGGGTAATCAATTAATCACGTCTATTGCAAAGCCCATTTAGCACTATACATCCAAAGTTCGTCAAGTTAGAAGTTAAAATACTTCCACTAAATTACTAATAAACTAAATTGACGTGTCTCAATAGTTAGGATATTGATCACCTAATGTCATATAAGTTGCTGATTTTGTTTTATTTCTTAACAAAGCTAACTATTAATCTTTTTAAATTAGTTTCAATTGGTAAATATACGTACTTACAATTTGCTATTTAAAGGAGAAGTAATTTACAAGTAGAAGAGATATGACAAGCCAACAATGGCTAATCGTTATATCGAGTCAACAAGTTTGGTCAGGTCGAAAAAGTCTGGTCCCCAGTCCCTCCAACGTGACAAATGCTCATAAAACTTTGGCCCGGCCTCTAGAATAAGGGTCATATGTGCTGTCCACATTCCACCCACTAAAACGCCCGGCCCTATCTTAATTATCACAAGATATAAACCAACTAAAGTCATATGCACGTTTGTTTGTGACTCCGTGATTTTATGCACGATCTCCTCGTAACTAGACAATTTTTTTGTGGACCTAACAATGTTTCTTGTGAAATCTTGTTATTCATTTGAATTACAAAGCAATTTATTTATCCACAGCAATACATTAATTATGATTTTATTTAATTTGATTTCTTGTAATATCTTTGTATAAGAAGATATTGTGGTATTAAAGATGTATTTATGTTTTAGTAATTGTTGTATAAGAAGAAATTGAGGCATTAAAGTTGTATGTTTGACGATAATAACAAATTTTTAAACATTTGAAGATATTGAAATCCAAAAAAAAACATGGATAAGAAATCATACACACAATTATACAATTATTCCAAACTCAAAAGAAAAAAAAGCTTTATCAACAAGTTGTCCGTACACACAACCAAAGTAAACCAACCAAACAACCAAAATATAATTACAATGCAATATCAAAAAGGATGTACGCGCCTAAGAATAACCGGAATCACCACATGCGGTGAGCTGATCAATTGTGGGGGGGGGGGTGACCATTCGTCGACATGACCTGATCAACAATGGACAAACTACCAAGGTTTTGGTGAAGGTACTCAGCCACGAACCGCCACATATTTTTTATGCTTTGTATGATGTGACAAGGGACACTCGATCACAAAACACAGCATATGTCGCACATCGTTGTGGGAAGTGATATGTAAGACACTCAAGGCAGGCAATGTATAGTTTCTGTTACTTATATTCTAAACATGCGGATTAATTAAGTTATACTATGCTGTAAATTATTTGAAAACTAATTTTATGGAGACCAAATGTTCTTTGGTGTAATTATATAACTAAAACTAATTATTTTTTTAACAACTTACACCCACTAATTACTACTAAATCGATGCATTTTACGCATATAACTTGCACCCTTAACAATTAGGAGTACACGTACCCTAACATGTTACATTGTCTACCGAGGCTCCAATCCCATCTCTTGGAGCTCAAAATGACAAAACGCACCAACACATGGCTCTACCGAGGCTGAACTTAGAACCATGGCCTCAACCTCCCCCAAATCCAATTGTTTACTCAATTGCTCACCGAGTTAACACCGGTAACCTAATGCGACAACTTGAGATAGTGCTTGCTATACAACATATTCGGCAAACCCTGATTTTCATTCTCGAATGAAACGCCTAGGCCGTCAAAAAAGTTTGGTTAGGTCGAAAAACAATGACATAGCTTGGCCATTTATATAGGGGCCCGAAAAAATTCTTATAAAAATAGGGGGCAGAGACCAATTTTTTAAGCTATCAGATTTAAAATTTACACTAGCAAGTAAATTTTTAAGCCAATAATATACTTATAAACAACATTTGAAGATATTGAATTAATCCTAAAAATACAATGATACCAAAATAAAGAGAAAGCATGCATACACACAATTATACAGTTATTCCAAACCGAAAAAAAAACTTTATCAACAAGTTGTTATACATTCACACAACCAAAGTAAACCAACCAAATAACTTAAATATAGTTACACTGCGATATCACAACGGATGTGCCTAAGAATCACCGGAATCACAACATCCGGTGAGCTCAACTGCGGGAGATGACCATCCGTCGACATGACCTCAACAATGGACTCACCACCAAGGTTCTGGTGAAGGTACTCAGCCACGACAACAGGAACCGCCATATCTTTCATGCTTTGTATAATGTGACAAGGGACAGTCACATGACACAACATATGTCGCACGTCGCTGTGGAAAATGATATGCAAGACGCTCAAGGCTATGTCGGGTCGCATACTAAAAAGTGTCCGGCTAAATTCCTGAACCACCACGGAATCCATGTCCCCGCCAACCGTCAATGGAGCGAAACCTGAACACCATGCTTTGTAATTCGATTCCATTCCGTCGAATAGTTGGTCTAGATCTTCTTGCTCAAATCCTCCAAAGTAATCCAAGTCGTTCAAGTACCTATAAATGCCAAAAAAAAAAAGTATACTTTCTGTTACTGATCATATGTTAACATGAGGATTAATATAGTTAATAATGTTGTAAGTTATTTGGATTTTTTGAAGGTAAAGTATTTTATTTTACTCTATGGCCAAGTAATATATATATAGTAGTATTGATGATTGTCGATCTCACACAAAAACAGCATGCATGAGTTTAAATCAGTGCGAGTGCAATTTGATTAAGTGAAATTTAAAAGTAAAAGATTGTTGTTAAAAGCTGAAGTATTTTATTTTAATCTTAAAATCACTCCATCAAAACAAGTCTCTTGAATGTCACACATAGCTTATCTGATCACATATATTGTTAGCAAAATGACGTTGATTAATTATAAATTGCAATTATCAGCACTTTAAATAACGAGAGAAATATATTATTAGCAACTAGTTTAGTGCCCGATTTATGTTCGGAAACATGCCACTCAAATGTTTATTTTAATGATATTCATGACGGTTACAATCGGTTATAAGATAAAACCGTGATAAATTGAACACAAAATTTGTTTATATAAATTGCTTTTTAGTATAACAATATTATACTCAAACTAATGATAATTAAGTGCTCAGTTTTTTGGCGTACCTTATTTTTAAAAATAATTTCGTTTAAAAAAGTTATGTATGTTTGTAAAACACTTAGGTCTTTAATTTTATGTTATTACCAACTTTATCCATAAGTTTTATTTTTATGCTCTATCAAATTTAAACCGACTCATCTACACTCCTAGTAGTTGAGGGTTGAAAATGTAACTACTTTTAATTTTTTAAAATTCTCATAAATATTTAAGGACCAAAATGTAATTAGTGTTATGATAATATATTTTATATGCGCATTTTAAACAAAAAAATCATTATTATTAGAGAAACTCTCTGAATCCTTAATGATTTCACATATGCCAAAAGTTTTAAAAGGTTGACACATAAGCTTTTTCCATTATTCATTATTATATTAGAGACACTTAGTCCTGCTGAACCACAAATTCTTTGTTGGTAATTATGTAACTAAAAACAATTTTTTAACATTCACATTTAATTAGTAGTAATTTCAGCATCGTATCGGTTATAACATGCTTTGTCAGGGCCGTCCTCATCCTCCATAGGTGACTGAGGACGGCCATATGATTCATAGTGAATAGTGTTAGATTACCAAAATTATTTTGAACGTGTCTGGTAATTGCCGTTCTAAAGATATATTACACCTCCAACAACATAAAACGTGTTTCAACAAATGCTAACGTAATCACCTTGTTCATTAACGTTTACAAGAAAAAGTCAACGCACCCAAAAAAAACAAAACAACATCAAACAATCGTGTCAACTAACCTCGGAGAACCAGCAATCATGACAAGTTTAGAAAACAGATCAGGACGAGCAATAGAAGCAATAGTCCCGATCATAGCCGAAACCGAGTGACCAACAAATATACATGACGAAACCCGAAGTTCCTCAAGAATGCTTATTACATCATACGCATAACCTTCAAGAGTAGCATACCTAGCGAAGTCGAAATATTCAGGATTCGTCGTACCCGCACCCATGTTATCGTACACAATAACTTTGTAATCTTGTAGTAGATGAGGCACCAAATGTTTCCATACGGATTGGTCCGTACCAAAACCGTGTGCCAAGACTATGGTTCGGTTGCCTGAGCCTAAGATTTTTACATTGTGAGCTTGTTCGACAATTCCCATAGCGATGTGTTTTGGTTGAATATGTGAAAGAGGTTTGATTTTGTAAGTTGGTTTTGATTTGGTCAAAATGGGATCGGGACAAGGTGGGTGTCTTGTTGCGTTAGTGGAGAGAGAATTTTTTATTTGGTTTGTATTTTTAATTTTGGTTTGTTATAATTTTTTATATGGAATCATTTTCAGATGTAAACATTTGTCGGTTGGGAATTATACAAACTATGAAGTATTTACGTGATTAATTATGGGACTATTTTAAATTTTAAATATTAATATAGATTACTTTTCTTTAAAATCAAATCTTAAATATTTTATGACAAATCTTTAATTTCGATATTGCATGATTTTAATTTTACAACTTATGTTTTATATACAAAAGCGTTATCAGCAACACGTTAATTTTTATGTATTGTATCTATCTAATAAACTAAAGTTTTTTCTATATAATTGAGCTACAATACTACTCACTCAGGCGGCGAATTTTTTTGGGAAGCTTCATTAAATGTCCCGAATAATCCTATATATATATATACCTATATATATATAGTCAATTATTTATTCTAACATATTGTTTTAATAAAATTTCTTTCATTTTAAAACTATTACTGATATTTATTACTGATATTTATGATCAATTATTTATTTTAACAGTTTATTTAAATAAGATGTCATGTATCTAAGCTAATATTAATCTAGAAGAAAATTTTAGGTTGTTATTAGTTTTTTAATTATTTTCAATCAACCCGTGTGTTCATACGAGTATTAAACCTATTTTTTAAGGAATTTTATATATAGAGCATTGGTGGGGGTAAACGAAAGGGAATAAAACTTTACAATTTTTAAATTATTTTGACAACTGGTTATAATGCATATTGTTGAATATATTCCTTTTTAACCATGTTCACCAAATAATTAAGTTAGTGTGCTAAACATGCAATTACATTATTTTAAATGAACTTACACATTTTACTCATACTAAATCAGTTATTTCATCTTCATATTTTTACTTAACATGACGTCTTAAGTCGTAACGATATTTGGTTAAATATTAGGATAGTTTAGTTAGCACACTAGGGTACATTTAGCTTATCTCTTAGTAAACTTTGTACCCTCTTAACATCAATCTTTCTCCCATAATACACGTTTAAAAGTACATCTAAAAGTAGATAATTTAAAAAATTTAAAGTGCAGGTTAGCTTCGATCTACAACCGTGTTGACTCTTGTTATCAAAGTCAAAGATAATGTTTTGTAGGAGAAAACAACAAAGTGTATTTGAGACAGAGCATTTAGAGCATACTAATATTTAGCACGTACATTGTTTTTTATTTTACTTTTTGAAAATATATATTCCTTTCACCCCCATTAGACGCATATATATTCATCACCTTCGTCAACTTAGTGGGATATCAACTTATAATAAATGGTGGATTGCAAAGGGAGATAACAAATCATTAAAGTCTCTAATTCAATAGCAAAACAGTTATTTCACTAAGATTATTAAAAAAGAAACGACGTGACCTATTAATTTAAAGGATTTGAACACATTTTTTTATTTGATTTAAACTTAACACTACTGATAATTGATTAATTGTATTTAAACTAAATTTAGCAATGAAAATATCTTTAATAAACGTTATTATGTAAACTAAAAAGACACACCGTACCTTCTCCTCTTACGGTTCTAACTATTTACTATTGGTCGATCGATATCAGTTCCCAACTATCTAAATATATGCTAACGATCACAATTTTTATCGTTTTGACCACCAACAGACCACCGTTGATTATTTTTTAACGGTGTTAACCTTTTGATGGGAAAAAAAATTATGAAATGATTGATATAATTAAAAGTATATACCTTAAAACGGTACTCTAAACGATCAAACGGTGCTTTAATCGGATGTTTAAATCTAATGATGCTTCAATTAAATTTAAGCAATTCTTCATTTGAAGTTAAAAAAATTAGTAGAACTATTAAAATTCAATATCTAAAAAAATTAATAAAAGTAATGGTAAACCATTTACGAAATATTAGACATATTAATACCTCTAAATCAAAAGTAATTGGTTCTTTCAAGAATTTCGTACTCAGACATGCATTTTACAAATAAGATGCTATATATGATTCTTATAATTAAAAGAAGGGAATATTAATATTACTAATTGGCTTTATAAAATACTTTGGTATTGTTTTTAGTGCGTAATGGAATGATGCTCGTTAGTGTTTTCCTATAATTTGTTACAGGAGTATTATTATATGTTTGAAATTTGATAATTATTTGTATGGAAAATAAAGTATGTCAAGTTTTATATAGTGGACAGGTATCCTTTGTTTTCAGTGATAAAAACGAATAAAAACCCAAACTAATTAATTAATAGAAATCAAACAACTTGTATGGCGAAGGTTGTGTAGTGATGTGTTCATGTTTTCGAATATGCTTTTCTTTTTGGTCGTATTATTGACATGTAAGCTTAGCTTATATTAACTTAACCTAATATATAAATTAATGACTTTTTAGTTCTATTATTCTGAAGGAAAAAATTTTTGTCTTATAAATTGAAATTCAAGAGAAAGAGTTGAGTAGAAATTTTCTCCAATCATATATATCTAAAACATTCTTTACAAATCTTTAAATTTTAGATATTTATAAATCCTAAAATATAATGGTTATAAATTTTTAAGAAATTGGATTTTAAAAATCAGAATTTCATTTATGGGCACACACAAATCTCAACTAAGAAAATTGTCGGTAGAAATCCCAATTTTCAAACAATTTTTTTTAAAGAGCACCGGTTAAAAACACTTAACGCCGTTAAGTTTTTTTCGAATTTTAAACTAACAGGGTTTTTGATTGGAAGGGCATATGAGTGGATTGGTGTAAAATTTACTTCGAACAGGTGTTACAAACGATGAAGTTGTTTTACGATATGGTAAAATCTACATCAAAGCATTCTTTCGTGATTTGTAACACCGATTCGAGTTAATTTTTATATCAGTCGATTTGTATCATGCTCTCTAGGGCTGGCATATCGTGTCAGACACGACACGAACACGATAAGGCCAAACACGAACACAACACGATAACTTATCGTGTCATTTTTTCCAAACACGAACACGATATAAAGCAGGTTACACGATATGACACGATAAAAAACCTAATTTAAAAAAAATTAAAATTTTCAAAAAAAATTCATAAGTCTTAAATACTTAACATGATAATTCTTAAGTCACAAAATAACAAAAGTCCATAAAAGTAGTATTTAACCACTATCAAAGTCCATATGAGTCTTTGATTTTTCTACTCATCTCCATCAAAGTCCATCTCCTCCTCCATTCTTCACTAACTTTTCCTATATATAAATATTAACAGGTGACTTATCGTGTTAACATATCTTTAACCTGTTAAGACACGATAATTAACGTGTCTTTATCGTGTTAACCTGTTAATGACACGTCACCTGTTAAGGTCAAACACGAAACCTGTTAATTCCGTGTCGTGTCGTGTTATCGTGTCCGTATCAGAAATTGCCGGCCCTAATGCTCTCAATCATATTAATTTGAAATAAAAAAAAACTTAATGGCATTAAGTGTTTATTAACGGGGTAACGGGGGCTCTCCAGAAAAATTATTTGAAAGTTGGGATCCGTTAAGTTCAGATTTTTAAAATCAATTTTTCCTCTTAAAATAATTTTTCTCTTTTAACCCGTGTGTAACATACATGTATTAAACCTAGTTGTTAATCTAACATGTACGTTTTTATCGTCTTTAAAGAGGATTAAATTTTAGGCATATAGTGACATCAAACATGTCATGTCATTCTGTCATTTAAGATGGGTCGATCATTATGTCAAATATTTTTCGGGACCAACCTATCCACACAACCCCAGGCCCATATTCAACACACCCTTATAGCGCTAAGCTAAGACCTTAATGCAGCATATGCCATTCCCGAAACACCATATGCTGCGACTCTTTGTCTTGTTTTATTATAAATAACCAGCACGTTTTTAATAAAAATTCAGTTATATTTGTTTATAAAAAAAACTTTGTTTTTTGTTGTTAACATAAAAAACTTTATTTTTGGTTGTTAATAAAAAAACTTATGCTATATATACATTCATACACAATCATTAATCATAAACATACAAACCCAAATATTATAAAGTAACTAACAAATAAACGTGATCGATAAACTATATAAAAGTTAAATACATTACAAAAATTAATATAACAAACCAAAATATTAAACATTAGAATATAAATCACTCATCCTCTTCATCCTCCTCCTCCGACTCTGATAATCTCACATTACCCATCCTCAAATGCGTCTGGTAAACAACACTTGACCCAGGGGCAAGAAGTGCTACTGGTAAACAACACTTGACTCAGGCGACGCGCTATGCCCTATGCGCGGCGCATAGATGTATTCCCGGTGTAATTATTTTGTCTGACGGGTAAAAGTGAGGCATATGGGGCGCTATGCCCTTAGCGCAGCTGATGTATTGCAAAATACATCGATTTTCGGTGCACGTTTTATATGTTTTTCGAGTCGTTTAGTTTAGATTTCGTATCGTTTTAGTTTATTACTTAATGTTTTGTGTTTTTATAGGTTTTGGAGTAAAATGAGGCGGAAATGTGCTAAATTGAAGAATACTATGCTTCCGGATGCGTTGCGGGTGACAAAAGAGTTAACAAAAAGAAGAAAATTTTCTGGAAAAATTACTCTGTCGCGTCGCGCGAGGGAATATGGTTATTTCTAGGCGCAGCGCGAGAGATTTCAGAGTTCAGTTTATTTACAAAAATGCCACCGCGTCAGAAATCAATATTTTAACCCTTTCGCGCTGCGCTAGGGAAATTATGCAATTCTACGCGCAGCGCGACAGACCCTCAAACGTGCAAAACTTGTTTTAAGCATGTTTAAGTCGTTTTTGAACCCGAATTACGGTTTTTAAGAAGAGAGAGCGGTTGAAGACGAACTGGAGAGACGATTTGGAGCATTCTAGAGCAATTGAAGCATAGGAGTGAAGCTTGGATCACTCACATACTTGATTTCGGGTTTTATTAACTTTCTTTATTGTTTGTTGATTTGAACATGATGTCTTGGATGATGAATTTTGAGTTTATTTCCTGTTTTGAACTAGTTATGAGTAACTAAATCATAGTTACTATCTAGATGATGAATAGTTGTTGATCTTGGATGTTTGAATGATTCGAATTGATTGGATGGTTTAGTATTATTGTAAAGGACACATTTTTGGTTGAATTGGATGAATATATGTGTTAGTTTCTGTTTATGAATGCATGTTATTCCTTTATGATTGCCTATGAATGTCTTTCAAACATGGTTGTCATATCTAACACGTACCTTTAGGTTTGTGGTTACTAGGGATCTTACTAGACGTAGTAAAATCTAAGGATTACATGTTTAATGAATAAGAAACTAACGTGTATCTTAACCGGAGATTGGAAGATAAAGGTTAATTGATTAGTCTTAGTTATTAGATACTAGGTTGATAAATAACTGACAAACGGTTAAAATCTGGTACTTTAATATCTTTGTTAATCATGTTTAATTGAACCATAAATGTGTCACCTCTTGCATGTTTAATGTTTGTGGTATGTTAGACTAGGTTGTCCAACACCTCTCGGGTACTTTAATATTGCTAGGTTGACTGGAAAGAAAACTTAGCCATCGGTAGACATAACACATACCTTAGGAGTCATTTTGGTCACACCCGGTGAATGGTCTGGGATCCACTAAGTCTTCCTTAGGCTTTGTATCTTTAGAAAACCGATCCATCTTCAATTTTGAATCATTCTTTACATTCATTTATCTCAACTAGGATTCAATCTAGACAGTGTCTCTCCAATTATTCAGTAATCTTAAGTTAGTCACTTTTCGTTCATTTCCGCAGCTCTTAGTTTAATTACTTTTAATTATTTATTTCAGTTTCTGCTTTTTAATTAAACCCCCCCCATTTTATACAATTATCGTTAATCCTAGTTTAAGTCTAGTCTTTGTTATTAATAGTGTCCTGTGGGTTCGATATCCGGACTTCTTAGAGCTATACTGCATTGACAGGTACACTTGCCTGTTGTGTGGTTTAAGTTTAGAGTTGTCTAGAATTTTAACTCGAGTGTCTAGGTCGAGTCTAGGTTAGTATTTTAGTTTTATTTTCATAGACTGTTTTAGCCACATCAAGTTTTTGGCGCCGTTGCCGGGGACACTTGGCAATAGCAAGTCTAGTTTTCTTTTCTTTTATTAGGATAAACATTAATTTTAGTTTCTTTCTTAGTGTCTTGAGAGTCTTTATTTCATTTCATTTTTGTAAATTTTTCATTCTTTCTTTTTCAGTGCATGCCACACACTAGGTCACAAGGTTTCCCTGAGTTTTCTGGATTTTCTGAACCTGAGAGGGAGTATCACGAGAGGTACACTGCACTTCGTAAGCGTTTAGCAGCCATCCTAGCCAGTAAGGTACATCCGATTTCTTTTCCTGATTTAACTAAAATGGGTGATAATGCAAGGCGCACTGTTCATGAGCGAGCCAGTGTTGGCATCACTGGTGGTAGGTCACCTATCACTTGCCCTGATGTTACAAATAATAACAACTGGCAAATTCCATCTTATGTGATGTCCACCATCACAAACGCCACCCAGTTCCACGGACTGGCTGATGAGGATGCACCGGGACACGTGTCCCGCTTTATTCGTATCTGCGATACGTTTAACATTACCGGTGCATCGAAGGAGGCTATCTACCTTCGTCTCTTCCCATTTACTCTACAGGCTCGAGCTACCATTTGGCTTGAGACTCAACCCCAGGATTCCATCACTACTTGGGAGGACCTTAAAGGTAAATTCCTCAAGAAGTACTATCCTCCATCCAAAGCAGCTCGTCTTAGAGAACAAATTCACTCTTTCAAGATGGATCCTGATGAAACATACTACATGGCGTGGGAGCGATTCAACACGCTGCGTAGTAAGTGCCCTCAACACGGCCTGACTGATTGGGCACTAATTGAAAAGTTCTACAATGGTCTCACATATCCCACACAGCAGATGTTCAATACTGCAGCCGGTGGACACATCATGGAGAAGAAAACCGCAGAAGAGTGTGAGGAGATGTTTGAAAGTTTCGCACTCGCTGAGCAGCAAAGTCCACATTCTAGGAATTCCAATCCTGAAGCTAGAGCCCCCACGTCCTCGAGGGGTGTCCATCAGGTCAGCACTGATACTAGCACGGCAGCTGCACTTGAACTTATTAGAAAAGATATAAAAAATCTTCAGATGAGTGTGAACAAATGTGAGATGTGTAGAGGTGGACATGACACCATAGATTGCCCGTTGATGACACAAGAGCAGGTAGATTTTGTTGGTGGTCAAGGAGCAGGTGCTGGTGGAGCATACGGGTGGAGAGGTCACCCTAATTTTGGCTGGAGATCAGGAGGAAACCCACCGGGGTTTCAGCAGAGGCAGCCCCCTCCATATGTTGGAGGTGATGTTGGTAGTAGTTCAAGTGGTGGTAGTGATGGAATCAAGAAGATAGAAGAGTTGTTGACAAATCAATCACAGTTGCTTAATCAGTTAGTGAGTCGAGATCAGGTCACACAAAAGCGTTTAGATGAGCACGATATCCTTCTTAAGAGTCAGCAGTCCGCTTTTCTAGATTTACAGCGTGTCGTAGGTGAGGTTTCCAAGAAGTTAGATCAGAACCAGATAGGTCCATTCCGTGCTAACACTTACACGAACCAAAACGCACATGCCAAAGCCGTGACTACTCGTAGTGGCAGAGGAGGAGAGAGAGAGGTGACACCACCTGAAGATGAAGAAGAGATGGATGTTGAAATAGAGATGGAGACCCCCGGAGGGACGCAAAAGAGGGTAATCCCAGCAAGTACCGCGTCAAACGGAGAGTTTGTTGAGAAGAAGAGGGAGGTTGAGAAGAAGATTCCCGAGGTAGATTTGACTCGAGTTCCATATCCTGAGCGTCTGAAGAATCAAAAATATGCTAAGGACTATGGACATTTTTTAGAGCTGTTCAAGCAACTTAAGGTCAATCTTCCGTTTATCGAGGCCCTTCAGCATATGCCTAGATATGCTAAATTCCTTAAGGATCTTCTTTCCAATAAGAAGAAGCTGGAGGACCTATCTTCTGTTTCTCTTAATGCACACTGCTCTGCGGTGGTCCAAAGTAAGCTACCAGAGAAATTAGCAGATCCGGGTATATTCACTATCCCGTGTTTGTTTGGTGGTGCTACTGTAAACCACGCG
This sequence comes from Tagetes erecta, assembly GCA_030867185.1. Lineage (NCBI taxonomy): Eukaryota > Viridiplantae > Streptophyta > Magnoliopsida > Asterales > Asteraceae > Tagetes > Tagetes erecta. Next base: position 97,037,666 of record CM061487.1, read on the forward strand.
TTGGCTGATCTTGGGGCTAGCATCAACCTGATGCCATATTCTCTTTATCAGAAGCTAGACCTTGGAGATCCGACTCCAACACGCATGAGCATCTCCTTGGCAGATAGATCTGTCAAATATCCACGGGGCATTGTGGAGAACCTGTTGGTGAAAGTGGATAAGTTCGTGTTCCCCGTGGATTTCGTTATTCTCGACATGGAGGCTGACGATCAAGTCCCACTCATTTTGGGGCGCCCCTTTCTGAGAACCGCTAAGGCATTGATTGATGTCTATGACGGTCAAATCACACTTCGTGTAGGGGATGAAGCAGTCACCTTTGATGTCATAAAAGCTATGAAGAATTCGACTGCTCAAGATGATTCTGTTTACTTCATTGATTCATTCTTTACTCACATGGATCATTGTCTTGACTACATCTGTGGAGCAGACCTGCTGCCTTCACAAGAGATGGATGAGGAGAATCCGGTAGTTGAAGAGGAGGTCCTCCCAGAGAGCGAGCCAGTTGAGCAGGCTGAGTTGCTCGTTGTTGATGATTTTCCCGAGGAGGAGATGGAGAAGCCCTCGGTTGTAGAACCACCACCCCTCGAGCTTAAGAAGCTCCCATCTCACCTGGAGTATGCCTTCTTGGGTGGTGAGAACACTTTTCCCGTTATTATTTCTTCTAAGTTAACGAATGTTGAGAAGGAGAGGTTGATTGATGTGCTCAAGGCACATAAGGAGGCTATTGCGTGGCGACTCAGTGATATAAAGGGTATCCACCCTTCATTCTGCACGCATAAAATACTTATGGAAGATGAGTACAAGCCTGTGGTCCAGCCTCAGAGAAGGCTAAACCCGAAGATGCAGGAGGTTGTCAAGAAGGAGGTAGAGAAGCTGCTTGAAGCTGCAGTCATTTATCCTATTCCATTCTCAGATTGGGTTAGCCCGGTGCAGGTAGTTCCAAAGAAGGGAGGGATGACAGTGGTGATTAATGAGAAGAATGAGCTAATCCCTACCCGAACAGTGACCGGTTGGAGAGTTTGCATCGATTACAGGAAGCTGAATGACGCCACTAAGAAGGACCACTTCCCTCTCCCCTTCATAGATCAGATGTTAGAACGTTTGTCAGGTCAGCAGTTTTATTGTTTTCTCGATGGTTTCTCTGGTTACTTTCAGATCCCCATTGCACCCGAGGATCAGCAGAAAACCACCTTCACATGCCCCGACGGGACTTTTGCATACCGCCGTATGCCGTTTGGGTTATGTAATGCGCCAGCTACTTTCCAGAGGTGCATGGTAGCAATTTTTCAGGACATGCTTCAAAAGTCCATGGAGGTGTTTATGGATGATTTCTCTGTTTATGGTAATTCCTTCGATTCGTGTCTAGAGAACCTCAAGAGGATGTTGCAGAGATGCATTGAGACAGATCTTATGCTCAATTGGGAGAAGTGTCACTTCATGGTGACAGAAGGAATTGTTTTAGGGCATAAGATTTCGCGGGAAGGTATAGAGGTTGATCGAGCTAAGATAGATACTATTACTAGACTCCCTCCACCGACTAACGTGAAATCCGTTCGTAGTTTCTTAGGTCATGCGGGTTTTTATCGTAGGTTCATTAGAGATTTTTCTAAGATCACCCGTCCTATGACCCATCTTCTGGAGAAAGATGTTCCTTTTGTCTTCGACAAGGAATGTCTTAAGGCTTTCGAGTTTCTTAAGGAGCAGTTGACCAATGCTCCTATCCTAGTGGCCCCCGACTGGAGCTTACCCTTTGAGCTCATGTGTGATGCTAGTGATTATGCAGTCGGGGCTGTTCTAGGCCAAAGGAAGGACAAGCACTTCCACCCGATCTATTATGCGAGCAAGACTCTCAATGAAGCTCAGGAGAACTACACCACCACTGAGAAGGAGCTTCTAGCAGTTGTCTTTGCATTTGATAAATTCCGTTCCTATCTCGTGCTTTCGAAGACCATCGTCTATACTGATCATTCGGCATTGCGATTTCTTTTCGCAAAGAAAGATGCCAAACCTCGTCTTATACGGTGGGTTCTTCTGCTTTCTGAGTTTGATATAGAGATTAAGGATAAGAAGGGGGCGGAAAATGTTGCAGCGGATCACTTGTCTAGGTTGGAGAATCCAAATAGAGAGGAGTTGCGTGAGGAGGCGATTGGTGATAGATTCCCTCACGAGTCTTTGGGGTTTGTAAAAGCTGAGAAGCTAGGTTTCCCATGGTTCTCTGATTTGGCAAACTTCTTAGCAGATGGGACTGTGATAAAAGGCATGTCACACCAACAAAGGAAGAAGTTCTTTACTGACGCCAAACGCTATATCTGGGATGAGCCATTTCTTTTCCGTATAGGTGCTGATAATGTGATTAGGCGTTGTGTTAGTCGAGAAGAAGGATTAGAGATCCTTAAGCATTGTCATCAAGGCCTAGCAGGAGGCCATCTTGGTTCCGGTTACACCGCAAGGAAGGTCTTAGATTCTGGTTTCTATTGGCCGACAGTGTTTAAGGATGCTCTCGAGTTGGTGAGTAGTTGTGATGCTTGTCAGAGGTCCGGTAATATTTCATCTCGTAACGAGATGCCTCAGAACCCGATTCAGGTGGTAGAAGTGTTTGATGTCTGGGGTATCGACTTCATGGGACCTTTCCCTATGTCTCAGAAGAATCGTTACATCCTCGTGGCCATTGATTATGTTTCCAAGTGGGTGGAGGCTCAAGCTCTGCCCACTAATGACGGTCGTGTAGTGGTTCAGTTCCTTAGGAAGTTGTTTGCCAGGTTTGGAACTCCCAAGGCTTTGATTAGTGATAGAGGGACACACTTCTGTAATGCCCAAATGGAGAAAACACTTGCACGTTATGGGGTCACTCATAGGTTATCCACAGCTTATCACCCTCAAACTAGCGGGCAAGTAGAGAATGCTAATAGGGGCATTAAGAGGATTTTGGAGAAAACTGTAGGAGCAAACCGAAAGGATTGGTCTGATAAGTTGGATGATGCGCTTTGGGCCTTCAGAACTGCGTATAAGACACCTATAGGAACCACACCCTTTAGGATGATTTATGGTAAAACGTGTCATTTACCGGTAGAGCTAGAACATAGAGCCTATTGGGCATTGAAGACAGTCAACCTTGATTTGTCTAAAGCGGGTAGGAACCGGTTTCTCCAGTTGCATGAGTTAGATGAGCTTAGGGAGGAGGCTTATGATAGATCGTGGAGTTATAAGGAGCGTACTAAGACACTACATGACAGGAAGTTGAGAGGTAGTAAGGAGTTTAAGTGTGGGGATAAAGTTTTGTTATATAATTCTCGCTTGAAATTATTCCCGGGTAAACTTAAGTCTAGGTGGAGTGGACCTTTTGAAGTGAAAGAAGTTTTTCCCTATGGTACGGTTGAGTTACAAGATGATTTAGGTGTTTCTTGGAAGGTAAACGGTCATAGGTTAAAGCACTACATAAGTGGTCTAGTTGAAAAGAACACCGAGGAGGACGTGGAACTCCTCGAGGTTCCAAAGAAATGATGATGAATGAAGGGTTCTCGGGACAACACCCGAGTGTATAGTATGTATTTGCTTTGTTCGTTGTTCTTTTTTTCGTTTTGTTTTATTTCATTTTTAGGTATGTTTTACTTCGCTTGGTTTGCTTGTTTTGGTATTGTTCATTTTGCAGGAGATCATGGTTGTATAAACGAGAAAATATGAAGAAAACGGTTTCCAGGTAAGTAACTCGGTAAACTATGGCTTAAAAATGGTTTTTGGGAGGTTTGGGTGAAAAAACCCATAAATTTTTCTAAGTGTTGGAAGTCAAAAAGAGGAAAACTTTCTGAAAAAACACCCCCCTCGCGTCGCGCGAGGGGTCCCTTAAATCTGTCGCGCAGCGCGTAAGAGAAAAAAATAAACCAGGCAAAATTTCCAGCCCCTCGCGCCGCGCGAGGGGTTTCTCTATTCCTGTAGCGCAGCGCGAAAGACCACGTGACGGGATTTTTTCCCTTTTCTTCCACTTTCAAGCCCTAATCCTCATTTCCCTAATCCACCACCTCACCCACCCCCCTCCATCACCTCACCCGCCGCCGCCCTCGCACCACCACCACCACTCTTCCTCCTCCATCTTCACTTCACCTCCACTTTATCCTCCCCCCCCAAATCTCCGGTCACTAACACCACCACAGCCACCAGCACCTCCGACTTTTTTCTCTATTTTTACGCCTATCTTCCAATCAGGCATGTCAGAGGCTGGACCATCAAAGAGAAAGAGGGGACCAAAGCAAAAACCCCGTGGTGATCCAACTGGTCAGGAACAGCCTCAATGGTACGGTAAGAAGAGAAAGATCTTATATGAAGAACGTGAGGTAATACCAGTGACCCACACCACTGATCTGGGTGCACATACATTGTTGCAGTTTAAATTGGGGTCTGACGAGAGGAATAAAGCTGCTAAGTTCATTAGAACTAATATGCTGCAACATCGGAATATGAACTGGGTTTTGTTGAGTCAGATGAATGATTTTGACAAGCTTGAGACATGGATTAGTGGCAAATGGAAGGAGGTATTGAAGTGTGATGGGCCCCAGTACGGAGAGCTCACGATTGAGTTTCTGTCTACTTTTCATTGGAATGATGGTAGTTTTAATGAGCCTGATGCGGTATCTTTTGCTTTAGGTAGGCATACACATGAGATGTCTATTCCACAGTTCGCGGTTCATACCGGTTTTTATACACAAGAGGAGATAGCTACCCCAGAGTTTCTTACAGGTTTGAGGGGTGCTTTCAAGGGCCCTGTACGAAAAGAGTGTTGTTTGAATGCATCCGACCTTGCAAATTTCTGGTCTACCATCTCTACTGCTCCATTTTCTAAGGCTATGGTAGGTACAGATATCAAGGATCCAATCTTGAGGTACATTCATAAAATCTTGAGTTGCACTATAATTGCTAGAAAGTCTGGGGAAGATAAGGTGACTTTGAGGGATTTATTCTGTATGCTGTGTATGGTTGAGGGTAGGACAGTTAATTTTGCTAGCTTGTTGGCATGGTCATTTGCTAGAGGTAGGCGTGGCGGTGCTAGGGCAGGATTGGATATGGGACCTTATATCACTCGTATTGCTGAAAGTTTGGGTGTATTTGACAGATATGATAGAGAGTTGATGACTAAGGGTCCGAATACAGTATATTTTGGTACGAGAGAACTGAGGAAAGCGGGAATTTGGACGTATACTGAGCCGCCACAGTGGGAGCATGCAATTCAGGGACCACAGGTACACCCCCCTGAGGGGACTGACGCTGCAGAGGCTATGCATATGGGTTTGCCTCCACGTTCACAGAGACCACTGCATAGGAGAGAGCTACCAGGACAGCAGTATGCACGTAGGGAGCCCGCCCCAGAGCCACTGACTTTGGATAGTTTGTATGATTCTATGGATTACAGGTTTGGTCAGATACAGGATCAAATGCATGCAGGTTTTGATGATATGCGCACTATCATGGAACAGAACCAACAACGAAATGCAGAGGCTTTGAGGTACATGATGGGGAACATGCACATGGATATTCCTGACTTCTTTCGTGGGGCAGATCAGCCACCACCGCACCAGTAGTCAGAGACAGGGGCAGCAAGATGATCATGTTTCGTTATTCGGTTATCTTTTGGCTTTTATGATGTTTTTATGATATCTTGGTCTGTATCTATTACTGTTAGACATGCTTTATGGTTATGGGTCGGCTGGGTTGGAATTTTGAACTTAGTATGTTATGATTGTGATGTTATGATCTTTTATTATGCTTATGTGCTTAGAATGATTGAATGACTGGCCGCTCTCGTTCGTTGTGAGATTGGGATTTGTTTGCGGAGCACGTTCGAATTGGAGGGTGTTGTCTGGATGAGACTGGCACATGACAGTCTTCCTATACTTTACCAGCTAAGTCTTGTCCAGTTTATCTTTGTTTTTCTTTTTTTTTTTATTTGTTTTGATTCTTTATCTTTGCGTTTTTCTTATTTTAGTTGTTTGGGTCAGGTTTCCATTTCTGCATTAGGGACAATGCAATACTCAAGTGTGGGGATGGGTAACTGTCGTTCGAGTCTGTATATAGTGTCAGTTGAAAAAGTAAAAAAAAAATAAAAATAAAAATAAAAAAAAATTGAAAGATTTTGAACAAATAATAGGTTGATTGGTGAGTTTTTGGTTAATCCAACTAGCATTGAAAGGTCTCCCAAGTGTTCCTAATCTACTTAATTAAAAACTGGGAGGTCTTGTGGGTGTTCATCTTAGGAGAAACGACAATCCAAGTGTAAGCACCCCTATAGGTTGTTAAACTAACTATAGAATAGAAGTTTATTACTCACAAACATAGCACACTACTTTTGTTTTATGCAAATAAATTAAAAAGTTAGTGGCGCTCCATAAAATTCCATAAAATGAACATGTAAATTGAAGGTGTAACCTAGGGATAATGGACTTACAGATTTTCCACAACTTATACCCTTTTTCATTCAGTTTCAATTTGTGAGGTAAGCCTTTTGGTTCATAGTTAGTTATATGCATTTTATATGCATCTGCTTGGTTGAGTGATTACCACATGGCATGCACATTTTAGAACTTGTCTAGGATATACTAGTTGAGACCATGGACTAATGAACTTGCACAAAAGTGATAGAGGCACTTAGGATTTCAGCCTTGTTTGAAGCCTGTCTTTTCCTTTCCCTTAATGTTATCCACTAGTTAGCCCATCTGAGCCTTCTTTGTATCCATTTTTCTTTGTTTATTACCCGTAAGCCTTAGCCTTTCGTTTGTTTAACCTATCTGTTTTGGCCTGTGTGTTTAGATGAACCGGTTAAGCTAGTGTCTAAGTATCTGTGAAGTTGTTAGTTCATTTGAAATATGATGTGAAAAGAAAAAAAAAAGGAAAAAAAAATGAATGAATGAATGATGATAAAATGTGAAAAAAAAAAGATGCAAAGCGATTCTAGCTGGTAGTTTATAGAGAGTATGGATCCATAGTATGATCCGGTGTTGTTATATTTAGCATTTGTTTATCATGTTGGCCTAGTAAAACCGTGTTCATCTAATCACCTTCGTTTGTTTTCCCTTTGTTATTCATACCCTTAACCCTAGCCACATTACAACCCTGGTAAAGACCTACTTGATTTGTGCATTGTTCATGTGTCATTTGGTGGAGACTGGATTCCTTTACAAGCTTATGATAATGTCGTGTCATGGTTAGGTATTTGAGCGTTACAGAAAAAGACTAGTACACTTTTTACTAGTTCCTAGAAAAATAGCCGAGTGGAGTGACAAATTGTGAGTTGTTGTGGAATATGTGGGTCTAGAGTCACTAGGTGAACAAAAGATTTACGAAATGTTCAAAACTTCGTTCCATTATGATCCACATGTGAATATGAGCTTCTATTAGATATGTTAGTTTTTCAGGTTATAGCGGTTACAATAACCGGAATGGTTTGACTTATTCCTTTTATTGACTTGTAACTTGTGGTTTCCTAGGTGTGAGATCCTTTAGACATACCCAGTTTGCTCACTTGAACGTAATAGCTGACATGATAAAGGGACCCGATTTGCTAGTTAGGATGTTTTGCAAAACAATAACCAAGACTCATTCTTTAATTTAATTTGTTCTTTTTGGTTTCAAGTCCCTTATTTTGAATCTATGGTGAAATACTTTTTCAGGGACGAAAAAGAGTCAAGTGTGGGGATATTTGATGTATTGCAAAATACATCGATTTTCGGTGCACGTTTTATATGTTTTTCGAGTCGTTTAGTTTAGATTTCGTATCGTTTTAGTTTATTACTTAATGTTTTGTGTTTTTATAGGTTTTGGAGTAAAATGAGGCGGAAATGTGCTAAATTGAAGAATACTATGCTTCCGGATGCGTTGCGGGTGACAAAAGAGTTAACAAAAAGAAGAAAATTTTCTGGAAAAATTACTCTGTCGCGTCGCGCGAGGGAATATGGTTATTTCTAGGCGCAGCGCGAGAGATTTCAGAGTTCAGTTTATTTACAAAAATGCCACCGCGTCAGAAATCAATATTTTAACCCTTTCGCGCTGCGCTAGGGAAATTATGCAATTCTACGCGCAGCGCGACAGACCCTCAAACGTGCAAAACTTGTTTTAAGCATGTTTAAGTCGTTTTTGAACCCGAATTACGGTTTTTAAGAAGAGAGAGCGGTTGAAGACGAACTGGAGAGACGATTTGGAGCATTCTAGAGCAATTGAAGCATAGGAGTGAAGCTTGGATCACTCACATACTTGATTTCGGGTTTTATTAACTTTCTTTATTGTTTGTTGATTTGAACATGATGTCTTGGATGATGAATTTTGAGTTTATTTCCTGTTTTGAACTAGTTATGAGTAACTAAATCATAGTCACTATCTAGATGATGAATAGTTGTTGATCTTGGATGTTTGAATGATTCGAATTGATTGGATGGTTTAGTATTATTGTAAAGGACACATTTTTGGTTGAATTGGATGAATATATGTGTTAGTTTCTGTTTATGAATGCATGTTATTCCTTTATGATTGCCTATGAATGTCTTTCAAACATGGTTGTCATATCTAACACGTACCTTTAGGTTTGTGGTTACTAGGGATCTTACTAGACGTAGTAAAATCTAAGGATTACATGTTTAATGAATAAGAAACTAACGTGTATCTTAACCGGAGATTGGAAGATAAAGGTTAATTGATTAGTCTTAGTTATTAGATACTAGGTTGATAAATAACTGACAAACGGTTAAAATCTGGTACTTTAATATCTTTGTTAATCATGTTTAATTGAACCATAAATGTGTCACCTCTTGCATGTTTAATGTTTGTGGTATGTTAGACTAGGTTGTCCAACACCTCTCGGGTACTTTAATATTGCTAGGTTGACTGGAAAGAAAACTTAGCCATCGGTAGACATAACACATACCTTAGGAGTCATTTTGGTCACACCCGGTGAATGGTCTGGGATCCACTAAGTCTTCCTTAGGCTTTGTATCTTTAGAAAACCGATCCATCTTCAATTTTGAATCATTCTTTACATTCATTTATCTCAACTAGGATTCAATCTAGACAGTGTCTCTCCAATTATTCAGTAATCTTAAGTTAGTCACTTTTCGTTCATTTCCGCAGCTCTTAGTTTAATTACTTTTAATTATTTATTTCAGTTTCTGCTTTTTAATTAAACCCCCCCCATTTTATACAATTATCGTTAATCCTAGTTTAAGTCTAGTCTTTGTTATTAATAGTGTCCTGTGGGTTCGATATCCGGACTTCTTAGAGCTATACTGCATTGACAGGTACACTTGCCTGTTGTGTGGTTTAAGTTTAGAGTTGTCTAGAATTTTAACTCGAGTGTCTAGGTCGAGTCTAGGTTAGTATTTTAGTTTTATTTTCATAGACTGTTTTAGCCACATCAGCAGCATATGGGGTTTGTAAAAGTGAGGCATATGGGGCGCTATGCCCTATGCGCAGCATATGGGGTTGTGGGAATAGTTTATTGAGGTGTGGGGATAGCACGGGGGTATTTTTCGTCACTGTGTTTATCTTTTAATTCATTTGTTTTATTTTGTTATTGTTTTTAAATCAATTAGATAAATTTGTTATTGTTTTGTCATTGAGGTTTAAATATTAGAACTGCACAACAACATTGTTCTAACACTATGTTTTTCACATATCATCGTTTCAGGAAAAAAAACACAATGACTTAAAGTAAATACACAATGACATAAAGAAAAGGCTCAGTGACGAGTTTTTAGTTTTAATTTGTCATTGTTTTAATGTAATCAATAGATGAACTCTTATTTTACATTGTATTTTACATATTAGAAGTTCAAAATGGTGTTATTTCAACAATTTGTTTATTAGAACTTGTTATTTTAGGGAAAAAACACAATGACAAACAGAAAGAACACAATAACATACATATTAATGATGAGTTTTGTGTTCTTCTGACATTGTTTTTAGTGTACTAGATAAATTAATTAGTTGTGATTTTATCATTATGTTTTATATATTAGAAGCACACAATGATATTATTTCAACAATGGATTTTTCAGAGCACGTCATTTTGGAGCTAAAGGAAAGCATAATGAGCTAAAGGAAAGACACAAAGAGCTTAAGGAAAAACACAATGAATAATATAAATCACAATGAGGTCAGTTTGGAGAACTGTTTCGAAGTATTATATCAATCGACTCGTATCTTGCTTACAATCAAATGCCTAAAACATCGGTTTGAAAATCGAATAAAACTTAACGGGGTTACCTTTTTTTAGCGGATGTCCAATGAGAAAACATAGTGTAAAAGTTACGATCGGTGACAAGAATTTTCAAAATTGATATTATTATTGGTCAATAGTCAAAGTTAAGATTATTTAAATCCAGTTTTTTCCTATTGTATTTGATGTTAGTTGTTTAGTATCGGGTATACTTGTTAGCCTAACACTATAATTTGTTGAATAAGATGCCTCTAATCCTCTATCTAAGAGGTTCAAAGTTCATGTCTCATAATCAAACCATGTGTAATACCCGGGTGATAAGAGCGTTGACATGAGATGTGGTCTCACACGCCCTAGTTCCACGTTGGTGCTTCATCATTCACTTTACCCCTTTCACTCTATCTCACCCACAAGAAAATGTTTAATTAAAAAAATACCAAAATCCTTAATTCAAAATCATATCGGGTCATGTTTAGCTTCACGTACACATGTTGTATACCTCTTCACAACCCAAGTTTAGGTATTAGAAAGTTATGACCGTAAGGGTCCATGAACGACGGATGTGACATTGTGCAGACTTAGTCGTTTGACTAATAAGAATACATTGTGCAGAGTTAGTCGTATCTAAAATGTATGGATAACCACAAAGGTGCATTTATAATAGAGCGGTTATACTCGTTATATTGTTTATAATAGAGCGGTTATACTCGTTATATATTTTTCCCTGTTGGATTTGGTTGAACAATGGTTAAAACCAGTTCGAGTTTAAACCAGGATTCGAATAAAAAAATTATCAGTTTTGTGTTCGACTTAAATTGATTTCAATATCGGGTCTGGACGTCTGGTTGACTAGTTGAGTGGTTGGTTTGAAACATTTGGGTTCACAAACTAATTTTTTTTTCACCTAATCACCTTTAATTGTCGTTGATAGTTGATAGTGTAGATAAGCCCAATCTTTTTTGTTATGTTCTATATAAATTGGGCTTGAGGCCCGAGTTAGACTTCACTTTCTTGACATGTCAGATTGTCACGTGTATGTATAGCAAAATTCAACAACCCACGATTGTCTGCCTTAAGTTTTTATTTCGAGTTAAAGTGTAACTTGAATTTTGTGTTTTAGACTCAAAAACATTTTGCAACTCTATACTTTTTAAAAGATATCATTTGCATCCCTTTATTAAAATTGACCGTTAGTTGTCCGTTTGTTTTAAAAGTAAAAAAAACATTTGTCAATAGCCTAAATATATGCAAATTATTTTTTAAACAAACGGTCAACTTAACGACAAGGTGCAAATAATTCACTTTAAAAAGCATAAGGTTGCAAAAGGTTTAAGCCATTTAACCAAGAGATTATTGGCTTATAAAAGTTTATATATCTGGCAAGGTTTTTAATAACCTTAAAATTTTAGCTCTCCTATATAGGGCTGACATATCATGTCAGACACGACACGATAACTTATCGTGTCATTTTTTTTTCAAACACGAACACGATAAAAAGCATGTTACACGATATGACACGATAAAACCCATTTAAAAAAATTCCAAAAAAAACCTTAAGTCTTAAATACTAAATATGACTTAACATTATAATTTTTAAGCCATAAAACAATGAAACTCTATAAAAATAGTATTTAACCATAATAACATTGATAAACGAATATGAAAAAAAATTAAAAGTCTATCAAAGTCCATAAGAGTCTTTGATCTTTCTACTCATCTCCATCAAAGTACATCTTAAATTTCATTCTCCACTAACTTTTCAAGTATATAAATATTAACAGGTGACTTATCGTGTTAACCGATCTTTAACCGGTTAAGACACGCTAATTATCGTGTCTTTATCGTGTATTAGTGACACGACACCTGTTTAGAGGTGTAAAAATTGGGTTTTGGGCCCAACCCGGACCGGGTTTTAACCCAACCCGGTTTTGGTCAACAAAATCCAAACCGGGTTTTTGACCAAACCGGTTCGGGTCGGGTCAGGTTTTAAAGGAATAAAAAATCAGGTTTTTGAACCCGGGTAGGACGGGTTGGGTGAAAAAACCGCTAAACTATATGATTTTACACCGGGTTTGACCGGGTCGGGTTCAAATCGGGTTCAAAAAAACCCGGGTACAAACAGGGTTCTAAATAAAATAAAAAACTAGTTTCAAACCGGCGGGTTTTTAAAAACCCGAACCAAGTTCTATGATACCGGGTTGAAACCGGTTCAGGTCCGGGTCGGGTTGTCGGGTCGGGTTGGGAAACTTGGTTTTTTTTACACCTCTACACCTGTTAAGGTTAACACAAAATCTGTCAATTTTGTGTCGAGTCGTGTCATGTTATCGTGTCCGTATCAAAAATTACCAGCCCTACTCCTACATTTAAATTATTTCAAATATTAAACTTCATACTATCCATTATGCATATTTAATTAGTAATATTTAATTAGTAAAGGTTAAATTCTAAATTTAATTAGTAAAGGTTAAATTCCACACCAACAACATGTGCAACAACAGATGCAATGTTGCACCCAACTTCTTACAACGGTTACCCCCAACAACAAGAAAGATTCATGGAGGTGGGTTCAAGATCAAGATATTGGTTTCACTGTAAAATCCATGAAAAGGTTGCTACAAACCCCATCTGTTGAAAATATTCAAACACGCTACAGTTGGAACAATTGGATTCCTTTGAAGATTAACATTTTCGGGTGGAGGACCGTTCGAGAGAGGAATCCCACAAGAAAAGCACTCATACATAGAGGCATCCATATCGAATCAGCTCTTTGTCCTATATGTGATAATTATGAAGAAGATATGGAGCATGTGTTATCTGTTAATCTCATGCGGTATAACAAATCAAATTTGGAATCAAATTGCTACTTGGATGAAACTACCCCCCATTTATGCTTTATCGCTTCAAGACCTGCTTCATATTCACAAAACTTACAATTATGCTAATAAGATAAAGAAGGTTGTCCAAGCTATAATTGTGACCACGGCTTGGTGTCTTTGGAAAGCTCGTAATGATCTCATCTTCAATAACACTCCGATTCGTCTCCAATGCATCTTCCAAGAAATTAAATCTCTCTCATTCCTTTGGCTTAAGAACAGATCTTGTTTCGGTTCTGTTACTTGGTTGGATTGGTGTACATTCTCTCTCTAATGTTCTATTCTTTATATGTTGTTTTTGTTTGTTGCTAGGCTTTGTCTAGTTTTTGGTTAATGAAATTTGCAGTTAAAAAAAAAAATATTAGCGAAGGGAGGGTGGTGTTTCTGATGCTCCAGCCTCGCATGTGTCACACCCCGACTCCAGGGCCCGACACGTTGCATAATATCAGCCAATCAAATAAAATAATCATATTACAGCGGAAGTCTTTCATAATAAAGACCACAAAATGTCAACCTAATTTGAACTTTTACAATGTCTACAAGTAAAACTACCTATACAAGGTAACTATCTAAGGACACTGCTCCCAGGTGTCCAAATCGGGTACTAGCTCCTATGATGAGAGCATCAACCATCTGATCCTAGCTAAGCCTCTTCGACCTAGCTAACGCCCTCGGGCGTTCCCTGTACCTGCATCACGAGCTAAAGGACGTCAACAACAACGTTGTTGGTGAGTCGTAACCAGTGACATAAGACATATAAAAACATTTAGACATCATTCATTCATTCATACATGTGTGGTGATAAGTTATCTACAAGCCAACTCTTCTCTAACGCCATATCTGATGGTGGCCAACTTTCGTTAGAGCCTGTTAACGTATATGCCGCATACAGGGATAAAGAAGGTACCCTTTTCTTTGACCCCCTTTTGGTCACATCATCATATTGCCTAGGCTTTTGGTACCTCTCCTGTTACGAGCAGTCAGTCTACCTAATTGGATCCAACTAGACGCATATACATCCCGAGACGGGGCCGGTAGCACTCAATGGATCTACCCCCAGAAGCCCTGTCTTAATGACTTGCCTTGTGGCATGTAGCCGCCATCCTTTTCGTCGGATGACTCGTCAAGAAGCTTATTACCGCGGACCAACAACACAACAACCGGACGAACCTGGAGTTGAGGTGCGTTGAATCACCAGGTAGCGATCTACTTATACCACATATATATATACGCGTACACATATATATATATATATTCATAACATTTATAAAACATTTCATACTTTTCATATAAGCTCGGATACAGCCCCGAAATCATAAAACATGTAAAAGAGGGGCGGTTAGACTCACCTCAGTGCAGTCTAAGTATTCCGACCTGGTGGCTAATAAAGGCAACCCTGTAAACATTTCATACTATCAGGATTCATTCCCCTAGGGATAATCCTATCGGTGTTTTCTCACCGATGCATTACCTTGGTCACATTATGTGACTCAGGTGATGACTTTAGTCCTTGGTCTTAGACATCTTACTTAGAATGCCTGGGCATTCGAGTCAGGGTTCCTATGGTTTCATTTTTAAATATTTTAAAAGCCACTTCATCATATCCTTGTGTTTCTCACAAGGATCTATCATACATATGGTTTTATTTAAAACATGACTCATTCCTAGTGTATTATCATAATATAACTAAGAATGTTCTACTTTAAAACCCTGGCTTTTCCCCATGGACTTAAGTCATAATAGTCTTAAGTAAACAAGGGATTTATATACTTTACCTAGGAATTATGACAGCGCTTTGCTCTGTCTGCCTCGGATCTATCTATCTTTCGGCAACTTGGCAACCCTTCGCCTTGCCAGCTTGTAGGTCCAGCTCTTAACTCGAGGAATCCAACACCGTTCACAATGACCAACATTGTAACGGGTTCGTCATCATCATCATCAACCTAATCCTCATACATACATGTGTACATTTATCACTATATGTACATATGGTAAATAACTCGAAGAATACTAAAACGAGTCTTACCATTTAATTGAGAGTTTCCGAGATGCTAATCCTTAGCATTCCCGAGCTTTAATACTAATTCCATAACAGCCCGTTTGCTTCATTATAGCTTCCCAAAGTGTCACATTTCATCATACTTGATTGACACTATATGGAAGGTCAATGTTCGGTTATACCTTCGGGCCGGTTCGCGTACGCGAATTCCTTAAAGACCGTCATACACCGAGAACCAATATACCATCGTGTTCATCTTTCCAAAACGAACATTTATCCATCATCAAACCATCCATACATCCTCATCTTGACCAACATGCAACACAATCAATTTTCCTGTTTTCGACAAGAAAACTGTTACAAACTGATCAGAGGTAAAATCATACATCCAGACCCCTGATCGTAATTTCCTCCGGTGGAAATGTTCACCTATGTCTCAGGAACCCACAGTCCAAATTTCGTCACAAACCAACGGTCGGATCTCCGGGAAAGTGACGATCTTTAAGACTGCATTTCCAGTGACGGAAATCCGATCAGTCTCGGTTTTCAACATAAAAATCGTACCTCTGGGTAAGATCTTCGAAAACTGAACGGTAGATGTGAGCATCTATGTGTTGGGAACAACATATCCAAAATGTAGACGTATCCAACGGCTAGATCTTCCAAGATCCTTCCGGGAACAAAACTGCGTTTTTGTTAATCAACACATGCATACATCTTAGGACGGTTTTCCGACCTTTATACGACTTTAACAAAAGATTGAGGTTAAACGGAGCTTACCATTGCATTCAGGAGGTCGAGAAATGGTTCCGGGGTGAAAACCACTTTTCCGGCCGCCACGAACCACCGCGGACCGCCGTCGGCCGCCACCGGACCGCCACCGGACCACCACCGGAGCACCACCTCCAGCTGGTCTCTCCCTCTCCAGCTCCATTTACACCTTCATGTGTGTGTGTTTGTTTGAGAAGTGGAGGAAATATGAGCACATGAGCTCATATATATAGTGGTTTGGTGTGAGCCTAGTGCTCACACCGCGTCGTCCGGCACTGCGTACGAACTCGATTCTTTTTGCGTTTTAGACATCATTTCCTGATAATAAATATTCTCGAAATATTTATTTCGTTAGGTATTACGCATTCGGGGCAAATTAACCCGGTACGCGTTTATGTCGTGTATTCCGTACGTTTAGTCATTTTAAACGTTAACGGATATCGTACCACTATGATACGGACATTCAACCCGTACCCTCGGGTATTCTACCCGTTCGTTGCGGGTGTTTAATCCCGCAACTCCTTCCCTGGCACGTTCCTCGTGCTATGCGGGTATCCTTACCCGCATCCCATTCGGGTTTTAAACCCGTTACCCATCCTAAACTAACGAGAAGGAAATGCTATTTACCTCGTCGACCTCCGTTCTTCAGACGTGCAGAATCTCCATGACCATCATTCTTCAATCGGGCAGAACCTCGATGTCCGCTAAGCGATCTTCGTGCGACCGACGCTTGAAGGAGCGTTCCGACGCAAGGCACCGCACTTCCCGCGATCCCGAATAAAACTACGGCTCTCTCTCTCTAGAAGTTAGAGAGAGAAAGCACAAATGAGCAAGAGTGAAGGGAGGGGTGCACCTCCTTTTATAGGCTGGGATTGCATGCTACGCGTACCGCGCAGGGCATATCCTCCACCTGCGCGTATCGCGTAGGTGGAGTGGTTTTGCAAAACCACGCGCGGACGTGGTTTACTCGCACCCGGTTTCCTCCTCTGACGCGATACGCGCAGGCCAAGGCAATGCCTTGCGCGTATCGCCTAGCTTGGCATTTCATTTTTATTTATTTTATTTTTAATAAACAATTGTTCCCTTAGGGGACGGGTGTTACAGCATGTTACTTTCCTTTAATGACTATCACAACTTATCCCACAACTCTATCAAAGTATGACCTTAAAATCAAGTTTCTTTATGACTTTACATATAAAATCTATTGGTAAATTTCAATGTAGTGTAGTGATAAGAGGTATATAATATTTAAAAGAGACTCAGATTCTATGTTAATGGCAACACTTTGCAATGAGTATTGGGGGCAATAGAGAGAAACTTGTGGTTATAGCAACACAAATTCTATTTATGAGCCAATCGGGTTTTACTGTTATATTGATGTCGTGTCTACGAGCAAGCGGATTGGTGGGTTTTCTTCAAATTGGAGTCAGGTTTTCTTGCAATATGCGGGCTTGGGCTACCCAAGGCTAGTTGTGCTCAAAGAGCGCATGGAGTCACCTTTTGACATTGAGTTACCCCGGGTAACCGGACTTTATTCAATTCTCTATAATTTCTTTAACAGATGTCCCCCCATTAAAAACACTTAACGAGGTAAGTTTTTTCGGAATTCAAACTAATGTTTTAGGGATTTTGATCGGGATAAGGATATGAATCGATTGATGTAACACTTACCTCGAAACGGTGCTCCAAACGATAATATGGTTTCACGAAACGGTAAAATTTACACCGATGAAGCACTGTTTCTTCATTTGGAGCACCGGTTCAAGATATTGTTACATCAAATTGATTCGTACTGTACACCCGATCAAAATCACTAAAACAAAAGTTTGAAATTCGAAAAACTTACTGGTGTTATATTTTTATTAATGGGGAACCTCTGTTAAAAAAATATATAATTAGGATCTCTACTGATAATTTTTTTCAGTTAAGACCTCTATAGCCAATAGGTGGACAGTTCATACTTTTAAAATGCAATTTTCACAAACATAAAATCGATTGAGTTTGGATGGAACAACGTACACTTTCTCCGATCACCATGTGACGACCAGAACGTTCTTGACCAATCACATAGGTGGTTGTGCATGTGGTATCACACACAATCATACACTGTCCCTTGCACTCACATACTCCACTTCAAATGCTCTCATTTTGATTGGCTAAATTGTTATATTTACTTCAAAGTAAGGAAGTTTCAAATACAATGATCACCAATTTTTTTAATGAAACATGTTTATTGAGTTAAGTTTAATCTTTAGTAAATATTATTAGTATTATTTTCACGCTTTGTGACGGGATTTACTAATGCGAGACTAGTGTTAGGTGTCGTACTCAATAAAAATTTGCTAAGGAAAAAGTTAAAAAATGAATTAAAATGTTTTCAACTACTATCTAAAAAAACCACGTCGAAGAAGCCAAGTGAGGATCAAACAATGCGCCAACATACCACTGGGACAAACCGATACTTTCGTTTTAAGACATGCAGGATTAATACATATTAAGTCTTAAGATAAAAAAACCTAAAAGTTGGTTGGCCAAAATATGAAAAAGAAAACTATCATATTCCTTCTTGTTAGTAAATATATAGCAATCCATATAGATAGAAACATAGAATTATAAATTAAGTTAACATAAACAACTAATGTCAGGTTAAACTAGGATCGAGATGAGAAGTAGTAAGCCATCAACGAATAAAATCATCTGTGAGATCATGACATGCATCGACAAAAATATGATTTAAGACGAGAAGTAGAAACGTAGTGCCCGACCAATGCATCTTGCAGTGTTCCGTTTGACCCCAGCAGATTTGGTTTTGCTTGAAAATATCATTTATATATGTAACTCTTATTTAGGTTTTATCACTTTACGTACGTGTCTCTTTCTGTCTGTTTATTAACATTTCCCATTAAAAAAAACTAAATTGTTAGACTATGTGTAATGGTTAATGCATTTAAGGGGCATTATCCGTCATGCATGTGTGTGATGACTAGATATGAAACATTATGCAAAAAATTGATGTAATGGTTAATGTCCCATAATCATTAGGTTGTTATCAATCACTTAACAAAATCAATTTAATCATTAGACAACAACTTGGGGCACCAGCGTTATATTAAAAACGCCCAATGGGGTATAACGCCCATAATGTCCATGCGTAGTGGTGTTCGGGGCACTATGGGGCTTTTTTGGGCATTATGAGTTGGGCTTAACGCCCATTACATAGAGTCTTAGAAGCTTAATGAAACAATATGTTAGACCATGTGTCAGCAATATATGAGATTCAATAAAACCTTAAAACTTAAGGTGTCAAAGGCAAAAAAATCCAAACAAACGCCGCCATTTGTCAACAAAAGTACTCCACCTCGGCATTTGTCAGCAATATATGAGATTCAACAAATGTAAGGTGTCAAAGGCGAAAAATCCAAACAAACGCTGAAGAAGTGCTCAAGAGGCGTTATGGTACGCTTTGAACGGGTAAAATCGACCCACCACATAAGATGTTATTATTATATAAAAATATGAAGTCGTCACATGAGTGTCAGGTGAGTTTGAATTCACTTGAAAACACATAGGTTAGTATGTAGGTAGGGTGGACATCATTCTGAACCATATATGCATACATACATACATACATACTCAGTAGAACAATAAAGCTATTGTAGCCTGCCTGCCTCAATATATAAGTAATATGCATAGGTGGTGTAGTGAGCCTGCCCCCACACCCCTTTCGATCTCATCAATGTTCCTCTGCACCTTCACATAATTTCACAACCCACATTTTTCACCTTTAATTATTACCATCATCATCACCACTCTTCATTCATTTCCCACCGTCTCCTCCCTCCGCCTAAAATTCCAATCCAAAAACCGAATCATATCCGTAACCGAATAATAAGTGGCCGGGATTAGGGTCATTTTATTTTAGCAGAGCGGTTATACATAAAAAGATTCATAACCGAATAAAATAAATCAGATCATTGAACACCTGCCTCACACACGTACACACACAAAAGCTAGTTATGACTAACGGACCACCGTGGTATATATAAACTCCACCTTCGGCAACAAATCACCACCGCATTGGATCTTTACACTTTACTCAGGCTGGTTTAGTTTTTATTAAATTAACGGAAATAACGGGTTTTGTCTTATATGTATACAAGTTTTCAACTTTACTCTATGTTTTTCACTTAACTTTATTGGTTTTACAACTTACTATCTATAACCGGTTTATGAACTTTTACAAAGCATCAATTATTACTCCTTACTCTAAATTTTTGTTTTATATAATATGTTTATCATTTTGAAGCACATGCAAGGTGAGATGTTCAAATCATGTAATTAAGATGCTTTCATAAATTGGGTACTCTAAAGCTATTTACTCTAAATTTTAGTAACTTTTTGGCTTTTTAAAGGATGTAGAACGAGTTTATTTTCAGTGCTAAGCGCCTAAGCGTTTAGAGGTGTCAAATATGGTGGACATGATAAAGTTTTATACATTTTCGTGTTAAAGAACTGGGCGAATTTAGGAGACCTTGGTTGGTATTCTTGGTGTGATTTTCCGTTTAATAACCATCTGTTGTAATTGGATGTCATGGTGATTTTATAATTCGATCCTAGCGTGCTAGCGGCTCAGCCTTTATAATAGCATTGCCGTTCAAAAAAAAAAGATGCTATCATAAATTTATTTTTAAAAATCTAAATTAATTTTTGTTCAAGAATTAACTTTTAGACCCTCTGAACACAAAACGATAGAGATGCATTTTTTGAACTCTTTGATTTTTAGACCATGTGTAATAGGGTGTTTTTGAACTTTTTGTCACCCAAAAACGTCACATTATAGTCCAAAAACGCCCCCTTCTCACTACATGGAGCGTTTTGAGACGCTTTGAAGGGCAAATTCCTTCTTGCCACTATGTAGAAGACGTCCAAAAATCTTAAATATTATGTCATGCTAATGTAAACCTACAAAAAAGCTCTTTTAAATACTATTTAACATTGACGAACCCGAAAACACCTCAAGTTCGTGAACATGATTCATTGGCGATGGTGTCCCATTATCCTAACAACATTACTGATATCTAAAAATAATTTTTTATTCTAAAATTATAATGCGCCTAACTTGTAAAATTTCGTTTTTTCTTCCTAAACTAATAAAACAGAAGGGTGGACTATTATTATTGGTATTATTATTATTAATAAAACAAAAGTTAATTGAATATTATAAAAAGGAATTATTGCGCATGTTAATAACACATTCGTTGCAGCAGCTGGGTCACGTGGTATTATTCTGCATATGTAATTTCGTCACATATATCTGTTGATAAAAAAGTTTCATGTCCCGTGTGTCATGACACAAAGCTTAATGTGTCACATATCAATAGGCAACGAAATACTAAAAGTTAGAAGTCAAAACGATAACTCAACCAAATCCGGAATGTTGAAGTCAAACTGTATATCAAAATAGAATAATAGACCAAAGTTGAAAAGTCATTAAGGACTAAAATGACAATTAGTAAAAATCAGAGACTAATCTTAAATATATAAAAGTTAAAAAAATAACTTGACACGTGATAACACGATGAGAACACGTGATACCACGTGAATGGGAGGTTTATATCCAACCTTAACAATTAGAAGTTATACAAATTAGTTAGCCGATAGATACTTGATACCTATCAAATGTATTAAAAAATAGTTATTAATTAAGCTAGTATTGTTTCAATGTAAACAAAAGACACCTAATGGACAAAATAAATTAGTGTCTGATTTAACATATAACTCTATTAGAGATCGCATAGATGGGTTCTCGAACATGCCCGGCTCAGACAGAATCAAGGGGATTGCGTCGCTCATTTTGATGGCCCCAACGTGATACATTTGGATTGCTAGAAACAGTCTTATTTTTAATTCCTTGGTGGCTTCGATTGACGGTGTGGTTGAGAAGATTAAAGTGAACTTGTTTTTATGGTTGAAAACTTGAAATATATAACTAGAAGTAAAGATGTAGTGTGGTTAAATTGGAACTCGAAACCAAAGTAAGAGGTGTTTTTGTTTGTTGGTTCTAGCGTCTTACTTTTGACATAACGTATATATAACCGACATATTACATGTAGACATGCTTAACCTTACGATTTTGGTAATTTAGTCTCTTACTTACCTTTCACATATTTTCAATTTTAATTATCTAATTTTGATTTTTTATCATTTGAACTCCTGATTATCAAGTCATCTTACAATTTTGATCATTTCTACTCTATTTTGACATATTTATGACTTTAATATCACGGTTTTAACTATTGAGTTAGTTATTATTTTGACCTCTTTGTTTGAATATATATTTGTCTTTTAATACTTGTCCGCATTAAGACATTTCACTGTAACATACGACATGAAACTTTTTTATAAACACGTGTAACAAAATCATATATGCAACACCCAAAAGTCATATCACTTGACCCGGTGCGATATCTTGTTTATAATATTAACATTTAATTGTTGTTCAAGAAAATTAATACATAAAAACCATGATTTTCAAGAGCATGTCAACTTCAAGATGTTTTCCCCAATTGGACATTCTAAACATCCAAGTCGGTTCTAGCTTTACTGTATATATACATTATTAATCAACCATACGGCAACTTTAATAAATACTTTTATAGCTTTAAAAATATTTTTATACTTTTGTAGATAAGTTAGGTCCACCTTAAATAGAAATATATATTTTTTTGGGTGAAAAGTGAGACTTACACGTTAAAACTAACAAAACTAAGACCACATTGATCGAATAAGATAACTTTAATCATTGAATTGCATGCTTAACGAGGGCTACTAGATGTAATATTTGCTTAAATAATGTAAAGTCAGAGTGCTATGTTTTAAAATAAACCAAAGATTATGTCTTTTATGTTTTAATATTTTTAAAAATTAGGTCTTTTAGATAAACTATTTATAAATAACGTATTTATTTTTATGGTTTTATATCAATTTGATTTTTATTTAGTCCAATCATATTGCTACTTAAATTACATATGCTTATATTCATATATATCAAGCGAAATAATCTAGTTTTATATATTTCTTGTTATTTTTGTCCAGCCACATTGTTACTTGTCCTTTTATTTGTACTAAAACTTTATTTAGCAAATTTATATTTATTTATATAACTTTTATTATCTAAGGTAGGTCACCGCTGGTCACGAGTCACATTTTCATTGGCAAAAAAAGGTTTTGATTTTTTTAAAATTTTCGTTGTATGTTAGTTATTAGTAGGTTTTGTTATAATGGTGATTAGCGAAAGTGAAGTAGTGGAGTTAAAAGACGTGTGAGCGAGCTTGGCAACCCTTGCTATGACATTTTTTTCTTAGTTGTAATTTACAACTTTGACATGCTTATTCTACGTTGCTGTATATGACTTTGACTTAATTATCATTTTGACCTCTAATTTAGATGTATCTTTGTCTTTTAATATGCGACACATTATAATTTTACAATGTAACGTACAAAATATGAATCTTTTCTACCAATGCGTGTGAGAAACAAAGAAAGTCACATGCGAGACATGGTTGCCGCTTGATGCGGCTAAGTGTTACATCTAGGTGGAGGGAGTGAGTACCTTCCTATATCCTCACAATCTACCAATCACAACATTACATCTTACAACGCCCTCATTTCATTTTTTATAGGCGTGGATACCCTGATTTACCCTTAATTACAACCATCACCCATATTATACACTAAAAGACAAAAGAATAAGTGCGAAATGTGTTTGTTTTATGCGTGTTTCCATACCCGTAGCTATAAACCTGCGCCCTACCCATATAAGTGACGACAATGTTAGCCCGCGAGTGACACCCACCACCCACCCTTATAGTTGATAAAATCATACATGTATGACTATGAGTGTATAGAAACATATATACAAGCACTAACCTACTTTGGCTGCATATAAGACAACCCTTTAACATAGAAGTCAAAAAGACATTTCACTTTATTATAACATACGAAATTCAGTATATAAAAATCTAAATTAGGTTTAGAGACAAATATTATACACCGGCCTCCTCTAAAACCACTTACCAATATAATAATATAAATAAATTAACAAACCTTTAGTTACAATGATTCCAGGCGTGAGTCACAGATGTAAATTACAAACATAAACCACACAAAACATCTTTTTAAAAAAAGAAAACATCCCCTGAAAAAAGTTAAATTAGTCTCTTCTTCTAAATAAAAGAAAAGTTGTCTAAAAGTGAGATTGATAAATGATTACAAGCATGCTCAACAATAATCATCTCATCTCATCTCAATCAACTAAACAGCTTCACTTGGTGCAGTTATCGAAAGCTGCTTTAACCATTCAAACGTCCGATGACGTGACGCCGTCTGTTTCCCTACTCCGATCATCGTACTTTCTTCCGACACCTGCAAATGTAACATGCTTTCTTCTTTTGTCGTTTTCTTCTTTGCAACTCTTTCTTTTATCGTACCATCGGTTGTAACCGCAGAGCATTTACAACCCCTGAAAAACACTCTCTGTTTCTTCTTCGTGTTTTTTCCATGACTTTGCCTTTGGCTTTGGCTTTGATCGTTTGTACTATTCATACTGCTGCTTGTACTACTACTGTTGCTGTTATGGCTTCCAAATCTCTTACTCCGGTTTTTAAGATCCGATAACCCGATTTCTTGTGGTTTCACTAACCCGACTTGTAAAAAGCTCCATAACGACGACGTTTTGGAGTTCGAATGTGAAACAGCCCGGAAACTTTGTGTTCGGATCTGCGGTGATGGACTCGGGTGTGAATGAAACTGGTTTCGGACCTTCGGTTTGTACCCGTACCCGTTTGATCGAATTGTTCTTGGATCATTTTCGTTGCTTGAGTAGTTACTTCTACAGTTAATAACACTCATAGATGCAGACCGGTTAATTTTACGTCCGGTATCGGAGCTAACTAACGGTAGGATCCGACCTTGGAAGAAGATGTCGTCGGCGCTGCACATGTTTTCCGGTGAACGGAGAGTGATGTTGCCGTGAAAAGAACCGAATTGAAAGTCTTCTGTTTGGTTTTTTAGTTCCAATTCATTCTTTGAATTTGTGTCGATTTTAGTGTTGTTGATGGGAAGATCGCAGAGAGATAAAGCTTCTTCTTCTTCATCGTCTTCAAAGCATTGATTATCGTGTGAGTCGAATAAAATCCAGTTGCCGTTGGAGCGAATTGTTGCCATTGTTTTGGGTTGATTTTTACGATTGAAGAAATGATCAGAGGTTTGGTGTTTTATAGTGGAGATGCAGGCAGATGAAAAAGTGATTATAGATGTTGGTATTTACTTATTTGGTCCTTTGGGTTTAGGTAGTAACAAGTATAGTCCCCTCGTTTTTTTAGTCAATGTTGTTGTAAAATAGTCTGTAGTGTTTTTATAGATTGAATCTATTTAAGTTAAATATAACTTCTTATTTTGTTATCTATTTAAGTTAAATATAACTTTTTTAGATTCAATCTATTTAACTTAACTTTTACTAGAATAGAACATATATATTTGTTTCCTCAAAGATAAAACTTAAAACTCTCACTCACTCATGTTATATTTTTGTTTAGTGTAACTTTAAGATGCATATATTTATGATCTTTGAAACTCAACAATGATTTATATTTCATGATTACTCATTATATGTCCTCGTTACGTTAGAATATATAATATATCTATTAAGATAAGATTCATAAGTTTTCTTTACTTATCTACATAAAATATTTGAATTATGGTCTTTTTTATAGACACATGTGTGAATAATTTAATACACTTTTTATATGTGGTTTGACTTTTGTTAGGGATTTTTTTTTTTTTTTTTTTGGAATTTTTACAAGTTGAGGCAAAGAGGCTGGCCTGCCGATACGAGACCAGATTCACTACATATGTTTCCTTTTCATATAATCTTCAACATCCATCCACCTTTATAATATTAAAAAAACATTCAAAAGTTAAATAACTACTTCTAGTGAATCAAAATTTTCACATTCCAATTAAGCATCCGCGGCCAACCACATAAAAAATAGTCGTTTTATTGTTTTTAGTTAATTAAAAAATAATTATTAAAACACAAATGGAAGTTTTTGAAAAGATGATCGATTTTTTTAATCTTGAAAAACAAATATATTGTTAATGTCATAGAAATATGTACTGAAATGTCATAGAAAT
Organism: Tagetes erecta; assembly: GCA_030867185.1. Classification (NCBI taxonomy): domain Eukaryota; kingdom Viridiplantae; phylum Streptophyta; class Magnoliopsida; order Asterales; family Asteraceae; genus Tagetes; species Tagetes erecta. Next base: position 97,063,695 of record CM061487.1, read on the forward strand.
ATGTAGGAATTGCATCTTAAATTTTATCAAATTAATCACACTTCCTATGTGAAAAAAAAAAACAATTTTTGTATGACCAAGTACAAAAGTTTTAATCCTTTTCTAATAAATGGTAATTTAATTGTGGTCAAACTATTTTAGAACTACTAAAATTTAAGTTAGTACGTACGTAGGTCACGCTTTATAATCCGTTTTAAGTTAGTACTAAATTTAGAACTACTAAAGTACGTTAATTGTTGTGTGAAATATTTTTTTCTTTTACATATTTGACAAGGTCGGTGCTTCACACCGGCCAGTCACGTGACTCACGTCGCGTTTTAACTTTTTTTTACTTTAATGTATTTACTGTTTTAATCTCCGACTTTTACAAATTGTCATTTTAGCTACCGATGAGTTTTCGACTCTGATCTCCTACTCTACTTTGACATATAGCATGACTTTAATATTGTTATCGTTTTAACCATATAACTTTTTATATTTCATCGTTTTTTAATATGTGACACAAATTGGGTACGTACGTATGCGTACATGTAACTACATGTATCTGTCATCACAAAGACGTGACATTAGTCTAGGTGTAGAAAGAGGCTTGGAACGTGAAGTCATCTAACTAGCTAGTTGGTTATTCACTTATTTGTTAAGGAGAAATAAATTAACTTTAAACTTGATCCTTACATGCCACTTTCCTTTCGTAATGTAGAAGTCGATCTCCACATTTTTAGTACGCCCCATATGTCAGTTGATAGATAGGTAACACTATATATGGTGTCACAACATAACATGAGAGCTTTAGTTAGGTTGTAAAGCTTTTCTCTCACGTATGTAGCTCTTGTAGCTACGTTACAACAAATCTTTGTTGTAGCGACAACATAAACTTCATATTGAAATTTATCAATAACCTAGAAACTTTTATGTATAGATCAAACATTATATGGGCATACAACTCAATGCATTAAATGATGGCCGGTACGAAAGGAGATCGACTTAAAATGAAGAGATCATGTGATAGTGTTCTTAATTTTAATATATTGAGTATTGTTTGATCACTGACTTAAGTGCTCGATCATGATCGAGTATGTATAGATGCTAAGACAAGGTGGAGATCGAATGGTACTAATCGGATACGTACTAAAGATTAAACCTAACTTTTGTCGAGCACATGAGGACTCGATCTCTGTTTGGCAAGAAACACAAACACGTTCACATTGGCCCTGCCGACATTTAGCACGTCCTAGCTACGAGGTTGACCATGACACTTGCTGCTTATTATTTTTTCAAATGTCCATGAATCTCCGGGTATATCTAGCTTTATGGATCTATTAGGTTTAATACCCGTGTGTTACACACGGGTTACATAATACAATAATATTTAAATAAACAAATTATAACCATTATATTTAACAATTTGTAAATGTTAAATACTTAAGAATTTTGTCCCCATCAACTTATGTATGGTGAAAAATTTCACTCAATTTCCCACCCAAACTTCCTATTATAAACCAAATATTTCCCCCCAATAATTGCCCCTAAACCTTAATTTATTAGATAGATGAGGATGAGTCTCTATTTACCATCTACTTTTTTTTAACAGCAAGAGATTTTATTGATAACTATCAAGTTAGCTTGATAAAAATCCCTCAGTTGTGTCTAGTGTTACGATAACTTGGATTTTTCATAGGAGACCCAAATTAAATTCTCACCGATGGCACTTTTGATGGATATTAACAATGAAGCTCGTCACGGGCTACCACTAGGCTTCGTGTCTGAGCCTAAGGGTTTACGGGGCATTGTTAAATGTTTTTGTCCGGTTTTTCCATGGAACAGTTGGCTGACGAGTTTCGATTCCGATCAACTTGGCCTGTAAAGAGGGTTGTGGTGAGTCTACGCAGCGTTCGCAGTAATGAGGAACCCAATGCCGACAAAAACATCTATTGGTGTTATAAAAATAGTTATTCAGATAAAAGAGATTACATAGATAATACCACTATTTTCAATTAAGATACTACATTTTACCTCTAGTTTATTATACACAAGAACATATTGATGTTATGTCACCCAATTAAAAAGTAATTTTTGTCCGACGTTTTTCTTTCAAGTCATCTACCTTGTTGACACATCACTCGTATTATTTCATTCTATAAATGAAAATTTTAGTAAAACACTCGGTTTAAGGTTATATGTTTCGAACATAATTAACCTATGACCTTGGTTAGAAAAGCTAAGTAACTAACTACTCATCTGGGAAGTATTAGTGGTATCTTTGTAATTCTTAAATATACATATCGATCATATTAGAAATTAAGAATAGTTTGTAAAATATAAATTATATTTTGTATTTCTTTATTATCTACTAAAAGAAAGTATATTAATTTTTAATAGTCAAAATTAACTATAACTTGTATGTTAGCCTGTAAATGAATCAAACTTTCATGAACAGTTCGTGAATTATTCAGCGGGAATCGTTTCTGTTCGTTTATTTAAGTATATTTAACTAAACAAACGAACATGAACAAAAAATCTTATTCCTTTAGTTAAACGAACAAACACGAACGCATGTTGTGTTCATTCAATAGTGTTCGTGGATGTTCGTTTATATTTGTTCATATGTGTTATGTTCATTTATTTAAGTTCATTTATGCTTATTTGTTTATTAATTTATGCTCGTTCGTTAAATACTAAAACAAATTTTCATATGCATATTAAACAAAATATCGTATACATGTTATTCTTTTGAAAGCTTCTTAACTTCTTGATTTTGAATAATAATTGTGATAAATTTATTATTTTGATGAACTATGTATATTTAAACACTAATTTACAAGTGTCATTGGTATAACTATGATTTATTATATATGTTCATTTGTGTTTATTAATACTCGTTTATGTTTATTTATTTTGTACGTTTGTGTTCGTTTATGTTTTGTGAACTGTTTGTTTAGTTTTTTAATTAACAAACATGAACGAACATGAACACGAAAGTCATGTTCGATTATGTGTCCGTGTTCGTGTTCGTTAAAGTTAAAGGAACAAACACGTTCATGTCAATGTCTATGTTCGTTCAGTTCGTTTACATGCCTATCTGCAAGTCCCAACTAAAGAACTGACTAGCAAAGGTGTCAACTTTTATCACTTTGTCAAACAACATAACGCGGCTAAATTTTTTTAACAATTAATGTTAGTCTTTTACGGAATTTAGACTGACGTTTTAAGGCTTTTCATCTAAAATAAATTACAAGTCGATTGATGAATGTATAGGTTATCCCGAAACATCGCTTATTTGTTAAGAAAAAAGTGAATTTTGAAAATATTTCTTGTACGAAAAAAAAATAATAAAATGGTTTACTATTTTGAGACAAGAGAGTAATAGTTTTGCCTATTCAATTAAAGCGAAAATCAATTATTAGCTACCTCATTTATTTAGTAGTTTAATTTTATTTAGTGGTTGAGAGTTTGTGATCGAGTATGAAAACATTTCAAAAGTTCAAATTTCAAAAGTTCTTATTTTCTTAACTATTGGATATGCAAATTGCCATATTAAAAGTTTGACTTTCAATTAATTAAATTGCTGTCAATGAGTGTGATGTTTTAAACTTTTAATGCTTAGCCTTTTGTATGGTCAAATGTTCCAGATAACCCAACGAAATAACAAAAAAGTGTTTATCATGTACTGTTAAGATCAAGAATATATAGTGGCCGTTAGAAAAAAAATAAAGGTCAAGACGACAGTGGCCTGTGGCCGTTCAAAAGTATAATGATCAAGACAGTGATCAAGCCGGTTTTTGTGGATATTTAGTTTTAACTTACAGCAGTAATTTTGATTAATTTATATTTGTGGCATTAGAAATATTTGTTTTAACTTTTAAGGTAGTTAATTGATTTCTAGGTTCCACCATAAAAATAATACGTACATCTTAATTAAAATCACAACATAACATATATTAATGCTCAAGGTACAACGCATCTTAAATATATGCACGTTTTTATGCCATATCAGAAAATCGTTTGTTTATGTTGAATATTTATTGAATGTATTTGTTTAAAGAAGTAGTATCACTATTTAAATAGTGAGTTTTATGACCAAAAGTCACCAACAGGCGGCAACAGCTAGCTAGCTAGTATATATTCATTCGTACCCAAACACATTAAAATAAAACAAATTAAGAACATATATATATATAATATTGTTTTTGTAATTACTCAGGATTCAACGGTGGATAGTTCGTACTAGAAAAAACGAGACTTTCATCAAAGCATTAATTATCGAGAAACCACCAATATAATGCAGGGTAAGTCCATGTTTTGTCATCATCAATTGGAACATTTCTCGACAAGAATTCCCACGCTAATTCATTAGTAAAACTTTGATAAAATTTTAGATGAGATTTTTGCCCGCTCTTTTCATTGCTAATCCACTAAAAATGTAACAAGAATGTATGATGGTATAAACATAAAAAAGAATGTATGTTGGAAATTTATGGTGGCCGATCGATTAGTGCTAGAATTGGGGTTTAAAATTTAAGCCCGTCTAAAATATAAGATCGTATGTACGTGGTGTGTTTATGAGATTACAAACCATATGGGACTTTTATGGTTCGAGAGGGTGGTGTGTTGTTGGTATTAATTAGTCACCATGGTGCTATATTAATTACATGTTTACATTATTACATATACATAAAGAGTTCAAGTCATGTCAAGTATTACGGAAACATGTCTTGTTTGGGGTGTTAGAAGTATTTTATGTAAATAAAAAAAAGGACGACTTTTGAAAATAAATCTAATGCTAAAGTCCAGGTGTTATAGATATATTAAACATTTATTCCTACAATTCACACGTAATAGAAAAACTGATTGAGCATAGAACTTCATTTAAATAAATAAATAAATACATTTTTGAAACCAAAAAAAATATTTCATATTAGATTGAGCTATTAAAAAAAATTGTATTTAAAAAGTTAAATGTATAAAAAAGATTAATCGTTATATATACAAGACATGATATTATAGAGATGTGGGGAGGAGGATATTACATGTGAAATTTTAAGGGAGAGGTTGGCAACAAGGATAATGTATTATCATGGGAAGCTTGTGAAGCAAAAAAAAAAAACACCTCCTAAATGGCTCCTAGTTAAATTCTTTTTTCCTTAAATTTATTAATATGGGAACTGTCTTTTTTCCTTGTTAAATCACTACAAAAGTGATTTCATATGAGATATGACCAACAACCTCTTTTTCATGTTAATATATGTATGTGAAGGTTTGTAGTGATTATAAAATTGGTTACGTTAGAAATTTGGAATGTTAAGTTTTAATATGCTTAAAATACATATCCGTTAAAACAAGAGAATTTTAATGAAAAAAAATACTCTTTCTTTAACTTCTCTCTCTTATTATTTGTTAAACTATTAAGCTTCTTAGTTTCTACTATATATATATATATATTCACAATAATCTTTTGATCTAATGCTTAAGAGAAAGATATATGTTCAAATGTGACGATCTAAAGTTCTAAACTACTAACTAATAACTTACTGGGGAAAAAAGCTACCATTGGTTGACTTATCTTCTCTCTTATATTATTTATCAAACTATTATAAGCTCAATCCCCACCATTAGTTGACATAATAAATCAGTGTCGTATTATTAGAAATTGATTGAGTTGAAACATGTTGTGACTTGGTTTGTCCGTAAAGTTATTTTCTGTGTCCATCAACTTTTGGGGTATAAAAATTTTAGACAACTTTAGACACGTCACATTTGCGTATAGCAATTACATGAGTATTAAAAGGAGTTGCAAAAATTAAATTTTTTATAACAGAAATAAATTTTCTTCAAGAACTTATATATCTGGCTAATAAGATATGCTCCTTCAGCCTCACTAAGTTGTAACTTGTAAACACTATTATACTAACTTTTTAAAATTATCCATCGTTTAAATCTCCATATACCAATAAAACACAATTTTTTTTGTCACATATCATTCTCTCAAGCATTACATATCGATCATTGTCACATCACTCTATCATACGTGTCACTTTCACATTAATTCTCTCAATTAATTAATTAAAAAACTTGATTACTGAATAAATAAAATTTGCATAATTATTTATTAAAATTCATTTCCTTTAATATCAGAAAGTTCGAAATTAAAACTCAACTACAATTTTTATTACATATTTTAAACAGCCTTAAGTGATTTTGTACTTTGTACAATCAAAATTTAACGGTTTAACGAATAATTCCTACAATTTCATTATCATAATAGTAATGTAAAACGAATAATTTCTACAATTTCGTCATCATAATAGTATATATTTAAAATTTGTTGCGTTCTATTAAAATTAAAGTTTAATTTGAATTCGAAAAACTATACAATTTAACATCAAATTATTTTAAAAGAAAAATATATGATTATCTAAATTTTTTTTGTCAACCCGTGTGTTACACGAATATTTAACTAATTTATTAATAAAGTTACAAGATGCATGTAATCAATGTCTTAAAAACCGGTTGAACTGTTGATCTTTAATTTAGCCGGTACGATTTAAAGCGGTATTTTGGGTAGCTGGCATGTATATTATCCGATATTTGGGCCACGAAATGTTCCGGTTAAACCATTAAACCGGTTTTCATTATCCCAATTTTATTTAAAAAAATACATAGTATTTGCAAGAATAGTCTTGTTCATCGGTCACCAATCACCTCGTTTCTTTCCTACGTGACCAACCATCGATTAATTTGGGCATCCAGTATCCTATTTGTTGGTTTTAGTTTTGACTCGATTAATTTATATGTTTTTCCCATAAAACGTTTTTACATTGAAGTTATATTTTTTTATACGAAAATCGTATTTGCAAGTATTATACATGAAATAAACCAATTGATCTGTTTTACTTAAAAATTTTATTGTGAAATCAAGTAGTTTCGAATTTTTTTGGGATATTTTTATTAAGCTTTAACTTTTGGATTATTTTTATTATTTAATCGTGTATTTTTTTAATTTTATTTGAATAAATGATGTATTTTTAAAGAACTATATGCTAAGCAGTCACTCCGGTTAAACTATCCGATATAATCTAGCCTAACCGGTTGAACCATTTTATCATTTCACATAGAAAAAAATCAAGGAAAATTAGATTTTTTAAATCCCAACTTTAACCTGTTGGCCGGAAAAAATCCCAACTGAGCAAATTCTTTCTAGAGATCCCAACTTTCAAACATATTCTTTTTAAAGAGCCCCAGTTAAAAAATACTTAACTACGTTAAGTTTTTTTTCGAATTTGAAGGTAATATTTTAGGGCTTTTGATCGGAAGTATGATACGAATGGATTAATGTAAAACTTACTCCGAACCGATGCTCCAAATGATTAAACGGTTTGACAATACGTTTAATGTTACATCAATTGAAGCGTCGTTTCATCATTTGGAGCACCCATTCGAGTTAACTTTTACATCAATTGATTCGTATCATCCTCCCGATCAAAAGCCTTAAAACATAAGTTTCAAATTCGAAAAAAATAACGGTGTTAAGTATTTTTTTAACTGTGGCTCTTTAAAAAAATGCGTTTGAAAGTTGAGATCTTTAGCAAGAATTTTCTCAGTTGAGATTTTTTCCGGTCAACTGGTGTAAGTTGAGATTTTTAAAATCCAATTTTCCAAAAATCAAAAGTGATTAATATTATAGAATTAGTTTACAACGTTTAAATAAGTCAAATTATTTTAAATAAGAAGTGATACGTCATTATGGCTTTGGACTTTAGTCGGCCAATTATGAAGCTAGCTTATTAGTTAACATGTATGTTTTTTTTTATTGAACGGCAATATATTAGAACTAGACACAAAAACCACTAGTAAGATGTTAGGATCAAAACAAAACTAACCAAACAAACAACCTACTATAATAAGGGACTAAAGCATCAATTGTGCCAAATCACATCAACCCGCTTAGCCTTATATTTAAGCCAAACAAATGAGTTAACCATAATCTTCTAGCTCCACACTCCATCCATAGACGGAGTTCTAGTATTGAAAATGAGAACATTTCTTGCCAACCAAATCGCCCATGTAGTAGCCATTAGGATCACCAACGCCGTCTCCTTAATGGAGTTAGAACCATTTAGGGAAGAGTACCTGTCAATACACTCTCTGACTGAAGGTTCTATAGTGTACTTCCATCCACACCATTTGAAAATGCGGTCCCAAACAGCGGCTGCAAAATGGCAATTTAACAGCACGTGTTCGGTAGTTTCTTGGGAACCGATGCATAACGAGCAGTCAACGAAACTCACATCCACTCCCTGCTTAAAAAATTCCATCTTACTCGGAATTGTATTGAGCCTAACCTTCCAAATATATATGTTGTTAATATAAATAAGATACAAGTTTAAATATTGGGGTTATCCCTCTCCAGTATATGACAGAAAATAGTATTTGAGACTACGGCTGCTACGTTAAACGTTTTTATAAAAACATCTACGGCTGTCACGAATATTTATATATATTTACGGCTGTTACGTAAACTTCTTTTTTTTTTTAATTTATAAATGTACCTATCGTCCTTTCATGAGAGTTGACAATTGTCCCATGGATTCATTTGTGCTCTTTCGCTGATGTATGGCTATTTTTTTATTTATAACTTTCTATTTATTGAAATTGATATCCTCTAGTCTTTTTGCAATTCATAATTTAATGAAATCAAATACATGTTTAAAATGAGTTTACTTCTGAAGACTGAATTTAATAAATCACTGATTTAGAATATAATCATTATTTAGGTAGAGGCCGGCTACATATATAAACATACTAGATTAGTACCCCTGTACTATACGGATTTTAGTTTTATAGGTTTTAACTCAATTTACATATCAAATTTATTTTTAACATATCTCTTATTAAATCGATTTGGATATTTACAACTATATTCATATAAAAAATCATATGTTACAATAAAGGATATGATTTATAATAGTTGGTAAATTTTTATTGGAACATATCGGGTTAGGAGATAATTCATGATAATTGTTAATTTTTTTATTTGAACATATCGAGTTATGAAATAATTAATGATAATTGGTAAAACTTTAATTTGAACATATCGGGTTAGGATAAATCATAATAACTGATAAGTTTTTTATTTGAACATATCAGGTTAGGAGATAATTTATGATACTTGGTACATATCGGGTTAAGATATAGATCATGATAATTGATAAATTTTGTATTTGAACCTATCGGGTTAGGAGATAATTGATGATAATTTGTGAATTTTTAATTTAAACATATCGGGTTATTTCGAATATGGAGCATACCATGACCCGTCTAAAAATTCTCCATCAAATTAATTAAGAACATGACACCTAAGCAAAATCCTATATGGAGTAGTTAAAATGATGACATGTGGATGTGTTACTCAATTATTAGAATAGATAGATAGATTTTTACTAACGTAAATATCATATAGACTATTTTGGTGACTACCCATATCATTATTTCAGTTGATTTAAATTAAAACTAGTTTAGACCCCGTGAGTACTCACGGGATTGATCGGTAAAAAGTATTTATATTGTTTTATAATGAAAAAATTAGTAACAACAAAACATCAAATAAAGTATGCTAGATATGAAAAAAGGTGAGGATGAATATGGTGGTGACAAGTGGCATTGTGTGGAGACAAATGTTAGCAAATTATTATAAGAGGAGATGTGTATCATCTTACCTAATAAACATTTATTCACGTGATATTGAAACGTAACTTCATCAAATGTTAGACACATTAAAAAGGTACACAAACCATTTAAAAAAACAAGTGACTGGATTTTAAACAATTTTGTAGACTGATATATGTTAACATGAGTACATGACCTTTATATAACGTATATTACGTTACTTTTTTTTTCTTATATTATCTTTTGAGTAATCACTAGTACAATGACGTACCATAAATGTGACTCAGTGACTGGGCTTACATAACATAACACAATACACATATCGTTTTGGGCCGGGCTACTTTGAGTTATAACCTGTTTGAAAAATATTAATTATATATGCATAGATTTTATGGGAATATTGCCATATTGGATCTCAATTCTCAAGTTTAACTCGAGTACTGTAAGATCTCGATCTAACTAATAAATCGTAAGATCAATCTTGTTTCACTTCAACTAGTAAAGTAAAAAAATAGTTAAAAGTTATTAGCCTAGGTGAAAGCGGGAACAAAACAAATGGAATAAGAGTAATTAAACTTCAACTTTTACAGTTTAAGCGACTATATATCACTAATAACTAATGTAGTCTGGTAATATAAGTTGTTTTTTTTAAAGTAACACCTAGATTTTGTCTACAGAGTAAATTTTTATTTGATAAGATTTTACTTTTATCACTAGACCTCAACCTCATTCGATTATTATATAAACTACATGTGTTGTCTAGAGTCCAAAATAAAGTATTAACCACATGCTAAGAGATCGAGAGAGTTAGTGTGTTCAAACCTATTTGATGGACATGATTTATATGGAGATGGAGATAGCATGTAAGGGGGGACGAAGTGGATGGCAAGAAAGGAAACGAGTTTAACGAGCTCACGAGTTGACAACCCCTTGCAAATCGAGAAAGAGCAACGAGGTGCTAGACGAGTTGAATAGCTCGTGGACGAGATCAATGTTGCTGTTTGTAAACCGTTGAAATTTTTGTTCCTTGTTTGAGAACCTTGGTAGCATCACTGTCACTTTAAAGAGGTGTAAAATTGAAAGTTTTGTTCTATAATCTGATTGGTTAAACAGGTTTCTTGTGGGAACCTTGTGATCACCACTCCATCCTCCCTAAGAAACGCATTCTTTCTCTTGTGGACTGGAATCTTTTATCATTTTGAATACCTTTTTTCTTAGACATATATAAAATCGAGTCAAATAATTACATATATATATATTAAGTAAATGTAAAATGGTATGGTAGTATTTGGGGTTCACGATTCTTGCATGTTTTCCTTAAATCCGTATCCGCTTGTAACTGTCACGTACCGCTGCCTAAAATCATTTTAGGAGGTTGTTAACTCATTAATTTCAAGGATTGATTATTCTTTGTTCCCGTAATCATCAATATATATAATCATCCAAGTAGCTTTAATTTGATCGATCGAGTTCGAATCACCGGAATGAAATCCAGCAGAGGTAAAATAGGCGGAGGAGGAGGAGCGCCTATTATTGTTTTCATCATCTTATGCATCTTTGTTTTCTTTTTGGGATTCTTCTCTTCATCTTTATTATTATTATTATCTCATCAGGTAATTAACTACATCATCTTATGCATCTTTTGTTTTCTTAACTCCCTATTAGTAGTGTTAATTTTTGGAGTACTGTAATTATGTATGATCGATGAACCTACGTACGTACAGGTGGTTGAAACTGATGAATTTAGTAATTATGAAGCATTAATGCCAAGAGGACATTTCGGTGATGACTCCTTAACCACCATTCCTTTTCAGGTACCTTTTCAACCCTACCTAATTAACTCATATTCATATACGGAGTAATTAATAGTTAGTTACTGTTTATTATTAATATAAACTACTTATAAACCGGGTCAAAGTGTCGAACGATGCCGCGTATTAGACTTCGTCACACGTACACTTTAATAACAAAATTTTCATGTCTCGTACGTTACAGTGTTAAATCATAATATGTCACGTATTACAGAAGGCAGAGCCATAAATTTAAAGGCAAAAATAATAACTAAGTCAAATTAAGTCATAAATATGTCAAAGTAGAGTAGTGGGTCAAGTTAGTAAATTGACAAAGTCTTCAAGTAATTGATCATGCACGTACGTACTGTCTTAACAAAAGTATAATTGACTAATTGGTCATGTGGCCGGGATGGAGCTAGAATTGGAAAGTCGGAAACACATATATCATAATTAAAAGATGTGATTTAATTAGGCTTCGATCTTTTATCGATCAATAATACACAATGATAAGTTACGAGCAAGTTTTGATTATTCTATGGTATGGTGTTGTTGTACGTGTAACATATATACATACATTTCTGATTTCTATATATATATAGGTATTAAGCTGGAGACCTCGAGCAGTATACTTTCCGGGTTTTGCAACAGCTCAAGAATGTGAAAGCATAATCAAGATGGCGGAGACTAAACTCGCACCTTCCACCTTGGCTTTACTCAAGGGAGATACCGAGGAATCCACCAAAGGAATCCGAACAAGGTACGTACATACGTCATAACCAATTAAATTGCAAAAAAGTTGTTTATGATCAAAAACCTAATTAAATCGATAACTATTGTCATCACAAATTAACCAGTTCGGGCATGTTCATAAGCGCGCATGAAGATAAAACAGGTATCCTAGATCTCATTGAGAAGAAGATAGAAAGGGCTACAATGATCCCTAGAAATCACGGAGAGGTATTATTATAATTTCATTATATATATATATAATCTTTTAAAACTTAATTAATTGTAAGTTCTTAATTGGGTCATGCACTACAAGAAATGTGACCATTAGCAAGGACATATGTCGCTGCTAATAACCCCAGTATTCGCTGCTAAAGGTATTAGCGGCGACATGTCGCCGCTAATGAGTCGCCGCTAATGAGTAGTCGCTATTGAACAGATATCGCTGCTATTGATGTTGTAGGAACCGTTCGTACAAAAACATAAAGTTCTTTTATTAATTCATTTACAATACAAAGAAAATAAAGGAAACAAGTACATTACAATACGATTACAACTGAAATAAAACAAGATAACAAGAAAGGGGTAGAAGCAGAAGCATAATCGTGGCTGAGGATTCGTGTTCAACACGGGTCCCTTAAAACAAATTCCGAGTCTCCCAAGAGAGCTCGTTTGTTTCCCAGGGTACAACAGCCGAAGCAGTATGTACTGCCGGGATTGACTTACAACCCAAATTATACTTTAAAAAAGAGCATGAACATGATCAAAGATTTGTTAGAAATAATATAAAGAGAAAGAATGAGAGATCTTTTAGAGTTGATGAAGTTATTGGTGTAGTTTGGTGTGTCTTCTAACCAAGGCTTACCTTGGTATTTATAGGTGAATGAGTCAAACATTTCATTCAATACCCATAACCAATGAGTTGAAACACCCCATTAAACATGAATAATGAGGTGAAACATCTCATGTAATAAAACTAACACATTAACTAAAAAGTTGAAACACCAATCAACATATTATTTTGTATTTTTCACAAAATATTATTTGTGTTTACAAAATTTTCCAACAATCCCCCACATGGGAAAAAGACAAAATCTCATTTTCTCAAATGAAAAACTAATTTTCTCATGTGAAAAATCATTTTCACATATTATTCCAACAATCCAAATTGATCGTTACATACAAGTTTCTTAGATATAATTTAGCGGTTGAGTATTGCCGGATAGGTAGGTGTTACCTTTGAACCTTCCGTTGTGATGCATACTTAGTCTCCTAGTGGTTCGGTAGACGTGATGTCCTTGAACCAACCACCATTTATGGAGACGACAATACACTTCACACAACACTCTCCTTGGTTCGGTCAAACCCTCATTGTCGTGTCCGTTATGGTCATGGAACACTAGCCTGGTTCTGCGAAAGCTCTAGGAATTGCGCACCCCACAATTTCATTCGAAGCGACCCCACTTCTCTTTCACATAGGTGATTTTATCTAAAAAATCATTAAAAGCATTAAGGTTACTATGATTACGCAAATCATTAACCATACTGTATGCTTAGCCTCACAACGTGTCACTGTTGTTATAGGAATGGACTAGGAAGTATTTAAGCTCCCTTTATAATTTAGGAGGACATATATAAACATTTATACATATTAGCTTATATATCGACTGATATATATTAACTATGCCCCCACAGTGACCACCCTTAGATATATGAGTAGGTTGTCCTATTGAACTTAGATCTTGGGATCTCCAGTCAACTAAGTTAGGTTTTCCTTCATATACCTTCTTTCATGGGCTTTAGTCTCATTCCACAACTCCGTCTCACGGTTGTTGGATCCAAAACCATTATCTACGACTTCGTCAAGTCAGTAGAGATAATTGCAGTGAGATGAGTTGTTACGATATGTTATTAACTCACAAGTTAATTTTGCCTTTTTACATTTTTAAGACAATAACCGTAGGTGTCAACCCGAATATAAGTATATTTTTGTCTTTAAAAACACATTTCAAGGCTAACATATCCATGTCATTCGTAATTGGATGTCAAATATAACTAATTGACCTTCGAGTCTAACTAGTAGATTCGGTCACATATTTGCATTATATTTGGCTCAACAAAGTTCTCTTTTGATACGGGTTTGAGAAAATTTCTCAAATACCATTTCTCAAATGGCTTCCCCCCACATTTCTTGCACTTAGATAGAATAAGTTTAAATATAGTATTAGACATCCATGATTTGAACAAGATCAACGTCTTTGTATCAATGATGTCATAAATACTTGTTTACCGACTAAAGCAACACATGCCTTGTCATAGGTTGTTATCAACCATCTCAAACTTAAAATACTTTTAAGTTACCATCTAGATTAGATCTAGAAAATTGAGTTCTCTATAAGCTATATGACTTTCCTTAGATTGAATGATAACCGTCACTCACATTGTCTTATACACAACTTTACTTTTATGTTGTATATGAGTTGAATGTTTCACATTAGTAGTCTCCTCAGAGCCACATAGTTAACAAGTACTAGTCTAGCATGCTTTAGACTACAATACTCTAGCATGTGAATAGAAGATGCATCATTCTGATTCTTCACAGCTTTTAAGAAATATCCTAATATTCATTCTCAACATTCATTTCATAGTTTAAACAAACAATGAGAGTTGTTCAACATCCCAAAATCTCAATATTTTAGAAAGTCTAATATGTAAGTTACACAAACATACATATATCATCATTCAATCTAGGATCATAAACATTTTTTTTTTCTCAAAAGGTTTCATCCTTGACTCATATGGGCTTTGAACAATCATAAATTGATCTCCCATAGTGGTACTCCCACTTTGAACAATCACAAAATTGATATAAAATTGATAGTATTTGAACAATTATATATGTTCATAGCAACAAAGATTTATCTTTTCATCAAATAGTCAACTTGAATCTATTATTGCTTTATGACGTGTTACTTTTCACAAGAGTAACAAACTATATTAACACTTTATGTAAACTTTTGGTTTATTTCATTCTAAACCAAATCTTAGTTTTGCCAAAACATGCACTTAGCAGTTTCGAAATAAACTATTTTAATTTTATGTTTTGATTACGGAAATCAATACCCAAAATTGTAAATAGTTTTATTGAATAAATAACTTCTAACGCACACGTTAGAGATAAGATGTTTACATAAAACACTCTTATTAAATTTATCATTAACACACATGTTAAGAATAAACGCCTACATAAGACGCTTTTAGACCATAAAATTTAGGTCATATCTAACGCATATGCTAGATAAGTAAATGGGTTCTAACACGCACATTAGTCAACAAAAAGTCTACATCAAACGTTCTAAGCATATGGTTTCATGTAATGAAAGGTTCCAACAAAACGTTTGCACAAATGTTTTAAAGGCAACTTTTTTTTTATAAAATAATCATTTGTAAATCACGCATAATTAATGATAATGATTGTCAACGTTTTCGAGTGAATAATGATTTCATCATTTGTTTCTAAAAAACGATTTTTAAATTTAAAAGATTAATATTAAATCAATACAAAATTGATTATATTATAAAGAATCTCTTCTAATACTTAATTAGAATAACATTAGGTTTTAACACACATGTTAAAACACAAGTCTCACATATGAACGATTTCTTACTCGCAAATAAGAAATATTCGTTTTCGTATAATGCGTACACAAGCATAATCATTCTTAACACGCATACGGAAACTGATCTTCAACCTACAAAAGGTTAATTTAAATTTCTGCTCTTAAAACCACATAAGGTTTAAAACCTTTTATTTAAAACAAAATTGGATTTTCAACCTTTTTGTTTTAACACATTGAACCATTCAACAAACTATTTTAATGAAAATAAAACCACTTTTGAATGTTAAAGAAACTCATGAGAGTATTAAACTCTCTAAGTAATTGAGTCAAGTTTTATGAAAAACTACAAAAGCTTTTAAATGGTAAAACCAACAAATGGTAAAAATTACACTCAATCAAAACCAACTAATGATAAAAATTGTAAATTTTTGAACGCTTTCTTTGTAAATAAAATCCGGTTCTAGAAAAAAGTCAAATGTAAGTTCTCTAAGTCCAACTTTGAGATACGAACAATGACTAATATACTTTTTTTTAAAATACGAACGGTGATTTAAAAAAAATTTGTTTTAAGATTGTAGGAACCGTTCGTACAAAAACATAAAGTTCTTTTATTAATTCATTTACAATACAAAGAAAATAAAGGAAACAAGTACATTACAATACGATTACAACTGAAATAAAACAAGATAACAAGAAAGGGGTAGAAGCAGAAGCATAATCGTGGCTGAGGATTCGTGTTCAACACGGGTCCCTTAAAACAAATTCCGAGTCTCCCAAGAGAGCTCGTTTGTTTCCCAGGGTACAACAGCCGAAGCAGTATGTACTGCCGGGATTGACTTACAACCCAAATTATACTTTAAAAAAGAGCATGAACATGATCAAAGATTTGTTAGAAATAATATAAAGAGAAAGAATGAGAGATCTTTTAGAGTTGATGAAGTTATTGGTGTAGTTTGGTGTGTCTTCTAACCAAGGCTTACCTTGGTATTTATAGGTGAATGAGTCAAACATTTCATTCAATACCCATAACCAATGAGTTGAAACACCCCATTAAACATGAATAATGAGGTGAAACATCTCATGTAATAAAACTAACACATTAACTAAAAAGTTGAAACACCAATCAACATATTATTTTGTATTTTTCACAAAATATTATTTGTGTTTACAAAATTTTCCAACAGATGTCGCCGCTAATGATGTCGCCGCTAAAGATGCCAATAGCAGCGACACCGATCGCCGCTAATTCGGACAGCAGTTTCCGGTCAATCGGCGTCCAATATTCCGGCAATAGCATTAGCAAGGACACTAGTCGCCGCTATTGCTAATTTTCAGTTTTTTTTTATTTAATAAATTCCAGTTTTTAAAAACCTATTCCAAACAATAATACATACTTTTCAAAACACAGATAATACAACCATTAACATATATAAACTACCCATCAAAACAAATATTAGGATCTAATACATAAACTAGTTCAAATTTCTTGTTTATCCTAACATAAGAATGCCCAACAAAATATAAAACTAAGGATTCAATACATTAATCGTCCCCCGCATCCATATCATCTTCATCACCATGAGCTGACGCCTTCTTCGAGTCCATGAACTGTGAAAGTCTTGCCATGAATATCGGGTCTTGAAATAAAGTGTCAATTTGAGCCTACAAAATAAGGTATACATCATAAATAATTACAAAACCACATCACTATCTAAGCAAAGCATCTAACTATCTAATTATCTACATCACTATCTAAGCAAAACATCTAACTATCTAAGCAAATAAATAGCAGAATCATCATCACTTTCTTGTACAACCAAGTAAATATACTTATATCCTAATTTGTCTAACAACAAAGCATCTAACTATCTAAGTATCTAAAATGACCATATCACTATCTAAGCAAAGCATTAACAGCAGGACCAAGCATATTATATTCAAACTTCAATAGGCTAACTGCTCCTGTGTGAGTGCATAGGTGTTTTACCTGTGTGAGTGCTGGAGATATTGGCCCTTGCTCATGTTCATGAGCAATATTAGAGCTCGCAGCTGTAGATGTAGACGGTCTGGGACCAATCCCTCTATAATGTCCACGTCGACGACCTAAAACCGACTCAAAAACCTCGACATCTTTCGACGTTGTACTTTCTTCTGTTTGGGTCTGACTTAGAACCTCAAACCGTTCCTTTAAGTTGTCCTGTATTTAACAAAGATGATTGAATAGAGACATATACATATTTCTATAAATATATTATACTTTAAATAAATACTTACATGTTGTTGCTTGGCTAACTCACTATAAAAGTTCCCATTTTCATCAGTATTAGCATGATGAAAAGCTTCTAGTCTGTTCTTTTTCTGTTTAACATTAAAACTTATATTACACATTAAATAAGCCCTTATATTATCTAATACATATATACATACCTTTTTGTAACAAAAACTACTGTATGATGATGTCCCCCCATGGTTTGTGTATTTTTGTTTCTGACGGTTTGCTTTGTTAGCTGCTGATTGTTTTCTATGTTCATCAGTTGAAAAATGGTCAACAGTTTTGTTCCAATTTTCATCACTCATACCGAAGGGCTTCTTTGTCCTTGATTGCTCCATATTTTCGTACCCTCCTACTTTTAAAAAGTGTTGTTTGAGAGTGGATTTGTGGCGAGAGAAGCTTTTGAGGAAGATTGTCCTCACACCACCCTTCAACTTAAGGCTTTCGCAGTCCCTCGCAATCTCATCAAAATCAAATCGTCGCTAGGAGTTAAACAGAAAGAAACTTAGTCAGGTAATAAACAAATCATAAATAAGGAACATAAAAATTATACTTAAATAAATCCTTTACCTTCATGTACTCTTCCAAGGAATTTTTCTGACCATCAGGGAGATTAGCCCAAGAACGTTTATTAAATGCATAATTACGCTCCATGTAAATACCCACTTCACGAACAAACATATCATGACGCTCACCAACTGGTGTGAGGTAAATTCTAATTTGGGGATGGATAAGGTAGGTGAAAGTGAAATTATAGAGTGGAGGGAACTTGAGAAACTTTTACCGCCTTCTGAAAATACATTAGCAGGGACACGTTTAGTGGCGATTTTGAGTAATAGCGGCGACTAGTAACCCGCGTGTTTGGTGTCGCTGCTATTAGTTGGTGTCGCTGCTAAAATTGTCGCCGCTAATACTCACATTTCTTGTAGTGATGTAACACGTATGATGATCGAGTTGTTTGATGAATTAATATATTAGAATGTTATTTTCCAGGCATTCAATGTTTTAAGGTATGATATCGGGCAGAGGTATCTCTCACATCATGATACTTTCGACCCTGCAATGTATGGTCCACAGAGGAGCCAGCGGGTACGTACCTACATCACTTACTAAACCTCCTCAATCCTCATCATTTCGTTTGCGTGTGAGTTACCATTGGATTGATATATAATTTGTTTTTGCAACATTAACCATATATCTACGTACTTAGTTTAAGGTTTCAGAATATATATCACAACGCTAACTCACGCCTGATATATATATATGTATATATGCGACCCTTTGTTATATACGGCCAGAATATTAATTGAATTATAGTTTTGTTTGTTATATATCTTATCTTGGTTATATAGATGGCTTCTTTCTTGTTGTATCTATCTGACGTTGAAGAAGGTGGTGAAACCATGTTTCCATATGGGGTAAGCTTCAAATTAATTTTCCGTATATATTCTTTTGTAAATTAATTTATATAACCTATAGCTAGCTTCTAGTATCATGTTATAAACCAATTAGACCAGTTAAAACATATATAGCGTAATATATAAGTACTTTAAAAGGATTATTGATTTATTACATATATATATATTATTATGGGTTAGTATCCTTACAGAACCACCTTAATTACAGAACTACATAACCCATTAATTTACATACATGTAAATTAAGACTAACGATATATATTAAGCCCTATTTACATATGTGTAAATCACACATAAGTATTTTACTAAAGAAACATAACTATTTTTTAGTTATGTCAAATATACACATATGTAAAATAGCCTAAATATCACAAGACTTAATTTACATTATGTAAATCAATGTAAACTAAATGTTTTTTTTTATTCTCGCAATAAGAAATAGTTTTATAATAATCCTTACCCATATTATTATTTTAGAACGGTGAAAGTATGGATGCAAGTTATGATTTCAAAAAGTGTATTGGGTTGAAAGTAAAACCACGAAAAGGTGACGGCCTATTGTTTTATTCATTATACCCGAATGGCACTATTGACCCGGTAAGTTTTTATATATAGCTGGTTTTTAATAATTTTATTTGTAAGAGCTATATATGATATTAATAATTAGTGTTTAATTTCATGCAGACATCGCTTCATGGAGGCTGCCCGGTAATTAAAGGCCAGAAATGGGTGGCCACCAAATGGATTAGGAATGAAGTTGACTTTTAATAGTTTTTTTACTCCGTATTATCTAGCTGCTAATTATACATTAAACAAGATTAAAGTGATTATTAAGAACATAGACTAGAAAAAATATATGGTGAGAGAATTTTCACGTTGTTAATTTGTGATTTGTAGATCCCTAGTTATACTATTGTACACGTCCATGACATACAGTTTTAACGACGCATGACAAACTACGTAACAAATTGACTACGTACAAGTTGACTACGTTTATTTTATCCTACATTTTAATATGGAACTCACTATATTTGTTTGTAGTTTGGAACTTCGAAATATGGATTGTACTGGATGATTTTGAAACTACGTTTATTTTATTAACAACCACGTACCAAATTTTACAAAATAGAATATTCTTAAAAATAAATAAATATTTTATTTTTGATATTTAATTAATAACTAAATATTCAAAAAGTGAAATATTTCTTATGTTTGATAAGAAAATATAGATGCAGTAAAAAAAATGTGACATATGTAAAACCTACGAGGAGAAAGTTGTAATGTTAATCATCTTTGTGTTATCTCGTTAACAACGTCATCAGCAATGAAAATCAGAAAGAAAAAAAAATTAATAACGTAATTACACAATTTTGAGGACATACATTTGAACTTTATCGGGCCGGCCCACCTTTATTAAAGAACTAATAGAAGTGATCTCAGCCCACAAGAAATAAGAACAACCCAGCCCCAAAACTAGACTGGCCTCAGCACAAAATTTTACGGAAGAAGGTTGCCGGAAAATAAAAAAAGGTGGAGGAGACATGTGATAGACATGAGTACATTTGTATTTATATAAATAAAAAGTTACCAACAAACAAACGTCCTTTCAAAACCTTTAATCACATCTGCACGATGCACGGTGCAGGTGCTGCTATTCACACATACATGATACATGATGTTTTTTCCTTTTCAAGTAATGATTGATATACATTTCAATGAATTATCTTATCTTTATAAGGGTGGAGGGTGTGGACACGGGTACCACTGCGGGTACACCTCTACCCGCACGGCAACACCGCCGCCACCCATGCGGGTAGGGGTGCGGGTAGTTGAAAACGGGTTGCGGTACCCGTTGAGGGTTTACCTCGTTTTTTGTGCCAAACACCACTTTTCATATTTTTTTTATGTTTTATAAAATAAGATGTGGGGTGGAGTGTTGTGATTGGTGGGTTGTGAGGGTATTGAGAGGGTACATGACACCCACCATATTTTTGATGTGAGGGTAGTTGTGAGGTGTAGGTTTGTGATTGGTAGATTGTGAGGGTAGTGGGGGTTCACAATAACCCACTCCCACCACCCTAAGTCGCTGGCACGTTTTTAATAAGAAATTGCACTCCGCTAAACCATTATTTTCATAGATCTTGGGATTTGATTAACTAGGGATAGACATTTCCTACTGAATACCTAATCGGTACCGTGTCAATAGATTCGGTACCGGTAGGGCTGGCCCTTGTATGGGGAGAGGTGGGCGACCTCCTCGAGCCCATTACGTGATCAACCATAAACTCAAGTTTCAATATAAAAACTCAAGTTTCATAAAATAAAGAAGTCCTCAAGCTCATTATGTGATTAACCCATAAATACAATTCACCTTTATTGATAATGCACTTCAAATAAAACCAAAATAAGTGACATCGCAGGAAATGAATTTTTTAAAGTTGTAGTTGTTAAAGTCTTACTTGAGGTATATAGTGTATCAAGATAGACTTAACTGGTTGGCGATGATCTACATTGAAAATGATATATTAGAGGGTATGAATTATCAAAACTTGATTGATAACTTTGCCTTTAAAAACGCTAAGAAAATGGTCTGGTTCGGCTAGGTAAGTAAACTACAACATTCGGCTACAATACTTATGCTATATTTATTGTTTTGGCAATTATCGTCGACTTATATATTTTTATCAATTAGTATATAACGTTACGAGTTATTAGTTTTAGACTCTAAGGGCACAAAATTTATTTTCGTCTGGGCCCAACGGAAAACCATGAGACGTTGGACCAACCCTGGGTATCGGTACCCATTTTTTTATAAAATTGGTAACGGTATTTTCGCTATTGGTACTGGTTTTATATTTGGTATTAAGTACCAGAACCGTACCGATAGATTCGGTACCGATACCTACTTTTCCATGATTTTGGTAACGGTAATTTCGGTAGTGGTGCGGTTCCAATCTCATCTCTACGACTAACTAGCTTCAAAGCGTCTTGTACTACGAAACTAAAAGTATATATCAAATGCAAATGATATAAATACGTGTTGATTGTGAAAGCATATTTTCTCGTGTTTGAACATTTTGTAATAAAACAACTTTTTTAAATAGTGTTATCCATTGTAAAAGAATTACTTCCTAAGCCAAAAAAAAAAAAAAAAAAACTCATATTAATCCACAATGATGTTTCCCCTTTATCATTAAAAGATCGAAATATTAGCTTATCTAGTGTTAATCCTTCCTTCCTTCCGATGGGTCCAACAACAATTCAACAAATTCAAAGTTTGATTTTTACAAAAAAAAAATATATAAAACACTTACATATACTAAACTACTTATACATTTACACCATACGGTATACGTTCACACCAAGACATTAAAACTCGTTACTTGGGGGGACAACCATCAACATCTTATATCATTAAACTACAAGTACTAAGTTTGATTTCTAGAATATATTCATTTCATAATTTGTGGTTACAATTTACAAATGAGCAAAGTTGGTATCTATGGCATTAATTGTGACTGTATATTAAATTAACAGCTACGTCACAACTAACATACAATTGCTTAAATACTCTTCATCCTATCTGATTTACCTATTGGGTGTTTTGTCTGACTTGCTTGACCAAAGATTGAATGTTTGGTTAAAGGTCCAGTACAGTAGCTAGCAGGCTGGAGTGTTTGTTTTGGCTCCCGAGCAAGAACGAGAAAAAGACGATACACCATCCTTGCTGCTACGTACATTTCTTCATCGATCTTGTTTGTTTATCTAAAATAAATATTTAATTAAATAGATTAACTATATAATTTAGATACCGCTAGACTATAAACCACCTTTTTAATTAATATACCCAATGTGTTACGAAGGGTTTGTTATTATAATCTTTAAAATAATGAGTTGCGTGAAACATGTTTGGATTACATATTTCGAACGTGTCCATATAATATTGATGTTTTTCAAACGAGCAGTTTTTTTTCTTTTTTAACGGCAAATCAGTCTTTATCCCAAATCAATTTTCTCATGCCGATTTTAACCTCTAACATTTTATCTAAAACTACATGCCTCTGCTAAACAAACTATACTATATTGAAAGTAAAACTTCATGAATAGTAGCATGGCAGTTTTGTAATTTTGGTTGTGGTGGAAGGGCATTTATGTCCATTTGATTATGTGTTATAAGTTGAAATTACTCTCTTTGGTTTCTCATTTTAACCGGTGCAAATCTGCAACCCCACCACCTCTGGTGGTCGTATGTGACGGCGGTGATGGTGGCGATGGTACTGGTTTACTGTAAAACATTTGATGGTTTTCGATTGTCAGTGGTTTTAATAAAACCATAAACTCATCATCATTTGTTTTGTTTTTTAAAAATGAATCGTTGTGTTAAAAAAAGAGTATATGTTATTTGGAACTAGATATGTATCCAGTAATTGGATTTGTCGACAAATGAACTGCAATTATAAAACAAAAAGCTCGCGCAACGCGCGAGCGATGAATACGCCTAGTTAGTTTTAAACAAACAAATACACGGGTCGGATCCGATTTCACTCGTAATCATTCTTGTAAGCGAAATGGAATGAAACCAGTGGAAATTAGAAGTTAATTCTATAAATTTTACGATATACACATATGATATGATAATGATACCAAACATTTTAAGGCAAAGTTAAAAGCTTACAGTTGTATTTCCTTATTTGATACAAGACAATATATACAACGAATTGGTGGGGTTGCTTAACTGTTTCCATCAATTTATGGATCCTAATTCACCTCAATTTCGTTGCATCGGGTAATTGAAATACTCAAGTTTGTTGTTTGTTAAGGATTTAGGCTCCACATTAATGATAAATGGTCCATAAGCATTAGAAAGATTAGAGTTAATTAGACAATGTGAGGCTGTTCATCCCAATTTGGAAAGATGAGCATTATGTGGTTGATAAAATGCTTCAATGGTCAATTCTTAGAAACATCTAATCTTTTTGGCCAAAATTTCAAACCCATTTCATTTCATTCGCTTTCACCACCACACACTCAACTATTTTCTTGTAATTATCTTTGCTTCCATCATATATATTTTATTTTATTATATATCAGTACCAATGTTTTAAATTCTAGTAATGAATTTACTATTTTGTCCCTAAACCTTTGCTTCTTTTTCACTAGAAAGATGTTGATCATTTGACATGTTACAGAATTTAAGCTCACCATTAATGGTAGTAGATAACAGTGGTGAAATGTGTGTACTTTTGTAAGTTTTTTTTAATTAATATATTGAAAGTTTATAACATGGTTATGTTCATGATTGCTCCATAATTGCCATGGTGGATGTCCTACAAGTATGAGTGTACTGTCCACTGCCCTTATTATGCTTGCTTACTAAGATAGAGGAGATTGTGATTGAATCAATGAAGAAAACTAGTGATTGGTTTGTTTTCATTCTTCTCCCTCTTGTTCTTGTTTTGTTTTTAATGTTGTTTGATGCTTAGTTTTGAAATTTGAAGACTTTTTTTTATCTAGATTTGTATATGTATAGTTTAGTTTGATTATGGGTACACATAAAGATTTTGAAAAGAAGTTAATTTCATTGTGAATAGGATTTGCTCTCAGGAGATCCCAAGTGATGTTACAGTTCTTGCAGGAGGTGTTTCTTTTTCATTACACAAGGTATGATGATCTTGTTGTACTAAATAGTTTTGAGTTGTTAATCAAAATGGTGATTTCGACCCATTTATGTTTATGCAGTTTCCGTTGGTATCCAAGTGTGGTTTTATAAGGAAATTGGTTTCTGAGTCTAAAGAAAATGATGGTTTAGTAGTTGAAATTCCTGATATCCCGGGCGGGTCTGAAGGATTTGAACTTGCAGCAAAGTTTTGTTATGGGATAAATTTTGAATTGTCAACAGAAAACATTGCTATGGTGAGATGCGTAGCGGAGTATCTTGAAATGACAGAGGATTATGCAATTGGGAACCTTGTAACGAGATCTGAATCGTATCTGAATGAAGTTGGACTTAAAACTTTGGCTGGTGCAGTTTCCATTTTACAGTCATCAGCAAACTTTTTACCAATGGCTGAAAAGGTCAGACTTGTTAATCAATGTATAGACGCTATAGCGTATATTGTCACCAAAGAAAGCCAGTTTCCGTCTTCTGGTAGTGCAGAGGGCGCTTTAGTTCCTTCATCTTCATCATCATCGTCTCACCCGAAAGCTGTTCTTGATTGGTGGGCTGAAGATTTAATTGTTCTTAGGATTGATATCTTCCAAAGGGTTCTTCTTGCAATGATTTCAAGGGGATTTAAACAATATGCTCTTGGTCCCATTCTGATGCTTTATGCTCAAAACTGTCTTCGAGGTTTGGTAAGATCTTTTTTTTTTTCAAGCTGAATTTACATAAATCGATTAGAAACAGTCAACATGATCAAAAGTTACTTGTGCAAAATAGCTTTCGGATGCCACATCTGAAACAGTCAACATGATCAAAAGTTACGGAGACGTCAACTTTCGTGTCATTGTTTTTGACCCATTACTGGTTTACCTCTAAAAATTTTGAAACTTTGATGTTTCTTATAGAAGTTGGAGGAAACATAGGAGACCTTTATATTCAATTAGCCCTTTGTAATTTGTTTCTGAACAACCACAAGTTAACTACTTTTAGCACAAGTTTATCATTAAATTACATGTGCAATCTGTCACCAAACAGGAAATATTTGGAAAAGGCAGGAAAAAAATTGAGGCAAAAGAAGAACACGAAAAGAGGATAGTTCTAGAAACAATAGTTAGTCTTCTACCTAGAGAAAGGAATGCAATGTCGGTTAGTTTTGTTTCAATGATGCTTCGAGCTGCCATATACCTTGAAACAACAATGGCATGCAGGCTAGATTTGGAGAAACGGATTGGGTTACAACTCGGGCAGGCAGTTTTAGATGACATATTAATTCCTTCATTCCATTTTGATGGTGACACATTATTTGATGTTGACACGGTGCAACGTATCGTGATGAATTATCTTGAATATGAATTGGAAGGCAAAGGTGATGAAGATTATGTTTCTTCCCGTCAAAGTGACATGGAGAAAGTTGGAAAGCTTATGGAATGTTATCTTGCTGAAATAGCCTCTGACCGCAATTTATTGGTGTCGAAGTTTATAAATCTAGCTGAACATATTCCTGAGCAAGCAAAGGTTTCAGAAGATGGAATGTATAGAGCTATTGATATTTACTTAAAAGTAACTAAATATTCTTCTTCTTTTTAAGCTCAAAATTTTCATTAAAAGTACATATTAACTAATGTTTAGCAATGATATTACAGGCACATCCAACGTTGACTGATACGGAGAGGAAAAAGATTTGCAGTTTGATGGATTGTCAAAAGCTTTCACGTGAAGCGTGTGCACACGCAGCCCAAAATGACCGGCTACCTGTGCAAACTGTGGTTCAAGTTCTTTACTATGAACAACAACGGTTACGAGACAACATAGATGGTGGTCTGATAGTGGTTGAACCTCCAGCTCAAGTAGACTCACACACCACCAACAGGAACCAATCGTTAAGCGATGAGCTCTCACGCTTGAAAAAAGAAAACCAAGATCTCAAACTAGAGCTTTTGAAGATAAAAATGAAGTTAAAAGAAGCAGAAAGAGCATCATCATCAGCGTCTGTTGACAAATCTACGATCAGCAGCCCTGGTTCCACACGTTATTCTGCTGATAAGCCTCCGTTGCCTAGAAGATCTTTTATTAATTCTGTGTCAAAAAAGCTCGGAAAACTTGCACCGTTTCTACGTGCTGACGGGGTTTTACCTTCGAGTGCAAGAGGGAAGAATAAGCCAAGTAAAAGTAGAAGACATTCTATATCTTGATCTGCATGTTTGGCAAGAAGATTGCTACCATTGGTAATTTTTATCTTTTTTTATTTTCAGTTTATTCATGGCTTTTGATATATTTGTTTCATGTGTTAATGTAAAATTTGTATGTACATCATTGATTGATATAGTTATATAATAAGATATATGAAAGGCTAATGAACAATAAGCTAGATCGAATTGAACAATCCGTGACCGACCATCTTTAAGTCTTTAACCCAACCAAACCAAACCAGTTCAGTACTGTAACCCATTTGTGCACCGGACCAATCTGAGAAGCCAAAAATGTCGAGAGCCTGTGAAGCGGACCCGTTTGTAGCATGCAGTTTCCCCTCTGCCGTGTTGTTAGACAGAAACAGAAATGATAATGGACTGATTCGGAACGTGGCTTTTGGGCAGATTATGTTGGATACGAAAAGCTGTGGGCTGGAAGCTGCATTGGGGTAAAAAAAATTGGTTCGTGAATCGAACTGGCTTGAAACCGATTACAAACTATAGGTTCGAGACCAGTTTATGATACTGATAAAAACCAGTTTATAATACACATTACAAATATTAGTGCACTTGTTGGGTGTACGTAAAAATATTTTGTTTGCAGTAAAATATTAACGTTCCTAACTGTTTTGTCCAGTTTCTTCTATAATTAAGATGCTTTTCTAATTTCGATATCGTGTAAAACATGCTAACTTTGCCATCTACATTATGGAATTGACAATAAAGTGGTTCAATATCACTTAAAAAAAAATGACATCTATTTCACTTCGTTACACGTAATTGGAGATGGAACTAGATGTTGATACATACTCATACTTTTTAAACCAATCAATTTAATTCACTCTTTGCATCTTTAGTCATATTTTTAACTTTTTGTTGATACACGCTAATATTTTTAACACGTGTGTGTGGGCCTAGCAGAGTTTCCCTTCTTGTGGGTTTAGGAATTAATTATTTTACGGTAGGTCAAGCTGTCTTAAAAACGTTTTTATGTAAAGTGACTAAACACTAGAAGATGTGCATTAACAACTAACACATGTTTATACTATTTATTATATATTTGGGTGATTGCTTCTCCGGTAGGAAGGCGGTTCATTTGCCATTTGGGTTCTCTAGCAAAAGAAATTGACTTTAATGGTGCATTTTGTCCCAAGAAAGTCAATCAAAGTATACACTGCTCTATTTTTATTGATCTAATATGGACATATGGTAGTGAATGATCTTAAGTTGCCTGCCAACCATTCCAAGTGGCCTTCTGCTTCGGACAAGCAGGTGTTGTGGATGTAGTTTGTGTGTGATGTGAAGCTTGCGAGCTGTTCTTCTGACCACTTTGAGGTAGCTTCAGTTGTACACCATATAGCGCCAATGGATGTTGTGTTAAGTGCATCCTTCAAACTGAAAATCTGATTTTTAGGTAAAAAAACAAGTTAGAAAATAACACACAAAATGGGGTCGATGACACCCATTTATCAAGCCAACTAAATAGTCTTTTTCTACTCATTGATATTGGCTTCATTTGTTTCACAATTAATTTATTGAGAAGGATGAAAGATCTGTTTGTACATAAATCATAAATGATATTTTTCTCCACGCCCATGTTATACTTACTTTTAGTGGTAGAGCATCACCACACCTTTTGTTGTGATGAATGGCTAACATGACTCTAAACCACAATCTTGTTCTTTCGGTTCTGGCTCTCCACCATCATTTTGAGAGGAAAGCGATGTTCGATGATCTGAGAGAGCCAATCTTGAGTCCACATTTTGCTTTCAGAGCTAATAATCTTTCCCACAACAACCAATGAATATTTATATTTTCTTGTGAGGCGTACTCCCAATAGAAGTTTTTGCGTATATGTTTTCGTTCTTCTAACACGTGAATTGGTGCTTTGAACAAAGAAAAGTAGTAAGATGACAAGCTCCCCATAACTGATTTCAGTAAGGCCAAAATATTGCTCTTGCAATTAGTATCTTTTTAACTTTTAGAAAAACAATATGGCTATTAAAAACAAATTCAAATTGCGTATCATATACACATACTTCTCAAATTCTAGAAACAAACAATGTCCATTCTCAATCAATGAAGAGATGACAACAAGCTATGGATTTTTATAGAAAAGGTTTCAATTATGGGTCAGCAAGCCAATCATGGAATATAAAAGATGAATTTAATTATGGGTCACTTCAAAGTTAGAAGATATATGTATTGCTTCATTAGGATTCACTAAAGCCGTTAAAAAAAAATAATTAGGATTGACTAAAATAGAAAAAGATATGTAATTTTAATTATGGAATAGGAAAGATGATCTGATGTAACTACACTAACTCATGTGACCGTGTCATTGGTTATAGATGTCAAAACTCGTTTGTTAACGTGTGTTATTATACACAAACTTACTTTCTTTTTTTTTTTACTTGTTAACTTCTTTTTTCTAATTTCAAAAAAGAATAATTTTCTTTTAAATCAAAATTTCACATCTTATTTATTTTTCATTTTTTATAACGGTGTATTAAACTACTAGTTTAGTGCCCGCACTACGTTCGGGAACACAAAATTCAAGCGATGCTTTTAAGGATATTCATGAATGTTACAATCAGTTTTGATACAAAACCGTGGTAAACCGAAACATAGGATATACTTTTAAAAAGTAGACTTTTAGTATAACAATATTATACTTAAATTTACTACACCATAAAGTGCTCAGTTTTATGGTTATTTTTTTAAAAATCGTATAAAAATGTTATGTATATTTATAAAACACTGAGGTCTTTAATAGTATGTTATTATTAACTTTATCTATAAGTTTCATTTTTAAACACTATCAAATAAACCGACTCATGTACACCCCTTTTAGTAGAGGGTTAAAAATCTAAATACTCTTAAATTTTTCAGAATTCTCCAAAATATAAGGGGACCAAAAATGTAATTAGTTTTATTACCCGCGCTATGCTCGGGAACCTAATATCCAGATGATTAATTTTAATGATATTCATGGGGCATGGAAGATTCCAATCAATTTTTAGACCAAACCGTTATAAAACTGGAACATAAGAATTATTTAAAAACTTTTTTTCAATATAGCAATATTATACTCAAATCAAAGAGAATTAAATGTTCGGTTTTATGGTGTAAATTTTTTAAAAAGAATAATATCGTATAAAAATTTATGGATGGTTAAAAGATATTAAGGTATTTATTTATAACATATTACTAATTTATTCTTAAGTTTCATTTATATACCTTATTAAATATAAACCGAACCATACACACCCTAGTAAAAAGGGTTAAAAATGTAACTATTCTTAAGTTTTTATAGGATCTCCTAAATATTAGGAATTAAAAATGTAATTTGTTTTATTATAATACAAGTTTAGTGCTCGCGCTATGCTCGGGAACACAATATTCAAGTGATGCTTTTAAGGATATTCATGAACGTTCCAATAAGTTTTGAAACAAAACCGTGGTAAACCGAAACATGAAATATATTTTTAAAAATTAAATTTTTAGTATAACAATATTATACTCAAATTAAAGAGAATAAAATGCTCAGTTTTATGGTGTAGTTTATTTTTTTTAAATCCATATAAAAAGGTTATGTATATTTATAAAACATTGAGGTCTTTAATTGTATATTATTATTAATTTTATCCATAAGTTTCATTTTCACGCCCTATCAAATATAAACCGACTCATGTACACCCCTTGTAGTAGAGGGTTAAAAGTATAAATACTTTTAAAATTTTCAGAATTCTCCAAAATATTAGGGGACCAAAAATGTAATTAGTTTTATTATAATATATTTTATATACATATTTTAAATAAAAAAAATCATTATTATGAGATAAACTTTCAAATGATGCCACATAAGCCAGAAGCTTTAAAATGGTGCCACATAAGTTTTTTTGGTTTTGCTATATTATATAAAGATATATTGCATTTACTTGGTGGGTATCGACTATGGGTGTTCTAACAAACCAAAAATAAAAAATAACTGGAAACAAAAAGTATCCGTAACCAAAAAGCCAAACAGGAATTGCAAATTTAGTTTTCGGTTGATCGGTTACTAACCGTATTGAACCGAATTGTGATATCGGTTTTCTGCTACACAAAATACTGTTTTTCGGTTTGGATATCATAATAAACCGTATAAAAATCGGTTTAATCGGATAACCGAACTAAATAAACCTACTAGAGCGGTTAAGTCCAATTTCGTTAGACAAAAAAATCATAAGCAAACAAACCATTAACATAACCGTTGAACACTCACATCAAACATTTTTAACGTACACATATTATTAATTTCGTTGAGTAACACAGTTTTTTTAGTGAACACAGACAATAAAAACTTAGAGGAAGTTTTGACAACTTTATACAGATTTTTAGAAAGATCCTAACTTTCATTTTATTGGCCACCAACGAGCCTTTTGTTATAATGAGTAATATTATGGTCAATAATGTCGAGTAATGGAATGCTTGTTGATGGTCAATAAAATAAAAGTCATGATTATTCATAACTAATAGTTAAAGTGAGATTATTATCGACCGATATATAAAAGTTAAGATTATTTAAATTTAATAACCCTAAAAGAAACTAGCGCATGTGTATAGACATTCATTCTGCAGTTTCTCTCATTATTCTGTTTACTATTGAACGAATTGAAAGGAAATTTGGTTTTAATATTTATTATTTGAACGATCAACTTTTCTTAAAAAAAGAACTTGTAAGAAGCTAGAGCTGGAAGAACACATACGAAAAAAACAATTAAATCATAAACTTAATTGCATCAAGATTTTCAATCTAAACTTCTCATTTTCCCACTAAATTTCAATAAAAAAAATAAAGATTTTTCGTTACCCATTATGTCTGGATTTATTGTTGAAGTTTTTCTCGTTTCCAGGCTGGTCAAATACAAAATACGGAGGTTAGGAGGATGTCATGAATCGAATACTCGTGCCTAATGGATACTGGTTATGATTCATCCACAGTTCTAAAAGAGACATCCTAGTAGATGTTGATAAGAAAGTTGTCTATATATATACACAATGCATAACAAACTAACTGTTCTAACAGTGCACAACAAACTATTGTTACTAACAAACTGTTGCATAGTTTGACTTCAAATAAGTCAACAGTAGAGCCATAATAATTAATGGTCTTATTTATATTGTTGAGGTCAATCGTTATGTAAAGATATATGTGATTAATAATGATAATTATGAGTTGTTTTAAAAAATACATTCAACACGTACAACATTTATTGGAGTTTGTGGACATATATTCATTTTCTTTTAACCTTAACAAAGTCTATCAACTTTACTTTTATTTGTGTTCGTCTTCATCTTCATATTCGTTTATTGAATGTGTATTTATAGAGTTTATTAAAAAATATAGAGGACAACAACTATATAACAGTTGGAGGTTAAATTCAAAATAGTTAGTAAAAATAACCGTTATAAAAAAATTTAATAAAACAAATATGTTTGTTTAGTACTCTAGTTAACTCAAAAAAATAAATAATGAGGTGGAAGTAAGAATTAGGTTCAAATACAAAGTCTAAATTTCCTAGAAAGTCTAAGAAGGAATTTGGACCATTAGATCTAATATTAAATAAAGATCAATGGCTCATAAACACAAGGTGGCATAATGGTAAATAGTTAGAACTTTAAATGGTAGGCCAAGGTTATATTAGTCTTGTCTCATTTTCAAATTCCACCCTCTTTTTTAAACGTCCATAACTTTTACATACGACAATATTTTTTAATAAAAATTACACCAAAAAACGAGAGTTTTTTTATCTTCAAAACGCATATAATATTGATATATAAAAAATAATTTTTTTTTTGAAGTTTCAGCTCATTGTGTTATATTTTTCAGCTCATTGTGTTATATTTTTCAGCTTATTGTGTTATATTAGTCAAGACATTGTGTTATATTTTTCAGATTGTGTTATATCCGTCAGGTCATTGTGTTATATTTTCATCAGGTCGTTGTGTTAAATTTTCATCAGGTCGTTGTGTTAAATTTTCATCAGGTCGTTGTGTTATATTTTCATCAGGTCGTTGTGTTATATTTTCATCAGGTCGTTGTGTTATATTTTCATCAGGTCGTTGTGTTATATTTTCATCAGGTCGTTGTGTTATATTTTCATCAGGTCGTTGTGTTAAATTTTCATCAGGTCGTTGTGTTATATTTTCATCAGGTCGTTGTGTTATATTTTCATCAGGTCGTTGTGTTATATTTTCATCAGGTCGTTGTGTTATATTTTCATCAGGTCGTTGTGTTATATTTTCGTCAGGTCATTGTGTTATATTTTCATCAGGTCATTGTGTTATTTCAGATCATTGTGTTATTTCATTAGGTTATTGTGTTATAACACAATAACATGAATAAATAACACAATGACTTGACAAATAACACAATGAGCTGAAAAATGTGATTTTTTTTTGTTTTTTATATATGAATATTATACGCGTTTTAAAGATAAGAAAATGCTCGTTTTTATGGTGCAATTTTTTAAAAAAAATAATATCGTATGTAAAAGTTATGGACGTTTAAAAAATGGGGTGAAACTTAAAATATATGGACATTGTCATCTTTACCCTTCCTTCTAATTTTAAGGGAGTGCCACATGTCATCATCTCATGGCTTCTTAGACTTTCTAGGAAAATTAGACTTTGTAGTATAACTCCACTCGTGGAAGTAATAGACGCATCCATGTGAGATTGAGAATGAAGAAGTTTAGATGAATGTGTTTCTTAGAAAAAAATAATGAAAATATATATGATATGAACATTGGGTGTGAGAATTGAAGAACAATATATGTTTAACCGTTAACGTCACTGCAGGTTAAAAAAACACAAGTGGCTTTATATATATACACGAAATATGTATATAAAATTTTATATATTTTATATATATGGAAGGGAACTGCAGGTTGTGTCACTGATATCATCTGAAAGGAATCTAGTGGTGATATATATAGTGGCAGACAAAATATGAGGGCAAACTCTCCGTAATGTTGGAGAAGCTAGCTATATATCTAGCTAACCTATTATATTATATTTTTAATTTAATAATACCTATTTGGCTCCTTATATATATATATGCTTACCTTTCAAATTATATGTGATAGCATGATAAATTTTTATGTAATAAATATACTCTCACCATCTCATTAGAAGTGTTTATATTTCTTTTTTTATTTGTTCCATTTCAAATGTTTATTTTTAAAATATATTGGTCAATTTTCAAATATGTCCTTACAAACACAAACTAACATAAACAAACAATGTGATGAACCCACATAATATTTAGGTCCCTAATATTTATCCCATTTCCTGATATGCCGGAATGCTTCTTTTTCAGTAACTTAATTAATTATAATAGTTTGTATTATTGAATTTAGATATAAGGTTTGTAATTACAAATATTTTATATTTTGGAAATAGAATAACAATAGAAAGAGTAGGTTTAAGGATCAAATTTCTACATATATGCATTTGTTGTGTAGGTGTGCCAATATTTAATTATACCAGATATATTTTTTAAATGATAATTTATTAAGTTAATATTCTAAACAGCCAGTATTGTTGTATTATAAATTCAATCAAACATAGAATATGTACTTAAAAGATGCCATATTTATTCAATTATTTGTCTTTGGATATGATTCTTCCCCCCTTGCTTGCAAGTTTTAGGTACTTCAAAAGCAATCTAATAAGAAACTCGATCCCAACATGTCTCCATGGTTTAAAAAAAACAAAGAATAATAATTGACCTGAAGCTTTATACACATGGAAGATATGATGTCTTCCAAATTAAACATTATACTTATGATCATTTTATGCTTTTGCATCTATACTTTGAATTAACCTAACAACAGATAAATACGAGTATTTTATGCTTGTTACGTAATGATAGTTATTTTTTCTTTTGTTGTTCATAAGAACATGTTACTGATAAAACTCACGGCACATGTCAAGAAATTGAGATTATGTAATCATAGCCTTCGCCTGTAAATTAATGAACATCTGTTGTTAAGAGGTTAATTACGAAAAAAACTAGTAAAATATAATGCAAATCTGCAAGTATTTACCATTGCACTACACCTTCACGGTGAATGATTCTCTATTAAGAAATGGATTTACCACACATTGGAAAAATCAATGGTGAGATCTTTTTTAATTTGACTATCAACATACTTCAATCAAAAAACATAGTCGATTGATTTCAGGTGCTAACAAAAATGAATATTGTTCAAACACCAATATCATTATATCAACTTCAAATTCTTTAGATTTGTAAGATCATCATACCAATTTCAAGTTCTTTAAATGCATACAAGTTGAACAAAATAATTTAATTTGGCCCTTTGGAAATTAACTTATTGATTCCACTTATCCACAATGGTGACATCTTTTGTGTACTTGTGTTGTATCATAAGATATGGTTTGAGTGAGGTCCCACCCAGGCCACCATGACCATGCATGCATCATCCATTACCATCATATCACCAATAATACGAGCTACAATGCAAAACCTAAACACTTTGTCACAATCAACCGTTATCAACAAACCATGCCATGGGACTCATCACCATACATACATCATAAATCACCGGTTGTAAAAAAGCTACTTTTTTCCAAAGATACGAAGGAAATGGGTTTTTTACACAAAAGTCTAGAGAGACAACCATCATTGCAAAAAGCCAAATCAGTCAATGTACATGTCTTCATGCATCAAGTACAACTTGTACTAGCACAAGATGAATAAGAGATATATATAGCTAGATACCTTCTAAAAGCTAAACTCAACTCAACTCATTTAAATGAAAAATAAAAATAAAAAAGAACTTCACACAAACAAGCAATCAGTTCATAAGTAAAAACTTAAAAGTTAAAACCCTAAAATCAAAGATCTTGTAATATACCAAACAATTTTTTGAAATTTAACTTCATCTTCTTAATTCTTTTAATATGATCAACTCATGTACTCATGTTTAAACTTAAAACCTGATACATCCATGGAGACTGTTTGAGTGATATATCTGAAGAGCTGCTGTTTCTTCTGTTGCTACTTAAAAAACTTGACCCGGTTGAAGACGATGAAAAACTCGGTACCGAATCTAAAGATCCGGGCTTATTCGTCATTCTTCTCTTCCTGTTAAAGCTTGTTGGGGCCAACGTGAGCTCGATTTCACATTCGTCTTCCTCGGTTTCTTGATCATTATTTGATGTTTTTGTAACATGATCATACTGATCTTTAGTTGTTGCTGGTTGTTCTAAATCAATCTTGTTCTTTTGTGGATAATTGTTGAAGCATATGTTTTCTTGATGATTATGTTTGCTAACTTGCAAGTTCTTCATCAACATCTTCTGGACTTGATACAATCTATGAAGCTCATATACCTTTAACAAATCAAAAACTAATCAATACCCATATGGGATAATTAATTAATCTTGTAAAAACCCAAAATTTAGAAGAAAAAAGAAAGATCTTATACCTGCTCTTTGAAGGTTTCTTCATGTTTTAACAAAGCCATCTTCATGCATTCTTTATCATATGGTTGAAAAAACTTGTCCATTCTTCTGATCTCGTGCAATATTCGATTAAAACCCGAAGTGAAATCGATTTTTGTATTGCTAAGATTCCAATCTGCTAAGAACTGCATTTGTAACACAATTAAAAAAGTTAAGACAGAAATGAAATCCAGATTCTTTTTTGGTTATATATTTGTTTTATTCAAATGCCACCTAGCTAGCTTCACTCTAATTATAATCATTACAACTAAACAAAACTTTGTTAATTAAAGATTTAAAACAAACATGAAATAGACCATTAGAGTTCATAAGATCACATCTTGCATATATATATATGACATCAATCATATCATGTCATATTATTAAGTATTAGTTACATATGAATCAAGTTTTGACCTTTTTTGGAAAATAAATCCGAACTTAATTAATTGGAGAAGAAGAGTTAAGATTTCTAACCTTTTTGGGAGGGGGAAAGATTGAAGCAAATTCAAAGTGTTGCTAGCTAGTGCATGATTGTGTTCTAAGAAGAAGAAATAAAGCATATTATGAGGGGTGGGGTGGGGGGGGTCTCTTTGTTTGTGTTGCTTACAACTCAGAGTTGTGCCACAAACAGCTAATTAATCTCAGTTTGTTTGATACGCATGATAATTAATATAACTTTAGCTAGGGTGTCACCTTACAATCCTAGCTAGCTCATGTTTACAATATTTTATTTTAATTATATATTGGGCGGGTAGTTAAAGTTGCAGTGTGATTTTTATTTAAAAGTACCATTGATTTGATCATATTATTCTTTTCTTTTCTTTTCTTTTCGATTCACTTTAAATCTAGCTATTTAATTTGATATTGATTATGATTGAGTATTTGTTTTCTAGTTAAGTTAAATCATGCATGAAATCAAAATAAGAGATTACGTATACTTTAGTTATTGATAAAATGTTAAAATTTTGTATTGTAAATTGCCATTAGAAAATTAGAACGTACAATCTTAATTATTATAAAGCAATGTACTTTGGTCCTTGGTTCCAATCTTATTACAAAGCAAAGTCGAATGTTAATTCAACTCGTAGTAGTATCAAAATGTACGAGTATAAAGAACGTTCTATGAATTCATATAACTAAAGGTTTAAGTCTCATTTAAAATATAGATGTAATTAAATTTAAGTTATTTTGTTATCTTCTATCTCCGTCCTTATCAAAACAATAATTTGAAATCGAATGGTTAGTTTTTTTTTTCGAGTTTCAGTATAAGATTTAATGGTGATTATAATAGATGAATAACGACGGATCGATAAGTTACCACTCTGACGATAGCTTGTGATTAAATTCTCTGACTTTTAAAAAAATAATTTACATGCATACAGATATGTTTTATTTATTTTGAAAGAAACAGAATGAATTTTTATAATAACGATAAGATCTAAATTAAAAATGAGTAAATTGCCAAAAAGGTCCCTGAGTTTGTACCGTTTCGACCACTTTGGTCCTTATTTTTTTTTTGTTGCCATTTTGGTGTTTGCTTTTGTAAAAAAATGCCAGTATCGTCCTTCCGTCAACGATTTCCGTTAACGTGATGTTAAAAGACAAAAATACCCCTGGTTTCTTTTTTTCCCCATTCATATAAATTCCTCACACCACCATCACCTCCACTCCACCACCACCACCACATGATAACACCACACTACCACCGCCACCACAAATTAACACCACCACCACATGATTACTGGTAATGAGGGAAAGAAGATTTGAAATTGAGAGTGAAATAGAGGAGATGTTGGATTCAAGAGTTAGGGTTTGGGTTGGATGGAGAGTGAGGTTGTGGGTGGTGAGGAAGGAGTGGGCGGCGACGGTGGCGGTGGTGGAGGCGCCCATGGCGATGGCGACCGTCATTGCCATGACCAATTACTGGTAACATGATGGGTCTTCGGTCACCAACCGTCATTGCCATGACCCGTTACCCACCTGTTATAGTGTTATATACACCCCACCATCACTCTACACACTCGTTACCCTTCTCTTCATCGTCACATCAGTATAATGGTAGGAGATAGATGAAAATGGTGGGTTTCAAGATCCGATCGCGGTTTGTGGTCGTGGATGTTGATGAGAACAAAGAAGGGGTGTTGTTAGGATGATGATTAGAAGGAAGAAGATAGATGAAAACGACGGTGGCGGTAGCGTCGTTGATGGAAAGAGGCGGTGATGGTTGGAGCCTTGGAGGATTGGGTTTGATTTTTGCAGTGAAGGAGATGAAGTGAAGGAGATGATGGTTGGGTGTAGGGAAGGGGTTTGTGTGTGGTGGTGTTTAAAAGTAATTAATTTAATAATAATAATAATAATAATAATAATAATAATAATCAAAAGACCAAAATACCCCTGAAGTTAACGAAATTTTTTAACGATCTTTGACGGAAGGACGATATTAGCAATTTTTTACAAAAGCAAACACCAAAATGGCAACAAAAAAAAGATAAGGACCCAAGTGGTCGAAACGGTACAAACTCAGGGATCTTTTTGGCAATTTACTCATTAAAAATATATGTGTTGGTATTGGAATATAATAGACGAGTAAATTAAGATTGGTGTGTTATTTTTAAAACATTATAGTGCACAGAAATTCAAAAGCATGCTGAAGTTTGAGGCATATACCAAACAAAATCTTACTCCTCTGTCCAATCACCTTCATGTTTTGTGCAACTCCTGCCCCTCTACCCCACCTCATCTTATTTTCTTCACCCTATTTTTTTTACATATAAAATTTGGGAGCTAAACTTTTTTTTTTTAAATTAGGTAAATGTTGTTCATCTAAGAGTAAATGGTTAGTTAAGTACTACGTTATATGAGCAAGTATAATTAGAAAATCATAAGAACTACATATATACACATAACACAATTTTGTGTAATGTTTTATGTTTTTCTTTGGCATAATTTCTACAATTTTATTCATTATT
Organism: Tagetes erecta; assembly: GCA_030867185.1. Lineage (NCBI taxonomy): Eukaryota > Viridiplantae > Streptophyta > Magnoliopsida > Asterales > Asteraceae > Tagetes > Tagetes erecta. The sequence continues at coordinate 97,103,529 of CM061487.1, forward strand.
CTCTTGACTTTAATAATTTTCACTTCTTTAATAATGTCTCTACCACTTATTGATCGACATGTCCAAACCATCCCCTTCTCTTATCGTACCATTATACTAGTCATTACTAACTAATGTCTAATAATCTTATTTCTTATCTGGCCTAACTTTGAATCATAACTATCTAAATTTCTCTTTCAACTTGGTTGAGAAGTTTCTATCATATAGTACCCTGAAGGCCGGCCTCCACCTACATCAAACTGGTTGAATTCGATGTATAACATCCGTATCTATCTCCACATCACACCGCACATATGACCCTAAATACTTCAACATTGTTGATTGGGGTATTGCATGCCCTTCGATTGTGATCTAGTGTTATCTTTGTCACCAGCTCTACTGAAATCTTAATAATAATTATAATACTTATTTTCAGAGTAATTTACTTTTTGCCTTCTAAATTTGTTCTCCATCTGTCATAGTTTTTTTATTTTAAAAAATAAAATAGAATGATACATGTGTAACATTGTCCATATGAAAGTAGGCCGGGTAGATATTATGAAATTGTACGAACCGGTGTGGGTCAGTACCAAACGGAATATGTGGAAGACGAAGTAGGTGTCAACATGAACCTGGCCTCACTTATCAACATATACTGACCGTTCTTTTAATTTGTCATCATCCACATTAATTAAATTAAATATCTTACGTACTTCTACAATTTCATTTCATTATCTAAATTAATAATTATCACCTCCCTCTATAGATCTTTTTGGACAACTACATATATATAAATCATACACTTCTAATAATAAAAACAAAATATATCCTAATTTATTGAGTTATTAGATTTTAATACTTCTAACTATGAGCTATTGACCGCTATCACTCTCAACTTAACACTTCAATTGTTGTGTCACTTTTTTTTATGACACATAAGAATGCCACGTAAGATAATACTACCACCAGTGGCGGACCTACCTTGAAGGGAGGGGGAGCAGCCGCCCCCCATGGGAAAAAAGTTTTTAGTGTTATACGTATTTTAAAATCTCAAACGCCCCCCATAAGCTTTTGCATACGCACCCCTTAAATTTTTAAAACCATTAAAGATGATTTTTATTTTCCGACGAGTTTGGTGGCAGCCATGGGAGAGAAGATGGAGATATGCAAGAAAGAAGAAGATGAGTAAGAAATGATATAAAAAGTGAAATGATGTGTAGTCTGACAAAAGGTTTTTTTAATACTTGATGAAGTGACAGAGGATGATAATTAAGAGTAAATTTAATAAAATATAGTATTCTTGACTTTTTGTATATTTACTCTAATTAAATATTAATTGTTTTCTTAGAAAATATGCAATTATATACATATTTTTATTATCTTATAGATGTCTATCTTAAATATTTACATTGATTGTAAAAGTAATGTTATGATACTAACGAATTAATAATAATTCATACGATCCCTCGGATTAAAGTTTATAGTTTTTTCAGTATATTTTAAAAGAAGTCAAGATAAAAACAAATATCATTATGAGTATGATTGCTTGAACATGATTTTTTTTAATAGAGCTTTAGTAGGATCTAAATATGCAAATATAAGAGTTTATGAGAGTTTAATGCAGTGGTAAAGTTATGATTTTACGAAAAGGTGGCTAAAGTTTTTAAAGCTTAATTTCGGAGGGGCCAGACCCAATAAAAATATAAAAAAACAACTACTAACCAATAAAACAACACTTCAGACGGAAAATAGCGGGGACCGTGATGGCGTGACCCTTCTGCGTCCCTTAGAAGCTTCGCCCTTGCTTTAACGATGCTTTTCGACAATGAACCGGACTCAACCCGATGTGATCCGATCCGAACCGAATAAAAAAAATTATATAGCTATAGATAAACGATGGTTAAAAAAATTCCGTCCCCCATGAAAAAAAATCCTGGGTCCGCCACTGACTACCACGTGGACAAAAGCGAAGTAACACGGCAAGTGAAATTTTAAGTTGGTAGTTATGACAGTGAAGACGTTAGTTGGGAGTGACATCGACTAATACCTTATAGTTGGAAGTATTAAACTCCAATAACCCTAATTTATTTATATATGAAATTAGAAAAACATATTTGAATATCTTATAGAATACATTACTTGTAAATTGATATGAAAACTTACATAGTCGTGACTTAACTAAAACTAATTAACAATCTAATGTCAACTAATTAATAACAATCATAACGTTTATATAAATTATCGTATGAATATATGATTTAATTTATACATAAGTTAGTAATAGTATTTTGAGTAGCATGCAGCCTCGTTTAAAAAGATAAACATTTTTTTATCTTATTAATATAAATAAAAGTTGTCAACCAAAACGAACACTACAACAGTTTTGTAACATATTATGAATAAAATAATACCATTTTGAGGAAAAATATACAATTATGGTTCGTTTGTTTCATTGTTTGACGAATAAAACCTTTTTTTGTCTATAAGTTTATAAACATAAAAAAAGAACAATCCAAGAAGATTATGTTTCTATGGTTTCCTTTGATATGGATTAGATCCAATAAATCCGTCTTTACCATTAATTAACCATGTGGGGGCATGGCATGGGTGGACTTAACTATTCTAAATAATACTTAAACCAAACAACTAATTATTCTTTTTAAGATTCAATTTCACATGCAAAATACATCTTTATTTAATTCGATACAAAGAATAATAAAATTATAATAATTTCTTTAGCTAAAACCAAATATAAAAAATAAATATTATGTTGTCGATCTGTCACAGATCGGTTTTTTGGTTATAACTAAACTAGGTTATTGCTTGTGTGTCCTACAAAACACAAACAGAACAATAAAAATGTAAAAAAGTAATAAAAGTGTAACTTCTTATAATGATTAATAGGAAAAACTTAAAAAAGAGCCAAAATACACTACTATCTACTATCTGAACATATCACATTAAATATTGGAATCTGCGAAACATATTTGACCACGAAATGCACGTTAAATTTTGGGCCTCGTCTACAAGAAAACGTAGATATAAGTAAACACTTTAAATTTCACTAAAGTTTATTTGTTAAAGTGGTTGAGGTATGACTTGAAATTTTTAAAAAATCAGGTTAAAATCTTACTCTTTATTTAGACGAAATCATGAAAATTTAATGACAAAATATCTTGCCCTCCTTTTCGAAGTCAACAAATGAAAAAGAAACATAACAATCGAGAACCTAATAGTAACTATGTTTCAATATCTCTTTGACATGTGATTAATTATATAGATAGCGAGTAACTGAAATAAAGATTACGACTTACATATCCATATCCATATCCAATAAACAACAACATTTATTCTATTGAAAGAAATGACATGCATATAGTGTAGAATTAGAAGTAATTAAAAGCAAATGTTTATTTACATTGAGATAAACTTCAGAGACATACACAATTCTCTTGACGATATCTATTGATGTATTATAAATAGATCGATTGAAGAGGTTCTAAACATTTAAAGACATTGGGGCTCATTTTCAATACATTATAGGGGTCAAACAACCCCTAGTCTCTAAAAGACATCAAAAGATGAAAATCAGCCAAATCAAATTTCATTATTTGAGTATAAATATGTTATTTTATGCCAATAAGGATTAAAATTAAATTCTGATTACCTGAATATGTTGTTAAATTTGTTAAATGATAATCCAACAGATAGATTGAAGATTGAGGAATCTAAATTTTAACCCCTAACTTTCAACTTTTTTAGCAAAAATCAAACCAGAAATTAGGGTTTATCTCTTGATAATTAAACGAAATCAAAAACCTGAAAAGCTAACGACATAACTTAATAAACTAGACTAATACCATATGAATTGATTAAATTAACCCTAGGTGCTCGGTCTATCTTCGACGTCTTCTTTGATTAAATTAACATAATGACTCTTATATACCATTAAAACAATCATTTTATAATATGGTTTTAAAATCCAGTAATACTCTTTGATTTCAAAGTAAACTAATACTCTTTGATTTCAAAGTAAACTGTTTGAAAAACATTTATTTATTTTTTATATTGAAAGAGAAACTCTATGTATAGTAATAATACGTATGTAGTTTTACACAATATGTTGCTATTGGTCTCTGTTTTGAGTTGGCATTTGTCCAATTAGTTTTACACAAACATTTATTTATTTATTTTGAGTTGGCATTTATTTATTTGTTTTGAGTTGGCATTTATTTATTTACGGGTCTTTTTGGGTATTTGACATGTGTGTGTATCTGAACTTTGCTCTTCTCTGATTCGCTCCCACGATTTCTATGTTTCTCTCTGGTTTGCCCGTTGGTGGTATTTTGTGGTAGTTTTGTGGTGGTTTGCATGTTGGCAGTTTTAGCTTTTGGGACTACGGATCTTTGGATCTTAGTGGCCTTGGGTTCACCGACAACTCATCGTTATTGTGTATGTTATTTCGACTAATTTTTTGGCCGGATGTCATTGTGGGTTTACGTTGTGACGATGGTGGTGACAATGAGTAGGTGAAACCTTGTTTTGTCCAGTGATGGTATTTGGCAGTGGTTTTGTGATGGTTGTTGGATGTGGCTGATTCTGGCTTTTGGAGTTGTCGATCTTTGGATCTGTGTGACCTTGGGTTCGCCGACGACCCATCGTTACCGTATTTGCGTTATTCAGGCTAATTTTTATGGTCGCATATAACAATGGGTTTACCTAGTGACAATGGTGGTATTGATTAGCGGATGAAACCCTGTTGATGGCGAAGGTGGTGATTGTGACTGGGTGAAACCTAGTTGATATCATTACCCTTCATTTCGGCTAATATTTTGACCGGATCTAACTTTATACTGAAAACCATCGAAAATGAACAATCAATTGGGGGCTTCTTTGCGCAAAGTGTTTAATGTTGGTGTTGCATGTTTGTTAGTTGTGGTTATCGATTTGTGCAATAAGTTCTTCTAGGGTTTAGCCTTTAATCTTTCTTTGTTAGTGGTTGATTTGGTGATGATCATGTAATGTCTCTTGCGGATTTGTTGTTACGGACAATGATAATGATTGTTAGCTCATCTGAGACATTCATGGCTTTTGATTTTGTTTTGAAACAAATCTGCTATTTTTTTAGGAAATCGGCTTTGATGATTCTAGTTCACTAAAGACTGGTTCTGTTCCAATTCAGTTCTTATAGAATCGGTTATTTTAAAAATCGGTTTCGGTTATTTTATGCACCTTTACACTCAATTGATAAGTAAACTTTATGCATTTGTTTGGAGCCCACTAAGGATTAATCCACTATGCTAGAGTAGTTTAAAAAAACAAAAATACAGCCCAACAAGCCACTTTCGAAATTGACTGATTCGAAAAGTGTAAAACCCTAAACCCTAAACCTCGTCTGTGTCGTCTTTGCCATCTAGCAGCAATACCAGAACCGATCATCTCCCACCCGTCGCCATTTTTGAATCAGAAACAGGAGTAGCCCCCCCCGTGGTTTCACTCTGGTAAGCCTTAATTAATATCAGAGCAGTAATCGACTAGGGTTTCGGGTTTGCTTCGATCATATGTAATGTCTGACTTTGTGTGTATGTAATATTATATATATATGTCACTGTTATGTATGTAAAGATGCAATTTGGCTGTATGACAGCAGCAAAATGTATGTGTATGTAAGTATATATATACATGAGTAACGGATTGTTTGTATGTGAAATTGTGTGTACATGTGTGTTAGTATATCGATGATATGTATGGATAGTGAAAACAGAAACAGGTTTTGTGACCCATATACGTGAGGTTCACACATTCACACATTTACAATAACACTACTGGAAGTAATCAACTACCCTTTTGCAGAGATGGACACCGGCAGAGATGAAGATACTTTAAGAAATGTACAAGTTCGGTTTGTTACCAAGCTTCAACCACCCTTCAAAGCTCCAACAACTTCCGTTGCTCTACCTTCTAATCTCACAAGGCTCGGCCTTTCTGCTGTTGTTAACAATCTTCTTGAATCAGGTTCCTTACATTATTATTCATCAGCTTGTTTTTTGTAGCTTTAAATTGCATATATGCTCAGTGATAAAAGTTACGTGTTTTGAAGCTTTCATATTATCATGTCTAGATGGGTGAAATGTATGTGATTAAATTTGTATGATTGTTTTTTCATTTATAGTAAATGATGAGTGGAAACATGAACCATTTGATTTTCTTATTGATGGGGAGTTTGTGAGGATGTCACTTGAAGATTTTCTTCTTGCCAAGGGTATATCGGCGGTATGTCTTTAACTCATCACACAGTATATGTTTTTTTTCAAAAGAAATTAAGAGTGCTTGTAGTGGTACCTAATTGTAAATGTGATTATTTATTAACAGGAGAAAACTTTGGAAATAGAATACATAAGAGCTGTAGCTCCACGCAACGAAGAAGATCCTTCGTTGCATGATGATTGGGTCAGTGCAGTTGATGGTTCAAGTAGGTCAGTGATCTTATATTCTGTGTTTGTTATTTACCTATTTCAAAATTCACATCCAAAAGACTAGCATTTTAATTAGTTATGTGATATGCTAGTCACTCGTTCTCTAGGTGTATAGATGGCATTTGATGGATGTTACTTTTATGTTTACTGAAAGTTTTATTTGACAGGGTTATTTTGACTGGTTGCTATGATGGGTTAGGAAGGTAATTCAATAAAATGTTCTCACAGCTTCAAATCTTCTATATCTTTGATTGTCTTTCTTCATATCGTAAAGTTAAAAAGTGTATGTTTTTTTTAATTTACAATTTAGGATATGGGAAGCCGCAGGGGTTTGTACACATGTTTTGGAGGGACACGGTGATGCAGTTACATCAGTTGGTATTGTGAAAGCAATAGGTATGATATGTTTAGCAAAATATATCATTTGGTTACTGTGTACTCAATGAACATAAGTGGTTTATCAGCCATGTTACTTGTTTTCTTATTATTGCTTGCTGAATGCGCAGATAAAGAGGATGATAATCTTGTTGTTGCCACCGGTTCAAAAGACAAGACTGTGAAACTCTGGAAGGTAAGCTTGCTAAAAAAGTTCACCCATACCCTTTTGGAATTAGCAACTTCATGATAATTTTTTCCATGTCAAAGATACATGCAGAGCCACATGCAGAGAATATGAAGATTGGAGCTTATAGAACTCTTCGTGGGCATACTGCTGCTGTGCAAAGTGTTGCTGCAAAACCTACTGCGGATATGGTCTTCTTATTTCTATTGTCTTTTTGGTGTTCATTTCTATTTTACATACATTTTTAATAGTTTTTTTTTCTGATTTTACAGGTGTGTTCTGGTTCTTGGGATTGTAGAATCAACTTGTGGCAGACAGAGTCTTCTGAAGGAGATATTGTGTCAACAAAGAAAAGGAAGAAAGGCAGCAAGGAAGAAGAGACTCAGTCAGAGGTATGTTAATTACCATTTGACGACAAATGAGCAGAGTTGATTTTCATAACTTCACCTTGTATGTAGCATCTAACATTGGTTCAAGGAATTATGTTACATTTTTTACTTACTAAATATTTTGCTGATTTATACACTTCGTAGAGTGCATTTCCTTGACTGTGTTGTTGAAAAGACCAGTAGTTGAATCATAAGTTCAATTAATACACTTAAACCTTTAACAATCTTTTCATCTATCACATCATTTTTAACAAGATTCGAATGCATAAGTTTATATTTTTGTCAACTAAAACTTTCTTGTATGTGCAGGGAGAAGCTGTATCTACACTTGTAGGACATACACAATGTGTATCTTCAGTTGTTTGGCCTGAACACGGAACTATTTATTCAGCATCATGGGATCACTCTATTAGAAGATGGGATGTGGAGACAGGGAAAGATACATTGAACATGGTATGAAACTAAATTGATTTGAATCATTAGTTACACTACTCAGTCATCTGAATATTACGAAGATCAATTTTGATCACGGACATCTTTATTACATGTGCAGTTCTGTGGAAAAGTGATTAACTGCATTGACGTAGGTGGCGAAAGTTCTGCTCTCATTGCTGGTGGCGGCTCTGATCCTATACTTAGGGTCTGGGATCCTCGAAAACCAGGTACTGTCACTCACATCCACACACAATGCATGCATTTATACAGTCAGCTCTAAAGTTGTTATAACAATTATAATTCAGGAACACTGGCTCCAAGTTTTCAGTTCTCATCCCACACATCTTGGATAACAGCATGCAAGTGGCACAGCAAGTCATGGTTTCATCTGCTTTCTGCATCTTATGATGGGAAAGTCATGTTATGGGACTTGAGAACTGCGGTATATTTTACACTTTGTTAGTTTTAAGTAACCTGATAAAATGTAAACGCAAAAACAGGGTGGATTTACGATTTCTTATTTTGTTCACTTTTGCTAGAAAATGAATTAACTGCAACTAATAGCAAAATAAAATGGTTTGGAAAGTCACTCTTAATTTGTCACATTATTATGCTTACTTCTAATCTCTTATTTTATTACTTGTTGCAGTGGCCATTGGTTATAATTGATTCACATGAGGATAAGGTATTTGCTTTCTTTTAAGTTTAATTTGTTGGCATTTATATCATTTTAGTTGGGTAACAGTGTGGCCTTTTATAAATTTCACAGGTACTTTGTGCTGATTGGTGGAACGGAGATAGCGTGGTAAGTGGAGGGGCGGACTCAAAGCTGCGAATTTCCTCTGGACTTTGTATCTCATGATTGTGAAGGTATTTTCGTTGCTAAACTAAGAACTCCTTTAAGGAAAATTTTGATGCATTCTGTTGTGACAAGTAGTTTGAATGCTAAACATCTGTAATACAATCCTCCATAATGATAACATTATATTGCTCCATAGCCTATGATATAAAACACATAATGTTTAGTCATGGTGAATTGGTGCATGTATGAATGTGGATGTATGGGGGCACAAAAAGCAAGCCAGAGTATGGTGATGGAAAAAAGCCTCAATTTACACCCATCTCCATGTTCCAACTTTTTCCTACATTTTCACATATACCAACACCTAAATTTCCGATCCTTTTTGTTTAACCTATTTTTAAATACTTTTTTATATGTTTTTTACTCGATATAACTTTATTCAGAATTTGTATTAAACTAAACCAAACGAATACTTTTTTAAAATGCCATGATGAGAACTGAATGCGTTATAACGTGTTACTTGACTCCATCTAACATCGTGAGTTTTGTCGGAATTACCCATACCTTCATTTGGATTACGAGAAACGAAATGCTCACATCAGCAATTGAACATTCGTTACATAGGTCTAAAAGGTTGGCAAATGGGAATTTTTTTTGACAGTTCCATTGTTTTATTTGCTTGAATGTTTTAAAATTTATAATATGACAAGTATACATTTCTATATATAAAGTTTATTGCAATGAATCAGGTAACAGGTCAAAATCAAAGAATAATAGTCAATTATTCTTTCCCTTTTAATATAATAATAATAGTAATAACTAATAAGGGATAATAATAATAATAATATTAAAAGAAGCATGATTTAGTGGATGTGTCATGAGAGACAAATGACAGAGACTAAGTAGTTAATTTCCCTTTCCCTAATTTGGATAATGATGACAAATGGTGGCAGCTCGAATCTAAAAACCTTCTTAGGGATGTTTTGGTCTTTTACTATTCTAAAATTCTTATATAATATAGGAAAACGAAAAAAACTTATGTGATACATTTTTAAAGCTTTTAGCTTATGTGGAATTTTTATACATAATAATGATTTTTTTATTTAAAATATGTATATAAAATATATTATAATAAAACTAATTACGTTTTTGGTCCCCTAATATTTTAGAGAATTCTGAATAAATTTAAGAGTATTTATATTTTTAACTTTCTACTACAAGTGGTGTATATGAGTCGGTTTATATTTTATAGGGTTTAAAATGAAACTTATGGATAAAGTTAATAATAACATACAATTACAGACCTTAGTGTTTTATAAACATACATAACATTTTTATACGATTTCAAAAAACATAAACTACATCATAAAACTTAGCACTTTATGGTGTAGTAAATTTAGGTATAATATTGCTATACTAAAAGTCTAATTTTTAAAAATATATCATGTGTTTCGGTTTACCACAGTTTTATCTCAAAACTGATTGGAGCATTCATCAATATCCTTAAAAGCATCACTTGAATGGTGTGTTCTCGAGCGTAGCGCGGACACTAAACTAGTAAGTTTTATATAATAATAATTCGAAGCAATAAGCGTGATGTTATTGGTTCGAGATTTAGCGGTAAATCAGTATACATGTTTAGCTTTTTAACAAAAAGTTACATATATGATAAGCCGAATGATTATATAATTGAGGAAATGATGCAGCACATAGTTTACCTACATATAATTTAAAGTATAAAAATCCCTCTTTTATGAAAAGAGTGCACATCTTTACTGAGAGCTAGTCTCATGTTAACAAAAACCATTAGACTTACACTTAGGGCTGCTTTGCACATAAACACGCCTTTTAAAACCAAAATAAGAGCACCTCAGTTACCCTCATAATCTAAAAAGACACAAGAAAATAATTCATATATATATATATATATATATATATATATATATATATATTTTTTAATATGTACGTAACATTTCATTCATAATAATTAAGTAATCATATTAAACATCAAAGAATTTACAACAAAGTGGCAGGTAAACGGGCAACAAGTTGTGCCGCCACCCCCTTTTGAATAGCAAAACCTAGCCTACTAAAGACAAAACCTTGGCTCTTAGGTGTCGAAACATTGCTATGAATGACTCGCTGGACCCTGGTCAAGAAGTTCACTGCCTCAGTGGCTAGGAAGCCAAATGTGTCAAATGCTAATGGGATAAAAACATGTTGATTCTCCAGGCATGCTTTCTCGTGTTTGGCGATCTTGCATGATTCCGCCTTTGACGCTGCCTGTCGTGCAACAAATCCATTGTCCCTGAGCGCAACCAAGGGGGACACTCCCGTAAGGTCCACACAAGCGTGTTTCCCCCCCGCCCAACCAAACACTAGAATATCAGCCGGCCTTAAAGTAGATCTCCCCTCTAGCGGATCTGTCAGAAAGTTCACAAGAGCCTCTTTTTTAGCCGAAATTCCTGCTCGCTTAAGGATATCACATAGGACATCCCTAACCAAGTCATGTCTGTATTTAAAGCCAGGTAACTCCTTGCAATGGACTGCATGATCGCCAAAAGCATCTAAACACACTTTGCGGCAAACGGGACAAGGCTCATCAACTGGGAACAAAGGAATCATTAACCGGTACTTAAGGATAGCCCGGTATTCCAATGGTGACATATGCTGCCCTAGTCCTTCAATGGGGATGACAGTCAGAAAATCTTGAGCCCGAGGAGCCTGGAGACATGCAACCACTGCTTTCTGACGGGGTGAAAGATCAAACCTCACTTCCAAACTTTGACTGATCCTACTAAATAAAGCACTCGCCAAAACATGTTGGGCTTTAAGGGGGGCGGTGTCCTTTTTAGAGAACCCGCTGATATCAAAATCGGGAAGAGAAGTCTGTAAGCGTTCTAATGCACACCCATAATCAGAATCTAAGCCGTCCAAACCACAACTGCGAAGAATATGGTCTTGCAAAGCCCATGATTGAGCCCTAGAGGCCACAAAAGCATAAGTGGATACATCCTCAGCAGAACATAGACCAAGTCCCCCATACCGAGTCGGAAGCGAAGCCAGCCGCCACTGAAGATCCCCAAAAAATGGTCCCCCACAAACTACAATATCCTCAATCGCCTCTCGAAGCCCATTGTCAAACACAGATGTATTAAATATTAAATAACTTGCAGTTTAGTGATAGCAATGTGATAAAAAAAGGTATTTGTTAAGAGTTAGATATTGAGGATATAAATCAATGAGAAGTGATTTGGATCTACCGATTGAAGTATTTGATAATACATATTAAATGCTTAATTAGATTAGACTTTGAAAACGAATTTTATTTTTGTAAAGAAGAAAAACTATAACGAATTAACGACACCGATTAGAAAAAAATGACCGAACTTCCCCCACAAGACACAAGTCCTTCGGTTATGTTTCAATCTGGGTTTGGACTAAATTAAACACACATAAATGCGCCAAGGCCCAATACCCACATGTCTCAATCCGATGGTTAAATATATGTTAACTTAAAAAATACTATATTATATATACAGTATACTAAAGTTCAAAAAACTAATTAACAAACATTTAATATTTCTAAATCATTAGATGTTTAATCCCAATCTACGTTTCAACTGAGATAACAATGCGATATACATTGCTACCGGCCACATTTTTTTTATCTTAACAACAGTACCACCCAGCTCTTTATTATCTAAGGACTAAGGGTGCACACTGCACACAGGCTGGTTGATTGGTTTATGTTTGGTTTTGAGCCCCACTGAACCGAAACCAATATGAATGGTAACGTCAACCGGTTGGTTTATGTTCTATGTGGATGTTGTTCTATATTATTGTCATCATGTGGATTAATAATGCGCTTAATATCTTTTCCTTTATTACATCCACATGTTATCTTTATGGCATTATTGTAAGCCACATGATGTGTGTAACAAAGAAGTTGGTAGAAACACTTAAATAGTCCACAACTCGATCAACATTGTACCAACTCCAAGTATACTCAGATCGACCAGATCTATAATTCAGTTTTGATTACGAAAAATTCTTAAGAGTAGGGTTCAGTGCCAACATTTAAGACCAATGCTAATTACCTGCAACTTTGATTACACTCCATAAATAAGGTTTGTGTAAGGAACCAAATCACATGATCAACTAAGGTTAACCTGCAAGATACCAAACCACAAGAGGCTTACCTGCAATTTGTAACCACCTAAACTAACTCCAGCCAGGGGATAAAAACTAATCCACAACCTATATATATCTAATCTAACCAATTCAATTCCCTTGCATTGAATCACATATAAATAAACTTCTTTAATACAACAGTGATGGGTAAAGGAATATTCTTCACCTCTGCCACCATGGTTCTCGCCGTCATACTCACCGCCACCCTCCGCCACAACCATCACCGCCACCCAAATGGCGACTCGCCATCATCAACCACCACCATCTACACACCCAATGCCGCCTCAAAATTGCTCCGATCAAATGGGTTCAACTTCATAGCCAACTTCCTCCACATCTCACCACCACGATCAACAACACCACAAACCATCTTCGCCATCCCTGATTCGGCCATCTCCAACCTCTCCGTCCCACCTTACATGATCAAACACCTCCTCGCCTACCACATCTCACCCACAAAACTAACCATCCAAGATTTGTTCAACAAACCCTTGAAAACATGCTTACCTACTTTAATCCAACACCAAACAGTTTCAATCACCAAGAAAGATAACAAAAAACGTCTTCTTGAAATCAATAACGTCTTGATCACTCACCCAGATTTATTTCTTCATCAATCAGTTACAATTCATGGTGTAGCAGCTTCTTTTGCTTCATTTGATCCTCATCAACAAACTATCACCTTACCCATTTGTGAAAGTGAATCCATCAAAGATATTGAATGGGGGAGGATTGTAAAACTTTTGGGTTCATCAGGATTTACGGCGTTTGCAATCGGATTGAAGTCGATGAGCGAGGAGATTGTGAAAGATTTTCCGGATTTGAATTCGGTCACCATTTTTGCACCGCCAAATGTTGATGTTGTGTTGTCTTCTTCACCAAATGTGTTGGATCAGTTCATGAGGTTTCATATAGTTTCACACAGGCATTCTTTCAAACAGTTGGCGGGTTTGGCATCATTGTCAACGTTGGTTACCGGAAAACATGTGGACATCACTCGAAATGAAAACTCAAAGGTGTTGTCTATCAATGGAGTGCCGGTTACTGCACCCGATTTGTTCGTGTCCCCGAATTTCATTGTTCATGGAATTGCTCGGGCTTTGAATATGCACCAGCAACTATCAAGCATGTCCAGATAGACAGAAATGGAGTGTTTGTGTGTGTGTTGTAGATGCATGACGCATTTGTAAACAATTGAGGCTATGGTAATTTGAATTGTGGATATATGTTGTAACAAACTAACAATTAACAAATAGTTCAAGCAGTATAACTGTATGTTTCTTTGTAAAAGGCTACAAAGAAACAGTCAAAAACATTTCACCAACAAGTTAAAGGGTAAAAACATACTAACACTCTCCGGAGCTCGCTAAAAACACCCAAGTGAAGGCTTCAGTGGATCACTGCAACCATGAGCACACTCCGACATGGGGCACCAGGATTATAATTTAGTTACATTTCAACGAAAATTTCTAATTTAACAAACCACATGATCAACAAGGTTAGCCTGCAAGATATCAAACCATAAGACGGTTAGGTAATTACCCAAGATTTAACCTTTAAAGATCACGACGATCATTATTTCCAGGTTCTGTTTATGTACTTACATAGTTACATGTCACTATAGGATTAGTATCTACATACATCTGATCAGTCTACTTCCAAAACTTTTGGTGTTTGCATGCATTATTTTAGCATCCAACAACATACATATGCTAACAATTCTCGTGTAGTATATGTGAAACTTCTCCAAAAATCCTGGGATTGATATCCATTGTCATCTGAAAATCCAGCATGGATGTTGAAAACGCTGTACCTGGGCCTGACCTTTTTATTGATCTTGAGCGGGCTAACTCCAAACCCGGTTTTACAATACTTGTTAAAAAACAGTCCAACCCGTTATTCAATAAGTGAACACAATCCATGGAGATATCCAACCCTTCCATTTGCAAACTGCGGTTGAACCTCTTCTTTAAAGAATTTGTAGCAGGCAAATGGCCAATGTAATGGCAAGTCTCGGTATGGTATGCAGAATCCAAACTGTTAGTGTGTAGTTTTCGTTTTTCTATTGAGCGGATATTGATGCCAAGTGGTGCTTTAACCGGGCTTCTACTATAAACACCGGGACTTACTGCATCCTGCTCAACTTCTTCACCATCTTCAACAGAATTAACTTCAAGTGGTGGTTTGCTACCTAAAGAAAACAACTCAGTAGCACTTTCTTGTTGTTGAACTTTTGTTGGAACCAAATGTTGTGCAACACCAACTGTTCGATCCTTAAACTTTCTTTCACGAAGATTTGGCGTTCGGCCTTTTCTAGGGGACTGAGGAAATGCACATTGAGACTGAAGATCGGTTACCGGATGGGTCTCATTAGCAGGGACCTTTAAACTCGTAAGACCATCAGTTTTAACATGTTTTTGAGGAGAAACAGTAGCATTTTTCACAACAGCTATGATCAGTTCATTGTGAAGGCGAACATTTTCTCGACCTATTAAACCAACACAAAGCTTATCAAATTCTGTTTTTGTAAGCTTAAGGCTTAAAAACTTGGTGAGCAGATTGAAGTACTTCTCAGACTTTTGTGAACCGAGTCTCTTTTCGATATGCAATTTCAGCTCGAAGACGTCGGTTCTGGAAAACCGACGAATTGCCGGCATTATATCGTTAATTTCAATACCTTAGCATGATCAAAACATAGTAGTCAACTTTGGTGAGCTGACTTAACTACAATTTCTGCAAAAAAAAACAGAAATGAATGAGCAGAGCAGAGAAAACCAAACCCTAGCTAGGTAGAAGTTAGCTCATACTGAAGTTTCTAAGATCGATCGATCGATCGATCACTCCACAACATAACGAAGATCAAAAACAAGTCATTTACAGTAAAATGAATGAAGAAGAAAACGAGTGAGTGAGAGTGAAATTATATAAATAATCATTAGAGAAACGCGAATTGAATGTGAAATCGAAGATGAAAACAAGAATAAATGATAATGGAAGTAAGTAATGTTACCTGATTGATTGATAAATTCATCGGAAATTGATGGTTGGGATCGGAAGAAGGATACGGTGGAACCTGAAAGTTGGGTCAAAGTCACAAGTGAGGTCATGTTTGGCTGCGGTCAAACAAGTACCAACCATACTTGCTCAGCGGGTTGACTCTAATGTATGCATGCGCTCACTTCTTTCTTTCTACTCTAGGGTGGCCAGAGCATACCATCGGATCGCCATCGAGAACCAAATCATCATCAACAAGCCACGGAACTAACCGAGAACTTATATTTATTTTATTTGTTCGTTTAAAATACATCACAGACTAGGTTATGTTATGTGAAGACTTCAAATACCATTTAGTTATTGTTATTTATTAACTTGAAGCAATTCACAATTCATAATACAAACTGGAGTTATAACTTGCAACTCCCATTTATCATACCAGCATGTACCCAAGACAATGTAAACAAACTAAAGCGCTTGTGAGCTTATACATGCTCAAGCACGGCTTAAGACCAGTAACCACATTGTCTAGAACTGAACCACTCTTTGAGAATCGAGGATGGCGGTGTCTTTGTTATGGACATTTTGCAATGAACAAGTCATCATAATAGACTTTAATAATTTTGCCATCCTATTTAGAAAGAAAAAGCTTCCGGATCTTACAACGTTATGATAATTTCCCAGTTTATAATATCTCCCATATTTTTTTAAAAAACATAACTACTGAGACTATTAACTGTAGCAGTAGCATGAGACCTAACTTAGTAATAAATAGACAGAGTACGATGATGCTGAAGAGACGGGTTTGAAATGCCGTGTGCCCACAACCAAAGATCCAATTCCACACTCAACACCTGTAAAAAAACGTTAAGCATTGATCAAAACTTTCATAAACAAGTTGTCATACTTGTTTTATTAAAAAGATATACAGTCATAAATTAACAATACCAACCTGTTTCCCAGTTCTTTTCTGGATCAAATCCCTCATTTTCTCCACAGCGTATATGGAGCAAGCTCGTAACTCAACTTCCTCCTCAGTCCCTGAGCCGATTTCTTTATTACTCTTAATTGTGTTATCTAAACTTGAACTATATCTCAATACTCCAAGCTGCTCAAGCACTGCAGGGACGATATAGTCTGCAAATATGGTTATCGAGCCTACATCGCTAAATTCTCCATATCCTTTACCCTTAAACGCACCCCATACATCAGCAGCAAATATTTGAGCTCTTTTATACAAGAATACCTGGCGACCTTTGTACACTGTGTGATCACGGAAGCCTACAGCATATTCAATAATACATTTTTCAATGTCCATTTCATTGTTTGATTTTGTGCATCCAGTTGATTAAATAGTAGAAAAAGTTAGAAAAATAGGTACCAGGAAAATGACGTGCAATTGTAGAAACAAGCTTTGCAGCTGACTTTCCACAACACTCGACAATGTTTGATGCCTTTCCCCCAAAGCTTCTCTCCAGCTCAAACCCAACCTATAGCGATAAATTTGGGTATTAGTTACTTCAGTATACAACTCACATATACATGCATAACGTCCATTTCAGAACCAATAATATGTTGAGAACAACAAAAAACCGCTATATAAATTCACTAGAATGCATGTGGATTTCATGATTAAGAAATATGGTACTAATCATGCACATGCCCATATACTCTACAAGCACGTGTGCACATTCAGTTATATGTTTTCATAAGGAAATCTAGGAACGGATAAAATCAAAGAGTGGCGAAAAGTAAACAAACCATTTTTTTCCAATTTTATTGGCCCGCTACATACAGGTGTTTATGCAGTTCCCAATATAAAATTAGTTTTGAAATGAACAGACACCGATATGCATATTACACACACATATGTGCGTGTGCAGTATAGTTTTCAAAGAATCTGCAAATCACAATGAAACTGTATCCACATACCTCATGCAACAAGCGAACCCGTTCATCCTCTAAAGGGAGAGGTCTTGGCCATTTCAACATTTTACGCAGCTCAGGGCCTGTAACAACCACAAGGTTAACTAATCATTACTACCAACCATTCTTTGAAGCAATAACCACTTATTGCCAATTTTACCAACTTAGCTGGGCTAAGTTAGCCCAATCTGATACCCACCTCTTCTATGACAACTTATCTTTCTCATTTTTGGTTACATACAACAAAGTGGCCAAGTAAATAAGCAAACTTGATCAACATTCAAACTATATAAGCAACAGGTCAGGTATTATTACCAGTGTACTTCTGAAGTCGGTGAGCATCAAACACCGTTTGGTCATTCTCAAGTGCTTCTTTCAAACCCGAAGCCAAATCATCATAGTTTAATTCCTTGTCTGATATAACAACAAAAATCAATTCATTTAATGCTAATCATATCAGCAAATGTATTGAACAAACAAGTACAATAATAGCCATTTGATTTGAGATTTGATATGAAGCAATGGTTAGTACCTGGCCAAAAGCAGAAATTAAGAGCATCCAAAACAAACAAGTATTGAAGTGTTAAAGGACCATTATCAAAGTAATGAATCCCTTCATAGTTCCATTCAACTTTGGGAATTGAATTTTCAACACTTTCCACCACTTTCTCAATGCCTAAACGCACAAATTAAATCACGTAAATGCATCAAACAAAAGTTTGGTGGTGAAACGAAAACGTACCTTCGGTATCGACGGTGACGTGAGATGAATGAGTGGCGACCCAAGCGGAGGTAGCTCTAACGTCTTCCATGGCGGCGAAGGAAGAAGAAGATGAAAGCTGTGCACAGCCACCGGTTATTGATGATATATGAAGCGAATGAATGTGTGTGAGGGTACAGGGTAAGGGTGAAGTGTGTAGAAGCAGGTGATTATAACCCAACCCACTGGTTTCAAATTTCGTGCTTCATTTGTTTCTCACGTGTAAAGCCGGCCTGGGTTTGCGATGAAAAGTCACGTGGTTTTACTGCTTTTGGAGTTTTGGGCCCGCAATTCCGCAAATATTGGTTTAGTAAACTTGGACAAAGAGACGGCTTTGCCACTTGGGGCCGAACTTTTAATTTTGTTGCCACGTTGCAGGGTTTTTCTTTTTTTGAAGGTTTTAAACGTAAATTGTGTTTTATCGTGTTTAACATGTTAAAGCTGATCTCTCTTATAATAAATTGCTAACTTATATTCTCACATTAAGCCACTTGTCACCACTACATACATCCTCACATTAAAAAAATAATTTATCACTCATTTCAATATAAAAGTATATTTTACAGTTAAACCTCATTTCTCACATTAAAAAATAATTTATTACTTATTTCAATATAAAAGTATATTTTATAGTTAAATCCCGTGAGTACCCACGGGTGCTAACCTAGTGTTCTTTATACAAGTATCAAATATGAAAATGACTTATTTAACATATGTCTTTGATGGTTTAAACGTGACTGTTATATGTTTTATCACTTTATGTATCAATTGGGATAAATGATAAACCATAAGCTTTTAATTTTTATTTTTTTTAAATTCAAAAATTACATAGTGTAATTTTTTGCCAGTAGGGCTGGTATATCGTGTCAGACACGAACACGATAAGGCTAAACACGAACACGACACGATAATTTATCGTGTCGTTTTTTCCAAACACGAACACGATAAAAAGCATGTTACACGATATGACACGATAAAAACCTTTTTTTTTAAATTAAAATTTTCAAAAAAAATTCATAAGTCTTAAATACTAAATATGACTTAACATGATAATTCTTAAACCACAAAACAACAAAAGTCCATAAAAATAGTATTTAACCACAATAATACTAAATAAACGAATATGAAAAAAGATTAAAAGTTTATCAAAGTCCATATGAGTCATTGATCTTTCTACTCATCTCAATCAAAGTTTATCTTCACCTTCATTATCCACTAACTTTTTCTATATATAAATATTAACAGGTGATATATCGTGTTAATAGATCTTTAACTTGTTAAGACACGATAATTAATGTGTCTTTATCGTGTTAACCTGTTAATGACACGACATCTGTTAAGATCAAACACGAAACCTGTTAATTACGTGTCGTGTCGTGTTATCGTGTCCGTGTCAGAAATTGTCAACCCTAATTGCCAGCTTTAAGTTGATTCTTATTAGTGATATTAGTGATTGGAGGGTTTGTTTAACCTTGCATCCAAAATGCTTTTAAAAATTTTGTGATTTTGTTTTATTATCATCTATAACTTTGTACCTTAGGGGGAGGAGTGGTGGAACGAGGTTCACACAAGACATCACCTCGCCATCACCTCGTTCCACCCGGTGTCCACCTCGCCGAGTACCGGAGCTCGTTACTCACATCCACAGCTCGTTTTTTCTCCAACCCGAGGACCGGAGCTCGTCCACGAGCAACACTCGTCCCTCCTCGTCTTTTCCTTCCTCGCGTTCACACCCTTCTCCCTTAAAACTGGAAAAAAAAACTTTTTAACTATCTTGTTTTCAATACGGAGACAAACCATGAGTTCTTCGATAATCATCTTCTATCGCTTATGCTTGAGGTAGCTCTTGAACTACACTCAACTATGAAGCAAATTTTTATATTTTAATAGTTATCACAACTCTTATTCTTAATTATGTATTATTCTCAAAAGGTGATCGTTTGAGAATGGATTAGGAACAAAACTTGATAGAATGAAGGAAAATTTGTTAGAAACAAAGCACTTGTTAACTGGTACATCAAATTTCTCCAAACATACTACAATTCGAACCTTACACAAACATCCTAAAACAACACACAACCAATTTACACAAAACATAACCTACGACAAAGAATGCCTCCTGCTCCTAGATGTTGGTGTACACGACTTCGTTTCCTCAGCATTCGTCGACTGACTCTCTGATGTATCCGAACTCTCGTTGTCACTGTCTCTATCCTTGCCAGAAAACACCTTCATAAATATCCTCTTTGACATAACCGACCCCTTCGATTTATTCATCCGCCCACCATCTTTCTCCCCCTCGCCTTTCAGTGCCTTGAGCTCCTCACTTGTTGGAACCGACCCCCATTCTTCTTCTGTATTAGTTCTAGAGCTCCCACCCGGCAGGATGTTGGATTCAGGTGGCATCCCGTCCGTTGCGGTGGTTCGTAGTTGCTCAAAAAAGAGAACTTGCACCACCACCCGTAAAGGGAGCCGCTCGTTTTGAACCGCATGCCTGCAAGCATCCGGTGACAGTTTTCGACAATCCATTAGCCTGCAAATTCGTTTCTTTTCGCTCTTTCCTATCCCGGGGTGTTCCTGCAAATTTTGCAAAAAGAAAAAAAAATCAGTTATTTGATTAGCCTAACAGGACTGGGAGAAACAAAAATCTAATAACTGAATTGACCTTAAGATACATGTCGATTGCACGATATATCCCATCATGTGTAGATCTTGGTAATGTTGACACCATATCTGCAAGATCAGCAAACTTTAACAATGAAGTATTCGGTTCCTTTGCAATTTCAGCAAGGTAACCATCGATAATCTTTGCCACGTTGACTTTCACATCTGGGACAACATGTTTGACTTCCGAGAACTCATTTTCACCGGTTTGAACCCGCATCATAAAAATAGCAACCAGTTCTTGAACCAAATCAACATCAAGAACCACAATATCAGAAACTGCTGCATTCTGCAGCTGATTCCCAATTCTTCTCATCAATTCCTTTTTTCGTGTTCCCGCACAGTCTAAAAGCACACACGCGTGCAATAAATGAATCAGAAACCCGCAAGATACACTTTCTTTTTCATCCGGTAAAAGATCAATTATCATTTCAAACAACGAACGGATTTTTACATCATCACCGCCTATCTTACCGCTTCTTTTCCCAAACCATGGTAATCTTTTTTGCACATACAATCTTAAAGATTCACCAACAACATCTGAACTTGTTTTCCCTTTTGCCTTGATTGTGATCATAACTCGTTTATACAAATCACTTGAAAGATCACATAAATCTTCAGCCCACCAATCTTTTGGAACCGTAACTTGTTTCCTCACACCATCACAATTTAATGACTCGTTCACAGGATTTTTTCTATTATAAGTATAAGACCATTCGACTTTAGATGTATCAGCCGAAACTTTTGATGTTATTGAGTCTAAACAACGGCTGACCACTTTTAGTTCTTCAGACCATGGAACAAGACACTTTGTTGATTGGAAAACAATAATTGCATCTTTCCATGTTCTGAAAATGCTTGAGTTCAAAAACACTTCGATTTTGTAAACAAGATTTCCTTTATCGACAGTTTCATACATTTCTAAATACTCTGCTGCACATCGTGCCAAGACCACGTTGTATGCATTGAGTGTGATAGTCATCCCGTAACAAAACTTAGCACAAATTTCAAATGCAGCGGCCCCACCTGGGATATTGTTAAGTTCAATTTCTTCATTGTTTTCATTATCTGAAACCGCAACCAGTTTCTGCAAACGTGCGCTCTTGGACAGCAACGGAAACTAGAAACAACAGAAACCAATACTTCATTTGACTGTTTAAAAAAGTAGTATAATTTGTTAACATGATATAAAATATCAAACCTTGTGGAGATAAAATTTCACGTCTCCGACGCTTACAATCATATCAGAAGCCAGATCAGTTGCAACATATCTGAACATATATAAAACCATTGAATCATTCAGTTCATAACACACTTAACACAGTGCTGATATATTTGAAAAGTGATTAGAACCAGATGTGTTTTTCTCATAATCTTCTACAGAACATAAGTTGAAAGCATGCATATAAACAAAAAGACTACATTTTTTTTTTACTTTTGAGCCGGTAAAAGGGCCCTCAAGTTAGCATTTGAATGTAACAGAAACAACACATGCTTAAAAGTCCATACAAAAACAGCAAATTTGCATAAGTTCACTGGAGGATAATGACATACTGACCGAATATTTTCGCCATTAGACTGAAACACATCAGGTTTTGATCCAAGTTTCATGAACTTCATCTTGAACAGCTAGAACTTAGTTAACCTTCAAGATACAATCAAATGTAAGCTACTTAAGTTTTGCACAGAACAATGAGAATGATTATATTCTACCTTGGATGCTATCATAAGCCCAAAAATGGTGGGGGGATGGGGGTAAACAAGGAGACACTGCTACAAATGAAACACAGTTTCAGAGACTTTTTAAGTAGAAAATTTCAATTTCTACACCGCCACTTGCCACCACTGACATCCACCACTCTCTGCCTTATTTCTTTATCTCTTTCTCTCTCCTCCAAATTTCAATAATCAAACACTAAAAAATCCACATTCCTCCATAAAATCCCTCTCTTACCAATGAAGCACCTGCCACACACCCAACATAATCTTGGTATCAGTTAAAATACACCACCAATTTAGTAGACAACAAACAAACATCAACTTGCTTTGCCACTTTAACCAAAAATACAAACTTTACACTAAAAAACAACAAACTCTACTTCACGAGTTGATTCATGAATGACTAAACCTCATTTTTATATTTGACCGAATAATGCAGCAAATAGCGAATAATTAATATACTGATTGGTCAAATCCAATACAACTACTTTAAACCACAAAACACATAAATAACACAAACCTCACTTATCATCAAATCCCAGTTGAGAATAAACAGCACCAATCTCAAGATTTAACAATGGTATGAAGAATCAATGAGCAAAGATCGAATCAAACAGTTGAAGGGTCTCAGAGGCATATAAACAAACAGTTGGGGTGCAATCTTTTTAGGACCAAACCAAAACCAAAACAAACCCCACACTCCACTTACTTACTTACTTACTTGTCTTGTTATATTATTTTTAGATGTGAAGGCGAGATGAATATAAAAAGAAAAAGGGGGGATCGCACAAAATAGGGGAAAAACAAAGAACAGAATAGAGACAAGGAAGAAAAAGATGAGTGGTCGTTAATCTTTGCCAGCCATTAAAGCAACAGTGTGTTATCGCAAAAGGCCAATGTTTTAGATCAGAATGTTTGCACTTCCCACGGTGAAATTGCTTAGCTGTGAGAGATTCATACCTTTAGAATCAGCACCACAACTCATCTTTTTCGTCTTTTGATTGACCCGTTTCAGCTTTTATGGTACTTGGTTCCAAATTATGGAACTTTATCTTGGGCAACTTATATTGTGACCTTTTTTGGACATTGCAGATTCACCACCGCCTGTGTGTCATGTGTGTTTTCAATCAAAAAGATTAAATCTTGAAGCTAACTGTTTTATCAATCGCTAATTACACGGTTTGTCGAGTCAAAACCTTAGGGTGTTAAGCTATGAGTTCAAATATATTTTTATGGCCCGTTAGAAACAAGTTTTTTTCAATTTTATGTCGCTCTCATCCCTTGAGGTTTTGGAGTAGATCAAAACGCTCATTTTTTTATGGATAAAGTATCGATCAAACTACATAGACATAGTTTCATAACATTGGTGTAATAGATGTCGGTGTAATTTTTTTTTGTTCTTGGTTGGTTCGTCCTAACGTCTTGTTAGTGGTTGGTTTGTTTATTTTAAATAAAATTATCTTTAAAAAAATAAATCTTTCCAAAGAGTTTATTGACATAGGATTGTTTTTGCTTAAATACGCTTAATTGTGAAGTTCTTTTATTAATTTATAGTCAATGCGTTCAAAACGTATTAGTGATTTTAGAGATAATGACATCTTATGGCCCGATATCTTTCTCGTGACTTGTAGTTTGCTCCAAAATCTTTATATAATATAGCAAAACGTAAAAAGCTTATGTGGCATATTTTTAAAGCTTCTGGCTTATGTGGCATCATATGAGAGTTTATCTCACAATAATGATTTTTTATTTAAAATATGTCTATAAAATATATTATAATAAAACTAATTACATTTTTGGTCCCCTAATATTTTGGAGAATTCTGAAAAATTTAAGAGTTTTTTATTATTAACCCTCTACTACAAGGGGTGTACATAAGTCGATTTATATTTGATAGGGTTTAAAATGAAACTTTTGAATAAAGTTAATAATATGCAATTAAAGACCTCGGTGTATTATAAATATACATAACATTTTTATACGATTTTTTTAAAAAAATAAACTACACCATAAAACTAAGCACTTTATGGTGTTGTAAATTTGAGTATAATATTACTATACTAAAAGTCTAATTTTAAAAGTATATCCTGTGTTCCGGTTTACCACGGTTTTGTCTCAAAACTGATTGGAACATTTATGAATATCCTTAAAAGCATCACTTGAATGTTTTATTCCCGAGCGTAGCGCGGGCACTAAACTAGTAATAAATAAAACAGAATGAGGGTGGCTATGATAACTAATATTGTATGTTTTAGCCCATTATGAGCTCATAAATTTATTTCAATCACTCGGTGATATTTTTCAAGACGCAATTATCATTGGATAATCCATTCAAATACGTTTAATTATATATTATTATTTCTTAAACAAGGAAATATAATAGGGTTGAATAGCAGCAAAGTTAACTAAAATATGATTGATCGTTCACATCCTTTTTAACTTTTTTGTAGTTTTGAAATATCTAAACATTTCTTTTCACCACAATATATATCTATAATTTCTTTTTGAGTTTTATTTATTGAAACCAGTCAAAGTAGTCGCTTTTTACTAACATGGCATCCAATGTGTAGAAATTGGATAATTGACGTGGATTTTTCTTCTTTATGTTCCTTTATCAGATTTATATGTGCACTATATGTATTACTATAAATTTATAGTATATTAGTATGTAACATATCAAATATTATTCAAAAGCAGTAGGTAATTAATAGTTCAAACTATATAATCATATTTACAATAGGTTGCAAATCACCTAATCACGGTAGATTATTGATAAAACAGTTAAAGAATCAGATTTTGTTTGATTATGATTATTTTAGTTATTTAAAGTTAAAATAAGTAAGTTACATATACTATAGTCGAGTTCTCGCAGCACGACACCCCCTCTCCCCGCGAAAATTAAAAAAATAAAATAAAATTTTGCATATTTTTTTACTTTCTTCTTTTGTTTTGATTTTTTCCTTTTGCCTTTTTCTCGTAACTTTTCTTTGTTTCAAAAGTTTTAAATAAATCACTTTTAAAAGTGTATCGTTTCAATATTAGATTGTGTTTACACCACACCGTGCAGGATACACACTACTATTTGTTATCTGTGTTTAACTATGTTAGCATCACGTACATAACATAACACACCCCATCACAAAAGCAAATCTAATAACAAGCTTATATATATAACAATTACATGTTTTTTTATTAGGAGTTAGTTAGCAACTTTATAGAATGTATTTTAGCCACATAAATAGGCACCTCTTCTTGTGTGGGGTCACATGGTCCACCCTTGGATTCTCCCTTTCGAAATTAGGGCTAAAAGCATTCACGTGGTTTTGAGTTTCAAAGGTGTCCACCATTTGGTAAAAAGTTTCACGCTAGGTTTGATTTTTAACTTTTTTATCTTTAATTAGAGGGTTATTGGATTTTAATAATACAAACTTTAATTAATTGGTCGATATTAATCTCAACTTTAAAAATTCCCTCTGACAGTCTCAACTCGTAATTTATTTTCCTCCATCGAGCCTTTTATAACGAATACTCAAAAAACCTACCAGACCATTTTTGTGTCTCATTAAAACTATACCCGATCATTTTTGTGTCACACTTATAAAAGGTTCGATGGAGGAAAATAATTTACAAGTTGGGACTGCCACAAGGAATTTCTAAAGTTGGGATTAATATCGGCCAATTTATTAAAGTTCAGATTATTAAAATCCAATAACCCTTAATTAGAAAATACTCCATACCCTTCTACAATGGATTATAACATCCATTTTGCCACAAAACATCTTTACATTTTGCCCAATATTTTAGCCATAAAAATGAATTCAACTTAACATTTTTAACAACCCCATCAACCGAAAGAGGCGATGAGTTGAATATAAGGTCGTTTTTTGTCATTCAAATGTACCAAACGGTTGGCATCAAGAATCAAGATAAGTGAAGCCGACCCCTGACTTTTTTCTAACCCATTAACATTTAACTGCCAATCCAAACAGTCCCTTATCGAGCCTTTCACGTGATCCAGCCAACCACACCATTTAAAAATACATCTCCAAACTTTCGCTGCAAAGTAACACTTCAAGAGAGCATGGTCCGCAAATTCTAACTCACCTAAGCACATCGAGAATTCCTTCTCACATCTACCTCATGAGTCGTCGACACTTTTTTACATATTTCAGACTTTGACTTATCATTTTTACATTTAAATTTGAATACGTCTTCGTCTTTTTTAATATATGATGCAATAAGTATTTATATCGTAACATGCAGGACATGAAAGTTATGTATCAGCGTGTGTATCGTATGTGACAGTGTGTTTCAGCTAAATTAGGTAATGTCTTAATAACAATAACTATAATAACATGTTATATAATTTTGGATGCATGCCATATCTGACCAAGATACTATTGATTCAAGAAACATGCCAGTCAATATCACATATATCTTTTTTTACAATCATATAACCCAAGGGAATATACCATGTGCGCTCAATTCAAACATAATATAAAGTTTTTTTATGCATTTTGAATAAATCATCTATGACAAGGAATTTAAAAGTGATTAATAGAAGAAACGACAATTTACAATATATGGCTGGTAAACGGGCAACAAGTTGCGCCGCAACCCCCTTTTGAATAGCAAAGTCAATCCTACTAAAAATAAAGTTTTGGGTCTTAGCCGACGAGGAACTGCTATGCACGACCCGTTTGACCCTGTTCAGAAGTTCCACGGCCTCCGGGGCTAGAAAACCAAAAGTATCGAAAGCGAAAGGGATAAACACGTGTTGATTCTCTAGGCAGGCTTTCTCGTGTTTACCCACTTTGGCTGATTCCGCCTTCAACGCTGCTTGACCCGCAACAAACTCATTCTCTCTAAGCCCAACAAGAGGGGACACTCCTGTAAGGTCCAAACACATATGTTTCCCCTCAAGAAATTTTAAAACTGTATAAAACTGAATTTCTTCCACTATTCTTACAGTTTCTTTTACGAAAATCTATATATATCTCTTTAAAAAAATAACAAATAACAGTATAACACCTTTAGTCTTTAGAGCCTTGAGGCCCAGATGCTCAATACGGGCTTCAGACCCAACAGGTAAACGATAACTGAAAAAAAAGCCTGAAACTATGCACAACTGCACAAGGTCACAAACCATACTAACTAAAGTACTAAACTAAGTATCTCAACTCTCGCCTCGAGTCCTCTCGAGCATTTTATTTTGTAGTATGCCTTCTGTCGGGTTGTTGCACCCGACTGAAGTTCAAAACAAATTCTAAAAATTATGGTTTTAACTTTAAGGTAAAATATTATTTTGGTTATGATTGTGATAATAACTTACCAATATTACTAGATTGAGTGATTGATTGATTAATGAGTCGATAATATGGGAAAGAAATACCCATGTTCCCCTACATGTTGGAAAAGTTATATCATTTTCAACATCACATAATCATTTATTGATCTACTAGGTTAATAATCCGTGTATTACACGGATTAAAAAATGTTAACGATATGTAATAAAAAAGTTATATAAGAAAAAAAAAAACAAACTTAACAAAAAGGAAAATAAATAAAAAACAAATGTGTACATACATATTTTTTGCTTCACAAAATCTTATATATTGACCACACCACGCCGCTAGGTAATTCCTCAAAATCTAGTGCGTACACTCAAGTCTCAACAGTCTCTAACATACCGAGGAAACTATGTCAAGTTTTATGATGCCAGTAGAGAACTTGTATATGAGTTACGGACTTACGGTTGGTCTATGTAAATATATTTTTTCATATAATCTAACAATGACCCCAAATTATTGTGGGTTACCATCCATTGAATCGGGACCATTTTCATATCCTAGTTGATGTATTGTGAATTTGTGATGTACATTTTTTGTCATGTTGAGAAACTCATCTTCGATCTTACATCATACCAAGTTAAAAATTTTCAAAGCTTTTCTTCGTATCTCCAACGATTGACAACATAGTTGTTTTTGCATTTGAAACCTCTCTCAAAATATATCATCATTAAACTTTGGATTGTTGAAAATTATTTTTTACAAGACATTTATGTGACTACCCACGATCGTTTCTTATAACGTAGGTTCATGAGATTACAGCATATTCAACTATAGAACCTAGCATAGAGTTGGCGAGTGAAATTAACGACAAACTTGTGTTCATTCGTTTGAGATGAATTTAATAACGGTGAACTCGCGTTTGAATCTTTCGATTAGAAAAGTTGGATATAAATCTTTTAAAGTAAATGTAGTTTAGAAATGTTTAGCCCAATTCTTTGTTTACTTTTTGTACTTCTATCACTATTATTACTATTATGATATTATCGTTTGAATTTTAATAGTTCTTTTACATCTACTTTAATATGTCTTAAACTTTTGTACCAAGTGTGCTTCTCTTATTTCCTAGTTCATCAATAATTTTGATTCTTTGTTTTGCATAACCTTTTTTATAATAAAAAACATTTGAATTCTAAAATAATTGTGCAAGTTGAGGATAGTGATAGGTGACGTAGTGTAACCAATATAAAAGTCCTAGAATAAATAATTAGGCATCGATTGGTATGTTTTGACCACAAATTAGCAATTAATAACATTGTTCTAGCTATGATTGTAATTACATTAATTAATACAATGAGATCGATCCCGTTATCAAGTGATTAAATTAGGTTCGTTTATGACTACACTCATGTACATACGAATGATATACATACGTACTCACTAATGACAGTGTTGGCATTTATGACGACGCTGTCAATGAAAAATACGGACCACCCGTTATACTCTTACTCCTCAAGATCTTTCTCACCAATATTCTCCACTTTATATCATCCTTCTTTTTCTGTTTCATGTTCCTCTCCCTAAAGTTCCTGTAAAACCAAAACCACCTTATATATCAGTTCACATGTCATGAAAGTCACCGTTCAAAAAAATATCAGTTCACATATGAAATATAAATTATAATGGTTAAAAGATGTTTTAATGTTATATCACATGTTAACATGTCACATGGGCTAATAGTAAGAGACAAGCTAAGGGTCATACTTGCATAAAGGAACCCTGCAAACATTTGGATCTATGCAGATGCGAGAGTGCAACTCCAAAAGTTGCCACATTCTTTTGCATTGAACACACCCACCGGGGACGCGTAATTTGCAACCAGCAAAGTGGCGAACGAGTGATTCTAACCCTTTGCAAGCCGCGTAGCTGCAGGGCTCTTGATGTTTATTGAATGCTTTGTCGTGTGGGCCGATTGTCCTACAACCGTCTCTACATATATGAACGAGGGCTTCCATTGCCTCGTATAGTTGTAGATAATTTCTCCGTTCGTTCGCCTTTTTCACCTTCTCCTTTTGCCTCTACAAAATACATAACATGTCAAATTGGCTTATTATGTCATTAGACCAGACCTTACTTTATGAGTGAGATTTTTGCTTACATTGGCTTCGTCTGCAACAGTTTCAACAAGTTCCCTTTCAAGAACCGGGTGACTCTCTTTCATGACCTTCCATCCGTCGGACAAAGATGCTGCTTTGAAGTTGTTTAGGATTAACCGATGACAGATTATACCAAGTCGTGGGGCGTCACATAGCAGTGCCAGCTGAAACACATCTATAGCATTGTCGACGTTCAAATATTTACGCTCGAGCTCAACTTCACACTCGCGTTTCAAACGAGGTACCACGTACGAATGCGAAAGTACCAACAAAGACAAAATATGTTCCTCCATTTGATTCTCTTCATAACTACATTAAAACAAACTAAACTTCAAGATTCCAATAAAACAAATTAAGATCAAATATAAGTCATTTTCTAGTTCTTACCAAGAAGAGTACAAGAATCTGATGAAAACACGAACAGCCTCCGTTGGAACCCCGCGAATCGGAACAACAAATAACCGCCTGCTGCGACTCTGTCGCTTAAACATGGCTCGAAAAACAGGAGAAGCTAACCCCTATTGGAGAAAACAAAACTTATATATGTTATGATTTATGAAATAAAGTGACAGGTAAACGGACGCAAAACATTTCCTGAACTTACGAGAATGCTAGAATGTGCATAAATGATATCACCACTCGTGGTTTTAACCGAAACATCTGCTCTGTAACCATCATCAAACAACCTATCCCATAATTCTGTAGTGGATGCAGAAACACAACATCTTCTTCCCCTCATCACCACCTTGTTCGTGGCGGTTTTCGTCGGTAACGGCGGAGGTATTGGTATCGATATTCGACTAGTTTCGTCGTGGCTATTATCCATCATGATCATTGTTTAGTTGTAAGATCCAAGCTTTTAATACCTCTGCTGCCAGATCAACAATGTCATAGTTTAATGATTGATCTAAATTAATTATTAGCTAATTAACTACAGATGGATGCACGTTCTCATCATCCTAACATGAAATTAATTACCTTAAATGAACAGATTGTTGGAGAACAATGGCGAAAATGACCTTGAGAATTAAAAAAAATCACTTTCTAATCATGAATTTGGTTCTTAAATCTCGTTGTATGTATGTGTAGCTAAAAATGGCCGATTGTTACAAGTTGGGTTGATAGATCAGGATGAACAGACCACCACCGTCGTCCGTCGTGGTCCGTCACCGTCTGACTTGTAACAATCGTCGGAGTTATGATCAATGAAGGAGAGAGAAATGAGAGATATGGGGGATGATTTATAGAACAAAAAAATAGAGTTGAAAAATGAAAAAATATCTGGAAATTTGGTTGGTGAAAGTGATGGGATAATTTCATTGTCAGCTCCGACGCATAGGCTAAAACGTGCGGTTTGTGAAACTAATAAAACAATTAAGGATCTGACGTGGATACATCGGTTCACGCGCTTATTTGCGGTAAGGTTTCCCACGTGTGTTATTTCCACCGTTGGTGACTTTCACTTTGTCGTTTTAACTTTTTTAATTTAGCTTTACAATTAGTCAAAAATTTGAAGCTGCTTTTTGTTAGGAAACTAATATGTCATTAGTCGTTAACAGTTGTATCACTGTATGTTACACTTATTTGATTAAGACATTAATAATTATTAACGTTTTATCGTTACATCTTGGGGTTTAAAGGTGATTCAAGCAAGCAAAATCTGTTTAACAAAACACAACATAGACCGAAAATTATATCAAATTTACAAAACCAAACACAACTTAACTCTTGTATTAACTAACAGGTGATACAAGCAAGACGTTTAACAAAACAAAAAAAAAACTATTTGTGAAATCATGATTTTATATTGATATATAATTCTTTAACCAACTTTATATTTGTCGGAAAAAAAAATACTTATAACCCTTAAGCTAACCAGAAATCGACTAGTCAACAGTTTAACTGTTTGAAGTAGATGGTTCAATTGGTTGACTAGTTGACCTTATAATTCTATAAAGATACAACTAGGATTTTCACTCGCCGCGCGTTGCGGCGGCGTTCTTGTGTCTTTGATACATGGTGTGTATAGACGTCCTAGGGGCTTGGTACATGGTGTGCATAAACTTCCTTGGTCGATATAATGTGAACATAAACTTTCTAGACGCTTTGGTATACGGTAAGCATAATGTAGTTTTTTTTACTTATTTAAATAATCAGTCGACCCATGCGTTGATCAAGCCCTTTTTCTTTTTTTTTATGTCCGGTTTGTGTTTGTGACGGTAATTCTTCATGCTCACGGATCGGGTTACAAAAAAGAATCATCACAACGTTGTAACACAAAATGCAAGTGGAGGAAACACTACATATCATCCTCATTCACACAACTTAAAAACCAGTTCTTCAAAAAATCAACATAATCGTATCCACATTTAATTTTGGGTCCTACCCATGTTATTATGTAGCATACGAAAACCAAGGACCCTGAAACAAAAATCCAAAACCAATTGAGCATTACAATCTCCACTGCAACAATTTTCATATTTCAACCAAACAGTTACACAAATACAAAGAATTAATTAACCACCAATGCAACATATGATCAATTACAAACTTAAATTAACAACTAAATCCAATCATCATGGATAACACTGAGAACATACAATTTGCAGCACCCAAAAAATAAACTAAAAAAATAACACCACAAATATTGACTCGAGTGATCGGTGACAGATTTTTAAACAAAAATGAGCTAATTAGGGAGTGAAAATAACCTAAACCAAATACAACTCAGACAAATAAACACATACGTAAAGAGCCAACGTGTCACAACCCTAAAAAACCCATAAAAACAGTGAATCGAACTCATGCACACCCATCCATAACAACAAACCCCACCATACAACACAACAAAGGCTTCGAAAATCATAAATCCAAGACCATCAGTAGTAAAAAAACATATTTTGCAACAAATGAAAAACGTTCAAGCTCAGGGGGTGTCAAAGAATAGACGCTGCAACGAATGTCACGCCATAGAGACATTCACACCCATCATCATAGCCTCTAACAAACAAAACCAAGACTGAAAACTGTCCAAAATCGTTGATCTATAACTATGAAGTCAAAACCATGACTGTGCAAATCTAGTTGATCCATCGCCACCTAAGACCATAAGTCAAAACCATGACTGTAAATAATCATCGACTGTAACGATGTGAGTTTCCTTGTCACCGATCTTTATAGATCTACGACCGTCAAAGAGAAACCGTAACAATGGGCATGATTTTATTGTAAATAATCAGATCTCACATCTACTACCCAAGCATCATCTCGATTCTCGTCTCTAAACAACCCGCTGAGACCCCAACCAAGATCGTTAAAATCAACAGAAACCAACAAAAGCAACCTTTGATCATCGGCCTACAAAGTCCCATATGAGTTGTAGGAGAGGCGAGATTTGTCGGAATTAACATAGAGAAACAATTGGTTGGGAGAAGAGAGAAACAATAAGGTGAAAATGTGAGAACTCGGTGGAATTAATGGAAACAAATATATCAAACCAAATAAACAAAACCAAATCACACGTGCAAACTTTACATTTAACCACGCCAACCCTAAAAAAACTCACTAATCACCATGAAACACGTAAACAAACAACTAATAAAAACATCACACCTAACCTTTTCTACTATTCATAACATTGCCTTATTAATATTATATAATTATAACTCGATAAATAATCAAAAACTACATAATTCTACAATAAAAAATCAATTTTTAAACAAAGTTTTTTAAATAAAAGTCTATAATAGGCTTATGGCATTGAAGTGCTAGCTAAATGCATAAAGCCCATGATCATTTAATAGAAAAA
Organism: Tagetes erecta; assembly: GCA_030867185.1. Lineage (NCBI taxonomy): Eukaryota > Viridiplantae > Streptophyta > Magnoliopsida > Asterales > Asteraceae > Tagetes > Tagetes erecta. Next base: position 97,137,681 of record CM061487.1, read on the forward strand.
CATAGGTTAGCCTGTTAAATACACCTTAAGCTATTTATGTTTAGACCGGTAAACCACAAACCATTTTTATCGGATTTATCAGTGGTCAATATGTAAACACTAAAACTAAAACAATGCACTAATTAAACCAGATTATATCCGGCAGACGGTTCAACCGGTAATAGCTGAGTGTTTGAACCCATTTAAAAATTTTAACCGCACCATTTTTGAATTTTTTTTACCTTAACCGTTTCATTTGTTTTATATATAAAATTTAAAACATATGTACCACTTGGATTTCAAATAACTTAAAAGGGAGATTTAAGATGATCAAGAGGATTATAGAGAGAAATCAGAATCAATTTTTATATTTTTCATTCATCTATTTAACACCTAACATACTTGAATATTTATAGCCTTACAAGAAAAACAAATAATTATCAACTAATCTAACCATTACTCACTAATACTGAGTTCAAAAAAAATAAATAATACATAAAAATAAACATGCATGACATATGCACTAATCAAAATGACCAATTTTTTTAGTAAAAAAGACTAACTAATTTCTTGATATTCGTATCGTATAATGTGAATTTATTACAAATGTACAATGGTCGCGTGGCTATTTGTGGTCCATTAAGTTCTAACTCCCTGCCAAAACTCATGTTATAATATGCTCGCATGTCAACCGTTGTTTATGCGGTTTGGTGATTTGTATTACATGTGAAAAGCTCATGGATGTGATGTGTGATAAATTGATAATGTCTTCAATTATATATGTTGATAAGTAATAAAGGTGAACCAAAAGCTTCTAGAGCTAGTTGGTAGAAGATATGAAATGTTATTATGAAAAGCCATAAACCTAAATATTGTTTACAACGTCATTTTTTTATCGGCTAACACACACACACTCTCTCCTTTACATACATATACTTAAACTTCTGATATCATCACACTTATTTTACTACTATGAGGATGTGTCCTTAGCAAAAAATAAAATTAAAAGAAAACACATATTTTGGTAATGAAATAAGTTTTCAACTACATAAATATCTAACTCATCAATAAACTTTATAATTTAGCCTATCTAAACTTAGCACATCTTTACTACCCGCACAAGACACGAATCTCATAAACACTCATGCTTTAGTAGTTGTGACAAATTAATTTCCTTCTAGCAAAATAAAAATGAAGTATATGCAAGAAAAACAAAAGTTATTACACTTACACAATTCTTTTCTTAAACGATGGATGTTTGATATGCTCATACCTAAATAAAAAAAACGATGCACGAATTTAAGTAACATAAGTCCAAGTTTTCATTAACGAAAAGTAATTTGATTAGCTAAAGAAAAGTGAATACATGTAAATACGTATATTATGTATAGCTTCAACATTTTCACTAACAATGAATTAATATATTGAACGCATTTAGTCATTATATTGATGTATATATTCATTGAACAGATACAAATACAGTGGAAAAATCAACGGATCGGAGGATGAATTGAGTTTGATTTGATGATTGATTTTGAATTTAATAATTGTTAGACATTGACAATGACAATGATACATTGTTGTTGCGTACATCCACTTGCATGCTACTTTTAGATGTTATTGGTTTACAATTTAAAAAGATTTTGAGAAGCTAGTTTTTTTTGTAAGGGACGTGTTGATTAAAGATGGAATTGAGTGTTTATGGGACATATTTGTTGTATTGTATTCATAACCTTATTTGTCTCATTTGTTGTCTTTATGTGGAGAGTAAATTGTTCCGTGTAATAATGCATATTTTCGAAAAATAATAATTTGATTGTCTATTTAGTGATGCATGTCACCTCCAAACTTAAAACATAAGCTAACCACTAAGTTTCCACACGTCTAACGCACTACACAAGAGTTATTTTGGATAGCGTTTTTAGATAGTTTTTTGTCATATATCTACAATAACGTTAATCCACTCTCGCGCGTTGCCAAAAAGTGCCAATATTGTGTCCAAGCACAACGGGTAATGGATCGATCGGCTCGACTTATCGAAATCATTAAAGCACATACCGACATCATAACCATTAAACATCAATACAAACATGGACAGATTTATATGGATAGGAATGGGTTCACAGGAACCCATCATGTTTTGAAATGTCAATAGAAATGTATATAGCAAAAGCGTAGTGAACCAATAGATATTATTGGAGTGAACCTATAGATATTATTATAAGTGAATCCTTAAAGAGTAAAATGGATAATGAAGAGTGAAAATGTGTTTGTCGAGCACTTGTTGGAAACGATTTCACTTTTATTAAAATAATCTACTGAATATTATAACGATACTCTCGTTATACATGAGAAATTTACAAACAAAATGTTGTGTACAGTAAATAACAGTTTTAAATAATTATACAAACCGTAGTGATTAATGATTTACTTGAGTCTTTTACACTTGTAGTGTCTTCAGAAATAGTACAATTAATGATCCCTACAAAACAAATAATAAGAAAGGAAGATCCGGGTTTATGTTTGACACAATACCCTTAAACAGATTTTTCGTTTGTTCTCAGGGTACACCGGACGAAAGAAGCGTACCGTCGGACGTTGAACACTTGCCTGAAAAGAAACCATAATGAATATTGCAATTGAGATGAACCGATTGTGTGTATATGTCGACTGTTCTTGCTACTTTTCGGTGTTGTTTCCAAACCGTTCTTGTTGCTACTTTAGGTGCTATATTTGTAGACAAAAAGAAAAGCAAGAATCTTGCAATTCAATTGTCATAAAAACTCGGCAACTCAAAGGTTGGAAATTCCAACGCTCTTGTCTGAATGTCTAAAAAACGGGTCGGGTTACAGCAATGTCAGCCTTGGGTTTTCAGAGCTGCATTTGTGTCCGTAAGTCGCATCGCAAGGTTTTAGAGAATTCTCAACCTTGAACCCGTTTTTATGCACCCCCATGTGCGCGGGTAGGAGCCAGAGTAAAAGACAACACAAGAACTTCAAATATGGCTTGGTAGTTTATGCATATAAACTATAATAAGTTTTGTCTCCACTCTTATATGGGACACCACGAAACATTCAAGTTATTCACCAATATGCAATATACAAATTATCCAGCAATATGCAAATCATTCTTACATACCAACTACTTAAGAGTTGATATCTCATTTACACATAATATCTGACAACACTTACCATGAAGCTCTGTAACTTGAAACTTGAGACTCAAATAAACGAGGAAGAAGATGTTCACATAATTTGAGAAAATATACATTATATTTTATTATCTATATATTGTTTCGCCGTTAAAAAATTTATATATTGTTTATTTATTTATGAGAAATAAAATGACGCGTTGTCATACTGATGTACATAGTCTCGCCTAGTATAGATGCTAATTACTAGTTTAAATTTATTTATTTACTGATTTTGAATTAGCCTTCGGATAATTTAAAACTTTTATATATAAATAACTTATTATATACACACTCCGTCCCATTTTAAATGTCATTCTTTCTATTTTTTGTTCTCTCAATTTAAATGTCAATTTTAAAAATATAAGTGTAATTTTCAGTTTTGCCCCTAATTACTAGAGTAAATTACCTTTTGTACATCTGAGTTTTATCAAAAATAACCATTTGAAACCTAAAGTTTAAAACTGTTTATTTGCACCATGGGTTTTCATTTCTTCATCTATTTGTATCAGTCTTACTAACAATGTTAACTTTTTCCGGTTAGATTCAAATGAAATGACTAAAATGCCCTTTTTAATAATATTAATAATAAAATTATTATTATTATTATTATTATTATTTTTATTTTTATTATTATTTTTATTATTATTTTTATTAAAACCCAAATAAAACCCAACCCTATCTTCCCCCTTTTCCATTTTCTACTTTTTCCGGTCATCTCTTCTTCTTCATTACCAAACCCCAGTACCCCACTTTCAATCATCATCATCGATGGTCACCTGATTCTTTACAATCAAATGCATCACAATAAACAACCACCAAATCACTACTATGAACTACTCTGCTTTCTTCACCTCTGATAACCTCCCTATCAGTGGCGTACCCAGGAAATTTTTTCATGGGGGTCGGAAATTTGGTAGTAATCGTTTAAGTATCGATATATAATATTTTTTTCAATCCAGTTCGATTCGGTTCGGGTCGAACCGGATCGGGTTAAATTAAAAAAATGACAACAAATAAATTTGATGGGTCAAAATTAAAAAAATTTCATTTTACCTCCACTTATATTTAAAAGTAAAAATTTCCATTCCCTCCAGTCAACCAACTTATTTAATGTCTAACCCTAATTTTTATCTATAAATACCAAACCAAAATCTCTCTAATCACTTTCATCATCTAAACTCTCTCTCAAACTCTTTCAATCTATTTAAGAATTTCTACAAATTTTCATCTTTCAAACTCTCTCTCAAATTTCATCTTTTTTTCAACAAATTTTCAACAACAACTTGTGAGTTTTTTATTCTTTCTTTCATTTTTCTTTCATTTTTATTCCTAAATACTTGAAACATCCCCTATAACTTTACCATGTATTTATCAAGGTAAATAGAGTTTGGTGAATCACCATTTTGAGGTTCGAGTTAGGATTGTTTTTCTCAAACTATATAAAATAAATCTTTTATTTTGTTTCTTAAACTTCATATGCCTCCATTATACATCTTTTTTAAGTCACTAATCTACAAATAAGAAGTTAATGAAACCAAACCATGTTTCCAAACAATATTATGTTGGAAAACTTGTGTTATAGTATAAAAATGGTGATGTTGTGAACCTTGGTTCTACAACTAATTTTTCCACCATTCATCACTTCTCACTTGATTACTTAGCAAAAGTAGTTAATTTATTTATATATTTCCATTTTGTACTCATGACCATCCAAATCATCAACTATATTGATGGTTTTGTGCAATGGTGAAACACTTAAGGTTATAATACCATAATGATTGACTATATATGACAATATAAATAAATATATATTACTATCTTCTAACCATAATATAACCCAATCCATTGTTAAATATTATGTGTCTCATATAGGCTACTAACTGAGCATTAAACTGAGTTTTCAAACCTGTATGGGGGTCGAGGGTTAAATTTTATGGGGGTCGATCGAGAATTTAAAATACAAAAAACCAAAAAAAAAAAAAATTCGCAGGGGGAGCGGGCGCCCCCCACCCCACCAAAGTGGGTACGCCACTGCTCCCTATATCTGTGAGATGGTAATTGTACGAATCGTTTCTAGTACCGATTCGTAGATACGATTTCCGCTGAGTAATGCTCTGCTCGTGTTTCGTGGAATAGTTCCGTAGATTTGAATGCCAATGAGATCAAGAACACAGAGGAATGGGAGATTGATGGAAGGGTGGTAATGGTGGTAGTGGCGTATGAAGATGGAAATAGTTATGGGTTGATAGTGGTCAGATATTGTTAAGATGGAAGTGAGTTCGGGTTTCTTGTGGTGGTTTGTAGAGGTACATCATGGTAGGCGACAAAGGAGAGATGGTGGCAAGTGGTGCTGATAGGAAGTTGCAGGTGGAGGGTTGGTGGTGGTCGTGGTACGACAACTGAAAGTAAAAGGAGATGGCAGGGACAGAGAGTGGTGTCTTGTTAAGAAACAAGGATATTTTGGTCATTGTATTAAAAAACTAACATACAAATTAACCCCGTTAGTTAAATGTACACAAATAGATAAAAAATTGAAAAGCTGGGGTGCAAGTAAACAGTTTTAAACTTTATGTTTCAAATGGTCAATTTTGACAAAACACGAGTGTACAAAAAGTAATTTACTCTAATTACTATTAACACAATAGATGCCATTAGAAGTTTTAAGTAAGGATATTATTGTCATTAAAAGTCTTCAATTAGTAAACATCGGAAATCGATTTGAATGATCATTCATCGATTTGGGAAAACTATCATATTTATATTATGTGTTTATTTTTAATTTATAATGATGATATTGTTATTTATTTATTGAATTATCTTTGCATTGTTATTATGTTTGGTTCTATTAAAATCGGACCCGACCCGACCGGAACCATCGAAACGACCTATTGTTTTTATTTATGCTGTGTTAAAACTTGAGCAACTAAAAGTAGTGAACCCCTTAATTAGATATCCTGGATCAATCATTGAATACAGACAACCACGATATTCATTCATAATTGTTCAAAATAGTCCCGATACCTCAAATGTAAATGCTTTATTAAAATAACCGATACTACAAAAGTCAAAGCTAAAAAATGTTGGAGTGCAAAGTATGCAAACCAACACCAAAAAATCAAAAGTACTATAACTTTTAGGGGCAAAATGCAAAAAATAAAAGCTTGTGGTCAAAGTGGAAGACTAAAAACAAAAGTGGTAAAACTTTGATGCAAAAATGCAAAATGATAACACTTGATGGCCAAAGTAAAAAGACAAAAACATACTACATAATATGTTTGTGAAGTAATACATGCTAGGCATTTTCAATCTCTCACGTGTTGCGTGAGATGATTTTATTTGACTATCATAGTTATACAAATAGTTTTGTGGTTACATTCATTGCGTGAGCCTTTTTTCATACGCATATTCTCACGAGCCTTTTATGCTATCGGTTGAAACGTAAAGAAAAACAAAAACACAGTTTTTTCAGTTTTGACAAAGTTCATTCATCCTCGCCAAAATCTCATCTCCACTAATATACCATGGAAAATTACGAGGAATCACACCCTCTTTTAGCAAGTCAATATCTTCAATATGAAAAAACAACTCCGATCGACAACCTAATCTAATAATAAAAACAAATACAACAACAAAACCACGATCTGAAACCCCCGACATCTAAAACAAAGCAAAAACACAACAACTTGTTTAATACATACAAAAACCACAAACAATAGCAAAACCAAAGTTAACAACAAATAACCATTATGGTTGCGATGAATGTCACGTCATGGAGACACTGACCCCACATCAGTGTCATCGCCTTTCAATCAAAATCGGCATCTGAAATAAACTCGATATCACCTAAAAATCGTTGGCTACGCCAGATACGTCTCAGATTAACAATCATTGACATGTAGTTAATACAGATCTCGATGTATATCTACAACTACCACTGCTGATTGAAGGTTCCATGTAGTCATGTACTAGTTACGAAGACAAGTGATGATTAAATCACGATATTGAAAATAAAAGAAGTAATTAATAAGAATTAAAGAAAGAAAAAGAAGGAAGAATTGAATAAAAAGAAAGGAAATCTCAAGATCATATCTAGAAGAAGAGAAATCTGGTTGAAGTTGTTGGACGGTAAGACATCTCAAAAGATACGGCTAGTGAAGCCCATGACTTTTATATATATGATTTCCTTTTTATTTTGTACGTGTGGGTTTTCCCCATCAATTGTAGGAAACTACGTGTAAGTCCCCCATTTCAAATTAGCTCTCCATGATGGTTTTGATCTACAATGATATGTAATGTGCATGTGTAAGAATTGGGTATCATTTTATTTCACATAATCATTACAATTGCATTCATATTATAATCATTATCTTTGCATAGATCTTCATTAACATTCAATAATCAATACATGATTATATCTAAAGAATCTCAGATCTGGATCCAAATTGATATAAAGAGCCAAGAAGTACCCTTGAAACTATCAAACAACACTTCATTAATGCACGACTTTACTCACCCGAGTATCAATTTTACTCACCTCATTAACAACAAAATTAATATCAATAGAAAAAAAAACGATTTAATCCAAATCGGTTAAATTGAAACAAAACCAGTTAAAGACCATTCCAAAGCAACTTGAGGGGTTTGAAGATACAGATAGAAAAACCCACTTAAAAAATCAATTCGGTTTCAAAAGTATGAGCGCCATCTCAAACGTTTCAAAAGTTTCTAACCATTAACGTGACAGAAGCTAGCACGGACAATTCATCACCCAAGCCAACACACCTCACGTGTTCACTTCTCATTCGTCTGTCATCCAACATCACGCTGTACAACCTCCATCCCCAAAACCCGAAAAAAACGCCTCAATTCACAAATCTCACAATCAGTTTCAGAAATCAACAATGGAGAAGAGACTTCGTTCATCACTCAAATCATCAGCCGATGAATTTCTCTCGTCGGCGACTAAATTAGGGTTTCGTTCCGTAAAACCATCTCTTAAAACCCTAATTCACTCACTTAAACCATCATCTGATGTTGTTTCATCACTTCCAATTTCTCTACAACATTTCATTTCTGAATCAATCACTCTGTATAAACATCTCTCCAGATCCAATGACACCGACGGTCCGTCGTCTCCTGGTGCTAGTTCACAGTTCACACCGCCGACTAAACGTGTTCGTAGATCGTCACGGCGAACGGAAACAAACAAAAACGACGAAAATGAAAACGAAAACGATGACGTTTCAGGTACGGTAGATAAACAAACGAAGCTTGAAAAGGCGAAGAGCGAGGTGATTGAAAAGCTTCAGGTTTTTGGTTATGTGATTCATATGTGTGTTACGCATCCGGGGAATGTGTTTTCTGCGTCTGATTTGTTACCTGCTGTTCAGGAATTGCATGATAATCTAGTTGTTTTTGAGTTGGAGTCGAACTTACTGTCGGATATTGCGTGTTTATGTGAGGAATGGTGGAAGAGAGAGTTAGCAGGTAGAGATAGTTTGATTTCGCAGTCAATACCGTTTCTACTATCGAAATCGTTGACTTTGAAGAAGAAAGTAGATGTTCATAGGGTATATGCTTTTCGTGAGGCGTTTGTGTTGTTTGATTTTGAAGATGAGAGTATAGAAGACTTGAAATTGTTGCTCGTTAGGTGCTTGATTTCTCCATTGTTTCTGAAAATGGACGAGGGGCGTAGGTTTTTAGCTTTCTTGTTTGGGTTATCAAGACAGCTAGTGAAGGAGTCGTTGGCAATGATTAGGTCTCAAATTCCTTTTGGGCGGAAGTCAATGTTGGAGGCTTACGCTGACATTGTTTTTAGAGCTTGGAAAGCTGCAGAAGGGGAATCAAGAGATGAGATTGAAAATGAGTTTCTGCAACAAATGGTTGATGGATCAATTCATGCTAGTAGTGCCTCTTTTGCTGCTTCAATTAGGAGAATTTTAGGTGGTTTTATCAGCCAGCGAACTACTGATGGTGTGGAGAAGCTCATTTTCAATCTTGCCGAGCCTGTTATATTTCGTTCATTGCAGGTACTTATCCTACAGTTTTCGTTCATTGAGTTATGAGTCTATGTTCAAGAACTTTATAACTTAATCAATTTGATAACATTATGATGTTTGCTAATGTTTTTTTGAAGGTTGCAAACTCAGATGTACGTAGAAATGCACTGCACTTACTGATAGATGTGTTCCCTCTTGAAGATCCTGATGCAACAAGGGAAGCGAAAGATGCATTGCTTCACAAACAGTTTTTTTTAATAGAAAAATTACTATTGGATGACTGTCCTGATATAAGAGTTGTTGCTGTCGAAGGATCTTGTCGAATTCTTCATATGTTTTGGGAAATAATTCCATCTTCCATCATCACCAAATTAATCACTAAGATATTAGATGATATGGCTCATGATGCTTGCAACAATGTCAGACTTTCAACAGTAAATGGTATCATCTACCTGCTTGGTAACCCTCAATCCCATGAGATTCTCAAAGTTGTTCTACCAAGGTTGGGACATTTAATTCTGGATCCAGCCTTTTCCATACGCAGCGCTATTGTAGATCTCCTTCTTCTTATAAAGGGTATTAAAAATTTTCAGTTTCATAAGGTATACATGTTTGTTTGAATTTGCAACTATAAATAGGACGGCCTTACTTGTTCATCTGTTTATTGGAGTTCTTATTTTTCACTTTATAGGTGGTGCATCTGGATGTTCTGTTGTCAAATCTTGCAAATGATCAACCACTTGTAGGTCAAAAAATCACTAAACTTCTTTTACCTTCATACTTCCCCACAACCATAACTCCAGAAGAAGCATGTAATCGATGTGTGACACTGATAAAAAGATCACCACTTGCTGGTGCAAGATTTTGTGAGTTTTGTTTATCTGAAGGGGCATCTCCACAGTCTCTCAGTTTACTTTTCAAAGCTCTCATCAATTTGGTTTTATCGCCTACTAATGTAAGTTCAGATCAGATTGATGGCATACTTTTGGCTGCTGCTAACATTTGCAGCAACTTAGTGTCTGAAACCAAATATAAAGCTGCTCTTAAGGATGAGCTAACCAGTAAAAAGCTTATGTCATTGTTTGCTGCTGCAAATTCGGGCCAAGCTCAAGCGTCTGTGTGCAACATTGTTTCCAATGTTCTTCCTGATGCTGCTGGTGTTCTTCGCCAAGAATGCATGAAATTGGTCAGTAAATGTGTTGGGTTATCTGATAATAAGGAAAAACAAGCACAAGTGAGGTTGGTACATAAAATGATAGTGTCATGTGGTTGGATTGATTATATGCTTGAAGAATTTGCGAAACTTTTGCAAAAGACTGCCGATGGATGTGTTGAAAAATATGATACGGAAAGAACTAGACATAATACTTCCTCAGGAAAAAAGAGAAAAGTCAAACATGGTGTCAAAGTTTCAGTTAAATCTAACCGTATGAATGGGAAGAAAACTAGTTTCAATGATGATTATGTGGGTTCCGTAGGTATAGCTTGGCAATTAAAGGATCTGCTCAAGCATAGTGACACCAGTAAAGCAGTATTGAGATCAAAAAGTCTTGAATCCGCATTTCATGCTTTAAAGGTCATATCTGAGTTCAATATTGTGGAGTGCATGCAGTGTGATTACATAAATAATTCTCATGTGGTGGCATACACATTACTCAGTCTTCATTTGTCTGCTAAGAATTCAACACCAGATGATAAAAATAATCATGATTTGAAGAACTTAGAGAAGACAATTGAGCACCTTGCTAACTGTACAGAAAGAGCATATAGAACAAGTGCTTCTAGAAAGTCAGGCAAGGTGACACCATGCTCTATAACAAACATGGTGAAGCTGTCAACATCAATTCTCAACTTCATTATTGATTCAAGTACATTGGATCGCACTCAAGAATGTCAGGAAAGATGTTTAAGTTTTACAAGACAGTATGTAGGATTCATAATTCTTAACTTGAGGCAGCATTCACATGGATTGCTTGAGTTCAAGGAAGAAGATTTAAAGGAAACATTTTTATGCCTAAAAAGCTCCTTCACTTATGCAGCCAAACTACTAAACTTAGTCCTAACAAGCTCATTAGAATCTAGTCCGCTTTCACCAGAAGCCCATAATCTTGCTAATGATCTTTTTGATCTCATAATTTCAATTGAAGAACACCTGGGGTGTAGATATGGATCGCTTGTTCTTTCTGCAGCAAAATTATGGTTGCCTGATTTGATCCTTGCATTGGGTTTCTTGCATATACAGAAGCCATCATCATCATCGTCAAGTGCATTTGCTGAAACTAAGTTTGGTTTTCCTTCGTGGCTACTGATATTGGCAAAGATTGAGATATTTGATCAACAGGAGTCAGAGTTGGATGACAGTGATGAGAAAGTTACCTTACCGTCTAAATTTTCTACATTTAGGAAAGTTGTTGAAACAATGGTTGAGCTCTTGAGAGGTAACCAGAGTGTGTTAGATGCAGTTGGGGCTTTTCTATTGTCTGGTTCATTGGTGGGTTTGAAGAAGAAAGACTTTGAATTGTTATATGGGGTGCTACATTTTGTGTGTATGAAGCTCGTGAAGCATGAAAATGGTGAATGGGCTGATTTGAAACTGATGTTGGAATCTCTTCAACAACTGTATCCTCAGATGGAAACTGCGGCTCCGGAGCTTGGAGATGGACATGAAAAAGAGCTGTTGGAAAAGTCAAGATCATGGGTTGAACCAATTTGGAGATCTTACATTCATGAAGAGATGAAGGAAAAGATGGAAACTGATTTTTGTGACACTTGATCTGTTGTAACTTTATTTTATATCAAATCCTTTATCTCCAAGGTCTGTTCTCCATTTCTAGCTCTTGAGTATTATTCTCTGAAATTTTTAAATGTAATGTTTTCATCTAGTAGTTGCACTTAATGTACGATATAATTAGAAATTAAAAATTATAGTTTGCAAAAGATTGCTTTATAATACATAATAAACACAATGTTAAACACTTTCTAAGACCACAATTTTATACTTTATTATATTAACAGATGCCAAAGTTAAAGCTAATGACTTTCTAAGAAAGCTAAAAATGGTATCTTCAAGTTGTAACCTTGCTTCGTGACTTCATGCTACTTCGAACAGGGATCCTGTTTAACAAAATAGCAATCTGCATGCTTAAACCCTCGTAAAAATCCTAGACGACCATTGAGTGGCTGTTAGTTGTGATTATTATAATTTGGAATAGGACAGTTGCAGCATTAACACAAACCTTGTTTTTATCATACAAGTATATATTTAGATCACAATATCTATGGTTTGAACAGTCAATCGTTTAAATGAAGTTACTTGACAAAAGACGAAGGATTTTCTTGTTAACTGAAGTAGCTAAATAACTGCAAACTGGTATGCAGCCTGCCTGAATATATTCCTTCACATGACTTTGCTTATAAAGTTTCCCTTTCTTTCAACTAGTTCATCATTTGGAGGCTTGGTTGCCTGTGTCAATGCTCCCATTGTCTTCCATGATCATGTTCACCCACAACAGTTAGAGAGAGGATCTGCCCCTGAATATTAATAAATTTTCTAATGTACCTGAGGTGAAGTTGACTACTAAAGCAACTATTGACAGTTGACATTAGTATTGATATTTGTTTTTTGAACATTGCAAAATATTAATTATTTAATTAAGCATAAGAAAGTATTAAAATTATTACATTCCATATTTCTCCGTAATATTAAACATGACTTGGTTTGGGTTGGGTCGTCTAAGATTTGATTGAGTGTATGTTTGGGTGAAATGTGTTTTTGAAATGGTGTATTGTTAAGTAAAAGAATGTTGGTGAAAAAACGTATAAAAATGTTAAAAATGGAGATTTTAGATTTTTTTTAACTTAGTTGCATAGCAATTAATTACGTGGGGGGATAGTAGAGCATGTTCAAATGCTCTCACACTAGTTTTAGCTTTCATGACACGCTTCCGTACGTCTAAAGATGTGTTTGGATGTGACACCAGGAAAATAGTCTTATCAACTGGATTATAATTTTAGACTCTTGAATTTTAGCATCGAACTGACACTAGTTAGAACTATGTTGGTCAATTTTTTAAAACTATTGAATAAATAATAATCTTTTAGATAAATAAAAAAAATTATTAAGAAAAAAGAGTCGTGGTTGATAAATTAGGTGGGGTGTGTATGTGAATAATATCTTGTAATCAAACACGTGGCGAGGTAAGGTGAAAGCGCAGAGCAACACGAGGTGAGGTTGTAAGTTTGTATTTTCAAAGGCTACGAATAATAACCAACCTTTCGATCTCTCTCTGGATACACATCTCTCTCTCTCTCTCCATCAACACCAACGATGAACACCGGACCGGGACTATTCTCCGACGTCGGCAAAAAAGCTAAAGGTATTTCAATTCCTTTCACAATTCATCGTATACATAACTTTTGATTGATTGAGCAAATAATTTATGCATCAATCGGTTTGTTTGTTTTGTTTGTTAGATCTGTTAACGAGGGATTACTTGACGGATCACAAGTTTTCTCTTTCTACCATCAGCGCAACCGGTGTTGTAAGTATCATCTCCTTTTGTTACCGCGATTCATCAAATTTGGTTGATTTCTTATCACTGCATCTAATAACAACATGCTGTTGCTATGAAATTTGGTTTCTGTAACATTTTAGGAAGTGGCATGCAGGATAGATTTGATTTTATTTGATTTGATTTGAAAGGAAATTAGGGAATAAGGTAGGCTCTGTGAACATGTGCAAACGATCAGTTTTTTTTGGAAGTGGCATGTAGGATAGATTTGATTTTATTTGTATCTCATACTATTTTGTTCAGTGTATTGTGCAAAACATCAGTTTTATGCTTGCTATCATCTTCCTACTTTTGCATATTCTTTCCTTTCATCATATAAATAGTTAGCTTGATCTGGCATCATAGACGTATGCTTTTTCTCTTTAAGATAATTACTTGTGCTTGTTCTGTTACTCAAACAACATTTAACATTTAGATAATGTCATCTGAATAATGGCTTAGAGAAAGGTATGTTGGTGGACCCATCGGTCGTCACTTGGATGCTTGTGCCCTTTTCTAAAGAAATATAATGTAGCTAGGTTCAAATTGGCATACAGACTTAATATATGGTACTATTGAGTGATATGAAGGACGCCTTATTGTAAAAGGATCTCACTAAACACCTGTAGTCCTGTAGGCTCCCAATCTGCATCAATAATATCTACCCTCACTCGAGGTTTTATATGCTCCCAAGTCAAAAGTGATGAAGATTAGTTCCTTGTATTTAGTCCTAATAACTATTGGATAGCTTTTTCTGGAAACTAAGTTTCTTAATCATAGAACAATGACACCTAACTTTTTTAGAACAGCCTGCTAACGGTGGCACCTAACTGATTGTGGGACTTACATTTCTTTATATGGAACTGGTCAATTTTTGTTTGCCCTCATGTATGTTTATCCTTTCCCATCTTTCATGAAAGCAGCTGCGAAGAATATCTTAACACCTTTAGGTTCTGTGAAAATTATTGTCTTCACTCTTTATTCTTCGTCTATTCAATAACTGGATCTTTTCGCCCCTTCCTTTTGATCATTAAAACTAGTGGCATTGTTTTGGAACTAATTAAATGAATCACCTGCATTTTGTACTTCGTAAAATGTAGTTGAAGCATCGTCTTCAAGTCTTGAGCATGAGTCATCATGAATTTCGCTGAATCGCTAATCTCAGGAGAAAATGCAAATAATGATTAATACTAAAAGTTAAACCTAGCCAATTAATAATCTGGACTTTAAAGTTGATTTATCATCTTAAATATATTTATTTTGTGCTTACAATAATAATTATCGAGGAGAATGTAGATATTGCTTGTTTGCCACACTTACTTGATGTGACGACTTGTTAAAAAGGGACTCAAATAACAACAAGGGATCAACAAGGTTTAAATGAATGACGTCTAAGCTTTGTATCCCTTCATTGCAGGCACTAACCTCAACTGCAACAAAAAAAGGTGGTCTTTCAACCGGAGATGTGGGAGCAGTTTACAAATACAATAACATATTGTTTGATGTCAAAGTTGACACTGAATCTAAGGTTGTTGGTCACTACCTTAATTTTCATAAAACACACCGATACAAACTTTTGTTCATGCTTCACCTGATCTCACACTCATTTGGCAGATTTCTACAACATTAACTTTCACAGAGCTTGTCCCATCAACAAAGACCATTGCATCATTCAAAGTGCCTGATTTCAGTTCTGGCAAGGTACACATCCCTAAAACCTAAACTAAATTCAGCGTACCAATATAGCAAAATGTATTTTGGGTTTTTTTCCAGCATGAGAGTTTGACACCTTTTTTTATTCAGCATGAGAGCTTGACAACAAATTTATTGTACACTTTCAGCTTGATATTCAGTACTTTCATAGCCATGCTACTTTAACATCAACAGTTGCTTTGACCAAAGCTCCAACGGTCGACTTTTCAGCTACAGTCGGTACTCCAACATTCGTACTTGGTGCAGAAGCTGGTTATGAACCGTCTTCTGGGAGATTAACCAAATACACTGCTGGCATAAGTGTTAACAAACCTGACTCAAGTGCTTCCATAATCTTGTAAGTAATTTCACTCCATCATAATATCAGATTATCACATTAATCCGCTTATCAATATCATTTGTTTTTATTTTCAGGGGTGATAAAGGTGATACAATAAAGGCATCATACATACACCATCTGGATGAATCAAAAAAGACAGCTGCTGTAGGGGAGATTACTAGAAGGTTCTCATTAAATGAGAACACCTTCACAGTTGGCGGGTCTTACGCTGTTGATAAATTGACCGTGGTTAAGGCTAAGCTTAACAACCATGGAAAGCTGGGTGCAGTGTTGCAGCATGAGATTATTCCCAAATCACTTGTGACACTGTCTAGTGAGTTGGAGACCAATGCTTTGGATAAAACACCCAAGTTTGGATTGGCACTTGCACTCAAACCTTGACCGTGAAAAGTCCCCTTTACTGGTGAGTTTGTTTGTCTTTCAAAAGTCAAATTGAAGTGTGATTTTTTAACTCCCAAATCATGGGAGCATTCATTCTATCAATAAGCTGTCGTTGCATTATTCTTTTTGGCTTCCTTGCAATATTGCCATTTTGATGGATGGTTTACATTTTTGTCTTGACATAAATAGTGTTGTGATTTTTGTTTGGCTGTAACTTGTATGAGATGACAAAGGTAGAGACCAAGCAATCTTTAGATATCTTATTACATAATCAATCACCAGTTTTATATAAAAAGGCTAGTTTGGTATGGTGTGTCTATGGACTTAGTTTCATAATAGTTTAGAAGGTTACAAAAAGAAAGAGGTTATTCTAGCTTACCCTTGACTAATGTTATGTTTTTCATGGATTTCCGTTAAGTTTGCGGATAATAGATGGAACTGGATGAAGCAAACTCGCTAGGGTGTCCACCTGCCGGGTTTTGGTTTACATGGGTTAAAAGTTTCTTTGGTCAAAACCAAACCAAAATCAAATTCGAGTTTAGTCGGGTTTTGGTTTCAAACTGAGAACCTGATTTTAAACAAGGAGTGTTCATTTGTTAGGTTTTGGGTTCCTGGGCTTAACCTGATTGAATTTCTTGAAACCAAATAGTTAATCTGGTTTAATTTCCTTGGTTTTGTAATTTGTAATGGGCTAAATATATGAATTTGGTTTTAACTGAATTAAATTTCTTGAAACCGAATAACTAATTGGGTGCAATTGAAAACTGAACCAATGCCACATCATGCGTTCATGCTGGGGGAGTTGTCTCATTGCGAATGAACACAATCTGGTCAATGGTCATGCACTTCTTTTAGACAGTGATTTTTTTATTATTGATTGATGCTGAATCAAATAGCTCAAATAATACTAGTGAATTTTATAAGCGCACAGGATAACATTATTATCACTTGAAATTAAGTTTTTGACTGACATGAGCAGCTGCAGATATCTTTAATAACCCACGCATGAGCATGTGATACGTTTCCATGCATTGGTTAACATGTGCGTAGTGAAGACTTTCGATTGGGTAGTTGTAATCGTAATCAGTTTCTCTGGTTGACACCTTTTATTACCTTTACCCTGCTATGGTTGTTTGCTCTGATACTATTAGCTATGTTTTTGCTTTAGCACTTACCGTCTCAACAGTCAACACTCTACTCGAGTACTTGGTTTGCACAAAGATGGCCTGCATTGTTTCTCATAAATCGTGACAGCCAGTATTGATTAATATTTATGACAGACACTGATTTGTAGAATTTTCGACTTCTATAACCAAATTTGAACGGTTCAACTCATCTATCAGGCTTCATTATTATCTTTCTAAAATGCACACTCAATACACAGCAATACAAGGATATATAATGTACACAGAATAAGTATACCCCTAAATTGGGAAAAAGAAGAAAAAAATTAGAAACACCTCCATATATCATTTCTTACCACTCCATCTATAGGGAAGTTTCCATCTTTTATGCCAGTAAACTGACACCCGAGGCCACAAAGGGAACCCAAACGAGTAATCAAGAGGACGGTCTACAGGCCCCCCAACCAACAAAGGCAACCACACATACCTTGAGTCCCTTAAATCCGCAGGGTTCCATCTGTCTGCCATAAATATGAACATACCAGGAAATCCATGTAAAGGAAGAACAAACGTGCTTTGCGCAAAAAACGTAGTAAGTCGAAAGATTTTGTTACCCCCAACACACGGGTTTCCCATCGTCTCCCACGGGCCCATAACAGACTCCGCTGCATGGGCCAGGGCCTCGTTTGGTGCCCACCCTGTGCAACCTGAAGTGATCATGTAATAAGTCCCTTCATGCTTGAACAGGGCTGGAGCTTCACGGTGCTGGCCCACGAGAACGCGTGTCATGACATTTGTCAAATCAAGGTAATCTGGTGTGAGGGGCCCAATATGAAGCTCACTGTTGTCTTCTGAAGAGTATATGAGATACGCCGTATCATCATCATCTTTGAAAATGGTCATGTCTCTGCTTTCGCACCCGTGTGGTCTTGTGCTTTTGATGTAGTCAAAGGGACCTGTCGGAGAATTGCTGATGGCGATTCCTACAGAGGCTTTGGTGTAGTTGGCATCATCAATATGCATCCACATTACATATTTGTTTGTGTTTTTGTTATAAATGACTTTTGGTCTTTCTAATACATTGAATTTGTGAAGATCATGGGTTTCATCTGTTTCTTCTGCTGCTAACACAATACCCTCGTTCTTCCATTTCCAAAGATCTTTTGAAGAATAGCAACCTACACCAATTATGTCAACCTGCAATTATAACAATATTGTTATTAGAATAATCTAAATTTTCTAATACCAGCATGCATTAAATTTAAAATTTGGATAACTTTTGACCCGTTAGACCCATTCAATAATAAAAGATGAACCAATGAGAAAATTGCTATTTGCTATCAACCCAACCCCTTGAAGACTCAATTTGGAGGACATGAATGTAAGAATGGGAGTCATAAGTTTCTTAAACTGTAACAATCCGGAATAATAGTGATCAAATCAAGAAGATATAGCTTAAATAGCAATGAGTTTGTAAATATAATATAAATCATGAAATGAGTAGCAACAGAATGTATTGTTGTCATCTGATCAGCTTAAACTAGGATGGCACGAATTGTGTTAAAAAACAAATCAATCCTTGGAGATAAAAACACAAAATGAATTTCAAGCATCACATAACCAATCTCAAACTAGTTAAACAATACAAAAACCAAGAATTCCAATTATCAAGATCAGGATACTAACCCGAGCTGCTGCCTTTTTGTGAGCATGGTACGTGGGCCCATCTTTATATTCACCGTACCAGTAATATGTCCTTGATCGATCATCATACAGAATACCTCCCCCGTGAGCTTGAATAGGATTCCCATCAGTATCCAACCAGATTCTACCAGGACGATAATAAAGACTCTCATTACCAGTATCCTTAACCGGGTCAATAGCAGTCCTTTGACCAGGAAAGAATATGTATCTAAGTTGAGAAGACTCATCAAGAAACTCTTCAATCAAAGTGGTTGGTCGTTTAGGTTTCCGTTTTATAGCACGTGGGGAACGCTTTCTTGGTGGTGGGATTTTTATGTTATCATCTTCCACTTGTACAAGTTCACGATAATATGGATGTTCACTGTGCATTTGCATTACTGCATGTTGACTATGTTGGCTTTGGTTGAGGAAGAAAAAGTGGAACATAACTAAGCATCCTATGAAGCTGCATACCACAAGAGATAACCTATATCTGCTTCCTGCATAGCAATTTAAAGTGTTTGATTTCTTGTATTTGTTCTTCATCCTCATTTTGTTCTCCATTTAACCTTCAAGATAATGCTACAATTAAGAAAATACAACCTATAGAGATCCAAACGTAGCGTCTCAATATGAAAAAACTTACTTTTTATACATGTTATAGCATAAAAATTGGATTGTGAGATAACATGCTACCCTGAATGAGTTTTTTTAGTTATAGTTCACTGCTATTAAAAATTGTCAAAATATTACTCAGTGACATGCTCAATAATCTCCTCCTATGGTTGATAAGTAACAAATTGCAAACAAAAACTATGATCTTTACAAAACCGATAAAAGTTAGGTTAAATTGTTCATCTACTAAAACCCTAATTTTCAGTTTATGAATCCCAATCAAACAGTTCGGAATTGAAGCAAAATCACTTCAAATCGTGTAACGGAACTCAAATTCATGCTTTTAAACATCTAAAACACAACAATTGATTGAGAATATGATATTCAATTGTGCTTATGAGATCATTAAAGATAAGAACAAAGTCAAATCGAAGAATCAAACTAGAGCAGTATTTATCGTTTCAGATTTGAAGAAAGGTTATACCTGATACCATTAATAACAATCATTCAATCAATCACAAAGGTCAAGTAAATTGATCTCAATCGGCCGATTAACGTTCTGAAGTTTGCAAAAAACCGTTTTTTGAGTCCAAAATTTGGATCTGGAAGTGATGCAAGATGATAAAAGCTGGTGATTGTGACTTAAGACCAAAATTTGTTGAAGCTGTTTCTCTTTCTAGGTTAGATATGTGTTTGAACAATGAATCGATGTATGTATGGTTTATAGATGTGCTGTAGATGATGATGATCATTACTTCAACGACTAGTTGGTTCTGATGAATGATTACATTTATTTAGTATTTGTATATCACCGTTTGTTTGTTTGTTTTTCAACGCCAGACGGTATCTTATTTTTACCTTGAGACATAAATATTTTTACCACCAAAATCAAACGGTAGGTAGTAGGTATATTTCTTTAAATGGTTAAAAAAAGTGATAACCTAACGTTCTTCTAAGGATGCATCGTGTGATAAACGGTCTTTTCGTTCATGGCATAATAGTATGTCTAACTTACTTATAATGATCTGTTTAATATATTTAGATGTAACCATGTTGTACGTGTCTTGAATGAATTGTGAGAATACATTAGTGTGTTTAAAAATACCATGTAGTGTCCAAGTTTGTCTAGATACAATGCATGACAAAACTATGGGGATATCCCTTACGATGATTCGTTTAAAACCGCTTGTACCCTTGCCATAAAATAAGTATTTGCATGTTAAAATTCTAATATACAATTTAACATATGAAATAAAATTGATTGCTATTTATAGAATTTAAGTGGGTTGTTATATGTACAAAAGAAATAAAAAGTGTTTGTAAGTAGAATGTTTGGCATGTGTGTAAAACAGAAAAACCTAAAGTCACAAGTTTGGAACCAACATCCAGCAATGATGGACCCACACTTGTTCCCAAAAGAAGCAAATACTTCATAATATTCTCACCTCAAGAACAAAAATAAACATTAAAAATCAAAAGTGATGCTACCAACCACCCATTTGTTTTTTGTTTATCTTACAACAGATTCCTTTAAACATGTATTCAAATGTTGCAAAACTGATATAATGCATACTCTGATGTGTCTTTGTTCATCACCTCACCGCATAACAATATAATGCATACTATCGCATTTCAACATACGATGTTATTGATCAATTCACAGTTTGTACATGATATAGTATGACAAACAAATATATTTCATGTTATATACACGAACCTTAATGTGTCAACCAAAGTCTTGGACTTGGTCATCGGCTTCATTTTATAACTCTGTACTTTTTTTTACAAATTCTGTTGATGATTTTTGGGAGCTGTTGAACATAATGAGAAGTGTCTCCCCTTCTCTTGGTAAGCTTTAATGATCCAAAACAGTGTTAGAATCGTCAAATCAATAGAAAGGGTTAAAATACTAGCCCATAGCAATTTGACTGAGGCTCTGAATGGTTTGCATTGGTGTGATGCTATATCAGCAATCGCGTGTTTTAGTGGCGTGCATCCAGCTAGGCTCTGCAAATCTGGATATGCAGCTATCAAATTCTCAACAGATTGAATGTAAGCCATGGTTTTTCCATATCTTGACTGCGGAAAAAATCTCCCCTCGGATTTACAAATTTCTGATGGTGTGTTCTTTTCACAAGTTAAGGTTGAAAGAATCTGCGTGCACACTCCAAAAAGCGTGGAAACAAATTTCTTGAGTTACTTGATATATGTGGATCTATAAAATGAAAATTAGTTCAAGTTCATGGATATAGACACTAACACTTGGCAGATCATGAATTTGAATAGCATCTTGTTGGCAATTTCCAGGGGTATAGGTGTAATTAGGTGGGCCAGAGAAAGGGTCACAAATTTTCTGGATCATAAATGAATCATCACTTTGGTCATTTGGTTGAATCATTTTAAAAGCCAACGATGCTATTTCTGAATTTGACTGCAACGAAAAAAGATACAGTGATCATTAATCGCTCTAAGATTAAGAATTTAACATGAATATAATGATGATTTATAACATACTCATAGTGAATGTACCTGAGCTATATATTTATGAACCGTGTATCCAATTTTAGCCATGAATTTATCCGAGGTTGACAAATTTGAGCATGAAGAGAGAATTGACATGATACCATTGTTTTTGGAATTTTGGTTTTGTTCAAAATCCTCAAAAGCTGCACATGTATCCCCTGCAAAACTGCATAGTCATACACTGATTTTAGTCTTTAGACATGTAATTGTTGCAGTTTCATGATGGGCTAGTGCCAAAACCAAGTTTTCCAGGTGCCATGTCAGTGCCACATCAATAACACGTCGAAGAAAAAAGTCAACTTTGTCAAAAGTTACCGACAGATAACTTTGTCAAAAGTTCATGATGGGCTAGATCCTTGATGTTTTTTTTTCAACCTAAAAAAAGTTGGTTACCATTTCTTTTTTTGAAAATGGCCCTTTCGTGGCTCGGGTTCAGAACTGTTTAAACACATAAAACAGGACACATTGATACTCACATATGAAAGAAGAAGTCAAATCCGGTTAAAATCCAACTAACAGTTGTCAAAATCCAGCAGACGACAGTAAGGCTGCGAGTGGAGAAGGTGTTAGTGCGCATAGTTTTGATACAGTAATTTAAAGGAAGTTACATAGGCACGTATCATTTAACTCACATGATAAATCCAGGGTACCAGTGCAAGAAGAGGATAACTGAAGCAAATAGCAATCCATTAGTCTAAACCAATTTTATTTTGTGTATTTGTCAAAGAAAAAACAATACAAGGAAGGCGTAAACTTCAACTCTTTAGTCTTGTTAAACAGGACCAATAATATTGAAAGTTTTCACTTGTAAGAGCATATCATGTAAATATCTCATCATAAAGAAATCTTACCACATCCTGTGACCAAAACCACCATGTTAGCTGTTACAAAAACAAGATTTGCAATGTAACTGAAACACACAACAAGTTTGTTAAAAGCATGACGTAGTGGTAGAAAGCCAAAACCAAGTGTAAAGATTTTAAAAAGATAATTGCTTACACAGCCTTCATTGCACGATTAGAAGCTTGTCGTGCTTCTTCAACAAAATTTTGAATTGAAACTGTTTCCTTCCTCATCTGATTAGTTACCCGATTCAAAAGCTCAGATGTTTGGCGATCATACGGCTGTAAAAGGGCCCGGATTTTTAAAAACCCTTGCATAACAGCTTCAATTGTCTGTTTCATATTACTTGCAGCTCCAAAAATAGTATCCATAAGGGTCTTGCTTCTGTGTAAAGAGCTTTGATTTGCTACCAAAATCAAACTTGAGAAAATTCTACAAAAAAAAACAAAAAAGGAATCAAATAAGCAGATTGAATGCTGGAAAATATGGATGAACAACCAAGTCTATGATGATGATGATGAAAACTAAACTTACATGGCAATTAAAATGAACATAGCAATGAGCGCGAAACATACAAGGAAGTAAGAACTTGGATGATGAAGAAACGGGCCATTAAAACCTTTTAGCATCAAATAAGTCCCAAAACCCAAGCCAAATATCATCCAAATTCCAGCCGTAGCATACCCATGGACGCCTGTAAACGCCGCAGACTGACCATGTTTACGAAACATACATCAATTCAACCCACGAAAAAAAAGAAACATAATTACAAAATCATAACCAAGATCCATCATTTGTGAAATGAAAATGATTTTAAGCATGAATTAACGTGGTAAAAGAAATGAAAAGTTGATTGAGGCATTTCATCAAACACTTACCGCCCAATAATGTTTGTTGCGAATATCATAACCTCCTTGATACAATCTGAAATGGTTGAGAGGATCTGGCCTGACAAAAGGGGAAGCAAGAACGGATGAGTTGTGAGTGAAGAGGGAGGTGAAAAGCAATATGCAGATTAAGGGGAGCTTGAAATTGGACATGGAAGATGATGAGGAAATGAATAGGAAGAAATGCATTTGCATGAAATTAAGGGGGAAAAAGGGAAGGTGGTGAAGAGCAGCAGAAGCATACTTGGTGAATAAGGTAAGGATCGGATAGTTAGTGTGTTAATGGAGGCAAGGAATTGAAATCCGGCGCCTTAATTCAGATGATCGGAGAATCAAGAAACCGAAGATTTAGGTGATACGCCTGTTTATTTCCCTCCTCTTAGTGTCTAACAAGATTTCCCTCCTTTTTTATCTCACACGCTTCACCTCCTATCTATCACTAGAGATGTTGATCGGGTTTTTTTATTATGGCATATCAATCAAAATAATGTTTCTTTTTATATTTTAGTTGCAAATTGGGTGTTGTAAACAACTAGATTAATTCAAGAAACACCAAATGAGTTATAATTATCACTATAACATACATACACCAATTAAATTTGTTCAATTACTTTGTTTATACCGTGGGTTCGCAAATATAACATACATATTTATACAAAGTAGGCGCACGCACGCACGCATGCGCACACACACATATTAAACAGGTACACGATAAATTATCATGCTATGTACAATTAGAGGTTGTTTGTTTCACCTCTTAATAGTTCAGTTCAGTGCTTAATCATTTAGATATAGCATTCAGAGCGTTTGTTTAATAAAAAAAAGCCTCTGAATGATTCAGTTAAGTGCTGAATGGTTAAGAGATAGAAAAAATGCTGAATGAAACTGAAAGAAGCATGTATCAAACTTATCATTATCTGAAGTTTTACCCTAACATCTATTTCATTGATAGAGCCTCTTAATGATTCGGACATCTTAACCATTCAACACTTAATGATTCAGATGTTGCCAAACAACCCCTTAATATATTTTGTCTTAAAAAAATATAGGTATGTACGATACGTCAGCCCTACTATTATCCAGAATTAACCCGTCGTTCGCATAACACTCAAACCCTGATTGTGGTATCTCTATTCATTGCTGGTGACTGACCACCACAAGATAACCTAGTATTTCTCCCTTAATATCTTAAGTGAGAGTAGAACTTAGATCACTTTAAACATCAAACTCTTACACCAACTCCTTTTTTACCACTGTCATCACGTACTTTATCCTCCACTCGTCTATGTGAATCATGATCTCCGCTCATCCTAGCTAGAGTACATGATATGTGATTGGTCCACGTCACGCTCACGCCGTTAACTAACAGGTCATTTTATATGTTTGTGAAATCCCAATTTCAAAACCATGATTTGATTTCGGTTCAAAATTGTTGTTAAAGAATAAAGAAGGTCAAAATCAATCGGCGTTAGCTCATACTGACACTGACACTAATATCTTCAGTTCAATCAATTCATCTCTTTCTTTTTCGATCTTCTTCATAGTTATGGGCTTATGGGAAGCTTTTCTCGATTGGCTTCGAAGGTATTATCTTTTGAGTTATGAATCGAATACGATTGTATTTGGTGTCAATTTGATTGTCTGATTGTGTAAGAATATTACATTTAGGGTTTTGTGTGTGCTTTATTTTGGTCTGTTAGGGTTTGCGTTTCGAGTTTATGTTTATGTCTCCCATTGATTATCTTCATGGATTGAATTAGGGTTTGTCATAAAAATGTAAACTTGTTAGATATGATGCAAGTACAGATGATTGGGTATGAGCTAATCTTGAAATCACTTGTTACAGCTTGTTTTTCAAGCAAGAAATGGAGCTGTCTTTGATTGGGCTCCAGAATGCTGGCAAAACTTCTCTTGTTAATGTTGTTGCTGTAAGTAGTATATTAAAGCAGTTTCATTTACATTTCACTCGTATTTTACTCCAGTTTCTTGAAAAATCATCCATAACACGGGTCGAAACTGGTTTTTTTGTATTATCTTTGTAGACTGGTGGATACAGCGAGGACATGATTCCAACGGTGAGTTTTTATCAAATTTTACTATATTGGTTTCTGCAAGGTTTTTAATTCTATCTATGGCACCTTACAAAAACAATTTGGCATTTAGGTGGGATTCAATATGCGCAAGGTAACTAAAGGAAATGTAACGATAAAGCTTTGGGATCTTGGAGGTCAACCCCGATTTCGCAGTATGTGGGAGAGATATTGTCGTGCAGTTTCTGCTATCGTGTAAGCTATTTTAACTAAAACACTTTTTGGAAATGTTTGACTTATGTTTTGTAAGAACTAATATTGATTTCATTTTGTGTGCATGCAGTTATGTTGTGGATGCTGCAGATCTTGATAACCTGAGCATTTCAAAGGGTGAACTCCATGATCTGCTGAGCAAACCAGCATTGAGTGGTATCCCTTTGCTGGTTTTGGGAAACAAAATCGATAAGGCTGGTGCTCTTTCTAAGCAAGCTTTGACAGATCAAATGTAAGACCTTTTTTTAAAATATTCTTATAATGTGGTTAATGACCAGTAGTGTTCATCATGCACAGCTATACTACCAGAAGAGCAGCTACTATCAGTCCTAAAGAGCCAGTATCCGTCCTTCACTCTTAACTTAAGGAAAGGATAGACCTTAGCGCTTCCCAATGTTCACATACATAACACTATCATGTCATGCAGGATTTGGATGAATTTATATATATTCTAATAAACACAAAGCATGAATGCTTCTTAGATATTAGGAGTGTTGTATTTAAGGGCTAATTGCATAAGAAGTTAACAAAAATTTAAGGAAACATGATTACATTTTCATGTGATAGCCTTTTCATCATGGTTCAAATAAGTACCTTGTTTGTAAATAATTAGTCTTAATGGATGAACTCAAACCTTTTGTTGTGATGGTGTACAGGGATTTGAAGTCCATCACGGATAGAGAAGTGTGTTGCTTTATGATATCATGCAAAAATTCAACAAACATCGACTCAGTCATTGATTGGCTTGTGAAGCATTCAAAATCAAAAAGTTGAGGACTTTATCAAAGCAGAACTAGAAAGAAAAAGGACCACCATTTTCGTGTGCTTGGTTTTGTATTGAGTTTGCCGCAAACTTGGTAGATTAGAGAGATGTTTTGAGTGGATTGTGTATGGGTGTGTCCTATGGTATACTATTATTGTTTTGTGTCATTCTTTTTTCCTGATTCTAATTGTTGTGTTGTATATCTTTTCCAGCTACTTTTATGATGTTCTAAAAATTCAGTTTTATTAATGTCTTTATGATGTGAAAAACTATCTGAGGTATCTTGAGATGATGGATAATATACTCTCTTGCAAAGTTAAAATGTTTAAGCTGCCCCTATTCACAGACATACATTGGGATTGCATAGGCATTTTTTACTCATACAAGATACCTTGTGTAGAAACAACTCTAACTGTTGTATTTCATCTTTTTCGGTAGCAATCTATGCTCCTAATACTACACCATTCTCTATTGCGAGATTTAGACGTCGACTCATAAAGCTATATACTGATTTGTCAAGGTTGCTCCTCCCTGAAGGTCTAATGACCTTTTCTAATGGATTCTTTTATGGTGCATACAAGATTATAACTCTATTAACAACTTAGTAGATGGTAATACAATATAACACAACCACTAAAGAGCCTTTAACTTCACTAATCTCTCTTATTGTTTTGCTAAAGAGCTTCTATACTCGTTACGCAAATCCCTAAACTATCTTTAGTGTCTTTCACATCACACTACAGTCCAACTCATCATCACATCAGCATATTACAATTTATTTTCCACCTCGAATGCTTTTAACACACCACATCATAACACATCATTGGGTTCAATGCTCGAAACTGAGAAAAAAAAAGTTTCAATGTGCTAGACGGATATTGGCGTTGGTGTGCCGAGTTTCATTGTGCCATGCCAACGGTAGCAGTATTACTATGACCATGTTTGGGATTGCTTATTAACTTCTCCTTATCTCCTTCTCAATCTCTTTTTCTTCTTTTTTAACTCACTTGCCAAACACTATTTTTTTAACTTATTAGCTTCTCAATAAGTTATAAGTTAAAAGAAGGTGCAATAAGCAATCCCAAACATGCACGATCGTCACGCCATTCATGTCACTCGCCACGTATCGATGCACTGAACATACTATACTATAGCAATAACAAAGTGATATTTCCCTAATACAATCATATCACAAACTCACATTTCAGAGAAACAAAACAAAACAACACAAAATATCATGAGCAAACAAAATGCATCAAGAACTTGTACTCACTCCTGCACTGCATCTAGTCTTTGTACCATGCTAAAACCCCTAAAAAGATTTCTGCAACTTCCATTTCCATTTCCAGATGACGACTTAAACAAACATTCATCTCAACAACAATGGAATCTTTAAGATTAAGAGGACCTCCACATCCACCTCTTCCAAACACTGAACCAATCAAACGAAACCTCCTCAAAAAAGGCATCAATCCCACCCCCAAAATCATCCACACTCTCCGCAAGAAACAAATTCAAAAAACCAATCGCCGCCAACCACCTCAATCCCCACAACAACAACCAGAACAAGAAAATCAAGAAACCCACTTTCAAACTCTCAAGGATGAATTCAAAGCCTTTAACAAAGCAATTGTTAAAGCCACTAAACAAGATTTGGATGCTAATAAAGGGTTTGTTGGGAAGCCATGGGAGAGGCTGGAGAGAGGTGAATTGATGGAGTATGCAAGTGTTAATAAAGAGTTTGTTGGTGGGGAGAGTTTAAAGTATGAACATTTGGATGAGTTGAGTGAGTTTATTGAGAAGGAACGTGATAAATTCAAGTGGGTTATGGAAGATGATATTGAATTTGAAGATGGGTTGATTGATAAGAAGAGTGGGAGTTGGGTTAAACCCAAGAGGAAAGTTAGTGATGGTGAAGCAATTAAGTTTCTTGTTGATAGGTATGGAAATTTTGTATCTTATAGTCATTTTTTGAGTGAAAAAAGGTCATTAATTTACATAATTTGGTTAATTTTAGGCTTAGTGGAACAGAGTTAAGTATGAAGAATTGGAAGTTTTCAAGAATGATGAAACAGTCAGAATTGCAGTTTACAGAAGATCAGTTGTTGAAGATTGTGGGTGGGCTTGGTGATAAAGGTCAATGGAGGCATGCTTTATCTGTTGTGAAGTGGGTGTACAGCTCTAAAGAGCATAGACATTTTAAGAGCAGGTGTGGTTTTCTTCGGTTTTTAGTATGTTTTTGTTACTTGGTTCGAATATTGGGTGATTGATTTTGCATATATGAAGAATTGAATCATCATAGTTTGTTTATCATTGTTTGTGTTGTTTTAATTTGTAGGTTTGTGTACACAAAACTCTTGTCAGTCTTGGGAAAATCAAGAAGACCCCATGAAGCTCTTCAAATCTTTAATTCGATGCGTGTAATGATAAAAACATATCTTGTTAGTTATTTGACAAAGTTGTATTTTTTATATGACTGAATGAAATCTTACTTGAAACTAATTTAGGCTGATTACCACATATACCCCGATATGGCTGCATACCACTGCATTGCCATTGCACTCGGTCAATCTGGTCTTCTAAAAGAACTGGTGAATGTAATTGATTGCATGAAGCAACAGCCTTCAAAGATTATTAAGAAACGAAAAAACTGGGATCCTGTTCTCCAACCAGATTTGGTTGTATATAATGCCGTAAGATAGATTTTACAAAATTTATGGTACACATTGTAATAATCTTGTTTGTTGTGAGTAACTAAGGATAAGGGTAATCTTGTAAATATATTTACAGGTACTGAACGCTTGTACATTGTCGGGAGAATGGAAAGGAGTGTCGTGGGTCTTTGAGGAATTGAGAAGAAGTGGTTTGAAACCAAGTGGAGCAACTTATGGACTCGCAATGGAGGTATTAGTTAATTAAATTTGAATCTTTTTTTTTCTTTAATATTTATTTTGGTGTTCTTGGGTTAGATGAAAAAGAGAAAAGCTAAGAATTTGTATAGTTATACATTTCCAATGCTAATTATGTTAGTTCTAGATGAGGGGTAGTTTTGTCATTAATAAAATCTTAAGCGTAATTCGTTGTTGAAAGGTAATGTTATCATCTGGGAAGTATGAGCTTGTTCATGCGTACTTTGAGAAGATGAAGAAAAGTGGGAATGCTCCAAATGCCCTTACTTATAAAGGTTTTTTACTTTTTTACATCCCTTTCATAATGATTTCATGCTTATTGATGATGGCCCAAAATTAAATTGTTTTGCTTTGCTTTGCTTTGTGGAATTGGTTAGTGTTAGTTAAGGCCTTCTCAAAAGAAGGTAAAGTGAACGAAGCGATAGAAGCAGTGAGGGATATGGAAAGAAATGGTATTGTTGGGGCAGCTTCTGTATACTGTGAACTGGCATTTTGTCTTTGCTACAATGGGCTGTGGCAAGAAGCTATCGTGGAGGTAAATTTTTAAAATTTGAGAGGTTTTACTTATAGGGTGCTTGGATGTGTGAAGAATAGATTATAGATCATCAGTTGATTAAAGCTAGGGGATAGTTTGGTAATTTTACATGCATGATCTAGTTACACTATTTTGACCCTGTATAATGTGAGAATCATTTAAGGGGACTGTTTGGATGTGTGCTTCTGTGATATTTTTTTAGTCAATTAGATAATAAGCTATAACTAGACGGGTGGTAGGAGATTGTGTTTGGGTATGCTTCTGCTATTTGAGTTTGTAATAATACGTTTACATGTTCAGTTTTGATCATTTTAGAAAAGTATAGATAAAATAATAATGTAACCAGTTTTGTTGCGAATGGTAAAAAATGATAATTATGAAATTGGATGTGTGCTTATACCTGTTTATGTGTTTTGCTGATGATGCAAGTTTTATTACTCACGAGCTGACTTCAAATGCAGATTAAGAAGATGAAAAGACTTCATCTAACAAGACCGTTGGTGGTTACCTTCACGGGCATGATATTGTCTTCAATGGATGGAGGCCATATTGGTAACTGTATACGGATCTTTGACATCAGTAAAGAGCATTGTGCTCCTGACATTGGAATTATAAACGCCATGCTTAAAGTTTACGGGCGGAGTGATATGTTTTTTGAAGCCAAGGAATTGTTTGAGGATACAAAAAGATCCAATGGTCATAACATAAGCGTGGGACGTGATGGCCCATTTGTTAATCCGGATGCATACACTTATGGTGAAATGCTTAGAGTATCTGCTAGTTCTCATCAATGGGAGTATTTTGATTATGTTTATAAGGAAATGGTGTTTTCAGGGTATCAGCTTGATAAAAACAAACACTCATTTCTGCTTGTTGAAGCATCCCGGGCTGGAAAGGTTTGTGCTTTCTAAATGATCATCTTTTTGTTGCTTTTGTGGACTATTTCAAAGATTGATTGCTTTGACTTTTGAGGTCAAGCTTTATTATTTTTCAACTTCTAAGCTTTGGTGTAATTTTTTTATCAAATGCTGTATCTTAAAATGTCTTGGTCTTGGTGTGTAACAAAATGATGAGTTGATCAACTATTTTATTTAGGAGATCCATTTTCTGAATATATGTTTTTGTGTTTATTTCAGACCCATCTACTGGAGCATGCATTTGATGTAATGCTGGAAGCGGGTGAAATACCACCTTCATCGTTCTTTGTGGAAATCATATGTCGAGCTATGATCCAAGATGATTATGACCGAGCTTTGACCATTCTTAACAGCATGGCACACGCCCCTTTCCAGGTTCGAGAAAAAGAATGGAGAGGGTTATTTGAAGAGTACAAGGGTAAAATTACCAGATCCCATTTACGGAAACTTCTTGACAAAATTGACACTCATGATATAGCAATGGAAGCCTCAGCCTATAAGTTATCAAGGCTATTGCAAACACTTTGTGGGTCAAAGTCAAAAAACTCCTATCAGTTGAGTCCAGGCAGTGACTTTACACAGGAGTCTAATTTAGAAACACAAACAGATGTTGAAGGACAGAAATTAGAAGATGTAATGGAGCGCTTTGCTGATGAGTTAACACTCGATGAATCTTTTGAAAGTCTTGGTTATGAAAAGTCAAAGTTGGCCAATAACGAGACGTTTGATGATGATTATGATTCAGAGGATGATTTCTTGGCTGGTGAATTGGGGGAACTGGATGAATCAAAGAGAAACAAGTTACCGTCTGCGGATGGTATACTTGAACATTGGAAGGAAAGCATGGTGAAAGATGGGATCTGTTTGCCATTTCAAATAGGAAGAAAGTGATCACCAAATGCAATTTGCATAGAGGTTGCATATTAGAGTGTTTCTAGTTAGAATGTAAAAGCTTGTATCTATAAATCCTTCGTTGACTATAAATTTTCATGTTCGTTTGTTTATTTAAAATAAACAAATTTTCCTTTCGTGTTTATTCATTTATTAAATAAAATGAAGTTCATGCCAAATAACTCACAGACGTTGTATCGAATGCTCCATCTGTTTACGAGAGCTTATTTTGGAATGCATGTGTAGTAACTAGCGCATTTTCTGCCAGAGCAAGGACTTGAAGACAAAATATTTACACGAGAACATGCTAATTGCGAAATATTTGCATAATATCAATGTAACATCATTACTATGTCAGTATACAGTATAAACAAAAGTTTAGGACTAAGATGGTGCTTGCCAATCTGTAACTAATACTAAAACAAAATCAATTTGATATCCTGCAGTTACATTTTCCATCACCTACATCGTCTGTTGGTATAACTGAAATTTACTTCAAATGCTGAAAACCTGATGAAATCATTAAACAGTATTAAAAGAAGTCCCATCTTAAAGTAATATGAAAGAATCTTGGAACCGAACTCACCCTACGATTAATCATCAGAATCAAATTTCTCATCATCTTTCATGTACTTCTCTTGCACTGCCGCTGTTGTGAAAACTATTGTCAAGTATTCCATTTCAGAACCTTTTTCAGCTTAAAAATAACACAAGCACACAACACAAAAGGCGACAATCTCAACACAGAAGGTTTAGGTAAAACAGAACAAATTGGTTAATAACGATGAACTTTATTAGTTAAGAAACATAATAAAATCATAGAGGTTTAAAAGTTTTTGAAAACATATGAATATGATGAACAAGTGATGAATGTATATGAACTCAAACCCCAATGCAGACCACGAAAGCCAAATGAAATAAGCAAAAGTTAATAAGATTGAAATCTACTAAAAGGATATCTATAGTAATCCCAATCTGTTTGTCCAATAGCAATTTTGCTGAACTCAACCGCACTAGCATCGATGCCTTGAAATATATATCCATTGGTCCTGTCTATTAGTCTCACAAGATTTGTAACGCTCTCTTTGTCCTGAAAGAAAGAGAAAACAAACTGAATCAATCAAGTGTACATAACTTACTTAATAATGGTAAGCAGAATTTCATACCTGAATAGCCAAGGTAGTGAAGTTGACCAAACCAAAATCTTCAACTACTTCACATAGTTCTTTTGTGAGTTTTCTAGCACCATAAACGCAGATTGATAAGTTCACTATGAGCATATTTAGCAGCTCTAATGAAACCAAATAAGATGTCAATCAACAACCTACCTGTACTTTGAAGAGCGGGGATCTTGATCTAGATGGTGCTGTAAATAAGACAAGTCTTCCACGTCGGTGTAAAAATCAAGATTGAAGGCTGCAGTGGACAAAAATCAGCCAGCTATAGTTATTTCTATATGTTTGGTATCAGTATATGATCTTACACCTTGGGTCTTTTGACCATAAAAGTCAACTTTTGGAACAAATTTAATAATAAAAAGGTTTCCATACCTAGCTTTCCATAGCTCTCAATAAGATCAATCTTAGACAACACATTGACATGTGGCAATTCCATATGCAACATTGTTGACAATGATAGAAGCAATGCACTCACATATTTCGCCGGGTCACTACAGAGGTGGGCATCTACTAAATGAACTGCAGTCAACTGTAAAAGGAGGACATAACTGTTAGCTCTCTTGCAGAAAAAGGTTTATGAAAGCGACTCTGTGCGTGTGAATTTGCTTCAGCAATAATCAACAAAAAAACAAAACAAATCTACATCACTTACCCGAAGATCCAGTTTTTTAATTAGTTTCATGATGACCTTTTTTGCATTGGAATGGAGGAAGAACAGTTCTACTTGGCCAGGGAAATCAAAGAGAAAATAGTGATCTGCAAATAAATCTATTTGAGTAAGAATCGCAATAATATAACACCATCAAGAACCCTAAAGTGCATAAAGAATCGTATTCATCTGATATAAGTTCATATATTCATCATCTCATGATATTCAACCTTTTGTATTTTCAGTTAATATTTAATGTTCTTTGATCAAAAGCTATATGGAAGAAAACCAGCTAAAACATGTGCATTGATAAATACAGAAAGTAACCTAATAAGTCTGTTATCAGAAACATAAACATCATATATGAAAGTGCAAATGAAAAAAAGGTTAACAGATGATTACAAATATAGAAGTAAAAACGACTCACATAACGTATACAGTATACTAACCTTTCAAAAGAGGTTTCAGTTTAGATTCCAACCAGTCGATATTTTTCTCCAAGTAATCCATACAATACACGAGACCTAGGAGAAGATCAAAAAAGTATTAATAACAGATGAATATCTAGTTCTTCTATATAAAAAGTGATTAATCAAACAAACTCAGCGGGAAAGACGTCTAACCTCCATTAGGACCAAGAGAATGTTCATTCATCACATCACTAAGTTTTATCAGATCCTCAATGTTGATAGCACAATCATATCTTAGAATAAATGTTAAAAAAAAGCCAAATAATATGGTTCATTTTTTACTAAACAACTGCTGCAATAACCAAAGTTTTAACAGGATACGGCAATGAATCATTTGCAGGGTCTAAATTGATAACAGCTACTTTCCTGCAA
Source organism: Tagetes erecta (assembly GCA_030867185.1). Lineage (NCBI taxonomy): Eukaryota > Viridiplantae > Streptophyta > Magnoliopsida > Asterales > Asteraceae > Tagetes > Tagetes erecta. Next base: position 97,172,498 of record CM061487.1, read on the forward strand.
CAAAACTTACAATCACATCACCAATTCACCATATGACATAATGCCATTTTAACAATCAAAAGCCCCAAGGAAAAAAATGCAGTTAGGGAAATGAATATATGCGTACCTTCCAACGAGTTGGAGGTATTGTTGCATGCCATTGCAGTATGTGGTCTTGCCGGAACCAGGAGGACCGATAACCACCTGACCAAACACCATCTTTTATATATACCCTCTTCCGCAAAACTGTGAGAAGAAAATTGGGGAAAAGACTAATTCTGTTAACCGCTAATTAATACAATCATCAACTAACTAAACAGAAATTTAACAAACTAACTGAGCTAGCTAATGCTGTTCTAAAAAAAACTGAGCTAGCTAGCTATGATTCATTAACGGTTATTAAGTAAGCAACAAAAACCCTAAAATGAAATTGATGATTTTGATTCGAATGAATAAAGGTGTAAGTAGAGTGTATTTATTTAATCTAAACTAAATCATCAGTTTCAATAATAGAAGATTATAGTTTGTTGCATTCAAGTGTAAAATGAGCGATACCTTGTTATTTGGTTGAGAGAAGTAAATGAGCGATGAACAAGCAGAAGAAAAAGAGAGATGAATTTTGTAAACCCTACACCCAGCTTTAACATAAACAGGGAAACTTTTAAATGTAAAGGTAAATTGCTAAAATCGTTCATCCGTATTTGGGGTATTTCGTAAAAAAAAATTAATTTTATGTTAACAGGGTTTATGTTGACGTCAACGAGTAGTTGAACGTTTTCATCTTTTTAAGAGGCTTATCGGTCTTACCACCTCCTAAATAAGATTCAAACTAGAGACATACGGGTAAAATCACGGTTGCTTCAAATCTAATAAAATGGACTTGCTATTCCATCAAAGCATCATGCCATCATTGGCTTAGACATTGTTAGAAACTCCTAAGGGTGAGGGGAGTCCACCCCTCACCACCCCACATCACCCCACACTTTTTACTCCACCCCACATTCACCCCACATTCACCCCAAATCACCCGGTATCCACCCCACACCACCCCACATCATTTTTTAATTTTTTATTTCCCAATTATTTAAAACTTTTAATAATTCATTAAATATAAAACACAAATTATAACTAATAAAAACACAACAACTTAAAAAGAAAAACACAAATGACGTACATAATTTAAAATAACTTAAACATAAATCAATTGGGTAACATCCCACGTGCCCTAACAAGCTGCCACGATTCAATTTTGGTAAAAGAGCATTTATATATCTCTTGGTATTCATTCAAGGCTTTATTTATGGCATCGGCTTCGGCGACTCCTTCAATATGCTCATGAAGATAAAGACGATTGAAGTTGGTGATTAGATTGAAATCTTGCCTCCACTTTGAATGAAGTTGGTCAATTGTTCGGTTGGCATACTCTAGTTGATTGTAATGTTCAAGAACTCGATTCCAAAAATCACCTCTACTTTCGTTACCGTCAAATGAAGCATGTAACCATGCTTTTGACAAGTTCACTTCTTGAGCACTCGTCCATGGTTGACGATTAGATGTCATTGAGAGATTGATGAAAAGAGTGTGGTTTGAGAGTGATGTGTAAAAATAAAATTATGATTTGTGAGGTTGAAAGAAGGGTTGTATTTATAAAAAAAAAAAACAAAAAAAAACAAAAAAAATTGAAAATAGCCGTTGGTATGGGGGCCACATGTTCAAACGGTCAAATTTTGCGGGGAGTGGCTCGGTGAACACACCCCAAATGGCACCCCAAAATTCGGGGCCGCGGGGGGGTGGGGCGGTGTTCCCGCGCGGGGCCGCACCCACCCCGAGTCCACTCCACCCACTCTAATAGAACAAAATACATAGGGGTGAGCATGATTTTGTATTTACCGAAAATACCAACTATCGGACTGATTTTTTACCGATTACCGTACTAAATACACCAATGTTTGAATTTGAACCTAAAAACCTTCAATTTATAAGGTAATGTCTCTATCAAGTGGGTTACTTCATATTGGCATAAAAGATTAACTATTTCAATTAATATATTTCTTAGAACTCAATTAGGTAGCAGGGAACGTCCAAAGGTAGCACTACGGTTTTGATGTACCTATACAGTAATAACGGTGCCGGCATTACGGGTAGTCGTGTTTGTAAGTGAGGACGGGTCCCGATACATGTGTGCGTGTAGAAGGAATGTGAGTATATTTGTATGGTGACATAACATTATTGAATGGATATAATGATACTTGAGGAAAGTGCAAGCTCTAGTCACTTCATCTTTATAAAAAACAAGTAGATGTTTAGACTCTTGGTTCATGAGTGTGAAGTGTAAATTTAAGGTTATTCCGGAATATCAATAGTAACTAGTAAGCAATGTGAAAAGTTATTAAAAAGTGAAGGATGTAAACTGTAAAATAGCATAGTTCTAGAATAACGAAGTAATATAGTAATATACTCGTATCACTTTGAAATTATTAGAAATTCTAAGTGTCAAAAGTCGAGTAGTAACCCGATTGTCAAAACTCAAAAGTCCGTGCACTCCTCAAATAATCTTCTAATATTGAGCTTTGAAATACAAGGTGCCCCTATACCAGTTACATGGACACGTTTTGTTGTAAAATTCCAAATATGTGTTTCCTTGATAGCGTCGGTGCCCCCACTCATTTTCATATTAATTGTCTTCGGCTACATACAAAGTAACGACTACCTTGACCCACTAAAAATCATTTATTTATATAAACACACAAACCTTTACATAACAACACACTGTAATCTCTCAAAACACACACTCAAGCGGAGATAGCACTTCCATTGACGAATTGGAGATGAACGAGGCGATTACAAGCGCGATTGCACTTGCGGCTTCGTTTATGTAAAATGTTGCTAACCCACCAAGACCCATTTAACAAAGAGCATCCATCGAGAGAGACCGAGCTGCGGAGAATGAACGGTTGATGAATGATTATTTCAATGCAGACCCATGATATGATGAAGATCATTTCAGACGTCCGTTCCATAAAAGTTCAAGAGTTTTCTTACGTATAGCTCGAGATTTGGAACTAGAGAAACCTTATTTTCAACAAAGAAGCGACACAATAGGAAGGATGAGATTTACAACCATACAAAAGTGTAGTCGCTTTACACAACCTTGGATACGGAAACGCAACTGACATAAACGAAGAGTATATAAAAATGGGGGAGAAACAAACAAGAGATCGTATGAAAAACTATTGTAAATGTATTATTGACATTTACTTGGTTAGATCTTCAAAAAATATACAACGCACTATATATGATTGGTAGCATATATTTCATGCAGTGGGCATGGGCTAATGTCGAAATTAACGCTTGGCATAATCAGTTTACAAGGGGTGACCAAAAAGGGTTGTCGATGATTCATCAAGCGATTACTTCATATGACCATGTCCAACATCAACTATCCTTCTATTGTACACCTGCCAAACATCGGCAGCCACCATCCACCCTAACAGAGGTAGAGGCGACTAATGGGTGACCATGTCCAACGTCGTCATCATATGCACAATGATAAATTAACACCGATGAGCGGAAAGATAACAAGGCCGACAGTGGAAGAAATTGACCGGCGATAAACACACATAAGTGACTTCGGTTTTTTGATAGATATGTACACACATACAAAGAAATTAACCAAATTACAACAATGTCACAAATCTTATAAAAGACTATCATTCTCAAAAGAATATCACACAAAAATACACGTATCACCTTTGAAAAAAATATCACTCAAAAAAACCTATAAAAACTTTCCACCCAAACATTTTACTATTCATAAAGTTTATGTATCCATATATATTATCTATATTATAATAAGAATATATTCAATAAACAAACAAAAACCGATAATAAATATAAAAAAAATTTAAAAATGTGCATGTAAATCCATTTTTTTAGTATCCCAACATTTTCACAACGTACTCGTCCAATTTAGCGTACTCGACTTCTTAGGTTCATGACACGACACACAAAAGGAATATAAAATCCATGTTATAAATTCAAGGATTAGTTAGGTCAAGGTTGATGTGCTTATTTCCCCATCGTATCGCTCTATAAATACTACAAAGTTGATGCACATTTCATCACAACAAAACCAATTAACCATCTCTCTTCAATTCCTTCTTCCAAACGTACTAGATATATTTTGATCATGTCGTCCGTTTCTCTCAAGGTTGAGATCCCTTCTCAATATCCATCCGACAAGATTTTCAAGGTACTAAGTGATTTCGACAATATAGTAACTAAGATCCTCCCTCAAGTTTTCAAGTCCATTGAGACGATCCAAGGAAACGGGGATGTTGGAACAATAAAGACCTTCAAGTTTGGTGATGGTAAGAAATTAAATTAGCCACAATGCTAACTAATTAATTAATAATTGTTTGTTTACTAATTTACCTCATATATATATATTTTTTAAATCTAGACGTTCCATATAAAACTGCGAAACAGAAGACTGATGCGATAGATGCAAGCAACAATAGTTATAGCTACTCTTTCATTGAAGGAGACAACTTGATGGGCATATTAGACTCGATCAACTATCATGTTAAGGTTGAGCCTTCTGGGGGAGGAAGCGTGTACAAACAAACGGTTACTTACAATTGTAAAGGTGCTGAGAAACCGTCAGAAGATTTTCTTAAGAAAGAGAAAGAGTTATACGAGAAAACCTACAAGGCTATCGAGGATTATGCTGCCGCTCATCCTGAAATCTATAATTAAGCGCTAGTCATCTTAATCGGTGTATTATGTTTTTATGTGTTGTTTGAAATAATGGACAATGTTCCAGTGTGGTTAGAAATAACTGACAATGTTCTGGTTGAATATTTGTCATAGGATGTTTCAATTTGATATAATAAAAATATAAGTTGCGTCAATATGATACCTTATAACTTTTTTTTGAAATAGAAACTAAAAAAACTACACAAGTACATAAGATGGCAACTTTTACGTATTAATAGACAGAGTAACATGTGATAATATATACAATATATAAAATCTATCAACTTGTTTTATTTGTTTACAGAATGGTGTTGAACAGGAAAACTATATAAACTATAAACCGTGATAAAGTGAATTAATAATAATAATAATAATAATAATAAAAACATATATGCAATATTAGGTAGTTAGATTAAATTTATGTTAGTGGTTATTTGTTCAAATCGCATATATATGCTAGTGTGATGAAGAACTTTGTGATATATAGGTCGTAAAATCTTGCAGTCATTAATAACGGATATTATTGAGCTCTTTAGGTTTTCTCCTAGACCGGTTGACGTCGTTCTTGAACGTCAAACTAACGAATAATCCCGTCTAAAGTATGACATTCTTGGACTATGAAGAAGCACGTCATCGAGCCCGAATTGCATTCTGTGTAAAAAAAGTTAGATTGATTAAATTACATCACATTTATTTATTTGAGAAATTGGAGTTGGACCCTTGCAACTTTAGGCTTGACTGCCGACCCGGCCACTTTTATCACTCTCTCTAGAGTCAAGTCTCCATTTCAATTTTTGGGCCCATTCCTTCACCACTTGCACACTTAATACTCTTATCTTTGTTTTAGATCATCAAAATTCATCTACCATCTTACAAGGATCCCCCACTCGATCGTGTTCGGCTAGGTCTCAAAACAAACCATACGTCGCCCAAAACTCTCACGATGTATCTATAAGAGAAACACAGAAAGCTGATCAAGAAGTTGAGGATAGTACGTGTTAGGGGTCCGGGTCGGGTGGGTAGTGAAAGAAAGCTAAAAGTATAACAAAAAATGATTTATTGGCTGTACATGAGACACAATTTGTAGATACTAGCTATAAATATAACTTTAAATTACAAAGGTAAAAAACGGGTTGAGTTATTATAAAAAGCATAACTAATCAAAAAAGTGTAAGAAATATTATTGAAACATCATATCTTAGATTCAATTGCTATAAAAAACAATGTTTGAAAACTGAACAAGACCAGCTAGTCGGACCGGGGTTCGGAGCCTTTGGCGGTCTGATTCGAGGGTCTGAACTGTTTTGAGTCAGACCAACTGGTCAGACAGAAAACCGGGTGGTTGAACCGAAAAACATTGATAAAAACGAGATAGCATAATAGTAATTAATAGTTGGAAGTTTGAATGAAATAACAAAACTATTTTGGTATTAGCATCTTTTTAAGTTCCATCATCTTCTTGATAACATTAATTTTTTTAATAAAAATTACACCATAAAAATGAATGTTTTTAATATTTTAAATTCGTATAGTGTTGATATATGAAAAACAAAGTATATTTTCATATTTTTCAGCTTATTGTGTAATATTTAACAAATACTTAATATTTTAACTTGTTAAAAAATGTAAAATAACACAAATGTCAAATGTTATAAACTTATAAATTACATTCATGGCAGACATAATTAAAGCATCAATTTGCGTGGACTAACAGTTGGTTTATATGTTAATAAAAAATGATGTGGACTAACACAGTTGTATAAAGACACAATAGCATGTTTAATGAAATCTATGACACAACGCTCTCCTAAAAGGTAGATTAACAATTTACGTTTACATTTAGTAGCTAAACACACAATAAAACTTTGATCTAATGATACTTAATTAACCACACAATATATCACAACGATATATTAAAATGCACATTAATGGTCTTTATTTACATCTAGTAGCCAAACACACAATACAACTTCGACACAATATTACTTAATAAACTATACAGTATGACACAACTATCTTCTAAAATGCATATTAACAGTTTGCATTTACATATAGTAGCCAAACACAATACAATTTTGACATAATAAACCACATAATATGACATGACGATATACTAAAATGCATATTAACAGATTGCATTTACGCCTACTAACGAAAAACACAATACGACTTTAACAAAATGATACCTAATAAACTAAATAATACGACAATATGACACAACGATCTCCCAAAATGCAAATTAATAACTTGCATTTACATCTAGTAGCCAATACACAATAGGACTTTAATACAATAATACTTAATGAAGCACATAATATAACATGGCTATCTATCGAAATTACACGATGAGCTTAAAAAATAAAAAAAACTCAAATTTACTTATAGAATACTTAATTGTTAAATGACGTTTTCATCATTATATTATGAGTAAATGTCACCAGACAAATTTTAACCATCTGACATTTGACTCCCAATTGTTTGGAGAATATTTTTTTATTTTATCTAAAACGGCAGTAGTATATAATTATATACACCAGATATATTAATACTTAGATTAAAACCCAAGACTTCTAAAAGACATAAAAACTTTTACATTTTTTTTAATCACTAGACTATTGAGAATATTAATTCCTTAGAGAATATAAACAGCTTCCACACTCTACCTACACTTTTTGATAACATCTTACATTATAAAAACTAGATACGTGCATACATTATTTATTTCCGGTTTATATTTTCTTTTAGAAAAATACTAATGATAGTTCTAGACATTATTATTATTATCATCATTACAATGATTGAAAATGGCGGTTTTAACTATTTGAAATAGATTGATGATTGTTAGTAACATTTACAAAATTAATCATGATAACCGCTAAGTGTTACTCCCTCCGTCTCGTTACAAGTGTCTTGGTTTGAAAAACACAAAGTTTTAGGAAAATTAAATGATAGCTCTTTTTGTTTGTAATTTGACAATAATACCCCTTGATAATAAATATTATGTGGGTCCATTACATTGTTTGTTTATGTTAGTTTTATGTTTGTAAGGGTATATTTGGAAATTGACCAATATATTTTAAAAGTGGACATTTGAAATGGGACAAATAAAAAAGAAAATGTGGACACTTCTAATGGGACGGAGGGAGTAGTTTTTTTAGTCTGGAATATCGTGTATATCTTGTCTATTAATATACCAACCTGTTAAGATACGAATATGAAACATATTACTTATACGTGAACAATAAATTATTATGTACATGTTCTTATACCTGTATATGTATCTGTTCATAACATGTATATACGATAAGACTTAAGGAATTATGGTTTACAACTTAAAATTTAGGGAATTAGAGTGAAAAAGGTAAATAATGTTATATTATATTTTCAATTTTAAGTAAATTATAACTGGTACTAACAGATAACCAGATAAATACTTGTTTAATACACGAAAATTAACAGCTAGATTCGTGTCTACCTGTTTAGTACATGTTACATGTTAAGAGCTTACCTGTTACCTGTTAAGATCGTGTAAGTTCGTATCATGTATTCGTGTTCGTATACAAAATGTCAGCCCTAGCTTTTTTTTTTGTATTAATTTATTTTTATATAACAGCCATCAATATTAAAAGACTAACGAGGGCTAGAGTTGTATGATTAAGTATTTTAGTTTTCCTGCACAACCCAAATGTTATTACAACCTCCACCACCGTAAAGTTGCACTCAACCGTAATCGGCGCTGTACGATTACAATGCTTGTTGACGGCAATTTTAAAGAGGTTCACCCAACGAATACCGGCGCCGTTTTCCGTTTTCAAATCTATTCCGTGTAACATTGTTTAACAAAAAAGAATGATGTAAAGTAAAAATATAGAAAACATTGATTATATTTTTATAAAGTTACCCCTCTTACAAAAATAGATGAAATTAAATGAGAAAAAAGAAAAGGTATATTGGTTTTCACTGGTCCCAACTATTACCTTTTGTCTTCTACTGGTCCCAACTATTAAATTGGTTGTCAACGGTCCCAACTTTTATCACTTTGGTAACCACTGGTCCCGTCGTTAAATTTTTTTAACGCCGTTAAGTTTTTTCCAAATTCAAGACCGATGTTTAAGACTTTTTGATCAGAAGGATAATACTTGTCGATTGATGTAAAAGTTTTCTTGAAAAGGCTCTCTGAACGATAAAATTTTTACATTTGATTGATGCACCGTTAGGTTTAAACACCCGATCGAAGCACTATTTTGTTGTTCGGAGCGCCGTTTCGAGGTAACTTTTCCATCAATTGACTTATATTATCGTTCCGATCAAAATGCTTATAACATCGGTATTGAATTTGGAAAAAAACTTAACGGCGTTAAAAAAATTTAACGACGGGACCAGTGGTTACCAAAGTGATAAAAGTTGGGACCGTTAACAACCAATTCAATAGTTGGGACCGGTAGAAGACAACATGTGATAGTTGGGATCAGTGAAAACCAATATACCAAAAGAAAAATAAGTTGACCTTAAACATACACCCTTGACCTAACAAAAAAAATATTTTTCCCCTCAAATACTATTCTCTTATTTATAAAGTTTATGTTTTATAATTGTTATTTCATAGTTAAATAATTTTACTAATCTACATAGTTTTTATACTTAATCTTAAATTACACTTAAATATTATAATTACCAAGGTTTAAACCTCAAATTTTCTCATGATGCTTTTAAAAAGCAAAACCTTTAACCGGGGGTCATGAACGGTTTATTAATCTACACAGTGGGCGAGGTGATTGAAACATATATGTATCCAATTAAAATCATTAGAAACATATAAAACCTCAAATGAAGTTCCACTAGCTTCCATAATATACATATGAATAAAAAACAAAGCAAAAAGTGAAAGAAAGCATTACTTATAGATCATCGAATAAAAACATCTCTTTTGCTTTTCTCCACAATGATAAGCTTCCATCTGCACCATATAAAAAATAAATTTATTTATTTTATTCACCAACTAAAACAACAAATAAAATCAGCTATCTTACATCTGTCTCTCTGAGTCTTTTTTTATAAACAGATAAAACCGTCATACGACAATATATTATTTTTTAGGATCTATATAAATTATTTTTTATGCTATATGTTGGCCTGTAGGGTATACGTACACGTGACTCCTTGAGTAGACCAATCATGTAAAATCTAACGTTAAAGTTACAAATATTGCTTTGTGATGTATATAAAGTTATAATAAGCTAAACCTAACCATCACGCAAACCAACCGTAAAAATAAATAAGCACAATTAAATGTTCACTAAAATGTTACCTAACAAAGTACATTAACATTTACTACACAAAAATACTGACTTCAATTGAGGCGAAAAACAAATCAATACTTGTACTTACAGTCAGGCTAACAAACAAATCAATCAAGCTGGATGATCGAATGGCAAAGGCGAAACAGAGGCCGAATCAAGCAAATCGCGATGCACAAACCCATAATTCCGCAAAACCTGATTATCAGCATAGTTCAAAACCTTCTGCATAGCGTCCCAACAACTTTGCTCAGAGTACATCTGGTTATGTCGCCCGCTACATGGTTGGCACCCAGTAAAATGTGTAATAAACGGGCGTCGCCAGCTAAACTTCCCGTACCCAGCGTCTTTCAAATACGGCTCCCACAGCGCAGAATAGCTCTCGCTCACCTTCTCACCATGTCGTCTCCTTAAACTACGCACCGCTCTCTCAATGTTGTTATATTTTCCCGTTATGTTCTCTAACGTCTCCACGATTTCCAACCAATACCCTTCGAAATAATATTCACCCTCCACGTAGATTTTATCCCCCCATTTTTCTTTTTCTTTTAATAATAAATAAACCAGACCCGTTTGATCGTCAGATTCAGGGAAAGATTTGTCTTTACACGTTTCACGTAATATTTCGCCCCATTTTTCGTAATTTGGAGTCTGTGGACCCATACCCGACCAAACATCCATAAAATCAAGCGCCCATTGGCTGTTTCGGATCAGAAACACGCCAGCGTTTAAACTCGTCCAGCTTTTCTTCTCGTAAACTAGCTTAGGCCAGCCATGGACAACAAAATTATGGTTTTTGTAACGGTGTAAAGGTAGTTTAAAATCCATGTCGGTGAAGGCCGCGTCAGAGTCCACCCACCAAATCCACTCGGATTCCGGGTGGGCCAACATTGCGGCCTTCACCGCGGGGATTTTGGCCCAGAATGTGTGCATTTTGGGGTGGAGTAAAACATTGTTGTAAAAAATATCATACCCGTGGATCCGACAGTAGTCTACTTTGTTCTTGAAAAACCTTAGTAACAAATGATCCCCAATCGGGTTACTACACGGGCCGGGTTGTGACCCGGATATAACCAAAACCCGTTCTTCAGAACCCGGTTCGAATGAGGGGTGTTGTTTCAACCATTCTGTTCTTTTTTCATCCCAGTTTTTAACCGGGGTGTCGATTGTGTACTCGAATGTCGGGTCGTCGTAGAAATTCGGGTCGGGTGGGTCGTGCCGGAGGTTTAAACCGTTTGAAGAAACAAACTCGTATTTGCAATCGACATCGTCGGTGACGGAGGATTTGGGATCGGGAAGTGGTGTGTTGAAGTTAGGAGATGGGTGAGGTTGAGGATTTGAGTAAGTGGAGAAAGCCCAGACGAGTAGAAGTGCGGCGACGGCGCCGGAGAAGAAGATGAAAGCGTCGGAAGCGATGGTGAAAGATGATCGGCGTCCGGCAGAGGTGGTTCTAGTGACCGGAGGTGGGAATTGGGAGTGATAAAGCTCAGGTGACTTCATTTTGTGGAAGAATTGAATGGTGACGGAAAGAAAAATGGGATCGTCGGTGGGTTGAGTAAATGGTTGAATAAAGGGGGAGGTGTGTTTAATGGCGTTGGGAGGTGGGAGCCAGTGATTTTAACCATGGTGGGTTAGGCTTAGGCTTACATGAATCGACACGTACTGCATCTTGCTCATGTGACATTGCTTCTTTGCTCGTTTCGTATCCTATTTGATGTTGCAATTATTTATGCTTTCGTCCAATTTTTAACTTTTCCAACTTTACTCATGTCTTTCTTGTTCAAGGAAATTATTATTTCTCTATTAATGTTTTTTAAATTACAGCCGGTTACTGGTCCATCATCAGTAGAAAACTTATTTTAAGTGAAAAGGGTTTTTGACCTAATTTGATACCATTTATTTTATTAAGGTTTACAGTAGGGATGAGATTGGTACTGTACCGGTACCGAACCGGTACCGATACCGAAAATACCGATACTGAAAACATGGAAAAGTGGGTACCGGTACCGATACCGAATCTATCGGTACGGTACCAGTTCGGTACGGTACCGGTACGGTATAGGTACGGAACAAGTACTTTTAGGTCTATTTAAGGTATTGGTACCGAACCGGTACCGATACCGAAAATACCGATACCGAAAACATGTAAAAGTGGGTACCGATACCGGTACCGAATCTATCGGTACGGTACCGGTACGGTACGAGTCTCGGTTCGGTATTTCGGTACCAAACGCTCATCTCTAGTTTACAGAGTGGACTCTGGAAAAGCTCAGTGTTAGTTAACTGTTATCTCTAATAGCTATTATGGTCATTTCCCGTATATTATTAGGATTAAATAAGTAATCTAGTTTTAAAATTTTCAATAATCATTCAGATGTTTTTTATGAAACAAACGCTCTAATATTGAATGCTGAATGATTAAGCGTTATATAAAACTAATAAAAAGTGAAACAAACAGCCAGTTGATTCTTGAATAAATTGCTTAAATATGTTATTGAAAATAGTGTCAGTTTAAGTAATTTAAGTAATTGATGATCTGATTTATTTAAACAATAAAATATTTGAATAGATTTTATTATAGATAGAAGATTGACATTTTTGTTAATATATTAATTAAAATAAGTCATTTAATAAATAGACCTATTTATTATATTCATTGTTATTCTTTAATGTTTTACTTGTGAATCTTTTTTTTAAGAAAAAATAGTGTTATACTTAGAGATGCCAACTGCTTTAGGCATAAATGTATGTATCTGTGTAACCAACAACAATTAGCATAAAATTTCACATCATCAAAACAATTATTTAAAAAAGATATATTTTGTTTGTGTTTGCTCTTAAAAGACCAAAGAGCAAAAAAGTATATGAGAAAATCTAAATGGCAAGCATTCAGTAAAACTTTATTGCAAAACAATTAAGGGAATTTGTGTGATAACACCATTGGTTCAACCACATTTTAAACCTCTACTTTTTAAAAGTATAATTAATTTCATATATAATCTTATAAACTTAATAAATAATATATATCAAACTATAAATAAAAATATCATAGTTATCCTTATAAACTTGATAAATTTTATATATAATCACCCAAAATAAAAAATTCATATATACCCAACTTTAGAGAGTTTTTATTTAGAATCCATTCTACCCCTTTCGGTTACATTTGAATATATATTAATTTATATTTGTGACCGACAACATAATTAAAATATTAAGGGTCATCCTCCAAATTTATTAAATTTTTGTAGTGAATTTAGTATATATGATATTGTAAATACTTTATAAGAACATATATAATATTTTTAGTTTTTCCTGGATATATATGATATATTAAATACTTTGTAAGAGGATATATGATATTTTTAGTTTTACATAGGTATATATAATATTTTGGAATATTGTAAGGGTATATATAAAATTGTTCGTTAGAAGTAATATAATTTCTTCATACAAGTGAAACTCGTACAATTTAAAACTTAATCTATTATAGAATATTTTTTACTTGTGAAGCTTGATAAGAACGTTCTCATTTCAAACCCAACCCAACCTAATTCTCGAAGTATGAAACTGTTGAAAACAAAACTAAGAAATCATGTTTAATTGGTTTGGTTTTTGGGTTTTGATTAAACAAACCAAATAGTTTTTTTATTGATTTTTTTTATCATCATTTATAAATCTATCTGATAAATCAATTATTTGTTCTATAACAAGAAGTTTAGGAGAGAAATTAAGAAAATTTTCACCATCATGCATGAGTTGATCAAACTAAATCTTTAAATACTAAATATTTACAAATCATTAAGCATAATGTTTATAGTTTCTTTATAAAAGTTGATATTTAATCCGTGTGTAACACACGGGTATTAAACCTAATTGTAAATAGGTTTAGGCTGGGATAAATAAGAATGAGCTAAAACTCTGTATTTATATCGAGTTAAATGTCACGCTCTGTTGGAAATAAAGTCAAATTAAAGTTCAAGGGGCTTTATGAAATTACATATAAGTTACTATAATATTGCTACAATAAGTGGAATTACATGTTTAGGAGAGTGTTGATATAGTTCCTATACTAAGCCAACAATGATAGTGTGGTTGTTAACAATACCATTAACTGACAAATTAGGGTTTATATAGCTCCAATTTGATCATACATTAGTTAGTTTTTCAATTTCCAATTCCATTTGTAATGTTTCATCTTACAATTCAATAAATCATTACTTGTCAAAGACGAGTAGTAGAATGTGTTAATTCTTTTTTTTTCATCATTTTCAATCGCATATTCAATCGAATGCACTATATTTTCCATAACAATTGGTATCAGAGCAAAGGTATGGCTCGATTGGGTGAACTAGTTCGATTTTTTAGCTTCAAAAGATTAAGATAGTATCCACAAAGTTCGAATTGTGAAAATTCGACGAGAAAAATGATTTTGGATTGTAGCGGATGAAGATGAAGGCGTTACTGGTTCATCATATGGTTTAATTAAAGCTCTTGTTGGTGAAGAATTGGTGATATAAAAAACAAACGCAAAAGATAAACATGATCGAGAAGTTGCATGGAAGAACAAGCAAAGGCACATAGTGTCATTATTTTTAGTTTTGGGGATCGTTTGTTGAGAGAAGTGTCGGAAGAATCAACAACTTTTGGTATTTGGAAGAAGTTAGAAAGATCGTACATGACAAAATCCTTGGTAAATCGATTGTATTTGAAAAGAAGGTTGTTAACTTTCAATATGGTGCAAGGTAAATTAAACTTTGGAAGATCATACATTTGAGTATAACAAACTTATCATGGATCTTGAAAACATTTAAGTCACAATTGATAATGAAGATCAAGCTATTTTGGTCCTAAGTTTTCTACTTACATTTGTATGAACATTTTGTTGACACATTACCGTATGGTAGAGATATACTCTAACCATGAAAGAAGTACTTATAGCTCTAAATTCTAAAGAATTGAAGAAAAGAGTTGAAACAAGAGAAGCTGGTGGAGATGGTTGTTTGTTAGAGGAAGAGCATATCATAGGAACAACGATGGTAGTCATGGAAAGTCACGAAGTTAGTCCAGACCTAAATCAAAGTTTAAGAAAAAGTGTTATGTTTCTGAAAAAGATATCTCTATGGTCTACTTCTTTATGTTGATGACATGCTAATGGCTATAAAGATAAAGGTCAAATAAAGAAGGTAAAAAGGTTGCTCATGGAGAAATTTGATATGAAAGATGTGTGAAGCTAGGAAGAAATTACGCAGGGAGATTGTTAGGGATAAACGTCAACGAATGATGAGATTGAACCAATTTGGTTATATAAGAAAGGTGTTGAAAAATTACTATATGGAGCATTGTAAGATTGTTACAACACATGAACACATTGCTTCACATTTCAAGTTGTCATCAGATGAAAGTCCTAAAACTGATCCAAATGCAATTGGTAGCCTTATGTACTTAATGGTCTGTACAAGACCAGATCTTGGATATGCAGTTAGGTTAGTGAGCAGGTATATGGTAAATCCAGGAAAAATACATTAGGAAGTAGTCAAGTGAATCTTGAGGCATTTGAAAGGGACTCAAGACATTGGTTTGGTATTTTAGTAGCAACGCAATAACATGAATAATAGTGTTATAGGCTGTGGTAGATGCTGACTATCCAAGAACATGGATAGTGGCAAAACAGTTACAGGTTATGCATTCCGTGTGAAATGGAATGTTGTTAGGTGGAAATCTCAGTTATAACATGTTGTTGCTTAATTAACAACAGAGATTGAATACGCACCCTTTACTGAAGCAGTGAAAGAAGCTTTATGAAATAGTGGTCTATTAAGACAATCAAGGTGCAATCAAACTATCAAAGAGTAGTAAGTTTCATGAGTGTGTTGAATTGGGAATTTAGATGCATTCAATTTGGTTTTTTTAGAAATAAAGTCAAATTGAAGTTGTGGGGGCTTTATGCAATTACATCAAAGTTACTATAGTGCTGTTGCAGTAAGTGAATTACATATTTAGGAGAGTGTTGATGTAGTTCATATACTTTAGGGATTATAAGTGTCAATAATAATAGTGTGGTACTGTAGTTGTTAACAACACAGTTAACTCTAACAAATTGGGATCATGGATTCATGGATTATATAGCTCCAGTCTGATTATAGATTAGTTAATTGTTCAATTTCCAATTCCATTTGTTATTTTTCATCTTTCAATTCAATAAAATGTAACGCGTAAAAACGAGTAGTAAAGAGTGATAATTCTTTTGTGCTTGTCGTTTTCAGTCACATATTCAATCGAATTCATCGTGTTTTTCATAACAAACTCAATAAACCATTATTTATTAATCAAAAGAGCCCTCAAAGCTATTACAACGGTAAATACTAAATGCTATAGTAAACAGTAAAAAACATTCAAAGTAAACTTAATTTATCTAATAAATTAGAGTTTTTAGGGGGCAAATTTTGGGGGGAAAATTATCTATAATAGGAAGTTTGGAGATAAAAATTAAATGGAATTTTGTACCATGCATAAGTTGATGGAGCAAAATCTTTAAATTTTAAATACTTATAAATTTTTAAACATAATAATTATGATTTGTTTATAAATATTATTATTTAACCTGTGTGTAACACACGAGTATTAAACCTAGTCTACTAATATTTTAAAGTAATGTAATGTGACATAAACACGGTACTAAGGTCACCATATTGGCACTTTTACTGTGTTTAAAAGCTCTGTGTCCTTAAGGTTAATGGTGTCCTTAAGGCATACGGGATTTAACCATCACAAAACCCTAAATTTTTCACATTGTTCTCATACTTCATTTTGCATCTTGTTCTAATACATTGAATTGGAAAAAAATCATACGAATGCTTAATAATTGCAGCTGAGACGTATGATTTGTTTGTGTTTGTATGATGGTCGATCATATTTCAATTAAGGGTTGTTTGTATTTGTGTTGGAATTAATATTGGCCAATAGTAAAGTTGGGATTAATAATAGTCAATGAGTGAAAGTTGGGATTAATAGCGACCAATAAGTGAAAGTTGGGATTAATAAAATCCAATTTCCCTAAAAATAAAACATGTCACCTGCCACGTGGATGCCACGTCAGCTGCCACGTGGATGCCACGTCAGCATATTTTAACGGATTTATTCATGTTTAACGGAAGAGTCAATGGTGGCCAATTAAGTGAAAGTTGGGAGTAATAATAGCCAATTAAGTGAAAGTTGGGAGTAATAATGGCCAATAGTAAAGTTGGGATTAATAATGGCCAATAGGTGAAAGTTGGGATTAATAAAATCCAATTTCCCTTTTACTAGTGACAAAATTTGTAATCATCAATAAATGATGTCATTGAGTTTTCTAGGCATATGCAAGTTAGACTCTGTGTAATGGTTAATGCCCCTGAGGGGCGTTTTCCGCCATGTGAACGATGACTAGGAAATGGGCATTATATAAAAAAGTAGCGTAATGGGATAATGCCCCTTAATCATTACTAAGTGAGAGAAATAAGGGAGAAAGTGTGAGTAAGTGGGCAAAAAAGGAAATGGGCATAGGCGTTATATATAAAACGCCCGGGTGATTTTTTGCCCCATAACGCCCATGCGTAGTGGTGTGGGGGCGTTATTGGGGGCGTTATGGGGCATTATAACGCCCACTACGTGTAGTCTTATGTAGTTTTACGAGCAAGTAGCTTTACTCATGAAAAAGATGACGTCATCCTCGAGCGTCAAACTAACTAGTGATGGTTAAATCCCGTATGCCTGAATATCATCGCTATTAAAAAAGTATAACACTAAATCATGTTTAATATTAGTGTGCCTTTGAGGTTAAAAAAGTGTTTTCTACCTAACTTTACCTGTAGACGTTGGGTTATAAAATACGTAATATGACTTCACCTGACTATTTTAAAAGTGTTGTATATATTGATTTTTAATCATTATATCTTAAATTCAAGGGTTATAAAATAGGAGTATTGGATATTAACGAATCAAATTATTAGTTTTTGGTCGCTACCGGTTTCAACTTTTAAAATATGTGTTGGCGGTCTTAACTTTTATCATTTTGGCCACTAATGGACCCGCCGTTAAAAAAGTTAACGACGTTAACTTTTTTTTTAATTACAGGTCGACGTTTTATGGTTTTTGATCGGAATAAGAATACGAGTCTATTGATATAAAAATTACATCGAAACAATGATTCAAACGACGAAATTTGTACATCCGGTTAAAGAACCGTTAGGTTTAAACACCCGATAAAGCATCGTTTTGTCATTTGGAGCACCGTTTCGATTTAAATTTTATATCAATCGACTCGATTGTCTAATCGCAAATAGTTGAAGTTCTAAACAATAGACCAAATGTATTTTGCTCTTATTCGCCTTCAAGTTTCGTCATCTTTTTTAAATTCTCGTAACCTTTACATGCAATATTGTTTTGAAAACAATAAACCATGAAAATAACCATTTTATCCTTCAAACGTTTATCCTTCAAACGTTTAGAGCACCCGGAGTGGACTCGGGGTGGGTGCGGCCCCGATGCGGCCCCGCGCGGGAACACCGCCCCACCCCCTGCGGCCCCGAAGATTGGGGTGCCATTTGGGGTGTGTTCACCGAGCCACTCCCCGAACTTTTGAACGTTGGAATGTGGGGGCCCACCCTACAAAAAGCTAGAAACAATTATTTTTTAAATAAAAAATGATGTGGGGTGGTGTGGGGTGGATACCGGGTAATTTGGGGTGAACGTGGGATGAACGTGGGATGGAGTAAAAAGTGTGGGGTGATGTGGGGTGGTGAGGGGTGGACTCCCCTAACCCTTATAGTGTTAATATTTGCCGGATCATCAATCATATACAACATAATTGACAAAAAAAACAAGATAAACTATTCATCAAACTCATAACATAACTGTAAAAAAACACATCATCTTAAATCTTATAATTTGTCGTATGAAACAACTGAGTCATATTATCTGTTAGGAAACCAAGAGCCATATGACGCATTTATTTAATTTGTAACATAAAAAGAAAAACCCGGAACATAAAAAAGGTTAACATCTCTAGTCATGGATAAGATTAATTGTTAAACTACTTGAAGCTTGTTATCTTTAAAGCTTTGTAGGTATAAGCTACATAAGCTTGGTTATCTTTAAGACTGTAGGTATAAGTTGTAAGTGCTTTGATTGTGATTGACTTGCTTGCAAAAACCAGATTCCCTAACTTTAATTCTTCCATGCATAGTAAAAGGTGAAGACTTTCTCAATGGCATCAAACACCATTCCTATCACATATTCACATGGTGAATCTCTTTGCAAATTCTAAAAAATTGGTGACGGATAATGTGGTGGACTTGATAAAATTTAACACGTTTGCTTGGATGAAGAATAGAGCGAAATTAGGTGATCTTATGTGGCACTTTTAGTGTAATTTTTCTTTTGTTAGGTTCCCTGTGTAATGTTGTTTGGGTGGCGCCTTGTTGCTTCAACCCTAGCGTCTTGCTAGTGGCTCTGTTTTAATAAAGTTGCTGTTAAAAAAAAATATTTTAAGTATGATGATACACATCCCACACCAACTTTTTTTGTATGGACATCTTAGATAAAACACAATGTCAAATGAAAAATATAGAAGAGTTGAAATACATATAACATAATGCTAGGGAATGGTAGTAAATAAAATGTGGTTTTTTTACATATTTCCCCTTCTTAAGTCCATTAATTATATATTTACCCAAATCTAAAGTTTAATTACATATATCCCCTTTGAGATAATAAATTACTTATTTACCCATTTTTTTACACAAACCATAAGAAAATATAAAAATATATTTATGAAGATCATTAAGGGTAAAATAGTAAATCAAAAGGCTATTTTAAAGAAATTGGGTAAATATGTAATATATATGGTTTAGGAAGGGGAAATATGTAATTGAATTTAAGGAGTGGGTAAATACGTAATAAATGATCTTAAGAATGGGATATATGTAAATGCCCCATAAAAGGTTAAAGACAAATTCATTTTGTAATCTTCATCATCTCATTGTGTAATCTTTATCAGTTTAGAAGATTGCACACATAATGAGCTAAAAATAATAAAAAAAACTATTTTTTATATCAACAATATACGTGTTTTAAAGATAAAATATGCTCGTTTTTATGGTGTGATATTTACCATTCCTTCTAATTTTATTAGAGTGTCACAGACTCACATATCATTCTCAAAACTCTTTTACACTTTCTAAAATAATTACACTTTATATGGGAACATAACCCGCTTTACCATAAGCACATGCATCATTAAATCATAATGCCATATCTTTGAACTTTAAGAATTTCAAGTTCACAAATCATCTACACAACGTAGCTAATTGAAGTAATAGTTTCAAGTTATGAAAGCGTCGAGTCTAAAACATGATTATATAAAACACATCTTATATATCTTTAAAAAGCAAGTACATTGACTGCAATTAAACATTTAAACACACAAAAGAAACACATAAATATGTGGTACGATTAAACAAAACATGCTAAAGTATAAATTCACAAGTCACGTACTTAGCGATTACAACTCTAGATCAAATTAATTAAGATGGTGTTCAAAAAATTGAATTAAGATAAGAGAATGCACCTCATCAAAACATATTAAATTGTGACGAATCATTATAGCTCAATATTATATGGACACGAGACGAATTGTAAAATTTATTTTGAAGAACAGAATAAATTTAAACGATAGACTTGTCACTTGTGATTTTGGAAAGTTAAGATCGAAGACTATCCTAAATTACAAATGCTACCGACAATTGTAAATAAAGAGATATAAATAAGGAAATGTGAGTAGATGAATAATAACCGAAGCGAATAAGACAATATATTTTCTACATTATATTTAACCAAAAAAACTTCAATTTTATCATATCCACATCCTATTAAAGGTTGGTTATTATTAGGTAGAGCCACAAGTCGTTGATGGTACGGTACAAGTAATAATTTCGTTCACGAGATGTGTTGGGGTTTTGGATGCAGATGCGTAATTGGGGCATTACTACAGGCCCATTAGGCCCTCAAAATAATGTGATTGTGAAGTAGCAAATTAATAATGTTAAATTATTTTATTATCAATCAAAAGTAATTGAAAGATGAACATGTTGCTCTCGTAGCTCAGTTGGTTAGAGCACCCGTTTAGTAAGCGGGAGGTCTTGAGTTCGACTCTCAACGAGAGCATTTTTTGTTTTTTTCTCTTTTTTTTGTGCTGCTTTTTGTAATGTCTTAACTAACCCTTGTATTTGTATGTTTTTACAATAACATTTGTTTTACAAACAAAATTCATTGTATGTTTTGGGGTTTGGCTTGTGAACGAGTTAAGCTTAACTAAGTAAGTTTGTGTCAACGTAGGGTTGACTAACTTAAACTATTTACTTTTTAAATTTTTTTAAAATGCTTTCTGTTTTATAACTTAACCTAATTTGGTATTTTATATTAATTTTTTTTTTTTCAAAATGAATAATAGTATTCATATAAGAAGAAACGACAATTTACAATGTAGTGGCTGGTAAACGGGCAACAAGTTGCGCCGCAACCCCCCTTTGAATAGCAAAGCCAATCCTACTAAAAATAAAGTTTTGAGTCTTAGCCGACGAGGAATTGCTATGCACGACCCGCTTGACCCTGTTCAGAAATTCCACGGCCTCCGGGGCTAGAAAACCAAAAGTATCGAAAGCGAAAGGGATAAACACGTGTTGATTCTCTAGGCAGGCTTTCTCGTGTTTACCCACTTTGGCTGATTCCGCCTTCAACGCTGCTTGACCCGCAACAAACCCATTCTCTCTAAGCCCAACAAGAGGGGACACTCCTGTAAGGTCCAAACACGCATGTTTCCCCCCAGCCCACCCAAACACAAGAATATCAGCGGGTCGCAAAGTAGATCTCCCTTCAAGCGGATCTGTCAAAAAGTTCACGGGCGCCTCCTTCTTGGCAGAGATTCGTATTTAAACAATACAAAAGAAACTAACACTAGGTATATAATTGTTAAACGTTTCGTATTTGCATGTTTGGGTTTCCCACTATTATTTTAATGTTAGAGTTTAGAAAAAAAAAATTTATTCGGGTTAAGAGGGCAATGTTCGACCAACACCAATATATTTTAAGAACCGGTACTGTGTAGGGAAGCGGTTTTACTAAGAGCCGGTATCAGGTAGGGAATGTTCAGCCAGCCCATGTGTTGGTTGTGTGTCACATAGAGGTACAAACCGATTTTTTTTAAGAACTAGTACGGGATAGGCTCCTGTTTGGTTTTGGGTATATGTAATCAAATATTCAAATTCGAGCAACATCATCTATCATAGTTATGACTTATGACAATGAGACCCATAAAAATAACGAGCAAGAAATATTTCAAAATTTTCCATAGCCTTTTGGCTCTTTTCAGTTCTCCCTCACAAGTCTCAAACCATATGATCCTACTTAAGCCCGCTCCATATATAAAAATATTGGAGCCCAACATAAGCTTCATTACAACTTTACCCAATACCCGATGCAAACTAATTTTTTCCTGCAACTTAAATGTTAGATTTTAACTTTAGTAATGACGCTTTTGTGAGCTAACTAAAGCTTCTACTTTAATTTAGTTTACCCAAAAAAACTAAACCTCACAAATGAAGAAGACTAAAAGTTGATTACCACTATACTAATTACTAGTCATGAAACTAAATCAACCTAGCAACACCAAACATACTATATCTATCTATTACTTTTTAGAGTGTCGTGTCGATGATGACAATTTCTTTTCATCTAACACTCTCTTTTAGCACTTTAACTTTAGGTTAATATATTAACATTCTATCTTAACTTTGACCCATTAAGTTTGGCCTAATTATCATTTTGATCTATAACTTCAGATATATACACTTTTATTCTCAATCTATTAGTGTATGACGCATTACGACTTGTTAATGGAGAAATTTGCTAGTATCCTAGTCAAATCTCACATATTTACTTCATTTATATATTACTAATAGGAGAATGTCGGTGTTCTTTTTTTTTCTTTTTTTGCCTCCTTATGTGTTGTTTATTAGTCTTTTGTTTTAACTTTACTCTACTTTGTTAGACTAGAGCGGATGGAAATGGGTTTCTTTCAAACTCATGGAGGTCGGATGTTCGAAACTAGCATTTTGTTTGGCCTTTTTTTAAATTTTTATTTCTTCATCGAAGAGTGCCAACATGTGTCTTCCTTTGTGGATGTGGGTTTCTAATGTTTCCCGGCGGCGGTTTTGTATTCTGATCTAGGTTTGTTCTCTTTCGTGTTTTTTGAATCTCCCGATCACAGGTTAATATATGTTTCGATTTATCAACCATGATGTTTTTAATTAACCGGGATGTTTATTTTCGTTGCTTTTTTTTTTCTTTTTTTCTTTTTTTCTACGACTTTGTTTTTTAAGTTTGGGATTTCAATTGTGACTCGTTGTTAAATTCACAAGGTGAGAATGTGTCAATTGGTGTGCTGATTGTTTGATGTAATTATTTTTGTAAGTGATTGTCTCTTGTGTAGATCTTCTTCCATTTTTTGAGCATGTAATGTTAGTTTAGTGGCTTCTTCTTCCGTTTGTTATACTTGCAAGCAAGTCCAAACTTTAAATTGTCTATTAAGATGCAATACCTGATTTACAATTGATCAACTTTAAGGTTACGAAGACCAAAAAACAGCAAATGTAGCAGACACTAAGACTTTAGGTGATGCCATCAAATGGTTTGTAATGCAAAAAACTTATATGGTTAATAATGCAGTACAACAAAACTAAAAGTTGCATGAAAACTAAAAAAACTTACGCTCCAATGTAAATGACTATCCAAGAACACGCGAATTGTAGTAGTCAAAATCGTGTAGAAAGGTCCACTCAATGAATACCCATGTAAAATATCATATTACAAAGTTTTACACACACATAGTTACACATTTGCAGTTTTACACACACTAGGATATGTTGACTACGTTATTGTTGCATAGTGTGTGCCTAAACATGGTGTTTTAATCCATATATATCTATATATATGTGTGTATTATACTACATGTCAACAAAACCCGACTGATAAAAACATCATTTCGCCACAACACGCAGGATAACTATCCTAGTTATGAATCAAAACAGAAAGTGAATACATAAACTGATAAACTTAATAAATATAGAAGTGGTAAACAATCCTTCGAAAGGATCTTATATTGTTAACAACTAGCGACAAAACAAGCGGCGCAAAAAGAATAACCAACAATGTGCATGTCACCATCGATGGCCATTATATTAATAACCCTGAATATAATATACACGTACAACTGTACCTTGAGTTGTAACATACTTTGTTATCAATATTTCAATTTTTTTGTCTATTTTTTTAGTATAAAAACACCTATACGAATTTGAAACATGTAATTAGTAGCATAAACTAGATTTAAGACCTAGCTATATGTTGTAGCGACCGGGTCATACAGTCGGGGCCTTACGTATATGACATTGTCAGATGCGTTGATAAAAAAAAGTCACATGTCACGTACGTCATTGCGTAAAACCATAATGTATCACATGTTAAAAAGCGATGAAATATAAAAAATTAGAGTTCAAAACGATAACAATATTAAAGCCGTACTATATGTCAAAGTAGAGTAAGTGATCAAATTCGAAAACTCATTAGGGCTAAAACGATAATTAGTAAACGTCAGGGATTAATTAAAACCGTAAATGGGTTAAAAGTTGGAGACTAAACTGTAAATACGTCAAAGTAAAAAAAAGTTGAAACACTACGTGACGTCACATGACTGACCGATACAAAACACCGACCTTGTCAATCAGTAAAATATAAATATAAATAAATATTGAATGGTTGGGATGTAAGCAAGAACATTAATTGGTAAACTTTAATTCCATATGCAATTGTACTCTTAAATCATTTTGTATATGATTTTTAAGTGAAGAATTTCAATTAATATTTGATTGTTTGCGGACAAGATAACTATACGTACATAGATAAAGCGTATAGATTTGATTGTGCAATTAGCTGCCTTCTGGTCCAACGAAATGAGTGATGGACAAGAGCGCGCTTGAGGTTCAAGTTTTGCCTCAATGACGTACGTTTTCTTAAGTGTGGGTTTCTCTTGGATGGTTGGCTTGAGTGAGTTAGGCCTAAAAATGCCATAATCAATACGACCGGTTGACATCGTCAGAAATACTCACTCGGGTATTAAGTTAATTTAAAACTCTGTTAGAAAAAATATAAATTTGAATGTGGAATTTTCATACTTTGTTAATCTATTTATAGGTATAGGAGTGTGGTCTTTTTGAATTTTATTATTTCGTATGCAAATTTATAGTTTGAGCATTTTTGGAAAAAAATAATTGATTTTGCTTAACAATTTTAAAAACGACTTTCTATTCCTGCTTAACTTAACATCAACACCAACCCTAACAAAATGGACATCAACTCGTTGATCTTGATATATTTGTGACGTGTCTCGTCACATCTCGACGTACGTAATTATAACACGTACATTCATAACACAATTTAATTACTTTAAAGTTTTATTCTTATCGATCCGCAACTAAAAAGTCAATATAAGGAGACGGTATTGAAGGTCATATATATATATATATATATATATATATATCTTTTTTGTGGCTCGGATCTTTTCAGATCTCATATGTGATCGAACGGATCGATGATGTGAGATTTGATTAAAATATTATTTATTTCTTTATAGAAAAATATGTTATCTAGAGAATATTTTTTCTTCCTCAAGATGATTCATGAAGATAAAGATATGTCACATCCTATGAAATTAAAACCCCACCTTATAATTTGATGATTTGTAATTGTTTTCATAAAACACGTAAAACATAAACAAGCTGAGATCGATCTTAAAATTAAGATCAAAAGTACCAGTCAGAGACGATAAAAGAAAATAAAAATGGTGTTATTATGAACAAGTACGTACTATAAAAAAAAGGAGTATATGTTTAGCTAGCTCACACATACATTAATTCTTGAAACAGCTGCATGACTTCTACTCCTCGGAAACATCTGAGACCTTAATCTAAAATCATCACCAAAATCACAAGTCTTGTCTTCATCAATTCTACCAATCGCCACGCTTTGACTCCGCGCCACACCCGTCGGTGTCTGTTGTTGCCGAGCAAGAAACTCAGGATCCAACCTCTTACCCAAACTTTTAGTAGAAGCAATTCTCATCAACTCCGCAAAATCTTCATCAGCTCTTGAAGATGTTGTGCTATAGCTTTTCGGTAAACCGGAGGTGTAAGGACCGTTCGGTCCACCCATACCGGCTGCACATGAGTACATGCTAGACACGTAAAAGTCTCGGATCTTGCATACAACTCTTAATGGTGCCTTTAGAACCCTAATAGCTATTGAAGGTTTTTTTTGACTCATTTTGGAACAAGATTATTGAATTGAAGGTGGGTGTGAATATGATGGTGTTTAAATATATCATATTATTGGTGAATGGTTGCTTTTTTTTTTTATGAATTGTGTTTCTTTATTTGAAAGCCAACATATATATAAAAAGGCTGAATTATTAAATGTTAGTGTACTTGTATTGCCGTGATCGATTGAGAATCTTAGGCTTTATCGTAAATATTGTTTGTAAAAGGTCGAAAAAGTTTTAACAATAAGCTAGACACATGGCGATATATTATTATAAAATTCATGTATGGACATATGACTTTAGACAAGTTTAAGAAACTTCACTTTAACGGTATAAAATATCAATTAAAACATGATGTGGGTTGGGTTCAAATAGCTACGATTTCTACTCTTATTATATGCTACTTGATTGGAAATAACTTCTAAGAATTAAAAAAAGGCTTACTTTATCATATAAGATATAGAATTAGCATCATTAATTTATTATTATTATATACCTACGAAAATTTAAGGTCAGGTGGCTTTCGGCCGATCACCGACTGTCATGTGTCGTAACATAATTGGTGGAAACTTTTGTTTTTCTTTTCTTTTTTTAATTTTGTAGAAATTGTTATTTGATAAATAGAAATCATTTCAAAACAAAGTACAAAGAGATGATTTGGTCTAATGGTATTGCTCAGCGTTATATTTCTCCAAGGTTTTAGGTTTGAGACTTCAGGCGGTTTTTTTTTTCTTTTTTTATTGTTGTTTGTATTGCTAGTTCTAACCTTTTGTTTTATCTAACGACTTTACACCGCAATGTCCTAAACTATATACTTTTATTCATCTATATCTAATCATATTATTGTTTAAATTACTTTTACGACTT
Organism: Tagetes erecta; assembly: GCA_030867185.1. Lineage (NCBI taxonomy): Eukaryota > Viridiplantae > Streptophyta > Magnoliopsida > Asterales > Asteraceae > Tagetes > Tagetes erecta. The sequence continues at coordinate 97,199,810 of CM061487.1, forward strand.
TCAACTATATCGTTATTTAAATAACTTTGACATGTTAAAAACTTTAAACACTTACTCTACTTTTTGAAAATTTCTTTAACAATGCGTCTGACAAGGTCATAAACGCAAGACCCCGAAACACAGGATATGGGTATGGGGTGCGGCTAAGCCCTACCCACGCGATAACACCGCTGCATGCTGTCAATGAAGATAGAACGTGGCTACGTGATTCACATGTATATATAGGTACCCACTTGCAACAAACACATGATCTCAACATTTTTTTTGTGATTTTGATCATTATAACAATTATATGACCGTTTTAAAAAACAATAGTGAGCTAGGGTAAATAAAGATACGAGGTGGAGTGTGGTGATTTGATAATAGTAATGAGACTTGAAGACAATGAAAATTTCATTCACTTCACCCTTAGAAACATTGACGGTTTATTAAAACATTTCAAAATTAAACCATTAGACATTTGAAAAAATATAATAAGTATTTAATATATGCTAATTATTCGTCATAACGGGTTCTTTCTTATACGTTTGAAAACCTAGCATGAATATATATATATATATATATATATATATATATATATATATCTCAAGATATATTAATAATTAACTTTAAAATCTATACCTTCTAATAAAAGAGGGTTTTGGAGGACACTTGTCAATCATAGAGGCATTTAGAAAATGATTTTCCCGCTTAAATTTTTTAGAATGTTTTTATTAGGTGAAGATTTACATACCATAAGTAAATTAACTTTTAACTAATTTAAATTTAACAAGGTAATCAAATGAAATTTTTTTCCAAAAATATGTTACAGTTTTAAATTAATTGTTTTGAAAATATAAAAAACATATTAACTTTTAATTTTCATTTACTTAGTTATTATTTTTCTATAATGTATTTTAGTTGAACAATTTGCATTTAGCTGTTCAAATAATATAAACATGTTTCTTGTCCATAGAAGATGATGATTGATGTTGTATGTAATTTGTTTTTGAGCTGTAACAAACATTTTTTTTACTTAATAACATATAATTTATTTTCAAATGCTTATTTTTAAGATAGAAAATGTTATACAAACATACGAATTTTATATTTTGTTCTTATTAGATCACTCAAACTTTGTTTTGTTTCAATTAGATATCTTAAGTTCAGAATGTGTTCTACTTCTAGGTATTAACTTGTATAATACATAAACATTGATTTTTTAGGTTGATTTGAGACGCGTTTTGAGTTTTTTTTCCTGCCATCAACTATCTTTCACAGTATTACCTGTTTTTCCTGTCATTAAATATTTGTTTAAAACTTTCCTTTCACTTATAAATTTTTTTTGCATTTATTAAAAAGAGATTATCCCTCTTTAAGATTTATTACAAATTTAGGAAAATGTTCACAACTTTGGTTTTCAATTTTTAAAAAGTTTTGTGAATACTTATTCTATTTTACTTTATTTTACATAAATTATTAAAAGGTTTCGTCAGTTCTCATGACAGTTATTGGTGAGAAAGTAGAAACAATTGTTTCTTGTACTTGTCACTTGAAAAATTAATGTTTACTTATTGTACAAGTTAATTATTTAGGATTGAAACACCCTTTTAAAGTTAAATTATGTAAGTGAGTGACCTGACTAGAACAAAAATGAAACATAGTTATTATTGTACAAGTATACCTTTTCACAACTATTTAAATTTATCTGTTTTTCATGTCCTTACCCGTGTAACACACGGGCATTAAACTAGTATTTAATATATATGTTGTGGAGTGTGTTTAATGTGAGCCAAATATTAGTTAGTTGTCTAAATGTATATATCAAATCGAAGAGTTTGGTGATTTGAAAATCGGTTTAAACTACTCCGTTTGGAAGAGGTACTGTAGCTATTAATTTCTGGTCATTTCACTGTAGATGCTTTGTGATGAACATGGGTGTCCTTTTCATATAGCTACACGTAAGTACATATTGGGTTTTTTCTTCGATATCATGTTTAAACCGGTTTGATATATATAAGCCAACAATAATTAATAGTTAAAATCTGTTTTTGATGAAACCAGATTGTTTCATGAAACAACTATCTGTTCAACTCGATTTGAAACTTGTTCAATTTGGTTCGGAACCTACAAAAGCTTAATGCAATTATTTTGCAACATTTTTCTTATGAAAATGTTATGTCAAAAAAGTTGCATTAAATCTAATAAAATCTTTTTGTCATATAATATATGCAACTCTTTCTCAAAAAGTTGTGACCTTGCATTTAATATAAAAATAAAAAGTTGCATTAGCTCTAATGTAATTTTGTCTAAAACAACCTATTTCTCTCGCATTCACTCTTTTAAAAAACGTTACATTAGACGATTTAGTGGGTTTCAATGGAGGGGTTGGAAACCGATTTCAACTATCTGTCTATTTGCATGGTTCGATATGATTTTATTCTAAATTGGTTTCTAAAATGATTTTGGTTTCGAAAAAACTAGTTCCTATCCTTAAACGGATTTTATTTTCACGTCTACCCTTAAAATTAGTTTTATGTTTACCGTTATTATACATATTATAATTGATTGACGATTTGTATGTTATAATTAATATAATATGTTGAGTGGTGTTTGTCAATACTAATCTTTACAGCTAATAATTAATGTGTGTTCTTCATTTGTCAGATATATCATTATTAAGATGAGACTTCAATATTCGGAATATATATTATCTATAGTTAAATAAACTATTCTATCTGGATCACATGAGGGAATATTTTGGTACCATGTTTTTCTTCGCACCCCTTGTCTTGTATCATTGTATGTACATAGAATGTTGGTTATAGGAAAGTGTTTTCTATGTTACAATTTATTTATTTGTTTATTTTGAAACCAATATTAATGCAGTTGTGACTTGTGATCAGTACTTTAACAGATCATTTTAATGACTCAATTCTATATTTCTATTAGATGGACACTTTAAAGCATTGGCGAAGCATTATGAGACGGAGAGGTTAAGGTTCTCTTATTTTTTTCTATCCTAAATGTTGGATTGTTGGTCGGTGGTTGATTTTTATATATATATATTGAGTTTGGCCCCTGAAAAAAAAACATTTTAAGTTTTAACCGCCCGAAATAAAACGCTTTAAGATTTGGTCCCCTTAACCTCCAAATACTAGCTTCACCACATCTTTAAAGGAGTTTTTTTTTTCAAAATCTGTTTTCTTTAAATGGTGTAGTTGGAAAAATTATTTACTTAAATGATCTAGCTTTAAAATTATTTACCAAAATATAGTACTTTTAACACTTTCATGTTTTTCACTCCATTTCACATCGGTTACTTTCCAAACTTTTCTAAATGTTTATTTAGTTCTTTTAAATTGATTTCATTAAATTTTTATAATGTTTTTTGAAATTGTATGTTCTTTTGTTTTTAAGAAATATTTCACTTGCAAGTACAATTTTTTAAAGTGTTTAAATATTTATATTAAAATATAAACTTTTTTTTACTTCTTTAACTTTTTCAAATTGAATAGTTGCTATTTCTTTCTATAAGGTTTTAAACAGAAATGTTTAATAAGTTAACAAGATCTTCTCGAACAACATAACCTTAATATGAGATGCTTCTTAGCATACTACATATTAATACATATTTTAAACAACATTGGTGCAACGGCGGCTTATGACCAATTCACTCAAAGGTGTAAGGGCCGAGATGAAAACCAAATCTCTAACACCAATATGTGTTTTTCACCGGCATTAGGGTTCCCTGGACATTCGATATATATCCCAACATTGAAATAGCATGAACACGTCACTGTATTTAAAATTAAGCTTTCAATACTTTGTGAATCTTTATCGACTCCTTATTATCATTTAGTTTTACTTATTCAAACTTTTTTGAAGAAACTCGATTGATATAAATGAATGCATACTATAGAATATGAACGTTAGTTCTAATTGAAAAAAACTTTTTTAAAACAAGTTACTTAAAAAAAAAAGAGCCTTTATTTTATAAAATTTTAAGGAAATTAAAAAAATTACAAAATGAAAAGGCTAAGGAAATAAAAAAAACATTTATATTCTAACTTAAGGAAATAAAAAAAACATCTTTTAAGATAAACAAGCTTGGTTCAATTCAAATTTTAAACGATTCGAACATGAGCCCACTCTGGCTCGGCTAGACTCGTTCGCAGCTCTACCTACTTACACCACCACCATCGCCGATTAAAATCCCATGGCCCCTGATTTTAGACCAACACCAGGCAAAAAATCATTGTGACCTTAAGCTTCAGATATGCAATTGTCATGCTGCCATTATGCCTCCACAACAATCGATTGCATATGCTTAAAGGGTCAAATAATGATGGCGGTGATGAATCTGTTAATTCTAAGTAAAGGAGATAATAGGGTTAAATAACGGTATTAGATTTATTTATTAGTTATTTATTATTTCTATATATTGAAACAAAATCATTATGAATAGTGTTGTAAGAATCACATGTATGTGATGTATTGTTATTGGTTGATTGTTGGAGGTATTGTGTAGCTATTGATTGATGGTTTAAGGTGTTGTGTTGTTATTAGTTGATTTCATGATATAGTCTCTTGTGTTGTGTTGTTATTGGTTGATAGTTTGAGGTGTTGTGTTGCTATTGGTTGATGTCATGTGTGCGTTTGTGTTGTTGGTTGTTTTTTTGTTATTTTGTGTGTTTTTTGTATTTGATTTTTTTTGCGGTGTTACATTTTTGTTTGTAGTTGTTGTTAGGGTACTTACAAGAAGTAAAAACACGTTTAACAACTATCGCTTAACGCGTGAATATACCTGGTTGTTTGTTATTTATCAATTAATTTATATTTTTTAATGGAACAAACGTAGTAGTGGTGTTAGTGTACGGAAATTGCAACTTTAGAAACGTTGTTGTGGAGCCAGGTGTAAGAAAAAAAATTTATTGATGAAAGTGATAAAAGTGGAAGACATAAAAATGCAAAAATGCAAAAAACGTTACATTCAATCCTAGAAACTAGAAATGTAATATCATGTTTTGCGTATACGTACCTTCAAATTAATTTAAATATGTATCGTGTATTTTCTTGTGTAGTTATAGTCGTAAATCATGATCGTATATTAATAATCTTAGATTAGACTCGATGAGTGAGTTCAAATTGTATGCGGTTGTCGGTATACTATTTAGGTCAAAACCTTAAAATTTTGTTAAATACTATAATTGGTATAAGAACTTATAATAAAGCTGAAACCTTTTCAAATCATAAATCAAACGAATTACTAAACAAATAAAGTGAAATTACCAAAAACTCCTATATTAATGTTCAAAATCACGGTTTTTCAATATAAAGGGGAATTGTTGTGAATAAAAGTTATGTATTTTAAACTTTTAACTAGTTATATTCAGTCTCTTGCACTTGCGCATGAGAATTTAATTCATTTGTGCTCAAGTGTAGTTTACCTTACATCATTATGCAAGCTAAACCAAAATAAGGCAGTTAGGACCTGGATGCGGAAGTTCTCACCGCCTCTTTCTTTATGTTGCAATTTTCCTTCTGTCTCTTGAGCATGTTGATGGAGGATGATGTTGCAATTATGAGAAAATAATCACTGTTTATTTGTTGATATATGTAATTGAGTTTGTTGATATACTTGTTGAATGACATGAAATGTTGCATACAAAGCACAAAATAAAGTTACCAAGGGTAATGTGTAACAACTAAAAACATCACAACACACCACCACTCAAGTAGCCAACCAAGAAATAAAATCAAAATAAAAATAGCAATAACAAAACAACAATAAAAATTAGACACACACCTAAAAGCTAAAACACATCACCGCATCCAATTACGACACACCAAATAAAAAAGGGTTATTGGATTTAATCACCTCCAACTATTGGCTATTGGCCGCTGTCACTCTCAAGTATCACTTTGGCCAATATAACTCCCAACTAAACACTTTGGTGTCCGTATCACCAAAATTCAACAAATTCAAGTCACTTTTGGTTAACTTTTGATTATTTTTTTGTTAGCTTTTGGTGTTACAGACACCGTATCACCAAAAGTTAACCAATTCAAGTCACTTTTGGTTAATTTTTGTTTAATTTTTTTAACTTTTGGTGATACACACACCAAAGTGTTTAGTTTGGAGTTATATTGGCCAAAGTGATACTTGGGGGTGACAGCGGCCAATAACCAATAGTTGAAGGTGATTAAATCCAATAACCCAATAAAAAATCATCAATAACAAAACAACAACTCAAGCCACAAACCCATGACAACACTACACCTATACAATATACAAAACACTATTCATAGTATTTGTGTTTCAATATATTTGTTATTAAATTATATTTAGGGGAATAAATTAGTATACGGAAGTAAATCGATAAATAAGAGTGCTAAGTATTCAAGAGTTGGTTCGGCCCAACAACTGATTTCATGTTTTTCTTTTTTTATTAAAAATACATTAGCCCGCTATCAAGTTTAGAATTGTCCATCCGAAAGCCCAATGCATTTGTAAATTTAAATGTTTATTATAAAAAAGTATATTGTCATAATAGTCACTGAGTTTGTATTGTTTCGACCACTTTGGTTCTTATGTTTTTTTTAATCATTTTGGTGTTTAATTTTGTAAAAAACTGTCATTTTCGTCATTCCGTCAAAGATAGTTAAAAACTCTGTTAACTTAAGGGGTATTTTGGCCTTTTAATTGTTACGATAAATAATAATAATAATCTTACTTATCTATAATAGTTGATGCATAAGTGACGTCATCTTTGCCGATGTGGCATCCTCACAATCAATCCGGTCCCACAAGATGATGCAATAAATCATAAAATGTAGTGTATTGGTGTATTTATTTGGTATATGGAGGGTATATGTAAATGTATTTGTACATATGTTGAATGGAAGCTTTTTGGGCGGGATGTTTTTGAGCGCCATGTTCAAAATCTGCATTGGAGTTTGTTCCTGGTTTTTGTACAATATAAGTGTGGCCAAACAACTTCCACAGCTGCTGGTTCCAAGTTGATGCAATAAACAACTTCTTCCGGTGCTGCTGCTTCAAAACAGGAAAGAAAAACAACTTCTTCCGCTGCTCGTACGAATGGCTCCACATACTTCAAAAACAACTTCTTCCGCTGCTGCTTCCAAGTTGGTGTTTATACCTGATCTAAATTCTGAGCAAGATCTTTGGAATATGAAGGTCCGTATCATACGAATTTGGCGTCGGAAGTACCAGATGGACTTGATTATCATCGACGAGAAGGTAAAAGAGTACTTTGAAGTAGATTCGGATAATTTTGAGGTTGCAGGTCTTTTTTTTTTCTTTTGTCTGCAGATGTTTTTATATTTTTGGGTTTGTTGAAATTAGGTTACGAATTTGTACCAGTGCGACAAATACACATGCTTTTGAGTGTAACATAAACGAATATTAGGGTTTTATAAGTCAAGATTCTTCTTCTGAGATGTTCATGTGGTTTGTCTGTACTTTTAGAAAAGTGAACCCACCAAAAAAATCCGGTAACCAGTAAAAAAGGAATATCAGGTTCTAATGTAGTACGTGTTTCACATGTTGGTGTTTAGTGTTTGCAAGACCAAACCCTCAAAACCACGTGTCATTGTAAAGCGGTTTTAGGGTTTTTTGGAATGTGATGTAGTGGTCCCTGATTTGGTTTTAGGGTTTTTTTTCATACTTTCTTCAAAATTTTTCTGAATAGCTTTTATTTGATGTTTAATCCTCAGGGAAACAAAATTCAAGCTGTTGTGAGGACTCATCTGCTTCCAAAGTTTGAAGAACATCTGCAAGAAGATAACGTGGTCAAGTTGTCAAAGTTTGGTGTAGGTACTAACACTGATCCATACAAAGTTGTTGATCAACAATATAAAGTCAACTTTTATGGTTGTACAACTGTTGAAAGAGTTCATGGTTGGGAAGGTGTGGAATACAGTTTCAACTTTATTCCTTTTCCTCAGATAAGGAGTGGAGATGCAAGTCATCTGCTGTCTGTTGGTATACTTTTTTAAGTTCCTGTTTTGAAAAGCAGTTCTTGGTTTTACTACAACCATTTGATGTAAAATATGTGTTTAAATACATACACTTATGATCTTTGCAGATGTTTGTGGAATTGTGCTAGATTGTAAAAATCTGGATGTATATGGAACAGCTCCGCAGCAAACAAAGAAGCTGGTTATTCAGTTGGGTGATATGGAGTAAGTAATCAATCATTTACATTAAATGTTCTCTTATGGACATATCATTTATTAGGTAGGTGAATGTAAATGTGACATGTTGAAAATGATAAAATCCTCAAATGATTGATTATATTTAATGTATAAATTAGAAAACATATACATATTTTATTAGAAACAGTTATCAATGAGGATGTATTTTTTGCATTAAATTAAATGATTGACAAGTTGTATTTTTTGTAGTGGTAACATACAAACGTGTACGTTGTGGAATGATTATGCACAGGAATTTAATACCTATGTTGCAGCCTATAAGTCATCAACAGAGCGTGTATTTGCTATTATACAACATGGCCAAATAAAATTGTGGAATGGTATTGTCCTACTCATCAAACTATGGGTGTTTTATCATCAAAGATTATTTATCATCACATGTACTTTTTGTAGGTGAATTACAAGTCCAAACTGATAGATATGCTACAAGGGTGTTCAAGAATGAAGAAATTAATGAAACAGATGAACTTAGGCGAAGGTACATTCAATCTTTATAAAACGAGGTTTAGTGCTGTTGTAATATCTGAGACTTATAGGTGTTTATGATTATATGCAGATTATTAGTCAAGTATTCACAATCTGGAGCATCAAGTTCTCAGATAGTTTTGACGTCTGAAACTGTTTATCCACTTCGTCAAGAGTTTGTTGTTGATAATCAAATCAAACATGTTGATGAGATTAGTGAATCAAAGGAGGTATAACATGTGTATAAGATGTTTACTTAATTAATTCATCGCTTTACCACTTTGAAATGGATATACTTATTAAATACAAGTTGCATTATCTATATACAGGTATCTTCTTGTGTTGTTGTTGCTACCATTAAAATGGTTCAGGAAAAGTATGGTTGGTTCTATGCTGGATGTCGAAAGTGTGCTAAGAAGGTGTTAACAAAAAAGGAATTTTTGGAAAAATTCCATGATATCAGTGACGACATTTTGAATCTGACTTCAACGGCTTTGATTTGTCCCAAGTGCAAGTGTGAATGTGAATCTATCACCCCAAAGTATGTTTTCATGCACTCATTCATGAATAATTTTTAAAGAAAATGATGTATCTTGGTGACATCATTTGGATAAATTACATACCCAAAGGTGTAAAGGTGTGATAATATTTATAGTTAAATGTGAAGTCCACAATGTCAAGAATATACTTAATTTACACATGTTTAAATAGTTAAGTTATTATTTGAAGTTTGTATACATTGTGAGGTATTTGAACATCTTATATTCTTTGAGGTATTTGAACATTGTGAGGTATTTGAACATCTTATATTCTTTGAGTCTCAGATTCAAGGTTCAAGTCAGGGTACAAGATGATACAGGCAGTGTGTCATTTGTTTTGTTTGATAATCAAGTTGCTAAGCTCATTGGAGTTCCTGCTGTTGACATACGAGAAAGGCAAGTCAATGACAAGAATACTGAAACATTCCCACATGAGATCTCACGATTGCTTGAAAGAAAGCTTGCTTTTAAAATTGAAGTTAGTGATTACAATCTTAAAAACCCAGAATGGATGGTGTACACTGTCTTGAAAGTGTGTGATGATCCAGAAGTGATTTCTGAGTTGCTTGGTGATGGTGATCATGTTGATGAGGTATTTGAACATGTTATAATTCTTTATCAACATTTAATCTGACTGTCCAATGGAAATGATGTTTACATTTGTATAACGTGAGGCACATGAATTTTGAACTGAGAATCTGTGAAACATAATGTGCAGGTTAGTCAAGAATATTTGCAGATGAATCCTGTAAATCTTGGTGAAAGTTCTCAGGGTCCACAAGATTCTATTTCAAAGGTATCTGTCAATACATTGTACAAAATATGTGTATTGAGTCCAAAAAGTACATTCTAATAGAGTTATAGTTTATTTCCTATTTGTTTCAAGGATGTGGTCTCTGTTATGGCCGACTCTTCCATGATGACGAGTGAAAACGATTCTGCGACAAGTCCAAATGGGAAGCGATCTGTTGAGAAAGATGATGACAATTTAAATGTTGGTGAACTGTCCACTAATGCCAAGAGATCTCGCAAGAAACCCTCTAAGTATGAAAGTTAAAGTTTGAAGATATTAATTTAAGGGCAAATATGTTCAAGGAAGGAGATCCTGCTCATCTTTTTGGAAAATACTTTTGTGTTAAAACTTAATTGTTAACATTCTCATTATATACATTAGCCCTAAGAATTATATCTCTTTTGTGTATTAAACTGCATTGATGATAGCTCACTAGAAGTTCGATGATACTAATGATGAATTGGTAATTAAAACTTTTGGAATTTGTCTGTTTTTTAGTAAAATATTGTTTGTATCTTATGGTTTGCTTAAAAATCATTGTTTGTGTTGACGAAGCATTCATATAGCATACGAGCAGATAGTAACCAAGGACTGATAGCAAACGACTAATATCATGAAAGTGTTTGAAGCAAATCCATATAGCATACGAGCAGATAGTAACCAAGGTTTGAAGCAAATCTTAAAACACAGATAGTTAAAGTAAAACATCCTAAGATTACATACTAATACTAATATAATTGTCATAATTACATGCCAAAATCATAAGAACTGTTTTATCCTACATACTTAGGAAAAGTGGATAAGGACTGGGAGTTGTACACCATGATCACTTAAAGCTGTTTCGTCTATTCCATCTTAGTAGCCATGATTTGGTCAAGATTAGGGTAATACACCAGTAAACATTTATCACCCTTGACCAATTTGTTATCTTGAACAAACGCCTGCCATCCATTGACATTAAAACGCCGGTATCTTCCATTTAATTCTGCCCGAACCACACACTTCCAAGCTTCACCTTCATCATTAAGGAACTCGATATCCATATCTTTCTTGAACTTGCCAATCTTTACAAAAGCAGCTGGGATTCTCTATACGTATCAATATAAGTAATAAATCTTTTTGTCTCACAAACAAATACAATCTAGAGAATATAAGATAATTAAAGGAACAAAGAGTATATTACCAGTCGGTCAGGTACTGTTATCTCGCATGTTACGTTGTATCCAAAAAAAGACTCATCACTGTCATTTTCAAGTGAATCATCTTCAGTGTCACTTTCATCACCATTAGAATCTTCCTCAGCTTCTTCGGAAGAATCACTCTCAATGACAATAACCTCATTTGATGTCTTTGTGCCCTATATTTTGTTTATAATTCCATGTCAAAATAAATTAAATCTGATAAGTGACATCATTAAATTGAATAATAGATGTACCAAAAAAAAATACCTTTAGTTTATCAGGTCCAATGAATTCCAATCCATCTTCTTCAAAACACCGCATCTGAAAGGAATTGGTACCAGTGATTTCAAACAGCAAGAAAGACTCATCTTCAACTCCCAGATTTTGAATGACCACATCCCACCCAGTAGTGAATCGATAAGATTCACCAATTAGACTGATTTTTACTTTCCAAGTAAAAGTTTGAGGTGCATTGGGGAAAGACAGCAGAATATCAAGCTCTTTCATTCCTTTATGATAATGACTTTCAATGAAACCACTTGGCAAAATCTACAAATTCAGACAAATATTCATCACAAACAGGTTTGAAACTCAAAAGTCTTTAAACTATTCTGTTTAATTAACATAAACCTTACCTCAGATTCACTAGAGTTGTTTCTAAAGAGTTTTCCAAAGTATTTTGCACCCTCTACAAAAGTAGACTTTGGACAGATAAACATTTTTATGACATTGGGGATAACTTGGTTGTCAAAGATTAAGTAACAAGGTTGTTCTTTCAGTATCAAATAAACCAAAGCTTTCCATGGTTTCGTTATAAAGTAGTTACCGGATTCTTCAGCTATTGTAATTGATAATTCGGTATCATACTCCGTACGGAGGATAGTATCACCAGTAGCCCACTTAGCATATTTTATCAATAAGTCATAATATGCCGGTAAACGCTGTAAAAAATACATATAAATTCTGAGTATACAATATCTTTCAAAACTTTACAACAAAGAAGATTTGTACACATGTTACCAGTGTTTCTTCAGACGGATCTTTCAGGTCAATACTAAATGCATGTAACATTTCTCCAAAATGAAGGTTCAAAACCTAATAGATATCAAGAATGAAACATTTAGCACACATTCAATTTTGTAAATTAATAAATTTAAAAATTTGGGAAAATGTGTGTAAAATAACAATTAGAGTATTATACATCAGATAACTATCTATCTTTCTAAAACTATGATCGGTTTAAACAAAGAGACTGGAAGATCTGTACTATTTGTTTATTAATATACTCATCGGTCATATGCGAAGAATCAGATTACTTACAGGTTTAACAGTAAAATAAATACAAAAAACATAGATTCATACATACAATGAAAACCCTGCACAAGATTTTTGGTTTGAAAATCATCTAACAATGTTTATAATCATACCTGAACAATCCTTCAGATGATGATGATCCCAGATGGTCGATGTCCTTTCTCCGATTGTGTAACGATGAAGAAAGAAGATGAACGGTTTTGGCGGTGTTTTGAGAATATCAAGAAAAGCCTGATAACCCACTTATATATTGCTATAATGTAAAATTGATGATGTAGAATGTATATTTTTTTGAGGACTACATTTATGTGTAAAAATACATAAATCGATTTTTAAACGATGTGAAAGGTAAGAAGTTGAAAAGATGAAATAAATAAATAAACTATGTACTTATTTCTTAATATAGTTATACTGTAGTAAAAAGTTAAGAACCGTAGAGAAATCACGATGTGGATGAAAATGTTTACGAACTTATGTTGTATCCGTCTAATATAAAATTGTACAATGCAAAGATTTTTTAGAAGGTTTGTTGCCCTATTGGACAAATTAAGACAAACTTGTGAGCAATAACTTACTTTGATGACATTTGGTAGGGATAGTGATTTTGTTTTAATAATATACCTTTATTGACGAAATGTTAAAAAATCCATATACGTTTCTAAATAACTTTTCAAGTTCACACAACTACAAATAATTACTATATCTCACCCTGTTTAATCAGGTTGAAATCTCTCGATTGAACCATTTTAATCCTGAACCGCTATGGTTTAAATAGCTTTAAATATGGGAAAAATTTTGTACATGTATAAAACATACTAAAATAAAAAAAAATTTATGACAAATGCAATTTTTAATACTTTTGTACATGTATAAAACATACTAAAATAAAAAAAGAATTAAATGAGGGAATATTTTTTATATAATATTTGATGACATAAAAGAACAAGTATAATTAAGCACTTCTAAAAGTATAATATAAAAATTTTTAATATTTCATTTAAAACCCCCAAAGCTTAGTTAAGAACCTCTAAAATTTGAACTCACATGTAAAATTGGGAACATCAAAGCTTACTTAATCACCTCTAAAATTTGAACTAACATGTAAAATTGGGAACATAAATTGGTGGAATAAAATCAAAACATTGGCGGCAATATCAAACCCTCAAACTCGAAAGCTTCACCAGTACACTCACCCTCAAGAATCAGGTATCAACTTTTGATTGTTCAAACCCTAACTTTCATTCTTGATATTTTAATCTGACTCTCAAGTCTAATTTATAAACCTCCATGGATCTGATGTCGCTCCTTGCTACATAATCTTATATTATAGGTCTGAATTTGCAGTCGAAAAAAGATAAAGAAATATTATGGTAGCCGATGGAATTGAAGATTGTTGCAGTTGTTTAATTTAGGTCAGTGTTAACAAAATAACGTTATATACATCGGATGAATATCTTAATTTTGATTGTTAGTAGATAAGATTTCACCATTATTAAGATGGTGACCAGCAAATCTAATGAAGTTTCATGAATTATTTTCAAAACAGGTATTTTCTTTCCACAATGGACATAAGCAGTAAAAGGAGAACAATGTACATAGAACGATTGCTTACGGCGAATGAAACTGTTAGCTGTAAAGAAAACCGGAAAAAAAGAAAGTATGTAATGCAACAGCGTAAACTTTCAAGAACCGATGCTGATAAAAATAGGTCTCCTTTATCGAATATTACAAACGGTATAAAAATTCAACTTACTTCATAACAATTCTTAATTTAAATTTTTGGTAACCTTTTTCTAATGACTGTAACATGTTTAACAATGTGTCAAGCTCAACCACCAATCTTCAGTACTACAAATGCAGTAAACAGTCAACCTAACATCAAACCATTGGTGGATGCAAAAGTAGTAAACCAATCAAAACACAAGAAAGGTATTGATATTTACTAAATTACACCTCATGTGGATTATAGGTTCATCAATTTTTACCCATTTCAAAAAAAATAATGTTGGAATAGCAGGTTCAACCAAAGGTGGACGGCATCATGAAAATATACATACAAAAAGAAATGAACAGCCAGAAATAGATCAGAATACTGATGGAGTCACCGAATCAGTTGATGATGTAGAGATAGATTCTGAAGTAAAAAAATTTCTTGGCATTTCTAAAGGTATGGGTTTCAAATTCAATTAAATTTATTGTAAAGTATAAACAATTTATTCACATCCAAAGTTGATAAAGAACATGTGTTTGTCATTATTGTAGAGTATATTGATCACGGAGATGCAACTTTTGTCTGCACCTTGTGTAAAGCTTTCTTGTGGAAAGACGAAATGCGTAGGGGGAATAAATATGGCAAGAAAACAGCTTTTTCTCATTGTTGTTCTAATGGAGATATTGAACTTCCAACACCACCTCCCCCACCTTCATTGCTAAAAAATCTATATAAAAGCAATTCTTCTGAAAGTCAGAATTTTATCAACAACATAAGGGCATACAACATGATGTTTTCTTTTACATCTCTTGGCGGGAAAATAGACAAAAGTGTTGCCAGAGGTAGAGGTCCCTATGTTTTCCGACTTCAAGGACAAAACTTTCATCGTATTGGAAGCTTGCTACCAGATGATGGTAGCCAGCCAAAATTTTCACAGCTTTATATATATGATTCGGAAAATGAGATATCAAATCGTCAAAAAGCAGTCAGGTACTTTTTTTCATCAAATGTAACATAATTAAGAAACTGTTATTTTGTACTAACTGTGGAACACTCAATAATGTTGATATCTCTTTTTTTGGCTGTAGTTCTGATGCAAATGTTCAGTCAACTTCAAACAATCAACTTGATCCTCAAACAATAAAAGATCTTAAAGATATGTTGGATTCTTGCAATCCACTTGTGCAATCCTTTAGAATGGTAAAAGATTGTTTTCATCAAAATGATTGGCAAAATGTTAGTCTCAAACTTATAGGAAGAAGAGACAAAGATGGTAGAGTTTACAACTTGCCAACAGCATCAGAAATTGCTGCCTTAGTTATTGGTGATTTTGATGCAGCCTTTGATAAAAGAGACATCATACTTCACAATAAATCTGGTGGCATTCAACGAATCAGTGAGCTCCATCCAGCATATTTGGCATTGCAGTATCCTCTTATCTTTCCACTTGCAGAAGACGGCTACAGAGTTGGTATTAAACATCGAGGTGTTGATCCTAATAGTAATAAACCAAGAACAAATCTTACAATGAGAGAATTCTTTTGTTACATGATACATGATCGGCCAAATCAATTTTCATTATTGCTTAATGCTAGGAAACTATTTCAACAGTTTTTGGTGGATGCTTATACAATGATAGAATCTGGACGGTTAGCTTTTATTAAGACACAACAACCAAAACTTAGAAGTCAAGTTTATAAAAATCTTAATGAGAGGGTTGAAAGAGGAGAGACTAATGCAGCCAGTTGTGGTAAAAGAGTAATTTTACCTTCATCTTTTACCGGTGGTACAAGATATATGATGAATAAGTATTTGGATGCAATGGCAATTTGTAAGGCAGTTGGATATCCAGATCTTTTTATAACAATAACATGTAATCCAAAATGGCCTGAGATCACAAGAAGTTTACATGATAAAAAGGCTTAATTCAGAAGATAGAGCCGATCTTATGACAAGAGTTTTCAAAATGAAACTGAATCATCTGATTAAAGATTGCAAAGAACATAAATTCTTTGGTGAATTACAAGCAGGTATGTCTTAATTTGATCATTTTAGAATTTCAAAAGAAATTTTACTAATTAATTTACTTCTATTTATTATAACATGCTTAACTTATATATATTTGTGTAATTGCAGTTATTTACACTGTAGAATTTCAAAAACGGGGACTGCCTCATGCACACATTTGTTTGTTCTTGAGTGCCGAAAGCAATTTCCCAACTGCTTCTGACATTGATAAAGTCATTAGTGCTGAAATACCAGATAAAGAAACAGATCCTGAATTGTACGATCTTGTGAAACAGTTTATGATGCACGGACCATGCGGAACTGATAAACCAAATTGTCCATGTATGAAGCAGAATAAATGTTCTAAACACTTTCCAAAGAAATTTTTGGAAGAGAGTTCTGTTGATGCTGATGGATATCCACTATATCGACGTCGGGACACTGGTAATACGGTCAACAAAAGTGCGGTTGAACTTCATAATGGTTATGTGGTGCCTTACAATGCAGCTCTATTAAGAAGGTATCAATGTCATATAAATGTTGAATGGTGCAATCAGTCAGGTGCTATTAAATATCTATTCAAGTATATTAATAAAGGACCTGATAGAGTTACTGCAACTATCTATAGTAAAGACAACCCCGGACAAAACACTAGAGATGTGGATGAGGTAAAGGAATATCTTGATTGTAGATACATCTCTGCTTCAGAGGCTGCTTGGAGAATCTTTGGGTACGACATACATTATAGATTTCCAGCTGTTGAAATATTGCCTTTTCATGCTGAAGATGGTCAAAATATTGTTTACGATGATCATTCAAATTTAACAGAGGTTCTAGAAAATCCAACAGTCAAAATGTCAATGTTTATACAATGGATGAATGAAAACAAAGAAGATAACTTTGCCAAAACATTGAAATATGTTGACTTTCCAAGGTATTATACATGGCACCGTAAAGAGAAAATCTGGAAAAGAAGATCAAAGCCAGGTGGATCAATTGGGAGGATAAATTATGTTCCACCATCAGTTGGAGACAGTTATTATCTGAGAATTCTCTTGAACCATGTAATAGGACCAACTTCTTATGAAGAAATAAGAAGTGTAGATGGACAACTTTATCAAACTTTTAAAGATGCATGTTGACCGGTGTCGAAGCCCCGACCAAAAATAAAGAGTTTTCTTACCTTTTCTATTTTTAACTAGATAGGGCAAGTACGAGTATCGTATCCACGAGGAGTGTTTGTGGTTAGCTACTAACTTTCATTAATCAAAAAGGAAATTGTAAAAGTTGATTGGTTGGTTGTTTTATAAACTAGTTGCATAAAAAAAAGTAAAGTTTAATAAAAGAGTTGTTACGATTTGGAGATAGCGTAATCACTTCCGGTGTCGGGGTTTATGACCAAATTGTTAATAATAATGTTGATATCAATATTGATTTGGTCATATAGACATAACCTAATTCAATTTCACCACTAGCCTAGAGCACAATTCATATACTTACACACCAAACGTCTGTTCCGTAACTAAACTAACTAGGGGTGTACTGGGCACGTTCGGGTGGCGTATGATAAACTGTCTGTCGAACCAACGTGAAATCAAACACATATAAATAGCTATAAACGATCACATGTCAAAGTTTACAACTACTCATATATTCAAGAATGACATCAAAATATATTTTAGACAACTAAAATCAAATACCCTTCATACCGGAGTGACTACGAGACGATTAGCCAATCATTATGGAGAGAGTTGAATGCACCAAAGCCTTTGTCGAATGGTTCATCAAAATCATCAGACTTGATCTTTGATTCTCGTCCAAAAATCCCGTAGTTGTTATCCGTAATATTTTTATCTCCAAAACGTGATTTCCTGTTTTGTGAAAGAGATGGGGCGATCGATCCACTGTTTTGATGGTGCTGTCTCAATGGATTGGATTGTGTGTGTGAATGATATCCCCCCTTCCTTTTTTTTTTTTTTTTCTCTGCGCCTCCTCCTTGCCTCTTATCCGTTTCTTTCTTTTCTTCCCTTTGCACTAGACAAAAACCAATCTAATAAATTAAAACCCAATTAAACTCTAGCAGCCCATTTGAGAGTTTTCATAATTTATTAAAGCCCATTGTTATTTATTTGATATATGCTGCTGATGCTAGATTTCAATCCCACAAAACTAAGTTATTTTCTTTCTTTTTAATCACCATACTTGCTTTTACTTCAATTACTCTTCATCCATTTACTAGAACACGAAACATGATATATATATTGCTAACTCTTTTGACTTGGCTCATGTTGATATAATTGCATTGTTTTGACATGCTTTCTTCATAACCTACAAAATATAAAACGACACAACGTAATACATTTTGTAATCATATCAACGCAACTAATCGATTTTTAACATGAAATAAGGTTCATCTAAAATGAACCGATCAAACCTCCCCAACTTATCTTTTTCTCGTCCCGAGAAATTGATAGAACAAAATTATTAAACACGCCAAAGGTTTGCAAACTTCAAGTGCCAACTAACACATATCATAACAATTTATAATACATGTGAATGCATTGTTATATGAAGATATCATCTATCAAATAGGGAGTTCTCTCATGAAAGCTCACACTCTTAATATTTCAGTTGGCTTAGTATTTCACTCATCAATTCAAAAGAATTGCGTTCCATAGGCTTGCATAAATTTTCAATTCTCCACTACAAATTTGTATTCAAATATATGTCAAATGGTCTTTGTAAGGGTTGTAATGGGGCAGGGCTAAGGGTAGGTCAAAAGGTTAAAATTGGCTCAAATAATTAAGCATGGTAAGTCCCAATTTACTTTCCCCTGGCACTTGTTCCCATTTGGCATTAAGAACTTGTTGCTCATTCCCATTTTGATTCATATTATCATCATTTTTCTTTTGAGGTCAACTTTTCGCCTATTTCTCTCTTTTTTTTTTTCGTTGCACTTCTTTGATGACAACACTTTTTTTTTTCTGGCTGCAATTGTTTTTGATAAACTGGCAACCCTTTTTTTTTTCTTCTTTTTTTTTTTTTTTTTTTAACTTAGAGGCTAATGTTTCCCTTCTTTTGACTTGAAAATTGATATCCCTTCTTCAATATTGTCACAAACCAACCCAACCCATTACACATGCTTAATTAAGGGTTCAAACTTTAAGAAGGCTTGAAAGGGCTAGGCTTAATTGGGTTAGAACAAAAAGATGGAATTAATGTATAGGCTCAAAGGGGCTCACTAAGGGATATATATACGGGTAGGAGAAAAACTGAAGGAATATACAAGAAGGCTCGCCTAATTTGCCATTATCATCCATATGCTTGAATACTTGTAATTTTGAAGAAACAATATGCAAGTTCTAGATAGCAATTCAATTGAAAAGTACCCTCATGAAAAGAAATTAGACTGATTATGTATGTGTCAGTCATGAAAGGCTCAATATCTCACTAGGGCTTTATGATAGACAAAACCTTCACATAACAAAAACATAGCCTACGAAAGCATAGTATTATAACTGTCAGATCTAACCGATTAGTTGACACATATTCATTTGCACATGCAATGGTGGTTTAGTCAAAAGTTCTCCCAATATCTAAGGACCTCATATCACTATACTAATAATAAACTAGCATTAACTTGATTTAATTTTTTTTTAACTATTATAAGTACAAAAATATCAAGTTAGATGCATAAAAGGAACAAAAGAACCTGATGGATGACGTCGAGCAACTGGTAATCTTGGTCTTGAGGTAGCGCACAGATGTTTGGAACTCTGCTTGATGATTCTTTGATGTTGCAGGAATTAGTGGATGATACAACCACTCTCGTACTCCTTGAAAATGTAGAAGGGCCTTTGACACTGTATATTTCTTCTTCTTTTTTTTTTTTTTTAATTTTTACGGATTAAGATCGTAATTTTACAGCTGTTTTGAAAAACTTTCAGTTTCATCAAGTTTACGGTCATATTTACGAAACCAAACTGTAAATTTACGAAATTAAACCGTACTATCAAAATTTTTATTTTTTTTTCAAAAATTTACTGTATAATTACTTTTAAAATAAACTCCCCTCCCCAACTTTATGAATTGCATTGTCCTCAATGCATAAAGATTGGAAATGAGTTAAAAATTCCTTGATTACGTATATTTAGACAACCAAAATGCCCTCCCCAACTTTGAACCATTCAAAAACTGGCCTAACGAATTATATATAATTGTTGGGAGGGGCTTGCAAAAAAATATAGCAAAAGATTATGTTAATGTTAAATC
Organism: Tagetes erecta; assembly: GCA_030867185.1. Taxonomy (NCBI): domain Eukaryota; kingdom Viridiplantae; phylum Streptophyta; class Magnoliopsida; order Asterales; family Asteraceae; genus Tagetes; species Tagetes erecta. The sequence continues at coordinate 97,220,312 of CM061487.1, forward strand.
ACGGGTTGCCTCCCGAGTAGCGCTACGTTTAATGTCTGCAGCCTGACATTACCTGTGTGGTTTAGGTGGTGTGATACTTGGGTGAGTCGACACAAAAACTCACAACATCAATTTTAGCACCTTCTTGGTCAACTGCAGTAATATATGGTTTCAGTCGATGTCCGTTGACCATTTGCCTCTGACCACCTTTCATATCTTCTATTTTCACAGCTCCAAACTTGTTGATGTGTTTGATGATGAATGGACCTGTCCATTTGCTTTTGAGCTTACCTGGGAAAAACTTGAGTCTTGAATTGAAAAGCCATACTTTTTGACCAATCTCAAATGTTTTGACCCGCAGTTTGGCATCATGGACGGCTTTCATCTTGGCTTTATAACTTGCTGCACATTCATAAGCCTCATTTCTAATTTCTTCTAACTCGTTCAGTTGAAGCTTTCTTTGTACACCTGCTGCATCATAATCAAAATTGACAGTTTTCACTGCCCAATAAGCACGGTGAGCAAGTTCCATTGGTAAATGACACCCTTTTCCATAAACTAGTCGATAAGGAGACATTCCAATTGGTGTCTTGTAAGCCGTTCGATAGGCCCACAAAGCATCGTCAAGACGTAAAGACCAATCCTTGCGATCAGGTCTTACGGTTTTTTGTAAAATCTCTTTTATTTGACGATTAGAAACCTCGACTTGCCCACTAGTTTGTGGATGATAGGGTGTGGCTATTCGATGATTAATACCATAATGTCGGAGTAATTTGCCAAATTTAAAATGTTTGAAATGCGAACCCCCGTCACTAATAATAGCTCTAGGGATACCATGTCGTGAAAATATATTCTTTTTAACAAATTTACACACGACATTATGGTCATTGGTCCTGGTGGCTTCGGCTTCAACCCATTTAGACACATAGTCGACTGCCACCAAGATATAAAGATAGCCAAATGAGGTGGGGAATGGCCCCATGAAATCAATTCCCCACACATCAAATATGTCAACAACAAGAATAGGATTCATGGGCATTTGATCACGTTTAGAAATACCCCCAAGTTGTTGACACCTCAAACACTGTTTTGCAAAATTAATTGAATCACGAAAAATGGTAGGCCAAAATAAACCACAAGCAAGAACACGATGACCAGTTTTTCTTCCACTCAAGTGACCTCCACAAGCAGATGAATGAGCATGAGTTAAAACTTCTTGTATCTCATTATCTGGAACACACCGTCGGATTATTTGATCTGGTCCAATCTTGAACAAGTCCGGTTCATCCCAAATGTATTGCTTGGCTTGTGATAGAAAATGCTTTCTTTGTTGCTTACTCCAATGTTCCGGCATTTTACCTACGGCCAAATAGTTAACCAAGTTAGCAAACCAAGGTACATTAGAAATCGAAAACAATTGCTCATCTGGAAATTTATCTGAGATTTCATCACTAGACTCAACATTCCCATTGGGTATGCGTGAAAGATGATCTGCAACAACATTATCACACCCTTTTTTATCACGAATTTCAAAATCAAACTCTTGAAGTAACAATATCCAACGCATTAGCCTGGGTTTTGCATCTTTCTTTTCCATTAGATATCGTATAGCACTATGATCCGAATAGATAATGACTTTTCCACCCCAAATATAAGAACGAAACTTATCCAATGCAAAGACCACCGCTAGTAGTTCCTTTTCGGTTGTGGTGTAATTAAGTTGTGCATCCGATAAGGTCCTACTAGCATAATAAATGGCAACAGGCTTTTTATTCACCCGTTGACCCAAAACGGCCCCTACCGCATAGTCACTTGCATCACACATAATTTCAAACGGAAGTGACCAATCAGGTGACCGTAAAATGGGGGACGTGATGAGTTGGTTCTTTAATGCACTAAAAGCTTCAAGACAATCTTTATCAAAGACAAATGGTGCCTCTTTTGAAAGTAAATTGCAAAGAGGTTTAGAAATGGCACTAAAGTCTTTGATAAATCGCCTATAAAAACCAGCATGTCCTAAAAATGACCTTACACCTTTAACATTTGTTGGGGGAGGCAGTGTAGAAATGACTTGTACTTTGGCCGGGTCAACCTCAAGTCCCCTCTCGGAGATCACATGGCCTAATACAACTCCTTCCTTAACCATGAAATGACTTTTCTCCCAACTTAAAACCAAATTAGTTTCGGTGCATTTTTTCAAGACATTCTCAAGTTGACTAAGGCAATTTTCAAAAGTGGATCCAAAGATTGAAAAATCATCCATGAATATCTCAAGAGACTCTCCCACCATATCTGAAAAGATACTCATCATACACCTTTGAAAGGTGGCGGGAGCATTACATAATCCAAATGGCATTCGCCTAAATGCGAAAGTACCATAAGGACAAGTAAAAGTAGTCTTCCTTTGATCTTCTGGATGTATTGCAATTTGATTATAACCTGAGTATCCATCAAGAAAACAGTAAAATTTCTGACCTGACAACTTTTCAATAATTTGATCAATAAAAGGTAAAGGAAAATGGTCCTTAGATGTCGCCGCATTGAGCTTGCGGTAGTCAATGCATACTCGCCATCCCGTTACCGGGCGGGTGACAAGTTGTTGTCCATCTTCACCCTTTACAATTTGAATGCCAGCCTTCTTTGGAACAGTCTGAGTGGGGCTGACCCAGTCACTATCTGAAATTGGATACACAATTCCTGCATCCAGCCACTTAAGAACTTCCTTTTTCACAACTTCTCGCATATTCGGATTCAATCTCCGTTGAGCATCTCGAGATGGTTTGGTTGTTGAGTCAGTGATGATCCTGTGCATGCATCTAGACGGACTAATTCCCTTCAAGTCCGCTATCGTCCACCCAATTGCACTCTTGTACTTTTCTAACACCTTGAGGAGTGCTTTTTCTTGGTCCTCCAATAAATCAGCTGCAATGATAACTGGTAAAGTATCATTCTTTCCCAAGAAAGCATACTTCAAATGGGTCGGCAATGTCTTCAACTCCAACTGAGGTGGGCTTTCTAATGACGGCTTCAAATCACTGTCAATCTGATCTGGTAAGCTTTCAACTTTGTGAGTCCATGGAGGGCGATCTTCTTCTAAACCCATTACAAACTCTTCTTCCATTTGCTTCATGCTTTCATCCTCATCCATTCTAACCTGTTCATAAAAAAGAAACTGCTCCAAGGGGTCGTCCGATATTACACGAGATGTGTAAGAATGGACACACCCATCAACAATGTCTGCCATGAAACAATCACTATTGATTGGAGCGTTAGGAGCATGCTTGAAAACATTCAATCTAATCTTTCTATTACCAAATGTGATATCCACCGCCCCTTCTCGGCAATTAATTTGGGCATTTACAGTTGCCAAGAATGGTCGGCCAAGAATCACATTGGGTTGTCTATCAGTGTATTGGCATTCAGAATCCAATACAAGGAAGTCAACCGGGTAATAAAAATCAGCCACTTTTACAATCACATCTGCTAACACCCCTCTCGGAAGCTTATGAGATAAATCTGCTAACACCACGGTGGTATCGGTTTTTTGCAATGGACCAAAGTCATATTGGTCGTATAAACTTCCGGGAAGTATGTTAACACTTGCCCCAAGATCTAAGAGTGCTTTTGAGATTTTGAATTCACCAATTTGAATGGAAATTAAAGGAGCACCTGGATCTTTCATTTTTAGTGGCAAAGGGTTTGATAAAATGGCACTAACATGTGCAGTTAAGTCAACCTTTTTAGGAAGCTTGTGGTGCCGTTTATGCGAACACAAATCTTTCAAAAACTTTGCATAAGCTGGAATTTGCTTAATTGCATCAAGGAGTGGTAAATTAATTTTGACTTGTTTAAATGTTTCCCACACATCTTCTGATTGTGGGCCACGTTTACCAAAAACACTTTTCTTAATTGGTTGATTCAAAGCCGATGGATAAGGGGTGGTATTATTCTCCACACTTTGGTCCTCATCCTTCGTTTTGTTCAAGTTTTCAGATTCTTTTGAAATTGGTGCTTTCTCCTTGTTTTTAAATTTGTTTTCATTTGAAGGTGCATTTTCCAACTCATGTTCATCATCATCAGATTTGCAATCCTCTACCTCACCCTCAATTGGGCTTGATGGAGGTTTAACTGGATTTTCATAAATCTTACCACTTCGTAGTACACGTACCTCATTTACCCCTGCATCGCTAGAACTTGCCTGGTTTTGTTTTGGCATTTGATGTTGTGGGTTCACTTGTGTGTTGCTGGGTAGTGTCCCTGGTACACGATTGGCAAGTTGTTCCGCCAGTTGGCCAATTTGTTTTCCTAAAGAGATGTTCGTCTTTTCTTGAAGCTCGAACTTTTGATCAAACTTTTGGTTCATCTTCTTGATCTCCTCTAAAAGTTGAGAAGCCACACTGTCCGCCATTTGAGGAGCTTGTCTACCTTGACCTTGCTGATTTTGTTGGCCTTGGGATGAACTTGAATACTGATTTGGTCCTTGGTTGTAATTTCTTTGATAGTTTGTAGGTCGATTCATCCCTTGTTGTTGATATTGGTGGGAATAGTTGCCCTGTTGATTGGAACCTTGAAAGTTAGGATTTAACTGATTAGAAGGATTTCCATACCTGAAATTAGGATGATTTCTCAATCCTGGATGATACACATTTGAGTTCATGTTGTATGGCCTCCTTTCTCCGTATGCCTCGTTCACTTCTTCTAATCCACCATTAATTCCTGAACACATGTCGGATGTATGACCAACATTCCCACATTCTTCACATACATCTTCCACCTGTGACACATTAGCAAAATACCCTTCTCTACCTCTCATTAGTATAGCCATCTGTTTTTCTATCATTTCTAATCTATCATTATTTTGAGAAGTAGTGACATTATGCACAGCTTTCCCAGATGATGGTGGCTTTCTTCGATTCGCTGAAGCTTGGATTTTTGATCCTTTACTTAGCGACTCGAGAAAATCCCATTCAACATCTGGGGGGCGGGTTAAAAATTTGCCACTACTACTTGCCAAAACAAATTTTCTGTCATCTTCTAATAGACCTTCACAAAATATTTTAACCAAATCCCACTTTTCAAAGTTATGATGTGGACACAATCTTAACATTTCTTTGAAACGAGCAAAAGATTCATGAAGTAATTCACCCGGATATTGATGAAAAGAGTTTATATTACTTCGGGCTTCACTTGTTTTACTCATTGGATAATACTCATTTAAAAATTGTTGTTGCATCTCGTCCCACGTGTAAATACTACCCGGGGGCAGAGATATAAACCACTGTTTTGCTTTATCTTTCAAAGAAAATTGGAAAAGGTGAAGTTTTACCTCATCCGGAGTGAAACCTTGCCCACTTATTGTGCCACATATTGCTGCATACTCTTGAAGGTGTGTATATGGCTCTTCAGAAGACAATCCATGAAAGGTTGGAATGATGTTCAGATGTTGAGGTCGAATCTCAAAGTGTCGGCCTTGCCATTCAGGTACAACAACGGGTGAGGGATTTTGCACAATTGTAGGACGAAAATATGATTCAACACCCCTTTGTTGTCTCCTATTGTAACTTCCTCTATATTGCTGCCTATATTGCTGATCATTATTCCTAGGCTCATAAAAATATCCACCATCATTGTTGTTGTTTTGGTTCCTAAAGTGAGGCATTCTTCTTCCATGTTGATCATTCTGATTTTCATTGAAGTTCCCTCCACCAAATAGATTATTGTAACCCCGAACTCTAGCTTCGAACTCATTCTCATGATAATATTCATCCTCCCAGTTAACGTTATCTTCATCAGTTGGAGGAATGTTGTTGTTGGTTACTGATTGGTTTGGTTCTGGTATATTTGGTGAGGGTTGTTGATTTGTTGTTTGTGGTGGAATGTCAGGTTTTGGAGGGTTTTGAGTTTGGTTACTAGGTTGTGCCTTTGAGGTTCCCCCAAACTCGTGTACAATAGAAAATTTAGGTGGTGATGGTGGTTCCATTTCTATTTGTTCACTTTCTGAGCTTGATGAATCAAGTGTTACCTCTTCAAAATTCAATGCTCCTGATGGTGCTGCTAATTGAGTTTTCTTTCGATATCGTTGAAGAGCTCGATTGCTTCTTGCAGCCTTTTCTATTTCTGGATCAAACTTCAAAGGTGACCTTCTTCCCGAATATCTTGTATGCATATAATTGAACAGTTACCTACACACATAAAACAAAAGACCAAGTGTAGTAGAGAAAAGACAAAAACTATATAAATATCTATATATGCATTTTTTGTTATTTATTTTTTTTTCTTTTCTATATATATATATATATTTTAGAGAAAGTAAATAAAGTACAAGACTAACAAAAACTAGCTAAACTAAGCGCACTCACTCCCCGGCAACGGCGCCAAAATTTGACCGGTGTCGAAGCCCCGACCAAAAATAAAGAGTTTTCTTACCTTTTCTATTTTTAACTAGATAGGGCAAGTACGAGTATCGTATCCACGAGGAGTGTTTGTGGTTAGCTACTAACTTTCATTAATCAAAAAGGAAATTGTAAAAGTTGATTGGTTGGTTGTTTTATAAACTAGTTGCATAAAAAAAAGTAAAGTTTAATAAAAGAGTTGTTACGATTTGGAGATAGCGTAATCACTTCCGGTGTCGGGGTTTATGACCAAATTGTTAATAATAATGTTGATATCAATATTGATTTGGTCATATAGACATAACCTAATTCAATTTCACCACTAGCCTAGAGCACAATTCATATACTTACACACCAAACGTCTGTTCCGTAACTAAACTAACTAGGGGTGTACTGGGCACGTTCGGGTGGCGTATGATAAACTGTCTGTCGAACCAACGTGAAATCAAACACATATAAATAGCTATAAACGATCACATGTCAAAGTTTACAACTACTCATATATTCAAGAATGACATCAAAATATATTTTAGACAACTAAAATCAAATACCCTTCATACCGGAGTGACTACGAGACGATTAGCCAATCATTATGGAGAGAGTTGAATGCACCAAAGCCTTTGTCGAATGGTTCATCAAAATCATCAGACTTGATCTTTGATTCTCGTCCAAAAATCCCGTAGTTGTTATCCGTAATATTTTTATCTCCAAAACGTGATTTCCTGTTTTGTGAAAGAGATGGGGCGATCGATCCACTGTTTTGATGGTGCTGTCTCAATGGATTGGATTGTGTGTGTGAATGATATCCCCCCTTCCTTTTTTTTTTTTTTTCTCTGCGCCTCCTCCTTGCCTCTTATCCGTTTCTTTCTTTTCTTCCCTTTGCACTAGACAAAAACCAATCTAATAAATTAAAACCCAATTAAACTCTAGCAGCCCATTTGAGAGTTTTCATAATTTATTAAAGCCCATTGTTATTTATTTGATATATGCTGCTGATGCTAGATTTCAATCCCACAAAACTAAGTTATTTTCTTTCTTTTTAATCACCATACTTGCTTTTACTTCAATTACTCTTCATCCATTTACTAGAACACGAAACATGATATATATATTGCTAACTCTTTTGACTTGGCTCATGTTGATATAATTGCATTGTTTTGACATGCTTTCTTCATAACCTACAAAATATAAAACGACACAACGTAATACATTTTGTAATCATATCAACGCAACTAATCGATTTTTAACATGAAATAAGGTTCATCTAAAATGAACCGATCACATGTTTTGCAAGAGGCTTATTAGATGATGACAAAGAGTACATTAAGGCAATGGAAGAAGCTAAAGATTGGGCATCTGGTAATTATCTGCGGACTTTTTTTGTAATGCTGTTGTTATCAAATTCCATTTCTCGTCCGGGAGTCTTCTGGACAGCAACAAAGAATATATTAATGGAAGACATTTTACATCATCAACGACAGATTACCAACATTCCAAGTAAGAGTCATACCTGAAATTATATGATAGAATACAGCATTTAATTATTATTAGCTAATAGCTAATAACTGATACTTAAATTTGTGATTGCGTTAATGTTTTTTTTGGTGTGTTTTTTGATGTTTAGATTTGGAGCTTGATCAAAAAGAATTGGAAAAGATTTGTCTGTCACATATTGAAAATCTGCTTCAAACAAATGGAAGTTCACTGAAATACTTTGATGACATGCCAAATGTTGAAGAAAATTATCTTTCATCACTCAACAACAGATTGCTATTGAAAGAACTTTCATATGATAGAGTTAGTCTACAAAGAGAACATTTAAATTATTTAAAGTCTCTAACTGTAGAACAAGAAAGAGTGTACAAAACTGTAATGGATGCAGTAGAAAAAGACAACGGAGGCGTCTTCTTTGTATATGGTTATGGTGGAACCGGCAAAACTTTTCTTTGGAAAACATTTTCAGCAGCGTTACGTTCTAAAGGTGAAGTCGTGTTAAATGTTGCCTCAAGTGGAATTGCTTCGCTTTTATTAGATGGTGGAAGAACGGCTCATTCAAGGTTTGTAATTCCAATAAATGTGAATGAGGATTCTATATGTTCAATAGAGCCAAACAGTGAGTTAGGTCAATTAATTGAGAAAGCAAAGTTAATTATTTGGGATGAAGCACCAATGACTCACAAACATTGTTTTGAAGCTTTAGATAGAACAATGAGAGACATATTACGTTTAAAGAGTGAAAACAATGAAAGCAAACCTTTTGGAGGAAAAGTTGTTTTGTTTGGTGGAGATTTTAGGCAGATTCTTCCTGTTATTCCTAAAGGGACTAGAAGCATGATTGTAAATTCAGCTTTGAATTCATCTTACCTGTGGCAACACTGTCAGGTTTTGAAGTTAACCGAAAACATGAGGTTAAAAGTTGGAAGACAGCAACAAGATTTGGAAGAAATAAAAGAATTTGCAGATTGGATTCTAAAACTTGGTGATGGTCTTTTAGGTGAAGAAAATGATGGTGATACAGAGATTCAAATACCAGAAGATTTACTTATTGTTGATGATGAAAATTCTATATCATCACTCATGTCTTTCACATATCCAAATATCAATCATCATTTATGGGATGAAACATATTTTCAGCAAAGAGCTATTTTGGCTCCAACAAATGAGGTAGTAAATTCTTTAAATGAAGAGTTGTTAAAAACTATACCTGGAGAAGAGAAGATCTATCTCAGTTCAGATTCCTTATGCGAATCCGAAGAAGAAACAGAAACTAACATTGCATTGTTTTCTCCTGAGGTGTTAAACAGTCTTCATTTGTCAGGATTACCAAATCATAAATTGGTATTGAAAGTTGGTGCTCCAATTATGTTACTCAGAAATATTGATCAGGCAAATGGACTCTGCAACGGAACAAGATTGCAAGTTACAAAAGTTGGGAAATTTCTGATTGAAGCAAAAATTATCACCGGAACTAATATTGGACAATCTACTTTAATTTCAAGATTAAAGATGTCACCTTCTGATAAAAGATTACCAGTCAAAATTTCTCGAAGACAGTTTCCTGTTACACTATGTTTTGCAATGACAATCAACAAAAGTCAAGGACAGTCTCTTGAACGAGTGGGTTTGTTTCTTCCACGCCCTGTTTTCAGTCATGGTCAGCTGTATGTTGCTGTCTCGAGAGTAAAGAGTAGAAAAGGACTGAAGATCTTGATTTGCGACAAAGAGAAAGAAACATCTTCAACAACCTCTAATGTTGTATACAAAGAAGTACTCCAAAACTTGTGATTCATCAGGTAATTTTACAACTATACAAAACTTCCATTGGACTGTTTAAGAACTGCATTGATAAAATAGTTTGTTAAATCTTAATGTTTCTGATTGGTTTTCTTATTAACAGGTGGTAGACATGTTTATTATTTTTGTCAAATCTTATGCCAAACTTGCTAAAGGAACAATGGAACTGCTATGTTAATGAAGTGGTAGACCTGATAGTTATTTTTGTAAAACTTCTTAAGATTTGCTTGAAGTATGCAATTGTCTAAACTTTAATCTTGGATGATATTTTTGGATTTACTTTTGTATCATTAAAGTTTAATGAAACTTTAATGAAAGTTTAAACCATTTGTTATATATTACAATTGTAACACAAACCAAACTTCGGACTTACAAATCTAACATATATTTGTGAATGTCCTTCCCGGGTTTCCACACGGGTTTACACCTAGTAATAATAATAATAATAATAATAATAATAACTATTATTATTATTTTATTTTTCAGCTCTGTTGTAGTAAAAGACCGTCGGTGATGAATTGGTGCTTTTAAGGGGTTTGATATGGTGATGATTGGTTACACTAAAAGGATCGTGCATGGTGGTTAGTTGCAGGTGCTGGAAGTCGGGTGGTGAGGGTTGTGAATCAGATTGAGGGGTTTTAAGGTGGTGGTTGCTGGGACCCTAGGTGTGGAGGCGGTTGTAGGTGGTCGTTAGTGTTGGTCATTCTGGTTGTGATCTTGCAGACGGTGGTGGTGGAACTCGTAGAGAATGGTATTGTCGGTGGTTGTAGTTTATTCAGAGAATGGTAGTGCAGAAGGTGGTGGTGGTGGGTTATTTTGATTCACCGAAGACGAGGATCGTAGTGCCTGGGATATCGACAGATGGTGGCAGCTGCGTTAAATAACTATTGCAACCACTGAAGGTGATGGTGGTCGTGGTTTATGTGATGGTTGTGAGAAAACTGTAAAAGTACAGAAGAACAAGAAGAAGAAAATGAAGAAGTAGAAGAAGAAAATTAAAAAGTTGTCTCCAACTTCAGTTTTTTTTATTAATTTAAAAACTTACGGCATTTTAGTTATTTAACACTAAACTAATTATAAAACGTTGACGGAAGGACAAAAATGACAATTATTTTTTTATGAAATCAAACACTAAAATGACAAAAAAACACAGGGATCAAAATGGTCAAAAGAGTACAAACATAGAGACTATTTTGACAATCTAGTCTAAAAAACAGCTTCTGTCTATTTCAAGACATGTTTAACCTGTCTACAACGTGATTACAATTTGCTTACAACACGACAAGTTGCTTACATCAACCAACATGTTTGGCTTGTTTAAATAAATGGTTGCATATGTGATGTTCAAGTTACATGATTTTGAGTGTACGTATCTAGAACAAAAGTGTATGGGTCATTTTGAGCTATCAGTTTTCTGGAACAACAAACTATCATAGTTATAAATTAAACTTCACATATTTACAGCTACTTCGAGTTTAAATATGAGACATTTCTCAAATAGTGCACTCATTGGAGCATCAACCCCAATGGTATTTTGAGTTATCAATTTAACCGATCAACATGGTACAACTATATATTACCCACATTCTAGACGTACGCTAGCATATGTTCATGAATATGTTCAGTATGAGACGTTAAAGTCTTTAAAAAATTGTACATGAGACGTTAAAGAAATGTATATATGGTTATTTCCATAGTATATATGTTCATGCGACGTTAAAGTCTTTAAAAAACTGTGTTTTTGATATATTGTTTAGCTGTGATTTACATGTAAATAGATGTAAATAGAAAGCCGATTGATAAAGAGAACCTGTTAATCATACCACTAAACTCAACAAATCAACCACTTCTACGTTTCTAATGCATAAACAATAATCTAAAGTTAAAATGAATGTTAGAAAAAGTGATTTTGTTTTTAAAATATGCTATACCATAGATATTAATGAAGAAAAAAAATTGTATATATAGGCATCATATAAGAACGATTATGGGTTTCGATCTTGGTGATTACGTACTCTGAGTGCATCGTTCTTAAACCGTTGCACTAACGTTGTTCTAAAAACTTGTGCAAGGTTACGGGCCGGGATTCAATATTAATAATGTGTTGTTGTTTAAGAGATAATATATACTTCGAACCAAGACCATTATTTGTCATCTCCATTATAGTCACATACATTGTTTGCCTGTTTGGTCATATATATATATATATATATATATATACTATAGTTTGTTTGATTTCCAAAATATAAGTATGCATATGACGTGATTTCTGTTTTTAGAAACCTTCTATTCTGAATTGTACGAACACAACTTAGACTGCTTTCTACTTCATGACTTTGTCTTGTATGAGTTAATTAGTTGTTAAAAAAATTACAAAAGCAGAAATGTATTTTTATTTTTTACTTATAATTCAATTTTTTCACAACCCTAGAACAAATGATCATGTGAGCCTCTAAGGGAAAAAAAAGTTTATGAGTATTTCGATTTTATTTAGTATGATTCCATAAATAATTAAATATTAATAGACACAAGTACACAACCGACGAGTTTGATTAAGTCTCCACAACTTTGCCAGTCTGCCCTTGGTTGTGCAACCCACAAGCCTTCACTTCGTGACATCATGATTCATGCTCTATGGTCGTTATCTTCCTGGCTCGTACGCATCTTTCATTTAGCTTATCGACATTAATTTATGTCATGTCACGTGTTCGTCATCATACCAATAAATACATACTTATAAGTTAATAACTTATAATCATGTCAATGATGAACGAGAAACCTTTTTTCTTGAATGTTGGAAAACTTTTACAGTTGCGGGAATGTATAAATTATAATCTTCTTTGGTTTTGTCCCGTTCAGGTGGAGTTTAATTGGTCGGTCGCATAATAAAAAAATAAAAATTAAACAAGCTAAAATCTCTATGTTGGTTTTTAGTTTTTAAAACCTTAGTAATTGCATTATCTAGAGGAACATTACTAAGCAATTATTTGTCGATATAAAATAAATACATGCAACCACCATTTAAATTTTACATTGAATCATTGGTGTAGAGAAACATTTCAATAGTTCAACCCGACTCAAACATAGATGGCTATATAGCTCAAGCAATCGTATTGACATTTGACAACCAATCAACCATGTGGCTTAATTTCTAGAAAGCAAGGAAGGGGAAATTTTTCAACAACAAAAATCTTGAAAGCATCACTTCAAACATAAACGCGAACACTTATTTAGTTATTTATGATTCATTAAAAAATAGGGTGAAGTCTAAATTAACTATGACATATTTATAACTCTGACCTTTAACTTTATTTTTTTTATTATTTTGACTCCTGATGATTTAGTCAACTACAACTTTATCCCCTTACTTTACTTTGTCATATTTACGACTTTAATATCTCAGCTTTGAGTTAGATATCACTTTGAACTCTCTGTTCGGATATATCCTCGTTTTTAATACGTGGTGCATCACGACTTTTCACTGTAACAGTGTGAGACATGAAATTTTTTTTATTATCAACGAATGTGACAAGGTAACATACACGAGACCGTCTGTTGCATCGTGTGGCCCAGTCACATACTACTTTACACTATAATGTGTGATACATGAAACTTTTTCTATCAATACGTGTGACGAAGTCAGATACGAGAGACGCCACCGTCATATCACACGACGTGGTCTTATATCTAGTTCTTTTTAAGTGTTTTTGAAACCTCTGTTGTTACGTTAACAAATTAAAGTAAATCATGTGGCTGGAAATGTAAAAAATAGTTTGTTTTAACAACAAACTATCATACTTTTAAATTACACCGAAATATTTACATGCCTATGTTTGAACCTAAGACCTCTATAAAATGATACTCTTAAAGGCAAAACTTCTCCACCAGGCCACCAACCCCAATGGTTAACTAAAAATAGTTACTGGCACGCAATAAAAATCAATATATGATTGTACAGATCAATATATGAGCACGTTAAATTTCAAGTGAATTGTCAAACCGGTTAATGTGGTTTGTTATTTTTCTGCTAAAAACTACACAAAATTTAATTTTTGCCTAATCAGTGGACTAATCTAACAAAATGTGTTGCTAAATCTCTCATTGGCCCTAAGACCATGTGTAGTGGGGCGTTTTTACCCCTCGATAGCGTCCCATAGCGCCCCAAAGCGCCCCCTCTCCCATTACACAGGGGCGCTATGGGTCAAAAAAATGGGTTGGGGCGTTGCCTACAAAACGTCCGGAAATTTCAAAATTCAATATCTACTCACATTTTCATTGGTCAATTCCTTTAAATCTAATAATTATATAATGATTGAGGGGCTTTTTGGGGGCTTTTTCCATTACACCATTTTTAGATAGAAAAGCTCTTGGTGAGGTGGCTTCCAAGTGACACACAAAGCCCCTTAAGGGGCTTTGTCCACTACACATGGTCTAACATCACTAAAAGTTTCCTTTGGTATTACTAATTAAGGATTCAAACTACTGAATTTGATGTTGCTAAATATCATCTACCTCAATCTTCTCACACATGCATACACATGGTAGAATGGAATTAATTATTTGTCTTTAGAAGAATAAGAGACTATTTGTTTTACAGTTTGAGCTTTTAATAACTTTTAATAGTTCAGATGTCTAAATAGATTATATGTATTTTATTCATATAGTTTATTTCATGAATAGCTATTTTAATTAGTCACACATTTGTGTCTAAATAATAAATTAGAAAGTTTGAAATACGGGATCATATGAAGGGATCTGTGATACCTGCGATTAAATGATTCGGGACCTACATCTGGCGGCTAATCTATACATCCTCGATCTTTGACTCATTTCTTTCTTCTCTTTTATTTTTACTTTTTCCAACTAGGATATATAGTACATGTTTTGGAAGATTATTTATAATTTTATATAAAACATTTTTATCGAGAAACAAATATATTTAATACTCATATATAGCAACTTCCTTTTACAAACATATATTAACTAAAAGGGTTAACACTATAAATCGGATGTGACAAATATGTGAATTATGCAAGATATCAAAGCTCATAGCAACATCCTTTATTATTAACTTTTGTAAAGTTGTATTATAATAAAAATAAATAAATGGATGAATGAATAATTAAGTTGTATGCGGTTCATGAATTCAATTTAGGTTCGTTGTTATTGTATTGTTTATTTAACTTATTTTACACGCATTTTGTACTTAAACGTACTACGGGCTTTTTCTCAATCCCAGTTGGGACATATTACGTACTCGATTCCAATTCTCTTGAAATTTTCTCAATCTCTCTCTGCCCTATCTAAATTTGCTTGATCAAATTAATGTTGCTAAGTTCCTTGTTTAAGATCATCCCCAAAACGTTAACAAGCCTACAGGCTTCAACATAAAAAAAACACTTTATTTTGGTAGTGGTAACAATTTGGAACAAAGCTATATATTTCTCGGTATACATATATTTCGAATCAAATCAGTTTATTTGGTTGACAATATTGTAGTTGAACTGGGACCAATTTTGTTCCATATAATGATCATCTATAAAACGACTCCTAAAATTTGAACAGAAAAAAACACACTAGACGTATATTTTACATAATTTAAATCCATTAAAATCTTTTAGTTGCGAGACACACATTTTACCATTATGATGTCATTGTGAGAACTAATCCTGATCATTTTGTTAATTAATCCATCCTAATAATTTAACCTATGTTAATAGATAGTTCTTAATTAATCTGTTTAGACAATTAATTTTGTATACGATCGGTTATAGTATTAGTGACCTTATTAAATCACTAATTGGTACGTTTCATCTCAACACACATGACACATCCCTTGTCCTATCATTTAAATTAACTAGAAGATATTAAAAAACGATTTAAAAAATGAATAGTTTTGTCATCTCCACACGCCATATATATTTTTCAAGTTATTTTTATGAAGTTGGTTTTTTGTGTGTTTCCTAGCTACTTCCTAGCTAGTATATATAGTAGTATTTCAACAATAAATTAAATAAGGGACTAAAAACCATTAATAGATGAAGACGTAAATTTTGACAGGTAGCGAGTCTTTTTCGTATAAATAGTATACGCGCATGTGTGTTCATAAATACACGGTGGCTTGGCATCTTTAGTTTATTTTTTTTTATTAACTTAGATTTTGACCCATGGCTCGTGCTTGCAACGACAAATCGACAACCTAGCTTGTATTTATCACTTCGTTTCAAGTGTAATGTTACTGACATTAAAGTATACCGTCTTGCACGCTACGTTACCTCTGATCGACTTCGTTACACACATTAGTTGGTAATTAATATTAACGTGTATATCACCCCGCACATGAGACGACACGTTTCTAACTTCATTACATACGTTATGATGGTGACATTAATGTTATTAGTTATATAATTCATGATATAAAAGACAGTATATTACGTCACATGCGTAGCGGTGTAAAGTCGTAAAAGTGATTTAAAAAGCTAACAAAAGCAAACGACTTACGAATTTTTCATATTACGTACCAATTTAAATAGCGTAAACCTTTCAAAAATTAACTTTTTTTTAATTCTAAAGAGTTTACTTTTTCAAAATTTCCGCAGTTTGCTGGTGAAAGTTTCTGAAAAAAAAGGCTAATTGGCCTAAAATAATCCTAACTAACACCCATTGGCCGAAAATAATCCCAACTCAGTTTATTCCCTCCAGTGTTCCCAAATCCAACTTTTTGGCCTACAGTGGTCCGCCGTTAAGTGCACTTAACGGCCGTTAACTTTTTTTCATTTTTTTTGAATTTCAAACCGATATTTTAGGGATTTTGATCGGGAGGAGAATACGAGTCTGTTGATGTAAACCTTACTTCCAATTGTTGCTCCAAATGGTTTAATTTTGATATCCGGTTAAAGCACCGTTAGGTTTTAAACACCCGATTGAAGACCGTTTTGTCATTTGGAACATCAGTTCGAGGTAAGGTTTACATCAATTGAATCGTATACTACTCCCGATCAATTTCCATAAAACCTTGTTTTGAAATTCGAAAAAAATAAAAAAAAGTTAACGGCCGTTAAGTGCACTTAACGGCGGACCACTGGAGGCCAAAAAAGTTGGATTTGGGACCACTGGAGGGAATAAACTGAGTTGGGATTATTCTCAGCCAATAGGTGTTAATTGTGATTATTTTTAGCCAATTTGCAAAAAAAAAATTAAATGTTATTATCTAGCTCAAATTTAGAGAAAATACTATTTAAAAAATTGAATTAAACCTTTTCATATTCCTGGAAATTGTTTCAATATAACTTGAACTCTTGAAGTAACGTACGTAACGTATATTGGGGTTACTTATATGTGTGATATGATAACTAGCCAAATTATAAGGTTTTTAGTATTTTAGTTAGGTGTAGGCATTAGCCAAATAATTTACTTATAAACTTTTTAATATATATTAAAATTTTTAATACGTATTATGTAAAAGAAATTCAGAGTGGGCGATGAAATGCATATTAAAATTTTATCCATCAATGTACGTAAAAATTAACACGTCTGACGATAAACACGGATAGACGGCGGTAGCCCCCGACCCTCTATATGCTAGGCCCCTTGAGTGTAACACGCTTTAACTTTCTATTTTTTTCTGTATTTGTGTGATCCATTGATGAAAGATGTTTATAATTGGGTCAACCTATTCACACACTTTCCTTTTTTAATTTCGCACCCTCAGGCGCCGCATATAGCCCTATCCGCGGCGCCTGGGTCACATCACATCCAAACATATCATCAGACCTTGTCAATTGACCATCCAACAAACCCCAGGCGCCGCACATAGCCCTATCCGCGGCGCCTGGGTACCCATGTAGCAAACAACCTCGTCAGACATAATTATTAGGTCGTAACACACTCATGCGCCGCACTTAACCCTATGTGCGGCGCCTGGGTTCATTTTAGGACAAAATTTTCAATCCATTTTACACCCAACCATTTTAACATAACAAATTAATAACACACAAAAACATTTAAAACTTTAACAAACATTTATAACACACAAAATTAATCATTCATAAAAGAAATTAAAAATTACATAAACTTAAAAAAAATAACAAAAAAACATATAAGATAACAACTACTGGTCCCCTTCTTCCGACGATGATGAAAACGCCACATCCGGAATCCCAAAATGGTCGCGTATAGCATCGAACAATCGAACTGCCCGTCGTCCATGTCGATCTATCCGGCGTCCTTGTCGCGCAATATCACGTTGCATCGCTTGGAGGCGTTGATCAAAGTGGTCTGCTAAAACACGCGTTCCCTCTGGCAGGTTGTCGTATACGTGCTGTGGGAACTGCGGCGGATCATGATGCGGACGCTCGGGTGACGGCTCAGGTTGTTGTTCGGGCTCATGTGGCGGAGACACATTCGGCTCAGGCGCAGGTACTCCCCGTCTCTCCTCAACAAAAACTGGAATCTGGTCCCAAGGTGGCAACTGAACAGGCACAAATATTTGGCCATTTTCATCCTTGAACCGAAGACCCACAGGAAACCTGCGCATTAGGCGCATGCTGTGCACACTAGTTTTACCTAGTTTTGTGGGGAGAATAGCCGGAGAGAGATCAGTTGATCTCTCTCAGGAGAGATCCCAAATGAGCGCGCTATGATCGAGATGTACGCGCCGCCTAACAACTGTCCGCGCGTCTGTCGATGGTAGGCGGACTCAAAATATTCCGCCAAACAAGTAGCAAGCGCGCAGGGCCGGCGAAGAAAGAGACAATACATAAAGAAAAGGTCACTCATGTTGACCTTATCTTTACCACACCTCCTGGCAGAAATAGAAGACGCAATGATACGCCCCAAATACCGGTGTAGAGGGTCAATGATTGAAGCCGCCTTCGCATTCGACACTCCGAAGTGCGAAGAGGCAATAACCTCCCAGAAACTGACCAGGGTCTCACGAGGCAAAGTCCTGATCCCTTCAGTGTATAATGGGGTGTCTAGCTCCTCCTCCATGTACAACCCCGAACGCCAAGCAAACTCTCTCAGTGTCATCGAACGATAAACCCCGCATAATCGAAAAGTTATTTCGCGAAATGGTTGATCGGGGTCTTCGACATAACCGCGCGGCGGGCGGTTGAAAACGAATGATGACAAAAACTCCACAGTGAGCTCGCGGAATGATGACCTGGATGCTATATCAAACAACCGAGACCACGGAGTGTTGAAACCAATAATCTCCCGACATCGATCTCCCTCATGAAGCTCATTTAAAAGATCCCAATCTATATGGATGTGTCCGCCCACATCCATCCTTCTCAGTTTTTTGCACTTTTCTTCCGCCGTTGGGTTTTCTGGAAACTCAAAATAAGCATGCCCTGGAAGGGGATTAATAGCTTCGAGACCCAAAAAATCCATATCATCAACGTTGTAAGGGTTGTCAAAGTTAAACTCTGGAAGAGGGTTTGAAAAGTTTGTCGGGTGGTTAGAAGTCATGCTTGATAGCTTTTTTGGGTGATACGCAGCGTTTGGTAGAACAAAAAACGTTGTAAAAAGTGTTGCGTTGCGGATATGGTGGTAGATTTTTTCCACTTTGCGCCGCGGATGGGGTATAAATGGAGAAGAAAGAAGCTGTCAAAAAAATGTTATGCGCCGCGCCAAGCCCTTTGCGCGGCGCCTGAGTTGTTTTCCGCCGCAGATAGGTCATGCGACATGTATGTATCTGCCACGCAAGGCATATTATACGCCGCAGATGGGTCCAATCGCTGCGCAAAGCTAGGCAGGCGCCGCACATGGGTCCATTCGTCGCGCCTGGGTTTACGTTTTTTTTTTTTTTTTTTCGACGATTTTTGTGGGACTTAAATACCCAATGGGGGGTAGACTTTTTTACACATCTTCATTTTTACACACATCCGAGATTTTTACACTCATATCTTTCGATATTTTTCGCTATAAATTGCAATGGCATTGTGGACTCCTCATGAAGATGAAACTTTAACAATATGTTGGTATTTAGTTCGGTCCGACACCACACGAAACGACCCAAATATGTCGGAATTTTGGAATGACATAGTTCGTATGCATAATAGTCGTATGGGTCCTGGTGCAGTTACAAGGGAGACACAACAGTGTAGCCGTAGATGGCGTAATATATGCTCAAGAACGCTGCAATTTGAAGCTTACTATCGCCGCGCATTACGCAACTCACGAGGTTTAAATCGCACGCGCGAGGAAATAATAGACGTGGCGTTAGCCCAGTTTGAGGAGCGTAACGGTCACCCTTTCACTTCGATAGGAGCGTGGACTATTATTAGCACGTCTGAACGATATAGATTATTGCCATAACTTTTTACAATTGTATGATCAAATTTGTATGTTGTACGATAACAGTATATTAATGAAATTTTTTTAAATTTGTATGTTGCCATAATATTATTTCTTTTCAACCTACATAATACACTTGTGGATCTATATTGAGGTCGGGTCGTCTCAAATTTTCATACTCGATAATCCTATCTCGGTATAAGTCATACCAAGGCGCTGCCAGCTCTGTTCTATGGCTATGCCAAAGAGGGTTCACTGTAGGCATTGGATATGATCCTTCAAGTTTTAACATGATGAAATGTGCACTGTCGACAAATACAAGAGAAACAGTTAGCATGGTCTCCACACTATCCGGACTGCCCAGTAGAGGGAATATTGTAGCACTACCAGCCATGTCTATGATGTGAACAATTACACCCCATCTCTGAGCTATAAGAAATCCCGCCTCTGGCATTTGCATTCAATGTTCTACCGGAGCTCTACCGACACCAAAAAATTTTATCCGTTCATATATCGCCTCGTAGTGGCCTTTGTCTTCCGGATCGAAGAGCCGTCTCCAAATATTTCCGTTCATTCGCAACTCCAGTAACAGTTGTTCACGGATTAATAAATAATCTTCTTGCTTTATCCCTAAACCCGCGGCTGTAGCTCGAAACCCACAGTGACCATCCGGTTTCACATCCTTTATTTTTGATATATATGGGTAAAATACTTTTGGGATTTGAGCTGTATATCTCATGATCAAACCATCTGACTTGGGGCCCGACAACAATCTTGGGAAATTTGGATAGCGCGGTAGCTCTTCCGTTGTGTTAGCCTTTGTATTAGCCTTTGAGCGGAAATATTTTGGGAGTTGGAAGCCCGAAGAGCTTTGAGCGGAAATATTTTGGGAGTTGGAAATATTTTGGGAGTAAGAACTATGGCGAGGTTGGTCGTAGGGGCCGTCGTTCTCCGTTTGTGAAAATGGGATGTGCGTACTGTGTCTGGCAGCTTCTTCTCTTCTTTGTTCTTGTTTCTTTAATGTTGGACGACCTCGGGTATTAGTTTGGACAACAGGAGGTTTATTGCTAGTCGGGCCTGGCATCAAGACCTCTTTAAATTTTTCGAAATAACTCTTTTGAACATGCGGAGGAGTAACATTAATTTGTTTAATTTTTCCCACTCTGCATCCGCATCGAGAGCTTTACTTTTGTTTTCAGCCTTGAAGTCAAGCTTCTGCCAGAACACGTCTATTGTTTTAATCGAGATTATTTGACCTGTAAATGAAAACAGATGGTATTTATTGAAACCTTTATTTTATGTAAATGAAAAAACACATCAATAGTAATTACTACCTTTATTTTCTAGCTCTTCTAAACGACAAGCACATGGCAAGCCACAACTGGTAAAAAGTTGACAACCACACGTAGAACCGTACTTTTTTAGCTTCAGGTCTTTTCGCTTGAGCTCGATAGACAAAAGGTCGATGGCATATATTGACATCTTCCGAAGTACTCCCGCAAACATTGGGATATTCCTGTGGTGGTTCATCACCTTCCTTATGCTTATTTCAAACGCCCGTTTGATCTCTGTGTATTGTCTGTTAACCATTCGGTCGACAAACTTCACAAGCTTAACGAGGCTGTTGCGATGGCTTGGAAGGTCTTTTTTAAATAAGGCATGCATGCCTTCAACCCGGTTGGTGGTAGTTTGGTGAAAGTTTATTGTCCTGTTAGTCCAGGCAGATACAAACTTTTGACGGTACGGCTTCAACCAAGAATCATTTGTATACTCAAATACCTCTAAAATAAAAAGGTTAGCATAATAATTAATATAAAAAAAATGTATGTAATAAATACCTATAAAAAATGTAATAAATACTCACCTCCACGACCCGATTCTTTTAAATGAGCTTCAAAGTTAGTTAGGTTATACTCGTATATAGGCTCGGTAGTAGACTCACACAATAAAGAGAAGAATCGGATAAATTCTTTCCACTCACCATCCAAAAAATGTTTTTTGCAGTTCCTGAGAATGTTTTGTTGAATATGGAACCGACAAAGATACCTGTGCGCATTTGGAAAAATTTGTTTACATGCGCTCATTAGCGCTAATTCTCTGTCTGTCAACATATTACTGAGCTTGCATAATACCCATGCGTAGTTTTCCGTTTTTTCGTTAGAAATAAACGCATGAGCAACAGCAAACGACTGGTTGGTCGACGTCATACCTACAACCTGAACCAACGGAAGACCGTAAATGTTTGTTTGGTAGGTGGCGTCAATCAACAGCACGTGTGGAAAAGCACACCACATAGTATATGAATGTTTGTGCATAAAAAAAATATCTTCAACGGCTTTTGTGGTGTTATTCACGTTTGTGAAATAAACGTAATCTTTTCCTTTGAAGTAGTTTTCCATTTGTTCCATTGGAGACTCCCCGACTTTATTTTCTTTGTTTATCTTTTGAACAACGTTCTGAATGTCTTTCTTAATAACCTATTCAATTTTTATTAAAAAAAAAGTTAAATATTGCATGAATATAAAATTTTGTTGTTATATTTTAAATACGCTAACCTTTTTTTCTGGGTTATTTTTCGTCAACGCTGCCCAGATGTTACGAGCAGGAATATCTAGTTCTGCGAGCTCACCAACCAGTCTTTTCTCCTCCACGGAAAGCCTCCTAGCATACGCGTGACCCTCAAGATTTCCAATAGGCGAGTGGTTGTGCATCGGGTTCTTCACCTCTAATTTCCAGTAACTATTCTTTGATACAAATGATCCCTTCAACTCAAATGGGCAACCGATTTTCTTGCTACCGGTTTTTCTAACCGTAGCTACAGACTTATATTGCCCACCAAGACTGCACTGTAACCAGATAGCATTTTCTTTAGATCTTTTGGTAGTAATGACATAACCATGTTCGATTCCTCTCTTTTGGACCCAATTGACTAATTCCTGACGTGACTGAAAAACCAGGTCAGTTTCAAAAGAAACTATAATCGGGTAAGAGTCTTCAGGATCAATTTCGTCAGCATCATCTTCGTCTTTTTGGTCAGCATTGTCACCACCGTAGTTATTATGTTGCTGACCCGCATTGTCACCACCATAGTTATTCTGTTGCTGACCAGCATTGTAACCGTACGGGTATTCGAATGGAATATTCAAGTCAAACTGACCCGCATTGTCACCACCATAGTTATTCTGTTGCTGATCACCACAGTCACCGAAAACATAATCGTAACTGTTATCCACTGGATTATTTAAGTCAAACTTTCCAGCATTGACACCATAATTATTTTGTTGAACGAATTGCTCACCACCGTCACCGTAAACATAACCGTAACTGTCATTCGGTGGAATATTTAAGTCAAATTGTACCGAATTATCAGGAAACTGAAAACCCGATACAACCTCGTCCTCCTGCTGACTTTGGTTGGAGGCAGCTTGATTCCAAGTGTTAGAGACTACAGTCTCGTATGAATCAGGAACACTAGTGTTAGAGTATTCACCGAATATATAACTATTAATCCACGACATTATAATGTTATATCGTGATGATAATGAAAGTTGAGAAAAAAAACGTGTATATTTTGGTAAAGATTGTTGAGAAAAAACGTGTATAGTATGAATTTTGAGAAAAAAATGAAATGTATTAAGTAGTGGTCCAGGAAAGGTGGCAGGCGCCGCGCCAAGCCCGATCTGCGGCGCATAGCGACCTCGTTTGACCAAATTCCTCCTCGTTAACGACATTCTCCCTCGAAAAGAACCCAGGCGCTGCGCCAAGCCCTTTTCGCGGCGCATAACATTGCATCGTTTGACCAAATTCCTCCTCGTTAACGACATTCCCCTCGAAAAAGAAAAATCTCGACTGAAAACAACCCAGGCGCCGCACATAGCCCTATCCGCGGCGCCTGGTACCTGAAAAAGTGACCCAGGCGCCGCACATAGCCCTATCCGCGGCGCCTGGGTTCAAAAAAAGTGTGTGGATAGATCTGGTAAGTGTGTGAATAGACAAAGCCTTATAATTTCGTAAAGCGTTGAATATGCTTTGTTGGTTCTTGATTCGGGTCCAGAAATTTATGCCGACATAATCACATATGTTTGAACACTTAAATACGTCTACATGATCTAATTATTTTGTTGGGGTCAACATAAATACATGATTTAATTACTTTTCACAGTATATGCTTAAAGCTTGGGATATAAATGAGTTTTTTTTTTTTTTGGAAATTAACTATATATAGTTAACCATAAGACTATTTGTAGTGGTGCACATCAGATTTGGACGTCTTTTACACGGTGTCAAGAAGGATTTTAGCCCTTCAAGCGCCCCTATATAGTAGGAATAAGGCATTTTTTGGCTGTAATAGGGCGTTTTTGAGTGATAAAACGCTTAAAAATACCCCACTACACATGGTCTAAATCAAATACCAAGATGATTTTCCATTTTTTCATATACATAAAGATCATCAAAAATCAAGGTTCCTCCAAAAACTAATAGAATATAGCTAGTACAATATAGATAGACTTGCATTAAATACAACGTACAGATAAATTTGCATTGTTCGTTTCTAGAAACAAAAATATGATTAAATTTACAATATTACCATATAAAAATTTGTCGCAAGTGTAAAATGGTTACCATGCTGATTAATTCATTTCTTTTTAACAACTTTTTCTACATCATTTTTATAAAATTTGAGCAGTAGTTTAACAAGTCTAGGTGAGTATCGGTAGTTTAACATCATTTTAATAATATGTATGTAAGTAATTCACAAATATGTCGGGACGCACATAGAAACTACATGTTGGTGCCGCCAACATAGATGTGTAATGAAATTACAAACATGTCACGTCACACATAGAAACTTTATACACGTTGATGCCTCAACATACATAGACGTGTAATAAAGTTACAAACATGTCGCTTCATACGTTAACACAACATGTTAGTGTCAATGATGTATTATGTGTGGCAAGGTCACAACTCACAAACACGTTATATCTTATATCGATACATGATTTTAATATATAATATGTTAATTTTGTATTATATAAATATATATATATATATATATATATATATATATATATATATAGGGTTAGGATCCTTACTGAACCACTTTTATTTACAGAACTACAGAACCATTGATTTACATACATGTAAATTAAGTCTGGTGATATTAAGTTGTCTTTACATATGTGTAAATTAGACATAAGTATTTTAATCTAGAAACCCAACCATTTTTTTGTTGTGGCAAATATACACATATGTAAAACAACCTAAATATTACAAGGCTTAATTTACATGTATGTAAATTAGTGGTTCTGTAGTTCTGTAAATAAGAAGTGGTTCTGTAATGATCCTCACCATATATGTGACACCCCGCCCGGTGGCGGAAAACACCGGGCTGTCATAGAATTAGATATCCATAGTAAACAAAGCACATGGTGTTACTTTTATTAAAGTCTAATAATTATTATCATAAGTTGGGGAAACATAAGTCCTAAATGCAAAACACAATCCAAATATCAGTAAATGAAATAGTCATGATTAGTATTATTTCTAGGTCCAAGTCCCTATGTCTTGAATAGTAAAGAAACAAGCCAAAATCACGCGCCACTCGAAATACGCGAAAAATAAAGTTAGCTACACAAGCTAGTGAGTAAAACCCAAATTGAATAGTAATAGTATTGAAATCCGAGATCAACAAGATATGCTGCGCAATCCCACATGTATAGTAATTTCGTAATATCACCCTACCAGGACCCCTAGAATAGAATAGCACACCAACCACAATAGAAACCATAGTATCTCGTTTAGCCATTTGTCATGAGAACCACTCATGTAATAAATAATGATAACTTTTAGTAACCGTCGTTTACCGTCTCGATATATAAGTCATCATTTAGCAATTTAGGGACATGGCATAGTATAGCATCATAGCATAGCAACATAGTATAGCAACATAGCATCTCGACATAGTAAACATGGAATTAGAAAGGCCGGGTTTAAATCACCTATCGATGTTGTACAAGCAGGTGGGTTTGTCAAACCATTAGCGCTAACATTGTACCGGTGGGATTACAAAGCAATAAAACTACTTTTAACTAACACATAAGATTGCATCAAGCCGCGAACTAGATTAACATATTTGTATGATCTCTTTTAGAAAACGAATAGAAAACGCAATATAGTAAAAGACATATTTCAGCCCCAAAATAGTAAAATGGAAAAAGGGGAGTGAGTTTACTCACCTTGAAAAGTAATTACAATTGAACCGTTAGAAACGCAGCTAAAAGCACCGAGGGTTGCCCAAACATTAGTACCACCTAATTTATTGGGAAAAACCCTAACTTAGAAACGAAACAATAGCAACAGGGATCAAAAATCCGTGATCTAGGGTTTCAGATGTGGGATTTAAGGTGTTAAATCACAAAATGGAAATTAGGGTTTCAAAGTACAATTTGAGATTTAGGGTTTTGAAATATAATTTAGGACTTAGGGTTTTGAAATACAATTTAGAAATTAGGGTTTTGAAATACAATTTAGGAATTAGGGTTTTGAGTTACCAATTGGGATTTTGGTACGAAACGTAATTGTATTTTTGTATTACTTATATTGTATACAAATCCATTTTTAGTTTTCTATAAAATGGTGTATATTAAACATATGTTTTTAAGCTAATAAAAATAGTTTCATCTTAAATATATTATTAGGTTATTAGAAAAGTATAATTAAATGATTTAAAAGTGAAAAATATGGAGATTAAAGAAACGAGGCCAGTCGGATTCGAACCCGTGACCTACAGGTTCACAGCAACAAATACAAACCAAGCGCGCTGGACCTCTTTGTTGCTTAAAATTGGTTTGTAATTCTTTTTAATGTAAAACATACAAATATCCCCATTTCCAATATCAAGAACAAACCCTAGATCCCAAATTAATCCCAATCGAAACAACAAAACCTGAAATTGATTAGGGGCTTTTGATTCATGATTGAAGACGAGTATTTTAACATCAAAAACTTACTTGTTTGGTGATGAATTGAACCAAATATTGGAAGAACAAATACGTCGGTTTTGAAGATCAAAACATGGATTCTTGGTGATTTTGATTGAAGTTAGAGTAACGGAGAGTGAAAATGATATCTTAGGAGTGTTTTGATCGATTGAATTTAGATAATTCGATCAGAAAACCATCGAACGGATTTGAGTTTCATTATGAGTTAATTGGGTCTAATTGAGGTTTAATTAGTTAATTATTTCACAATTAAACACTAAGTGCAGTTTCTAATCGATGAGGTGGTGATGTAAAACGATTCGTTTGGATTAAATGCTTGAATTTAACTGTTTTGATCGAAGTGGGTTTTGGTTGAACCGAAAGTTGCAAAATCAGTTTATTTGGGTTCCTTTGATCATAAAAACCAAATTAAAAGTAGCTGTGAGTTCGAGATTGGTTCAGTAGCATTTTAACGTGATTAAAACGGGTCGAAAACATCAACAATAACGATTTAATGGTTGCCGGAGTGGACGCCGGATTCCGGCAAAGTCGCCGGAGTAATGGAATCGGAAAAACGGGGTGCGGGCTGGGGGGTTGGGTTTGATTTTCAATGTTACAATTTGCACCCTGTAGTTTTAATTGTTTATTATTTTTAACTAAAACTTTAATATAGTTTCCAAACTTGTCACTTTTGGCCCACAGCTAAATTATATACTATATCACTAACTAACTTAACCTCGTTAACGCGTAACGTTTATATAATTGAGGTTTTTGTATCACTAGCTCGCTTATGACGTTAAAGGACAATATTTAGACTTAAAAACGTTTTTGTTTATCAATAAATTTTCTTTTATAAAGCACAATTTGTATAATTTTTAGATTTATGTAATATAAGTAGTGATTATTTAGTATACGTAGTTGTTTCATGATAACAAAATGATTGATTAATTAAGACAGGAAATAATGTACATTCCAATGTATTCATTAGTAATAATAATTGTTACGTTTTAAAGAAATAGATACGAATACAATTAAAAGACAATTAATATCGGGTTCGAGTCGGGCGTTCGGGTTCGGGCTCGGGGCAGATGTCACAGTCTCCCCTCCTTATTGAAATTTCGTCCCGAAATTTGCTCAACCGAAGAAGAAGGAAAAGAAGTAAAAAGATGCGGATACTTAACTCTCATTTGGTCTTAAATTCGTGTTCCAGTTTTGAGTTCCAACTAACATTAACGATTTGTATTCGATTACGCTTGAGTTGTTCAACCTTATGATCGATGATTCCTAATTGTCGTTCGATGGACTGAAATTAATCACACGAGATTAGGAAGTTATTTGTTTTTAATCAGTTAGAGTCGCATTGTTTAACTCTTTTCGTGTTATAAGAGTTCAGGTGAATTAAATGTATAGAGATTCGAAAACCATTGTTTAATCTCATGTGAATTAAATGCACATGAGATTTTTATCGGATAAGTACTTCTTCGTATTAGAAACATGAAACACGGGATGAACACTGCCCACTTTCGTAGGGAGTTTCATCTCGCAAGGAACTCTTGAGAAAGAAAAGATGAGCATTTTGATAGAGACACGATTTTAAATAACGAGATTAAGAAGTTATTTATTTTTAATTTGCT
This sequence comes from Tagetes erecta, assembly GCA_030867185.1. Classification (NCBI taxonomy): domain Eukaryota; kingdom Viridiplantae; phylum Streptophyta; class Magnoliopsida; order Asterales; family Asteraceae; genus Tagetes; species Tagetes erecta. Next base: position 97,248,893 of record CM061487.1, read on the forward strand.
TTGTCTCAATGAGAGTTGTTTATTTAACTCTCTTCACTTATAAGTGTTCGGTCGAACTATTCGTATGTAGATTCAATTAAATTTTATTTGCTACTCAATATAGAATAGAATAGGGTACCAATCTTGCGAATGAAACATTTTAAGTATATGGGTTAAAATTTATTTGAATGGTCATCGAGAATAGTCGTGATTAATAGAATGTTTGAAACAAATTAAGTAAATACAATTTAAAAAGAAAAGTTTTGATTGGTTGGTTATTTTCTTTTTCTTCTTGCAATTTTTAGGTCTTCTCAAATGAACCTAAACCTATATATATATATATATATATATATATATATATATATATATATATATATATATATATATATATATATATATATATATATATATATATATATATATATATATATATATATATATATATATAGGGGTGAGATCCATTAAAAACAAAGTTATAATTAAAAACACTAAAAACCATTAGAATGGTAGTTTTGTAATATTTAATTATTAATATGAATGTTTGTAATGCATAGGGGTAAAATAGGAAAAAAATGGTTATAACTTTAGTAACCACTCACTAAAAATTCCCAAATAAATAGGCACATATAATTTGTTTATTGTTTCGTTGATTTTTATTTTGATTAAAGTAATTAATATTTTTTATTTGATTGCTTTATAATTAAAACAAAGTAAATTAATTGTGGTATGAATCAGCGTCGAAGAAAAATACAATGCATCAAGTTTATTCAACAATATACGTATACGTAAATTGAATCATTATTAATATTTTGTGATTTGGAGATCGATTTTATCACTTTTGAGTGTAGTATATGAATACCAATGGGGAATAAAGTTGGTTTAGGTGTTTAATCTATGTAAATGTCGTAACATACGTATACGTATACTTGCTGTGTAATCTATGTAGAAAGCAGTGCACGGTTTTTTTTATATAGCAATGTCGATTACAGTTGGTATATGAGGAATAAAGTTGGTTTAGGTGTTTAATCTATGTAAATGTCGTAACATACGTATACGTATATACTTGGTGTGTATATGGTAGTTAAACTGTTGTATGGTAGTTACACAAAAAGAATTGAATTACATACGAGAATACGTAAGGAAGAAGAATGATAAACTATTGATTTGTTTGATTGAATTGTGATCGGTTTCAAATTAAAACAAAATGATGATTTGCATATATAAACAATAACTAACCGAATGGAACTGATAAACATGAGAAAACCAAAGAATTAGTTTTACAATTGGAAGTTTAAATTTTATGAAAAACATGGTCAATTTTACCCTTTATCATTTCTTAAAAATAAAAATTAAAATAAAATTAGTTTCTTTGGTTTTTAGTGTTTTCAATTATAAACCATGTTTTCATTTGAACCTACCTCTATATATATATATCTAATAAATCAAGGTTTTAAGGGACTAATTTTAGGGGGAATTTTTTGTTCTATAATATGAAGCTTTGAAGAGAAAATTAAGTGAAATTTTAATCATGTATGAGTTGATGAACTAACTTAAATATTAATATTTATAAATCCATAAACATAATAGTTATAATTTTTTTAAAAATATTATAATTAACCCGTATGTAACTCACAAGTATTAAACATAATTATCCTATAATTTTCTTTGTACAACGACGCTCAACGCAAAGATATATATGTTATCCAATAAACATGCTAGGAATTGGGAAGAAACAAATACTACTAAATTAAAACTTGGTCAAGGTATCAACTTTGACCTTGAATTGAATTAAACTAAATCGTTTCTACGATTTTAATAATTATATATATTTGAATCAACCATTGGACATCCATTTTAAAAATGACATTGTACTTATAAATGAACTATAACATTTCACTATTAACTGTATAATAATCAAACCGAAAACTAACTACATATAATTAAGGGGAAATGGGTTAAAAATAATTTTTTTAACTTTGACTATTATGAAAAAAATGTAGTTAACTTTGATCTTTTGGTAATTTTAATTTCGCTATAACTAATTCGGCCGAGTACTCTTAAACCTCTCGGTTGATCCACGGCTAGGCCAAATCGACATGGGTTAGAACCAGTTTTCAATAAAAAAATTGTTTAATTTGTTTTTCATTAATTAAAATCTTATTTGTCGATTTAATTATCTATTATTTATTTAAGAGTTCATATTTAGTTAAATCTTAACAATCATATTTTCTTAATTCTTTAAATATAAAACAAAAGATTTAAAAAAAAGCAATTTTATCATCAGGATCATCATCCTTGATCTATAAATACACACCCATCCAAACAACCCCGGCCATCATAAAACACCAACACAATTAAACATCTCAACAAAAATGAATCAATTCTCTTCTTCCATCACTTCATCCTCATATGAACAACAACAACAAACTAGTCTCAAATCAACCAAATCATCATACCACAACTCCCTTCATTCCGTCCGAAGACCCACAACCAAACACTTCATCGCACCCTTACCCCCCACCCCACTCAAAATCTACAACGTCGAAGCGTCGAAATTCAAAGACGTCGTTCGAGTACTCACTAGCACACCAGAGTTCCAATACCCATCAGCAACTCGCCGCTTAAAAGACAAAGCTCCACCACCTCTAACCCTATCTTCAATACCAAAACCATCATTACCACCACCGGTAGATGATGATGGAGGAGAATTGTTAAGCCCATTGTCATCCTTCATCATGTCAACCGATTTTTGCAATATCTTGAATGAAACCATGCAGACTAATAGTAATAATAGGTTTACAACAGGTGGGATCATGGAGTGTTTTCATCAAGATTTGAGTACGGATGAAGCAGTTGGTCATGATACGGTCATCGGTTTGTCTCCGACTTCACTTTCGTGGTGTTCGTCGCTTCTTTTTAGTCCCGGAATGAATCAAAGCCAAGTTAATTAATTCTCATGATCTAGTTAATTAAGTTCTTGTTTTTTCTTTCCTTAGTTAATATTAGGTACGTACGTACGTACTATATATATATATTGCTCTTGTAATTGTTTTTCTTTCTTTTTGGTTTAATTATTATTTACTGATCGAGGAATATGTGTAACTAGCTAGCTAGTTAATTATGTAGCATCCTGGATTGAAATTACTTTTACAAAGCTCGAATTGAATAAATATTGAATAATTTATTTTTTTTAATTATTTTGTTTGAGGGTTAACTCAGACACTAGCTGCCTGGTCTTCATAAATTCAGTATTGTACACATTATTTGAATCCTCAACCAGAAACACATACATTTTTATTACACATGCATTGATTGATATCACTATTCTAACTATTTAATAACGAATAGAATATATATCCACTTAAAGTATATGATTTATCTGTTGAACTATTATGTAAGCAAATCTAATTCTATATATATATTTTTTAGTTTTTTTAGAACGACAAACTAGCGTTTAGAATACTAGGTTAATGATCCACGGGCTTCAAGGTTTGAAAAACATATATTTTTAATTATATTGAAAAATTAATGTTATATTATATATATATTATTAATAATTTACAAACTTAATGAATAGTTAATTTTTATGTTTTAGACTTTTGACATGTATGTTTTTTATTATTTTCAACATTAGTCCTTATAAGTTATTATTTAAGAGGTTGAAATAAAAAAAGCATTTGTTCTTGGTTGGTGTGATTTTTTGATTGATTGATATATCCGAGTTGTTTTGTGATTATGATTTGTTATTGTTGTAGTTCGCGTGGTTATTGGTGTTATTGTGGTTCCCCGGGTTTGATTTCCATTTTTACGCACTCCCTTTTGTTGTAGTGTTTTACATGTCTTTTGTTGTATACGTGTTTTGTCTAAGATATGTTCTCTTTATTTATTTTTGTGTATTTCTTCATTTGTAACTAATACAAACCGGCTCTTTTGTATATACCGTCAAATATTTATACAAACACCTCTTGCGCAATACAAACCGGCTCCGTTTGTATATATACCACCGAATATTTTTACAAATATCTTTTGTGCAACGAGTAAGAGATCGTCTCCACCTAATTAATCATAAAACCTAATTATTATTATTCTATTAGAAATGCAACAAGATATGTCATTCCACACCAAGCTACCTAGGCAAAAACTAGTTTAATTAATGTTGCACATGGATTAATTGTCGAGTGCGACAATAAAAGAAAAGTACGTTAATATATTCGTCGTATAGAACACGTGCCTCGCCACAACACAACACGGGTAACTATGGTAGTTAGTTTAAAAAGGTGATTTTTAAAGTTTCTTTATGACAAAACCAGGCTCAAAACCGGCCTTATGCTGTGACGATCCAACCACGGATTTTACGTTTTTTCTTTCTTAGTTTTAGCTTAATTTGCATTAGTATATATATATGTAGATCATTCCAAGTAAATAAATCGGTTCAACACCTATTAAATCTAATGATGTATGTTTGTGTTAATGTAAGTTTAATTTTAATTTGTTTTTATTAACATGTTTTGGCATGTGCGTGTTGGCACGCTTAATTACTAAGCAGTCAAAAATCGTGATTTTTTAAGTTTATTTTTTGGGCTTTTGTCCTGCATTTGAGATTGGTGGCGGAATAAAAAATGCAAGGATTTACTTATATATGAGTACTTATTCTATTTTCTTTGGGATTAAAATCATAACCGGGTTTAGAGTCTTGTGGAACTATATAGTTCCCTTTTTTATAACATTTTCACGTATGCTTATATACATTCCGTAATTTTGGTGTCATGTAACCGTAAATACCTACCAATATTGTTGAACTAAGTTGGGATCCCTAACCTAAGATGTTTCATTTCAAAGTACTTCGACTGCTATCCTAGTAAGACAATATATTTCCTCGCCATTGGTCAATTTTCTTTTACAAGATGGGTTTCGAGAAATTATACTACGAACTTAAAGATGAATTACTGATCGAGACTCAAACTTGAGTATATGCTGTTTTTTTTAACTGATCTAACTACTATTTACTTAGTTTTAATTATTTACACTTATTTTTTAGTTACTTTACTTTGGATTAAACTAAACAACGATTGAGCTCATGTCCAGTGGTTAAAAATTGGATATCTAACACGGATGTCACAAGTTCGATTCTCAAATTACACGTGGCTTTTCTTTTTAGTAATAAGAAGTTAATATTTTAATAGAAAATTTAGATGACTAAGAGAATTATTATGGTAATGAAATGTGAAATTGAATGTGGGATTGACATAATATTCTATGTGACAATAATGTCTCATGCATGAGAAAATGTCATGTGTCAATGATTTACCTTTATATTAACATATGTAGATGTCCACACACAATGACAACCTATCTGGCTAGAAAGGAGGGGATGGTGAGTTAGGGTTGCTTTGGGTTATTTGAAATTATCATAATGGAATTCATCAAAATTTAGAATTTATAAACTGAATTAGAATCCGATTTGAATTCAAATAAGATTGAGATTATTCCATTCAAACAGGCTTATTCAAATCAAATTCAATGAGTTAGATAACCCGTGATTCCTTGAACGACTCTTGAACCATTAAACGAGCTCCCTTTTCACGTACATCACCTTCACCAACGAATTAGGTAAGCCGTGAATGACCTTGCCACCACCAACCAAATTCAGGTTATTTGAAATTATCTGAATGGAATTATTCAAATTTAGAATTTTTAAAACTAAATTAGAATTTGACTTGAATTCAAATAAGAATGATTATTCCATTCAAATTCAAATCGAATTCAACGAGTTAGGTAACCCGTGAACACCCTTGAAACCTTAAACGAGTTCCCTTTCACCTCAACTTCACCAAAGAATTAGGTAAGCCGTGAATGACCTTGCCACCACCGACCCACTAACCCCACCTTTTGTGTGCTTTGACTACCTAATGAGGTTAGTGTCTCACTGGATGTACTTTTGTGTTTATAATACCAAAGATGAAGGTTAAATCTCATAAAGTGAAAGATGTTATGTAATTTAATTGGATAGTATAAAAATAATATATGTTAGTTAGAAAAAAATTACAAAACTTTGTATGTATTAAATTTGAAATTTAAGCAAGTGTTTTAAGCATTTATAACATCAGCGACTCAGTAATGGCCTAACCGATAAACCGCCTTCGTTAGTTCGTTTTAATAATTGAAGTTTAAATCATTGATGGTCCAACAATATATAAAAAAACATGTGAAGCCCACATTTTGGCCCATACAATGGCCTTACCTCTTTCGGTTTGAATAATTGATAAAAGATTTTAATACACAACCAGCAAGGCAGCAATAATGACTTACTAATTGGTTTAAAAAATATCTTTATATTTTTATAAATATATAAATTATTTTAGTTTTAGTATTATTTTTATCGATTAAGTCATATAAACTTTGTTGTGTTTTAATTAAATAATTTATCTTTAAGTTTTGTTTAATTAAGTCTCTCAAGTTTTTTTTATTTCAATTAAATGCTTATCTTCAAGTATCTTTTGTTTTAATTAATTAAGTTAATCAAACTTTGTTTTTTTCAATTAGATAAGTTAAGTTTACTTTATGTTTAAATTTATGTATGTAAATTTTATTTATTTATTAATTGTAAAACATTTGTTAAATATGAAATCTTTTAGAAATTTTAAAAAATCTAAAAAATGGCAAAAGTTTGTTTTTTATCATAATTTGACTATTAAAAATCAATATTTATCTAATATCAAAGTTAGTTGTTTAGGATTAGAACTAACTTCTAAACTTAAATATCTAACTAAAATATAAGAAAACTTGAGTTAATTGAAATAAAACATAAAAATCAGTTAACTAATTAAAGCATAACAAAGGTTGGGTGACTTAATTAAAAATAAAATTTAAAAATCAGTTAACTAATTAAAACAAAACAAAGGTTGGTGACTTAATTAAAAATAAAACTTAAAACTTGGTTACGATTTTCTAACATTTTCCCTTATGTTGTTATTGAAAATTTTAGATTTTTAAGATTAACTAATGGAAATATTTTAAAACATACACTAAACCCTGCTATCGATCTTTAGTAATTTATATATTTAAATTCAAATTAATGTTACAGCTATAAATAAATTTTAGAACTTTGAAACATAGATCAAGCCAAGAAACAGTAACTTTTTTAATACCGAGTTCCCTCTTTAAAGTGACATCAAATATACCAATTAGAATTTTAAATCAGACGGACGGGCATGCAGTATTGGTAACGTGAGACTCACTTAATTAGATTTTAACACGTACAATGTCTCATATTAGACCTAACTAATATCATATCATCGTGTACTTATCATCTAATTACTGCCGGAGATCAATTATATATCCACTTAAAGTAAGAAATTAAATAGCTAAAACCCATCTCATATGATCGAGGTCCCAATACTTGTCTTTGATGTTTTGGATTTCGGATACTAGCTCCCGTCAGGTTCGAGTTTTCTTTTTGCATCACTAAAATGCACAGAGGCTCGAACACCTCCGATCCATATCAGCAGTGCCTATTTGACAGATCCCCTCACTCCCAACGTTATTTCTCTCTTCGTAGCTACGTCGCAAATCCGTTAAACTTATATTCTTTTAAAGACGTACAATATATGTCTAAAGAATATTCTTCTAAAACCCGTTAACATATATAAACCACGAGACCAGGTTAACTTCCTAACACGTACGCCCGCATTAATTTATGTCAAATGACACTAGAACGGTGGTTAACATATTCAACACAATTGTTTAAGAAGATTTGACTTTGAAAGAAAGACCATTGTATGTTAAGAAATAAAATTGAATGGGTCTCAATATATAATGTATTATTGGTTTCGTTCAAACATGGGTCACGTCGTTTGATGTCCCCAGAAATCGTTACAATGAATTATCACCTTGTTTCTTCGTCGATCGGCATTAATTACCTGATCAGCTACTTGCGTTTTAACACGTGACATATATAAATGGTTGGAATTAAATTAATAACATTTTTGGTATGGCCGGGTACGTGTATATTTGCATACATAATGTATTTCATATAAAGCCAAATTAAAGAGTTGAAAACTATCTTTTACTTCAATATCATTCGATGTACGTGCAAGGTTTTGATTGAATACATCGAGCTACGTACATATTCTATAATCCGGCATTTAATTATACGTACTTTAGTAATTTGCACACAATAAAAATTATATTGGAGTTAATTTTCTTAAATCAAATCTACAAGTTGGTAGAGTTTGAATATGATACGCCTAGTTCGGTTAAATTCATTATATTTAGGAATTATTATGGTTTAGTTATTTGTATTATACTTTAGCACATGTAGGTTAAAACGTACTGTAAATATAAGGCTTAGGTGGAATATTTGATATGGATGATCAATAGATAATTATTGTAATGAGTTTTTAGTGGGTTTTCCTCTTGCAGTAATAAAGTTCTTATTTGTTTATCGATCATGGCCTTGAAGTTAAACTCTCAACAACTTAACGAAAAACACATAACTTATACACACACTGAACCTCTAGACCGCATGTAGTTTGATCAAAAGAAATATTGCACATTGATAATCCAATTACAATGAATAACTAGTTTGGTATTTCACTCTGATATAGGACATCTAGCTAGGAGCTTAAATATCCATGTTTATTAAATAATTTACACATTTGGTGGTCACCTCTCATGTATTCCTCACGTCATGATGTTAATTGGACAAGTTCTTAAAGTTAAATGTGTACAATCAACAATACCTAATATGCCGGATAAACCATGTCATGTTTCAGGATGACAGTATAGGATTTGTATGTTAACCTTATTAATGATACCATCACAAAATGTTGTAGGTTTTAGCGTAATTAATGATGTTAATTTACGACATATTCAAGTATTCATCAATGTTTTCAAAACCGGACTGGACATCAAACCGGTCCAAGCGTCGGACCGGTTGATTCGGATTAAAGGACCGCATGATTTTTAGTTCTTAACAACTCTGACCAAACCTACCTGCCACGTACCACTCGGCTGGATTTGTGGATCGAATATATATGTCTTTAGTTCTTAACAACTCCGACCTTGTCAGTTCATGTCAATATGTGGACTATTTTTTTTCATAGCGTAGATCATGTTGTGATCATCGTTAAATATTGGAACGTATATGTTCATCAAGTTGTAGTACTTGAAAACTCGATAAACTTTCATCAAAAGGTCCGTCCGAAGATCGGTTTTAATTAGTGGTTGAGCCTTAGTGTTATTTTGATTGCTTAATGATGTGTACCGATCGATCAGTATAGTTTCAGCGGTAGATTTTTAGTTGCTTGTTGGAAAACTTTGTAATACACAAATTATATTTTGTGAAAAATACAAAATAATAAATTAGTTGGTGTTATAAGTTTGAATATTTTGTGGGTTTCAACTAATTATTTGTGTTGAATAGATGTTTCAACTAATAATTATGTTGAATATGTTTCAACTCATGTTTATGGACAATGAATGAGGAGTTTCAACTCATTCTTGTCCTATAAATACCAAGGTAAACCTTGGTTGAAAACACACAAAAATACAATACTAAAATACTCAAACTCTCTCAAGTTCTCTCATTCTTTCTCTTCTAGTTTTTTCCAACATGTAGTTGATCTTCTCCATCTCTTTTCTTTTAAGTATAATTTGGGTTGTATGTCAATCCCGGCAGTACATACTGCTTCGGCTGTTGTACCCTGGGAAACAAACGAGTTCTCTTGAGAGACTCGGAATTTGTTTTAAGGGACCCGTGTTGAACACGAATCCTCAGCCACGATTATGCTTATGCTTCTACTCATTTCTTGTATTTGTTAATTTTTAGTTGTAATCATATTGTAATTTACTTCTTTTCTTTATTTTCTTTGTATTGTATTCGAATTTATAAAAGTATTATTAGTTTTTGTACGAACGGTTCCTACAATCTTAAAACAAATTTTTTTTTAAATCACCGTTCGTATTTAAAAAAAATATATATAGTCATTGTTCGTCTCTCAAAGTTGGACTTAGAGAACTTACACTTGACTTTTTTCTAAAACCGGATTTTATTTACAAAGAAAATGGTTCGTTTTTTACCATTCGTTGGTTTTGATTGAGTGTAATTTTTGTTAATGCATAAAAGCTTTTGTAGTTTTCATAAAACTTAACCCAATTACTTTAGCATTCAAAAGTGGGTTTATTTTCATTACAACCATTTTGTTGAATGGTTCAAGGTATTAAAACAAAAAGGTTGAAGATCCAATTTTGTTTTAAACCAAAGGTTTCGAAACCTATGTGGTTTCAAGATTAAAACTTTGAATTAACCCGTTTGTGGGTTTCAAGATTAGTTTTCATATGGTCTTAAGATTGGTTATGTTTGTGTACGCATCTTATGAAAACTTGTATTTCTTATTTGCAAGTAAGAAATCTTTCATATGTGAAAGTGAAACTTGTGTTTTAACATGTGTGTTAAAACCTATTGATATTCTAATTAAGTATTAGAAGAGATTCTTTATAATATAATCAATTTTGTATGGATTTAGTATTAATCTTTTAAATTTAAAATCGTTTTCTTTTGTTAGAAACAAATGATAAAATCATTACTCACTCGAAAACGTTGACAATCATGATCATTAATTATGCGTGCTTTACAAATGACTATTTTATAAAACTTTTCGTTTCAAAACATTTTACAAACGTTTTGTTGGAACCTTTCATTACATGACACCATATGCTTAGAACGTTTGATGTAGACTTTTTGTTGACTAATGTGCGTGTTAGAACCCATTTACTTATCTAGCATATGTGTTAGATATGACCTAAATTTTATGGTCTAAAAGCGTCTTATGTAGGCGTTTATTCTTAACATGTGTGTTAATGATAAATTTAAATAAGAGTGTTTTATGTAAACATCTTATCTTTAACGTGTGCGTTAGAAGTATTTTATTCAATAAAACTATTTACAATTTTGGGTATTGATTTCCGTAATCAAAACATAAAATTAAAATAGTTTATTTCGAAACTGCTAAGTGCATGTTTTGGCAAAAGTAAGATTTGGTTTAGAATGAAATAAACCAAAAGTTTACATAAAGTGTTAATATAGTTTGTTACTCTTGTGAAAAGTAACACGTCATAAAGCAATAATAGATTGAAGTTGACTATTTGATGAAAAGATAAATCTTTGTTGCTATGAACATATATAAATGTTCAAATACTAATACTTTTGAACAATTTACTATATAAACAATATGATGTTTTATATCAAGTTTGTGAGTGTTCAAAGTGGGAGTACCACTATGGGAGATCAATTTTGTGATTGTTCAAAGTTCATATGAGTCAATGATTATACCTTTTGAGAAAAAGGAAAAAAAGTTTATGATCCTAGATTTAATGATGATCTAAGTATGTTTATGTAATTTACATACTAGATTTTCCTAAATATTGAGATTTTGGGATGTTGAACAACTCTCATTGTTTGATTAAACTATAAAATGAATGTTGTGAACGGATATTGGGATATTCCTTAAAAGCTGTGAAGAATCAGAATGATGCATCTTCTGTTCACATGCTAGAGTATTGCAGTCTAAAGCATGCTAGACTAGTACTTGTCAATTACGGTGCTCTGAAGAGACTACTAATGTGAAACATTCAAGTCATATACAACATAAAATTAAAGTTGTGTATAACACAATGTGAGTGACGGGTGTCCTTAAATCTAAGGAAAGTCATATAGCTTATAGAGAGCTCATTTAATCTAGATAGTAACTTAAAATTATTTTAAGTTTGAGATGGTTGATAACAACCTATGACAAGGCATGTGTTGCTTTAGTCGGTAAACAAGTATTGATGACATCATTGATACAAAGACGTTGATCTTGTTCAAATCATGAATGTCTAATACTATATTTAACATGCTCTATCTAAGTGCAAGAAATGTGGGGGGAAGCCATTTGAGAAATGGTATTTGAGAAATTTTCTCAAACCCATATCAAAAGGGAACCTTTTGCTAAGCCAAATATAATGCAAATATGTGACAGAATCTACTAGTTAGACTCGAAGGTCAATTGGTTAGATTTAACATCTAATTACTAATGGCATGGATATGCTAGGCTTGAAATGCATTTTAAAGACAAAAATGTACCTCAGTTCGAGTTGATACTCGGGGTTATAGTCTTAAAAAATGACAAAAGGCAAGATTAACTTGTGAGTTAATAACACATCATAACAACTCATCTCAACTGCAATTATCTATATTGACTCGACGGAGTCATAGATAATGGTTTTGGATCCAACAACATGAGAGATGGAGTTGTGGAATGAGACTAAAGCCCATGAAATATGGTATATGAAGGAAAACCTAACTTAGTTGACTGGAGATCCCAAGATCTAAGTTCAATAGGACAACCTACTCATATATCTAAAGGTGGTCACTGTAGGGGCATAGCTAATATACAAGTCGACATATAAGCTAATATGTATATATAAATATTTATACATGTCCTCCTAAATTATAAAGGGAGCTTAAATACTTCCTAGTCCATTCCTATAACAACAGTGACATGTTGTGAGGCTAAGCATACCGTATGGTTAATGATTTGCGAAATCATAGTAACCTTAATGCTTTTAATGATTTTTTAGATAAATCACCTATGTGAAAGAGAAGTGGGGTCGCTTCGAATGAAATTGTGGGGTGCGCAATTCCTAGAGCTTTCGCAGAACCAGGCTAGTGTGCCATGACCATAACGGACACGACAATGAGGGTTTGACTGAACCAGGGAGAGTGTTGTGTGAAGTGTATTGTCGTCTCCATAAATGGTGGTTGGTTCAAGGACATCACGTCTACCGAACCACTAGGAGACTAAGTATGCATCACAACGGAAGGTTCAAAGGTAACACCTACCTATCCGGCAATACTCAACCGCTAAATTATATCTAAGGAACTAGTATGTAACGATCAATTTGGATTGTTGGAATAATATGTGAAAATGAGTTATTCACGTGAGAAAATGGGTTTTTAATTTGAGAAATGAGATTTTGTCTTTTTTCCCATGTGGGGGATTGTTGGAAAACTTTGTAATACACAAATTATATTTTGTGAAAAATACAAAATAATAAATTAGTTGGTGTTATAAGTTTGAATATTTTGTGGGTTTCAACTAATTATTTGTGTTGAATAGATGTTTCAACTAATAATTATGTTGAATATGTTTCAACTCATGTTTATGGACAATGAATGAGGAGTTTCAACTCATTCTTGTCCTATAAATACCAAGGTAAACCTTGGTTGAAAACACACAAAAATACAATACTAAAATACTCAAACTCTCTCAAATTCTCTCATTCTTTCTCTTCTAGTTTTTTCCAACATGTAGTTGATCTTCTCCATCTCTTTTCTTTTAAGTATAATTTGGGTTGTATGTCAATCCCGGCAGTACATACTGCTTCGGCTGTTGTACCCTGGGAAACAAACGAGTTCTCTTGAGAGACTCGGAATTTGTTTTAAGGGACCCGTGTTGAACACGAATCCTCAGCCACGATTATGCTTATGCTTCTACTCATTTCTTGTATTTGTTAATTTTTAGTTGTAATTAAGCATATTGTAATTTACTTCTTTTCTTTATTTTCTTTGTATTGTATTCGAATTTATAAAAGTATTATTAGTTTTTGTACGAACGGTTCCTACATTGCTTAATTCGTGTATTTCAACAAGATAAGATATATTCTAGCTATCATAATTTTATATGTTGTTTTAACTTTGATAAGATATAATATTTTGATTTAATCAATTATCTTGATCGCCATGTTTTAGCTAGAAGTCAAACCATATGCATGCATTATGACATTATGTATCTGCACGATTGGAATGAAAAAAAGTCAAACCAACAAAACGGATCGAGTCAATAATTTACGCGTCATTTCATTCTCATTACACTAATAATCTATATAATAATTTAAGGTTTTAGGAGATAATTTTTAGAAGGAATTTTTTTATAAAAGAAAGTTTTAAATATCTTTAAATATTAAATATTTACAAATTTTTAAACAAAATGATTATAATTTTATAAATATTATTATTTAACCCGTGTGTAACACACGGATGTTAACCTAGTAATGTTATATATTTTACTCATATTTGATTTTTATAAAAATTCACACTTTTTAACATAATCATTCGGTTTTTAGTTGGCTTTATTTTTAAAACATAGTTATCGCAATACAATCGTAATATTGTCGCCAAGCAAAAATATCAGCAACCTTTTTAAAAAAAATCATATTAGAAGGAAAAAGCCGTAGCAAATTAATTTTTAACAATATTGCGATAAAACTGGGTTTTCGCAGTATTTGCGACAACTTAACCACAAGTCTAGTTTTTTTTATATTTAGTTATACCTTTTGGTTTGCGATTAAATAACAACAAATTGTGGTTGTTTTGTCGAAATATTGTAGGATAAGTTAAGGTCTTTTTGTTTTTATTAAATGTAAAAAAAATGTAATAAACTTGTCATAAATATTAAGTTGTCCGTTGCTACAGTTTGTATTTTATACTAGAGTAAATTTCGTTTTGCCTCCTTGAGGTTCGCATAAAATAACAATTTGCATACAATAGTTTCAAAATTGCGTTTTACCTCCTAAATTTACCAATTTGTCATCGTTTGCTACATCCGAATTAATTCCGTCAAAAGCAAACGTTAGTTAGTCTCATGTGCCCCTCACATGAGGGCAGTTTAGTCATTTTCAAGTCTTTTCCTAATCAGTTATTGATATATATGGTTGAGATATGAGACCGACTAAAGTTTGTTTTTAATGAAATTAACTCGGATATAACAAATGTTGACAAATTGATAAGTCAGAGATGCAAAACACAATTTTAAAACTATGATATTCAAACAGTTATTTTAGACAAATATTTGAAAGGCAAAACAAAGTGATAAACCAATTCTGACGTAAAGTCTAAACAATCGGCGCATGCATACATAAAATATAGTATCAAAAATCATAGTTATTTTCACTGTAAACTCAAAATTGAATGATGAATTACTTATATAAGTTCCCTCACGCGTTACACAATCACTTTTTGCGGCTCTATTAACGCTCGAGTAATTTATTTGACGGTTTTACTAACTGATCAGCGGGTGATTCATCGGCACTAACGGTGTTTAAATATCTATTTTTAAGCTCTAAAGTATCTCTAACCGGGCTATATTTTGAAGTATAAGATTTTAAGAGTCCGCGAGCTAAATTAGTGTATTTGGTGAGCATAATAGCTAATACGAGTTGAATCTTTTATGCATGAAAGTAAATATGAAGCAAACTTGATTTATTTACTTGATGGCTAAATTATATATATTCGAAATACATGCAGTGCAATGTTAGTGTCATGTGAAATCAATTAAAGGTCCATTGTAAAAAAGTATTCAAGCCCACGTGAGTTAGATGAAAGATTAAAATAATGTCAACAATCATGGGCCCAGGAGTGGAGATCAGTTTGAAAAAGTGTAAAACAAGGAATTAAAAGGGTTCGCAGGGGATTATGGTTCGACGGCTGATTTTTTGGATGAAGAAGACAACAGCCTTTGGAGGCTGTTGATACAAACCGATCGACGTAAAAAAAGGTTCCAAGATGTTTGGCTAAAATCTTTCGTGGGCACTTCGGGTGAATGAGTCTGTAAGAACTTTTGATTTAGTTTATTGTTTTATTGAGTTTGGATTTGTAGCCGTGTGACAGACGGTATTTACTTACGTATATATAACTCATGTGACAGATGAGTCCTGTGTGACAGATAGAGACATATTTACGTTTAAATCCAATTATACTTTTGTTGGTTGAATAATTATTTATGCATGTTTGGTTTGATATCTTTTTGATTAATTGATGTTGGATTGTGCATAGATAATTGATAATTGTTGACAACTTTATCATTTAATCAATAGTATCCACTAAAACAAGAGCTAGGTTATTAGTAATTACAGAATCTGAATCCCGGAGTGATCACGTTTTCTTACCATTGTTTTAACAATCTTTAAGTAATTATTTTATTTAGTTTTTTTTATTATTTTTATTAAGGCAAGCGCAAAGTTTACAAACAAATAACAACTAGCGTTAACCACTGACTCCTCAGTGGATACGATACCTGCTTCCATTGTACTAGTCTTTTTAGTGTTTTAGTAGGTTTTTGCACAGACCCCGACGACAGTCTGTCAAAATGGCGCCGTTGCCGGGGAGTCGTGCGCTTAGTGCTAGTTTAGTTTAGTTTTGTTTGTTTTCGTTTTGCATTAAAAAAAACCAAAAATATATAATTTTTTTTATAGTTAGTTTTATATTATCTTAATTTTTTTCAGTACTACTGTTAGTTTGTTACCTGTGCAGAAATAATGGAATGGAATTATGATGTTGAGCCATGTTCATGTTGCGGGAGCCACAATCATTGGGCTAAGGATTGTCCACATTCTGAGCAAGGGTATTACCAACAGGATAATGGCTACCAAAGGGAATACAATAACTACAATCAAAGTGGCTACCAAAGCAACTCTCATGGTCAGTGTGGTCAGCAAAGTCAGGGAAGGACTTACCAACCCCATAATCAAAATCAAGGAATTCCACAAACTGGACCGAGTGGGTTGGAAGCTTTAATTGCTCAGATGTCGGAGATGATGGGTATGGTAACTGCAATGAAGCAACAACATGATACGGATACAAACAGTAATGAGGCTTTACGCATACAACTGGGTCAATTAGCAAGTGATGTGTCTTTGTTTATGAATGAGATAAATGCAAGGAAGTTGCCTAATGACACTGAGATAAATGTTGCACATCAAAGCTCAAGTTCAAAGAACATAAGGGATGTGCATATAAACTCGGTTAGTATCCTTCCAAACTCTAAACATTTTGATGATCTTACTCCTCTTCCACAAGCTGTTATAGGTACGGGAAGTGAACCTAATGAAGAAGAAGAAGAAGAGGAAGAAGAGAGCGATCAAGGAGAATTGCTTATCCCAATCCAAATTGGAGATTTCAAGACGGATAATGCGCTAGTGGATTATGGATCTAGAGTGAGTGTTTTACCGGGGTGTGTGTATGACAGGTATGATTTGGGTCCATTGCAACAAATTAATGATTCTATGATGTTAGACGATTATTCACAAAAAAAACCTCGAGGGATATTGAAAGGTGTAACTGTTAAAGTGGGTGATTTCTATTATCCCGAGGATTTTGTTGTGTTGGATTGTGATCCAGTTAAGGAGAAAGAATTGACGAGAGTGATAATTGGTAGACCGTTCTTGGCCACTGCACATGCTTTCATCAGTTTCAGGAATAATACAATTGATATTGACATGACTTACGGGAGCCGTAAGCTTACTCTTAATTTTTTTTCACATTCCTGTGATTATTCTTTTACAGATACTTGCTCATGGTCTGTTGTTACTGATAAGTGTCATCCCTCAATATGTGAGGATGATCCGAAAGAAAGTGTTGTTATGATTGACAGGTCTAAAGACAAGGAGGATGTGAAAGATAAAATGGTCAAATCACCATGGTGGCTCAAGATGAGAAACAAAAAGAGTTTAACCAAGTCGGAAAGGAAAGAGCCGGTAATGAAGGTGGAAACAAAGGAGGAAAAGCCGAAAAGGAAGAAAGCAACTGATAGTCCACCTAAGCCTGTGAATGTTAGAGCTTTGGATATGATTTATTGGAGAAAGTTGGAGGATTTGGAAACCCTGTTAGATCATTTTGAAAGAATCTTCGTACGAAAATATGGAGGAAAACACTTCACTCGGCCACCATGAGTGATGAAAGGTATTGTTCTGGCTGAAGACCTTAAACTTAGCGCTAATCGGGAGGCAACCCGATATTTTTGTTTTTGTTTTTAGTTTATATTTTTATTATTTGTTCTTTTTAGTTAAATGAATTTTGTGGGTGTATTTCCTAGAAACCCTCACGAGACAAAACTCGTCCACTCGGGTCTACCGAGGGGTTTAAAGGCTTGTTGCATGTGCTAAATGCAACCGTGATTCCTACGAAAGTGAGTTAGGTGTTTTGTTCTCTTTTACGTGTTTTTTTTTTTGTTACAGATTAAAAACCCGTTGGCCAAGCAATAGCTAAAGTGTGGGGAAGACTTGTGGATTCCGCATGGATGTAATTGGAAGGAAGGATCCCGGTTGTAAAGTGTGTGCAATGTTGTAAGTATATTTTGTACCATTTCGAGTCATTTTTTTTTGGGTTTGCTGTAAGTTATTTTTAGTTTTTCGAGAGTTCGGGTTTGTTTGTGGAGAAAAAGCATGACAATCAACATTTCCGGTAAGTGTTTACTTGTTTTGAAGTTTTGAATTCGTTTAAGAGGTTTTGGAAAAATTTAGGATTTTGTATGGTGAATTTTTTTTTTCTAAATAAAAAACTAATAACTTTCTGTCAAGGAAGGGTTCTCTCGCCACACGAGGCCCTGGGCTGACTCTCTCATGCCATATGAGGGAGAAATAACCTTTGACAGAATTTTATTAGCATTCTGTTACCTTGACTTTCGAATTCACATGTTTTTTTTACTGATAAGGTTCGGTTTCTTGGTTCAGTTTTTAATTTTTGTATTATGAATCAGGTTTTGTATTTGAGTCAGAGTTTACTTTCGGGTTGTTTTAGTTTTATCATGCAGGAACGTGATCGATTTGCTCGTACTCAATCTCCATTCGAGCAGGTATGATCTTAGTTATCACTTATTGAAAAGGACAACCCAAAAAGGTCGTGTGTTAGGTACGGCTGCGAAGGAAATGCTATACAGTCGTGTGCAAGTGGAACGAAAGACTCAAAGGGACTTCTGCTTACATCAGGGGAGTCTGTTCCATTTTACTTTTTGTATTTTTAGTTAGTATATATATATAAATTTTATTAATTTTTTTTTGTTTTTTGTTTTTTTTTTGTTTTTGTGTAAAAAAAAACCCATACATTGAGGGCAATGTATCTCAAGTGTGGGGATGGAGGGTAGCCGTTGTAAGTTAATAAGTCACATCCTGGACACACAAAAGTTGAGTAAACTTTAAAATTTTTGTTATAAATACCCTAGAGCAGGTTGAATGTGCTTGAAGCTGAAGTTTTCAAAGTAAATCACCAACTTTTTACCTACTAGCTTTCTGGTTTATGTCCTTAGTCATGGTCGTACTTGAACAGTTGTTTTTGAAAAAAAAAGTAAAATGGTCTAACTAGGGATAATAAGCTGAAGGTTGAAGTTTCATGCATATTTGTGTAATATTGAATGTTTAGTAGTTAAATGTGATATGTTTCAATCATGAAGCTTAGTTGCTACACGAAAATGATAAAGGCATTAGGAATACACCTTAGGATTTTTTTGAGCCTTTTTGTTTTTTAGATCCTACCCGTTTGTGGCATATCCATTAGACACCATCAACCATTAAACCCAATGAAAAAAAAATGAAATGAAAAAAAAAAAAAAAAAGTTAGCCTTTTATCTTTCTTATTTATTTTCGATGAATTCGAATCGGATAGGTGTAGGTTTCCCCGTTCTTCGGTAAGGTCGGTGTGGACGTTCGCTACCATGTTCGACGTGGGATGGAATGGTCGCATTGCTCGAATAGTCGGGAGGGGGCCGATAATAGTGAGCCCGGGCCAATGCGCCTAATGATTATAAATGAAAAGAGGACCGATGTTAGTGTGTCCCAAAGTAGAAGGATTACGGCGCATAAAAAAGTATAAAAAAAAATGGGCCAATGTTGCCAAAAGTGCATAGAATTGTTTTATCAATTATGGCATTAATAGACTTTCTAAAGAGAGGCCTAAAAGATTCGAGTTCATCAACTTTTTAGCCATTTTATTCTTTATCCACACCTTACCCTAAACCTAAACCCAATTAAAGTCCTTTTAATTCGTGTGTACAACTTAAGTGAATTGTGAGAACTACACTTGCATGCATGACTAAAAGTAGTCAGCTTATTATGCCTAGTTAGATGCTTGGATTTTGTTAATTGCTATGTCATTGTTATATTGTTTTTTTTTACTTGTTTAAGTTGGGTATGACTTTGGACCTTAACTGAGAGTTGGTGTTAATGAATAAAGTGTATTTGATTATTAAGGTGGATAGTTGCATGAGACTTTGCTTGAGGACAAGCAAATGTTAAGTGTGGGGATGTGATCAGCGGGTGATTCATCGGCACTAACGGTGTTTAAATATCTATTTTTAAGCTCTAAAGTATCTCTAACCGGGCTATATTTTGAAGTATAAGATTTTAAGAGTCCGCGAGCTAAATTAGTGTATTTGGTGAGCATAATAGCTAATACGAGTTGAATCTTTTATGCATGAAAGTAAATATGAAGCAAACTTGATTTATTTACTTGATGGCTAAATTATATATATTCGAAATACATGCAGTGCAATGTTAGTGTCATGTGAAATCAATTAAAGGTCCATTGTAAAAAAGTATTCAAGCCCACGTGAGTTAGATGAAAGATTAAAATAATGTCAACAATCATGGGCCCAGGAGTGGAGATCAGTTTGAAAAAGTGTAAAACAAGGAATTAAAAGGGTTCGCAGGGGATTATGGTTCGACGGCTGATTTTTTGGATGAAGAAGACAACAGCCTTTGGAGGCTGTTGATACAAACCGATCGACGTAAAAAAAGGTTCCAAGATGTTTGGCTAAAATCTTTCGTGGGCACTTCGGGTGAATGAGTCTGTAAGAACTTTTGATTTAGTTTATTGTTTTATTGAGTTTGGATTTGTAGCCGTGTGACAGACGGTATTTACTTACGTATATATAACTCATGTGACAGATGAGTCCTGTGTGACAGATAGAGACATATTTACGTTTAAATCCAATTATACTTTTGTTGGTTGAATAATTATTTATGCATGTTTGGTTTGATATCTTTTTGATTAATTGATGTTGGATTGTGCATAGATAATTGATAATTGTTGACAACTTTATCATTTAATCAATAGTATCCACTAAAACAAGAGCTAGGTTATTAGTAATTACAGAATCTGAATCCCGGAGTGATCACGTTTTCTTACCATTGTTTTAACAATCTTTAAGTAATTATTTTATTTAGTTTTTTTTATTATTTTTATTAAGGCAAGCGCAAAGTTTACAAACAAATAACAACTAGCGTTAACCACTGACTCCTCAGTGGATACGATACCTGCTTCCATTGTACTAGTCTTTTTAGTGTTTTAGTAGGTTTTTGCACAGACCCCGACGACAGTCTGTCAAAATGGCGCCGTTGCCGGGGAGTCGTGCGCTTAGTGCTAGTTTAGTTTAGTTTTGTTTGTTTTCGTTTTGCATTAAAAAAAACCAAAAATATATAATTTTTTTTATAGTTAGTTTTATATTATCTTAATTTTTTTCAGTACTACTGTTAGTTTGTTACCTGTGCAGAAATAATGGAATGGAATTATGATGTTGAGCCATGTTCATGTTGCGGGAGCCACAATCATTGGGCTAAGGATTGTCCACATTCTGAGCAAGGGTATTACCAACAGGATAATGGCTACCAAAGGGAATACAATAACTACAATCAAAGTGGCTACCAAAGCAACTCTCATGGTCAGTGTGGTCAGCAAAGTCAGGGAAGGACTTACCAACCCCATAATCAAAATCAAGGAATTCCACAAACTGGACCGAGTGGGTTGGAAGCTTTAATTGCTCAGATGTCGGAGATGATGGGTATGGTAACTGCAATGAAGCAACAACATGATACGGATACAAACAGTAATGAGGCTTTACGCATACAACTGGGTCAATTAGCAAGTGATGTGTCTTTGTTTATGAATGAGATAAATGCAAGGAAGTTGCCTAATGACACTAAGATAAATGTTGCACATCAAAGCTCAAGTTCAAAGAACATAAGGGATGTGCATATAAACTCGGTTAGTATCCTTCCAAACTCTAAACATTTTGATGATCTTACTCCTCTTCCACAAGCTGTTATAGGTACGGGAAGTGAACCTAATGAAGAAGAAGAAGAAGAGGAAGAAGAGAGCGATCAAGGAGAATTGCTTATCCCAATCCAAATTGGAGATTTCAAGACGGATAATGCGCTAGTGGATTATGGATCTAGAGTGAGTGTTTTACCGGGGTGTGTGTATGACAGGTATGATTTGGGTCCATTGCAACAAATTAATGATTCTATGATGTTAGACGATTATTCACAAAAAAAACCTCGAGGGATATTGAAAGGTGTAACTGTTAAAGTGGGTGATTTCTATTATCCCGAGGATTTTGTTGTGTT
This sequence comes from Tagetes erecta, assembly GCA_030867185.1. Classification (NCBI taxonomy): domain Eukaryota; kingdom Viridiplantae; phylum Streptophyta; class Magnoliopsida; order Asterales; family Asteraceae; genus Tagetes; species Tagetes erecta. Next base: position 97,271,087 of record CM061487.1, read on the forward strand.
GGATTGTGATCCAGTTAAGGAGAAAGAATTGACGAGAGTGATAATTGGTAGACCGTTCTTGGCCACTGCACATGCTTTCATCAGTTTCAGGAATAATACAATTGATATTGACATGACTTACGGGAGCCGTAAGCTTACTCTTAATTTTTTTTCACATTCCTGTGATTATTCTTTTACAGATACTTGCTCATGGTCTGTTGTTACTGATAAGTGTCATCCCTCAATATGTGAGGATGATCCGAAAGAAAGTGTTGTTATGATTGACAGGTCTAAAGACAAGGAGGATGTGAAAGATAAAATGGTCAAATCACCATGGTGGCTCAAGATGAGAAACAAAAAGAGTTTAACCAAGTCGGAAAGGAAAGAGCCGGTAATGAAGGTGGAAACAAAGGAGGAAAAGCCGAAAAGGAAGAAAGCAACTGATAGTCCACCTAAGCCTGTGAATGTTAGAGCTTTGGATATGATTTATTGGAGAAAGTTGGAGGATTTGGAAACCATGTTAGATCATTTTGAAAGAATCTTCGTACGAAAATATGGAGGAAAACACTTCACTCGGCCACCATGAGTGATGAAAGGTATTGTTCTGGCTGAAGACCTTAAACTTAGCGCTAATCGGGAGGCAACCCGATATTTTTGTTTTTGTTTTTAGTTTATATTTTTATTATTTGTTCTTTTTAGTTAAATGAATTTTGTGGGTGTATTTCCTAGAAACCCTCACGAGACAAAACTCGTCCACTCGGGTCTACCGAGGGGTTTAAAGGCTTGTTGCATGTGCTAAATGCAACCGTGATTCCTACGAAAGTGAGTTAGGTGTTTTGTTCTCTTTTACGTGTTTTTTTTTTGTTACAGATTAAAAACCCGTTGGCCAAGCAATAGCTAAAGTGTGGGGAAGACTTGTGGATTCCGCATGGATGTAATTGGAAGGAAGGATCCCGGTTGTAAAGTGTGTGCAATGTTGTAAGTATATTTTGTACCATTTCGAGTCATTTTTTTTTGGGTTTGCTGTAAGTTATTTTTAGTTTTTCGAGAGTTCGGGTTTGTTTGTGGAGAAAAAGCATGACAATCAACATTTCCGGTAAGTGTTTACTTGTTTTGAAGTTTTGAATTCGTTTAAGAGGTTTTGGAAAAATTTAGGATTTTGTATGGTGAATTTTTTTTTTCTAAATAAAAAACTAATAACTTTCTGTCAAGGAAGGGTTCTCTCGCCACACGAGGCCCTGGGCTGACTCTCTCATGCCATATGAGGGAGAAATAACCTTTGACAGAATTTTATTAGCATTCTGTTACCTTGACTTTCGAATTCACATGTTTTTTTTACTGATAAGGTTCGGTTTCTTGGTTCAGTTTTTAATTTTTGTATTATGAATCAGGTTTTGTATTTGAGTCAGAGTTTACTTTCGGGTTGTTTTAGTTTTATCATGCAGGAACGTGATCGATTTGCTCGTACTCAATCTCCATCGAGCAGGTATGATCTTAGTTATCACTTATTGAAAAGGACAACCCAAAAAGGTCGTGTGTTAGGTACGGCTGCGAAGGAAATGCTATACAGTCGTGTGCAAGTGGAACGAAAGACTCAAAGGGACTTCTGCTTACATCAGGGGAGTCTGTTCCATTTTACTTTTTGTATTTTTAGTTAGTATATATATATAAATTTTATTAATTTTTTTTATGTTTTTTGTTTTTTTTTTGTTTTTGTGTAAAAAAAAACCCATACATTGAGGGCAATGTATCTCAAGTGTGGGGATGGAGGGTAGCCGTTGTAAGTTAATAAGTCACATCCTGGACACACAAAAGTTGAGTAAACTTTAAAATTTTTGTTATAAATACCCTAGAGCAGGTTGAATGTGCTTGAAGCTGAAGTTTTCAAAGTAAATCACCAACTTTTTACCTACTAGCTTTCTGGTTTATGTCCTTAGTCATGGTCGTACTTGAACAGTTGTTTTTGAAAAAAAAAGTAAAATGGTCTAACTAGGGATAATAAGCTGAAGGTTGAAGTTTCATGCATATTTGTGTAATATTGAATGTTTAGTAGTTAAATGTGATATGTTTCAATCATGAAGCTTAGTTGCTACACGAAAATGATAAAGGCATTAGGAATACACCTTAGGATTTTTTTGAGCCTTTTTGTTTTTTAGATCCTACCCGTTTGTGGCATATCCATTAGACACCATCAACCATTAAACCCAATGAAAAAAAAATGAAATGAAAAAAAAAAAAAAAAAGTTAGCCTTTTATCTTTCTTATTTATTTTCGATGAATTCGAATCGGATAGGTGTAGGTTTCCCCGTTCTTCGGTAAGGTCGGTGTGGACGTTCGCTACCATGTTCGACGTGGGATGGAATGGTCGCATTGCTCGAATAGTCGGGAGGGGGCCGATAATAGTGAGCCCGGGCCAATGCGCCTAATGATTATAAATGAAAAGAGGACCGATGTTAGTGTGTCCCAAAGTAGAAGGATTACGGCGCATAAAAAAGTATAAAAAAAAATGGGCCAATGTTGCCAAAAGTGCATAGAATTGTTTTATCAATTATGGCATTAATAGACTTTCTAAAGAGAGGCCTAAAAGATTCGAGTTCATCAACTTTTTAGCCATTTTATTCTTTATCCACACCTTACCCTAAACCTAAACCCAATTAAAGTCCTTTTAATTCGTGTGTACAACTTAAGTGAATTGTGAGAACTACACTTGCATGCATGACTAAAAGTAGTCAGCTTATTATGCCTAGTTAGATGCTTGGATTTTGTTAATTGCTATGTCATTGTTATATTGTTTTTTTTTACTTGTTTAAGTTGGGTATGACTTTGGACCTTAACTGAGAGTTGGTGTTAATGAATAAAGTGTATTTGATTATTAAGGTGGATAGTTGCATGAGACTTTGCTTGAGGACAAGCAAATGTTAAGTGTGGGGATGTGATCAGCGGGTGATTCATCGGCACTAACGGTGTTTAAATATCTATTTTTAAGCTCTAAAGTATCTCTAACCGGGCTATATTTTGAAGTATAAGATTTTAAGAGTCCGCGAGCTAAATTAGTGTATTTGGTGAGCATAATAGCTAATACGAGTTGAATCTTTTATGCATGAAAGTAAATATGAAGCAAACTTGATTTATTTACTTGATGGCTAAATTATATATATTCGAAATACATGCAGTGCAATGTTAGTGTCATGTGAAATCAATTAAAGGTCCATTGTAAAAAAGTATTCAAGCCCACGTGAGTTAGATGAAAGATTAAAATAATGTCAACAATCATGGGCCCAGGAGTGGAGATCAGTTTGAAAAAGTGTAAAACAAGGAATTAAAAGGGTTCGCAGGGGATTATGGTTCGACGGCTGATTTTTTGGATGAAGAAGACAACAGCCTTTGGAGGCTGTTGATACAAACCGATCGACGTAAAAAAAGGTTCCAAGATGTTTGGCTAAAATCTTTCGTGGGCACTTCGGGTGAATGAGTCTGTAAGAACTTTTGATTTAGTTTATTGTTTTATTGAGTTTGGATTTGTAGCCGTGTGACAGACGGTATTTACTTACGTATATATAACTCATGTGACAGATGAGTCCTGTGTGACAGATAGAGACATATTTACGTTTAAATCCAATTATACTTTTGTTGGTTGAATAATTATTTATGCATGTTTGGTTTGATATCTTTTTGATTAATTGATGTTGGATTGTGCATAGATAATTGATAATTGTTGACAACTTTATCATTTAATCAATAGTATCCACTAAAACAAGAGCTAGGTTATTAGTAATTACAGAATCTGAATCCCGGAGTGATCACGTTTTCTTACCATTGTTTTAACAATCTTTAAGTAATTATTTTATTTAGTTTTTTTTATTATTTTTATTAAGGCAAGCGCAAAGTTTACAAACAAATAACAACTAGCGTTAACCACTGACTCCTCAGTGGATACGATACCTGCTTCCATTGTACTAGTCTTTTTAGTGTTTTAGTAGGTTTTTGCACAGACCCCGACGACAGTCTGTCAAAATGTGGGATTTATTATAACGGATTCAGAATCAACGACTGCATCTGTTGCAGCTCGATGTTACTTCTCGTGACCTAATATAACAACAATAATAAAAACGTTAGCAAACCAAAACAAATCAAAACAAACCAAAATAACAAAGTTTCTAATGGGCTCAAAGTATATGTGAATCAACTACCACATCATGACAACACCGTGGCTACAGTGAGGTTGCAGTTATAGACTGAAAGTCCACCAAATTTGTCATGTCAACAGAACATCAATATTAGATCAACACGACCTCATGTAGCCCGATTTCATCACAACCAATAATAATCAAAACCAATTATGTTAAAACAATCAAACATGACTTTGGGGTAAACTTTTTATTCAATTTTCTTTCTTGTGAGCTTCGATGCTTTTCAGATACAAACAAATAATAACATCATCATCACATATATGACATAACCCACAACATGAACCGAACCGACTAACTGTTTCGTATTTTACCATGAGGATTAGAAAAACGAGAAAAAATAAGCACATGTGGAAACCAAGGTTTCACCTTCGACCATGACAATGACATTCGTCCTGAACTACCACCCAGCTTTGTCTCTGAGCTAAATGAGTTTTACGTGACATAATTAAAGTGTGGCTAGAGGTCAAATTAATTTGGTGTAGTGAAGCTTGAGACACTACGTATTGTACTATATCATATATAATACATTTATAATATAGATAAATTGTAGCTTTAGTCACAATATTTAACATGTTCAGCCTCATTTTAACAAATTTAATCCCTGTAATTTGTATTCTTAACACAAATATTCTCGATCCTTAACTTCGTCCACGTTTTTGTCAACCTTGTGTGTGCCCTCATCCCAAGGGTTGTGAAGGGTTAAAAATTGTTAAATCGACATCACATGACATATTGCATGGGATTGATTGAATATTGATAAAGTGACATGGCATATGAACGCTAGAAACATCATGGATGTAAAGTGAGTGACTCCTAATATCCTAAAACTCTTTAAGTTTTAAATGAGAAAATAGGCAATCCATCAAAGAGACAAAACTATTAGTATCTTGACACGATTTTATTTAGTGTGTTAAAAAAACTATATTCAAGTTTCATATCTTTTTAAGCATATATGTTGTCCGATAGCACTTGTATATGAATTGGCTTATTATACGTACAAATGACAAATCAACATGGGGCCCAATTATTTGTGGCGGCATGATGTCTCCAAAAATAACGGGTCTTTACAAACGTATTAGTAATATTTTAAGATAAAATTTATTCTTGTTTAGTATTTTATTTGTAAACTCATTTGATTTTGTTAGTCAAACAAATTTTCATTTTCATGATAAATATTAGTGATATTAAACATAATTTTAAGAGCCTAGCTCTGGCTTATTCTTGCACTAGGGACCTACACAATGCCATCTTTTAAAGCATTAAAATTAAACGTCACATAAAGGTATAAAATATAATATCAGAGATGCGATAAGATTTGGTTTTACGAATTGAAAGAAAAAAACTTGGTCAAATTAATTTCACAGTTCAGTACTATTTTTAAACTCATTGTATATTTGTATGTGTGGTCAGCCGACGTGGACTAAAGAGCTACAATTGAATTAATTTCGGCTTGGTAGCCAGATTATCATGAGTATATATATATTATATAAATTATATAAATATATAAATTATAAAGTCTAATCGCTACAGTAGTGAATGGTCGATGCAAAGAAATAGTCGTTAATTTGGGCACACAAACATATGAACAATAAATAATAAATCATTCTAAGTTATCAGATCACTTACTTGATATAAACAATAAATCATTCTAAGTTTTCAGATCACTACTAAATGCATCAACATTAAATTTATTGAGCACATATATAAAAATATATATAAATTACATTTATTTTGCGATATTTTGAAAACCAGAACCGATCGACCGGTCGGTTGAATCGAGAACGAGTCAGGTAATTACCGGTTCAGTTCACCCCATTTGAAGCGTTACTGGTTGGACATGCAAGTTATTGAGCGAATCACGTGCATGCGCTTTATTGGTTGAACACATTTTTTCCTTTTTTTTTGGTTGTTTTCAAACTTTTTTATATTTGAATTGAGTTATGTTTTAATACTTTAATTTTTAAGTTGTTTTGTTTGAAGGTTTTTACTTATTTTGATTGTTTTATAACTGTATATATTATATAACTATTTGTTTTATATTTCTAAATATACTATGACTAGATTAGTACCCGTGTATTACACGGATTTTAGTTTTATAGGTTTTAACTAAATTTAGATGAAAAATTTATTTTTAACATATCCTTTATTAAATCGATTTGAATATTTACAAATATATTCATATCAATAAACATATGTTAAAATAAAGGATATGATTTATAATAGTTGGTAAATTTTTATTTGAACATATCGGGTTAGAAAATAATTATTGCTAATTGTTAATTTTTTTTATTTGAAAATATCGAGTTAGGAGATAATTAATGATAATTGGTAAAAATTTAATTTGAACATATCGGGTTAGGATAGATCATAATAATTGATAAGTTTTTTATTTGAGCATATCGGGTTAAAATATATACATCATGATAATTGATAAATTTTGTATTTGAATATATATATATTGGGTTGTGATATAATTGATGATAATTTGTGAATTTTTAATTTAAACATATCGGGTTATTTCGAATATGGAGCATACCATGACCCGTCTAAAAATTCTCCATAAAATTAATTAGAACATGACACCTAAGCAAAATCCTATGTGGAGTAGTTAAAATGGTGACATGTGGATGAGTTACTTAATTGTTAGAATAGGTAGATTGCATCCAGTTGTTTATTCCGGTGAACCGGTAAAATAATTGATTCGACGTTTGATTCGATTATGAAAACATTCTTAATTCGTTCAAGATTCTTAATTTGTGAAAGTCACAACACTAATTATTAGGGTTCGCAAAAAGTCACAATGCATGTTTTTATTAACGGTCATCAGTCATTAAAATAAAAAAACTAGCATGACGCTAGAAAAAGTAAAAGGCAATTAAATCTGAAAACTACACTATATACATGTACGTTATTTATTCATAACAATAAAGAGCTTGCAAACCATAAAATGTGTGCATACAATGGGACCATTCAAGTAATTAACGGGTGTGTAAGGACCATTCAGGTAATTAATTCAAACTAAAGCGTTGAATTGAACAGCATATACGCCACGTGGATATTAACAACTATTTGACTTAATTAACACCTTCAATTCTCTATATAAACACATTATCATATATCCGATCCACCAAAAAACAAAAAGACACAAATCTCAAACCATAAAAAAAATGGATCAAATTACATTCTCCATCACCACATCATCATCATTATCATCATCTTCATCTTCTTCAGACAATAATCATCCATCAAAAACAATCCGGCAATCATACACAAACTCCCTCCACTCCGTCCGTAAACCGACACAAAAACCAGCTGTCACAAAACACTTCATAGCACCATTACCACCAGCACCATCCAAAGTTTACAAAGTTGAATCATCAAACTTCAAACAAGTGGTTCGTATGCTAACCAGCACCCCCGAGTTCCAATCTCCGTCCGTTCGACGACTCAAAGACATCGCTCCACCACCTCTTGTTCTTTCTTCAATACCAAAACCATCCATATTTCAAAAACCACCACCACAACATGATCAGTCATCACAGGTTGAAGCAACCTCCGTGAGTCCGTTATCGACTTTCACTTTGTCCCCCGGGTTTTGTAAGTTCTTGAATGAAACACTGGAAACGAGTAGGTTTGCTTCAAAATCACCTGTGATGGATTGTTTTGGGAGTTTGAGTCCACTAGGGTCAAAGTTATCACCTTTACCACCAGTATATGATCCTTTAGGAGCTGCAATCATGAGCCCCTTAGGCTTTAATTTGTCGCCCTCATCCTTGTCGTGGTGTTCTTCGGCTCTTTTGAGCCCGGTCAGCCTTTCGGTCTTCAATTAAAGTTTTTGCAATCGTCCCATCCTCAAGTTTCTTTGTGTTTAATTTGGGTTGATTTTTGTTTTACAGTATAGTAGTTATTAGTTTTGAATTTTTTCATAGTTCCAACCGTATGTTTTTTTTAATTAATCTAGGTGCACGTACGGCCGGTATGCAAGGTTTCCAGACAAAAATCTAACATGTTTTTGTATCTAGCTAGGTGATCTACGGATTAATGTCACCTACGTTACAAGTCTTGGTAGCTAGAATTAATACGGTGATAAGGTAGCAAAAAAACATTTGTCATCATCTAGCTAGTGATACATGCTAATGGATGTGAATAATATACGACATATCATATGTATGTACATGTGCAAGTGATCACAATTGCTTTTTGTCACCTTATCACACGTCTAGCTTACCAAAGACTTGTTACATAGCTGATATTCGTTAATTAAATTAGCGGATCGATCACCTAGCTAGCTAGATTCAAAAGCAAGTTAAATCATTACCTAGAAACATGCATATCAAGGTTATAAACTCACCTAGAATTAAAATATAATAAAATCCCTTACCCATCTTATGTCAAGAGTTTTTGGTCGATTATTGCACCAGTGGTCAGTACTTAATTCTACGTATAATAATAACCATAAGGGTCAAGTTCATCCTCCCTAACCGATAATCCGGTACGTCTAGTTTTCATCTTCTTAAGAAGATGCGGGTTAACGCAAGGATAGTGTACTGTTTACTTATGGGGATCCAAATCTGGATCCAGTTGTTTGCTGATCGAATGATCATACAGCGGCTCACGCACGAATATCGTTATGAAATTAATCAGTTGTTTACCAAATATTGCCATCTCTCATGTTGATGTTTTTACCAACATCATATCTGTTTTCAATGTAGAATTAAAGTTGTATTTGACTTTCATATGCCAGAGATCGCTACTGTCTAATATTGAAGTCAAATAAACGTCGTACGTTTATAGAGACAATTATTTAAGATTATTGACAAACGTTTGTAGTCGTCTTTGAGCATGAATATGTGAATCAGTGAATGAAGTACCAGTTTTTTGTTATTTTCTTAATTGTATTCAATTTTTTTTTGTAGATCATGCATGTTAGTTATTACACATTTAATAATAATGTTGTTAATCCTTTTTAAGTAAAGACTGGACATTCTAGATATGCAGTCATTTTGCGTTTAACCGTAGAGTTTCTTGAATCGATCTACCTATTAATAAGGGATTAATCGCGATTGTGAATAATAAAACAAGTTCATTATTTTAAACTTGCATCGTATTTTGCTTTCGGGATTTCTAAATGTATGAAAAATATTTAGTTAAAACTTTTTTTACTATTTAAACGAGCAGTACTACTAGTAAAAAAAAATTTTCACAAATATTTATCACAAGTTGTCACAACATAATATATGTCCCAAGTTTGAGACAATGACAATGTATATTTATGTAGTATCATGATACCGCATATATGTAGGAGTACGATATACATGCTACATACATTAATATATGACATTTTATATATACGCAGTAGTAGAAAATATTATATACATCAAAGAGCATTATAGTTTTTCATATGTACGTGTAGTATTGAAAACTAAAAAACAATTTTTTTATAATGATATATATGTTCAAATGAAAAGATAATTAAATGAATTTTTATTTTAAAGATGCATTTAAAAATAATAATAGTATATGCAAAAGATAAAATTTGTTTTAAGATTTATATATTTAACGTTTTAATTTTTTTCTCTATAAATCACGTAGTATATTTTCATCTTACAAAAAGGTAAAATATTACCGCTATGATGTCTCGTAGCTATAGGCCATTAAATTTTTACTAAGCCTAGCTAAGTTTTATTTTTACAAAATTATAAAGTTAAGATCGAGTTGAGCGTAAAAAAAAAGTTAAATATAACTAAGCTCTTTATTCTTCAAATTCGTAGAATGACACATTAAACTAAGCTCTTTATTTTTACTATTTTATGTAAAAAAAAGTTATAATCAAGTTTTATATTTTGAATGTAGTTGCGTTTTCACCTTTTGAAATTTTAGATGTATATTAACGTAAACAATATCCATCAGGAATCAATAAGTAGAGCGGATGAAAGCTTAATTGGAAAACCGAACTAGCTTGTGGAGCCTACTTCAGGCCATAAAGAGCTTATGCATGCGACAAACAAGAGGTGGTCGAGAGGAGTCAACAAAGCTTAATTAGAGATTCTGTCATCGACACAACCTCTAATAAATCCCATAAAGAAAGACTTTGTTTGCATCTACATGACAAATAGACCAACTACTAGAAAAATCAATAAATAAAACATGACGAATAGTAGTAGCCTTGACCACCGAACTAAAAATCTCATTATATTACGTCAACATCTTTAGTCTGATCGATCAAAGTTCTTGCATTGGCAACAAGTTGGGCTTACAAAACCATCAACGTACATTGTGCTTAATCTTGTAGACCCACTGACAACCAACTAGGTGGAGGAACTAAAATCTAGGTTTGATTGGAATGAAATGCAGAAATCTTAGAATGCATCACATCCTACTATGCCTTTTCGTTGAATCTTTTTTGTATTTGATCATATATAACGATATTGTTATCACGTTGATAACAGATTAACAGCAATTAACCGGAAAATATGAAAACTTTCACATTTATCTTTTGCAACGTACATGTTTAAACAAATAACACATATATAAAATGTACAACAATAAAGTTATACACTAGTCTATTCTAGTCGTTTAAAAGTTGTTATCAAGGTAGAGGTGCCTCCTGTTATTTAATTAAGTTCTATACTCACCAATATTTTTCCATAATGCAAACATATATTAACTATATGTATATATTCATTGAGATATATCATATATAACTAATAATTTGAATGATATTATTCCAATTTTTAAATGAGAAAAATGTGGATTATATTCATAGCAGCCAGCTGCCTCAAGTGGATCAGTCTTTTTCTTAGTTTAAGCCGACTAAAAAATCCTTATTACATTATATGTTTCAACATTATTATATTTAATGAACAAATTAAAATTGTAACGACCATATTTATACATTATGTCAATAGTCAACAAAACCATATATGTAATATTGCTTCTAATAATGTGATAGTAACACCAATATTTGACTTTTTGAAATGATGCTCTTTAATGCCCACATATAACATCCAAGAAAATTTGAAAGAGTTTAATTTCTGTACATTTTGAAGAACTTGGAAGTCAGACATCAGAAAAAGTCAAAATTATAACAAGTTGTATGCATTTAATATTAATTAGTATATGATACAAGATAAGATACCCTTATATATTTATGACATTATGTATGATTCATGATGGATTTGCCAACGGTTCCTATTGACTTTCTATCTGATCTAAAGACATTAAGACTAGGACCAGGCAAAACCTTCTTGAACATAACAATGAAAATAATTCGTCGTACGGTTTAAGAACTACCAAACACGTGTGTTTATTCGATATATTTTACCCTTTTCGACTTTGCATTGGGCAAAAGCTAGCTCTTATTGTTTATTTTTGCATGGTCATCTTGCTGGGTTGTAAATAATATTGTTGGGTAACAAACATCCGTTGAACGTGTTTAAGACACATTTCCTAGGTTTTCTGGTGTAGGTACTTAGGAATTGAACAAGTCATGTAAGTGCATGTATTAACTAAATTTTTAATTGAGTTAAATATTGGTTTATACTTTATAAGACGCAATCAAGTTTTATTAAATATATGTTTAAAACTCAATCTATAAATGGAATAACTTAACTGGCTATGTCTATAAACTAAAAGCAAAAATAAAAATAAAAAGGATATGTATGATTTTACATTTGAATTTATCAGATATCACAAATTCAAAAATCGATATCCGAATCACATGCAAATACACTACAAGTTTTAACCTTTTCAAGCTTGGATTCAAAAATTTATAACCCTTAAGTCTCTTTGTTGTGCTCTTCTAATCTGCTCCTCCGTAGCCAGTAGCCTATGTGGCATTAGCCTCCCAACAAGCGCCATTGGGCTCCTCCTTAATCTGGTGATCCACCCTTCATCACGGGCGGAACAAGACGAGGTGATGCGGGACCCATTTTATTAAAAAAAACCACTTTAGATGCAATGGTGTTTTTAATTTGTTTCTATTAGTTTTTAGCATATGACTATGCGAAGAATGGTGTTTGGATAAAATATGTTTGCGAAAAAAATAAGTGGAAGTAAATATAAATTTAATGTGACAATAAATTAGTTATTACACCATATCTATTAATGAATTAAAATACCGTTTCTAACTTTGTGGACAATCTAATACTTGACGTGGTCCATTTGACTTGAGTATTAGTAAAACTAGGTTTTTTCCTGTGTAATACACGGGTTGAATGATAAAAACAATATTTTTTATTAATATAAAAGATTTGTTATTAGAAAAGTTAAATCAAATAAATATAAATAATTATTTAAATTTGATATAACTTAATTATTCTATTAAAGGTGTATTATTACTATTAAAATAAGTAATACTATTAAAATTATGATTATATCAAATTAATATATTTGAAATCCAAAATAAATAAATTTAGTATTTTCATAACGATTATTCAAATTAAAAAATTATCCAAATCCTACTAAAAAGTAGTTATAAGATATAGATAGAGATTAATGATAAGGTTTTTTTCATTTGTTTTCAAAAAATAATAAAATATATTAATAAGATATATGTTAAATATCGGGTTAAATTCAAACCCAAAAACCCAGTTGAAGATCCGCATAAAATAATATATAGGAAGAATATGAGTTTGACACATAGGAAAAATCATAGTTGGACATGCTATAATCATGCTATGTATATAATCATGCTAGATAGATTATACATTATCTCATTTGCTTCCGATAAATTCTAACTAAAGCTTTCACTTTCAAGCCATGCTATATTGCTATGCTACCATGCTATATATCCAACATACCCACATGTGCAGCGGGCCACCACATAACCTTCATACTCCGTCTTTATTTCAAAATTAAAGTTCTTTTTAACAAATAAAATGTACGAAAATGTAACCTTTTTTCGAATTATTCTAGCTTTATTTCGTTTAAGATTTATTTTGAGCTATATATTTTTAAAATAACTTATATTATGATAATATTTTAGAAAGAATTTGTTTTATGATGAGCTTTATAAATATGCCTTGTTTCGTGTGGTGAGAACTAAAAAGAATTATTATTCATTCAAACTTATGACAGGACCTATCTTAAACCCTATTAGTGATTTAGTGGCTTGGTGGAATCATGATCAGATTTAGGATATTTAGATGGATATTTGGGCTTTATCCCTTTAAAGCTTATGTACCGGCTAGTAAGAAACCAGTGACGAAGCCAACAGTTTACGTTAGGGACGTCAAAATTTTTAACTCTCTGTTCGGAGGGGCCAAACCTAATATGTATATAACAAATCAATTACCGACCAAAAAACCAACACTTCGGTCAGAAAAACATGGTTGATGACTTGATGTTATTTGGTTATAGACCGGCAATGCACTAAAAAACTAAAACGAACTTTAGCCTAGGTATTTTGGGTCAATAATTCATCACATACTTTGTTTATAAAGGTGATCTTGGGTCAATAATTCATCACATACTTTGTTTATTTGAAAGGCTATAATTCAAAACATAATTTAGACAGGCATTTTGGTAATTTGGTTGGAAAAAAAAGCCCAATAATAAAACCCAACAACAAAGCCTGGGTGAGGGCTGAGGCGTCTGATTTTGGTTGGCTATTGCTATTCAACTTATACTGTAGCCCAGTAGCCAGTAATAAAGTTTAAAGAAGTTGTGAAAAAAATAAAAAATTCAAATTATTATACTCCCGATTATTAGACAGGCATTTTAGCTACAAACACTTTTGACTTTGTGTTTTTTACCACACAGGAGTATAAATAATTTAGCAAGTGAAAACACTAACAATAACAATAATAATAGCAATAACAAAAACAAAACTTATCAAAATATATGTATATATAATACTTGTTTACAAACAAAATAAAAAAATAAAAAAAGAAATATGGAAAGATAAGGGACCAAAATTGTCAAAAGCCCAAACTCTCTTCTTCTCCCTCCCTTTCACGCAACATCAACAGTAACATCCTCTCTTCACCATACTTGAACACTCCAACCAAGATTCAGTCAAAAATCAGACCTATTCCAAGCAATAACGTGTTTAATATATCCCTAGCTATCATCAAACAGGTAATTTCGTGTGCAATTGAACAAAAAATTGGTTTGAAAACCTCCTTTTTCTTCATTTCGGCCGAACTCAAAACCATAACCAAAACCATATCTAGACCTCACCATTTTGCAATTAAACACACACACATACTCGCAAACACACCGCAAACAAACCCCCATACCCAGATTTGGCGAAAACGAAGTAAAAATCTCACACGAAGAGCTCAAAACGGCCGACCCGTTCATCACTCGAACGCGCACTTAAGCCGCACCATTTTGTAAGTTTCTTGCACCATTGAACTCGTTTTTGGGAGTGGATTAAAAGCCCTAACGTTAATTTTATCAAAAACCATGAAAACGAATCCAATTTGGGGGTGATGGATCTAGGGCTCGTATGGGGAATGTGGGGATTTTTGAAGCTGTGAAAGTTAGGTTAAAAGAATTAAGAGCTGGAGGATTTACAGGTCAGTCACCCAGCTCAAGTGGCTGGGTGCATATGTTTAGATGTTGCAGGTCACGGGTTCGAATCCCCTAAACCACTTTTTTTGTTTAGTTTAGATTTTGACCTCAAATCCACATTTTTAAGCATTCAAACTACCCCCTAAACATGTAAAAATTATATTTTTATCATTATCATGTCTTAAAAACCCAAGAATTTTCATAAACAAATGTTAACTCTAAAAACTTTATAAAACCATGTAACAAAACATGTATATACTTTTTTATAAAAAATCTTGTGAATGAACACTTAATCAAAAATACTTATTTTAAACCTTGTAAGTATTATTTATATAAAATTAGACACATAAACTTGTTTCGTCAACTATTTAAAAACTTTATAAACTAAAAACCTACTTAAACGTCATACCGTATTGGTAAAAAAAAAAAAATCAAGTAGACGACTTGTAATGGCAATAATCTTTAAAGGTATATTATTTACAAATAAATAATATTTCAACCTATTTTTATAAAAACTTATAAATATACCAACATTCATAACTATTTCACAAAACAACTAAAAATAAGAATTTGACTCGTACGATCTCGAAACCACATATGAACTAAAATCATTATGTTCGATTACTAGGATAAGCTACCGGGAGTTATTTTCGGCTTCCACCGTATACTTTCTTGAGTAGATTTTGGAGCCAATTTAATGTGAGTTTACATACCCCCTTTTTATATTTATACACTTTTGGGGTGAAACATGTTATATTATTCAAATACACTACATGCACTAAATCTATTTATCAACTATTTGATTCCATTTATGTCTTGGTTGTGCTTTATGTATACGTGTGGTTTTCTATTTTATGATCGATACAATCATTAACTATTGCTAGCCCAGCGACGTCTTAGATCTAAGGGCCTGACAAGCCTTTTTGGTGCTAAAGCCGATGCTAAGTCCGGCTCTTCAATGACGCATTCTAGTTCATTGAAGGAACCAAATTTCACTTAGCTGATCATATACTATATTCTATTTGTTGAGGCTTGATTGTACATTTGAGGCCGTACGTGTTGTTACATATTTGCACTAACCATTGTGGACATGGAATCGCTTATCATTGTGATCTATAAACTATTATCTATGTATCTAACTATGTGAACTCACCAACATTTTTATGTTGACATTATTTTCTAACATGTTTCAGGGAATACCAACGTTTAATGCTAGCTTTGGATCATGATCACCATAGGCTTTTGGACCTAGCTAAATTCTAAATCAATGAACAATTATTAGCTATGTCATTTATAATTTGCCAAACTTGTGAACAAATTGTACTATTTAATTTGGTGATACATGCTTATTTAAAACTATAATTTGTAGCGTCATGTGGCTATGAGCAATCTCTAACACTCACGTCTCGACGATTATCCTCCTTTTATTTATTTAATTGGTCGGGGTGTGACAGATTGGTATCAGAGCCCATGACTGTAGGGATTTAGGTTATTAGAAACGATGACCTAGACTACGGTATGCTTAGGGACCCTATATGAAATATCTTATACTTGCTTATGTGCTACATGATGCTACATGCTATGTGTTACATGATACGTGCTATTTTTATTTAATGCAATGGCCTTTGCACACACTATGAAATTCTACAACTTAAACCGAACTTTAACAAATGAATTCAACATAAGCAAGAACAAATAGCTAAGACTAAACCCTTAACTTATTTTCTTCTTCCCTTATCCAAGCTATTCGTCTTAAACCTCAGCATCGTTTACTATAACACTAATTAGCTAAGTAACATTTCTTTATCTATTTCTCGACTCAATGTGGATATCATATGCTTAGTGAAACTCTTAGGCAAATACCTAATCCATTCTCATCATGGTTTTGAATCAGTATAACAAACAAGACGATGTGTATCTAGACAGTAAACACTTGTATCCTGAATTTTCTGGCAAAACGATACAAAGTTCTATCCAAGGTTAGCTTATCATATAAATCTCTTAAAGGGACATGTATGCTTACCTGGGGATTAACGAGATGAGCGTAACCCTATAGGCTGGCTAAAACACACCTCCTCGAATACGTTAAAACAAACTTAACACTTTGATAAGTCATTAGTGTCCAAAAAACAAGACACATTCCTAAGCTTTTAAATTCTATATATTTACTTTTCAATGATTCTACGATTATCATTTATCTAAAGATATCTAAATATTTTCATGTGTTTTCTATATTACCTTAAATGTTTACTATAATTCCAAATAGATTATTCATATTTCTACGACTTCTAAGAACTTTCTATGATTCTAAGTGTTTACTATGCTATGTTTTCTAAAGATTCTATAATATTCTAAGTGGGACGATCGAGGTGCTATTATTATACCGGATGTTTCTGTCCGTTAAAGATTTTGCTACAAAACCGTGTTATTCTACGTTCCATCATTCCATCGTTTCTAAGCTGCAATAATACCTATGTGATATACTCGCTAGTTTATCCATATAACACAATTACACCGTTGTAAACCAAATATCTCAATATCAGAAAACTAAGACATATCGACTAACTTCAATCGAATTATTCAAAACTTCAAATCATATATCAATTACCAAATCTAAGGCATGCTTCTAATCCCAAATCAATTATTGACTCTCCAATCAAAGGTTTGTCATTATTTCTGAATTCTAGTCAAGGCTAAATTCCATAATTAAATAGAAGCTAACGTATTCAAATCGAACGGTTACCCTTAAAATATTTCAACTTGACTTCGGTACTCAAATAGTTTCAAAACTACTCATCTAACTATAAGATTCTAATCCAATTTCTAATCCATCATTAAAACTATAAATCTACTACCAAATTATGAACTAACCATCAAAACATGTACTCGTTAATCAACTACGCGATGCAATCCATAAATTCGTTATCCAAAACATAACGAAAACTCACTACATAACTATTCTCGAACTCATTGAACTACATGTTTCATCTATACATATGACCACTAATGAAATTCAGCGCCGCTAGTTTTCATAAACTAATACAAACCTAATACATTTCATTTATAAACTCGTTACTCTAACTCAATGTGTAATCAATGGACTTTGTAAAACTACTGGTATTCGAATCAATTAAAATAATTTCCTTATTTTCCCAAAATTTGATTAAAAAAAAAAGAAAAAAAAATGAGATCTTAATTAAAATACCCTTTTTGGTTTTAGTATTTTGTAAAATAAATATATATATATATACATATAAATAAAATATATGCATTTCATGATAAATGATTTCTTTATAAAGGTGATGTGATCTAAATTATACAAATTAAATATAAATATTCCATACACTTTTTGGGTTTCTTTTAATTTGTTTCTACTCCTAATTAGTTCATATTTATATTTTTATGATTTTAAGAGACCGTGAGCTAAATGATTTATTTTATCTCAAATTTCCATCGAACAAATTAATAAAATCTTTAAAGTGTTTTTGTTGACTTGAAACTTATATCAGTTAATTAAAACAAAGCATCACGTTTATTTATTTGAATTGGTATTAGTTGGGAATTCACAATATATGTTCACATGGATATGGAATTTTTTATATATTGGATCCTCTTTTACAAGCCCACATGAATAATTAAAACAATTAACCTAATTCTTTTCTAATATATATGTGTGTGCGGCGGCTGAAGAAAGGAGAACGGAAGAAGGAACGACGGCGGAATAAAAAAGAACAGAAAGAGTTCGTCGGTCGAAAGAAGAAAAAGAATTGAAGCAACCAAGCACACACGTCAAAAGTTTGAATTAATTTAACCAGGCTAACAGGCAGCTGAATTAATTTAAGCTAGCAGACAGGCTGCTGAATTATTTTTATTCTTTTTCGATGAACGGTAACTCTGTTTATGTTTCAGTTTTTGTTTCTACTTTGATGATGGTAGGCTAATCGATTAAAACTACCTAGGCTTATGTTGATTCGTTAACGGTTTATTTGAACTTGCGTTGGATTGATTGGTTATGGTTTATGTTTGATTAAAGTTTGAACCTTCATGATTGTTTAATGCGTTTTATATGTATGAATTGGTTGATTTGATATTATTAATTCATGTGTTCTTGGTGATTGTCTATGTCACGTAACAGGACTCGTTTAGTCATTAACGTGAGTTGTGATTATTATGGTTTAATTGCAGTACAACCATAGGATTAATAGTGTTAATTAAATCGGTAATAATGTGTAGCCAACCTAGATATCCGTGAGGTGATAGGTTGTTAACAAGTCTTGATTAGTCAATTTGCTAGGTTTAGGTTTTTGTGAAAATTCCGGCTTAGTGTTAATTATTAATCTTGTTTGTTAAATTAAATAATTGGGTTTAAATGGCTTTAAGGGTCGTATCGTGAGATAGATCTTTAGCGTGGGTCAATTAGGCATAATTTGATTAGATAACCGTGAGGAAGTTTAATCCCGTAACCGGTGTGCTAATAACTTAATAGTTATCCTTTAGGTTTCTTCTCGAGAAGGGTCGATGGTCTTAATTAGGAAAGCTTTTAAGTGAATAAATTTAGATCCCGGTTCCATAACCATTAGTCCAACGTGAGCGATAATTAAAGTTAACGATGATTCTAGCCTAGGTGGTTTGTTTTCTCTCATCTGTTTTATATTCGTTTTCAAATTCTCAGTTTCCATTTTTAGTAAGTTTCCAGTTTTAGTAACTTTCTATTTTTAGCAGGTTACTATTTTTAGCAGTACAAACCCCCCTTTTTCAAATAATCTTTTATTTAAGTCGTGTCTAGTCAGTCGAGTCTTTCTTAGTTAATTTAGCGTAGTATATAGAGTCTGTGGGTCGACACCCGGACTTACGTACGCTATATTACATTCGACCGGTCCACTGCCGGTTGTGTGTAAGTTAGTTAGTTTGTCTAGGTTTTATAAATTTAAAGCTTAGGTGTTTTTAGTGTTTATTTTTATATATAGTATTACACGCATCAAAAAGGATAAGTTATTCTGACGTTGGTCAAATATTTACACAACACTTTTCTTATTTTCTCAAATATGACACAAAGACTTATAGTAAACACCATGTCTTCTATTTCCCAATACCAAGTACGTATAACTTAAATTGTGTCTTTTATTTCCAAATCAATCCATCTAAACTATGGTAAGGATTAAAAACTTTCAACTTTTTACTTAACTTTTAAAACTACACTAGAAAAACGACATCACCCCTTATAAACTTATTTACCTCCATAGTCAATATATCTGGTTTACCTAAAGCTGCTGGACATATAAATTCAAACATTTTAGGAACCAAGTGACCTATTCATTCGAATTATAAATTGGATTATCCACATTATCAACTTTTCATGAATCTAAATTTTTCTAAAAATCCTAATAAACTATATTATTACATGTACACCACCAACTAATGCTTATGAACTAGTCAATATCAGAAAACATAGATAATTACATCTTATACACATAGAGTCGGTTTTCACAAACTTAAGTGTTACTATTCTAGTACTCGAACTTGACTATCTATACTGATGAACAAACTATTTATATGAGCAATGTCTACCTAAAGAACTATAGTTTTCTTTTGAATTATCAATTTACCTATTATCTTCAACTGATTTTCCCAAGTACTATTTCTATCGGGTATGATAGCAATACCTTTGCGTATCATCGCTTTAACTTAAGATTTTTGTGTACTTCTGACTCGCACGTGATCGAATGGACTGTGGAGCCCATGCAAAAACTGAAGTAATTACGGGTGCACACGGAATTATGAAAGTTGGTGCATGAGAACCATAGTAAGTTTTGTCTTGTGTAGTTGGGCCATATTTAATCATCTTATTTTCACTTGACTTGTTTACTCACTTTACTAATTGCATCTAAGCCACCTAATTATGTGTAAGGTTACTTTATTCGTTTCGCCCATTCTATTAATCATAGTTGTACTCGATGGTCATATAAATAATTCTAAATCCATATACTGAAAACATTTTATTCGCAAGTTGACATCCTATGTCATTCCTATATTGAGTAGCAAATAATATTTATTCGAATCTCCATACAATTAGTTCACCCGAACTCTTATAAATGAAAATAATTAAATAAACAACTCTCATTGAGTAAAAACAAATAACTTCTTAATCTCGTGTATATTAAAATCATGTCTCAATCGAAATGCTCATCTTTCCGTGGATCGAATTCTCATATAAGAAAGTCTCTTATGAACTGCAACTGCCTGAGGAATTGGGTAGTGTTCTTCCTGTGATCCACGCTTCTAATGTTTCTAACCTGAAAAGTGTTATCCGATGAAAATCTTATCTTACCTCTCGATGAAGTCTAAAATTGATGAATCAATGCATTTTATTGAACGGTCATTGGGAATTATGGACCGTGAAGTCAAACAACTCAAGCGTACCGGATACCGATTATCAAAATTCGTTGGGATAACAAGCGCTGACCTGAATTCACTTGGGAGCGTGAAGACCATATGAAGAGAGATTTTCCTCACTTGTTTATCTAGTTCTTTAAATTTCGGGACGAAATTCCTAAAAGTTGGGGAGACTGTAACATTTGCGAAATTTGATTTTTAATTATAGTATCGAATACTTGAAGTTTATGAAACTTATTGTATAAATAATTTAGCAAGTGAAAACACTAACAATAACAATAATAATAGCAATAACAAAAACAAAACTTATCAAAATATATGTATATATAATACTTGTTTACAACCAAAATAAAAAAATAAAAAAAGAAATATGGAAAGATAAGGGACCAAAATTGTCAAAAGCCCAAACTCTCTTCTTCTCCCTCCCTTTCACGCAACATCAACAGTAACATCCTCTCTTCACCATACTTGAACACTCCAACCAAGATTCAGTCAAAAATCAGACCTATTCCAAGCAATAACGTGTTTAATATATCCCTAGCTATCATCAAACAGGTAATTTCGTGTGCAATTGAACAAAAAATTGGTTTGAAAACCTCCTTTTTCTTCATTTCGGCCGAACTCAAAACCATAACCAAAACCATATCTAGACCTCACCATTTTGCAATTAAACACACACACATACTCGCAAACACACCGCAAACAAACCCCCATACCCAGATTTGGCGAAAACGAAGTAAAAATCTCACACGAAGAGCTCAAAACGGCCGACCCGTTCATCACTCGAACGCGCACTTAAGCCGCACCATTTTGTAAGTTTCTTGCACCATTGAACTCGTTTTTGGGAGTGGATTAAAAGCCCTAACGTTAATTTTATCAAAAACCATGAAAACGAATCCAATTTGGGGGTGATGGATCTAGGGCTCGTATGGGGAATGTGGGGATTTTTGAAGCTGTGAAAGTTAGGTTAAAAGAATTAAGAGCTGGAGGATTTACAGGTCAGTCACCCAGCTCAAGTGGCTGGGTGCATATGTTTAGATGTTGCAGGTCACGGGTTCGAATCCCCTAAACCACTTTTTTTGTTTAGTTTAGATTTTGACCTCAAATCCACATTTTTAAGCATTCAAACTACCCCCTAAACATGTAAAAATTATATTTTTATCATTATCATGTCTTAAAAACCCAAGAATTTTCATAAACAAATGTTAACTCTAAAAACTTTATAAAACCATGTAACAAAACATGTATATACTTTTTTATAAAAAATCTTGTGAATGAACACTTAATCAAAAATACTTATTTTAAACCTTGTAAGTATTATTTATATAAAATTAGACACATAAACTTGTTTCGTCAACTATTTAAAAACTTTATAAACTAAAAACCTACTTAAACGTCATACCGTATTGGTAAAAAAAAAAAAATCAAGTAGACGACTTGTAATGGCAATAATCTTTAAGGGTATATTATTTACAAATAAATAATATTTCAACCTATTTTTATAAAAACTTATAAATATACCAACATTCATAACTATTTCACAAAACAACTAAAAATAAGAATTTGACTCGTACGATCTCGAAACCACATATGAACTAAAATCATTATGTTCGATTACTAGGATAAGCTACCGGGAGTTATTTTCGGCTTCCACCGTATACTTTCTTGAGTAGATTTTGGAGCCAATTTAATGTGAGTTTACATACCCCCTTTTTATATTTATACACTTTTGGGGTGAAACATGTTATATTATTCAAATACACTACATGCACTAAATCTATTTATCAACTATTTGATTCCATTTATGTCTTGGTTGTGCTTTATGTATACGTGTGGTTTTCTATTTTATGATCGATACAATCATTAACTATTGCTAGCCCAGCGACGTCTTAGATCTAAGGGCCTGACAAGCCTTTTTGGTGCTGAAGCCGATGCTAAGTCCGGCTCTTCAATGACGCATTCTAGTTCATTGAAGGAACCAAATTTCACTTAGCTGATCATATACTATATTCTATTTGTTGAGGCTTGATTGTACATTTGAGGCCGTACGTGTTGTTACATATTTGCACTAACCATTGTGGACATGGAATCGCTTATCATTGTGATCTATAAACTATTATCTATGTATCTAACTATGTGAACTCACCAACATTTTTATGTTGACATTATTTTCTAACATGTTTCAGGGAATACCAACGTTTAATGCTAGCTTTGGATCATGATCACCATAGGCTTTTGGACCTAGCTAAATTCTAAATCAATGAACAATTATTAGCTATGTCATTTATAATTTGCCAAACTTGTGAACAAATTGTACTATTTAATTTGGTGATACATGCTTATTTAAAACTATAATTTGTAGCGTCATGTGGCTATGAGCAATCTCTAACACTCACGTCTCGACGATTATCCGCCTTTTATTTATTTAATTGGTCGGGGTGTGACAAAACCCTTTTAAAACTACGTAGCTTTGATTAAAAACACTAATTCACTGATTGAGTGATCATGTTTTAGGTCTCACGGCGATAGTTGCCGGTCTAACATTAAGTGATTTTATGAGAACAAATTAATTGAAAAATTAAAAACATAAATAGTTGAAAGTCAAAGGTCAATAAACAATAATCAAATCAAATATAACATGTGAAAGTGTGAAACCTTACTGCATCAAACTAAAGTAGATGAACATGTATTAAGATACTTCCAGAAGTTAAAATCTGGAAAAAAGAAAGGAGCGTATAGAGACTTAGAGAGGAAGAACAAAAGGTGAAAAAAAAATAATGTTTAGTTAATTTTTAGCATAATTTAAAAGGGTTTCGTGTGTAGGTTAGGTGTGTGACAGCACCGTATTCAATTTTCACATGTTATTTTTGTGTCATTGTCATGTTTTTCTTATTGCTTTTAAGGTTAGTATTTTATGTGATTTTATTCATGTAAATGTGTATTTAGGAATTGTGAGCTTCATAAGATAAGCATTTAAATACCATAGCACATGCTTTTTACTTATCTTTCGATATTCAAGACCTCGTAATATGCGACGTCATATCTTAATAGTTGGTTATATTATAGTACTTAATGCGTAGAGGTGTTCATCGGTTCGAATTCTGAAATTTTTAATATCTCAGTTCGGGTCTTTTTGATTGAAATTTTTTTTGTTGAAACCACAATGCAAACCAAACCTTATTCATGGAAGCCTAATCACAAGCGAAAGTCACTTTCTAATTTAAAATGATTTTTAGATTGAACCTAAAACACAAATTACTCAAAAAACAAAACAAATTTTTATGTATAAACCCATTATATTTCGATTATTAAAGGGTTAAAAGAATCAATCTATACTAATTAACATCAAAAAAAATTATCCAAAGTAAAATAAAAAATTTATAATCCATATATACAGGTATTGGTTATTATATAAATGAATTTGACCAACTATAATATGAATTAAAATGGTGTTATCTCATAATTTAGTTTTTATGGTTCAAACAAAACAAAAAACCAAATTATATATGCAGTTTCGATCCAAACCAAAAAACAAATATGTAATTCGGTTTGGTTTAACTGATTTGAAACCAAACATTAAACACCTTTAAGTATAAGTATGCGGATAATTGTACAAACGATTTACTTCCTTTCAAAGTTTTGGAACCGGTTTGAGTGTATGCTCTCCTCCCTCTCAGTTTGAGGAAATATTTGACTATACTATTTTTATGTTTAAGAATTATTATAGGAAACTAAATATTCTTTCATGTTGTCTCTATAATTCTACTTCTATAATAGGATATTTACACGCACGCAAAGAACCTAGCTAGGTGAAAGTAGACAACTTTCAAAATGAGAGATAAGTTGAGAAAAAAAAATATGTGACAATTCTATTAATATCTTTTCTTATATTGTTGTTGTCTAATATACATCTATTTATATCGCAAACTATCTAGGAAATAGTATTATAGGATCTTCTTTTAAACTCAAAAGAATTCTTTTAAACTCAAAAGAAATAGTAAAAGATAATAAACTATCTTTATATTATAGATAGGAAACCATAATATTTTTGTTTATTTTTATAAAAGTGATATGTGCAACTTTAGAAACACAAGTGAATCATATCAAAAACCTCGAAATAGGAATGATTTTATGCCAGAAGCAAAAACAAATGATAAAACAAACACTTAAAATCTTAGAGACTTTAAATTGATAAGATCGTATTTTTAATAATTTATAATACTAAAAGTATAAATTTAATATTAGGTGATTAGTGCACCTTTGGGCTTTGGGTACCATGCTCACGTATTTCTCATCACGTGATAACATCGTCACTGATGCAACGAGTATCGTTTGTACTTACTAATTCAGGTATAAATTACTAATGGTTGAAGGTGAGGATTGTTTGTTTGCCTAGAAAACAACGCAACGACTCAAGTCCAGAATCAATCAAACATACTAATTGAATAAAGCTCACTTTTATTATATAAACTCAAGAAACTTGCTCAAAACTCTAATACATAACCCTAACATTGATCATGTATATATACTAATAACCCAGACTTGGTTAATACGCATTTGAAACCAATTAGGACTCCTAGTTAAATTATAATTCTAGACTTATAATCTAATAACCTTTCCTAATGATTTGAATATATCGGATATCCTTGTTTGATCATATCACTTAACAAACCAACTTGTTTATCAAGTCACTACCGGTTTGGGCCTCGCTCGTCCAACCGAGAATTACTTCGACCCAAGCCAACAACGACATGGCCATATGGCTAGTGATAAATAGGAGGGTCAAGCTTAAACCGATGATTAATTTCCATTTAACTTTGTTGTTGATTAAACACCGACTCCAAAATAATAATGAGTCCATGTGACGGTCAAGCTGCTACGTAAGTACAAGCAACAGCAACACACATCGTGACCTATCCCTATCTCTATTCCGATTAAACTCCGCCGAATAACCACCACCACCACAACCGCCGGCGAGCTGAATCTCCTAAACAACCGACTCAACAATGTCATGGTTCGCTCGATCCATCGCAAACACCTTCCAACTCGACATCGATGACGATGAACACACTAAACAGCAACAATCTCTAAACAACAACGATAACAAAAACAACTCCACAGATAAAAAACTCGAAGAAGAAGAAGACGATAGCGGTTCACCTTCATCTCCATCACGAGGTGTAAAAGAAGACTTATCAGAGATCACAAAAACCCTCACTCGTCAATTCTGGGGCGTTGCTTCGTTTCTCGCACCTCCACCTGTTGATGAACAACACTCTAATCAGCAACCGGATCAGTTATCAGATCCGGAAGATGTTTCTCCGGAGGCGATATCTGGAATACGCAGAGATTTTGCTGAGATCGGAGGAAGGTTTCGTAGTGGAATTTCGAAGCTCTCGAATAACATAGATGTGTCTGAGATCACGAAATTGGCTTCGAGTTTTTTGCAGCTTTCACCGGATGGTGATGATTATGTTTTGTCTAAGGAAGCTGAGGCAATTGGTGTTACGGATGAGGTTTTGACTTTTGTTAGGGATATTACTAAGCATCCTGAGACTTGGTTGGATTTTCCATTACCTGATGATGAAGATGATGTTGAAGGTAAACATATGATTCAAAGTTTGTTTGTTTATTATGATTATAGTGTAACTTTATATATACTTAGTTGATGCCAATGCTGCTTATACAGTTTCTGTAACTTTGTAAGAGCAAGTTGTGTTTATTACTTTAGTTGATAAATAAGATATTGCTTCTTTTGTTTATGTGATTTTAATCTTTGTTTAGCTTTGTTGATTTACACATAACTGGCTTAGTTAGTTAATTGATAGCCTGGTGAGTTACTTTTTAATTTGAAAATATACCATATGTTTTGTTGTTTATATGGAATGTTAATCATGAAGAGGAATTGGGCATGAAATAGAATAGAACTGAGAAGATCCATGTATTTTGCTCTTCGGGGGCGTTGTATCAATTGCAGCTTTATCCTCTGAATATTAGTAACTCGTGTGTAATGTATCCGTCATGTAGAGAAACTAATATTTGTCGCATTCTTATCACCAAACTGTATAAGATAGAGTATTTTTATATTCATGATCTGTTACGTGATTTATGTTTTTTTTCTTTTTATTGTAGATTATGAGCTGTCTGATGCACAACAAGATCATGCTTTGACCGTTGAAAGTTTGGCACCGAGATTGGCTGCTCTTAGGATTGAACTCTGCCCAGGTTATATGAGTGAAAATTCTTTTTGGAAGATATATTTTGTGCTTTTGCATCCACGACTTGAACCTCATGCTGCTGAACTTCTTTCAACACCTGAGGTATGTTTTCTAAGATACATTCTTGGGTTTATTGTTTGCTCTATTCCAGTTTTTTAATATTTTTTTCTACTTTTGGAGACACCTATCCTGTTTTTTTTCAAACTCCTAAGCCATGGATCCAAGTTATTGCAAATTACAAAGTTCTGAACAAAAAAGTTACCAAATTATTGTTGATATTATATTATAATAGTGATGGTAACATATATGGTATTGGTTTATAACTACATATTTCATCTTCTATCTATAGAGTATATAGTTGTACAAAGAAAAAGGAACTACAGTCTGCAATTAGTATGCATTTGTTGCTTATGATACTTTCTTTCTAAGTCATAGTTTCCCCCATTTTTAGTATAATTTAATTTTCCAAAAGAAAGCATAACTGGCTAAAGTCAGATTATTGTCATATCGGGTTCCTTATTGTGGTTCATTTCACTCCTGGCCATTTTTGTGGGCTTTCTTTCCATCTTTTTAAAGAGGCTGTTAGTCTTAAACCCTATGCTTTTATGGGGTAATTAAGTCCACCTAGTATAGAAGGGTTCATTTGCATTAAAGAGAAGAAAGGGTGAAAATAGTAATAATTTACACCTGGCCGGCCACACATCCTTTTTTTATCGTATAGGAGATTTGGAGTAGGTGTGTTAGTCACTCGGATTCAGAGCGGACGGGTCATTGATCTGATCTGACCCGTTTGGTCGTTCCGAACTTATTTAGATAGATAGATGAAAAGATGATCCCCTTCTACTATTAATCGGCACCAACTCTACTTTTATGTATAATGATCAATATGAATGGTCTCTCTGGAATCTGGAAGCAGCCTTTTTATCCATGAGGTAAGGTTTGCCTCCTCCATCCATCCTCCCCAGACCGATCAATATCTTTGCTATTGGTTGGAGGGATTTATGGAGTACGTTTATGGTAATTAAACACTTTGACTCGCATTTTATTTTTTCTTGTATGAAACGTGCATAATTTAATGAGTTTGTGTCTTCTATGTTCATCATGTAAAACATTGGCTTCACGTCAGTAGTCATAAGATAACTCAAACAAATTTGGTGTCATAAAAACAACGTTATTTAAAAAAACTAGTTTGATTCTATCAATTAAACTTTTAAAACAACAGATTTTGCTTTTCATGATTTAGTTGTCATAAGAATTGTATAATAGCAGTCTAATGACTCATGTTACTACATTTTTATTATTTAGTTCGATTCACTCAAGTATTGATCTGCCTATCCAATTGATCGCCCGAAGTTTCTTTTTGTTGAATTTGATCAAGCTAACCTCATTATTTTACTGGTTACCACTTTCATGCAGATTGTGAGATCTAGAGCATCATTGACCCACGGGCTGAAGTCTTCTAACTCACAGATGAAAGTGGATGAAGGGTTCCCTTATTCCGAAGATAAACATGATTCTTCTCAAGATCGTTCCTCTGTGCCACTAGAGACCCCTACAACCCAATCTACAGCATCTGTTTTATCAACTGATGCAGTCACTGAAAAACATTATATCCCTTCTCAAGAAGTTCAAGTTGTAGACAAATCTGTTATTCAAGAGGAACCACTCAATAAGACCAAAGTTGAAGTTCAAAACATGCCTTCCAACATGACTTCTAATGTAGACGAAGATAAAGATGAAGATGATTGGTTGAAAGAAGAAAACACAGAAACCATCGTCGCTTCTACAACTACAATTCCCATTGACAATGACGAGGATGTTTCGTTTAGTGATCTTGAGGAGGATGACGATGGTGATAATCAAACAAGTTATAAAAAAGCCGCATCTGGTTCTGATTCATCAACCAAAGACTCACGAGATTGGGTTCAGCTGGGAAGTGGTGCACATAACTCTGAGATGAAGGAATCTAATGATTGGCTTGATGTTGATGATATTGATGTGGCATGATGTTTAATAGGTTTTTTTTTTTTTTCATTCATTGTAATGGATTATCCTTGTAAGTTGCTTTTGTGAATATTTTGTTTACACTGTCTGCAAATTTCAGTTATGGCTCCCAAAACCATGTACGTAACCCTGCTTAGTAATGTCCCACAATAAGATGTTTCTTCCTCATTCTGCGATTAGAAGGACTTGTCATTTATCAAACACAGTACAATTTCCCTACATAGAAACGACCATAATTTGGTCTATGGTTCTTAGCCAACCAAACAAGATGTAATTGACCTGTACCAATCTTTGCAAGAACAATAATGTTAGCACGCACCGCTCCCTTGCCTTTAAGGTATGTTTGATCCAAAGAGATCAATGTTTCGCTATGATAATCACTAAGGTATATCAGTTCATATCTTAGAGGCCGGGAGTGTGCTACGAGGACCAAGCATGGACATTCGATGACGATGACAATTGAACACAACTCCACAAGTCCTTATCTTTAACAAGGCTCCAAACTATGTGTCTATGTTCACAATTGAACTCTCAAGTCTCAATAACAGGGGTGGGGTAAATGTCACTTTTTACAAAGTACAGGGTAGAATACGAAACTTCTCTTATCGGTTGAAACTCGACACCAATACTATATATATCTTCACCGGCAAGTTCCGGCGTCGACCGACGGCGAAACGCAACGATCTTCAATCGGACAATCGATCTTTCTCCAGAGGTTCGTCAATCGCACTTTCATACTCTTTACTTTATATATTTGTTTCTTGCAACTGTAAACCCTAGCTCAACCTATTCAATTTGTTCCTAACATATTTGTAGAAGCGATCTTACAAAAACCCTAATTCACCTGTTAAAAACGATTTTCTATGTAGTTGCGATCATTTGCAAGAAATTTCACTCTCTGATTTTGACCAAATTTGAAAATTGATTGCAGCAGTATAAAAGTCTATGAATTTGTGCAGTTTCTTCATATATTGTATTGTGTTTGTATATTTAACATTTTTATCATCTACAGGGTTTAGAGATGTCATTACCAGATGAATTGTGGAGGTGGATATTGGAATTAGGAGTGAAAACATCATGTTTGACATACAAAGATCTATGTTGTCTTTCCATGAGTTGTAGACGCCTTAATCGTTTATCGAAAGAGGATGTTTTGTGGTTAAAGTTGCTATCTTTTGACTTCCCTACGCGCCCGTCTTCATCTTCGTGTTCTTCCAGCAACCGCCAGTCTTCAAAATCGATTTACCAAATGAGATTTGAGAAGGATAAAGTGAAGAAGCTGTTAGCAGAACGTAGAGTCGTGCTTAGAATTGAGTCGCAGATGCATGAACACACAAGAAAGTTGCAGGAGATTGAAGGTTTGTTAGTAGATGAAAATGAGAAAATAAAAGCAGCAGTTGATGAATTAAAAAGGTTAAGAGCAGTGAAGCACGCTTCGACTGCATTAAAGGTGTGGCAGCCAGAGATCATTCATAGTAGGCAAAAGCAGATTGTTGAGAACTGTAGTGTGCCGGTTGATTTTAGGATTAACGCGTTAGAGATGGAGATTAAGCTTTGCAAGCAACACATTGCAGGATTTTTAAGAGCCCAGAAAGATGAGAGCAATAAACTTGAAGCAGCGAAGGACCGGTTGTCCAAGGTCAAATATAATCCCCTGCAAAGTTTGGGTCTTGATCATGAATCAAGAAACAGTAGAAAGATTTCAGGGAAGAAGTTGAAAAGAGTGCAACATGAGTGATGTTAAAAGATATCATTTTGATATGTTGTAGCTTTCAAATGTAATCATTTCATAGGAGTTTTAATGTATGTTTTAAAATATATGAATAAACCAAAATACTGCAAGTTTGATGACAACCTTAGGTCATGTTGCTGATGTGAAGAACTGATAATTCTCATGCTAAAAAAGACATATGCATCCAATGCTTAATGTAGTGTTGCTACTGAAAGATCAGTGCCACTGAAGACTGTTTTCAAGATCTCTTGTGCCGAAGACCATTTGCTACCAAAGTACGACTATTGCCGAATGCTTAAATACCCCAAAGATCGATCAACCCGATCTTGACTTGGACATTTATATAATAAGCAAGCGAGCGTGAGCGAAATCAGCTCAAAATTTTGAACAAGAAACATTATAAGAGCTGATAAGTAAGTTTGAATGAAAAAAGCAAACACCTATGATATTATAGTTCCACATTATAATCAATTACAGAGACAGTTTGAATGAAACTATTAAAGTCATATAACTTATTAATCATGTAACAAAACTTGCAACTTCATGTACACTTTCAAATACACCAAAACTATTGCAGACAGTAAAAAAAATCATTTTGAAACAGTTTGAGATGAGTTTGTATCAGCTTCTTTTGCTGCTGCTTCTTCCTCAAGCAGCTTCTTGGTCCAGTATTCATCCACTGCTGGTCCAAATATAGCTTTTCCAGAAACAACACCGATACTAATTAAAACACACACAATTCAATTAGGGTTAAAACATAAGAGTTTGCAATTGAACACAAACGTAGCATCTAATTTAGGGAAAAGTGAATTGAAAAAGAAGTTACACGACAGCTCCGATGACCATCGGAAGGGAGAGGAATCTTCTTCGATTGAACATTTTTTCTGCGTTAGATCCGATTCGTTGCAGGTTTTGGTGATCTTGAAATGAAATGGGTGTTTATTGGGTTAACTGGATAGATATCAAAGTTGGACCTTTTAAGGTGCAATAACGCATTTCATTCTAAGGCCCATTTTTGAATGATACAAACTTACAAGTTACAAACAATGAAACAAACAAGAATAGATTAGAAATTTAGAATATATTGGCTTATTAGGTTTCAGATGTTAAATCTTTTTGAGGCTTTATCTTTAGGAGCAAAATTTGGAGAGTTTTGAGTTTAAACCTAACTAACTCTAAATATGTGAAGTTTAATTTATGAGTATTATAGTTTGTTGATTTATAAAAAATTTCTAACGGCTAACGTATCTACTGAAGTTTTAGTTAAATAATGTGTTATTTTTAGTAACTAAGTTGAAGGGATAATAGTGGATGATAGAATAATGATATGGGTTATGAGTTTTACATGCAACTTTCATGTGAGCAACAAAAGAAATTAGAAAATCAAATAAACGGTAAAAGAAATTAGAAAATCAAGATAACGGTAGGCAAGAGAAGACCAACTGTTTTCTTCAACCCAAAGACGGAGAGCATAATGCATGAACATCAATAAAATTAGTTTGACAAAGTTTTTATTCGATATGAATTTTAAAGAGTTCTTTAAAGTTTTTATTTTGCTTGCTTGTTATTTGGTGTCTATCTTTTAGTTTGTTTTAAGACTATTAAATGACCAAGAAAACTTTTGTTTTAAGTTTTAGAGAAAGGTTCGAATAGAAAGTGTATTTTTAGTATAACTTCATACAAATGTGGTCAAACGAATTACAATTGATCTCATTCAGGCTGTGTTAGAACCATATGATCTTAGCATTTAGTTTTTAGATTTCTAAGGTTTAAAGTTTAGCTTTTAAGGTTTAGGTTTTCGGGTGGTGGGTGGGGGTGGGGTGGGTTTAGGTTTACGGGAGATGGGGCATGGTTGTTTTAGGCTTTAGGGTGGTGAGGTGAGGGGTTTAGGTTTTTGGGGTGAAGTGTGGGTTTTAGGTTTGGGGGTGAGAAGATTGAGGAAGGGATTTGATTAAACGGTTTCAATATCAACAAAATGAGAACAATCGATGTTTATTTGATTACTTTTAAGCCGAATTTACACTTTATACAATGATTTCACCCAAACCTTTTAATCTCTTTTGTTTTTAGTATTTTTGTTAGTTTTATCTTTAGCTTGATGGAAATATGCTTCAAATTCTTGAACTATTCGGTTTTGTGAGACTTGTATAATCATTTATCGTTTGTGTTATTTTGTCGGTTACGTTTTCAAAATTCGCATCCTTTAGTAAAAATTGCCATTTTTTCTATTTACTCCCGGCCATATTTTGATTTAATCTCATATTTAAATAAAACATAATTTTGTAGAAACTCTCGATCAATTTAGGGTAATATATATTCTTGAAGATATGATTACACAACCAAATATTCAATCGGGTTACATAAACATATATGTGATGCATGGTTTGAATAATTAAGCTCAAAACCCATATAGAACTCATTACTTGCTTCTTGATTTACTTGGTACCATAATTAGAAAATATCTCACATAGTATATATTTCGTTCATTTCGTTATATTGTTTTTCCAATATATCAAGCATAGGTTACATAATAAACATGAAATGAGATAATAACTAACATATATATATATCTCAAATGGCGCATGCATGAACCCTAGCTAGCTTCAAATAATTTTAAGGGTTTTTGTGTTGGGTATAAATATAATCAAGGTGAGCAGCAAGTATCCTTCTCGTCAAACACTCTTCCTTCCCCACACCTTCACAACTCTCTTCAATATCATCCTAAAAAAATTCATAAAAATATATTTAAAAAAATAAAATTGGCATATATAATTAAACGTACGTGGTCTTGCATGCAAACCAAGTAGAAGTTAGAGTTTTAGCCTACGTACCAGCTTGCTTTCGGATGTTGTAACTGGAGTGGTTGTAGAGGTGGCGGTCTTTGGAAGATAGACCATCGGGCGGACGGCATTGGACAATGGTGAGGAGAACAGTAGGGCTAGTATGATGAAGATGGAAATTATGGCTCTAGACATTGTTCTTGATCACTATTAATTAGCTAGATGTAATTAATAGGGGTGTGCGCGGTGCGGTTAGGTTCGGTTTTTACCCTTAACCGCAACCACAACCGCAATATGCGGTTAGTGGTTTTCATAAACTGTTCGGTGATCGGTTTTTTCGGTTTGTGGGTTTCGGTTTATTCGCGGTTTCGGTGCGGTTACGGTGCGGTGCGGTTATTATTTATTTATTTTGTTTTACTAACCGAAGTTTGAAAGAGTAAACAATAAGTATATTGATAGATACGACATAAATTCATTAGTGGGATAAAATGCATTACATCAATAGTAAACCACGATGTGTTACGTTCATAAATAAACAAAGTTCATTAAAGTAAAAAAAAAAAGACAATCAATAAAGTTCAAAAGATTGTTTTGTACTCTTCATCAGAAAGATCCACTGCACTTTTGCCTGTAAATATAAACAAAACCACACCACTTTAGTTCAATAAATAAGATCCACAATCTACAAGTCATATTTATACTTATATTAAAACGAAGTACTTAGGTAAAGCTATATTATAATTAAAAGAGTACTTAATTATAGTTCGGTGCGGTTCGGTTATTTCGGTGGTTAGAAAAAGGAATAACCAAACCGCAACCGCAAATGTCGGTTTCGGTTAATTTCGGTTCGGTTAATTGCGGTTACCTTTTCGGTTTGGTTATTTCGGTTCGGTTTAATCGGTTAGTTCGGTTTTGATTCGGTTAATTCGGTTTTTTGCACACCCCTAGTAATTAATGATGTATTGATCAGATGTACATAATGAAATGTAAGAACAATGTGAATTTATAGACATCAAAATATGTGTGAACTTATGAAGCAAAAGGTAGACTTTAGAATTCACACACAAATATAAATGTATGTATATATGCATGTTTAAACATATATATATGTCAAATGTGATATATATGCATGTACACATATGTAGTATGTCACATCTGTTTTTAATTGCTATACCATCGACTATATAGTTTTTTTAAGCAGACATACTTAACAAGCCAATTAACTAGCCTAACAATATTGTGTTTGAACACAAGTTGGCAACTTGGCATACTTAACAACCTAAATCAACAATGCATGTTGTTTCTGGTTTTTTATTTTTATTTTCTTATCATAAATGTGTTGGGATTGATAACAAGCTACTAATTCTACGTTATATAGATCAAATCAAACTTATGAACCAAAAAAAATTAAAATAAGGTCTCAAATTCTTATTTTGTCCGGGCCTTCAATTGAGATAAAGTTGTTTTTTTTACAATTTATAGTGTTAACTATAAAACCTGGTTGTAGTGTTCAATACAAACGGTTAAATCATTTTAGAGCCCGAATCGATACTATTTAACATTGATTTTTATAGTATTGCTCCTGCATGTTTCGATCGATAAGATAATGTGATAAAGGAGAGTACATAATCACCCTTTAACAAAGCTAACTTAATCTAATATACATCAAGTTTAATCTAATATACATAAAGTGATAAAAGTATAATATTCTTGATTAACTTATTAACTCTTGATATTTTTTTATTAGTGAATTATTATTTAAATTGTTCAATATATATAAGATAAATAGTTATTGCAAAATTAGGTTTTAGGGATCATTTTATATGTCTATTTACAAACTTCCTATATATCATTCATTGCAAGAAAACTCAATTTCGCCAACGGATTGTTATATTGTAGTAAATTCGTTAGTGATAGTCACAACTAACGGGGTTTTTGATGGTGATGTTTTGTCGCTAAAAAAATTCTCATGGGTAATTTGTTTTCAATAAGAATCTTGTGACCGACTGACGATGGGCATGCATGTTACCCATAGATTGATTAACAACATATGTTTATCTGGCCAAGCTAAATTTCTAATCTCTGGGCAAATTTTACATTTGCGATTGATTAGCAGTGAATTTTTTTTATAATTTGTGCATGGCCACATGTATGTAGGGATATTAAAGTACGATATCCGAAAATTTTAAATTTAGTTGTTTTTACTGCCTGATATTTAAGTCTTTTAGATACGGATTTGAATAGCGTAACAAATATCTGAATTTCTAAATACTAGTAAAATTATTTCATTCTTCACATCTTGTACCATGTCAAATGGACTTAATATTAAAATTAAGTGGGGAATTTGTAAGTAGACTTTAGGGTTTAGGGGCTGGTCAAAGTGCATGTGGACTTTGTTAAAAGCATAATGATAAAGTATTGAAATCACACAGTGAACGAAAGAGATTCGGGGAATGTTTCTACGACTTTTATAGCCACCCCAATTATCCTTTTTTTTAAATATAATATATGTTGGTCTTTTAAAACTAAGAAATTGTTAATAAACAATAAATGAGAAAGAATATATATTATTATTATATATATAATAGCAACGTAGTGACGGCCCAATGAGGTCAAAACCTCTTACACATTACCTGTCTTACGTGGTTTTTCAAAGTTTTGTTTCCTCTAAATTCTATCATAACCTCTTACACATTACCTGTCTAACGTAACATGTTACATACCTAATATTATGGTTAAAAGGTTTTGACGGTCTTATAAATTTAAAGGTAACTGGTTCTCGTCAAAAGTAAATCAACTAATCTTTTATTAATGTCGTAAACGAAAAAAGTATTACTCGATCATGATTCAAAAGTGTCGTGGTGACTGATTTGTTGGGCAAGTTAATTTTTGCCCATGTGTGAATTTGTGTCAAATTTCTACCCATATGATAGTTTACATTAGTGATCGACCACGTAGATATCCGGTTATTTGTTTATTTTTATCATTATAATCAACATTTTACTTTTTACAGAAAAAGGTAAAAAAAACTCAATTATTTATAAAAATACGTACCCTTTGTTTAGAAATCATCAAGGTCAAATCTTTGTATATATAGATTTGAAGAAAATAAGTTAAATAACTCCTCACTAAAGTACTCACGAATACAAGATGAAACAACGTACTGCTTGGTAATCTTTTCGATCACTGAATAATTAACTCATAGAAACGTGATTTTGTGTGTATATATGTATTAGTGTACGTCAAGCTATTACATAGTTTCAAAATCGCATATATAGGAAGCAAATTTGATTAGCTAACCATAAGTATATCAACTATATATATCAAAGTAGCAATTAATTGATTCATCCCCGACACCTTACATACTATTCATCATTATTATATTTTGGAGGGAGTTTTTTTTTTGTAAAACTATATAAAAATTCTTTATATATATGACCAACCACCTGGCTCAACAATTGATCACCCCGGCCCTTGATAAATATATATTAACCTATGAACCTTTTTCTTATAGTAACTAAGTGAATCTTAATTTGTTTCTGTTAGCCCAAAAACATCTTATTAAAATGTATAAATGTTGTTTTATTAAAATATTTTTTAATTATTCAACATAAACTTTTACACACCATATATATATATGATATGATAATGATCATATGGTTCAAACACCCCAAAAGACATGTTTATTTGGCAACCTTCACCATCATATCCTAATCCACATGCTTAGTTTCGCATGTTGAATGTCCCGACTTAATTTGACAAAGTTTTTTGTCACCCACTTGTCGTGCATCCAAAATTTTGTATCATATATAAAGCTTTACGACGTACTCAGCCACTGAGCTCGTAGCTAGGGGGTCCATGAACATGCATGAAATGTTAATTTGCACGACTTAATTGGCTTTACATTTAATTAAACTAATGAATGAAAACCATCCACGTACCAATTACAAATTCTTTTTCAATCAATTTCTTTTTTGAATCTATAAATTGTTATCACACAATTAATACTGTTCGATCGAGCTGATGATAATTTGTAAATATTATAAATGGTTTGTCTAGCTAAATTCGAATCTATTGGCCCGATCGATAATTATATAAACTACAAGAAAATGAGCCTATTGCAACCATTTTTGGTAAAAAGTTGGTTGCATTAATTAGGTGAAGTTGCATTAGACCTATTGCAACATTTTTGTTACATAATGCAATTATTTTTTTACATAATACAACTGTTTTTTCAAGTGCAACATTTTTTTAAATGCAACTCTTTCAAAGAGTTGCAACAGATAATTAAAAAATTGCATTAGGTCTAATACAACTTCTTTTAACGTAATTGTTTTATTTTTTAACGTAATTGTTTTGAAAAAAAAAAGTTGCAATATGTCTATTTTTTAATAGTGATAATATTTAGTCACGTCATATATTAATTAATTAGTAACTCTTTTTATTTAGGAAAAGCACTGTGAACATATCTAGAAAGTCTTAAAAATACAAATTCTGATGACGCTTGAATTTATCATGTTCACGACTTTTGGCAAATATTTGATCAACGTTACAACCAACTCATAAAGCTCCATTACGTCAGTTTCAACTTTCCTGCATGTATACCTTCTGGATATTACTTTTATATTCTATATATATATATATCTAACACTTTGTTAGTATATATTGTTTTTTGTTATCATGTTGTATTTACATATATATAAAATACTTAACTCATGTTTGTTTATTAATTAGTAAATTGCTCAACATGTTAGTAGTTAAATATTTATCTAAGCATGTTTTCATATGTTAGTGTTTGTACATAGTAATTAATTAATTAATACCAGTCTTATTATTATAATTTTAAAAGTATCAGGATTGGAATGCATGTTCAAGGTATACAAATAAAAATTTGCAATGTCCATCCCTTTTAATATTCTTATTACTCAAGTGGTCTTTGGTCATTTAATAGTACCTCTCTGTTACACCCGATAATCACGAATAAGATTGTGAAAGTCTGTTGTAAATATGAGTTGGGTAATGTTTTCTGACGGCAAAAGTCAAAAGATGTTACCAAAGGATGACTAATGGCATGTTTAGTGACAGATTAACAACGTCAATCAGATTATCAATGTAAGTTACACACAAGCTAGTTCACTACTAAAAAACAATATTTTTGCCACATACATATTAGTGGCTAAATTGTGGCAAAACCCATTTAGCAACAAATCTGCCACGAAAATGTTTTGTGGTAAAAAAGTAGGTTGCAAAATATTTTGCAACAATTTTGCCACAAAACATTTCACAAAATTGCCACGAAACATGTTTGTTGCTAAACTTGTGACAAATTTCCCACAAACCATATTTATTGATATTTTTAAATTTTGTCACAAATTAGCAACAAAACATAGTATTTAATTACTTTTATTGTGCTACAATTTTGCCACAAAACCTAATATATAGTAACTTTTGTTTTGTAACAATTTTGCCACAAAACCTAATACGTAATAATTTTTTTAGTTGTCACAAACTTACCACAACTTTTAATTTTTTATTTTGTCATAATTTTGCCATAACTTTTAATTCTTTAGTTTTGTGTCAATTTTGCCAAAACATGATGTATAAATACAAATAAAAATCAAAAAGCTTTTTTCCAAAATAACACAAAAGAACAATATTAGAAAGAACAAAACCAAACAATCAAATATCTAAAAAGCATGTCAACATTAAAAACAAAAAACAACTACTTATTACCCTATCATTTTTATAATATCATCCAATTATAACATCTTCCATTCGCTTTTGTAATTTCTCATGCTCAGCATGCTCTTTTTCCCACTCGATTCGAGCTTGTTCCCGCTCTCTTCTCGGTCCTTTTCTAGTTGTTCCAAGCGATTTTCTAAGTTCATTCGAGCCGACCATTCTTTCTTATATTCCAATACGCTCTAGAACTGTAATTTATTACAAAAATATACAATCAATCAATCACATTTTATACGGGTCAAAATGACCCGAGTCCACTATATGAAACTATAACAATCTACTTTCATTTTTAACGAGTTAAAACAACCCACACCAACTTTATGAAACTATAACTATGAATTTTCAATTTAATGGGGTCAACATGACCTAAACTCACTTTACGAAACTAAAATTAATTATTTTCAATTCAAACAGGTCAACCCATCTAAACACACTTGATTATACTATAAGTATCAAATTAAAATAAAATGAGTCAAAACAACTCAAACACACTTTATAAAACCAACGATCTACTTTCAATTCAAACGGCTTAAAACTACCTAAACCACTTTATTACACTATACTTTCAAACTAGGTTATGGTGCCGGGCCGCGCGTTGCGGCGGCCGGGGCACGTTGATGTGTAGCGTGTTTGTGGTATTACGATGATTATGTGGTCTAGTAAATCAAACCAGGCCGTCTTAAGTATCACTAAGTTCCAACTCATGCGAACGTATGCCTTTATGGTACAAACTACAATCCAACTAACATAAAAAGAATTTCAGCAAAACAACAACATTTCATTTCAGCAAATAATGATAGTGTGGACATAAATTTGACAAACGCTCTAAATATAGAAAAAATTGAGAGTTTATGTAACTTAAGAAGGCTATTGCTATGTATGTATAGTTGAATCCATCCATATAAGTTGCTTAAAAAAACTATTATTATGTACCTAACATCTTAAAAAATTGACAAAGAGTACTTCGAAATGTACCTAACAACTATGGGAAGTCGGGAGTTCCACTTTGGCATTGGAGTAGTTCTCATCTCTCCCTTGCACATGTGGCTTTGATTGTATCTCCCTGTTCATAGTTTACATGTTTGTTATTAGCTAGCAGATTGAATGATAGTAAGTACCCTTTATAGCTAACCAGATTGAATGTTATGTAATTTGGCAACTTACGTGTATGTAAACGTAGAGAAACCACAAGTCAGGCTTCTTCTCCTTGTTGCTGACATACAGCCTTCAACTTATTTATAACTCCAATCTCAGTTGTTTTCGAGGAGCCTTCAGGCTTTATGCCAGACACATGTTTGATAGACATCTTTGTGGGTTGTGTTCTATGGCTACAAAACGGCAAATACAAACAGTGTTAGCTTTCAATTTGTAGACATGTGAAGAAAAAATAATAACATGATAACATATTAATGTGTAAGTTCTAGGGTGCTGACTTTTGATACAGTTTGTTCAGCAAATGATAAAAAATAATAACATGGTAATAAATTAGATGGTCATTAGATGGTCAAATGATAGAAATGTAGGGCATATGAACTGTCTACACCTAGTGAGTACAGTTATTCGGCAAAAGAAAACAGTGGTACTCCAGTATCATGTACGGCTACCAAAGAATTGGCTGTTATTGCATACTTTTTTGTAAAGAAAACTCATAGAAGACAAAGTAGAGG
The DNA here is from genome assembly GCA_030867185.1 of Tagetes erecta. NCBI lineage: Eukaryota > Viridiplantae > Streptophyta > Magnoliopsida > Asterales > Asteraceae > Tagetes > Tagetes erecta. The sequence continues at coordinate 97,312,310 of CM061487.1, forward strand.
CGACAAAAGCATTCCTACGACGCTTTCCGACTATCGACATAAAAGCAACACAAACCTAAAAGGCGAAAGACGAACACCACGATTGAAAAACAGGAAAAGCAAGTGTTGTTGATGAAGTAGGTATAAAAGGAGAAGGGCACGTGAAGAGCACGCCTACTCCACCGACCTTCTCTTTTAGAAGGTTATACAATTTAAATGTGTGTAAATGACGCAACTCCACTTATGAAACTATACAATCTAATTTCATTTTAAAAGGGTCAAAACTACCCCCCCACCCCCACCCACTTTTGAAACTATAACTATCTATAGTCATTTAAAGATATCAAATGTATAGTAAAATGAGTCAAAATGACTTAAACACACTTTATAAAACCAAAGTTATCTACTTTCAGCTCAAACAAATCAAAACTATCCCAACCCACTTTATTAAACTATAAATATCAAATTTAGATTAAAATGAATCACAATGACCTTGACCACTTCATGAAACCAAAACTATCTACTTTAATTCAACCGGGTCAATAAAAATATAACATACAGAGAAAAGGAATGGCGATGCACCTGGTCTTTGTATAGAGGTAAAAAAACTTACTCCATAAGTGCATTTTCTACTTTAAGAGCTTGGCCAAAGGGAATTGAGTTTGGCTGCAAGTTTTGCACTTTTGTAATCCTCTAAGCTGAGTGAACCTATGCAACACAGAAAGATAGGTCGTTAAGGAAGTAAAAATGTTTGCGCATGAAATTTACTTCCCGATATCAAAGAGTCGATGTGTTTCCATTTCTTATCTTTGTAGAGGTGACAATTTTGACCTGGATAAAAAAGGTTGATTTTAGTTAAATTTAGGCTCGAACTAGTCAGATACTCAGATGGGTTAAAAACAATTAAAAAAATTATTATCTAGTTGGTCATTCAGATAAAGGGGCATCTTATTGTAGCTTAATTATGTTATTTGAACAAAAGTATTCAATAAACCACAGTTACCTTTGGCGCGTCTTTCAGTATGCTTGATGTGCCTCAAACAAATCAACAAGCTCTCGGGAGCAACAACAACAAAGACATTGTCCAGGCAGAAGATGAACAGGCTAGTGATAGACTATCACACTATCACAACTTTAAGGCCCTGATTTGGTAAGGTGGTAATCTGAATGTCACATGTGTAAAATCTTTTTACAGTGAATAAGGAATGAAGATTGTACATATATAACAAACAAGATAAGAAATGAATGCAACTGACAAGCTTAATGATTCAAACTTCTCATTAATTGTGGGGTTCAAAAAACCTTGTTTGTTGTGACCTTCTAGTGCGGTGAACGCTACCACAAACACACGAGAGAGATATGGTACCAGTCTCGCAAATATATAAAATATTAAATGCTGAAAAAGATATACAAACATATGAACTCACACTTTGCAGATAAAGGTCAAAACTTGGGATGTTACAAATCGCCCCTCCTGAAGAGGTTTCGTCCTCGAAACCTAAATAACGCATAAAAGTTTAGACATTAGAACTTTAGACCCAATACATGAACACATTGCATGTATATTTTTATACATAAAATTGGTCCACTTACCTTGTGTGATCATTACATCCCTTGTGCAATACTCATCTCTTGTTAATTCAAATTACCAATGGTATCGAGAGGTCACAACTCAGATGTAGATGCCTTACTTTAGTTTATTTTTTGCAGCTTCACTCCACATATACATCTAGTTATTATACAGATGCATTATTTACAAAGAAAGCTTCTATTACCTTGAATTACCTGTTGTCTTTTTAGTTAGTCTTGTTTAAACATGTATGAAATAAGCGGATATGCAAACATTAATCAAACGACAGTTTAACTAACTAAATAATGTTCATGTTCATGGGAATTAAAAGCATGAAATCAAGAAACTTGAACCCAAACTCAGATGATCATGGTCATCAGTTTGAATCTACATCCCCCTAGTTAACACAATCATTATGATACTTTAAAGATCATAAACAAGAAACAAGATTGTTCATATAACACAAACAATAGCCGATCGTGATTATGGGAATTGAAGGTATCAAACCAAAAACCTTGAGCCCAAATTCAGCTGATCTTCACAATTAACATGATGTATGGTGATGCTTTAATAATGCTAAACAAAACAAAAAAATGATTTATGTAGTCCAGATTTGCCTCAAATCTAGTCCAAATTTGAGCTAAATTTGAAATCCACACACATCGATTTTTTTTATTTCAAAACATTAACTTATAGATTCTAAATTCCAACACACATCAATTCATTTTATTTCAAAACATTCCAGGAGCTTTACATTTCACTATATGAACCTAAAAGGTACTGCAAATCAAAAACATAAACCCTATATGAACGAAGATGAAGATTTTACCAGTTAATCGAATAATTGATTAAACAGTTGATTGAACGTTTAATCGGAGACGAAGACGAAACGCCGAATCGGAGACGAATACACTAAGTTTAAGTCGGATGCTATTAACGATCTCAAATCGAACACGGAGAAGTTGTTGCCTCTAAATCGGATGTTACCGCCATTAATTCTTTCAAATCGGATGTTGAAGATGTTGACGGTTGAAGGAATCTCCGGTGAAGATGTTGCAGACGAAGACGTAGGTATAGCCGTCGGATACGAAGGTGGAGCTGTTGGAGGAATCACCGGTGACGGAGACGATGCGGTGGAGCTTGGAACGTAGATGAAGGATTTAGGGTTTTGTAACGTTTTAGGGAATTTTGTCTGTGGACTTGTGGTATGAAGATGTTAATTAAAATGAAACATACTGGAGGGGTTAAAATTGAAGATAGATGGAGATCTTGAGGGGGTGAATCGAAAATACTGTTTGTGGCAAAATTGTGTTAACATGGGTAAGTTTGCCACAATTTTGCCACAAATTAATATTTTTATTAATTTTTTATTGTTTAGGCAAAATTGTCTTAAAATTTATAACCATGCCACAATTTTGCTAGAAGGTAATAATTTTTTATTATTTAAATTTTTTAATATTAAATTAAAAGTCAAAAAATATTGTTTGTGGCAAAATTGTCTTAATATATGTAAAGTTTGCCACGATTTAATTTGCAACAAAATTGTTTTGTACGAAAAAATTATGTTTGTCAAAAATTTATAGCCATTTACACAAGCTTTGTAACAACGTTGCCACAAACTAATATTTTTTCAAAATTTGAATGTGTTTGTCAAAAAATTGTGGCAAAATTTCAAGTTTTGCTACAAATTTGCCACAAGTATTTAGAATTATATATTATGTTAAAATATTGTTGATAAATTGTGGGAAATCATTTAGGTTTTGTGACGAGTTTGCAACAATATTTGGTTTTGTATCTACTTTGTGAGAATTTTGTATGAACTATTATAGGTTTACTTTCTATTTAACTTTTGTTGATATGTTGTTGCAATTTTGTAACAAATACTATGTAGTGGCAAATGTGTCACTAGTATTTGTGGCAAAAAAACTCATTTTCTAGTAGTGGTTAGGGTCGTTGCATATGATATAATATTGAGTTAAGTGCAAAATGCACTCTTGTGTTTTACACTCAATAATACTCTGAAACCCGACTTGAATGTTTAGACCTTTTGTAATCCGTCGCTTTTAAACATAGGTTATTTAGATAAAAAAAGATGGTGCACCAAAAGTGAGAAGAAAAAAAACTGGTATGTAAAACTAAAGCACAATAAGTGGCAATCCAAACCGCTAAATCATCTAATTAAGTCAAACTCATGTTACGGATAAAGATGCTATCAACTGAAATCAAGTTGAAGTACAAAATGCTAATCATCTAATTAGACAATTACTTGGATTTGTTGTACATGCTTAAAGACGAATTTTTTAGTAACAAATGTATTTTGTTTGAAATTTGACAGAAGTTTGTGGTAAAATGTTGAAAAATATTTTAAACGTGATTTTTCTCCACAACCATGTTTTATGGCACATGTGTTGCTACATGCGTTTTGTTACATATATATTTGTTGCAAAGTTGTCATAAAATGCGCGCATATATCGACAAATTCGCCACAAAAACATTGTTGTGGAAACATTCACATTATAAAATATTTTCCAATAATTTTACAAAATATCTTCCAAATTTCCGACAAAATGTATTTGTGACAAAAAATGCACAATCTAATATTTCTTTACATTTTCGTATTTGCTACAATTTTGTCACAAACTTAATTGCTATTATGTTTTATTTAAAATTATAAAATAAAATTAGAATAGACAATCCATTGGAATTTACAATAGCGTGGCAGGTAAACGAGCAACAAGTTGCGCCGCAACCCCCTTTTGAATAGCAAACCCTATCCTACTGAAAACAAACCCTTGGCTTTTAGGGGTCGACACATTGCTGTGAATGACCCGTTGAACCCTGGTCAAGAAGTTCACCGCCCCCGTTGCTAGGAAACCAAATGTATTAAAGGCTAATGGAATAAAAACATGTTGATTGTCAAGGCAGGCTTTCTCGTGTTTAGCAATCTTGCATGATTCCGCCCTTGACGTTGCCTGCCCTGCAACAAATCCATTGCTCCGAAGTGCAACCAAGGGGGATACTCCCATAAGGTCCACACAAGCGTGTTTGCCCCCCGTCCAACCAAAAGACTAGAATATCAGCTGGTCTTAAAGTAGACCTCCCCTCAAGCGCATCTGTCAGAAAGTTCACAGGGGCCTCCTTTTTAGCAGAAATGCCTGCTCGCTTAAGGATATCACATAGGACATCCCTAACCAAATCATGCATGTATTTGAATCCGGATAACTCCTTGCAATGGACCGCATGATCACCAAAAGCATCTAAGCAAACCTTGCGGCATACGGGACAAGGCTCATCAATCGGAAACAAAGGAATCATTAACCGGTACTTAAGGATAGCCCGGTATTCCAATGGCGACATATGTTGCCCTAGTCCTTCAATGGGGATGACGGTCAAGAAATAATCTTGAGCCCGAGGAGCTTGGAGACATGCAACCACGGCTTTCTGACGGGGTGATAAATCAAACCTCACTTCCAAACCACGGTTTTATTTTAAAATTTTGTGACAAATTTACCACAAAATCTAATATTTGTTGGGTTTGCTATAAATTAATTTGCGACATTATTTGTTTATATAACTATACTTTGTAAAAAAATATGTGTAATAAAATGCTTGTCAGCGTTTCTTGGAACATCGTCACAATCTTGTGCAAATATCGTGTTGTAACAAAATTGTGTCAAATCGTCGTAACTAAAAAACTATTTTTTATAAAAACAACTAACAATTATTATTCATTATCATACAACACTAGCTAGAAGCTAAATGCCAGCTGGGATAAAAAAAAAAGCCTACGCATAACGCACCAAGATCAAAACTTGAAAGTACAACAATAATGCAAACAAAACGATGTTTAAAAACTAAAAATTTTCCATTGTTTCTAAGTTGGTGTTGCTTTTTTCGTCCTGCTTGATATACACTAATATGCCATCTCGATCTTTTATCTCCAAACAACAATTTAGAACCGTCACTTTTCTTTCGAAAATATTGTACGTTGTTTCTTGCCTTCCAAATGTTCTATATAAAAACTGTTTTCTAGTAGTTTAGCGGATATGTTTGTTAGTTTCTTTAGTATTTTTTTTAATAAATAAACATATATTTTACTTTTTAAACCTCCCTGCGCCGTCCCTCCTATTTGCATTTTCACACACACAAAAAAAAAACTTATATATCAAGTAGTAGTTGTTTGTTAATTTAATTATTTAATGTTATTAGAGAGTCTAACATTGACTTTAAACACTCATGAGTCCAAAGTGTACTTACCTTTATCATCATGAAATACAGAATCATTAGTTTGAATTCACTAGCTATATGATATGGTGGTTAAATTAAAGCGTATCTAGTAGTATGACATTAAAAATTCCTTTTGTTGTAGTTTTCTTTTAAAACACATTGATTGTTTGACCTTTTTTTATTTTAATTAATTAAGTAATACAACTTACTACTTGTATATATATATATATTAGTAGCGATTTGTATAGTTGTGAATAATGAATATCATTGCCATTTGGCTCATGCATGTATTTCTCATATATGTCAATGTGAACTTTAAAACCTTTAAATAGTTTCATGTTTGTAGTTTTTTGAATTGGTCAAAAAAGGATCAATCAAAAGATTCGAAGTTACATCTTTATTTATTCAGTTACCAAGTGTGAAATGAGAAAACGTATAAAATGTGCATATTGCCGTCTAGGTGTTTGTTATTTATTCATTTATGATCTTATCGTAAACTTATAAGAGTATAACACCACTACTTTTTTTAGAACAACACACGATTGATTGATGCAACAAATTATGATTGATGCACTCAAAGAAACAAGGACCGAGATCGAAACCTCGACCTTAACACCAATATGTGTTTTTCGTCAGCTTTAACTAGGGTCCCATTACTGCAAACGCAGTGAAGGCTCACCACAATCCTCATTACGGGCCAAGTTGATCGGAGTCGTAACTCATCAACTAACCGCTCTGGGAAATTAAAACCGGCATGAATATTTAACCATGCCATGTAAGGCTTGGACACGAAGCCAGATAATTGTCCGGGACGAGCTTCATTGTCATATATAATCCACCAAAGTGACACTAGTCATCTTATCATTAGACCACAAGTGAAGATTGTATAACACCACTACTACTACGTACTACTAAAAAACTTGGATTAGTGTGAACGCAATTTTAGTCACAAAGCAAAAACAACTTTTTTTGCGATTGACTTATAACTGATATTCACCTTCACCTTAATTGTTATTTGAACAAGTAAAAGTTCTATTCACCTTCACCTTAATTGTTATTTGAACAAGTAAAAGTTCTGTCTTGATCCGAGTGGGGAAACAATTTTTTTTCAATAAAACATGGTTGTGGTAAAAAAACACGTTATAAAATACTTTTCAACAATTTTGTCACAAATTTCCAAGAAAATGTATTGTCGCTAATTAATTTTGGGGCAAAAACTCGAAGTTTTCTTTAAATTTCTCATTTGTCAAAATTTTGTCACAAAACATAATAGCTATTAATATTTTTATTTTTCTTTTCGATTCTTTTGACAAATTTACAACAAAATTTAATATTTATTCGTTTTACCATAAAATTGCAACATCATTAGCTTTTGTTGCTATTTTGTTAGAAATTTTTATAAAATATTAGGGTATTAGGGTAACTAGTCACAATCTTATAACAAATATTGTGTTGTCGTAAATTTGTAGCGATATTTATCAAAAAAAAGTTGTTTTAATGTAGTAATTATATATAGTGGTGAAAGCTCTATGTTGAACTTTATTTTTCTAACCACGGATTTTGCAGTCATAATACTTGCGACAAATTTGTGAATCATAAACCATATATATTACATATTACCATGCCATTAACTCAACACTACTCCAAAAAAAAGGGATAACTACACCGAAATTTCAGTCGCAAAGCGGTAGTAGTTTTAGCAACCAACTAATTACGACTAATATTGTAGTAGCAAAACCTTGGTGTGTAACTGCATTTTGAAACTAAGGTATGCAGTCATAAATCTAGTAACTAATTTGCGACCGGTTTTTGTCCTTTAGCAACCATTTATCAAACGACTCCTTTTGCAACTGGTTTGCAACAACTTTTCAGAGACTGGTTTATAATTAATGGTCGTTTTGCAAGAATAAGAAGAGAAAATATGAATTATATATACTGTTTCACTTGTGGGTACGTAATATGTTATAAATAATTAAGATTGAAGATGACAGATGAAAACAGCCAAAGTAGAGTTTGTTTTGGTTCGACATTTCTTTCTAAGTTTTGTTTTGAAACCAACTATTCACTGATAATGATTTTATCAACAGTTTTAGTTTGTCTGATGCAGAAAACGTATAAAATAATGTTGGACTTGACCCCCCACCCCACCCCACCATATGAATTTATTCAATTCGATCAGTTGACTATCGAGCTCTAGCTTTTTATATCCATTTAATTCCACTGGTCTATATATTTCTATATATATATATGGTGTTCAATTCATTCATGCACCTGTTTTAATTTTCTAAAAATTATGCTTAATTCTAGAGCTACAATCCATGATCTTCCCTAAATTCTTATTCTTTATGAATTTTAAACATTATATAAAATTGTAAATACCACTGTTTCAAATAAACTTAAGCATTGACTGTTATATATATATAAGGTTAACTTACTTATTTGTATACATTATTTATGAACGGTCGGCAGGCATCTTTGAGAATCACTTTTACCAAAATAACCAACTGTTTACATATTGTAAACTAAGATTCATGATATATATAAGATTCATGAATTTAGGTGGAGTGATAAAAGTTATTGTTTGGTGTACCAAAAGATCCCAACTTCAATTCTCACAATTCTTATTTTTCAGCGATAACAGTCAATGATCCAGTTAATGATGGTGAGACAAACAGATTTTACCTATGGTGGAGAATTCAATCCTCATTAACAGTTGTTACGCCGACCTCTGTGGAATTTTCTCTGTGGCTGTCATGCCTAGTATTACATGCACCAAGCGGGCCCGATTAAAACAACATATGTGACTGACTGACATTGTTTAGGGACCCCCAAGTGATTGGGTGTAGTTGTGTCCCTTACAAATCTTGAAAATCGCCTTTAAAAAAGTTGTTTTACATATGTTTATATGAGACATGAATAATAAACTATCTAAAACAAGTTAATATCACCAATTTTATTTAATTAACATTTATGTAAGATCGATAATTTTTAATTTACAATTATGTAAAATAATAGTTACGTTCTTTTGGTTTATGCAAGTGTTTGATCGATTATTGGTTAAGTAATAAATTAAATTAAATTAAATATATTTTAATAAAACTAGAAAACATCACTATATATAATTACCGATTAGATCGACAGTAGGATATATGTCTCAAAAGTGGTACTTATTTGTTGTTAAAACTAAAAAGTTATCTTATTAGCTAGCTAGCTAATCCTTTATGCAACACAAATTAACGATAAGATCAAAACTGATAACATATATATACTTTAATTAAAATCAACGTATGATTGATAAAGAGACTGAAAACAGTGTTCTTGCCGTGGTGGATGGGCCATTGCGACTTGCAGGCGTGGCCAAACGACATGACTCCACCCATCCATTTTTATATACTTTTTAAATAATACCAGCAAGTGACGTTTGAATAAATATAATTAATTATTTGTATCATTTATAAGGTTATTAAATTCGTATTTCCAGTAGCAAAAATCACAATATTTACCATAGCTTTTCCGTCACAGATGGCTAGTTTAATTTCTAGTAGTTTAATTTGTTGTTCAACGTATTTTTACAAATCATCGATCCATGATATATATGATTGATCCAGTTTCTTGATTTGAAAACTCAGACAGTATTTGCTTCATATATTTTGATCATGTACCGTATACAACTATATCTATATACACACCCTTAATTATATATAAAGGGTATAGCATCAAGAAATATAAACACCAGAAATTAACTGATATATGATGAAACTAACAATATCTATACTAAAATATTGTAAGGCACATAAAAGAACATTTTCTCAAGGCTTTTTGTCATTGGTGTAAATATAATCGAGATGAGCAACAAGTGTCCTTCTTTCCAGACACTCATCATTACCGATACCTTCACAACTATCTTCAACAACACCCTGAAAAAAAAAAGTTACCTTTCAATTAATATTAGAAACCCGTAACAACATGTATCGTGTTGTAATGTTTTTTTGTTTCTCCTGTCTAGTTTCTTGTAATTAAAACAGGCAACAATTTGTCATGCAAATCAAAGTTAATCAAGTAACATACCTTTTGTGTGGCCGAGGAGGCGGTGGAGGCAGCGGCCTCTGGAAGAGCAGGCACCAGCCGAGCCGCGGAGGACGATATGCAGAAGAGCGAAACGACTAGTGTGAGGAAGACTATGGTGGCTCTAGACATGGTTCTTGAGTTGGAGTGAAAGATATACAAAAGGATAAATGAGTGTGTGGATTTAAATAGGCCAAATGGTTGGTGTGAACATGGTGATTAGTAATATATGTACGTTATTGTATATTTATTGCAGCTTATATTATGATAATAAGTGATCTAGAATGTAGAGAATAAAATAATATGATGTCAAGGAACATGGGTCAAACTTGTATATATTATAGTTTAATTCATTTTCCAACAATAATACTTTCTTACATGGAAATACATACAATATTATAATTAATTGTTATATTAATTGTTACAAGATATTTGATAGTGTTTATTTAATTGGTATGAGTTACCATTTAAACATTTTTAATTTTTTTATTCTTATATATTAATGTGCGTGTGTAATACGATAAAGTTACAATTAAAACTGAATCAATAAACGAAAAATAAAATATTGTTAAATAGTTAATATAAGCTTTTTAGTTTGGTCGTTTCTTTCGTGTTGTTATGAAATTCATTTTTAGCATGATTTTGACTACTTTAACTTTTTTTTATGGTGTAATTGTTTTAAATGTAAATTAGATCAACCACAAGGATGGTTATTTAATAAATCAATAAAAAGACTTGATTAGCATATTTTGATTACTTTAACTTTTTTTATGGTGTAATTGTTTTAAATGTAAATTAGATCAACTACAAGGATGGTTATTTAATATAAATCAATAAAAAGACTTGATTATTGACGTAACATAACAAAACTAATATAAGTATGTGTGGATTAGAACCAACACCGGCCTCTCAAACTCCGAACTCAAATGAAAACTCAACCAAACGTTATGAAACCTTATTAGTTTTTTTTAAATATTAAATAAAACTTATAGAGATAAATCGTTCAAACAAAATTGATAATTGAGTACATTGAGATGATTACAAAATTCCACATGAAAATGTCGGGTAAAATTAAAGAGTTATATAATAATAAAAAATAGGTTGTGACAATTATATATAAACTTAATGATTCATAAGTCACCACGTATAATCATAATACTTATTTGAGATTCCTCCTCAAGTGACATTAACATTTGAAGAGGTAAAGATCGATGTTCCATGACTCCATCATCCATGAACACTGGAATTTTGCAATAGAGATTTATTGTTGACTTGGTCAACAAGTTATTCTGATTTACCCGGCAATTTCATCTTTGTTATCTTCTAGCCACCAACCACACAATATTCTATATAGAGTCGGTTTTTATTTGGTTCACTGGCATCTGTTGCTGTGGTGAAAAGTTTTGTGATCTTTAGATTATAAGTTCAAATCTCACTAGTAATAAAATACTATAACCATTAACAGATAATGTTATTGTGTCCTCCAGGCATTAAGTACGAGGGTTTTACCAGAACTTAACTGGAAAACTTAACAATCATTAAGTTAAAGGCTAAAAACCAAACTTTATTTTATATAAAGGTCACCCAATGTAATTTTTTTAGACTGGACGAATTCGATGTGGGGTGGGTGCGGCTCCTAATCGGCTCCTCACGGGCACACCGCCCCACCCCTCTTCAGGCCCGAACTTTGGGGTCCAATTTGGGGTATGTTCCCCGAGTTACTCCCCGAATGTTTTATTGATTGGGGTGCTATGTGGCTTGTACATTCTGCATTTTTATTTGTACGAGACTTAAATAAAAAAATTAAAAAATGATGTGGGGTGGTGTTGGGTGAATTACATATAATGTGGGGTGAATGTTGGGTGGAGTAAAAAGTATGAGGTGATGTGAAATGGTGAGGGGTACCCTTATAAATGACCACGATCTGTAAGCTATCCTATTATAAAGACCAAAATATATAAATATATGTTAAAATAAGTATTTATATAATGTTAGATACCTGTGTAACATACAAGTTGAATAAATATATGTTAAAATAAGTATTTATATAATCGTGTACTTTTCTTATGAAATAACTTGGAGTTAATAAAATTAAAATTACTATTATGGTGACGGAACTGCAGAAACTAAGCGTTTTAAATTGACTATTATAATGGTAAAGTTGTAGGAATTTTTCGTTAAACCATTCAAACTTTATGATATTAAAGTAAATGAATTTTAATAAATAACTAGACAAAATTAAATCAATCAATAACCTAGTTTTTCAATTTAAATGATATGATTAATGTGCGGATCAGATGACATATATGATAAAGTGACCTTGTGTAATGTGTATCATGTCTAAGAGAATAACATCTGATAAAAAAATTAGTGTTTTATTAGTAAAAGAGAAGAGATTAATATAGAGAGATTATCACAAATTATTATTTGGATGAAAATTAATTGCGATGGAATGTGTTTGTTAAGTAGTGACTTTTCAGTCCATGTGCATCTCACTAACTCGGAGAGACGAGAGAGTGATTATCATCCCTCTCCTTCACGTTGACGTCATATCTATTTTAACTATTTAGTTGAAAAATATACAACTTAATTGCCACTACAATTCTGAACCTCATGTGTCTCCATCTTTTTTCAAAAGCTCTCTCACTAAAACGTTCTATTGCAAAGCCCTTTATCTACAACAAAAAAAAAAAAACAGAGGTGTATGTTACGACATGGCTCGTTTTCAACTTTCAAGATCTCTGTTGTGCCATTGTAAAAGAGAGGTGAGGCAGTGGTTAATTATATATCGTGGTACCGCAAGCTAGGCTCTAACTTAACGTACTTGGTGAGGTGTCGTGCCGTGTCGTGCCGTCTTTCACTCCCATCCAATTAATATCAAGAAAGTGACATGGGCCACAGGTGTTGGTAAAGAATTTTTATACGACTCCCTGCCAAATACTCCACGTTGATAATGTTTCCTGATTTTTTTAAAGTATTTTTAGGACAAGTCTTAAAGGCACTTTTCTAAAGGGAATTGAACTTAAATATTTGACTGTTAGGTCTCTCTCACGTTTAATTATCTTTAGCCGTCTACTTTTGACTAACGGTACGTTTTTAGATCATCATTTTAATTATAAGACAATGGTGAAATATTGTTCATAACTTAAATGATGACAAAATGCTAAATGCATGTTCATCAACACTAATTATTAGGAGCATTTTATGTGTGATTCATATGCAACCTTGATCAAAACTTTTATTTAATTGTGGATAATCCCACTTCAATTCTCATCTTGACAACTTGAAATGTTGATCAATTAGGTAGAGTAGTCACAATTTTGTTTTTATCCATAAAGAAGTTTTGGAACACCTAGGCCGGAATATCAGGGGTATCCCTTGAAATAAAATTGTCTTACACTTGTACAGGTTTTTTTTGTAACACTCGTACAAAAAAAATTTTGACGTAAACTTTTACAAAACGTTATTTTTTTGCATATCATTAGCAATATTCGGAGTTTTACCATAATTTTTTTGAAATTATTAACAAATTTTAGATAACTTTAACAATTATTATCATTTTCTTGGCACTTTTTCAAACAAAATTGACAACAAAAGTCAGTTTTGATTGTTTAGGGGTAGCCTTTTAACTGTTCAAGTGTATCCTAAACATAAAACGAAAGAAAAAACATCAAATTTTACATTACGCACCAAAAATTGAGCCGTAGCCCGGGCTACGGCTCGAAAGTGCATACGTCCGCCCCTGGTCTTACATATATATATATGCATGCATATATATATGTATGTACGTATATGCTACTAATTAATATATCATCTACACATATAACAAGTACACGCTCTGCGGCTCTGGTGTGTGCTATAAAGTATACTCACTTCTAAACTAGCTTGTTCCAAATTTAAATTCGGTCCGATCTTACGATGTTTCTAATGTTCTTTTAAATCAACACCAAATTAACTAAAGGTGAAAGGAAGATATTCATCAATCGGAGAGTTACTATGCTTGAGAAGAAAATAATGAGACATGTCTATTGTACAAGTTGTCTATTGCAAATCCTTGAGTGGGACGTCTTCAACAAGATTTACGTGGTTATAAGCCATTAGTGATTTAAATAGATGCTTAGTTGAAGATAATGAACAACGTGTGACACAATTCCCTCCTTTTTTAACAGATTAGAGAATTCGAATGTAGCGGAATGGAAGCGGATTAGAACGAGCCAAAGCTCTAATACCAAAATGATAGGAATCCTCTAGTCATTTATAGCAGACAAACACTCCTAAAAAATTAGATAAAAGTTGGAAAAACTTAACCAAGTTTCTTAATATTTTCATTTATATCTATTTCTAAGTGGACATTGTTTTTTATATTGAAACTAAAAAAACTCGCTACTATAAATAAACTGCCTAGCTACCAACTACTTGAAACTAATTACAAAACAAATGACAACCACCAAGGGTGAAGCCACATAGGGCCGACCGAAGTGGATCAATCCTGGTATTTTTTTTTATTTTTAGAGTAATTTTTATACTGAAATATCAAAAATCTCATTTTTTGTATTACCGATCACATTGCTATATAAAGACACCATTTCCCGTTTAGATTTTTTTAAAATATAATAGTTTTTAAAATACAATTAGAAATTTTTATTAAAAAATTAAACAATTAAATAAAATAGTTTTACTTAGTTAATTGTGAGTTTGTTATTAATGAAATTAGAGTAGTTGAACTTAGCACGTTAAATTATTAACCCAATAATCTTTTGGCCCTAATCCAGTCTCCAATTAATAGCCAAAAAACTCATCTCGATCTCTAATCTCCATTCTCCCAAAATAGTTTTTTTATCATTTTTTATTGATATTTTATATTTATCGTATGTTTTCTTTCTAACAATTTAATGTATGATTTGACCTATCGACCTGAAAAATAATGACGACTACTAGCTTGTCTAGGTTGTTCTTATCCAGAACCCAAGAAAGTTTGACCTCACGGGAAAAATTATCGTTGCATGTTATTTCCTCATGATCTTCATACATACGTTGTATGTTCATTACCATGCATAGAGGGTTGTACCATTGCATGACAAATTGTACAATAGACATGTATCAAATAACGTAAATGTTTTCACAACCGCAAGTTTCTTGTTAGTGTGACAATTTTAACGTATTTGTTATTTGATTGTCAAAATAAAAGAAGATTTAGATATTATTGATTAAATGACTCTACGCGACTATGCGAATACAGTATGCTGTTTCACAAATTTATGTGCTTGAGGTGAATAAATGTTTGCTATGCAACAACAATATTCTTTAAAGAACGGTTTGATTGAGATAATAACCAAGGAATTAATGAGTTTAATTACTTGGTTTATAAAAACTAGCTAGATACCACGATTAAAATTAACAATAAATAAAAAAATTAAAGATCCTTTGACTACAAACTTCGTATGTCAATTTATAAAGGACATATATAGTGGTTGAATTAGAACCAAACATGGCTTGCATCTATAGGTCTCTTTTCTTGGAGAATCAAACTTTAGCAAAGATGTGATCTCTTATCTTTTTTAAATACACACACTTTATTTTCATTTAATTATAATATCATGCATATGTTAATTAATTTAATACTATATAGGCTTTTTTAAATTGCATGTGTGTTTTGTTTTTAGCATCATCACTTCTCTTAATTAGGTAATTAAGATTTACTTCAATTAAACAATAAAAAAAGTCTGGTCCAATAACTTCTGTTAACATAAAGGGGTATCAAGCATTCAAGCGAACCATTATTATATTTGAGGCTAATTTAAGTTATAGTGTCAGCTAATAACCTAGTGTAAGTGGAGCTAGTCTTTGGATTTGTTTGTGCCAACTGAATGACGTATCAAAGTGTTGTAGCATTGTTCGTGAAACATTGTGTCGTCGTTTCATCAAAACCAGTTACTGGTTCAGTTCGCTATATATGTATATAAACAGTATACATATATATGCTAGTTCTAAATTAAGATTGTGAATCATATATCTGATTGAGATTTTGTTGTGTGCCTGCCATGTACAAATCTACATGCAAGATGTACAATTAATCACTCTATGCATGCTCATGCTCGATCAAAGACGTGGGTTTTGTTGCCTTGTGTTATTATTAATTATTTAATATTTAGCAACTGTACGTTATTTTGTTATCGTTAGTCAAAGATTGAAGTAAAGTGTAGTAGTTTTAACTTTCTAGAATATATAGTGGATTAGTAGAAGAGTAGGTAGTTTATTTTCATTAATTTCTTATTTTACCAAGTTTAATTGTAAGTTGTTTTGGGATATGAATGCGAAAATTCTTCTAATCTCTCTCTAGTTTCTTATGTTCTTCTCATCTATTTCTTCTTAATTAGATCAGCAGGTTTTGTACTCATCAGATTTCAAATTAAATACAACTTCAATCCGAATGCATATATATGCATGATCACAAGTTTGTACGTCCATATAATTTTCTGAAAATGCATGCATGTACGCTCTAATTTACTAGTTCTAATCCCGGCCACTCGATCCTATTCTTGTTATAAGTAGTTAAGAACAACTTAATTAGTAACACATTAACAAGCTCTTATTATTTCATTTAATTATTAATCATAAAATCAGTTTTGCTGGTAAGAGCTTGCAACGTACTCGACGAAAAGGTTAGTTGTAAACTTGTAATACTAAGAGATCGATTATGTGAAATACATGTTTTAACAACCACTTCTACAAAAACCAAATTCTTATTCGGCAAATGCCGAATTAAGATCCAAATCTAGCCATTTGCGAACCAAATTCCAAAGGACAAAGGATAGATCAAAAATATATATTCAAACTTTTTTACTTAAAGTTTAACCGAGTATCTAGGAAGACGATCCGGCCAGTAAAACACACCATGCCGAAATATTGATTTTTCTAGCTAGGGACGGTTTTTTCCATATAATAGGAGGAGAACCGATCAGAAGTACTAAAGTTCAATCGTTTGAATGTACGTATCAGTCACAAAATTAGTAACGTACCAGCCCTGAATTATGTGGAAAGTCATTTTTTCTGAAGTTTGTGTGATGCATGTGTTGGTATCATCCACCGGTAGCTAGGTGATAGTTTTTTCCATAGCCATTCCCTTTATATTTCACATTGACACGAAGATATACTGACTTTTCATAATATTATCTAATAAATCGATGTTTAAAATAGAAAAAATGAGTAGAAAAGTTGATGGAGCAAAAACTTTATGTTTAATGGTATTTTTTGCAAAAATATTTACAAATTCTTAAATGTAATAGTTATAATTTTTAAAAATTTTGTTTATTTAATCCGTGTGTAACACAAGGGTATTAAACGTAGTATTATTATTATACTAGGTTTAATACCCGTGTATACACACGGGTTAATATAACAAAATAAATATTTTAATAATTAAATAATATTTAAGTAATTATTAATGATTTTTTTAGATTACACATGAATGAATAAGTAACAATAATTTGATAATAAATTAAAAAAACATATTCATATTTTATACTTTTTAAGTAAACAAAAACTTTTAATATTTTAATTTTAAAATTACATAGAAAAACCACAATAACAAATTGGTTATTAATGAAATTAAAAAAAATAAAATAAAAACTAAAAGGTGACACTTTTTCCCTTTATTTTTTCTTCCCCTAATTTTCCCCCTCATTCTTCCCCTCAAAAACAACATTGATGGCCCCCTAAAACCTTGATTATGATATTTATAAAGAAAACATTATCATTATGTTTAAAGATTTGTAATTTGTAAATATTTAATATTTAATAATATTGCTCCACCAACTCATGCATGACACTTAATATTTTTCCTCTCAAACTTCTTATTATGGATTAAAAAAATTCTCTCCAAAAGTTACCCCTTAAAACTTTGATTTATTAGATAGATTTATATATCCTTTGTCTATTATCACACCTCAATCATCTATCCCCACACCCACCTAACCACCAGGTATCGGGCTATGGCCAAATAACGGCGTTTGGGTCAATTTTTATTTTTTGGTAAAAAACATTTATTTTATTAAAAAAGACGTGTCTCGTTGTTTTTTTAAACAATTATTTTTAAAAACATGTCAAATTCGAAAAAATGTGTGTTAACATTTTTTATAATTAAAAACTACAGCTTGTAAACAAAAACATCAAAAAAAACATTTGTATTTTATAAAATGTTTATACAAAGCAATCCAAATGTTGACATATAATAACTCAAACAACACATGTTTTTTTAATAAAAATAAATGTTTTTTAAAAATAAAAAATTTAAAAATAAAAAGTTGATGTTTTTGACCATAACGCGGCCTAGAGGTGTATGAAATAAGGAGAGTGTGAGAATAGGAACACCTTTTATATATGTACGTAATTAAGTACTTATGTGCGCGTTAAAATATCATGTTTCCTAATTTGTCTTTAAAAGTTGGCTTGTTAATTTCACTAGTAGTTAATTAAGTTTGGGGATATGGACACTCTTACGGCCAAAAGGAGACAGAACATATAAACCTCTTTACACTTTCTCAGGACGATATATTAAACGAATCTTTTTACTTTAGCCTCACTCAACAACAAAAACTGTTTTGAAGTAACATGGATGCATGCAATGTTAGTTATTCTTGTAATCTTGTAAATTCTTTAAGAAAAGCCTTTAAAACATTAATTTATATAAAAATTTACTCTTTCATCAAGTTTTTAATGATGTAATCTTTGGGTTTTAACTTTGTCAATATTTTTTAACCGTTTCTCCTCTATCCTTTTAATATTAATTACACCAAGATCACAAAATTGTCAAAAAAAAAGTACTTTTGGTTAGATTAATTAGATCGTTAATTAAGAAACCCAAAGTCTTTGGTTGAGCAAGTAGAATGAGGGCTACACTGTTGGAGCAATGCCTAATAACTTGTTAAATTAATAAACATATTATATATATGAAACAATATTTGACAAAATGATAATGATTTATTCGTTATTTGAATTAAAAGCTAGCTATAGTAGAAATGGTCGACAAACCCATGTACATATATCTTTACACTTTCCTAGGAGGAAACTTTACCTAGCTTTTCTTCTCAAGTAACAGAAACAACTGCTTGATGGTAACATGAGTGGTGTTTATTAGTTGCTCTGATACGTGTCCAACACACCAACACATCCCACGTTAAATTAGTTATCAAATTTCATTGAATTAAAATAGGAGCACTTTTTCATTTCTGCATGTTTTCCTAATATTCAGCATGAAGTCATTAATTTGTTTATATATTTATTTCGTTGTCTGAGTATGTGTGGTGCATCTAACTTGGCAGAGTGCTCACAGGAAAATCTCACAGAGGCTGACATAGCAACCATTAAACTGGATCAAACCGTCACCCATGTGTAAACTTGTTTGTCATCTTATCAGCATTAACTGTATTATTGATTGATACAAACTGCTGGAAAATAGAACTTATGGGAGTTAAACATGAGACCTTTGTTCGTTATTATCGTATGTGATACCTACTACTTTACTAAAACCGACAAGTCTTCATTTATGCCGCTTAATTACAATTTTCTAGACCCTTTAAATTTGGATTACAAACTAAGAAAAGTTTACATACTAAAACATTAGACCATATATTAGTACATTTGAGAATATTCTAAAATACCTTTCTTAATACTACATTACTAATCATTTTTCTCTGGTCTAAACAAGTTAGGTACTAATCCTATTAATTTTCTATGGTTTCCCTTTTCTAATTTCCAATACTTTAATTTGTGACCATTTAACATGTTTATCCAAAACTAAAGTTATGTTAAAAAAAGTAAATTAAGGTTGAAAATTATATATAATAGGTAGCTAGGTGGTGTGATATTTAACACCTAAAAAGTCATGTATTAAAGAAATAAAAAAAATAGGCGACATAATTTACCATACATATATATTCTAGGATCTCAACGACCCATGACGAAATCAACTTCTTCCTTTATTAACACTCTGTATCCACGTAAGCCCCTCTTCTTATTGGTTGCTCTTCCGACCACTCACCGGGTGCCAACACCTGTCCACCTCCTTTGTCTCCTTTTCTTCGTGACTAAGCATGAAACCTAAATGCACGACTTGTTTCAAGTTACAACTTTTTATTTTATTATAATGTGTTGTCTTTTATTTAAAACAAAACTATACTTATAATTTGATGTTGTTAGTGGATACTAGACATCATGATGTGGCAGAGAAGTCGCTAAGGTGATATCAATGTTAATTACTCATAAGGCTAGTGATCGACAAGTGACATGAAAATGTAGAGTCCTCTAAAATGACAAATGGATTTAAATGAGAAAGTTCAAGGGCTAATTATGCGTATTTAAAAATAATATTTTATTTTACTCTTAGCTACATGTTACTATTTTTTCTATACTAATAAAAGAGTAAAATTTTTAACATTTGTCACAAATCTATTTTATTATTATTTTTTATATATTAAAAATGTTTCATAACTATTTCATAATCTATTTTTTCTTAAGTTTAATTATTAAACATGTAATTAATACTTAAAATATTTTTTTACTTTTAAAACCTCTAGCTAGTTTTAAGTATTTGATCGTATACCATAAAACAATATAAGTTTTATTATTTGTACGTCATAATTCTAGACCTTTTATCATTGTTTTTATACGTTTGAAAATAATTAATAACCATGTTCATAATTTTCTATTTTTCGTTACGTTTAACCATCAATGATATAATCAATATTTCCTGCTTTTAACTTTTAAAAGCTCATTAAGTATCTGATAGAATTTCCAAATCATGTATGACATGAGATTCTAACATAGTAATTTCCAAATCCGTAAAATTCATAAATAAGCTAGAAATTAGGTGGACGCATCATGTAAACTGGGTCCTACCTCTTAGAAACTTTAATTACGAAAATGCCCCTAAGAAACACACCCATGTTCATTTTTTTTGTCCTTAAATACCAATGCCCTATCCATTGTTTCTTCCCTTTCCTCCTCCTACCTTAATTCCTTCTTATAACACTTTTCCAGCCATGTCGAATTCAAGCTTCCCTTCAACCGACCATGATCATCTCTCATTCAACGACTTCCTCGACAACATTCTCGTCGATTTCCCGTCTCAAAACCCTCCCGTGTCGTCACCATGTTCTGATAACTCCACCAAAAACACAAACACTTCAAGTTCAGGCTCCGATGGTGACGAGCGCAGGAAGAAACGATTGCTGTCCAACCGCGAGTCAGCCAAGCGGTCCCGAAAGAGAAAACAAAAGCATTTAGAGAATCTAACGAACCAAGTAACACGATATGAAACGGTTAACCAGGAACTTATGAAGCGGCTACGGTTCGTGAACCATAATGGTCAAATAGTCCGAAAAGAAAACGAGAGACTTAGACTTGAGGCAGTGATGTTACAAAAAAAACTATACAGTTTACATCAACGTCTACCGGCTAACCAATTATTATTAACATATGCATGGCCATGCAATAATAACGTCACTTCTTTTCACTACTACAGAATTGAATTTATAGTGCGTTTAAAAAGCCATTTTGGTGCGATTTTAGAACCGTCCTATTTGACTCCGAACCAAATAACAAAAAATAGATAGTGCGGTTGTCAAATTAAATATTTAGTGCGATTTTGGAACCGCACATGAATTAAATTTAAAAAAATTAATTTTTTTTGTTTTTGTAAAAGCCGGAAATATTAAATGTTTCCCAAAAACATTCAAAATAAATAAAACTGCAAATTCACACATAAAAAGCTTTTTTATAAAAAAAAAAAGATCAAATATACTCCAATACATCAAAAGTTCAATATACAACATAGAAGCCAAACAAATATTTGCCGACGATGTCGACCCGCCACTTCATTCCTTTTGCAAACAATCCTTCCACTTCATTCACATTGCAAATTAGGTTGGCATCTTCGGCTTCATTCAACACCATCCTAACGAAACATAATGTCGTTACAATAATAAACTCAACCTTATTTCACTAGTAGGTAGATCATGTTCTTCGATTAACAAATATTTATACATTTGGGCTAACCTTGAGAAATGTTATTATCGGAACAACTACAGCATGATTAAGCTCCACATGTGTTTTACCGCCAATAGCCGCAATCCAAATATTTGTTAAGTATATGACCATCGAATTAAGCTCCTCATGCACGGCCATCTCTTTTTCTCTCCACATCTAAAACAATAAAACAAAGATTCTATAAAAATAACAAAATATAACTATTACTCTAAATATATACGCAAAACACTTACTTTGCTAATAAAATCATGTTGGATGGTATCAAGAAACTCCCACATGTGTTTTACCGCCAATAGCCGCATTCTCATCCTTTCTTTTGTTGTACACTACAACTAATTCACAAACATAAAGAATAACACAATGGTAAATGTTGAATGTTGAAGTTTCAAGTACCATTAATCTGTGAAAACCTAGATGGTTTGAAGTCAAATGAGACATCAAGCTTAAAACATGCACCAAGATATCTAAACAACAGTTTGTGTGTCTGTTTCAATAAAGCATTAAAAGAGGCAAAGAATACATGAGTTAAGACTTAAGATTAGCAACAGTCTAAAAATTAAATAAAATCACTAACATGACTAACAACCCATCAATAACAAATGCATCAAGTTTCCACCGCCACACATTTAGCATTCAAATTCCATCAAGCTAGCATCATCAGCAAAAACTGTTGAAATAAAACTAACATAAAAACCAACAATTAATGTCTCATTTGCATTTGAAGATATCTTAATTTGACTATTAAATATACAGTTTATTGAATCGATTTATTTTCCCAAACATACAAGCAAGTTTAGCACAAAAATCATAACCATATTAAAAAAAGATGCTTTATAAAGCTAAAAATTACACAACCACTGTAAAATAAACCTTATTCAAATCATTACAAATACAACAAATCACATAACCAGTATAAACATCCGAAAAACAAAAATTTGAGAAACGATACATACAACTTGATGATTTGAACATAAACCTAGTTAGATTGAAAACGTTACCTCTTAGTTTTGAGATCAGAGGAAAGAAAGGCGTCGACATTGGTGGTGGTCCGGAGGTGTAGCACCAAAGCGTTCAGCAAATCTGGTTTACTTCGTCATCGATTGAATGGTGGTGGTTCACTTCGTGTTCGATTAGCGGTGGTGGTTGATTACGATTAGTGGTGGTGCAGAGCTTTACGCCGTCTGGTTAGGGTTTACAAGTCGATGATTGAATGTTTTGGGAGCCAAAGATTCCCAAAATATTAGCGGGTAAATTGGGCCGACCAACCCATTAATAACCGGCCCAAAAGTATTAACCCTTTGAAAAGTGTGTATAATTGGTGCGACTTAGCTTAAACGCACATATTTAAAAAATATGGTGCGATTGTGATAATTGGTTCGAATTTTGATTGAGAATGAATTGGTTTTTTGTACTTTGGTGCGGGTATAAACCATGAACGCACTAGAACAATTTTTCTTGTGCACCATTTATTCAATTGTGTAGTAGTGTTTAATGATCAGCAAAATCAGTCTACGTTAATAACATTTTAAAATTAAGTACGATCGAGCATGCATATATGGTCCTCTATATATATGTATATGTATATGTATGTATGTATGTGTGTAATATATATGTTTCGAGATAGAAGCTTATTAGCTACTAAGTAAAGAGAATTTTAATTTTCTTTTTTTTTTTATTTTGTTGTATTTTATGTAAAAAGGTGGCTTTTGTCAAGCCCCGGGATCTAGTAATTAGTAGTAAGAGTAGTAATTAATTAATTTGTAGTTTTTTTTTAACTTATTACAATTTGTATTTCGGTGTAATTATTTCTAGCTAGACGAGTCGTCATGTTCTTATACAGTTTTATTTTTAGATATGTAACATTTATATATATTATTATATATTTGTGTGTTTGCACATTGTAAAAATTAAGTAGCTAGATTGTTAGTGCTAGTCCAAATGGCCTAATTAAGTA
The DNA here is from genome assembly GCA_030867185.1 of Tagetes erecta. Taxonomy (NCBI): domain Eukaryota; kingdom Viridiplantae; phylum Streptophyta; class Magnoliopsida; order Asterales; family Asteraceae; genus Tagetes; species Tagetes erecta. The sequence continues at coordinate 97,336,150 of CM061487.1, forward strand.
GTAGTACGTTCATGCGTTGGGATAATGTGATCTGATAATTAATTAATTATATATGAAGGCACTGTATTTTAATCAAAGTATATATCCATATACACTCAAATATATACGAAGCTTTTAAAAATATATATACACATAAAACTAATTTATTAGTTGAAAATAAAATTATTCCTAATTAAAAGAGTCCACGTGCAGACACATCAATTACACAAGGTGGAATTACTTTTTATCAATCTTTATATCATATCCTTATTTTATATAGAAAATGTGTTGAAGTTTATATAGAAAATTTGGTTCAATGTTATATATATATATATCTTTAATTCCTACAAGCGCATGTACTATATACAAAATATTTGCATGTGTTTAATTTGAACAGTAGAAGAGAATCAAAACTATTTGTATTTTGTTGAAATCTTTGATAACTAAAGCAACGTGCTAGAGCTTTTCAGAATAATTTAATATAATTCATTCAATCTTTATATATACTCCGTATCTCTTGTCGTTTCATCCTTAGTTGAGAGTTAAAATTGGTCGAAAGTTGCAAAAGTACATGTAGTGTTATGAGACTCGTAGCTAGTTCAACGAATTTTGTTAGGTTTTGTTGTAAATTGGATCAAATGATCAAGAACAATATTGAACATCATGAATTGCAATGAATTGAACTCACAAAAACGATTACAAACTAAAAATGGAATCATCCTTTACATCACTCTAATCTCTCACCTATTTAAGCTGTTAACTCGTCGTTAACAAACTCTTAACAACCCTTCTTGAATGTTACATTTCACTCCCTTATACTATCACAACCTACCTTATCATGACCAATTAATACAACTATCAGAATATAACACAATTAGTCCCTAAACTTTCCTAACTTTGACTTTAATTTCACATGTTTAGTAAGTATATATTGAGCTGGATTTATGTATATTTCAAGTCATGGGTTGTCAAGTTAAGATACTAGTGAGCTGAATACTTCTTAATAATATATATATATGAAACGAAAATCAACCAAGTCAATATATAGATTTTCAAAAGCAAATAAACATTTCTTTGTCTTTTTAATAAATATATTTGTAACAAGCAAGTTAGTTCCCTCTTGCATATATATGACAAACACGGTTACAACGGTGAAATCAACATGGTTAGATACAACCTAAAGGGAACGATATAAAATAGAGTACCTTAAGTTATAAAACACATAACGTTTGGAGTTCTTGCGGACCAATGTCAATAGTATTTAAAATTTATTTATTTATTTTTTAAACCGGTAAGTTAGACACATAATGTTTGCAATTATCTACCCATGAACTGGCCATAATTCCAGCGTTTGCAACTCAGAGGTTTAATTATTCAGGTGGCACACCCCGAGATTAAACCCGACCCATGCCCAGACTCATAACGCAATCTCTGCAATTCAGAAATTTAGCTAGGTATGTAGCACACCATTGCATCCTACTTCCAACCATTTGAACTGACCATCGTTGATTAAAATATATTTATTTAATATTAATATAAAAATTATACGTTATAATATTAAGAAACAAGAGTTGGAAAAAATAATGAAATGACAAAAACCTACTTGTATGTTACACATTGGCATTCACATGTGTTGATGAAGGACTCAAATTTTGATGAGATGCATATGGTTGATTTAGGTTTTTTAAGGTTTGTTTCAATTTGGGCAACATCGAGGTTTATATCACTGTAATTAAGGGATTATGCGTGTGTGGTGGAATGTGGAACCGTGCATGGAAGTGGTAATGTGGTCATTTCACCACAATTCTAAAAGAGACTCAACCAACAAAAATTAACATTCATAGAAATAATATTATTCTTTGTCACTGGGTTTCTAACCTGATTGTCACACGGTTTACCCAAAAGGGGGTCCTCTTTAGGAGGTTCGGGGTTTTAGTTGTTTAAACTCTGTTATAGAGACCTCGAACTAGTGTAAAGATGATTGGTTAATTGGCCAAAAGCTTAAAATAGATCTGTTCAAATAAAAACTAATGTTATTTTCCCTACAAACTTTTAATTTGAAATTAAAATACGCTGAAATTTCAATATTTCAAGTATATATAAGAACCTTCAATCAGTAATGAATACATGCATCATATCCATCATTAGTCATTGTGCACCTGTTGCCTTGGATTTAAAAGTTTTTGTGTAATGCTGATGTTGAATGATACATGCATGTATTCAACTCAAGAGAAATTAAAGGCCTAATCCAAAAAGATTTGGTGCCTGAATCTGAACCAGACCATAATTTGGTCAAAATAACTCACCTCCTTTTGTCAACATCTTTATGAATACAATCCAATAGAAAATTAAAAAAAAAAAAATTAGAGCCCCATTTTGATTTACAGTTGTTAGTGTAGGAGCCACAAATCAATATCAGTTTGATTTTTAAATCTTGCTATTCATAAACCTTTACAAACAAAGCACATCCAAACACTGGCAGGTTCCAAGAAATTCATGAGCTTAAAGAGGGAAGTGGAGTAAGCAAAAGACAATACAAACATCGATCTCACCTAATTAAAGATCTTGTACGTTTTTGGTAAATTTTGGATACTTTTTCTTATCAAAATCTACTTTCCCAGCAACAAAAAGTTATTTACTTTTTTCTTTGCCTTATCTATTCGTTACGGGAAGTAACTTACATAAAGTGTGATATAGAAAAAATGTTATCACGTAGACAAGAGTCTTATAATGAAAAATTGTAGTAGTAGGTCTTTAGGTGTGTATTAGTGCTGAATTTTATAACTATTAGTGTTGATGAGGAGCATTAATATAGGTTGAAAATCTAAAAAAAATACCCAATTGTGTTAACAAGTCGTGATGGTGGTCACAGTTGATGCTATACTACCTCTCAAAACGTTGAGGGGGTGGCATGTCATCGCTATACCAAAGTGATCGATTGTGTGCCAAGTCACTATAAGTCTATAATGTGCAAGGCTTCACGCGCACTACGATCTACGAGCAGCCTTAGTTAATACTAGCTAGCTAGGGAAGTTAAAGCATAGTCAAAACCAACCAAACCATCTAAACCAAGCTACATCGGCCAAGTCAGCGAGGCTTGGAGTGGCATAGTTCGGTTTACGGTTGGAAAATAAAAGAAGGTATATATTTATATGAATCTTGTAATGATTCCCAGTATTATTCATAATAATAGCTAGTTCTGGGCTAAAATAACAAGCTTATAATCTTTAACCTCAATTATATATATATATATATATATATATACACACACACGTCATCAAATCTTTAATAATGAACACAAAATTTGGTCTTTGGTAATATGAAATTTAGTCTTGATATATAGTGGATTAGTTGAGCTCTACATATTGACTCCACACTATCTGTGTTTTGTCGTTCTAGCGAGGAATCAGTAGACCACGTCTTTGTGTTTTGTCGTTCTAGCGAGGAATCAGTAGACCACGTCTTTACCGCTTGTGGGTTGGTGTCTCAAGTCTATGAAAGAGTATGTTTATTGTGCAATTTACACCAATTTATGCCTTTTATTTCAAAGATATAATGGAAATTCCCAATCTACTAAGAGGTGATGAAAACTAGAAAAAAAATGATTCATTCAATTTTTTTGGCAACTACATGGAATATATGGAATCATAGGAATGAAATCATCTTTGATCATATCTTCCCTTCAACAAGCAGAGTTATAGGAGAGACAATAGCGGTTATAAGGGTGATGGGGGTGGGAGTGGGGATGGGATGGTCGGGGTCCAACCAAGAGCGGGCATACCGCCGCCGTGGCTGGACGGTGAAGCGGGGACCGGGATGGGTGGGTTGGGTCACCGCTGCGGTGATGAAAGTGGGACCCATATTTTCGAACGTTGGATGTGTTGGGACCCATGTTTTTGAACGTGTTTTATATATATTCCGTTGATGGTGGCTAAAGTGCTAGACATAGTGGTGGTGGTGGTTGTGGTTGCTGCAGACGAGGAAGGAGTAATGTAGAAGAAGAAGAAAATTGTAGAAGAAGAAGTGAAAGGTTTTTTATTATTTTAATTGTTTAAGATGTGGTCAGCTTTTTTCTAGGAATTCACATTTTAAATTTTTATTTATTAATTAATTTTAAATTTGTAACTTAATATTTAACTATAAAGTAATTTTTTTTAAACGGCAACTAAAAGTAATAGTTAATGTTCCTTGTTAATTATTTATTTCATGTATTCATGTAGTTTTTTACAATTTAATGAATATAGTTTTTAATTAAAAATAAAGTGAGTTTAGGGGATGGAATGGTTGTGTCGCCATTAATGGTTAGAGTTTTAGGGGATGGAATGGTTGATAAAAGAGATGCTAGGTGTCAACTTGTGATTGATGGATTGTTAGGAGATGAAGGGGATGGAATAGACCACCCCCCTCACCCTAACACTATGGTTAAAGGCAAGAATCAAAAGAGAAACACATATTGCTCTATCAAACTTTACTTTTAATCCAGGCTAATGTTGTTTGTTTTTTCATGTTTTTTGTTCTCTCCTTGTTTCTACTCTATGCTTTTTTTTTTCTCTTGTACTTTCTTATGATTTTTAGCAACTTGTTAGCTTTCTTTTTATTATTTTTCATTCTCTTAAAAAAAAAAGTTGAGCTCTCCTATCACATGTCACCAGATTTACAACCGCAATTCATCAGTTTCAACGGTGTCAACACCAATTCACCGCGCACATACTGTTTCTGTAGATTGATTTTTTATGCTTAATTTAGGTGTTAGTGTGAATTTGGTCAAAACAGTTATAATAATTAAAAGATAGTTAGTGATTTGATATCTTGATTACGTTTTCTTTGTAATTATTTAATATTCTATTGTATTCACATTCACATAAAGAAATAAATAATACATAATTAATATATTATAAAAAAGACTTTCAATTTTCTAGTTAACTATGTATAAAACCCGATGTCTCGTGTATATGACTTTGTCACACGCATTGATATAAAGTTTCATGTATCGCACATTACGGTGTAAATTAAAGTGATAATGCATCATGTCTTGGAAGACGGAGATATATCCAAACATAAATGTTAAAATGATAACTAATTAACCAAAAGATGTAGATTAGAAGATCAAAGTCATAAACATGTCAATTTCGAGTTGGAGGACCAAACATGTAAAATCATCAAGGTAGGGAGACTAAATAGTATTTTAGAGTAGGGGCATTTTGGTAATTTGTAAAGTTGTGGTCACCGACCTTACAAATTATAAGCGAATAAGTTGGTATCAGAATCTTGGTTATTACGCTATTTTTTTCTATCCCTCATAACCCTCTTTGTTGCGTTTGCCAACATAACCGGTTGGTCGTTGGGTCTATTCCCAAGATGTCTCGTTTGTGTGATGATTTTATCTCTTGTACCAACCCACAAATGCACCGTAGAAAAAAAAAATTATTGGTTTTGTTTATTCTTCTTTTATAGTCGTTTGTGATCACATCAGGGCCGGCTCAACCATTTTAGAGGCCTTAGACTTAATAGAAATTTGAGGCCTTATATGATATAATTTAAATATCGTTATAAACTAATATCCTTTATATGGGCTTGAAACCGGCATAAAAAACTAAATTGTTCATCATTCATTCGGTTCATCTACATATTGGCGTTCAAACCAAAGTCCAAAGACTGAAGAACAAGAGTAGACAACTAACCTTTCGATTGAAAAACCAAGCCACGAGCAGAGATTGACAAATTCACGAACAGATCTTGACTTTGATTTCGTGATTTCGATCAGAACGCATGCAACAATCTTGATTCTTGATGTTTCTTGATGAAGGGATGATTTTCAAAACCAAGAACGGTGAAAAGAGATTGATTACATGAATTAGTTTCGTGGATTTAGGAGTGATTTTCAAAAATGATTGTGCTTATTCCAAGAAGTTTGTCGTTCAAGATTTTTCATTCATTCACTGTGACTTTTTTACCGATGTTAATTTAGGTTGTTTTGTGGTTTTGGGCCTCACAGTGGGTTTTGATTTGGGCTTTTTCTATACAAACACATAACACTAGCAAAAAAATTAGGGCCTTTTAAGTTTGGGGGCCTTAGAGCCCAGTCTAACTCCTAAAGCTGTTGGGCCGGGCCTGGATCACATGGTCTTGGCTCGTTAACATTATCAACAGATTACCAACGGTCTTAGCTACTTAAAATTATCAACGGATTAATTACCAACGGTCTTAGCTCGTTAACATTATCAACAGATTACCAACGGTCTTTGCTCTTTAACATTATCAACGGATTACCAGCGGTCTTAGCTCCTTATATTACCAACATATATTACCAACAGTCTTAGCTAGTTTCTTAACATTATCAACACGTTATCAACAGCTAATCTGACAATAAACCCTTTTTTTATGTATATATATATATATATAGATTGAGGATTTTCTAAAAAGGCTTAAAACTCTAAGAAGTGTAGAAAGCAATCACCATCATACACGCGTCCCTGTGGGTAAAAACAGGCAGAGGGGCATCTTCGTCCTTTTAACGTATGGTGTTGATTTGGAAGCGATGATGTTTTTGCTGGGTTTTGACGTTTTCGTTTGAAAGTTGATTGTTTTACGAACATCTGATCGACACTCTCGATCTGTTATCCATAATCATTCATCATTCGAGCTGGGGCGTCGATCATTGACTCGATCTGTTAATTATTGATTCGATCTAAAACGGCTAAGAGGAAATCTGGGGCGTCGATCTGTTATCCATAATCATTCGATCTGTTAATTCTTGTTATGATGTTCATATCAACTCCGGTGTTACTTTGTTGCAGATAAGTTATGGCGTTTTTCCATTCTACAGTGATGATAGTGTTAATCATTTATGACATTTTCAATTTGATCCCGGTGTTTGGCGTTTTTTATTAATAAATATTTTCGTATGCGTGGTGTTATTTTACAGAGCCAGTCTTAACCATGGTGTTTTTTGTATACATTGTGTATGGCGCGTTAATCATTGTTATGACGTTTTCAATTCGATTCCGGTGTTACTTTATAGCTGGTAAGTTATGGCGTTTTTTATTAATTAATATTTTCATATGCGTGGTGTTACTTTTACAGAGTCAGTCTTAAGCATGGTGTTTTTTATATACATGGTGTTGGAAAAACGCAATGACAAATCTACCCCTGGTTCCATTGCGCGCGTCAGCAAAACATCAAAATAATTACAAAAATGCCACCGCGTCCATCTGGGCTGTAAACACCATAATCCAACGCCCCAGATTTCTTCTTAGCCTTTTTAGAGTTTTTAGCCTTTGTAGAAAATCCCTCCCCTATATATATATATATATATATATATATATATATATATATATAAACCACCTAATTTATAAAAGGTTGAATTTTTTAAAGATCAAGGAAATAAAAGAACACATATTATTAACAAGTACATCAAGAAAACCAAGTGAAATACACCATTATGCATGATCCATATGTTCCAAATCCTCAATAATTATCCCTTGTGGATTCTAATCAAGCCATGAACTCGTTCCGTAGAACTGACCGGACCACCACGCGTAGTCACCGGCCTCTTCCTTAGGTTCCCTTCTTCGACATCAAATGAACATCTACACCACAAAAAAGATTTAAACCTCTTTTTGTCACCCTTAACCTGCTTACAATCCTTTGAACACTCTTTCAATGCTGCCAGAAAGGGGTCCTCCTCCCTCCACAACATACTCGACAGGCTTCTTTTCATGATTGGCTCACGATAGCATCGTGGCGGCAGTGGTGGTGGTGGTGGTAGTGGCGGTGAATCAGCTTGTGGAGTGACCATAAGCTTTGGTACACCAGGGAACATTTCCCATGAAAAGGGTATGGTGCTGCTAATTGAGGTTGTTTGCTTGTGGTTCATGGTTTTCATTATTTTGTGTGCAAGTTTTTTGTGATTTGTTATTATGAGGTGGTAGGTGATTATATGTATGGTATATATTCATGCATGTAATTCACACTTTTGAACACATTGGAGATCGAGGAAAAGGTGAAGGTTTTAAGCAAATGAAACGTGAAGGAAGAAGTAGTGTTATAGCTTTTAGACTAGTTCATGAGAATTTGATGAGACATGTAGGGGGAAATATGGAAGTTAAAGCAGGCTTTTGGTGTTTCAAAGTTCAAAATTTATTCCCTTAATGCTAGCTTGCTTCTCCTTGTAGTAATTAAATAGTTATTAAAGTGGTTAATTCGGTTAAAGGGTACAATTTATACATCTTTAATATATTATTAGCTCATGAACAATAACGTTGGTTGCTTGAAAGGTAAGATGTCTAATCTTTTTAATTTTATTTTTCAGTAATATCTAGATTTTTATGATATAATATGTATTTTTCTAGGACTATAAATTATAACATTTTATTAAAGTATACGCTACTTATCGTCATAATGACCGAGACTGAGACCAGGACTTTAGTTATTCGGTTGAGAGATAAATCCAAATATATCTGCCGTTCTAAAAAAAAAAAAAAATCCAAATATATCTAGGTAGTGTGCAAAGGGTCTAGACTCACGAGACCCTACCTGGAATCACGAGAACCTTTTACCCATAAAATGTTCAAGAAAATATCCACGAATCGACCCTTAAACGTGGCCACGTGGGTCGGTTCCGGCTCCAAACCCATTTAATGTGGGATCAGGTTCAGTTCCAGAATCATCAAAACCACCAAATTAAATGTATGAATGAAACATTTAAAACAACTAGATATATGAATGAATATATTAAAATTGGTTAGTGATTACTAATTACTACTCTTGTACCTAAATGATGTTATAAAACCACTATTGTAATTTAATATAGTTCTAATATACACGTTTATGAAACAATAACACAACTCCAATTTGGAACAATAAAAAAAACCATGTCTGTCGAAACGATAATCAATGGTACACCTTCAATTTGGAAAAATGTTTGAATCACATATATGATGGAGCAATAATCAATGATGCCGGAAGACTAACGGAAGAAACCAAACTACAAGCATACAACTGGATCATCTATCGAATGGTGAACTGGGAGATCTGGTGCAAAAATCCATACGAGGGAGTTAGCAAAATACATGTATAGTTTTTTTAAATTGTTCAGGTAGTATACATATATTGTTTTGCTATTTATTTCTTCTCTTTTGATGTATCTTGACGATGGTGTGTCTTAATGATCTAGTTTCATTGTTGCTAGTAAAGAAAATAATCAATGATGCAATCGTGATATGTAATGAAACTATTTAAAAATAATAATACAACTTCAATTTAGAACAATAATAAATCCGACAAAAATAAAGTAATTTGTATACAAGAAGGAAGATTGGATACTCTGTTTATACTCGACGTATTATCGAGTAATATTTATACTCGGCAGAGACTGCCTTGTGATGCTTTGTTTATCTTTAAAATTTGAAAACCGATGTTTAGTCTTGCAAGTACGTGTGTTGTTTGATATATGTTGGAATGTGAGATTATGATGTCACATATCCTATAAATATTATGTTTAAAATTAACCCTACATCTTCACGAGTATACTCTTGACACCCACAAGTTTGACCCGAACCGACCCTTGACCCATATAGTGCCTAACTATGAAACTTTGAAACATAACCATATATGTTTTATAAGTGGATCGGTTCTTTTTTTTTTTTTCATTGGTCTACCCTTGAAATGGAGAGTTGGCTAGCCCTATTATATATCATAGCTACTAGGACATATCTTTACCTATTTACTTTTTTTACTAGCCATTGATATCTATTTGCTGAGAAACGATATACTTTAGTAGCATCACTATCTAGAGCTAGTAATTTCTAACACGTATATTATAATACGACACCACACGGCATGGAATTAATAAGTTTTGTGTTTGACTTTAACAGGCGTCGTGTCATTAACAGGTTAACACGATAAAGACACATTAATTATCGTGTCTTAACAGGTTAAAGATCCGTGTTAGTTAACATGATAGGTCACCTGTTAATATTTATTTACATGAAAAACTAGTGCAGAATGGAGATGGAAAATGGAGATGAACTTTGATGGAGATAAGTAGAAAGATTAAACACTCATATGGACTTTGATATACTTATAATCTTTTTTCATATTCGTTTATTAAGTATTATTATGGTTAAACACTAGTTTTATGTAATTTTGTTATTTTGTGGCTTAAGAATTATCATGTTAAGTCATAAGTATTTAAGACTTATGAATTTTTTAGGAAATTTTAATTTTTTTTAAAATGGGTTTTTATCATGTCTTATCGAGTAACCTGCTTTTTATCGTGTTCGTGTTTGAAAAAAAAATGTCACGATAATTTATCGTGTCGTGTTCATGTTTGGCCTTATCGTGTTTGTGTTTGGCCTTATCGTGTTCGTGTATTATCGTGTCATGTCTGACACGATATGCCAACCCTACCACTATTATAGTCCTTATACAAAATTCAATGATTACTGTAACGAGATTTACGTATCTTTGTTACAAAAGTGATAACCTTCGAAAATTTCGGTGATAAACTTAGTACTTACTAAACATATACTATTCAAGATTAGCAACGTTAAAATTATAAGTCCCGCAATTTTTGAATTTCTTAATTATATTCTAAAATTTTAAATTTCTTCGATTAATATATCAATTATATTTGTTATTTCTAGCGTTATTAAAACCATTTGTTAATTTTTCCAACCACAAAGACATTAAATTTCAAAGAACAGTTGTTCATTGGGGTATTGGGTTCAAAACTCAGGTGTAGTATGCTGTTTAAAAAAAGGAAAGAAATAAACTACTGCTTAGTAAAAGATTTTTTTTATAGTTATGTATAATTTCCTTATATAGATTGGGCTAAAATACACCGAGAAGGCGAGGACTGGGCTAGTGGGCTCTAGAAGAGGTGATTTATTGGGCCAAAAATGTTTAACGAATATAAGTGATGAGTGGATGATTTGAGGGCAATAGTTATACTTTAATTATATACTAAATTAGTACCGTGTACTATACGGATTTTAGTTTTATAGGTTTTAACTTAATTTACATAGCTAATTTATTTTTAACATATCTCTTATTAAATCGATTTGGATATTTACAAATATATTCATATAAAAAATCATATGTTACAATAAAGGATATGATTTATAATAGTTGGTAAATTTTTATTGGAACATATCGGATTAGGAGATAATTCATGATAATTGTAAATTTTTTTATTTGAACATATCGAGTTATTAGATAATTAATGATAATTTGTAATACTTTAATTTAAACATATCGGGTTAGGATAAATCATAATAATTGATAAGTTTTTATTTGAACATATCAGGTTAGGAGATAATTCACGATACTTGCTACATATCGGGTTAATATATAGATCATGATAATTGGTAAATTTTGTATTTGAACATATCGGGTTAGGAGATAATTGATGATAATTTGTGAATTTTTAATTTAAACATATCGGGTTATTTCGAATATGGAGCATACCATGACCCGTCTAAAAATTCTCCATCAAATTAATTAGAACATGACACCTAAGCAAAATTCTATGTGGAGTAGTTAAAATGGTGATGTGGATGTGTTACTCAATTATTAGAATAGGTAGATTTTTAACCCTTCTAATTAGTTCATATTTACATTATTAAGATTTAAAGGGCAACAAACTAAATTGGGGCATTTTCACTAAACTTGAGATCAAAAGTTCTTGATGAATGTGTTTATATAAATAAAAGATAAGTTTGAGGTGTAAAACATTAAAAGAAATTGATGCGAGTAAATATGATGATCGAGCCAAATTTTGTGTGCTAATTAATTTTAATTCTAATCACTTGCGCTAAACTTAAATATCAATTACATGTTCATAGTTATGCACCTCATAATTGAATCGGATGAAAATGAAAAAAAGTGAATTTCGAGCAAAAGGCATTAGTGTGAAATTTGAAATAAAAAGAAAGCAAGAACTATTCACGTGAGATGGACTTGGGCTAAACCGAGTTTAATGAGCAAATTTGAGATGGGCCAGAAAATAGCAAATCACGTGGGACACATGATTAATTGATTAGAATTGGAAATAAAAAAGAATAGAAAGAGAATTGAGTTCGCACATTAGACGACTTAGGATTTTGGACGAAAGGAGAGAACCACAACAGTTTCGGGTGCATGCGTGGCTAAGCGTTTTGTGGTTTCTTTCAGGTGGATGGTTCGTATAAGTTTTAACATTTGATCAATTGTTTTTGATCTATTTAGTTTATGACAAAAACTTAATGAATTGATGTATTAGTTAATCTAAGCAGTTTATATTTGTGTTTTGAGTTTTCCTTCTTTACAATTTTATTCGATTCATGATAAAACTTAGAGCGCATTGGGTGACTTAAGGAGGAAATTTGACGTGATAAATTGGGTAAGTGTTTTGTACTGATTTATGACACAATATATGGTTTGCTGCAAAATTCTGTCTTCAATTACTATGTTAACTGATTTTCCAACATTATGCGGTGTCTAATTAACAATTGAGTTTTATGTGAAACCTAGAAACTAAAGTTTAGAGAAACTTGTGTTTTCTCTTAATTTGTTCACAAGAAGTTATAGATTTCTTTTGTAATTTAAACACAATTTCAACTCGAACCTATTATTTGTTTTAGTAACTACTTAATTTAGATTATAACTGACACTTTCCACCAATTCCCCATGAAGATGACATTACGTACCCGTACTATATAGGTAATTATGTTTTCCTTATTTACTTCATATTTGACCGACCAAATGACGTCGATCAAAATGGCGACGTTGCCAGGGATTTAGTGCGCTTAGTTTTGGTTTGTAGTCTACTTTAGTTTAGTTTTGGTTTGTTAGGCGGTCGGAAAAGACGCCAAAAGCAGCAGAACAACAATTGTCGAATGAGCTAGCAAAAGAGAAACAAAAATGAGCATGCATTATTCCAAGAATCCAATTATTATAGGAGTATTGGATATTAACGGACCTAACTATTATTTTTTTGCCGCTACCAGTCCCAACTTCTGAAATATGTGCTGGTGGTCCCAACTTTTATCATTTTGGTCATTAATGGACCGTCGGGGTTTCGGTTAAGAAAGAAGCACCGGTGAATTTCTTGACTGACCCGTCGGAAAGTAGATCTACACTTAGACCGGCTGATATTTTGATATTTGGATGGACAGGAGCTAAACATGCATGTGTGGACTTAACATGTGTTTCCCACTAGTGGGCCTGGGAAATGGTGTTTTCAGGGTGGGTCAAGCTGTTTTAAAAGCTGCTTCTTGCAAAGTGGCTAAACACGAGAAAGCATGCATTGACAACCAACACGTATTTGTTCCATTTGCGTTTGACACCTTTGGTTTTCTTGCACCTGAGGCTGTGGAGGTACTTAATCGAGTCCAACGGGTTATGCATAGCTTTGTTATGACCCCGAGGTCTATGAATGTAGTGTTTAAAAGACTTGGTTTTGCTATCCAAAAAGGGTTAGCGGCGCTGCTTGTTGCCCGTTTACCTTCTATTTCCATGTAAATCTATCTTTATTAATATAATTTATATAATCAGGTTTTTGATCTGACTAATAATTAATCTAGTTACATTTCACTCGGTTTAATCTAGCGCCAAACTTCAAAATATTTACATTTCACACAACTTAATCTAGCTCCCAACTTTAATCAATAATTCATTATTTTATAATTTCATTTATTTAGTTTATTTTAAAATCGGTTGGTGTTACGGTAAGACCTTTGAACTCAAAAAATACAGTGTGGTAATTAAGTTTGAAGCCTCAATCTTCCAACATAACGCTTAAAAAGCAGTGTAAGTATTTACTTTTTCTTAACTATTTTAATACGTATTTAATTTAATTAACATAGCTAGTATATTATATTATACATATTACTAAAGTGTAAGGTAGGTGGTGACCGGACTATCACCGCTGATCACGTGTCACTTGCCTATTGGTCGATTTGAGTTTTTTATATATATATACTTTTAAATACTAGACTTTTTACAAATATTTTGTTGTTCAAAATCTTCATCAATGGGAAATGTGACCCAGTTGGTTTGTGTGTGTTGTGATGTTGGTGTTGCAGGTTGTATGGGTTGGAGACTCAAAACTTTTTTTGTTTTTTAAACTGTTTTTGTCTTCTTTTCTTTTCTTTGTTTTTTTACAACTTTTAACGTTTGTTTCCCTAACTCAATTTTAACATGTTTATAACTTTGACCTCTCATACGCTGCTTTGACACATTTTCGTCTTTAACCATCTAGTTTTGACTTATTAATCATTTTAACATTTAAGTTTGAATATATCATATCTTTGTTTTCTAAACATACCACGTGTTATAACTTTACACTGTTGTGTGCGGACATAAATTTTTTTTATTAACATGTGTGACAATGTCAAATACATGAGACTCTCAACCAACGCATCGTATGACCCGATCACGTAGATATACTTAAATATGAAATATAAATACATTCTGTAAAAATAAATTAATCACATAAATGTGAGAAAAGTTACTCACTCCAAAATGGGAAAAATCTAGAGAGAGAGATAAAACAAGACAACTACATCTCTTTCATTTGTTTAGTGTGAAATCATCAAATTTCTCTCATCCACTACCAAAGTGTTTGACTATCATTATTCTTTAAATGTTTTAGTCTTATGACACTTTTATGTTTGTGTCCGTCCACTAGTCGTGTTATATAGTGAATTGTGCTCGCAACTTCTAATAAACAATGTGATTAACGTTTTATGTTTTCCTTTTTTTTCATTATAAATAACATTAGAGGCCTAATCAACGAGTGCAGGTTACGTCGTCAAGCTGATAACGGGTTTAGTTAATGTTTGACATAACAACGTCTCTATGATATGTGGGCTGAAAGTTAATTGCTATATATTTTGATGATGTCTCAACCCTAAAACAATATTTATTACAAAAAGTTAAATTAAGAGATATTTGCTTCTTTTGTTTTATAACACATAATTTAAATACTTGTAAGCTAAATATAATCTTCAATAAAACTAATACTCCATTTGACTTGCAACGAGTATTACACGAAACAACACATAAATATTAAATATATAATTAATACAGATTATAAATAGTTAAGTGTCGTTTTTATCTTTATGATGTTTATACAACTTTAATTAGGTTCCATGTAACAGATACGATTTACTAATGAAAAAATAGTAAATGACTTGATATTCTTTTATTTATTTTATGATAAATTACGCTCGGGAACACAACATTCAAGTGATGTTTTTAAGGATATTCATGAACGTTCCAATAAGTTTTGAAATAAAACCGTGGTAAACCAAAACATGAAATATATTTTTAAAAATTAAATTTTTAGTATAGCAATATTATTCTCAAATTAAAGAGAATAAAATGCTTAGTTTTATGGTGTAGTTTATTTTTTAAAAAAAATCCATATAACAAAGTTATGTATATTTATAAAACACTGAGATCTTTAATTGTATATTATTATTAATTTTATCAATAAGTTTCATTTTCACACCTTATCAAATATAAACCGACTCATATACACCCCTTGTAGTAGAGGGTTAAAGGTATAAATAGTTTTAAATTTTTCAGAATTCTCCAAAATATTAGGGGACCAAAAATGTAATTAGTTTTATTATAATATATTTTATATACATATTTTAAATAAAAAAATCATTATTATGAGATAAACTCTCAAATGATGCCACATAAGCCAGAAGCTTTAAAAGGGTGCCACATAAGCTTTTTTGGTTTTGCTATATTATATAAAGATGATAAACTATGTTTTTGTTATTACTTTTATTATTATTATTATTATTATTATTATTATTATTATTATTATTATTATTATTATTATTATTATTATTATTAACGATAGTTATAAGACAAAAGAAACATATTTTATTAGCCAAATAGTTGATTCACTACAAGAAAAGACGATAAGTGGAATATTGTGAAACGTGATGCTTGAAAATATTCAATTCAACGGTTCATAATTAAAGGAATAAATTTATTAGCCACTTTGAATTAAAATATATATATTTATAAGAAAAGTTTATAGTATTGTAATCTACCTATTCTAATAATTGAGTAACACATCCACATATTATCATTTTAACTACTCCACATAGGATTTTGCTTATGTGTCATGTTCTAAATTAATTTGATGGAGAATTTTTAGACGAGTCATGGTATGCTCCATATTCGAAATAACCCGATATGTTTAAATTAAAAATTCACAAATTATCATCCGTTATCTCCTAACCCGATATGTTTAAATACAAAACTTACCAATTATCATGATCTATATCTTAACCTTATATATACCAAGTATCATGAATTATCTCCTAACCTGATATGTTCAAATAAAAAAACTTATCAATTATTATGATTTATCCTAACCCGATATGTTCAAATTAAAGTTTACCAATTATCATTAATTATCTCATAACTCGATATGTTCAAATAAAAAAATTAACAATTATCATGAATTATCTCCTAACCCGATATGTTCCAATAAAAATTTACCAACTATTATAAATCATATCATTTATTATAACATATGATTTTTTTATATGAATATATTTGTAAATATACAAATCGATTTAATAAGAGATATGTTAAAAATAAATTTGATATGTAAATTGAGTTAAAACCTATAAAACTAAAATCCGTGTAGTACACGGGTACTAATCTAGTGTGGTATAATAAGACTTTATATAACTTATAAATCAAAATCCAATATTATAAAAATATATCAAACTTAAAAAGGGAATCTATTATATACAAGGTTAGATGCTCGTTTAACACAGTTTATATAAAAATGTATTAAAATTAAAATTTAGATAATCGTGTATTTTTTATATAAATAAGTTGGTGTTAAATTTCTAAAAATAAAAATTTAATGTATTAGAGATAAAAATCAAAACTTGACTCCATTAAACTGAAGTATTTATAGATAAAACCAAAAATTTATTTTTTTTAAAATTTGAGGGTATATATAATAATATAATATAGTTTTTTCGAATTTTGAATTAAATTGTAAGTTTAATAAAACGTAACAAAAATTAAATTTCTTATTATGATGATAAAATTGTAGAAATTTTTCGGAAACCAATCAATTTTAGTTTTTAAAAAAAAATCCTTAAGGTGGTTTAGAATTTGTAATAAAAATCGTTGTTAATATAAAATTCAAACTCTATTATATTAAAGAAAGAAATTTTAATAAATAGTTATAAAAAAATTGATTTTAATCAATAACCTAGATTTTTTATTTATTTAAGATTTAATATGGGAGTAACACGTATGATAAAGATATGAGAATGATTTGTCATACTTGAAAATATGATATACGATAAAATTTTACTCATATATTATTATAGAGAGATAAGGTGATGTGTCATTAATTTTGTTGATTAATGATGAAATGTTAACTATTATCGCATCTAATCAGTGACGGATCTAGAAAAAACGCTTAGGGGTAGCGGAAAATTGAATTGTTAGACTTAAAGGTATAAAGATACATAAAACGGTAAAAAAAATTAAATTTTTACATTAATTTTACACTACGCCGGAAAAGTTGAGGGGTAGCGGCCGCTACCCCTCCCACCCTTCTACATCCGTCCCTGCATCTAATCCACTTATTTTAATCCAAATTTTCCTCCTTACTTTGCATATCAAACATAAAAAGTTGTACTAAAATCGATTGGTAATATCTAAGCAATGTTCTTTGGTGAAATGCAAAACCATACGATTAAATGATTAGGGGCTGTTTGTTTACCTCTTAATGGTTCATTTCAGTGTTTAATCATTCAGCATTCAGCATTCAGAGCGTTTGTTTCAGAAAAAAAGAGCATCTGAACGGTTCAGTTAAGTGCTGAATGGTTAAGAGACTGAGAGATGTTGAATGAAACTGAATGGAGCATATACTAACTTTATACTCATCTGAAGTTCTACCCCAACATCCCTCTTATTGATGGAACCTCTTAATGGTTCAGACCTCTTAACCATTCAGCACTTAATGGTTCAGATTTTGCCAAACAACCCCTAATATGTGTTGTTTACAAGTGAAAACAAACTAAATATATATGATCATGGGTCGAGACCTTTTGAAGAAAACAAACACTATCCTGCATCGATCTAATGTTTTTAACTTTAAGTTCGTATAAATCATAGAATGGACAACACAACACACTTTTCTTTTTTACAAAATAGATAAAGATAAAAAAATTGTTGTCGCACATACCACATAAGACAAAAACTTGATATCTTCTTATCAACTTTAGTTCTTTCTTTTTCTTTCTCATACTTTTCTCATATAAGATAATAAATAATGAACTTTATTATAACCCATGGAGTCAAGTCAAGGATAGTGAGTTTACAATTTCTATACATTCTTGAAATCAACCACGAGTACGATATAAGTTTCATACTTTTAGGCTATTTTTTTATTTTGAGTGTGATTTCGTTTGTGAAATTTGGTGTTTCATTATGTATTTATGTTATTTTGTAATCATGATGTAAAAACAGTATAATTATAGCTAGTTATACGAGTTGTTGAATTTGACAATGGTGAATCTTATTGAATCTATGCATAAAAACTCATTACTATTACAAGTCAAACCTCTCAAGTTTGGCGTGTTATTGTAGCGAGCAAATCTTTTTCTAATAGTAAAGAAGTAGCCTACAAGAAATCCTATCCTCTATTTTTTTAATAAGGAAGAGGTTGGCTAAAGCGAACTGACCGTAGCTCAATGAGGTACCAACACCCACAAACCATTGAATCAACATCATAAAGAAAATCCTCCTTTTCAAAATAAAGGGGTGGGTAAAAGGACAACATCAAACTATACATTTATTATAATCGCTTACAGATCGATAACGCTAAGCATTGTTTTTTCAAAACGAAAGAAAACACTAACTCAAACCCAAGAGGTTGAGGGCGTGGACATCTGATTGTAATTTGTTGGTGCGTAATTAATTATACAATTTATGGGTTGAAACTTGAAACATATTACACCGGCGCTTCAACCAATAAATAGTTTGACAGACAATTAGTACTTGTTAGAATCACCCTTATAAACTTGTGCGTTGTGACCTAACAACGTTGTTATCTATGCTTGGCACATTGTTTTAAAGACTGGGACGCATCATTGTACACGTTTGATCCTATAATATAACTTAATACAACTTGTGTGTCGACACTATATCAACCCTCTAATGTTTGACGTGCTGTTCTAAAGGTTTAGATGGATCATTAGATAAGTGTATCTTATAGACTATCCAAGTCGATTTTTCAAAGTGAAACACAAATGACATAGCGAATTAATCCAATAAAAAAATATTTCCTTGGTCAACATGTCATGATTCTTTTTAAAAGACGTCTAACCTACCTTACAATCTCCCACTTGCAGGATTTGAACTATTGATCTCAATCTATAGTATAGACTATTGATAGAGACAACCTTACCACTTCAACTATCCCTTAAGACGTGTTACTGGATTTTTATAACAATATTATATCATATTATACTAACTCTATTACTTTAAATATTAAAATAATCATTTAAAAATACACTAACAAAACATTTTTTTGGTTCATACATCAAATCAACACATTATCCTAGATTAAAAAAACTAATTAGGTTCTCCCACTAAGATTGCGTTAGTGATTGATTAAACATAGCTAGTGAGTCCATGGTGTGGTGTATAATATGACACACATGCAATATGAATGACCATCTTTCGTGCCCGTAGATATGATCAAATCTTTTGCGTGCAAAGTGTGCACGTTTCACACACATACAACTTTAATTCTCACCTAAATTTCTGCATTCATCAGGATTTCACTTTTAACACGAACATTTTTATGTTTAAAACAATAATCACTAAGTCCAAACTTTATGTCATGCGGTGTGCAAGTTACGCTAAATTTATCCTTAAAAATTTAGAAGTTCCTCTTAAAAAAATCAGGATTCATTTCCTCTTTTACATTCAATTTGTTAATTTTTTACCAGAGTAAAACCGTAATAGAACATAAGACCTCAAAGATCATAAACATTTACAAACACCACTAAACCAAAAGACGTATTGTTTTTGTTTACATTCGGTAAACATAAATATAAATATAAACATAACAAAAACATTCAAATCAACTGTTCATCGATCATTGGATCCGAATTTGCGATCAATTATCATCCAGCTTCTTAAAGAAGCTTCAATTATTGCCAAAAAGAATAAAAACCAACAGATCTGAATAAACCGATTTGAAATTCAAAAGCGAATAAAATATCTAACGTTTTTACATCCAATTCCCCAACCAACACTTTGAAATCAATTCAATTGCGTTTGATTCATAACATCAACCAACGTACCTAATAATTAGCTTCTGTACACTTCTAACTCTAACAACAAATCAATTCATCAAATTACGGTAAGTACCTGTCAATCGAACCACTCGTTTCACCGATCGTCATAATCCTCCGAGATCCAACCAATTCAACAACAGTAGCAGCAGGAGGAGGAGGAGGTAATTCACCGCATTTCTTACATCTCGGTGCAGCTACTAAGATCTGTCGACACGATGGACACGAAGAGTGAGATCCAAACCACATATCAATGCACGTTACATGAAAACTATGTCCACACTGCGGCAATACTCTGATCTCATCACCAGCAATAAACTCGGTCAAACAAATAGCACAATCTGACACTTTGTTTATAAACTCCGTTGAGTAAGTAACTTTCGGAAGTGTTTTCAACACTTTTTTTTTCAAGCCTTTGTTAGCAGCAGCAGAAGCAGAAGCAGGAGGCAATGATTGATCCGTACGGTTGATGATCATTATGCTGGTGATTCGACGGATCCATGTGCATCGAGCTACAGCTACTAAGCCGAGGACGCAAATTAAGGCGCACATAAGAGCAGCGAGGATGACGACGAAGTCGGAATCGACATTGTCGGGTTGTGGTGGCGGTCCGGTTGATGGTGTGGTGGAAGAGTTTTGAGCACTGAGTATTTTGAAACTACGATGAGGCATGTTTGTTTGTTGAATAGAGTGAAACGTATGTTGTGGTTTTTGTAAAGAGTTAGTTGGAACGGTTGATGATGATATAAATATGTGTAAAGGAAACAAAATACATTTGAATGATGTACCATCAAAATTATTTTTTTTTTTATATATATTCATTTGGAGAATAAGTTGTACTCCCTCCGTCCCATTAGAAGTGTCCTAGTTTGAAAAACACAAAGTTTTATGCACATTAAATGATGGGTATTTTTTGCTTGTCATTTGACAATAATACCCTTGACAATAAATATTATTGTGGGTCCATCATATTGTTTGTTTTATGTTATTAAGGGCAAATTTGGAAGTTTACCAATAAATTTTAAAAGTGGACACTTTAAATGGGACAACTAAAAAAGGCAATATGGACACTTCTAATGGGACGGAGGGAGTATTATTGTATCCGGTTTAACCAAGGGTGGTGTATGGTGATTGACACATACCTAATGTTTTGTTTTTTTAACGATAGTGGTTTATATAATTTATTTGTATAAAATACGTTAATGTTTGGACTAAAACTTAATATCTTTAAAAGAGGCAAAGTCACCCACCTCTCTCTTAATCAATAAGCTAAGAGATTATTGTACCGTTTGTTTTGTTGATCCTTGGGTTTAATTATTGGTCTGATTGGTTGCCCAATAAAAAAGTGGTTAAACGCCGCTCATTTTGTACTGGTCTTCATCATTTTTATATTTCATTTTATGAGCTAGTCGTTTTCTTCTAGAGCTGGTTTTTTTTAACGGCAGTTTTATTAAAACGAAGCCACTGCCCACTAGCAAGATGCAAGTGCCAAAGCTACGAGAAGTCACCCAAACAACATTACAAAGGAAACCTAACAAAAGAAAAGTTATTTTACACCATTAGTGCCACATTAGATCACCTAGTTAAAGTAAACATGTTAAATTTTATCAAGTCCACCACATTATCCATCGTCAATTTTTTGGAACTGAAAATGAATTCGTTTTTTGCAATCCAAATAAACCATACAGACGCCAAGATAATCAAGTAAAAAGCATGCTTCAACTCCATAGCCACATTTATGTTGGAGGAAGCGGCCATAAGTTCTTTTACGAACATATTCTAGGCAAAACAAAGCCCACACTAGTTATGAATCCCATCCCAAAATTTAGCAGCAAAATGAAAATCCCTTAGAGCATGCATAGGAGTTTCCGATGAGCCAAAGCATAACGAGCATTCTGGGTTTGGTAAGTTGACTCCCCCTCCTTATAAGAGATTGTGTAGATGCTATTTTTTGTAGCACCGCCCTCCATTGAAAGCAACGAACTTTCATTGGAACCCATGGCAACCATGAAAAAGGAGAGAAATCGAACGATATGTAGTTCATTTCGAGAATATACTTCAAAGATTTCACTGAATATAATCTTGAATCATCCTCTTCCCATCCAAGAATCTCTAACAACACCGGCACATAATCTACAAGAATAGTTTGAAGTTGTTGGAACTGCAAAAGGACCACACCGTCTCTAGTATGCCTAATTCATTCCCACCTTCTTTGCCCGCTATTTAGATTCAGCCCAAGTCTATTGGCAACCGAGCACCTCTTGACCTTCTCAAGCAAGAATAATTCTGGATAAGTATCTCTTAAAGGACCATGACAATCTACTTATCGATCCAAAAACTGACTCTCTTGCCGGAGCCAACATGAAATTTTCCAACCTAAAGTTCTTTTTTAAAAACTCTTTCTCTATTGAATTCAAATCTTTCCACCCACCTCTCAAGAAATGAAATTTTCCAACCTAATGTTATCTTTTAACAACTCTTCTGAAACAGGTTAAAGTCAAAAATAACGATCAAAAGTTGAAATTTAAGCCGAGATATAAACATAGGCTAAATTACGAAGAAACATGCCAAAAATCTGGACTATGAAATCCTATTCCTGGTTTCTTTAGCCTTCTGTTTGGGTTTTCGTTTATAGATTTTGGGTTTGTTTTTCTAATGGGCTTTCAATTTAATTGTTTAAATTTTGTAGAATTGTCACATACTCACATAGTCATAAGTCACATGGGCTATTGGATAAATGGATAATGATTTTATGATTTATGTTTATTAATTAGATTCTACTTCGTCAGGCGTCCGTCCTAAAAAAATAGATTATATGCTTATGTTTTATAAAATTATAAAAGTTATTGTTTTATTTTTTCTTAGGAGATGGCGTCAATACCTTTTTAAGAGCAAGAATAAGAAAAAGTATATATTATTTATTTAACTAAGTTGAAAACTCATTTAATATTTTGCTATTCATGTTTTCAAAATATTAAAAAGAAATGAAAAAGTTTTATACAATAATAACTAAATAACAGAATCAAAGAACCTTTTTTATGGATTTACCAACAATCCTAAATGACAAGGATGTTGCAAAAATTTGAATGTCATAAGTTATTATCAAATTAAATAGTAAAAATAAATACAAACATTAAATGACAAGGATGTTGCAAAAATTTGATTGTCATAAGTTATTATCAAATTTGAAAAGTTTGACTAAAATGAACTTTAATTAATATCTAATAAAAATAAATTTGCAAAGTGAAGAGGTTTAATAGAGTGGCACATAAAATTAGTGATATGTATGAGTTGGATAACTAAAAAGAAAAACATATATAACAATTATTTATTTATTTATTAATATAGGTAGATATCTTTTATATAATATAGTAAAATCATATTTATTTACCTGGTATCATTTGAGATCCATTTACATATTTGGCATTATTAATTTGAGAGATTCTCTCAAAATTAATAATATTGTTATATTTAAAAAATATATATCTATAATAATTTATTATAATAATATTAATTTCATTCGATTCCTTAAAAATTTAAAATTATTTACATTTTAAACTCTCTCCTACTAAGGGTGTGTATAGGTCAGGTTATATTTATTAGGGTATAAAAATAAAACTTAGAGATAAAATTATTAATAACATACAGTTAAATACATAATTATTTTTTAAACATACATAAATTATTTATATGACATTGTTATAACAAAAACCACACCATAAAACCGAACGTCTAATTCTCTTTAATTTGATTATAATAATGTTATACTAAACAACAATATTTTAAATAAATTTTATGTTCCAGTTTTACTACGATTTTATTTCACAACTGATTGGAACCGTTAATGTCCATTAATATCCTTAAAATTATTACATGAGTGTTATGTACCCGAGTGTAACGTGGGCACTAATCTAGTTAAAAAATAAGAAAACATAAAAGATAACGATTGCCACGTTGTGCAAGGCAACCAACGCATCCTTCCAGATCTGCGTTGTTTTTAAGGTGGTGTGGTGGAATTGCATCGCACTTGTTCAACTTTCCAGTTGTGCGACGCTGCCTATCAGGACCGGTTATGAGAATTTAAGTGTTCGATTTTAGCAGGAAAAAAAGGTCCCCTCGTCGTAAAGCAGTCTCAACCAACATGGATTTTTTTTGCATGACATGTTCTTATGTTAACAATATTCAAAAAAATTTGTTAAAATATAGGTTTCTAGTTGACAAATGAGCCATAAATTAGATTTTATTTAATGAAAACAAACCCAAATAACATTAATTTATTTAACTCATTTAGGTAAAGTTAATTTTTACGTAAAGCGTAATATGCGTAATATAGTTTTTTTAAACTTTGATGCCCTCAAGAGTAAGTGTCCGATGTGGTTACACCGATTGAACCACTATGTGTCCGGCACTACCGCCATGGACATTCTCTCATATGAGGTTGGAGTGAAACTACTACGTTTCGTTTGCTTAGAATCATGTTAGCTTTGTTTTTTAGAACAGCGCCATAGGATAGGAGCATATTAACTTTGTTACTCAATTTGAACTGTGGTTATTGTTATATGTTTGCATTTGAATGGTTTCAAATTTCTTAAAAATCATTACCTTTAATAATTGAAAGCTAGCATTCAGTGTTATCACTAAAATTTTTCTGAAATCAACAGACAACATTTTAATCTACTAAAGCCTCACAAGAGATCTTAATTGATTAACATATAAATACAAAACACTTCCAGTATTGCCTTTTCATACATGTTCTTGTTTTCAAAATCAACCTTTTACCTTTGGCTAAAACCAAGGTCACAAAAACCCAACACATTCAAATACTAGCCAGTGTTGAAACAAGCAATTGATCACCATGTTCATCCTTTTTGTTCCCTTTCGGGCTGCTCCCAGAACTGCTATTCGAAAGCGAAACAAACGTACTTTTCTGTAAAACCCCAGTAGGTGAACACCCAGATCCCATATCGTAACTAACCCCATCCCACATTTCCATCATATGGTTCGTTTCTGAACCCGATGACGACGGATCCTTGCACTTCACCCCACTGCTACTAGAAGTTCGATTCAAGACCTCTCCCAACGGACCCCCCATCGAGTTTGAGTTTCCCCACGAAATGGGAATCCAGTTTGATGTTTGTTTCCCAAGGTCAAACTCGGGAGTTAGGCCGAGTGGTGGAACCGCAAGTTTCTCTTGAGCGGGAGAGTTTGAGGACGATGAAAAATCTGCAGCCGCCATGGGAATAGACATGGAGAGTTGGGTCCAGTCTGGTTTAACCGGCCCGTCTTTCGACCATTCGTCTACAAAACTAGGAAGCGGGTTAGTGTTAGACGCACCATGGTCCAATAAAGAAACATAATTTGTGTTAAACGAGTCGTGTTTTGGAACTGAGAACGAGTTCGTAGCAAACACTTGCGGCTCTTGTGTCCTGCATCCAAAACAAAAGGGTTACTACTTTGTTACATTTTCTAAAATAAAACTGTTAATAGCTTCAATTCCAACCATCTTCACCTGATAGAAACTGGTGGTACAGATGAGGAGGAAACAACGGGGCGCGCTTTAGAAGCGGTGGCACCGGAGACCGATTGGCCATTTTGGCTTTCCACAGGCTTTCTTGAACGATGGCGGCCTCTGTTGATGTGTCTTTCACAATACTTCTGATCAGGAACAGCATCTCTAGAGCACCTCCATTTCTTCCCATCTGTTCTTCTACACCTCCCCGGTTCCGGGTCGGTCGTACCCGCTAACCCGAGATGGAAACCTCCCCATCCATCTTCAATTCATTCCAAAAAAAAAAAAAATCACATTCAATTCTAAAACAAAAAGTAAGGGTGAAGTATACTTACTCCACCCTTAATCAATCCCATACCAACCCAAATGGCCGTTTGCATACCAAAGTCACCAAACGGCCATTTGGGTACCAGGGATCAAAGTGGCCGTTTGTGTTCTTTGTCAAACGGCCGTTTGATCTCAGGGTAGTGTAGCTATAGCATGACCCTTGATAAAATGTACACATACAAGAACTGGTGGCATATGAGGTTGAAGATGAAGATCCCGGGAAAAGGAAAGAGTTGAGTGATTTTCTGAGTGGATTAAGCAAATTTGATGGAACAGGGACATTAGCAACAAAGTGTTTGTAGATCAAAGCTTGATGTTCAAGCTCCATCCATTGAGAAGGGGTGAAAGGCCCTTTATATCTTGAAACAGGCATGTGCATACCTCCTTGTAACCCACCATAACCATACCCTGTAAATGTATAATAAACTTATACCATCAAATATCATGTCAAAAGAAAAAAAAAACAAGAATCAAAAGATAATACTTTGTTCCAAAAATGGAGACATGCAGGCTAGTAAAGTGACATTAACAGTGAAAACAAACTGAAATGAAATTAGACATTTTTGTTGTGCAAGTCAAACCACAAGATGATAGACATTACACACATCATCCCATCACCATACATGCCAGCTGGTTGGTGATGAAAAAAAAGTTAAAAAAAAAACCCAAAGGTTAAACCAAAACTAGGAAATGTATAACTTTCAATGCATGTAGTACAAGTCACTCTAGATTTTTTCTCTCTCTCTGAAAATCACAGCCTAAAAATCTAACATAACATTCATTGGCTTTGTAACTTGAGTAAAATCATAACATGACATTCAAGTAGAAACAAAATAAAATGGATTAAAAAAGACACATATATGTTATATGTACCTGTATTTCTAATGTAAGAAGGTGAGGGTTGGTAGAAAGAGAAAAGTGAGGTTTGGTTTGCATCTTTGGTTGTATTAGAAGAAGAAGAAGAAGAAGAAGAAGAAGAAGAAAAACAGAGCATGTTGTTAGGTGAAAGTGAAAGGATTGAATCAGATCTAAGTGACATTGTCTTGTTGGGTTGGTCAAAGTAATCAGTTTTTGAAGATTTAGAGGGTTGAAGTAAGTGATGATCAGGTGGATGAGATGTTTCTTGTTTGGTGAAGTCAGATCCACAGTTGTTGAGTGGTATACTAATATCCATGGGTTTGGTTTTAATCTACAGGGGTGGTTTCATGGAGCATAAGTTGAGTTTAAAGGTGTGAAATAAGAAGAAGAGTGAATTAATGGTGAAAAGATGCATGAATAAGCTGCGGAGAAGACAAAGTTTGGAACGAAAATGGATGGAATTGAAATCACTCAAAAGGGAGATACAAGTTTAAGATTGATTTCATTCTAGTCCTTTTTTAAAACATATTGCAAAACAGTCCATTAAGTTTAACAACTTTGCAACTTACATTAAAAAAATCGTTAAAAAACTATTATTAAGCCTGTAACTAATTAAACGTTCAAAAGTTGTTTATAAATTGTTTGACGAGAAGTTTATTTATGTTCGTTCCTTTAACTAAACGAATGAACATGAACAAAAAAAAAATATGCTTATTTAGTTAAACAAACAAATGTAAACAAATGGTATGTTCGTTCATTTATGTTCATGGACGTCTATTTATTTATATTCGTTTTTGTTCGTTTAAACATAAAGGTATAATTTTAAATGCATATAAATATCTAAGAGTTAAATTTAGGTTCATGATTTCTCGATGAACCATATGGTTTTTTTATACAACTAAGGGGTTGTTTGTTTACCTCTTAATGGTTCAGTTCAGTGCTTAATCATTCAGCATTCAGCATTCAGAGCGTTTGTTTCAGAAAAAAAAGAGTATCTGAATGGTTCAGTTAAGTGCTGAATGGTTAAGAGACTGAGAGATGCTGAATGAAACTGAATGGAGCATATACTAACTTTATACTCATCTGAAGTTCTACCTCAACATCCCTCTCATTGATGGAACCTCTTAATGGTTTAGACCTCTTAACCATTCAGCACTTAATGATTCAGATTTTGCCAAACAGCCCCTAACATGTTGGATGAAGTATGCATATTTGAATAGCTAAGGTACATATACTTTTGAATCAAATATGATGTGTTGCATTTGTTTGTTTGTGCATTAATGATCGTTTAGATATTTTATATTTGTAAATGTTTGCTCAGTTATGTTCATTTGATTTTGTTCTCTTATGTTCATGAATTGTTCATTTAGTATTTTAATGAACAGACATAAACGAACACGGAAATTTAAAATTTCGTAATGAACGAGCATGAACACGAAAATCATGTTTGATTATGTGTTCATGTTCGGTTAAAGTTAAACAAACAAACACGAATATACTGATGTGTGTTCGTTCGGTTCGTTTACATATCTAAATATACTTATGTGTGTTCGTTCGGTTCGTTTACATATCTAAAAACATTCTTATGAAATGCATGTATGGCGATTTGAACCTGTTACCTTTTGAAGACTAACTCCATTAAATTCTAAATCATTTAGAAGAACATTATTACTTAAATCCACTCTTAACTTTCTATATGGGTTCACTACGAAATTTTCTATATAATTTATATTAAAAATTTGAGACACGATGGTTCCCGTGAACCCGTTCCATACACATTGGATTTGTCCATGAACATGACACGTTAAACAAAAGATAAAACATGTTTGCTATCTTTTTAAATATTATACTTTATTTGAGCATTGTTGTATACAATAAAATATTCAATAGCTTTAATATGACTCAATTTGACCTTCTGTGTAAAATGAATATCAGTTTTCACATGTTTGATGCGTTAATGTTGTAAACACGAAAACGTTATCATAATAAGTAATCATTGCCTTGTGCAAAAGCAAGTGTAACTCAAACAACAAATTTCGTAGAAATTGTAGGTTGGCGCTTTGATGACCACAAGATCATGTTATCCCCCAACAATACACAATATCCTAACGTTAATCGTCTAAAATCCGGACCCCCCCCCCAATCAACATTTGAATAGGTCATAAGACAATGTGCGACAAAAGGCACCAACCATATATTACATAATAGTAAAATGAGACTCATGTGGTACATGCATAAACAAAGAAAGAAACATGTTGTATGACATATGTGATGTCAAGAAGAGTTAGAGTCAAATACTACAACGCACCTGAAAGAGATCTATATAATGTACCATTCGGTAATAGAGGACCATCAGTGGCACTAAGCTTAGCGGAGTTATCAACTAGGGTAACAAATGGTTTACAGTTTATCATAAGAAGAGTATGAAAGAAATAAACCTTTATCGTTTCTAGTAGTTGTAACCCCCATTAAATGATAAAGATGACATAAATTTGTCGCTGTAAATTCTCATGAGAGGGTATTAATAATAAGATGTAATATCCATGGATTGGAGGTCGTAAGCACGATGTCATCGACGTACAAAAGTAGATATGCTCGACCTAAGCCTTGATTGTAAATAAACAAAGAGTTATCAGAAGTGCTACACTTGAATCCGTATGTCGTGATGTAAATGTAAAACGAAGGTACCATGCCTAAGGAGCCAATTTCAACCATAAAGGGACTTTTTAAGGAGACAAAAATGTGACGAATTATGAGGATCAACAAAACCTAAAGGTTGATGCATGAAAACTGTTTACTTAAGATAATTGTGCAAAAATGTGTTCTTTACATCCAACTGGTGAACCAACCATGACAGTGAAACTGCGATGCTAAAAAAGGTGTGAATTATTGCGGGTTTTTACAAGTTGGTTAAAAGTGTCATCACATTCAATTCTCATTGTCTGAGACTTACAGTTTGTCACCAACCGTGTTATATCATTGAAGAGATCCATCAGACTTAAACTTATGCTTGAATAACCACATTCATATAATAATCCGGTGGTAATCTAGTCATGTGACTAATTCACAAGTATCATTTACATGTAATGCTCTAAACTCGTTGATCATAGCATCTAACCAATTAGGATCTGACTAAGCTTTGGTGTAGGAAGCTGGAACATAAGAGATGGTGGAAGTCTGGATGTTGAAATGACTAATAGGTTTAGAGATGTCGGCATGTGACCAGTTGGCCATGGGATGTGGTGGTGCGGTAGTGTGTTGGGTGGAACAGAGATTAGGTAGTGTGGGTGTGCGACGATGTTGTAGGGGTTGGGAATTTGGTTGTAGGAGATGTAGGAGAAATGGCGAGGGTGGTTAAGGAGTTGGGAAATTAGGAACTGGATAAACTACAAACTCATCAAGGAAGTTGTATGAATCGAGTAGAGGCAGATCATTATAAGAGAAAGACGTTTCATCAAATACAACATGTCTGGAGATGTGGATTTTGTTGGTGGTTTGGTCATAGCATCAGTAGTCTTGATGAGACGAAAACTCAGGCTGACTCAAAATTCAAACTGACAACTTTATACAAGACCTAGCTAAAATCCTTTGTTGCTTAATCGAGCAAAAATGGCACAGGTAAGGATTAGGGGTGTAAACGAGCCGAGCTACTCGTGAGCTACTCGAGATCGGATCGATAAAAAGCTCGAAAGAGTCGAGTTGTTTCGAGCTCGAGCTTTAAATAAGAGCTCATTAAGTTATCGAGCCCGAGCCCGAGCTTTACATATCGAGCTCGAGATCGAGCTTTTCCGTTATATGTTTTTTTATTTTTTTTATAAATATATATTATTATTAATAGTTAAAATATATGTAAGTTATGATTAAAAATATATAATATATATTTTATTATAAATAAAGTACATATAATTAAAATTTTATGTAAAACTAAATATAAATAATTAAAAATTTATATAAAATTAAATATAAAATAATAAAAAACCAGACGAGCCGAGCGCGAGTCGAGCTCAAGCTTGAGAAGTTTGTGACGAGCTCGAGCTCGAGCTTTGAAATTAAAGCTTTAAACGAGCCGAGCTTGAGCTCGAGTCTGCTTAAGCTGAAACGAGCCAAGCTCGAGCCTATACAAGCTCGAACTCGGTTCGTTTACACTCCTAGTAAGGATTGAACTTTAATATATATCATATTAAGAATCCAAACTATCTTAACACTAAATCACAAGTAATAAACTAAAAATAAGATTGTTAATATTTTAAATAGAAAAGAAAACACATACAAAACAAATAATGTATAAAAAACACATTATTTATTTTTTTAGAGAGGATAGATTAAACAACTAAAAAAACAAGATAAGATATGTTTAAGGAGGCCTAGGCAAGAAAGAAATCAAATTTCATTAAAGTTTGTGATTGAAATATTTTATTCAACAAAATATGACATAACGGTACTTTTACACGCTGAAATGACTTGAAAGCCCTTCTAATTTCAAGAAAGTCCCATCGCATCCTAAACATTTAATTATTTTTTAGATTAAAAATAAAGTATTTTAAACAGAACGTATACCATTATAAATTGACACATTATATGCATAATGTATATCACTATAGACCGACATATAACACCATACACATCGTATAAGGGTCCCAACGGACATATACTGAAAACAAAGCACATCAGTCAACAGCTAATTCTGATGTATAAAGTTATATGCAACGTATAGTTCCCATATTAACTTTTTTCATGCTCAACATCTTTCACCATGAATAGTATACCCGCGTATAACCATATACGCAACGTATAGCTATCAGTTTTAATATTTTCATTTACACTTTAACATCTAGTGTGATTATAGGGCTATGATAGTGTAGTTTTAAGTGAAAATTGAGAGTTTTTTGAAACTTTTGTTTTTATGATTTTATTTTAGGTACGATTATAGGGCTAAAATGCTTCACTTTTAGGTGAAATTGTGACTTTTTTGAACTTTTTTATAAAATTTGTTTTAAGCGTGATTATATGACTAAAATGATGTAATTTTAAGTGAATGGAGAGTTTCATGAATTTTTTTAATATAAAATTTCTTTCGATTGTGATTGTAGGGATAGTAGGTTTATGTGAATATTGAAAGTTTTTTGAAATATTTTAATTTTATGAAAAATTTGTTTTAAGTGTAAGAGTAAACTGTAATTTTTGTCTATGTGTTTTGATGTTATTAACAGTTTTAATCTCACTTTAATAGTTTTGGTCCCTGTGTTTTTATTTTCTAACAGAAATGGTCCCGAACACTTCCTCACCATTCATTGCACCATCACACCTCGTGTTACCCTAATCAACAACATTCAACTCCAACTCAGTGGTTAGTGTGCTGCTAATGGGTGGCTTATGAATTTGGTTATTGGTGTTAACAAGTGGTTTGTGAAAGGAATCATAACAAAAAATAATGTTTTAAGTAAATTACAAAACATATTCATTAAAATTTATAAATTTCATAAATAACCGTTCTAATATGAAAATATTTAAATACCCTTGAAGTTTAAAGTTAACATTCGTTACTGTTGACCAATACCTAAATTTGTAATAAAAAACTGAATACCTAAAGATGTTACTTGGGTAACCATAGGTCCCACTTATGTAAAATGGTAGGATAAGGATATGCTCACATTGGATGACGTGTTATGGTAACAAGAAAATGTGTGTTTGATGGATATACCACGTGACAAGCATCACCGTCCCTTAGATTTGGACTTTTGTTTTATTTTATTTTTTCTAGCGGTAACTCACATACCCTTGATACGGTTGATAAATTTCTACATTTTGTTATGTCAAAATCAACAAAATAACGACTCGCCAATAAATTTAAAAGGAATTTTGCCACTTAACATCTACGGAGTACTTGTTTTAATTTTTAAACCACTAAAAAATGTCACACATTGTTGGCTACCTAACAGTAATATAACCAACCTAATCATTAGCTTGATTTCACTTGAAGTTAGACTATAAGTTAACATTTGTTCTAGGTTGCGCCAAAGTCGGGATCTTAGGCCACACGATTAGCCCTTTGCTGACTATATATACCCACCATTAATCTGGTGTAGTCGTTGGTTATGGCTTAGCTGTCAGGCCCACAAACCTCACCCCATTTAGTTCCATGGTACTTCACATTATTCTATGGGTTGAAAGTGGCATAACGATGCTAAAAGTTTATTGTTTATTTTGCCTTTTGCAATCAGTCAAATGTTCATTCATGTGATTTTCTATTTATTTAATTACTTTAAGGCTTAAATTCTCAATCACTTATAGTCGTTATATTATATCTATATATACTACAACGTGTAAATTACTATTTGGTTGGTTTAGACGGTCGTACCATGTGTTATTGAGGTTGAGGGTTAATTGAGAAAGAGAACTTAACATAGCGTCGCTTCAAGAGTAACAATGTTGCCACTAATCCACTTTCATCAATCCATCACGTTCCATATCAGCACCCCGTATTTTCACGTCACTCCACCAAAGTTTAAGGGCATGTTTGTTTTACCTTTTAATGGTTTGCTTAATCATTCAAATTCAGTATTCAGAGCATTTGTTTCATAAAAAAAAGTCTCTAAATGGTTCAGTTAAGTGCTGAATGGTTAAAAGATTGAAAACTGTTGAATGGAACTGAATATAGCATATACCAAACTTACCATCACCTGAAGTTCTACCTTAATATCTCTCTCATTGATAGAACCTCTTAATGGTTCAGACCTCTTAAACATTCAGCACTTAATGATTCAGATTTTACCAAACAACCCCTAAGTTACCCTAAAGAATCACATATATGTTGTATCTTAAACAGTGTGTAGCTTCTTAATATTGTGATACCCATAATAGCTAAATATGTATTTTTTTTATCGAAACTAGCAAGATGCTAGAGGACAAGAATATATACAATGAGAGCCCGAAATAAAAAACTACACGAGAAACTTAGGCCCCGTTTGTTTTTTTAAGAGATTTAAGTCTGAATCTGAATACCACATCTGAATGTTAAGAGGTAGTTCAAATGTCTGAAATCTGAATCATTAAGAGATGGAGGCTAGAGACGTACCTCTAGTCGTCAGAGATGGAGCCTAGTCTCCGGGTTAGAAGTTAATGGAGGCCGGAGACAAACGTATGTTTTTGTTGGGTTAAGAGGTTTTCAGACCCACTAAAAACTCTTACTGGTTCAGATGCTATTAAAACGCTGAACCTCTTAATGTTAGAAAAAAAAACAAACAGCCCCACATCTGATTACGTCTGACCGAATCAGACGTTTTCCTTTATTCAGAGAAAAGAGGCAAAACAAACAGAGCCTTAGAAAAATAAAAAGAACATCATTTATGTCACATAAGATCTACGAAATTGGCCCTCGACTTTACCCACGAATAGGAATGCACCTTAATCTTCTCGATCACACTTTGCATAGACATCAAAACATTATTGAAAATTCTATCATTTCGAGCAAGCCATAAATACCAACATTTTGCAATGATGATATTGCAAATAGCCTTGTTACTATCACCCGAGCCAACTCCTTCGTTGGATAACTCTTTAAAATCCCTGACACACGACACTCCCTTCAAAGCTAAATATGTATCTATCACCGTCTGATATTCTTAAACAAGCCCATATATATGTAGGCCAACAAATCCTGCTAGCCATCTTGAATTTTATTATGACTAGTCATGATGCACTTTAAACTCTATTACAGGCACTATAACTTGCTTGTATTGAAACTATAGAACACTCATCAAAGAAACAAAAGGGGTTAACATAACAAATAATGTATGTGTGATACCAATTTTAATAATGTAAAAGATAATAGTCCACATCACTTTGTTAGAATATGGTATTTTGTCATTTAATTTAGAGTTAGTTGAAAGTAAAATAAAAGGAGTGGGGGTGGGGTGGGTATGGTGGGGGCATGAATGATAATGGGTATTGGATGGAGTGTAGGTAAGGTTCCATTCCCATCAACATCAACATCAACATCAACATTAACATCAACATCATTATCAACCATCTTGAATTGAATATGATACTCAAAGATTGTGCTGGGAACAAACTCCTACCAACTAACATGCTCCCTAAAGTTGGTGGCTAATTAACTCCATCTCACTTATCACCTCACTTCTCTAATTTCTACCTTTTAACAATAATAATTATTGTACCAAAACAAAGTTATTGTTACACAAACTAACTAATTTTGAATGCGATCATCCTTATTACGTGTTGGTGCTTTTGGCGTGCGAGAAACGACAAAGTCTTTAGCAGCGGTAATGGTGCCATTGACGCGATAAGGCTGCTGGACGAAATAAAAGCCTTGTCGTTTCTATGGATTACGAGCAGGGCTCCCAACATTTCGGTTGATTGGGATCATTGGCGTTCCTTTGCATTACTATTATAACTTTGTTTGCTTTTGTGTAATATTCCTAGCCGCTTGCTAGGCTGTTTTAATGTTATCTTTTGGTTGCCATTAAAAAAAAAAAACTAATTTTATAATTAACTAGTTTAGTGCCCGCGCTACGCTCGGGAACACAACATTCAAGTGATGTTTTGAAGGATATTCATGAACGTTCCAATAAGTTTTGAAACAAAACCGTGGTAAACCGGAACACGAAATATATTTTTAAAAATTAAATTTTTAGTATAGCAATATTATACTCAAATTAAAAAGAATAAAATGCTCAGTTTTATGGTGTAGTTTATTTTTTTTAAATCCATATAAAAAAGTTATGTATATTTATAAAACACTGAGGTTTTTAATTGTATATTATTATTAATTTTATCTATAAGTTTCATTTTCACACCCTATCAAATATAAACCGACTCATGTACACCCCTTGTAGTAGAGGGTTAAAAGTATAAATACTTTTAAATTTTTCAGAATTCTCCAAAATATTAGGGGACTAAAAATGTAATTAGTTTTATTATAATATATTTTGTATACATATTTTAAATAAAAAAATCATTATTATGAGATAAACTCTCAAATGATGCCACATAAGCCAGAAGCTTTAAAATGGTGCCACATAAGCTTTTTTGGTTTTGCTATATTATATAAAGATTTCGGAATTATTCCACCATGCTCAAAATAAGAATAAAACTAGAAGAATTAATTATTGAATGTAAGACGTATTTCTAGGCATTGCTTTTTTTAAACAGTAATTTAACTTACATTTACATAGGGATGAGCTTTTGGTACCGAGTACCGGTACCGGTACCGGTACCGTCCCGGTACCGTACCGTCCCGCTAAATTCGGTACCGGTACCGGCACCCACTTTTCCTAAAACTCGGTACCGGTACCAGGCGGTACCGGTACCGGTACTTTCCCGGTTAATACCACGTTGGTACCACGTTGGTACCGGTTAAGAAAAAACTAGTTTTTTTTAGTATATTTTATATAATTTGAGATGTTATGAATGTTGTGTATTACTTGCTTAATGTTATAAAGTGTTTTCTTTACGACTTTGAGTCATTTTATAATATTTTTTAGATTATTAACTTTTAAATTTAATGAAGTTGATATGATTTTTAATTAATTTATACCATATTTCGTTTCTTTTTCTTATATTCAAGTATATTATAGTATAGTTATATAAAAAAGTATAAAATTAAACCGAAATAAGCGAATAAATTTTATAAAAAAAAATAAAATATGAAACTGGTACCAACATGGTACCAGTACCGAAATACCGGTACCGGTACCGGTACCGTCCCGGTACCGTCCCGCTAAATTCGGTACCGGTACCCACTTTTCTTAAAACTCGGTACCGGTACTAGGCGGTACCGGTACCGGGCGGTACCGGTACCCGTCCCGATCTCATCCCTACATTTACACATGCATTCCCTTTTAATCTTGACAATTTAAAATGTTATATTATTAAAAAAGTTAGGCAAATTGACTAAAAATAATCCCAACTAACACCTATTGGCCGAGAATAATCCCAACTCAGTTTATTCCCTTCGGTGGTCCCAAATCCAACTTTTTTGGCCTCCAGTGGTCCGCCGTTAAGTGCACTTAACGGCCGTTAACTTTTTTTTGATTTTTTTCGAATTTCAGAACAAGGTTTTATGGATATTGATCGGGAGGAGTATACGATTCAATTGATGTGAACCTTACTTCGAACTGGGGTTCCAAACGACAAAACGGTCTTCAATCGGGTGTTTAAAACCTAACGGTGCTTTAACCGGATATTAAAATTAAACCATTTGGAGCAACAATTGGAAGTAAGGTTTACATCAACTGACTCGTATTCTCCTCCCGATCAAAATCCCTAAAATATCTGTTTGAAATTCGAAAAAAATAAAAAAAAAGTTAACGGCCGTTAAGTGTACTTAACGGCGGACCACTGTAGGCCAAAAAAGTTGGATTTGGGACCACTGGAGGGAATAAACTGAGTTGGGATTATTTTCGGCCAATAGGTGTTAGTTGGGATTATTTTTTACCAATTTGCCAAAAAGTTATAGGATTGGATTGAATGCTTTTTGTTAACCAGTTTGGGCCTGAAAATGTAATCTTACATTGGATGTATAGCCGGCCCATCTAAAGTAGTACGTCATGCAAATGCTCTTAGACTAACAACTTAACTACATACGTATTTATATAACAGTAGGTTCCTTAGCCGTATATACATTTGCATGAACTAAAATCTTAACACGATACATAATGAAAAAAGTTTAATAATATAATATTTTGATACATGCTCAATATATAATACAGTAATATGTTAGTTTTTGCCAAAAATTCTTTTTTACAAAATTAGCTCTTGGAGATGACACATGTAAACACATTGTTTACCGTGAATGAAACTCAAAAGATATATATTTATAGCACGTAGTCCTTCGGATATGCTAACTTTTTATAAAGAAAAGTAACCCATCGCACATAAGTTTTTTGGAATTAGCTAAAGAAGAGTAAAGCAAAATCAGCTGTAACTAACTTAGCTTAAACAAACTTACAATTCGACACAAGCTTGCTTGTTGGATCTCTAAAGTAAATGACTATATAATAAGTCCTAACTATATAGCACGCAAACGAAATCCAACCATCCATGAGTGAACCAAACTAACGTGGTCTTAATCCTTCACACCCTCACATACAACTGCTAAAATGATTCAACCTCTTTTTCATGACCAGGGACAGCTCTATGTTGTGGAAAATCAAGCGAGAGCTTTAGGCCACAAAATATTTGAAGGCCTCCAAATTTAAAAATAGGATTTGTATAGTCGTATAGATATGTTTTCTCAAGTGTCAAACTAAAAAAAACCTTAAATTTTTATTCACTTAATGCCTCTAAAATACTTAGGACCATGACACTCCTCTTGTGTGTGTCTAGCGAGATTCATGTTCTCATATGCGTGGTACATGTTACAGGCACAGCAAGCACATGCTTACATTTGTTTTTTTTACTAAATGTATATGAGTTATGATGCACTCATCTATGAACCTTGTAACCAACATCTTGTTCCATGTTTACATGACCTTGTTCGTTATTGCTCGTTTTGCCACAATAGTTAACAAAGTCTAAACCCAAGTTGTACATAGTACATAAAATTTACAAATCATCATAGCATAAATTCCATGATCACTTTAAAGTTTAAATATATGAAAAATCAGTCCCACATTGTTCTCTTAAACATTTCATGATCACTTTATAATAACTTGTTACAGTTTGATTAACACCGGGCTTGGTAATGCTTGCCTGTAACCCGAATGGGGGTATCAAGGTGGGTTGAACTTTGGCTAAGGCTAGTTCGGTTGGGTCTTGTTGTGCAAAATTTGCTTGCCCGTTCCAAGTTTAGAGTTGGTCCATGTGACTTGAGCGAAGGCTTAGGTTTCTAGGATCCTAGACAAAGGGGCATTGCGTTAGGCTGGCTTCACAGAGCTGCGATAACCCTTGGCTCTCGTCAGTGGAAGGATAACAGGCTGAGGCTCATCAGGCTCATATGTTCCGACTTGTCTAGCCAAAATGAACACCCTCTTTTTATCACCTCTCTATTGAAACTGATCATCTATAGGCTATAGCCACCAACTCAAAATTAGTTCAACATTGGGCAAGCTTATGAACCTTTCAGAAGCGTTCAGAGGTGGACATGGATCTCTCATAGTATAATCATAGTTTATACAATATTACATCCTAACAACAACAAAAAAACTACACCAAAATTGAACTCTTAGCTACTTAAATAAGCCAAAATGCTTCAGGCAGCACAATGCCAATGATACCAAAGTTTGACGATGAGACCATGAGCTATTAAAAAACTCCTTTGGAAACTAAAACTCGAACATTGTTTATTATATATCCTATTAAAGACGGTGTTCGGTATGAACCGTAACACTCATCATGTGACATTGTTTGATTTTTTTTAGAACGGCAGTTGGTGCAACGGTCTATGACCAAAACACTGTGCAAGAACCGAGATCAAAACCCCGCCTCTAATATCAATAGGTGTTTTTCGTCGGCATTAAACCACTCATCATGTGACATTGTTTGATTTAATTGCGTTTCTTTTACACGCATGTTGTGATTGTCATACACACCTATTATATATCCGGTGAATTAAACCACCCGAGCTCAAACCTAGCTAACCGTCACCTCTACCCAACCCATAACTCCACTTTTTGAATTTTTTTTTTCTTAATTTTGGTTTTATTTATATTTATTCTGTTGAGAATTAGAATAAATCATGTCACACTTTATTGGTGATTTTAATTGTTACACGTGTCCCATCTTCTTCAACATATTTTCTTCACAGTTCGTACCCACAATTCACAAATTTCTTAAATCTCCATAACAATGGCGATACACATATCTTGTTCATCAACAATCACACCATCATTCACTCATTTCTCCTCAACTCCTCCTTTCCAATCTCCATGTCTCTTCTCCCCTACCACAATTCGTTCCCTTAATTTCTCTCTAAACAGAACCAATCGCATCTCCCTTGTCCCCAAAGCTTCTTCCACCGCCACTGTCTCACCTGAAGTCATTGACTCACTCGCCGACGTTAGCATCTTCACCGCTTCCGGAGACTCCGTCATGTTCAATGATCTCTGGGATCAATCTCAGGTAGTTATTCAGCATCTGTGTGATGACATTAATCATTTTATTGTTTTGTTTGCATACGATTTGTGAACTTTTAGAAGCAAAAATTCTGTAATTAAAGTGAAAAGGATGAATTGATTATACTTTTAAACTGAGTACATATCAGAACCGATCGATTGTGGAACTTTAATTCTCTAGGTTTAGTAACCAAGTAGGGGGCTAATTAAGTTGTTCATCATGATAATCATTGATTGAAGCTACATTTGATGCATAAATTGGATCCATAGCTGTGATGGTATTTGCATACTTCATCAATAACTTGATCTTGACATTGAAGATGATATAATTTTGGTTATGCTTTATATTATTATGTTCACTTTGTTTAGATCATTATTTCTTTACTACTCTGACTAGGGGATAGCTGTTGTTGCACTTCTGAGGCATTTTGGTTGCCCTTGCTGGTAATCAATTTAAAGTTTGATCTTTTTCTGTAAATACGTCCCGAACACGATCATATTTCTGTGTTTAATTTCTTGTTCATAACATTTATAGTTGGGAACTCGCTTCGACTCTTAAAGAATCTAAAGCAAGATTTGAATCTGCTGGTGTGAAGCTAATTGCTATTGGTATCGGTGAACCTAAAAAAGCTCGCATCCTTGCTGAAAGGGTACTCATTTCCTTTTTGTCGTTATCTCAGGGGCGTTTGGTTCACAGTTTTTCTCAAGGAATTGAAAATTGAAGTCTATGGAAAGTTTTCGCATTTGTGATACATCTCGTTCACAAAAGGTCATGTTTGCTTTGTTATTCATAGAATTATTGTGAACCAAACCCCCCCTTAGTTCCAAATTTCAGTTTTTGTATATTTCCTTTCAGTTGGAAGAAAAACTGAGAGGGTTGAATGATATATAACATGTGATTTGATTTTAGATATCAATCACTGATGAAATTATTCTTTTATGGTCGCAGCTACCGTTTCCATTGGATAGCCTCTATGCAGATCCTGAACGAAAGGTCTTTTGGTTTTCACGCGTTCTTAATCTTCTAAAATTACAGTCTCATTACATGTCATTAACATATCCTTTTATTTCGTGTATCTCAGGCATATAATCTCTTGGGTTTGTATTATGGAATTGGACGGACATTTTTCAACCCCGCCAGTGTAATGTTCTCTTTCCTTTATCTCTTGTAAGCAATTTACACAGTAAGAACCATGCCGGACCCGGTATTGTGTATTAATGCTCAGTTATTTATATGAATAATAAGAATAAATATTATCTGCATAACAAAAATCCAGATAACTAATAAATTGTATCTAATAGCTTGTGAACTGACAGGCAAAGGTGTTATCAAAATCAAGATTCGAGTCTTTGAAAGAAGCTGTAAAGAATTACACAATTGAAGCGACACCAGATGATCGAGCAAGTGTCTTGCAACAGGTTTGATCTCAAACAATCCAAACAACAAAAAAATTTATTTGCGCATAAGTATACATATACACATTTATCATGTTGAATAAAACGTTGTTTACTTATATAATCATGTATTGGTTTGTAGGGAGGAATGTTTGTGTTCAAAGGTAAAGAGTTGTTGTATGCATGGAAGGACGAAGGCACAGGTGATCATGCTCCTTTAGACGACATTTTCAATATATGTAGCAATGCAGCCGCTGCATGAACAACCAACCAGTAGTAGTATCAGTTTTGACAATATACTAAATCACCCTCATAGATGTGTACCTAATTGATCATACACATTCCACAATTCACGCATCAAAGTTATGTAATATAAAGAAGATTGTGATTCAAATACTCTTCAACAATCCTTATATAATATAGGAAAACAAAAAAAGCTTATGTGGCAAATTTTTAAAGCTTCTAGCTTATGTGGCATCATTTGATAATTTTTCTCACAATAATAATTTTTTATTTAAAATATGTATATAAAATATATTATAATAAAACTAATTACATTTTTGGTCCCCTAATATTTTGGAGAATTCTGAAAAATTTAAGAGTATTTATATTTTTAACCTTCTACTACAAGAGGTGTACATGAGTCGGTTTATATTTGATAGGGTTTAAAATAAAACTTATGGATAAATTTAATAATAACATACAATTAAAGACCTTAGTGTTTTATAAATATACATAACATT
Organism: Tagetes erecta; assembly: GCA_030867185.1. Taxonomy (NCBI): domain Eukaryota; kingdom Viridiplantae; phylum Streptophyta; class Magnoliopsida; order Asterales; family Asteraceae; genus Tagetes; species Tagetes erecta. The sequence continues at coordinate 97,378,379 of CM061487.1, forward strand.
TTTATACGATTTTAAAAAAATAAACTACACCATAAAACTGAGCACTTTATGGTGTAGTAAATTTAAGTATAATATTGTTATACTAAAAGTCTAATTTTTAAAAATATATCATGTGTTCCGGTTTAACACAGTTTTGTCTCAAAACTGATTGGAACATTCATCAATATTATTAAAAGCATCACTTGAATATTGTGTTCCCGAGCGTAGCACGGACACTAAACTAGTTCAATATATAGAAAAATAAATCGAATACAATTTAATAAAAGATTCATGAGCAATACAATTATACAGTTGCAAGAATATATATCAAGTTCTCTGCATGTTAGTGTAGCATAGACATTTCTCCAGCTGGTTTATTCATTATGATGATCCGTTTCGTCAAATATCTCATCCTACATCATATCAACAAACACACAAAGAAGTTAAAGCAAAAGAAAACCTGATAAACGCCCTTATTAATCAACAAAAAGATTGAACTTATCATACCTTTATGAGCTCTTCCATAACATCTTCCATTGTTATAATACCTATGACTTCACCTTCTTGTCTGAAAGAACTAAACGGTTTGTCTGTTAGTTTAAGAACCTCTGGCAAGAATTTATCTGACCACCTTCTGCTTTTTGACGATTCAGCACGTGACACACTGCCACTTCCAGACTTGAATCTGTTAAACATTCTCCTGCTTCTTAAACCTCCATTCCCACTACTTTGAGAGCTTTCATCTAATACATCTACTCTTACTTCGCTTGATTGCTTGCTTATCGTCTCCTGCGTTGTTTGACTTTGAATTGGATGTTGTATAACCACTGCTATGTGACTAAGACCTTTTTGGAACTCATTTAGTATATCGTACAGTGGCATTGTATCGGAAACCCTGTATATGATAATGAAACCATCACAATTGTTTTCTTTTGTGTAGATTAACGAGCTTTACGTTGAATTATACCTGGGAATCAGTCGAAGAGTGATGTTTTTTATAGGAATGCAGTCTGCTGGATTGATGGTCATTAAATTTTTCACCTGTTGTGTTGTTCATTTGTTCACAATTAGTAAGATTGTTCATGAATGTTATCTAGAATAAAATAACTGTCATTTTTATTAAATATGTACCAGAAGTGCTCCAATTATGTTTGCTGGTTGATCATGGTATACTGGTACTCTGCTATAACCCTTTTCAACAATCAAATTCATCAAATTTCTATCTAATTTGGCGTTAATATCGACTGAAAACGTTTCAGATAAAGGAGTCATGGCATCGCGTGCTGTTTTTGAGGTAAGTTCAAGCGCGCCTCCAATGATTGTCGTTTCATGAAGTGACAAACTTCCACCTTTCCCAGCCTTCATCATGTAAGTGTTTTAAGAATGCTATTATTGGCATACTGCTATAAAGATTTAACTCGAGAGTTAATGCCGTACCTTGTTGCCATGAAAATCAACTAATGTCTTCAACTCGGCTCGACGAAAAAGACTAACATGCCCTTTCCCCAACATGCAATCTAACACCTGATAATTCGAGAATCAAACGGCAAACACAGTTGAAGGTTGTTTATGTTTACTTTTTTTTTTATAAAAAGTAAAATAAAACTCACCTTGCTTATTGGGTAAGCTACAGGAAACCAAATCCAGACAAGAACACGAACAAGTGGAGTGACGGCTGCACCGATCGCAAGCCCGTAACGAGTACAAATCGACTGTGGTATTATCTGGTCAAAGTTAAAGGAAAGGTTCTGGTTCAGTTACCCCTTTTAACCTTTATTCTGTTTCATAGTTTCATTTTAAAAAAAGATTTCGGATTCTAACCTCGCCAACGAGAAGTATTAACGTCACTGAAAGGATAATAGCACCCAATTCGGGGACCAATTTGTTCAAGAATATAGGAAGTGCCTGGAACAACAAATAAATAATACATGTTAAGCGCGTTTAAAGGTATATAATTTGTGTTTAGTTTTTGTACACACACATAATATACCTCCATAGCAGTAGCATTGCTGATCAACAGTGTACAAAGAACTAAATGATGCCTCTTCACAACTGATAAAATCTTTGCTGCATTCACACAAGATTTTTTTTCTTTTTATCAGCTCAAGAAATTTAATAAGTTTTAACTAATGCGCAGAAAAAGATTAGGCATACATGCACGAAGACGGTCAACAGGCTTTCCTGATGCAGCAAGAACTTCAAGGTCAACAAGACTCATTGACATGAGCCCGAGTGTGAGCCCAGACATCATTCCAGCGAACAAAACGATCATAGTGATCACTGCAATGTGAAAGAAAAAGTCTAGACTGCAACATGATAAGTACTTCATTCCGCTTTCAAAATCTAAAACTCTGCTTCTTCATTTTTATGTTACAAAAGGTCGTAGATTTGACGTAAGGTTGGAAACGAGCGATTGGATTATTTTGAGCATATTCCAATGAAAATCAATCTTGTTCATAAAAATAACAGAGTACAACTTTTGTCATTAGTACAGCAAGATGTAAAACAAATGCATCATTTGGAATAACAAAAGGTCAAAAACCTTGTTGGCCGATTTTGATGCCATGACATATATACAGGTTAAGTTGAGTTGAGTTGTATAGACACAAAGCAATATAAGGATTCATTTTTTTAGTGATATATATACCTCAATTCAAACGTTCAAAACTTTAAGTGACAAGAGTGCTAATTAAAAATTTTGAATTTTACAAATTCAGGGCAAAAGGTTGATTATCTAAAAATTAGTGTTAAAAGTGTTGATCATCAAAAGATTAGTTTTAAAAGTGTTAATAATCTAGAGATTAGTGCTAAAACTGTGGTTTAATCACCTATTCCAAGTTCTTGCTATAATGTTCAAAGAAAGACTTAATAGTTGACGTTGTAAACAATGTATTAGAGAGTTTGCATTATAAAGATTTCTTCATTAAGTAAATTACATTCTATAATTCTTCATTTCTTTGTGAGCTTCACTCAGGTTCCCTTTAGTGATAAGAATCTTATAATTTGCTTAATTAAGTAAAAACGTCAGAAGAATCTCATAGTAGTCAATTCGCTCCCATATCATACCTATTCTCTTAGGTATGCAAGTACTTGTTTAATGTATATATATTTATATACTACTAATAGGGAAGGTCGGTGCTTTGCACCGGCCTCTCCCGTCCCGTCACGTCGCGTTTCAACTTTTTCATACTTTAACGTATTAACGGTTTTAATCACCGACTTTTAATGCATTGACAGTTTTAGTCCCCGTCTTTTTCTAATTGTTATTTGAGCTCTTGATGAGTTTTTGAGTTTGATCTCTTACTCCACTTTGACACATAGTACGACTTTCACTAATTATCATTTTAGCCCCTGATAAGTTTCGATAACTTTTCGACTTTGCTTTCTTACTCTATTTTGACATATGGTACGACTTTCATCGTTTTTTAACATGTGACACATTAAGTTTTTGTGTCGTGACGTACGGGGCAGGGGACTTTTTTTCAACACGTATGACGAAGTCAAATACGCAGACCCGACTGCGTGACCCGGCCGCTGCAACGTGCGGCCTGATGTTAAATCTAGTTACTTATGTATAACTTTAGGCATTAGGTATGCCTCTAGGTTTATCATTTATGTTGGCCCAGAATTAATACATGAATGTAAGAACACACCGGCAATTAAAAGACTACCCATCTAACTCTATAAAATATTAGAGTAAACTACAAATTACGTCCTTTATGTTGTATGACTGTTGCAATTTGGGTCCTTTAGCAAACTAATCTACAAATAACATCCTTATTTTTGAAGTTTTATACCAATCTGGTCCTTTACACTAACAAAAGTTAAGTTTTTTCTGTTAAGTGAAGGGTAGTTTTGTCTTTTTACCTTAAAGGACTATTTTGGTAAATAACATAAAGGACCATTTTTGCAATTTACACTAAAATATTATAATAAGTATTATTTTGTAATTAAATATTTAATATATGAAATACAAAGAAAATATATTTGTGATATTTACGACATAAACTATATATACTTTAAGTTTTATATTTATTTGGGAAATGAAACTGAGATTTTTTATAGAGGGCCCAACACTTCCGGTAATACAAAATTAAACGTCAAGTGTCGGTACGTTCTCCGAATGAGGGTTCGAATATAAAAAATATTGATTCCACCGTAAAAAAACTCATTTTCGTTTCCAAAATAAATATAAAACTTAAAGTATATATAATTTAAGTCGTAAATATCACAAATATATTTTCTTTATATTTCATATATTAAATATTTAATTACAAAATAATACTTATTATAAGATTTTAGTGTAAATTGCAAAAATGGTCCTTTATGTTATTTACCAAAATAGTCCTTTAAGGTAAAAAGACAAAACTGGCATTCACTTAACTGAAAAACTTAACTTTTGTTAGTGTAAAGGATCATATTGGTATAAAACTTCAAAAATAAGGATGTTATTTGTAGATTAGTTTGTTAAAGGACCCAAATTGCAACAGACATACAACATAAAGAACGTAATTTATAGTTTACTCAAAATATTATTATGAACAAAACCATACATTATAGTGACCCTAAACCCCTATATTTGTACTAAACATGTATCAATCATAAACCAACTCAAACACTATTAATTAAACAAATAAATAAACAAACTCAATCCAAATGTAATTCAAACTCAACCTAAACAATAAGCTAAAATAGCTAATAATAGTAATAACTTTTCAGTTTAGAGGTATGACCTGACTTTCTTTATTTTCTAGTCATTGTGTAGTGTAAGTATGCCGTGTTGTCCATTGTGTCATTCATTACGTATGTTCCGGACAATTTTTCAGTTGTTGTTGTATGATGTTACGTGCCATTTCGTATGTATTTCTAAGTGATGTTTACATGGAGCAGAGAGTCTCGTAAAGAGCAACCTCTATTCAAAAGGACATGGGCATGGACCACTTCTATTTCAACGGACTCAACCTCCCTCAGATCTTACTCCATGAGTGAAATTTCTACTTAGTGCGTGTATTAAGGACTTATTTTTTTAGTCTCGTCCCGAATCAGGGATTCTTAGGGACCCCGAACCTCTAATTGTTTTAAATCTAGCTTAGTAGTTATGTGTTTTTATTATTATAAAAGTAATATTGAAACTGTATTGTCATCTTATCTCTTGTCTACTAATAAAAAAAAAGTTCTAAATTAATGTCTTAAATGAAAAAGGTTCATTTGAGCAAGTTAATGTAAAAACATTGTTTGAGCTTCAAGTAACTCGTGATCCTTCTTGATATCATGAGCGTTTTTACCAATAACACTAAAGTAATTATAAGTCAGGGTTGACGGGACATAGTACTAGTATAGTACATGAGTACATGACTTTTGTCTTATAATTAAGAAAAATGTTTTAATTGTGTGGTGGTGTGCAATTTGGACTTGATAGCAGGACATGCATCCTCATAGTACAATGGCGTGTCGCGAGTACTATATAACTTTAATATGTTCATATAGCTTGCTAAAATAGGCTATGTTGTGTGTTTCATTAATCAATTTGTTGTATCCAATCTTTTCCTTAAATAAGTGTGGAGTGACTTGTGTTTATTGAGTTATGGCATTGTAGAAATGTTTGATACATAATTTAAGAGGTGCAGTGCAATGAACTAGTTCGAAGGCCCCCATAATTTGCGTTTATAAGCGGCCTAGTGAGGCTTTCCCGAAGCTGCAATCGCAATGGAGGCTCACTCATAGTGATAAAATAGTGTGTTCAAATATTGAAAGTGCAGATGCGATGATTTTAGTTATTGTGTAATTTTTAAACTGATGAGAATTACACAATGATCTGATAAGGATCACACAAATAAAACAAGTAATAGCTTTTAGATATTATGTTATGGCATATCGTATTATATCAACAATGAAAACAAATTATAAGATTTGACGTATTTTGTTATTATTTATGTTTTAGTTTGTATTCGAAAACAAGTTGTACTATAACACAATGACATGATGAAATAATACAATGATCTGGCTAATAACACAATGAGTTTAAACGTGAAAAACAAGTTATAATTTGAGATGTTACACAAATAAAATAAGTAATAGATTTGAGATGATATATTATGGCATATAGTTATGTCAACTATGAAAACAAGTTATAAGATTTGACATGTTGCTTTATTAAATGTATGTTTTAGTTTGTATTAAAAAAGTTATAATATAACACGATGATCTGATGAAATAACACAATGATCTGACTAAATAACACAAGACCTGACGAAATAACACAATAACTGAAACGTAAAAAAAAGTTTTTTTTATACTTAACACTACATGCGCTTTGAAGATTAAAAAAATGCTCGTTTTTTGCGTAACTTTATTAAAAACTAACGTCTAATGTAAAAGTTATACATGTTTAAAGAAGATGATGAAATTTGAAAATGATGCAAAAAATACTGGTCATATATAGGTTATTTATGTTCATTTAATGTTAGATCTAATGGTATAATGACTTTTTAGACTTTTTATAAAATATGGTATCGAAGCTTCTTGTTCTGCATGAGTACATGGGGTTATGTGGTTATTAGATTTTTTATATAATTTTAATTGAAGTATTCTTAGGCCTTTCTCACAATAAATCTTTTTGGGACCAAAACTTTTAATATGTACAACTAATTTCATAAAGGTAGTTTTATGCGGTGTTTTTAAACCGGTCGGTCGGACCGTGGTTGGACCGTTTTTTTTAATAATCACGGTTTAATTAGATACGGTTTGATTGATGTTTCTGAACCGCTTCGAACTGGTCCGGTCAGACCGGAACCGGACCGTTATTGAACCGCTATTGAACCGGGTCAGTCATAAAATATATATTTTTATGTTTTGATTTTCATGGATTTTATGTTTACATCTATTTATATTTGTGTTTTTTGTAATGAAAGTCAATATGTTGATTTTTTAAGTGATGAAAATGAAGAATTCGTATTATTTTGGCGTTAAAACTTGTTTAAATTATGATTTTTTGGTGATTCTTGGCGTTAGAACTTGTTTGGATTATTACTTATATGGTATAATTTTAATATTATTGAACTTATGTTGTGTCTAAATTGAAAATCTTAGGGTCTGTTTGGTATAGGGTAATGGAATGGACAAAGGAATGGAATGAATGAAGGATATGAATGGACAAAGGAATGAAATAGATCATTCCATTCCATTTTCCTGTTTGGTTACCGTATAGAAATAAAATGAATCAATACTTCTTTTTTTTGTAGGTAGCAAAAAACACATGAAAAAAAATACAAATCTCTAAAAACGACAAAAATAACTAGTTATGGTTATGGGTCGGGTCTTGGCTCGGATCATGGATCGGCTCTTGGTTCAATACATGGTTTAATACATGAGTCAGGTTATGGATTGACACATGGGTCGGGTCATGGTTCGAGTCACGGTTCGAGGAATGGGTTAGAACATTGTTCGGTTCATGGGTCGGGTCATGAGTCAGTTCACGGATTTTGTCATAAGTCGGTTCATAAATTGAGACATGGGTCAAGTCATGAGCCGAATCATTGTTTGGGTCATGGTTCGGGGCGCGGATCGACATGGTTCGAGTCACGAGACGGTAGATGGCTCGGGTCGTGAGTCGGTTCATGGGTTGGGTCATGGTTCGAACCATGAGTCAGGACATGATCGGTTCATTGGGTCTTGGGTCGGGTCAAGGTTTAGGGCATGAGTCGGTTCATGGTATTTGTCATGACTTAAAAAAATATTTCATTCCTTCAAGGAATGAAAAAAAAACATGGGTAATGGGTGGAATGAAAATGAGACATTTTTCATTCCTTGGTAATGGTCCATTCCATTCCATTGAGTAACCAAACACATTTTTTTTCATTCACCCGCAATGGTTCATTCCATTCCACCTCTCATTCCTACATACCAAACACTACCTTATGGTATTGCTTTGATAAATATACAATTATCCAACCCCGGTCCGACCATTAAAATTAAAATAACGGTTCAGTGTCCGGTCCGGTTTTCAAAACATTGGTTTTATGTTCCACTCCAACTTCCAAGTATAATATTACGGTGACGAGGTCTCAATGTAACTATATTTGTTTACTAGTTTAGTGTATGCCCTATGCTCGGGTAACCAACACTCAAATGATGATTTTAAAAATATAAATGACGACATAGATATTTCTAATTAGTTTCGAAACAAAATCATAGTAAAACCGAAACACAAGATTTATTTTTAAGAAATTATTTTTATTATAACATATATTCAAATTAAAGAGAATTAAATGCTTCATTTTATAGTGTAGTTTTTAAAAATATAATTTCGTATAAAAAAGTCATGCTTAAAAAATACCGAGATATTTAGTTTTAGACTATTAATAACTTTATCCATAAATTTCATTTTTATACCATATCAAATATAAACTGACTAATGGACAACCCTAGTTAGAGAAAGTTGAAAATGCAACTACTTTTAGTTTATTCAAGATTCTACTAAACGGCAAGGGAGCAAAATGTAACTATTATATATAAATTTATTATTGTGAGATAAACACTCAAACAATATTAGATAATGACACATAAGCAAATTATGTTTTGCTTTATTATATTAGAGATTCATTTCTTTGTTTATAGGCTTCTAAAAAAGAAGGTCGTTCGGTGGCTACAGTGTCACATATGAGGTTTGCATTTTGGCAGCTTTTGCTTCTATATAATTTTGACATATTTACGACTTTCAACCCCAACTTTGACTATTTGTTGTTTTGACTTCTGATGAGTTAACCATCTTACAACTTTGACCCCTAATCTACTTTGTCATATTTACGACTCAACTTTGACATGTTTTACCGATGAGTTTTGCATTTTGCCGAGTTTAGCCCACCTGCTCAAGTTTGATATATATATATATATTTAAGAATTTGATTCCCCAACTTTGATTATTATTATTATTATTATTATTATTATTATTATTATTATTATTATTATTATTATTATTATTATTATTATTATTATTATTATCATTTTGACTATTAATGAGTTAGTTAACTTGTGACTTTATGCCTATACTCTACTTTAACATATTTACAACCCAACTTTGATATATTTACAACTTTCACCCTCAACTTTGATATATTTACAATTTTGACCCTTAACTTTGACTTTTTATTATTTTGACTCTTGAGGAGTTACACAATTTATAACTTTAACCCCATACTCTACTTTGACGTGCTTCAACTTTAACACCTGGCTTTGAGAAAGTTATTATTTTAATCTCTAAGTTTGGATATACATCTATGTGACTATGTTTTTAATACATGACGCAATACGACTTTTCACCTTAACGTGCGAACATATAATTTTTTTATTAACATGTGCGTCAAAGTCACATATGCGATGTGACGACCCGACCACATATCTAGTTATTTAGAAATAGGAAATTTGGTATATTTCAAGAGTTCAATCACTTAACTCAGATTCTGCATAAGGGCCTAAGAGAGGCCGAATCACTTCATGATCTAATGTACACAATTTTATTCTACACTTTGTTTAGAGGGTTGTTTCTCATGGCTTGAACTCATGAGAATCGTCACAAAACAGTAACGTTACCAGCAAGGTCGACCTTGAGAATAACCAAAAATCTCGAGCCCTGAGCGAGTAAAAAACTGTGTCACTATAGTGTAAAGTTATAATATAATTTTTAACATCCAACTAGTTTAATGAGCTATAATATAAATTTGGCAAATTGGCTAAAAATAATACCAACTAACACCTATTGGCCGAGAATAATCCCAACTCAGTTTATTCCCTCCAGTGGTCCCAAATCCAACTTTTTTGGCCTCCAGTGGTCCGCCGTTAAGTGCACTTAACGGCCGTTAACTTTTTTTTGTTTTTTTTTGAATTTCAAAACAAGGTTTTATGGAAATTGATCGGGAGGAGTATACGATTCAATTGATGTAAACCTTAATTCGAACTGGTGTTCCAAACGACAAAACGGTCTTCAATCGGGTGTTTAAAACCTAACGGTGCTTTAACCGGATATCAAAATTAAACCATTTGGAGCAACAGTTGGAAGTAAGGTTTACATCAATAGACTCGTATTCTCCTCCCGATCAAAATCCCTAAAACATCGGTTTGAAATTCGAAAAAAATAGAAAAAAAGTTAACGGCCGTTAAGTGCACTTAACGGCGGACCACTGTAGGCCAAAAAAGTTGGATTTGGGACCACTGGAGGGAATAAACTGAGTTGGGATTATTTTCGGCCAATGGGTGTTAGTTGAGATTATTTTAGGCCAATTTGCCTATAAATTTTAACAATTAACCAGAGTCCGCTGAAATGAGTCCATTTAGAGTCCGCCGACCTAGTTTCGGGGTGATTTAAGACCTTTTTAAGAAAAAAAAAATAGTTTGTAGTGAAACCTTCCTTTGGCAGTATATCAAATATATATGAAAAAAAATTAAAAAATATGGGCCCTTGAGAGACAAGGTTTTGGACGGTCACTCACCTTGACCTCCCGACCCTCCTACTTACCAGTTACTCAAACTTCAACTGGACTCACTAACCAGTTTGTAACATTCATGAGACAAAAGCAAGACATACGAAACAATCAGCTTATTACCCCACAACCAAAAAATTAATAACTAACCTATCGTTCGCATAACATTTAAACAAATCCATCATGTTAGACATAGTTTCCACAATTAACGACTCCATTTGAGATTAGAAGTTGAATCTATAGACATAAAAAGCTCTTACACCAAAATTTTGATTTCCACTAACCCATGTTAAAGTAACTAGGTATATTTGCTTGCTCGCGCATTGCGCGAGCTTAGTTTCCTACAAATATATTGTAAAAATAATAGAACTCTTTACAAAAAATCGTCAGTAGATAAAGTTATAATGCTCCTTGAAACCCAGTCATACTAAACTTTTGTAAACAACCATAAATATTATTGAACACGCAAATATCATTCACATCAACAATACCTTAAACAGAGTCAACATAAGGCGTTACCGTCGCTTGAAACAACCCCAATTCTTTTGGGTTCAATAACAAAAACATTCCAAAATATGTTGGTAAAATGCTATATAAACCGATCTTGGAATGACTGTTATTTTGTTGTCAAAACAAACCTGCCTGTGCAGATATATCGGTGTCAAAAAAGGCTCCAAGAGCACAACCTTGTTGCTGTCAAAATAGCTCCAAATCTGTAGCCTAACTGCTGCCAAAACAATTCCAAATGCACAACATTGTACTTGCCATAACAGTTCCAAATTAATCTGCAGCCTAATTCCTGCCAAAACAGCTCTAAATCTGCAGTTAACTTCCAATTACTTTTTGACCCATTTGTGCAATTAATTTCCAGCCACTTTTGACCCATTTATACAATTAATTTGCAGCAACTTTTGACCCATTTGATGTTATCATTGTATGTTTACTCCCTTAAGAATTACTCTAAAAAATGTCATTCAATTTGCGAGGTTGCAATCAGCAGGTTAATAAAAGTAGGCTTGTAAAAGGAATGAATTAATGGAGACCTTTAGTGATTACAGGAGGTAAACTGATGAGTGCACAACATCAACTGAAACTGCAAAAGAGATTAGATGGTGTCACTGACAAACAGTCAATAATGTGAAAATGGAACACCACACAACTTACATTATATGACCAGAAACTAAAAATTTGGATTAACTATCAACACACACTATGCAACTCTAAGCATTTAATTTATAAAACTTCACATAAGAATGCAAGTGTATAACTGAAGCTAAACTCTTCACTGACGCAAAGCATTTCATAATGTACTTAAGCATGATTGAAGTATCCAAACTTCCAATTCTGACTACACCAACATGATTCCTACAACAAAACAAAACAAAACCAACCGAGAAGTGCCGATTGCAACGCCACCATCCACCCCCGTAAGCACAATCAAACATCATCGCAAGATCAAAATCAGAAAAAGGAAGTAGGAGAAGGCGGTGTAGTAGTTGGCTGGAAGCAGGACGAATGCCTCCGCCGTAACCGGTCGGTATACAAACACCCAAAACGGCCACCACGGATACCAACGCCACCAAAGTCGGTACCCACCATCGGACGTCACTGCAAGATTGGAGGCGGTGTGATGTGTTGACTGGAAGGAAGATGAACTGTTTGGTGTATCTCTCTTGTGAGCAAAAATCCAACTAAAATCAAATGTGAAGGAATAACTGGAATGTTATACCAGATGTGAAATTACAGAAGAACTCTAGTTTTTACTGTTCAATTCCTACCGTTTTTCAATATAAGAATAATTTTCCAATACAAGCTCATAGGCATAGTACTTGAAAAAAAGGAAAGAAATAAAAGCTCTGCCGACACGGCCTACTGGGAAACAAAACAACAAGATCCACATCAATTTAACGTGACCCACGACCCGCAATTCGTCGGTCCCTTTAATTCCCCCTTACATAGTTTTTCAACCATCCATCAATTTCATTTCCCACTCACAACACAAATCATTCATTCATTCATTTTTCTCTGACAGATCCAAGATCCAGTGTTTAGGCTTCTTCCCATTATCAACAGATCCATTAAAAGGTTTGTACTTTACACACTACTGTCCCCATTTCAGGTTTCTTCATGTACTCTCTTGTTCCTTCAATTCATCATCAATCATGTTCTGTGATCCTTTCATCAGTAGTATATCTTCATGGGTTTTGATTATCTTGAATTTTTATTTCATTTCTGAATCTGTCTTGTTCATGTTCAATTGTTGTCTCTCTTTCTATTTATGGAAACTTGCTTATGACTTTATGCAACTCTGTTCAATCACTGAAATTAAAAAAATGTCATTTTATTTTTAGGTCAGTTGAATGCAGTAGTTTATTGTTCTTAAAATCTTGATTAATGTAATTTTTTTTTGTCTTGATACATACCCAATTGTTGTAGATATGTTGTCAGTCAATCAACTTCAGAAAGAATCATAAATCAATAAACTTTAAGAGATAACAACACTATAAGTTTATTTAGTTCTAAATCTTTAAAAAAAATCAAAACTTGATGTTTTTGTTGTCTTTTTTGGCAGGGTGTGGAGTTGGTAACTTGTTTTAGATTGATAATTTAGACTAATAATCATGTCGAGAAGGCCAGGTCTCACGCGTCGATTTGTGGGTGGTGGGAATAATCCACTAGGGGGGATTTTTCATTCGAAATCAAAAGCTTCTCCTTTGTTATCCATTGTGCTTGTCTTGCTAGTAAGTTCATGCTTCACGATCTCGCATTATGTTAGTGTTTGATGCATGTTTTTGGACTAAATTCGATGGCTTTTTGTGATATAGGGAACAGTTGTTGTGATTGGCTATGTTTTCAAAGGATCAGGTTTGTACTACACACTCGATCGATGGTGTTTTTGAACAGATTATCTGATCATTGCAACTTGATGTCACAATAATCAGTTTTCAGTAATTTGACAAACAGATTTTACTTCTGATTAACGGGTAAATAAAAATATTAATTTACCCGTGGTTTTACTTTTACCAAGTTGAGAAGCTTTTACCTCCGTTTTACATACAACACCTCTTTTAGCCGCTAATCAACAACTTATATGTTTTTGACTATTTTACCCTTATAGTGGTGAAAGAAAGCAATAGTCGGTGAAGGGTAAAACAGACAAAACCTATAGTTTGATTATGTATGGCTAAAAAGAGGTGGTGTACAAATAACCATAGTGCTATTTTTGGTTATTTGATCTATTATTTTTTAAGATAACCATATTTGTTAAGCACTTAAACATCTTCTTAAATGTGTAATCATCTTTATTAATTCCTAAATATTTAAGCATATTGCTTCTTATATTTGAATCTACACTTAATCTTGAAATGCAGGTGGTTCTGGGGACTATAAAGCATTTAGCAAAACTGAAGGTAAGATGTATATCAATAGTTACACACAAGATGTTTGTTACCTTTATGATTACTTACATACTTTTAACATCTTCAGGTGACTTTAGTTGCACGTATGATGTCCATACGGCAATGCCTATTTTAAGAAAGACATACGGCGATGATGGCATGCGCAGAGTATTACATGTGGGGCCTGATACTTGCTCGATAGTATCTCAGTTGAGAAAAGAAAAGGACACTGAAGCGTTTGGTGTGGAACCGTATGATATTGAGGAAACCGATGTTTCTTGTAGAAGTCTTGTGAGAAAGGGTCTTGTTCGTGTTGCTGATATTAAGTTTCCTTTACCTTACAAGTCTAAATCGTTTTCTTTAATTATAGTTTCTGATTCGATTGATTATTTATCTCCGAAGTACCTCAACAAAACCCTTCCTGATTTGGCAAGAGTTTCTGCTCAAAATCTTGTTATATTCACAGGTAAGTTTCTATAAATAACACCAGTCAATCAAGGTAAGTTATGTAAGTTTTTAACCTTGTTACCTTTTTGTTCTTTCAGGCAAACCTAGTCATTCGAAAACTAAACTCCCACAAGCATCAAGATTTGGACGTCCGGTAAGCATCTACATGAATTTTGTGATTATGATTGAGTTGCCAACAAACTTTCAAATCTTTTGATATGCGTTAAGTTTTATTAGTTTTTTTATGATATAAATGGCATTTGTGAAGGCTAAAATGAGGAGCGCGTCTTGGTGGGCTCGTTTTTTCGTTCAAACAAGCCTCGAAGAGAATGAAAAAGCAGCTAAGAAGTTTGATGAGGCTGCTGCCAAGAGTTCATACAAGCCAAAATGCCAAGTTTTCCACTTGAATTCGTACCATTAACGGTGAGATACTTACACTTCATAATCATTTTAGCCTAAAAGAAGACTGGCTCTTATATAGATATAGTTGGCATTATTCTTGGGTGGAAAAAGCTAATTGCATCACCAACCTTCTGCTATCATTTATACCAATTCATTAAACTTGTATGAACCCAATTCAATAGTTGTATGATTATTCGTTTAAACACGATATATGTGTAACGCTTTGAACGATTTTGGGTCAAACGATTCCAATATTGCTCTTATTTATATGATATATGATTCCAATATTCCTCATACCTAAAATCATTATCCTCTAAATTTATCCTATTTTCTAAAACTAAACACATCTCATTCTTGATATCATAATTTACGGGGTTTATGAGCGGGTGGCCGTAAGTTTGAGAAGCGTTATATTTTTCCTAAAAAATTCCGTGTTTGGGATATGATATCAGTTGTAGACGAAGATAAGTACGGCAACAAAATGTAAATGTTTTATGTTGGAAGAATTTAGGATGCCAAGATGTCAAATCTTGGCTGTTTGCTACATGAATTTTGTTTTCAATTCTTCATAAAAATCTTGATGGGTTAATAACAAAAAACTGCTATTTATTTACTTAATGGGCTTATAAGATCCTGGCCTAGTTATTATGGATGTAATTATTAAGGGGCCCATAGTGATGTTGACATAAAGGAAGCAAATGGGACACAGTCAATTTGGCGTTAGTGGAAGGGCAACTAGAAAGTGGAGGCATTTATGTCTACATATGACCCCAATATTATGTCTTTTCATTACAAAACATGTACTAGATTGAGATATTGATTAGTATATGTTTTCATTAGTAAACAAGGATTAGCTAGATTGAGACATTGATTGATAATATAAGTTTAAGGTTGCACAATATTATATATGTTCATTAGTGATCCAAGCCCCCGCTTGAAATTAGGAGACATTCATACAACATCAATAAAAATATAGTTTATTTTATGATAAGACAAACTTAATTTTAATAATCAAAACTAAGAATTATTGGTCGATAATAACTTATACTAAAATTTTAACCAATAACATTCTCAACTTTTATTTTTTTGACATCAATAATCTAGTAGTATATATATCATCATACATTACACTTGAATTTCGCTCGATTTCACTTGTACATTTTCCATAATCATCATAAAATGAGGATGGTTGGTAACAAAAGAAAAAGTTGTTAGTGTTATCGGTTAAAATGTTAATATAGGTATTATTTCCAAATAGATAGATAATAGTTTGGATTATTATCTGCATTGTGATTAATAGTTTGGATTATCAAATCCAAATTCAAGACAGCACACGTTGTGGATGACCTATAGAGATTTTACTTATGTTACAAAATTAGGGTCTAAATATTATGTTTTAATTTTAGACTTTTTTTAACAACAAACCTATGAAACCATTAAATTGCACTAAATTACACTTATGTCCGGGTTTAAACCCATGACCTTCAATCTAAGAGGCACGCCTTAACCAAGTTGCTAAATATTTTCTAACAATTTTACCATAAAATTTCTCACAAATTTCCAACAAAATGCATTTGTCACTAAATTTTGTAATAAAAATTACACAATCTAATATTTTCTTATTATTTTCATTGTTGCTACAAAACTTAATACTTACTATATTTATTTTTTGAATTTTGTGACACATTTGCCACAAAATCTAATATTTATTCGTTTTGTCATAAATTTGTAAAATTATTTGACTTCGTAACTATTTTGTCAGAAATTTGTGTGAGATATCAGATTTGTTAGCTTTTATTGAAAAGTTGTGACAAACTTGCGACAAATATTATTTTATGCTAAACTTATGACAAATATTAATTGGGATTGCATATACCGAATTATGTTATTAGTATTAAGTATCTAAACCTGTATTAATTAACTTTTAACCTTATATTCATATATCATCCATCCTTCACACATAAAAAATATAGATAAAAGTTATATTTTTATATTAACAATCATAAATAGTAACATATGTATAATCTTTATCAAGTTGATAAAGACCTAGTACACCAATAGCACAAAAATGACCCATGTCCTTTCAAAAGATCGAATATATATATAATATATACGGTAGCAGGCTATCTCCATTTACAAACATCATCAATCGACCCACTAGACCTATATATTATAAACATATATTTTCGTATTTCATATTTTATATGGATTAAGGGTACTTTTTACCCGTTTCACTAAAGTAATAATTATAAATAACATTAAATAAAACAAAAGTTATCCCAGATTTCAAAAACCAACCTTCACCTACTCATCATAAAATTGAAAGAGTTAAGCAATTGATTCTGTTGGCTACCAACACCATCATTCAAAACCACATAGCATATTAAGTAAAGTTTCATAAATTAAATGAGCATTTTTACAATTTAAAAAACTTCTTGATTTGTAAATACAAAGACAAAACCTAATTAGGTAACACGCTATATACTTGTTTCTATTTTCCAGACTTCAACTTCAAACACAACAATTAATATACAAATTTCTTACCACTTGTTTGTTACACGCACATTTCCTCAAATCCATATAATGATGCCAAGTTGCAATAATAATATATAAGTCCAACTAATTCTAAAATAAACACAATAACTTCAACATTACCATTTTTAGTTTTTGCTAATCCACTTTAGAATCAGGTGGCAGATACTAATGGCGGTTTGATTGTTTGGTGTTTTTTGGGTTAAATTATTATAAACTTTTATATTGCCAACTTTAGCTTTGAAAGTTCTTTTCTGTCCACCCCACAACATGTTTTTGTATTATTTTTTAGGAGATATATAAATTTATATAATAGCAATATATAAAAACAAGTTCATATAAAAAGCTAATATATGTTTATAATACGTTTAATATCTATGTGTTACATACTGGTTAATACTATAATTTATAAAGAAATTATAATTATAATTATTATATATAATATTTAATGATTTGACTTCATTAACTCAAGCATAGAAAAAGTTCCACTTAATTTCCCCTCAAACTTTCTATTATAGAACATTTTTCTCAAAAAATTATCTCCATAAAACCTTGATTTATTAGATAAGAAGATATACATAAATATATATATATAGGAGAGTGTTCCATAGGAAACTTTTTATTACCAGGGTACTAGGCAGGGAACAATAATGGGGCCACACATTTTGACAAAGGAAAAAAAACCAAAAACCTACCCACCCCTGCTCCACCCAAAATGCTAATACGCCCACTCCACCAAAAATACGCTAACACCCCCCAACCCCCTAAAAACGCTGAAACCCCCTAAAACCCAACATGTTTTGGCAAGTTGTCTATTTAGTATGATTGTCTAAAGTTTGGAAGTGGAGTTTGATATATCACCACGTTAGAAAGCGGTGTTTGCATGTTTTCGGGAACTTCAAGCTCAAGTTTTTTTTTATTGTCATCCTCATTGAAGGACTGGGGCAACATATATCGCCTTTGGAGTATCGGGCTATCCTTAAGTACTGGTTATGATCTCTTTGTTCCCTATTAATGAGCCTTTCTCTGTTTGTTAAGGGTTAACTTAGACGCTTTTGGTGATCATGTGGTACATTGCAAGGAGTTACCCGACTTCAAATACATACATGATTTGGTTAGAGATGTCCTATGTGATATCGTTAAGAGAGCATGGATTTCGGTTAAAAAGAAGGCCTTTGTAAACTTTTGAAGGATCCACTTGAAGGTATGTCTACTCTAAGGCCAACTGATATTTATTATGTTTAGAAGTGCAAGAGGAAACATGCTTGTGTAGACCTTACGAGGGTATTCCATTAGTTGGACTTGGGTAAAATAAGTTTGTTGCGGGACAAGCTGGGTTGAAGGCAGAATCTTGCAACGTCATCACTAAACACAAGAAAACATGTTTTGAAAATCAACATGTATTTATTCCCCTGGCCTTTGATACCTTTGAGTTCCTAGCCCTAGACGCTGTGAACTTCCTCAGTAGCCTTCAACTGGTCATCCATAGCAATGTTTCAACTTCTAAAGGTCAAGGCTTTGTTTTAGTAGGCTATGTACGTTTTGCTATTCAAAATGGATTGTGGCGCAACTTGTTGCCCGTTTACCTGTCACTTTATTATAAAGAATTTGTTTTCCAATGATACGTAGCAAAAGATGTCCGTAAAAAAATAAAAAGTTCTTGCGGTTTTTGACATAAAGACTGGTTGTAAAATAAACATTAATATATACACACACATATATAATACTATGTTTTCATTGTTGTACAAGTTGATACGTAAGGATATGCAGTTTGAAAGCTACACGTACGTACTCTAATTTCAATGGGCGTGTAATAAGCGAATTGAAAGCCATGTGGTTACTTCATACCTGGTGAACTTTACGGTGAAAATGACTAATTAAAGTGATTCGATGAGATTAAAATTTAAATTAAAAACTATTTGAAACTTTAGAAAGATTTATGCCTTCCAAAAAAAACAAAGCTTTATGATGTGACCATGCAAGCTTGGTAAATTAAGTTATTGTCTTAAAGACTAGTTTGTGTGGTTACGTGATACGTATGGCATGTTAAATGTCATATGGAATCAAAATATAATTAATTCGGATAATTGCATGACTACCAGGGGCAGATGGTTTAACGGGTCGGCATTATCATATCTCGGCACCTTAAAATGTTTTATATGTATTGAGTTCGCCCATGAAAAAAACTATATGTATTACATATGTATTGAGTTCGTCCCTATAACTTTCCGCCTCCGGACTACAATGGTTCAATATCTGCCAGAGGACTAACTACTCTAGTTTATTTGTTGATATGAATTAGATTATAACAAATATATTTGTGTTATATATAACTTATTATTTTTTAAATATTGAACATCTAACATGATCTATTGATCTATTTACATTTAGGCGTACGTGTTGCATCACTTGAAAAAAGTAGTGACGTATTTTGAATCAATTAAAAACTTAATTAGATATACGTATAATATCTTAAAGATATATTTTGGTTTTTTTAAAGATTATTTGATGACTTTTTATTAAGAGTTTGAGTTTTATAATACTATTTATTGGATTCTTGTTGAAAAAACATCGACGTTCACCTAATAGGGTAATACGTGGTTTTTAATTAGTTTTGGGCCTTTAAAAACAAAAACGAATTGTACAAACTTTTGTATATATTGTTGTTGCTATGATGAGAATTAAGATTAAAGAATAGTTAGTTCTATTGAATTAGTATATACTAGGTTAGACTCCGTGGGTATCTACGGGATTGATCGATAAAAAGTATTTATATTGTTTTATAATGAAAAATTAGTAATAGCAAAACATCAAATAAAGTATGCTATATGAAAAAAAATGTGAGGATGAATATGATGGTGACAAGTGACATTATGTGAATGGAAGAGTTATCAAATTATTAGAAGAGGAGATTTGCAGATCTTGGTTTGATTATCTGACTTTGTTACCTTTAATACAACACAACATATATATTTAGTTACCAAATACTTGTATCTGATTATTAATATAAATAAAGTACTATAACAAAATTTTCATGTATCGGAATTTAGTTGGCGACGTGAGAATGACTGACTACTATATACGCAGTAAAGGTTTTATGTAGAGTTTTACGTAACCCGGCCACCAAATATTTAAGATCGGTCTATTCCATATGTGCTTATCTGTTAGGTATAAATCAACAATCCGGAAATGTGCACATCAAATATGCTTGCACTTTTGTTATGTGTTTAAGGCGGAACAAAATCAATGACATTTGATCATACATAACACGAAACGGTTGGTCTCTATGGATTAAAATATGCCACATAACACGTTAATATGAGTACGTGACATCTAGTTGTTATATCTTGTATAATTTAATAATGAAAGTGATTAACAAGATAATGAAGTATTTGTTCACATCTTAGGGTGATCGATGGGGCACCTACTTTATTGTAAACCTCTTGATTAATCCAGTCATACAAACAATAAAAATATATCACCTTGCAATCCTCAGTACGTCTCATAATTCTTAACTCAATATGTAAAGGTTATCATAATTCTAAACCTCTTTAACCCTTATTTACAATGACGAATATAACTTAAAAGTTGAGAAGTATCCTATTTTTTTCTGTACGTCTTGAACAAGCTTTAATTTAGAAAAACACATTTCAACGGTTGCGGTCGCAACTGGTAAACCCAGCGCAAGCTTCAGTGTCTGATAAACCAATAGAAACGAACGATTTTTTTTCAGTTTCCACTATTAGACGAGCAATGTCACATAATCTAGTCAAGTTTTTAAATCTCATCTTCTTTTAAAATGTTGTCAGATTTAAATGTGAGTTAATGTTGAAAATACTCTTTAACAAGATATACCGCCTTATTACGAACTATTTTGACCAACAAGTTTCATAATTATCAATATATATTCGACATACTTTGACTAAAATCACAATCCACACCTGAATTTATATCAAGATTTAAACTACTTTAACCAATATCAACAATTTCTTCTTCTTAACACTTCTTTTTTAGAAATTGCCAATAAGAATTGAGCTTGTTTTTTGTGTTTTTTCATCTTAAACCTAATTCAATAACAATAAACAATGCTAGATAATGCATGTAAATACAAATTTCACAAAAACTCTAAAACCCTAAAACTCTTAAGACAATAAAAGTTGTCAATAAATACCAAGAGATAATGATGAGATATTGAAAAAGGAGGTGTTGCTACTTGCTAGAGGTGGAGCAGTGCTGCAACGACGGCGGTTGAAGACGAAAATTTGACAGGACTTCGGAGGTGGAGCTTGGATTTGAGAGTAGTAGAAGGTTTGGCATTTTGACAGCAACAAAATCTTTTTTTTTCCTAAGACAACAACTCAAGTTGTATTTTTAAACTAATTTGGCATTGTGAGTTTAAACTAATTTGGGTTTTAATAATTTACAATTACAATGGGCATTGGGTTTGAACAATAGGTTAACAACTAACAAGTTAATATCTCTAATATACTAGTTTATTGTTTGGTGTCTGCGCTAAGCTCAGAAAACAACAGTCAATGAGTGATTTTAATTTTTTTAAGGATGTTATGATTTATAATATAAGTAGGTTAGCTTTTCAAAACTTTAGAGTATCCTTTCAAATTTTTAAAGAAAACCAGCAGAAAGTATTTTTTTTACGTTTGACATAAAAATTTAAGACATAATGCAGACTATCGCTGACCCTATAATATCTCCGACCCTACTCATTCACACACAAAAACAATAAACAACATTGGGATCCCTCATAAAAGGAAAAGTCTTACCTATGGCGCCCCATCACCCTTGTATAGTTGTATGTTTAAAAGAGTCAATGCCAAATTGGTAGCAAATGATGAAACCTGGCCCCAACACGTGCAATACACATGAGAACGAGGATGGAGTGTGTAATGTGTACAAATAGGCGCGTTGAATAAGAGTAGAATATTAAAGTTATCAAAAGGACTTTTTTTCCAAAAGAGTGTAGTTTAAAAAATTATTTACCAATATAGTATAGTTTGAAAACTATTTACCAAAATAGTGTAGTTTTTTGGTTTTTGTGATTCTCACTCTTATTCTTATTGGATACTTTACAAAAAGTTATTTAAATGTTTTAATTTCTTGGAGTTTTTTACCAAAATAGTGTAGTTAAAAATTTTATTTACCAAAATGGTGTAGTTACAAAAGTATTTACCAAAATAGTGTACTTTGTAATTTTTTTTCTCACTCTTATCATCATTGGCTACTTTATAATAACTTTTAAAATGATTTTTCCACTACCATTAACTTTTTTTAATAGAACTTTTTTAGTTAAAGTTTTGTAAATACAATTGCCGTTAAAGTGATTTGGATACACATTTGTTTTTAATAGTAAAAGTGCTTGCTTGTTAAATCGGAATTAGCTTTTTCAAGTCGTAATGTTTTTTATAAACGTTTGTAAACATAAACGTTTTATTGTTTCATAAACGGCTATTATTAAGGTTATGCTGCTCGAGATATCTTATTTATTGAGCATTTCATAAAAATGTTTTTAAAACAACTTAAAAACATTTATGTTAAAAAAACTTTTAGAAAGAAATAACACATTTTAATGAAACACTAGAAAAATGTTTAAACAAAAAAAGAAAACAATACGTACTTAGAAAAAATGCGTGAATTTAAAAGAAATGCGTACTTAATACTTAAACACTAAAAAAATGCGTACTTAGAAAACATTATAAAAGAAAACAAAAAAAGCATTTTAAAAACTAATTAAAGACATTAAAATTTAAAAGAATACTTTTAAATTTTTAATGAAACAATCTTTAAAATAATTAAATAAGCATCTAGAAAAGTCTTGAAAAGTAGCCAATGTAAATAGGAGTGAGAAATGAAAAATTTTTAAAAATACACCATTTTGGTAAATAGTTTTACAACTACACCAATATGGTAAATAATTTTTCCATCTACACCATCATGGGAAAAAACTCTTATCAAAAGCAACTTTAAAGTCTATGAATCCAATTAAATAAGGTCAAAATCTGACGTGGAATTAAAGTGAAACTCACTTGTCAACTATGCCTCAAAACTTTATATATACCTTCCAAACACCCACCATAACATGTGTCCTTCATTTCTTTCTACAAATCACTTCAACTCACAAAAACAAAACCAATTCTACCAAAATCTAACTCCAATCTTCAATTCCCACTCATTTTGATTTCTAACACGAATACGACAACAGTCGAATCGTAGTAACAATGTTGTCTAAAAAAGTTACCGATTGTAACGCTCACGGGCAAGATTCTTCTTACTTTCTTGGTTGGCAGGCGTACGAGAAGAATCCCTATGATGATGTCCACAATCCCAATGGTATAATCCAAATGGGTCTAGCTGAAAATCAGTTATCGTTCGATATTCTTCAGACATGGCTCGATAACAACCCGGATGCAACCGGGTTCAAGAAAAACGGCCAATCAGTCTTTAAAGAACTTGCTCTATTCCAAGATTATCATGGTCTTCTCTCCTTCAAAAAAGTAAGTACGTGTTACGTACTACTTCATATTTTCTTTTTTCTTTTTTTAACGGTTAATATGGGTGTACCTATAACAAATTAACAATACCTCTGTGTTTCTTATAGGCGCTAGTCAACTTCATGTCGGAGATAAGAGGAAACAGTGTTACTTTCGATCCAAACAACCTTGTACTCACCGCTGGCGCAACCTCCGCTAACGAAACTTTAATCTTTTGCGTCGCTAATCCCGGTGATGCTTTTCTTGTTCCGACGCCATATTATCCAGGGTACGTATATATAATTATATATGTTCACATTGATTTAATTATATTTCAAGTAACGTGACATTAGCCACTTATGATACTAACCTTGTTATTTTGCTACGTTACACAGATTTGATAGAGATCTCAAGTGGCGAACAGGGGCGGAGATCGTCCCGATTCATTGCTCGAGTTCAAATAGCTTCCGCATTACCAAATCCGCGCTAGAAGATGCATACCAACAAGCACAAAAACAAGACCTTAAAGTGAAGGGTATTTTGATCACAAATCCTTCGAATCCATTAGGCACGTCGCTAAACTCGCATGAGCTCGATCTACTCTTTAACTTCATCTCCACGAAGAACATGCATCTCATTAGCGACGAAGTCTACTCTGGCACCGTTTTCAGCTCACCAAGTTTCATTAGTGTCATGGAGGTTTTAAAGAACAAAAACCTTATTAACTCCGAGGTTTCGAAGCGAGTTCACATTGTCTGTAGTCTGTCTAAAGATCTCGGTCTACCGGGTTTTCGAATTGGAGCAATTTACTCGTGTAACGAGGAAGTGGTCTCTGCCGCAACGAAAATGTCGAGTTTCGGGTTAATTTCGTCTCAAACTCAATATTTATTGTCGGAAATGTTATCCGACGGGAAATTTACTAAAAGTTATTTGTCGGAGAATCGTCGGAGGTTGAAACATCGACATGAAACCCTTGTAAAAGGGCTTCAAAAGGTAGGAATTAGATGCCTGAAGGGCAATGCTGGATTATATTGTTGGGTTGATATGAGGCATCTTTTAAGTTCAAAAACTTTCCAAGGGGAAATGGAGCTTTGGAAGAAAATTGTGTATGATGTTCGGTTGAACATCTCACCCGGTTCATCCTGTCATTGCAGTGAACCGGGTTGGTTCAGGGTTTGCTTCGCTAATATGTCGGAGCAAACCCTGTTGTTTGCCATGCAACGTGTCAAGTCTTTTGTGGAATCGATGTCAAAGAAGAATAGTCCACCTCGACACGAACATTTACGGCTTAGTCATGCGAGGAGAACAAAGTCGTTACCCAAATGGGTTTTTTCACTGACGAGCAATCAACTCGAAGTCGGGGATTTACGTTAGTCGATAATCAAATTATTAAAGTTTTTTTTACTTGATTTAATATTTTTTATTATTTTTTTTGGGAATTATTGTGTATAGAAGTTTGCACTCGATACCTATGGTTTAGGAGTGGAATATGCTTATTTGATTAGTTGGTAAACCCGTTGAGTAATTTTGATGTAACCTTTCAATTGTTTAAAGATATGATTATATATAGTATTTAATTAAGTTTTGTATCTTTTAATATTTAATATGGCATGAGTTAACAAACTTCGCAATTTGGTTACCGTCACAAACTAACTATGGTTACCTACTACCAAGTGTCAATTTTATAATATTGATGATCTTTTTCGGAATTAGAGGATATCTTATTAGGGAATGTAAAGTTACTTTGTTGTTAATAGCTTGGGATTATTATATCTAATTTATTTTTATTTTTTTAACAGTCAAAATAAAATTTATTAAAAAAGTTAGCAAAACGCTAGCGGGCAAAACAAAACAAAAGAAATAACGCAACAAAACCCAAAAACAAAAACAGAAACAAGAAAATACAGCAACTGATAAACCAATACAAACACCAATAGTTTAAAGTGGGATATTCGAACAATGGGTCTTTGAAATAGTACGGTTGGGCTACAAGTATAATTCGGATAAGTTGAGTACTTACGATTTCATGTACATGTATGTGTGTATCAATAGTCTTGGTGTATCTATAATGGCCCGGTTGTTTTTAGCTAAATTAAGTAGTAATTTAAACTAATTATTTTTTTTAAAGTAAATAATTTCACGAGAATATGTTCATATATATGAACACAGGAGTTTTGTAGAAGAAATTAATAAGGTGAGATGAAAAAGGTGTTTTTGCCAAAGTCTTCATGTTCTATTTAGATTAACTTTCAATTGATGAACACTAATGCAAAAGCATTGTGTTCTTGTGAACATATTCTCCTGAAAATTAAATGCAAGTCTAACATCAAAACTAGTTAATACTCGTCTTGTTCCATTTTAAGTGTTATGAAACCCACAACACAAAGTTTAATAAAATTTTTAACCTATAAAATGACAATAATGTCATTAAAGTTTTTTGTCTTTTAGTCATAATTTATCTTTTTTGTTAAATACTAAGGGGTAAATTGGAAATTATACTTTTATTTTTTAAATGAACATTTAAATTTGGGCAACCAAAAAAGAAAATATGAACATTTAAAATGAGATGGATAAAGTACTATTTTTCTAACACTTTGATTTGATTAGGCGTAACTAGTTTAACAGTTTACAACATTGATCCCCAAAATGGTCAAAGTATTAATTACGATTTACGACATTGATCCCTAAAGGGGTCAAAGTAGTAATTTAGGGGTAATTGATGGACTACTACACAAGATCATCTGTGACATTGTGTATTAGCATTATATAAAATTGAAGTTTGAAAAAAAAAATTAACTTGAATATGTGATACATGTGAGTAACATAGAGAGTCACTAAGAAGGGTTTTTTACCATCATTTATTGTGTTAACTCATTAACTTTAAGAAAATCAATCAAAATTAAATTAATTATTCGAGTAACAGTATTACTCAAAAATAAAATTAGTTTATTTTATATATAATTTATATATTTGCCTGGGTAGTGTAAACTACACCAATATAAATGATTGTTGTAAACTGCATAGCTAAAAACACTTTATCCGTGTAATTTACACTACACATGTAAATATACACATATATGTAAAAGAAACTAAAGTTACTTTTAAGTAATACAAAAAGAACTAATTTTGGTTGATTTTTACGAAATTAACGAGTTAAGACAACGAAGAGTAATAAACATTACAACTTTATGTTGTTATCATGTATTATTAACCAAACTTATAGAATAAATTAAATATAGATCGAGGATACAAATGTCAATTAATTATATAACTATGAATGATCTCCAACTAAACAAACAACACATAACTATATATAACTAGTGTTTAATATTTAGCAATAAATCTTAGTTTCATATTTTATTTAAAACACTTAAAAAATGAAACTTACAATCTATAAACAAGTAGCATTGTTCACGGAATAAAATCAGAATGAGAAAGTAGCAAAGACTCATTAATTAAAATAATATATTAATTAATATTAGTAAAGTAAAGTGGAGTGAGTTTGGAACAATAGATCTCCAATTGGCCCAATGGCATATATGCACTTAATTTACCACAATTAGTACTATCGAGTATATGTCAAGATGCCAGCCGCGTTATCTCCGGCGACACCACCGGCGTTAATACTCCGACTGCCGACGTCGGCAACTCCAATAAACTAATAATAATTCATTTAGTTTCTTATTCAAACCGACCATTTTTTGTTGTGTTTAAGACTAGTTAGGCATATGAGGCAGTAGGCGTTTGTCATTGGTTTCAAGTTTTTCAAAACCTAAACATACGTACTATAATATATATATATATATATTAATTTAAACCAAACAAATCTTTTTAGGACCTAGCTACTTATTAAAGTTTTTAATAATATAATTTCATTCTTGTCATATGAAACCTATACATTAATTTGTAGACATCATAATCTTGTCACATGTTCTAGCCTTCCAATATTCCAACAATAGATCGATATATAGTCAAATAATCAAATGCCAAATGTTTTGGTTACTTAATTAAGTTGGTTAATGAAAGACAGTATTAGCTTAATTGTAGTTAGTTTTGTTAATTAATTAACGTGAGTTTGTAAATCATTATTTCACTCCCACACAATTCTCTAAACTAGAAAGATACCTTAATTGCAAGCATAGTTGCTTTTGAAGCTACAACTCTCTTTGATGGTTCCGTCGATCAACATTCTTGAAGCGTGTCACGATGAAAATGATTTTTATCATACGATGATTGCTTTGAACAAGAAAATTAATGGAAAAAGAGAACGTACCAAGGTTAATAGTTAATAAGATGATAGGTTTGGTAGATGATTAATTGGTTCATTTAATTAAACGTACTTCATCTTCAAAATAAGAAAGATACTCAGGATAAAAGATAATGGATAGAATTTGGTTTGTTAAAATTACTTTTTGTTTAATTTTTTTCTAATGAAAAGGTCTTTTAAAATTAGGGATGGTTTGTAGACTTGTAGTTGTTTACACGGAGTGTACTTCAGTCGATTACGGACTTTATGTGTTCGCTCGGATGGCAAGCAGACTCAATGACGGGCATTAGGGTTAATGAATGGAGACTTGTGGAAACACAAGTTTGATCCCTGATCCGAACAGGTTTTACTACCGCTAGCTTGATGAATTGTTGTCGTGCCTATATATAGGGCTACAGGCGGTCAAGTGAGTGGGTTTGCCCATAAATATGCGGGCTTAGGCTACCCATCGTTGTATGTGATCTCAAAGCGTAAGAGATCACCTTTCGTCATTGGATTAACCTAAATAGCCAGACTTTATTCGTTTTGCTGTCAATTGTCTTAAATAGTTTGGTGCTTCAAAAAGTGATGACGGCAAGTCCAACATGGATTTTCTATTGGCCTGGTGAGCTGTTTAAGAATAGAATTAGTCGCAAGTCAAAACCTTACGATGAAACTTTTTTGATATTTCTTGTTGTATACACTTTTATAAAGATAATATATATAATAAGTAGAAATGGTCAATAAAACCTTTAAGTGCAAGTTTAGCGGTTAGGAATGTTATCAATATAAACGGTTATGCAAGTTGCATTTGAATCTCTAACCAGACTTTGTAACTTTATGTACTTTTTAAATGATCATAACTTGTGTACATGTTATACGATCGAGATTAAGTATGAAAAATGTATTAACTGATCGAATTAGATTTGTGCTAATTAAACACACATTACATGCATGTTATAATAAAGATGGATAATGTTAAATATACAATACAGTAATATACGAATGCATAGCTAGAAATTAATACAAATTACAAATAAATTTCTTTAATATAACATATTAGATGTCCTATTCGTAAGATTGTTGTCTTTATCAACGATTAACAGTTTTAATACATCTTCGGTTTTTCACTATTGACGTTGGACAAAGCCATATATAACTGGTAATGTGAAAAGACAAGTTCTCTCAATGCGTTAACCATGAAACAATCGTCAATTATCGTCTTCTAATGGTATAGACATATATTGGCATGCATAACCATGAAACAAGTTTAGATATTTAAATACGTTAAATAATCATTTAGCTTGATGAAAGGTTTTTGAATTTTATGATTTTTTAAAATTAAAACTTCACACTCAATAGTCAATAAGTTAAATTTGAATTCTACTTTTTACTTTAACGTGAAGCAAAGCATGCAAGGCGCACATTATCTTGTGATACAGACGATCAGGTTATTGCTATAAACCTTGTAATGAAAAAAAAACTAATTAATTAAATTTGTAATTGATGTGAAATAGAACGTTATATATAACACGATATGATATATAAACAGATATATGATGTGAAAAGGGCAAGAAGGGTGATGCATGAGAGGCGTGACATGGCATCACATGCAAGGGAACACAAACACATGCCCAAACTTAAGAATGTGCCAATGAGGTCCATTGATCAACTCATTCACATTCATATATTTTCTCATACAATTATTGATGATGACTCTGTTTCCTTGACTCATCTTTGTTGTCAAATTTAAATTCTCATATTGTTTGTTTTAACAACATTAGAACCAAAGGAAATAAAAAGAATAAAACCAAAGAATGTCATCCATGTTACACAAACATAGTTAAACAAGCAGCATCAGTAACAAGCTGACCATAACCAAACACCAAATATGTGCCAGCACTAGCAAACAATTTACAACTCCCAACCAAAAACCTTAAGCAGATTTAGATGCTTAAGCGGTTAACAAGACCGACTATTCGGGAAGGAAATCAACACCCGAAAACAAGGTTAAGAGAAACCATCCTCCTCTAAACCCTACATATGTCTACCTTAAAATATCATCAAGCTTCTTAGAACACAAACCACTAAAGAAAATAAAAAAAACATTAGTACCTAAAAACCCTAAAATATATTTGTTTAATATATGCATGCAAAACCTCACAAAACCACAGCTTCACACTTCAACTTGACCCTTTAGCTTTTGGCTCACCATCTTATCTTTATGTTTGCCCTCCTATTCAAAGCAGAAAACATATCAAGTTAAAGTGTACAAAATGCAAATGATGATTTTCAATTTTTCATTTAATGAAAATATGTTTTACCTGAGTATTTTCGATAGTATTTTCGGTAGTAACAGATGTTACTTCTCGAACTTTGATAATCTTGTCTATGTATACAGTCGTCTCCTTGGTACCACCAACTACGCTTGCTCCATTTTCATTCTCCACGTCATTCAATAACGAAGATAAACCACTGCTCAAAAAATAAAGAGAGCATATATCACTCCAAGAACACGTGAAACTGAATATATAAAAGAGATTAGATGTACTGTACCGTGAGTTAAAAGTTTCCTCGGATTGTTTCACTTCCTTTTGCTGCTTTCTTCTCTTGTTGCTATGTGTTTGTTCCAACAAGCTACTAGCACATCTTTTAAGCCACCCAAAAGGAGTCGAGAGAGGAGGGGATCCGCCGTTGCTTGTTCCTTTTCTAGTAGAGGAATCAGTTTCATCATGACCCACATTCAACTTATGAGTCTGATTCTTAACTACATATCTTCTTGAGTGTTTATTATGATCCGGGTCGCGTTCTTCAATCTCACTTGAAGCAATTCGGTATGGAACAACTTTCACATCTTCTAATTTCTTCAACTCTTCAATCTGACCAATAATTTCTTCTCTATCACCATGCAAAAGTTGCCTCTGTTTTTCTAATTTTTCCCTTTGAATTTTAAGTTCTTTTATGGAATTGTTTAGTTCTGCCCATTCTTTGTCACGTCTTTCATGGTCAAGATTAATTTCTTTTCTCTCAGCTTCAAGTTTTTGCATCTCAAATTTAACCTGTTCTGCTTCTTTTGCAGCTACTTCTTTCAAAGATGAAATATATTCAAGTTCTTTCTTCTTTTCTTCCTCGAAAGCCTTCTCTTTTTCTCTTAGATATAATTCCATTTCTTCACGCTTTTTCTCAATAGAATTCTCCATCTCCTTTTTCTGTAACTCAATATCTAACACAAAATCTGTGCGTTCTTTCTGGATTTTACTAAACCATTCAGATCGCTCTTGTTCAATTTCTCTCATGAAAGTTTCCCGATCACGTGAAAGTGATTCAGACTCTTTTTTACACTGTTCTCGGAACAACTCTTTTTCCACTTTTATAACATCACGTTCATCCTTTAAAAACTTTGAAATGACGACTCTCTCTTCTGCAATACGTTCGGCTTCTAGTCTTAATTCTTCTCTTTTTTCATCAATCGTTTCCCACTCTGCTTCAAACTTTGCTTTTTCTGATTTCAAACGGTCTGCTTCAGCTTCAAGTTCATGTTTTTGAGCTCTTATTAAATCAATTTCTTCTTTTAATTTGGCTTCCAAAATCATCAATTCGTTTGTTTCAGTTCTCATAGCCTCAACTTTATCCTCTGCATGAGAAATCTCTTTTCTTTTTTCATCCAATAATCTCAACGACTCCTGAATCTCATTTTTCATGCGATCCACCTCTTCTTTTTCTTTCTGCAATATAGTTTTCTGTAACACCACCTCTTTTTCTGTAGAGATTACACTTTTCTCCGTCTCCTCCACAGCATTCAGTTTTTCTAAAAGATCATTTTCTTTATCACGAATTTCACTTGCCTTGACCTCCAAGTCATGTTCTTTTTCTCTAAGTAAATCCTCACGCTGACTCAGCTCCACATCCCTTAACTCAGCAGCGCGCCTCTTGCTCTCAATCTTGTCCTCCATTAATTTGAGTTTTGTTTCCAACTCAGCATCACATTGAGAACTTTTTTCTTTTAAAGCAGCTTCATGATCAGCCAAAGCCTGTTTAATTCGGTCCTGCAAATATATAAGAATATATCATAAATTTGATTTATCATGTATTTGAATTCAGGCATAACGATACATCAAATGAAGTAACGGCGACTCACAGTCTCCTTGCTTGCGATTTCCTCTTGCTGCTTACACAACTCTTCATACTTCTTTTTTAAATCATTTTCCTTCCTGGTGATATCCTGTAAGCACTCGTAAACATAAGAGTTTAGTAACATATAAATACAACATGATTAAACAACTGAACAGTAGTATGTTGAACCTCGTCTCTCGCATCCAGGGAAGCTGCTTTTAACTCCAAATTGTATTTTTCATCTTTAATGGCTTTACATTCCTCCTCAAGGTTTACTCTTGAAGCTTGCAGATCTTTCTCAAGACGGCTTATTTCCTGAGTCCTGCTTAAAATGTAATCTTCTCGTTGATTCAACGAAGCTTGACCATCAAGTAATCTTTCTTGTGATTGCTGAAGAGATTTTTGCCTTTCAGCCAAAGATTGTCTTTCAAGGATAATTTCTTTTTCTTTTGCATCACACCTAACATATTCAGAAGACCAACAAACTCATATGTCACCAAAACATTATGAAAATCATCAATGTAATGAGATTGTGTCATGTGCTTGATAAGGTAAAAAGAAAGAAAGAAATGAGCATATTCAGAAGATCAATAAACCCATATGAAGTAACCATATTGTATTACAAATACTCACCTATCAATGCACACAACTAGATATGCTAACGATGCAACATAACAATGATTGGCAAAAAATAAATCATGATGTATCATGTGATCAATAGAAATACATACTCAGATTTGAATGAATTTATCTGCCTTCTAAGATCATCTTCACGTGCTTCAACTTCATGTAATTTTCTTTCAGCAGCACGTCGGGACCTACTAGCTTCTTCCTCCAAAGATTTCGCAGCTTGCATCTTTGAATTCGCTTCATTCATCTTCTTTAGGGCATCATCCATCATAGTTCGTGCATCAGTTAGTTTAACTTCAGCAGCAACCTTTGCCTCTGCACATTCTGCACGCATCTCATGCAACGCCTTCTCAATCTACAAAGATCATAATTTTAGTGACAAAAGTGAAATCACAATGAAAATATCCAACTAAATTTTATAACAAAACTACATGCTTACATTGGAAACACATTCCTTCTCAATTCCAAGAGCCTTCTTCAGCTTTTCTTCCCTTATCTTTGCTTCAGCAAGAGCCGACAAATGGGCCGAATGATCACGTTTTAGCGTCAATTCAGCCATCTCTGCAGCGGATTTCATTTGCTCATAATTGGCAACCCACTCCTTTTTTTCAATGATCAAAATGCCCATTTGGTTTTGAAGATTGTATATCTACATTAAACACACAAAAAATAGATACATACCAACATATCAATATCACAAAATAAATGCCTAAATTATTTACCTAATGAAACAGTCCAGTAATAAAGAAAAGATCACTAAATCACATACAACCAAATACGTATTAACTATTTGCCCAATCAAATCAACCCTTCAGTTTCCCATTAACTTTATAGCTTCAAACAAACATTAAAAGAGTTAACACTATTTCAATTTCTACTTTTCTAGCCCTAAAACAACAAAAACTCTCAATTTCTAACAATAATCACTACACATTAATGTAATCAACCCAAAAGAGAAACAAAACACGTAATCAACAAACAAAACATATAAAATCAAGTAATGAATAAAATAAAACGCAAGAAGATAACAAGGGGGAAATGACCTCAGCTTCAAGTTTAGCAATATGAGCGATGAGTGAACCCTTATCTCTTCGTTTAATTGACTCTTCATCAAAACCTGCTTCACGAAGACGTTTCCAAATGGTTTCATCGCTCAAAGGGGTTTTTAAACTCGAAACCCTAGATGAATCAATCGGTGTTGTTGGAGTAGATGTAAATCGTCCAGAACGAGGACTAGCCATAAGATCAAAAAATGAAAACTTAAAATCGGCAATGGGATCGATCCGTTGAAGATTTGTTTGTGGATTTTGATTTTGATTTCAAATTTCTGATCGGCTTTACTCTTTTAGTTCACAGCTGCGTTGTTCATTCATGCCTTTTTCTTTTTTCTGTTTTTATGTTTTAAAAACATTCATTGCGATGCGAATGACGTCGGCGGAAAAAGTTCGGTTTCTTTTTTATTATCGGGTCGGACTGTTACAGTAGCAATATGCTTTCATTTTTTGTCGTAACACAACATGTGTTTTTTTGTATTGAAAACACCAATCCTATCCTACACACTTAAAATTATGTAGTGCAAACACGACTAGTGTAACCCGTCTTTTTTCCAAAGTGCCAAATGGGTTGTTGAGTTGGTTTGTAATAATGAAGCAGTACAATTTAATCTTTTTTTAATAATTGTTCCGTCATATCTTCGGTCGTTCAATTCTGGTTTGTTATAGACTTACGGTCTGTTTGGTATGTAGTAATGAAATGAACGAGTGTATGAAATGGATAAAGAAAATAAATGGTCAGGAATGAAATGGACCATTCAATTCCAATATCATGTTTGATTACCTTGCATGAATGAAATAAATTAATATTTGTTGTTGTTTGGTAGGTAAGAAAAAACAAATAAAAGAAATACAAATTTCTAAAAATAAAAAAAATACATAGTCATGGTTATGGGTCGGGTCTTGGTTCGGGTCATGGATCAGCTCATGGTTTGATACATGAGTTAATACATGAATCAGGATATTGTTTGGTTCATGGGACGGTTCATGAGTCAGTTCATAGACCAGGTTATTAGTTGGTTCATGGATCGAGTCATAGATTTGTTCATGTGTTGGGTCTTGGATCAGGACATGGTACAAGACACGAGTTAGGTCATGGGTCGGATAATGGTTTGGTCATGGTTCAAGGCATGGATAGGCATGGTTGGGTCACATGTCGGTTGATGGCTTTGGTCATGAGTCGGTTCATGGGTTCGGTCATGGTTTGAGTCGTGGGTTAGGACATGGGCCGGTTTACGAATACCTATGTCGGGTCAAGGTTTGAGTCATGAGTCAAGTCATTATTGTTATCATGAATTAATAAATTATTTCATTTCTTGAAGGAATGAAAAAGATCATAAAGGGATGAAGTGGTATTTTTCATTTCTTCATAATAGTTCATATCTTTCATTGAGCAACCAAATAGTTTTTTTCTATGCCCTCGTAATGGTTCATTCATCATGCATACCAAACAAACTAACCGGACGAGTGAAGGACTATAAAAGTAGTTAAACTGGGCCTAG
Organism: Tagetes erecta; assembly: GCA_030867185.1. NCBI lineage: Eukaryota > Viridiplantae > Streptophyta > Magnoliopsida > Asterales > Asteraceae > Tagetes > Tagetes erecta. Next base: position 97,413,640 of record CM061487.1, read on the forward strand.
AAACCATTTGTGCACCACTAACGCTACAGGCCTCATTTTGTTGGGCCTAACCAACCTACTAGTAATCAATGTAGCTAGCACAACTCTTTCAAAAAGTAAATTATGAAATTTATCTGATGCCCATCCTCGAATACAATTCGTGTTACAAGTTATAGACCAACTCTAATACGCCACACGCATTAAACAAACTTTACATGTTAAAAACTCCTTTCTTTGTCGTGTAATAATTATCAATCCAGCCCTTGATAAGCTTCACCTCTGACGCCCTTTGGTCCACCAACCAATCAGGATCATCAGCCGTGGCTGCTCTCAGATCCAAGTGATGCGCACCTGAAACATTGTCACCCATTTCATCCATCTTCAATACATCATGCACTTTGACCCAAAAATGCATCAAAAGGATGTGTTATGTAGGATGTTAAAGGTTACCTTTTTTCGTCACAAGAGCAACCACACTGTCTGATATGTTCTCCACAACACTACAAAACGCACCAATTCATACCGGGTTTTTTGTTACAAATAACCATATAGGATTAATAGCGGTTAGACAAGTTACCCGCCACCACTCCAAGGATCTAGGAGACCATTTGAAAAGATGATGTTGCTTCCAAAGTTTTTGAAAACAGACTTATAATCCTGCATACATATCAAACACAAGCATATTTTTAAACAATTAACCAATAATAGAACAATTATTCGAAAAAAGGATTACATGACCGCCGAATTCAGTTGTTATCCAAGTGGGCCTAGGTATCACACCGAATTCATTCCAACAATCAACCGCGTAAGAAGTGTAATTATAATCCCATTCTGGAAACATGCTTGAGTTCTTGTTACTAGACATTGGCATAACCATTTCAGTGCATGCCTGTAACACACTAAAACTTGGTAAAAAAAAATTCATAAACAAAAATGTATAAGCGATTTTACCTGCCAATCCCAGCCACTCATGCCATGCGGGTCATCATCCAAGTCAAAGCAATCGGCTTGTCCAGTGTAATTGTAGTAAACGCTTACACCATTAAAGATTCGGTCCAAAACATTAGTCCCTTCAGCAGATTCATCTATCTTCTTGCAAACCTGAAAAACAAACATTTTTAGCTTCAAAAACTGCACGAATACAGCTATGAAGTGTAACATAATTAGATACTAACCTCTTTGATCGGGTATGCAGGCAAAGGCATTAAAAATTCCGATGGGTATGGATAGTCTACCATTGCTAAATAGCTATACGCCGATTCCAACCAGTTAAAAAGATCATCACTGCTCTTTAGCTTCCTATCATTTATATTTTGAATTACTACACACGAACAACACGATGAAAATTGTAAACAGGTTAAAACAAGTAAATGACGAACCCACATAAGTGGAAAGTTTTCGCAAGACGATCAAGCCCATTTGCTTTCCGACCCACAGAAGTTATTACATCCCAAGACTTCTTTATAGTGTCAAAACAGCTCGTGCTTTCTCGCTATGGTAACGTAATAAAGACAAAAACAAACTTAATATTGAACTATAATATGAGAACATAAAACTGCAGTAGTGAAATTAGGTTAAAAAGTTCACTAACTCTGAAATCATTGGAGACAATATTATAAAATGTATCTAATGGCACAATATCATCAAACTGAAGAATTGGTGCCGACGAAGCAAGTGCACCTATGGCAATATGAGGATACTTGACTCTCATCCATGCTGCCAACACTACACAAATCAACCATAAAACATAAATTCAACTCATTTTTAACTTTTATCATCAGATTTGTGTATAAAGTTGCTAAAATTCTTACTTCCACCATACGATCCACCAAACAAAACCACAGGGCAAGCTTCTGCAGACAAATTTCTCTTCAAATCCGTTATCAAAACAGCATAATCTGCAAGTGCTTGTTCTGCTGTCAAATAAGCTAAAGTAGAAGCATTCTTATACGCTTCATCACGACTCCCATACGGCATTGACTCGCCATAATATCGATGCTGCAATTATATATATTTTCACAATTTCAACAACAAATAACTCAATAACTCTAATATCCAATACTTTACTTTTTTACAGCGAAACGAAAGTCCTAATAGCTACCCGTGTAACCCAATGACAAAAGACGTTCCAATACGCTCTGCGAGTACAAAGAGCGTTGGTAGCCCAAACCCGTCTATTTTTTTTTAAAGAAAATCCACTCCAAATCACATGGAAAACCATTAACCCGCATACACGTGTCACGATAACAAGCTAGCGGTAAAACCAGTACGGCCGGGGGACGGGGAAAAGATTGAATACTTACTTCAGGAAAGATGACCATGGCGCCGAAAAGAGGCGCAAGTTCCCAAACAAAGCCAGTGTTAAGTGCGAACCATTCGATGTCACCTTCGTTGCCACAATAAAGAAAGATCGGAGCCATAGGCGAAGGTCCCAACCAGTGATCGGTGTTGATGAGATAGCGTTGAGGGAAAGTGGGAAGATGATGGAAGCTGAAATGATCAAGTGTCTGTTGAAAGTATCTTATTTGGTAAGTGTAGTTATCGGAAACAATATTGTTTTGTGGGTGTGATGGTTTGCTGAGAAATGGGAGCCGCCGAGCTTCCGGCGATGATGGGAGGAGGAGGACGATGAGTGTTAGGAAGAGTGTGAATGATAATTTTGTTGTCATGATGATGATGATGATGAACAAACAGTGGTGGAGAAACTGAATTTGGGGAGTGTTGAAGCAGCAGTATTAAAAAAGAAAAAAGAACACGATCCGAATAAGGTTTTGGTTTTGGAGTCGGGTATTTAAAATATGACTTATTTGGATCGGTTATTCAAAATAACCGATTAAACCGGTTTATTTGTTTTCGGTTTGTTTGTGTATGCAAATAAGATGATTATTTGAATTATTCGGATGGACTCAGATTGGTTTCATTCGAACTTTATATAACCCGTCGAGAACCATTAGTCTATTATGTTGAAGGTAAATCGTATTTTTTAATATGGTTTTTAACTTTTTTAAATGTGTGGAACACAGTTGTTTGGAAAAAAGATGAACGGATTGATGATATAGATGGAGTAAACAAAAGTGAAATCTAACAAAAGGGGGTATCTTTATATCTTGATATTGTAACAAGAAAAAGAACTTTTTTATTGATCAAGTGCTCATATTAAAGAAGACGAAGGAGACGTAAATATCGTTATCTTTGCACATTGGGAATAACTAGCCAACTAGGTATTTAGTCTCGTGCGATAGAATGAAAAGTTACTCACGTACAAGATGGTGTAGCTTTAACTTTTTGATACGAATGTTTATTTGTGATTTTGTATCATCTACTTGCTAAACCGTTTGTGAGCAATGGCGGATCCTGAACATTTTCAGCACGGGGGCTGAAAATTACAGGACCCGAATTTTTTTTTTCTTATCACTATGTTTCAGGTTATATTTTTCGGATTGAAGATTTGATTCGGGTCGGGTCAAACAATAACAACACTAGATGTTTAACAACACATATAAAAACTAGATAAGTGTTAACAAAACAAAGATCTAAAATATATGATAATACAAGAGAAATTGTGGGTATCTTAAAAAAGAATTACAACGCTGCCCGACGACCTTTAAGATCTTTGAATTCATCGATTATGGAGTCATAATAAAACTTTTCAGCAATTTCTTTTTCCATGTAAATCACCAAGCTATCCGCCAGATACTCATTTGACATCTTATTGCGAAGACGAGTCTAAAAAAACTTAAAAATATAAAACCCTAGATCCTAAACTCAAATTAAACCAACAAAAGTGAAAGAAAACGAACCTTAGGAGTTAGGTCGTTCGTTGCTGCTGGAGACCTGGAGTGTTGCTCGTTGAGTCGTTGCTGCTGGTCGTTCACTCGTTCGTTGCCTGCGTCTTCAATTTTCTTCTGTTGAATACTCATGTTCAATTTTCTTCTGTTGAAAACAAAGAATCAATGGCTGCGTTTTTTTTTGTTTCATGTTAATGGGTGGGTCATGGGATATGGATAATGTGTAGTTGGGTTTTTGTGGCCCACTACCCAATTAAATTAATGGGCTAATGTGTAGTTTAGGCTAACAATTTGTTACTTGGATTTAAATTGTAATGGACTAATGACCCGAGTACCCGACTACCCAACTAGTATACGTGTCGTTTATTATTGACGGGGGCGAGCCGCGAGCTCAATATATATATAACACATGTAACTTTTTTTACACGGGGACGAGATCAATATATATATAAACATTTAAAGTATCAGGATAAAAATTAGTACTTCGGGATAAAAAACACGCAGGGGCCGGAGCCCCCGTTTGTCCCTCTTACCATGCGCCCCTGTTTGTGAGTAGTATATATCTCATTACTGTTAAAGAAACTAAGATAACGTCTACAATTTTTGAATTCGATGAATACATTACTTGTGTTTAATTTTTTTTACAAGACAATGTGTAGTGGGCTTAACTCTGACTTCAAATCATCACTTTGGATTGTTAAAACCACTACACTCTAATTATATATACATCTATAATGTAACGTCGGTGATGGTCATGGGCCAATCACTGACTGCCACGTGGCACTTTGATTTTTTCTTTCTTTTTTTTTTTACTTTTTTCTAAACTGTTTGATGTTAAATATTATATGGTAGGAAACAAAGCAATTAATGTGGGCTTGGTCTACTGGTTAGCATGTGTTTGTTTAGTGCTAGAGCTCCTGGGTTTGAAACTTGAGAGACACATTTTTTTTTATTCTACTTTGATATTTGATTTTAAAATGTTTAATACTTAAACCTTTATTTATTGACATATTTCCGGATTTGTCTTATGGTTTTTTCTAACGTGTAACGAAGTCACATATGAAAGACTCGGCCGGCGCATATGAGACTTTTTTTATCAACGAATGTGACGAAGTCAAATACGTAAGACCCGAATGTGTATCCCGGCCGCTGCAATGACGTACGGGACATGAGACCTTTTTATCAATGAATGTCACGAAGTCAAATACGTAAGATCCGAATGTGTGACCCGGCCGCTGCAACGTGCGGCAGGTCTTAAATAGTTAAATCTAGTTAAAATTTAAAATCTAATTAAAATGGCTTAAGACCTAAAAGGGTCCAATGCTAATATCTATATGACTATCTACTTAAAACACTTCTTCTTATTGGGCCTAGCCATCAGTACGAACGCTTCTGTTTAAAGCAAATGGGCCGACTTTAAAGTTTAATCCATTATGGCAAGGTGCCAAGGTAAATGATTAAGTGAACGCCTAGATTGATGATTTATTGAGTGCAATACAACTTTTACATTAAATAGTATATCATCATCAATTAAATATAGAAATAATCAAATAATATTATTTAAAAGTGTGAGAACTGCTATAAGTAATACATACTTCTAAGATTATGTTTTATATACAATTGTGTTTGTTTACGTACATAAAATTTTAAATATATGGGTGTTGCTAGACAGAACTTTATCTCTCACATATTTGTTAAGGCCAAATTAAGACCTATTAAATTGTTTAAGAAAATAAAAAACACGTTAAACACACAAAAAAAGGCATCACCATTTTACATGTGTTGATGGATACCTAGGTTTAATTCCCCCTTAGCACCCAACAAATTAGTCAACTTTAGGCATGTTTCCAACCACCCAATTGTTTTCTTGATCTCACCTAATTTCAACAAACGCACACTTGGAATGTGGATACATCTATTTTATTTATTTATTTTAATATATAAGCAATCATGTTTCATGGAAGTTGGTTTAGTGGCAATTATTGGCCATTCTTTTAAATAATATATAGATATTTATCTTGTTTTGTTATAAATTAGTTTTAGTTATATTATAAACTTGTTTGCTCAAATATATGAAGACTGAATCCGACATAATTTTATATTTATTTAGATATAATAGATGAAAAAGAAAGAAATGGTATTTCTTGTTTGTCTTTTCTTTTTTAGTCTAATTTATTATTATACATATATATATTATATTGCCGGGTTTATTTTATTTTATAGTGAATGTGTTCTGCTTTTTCAAAAAGAAACAAACAAATCAATCATTTACGAATTCTATCTAATCCCCACCCTTATCCTTACTAAAAAAAAGCCGGTGCAATCAATCATTACTTATTTTCGACAAAAAAATATTTATTGTAAATACTAAAATATTTGATAAAGAAACGAGTTTTCTATAACTCTAACCGACAGATTGTTTATTAATACAAAGAGAGAGGGTATAATTATGATAAACTAGATCACTAGTACACAATTTGCCCTTTCTGGGCGGTTAATTAGCTATTTATGGGCGGTTTTTAAACCGCTTAAAAAAGGTGCGCTCAAAAAATTCTAGGCGGTTTGGAACAGCTCAGAAATCTTAAGGAACCGCCCAGAACCACATACCAAAACCGCCCAGAACCGCATACGAAAATCTTAAAAACCCGCCCAGAACCATACACCAAAACCGCCCAGAATAACCAGTTTAGCAAACAAAATTCACACCTATTCTGACCGCCCAAAACATTATTTTTTTAGTAAAAAAAAAATTCAGAAAAAAACAAAATTTCCCATTTATCTGGAAAATCAAAATTCAATAGCAATTACTATGCAAAACCAAAATACATTTTAATACAACCAATATCATTATATTACCAACCAACAAAACATAATCAAAAAGTAGTAACATCACAATGTTTCTAGTTTTTCCTAAATATCCATTCAAAATTGTTCAACTACAAAAACAAGTTATGCAATATGATATCTATTTTGGCCTAAAAACTGATTTCACAAACCGCGTAATAATGTTTGTTACTAGATTGTCGATTGTGGCTTGATTGACTTTTTCGTTTGAATTCCATATCTGAAAAATAAAACAAAAAATAAACAAAGACGTTAGTGAAGCATAAAAATATATACTTAGTGCAACATAAGCAAAATACTTACTTTATTTGGAAAATCAAACTGTTTGTGAAGGATGAACTCAAACATGTGTTTTATCACCACATAACCACATTCCCAACCACCCGGTTGTTGATTAACCTACAATATATTTATCAAAATAATCTCCTAATCATTCAAAATACAACAAAGCTAATCAAACTAAAAATAGAAAGCATACCTCTACCATCTTCCACTTAAATTTACCCTTAAAAGCCTCTTCAATTACCTTAGAAAGATCATAATCTTTGGCTGTCTTTTTAACATTAATTAGATGTCCTTGTCCGTTAGAGAGTTTTTTGTACTTAATAGAATCCAATATGTATCCTTGTCGTTCCTTGGGAGAAACGATAAACAAAACCCAATGACCTCTACACGAATAAAGTAAAAAAATTAACAAATCATTAGTAACACACTCAATGAGAACTATTAAAAACAATAATATATAACTTACCGGTCAAGAAATGGTGCAAGAAAATATCTTTTATCATTGTGAAGTTGGTAAACTGAAAGCAAGTGTCCTTTAACACTGTCTAAATTATCCCTACACTCATCCCCAAGTACTTTTGATGGACAAAAGAATGCGGATAGAGAAGGTCTTTCAAGAGCAAGGTTATACAAATACCTAAGATCAAGAAAAACAAATATTATAAAGTTAATTAGAAAATATGCTATGTTTAGTAAAAACCATCACTGTAGGAAAGAAAAACATGAAATAAACTTACATTTCGCACCAATGTATAAAGGAGTTCTCAACCATCCCATTGATTAAAAGTTGCACGACTAAATGGTAGTCTAAATATTCGCTTTGGACATAAAAATCATCCTCAATATACATACCAGCCGGTGCACTTACATTAATGCTATATTCTTGATCAAAACTATTCAACAAAAGATCAGCCAATTTTTGAATTTTTAAGGGCCGTTGCTCCTGAATTCTTTTCAAAATTTCATTGTTTGCTTGAGTGAGGTTTGGATTTCTACTTGAGTTGGAAGAATGTTCAATCTATTATCAAAACATTGAACATCAGGGGTTAAAAGTCAGCATTAGCGATACTTTAAAACATTGAAATGTAACTACAATATATATTTTGAGTTGTTGATTACCCTTGTAAGAGGAGCTTTTGTCACATGAACTTCTGGAATGGGGGCTTGTAAAACTTGAGCTTGTAGGGTGGAAATTTGAGGAGTCTTTGCAAGCTATGACAAAAATTTAGTACTCATACACACACTCAAGTATATATAAAATACACAATTCTGTTGTTGATTACCAAATCCGGAAAAGCTTCAAAATTATCCATTTCCATTTGATGATAATCCATTGGATCAACTTGAAATTGGGCATGTTGAATTGGTGGCGAAAACTAAAATGGCAAGTAGAAAAATTATTATGATACTGAAGAGTTAATATAACTCACTAGTAACATTAAAAGAAAGTTAAGAATAAATATAAAACCCGACTAAAGAAAAGATTCATGACCTGTGGTTTGTAAAACGAGGTGCCTGGTGTTTCTGGCGGAGTTTGGTTTTGACAAGATGTCTCCGCGTTTGAAAGCTAAATTTACCAAACATATTAATAAGTACATCTTATGAAATGAAAACAAAAGAGTATATATGATTAGTATAAAAAAATAATTATACCTTTATTGCCTTTCTCGGCCACTGAATAAAATAATCTACAGCATCACCAATATCTTTAAGATCATCATAGCAAGAAACAAGGGGGAGAGACGTGTGTTTGTACTTTGGATCGACACTTATTACTTGCACTTTAACATGGTCCTTATGCATTTCTCTACCATGTAACACCCTACTTGTAGTTGGATACACATTATGTATTTCCGTTTCATGCACAACCATGGTGGAAGATTATATATGCAAAGAAGAACCGGCCAAGTACTATGACGGCTACTTTGGTTTCCGAAAGGATTGATTCCATCGGAACTTAGTCCAAACCTTATGTTTCTGACCTCGTTTCCAAAGTCAACATACTTTTTGTTAATATTTCTCCATTGTGATGAATCCGCCACATGTCTTATTTTTCCGTCATTTATACGCTCGTCTGAATGCCATCGTAATAGCTTTGCTTCTTTCTCGTTTGAAAATAATCGTTTTAGTCTTGGTATAATGGGGAAATACCATAATAATTTAGCTGGTGGTCCATTTTTCGTCACATCGTCATCATATTCACCAGTTTTACTTGCATTCTTGTATCTTAATTCACCACATCTAACACATTTATGACTTTTTTCAAATTCATTTCTATACAAGATACAATCCTTCGGACATGCATGTATTCTTTCTACTTCTAATCCCATTGGACACATCAATTTCTTTGCTTGATATAACGAAACGGGTAACTCGTTATCTTTCGGAAGCATGTCATGCAAAAGGACTAATAGATCTGTGAAACTTTTATCACTCCACCTATTTTTTGCCTTAAAGTTAAACAGCTTTAATACAGCACTGAGTTTCGAAAAACTCTCACAACCGTTGTATAATGGTTTTTCCGCATCATCAAACATGTTTTGTATTTTTTCTTTGTCGTCGTCACCGAGATTATTCTCTAAATCCATAAACATGTCATTTAAATTGTCATCATTTAAAATGTCGTCTTCTAAGTTGTGTTCTGTATTTTCTGAATCCTTAAACATGTCATCTAAATTTGCATCATTTAAAATGTCGTCATCTAAATTGCCTTCGTATAAATTATCATTGACAAAATTTAAGTTGTCATTTTTCTCGGTGTCTAAGTTAACCGATGTAGTAGCATCATTAAGAACCCGTGATTCACCATGCTTTGACCAACAAGTGTATCTAGGCATAAAACCATTTCTTATCAAATGATACTCTATATCATTACATCCTTCAAATCTTTGAAGATTTTTACAAATCAAACATGGACACCAAATCCATTTGGACCCAACATTTATCCGATTAGCTTCAGCATGTTTAACAAAACTAGCAACACCATTTACATATATTTCAGTATTACGCCCACTTTTATACATCCAGTATTCTCTACCTTCCATCTAGTAATTAAAATAATCAAATAAGGATTATGCAATAATATATATATACATGTTTAGCAACCAATTAAAGGCGGTGGATCCTAACCCATTTTTTATCGTGTGTGAACGTTAGAAGTTGGACACATTATGTCTTTTGTTGCGTGACTCAATTGATTATTAATGGATTTCTACGATATTTTCCACATATATTAACTAGACTCTTGGCTATAATACATCTCATGGTTTCAAATGTATGCATGTGCATGTCGTTATTCACACAAATCATGACTTCAAGAAGTAAAAACTGATTGTGTTTTTAATGAATAAGTTGTTTATTGCTTATTTGATTGGGATCGTCATTTTGAATTCGATTGTTCGTGTTTTCATTAATGTAAAAATAAGCAATATGCAAAAGACAAAAAAATAAATCTATGTACAACTAAAGGGTGTTCAATGGAAATTTTATCACAAATATTTAATGAAACCACAATATTTTAATTGAATTTGTTTAAATGCTATATATTCTTAACAGAACATAATCTTTAGATTCAATTTGTTGAATTATGAAATGGTTTTGATATAATAATGAGAACACTGAGTTATTATAATTAAAACTTTAATGGATGTGAGTCACAGATGATTATAATTAAAACTTCTAACCATAAATTTTGTTTATGGTTTAACATCGAGTAGTATACGGTTTTTAATCTAGCTAATCATTAAACACATGTTTAATTAGTAAAGTCAAAATAGAATCTACTAACCTTTAATGAAGATCTTGAATACGATCAATGATGAATATGAAGGTGAAGGTTTAAGATCTTGAATATCAATAATTGAATCACTAAAAACAAAATCAAATATATAAAGCATAATTAATAGTTTTAAATAAATCAAAATTAGTGAAAAAAACCAAAAAGTTATATACAAACCTTGAATCTAATAGAACTTATGAGCTAATTGAATGTGAGTTAGGAAATTGATGAGATAACAGGTGATTAAGTAAACTTTAAAAAGATGTATATGAGATCATATAGTTAATATTGAAAAGATGAGAATATATTGGATTTCTGGAATGTTTAAATTTGGAAGATAAGTTAGATTTTATGGATTTAAATTATTGGCCGTTTAAGTGATAATCATACTAACCGCCCAAACAAACCCATGATATAGTTAGATTTTTATGCATTTAATTTTCTGAGCGATTAATTAATTAAAAAGAGTATAAATCGCTCAAAATTCAATAAAAACCGCCCAAAAGATAAAACCGCCCAAAAAAGTTCCATAGAAACCGCCCAAAAGATTAAACCGCCCAGAAAAATGGAAAAAAACCGCCCAGAAACCTTCTTTTTTGTACTAGTGCGATGGTTTTGACATAGATAATCGAGGGTACGTACACTATATATCCTAAAGATATTAGAAATAGGTATTTTGATAATTTTAAGTTTAGGACCCTTTGCTTGAATAACTACTAATGAGGTGTTTAATAGTCTTTTAATGGTTATTCAGAAACTTACCTCTTAATAGTTTCAAACATCTGAATCATTAAGCAATAAAAAGATGCTGAATGGTTAAGAGGTAGCATTTGAATGGTAAAACATCACCCAATTCATTATATTTTAAAACTTACCCTATAATGGATTTTTAAACCATTAATATGTGGATTTTTTCTGGTTATGCAGAGGTTATTCAAATGATATAAAAAGTCCATAAATAGATTACTATACAAGAATGAGTATATTTGTTACGTGTGGGATTTTATTGTGTAGATTAATTTGTTTGTTGATGATTATCTTTTACAGTGATCGAACTGTAATTATTTCTTTGTGGTTTTGTTATAAACATTTTGAATAGTAGCTTGTTGGCGTTTATAGTTATGTTTTTTCATCCATTTTTAACACTAAACTTCAGTTTTTGTGGTTTCTAACCAGCTCTACTCATAACGACCAAAATAAATTGAAACTTTCCTTTTATGGTTTCTGACCAGCCGGAGCGATTACGACTAAGGTAATACAGTTTTGCGTATGAAAAAATGTCATATTAGCTAGTGTTTAACTCGAATTTGACTATTCTATAGTGATCACTGTCATTAGGCGTTTCTGCTCGGTCGACTGATGAATTGCGAGCATTCGGTACTAATCAGGGAGTACTCGGGAATGACTCGCCGAATACTCAGCCTAGGCAGGTTAGTCGGCAACTAGATCAACTGGGGATTTGCGAGTATTTGCCGGGTATTAATCAATGCTAGACGTGAGTTTTACAACCATTGTAATGGTATGTTACATCTAATTTAGATACGTAATAATTTCACTAAATCTCAAACACTACATATGAGATTTAACCTCACACAATTCACTAGTTGAAAGTACGCCTTAGCGTGCACAAGTTGACATTACACCTTAATTAGCGTAAATTAATTATAGTAGTAGTAATAACAATAGATGATATAGGTTCCGGCCACTTTATTGATTTATAGATGAATTGATAGATAAGTCATGAAAATATGAGTACTAGTCCATTACTATACTAGAATGGGCACCATTGGTCGGACGGCCATAAACCACGCATACGATCAAATTTATAATAATAATAATAATTATAAAAAAGTAAGGATCAAAATCTTGTTTTCAAAGCCATCATGATTGCCAACATCTACGTACTATAATCATCAATTTTAATTTTGCAAATCCAACCCAAATCATTGAATGGGTCCATCATGTCACAACCCGGCCTCATTAAAATTATATTGTAAAGGCGTACGTGTTTAAATATACATATATATATTTGAGACTAGACTAGATGTATGACAAATTAAAAACAAAAATAATGATTATTTGTTGTACCAAACATTAAGTTGATTTTAATTAGGTTGATTGATTAAGCTTACAGCGTGCTCTTCTCTCTCTCTCAAATCAACCACATTTTTTTTATCAATAGTACAGTAATATTATATTAGAAATATTTATACTTATTAACATAGGATTGGTGGCCTATTAATAACACATATGTGTTAATAATTTAAATGTTGATGATTTAGAAACCCTTTCCGCCCACCATCATTGATTCATTTTCATCATCAACGATTTAGGTTAATGGTCGTTGTTAGTAATTTAAATGTTGATGATTCATTTTGTTTTCGTAATAAGAAGTGGTTCTGTAATGATTCTCACATCACGGTACGTTATTATATTTGTGGTTTTTAGATTAGTGACCTCGATCATTAGAAATTAGGTACGTTTTAGAAATAGTCCAACCAGTAACAATACATTTGACCCGATATATTGCATTGAGAATAATTAATCTTTGTTGAACTTCAACTATGACCAAGTCAATGTTTATCCACATATATTCATTCATATGGACTAACTTCATTTGGATATATATACATCCTATATACGTTCTTAACGCATGCACTCCTTGTCAAACACATGTAGGACATATTAACAACTTTTGTTTTAAGTCATGTAGAAAATGTAATATTTTATATAACATATTATAACTTTTGAGAAAGATGAGATTAATCATCTAACTGCACAAACCTAATACATGCATGTATTTATATAAACATGCAAAATGCCAATCCAAAACCAAAATGCAATTTTGGAAATTGAATTCTTTGATGAAGCACGTGACGTAAACGATCCAAAGTTTCAGCTTCGTTTGCGTTTATTCATTTAACAGATAAACAAACAAGCTAGAATTAAAATTTTCGTTTGTTGAGTTAAATGATCAAGACAGAAACATGAAATTCCATTCGTTATGTTAAACGAATAAATATGAAAAAGAGCGTTTATAACTTTGATGACTCTCACATTGCTCTAGCAAAGGTACTTAGTTCCTTCTCCAGAAATATATATTAAGCAAGTGGTTTGACCTTTGAAACATGTTACTGAGGCTATTTATTAAGCAAGTGGATCATACGTGTTTGTGTCTTTTGCCTTGTTTTAAGTTAAATATATGTTTGTGTCCATTTATTTTGTGTTTGCGAACAATGTCTATAAATTGTTCGTGAACAACTAAAATACATGTTCAAAATGTGTTCACGAACTGCGATTAACCTTAAAAAAAATACAAACAAACCTTGTTAGTGCATGTCCATATATGATGTCTTGTTTTTAAGTTAAGTGTTTTAGTTTGTGTCATTTAGGGTCCATTTATGTCCGGTTGTGTTCACGAACAATATTCATGAACTGTTAGGTAATAACGATAAACCTTGTCAATTGTCATATTAGTACATCTACAACAAGGAATTAACATGTCTAAACATTTTGACAAGAGTTTCTAACAAGTTTATAAGCATTAATTAAAAAACAGTTAATCTATATATCAAACCAAACCCAATTATATATTCTCGGGTCAATAAAACGAAGGTGAACATTTGAACATGTCGACGTACATTTGAATATGCCATTTTAGTGACCTATAACAAGGAAATTTTGTCACTAAACATGCATGCGTCATAATAAGTAACTCTTCATCTTAAGTTTAGTGGTCCTATACATAAGAGAACAAAAAGATTTCAGTCAGTCAACTTTGTATTATTCAATTTAACTCAAAGATGACTAAAGCTAGCCAACAAGATGTTTTCCCATTCAACAAAGTCTTACACCAACTCCAACTCCATATTTATAAAAACAAAAGAGTATGGACCAAGTTTAATTGACTTTCACAAAGATTGATCAAAGATATTATTTTGAATTAATGGTTTAGCCATGACTGGCTTCCAAATGTACATTTTGTTTTAAGTTCATACAATATGTTAGTAAGTTAACCTAAAATACAAAAGAATATTATAGATTAAACAATGTTCGATTTAAATATTATAGAGGTTTTCTTAATTATTTTGAAACTATTGTAGTCTAGCTATTTACTTCGATTTTACACATGTGTATAACCTAGCTAATCTACATATTTATAAAACCTAATATACACATTTGTTATAACCAAATTTACACATTAGCCATGAGGTGGGATAATCTCACTGTTAAAAATGTGAGATAACTTATTGAAGTGACCATTTTGATAAGGTAGAGTTTTCGTGATCGAAACGTGTCCCCCTAAAGGTAAATTTCTTTGCTTGGTGTGCGGGTCTAGATACAATTGCATAAAAGACAAAGTTGGCCAAGAGGGGTGTGTCGGTTCCCATTTCATGTGATGTGTGTGAGACTCGTGATGAATCGGTGAATCATTTGCATATTGAACGTCGGGTGGCAGATAAGTTGAAACAATGTGTTTGATTGATGTAAAGCCTCAAGAGATATATTTTTAATGATGGAAGGTATTCTTGTTATTCATGAACCGTGACCAAGGAGGTTGGAAAAAAGATTACTTTTACATGCTATCTTTCTTACCTCGCTTTAGTGCATTTGAAAAACATGTAACAAACGTGGTTTTTTTTGGAAAGAGGATCCTTCCAAAAGATGTGTTAATGACAATAAATTGTATATTCCTTTATTTGGATAAAAAAAATGCGGAAAACGGTTTCCTTAAATTTGGCCCAATTGGGTAATTTAAAAAAAAAACTAAATTTATACATGTGTAAACTAAGCGTGGATTGATTTTTTAAAAAAATATGTCAATGACGTGAAAAAGAAGTTATGGACGTTTAAAAAAAGTGAAAAAAACATATGTCATGCATGTGATTTAATTCCTTAGGTTAATATTTACCATTTTGTCAATAATACTTGTGTCTGTATAGAAGTTCTTACATATTTAACGAGTTATCGTTTAATCTTGACCCTATGTTAAATTAATAGCCATCTTATATATTTTATTATATTTGTTTTAAAAAATAACCACACACATACGTACATACCTAACTTTTCGTCCAAACACATTGTAACCAACAAAATTTTTGTTATTTACTACTAATAATTAAAACATATAATATAAGAAGGCTGATTGCTTAACCAATAATGTAACTAATAAAGCATTAATTAGTTGCATAAAGCGTACATATTTGAATAACTAAACAAATAATCTACCACTTTTCAAAGTTCAAATAATGTGCTGAGGCCAAAAAGACACACAAGAAAAGAAGTGAAGTTAACATCCACTAAAAGAAGGCTGATAGAAACATGTAATTACATAAATAATTAATAATATATTGTTAGAAAACATATCAATTGATTTTTATGTTCAGTTTACGCAGCTTAACAAATAATAATAACTATGTATTAATATACACATAATTTTTTTCTCAACACTAAACATAATAAAATCTATAAATTTCGGATTAAATAATTAATTCTTAACTGTTAGCATCTTTTAATAATACTCCTCAACCAATGCCAATCTAATTTAATTCTGATTTATTTTCACAAAAGTAAAACTTATTATATTCGTACAAACACATAGTATCATGATTAATATTATTATATTTGACAATCACGGTTTAACATTATCGGTGACCTAACTTGATAGATACACGACAACAAGGACTATAGTGAATGGATTTAATACATAATAACCAAATTCGTTCTGATTACAAAAATGGTAATAATTGAACTCTATTGAAGTTTAGTCCATATTATTATTATTTTTTAAACATGGAAGGTTAAAAACTGACATGTTATTGAAAATAAATTCGTACATCAACAAATCTTCTGTTTCATCAAGTCTAAAAAGAAAACTACCCACAGTAGAAAAACACCCTAGCTAGGTTCAGGATCGAACTTGAGACCACTGAGTCCCATGTCTAACTCTTCGTTCCTCTAATTACGGTCTGACCAAATGGTCATTGGCTGATTTTTTTAACATCAACACCTAGATGTATAGTTCATAATAACCATTTAGTTGAGAAGCTAGCGCACACTATTTAACAATTATCTCAATAGGGACAAATGATCAAATAGTTAACATCGTAAATGAATAACGGTACCTTAAGTTATTACTTGTGCTTAATTTCTTAACAAAAGTTTAATATATGTACCGCTAATTCTATATTATTGTTCATCTTAGATCATGTGAAAAAGCCTTAAAGATCCCTATTTTTCTCTTCACTTCAGCTTTACACCACAAATAAAGAAGATTGACGTTTTATACAAAACGCCTAAGAGAATTTTGTCTTAAAAAACGCCCCCTTAGCGTTAGTTATGTTAAAAAAAACTCCACTACGCATGGTCTAATTAGGACTACTCAAACTCTTTAAACGTTTTTTTCCGTATAAGTACCAGCCGACCAAAGACTATCATATATATTTACTTATGTAACTAGCTATAATCTTCATTGATAATTACCCTTTGATTTATATATATTTAAATATCAATACACATAAAAAAAAACAATAAATTATTTGTATGAGCTATACATATATAGTGCACATCTTTGTCGAGCTAATATTGCCCCATACTCAACGATAAATTAAAAAAATTTTAAATTAATGACATCCATATATAACCCACCCTATTTAGAAAGTCGGCAAAAGAAGCAAGCAAAGATGATGGCATGCATCCGAATACGGCAAACGTAATAAATCATGGATTAATGTTACTGGTTAATTAGGGTTAATTAATTTGCCACAGCACAATTAAGAAAAAGAAAATTAAAGTCACTTTTCCTTCGTTGCTAATCCAGCTCAAAACCATTTTATATATAATTAAGTTGTCATTTGTCATGATTGCGTAAATCGATCGATACAAATTGTAAAATAAAGCTTATGAGACGTAAGTTATCACTAGCTAACTATGTTTAGGCAACTTATTAATTATATAACTTCAAACAAAAAATTAATAATATCTTTTACAAATACCTTATAAATGAGTATTAGTGATGGTGAGTTACTAATGATCCTTTTGGTGATGGAATTACCGACGGATCTTAAAATGTATCGATCCATGACAAAAATAAAATCTTTCTTGGATTTCGTAGGATCGATCCATTGGTACGTTAATAAAAAAAATTTGTTAGATTTTCTATGGATTTTTAGGTGACTGTATATCACTACTACAAAAACGAGCAAATGCGACCAAACTTTGCAACCAACAAAAAATTGTCGCAAAAATAGCAACCATATAGCGACCAAAGTCAAATGGTCGTAAACTTTGTGACCAGAAAAAAAGCGGTTGCGATATCTGCAACCAAATCAAAATTGGTTGCAAAACCTGCGACCGAAACAAAATAAGTCGCAAAATTCCCAACAACTTTTCTTTTGGTCACAAAATGGTGGCAAATATAGCAATCACACATTCTTTGGTCGCAAATATGGTCATTAATTTTCTAAGATTATAAAAAAACAAAACAATAACTAATATAGTCGCAAAGATGGTTGCATAAATAGCGCCCGAAAATAGATGGTCGCAAAATCTGCGACTAAAACAAATTCGGTCGCATAATATGTGACTGAAACAAAAAGCGGTCACATAATTCTCAGCTGGTTTTTCTTTGGTCACAAAACTGTGGCAAATATAGCGACAAAAGTTGGATTGGTCGCAAATACAATTGCAACTTAAAAAAATAATAAAATGTTTGCAAAAACGGGCACAAATTTATCGACCGTAGTGAATTGTCGCAAACCTACCTATTGAAAATTAGCTAGTTAGGGGGTAATAGGGTCAACATGTGTAAATGGTCACCGATTATGACCGGACAGAGGTAAGTATTGTAAAATTCGATCATAGATTGTCAATTACACTCAACATCAATGTATTTGGGGCTTATTAGGGCCACTTAGTTTCAATTGGTAGTTAGCGTAAGTATTAGTCAATTATGACCAACATTTAACAGCAGGTGCGATTAAGACCATTCATTGGAAAAAATGGTCAATGCTGGTCAAAAACTACACTTGTTGCAAATATTGTCTATTGGTCGACGATTTATACAAAGAATGGGTAGTTAATGTGAATATTGGTCATGGATAGTCGATAGGTGATGATACTTGTTAAATAGCGACAACTATGAGCAACTAGAGGTGGTTAACGTCTGTATTGGTTGATAAGAAGTAATGAGAGTCAAAGTCGTTTAGTTTGGATTATCAAGTTAGTATTAAGATCGGCAATACATGTAAATATTACTCAAATATGGTTGAGTTTCCTGTTAGAGTCCGATTTGAGTGACAAATAAGCTAGGCAACTTGGACCCACTATAAGTTAATTCTCGATTTGTGTTTATTCGAGTCTGATTTTGAGGAGTTGGTGACGTATTGGTCAAGGATAGGTGAATATTGGTGGATTGCCACCGATTAGGATCAGGTAGAGGTAAATACTGTCAAGATTTCAACTCTAATTAAAATATGTAAATCATAATTTTTTTTATTTTATATAATTTTTTAATATACTAAATTTATGGTTGATGGAGACCTAGTGTATTAGTCCCCAAACTTTGACAAATTACGTATTCGGCCTTTGAATTTTACTTATTATCGTTTTAACCCATGATAACTTAATAAATTTACAACTTTGGCCCCTATTATAGTTTGACATATTTAAACTTTTTGACTTAGTCATCATTTTGACTTTAAGTTTGGATATATATATATATATACATATATATATATATATATATATATATGACGTATTATGACTTTACACCTTATAATGCAAGACGTAAGACCTTTTTTTTATCAACACGTGTGACGAATTCATTTACACGAGACCTAACCGCCATATGGCATGACCCGGTGTTAAGTTATTGCAATGGTAACTAAACTACGATTATTAATATATTATAATTGTGGCCTAGTGGTAAGATTATTTGGGTTCTTTATAGAAGGCCCAAGTTCAATTCTCACTAGTGTTACTTTTGGTGGATATTGGCAATGAAGCTCGTTCCGGGCTACCACTCTGCTTCGTGTCTGAGCCTAAGGGTTTTACGTGACGGGGTTTCGATCTTAGTTCTTGCACCTCTGTGTGCTTCAGTCATAGACCATTACACCAAGCGCCCTTTAAAAAAAACTACGATTATTAATGTTATTATTTTTTCCTAAATTAATTTATGTAAATATTTTCCCTCTTATTTCTCTGATCTCCCTCCGATTTTGATTTTCGCAAAATTTTATTATTCCCTCGCTCACCTAATCTAAATTGACTTACCTCCAATATTTTCTAAACCAATTTAAATTATTTTGAAGCTGTTTTCCCTCGATCCACCCTCCCTTTTCATTCTTCTAAAAAACAAGAACCGCCATGTTTTTTCATTTTTCACATTGAAGCATCATTCATCTCTCACTTGCTTTTTTGTATTAACAGGTTAGGATTGACATTGAAAGAGATGAAAACGACGGAATTGGATCAATGTAAGATGCGACAAAAAATCAATTAAAAGGTTAATTACTCCATATATAACATGTAATTAGTATTATTTTGCAAACATTTTTAGTATTTGTTTCTTGAATCCGTAATTAAGTATATAACCCTGCAATTATTATTTTACTCATGTTTGATTAATAACTTGGACTAAGTTTGCGTTCAATGCAAAGGGCCAACTCTTGCATACATCAGGGTCAAGCTAGGGTTTGTGGCCCCTAAATTTTACGATCGATAATTTTGCTTCTGTATTCAAATAACCTTGTCTTCAAATGGTGTTTTTGTATTCAGTCAGTTTTTGTGTTCTGCTTTCTGGTTGAATGGTTCATCATGACATCGTATTCAATTGACGGTAAAGAATATTTATTGCAATTTTGCCTTCTCGAATCTAGTTCATACCGTTTTTAAACATTGAAAATTAGGGTGTTTTGTTTGTTAGTTTGCCAGATGATGGCTTAATCTTGATACAAAGGTCGCTTAGGGGTGTGCCTTATTTTGATCATGACATAATTATGCATTTGCAAGTGATTTAGGAGTTGGGGATTTTCTGATGATAAAAGATTTTTATTATTATATCAATTAAATCTTCGTATATAAACTTGCATTCCACAATCAATCATTTGGAGGTTTATTAAAGTATAAAGCTTTCTAAGTTAGTAAGTTTAAGTTATATGTTGCTGAGTATGCCAAATTACTAATGTGAACCATTTAATGCTGTAAATTCTAAGTATAAAGCTTTCTAAGTTGAAGTTATATGTTTCTTCTTAATGGTATAAACCTAACCTTGTACAGCTGAGTTTCTTGTTTAAGGGTGTAAATGCCAATATTTTACAATTTATGTGATAGTACGATGATTATAGTTTGCAGTCCTTTCAATTTTTTTTTTCTTCATGTGTCAATTTAATGTTCTGGAACATGGTATAACTGCTTGACATTTTCAAGCTTAAAGAGTTTAAGGTTTTAATATAATGGTGCATGTATTATGTTGTAGTTCAGGAGCACAAGCATGAAGGGCTTAGAGGTTAAAAATTGACACAACAACCATTGTCAAGTCCATAAACATGCCACATAGTGAGTTCATCCTTCTGCACAATCTTTCATTTATCACAAGGCACAATTACACATGTTTTACAAGGTGCACATATGATGTTTTCAAGTACTTTTATGAGCATTCGTTAATACTTATTTGTATATATACTTTTTCACAGAGGCTTTGCTGCAATTATTTTTTAAATGGATAAGTTTACTACTAGGATGATTTTGGCTCAATTCTTAGATATGCTTGTCACATACTTATATATGAATAAACCAATTTAACAATATGCTATATGCTCTCTAAAGTGATGTTAACATACTTGATTGTGCTTGTGTATCAATGGTTGTTTTGACTAGTTAGTGGATCAATATAACGATATTAATAGGTTATTACTAGTATCCTAAGTAAAATCAAAACTATTAAAGGCCCCAATTTTAATACTTGTTTGAGGCTTAGCAATCTAGTATTGATTTATATTTTTTAGCTTTGCAATCTAGTATTCAATCCCTGTTCATTGCAATTGTTGCTTTAACTTACGTTTGATTAATAGCTTATTTTGGATTAACATACTTGATTTTCCTGCTCTTTATTATTTAGTTCTACAAAATATTGTTTGTGAGTGATGGAACTAGCATGTGACTTCTAGTATTTACAATAAGTGAACAATAGACCTTCAATATTGTTGATTTATGACATCCTTTGTATTGCTTTGATGTTCAAACAGAGTGAAGATAATCCAGAAATGAAATCTAAGACACTTCATAACATTAATAAAGAATTATCCAATGAAACTATAGCAAGTGTTGGCCTTTTGTTTCTTGAAATGAAACCTATGTTAGGAATGAGTAATAAGCTTCATCACTGATTGTAAATACGTGTTTGTGTTGGGTCGTTATAGGTGTTGTGAGCAATATTTTGTTATAATGGGTCATAACAAGTTGTTTAGTTTAATGTGTTATATTTATTCTAGGTACAAAATTGAAAGAGAAAATTGTACGACTAGAAGAAGAGAAAGAAACGCCGAAAGACTAGAGAATGAAAAGGAAAGAGTTGAAAAACTTGCAATGATGGAGCATATCGAAGAAAATACAATCACCAATGCTCAAATGAAACAACAAATTGAATTATTGTTGAAGAACATACCAAAAGACTCCTATGCTAGTTAAACATGTGTTTTGTTTCTAGCCCGGTTAGTTGAGAAAATGTTTTTCAAGGCTAGCTTTAATTATTTTGTTATTGTGTACCTTGAATGCTTTGATCATACTTTGTTTTGAAGGTTTGAATATTTTTTATGAATTGGTATAAATTTAGTGTTTGCAAAGCTTGTTGGGAGTTTCAAATGAAACATGGTTATTAAACTGGTTGCAAAATTATAGTTTGTCAAAGCGGTTGCTAAGGACATTGGTTGAAAAGTTCGTCGCAAATAGGCTTGATCATTACATAGGTCGCAATCTTTCTAGTCGCAAAATTGGTGGCAAAATAGTCTGGTATAGTCGCAAAAATGGTAGCAAAATGGTTCGGTCGCAAATACTTTGGTGACAGTTCTGGTCGCTAAAAGGTTGGTCGTAAACGCTGTCGCAAATGATTTTGGACGCAAGTTTCGTCGCCAAAACTATGGTTGCAAAATCGGTCGTAAGAGAATTAGTCACAAATCTCGTCGCAAACAAAATCTGGTCACAAAATCAGTTGCCAAATTTGCAACGTAACTTAGAGTTGCAAATGTGGTTGCAAAAGTATTTTGGTCGCAAAAAACGGTTGCAAAAGTAATTAGCGACCGATGTATTTGTAACCACTTAAAATCGTCGCAAAATGGTTGCAAAAAGGCATTTGCGACCATTTTGCGACCAGTTTAACGGTCGCAAATGCCTGTTTATGTAGTAGTGTATATATAGTAAATTTATTTGTAATTACTGACGAATTTTTTCGTGATTTCTATATATCCGTGCATGATACTTGTTCGTATAGTAGTGATAAATGGGTTCTTGTCCAAAGGTTACATATATAAATGTATAACTTATATACGTATACTTTTGTCTTGTTGGTAAAGAATTATGGACATGTTACAAATCAATAGACCAATAGAATATAAACCAGAAAACATGTTTTCCAAAATGGTAAAATGAATTTGGAATGATTAAAAGTAGCAAATGGCATAGAAACAATGAGTATATATCATTATTAAAGTTATTCGATCTAGAATTTATTCACGTCACAATTAACTAAGGGGTTGTTTGGCAAAATCTGAATCATTAAATGCTGAATGGTTAAGAGGTCTGAACCATTAAGAGGTTCCATCAATGAGAGGGATGTTGAGGTAGAACTTCATATAAGTATAAAGTTAGGATATGCTTCATTCAGTTTCATTCAGCATCTCTCAGTCTCTTAACCATTCAGCACTTAATTGAACCATTCAGAGGCTTTTTTTTTTCTGAAACAAACACTCTGAATGTTGAATGGTTAAGCACTGAACTGAACCATTAAGAGGTAAACAAACAGCCCCTAACTATTTTGGATTTAACATTCGATCATTTGATCCATCTCACACTAGTTGGAGTGGATTATTGACTTTGGAAGTGTTATTCTTTCTTTAAGTTATAATTCGAATGCACACAAGCAACAATTTCCTTTATTGTAATTAATGTTTTATTCGATCTTCTTTTATGCAACATTTTTTTCCTGCTTTTATTTTCTTTTTCAAAGAAAAATATAATATACGTTAATTTTTTTTGTGTGCATGTAAATTAAAGATACTTGAAATGTGTATAGAATTAATTTGTTAGGAAGTTTAATTTGATGGCCGGATCGAGTGCATGATTATGCTTCATGAAATGGAAAGGGTTAGAGATCGAATCATAGAAGATGAAGTGAGAATATACTGCAAATAGTAGAAAGATATTTTGTAAATTGTAATGGATGGCAAAAGTCTAACGAATCATTTTTTGGTAAGTTTTCTTTTCTCTAATGATGTTAAGTCCCCATGCATCATCACTCTTCCATTATTTTATAATATATAGAAATAAAAGTATTAACTATTATATAAACTCAACTCACGAATTCACACACACAAATATTAAGAAGGAATAATGTGCTTATCACTTCGATAGCAATTATAAAGTAAAAGATATTGTTTTATTATTATTGTTTATTTTTTTTTTGAATTTTATGTTCTCTTCTTGGTTTTTTATTAGAAACTAAAACGTTCGTATATTTACACATATAATGTGGGTATAAAATAAAAACAACAAAAATCATGTTTTTTGTAAATAAATCTTAAAATTGTTAATTTTACAAACATTTTTGTCAAATCTACATAAAATATAACAGTTAAAGCGGTTCTTCTCAGTTTTTTTTAAAATAAGTTATCAAATAAAGATGTCCACATCTATGAATTTCTTTATAAAAGTATTATATTCACGACAATAGTTTTTTATATGTACGTGTGTGTATATATATATATATATCTATAAATTAAATATAATAAAACAAACCTATTTTTGCCAAAGTGTAAATATCTTAGCATGCCTATCTTATAAATGCTTACTTGGCATAATATCGTTAATCCAATGATGAGTAGTTTTGCTCCTCCTTAACTTTCAAATTTGTTATGTTTTTTTGAAAACTAGGTTTAGTTGAAACTAGGATTAAAGGCGGAAAAATATAACAAATCTATATTAATAGAAACCGACTAGAAAAATATAATAATAACACAAATAATCTTTACAAATCTTTAAAAAAAAATTGTTCCATTTTTTGGTTACCTTCCAATTGGAAACAAATTTTTAAAAGAACGATATCGGGAATATTTTCTTAATTTATATATCATAATTAATAAGTAATTATTGTTTGAACAGCCTAAATATGTAATTAACTATAGGTTTTCATGGTTAGAGACTCGTGTTTAACACTTTAATTGGTTGTTTATTAATTATTCATTTTTGGATCCTGCAGTACTACTTGAAGACAAAGTTTTATTTTGATAAAAGGTTAGCATGTTGACTTATGATCATCAATGGAAAAAAATTTGACAGCTACCTTTTACTTCTATATTGAAAATTACATTGCTCGATTTCAATTAGATAGTTTTTATGTCCCTCTCGATAGAGTGATCAGGAGGAAAAACTTTCTTGCAATTAGGCTATTTTTTCAGGTATTGATTAGAACTGATTGCTAAATTATTTTTTTCAGGTATTGATTAGAACCGATTGCTTATCTGTCAATTTCTTATAAATTATTTTATGTTTCATCAATATTCGTTTTAGATTTTTTGTTTCATCTACTGTTATTGTTTATGAGTTTTTCTTTGTTTATCTTATAAACAAATGACATTGTTAAGGATTTCTGGTTTTCATAAATTTTATAAAACATATTCTGTGATTATATATTGGCCTTCACATAAGGAAATATTTAAAAAGCTGTAACTTTGATTGAGAGGTATACAATTGAATAGTTTAATATAAAGTTTTTAGTTTAACTATTTAAATTATTCTAACTCATTCCCTTGTTAAACACGGGTCTCTAACCTAGTGTATATATATATATGTGTATGTTTATTCAATATCCGTGAATTTCTTTATAAAAGTACTATATTAACGACAATAGCTTTTTATATGTACGTGTATAGATATATATATATACCGTACATCCATAAAGTAAACATAATTTTATTTTGGCTCCTCACAATTAATTAAGTAATTGAGTTGCAAATATAATTAAAATTGTACTTTAATATGACGTGAAGGGCCTAGCTTGTTGATTTACAGCCATTTCTTTTCTGAATTGAATCAGCTGCTTGAAGGTCCCCAAACATCACAGTACTTACTTTTTGTTTACCTAATTAAATAGGGTTATTAGATTTTAATAATCCCAACTTTTGTATATTGGCCGATATTAATCCCAACTTCAAAAATTGTCTGTGTCAATCCCAACTTGTAATCTATTTTCCTACAATGATCCTCCATTAAAATTAACTTAACACCGTTAAACTTTTTTCGAGTTTTTGACCGAGGCTTTAGGGCTTTTGATCGGGAGGACGATACGAGTCTAATCATGTAAAACTTAACTTGAGTCGATGCTCCAAACGAATAAATTTTAACATGCAATTTAAGCACCGTTAAGTTTATAGACCCCATTGAAGGTCGTTTGGTTATTTGGAGGGTCGGCTCAAAGTAATTTTTACATGAATAGACTCCTATCGTCCTCCCGATCAATAGCCCTAAAGCCTCGGTCAAAAATACGAAAGAAATTTAACGCTGTTAAGTTAATCTTAACGGAGGATCATTGTTGGAAAATAAGTTACAAGTTGGGATCGACACAGGCAATTTTTAAAGTTGGGATTAATATCGGCAATATACAAAAGTTCGGATAATTAAAATCCAATAACCCAATTAAATATAATATATATATATATATATATTAAACAAGTACGAATTAGTGATATACCTACGTGGTGGAAATTGGGCAACTTAACTCCAATGGGGTTGTGCAATCTGACCAAAATGACATTAAAAAGAGATTTTTGATGTGATCGTTCGTACTGTGTATGTTGGATATTAATGTATACTAGGATGGACGGTTGCATTTGAATGATCGAGAGCATTTTAGATTTATAGGGTAACTAATTACTTTAACTAGTGTAAACAAAAACTGTCGTCACTTAGACGTTACACATGCAAGACCTTGTGTCACACCCATACTCATTATGGGATGTAATGTATGCATATATAGTGAGTGTGAGCAACACCTATTTTTTGGTATACTAGCCCAACGACTATTTTTTGTGGTAATTACCCATGCCCCCTCTCATGACCGACCGCAGCTAGTAATGTTCATCACGGCCACAAACACACACCCAACGACCCTAATGTTAAACTTTGATGGTAGAAAAAGATGCACTATTTTCACCCTTTTAAGTTTTAATTAATACCATTTTCACTATGATACATGTAGCTCTAGTTATTTTTGTTTGCTATCACAACTTAACTATGATACGTATAAACTCGTGTATTACATGGATTATATAAATAAAATGTTAAGCTTGATATGAATAATTTCGTCAACATAATTTAGCACTTACAGAGTCAAAGAAAAAAAAAGAAACACACTTAATTATTTATCCAATTGCAAAAGAGCGGGACAAATAAATGATAGTGATAAAAACGTACTTACGAATTAAGAGAAAAAAAATACAAGTTTATTTATAAATGATAGTGATAAAAACTACTTGGAGCTTATGAAGATTGAAGATGTGACATCTGCCCCAAATCCAAACCCGAATGCCTGACTTGAACCCGAAGTTATCTATCTTTAATGTATTCATATTTACCTCCTTTATATGTCGAGCTTTACGTTATTTCTCGTCTTTAATATATGACGACCGAATTATTATCCAACTTATACTAAATAAATACTAAATACAATTTATTAAACCTCTAAAGAATATATATATACATTATATATATATAAAAAAATATATTTTACAAAAATATTAAAGAGAAGTACTATTAAAGTCTCAAAATAGTCATCTAACGTCAAGAACGAAACAAAAACATAAAAACGTCACGTACATAAACGTTACGCTTCAACTCGGTTAAGTTAGTTAGTTAAAATAAAGGATTAATTAACTTTGTGTCAAAACTGTCATTTTTCAAACTTTTATTAAAAGTTAATTCTATCTCAAAAATAATAACTAAACTAAAAGGACCAATACTGTAAATATGTTATTTAACCCAAACCAAAATCCCTTTTGTCACCCGTGTTTCCGGCAGGCAACGCCGGCCAATTTTCCGGCGGCTCGCGCTTTTCCGGCGACTTCAATTTACTCGTTTTTAACAGATTTCAATCACTCAAAACCTTCCAAAACCATTCCCTTGCAATTTCCGGACTCGTTACACCCAAAAAAACGCGTGATTAACAGCTGTTTAGGAGCGGATTGATTGTGGGTTCAAATTGAAAATCTCTTTTCCGTAATTAAGACCCGTAATTGATGAATTAACATTTCCAAAACACCCATCAACACTCGTTTAACATATTCCAAACACAAAACAGCTTCATTCTTCTTCTGCATTTACCGAATCACATTTTCCAAACCATTTTCCGGCGACGTCGTCGTTTTTAACTTTCCGGGCATCATTACAGGTACTTCTTGGGTTCATTTCAATCCTCTTTATAATCTACAACTCTCTAACACATCAATTTCATCTTGTTCCTTCCAGATTTCACATAAAATTCATCAAAACAGTCGACCTCTTGTTCCTATTCGAATCCGTATCAAATCATCATCAATCTGTAAGTTCTATATATCAAAATGACCGTGAGATCATGGGGATTAAAAGCCCTATGTTTGATTTGGGATCTATTATCAGATTGAACACGAATTGAATGGTTCTTTGATCTAGGGTTTTTGTTTGAAATGGGTGTTGATAGGTACAACATGTTAAAAGAATTAAAAATCAATCTTAATAACAAATTGGCTTCTAGTCCAGCGGTTAGATGTTGATCATTTGAACGAGCAGGTCAAGGGTTCGTAACCCACTTTCTTAGTTTTCAGGAAATATTATTATGTTTTTTCACTTTAAACATTTAATTTTACATTTTAAATAACCTAAATAATTTATTCAAATTAAATATACTTTTCAAAGGATTTAAAAACCTATAATTTCAAATCCTTATATAATATAGCAAAATAAAAAAATCCTATGTGGCATCTTCTCATAGCTTTTAGCTTATGTGGCATTATTTGAGATATTATCTCACAATAATGATTTTTTATTTAAAATATGTATATAAAATTTATTATAATAAAACTAATTACATTTTTGGTCCCCTAATATTTTGGAGAATTTTGAAAAATTTAAGAGTATTTATATTTTTAACCCTTTACTACAAGAGGTGTACGTGAGTCGGTTTATATTTTATAGGGTTTAAAAATAAAACTTATGGATAAAGTTAATAATAAAATATAATTAAATACCTCAATGTTTTATAAATATACATAACATTTTTATACGATTTAAAAAAAAATTACACCATAAAACTAAGCACCTAATTCTCTTTAATTTGAGTATAATATTGCTATACTAAAAATCTAAATTTTAAAAATATATCATGTGTTTCGTTTTATTACGGTTTTGTCTCAAAACTTAATGGAACAATCATGAACACCCTTAAAAACATCACTTAAATTGTGTTCCCGAGCGTAGCGCGGGCACTAAACTAGTACACATATATATATAAATTATATTTCATGTTTATAAGTATTTGTTACAAATCTAAAATAGATTCTTAAAAAAAAAATATATAATACGAAAATACAATTACGTTTCGTACCAAAATCCCAATTCGTAGTTTAAAACCCTAATTTTCAATTTGTAATTTAAAACCCTAAAATCCCAAATCCGAAACCCTAGATTTTATAGTTTTGATTCTTGTCTCTATGTTATTGTTTCGTTTCTAAGTTAGGGTTTTTCCCAATTAATTAGGTGATACTAATATTTGGGCAACCCTCGGTTTGTTATTGTTGCGTTCTATTTCGGTTATCTATTGCATTTCAAGGTGAGTAAATTCACTCCCCTTTTTACGTTTACATTTTGGGGCTGAAATATGTTCAATTACTATTCAATGTTTTCGGTTTCGTTTCTTTGTTTCTTTTTTCAAATGAGATCATTAAATATGTTAGTCTTGTTCCGGACAAGATGCAATCCTTATGTGGTAGTTTAAAGTAGTATTGTTACTTAGTAATCCCACCGGTACAATGTTAGCGCTAATGGTTTGACAAACCCACCTGTAATTATTTCAAAACAGGTGATTTAAACCCGGCCATTCAAATTTCAATGTTACAAGTTACTATGTTACAAGTTGCTATACGATGATACAAGTTGCTATGTCCCTTATATGCTTAAATAATTATTGATAACTTATATCGAGACGGTTACGTGACGGTTGCTAAAAAGGTTATCTTTAATTAATAACATGAGTTGGTTCCTCATGACAAACGATTACAAGATGCTATACAATGATGTTGTTCAATGTGTTCAATGTGTGTTCAAGGTGTCATGGTCGAGAATGATATGAAATAGCTACGCATGTAAGATTGCGCAGCATATTATGATGATCTCGGATTTCTTTATTACTATATATCAATTGTGGTTTACTCACTAGCTTTAAATAGCTAACTTTATTTTTACATATTTCAGGTGCTGTTTTGAGACGTTTAAGCTTCGAGACATTTAGGATGCTTTTGGACCTAGAATAAAAATGGGAATTAGACATTTTAGATTGTCGGCTTTTACTTCGGTTTTAAGACTGTTCACTACTACAAAATTAGGCATTTGCTACCGAAATTTGCCACCGAAACAATCGGTTGCAAATTTTGCTACAACATTGTCACCGAATATGTTCGGTGGCAAAATTTATGACCACATGCCGATTAGTGGCAAAACGGTAGGAAATTTTGACATTGATAAATTATGGAGGCAAATCGGTTGTAAAACTTGTTACTGTTTTTATTTGGTTGCAAAATGGTAGCAAAATATTATGGTAAAAGGTATTTAAAAGAAATTAAAAGTTACGGTGACAATACAGTTACAAAATTTGCCACCGTTTAGCCTCCGTTATAAATTGCAACCGGTTTAGTGGTGGCAAATAATGAAAAGAGGTTATGTTGAAATTAGGTTTAAAAAACTCACATTCACTCTTCACATCACATTTTCAAACACTGAGCTTCAACATATCATCGTCTTCTCCTCCAACACCATCGTCCACCGCCACCACTGGTTCTCCGGCATCGCACGCATCACCATTGTCCATCGCCACCACTGGTTCTCCGGCATCGCACGCACCACCATCATCCATCACCACCATCTCCGACTCTCCGACCACTTCATCTCCTCCAAAATCGCACGAACTAACATCGTCCATCGCTACCACCGCCGGTTCTCCGGCATCGCACGCACCACCACCGGTTCTACAGAAGCAATTTTGGTACATATTTCTCTCGATTATGTTATATTAATTACAATATATTTGCAATTTGCTTCTGTGTATATTTTCTAACAATTGTTGTACATGTTTGATGCCAAATATGTTATGTTTCTACAAGCTGATACGACATGAAAATGTAATTGTTACTCCTCATCTTGGTGCTAGTACCATGGAAGCTCAGGTTTGTTACCATATAAAACCAGTTTGAAGTTT
The DNA here is from genome assembly GCA_030867185.1 of Tagetes erecta. Classification (NCBI taxonomy): domain Eukaryota; kingdom Viridiplantae; phylum Streptophyta; class Magnoliopsida; order Asterales; family Asteraceae; genus Tagetes; species Tagetes erecta. Next base: position 97,445,027 of record CM061487.1, read on the forward strand.
GGTGAAAGTTAATTTTATTATTCTTAGTGTGTAGTATTTCGTATTTTTGTAGTTATCGATGAATCAACGTTTGAGATTTTGATAATTTTACTGAATATGGTGTCTAAGTTGACATAAATCATCTAATTGCTTCATTTTTTCTATAGTTTGTGAAAGTTATTTATAACTGCAGTTAATTTGGGGCAATTGATTGTTTGATTGTGTTTTTAGTGATTGTTAGGTTCAATTTTGGAATGATTTGATGAATAATATTGTTAAGTAACCTAGAGGCTTAATTGTTTGTCGAGTTAAACTTGTTTTTAGTTTAGCTTTTGATGATTTTGGTATGAAAGAGTTTTAATTTGCATTCAGATCTACCAACATTTGATATGCTTTTTTTGTAAATGTATGTTGCTTTTCTTTTTGGCGCTGATTTCTTCTTGGTTGAGCTTACTACGACACTTTGAGTTAACTTTTGTTTCTGCTATTGATTCGTTTGCTTCTGTTTTGATTTGTTCAAATTGACGAGTTTGTTAATGAAATGGTTACCAGTAAAGATAGTTGATAAGATACTTTTAATTCTTGCTTGGTTTGCACTTGGGAACTAGGGAAATATGGTATAAAGAGGCCATGGATGTGTCCAATTGAGCTCAAGAATAGTAAAGGGAAAACACCTGTTTTGGATATTGGTGCATTAGAAAAGATTAAATCTGGTCTCTGGAATGATTAAAGTTGTTTCTGGGATCAAGAAATTTTCAAAGGGTTGTGTAGAGCTTCTCAATGGTGAAATTGCTGATGTTGATTCAGTTATTTTGGCTAATGGATATTGCAAGCAATGTTCCTTCATGGCTAAAGGTAACATTAACTTTAGTAATTCGAGGCATTTGTGTGCTCTGTTTTTAAATATTTGCTTTGTTTTTATATGTTTTTTTAAAAGAAAGTGGAACGTCAATTCGTTTGTTGCGACGGAAAAAGTTGATATATATATATATCGTAATTTAAAAGTTGAGGGTTATATGGAAATTATTGAAACTCGAGAAAAAAGTTATGGCTACATTTAAAGTTAAAAAAGTTTTATGACAAATGTATAGAAAGCAAAACTTTACTATTCATCTCCATGTATATTTATACACATATTGATAGTGAGTGGTTGTGACAATAGGAAAGTGATTTATTTTCAAGAGAAGGGTTGTCAACGACGTCATTTCCAGAGGGATGGAAGGGGAAATGTGGGTTATATGCGATTGGGTTCACAAAAAGGGGTATATGTGGTGCATCTTTTGACGCCATTAGAGTGTCACAAGACATTGCGAATATTTGGAATGAAGAAACACGATCACAAACAAATCATTATGTCACAGTTTCATGTTATAGAAGATGTAAAAAGTAGAAGATTAACACAATTCAATCTATGGTTATGTTATGATCGCTTTGTTTAAGTGTTGTGATGCTTATTATTATATTTGTTGTAGGTGTGTGTATCTTTACTTTAACTGGTATGACTCATGGTTTTACTCTTGCAGAATGTGGTATGAACGAGTATCCAGGATAAAAGAAGGCCAACAAGCAGAACTAATTTATATGAGGGGTGATCAAGGAACGAAAGCCATACAACAAAAAAAAGAAGAGAAACCTTCAGACACATGCTACTTAAGCGTCTGTTAATGTAAGTCAAACCTCAATTATAATTTAAGTTTTGAATAAGGCATGTATTACTATGTTTTTATGCATATTTTTACGGTTATTGCTTTCAGTTTTATGCACATCAGTTCCTTAAACACATGGTCCACATTTGTCTCTATATCCAACTAAAAAGCACCCATCATGTTTTATTTTAAAGTAACCTAATAGATATGTTGGTTGCAAGTTTTATTAAATCAATAAATTCCACCAGCTTATGCTATTGCATTAACTAACTCACTACTTTCTTTTAGTACATATTTAAGGTATCTTAATTTGTTATGCATCATGTTTATATAGGGCTATGCAATTGAAGTGTTTTACAGAAGCAATCAGTGAGCTTTACTTTCAATTAACCATCAAGATACAATCATGATATGTTATAGACAAGTACGTTGCAGTGATCGCATGATTGTACATGCCTACTAGCCGTCATTGCTAATTGGAATGAAAACTCCACAACAAAATAACATCACAAGATATACTACTATAAATTTGCAAAGTACAGTGACTTGAAGGCACGCGTGGAGACCCGAGGCCACTTACAGGTACAAAAAGTCTTACATAAACCTATATATTCCTATTTCCTACTCTAAGATCACAGATAATGGCACATACTCCTGTAATTATACCACTTCTAAGCATATGTTGTTTAGTTTAGACACATAGTCACATATTGATTATTCTATGCCCTTTGTTATATGTGTTTGTTAGCAACTATATGTCATATGTGGAACATTGAATCATCACAGAGAGATAGATTAGTAGCTTTGCTTTATGTGGAATTAAACATACATATACTATATCACTAAAAGGGTTAAATATGGCATGTATGTTAGAAGTGAAAGAGTTTCCAAGGCATAAATTAGGGACCGGCAAGGCATATTAAGCGGCTTGTAACTGGGTTAGAAGTTTACTCCAAGTGAGAAATAGTTTTAAAATATGCATGTTATGTTGTTATATTTGTAAAAATAATACTCGGATTTATTTATTTATTTTAAGTTTGTAAACTGCTGAATATTGAAGTTTTGCATGCAACAATGACTTCATAGGCGAGTAATAACAATCTTGGTTAGATGTTGAGCTTAAGGATGTATCTATTAATGACGAACTTGTTATATTTTTCTTAATATTAATATAAAGGTTTTTGTTTGACTATTATGGATCTTGGTGCAAATTAAGTATTTATTTTCGTTGGTTACAGATATAGCAGCTAAAAGGAAGAATTGAGAAGAATTGAGGGCTTGGTGATTGAGATATTAAGAGAGGGACAAGAACGAGAATGAATATATATGCTAGAAAGAATTATGAAAATGGAAGCACTGTTGAAATGCGACTAAAAACTCCTACAAGTTAAACATTAACTTCAATTTTTTTTCATTAAGACTTTAAATGTTTGGATATTTAGATATTGTTAGTATGTTAAAATATCATATATTGTATTGTTTATGTGAATTTGGTTGATCTTATGTTTTAAGTCATAGTTGAAAATATATTTCAAGCAAATTAATATAATAGTATTTATAAAAAAATGGTGGCAAAATGGTTGTTGTTACAAGGTTTGGGCGGTGGCAATCTGGAGGCAAATCTGTGGTGACAAGTTTTAGTGGTAAAATGGTGGCAACTTGGTGGCAAAGTTACGGTATCAAACCGGTGGCAAAATTACAGTGGCAAATCGGTGGCAAAATTTGCAGTGGCAAACCAGTGGCAAAGTTTGTCACCGGTATGCGGTTAGTATTTTCGGTAGCAAAATTACACACAGTGGCAAAACGGTTGCAACTGACCAACTGCTACGAAGGCTATTGTTACCGCACTTTCGGTGGCAAATCGGTGGCAAATACCTATTTACCATCGTTTTGCCACCGAAATTACGGTAGCAAAAGCTCACTTTTGTAGTAGTGGTTTATTGCTTCATTTATGTCACAACAATTATTGCTTTAATGATATTAAAATATGTTTTTAGTGTGCCATGTGCTTTGAACTATGGATATCCAATTCCAATGACAGCCCGGTGTTTCCGCCGCCGGGCGGGGTGTCACAGAAGACACATGAATAACATTGTTTTTTAGCAGGTGAAGCCATCTCCCTACAATATTATTTGTGAAATTATCGTGTTTACTTCACTTTTATTGGTTGAATGCTAGAGTTAAATGAGGGACCTATTTTGCTTTACCCAAGTGCTTCTCTTTGACCTAGGTTAATGTTTCGTTTTTGTAATTCATTTGGTTCTTTCTTTTTTTTGTTTGTATTTTAGGGTTCTTAGCTATTCGTTAGCCTAATTTTTTAATATGTACTTTATTTTTCGGAAAAGAAATATGAAGAAAAATAAGTAAAAATCAAACGTGACTTATAGAATTGTGACAGATGGTGTTGTTATTGTTGAGTTATTTGTTGTACTTATAGATATATTCTTAATAAAAATATTTATCAATCGAAGAAAAAAAGGCAAGAAACACACTTATTTATCAAGTGCAGAAAAAGAGAAGCACGAAAATTAAGTTAGTGATAAAAAGATCACGAACATGAAAACAAAAACAAAAACACAAGCTTATTTATTAGATGTAGAAGAAAAAATAAAAATCAAGTATGAATCTTAGAATTGTGACAAATGGTGTTCGTATTAATTAAGTTATTTATTATTATATATATGAAGATATATTATATCCACTGGTATAAAATAAGTCACATAAAATGCTCAAATATTGGTAATGTATAAGGTTGAAGTTTCCTAGACTTTTCAAAAGAGAGATATTATTAAAGGTTCGTATGGTCAACTTAATTATCTTTAGTGAGAAAGGCCGGGAGACCTTTCTTTCTTCTCGTTATAATAAATAAATAATATATAATATACTAATCTTAGTATTTGTATTTGTGTTTGTATTATTTTAGTAGTATCATAGAAAATTGTCTATTTATTGTACAAGTTACAAATTCATTGAAAGAATTTAATATTGCGCGCGTCTCTCATATATATAAAACAAGATTCATGAGAATTTTAAAATTTGTTTTTTTATTGGAATATACCTTGAAATATCAACCAAATAACTAATAAACTTTTCAAACAATAATTTACAAAAATAAACTAAAGGAGTATTCATTGGTTTATAATTTTCTTAAACTTCATAATTTCATTCCCCACATACTATTTTTCTACCCATTGATTATTAGTCATCAAATCCCCCCACCCCACCCCTACCCCCATCCAATGATTTCCCTCACCTAGCTTGTTATATTTCCTCTCTTCCATCTCATTCATCCTCCCCCCATCTTCCAAATATTTTTCTTAAAAATCTTTCTTCACAAAAAAAATGGAAAACATTAATAGTCATGTTTCATGTAACAAGGATATAATTGTCCTAGAATTAGGTCTTAATTCATCCATGGTGGAAAACAACTCCACTAACACCACCAAGAAGCAGCATCCATCTAGCTGCAGCCTCAACTTTGATCCATCTTTAACCTTGGCTCTATCGGGCGATCACGGTCATGATCACGCGTTAACCACGAAGAAACCGCCAGCATATGATCATGACGGTTTACACCGACAAGATAGTGTTAGCGTTGGTTCATCATTAATCTCGGTTGCAAGTCATGTTAAGAGAGAAAGAGAAGTAAAAAGTGCAATTAGCACAACAAGTGATCAAGTTGAAGAAGAAGAAGATGATGATAACACTGTTAATGATAGGAAGAAACTAAGGCTTACTAAAGCTCAATCTGCTCTTCTTGAAGAAGCTTTTAAACACCATAGTACTTTGAACCCTGTATGCATCATATCATCTTAATTAACTTTAACTATACATATATATATTTCTCATGCACACACATATATGTTAATTATTTGCAATAATTGATATATATTCTTCTAGTTTGTGGTATATATATATTTATGAACTTATGATAGTTAGTGTTGAATATTAGCAGAAACAAAAGCAAGAGCTTGCAAGGGAGCTAAAGTTGAGGACTAGGCAAGTTGAAGTTTGGTTCCAAAATAGAAGAGCCAGGTACATATATATATATATATGTAACATCTATCATTTATTATTTTCTTGAATAAATATAGTTTTTTTTTCTGGTTTCATATATCATCTTGTTTACAAATTTTTTTGAATAGATTCGATTTTTACGAAAAAAAATTACAAAAACTTAGCTGATCTTTGATTGCAGTTATTCTTTTAATTCGTTTAGTGTAAACATATTTTACTAATTATATCATCAGTACGTTGTTTTCTATTAAATTCTTTAATTTTGTTTAATATTTTTTCATGTTGGAAGTTGTACGTATATATATTAGTTTGAAATTCTTATTATAGGATTGATTGAGTGCATATAATTGGTACAGGAATTTATATTTGCAAAAATATATTTGTACAGTATCAAATGGAATTAATTCCACTACGTAATTTAGGAAAGGTTAAATATAATATAATTGTTAAACTGAATTATCATTTGCTAAATATGTTAACGAAATTAATGATTTGATTTATTAATTTGCGATATATTTGATTGCGTGTAGCTGTTCTGATCAATATTTGCCATGAAGAAAACACTAGTTACGTCACGATATAATGCGTCATAAATGTGTTTACATGATAAATCCATCTATATCGCAAGAGCTTAACTTATTGTATCGTTTGTAATTTATATAATAGTCAGTCTATATAATTTTTTCTTCTCTTTTATTTAATACTTTTGTTTAAATATATTATTAATTTATTACTCCCTCCGTCCCATTAGAAGTGTCCATATTGTCTTTTTTAGTTGTCCCATTTAAAGTGTACACTTTTAAAATTTATTGGTAAACTTCCAAATTTGTTCTTAATAACATAAAACAAATAATATGATGGACCCACAATAATATTTATTGTCAAGGGTATTATTGTCAAATGACAAACAAAAATACTCATCATTTAATGTGCCTAAAACTTTGTGTTTTTCAAACTATGACACTTCTAATGGAACGGAGGGAGTATATTTTTTTAAGAGATTAACCGAGGTCAACTGAAATTTATTTATAAAGAACAGTTGTCCGTACAAGTTGGATATAAATTTACCTACAAAACTCATCTTTAATTCTATACTTATCCAGTACTATATATTATTATTACAATACTTATCTTATAAATATTCTATTGCTACTAATTTGACTACTTCAAATAACAATATTATTTCAAAAAGTGTAATACATTTCTTAGTTTACAAAATTAAATTGGCAAAAATTTACAAACAAAAATAAAAATAATGCAATGACAAATGACTCAACAACAACCTGAAAACTAAAAGCATGCGTGTGGGTTCTTCTGATATCCATAATAATTTGCTTAGTTATTGCTCCAGTCACACTTTTAGTATTATTTCAAAAACTAATATTTCTATAATAGGTTAAAATATAATATTTAACTTAATTAATGTTCATATACACTAATCATATTTTTATTTCAATTATAGGACAAAGTTGAAGCAAACAGAAGTTGATTGTGAATACTTGAAGAAGTGTTGTGAGGCTTTAAAAGAAGAAAACACAAGACTCCACAAAGAGCTTCAAGAACTGAAAGCGCTCAAACTGTCATCACCGTCGGTGTTCATGCAACTACCTGCCGCAACCCTTACCAGGTGTCCGTCCTGCGAACGCATTGGAGACACCACTTCCTCTGCTACCACTCGTCCTTTTACAATGGCTCAAAAAACACACTTCTTTAATCCGTTCACTAATCCATCGGCCGCCTGTTAATTATTATTAATTACTTATTTAATTAATTAGTTATTTTTCTTTTAAATCTTATATATTTAATCAAGCATGCATGCACAACCCTTTGTCTTTTTTTAGAGTTAGGGGTTTGTCATGATTAGTGGGATATTAGTTTATTAATTAGTACTAAGTTATGTTTATAGGAAATTAATTAATCATATGGATTTCTAATGATCCACCTTTTCTTTGTCTGTTTGTAAAAAGAATTATATCTTAATGAAGGGAATATATTTTTAAGCATTGTTCTTCCTTTTTACAATCTTCGATCATTTTATCTTTTAACAATTTGTGGTTGTTAATGGCATATAATATGTTTATGAATATTTTTTACTATACACAAGGGCTTTAACCCTAGTTAAATGATTTTTTTTCTTACTACATGTGTTCTGATCATGCAAGTGTGAAGTCTAATTAAATCTGTAAGTGTAAGATTGGCCATATATATTTTTATATTTTTTCCACAAAATATATCCATTACTTATAGATTTACAAGCATGGATCACATAAATAGAAGATTTTGAATGTCATTCTTATCACATGTTGATGCTCTTGGAAAACAAGAAATGAACAGGTGCACAATAATAAAGTCATTGACGTAATGGAGATAGTGGACGAGGTTAAAGCTCTATCTTTCCTTTGAATTAATAACAAGGCACCAAACATCACAGTCAATTGGAAGAACTAAGGTTCGTTTATTCTATCATAGTAATATATTTCCTGTATGTGTAATACTGTTATTCACTAGCTACTTGCTAGCTAGGCTTTATTATTGTTATCTATATTGTCCTTTTTAAAAAAAATAAAAGTATAAGTTGGATTTAAGTGAAATTAGCATTAAGCAAGCAATACTATTTTTGTGAAAAAGGGATTGAGATTATATGGTATTTGAACTCAGAAGAGTCAAAGATAGGAGTGACATGCAAGAAGCAACGCAGGCAATGCACTGATCGATCAATATAATATATATAATGGCCGGTGGAAGGATAATGTATGAAAATGATATGCATGGATTTGGTATTTTCTATATACCTAGTTACGTGTTGGTTTTTGTTAAATCATTATATTTATTTTTCTTTTCATTTCTAACAAGTACAATTTGATATCATTTTTCCTTTTAAAGTACGTTTTTTGATCAAAAACTATATTTATATATATTTAATGTTTTATAAGCCGTTCAAAAAAAAGTTAATGTCTTATAAATAGCTTCGTTTATAACTAATTTCTAAAAAACATGACTAATATCAATATATACAGCTAGCCTTTAATATCTTCGTAAATCAACATGCATGATCGAATGCCAAATGATTTATATTGGGTTAATCGCATATTAAAGTACTATAATAATAATAATAATAATAATAATAATAATAATAGTACTGTTTTTATTTTTTAAATTATTATATTACCCTTTTTTGCAAGTAACCCATTTCGATCATAAACAATTAAAAAAACTTAATTTATATTCGACGCATCAAATAAATCAAAAAATTTAAAATAATTGCACCATATATCATAATACAAGTAATATTCCTTTAATAAAAAACCAAAACCTACTATAAGTGAATTAATGGAAATTAGGTTATATTTGATCAATTAAATTAAATAAAATGGATACATTTGATCGATAAAAGAGAAGTAAGTTAAGAGGAGACTTACTAGTAGCTAGGAAGGTGAGTGTGTATGATCAACTATCGGCCACCTCATTTCTTTCTTATTATTGCGTTTGCTTTACTTCTTTCTTGACCTCTTACCAATCATCAATTATTAATTAGGATCGATCCATGACAGGTAAGTGAGCTACGAATGAAAATCACTTCATTGTGGATTTTGTAGTTAACATCATTTGATGTCACATTAACTAAAAAGATAATTTCATTAAGGAAAACTTATTTTTTTCTTTTTATAATCTTATTTTTATTAAAAACAAACTAACAAGCTAGATACCATTTCACAATTAGTACGCTCCGATCCATGTTCTAGTCGCAACCTGACAAGAGTCAAGCAAATGATTATTCTTCCTCTTACATGCTGAACACAACACGAAAGGAACTTCTATTCCACGACTAGTCAAATTTGGCCTTATAGAAAGGCGGTTTAGGGAGATCCTTCAAGCAAGAATGTTTTCTTTAACAGGCACATACCAGATCCATCTAGTTTCATTAGCACAAACCAGTAAAACCACATTATCATTATGTTTACGAATAGAACTAACATTGAATGTATCCTCCACATCATAATCCCAAACCCTAAATATCCTTGATCGATACTAGAGATTGTGAATTGAGAGTGTTCGATCTTGAATCATTAAATTTAATTGTGACGTTTTCATACCACATCTCGAACGATTTTCTAACCTTAAAAACGAGCACATCCGCCTTAGTTTCATCTTTTTTTTGGAATTCCTATTCCCACAGGCATTTAAAGACATAATATTGTTTGCTTATATATATAGCTTGCCACCTTGGGTTTATTTTCAAAGTCTTAGACCGGCCCATGAGAGTGAGGGAAAGATTGAGCCCAATGGGCTTGTAATTAATGCCCCATTAAACAAATGATCAACACATAATTCAACCGGCCGATGCATGTTACAAAGAACCATCTTACTACTGATCAAGCATACGTACGTACGTAGCTAGTGGTCCATGCATTTAGCAACGTACAATTTACTTTGACTAATATCTATCCACACCTAAGCATATATATACAACATCGATCAGCTTTTTGCCACTATATTAAATGATGAAGACAAATTTCAAACTTACTTTCAGCAAGTCAAAAGGACAACACAACACTAACTTCCAACAATGGAGACAAATTTTAAATAATCCAACACCACTTTTTGGTTTTGTTTAAATTACAGATATTATCTACATCTATAAACATACATGTGACCATGTATAATAAAGAAATGTACAAGGATAGGATCGAAATTCTATATATATACCACCAAAACGTATAAAGCGAAAAATTAAATACATGTTTTTGGGTTGTCGTAGACGACTCATTTATTGAACAAGTTAGCCCCAAAACTATCAATGTGAGTTAACTAAATCTTGCATACATATAATACATTGTTTTGATATTAATAGCCCTTTTGTCCTTGCTTTAGCTTAAGGTACGTATGAAATTTTAAAGAGGTATAAAAGTAACAAATATGATCAACTAGATGTTTTTATGAACGGCAATTTCATGAAAACCAGCAGAGGCCGGAAAAGATACAAAAAAAGAGAAAAAAATTTATAAGCTGTTGATTTTCTATGATCTTCGCTTGAATAAACTGAGCGTTAAGTTGTTGAGTGTAGCTTTGTTTCTAGCCTTTCAACTGGCGGAGTAGATTATAGCAGAGCAAGACGAATATATCCTTTGATTTTATCCCTAAATTGTTTCGTGCGAAGGTGATATAAACATACAAAGTAGGTTAATTACGAAGTTCAAACTGATACGTAAAGTAACATGATGTTTCTATCTCGATCTCCTTTATATATTTTAAAGATGTTACGCTGATAAACAAACATAAAGTGATCGAGTATACGAAATGACATGACCCCGGAAAATGTATCGTTTTGTGACTTTATTTTATCATAAGTTTATTAGCGATATATATTAGCATATTATTTGAATATTATTGATAGTTATTCTTTCCTATATTAGTGGCTTACCTATCTCAATTATCTTGTATCTTCTCCCTATATAATGGGATATTGATTATGGAATAACACATGAAGTCTTTGATATCATAAACCTTATTAAAGTTAAGATAATTAAGATACAGACCCTTTAGTCTAGTTGCATGTGAATGCAAACTTGTACTTTGTACACTGATATTTACTATTTAGTTCGGTTGCTTACTTGCTTGTGTATGAATTAAAACTTGGACATATATAATTTATATTATTTCACTTTTTGCATTTAAAATCTGGATGAGAGCATGTGTTAGCGTCTCAAGCTTCAATGCCTGGGGTAGGGTGGGGGGTCTTAATAAATATGTAAATTAATTTGATGTTCCAATGTGATTTGTATATATAACTGATAATTTGATGTTTTTAGTTAAAAGATTATCTTAGCTAGGATTATGCTACGCTCGAACAAGTTTATCATATACCGATAAATTTACGTAATCACGGTCATTATAAATATACGTGACAAAAACAACGAAAAAGCAAATGTTGTTAAACTTCAAACATACGTAATGAAACAACTGTATATATGCAACACCATCACAATTCACAATAAAAACATTATAATATAATCTATCTACTATTCTAATAAACCGTTAAGTAATTGCACCGTACAGCGCCACTTGTCGCAACCATAATGAGTCTTAGCAACAATGTGGATCTTTCAAAGTTTACTCATTTGAGATGTGGATCTTTTATTAAAGCTGGATCATGTTTGAAAATTTGTAAATAAAAATCTAAAATTTTAATTTCTCATTTCAATATAAAATTATATAAATATTTTTACCATTCAATCTGCGTGAACACACGAGTATTAACCTAGTATTATATATTTTACCAAAATACACCACAAACGAAATTATTAAATTGTTATCATTAAACACTATAATATATTAAAATTTACCAAATTGTCTAAAAACACTACTAATAATGCTTGTAAACTAAAATACTTATATACACTAATATTTCCTATTTCTTAACTTATTGCAAGAATAATCCCTTAATTAACGTTTATTAATTATTTAAGGGGTCATTTCTTAACGAGACATGTATGTAACAAGTTCCAAATTAAATTAATTAAAATCATCGATATAATTTCAAACTAAAAACAACCAAACCATATTTTGTATCTCCGACAATAATCCATAAGTACCTTATGGTGCACGTGTATACACTTGTGGCCACTTCCTTATTCCAGACTTGTCACTCACTTAAATGTCCTCACACCTCTTGTAGGACCCGTCCCCATTATTGTATTATATAATGTTCCTGCGAGCCAATGATTATACATTTATACTACCTTCATATTTATGTACCATCTTATTTTTAACCGCTCAACTCAAAAGTGTAACACATTTGTGTAGTTAATACTTATATGTATCTTTTTTTATTTACACAAATTGTTATAAATATACGTACCATCTTGATTTTAACCATCAACTCGTAACTCTAACATATTTGTGTAATTATATGTATGTTTTTTTTTATTTATACAATTTGTTACTACTATAAAGACGGTCTTCGATCAACTAACGTCATTAGTCACTGCGGCCGTGTCGCGAGTGAATTAAAGAAAAAGAAGTGGCTGGAACTGAGAAAGATAGGGGATATACATAAATAAGAATTGAAGTTTATTAATTTATGGTTCTTTAAACACGGTTTAGACGGTTAATTAATGCAAAGACGTACATTTTGATACAAATATAAATTAATATTAATGAAGTTTAGTTATCGATCATTATATTCCATTCATACATTCGGGTGGGGTAACCGGGTTTCTTTGTTTATCTGTGCAGTAATCATAGACCATATGGTTGGTACGCACCCATCGGTATCGACGGGCTGCAACCGAATCGAGTTGTTGGTAACCGATACCCTCCCACCAGTTGGCTGGGCTAGATGCACAAGCACTTGGCCCTGGTGCGGGACACCCCTCAATATCAAAGTCTTTATAATAAGCATAAAATGGTGCTTTGCTCCAGTTTATTTTTTCAAGTCCACCTCTTGTGGCCCAATCATCTGCCTCCCATAATGTTGAGTAAATGCCCATTGGTTGCATTTTTGGAAAGGGGACACCTTTAGCTTCGTTGTTTTTGTACACTCTTATGGGTACTTCATCCACTGAAAACCTGCGCGCACAAATTATACTAATCTTTATACGAGTCGTACTTATATAGTTTGGTACGTGCGTAGATATATCCTGATGGTTAAGCAGTATACCCTACAACTAAAATGTTAATTTTAGGGTGCGCGCATTTATACTTACACAACGTGGTGGTGGTTCCATAGGATGGAGTAAGTGTGGAAATCGGCAGCAGGGTCGAACCATAGGTTAACTCGTTGTTCTCGATCACCTTTTCCATGGGCATAAACATTGGTTTGGACAGAGTAGGGTTGTCCGGTTCGGTTCCCCAAGAACTCGAAATCAAGCTCATCGCGTACTTGATCGGTATCCGAGTTCATCTAACCACAAGAAACATGAAAGAACAATGAACACGTAGTCAACATGTTAATAAAACAGTTCGTAGTTAAGTTAGCCGAATTTATAATAAAAAATAGTAAAAGACGTACATAAAAAGCGGTGACAGTGCCAGCAGAGTCGCCAGGAATGAGCTTGATTTTCATGCTCACACGACCGAACAAATACTTGCTCTTTGAAGCAAACCCACATCCTATATATAACATATCAAAATAATGTACGTGAAGTTATTTAGCACGTATTCGATCATGAAACTATATATATATAGCCATGTTCTATCAGCATCTAACTACGAACATACCTACAAAAGACGTGTTACTTACCAGAGTTTTGGTCAAGGAGTAACTGGATGCCCTTTCCGCCATCGAGTTGTTTGATATGAGAATCGGACCATGTAATGCGAAAATCTTGAAGGAACGTCGCGGGCTTTGCGTTTTTCACGGGTAACTGCAGCGTCACGAACCCGATTAGGAAAAGAAAGTTAACAACGCTGTTACGAAATATGCTGAAAGAATGTGCCATTTTTAATACACAAGAATGATAAATCGTTGAAGGGGTTATATATAGGAAGAGTACGTTTTAGATAGGGGGATTGGATAAAATAAGATGTTGAGGGACTAAAGTGGTATATTTGAAGAGTATGGGGGTACATTTTAAAATGTGATCGCTTTCTGCACAGCTAATTAGGGTCGTAAATTGGACCCGCCGATTACGTACTAACAAAACATCGTCTTATTCGGTTTTTTTTACTAATAATATTTGACCATAATATCCGATGGTTGACTAGTTTTAGTAAAGAGAAAGTTAAAGTTGAAATATAATAAACTAGGGTTAATGCACGTGTTACACACGGATCAAATAATAATATTTATAAAAAATTTATAATCATTATGTTTAACTATTTGTAAATTTTTAATATTATAAGCATTTGGTTCCATATATCAACTTATACATGAGTAGAAATTTTCCCTCTTAAATTTCTATTATAGATCAAATAATTTCCCCCAAAAAATTGCCCCTAAAACCTTGAAATATTAGATAGATTAATAATCTACACGTTTGATGTTATAAACTTAAAGTTGAGTGTCGACAATGTTAAGATTCTTTTATTTTAATACGCGGTGCTAATTTTGGATAAACAATATGTTTTTTCATTGCTCGGTTATATTATATCTCATATTGGATTTTGATTGTCATTTAATAGTGTGGCGTTTGAGGATGGAGCCAACCGGTTACAAGAGGAAGCCGATTAGCTCGTTACACTCATTGACTTATGTGCCTATCAAGCTCTATGACAACTCTTATTAATGACAGAAAGATTTTGACGCCAATTAGAATCAAGCTTTTAACATTAAAGTCCTATAGAGTTGTTCACCATGCTAACATGATATCGAAATCATAGTTACAAGTAATGGATGTATGTCACATGAAACCAGTCACCCTAAATCCTGTATGTTCATCTATAATGTAACTTGCGTACCGTTATTGAGCCTAGCAATAATGTGTCTAATATTATACTATGTATAATTTAAAAACTTGATGAATAGTGAATTTTCATGTTTTATATTTTTAAGACAATTTTTTGTTAATTTTCATCCTTAGTCCATAGTCCATTTGTGTTGTGAGGCTATATGTGTAATTGTGATGTTGGATAATCGTCTTTATGAGTTGTGGCAAGACAATTGTAGGTTTCTAAGTATATGTTTATTTGTGATTTAGGAAGTGAGAACCGATGGTTTTTCATTTTTTGGGTTTTGTACTAGAGAATAAACGAAGACACTATTGTCTCTGTACCGGAACCACTAAATTTCCGGTTTCCGGCAGACTATGTTGATTTTGCCTTCGTCTTTTTTCGATTTGCGTCTTTTAATGATGCTCGATTTGCGTCTTTCGATTATGTTGCTTTTGCCTTCGTCTTTTTTCGATTTGCGTCGTTATGAGGGGGGATGGTGGTGTTGTCAGTTGTTTCATCTGCGATTCCCATTTTGCGATGGTGTTCGTAGGTGGTTACGTGGTTTAACAGCTAGATATGTTTGGTTGTCTTTATTTTCTTTGGTTTGTTTACGTTTTTTGTTGTTGTTGGGGGTTATGAAGAGTGATATCAAACTGTGACACGATGTAGTCACTAATTCATAGTCCTTTATGATTGCTTTCTTTATGTGTTTGTTAAGCTGTTAAATAAAACGCTCACACAACGCGCGAGCAGGTGCATATAACTAGTTATAACAATGCATAACCTCGTCGTTGAAGTATATACATATATCAACAAAACATATGTAAATATTAATATTCACGAAAGTACAGTCATATTTATTCTTGACTTTTTTAATCAGTAAACCAATAAAACTCTTTTCAAAAGTAAATATATTATATATTTCTTAAGAAACAGCTGGATATAACATAACATCGTATGGTTGTTGCCGATATATAATAATTATATTATACATTAACATGAATTCGTTTCATAATAAAACATGCATATATACAAACACACCTGTCATCTACGAAAGATTTCATGTACTACATAAGAAAAACATTTTACAAAAACCGTCGTCTACGTGTAAGCAAACGCATAATTATATATACAAATAAAAAAAATACATAAATGAAGCAGAAAACAAGACATGAGTAAACGTGTGGTACTCCATATATCTAGATCTAGCTACCTAGCCTTTTAACTACAGGTGGGACCATGATCATCATTATTTATATGAATTGCATTTTAGATCACTCACGTTCATCGGAGCCACGTAGAGTTGATCGGGTTGCTATCTAATGATAATTGTTCATTTAGTTTTCAAAACAAGTATGAAAGCTTTTGAAATTGCAATAAAATTTTTTAAAAATTAAATAAAATAGTTTACTTGGTTAATTATGAGTTGAACTATTATTAAAACTTATGTAGTTGGGCTTAGCACATTAATTCATTGGTACAAGCCCAATCCTTAATTACTACCCAAAAAACCCATCTAGATTCTAATCCGCATCGACCCAAAATATGTTTTTTTGTTATTCTTTACCGACTTTTTATAATTATTATATGCTTTTTAACGAGAATGATTTTATTTCGTGTTCCTCAACCCGACATTTGACGGATCTAAAAAATAGTGACAACTAGCTATCTAGGTTGTTAGAATCCACGAATAAAAGAATCTGACCTCATAGAAAAAAATTCATAGCTCCGCCACTGCTCACGTAAAACTGACTCAAGCTAATATTTTTATTCTTCCTATACTAGTTGAAAACGAGAAAACTCAACTTAAGAAAACCTTATTCTTATAAGAAATAAAACTTGCACCTATAACCATAACCATTTAGTTGAGGTTCATATTTATTAGTAGACCAAATCATTGGTTGCGGGTCATTAGGTCATGGTCTTAATTATCCTCTAAATACTTAAAATGACATGCCAACTAGCTTGTCCTACTCCAATCTTGTCTTTTTCTTTGTTTATTTCATCAAAACAAAAAATTCTCTCTTTAAATGCTTTTCAATTTTCATCAACTCCAAACTTCTAAACCAATAAATTTCAAATCCTTTTAAGTAGATACATCTTAATTATATTTTAACATGATCTTAGTATTTTTTAAACAGAGATTTATATTAACCCTACAGGAAGTTGAAAAGGAGATTGCAAGAAAATGAAAAGATAACAAAGATCCCAAAATAGTTAACTAGGTAGGTCGATATGAAAACCATAATTCCGTCCACTTGTGAGATTCTTTGATCATTTGTTACTTGTCGACAACGGCGAAGCTTTAAGGGACATCCCCCCCTACTTTTTTCCCATTGTTTTTGAACCAACGCAGTTTGATCGAGGGACACATTAGAAATAAGTGAGTCACGTACATCATTATTGCAGAAGCAACATGATCTTAATAATTTTAGTAATTTCATATGTATAGTAGCTAGTTTTGAAAAAAAAATGTTATGTAATTATATATTAGTTAAGATTGAGGTTGACATAAGATTAGATTAATTAGTTAACACTTGACCAAAAATTAAATTAAACAAATAAAACTATTTTACCAAGGTTATTTTAAACTTTAATATGTATATGTATTGTTTACGTACGCATTAGACATGTATACGTACTCATCTGTCGGTTCGTATAAATTTGCCAAAAACGAGTGACCTACGAATGAGTTTTGTTCATTGGTGGCCCTTTAACTTGAAGTAGCTAGCTAGGGGTCCAAGCTACACAGTGGCCTATGGTTGTGTGTGTACGTTGGGGTTGGTGGTTGACACAAATAGATTTGACGTCAGTAGACATGTTAGCCATTGGTTATAACTAAACTTAATTACAACCACATTCCACTTTACGATGATGTCCGGTAAAATTGGTGTTATAGTCCATCAGTGTAAAATTAAAATGGTGGTGAATGCTCGGTTCTAGCTTTTTGTGAGTGGCTGTACGTACTTTTTTTATATAAATAAAATCGTTGTTAAAAAGGAAAAAAAAGTGCATGGGGTCTCAGGCTAGACCAGTTTGATTGATAAATTCTTTAGGACCAACTACAATCTTAACTCAATCATTTCAGACTCCTCATTTTCAAATCGTACCCAAGTAATATAGGTTGCGAAACGACTTTTTTGCTGGTTTGTCGTGTTACTATCGGACCGCTTTATGTTGAACCACACGACCATTATTTATTGTTAAATGATATTTAAAACAAATTAACAGAACAATAGAAACTCAATAAGATCGATCATGTATTCATGCATGTACGTGGTTGTATATAATGACAAGTTAACTTCTATAAAGCTCACTAAAAGGGAGATATTAATTATTTACAATAAACTAAAATTACTAATAACAATTAATGTTGTGAGCGAAATAGATTTTTTTGAACGGCGACCTTCAATTTATGCAACTAGCCGGTCGCATCCCCCGCAATGGGAAACCCACCACCCCACTCCGGTCAAGATGCTGTGAGCGAAATAGATAATCTCCTCTTCTAATAATTTGCTAAGTCTTGCCTCCACACAATGCCACTTGTCACCACCATATTCATCCTCACCTTTTTTCATATTTAGCATACTTTATTTGATGTTTTACTATTAATAATTTTTTCATTATAAAACAATATATATACTTTTTACCGATCAACCCCTGTGGGTACCCACAGGGTCTAACCTAGTAGTAATTATATATAAGAAGAAGAATTAGCTTCTTTGCAATAACAGAAACAAAAATGAAAAATCCCTTATTTGTGGGTGCATGGAGCAGGTAGGGAGTTATTAGAAAAATTGTTTTATTTGTATTTTAATTGCAAAATTGAATTGTTTGTAAAGTAGCGTTGGTTATCACAGAAAGATCTTATTTCTTTTATGGTTTGAGTGATATTTTAAACTCGGCTTAGTTTAATAAGTACAATATAAATACTTCATTTAATAATAGTCATACCATAATCAACTTATTAAGGTACATATATAAGGTCGGTGGCTACAGACTACAGGCACACTGTCTGACTTTTTCTTTTTGTCGACTTTATTCTCTGACTCATTTTTGACGAATTTACTTTGACTTTTTATCATTTTAACTCTAATGAGCTACATAACTTCCAACTTTGGCATATACCGACAAAATTACCACAAAACATGTTTGTGGGAAAAACTAACAATAATACGAAATATTTCCAACAATTTTGTTACAAAACTTCTCGCAAATTTCCAACAATTAAAATGCATTTGTCACTAAATTTTACAGCAAAAGTTGCACAAAATAATATTTTCTTGTAATTCATAATTGTCACAATTTTACAACAAAACTTAGTAGTTATTATATTAATTTTTTAAAATATTTGACTAATTTGACACGAAATCTAATAAATTTTAATTCATCGTAAATTTGCAACATTATTTGATTTTTTATCTACTTTGTGTAAAATTTGTATAAAATATTAGGGTTGTTCGTTTTTATTAAATATTAAATTGTGATTTGAACGTTTTTCTATTGTTAGACCATGTGCAATGGTAAAGGGCTCTGTGTGACATGTGGATGAGAGGTTTTTTGCTAAAACTTGTGTAATGAAAAGAGCCCTAAAAAGCCTCTTCCAATCATCATAGATCCATCTGAAAATTCTTCATCAACGGCTTTGTGTGTTTGTTTCAGAATTTTCGGGTGTTTTGTGGGTAACGCCCAACCCATTTTTTGGCTTCAAAGTGCCTATGTGTAATAAGGAGGGGGTGCTTTGGAGCGTTTTATATGGGAAAAAACATCTCATTACACATAATTTTATGTGGCTACAATATGTTACTCTAATTTAGAGGTGGGGTCAGGGGTGTGACAGCTAGATCGTATATATATTGACATGGCTTAAAACCTATATTAATCATGTCGAACAATGAAATAATGAATACATATTTTTCTCATTTATCAATTGCTTTAACGATGATCATTTATGAGTTGTGCAACTTGTACTTTATAATATATAAAATAACTTTAACAGTTGGGTGTCAATTAGACAATTAATAAGATTAAATAACTTAATAGTCTCCAAAATTTAGGTCACAACGATCTTAAGTAAACAAAATATATTGAAACCCCAAATTTTTAAACATATTTGTATGAATTATTATCACTTTTTTAAACATAGTTCACATGTTTATCACTTTTTTATTACATTTTTAAACATAAATTTCTCTAATTACTTTTTAAACAAAAAAATCTAACCAAATAAATCAAGTTTTTTTTCTCTCTTTAATTTTCGGAGAAAAAAACTCTTGTCATAAAAATAGAAGCGTGCAAGAGAAATTGAGTGGAAAAAGTTTCCATTGGTTAGACTAAAAAATTTGTGATTAGTATATTATCTAAGAAAAATGTTTACAAATATTTAAATTTTAAATAATTACATACATTTATATATAACGGTTAAATACAAAATTAATAAGGATCTATAATATTAAATAAACTTTTAATATTAATTATGTTTATCTTTGACTTATTTTGAACCTATATGAAAAAGTTATGCACTTGATCATTTCCAGAATGATATGTGAAAGATAAGACTTTGGGTGCGATGGTGAAGTGGGTTGGGTTACACTGCCGACATTCGATGTCACCTCTACATTCATATATAGTTGAGACAAAAAAAAATATAAACACAATCGAAAAACATATATATGTATATATTCAAATCATGTTTATATATATAGAAATAAAACAACAAAAAAAGTTACAAGGATATAGTTTAATTACTATGCTTATGAATCTCGGTTTCAAATCAAGTTATTTTCTAAAAGCGTGTTAACAAATTTCTAAAGGTCGAGTAGTTTTGAGATAAATACTAACAGCCAAATTAATAGACACTTCTCTTGTTGAGAATGATAAAGATTTAACGCTAAATTAAATTTTTTAGCTTTTATAATAAACCAAATTATAGATCAATATTTTTTCTAGAATAGTTTGTTTAAATCACTACAAGAATAAAAACTTTTAGCGGCAAATTTTTTTTTACGTTTACCGACCAAAATGTGTCGCTAAAGGCAAGATAATGTTTTGCCGATCCCATGGGGGAATGGTGTTTTCAATTTAATTGCAGGTGGGTGATGCATTGTAGTGTTGGTTAATAACTTAATAATAATAGTAATAATAATAATAATATTATAAAATTGATTTTTTGAAAGTAAAATGACTAAAATATCTTTATGAAGACTTAACTGAAAATATTAACTGTCGTTAAGTTAAATACCAAAAATCAACACTTTAGTTTAAACAAAGGTCATCTGGATTTAATTATTTGTTTAAACTTGGAGTTTGAAATCAAATATCTTTTCGAAATTTATATGTCATAATTATGGGAGATAAACTTTTTAATAAGAAGGGTTATTGGATTTAATCACCTTCAACTATTGGTTATTGGCCGCTGTCACCCTCAAGTATCACTTTGGCCAATATAACTCCTAACTAAACACTTTGGTGTCTGTATCACCAAAATTTAACAAAAATTAACCAAAAATTAACTAAAAGTGACTTGAATTGGTTAACTTTTGGTGATACGGTGTCCGTAACACCAAAAGCTAACCAAAAAATAATCAAAAGTTAACTAAAAGTGACTTGAATTGGTTGACTTTTGGTGATACAGACACCAAAGTGTTTAGTTGGGAGTTATATTGGCCAAAGTGATACTTGAAGGTGACAACGGCCAATAACCAATAGTTGGAGGTGATTAAATCCAATAACCCTAATAAGAAAACGACACCTACTTTGAAATTATGGAAAAAAGTTCAAATTATGTAGATTAAGATTCGTTATTAGGTTTAACAATAATATTATTGTCTAGTTTAACAATAATAAAGTTGTCATGGTTAAAATTAAAAGTTGTGTATATAAGTCATGAAAACAATCTATTATAGAATATGAATATGAAGAGTGAAATTGAATATATTAGGCCAAGTTAGCCCAACATGCGAGAGCTTTTAAGCACATTGATGTGTCATGTATATATTGTTTTTTTTTTAATTAGCAGCTAACAATAGGTGTATCGACCAACAATAACTTTCATCTTAAAAATATATATATAGAATTAATAGTAAACAAACTTTAGTGGCTATCTGGACTACGATTCACTGCAACAACAATTTCAGTAGCAAAATGAGTAAAGAATTTACATTCGAGTTGCACTTAAATATATTTATAAATACCAAATTGAATTTTAACAATCCAAATAAACTAGTTTAATTGGGATATAATATAATTTTTTATAAATTTAACTAGTTTATTTGGGTTATAATATAATTTTTACATTTAACTAGATTATTTGGGCTATAACATATTTTTAAATGAGTTCATTGCATATATATTATTCACATATAAAAAATGTATTAAAGGTTATTGACCCCGAAGAGACCGAGACATGGGAGTCGTCCACCTTGACCCTTATGAGGGTCGCCCCTGTTTAAATAGTTTAATAACAAATGAACCAAGTCTGAACCGCACTCGAGCTTTCTTATGTTGAAACACGCTAAGCTTTAGCCTTGAAGAGCTGAGACCCGACTTAATTTGTTTACACCTTTAAAATGCGGCCATGGTACCAAATGGCCCATTTCACAACCTATGGCCATGGGAGATGGTAGTAAGCTTGAAGCCCAGCCCACTTTGTTATGATTTTGTTAGTTGTGGGCTGATAGTTATGGTCACGAGGATCAGTAAGAGGTGGGCTTTTTCCATGGTTTAACAGGCTATTGCACCATTTTTTTTTAGATCTATAATGCAACTTTGACTAAATATAAAATCATTTAATATTTTAATATACTGGTAAAACCTTTTCCTGCACATCTGATCAAATTTATTTTACGGTGGTCAAAATAGTATGTTTGATTTTTTTTAACGGCGACTTTCATAAATTGTGACGGCCGCAACCTCCCGTCACATGGGGGTCCTTAAATCAAGTCAGGCAATCACATACGTTGTCTTAACCGGGCTCGGGTGTTGCATCTAACTTGACAGGACACTCACAGGAAAAACCCACAGAGGCCGGCGTAGCACAACCGTTATCAAGGATCGAACCCTCGCCCGTGGATAAAACCTATTTATCTCATCAACTTAACTGAATCATTAGCTGGTATCGCTAGAGTATATAACTTGAAACCTTTTGATACACCAAAAAATCAATTTACCACTCCACCCCAATTCTTTTTGATAAAAAATGACTTTGAATCACATCAATCAGCAATTAATGTTTTGCAGTTTATTATTAGTAGTATATCAAATGCTCCGTATTATAAAAGTGTGAAGGGATATATCGGTGGTTATAGAATTTTAATTTTATAAAATTCGCACGGAAAGTGCATATGTCTAATTAGTATCTTGTATCAGGTTTTCACTCACTTTCCTCATTCTGTCTAGAAACATGTTTATCCCGACACCATCCTTTTACCATAATAACCTATTAAAACATATCAAAGACAAAAAAAAAACATACATTTGGGTCCACCAACAACGCTTTTCGTAGGCTACCCGTGGTGAGGGGCGCTCCACCAAAATCACCACCACCTCAACGGCGCCTACCGGAGGGGCTGATCAGATAGTGCCATGGATTTGTGCGTTGGAGCCGCTCAAAGGTGTAAGAGTATTCAATTAGCTAATATTATGTTTACATTTATATTTTGTTATGTTGATACTACTGATATCACGTGCCACACATGTGAATTTGTAATGTTAGTTAGATGTTAGTTGGTGAAGTTTGTTAGGACATGTTAAGAGTTAGTTAAAAATATTATTTTTTTACATTTATTATTACTATTTTTACTCACAACTACTTTCATAAATATTAAATATTATCAGGTGAACACTAAGTTCTCCAAATATTTTTCTTCAATCCACTCATAACAATTCGTAAAATAAGCAAAATCCACTCATAAATATATGAAGAATATAATGTGAATGTTGTAAGTATAAATACTTAGTATAAGTATTTACAAGTTGTTCTAAAATAAACATTATACAAGTGCAGTAACGAGCTTATAACGTAAAAATGAGCCCTTATAAAGGGCTAACTTGTTTAAAAGTTAGATGGGTCACTAGATTATTAAGTTTACTAATTTATTCTTAAAATGATAAAAATAAGTATTTAGGAATTGGAAATTAGTTTTATTTATTTAGTTATCCATCAGATCCAAATGTTTTGTAGTCTTAGAGTATTGTTTTAAAAAACAATTATTGGTACAACGGTGTATGACTGATAAAGTGTAAGGAAGTTTTCTTTAACGTGATGAGCATTTACTGTAAATTTAAGACTAGATATATAATAAAGTGTTGTGTTAAGCGTTAAGAAAAAGTGACATGTAATTTTTGTTTGTTGAATTAGTTCGATCAATATAATACAATGAAAACACTGAAAGTGAAAGAATTAAACCACATAAGTGAGTTGTCCGTTAGCAGTATGCTGCTGTTCCTTTCATGTTCATGTTTCATTTATTGTCTTATTGCTGTTTTTTCTCATCATTTTTCAGGATATTTTGTATTCAAATTTTCTATTATTTTTAAATCGCATTTGTAGTTTTTAATAGTAATGTTAAAATACTGTTTTCTTTTGTTAAAACAATCAAAAGAAACTTATTACAAGGATACTATATAGCTTATACAACAATAGATGATGAATATTGAATAATAAGTTAGTTAGCTTCGTTAACTTTTTAAGGTACGTTGTACAATTTGCCCTGAGTAATTGTTTTCTTATTTTTGCTTGAGAAACATTCATAAACAAATAAGAAAACTCTTAGTTACAACTTTATACCGAAATCGAAGTCTTGTCTTTTCAAGATTCAAGTCTCACCTAAAATAAAAAAGAATATTGTTTTAGGTTAAGACATGAGTTTTTCTTATCTAATGTGAGTTGCCTGTTGATAATTGCGTAAGGAAACCAGCTATTCAAATGGCCACTAAAATAATTAATCAATTAACCATCTAACTTTTGACATAAGTTTTCTACATAAAGAGTTATAAATAAAACCTTAAATAATATTAAGAGTAAACTGCAGTTTTAGTTCCGGTCTGTGTTTTGATATCAATAACAGTTTTAGTCACATCTTAACAGTTTTGTTCCCTGTGTTTTTATTTTTTAACAGAAATAATCCTGAACATTAACTTTATCTAATTTTTTTGTTAAGGATTGAAATATAGTTTTATGTGGGTTTCATTTGATGAATAGTGGCTGTTTTTCTCTTTGTTCGTTTAATGATCAAAGGCTAAAATTTAGTTAAAAAAGGTTGTTCTAGCTAGTTGAACCCATATGTAACCATGTGTGTCAAAGGCTAAAATTTAGTTAAAAAAGGTTGTTCTAGCTAGTGATAGATGATATCATCAGCTTCCAGTGGAACACGTGGGTGCCCAAGAAGGTGAACATTCTGAATTGAAGAGCAAACCGAAATCGGCTCCCCACGTGTGATGCATTGGCCCGAAGAAACATTCGCATCGACTCTGCTTTCTGTAAGTTTTGTGGGGCCGAAAATGAATCTATTGAGCATATTTTCACTACTTGCGAATTGGCTATGGAAGTATGGGCAAAGGTGGGCTCTTGGTGTAACATTCCGCCAATTTTCGCATTTTCTTTTAAAGATGTTTTGGAGATTCCGTTCTTGTTATAAGGTGATGATACTTTCAAGAGAGCCGTTCATGCGGTTTTTATGGTCACAACATGGAGCTTATGGAGACATAGAAATGAGATAATCTTTGATAAAGTAAAACCGTCGCCTAGCAAGGTGTTATGTGAGATCATGGTAGTGGGTTCGCTTTGGATGAAGTCTAGAATTCGAAAAGAGACCTATATTGCTTTGCCGAATTTCCTTGTTGGTCCCGGTTAATGGAGCTGTAGTTATATATTCTTAAAGTCATGTAGTTGTTTTTCTCCTTGCTTGTTTCTTATACTTTTTGTGGTTTTTAGCTACTTGTTAACCCCTTTTTATTATATTTATTTGCCGTTAAAAAAAATGTAACCATGTGTGTGTAATATTTTAATGAATTTTATAGGCAGGTTATTTGCATGGGTGCAATGAGATTGAGGCAGGAAGAACTGTAGTAGTATTTGCATGAATTAGTGTTAAATGTAAGTGATGGATATATTCTACCCTGCCCTATAGCTTTTTTTATTTATTTCTCTCTTTCTTTTTGTACTTCAATTCCATCATAACTCTTCTCTCTCTTTTTCTTTTAAGGAAGAGACTACACACCCTATGAATGACCTCACATCTATGTACTATCCAACCATTTTCTCTTGGGACTTGCTACCCCCTACCTTATTATTCTAAATCAATTCATTTGCAAACAAAATTACTTTTACCTCTATGATTTTAATTGGTTTTAATATTACTCAAATTTAATACAGATTTTAAAAAATGCTTAGAAATTATGGGAGCTCAACAGTTAAGTTAACGACTTATTTGGTTTATATGGATATGAACTGTTTTGTGCCATAACCCTTAACTAAACTTGAAATATGCCTAAACGAACTGATCAATTCGACCGATTAAACCAACTGATTTGGACCGGTTATCTAATTAAACCGATTGTTATTTGAATAAACCACTGACCGAACCAAAAAACGAACTCACAATTTGGACCGGTCAGCACGTCCTTAGGCGGCCTCCCTACATCTTTTAAAATGTGTCATAATGGTGAGGGTATCAAGCCTTTTATAAGGAATGATTCGTTCTCCCTCATAACCAATGTGAGATACTACAATCCACCCCTTTAACGTAGTTGCACCATGAGATTGTCCGCTTTTGACGTCCATCACGCCCTCAAGCGCCCGCCTCTCATGGTTTTAAAATATGTCATGATGGTGAGGGTATCGAACTCCATATAAGAAAATATTTGTTATTCCTCACAACCAATGTGTTATGTTGCAATTTAAAAACGAACCAAAAACTGTATTCGCAATTTAGTTCAATTTTTTCAATTACAAATGCAATTAGGACTTTTTGCTTTTTTTAACACCAGTATGCAAAATTACTATTTTACAATGAAAGCATCTTATATAGACGGAAATGTTAAAATACAAAGTATATTTGACATAAAAAGTTATAACGTAAGAAAAACTAACACTTGCATAATAATTTCATCCAACTATTAATCATTCTCCCGTGATAGTTTCACCTCATTTTGTATACCATGTACGTAATTCAAACTTTGTATTTCAACATTACTCTTCTCTTATACAAAGTGTACATCGTTTTTTATGTTTTTGGTATTCTTTGAAAAAAAAATAAGAATGCTTAAAGTTATAAGAAGTTGAATTATACAACTTTGCCAATTATTTAACATTACTATTCACTAATATAAAATATTTAGTTATTTGTTTTTCTAACAATTGTACAGTATATATTTGGCTTATGGATCAAACTTGTGTTGTCACTAGTATTTTTTCATTGCTCTTAATGTCCCTTATAAAGTGTTTGATAGTAGAAATAAAACCTAAGTCTCTTATGAAAATATAGGCCTTCTTCCATAACACATCACGTTAAAATTTGCTTTTATCTAGTTGTTAGCGGGATAAACTAGACACAATAAATATTAATCAAGCACACAACACTACGCTAAACATGTTTCTATCTTCTCATCTCTTTCGTCTCTTTCTGACTAAAGCGTAGGGAGTTCATCAACTACTAATCCGATGCCCTACAAGTAATTTCCGCATCATTGTTGTTATAACTAATTCAAACCTATACTTGTAACTCATAAGTTTTTGAACCGTCGAAACGCTTGATAAAGAAGAGTCATATATAGCTTACTTATCACGGATAAACAAAACATTATTGATTAGCAACTCTAGCTTTTTTTAACGGTAAATATATTATATAAAACAAACACTGTTAACAAGAAGTTAAGAACCCCTACAAGTCCGGATACAATAAAAACATACAAGCAAGTATACAAATGACATAAGAAAAAGGAAACAACTTAGCCCGGCTAGATGGGAAAGTTGTTAAAAACCCCCGAAGCTCGACTCCTGCCTCGATCTAGCCTCTAGCCATAAGGACATGGTCACTCTAGCTAGCATTTTGTTTATAAATTCTTACAAGCCTTAATGGGATAAATGGGTCTCTTTCAATGTGGACATGCAATGTTGTTTTTTCCTGTTTTTCTTGTTGTTTTGGTGGTTGTGATAAAAAATCTTCATCCAGCTGTTAGAAAAAGATGTTACAAACCACTTTATTGACACCTCTAGCTATAAATGCATTGTGAATACCAAAATGACATCATGTTTGCATCAATGCAACATTTAGAACCAAAAGTTTAACACTATTTGGAATTGAAATTAGAATTTGAGTATTTTACAAGTCCTACTAATCCATCACCCACACGTGTTGGATACCGTAATAATTGACCCATCTGAGCTCTGTTCTGCTCCCCTGTTCTGTTCTGTTCTTTCTCAACACGGTTTTGATCTCACACACATTCATAAAATCAAATCATCACACACACAACACAACACAACACAACACAACTCACCATTTTCAACATCAACTTCCACCATTAAAATCCTTCAGTTAACACACAGCACCACCACCACGTACAAATGGGTTGTGGTCACAACCCTCCTAATTTACTCCATCATTTAACCATTTCTATTCTCTTTCTCCTCATTCCATTCACTACCCACTTCACATCTTCTGCTCAAGGTAAATGGGTCTCATTTACTTCCCCTTAAACCGCATTAAAAATCCTATCTTTTTTTCTTTCAAGATTCACCTTTTCTAACATGTTTTCACTCTCATTTTCCCATTTATTTCAGGTAGAATGTTGCTGGTGAAATCAACCACCCATTCACTTGTAACCCTTCAAATCTTGTTCTCTTTTCAGCTTCAACAACTCTTTACTGTTCAAATATGATCAAGATTAATTTAGCCATTTAAGGGTTTTGTATATTGACTTTTATATTAGACTTTTATTTTAAAAAATTTTTTTGTTAAATCACTATTCTTTATTACTAGATTTTGTTATAATCTAGTTGTAGACTGTGGACATACTATTTTAATTAAATGTGTGTTATTTTTTCTGTTTTACAATTTGATTGTTTGTGTATTGTTTTTGCTCGTTTACATGTCATTTTTTTATTCTAAAATTTGTTTAGTTATGAAGTAAAATGTTTAAAGCTTAATTGTTAACATTTTGTGTACGTAGGTGGAAGAGGAGAAAACAATACTAAGAGGACAAATAGGATCAAGACCACCAAGGTGTGAAAATAGATGCGGGTCTTGTGGGCACTGTGAAGCGATTCAAGTGCCCACAACCCCGCAAGTCAAAGCCGCTATCAACGGGGTCAAGAAGCCGACAGTTGGAGTGACAATTGAATATGCAAGAGGTGATTATAGCTCAAACTACAAGCCCATGAGTTGGAAGTGCAAATGTGGGAGCTTTATTTTCAACCCATGAATTGAAGTGTTATAATTAATTCTACATTGGTTAGTATGATTTATTAGTAAGTAATTAAGTGTACATATATCAAGACTCACTAGCTTGCTCTTGATCAAGATCATCTTCTTGGAGCTGGTTTGTTTTCATCATTATGTTTCAGTCCTGATTTTTCTTGAGGGCATATTTTTGTACTGTTTTTTAATTATCCTGGATTAATTAATGTATTATTAATTGTCATAAGTGTTACATGAAAACCCAAAAAAATACTATCTTTTGTTCACTATTAGTAAAAATACTAAACAAAAATCGATACTAATTATGGATTTAATTAAATACAGTTATCCAAAATTGTTTTAATTTTCAGTGTCGTTTTTGGTAGATGTCTTAGAGTGAGTTATATTATTTTTATATACATTGTGAAAATTGTTGTTTTTAACTTAATTGAATTATAGCATTAAATATTTAGTATAGTGTCGTATTAAAAATTTTAGAGATAACAATTTTTTTGTACTATTATCGACTTAATACTAATCGTTTATTTTTCTATAACTACACATAAAGATATAAGACTTTTGGCCGGTATTGATTGTGATAGTATTTTTGTGTCTTTTTTAGTAACATAAGCTACACTTTTACTAAAAAAATTATTCATGTTATTAATCTATATATATGTATTATTTTGAAATTTTAAAGTAATTAAAAAGAAAGGTTGGGTGAAGAGTTGGTGGTAAATTAAAGTAAAGGATAGTAAGTAAGATGATAAAATAAGAGAGGGTAGCGTGTAAGAATAGGATGATGATTGATGGATATATCACACCGTTACATCCCTGGTGTGGTCACAACAAATAAATAACTGTTTTTTTATTTTGTTTTACTAATTCTTTTCTATAAAATATTTATATTCATGTTATAAATAATCATTAAGAGAAAAATCTATTATTACCATTTTTATCATATTTTAACGAAATTATTATTATTTATATAATCGATATTAAATTACATATTAAACCTGTTATTCAATAAAAAAAGTATTAATTAGCCAAATAAAAGATTCGATTGATTGACCAAATAACATGAATGAGTTAGACTATAAATTTCATGACTACAGCTTAGTACATTTGAATTATAAAAAATGATTTTATCTTCAACTTGAAACTCATCTCCGTGGATGAGGTATAGTGTAGAAGTTTATGGTGAACGTGTGTTTGTGGGTTAAATATCGAATCAATAGGAATGATATATCGTAAAATTGGTGTACTAACCTTTTGTGATAGTCTGTTGTGATTGGGTTTTTAGCTTCTTACTAGCTAGTGACCATCTTTAGTTATAATAAAATCAAGTTAAAAAAATAAAAACAAAATATATATGGTAATAACTTAAAGAATATAATATTTATTATTTATTTAAAAAAGTGTAAGTGTGTTTCCCTTACCTGCTACTAGACCTTTAATTGTTTCATATATAGGTATTAGGGTGGTTTTTGTTTTGTTTACTTGTTTTGCAAGTCATTTGATCTTCTTGGATTGGGTAAATTGCTTTTACTATTTCCTATTTCATATTTTTAGAGCTTTTTAACCTTTCTAATCACACTTTCCAGTCGGACTCGTTTATATGTTACTTTATTCAAGCTGATATATATCTTGAACTGATAACACTGGTGCCAAACTGTTAAAAAATGTTATGTTTAATTAGAAATTACTTATGTTTATTATTTTACCTTTTTATGTGAGATATGACATAAGCATATTTATTTATAGAAAACAATAGCTTTTAAGATATAAACTTGACTTTATGCTTAGAAAACATAACGGGTACGTAAATAAAAACATTAAAGAAAATTACAAATAAAAAAATGTCGTCTTATAGTCTAGTAGCTCGATCATACTTCTGATCACGCTGCCTTATATAGATCCCGCAACTCACTTCTTGCACGTCACTTTCGTCTTGGTTCCTCAGATATTATTGATTAGAAGTTGATGAATCGCGATGTTTAATTATACAACGGCGTGAAACTACCTTGCATACTCACGTCAAGCCCTTCGTAAAATAACAATTCAAAATAAGTGTTTATATCCACAAAATATTTTGAAATAATTGATCATCGATCAGTGTATATAACTCGGTCAGTATATATCAATTATTTTAATTAATTATTTTGTGAATATAAACACTTATTTTGAATTGTTTTATCCTCAAAATAAGCTTACAAAATTTAATTAATCATCGATGAGTATATATATATAACTCGGTGAAAAAGGTTGTTTGTCAACTTATAGAATAGTTGTCGGTTCTTACAGGTTTTGGATCATGTCTTGTAGCGTGGACTATTTTATATTGTGTTAGCAAATATATATCTAATTTCATCAGGATGTTATATGCACTAGTTAATGTACATCAATACTCAAACAACAAACATATTTTAAGGCCAACTTTTATGAAATTTGACAAGCAGAGTACGTACGAAAATTGATTTGAATAAAATATTACAAATATAAAGAAAAGAAAATAATAGTTGTAATTTATATAATAATAATAATAATAATAATAATAATAATAATAATAATAATAATAAGTTGTATAGATATATGCACGTACGTACAAATAAAGATAAAGATTTGAGGTTTACAGTAAAACAAACTAAAAGGCAAATAAAAGTCAGAAATTTAAGCAATATTTTTGGCATTTTCTAGCTATGCTTTGCCTTTTAAGCAACCTCCCATCCCATACATACATACAAACATAACAAGCAACTTTATATAATATTACTTTTAAGGCTTGTGATTCTTTACCAAATAATAAAGTTGTGCGGCATATTGAAGAAGCTTGGGAAACATTAATTTGATTTGGACTTAATGACCAAAATGGTCCCTAAGGTTTATAAGATTTTGCAGTTTTAGACATTTTTAAGAATTTTTGCATAAATAGTCCCTCCAAGGCAAAACCTATTGCTAAACTAGTCCATGACGCTAACGTCGTTAAAAAAATTCCGTTAGTTGACACTGAAATGTCTAAAATGCCCTTAGTTATTAAACTTAAAAATAAAACTCCACAACCACCACTCATCATCTTCTCCCTCAATACTACCACCACCATCACTTACTCTCTCTTCCCCTCTATTCCATCAGCAGCAACCCCATCCAACCCAATCATGCCTTACGTCTCGAACTTCTCTAACATCACCTAAACCCTCTTGCCGACCATCTTGCTCATCCCGGTGGACCAAAATCAAGAGAAGAAAAATGGACGGTATATTGCTCGACACATCAAAAGTGGAGCTGCAGAATGGGACGCAACAAAGATGAAGGCGATGTCGATGTGAACGGAGAAAGTTGGGAAGCAAACGGGTTATTTGTTACTATAGAATCAACCGCGTATTGCATATCAAAAAAAATAAGTCAGGCATTAGAGAGTGGGAAATTTTTCCGATTAACCGGAAACTGCAATTTTTAATTTGATTGTATCATTGTATCAATGCATAAAATTATATAAACTAATAAATAAATAAGCCTAGATTTTTACTATGTAATTATAGTGTTATAGACTTACAAAGAACTGTATGTTTATACGTGCTTTTGAATATAATTTACTATCTTTCATCCATATGGGTTTCTTGGCTTTGTAGTAAAAATGTGCTATAATATGCAACAACTCGTCCGTTGTTCGCGGCTCTGCAATTTACAAATAAGAATTACAATCAGGTGATTATGATGACTACCATTTTCCGACAGATTTTTGGTAGTGGTGGTGATATTTGAGTGATGGCAGCTATGAGGGTGGTAGAGGAAGTGATGGTAGTGGTGTCTAAAGATGGAGGTGATGAACATTGGTGATGGTGGTTGAAGTAGGTGATGAAGTAAGTTACACTTTTGGCTACTGAGGGTATTTTGGTCAATTTCTAATCAACTAACAGAATTTTTTTAACTCTGTTAGTGTCGTGGACCGATTTAGCAACAGATTTTGGCCTGTAGTGACTATTTATGCAAAAATTCTTAAAAGTGTAAAAAACTGCAAAATCTTATAAACCTCAGGGACCATTTTGACTATTAACTCTTTGATTTGTGAATTGTGTGATGCTGAGTTAAAGCTTGAAAGGCTTACAAAATAATATAAAAGACTAACTAAAAAGTTCAAGTCAAAAGTTCAAGTCATCTACACTCACTGAAAGGGGTGCAGAAGTTATTTAATTTTTATTAATAGGTTATTTTTTATTATTGATAATTTCAGCTATTCATTTTAACCAGTTTAACTAATAATAGGTTTATTTTTTTTAAATTGATTATTCACTTTAACTGATTCGCTTAATAACCGTCTGTTTCAAATATTATATGTACTTTTGGGGTTTTTCCCGGTTAATCCGTAAAACGGTCAAAATTATGTATAAAAACCGGTTATACATTAAAAAAAAAACTCTAAACTGTTATAGGAACCTACTATTAAAAAAACTAACAAGTTATTTCTCAATCTGTTAATAAATAAACGGTTACGGTTTCATGTATTTAACCATTTGTTTTATACACTCAGACTCACCTCCACAACTTTAAATAATATTTTTGACGACTCCATCCATTGAAAACTTGCATTCAACAAGTCATATATGCTTATCGGATTTCAAGATAGGAAGATTTGAGTGTGGTTTTAGGTGGTACGTATAATGGCTTGTTCGTTAATTAAATGGTTATGAGTTTACTTCAAAGTCTGTGATGATTTTTTTTTGAACGGCTGAATTCATTAAAGGAGGAGACGGAAGCAAGAAGCTCCACGACTCAAAACTGGAAAATTACATTTGAAAATTACACCAATCAGTCCAAACTAGTGGTGTTCATTATTCGAATACCATTCGAATTATTCGAAATTCGATTCGAATCTAATTCGATTAAGGTCATTCGAAATCGACTTTCAGTCATTCGAATTCGATTCGCATTCGATTCAAATAATTTTGTCGAATATGGATCGAATACGAATATGATTTTCTGTATTCGCATTCGATTCGCCCAATTCGAATAAGAAATTTATATATTTTTTAATATATATTTTTAATATATCTAATTAATTATCTATATATGAATATGATTTAATGGACTTGAAGTAAAGTTAAAAATACCCAAACCCAACCCATTACCCAATCTTAATTGTTGCTTCTGCATATGAACATGATTTTGTGCTGTGACAACTTCTTAATTGTTGTTTCTACGGGTTTTAAACTTGTTTATAGTCTTTTTTGTGTTTGATTATTCAGTTTTAGACCTTTTGTTAACATGTTTTAAACTTGTTGATGTGCTAGTATTTTGCATATTGTTTGCCTGTTTGGGTGATGTTGTGCTACATTTGTATTGTTGCTTGATGTGTTTGTTTATTTATATTTTTTTAAAGCGAATACATTCGAATCTATTCGAACTCGATTCGAATAACTTAATCGAATCGAATACATAGATTATTATTCGAATATGGATCGAATACGAATACAGTTTTTAAAAGTTCCAATTCGCCTAATTCGCATTCGATTCGAATGAACACCCCTAGTCCAAACAAGATTGTTCCAAGAAGATCTATTTTTAATCCAAATGTAGCCTAATGATCTAATATCTTGAAAGAGCCTTGATAAAGTAACTTCCTTGTTGTCAAAAATTTTATTGTTTCTTGTTTTCCATATACTCCAGCATGCCGTTAAAATGATTAGTTGAACTAGCTTTTTCTTTCTTTTTGACGTATCAATGGATTTATGAACTTCTAAAAGGTCTTTGGTCGAAAAGGCGTATATAGGAGAAATCTTGCACCAAGAAGATATGAAATGTCAAACCATGTTTGATATAAAGCAAGAGACCAATAGGTGATCCGCATCTTCCTCATAGTCTCCACACAACGGACATAGATTGGAATCTAGTTGAACACCGCGGATACTTAAGGTTGATCTTGTCGCTATCCTGTCTTTTGCAGCTCTCCACGCGAAGATGTTGGCTTTGATTGGAGCCCAATTGTTCCATTGAAGATTAAAGTTGCTATTGTCATTTGTGTTGTGAAGAAGAGATCTCATAGAAGCAACCGAGAAGGTACCCGAGGGATCCATTATCCAACGTCATTCATCGTTTGTGTTTGTGATATGAATCTGTGATGATTTTAAGTGCTAAAATATAGTTATGATAGGATGCTTCATTTATTGTAACGGGGTATATTATATAACTAGTGATTTTTAAAAAGTTGTTTGATAGACTCTTAATAATCTGAATTAGTTAGCATCTGGCACTGATGTGTGTTTGTTTCACTCAAGGAAAACTCTGAAATGATAATGGAGTTTTGAATTATTCAAATTTATAAACATGGTTAAGTGGAGCATGTGAGTCTATCAACCATTTTAATGACTCAAGTGGTGGGTTTGAGAGCGCCACATCCCTTTTACATCTTGTTTTCTTACCTACTTCCTTTCATACTTTGTTCAAAGCTAGAGAATGAAATTAAACTAGAGTAAACTGCATTTTTCGTTCTTGAGTTTGGGGCACTTACAGTTTCGATCCAAACTTAACAGTATCCATCGTTAAGTTTATATTTATTAACAATTTATGTAATTTTGTCAATTTTCCATCCAAACTCCGGTTACACCCTCAACGTGTTGGAAAATTTTGTATAACACAAAAATATTTTGTGAAAAATACAAAATAATATATTAATTGTGTTTAAATTTGAAGTTAATGTGAGTTTCAACTCATTATTTATGTTGAATATATGTTTCAACTCATGGTTTATGGGTAATGAATGAGATGCTTGACACATTTTACCTATAAATACCAAGGTGAGCCTTGGTTAGAAAACACACGAATTTACACCAAATAACTTCACTCTCTAAATCTCTCTCATTTTCTCTCTAAAGAACTTTCAACATATTTTGATTATGTTCATGTTTCTTGGTATAATTTGGGTTGTGAGTCAATCCCGGCAGTACATACTGCTTCGGCTGTTGTACCCTGGGAAATGAATGAATTCTCTTGGGAGACTCGGAATTTGTTTTAAGGGACCCGTGTTGAACACGAATCCTCAGCCATGTTTTTGCTTCTGTTTCTACTCATTTCTTGTATCTTGTTTCATTTCGGTTGTAATCATAATGTAATTTACTTGTATTCTTTATTTTCTTTGGATTGTAATTGAATTAATAAAGAATTTTTAGTTTTTTGTACGAACGGTTCCTACACAACGTGCCCCCTAAGTGATCGAAGGCAAAACCATATTTTCTCTTTGCTTTCAAAAAGTAAATCGGAGTAACGAAAATTTGAATGAAATTTGACGAAATAAAGTAAATTAACTACTAATAAACATAAACCCAATAGCATGAATTGCAGTTTACTCTAAAATCTATTGGATTTATAATTAAAATAAAATTCATATGTTTGTATGTTTTGTGATAAAAAAAAACTCCAAAATTTGTAAGTGTACATAAGAGTTATTATTTGAATCTCTAATTATAGAAAGGGAAGAAATGTTGCGTGGACAAAAATAGACATGGAGGAGTAAGTAAGAGCGATGGGATCTTTCATCAACAACCTCCCCCTCATATTTTGTCTTTCTATGTCATTTCCCTTTCATTCTTTATACACCCATCAACATTAATTCAACTCTTCAAATCATTTCAAATTAGAAAAAAAAAAAAAAACATCCCTCTTCTTTCAATTCACTCGTTGGTTGAGTTAATCAAACTTTAAATTATTTTACACTGATCGATAGAATAATCTAAAATATAAATACTTTCAAAAAAACCTAAAAAACTTATTACCGTATACATATCACATAATTTTTGTAAGTCGGATGAAAATCAGAGATTGAAACAAAAATCGGATTGAAAATCAGATGGGGTTGGTTTTCAAGTAGCTGGTATGTGGTCGTAACAACGTAAACTAACGTCCTGGCGGACTCTTTTGTCGTCCAAAAAGAAATTAAACAAAGAGAAATTTATGTTGTACAAGATTAGAACGCAAAATATTTTAATTATGGGATTTTACTTTTACCATTAGAACTCAACTTTTCACCCAACAAAACTAAATATTTAAAATACTAGTTTAGAACTCATATAATACACACGTTAAAGTATGGGCTTAGAGAGAATGGGTTTGTTGGGCTTAGAGAGAATGGGGGAAACATGCGTGTTTAGACCTTACAGGAGTGTCCCCTCTTGTTGGGCTTAGAGAGAATGGGTTTGTTGCGGGTCAAGCAGCGTTGAAAGCGGAATCAGCCAAAGTGGGTAAACACGAGAAAGCCTGCCTAGAGAATCGACACGTGTTTATCCCTTTCGCTTTCGATACTTTTGGTTTTCTAGCCCCGGAGGCTGTGGAATTTCTGAACAGGGTCAAGCGGGTCGTGCATAGCAATTCCTCGTCGGCTAAGACCCAAAACTTTATTTTTAGTAGGATTGGCTTTGCTATTCAAAAGGGGGTTGCGGCGCAACTTGTTGCCCGTTTACCAGCCACTATATTGTAAACTGTCGTTTCTTCCATTAATATAAGATGAAAGTAACAATTGTTTTATCAAAAAAAAAAGTATAAAAAGAAAAGAAAATTATATAATTGTAACTTGTTATGACTAAAATATAACATAATTGTATGTAAGAACGCAAACAAAACAATTATGGAGAAAATGACACATTGGAATACCAAATAAAGGTCTATTACTCTCATAAACAAAAGTTTTGGTCAAAACAATGTACATAAAAAAGCAACCATTGACCTTTATCTATATCCCATGCTCCATTAAACCTGAAATCAAGTGTAGCCACAAAGGGACCTAACTATAACTTGGAACTAGTAAACTTTTGCAAGTTTAACACATAAGTACGTTTAACATGCAAGGAGTCATAATGATTAATGAGTTTTCGCAGCCAAAGTTTTGTGGGTTTAGACACACCGCTATACATACACTTTAGTATCGTCCAAGTCAAATTTTAAGGATAACGTAAGCCTAATTAAGACAACATAATCCGGCTATAATGAAGCAAGGGGGCTCTTCAATATTGGAGAGTGCGATGGATGACCTATCACATCATCAAGGAGGAATAAAAAAATCATTCTCACAGCTTGTTAGTGTTTACGAAAAGCTATAAACGAACTAGTGCTCAAGGATAAGCAAGCAAGTCAACTTAACAAGAATGAAAGAGCTAAAAGATGTGAGAGATAAAAGAGCTAAAGATAGAGAATCAAGGGTAGAACCACATAGCGCCAACTGGGGTCAATCGACACCAATGTTTTTCGACGCGTAAAGTAAATTTATATCAGAATAACCGAACAATCTTTTTTGTCACCTACCTCAATCTTTTTTATCACCAATCTCATTGTTATTTAAAAAAATATGTGATACAGGTTTCCCTTTAGCTTTAACAAAAAATATAAAAATCTTAAAAAAGAACAATTACAAAATTTTATAAATAATTAAACGAAATAGTTTTATTTATTATTTGGGAGTTGGGTTATTAAGAAAGTTAGGTGACTTGGGCTCAGCCCATTAAGTTGTTAGCTTCTGATCTGATCCCTTAAGGCCTTAACTCTTACCCAATTAGACCAATTACCATTTACTAATTACTAACAAAAAACCCAACCTGGTCCCAGACTCTCAGTTGCAAATCACGCTGCCTGCTTTCGCTTTCGTTTGTTTGCGTGACAAGGAGTGTTGATAATGTGTTTTTTCTCGATTAAGAGTTAAGTATGTGAAGTTTGATTTACGTAATCACATGATTGGTGAGTTTATGAGTGATGCTTGTATTTACTATACTGGAAAACAATTCTCCTCAATTGAAAATGTTATGTGTGGTTTCAACACATGAAAAGGCCTAGAAAACAACTTAAAACCTATTTTGTTTTCTTTTATCAACATTTTATATTTATTGTTTTTATTTAATAAAAATCTGATTTATTTTGTGATCAAACTCAACCGAACATTTTATATGTCGTGTTTGTTTTTAAAAGCCTTTTATTTTGACATGATATCTTTCCTTTAAGTCATAAAGGCAGACTTTTGTAAGTTTTAAAAAACCTAGTGATTTATGAAACAACAGCGTGTTAATCATAAATAGACGTAGGTAAATTGTCGGCGGAGTAAACAAATAGAGGTGTTGACTCGTAAAAACACTTTCGTAGATCGGATCTAATTCAACATACACACACTCTCTTCTAGTTGCGTTGCGTTGCGTTGCGTTGCGTTGCGTTGCTTTGCTGGTGCTTGTGGAACAGAATAGAAGTGTCTATTTATTTCTAGGTCACAATTTCACATCAATCTCAACTCTCTCTCTATTCGCTGTTCACGACTCATTTCAAATACTAAGGCAAACTTTTCGTATTCATCTTAATTAATAGATCTGTCTATTGTTTTGTATTGCAAAACTTAATAGATTTGTGTATCGTATTTCAGTTTGTTAGTTCGATTTAGTGCAATTGATTTGCCAATCTAGATTCGATTTAATTCCATTCGATTTTGTTTGTTTTACATTCTAGGTTTTCGATACTTCTATTGTTATGCATCTGTTCAAAGTTGATTAGATTAGACTTAGATCTATACTAATTAGATCAGTATCAAGTTAGTAGATTGATAATGTTTCATTACATGTTACAGATTGGCCTCTTCATTTGAATTGAGGTTTTGTAAGGGGAAAAATCATGTTCAGGCATTCGCCGCGCAGAAACGGTAGAAGCAAAGGGTTGAAGATCAAGCATGTGTTGCAGATCTGTGTATTACTTGGTGTGTGTGTATGGTTGCTTTATCAGATCCAGCACACTAGTAATAAGAAACTAGCATCTGGTACCGCCGTCTCGGAGAGGTTACAGAGTGATGAAAGTAATGAGTTGGTTAAATTAGGTAGAAAAGGGCTTAACCCGAAGGTGGAGGAAGACAAAGACGAACATCATGAAGATGAAGAAGACGTAGATGAAAACAGTTCTGAAGAAGTTGCACGGGATCATGATCATGATAGCAGTGAGGAGGATGAACGTAATGATCAGGAGAAAACTGAAGAGGAAAATGTTGAAAGTAAAGATGATGGAGATGAGAGTAAAGAAAAGGAGGACGGGATTGAGAAGATGAACGAGACGGAAAATGTGAGTGAAGAAACAGACAAGAAAGAAGGCGAGGATGATGAGACTGATGAACATGGTGAAAGTGAAGATAACCACAATGAACAAGATAATATTAAGCAAGTGGTAGATGACGGTGAGGGGCAAAATGAAAACAGAAGTGATGGAAATGAGGAAAGTGTTGATGAGAGTAGAAAAGGAGATGATGCATCGAGTGAAGTGGTTGATGAATCTCAGAAGACGAGTGAAACGGATTCAAAGGAGCAAACTGTATTTACAGACTCTACAAACATAAGTTCCGACTCGAATTCAGCAGAAAGCGAGTCAACACAGACAGAGTCGAAGGAGCAAACCGAAGGTGCTAACTCTACCAACAATGAAGCAAGTTCAGAGTCAAACTCGGTACAAAATGAGTCAACTCAGACCGAGTCCAAGGAGCAAGCTGAAGGTACAGACTCTACAAATAATGGAGACAGTTCAGATGTGAATTCAGCACAAACAGAGACCAAAGAGCAGAGTGAAAATACTAACAATGAAACAAACGCAAACTCGGGCTCAGAACAAAATGAGTCAACACAGACTGACTCCAACACAGGAAACTCAGTACAAAATGAGTCGGCACAGACAGAATCTAAGGAGCAAGTCGGGAGTAGCGAGACTACAAATGATGGAGCAAGTTCAGATTCAAACTCATCACAAAGTGAGTCAACAAAGACAGAGTCCGAGGAGCAAAAAGGGAATACAGACTCTTCCAGCAATGGTGAAAGTTCAGATTCAAACGCTACGCAAAATGAGTCTACAGAGACAGGGTCTGAAGGGCAAACTCAAAACACCAACAATGGAGCAACCCAGGAGCAAACAGACTCTACCAACAAAGATGCAAGTTCAGATTCAAACTCGGCTCAAAACGAGTCAGCCCAGACAGAGTCAAAGTTGGAAACCCAAACTACAGATTCCAACAACAATGGAGCAAGTTCAGATTTAAACCTGCCACAAAATGAATCAACACAAAGCACAGACACCAACAATAATGGAGAATCAAACTCAGCACAAAATGAATCAACACAAACGGCGTCAAATGAGCAATCTCAAAGCACAGACACCAACAATGGAGAATCTAACTCGGCACAAAACGAGTCAGCCCAAACAGAGACAAACGAGCAAACTCAAAGTACAGACACCAACAATGGAGAATCAAATTCAGCGCAAAATGAGTCAACCCAGACCGAGTCCAACGAGCAAACTCAAAGCACAGACAGCAACAATGGAGAATCAAATTCAGCACAAAACGAGTCAGTCCAAACAGAGTCAAACGAGCAAACTCAAAGCACAGACAACAACAATGGAGAATCAACTTCAGCACAAAACGAGTCAACCATGACAGAGTCCAACGAGCAAACTCAAAGCACAGATAGCAACAACAATAACAACAATGGAGAATCAAATTCTGCACAAAACGAGTCAACCCAGAGCGAGTCCAATGAGCAAACTCAAAGCACAGACAGCAGCAACAATGGAGAATCAAACACAGCACAAAATGAGTCAACCCAGAGCGAGTCCAACGAGCAAACTCAAAGCACAGATAGCAACAACAATGGAGCTGAAGAACATAAAACTGATGGAGGAGAACAAACTTCAAACGAAAGTGACAATGGCGTAGATACTTCATCAAACAATACAGGGTCAGAACAGAATGAAGAGAACACAACAATACCACAAGAGGAGAAGGACGCCCGCACGGACCTGGGAACACTGCCAGAGACCGGAAACGAAGGAAGCAGCAGCCATGATACTGCAGCTGCAGAGTAGTCTCCTGCCACGTTTCGTTTTTCATTTTTACACTTTATAAAGTTTTTATGTTCCATTCTTTGTGTTGTACGGCGAAGCTAATATAATGTATGTATTGGTATTTCTTCTGATCATGTTTTGTGACACCAGACGTTACTTTATTTAGAAAGTTTTGTATTAGGAGGCGTTGATTCAAATAATGAAGCCGCGTTTTATTTAATGTATTTAGTTTGCCAGCTGATTAATGAAAATAAAACATCAAACACAAATGACAAAACCAATCTATTGATGTAATTTCCAAAACAAGCATTCACAAAATCTTTTATTTGTAAAACCAGCAGCAACTTGACATGATAGAAATCATCACTGTATTACATCGTCTTAAAAAGAAAGAGAGCCAACGAATGACATAGATGTGAAAGCCGGTTATTCCTACAGCATGCTGCAACCTGCAACGTTGAGCTTTATGCTTCAATGGTGTTCCTTGACTTCAAATAGGCCATCTGGACCTGAAGAAGACATAGAAACTAAGACCCAGGTATGTACAAACTATTTTACTGGGTGTGCTTTACGAAAGGAGCACACGAGATGGTTTAAGGTATGATAAAATAATGTATGCTTGTTTGTCACAAGGATCACAGTGAGATGTATAAGCAACATAAATGATAACTAATAAATGAAAGCCTTACCCCATGGAAACTCCTTGTTACGAATGTGCAAGTATGGATATGGCTGCAAACATAGATTCACAAAATCCACATTAGAGCCCTACATTTAATGAAAATGGAGAGTGAAGGCGCAAACTGTGAGCTTTGGACCTAGTTGTTGAAGGCGCTAAGTGTGAGCTTTGGGCCTAAGCCGAGGGCCCAAGATAGAGAGGCAAAAACAAAACATTTTAGGGATTTTAGACATGTTCAGGCTTGTTTAGGGCGTACTTTAGGCTGGTTCCAGGCCATTTTTTAATGTTTCAAATACATTTGAACAAAATTTCATGCTCGAACAGCCTCAAGGCGCTTTCCCTGCACCTAACCAGATGGCTAGGCACGCCCGGTTGGGGTTTGACAACATAGGTATAACAGAATGCTCGACTACTAGTCAAACAAACCTCTATTGTCAAAA
The DNA here is from genome assembly GCA_030867185.1 of Tagetes erecta. Classification (NCBI taxonomy): domain Eukaryota; kingdom Viridiplantae; phylum Streptophyta; class Magnoliopsida; order Asterales; family Asteraceae; genus Tagetes; species Tagetes erecta. The sequence goes on from CM061487.1 coordinate 97,488,393, forward strand.
TCAGACCAGGCCATGCCTAGGCCCTCAGACACATCCTAGCGCAACCTTGTCATCTCGCTTCAAAAACTACATTTTCACGCGCTCGGATTTATAGTTTAAACTCTACACTAGCCCTAAAACAAACCAGGAATAAACCTAAATTAGCCGAAAACACATAAAGCCCCTAAAAATGATATTTTTAAGTATAACAATAAAAGCAGTTGATCTAGATAAACAAAAAAAAAAGAGCTTACAGGTGGTTCATCGAAATGAGGATGGCCCTTGGATAGGTTAACGAATGCAAGAATGGTGCAAGCAGCAATGCCTACGTACGTTATCTTCTCCCATTTTGCAGCTTCACCTGCAAACAAAACAATTCGATTATTGAAATACATAAACGAAACCCTAGATCTGAGGGTTGTAAATAGATCCTATCAGAAGTAAAAAAAAACATCAAAGTTTGGTAGCTAGGATTAGAAAGAGGAAGAAATGGTACGAGCTTCTTCATCAGCAGATGCGCCGGAAGAGAAGAACCTTTTAGAAGCTGGATTGGGACGAGAACCACCGCGAAGAGCCGTCCGGAGACTAGACCTTATAATCGCCGACGCCATTTTCTCGTTCAACTAAATGTATTTATTATTAGGCTAAACACTTGTATAGGAAGGATTAAAAGGAGATTATCAGGTACCGGTTTCAATCCTAATCAAACCGTTTGTAACCTTGTAGGTTGAAAGCCGTTTTAAACCGGCAAACCTCAACCCAAACCGGTCAAAACATAGTTTTTTTTAACGGCAAATACTAGGCGAAGAACAGCCCAGATGGGGCATTGCGAAACCCCACCTCACGTAGCTGGGATGGACGTGTTAGGCTCAGTACTTAGACCATATAATTTCCCACCTCCCGGAGAAAACCCCCACCTCCTGGGCCACTGACCCAGTTTGACGCGAAACGACAAGGATAATGTAAAACCGGTTTTCTCAGGACTCAAACCCTAGTGGGTCATTCCATCATAGCGCTATTGGGTACCGCTGGGGCAAAGCCCCGTTGGTAGTAATTTTTTGAAAAGATTTTGGGATTATTAAAGGGTGATTTAAAAGAAGTGCTAGACTATTACCATTCCGGAGGTTTAATTAGTGTGGGTGTAAGTGCACTATCTGTTATGGAGAAAAAGAGAAGACGGATCATATTCTGCTCCAAATGCGGTGACCATTGGAGATATGGTGTTCTGGCCGGAATCTAACTTTGCTACGGAATACCCAAAAAAGGTGAGGATGATATGGATGGCGACAACATGATTCATTTGGTTAGCTAGAAACTATTTTATTTTTAACTCAAAATCCTTATTTGTAATTGTCTTGCGAGGTTCGGCTCTAGCATCTTGCTAATTCTGATGTTTGAATAAGATTGCCGTTAAAAAAAACCCGGGTTGGACTCGAATTACTGAGTCAAAGTCCGGTTTTGCACCTTTAATTGGTGACCCCTTACATTTGGTTGTTAGAGATCTGCATGAGATACAGAGTGGTCTTAAAGTTGTACAATGACATTTGCTCAATTGCTGGTGACTTCAAATTTTCTAAACCCACATCACCTGGCAAATTTAGACTTTATAAAATATTTCAGCTTATATATCCGTAAACAAAGGTTATTGGATTTAATCACCTTCAACTATTGGTTATTGGCCGCTGTCACCCTCAAGTATCACTTTGGCCAATATCACTCCCAACTAAACATTTTGATGTCCGTATCACCAAAATTCAACCAATTCAAGTCACTTTTGGTTAACTTTTGATTATTTTTTGGTTAGCTTTTGGTGTTACGGACACCGTATCACCAAAAGTTAACCAATCCAAGTCACTTTTGGTTAATTTTTGGTTAATTTTTTTTAACTTTTGGTGATACACACACCAAAATGTTTAGTTTAGAGCTATATTGGCCAAAGTGATACTTGGGGGTAACAGCGGCCAATAACCAATAATTGGAGGTGATTAAATCCAATAACCCGTAAACAAATAACAAACTGTTCAACTAAATTTGCTATATCAGTATATCACACTCCCATACACAACCGCACAATCCAAACACACCCTTATTTAGTGCACTTTTCAGTTTCTTGTTAAATTTTCTGATTTTGTGAATTAGCTCAAACAGAATACACAGAAAAAAACACACATAAAAACTTTGATTCATGACAAAGATCTCAGATGCAAGATTACATATAATAGAAACAGCATCAATGTGTATATGCAACTACAACACTAACGCCATAGAAACACACCATAAAAGATGTCTGAAATAGTAAGTACTGAAAACAACATAATAGCGATAGTAATAACAGCCAAAACTCATCCACTCAGTATTCCTCCCCATCGTCGTCTTCACCCTCACCCGATTCCAGACCAACTTCTTCATAATCCTTCTCCAATGCAGCCAAATCCTCACGTGCTTCAGAGAACTCACCTTCTTCCATCCCCTCACCCACATACCAGTGAACAAAAGCCCTCTTTGCATACATGAGATCAAACTTATGGTCAATGCGGGAGAACACCTCAGCAACACTTGTAGAGTTTGAAATCATGCACACAGCTCTCTGCACTTTAGCAAGATCCCCACCAGGAACCACAGTTGGTGACTGGTAGTTAATACCACATTTGAACCCAGTTGGGCACCAGTCAACAAACTGGATGGTGCGTTTGGTCTTAATGGTTCCGACAGCAGCATTCACGTCCTTGGGTGCAACGTCTCCCCTGTACATCAAACAGCAAGCCATGTACTTACCATGGCGAGGATCACACTTAGCCATCATAGATGATGGTTCAAAAGCAGTGTTGGTGATCTCAGCAACTGACAGCTGTTCATGGTATGCTTTCTCAGCTGAGATAACAGGGGCATAAGATGAAAGCATGAAGTGGATCCTTGGGTATGGTACAAGATTTGTTTGAAACTCAGTAACATCCACGTTCAAAGCTCCATCAAACCTCAGAGAAGTGGTCAATGAAGAAATCACCTGAGAAATCAATCTGTTAAGATTGGTGTAGGTGGGGCGCTCAATATCAAGAGAACGCCTGCAGATATCATAGATGGCTTCATTGTCAAGCAACACAGAGACATCAGTATGCTCCAAGAGAGAGTGAGTGGAAAGCACACTGTTGTATGGCTCAACAACAGAAGTTGAAACCTGAGGTGAAGGGTACACAGTAAATCCCAACTTTGACTTTTTCCCATAGTCAACTGACAAACGCTCCAATAGAAGAGAGCCAAGACCAGAACCAGTCCCTCCACCCACAGCATTAAACACTAAGAAACCCTGAAGACCAGTGCAGTTGTCAGCAAGCTTTCGGATGCGGTCAAGGCACAGGTCAACAATCTCTTTTCCAACTGTAACATGAGAAATTTGATCAGTCATATATCTATAGTTAACAGATAAAAAAAGCTAAGAAAAAGTTGTAGGGTGTTTACTGGTATAGTGGCCTCGTGCAAAGTTGTTGGCAGCGTCTTCTTTCCCGCTGATGAGTTGTTCAGGGTGAAAAAGTTGGCGGTATGTTCCAGTCCTCACTTCATCAATGACGGTTGGCTCAAGATCTACAAATATAGCACGAGGAACATGCTTCCCAGCACCGGTTTCACTGAAGAAGGTGTTGAAAGCATCATCACCTCCTCCAACAGTTTTGTCACTTGGCATCTGGCCATCAGGCTGTCAAACACAGAAATGTTCAGATTTAGAACACACATGAAACGAAAACAAGATGTTATACACATTGAACAAATTAAACCATATATCCATTAAAGATGAGAACTGAGACAAAATGAAATTCAAACTCATTATCATAGCAATTTAGCATCGAGAAACATATAAAACAAATGCACAGCACTACAGAGAATCAAATGAAGCCAATGAAGAAATTAGCACATTAACATCAAATGTTCATAAGATCAGTATTTACAAGCACCATGAACCCTAGATCTAAATAAAATGTACATGTGATAGGTATAATACACACTACAAATCATTAATCTGAACATCCATCATACATGTACAATGAAGACACAAACAATCAACTACATTGACCTTCAAAACACCAAATCAGCACCGTAGATCTAAACATCCAAAGATCATTTAACAACGAAAACATTAAACATCACAGTATCATTTCACAGGACATTATAAAATATTCAATGTCAACACGGATCTGAAACTTCCAAAGATATCAGGCACACATAGATTCAAAACTATCAAAAAACAAGCAATGCAGCATCAAATTTGGCATTATCTTGTATGACATAAATCACTAAAATCATTCAAATAACAAAATTAAGCGTAGATCTAAACATCCAAAACGCATTCAACATCAGAAACACTAAACATCAAAGTATCATCTCAATCGCATTATCATTTCACAAAACATTATAAAAAACTCGAAGTCAACACAGATCTGGAATTTCCGAAAATATCTGTACACATAGATTCAAAACGATAACAAAAAAGCAATGTCGCGTCAAATCTGACATCATCTAGTGATAATCATCGAAATAGTTGAAATACACACGTAAAACGTAGATCTAAACAAAATTAAGCGTAGATCTAAACATCCAAAACGCATTCAACATCAGAAACACTAAACATCAAAGTATCATCTCAATCGCATTATCATTTCACAAAACATTATAAAAAACTCGAAGTCAACACAGATCTGGAATTTCCGAAAATATCTGTACACATAGATTCAAAACGATAACAAAAAAGCATTGTCGCGTCAAATCTGACATCGTCTAGTGATAATCATCGAAATAGTTGAAATACACACGTAAAACGTAGATCTAGACATCCAAAACACATTCAACATTAAACATCGCAGCATCATCTCAATCACATTATCATTTCACAAAACATTATAAAAACCTCGATGTCAACACAGATCTGAAACTTCCAGAAATATCAGGTACACATAGACTCAAAACGATAAAAACATAAACAAAACCGCATCAAATCTAACGTCGTACAGTCATAATCATTGAAATAAGACATGTAAAACATAGATCTGGTAAGAAAAGGATATATACCTGGATACCGTGCTCGAGACAGTATAGTTCCCAACAGGAGTTGCCGACCTGAATACCGGCTTGACCGATGTGAACGGAAATGCACTCTCTCATTTTCAGAAAATGGAGATCGGAGATATAGGGTTTGAATTGACGAAGAGATGTTTGAAGGGGCGTTTATGAAGACGCCTCTGAAATGGATTTGAAATTTGTGATGACGGTTTATGGAATTGAGGGTTTAATATAGAGCAGAGAACGTGGGTAGGTTGCCACAAGTATACGATTCATTCAAATAATATCCCAATTTTATCTCATTTCCGTAAGAAAAGTTTACTTTCCACGGTTAATAGATTTTTTAACTCTTACTTTAAAATGTTGAAGCCGGTAAAAATACGAACTTTAGTTTGCGAGTAAAACGTACGAGGTAATCTGGTTTTTTCTATTTTTTTGCGTAATAAATTAATCTTTTGTCAAAAATATTTATCTTATAAAAATAAAATACAATTTGAGTATTCGAGTTATACTTCAATTTGCACTGTGACTGCCTATGTTTTGAGTTTAGCCAATTGGGTACATAACTTTTTTTAATTTCGCAATTTGAGTACTTGAGACTAATATATGTTAATCAACTATTAACTCAGAGGGCTGCTTTAGTCATTTTCTATCTAATGTTAGGGTTAAATTATTCATTTTACCTTTAAAAGTGTCATTAACAATAAAAAAATAGAGCGACACTTTTTAAACTCTCAAATCTATGTTTCACATGCTTCAAACATCAAATAGAAGCTGATGTTGTTCAAAGCTTTTTATCTGATGTTCGAAGCACGTGGAACACAGATTTAGGGCTTCAAAAATGTTACTCTTCTATTTGTTTATTGTTAGTGAGGCTTTTAAAACTAAAACTATTAATTTAACCCTAAAATTATATAGGAAATGACCATAATAACCCTTTGAGTTAATTGTTGACTAACATATGTTAATCCTAGGTACTCAAATTACGAAAATTAGAAAGATTGTGTACTCATATGGCTAAAATTAAAATAAACGTACCCATACTACAAGTTAAATTATTGCTCATATACTCAAATTGCATTTTATTCATCTTATAATTTTATTTCTTACTTAAATCACTTACATGAGTGGTCTTGCTAATATCTTTCTGTCAATTTAGGGAACAATCACTTTCTATCAATTGATGAAAAACGTTTGCTAATAACTTTCTTTCGATTGATGGAATAACTACACGGAAATATAATTATCGCAAGAAGTGTTCTTGCACAAGAATTTTATCTTTCAATTATAACTTACATGATAATGTTATCACTCGATTTACACTTGAAATATTTTTGTTAACTTTTCTTTTATTTTATAAATTACTATTTTAGCAATATGTTATTAATTATTATTAATTAAATATGAAATTAGTTTTTATATTAGCTATTGTGATTAGACATAAGTTCCATCACATTTTTTACGAATGAGGTTGTTTTTATAAAGAATACGTCATGTTTTCACGCATAGTAATTATGTGTACCATTTTATTGAATAAAAAATAGAGCCAATGATAAATAACTAATATTAAATTAAAAGGTTAATATACAAATAAAACGTTTTTCAATTTAAAAAACATTTATTTCACGTAATATGTAATTTTTCTTTCAAATATAAGTTTTATAGAATTTTAAATTATCTATTATTCATGACTCCAACCGTTTAACACACGTTTAAATAACATATTTTTATTGAACTTAAGATATTAATATTTTTCATGAGTATATCCGTGTAACACACGAGATATAGTTAAGAGTTAATACGAACGGTCTGCTATTTCATAATCATTATTGAAAAGTATCCAAGTACGTATCGAAATGAGGCTTAAAGAGGAGAAAACGGATTTTGTGCAAATGTTAACCTTAGTGTGATAATAGAGATAACCTGTTACCAACATATGACATTTTACAAACTTTTGACCTTTACGGCTTTACTTTCAAAAACCTTGATCACTTTTAATGTGTTAGTCTTTTTTTTAACTTTTATAATTATTGACATTTAATTGAATTAAGTTGACTCAGCAAACCAATGACTAAGTATGGTGTATGCATACAACAGACCTTCATGATTCATGAACCACCTAGTAGTTCAGTGCAATCAGTTATATTATAGCAGTGGATAAAGCTGGAAAGATACCCTTGAATTCAGAATGAAGCGCAGTTGTATTGATTCGCTGTTAGTTACAAAAGAATCGAATAGAATCGAATGGACTATTTATACAGGTGAACTACCAACTTGTGACAGTTTAGTGTCTGCGCTTAAAAGTGTATCATAGGGAGAACCAGTCTTGGACACATTTATGACACTGGGTTGCGGAAATATACTCTTACAAGGACCTTGGGTAAGACTGTTGTGGTTCATCATCTGCCCTCTCAAGGGATCTTCACTGCAACTAGTTCCACCCTCATGTGATATCTTATTCCATTCATCCTGCACTTCCACCATATACCAAATTCAGTCATTGTAGGTATATAAAATTATAAACTGGCATGTAAATAAAATTCATACCTTCTGTTGAGAAGAAGAGTATGACGTCCGAGTTAGCCTCGTATGTCTAGATGGGGAATTATGTGACATGAAATAATATGAAGAATGATGTTCCTCCCTACAATATGTGTGCGCCATGTCTCCATATTCATGGTTTTGTGGGGATGTTCCAGAAGGACTGGCATATGACTGAGGTAAACGAGTAGATCTTTCATGCCCCGTCTTCCGTGACTCTGTCAAACCCAACTGGGGTGTTATTGTCCAGTCTTCAATTGTTATACCTTGCTTAGCAGCAAGCTTAAGCAGCTGCTTCTCATCTAATCCTAACCCCATAAGCAGACTCCATAGATTTCTTTGTGTTTCCCTCTGATTGTGAATCACTTGATCCCTCATTGCCATTTCAAACTGAAGCTCAGTATTAGTCATCCCCTACGTTTACAATAAAACCAACTGTAATCTTCAAAAATATTACTTATTAATATAGGCGGTTTCAATACATTACCAATTTTAAGTAGCGAAACCACACTAGAACCTAAGTAGTGGGCGCAATAGAATGAGAGGTGGTTTTGCATTTTTCTACTTAAAACACATACATACATACATATATGTTTACTAATATATGCTTACCAGAAGTCTATATTGACTGAGAATACGTAAGTAGGTTTTATTAGCATTGTTGCTTATGGCCTCATCAATCATTTCCTGTAACTGACATCGGCGTTTCTCATTGGCTTCAATTTCCTGTGACAAATTAAACATCTCAAATTTGTTAGTCAAACCACATGTTTATAGCCCATGTCAAAGGGGAATGGGGGCACCTTTTGATAAATGACACCAGTCTCATCATTGTCACGGATATTGTCCAGAACAAGTTGTCGCCTTAACATTAAACCATGCACAACTGTTCCATCATTTTCAATGGCCTGTTTTTGATGAAAAAAGCTCTTCAGTATTGTTTAGTGTTTCGGGAAGAAAACTGGATTTATTAGTAAATAATATTACCTGCTGCTTTGCAATACCATCATCAAGATGTTGTAACTCAATTCGATTTCTAAGATTAGTTTCCTCAAGTTCAAACACAGCTTTCTGTAAGTTTATCCGTTCTTGGACATTTTCACTGGTTTCCTGGCTCAATACGTTTAACCAAGATAATTCATCATCCACTGGTCTTTCAGTAGGTTTGGTGTTCAGTTGTGTTTCCTTTTCTGCTAGTTGTGTCTTCAACTGACTGACCTCATTCTGTAAGGGGAAAATGCATCATTTTAAAGTTTAAACTGCAATTAACAGGTTAGATAAATAATACTAAATCATACATAAATTTGCACAAAACTACTAAAATGATCTAACAAAGAACTTACCTGAAGACTGTCAATCATTCTCTGATAATCTGATACATGGGTATCAACCGTGCCAATATTTTTCTGAGAAAAAAAAAACACAGATATAACTGGTATTCAGCTCTTTACATGTGTATAAAAACCATGCAGCTTTTACCTGGATGTGCGTTTTGATTTCCTTAGCTCGGTCTGCATACTTCAATGTATTAACAGTGTGATGATATTGATTATCTGCTGGTGAAATAGTCGCAATCATGACTGTTTGAGAATTGCCACTCAAGCCAACTTTAAGAATTCGAGTCAACTTGCTGAAAAATATTAGTGGATTAGTCAACTGATGCCAGAAATTATGAAGTTACTCATTAACATCCTACCTATTGCGATAAGGCACATATGCCAGACCCTTTTTATGCTGTTTACCCAAAGCGTTTATACAGTTTGCCAAAGCAAGAAGTGAGCGGTTTATATTGGCACCATCTCTTAATTTCTGGCCACCATTATTTGTCTCAGAGGCCCGTTCACTGCAGCATAATTTGTGTATTTTACAATCAAACATTACTAAATTCATACATAAGTATATATTGAGAAAGTTTATACCTCCCAGCAAGATCCACAAGTGCAAGTTTACCACGAATAACTTGACTACGATATTTTCTTTTCTGTTTTCTTAGCACGGTTATTTCCAAAACTGCATGTGAGCTATTTTAAAAAGCAAAAGGTATACTCAGAACTTACAGATCAAAAATATATGCAGAAAATACAAGTTGAAACTTGAAAGTACATTCATCATGTGTGCATGACTCACCGTGATGATGTTTCGTTTGCATCAGTGCTGTCAGTTTTGCGCCTACTATTCCCAACATTTAAAAGCTCAAGAATCTTATCAGCTGAGTTCACCTGAACCATTCAAATGGGTAGATTTACAACAAGCTACAAAATTGAATAAGGCATTATATAATAGAGGTAAGATGTTAACCTTGATACATCTTAGGCCAGCTACAATCATACCCTGTTCTGGGTCCTCTCTGAGTTCCAAATGGCCAGATGATTTTTCAAGTAGATCATAGATTACCTATTTTCATACCATGGAAGGTAAAATTTTTGCAACCTCTTAACAAAGGAACGCGGAGAATATAGTGTTAAGACTTTAAAATGAGATATGAGCAGGTAAATACCTCATTGTAGACTTCAAGGTAGGAACATGTAACTTCAAATACATCAGAGCTCTTATCATTTTTTATAAAATCGAAAATGGTGTGTAGACTTAGAACCATCAGACCTGGGTCACCTTCAGTTCCTACCATCGTATAGGTTTTTCCACTGAAACAAAGACTTATGTTATACTTGAGGTAACCAAAATAAAAAAGGGTGGAAGAGAACATGTGGAAACATATTTTATACGGGATATTTTTCAATGGGTTGGATGTTAAAACAAATTAAGGATCCTCTACTAATAATCTAATATGTTAAAGACAAAACTAGCAAATCAGAAGAAATTAAACAGATAGAATATCAATACTTTAGAAAATTAACACTTTCCATGGAGCAATAAAAGATTGCATGGAAGTGAAATGAATTTACTAAAAGAAATATGATAATTTTCATAGCTGGACACTAAAAAGAAACCTCGTTTTCTCCTAAATTTTCCCTTATAATGAATCGTATATAGCACCCAGATTCCAGAAAATAGATTTGATGCACAATTAACATGAAGCAACCAGTAAAAACTAGTAGTAGATCCAAAACCCAACCACAGATAAATAAAATATAGCGCATACAGTAAAACTGAGTTTACTCTAATACCCTAGTTGATCAATTTTTGGTTCTTTTAACAAATACTGCTGTTTTGTAAAAAAATACATTCAAAATGTTGTTTTGTATTTTTTTTCATCTCATTATAGTGTTTCATCATGTTACTCATACTGACTATTATGTTTGGTATTAGATGAAGATAGACAGAGTCAACAGCCTAATGCTCTGAAAAATAACAATATAATGACATGGAAAAGTCTACGGAACAATGAAAAAACTATGAGAACGGAAGACACAAATCACCCAACTATTAGTTAAGATAAATAAACCCAGTTAATCTTTCCTCCCTATGTATACAAAGTAGGAACCCAATTCAACTAAAATCCTTGAGACAAGGACCCCCACCACCACACTCTTCTTACATGTAGACAACCCTCATCTAAACATTCCAAAACCATGAAATCCTGAGAAAAAATCCCATTGGCATGACACCTCCAAACCAAAATAACTACAAAACCCCAACCTTACAAGTGAGGCCTGGCTTCTCCCTAATATTTTAACCATAACCTTCTCTTGCCTCTACTACTGTCACAATCAACCATTGACATGAAAATTTATGCAGCCTACGTTATTTTTGTAGTCATGTGACTGTGATGCTTCTCAGATTCCTTGTGCTTTCTTATTGTTACTTTTTTTAATGCCGAACTAACACCCCCACTAAACCTACTCATAAATCTACATCATTTGCCCACAACGGGACTTGAACCCTCACCACTTCAGAGGGATACCACTATCCCAACACTTTGGAACCATGGGCACTCATGCCTTTCTTATTATTATGAAGCCATAACAGTTTCCATAGGACGATATTCAAATGCATCTATCTTACGGACAATTAGTGCACTCGCCAATCTTGACCAATGCATCACTTGTGATTTCTTATCCTCCATTTCCCCAAATTAGGTATAAGGTGGAGTGGTAGACTAATCAATGTTGATGAGCTCATAATCATCTCAGGTTTGTGGGTTAATGCTAGCAATGCAAAGAATGTGCTGCGAGCTGCTGCGAGCCATCCATCTTATTAAGTCGGCTTATGGTTATAAAGTTTACACCCATGTGTTGCAGGATTATCAATTCAGAGTTATTTCTTTATGCATAAAACTCTGTATTAACTCTATTAAAGTCCCACCTTAGTTTGAAGCTTACTATTTTCCTACATTATCTTATTAAGCCAATTAGCTACGACATTGAAACTATGCTTGAATTATGGCTCAGGCACTGTTAAAACAGGCATGTGGGCAACCTGGTAATTTGGTACTTAATAAACAATGTCAGTTGAAGAGAAGGAGGGGGGGTGTTTTTTCTTATTACCTTCCGGTTGAACCATACGCAAAAACAGTTGCATTCAGACCATGCACTACCCCAGATATTGTAGAGGATATACTTCTCTCGTAGACATCCTGCATATAAAATCAGCATGAATAATGATCATTATCCTTGGAAACAAAGCACGTTATACAGAAGAAAGTGGAAGAAACACGTAATGGCCAGTATATTGTGATCTATCGAAACTGATATGGTATCTATAAGGATCAATAAAAAAAATTAACATGTAGAACTCTCTTCTCATGTAGACATCCCCATACCTATTCAACTGTACACCCTAACTAATATATGTATTTAAAACTTGCCCACGTAAATACACTTCCAGATATACATGCATTATAAGTGTGGTTGTGTGCACTTTGTCAAGTAAGACAGGAGGTTGTAACACTAGACCACTGACTGTATACTTTCATATAATCTCATGGAGGTTGTAACTCAAGGAGCATGAGGCCGGAGACCCAAGTTGACTGCAATATGAGTAAATGAGATGCTAGTAACTAAGTATGTATTTTAGTAAAAAAAATTTAACATGGTAAAAACATGGCAAATGGCGTGTCCTTTTTAATCTTACAAGTTATCAATTGATCAAAAATTGTCTAAAACAAAATTCTTCTAGGCATTTATGATGCTCCATTTGAAAAGGTAGATACTTTCATCAAGATGTTGCCTATTTAGAGTAACAAGAAACATTCAAAAAACCTTGCTTCAACTCCACACTTTCTTTTCAACCTCTGTCATGTGCCCAACAGTTCCTTAACAACCTGATACACAATGTCATACTATGTCTATCTAGACATATCCATATCAATATGGTTTCCATTGTTGTTTTTTTCCTTTTCTCAAGCACAATTTTGTGTGGAGCATTCGAACATTTCTATGAAATTACCACAAATATGAAATCTAAATACTTAAGAGTCTGGTTGAATCGAACATGCTTTCCATTCATATTATTAGCAGTAAAATTAGCAATTATATGAGTATTTATTTTGACTTTGAGAACTTTTGTCTCCAGTATAAAACAGCTTGAATACATGGTGCCTCTAAGGCCCCTACAAACGAATAAGTAACATATGAAGTACACCGCATATACCGCATTTTTAGAATCAGGAGCAAACGCATAATCAAAAGTATATCTTCTCTCTTTCGTTCGATTCTGTATGCGATCTAGGTAATCCTTTGACAAATCTGGATCCAGAATAACTACCTCCTGAGGAAAACATCACAAAACATTCAGATCATACACAGACACCAAAATGCAAACCTCATCGTAATAAACATATATATCGAATAAATCTACCTTATTATTGTTAACTCGCACTATATCACGGCCACGCTCTTTCTCCGTTAACGGCCTACATTTTACAGCAACCTATAAACAAAATTTCATATAAGCTACACTTATGTTAAAGCTCAATTACCAATTCAATTGATCAAAAAACTTACAGTGAGAGTTGTAGTCTTCTTAGTAGCTGGAGCTCTGATACTTGGCATATTCAATCGAAGTTTCGTTCAAAACCACAAAAAGCCTCAATAACATCCATAAACCTAAAAAAACCTAAACAGCAGCTGTCGCAAACTCACAATGCACGAAATCACAAGCTCGATGATCCAAATTCAACTATCACTTCGTACCTCGAGAAATTGTGCAAGATAAACGGAAATGGAAACCCTAGAAACGTAATAGGTTTGAATTGAATCACATTATTGTGAGTTTTAAGTCTGGAGATGAAGTAGTAAAACGGTTAAAGTTTAAAATGAAGTGGTGATGGAAACAGTGAAGATGAATGAGAGATATGAAGACATCGGAGAAAAGTTAGTGATGGACATTGACGCGGGTAATAAATACAATTAAAAGAGGAAGAAGATGATCGAAGGTGGTGTTATCTTGTGCTAATTGATTAGCTGGACCATCGGTTGTCAGGAGGTGATCGTGACCGTTCGATTTTATCAACGTAGTAGATTTTAGTTTCTTTCTTTACTTTCCTTCAAAACAAAAGGCCTTTCTTGGATGTTTATGAGAGAATTTCTATTTATGTGCATTTGGTTTTTTTATTTGTGTTGATTAAATGGTTTTAACTTTTTTTATCATATGTTTTTAAAACCGGACCAAATAGTGAATTGGAATTTTTTTTTTTACGGACTGGTTCGACTAGTTAGACCGAATTATGAACCATATTACTTAATTAATTATTTATTAAATACTTAAGTACATACGTGGTATATAAATTGTTTTCATGTTCTTCTTTTCTTTTTATATAGAGATCATTTATATATTCTTGTTCTTCTTTTTTTTCATAAAAAGAACTTTAAAAGTTCAAGTTCAATCGATCACCTTTTATCATCGGCTAGATAACAAAGGGTCGTCACCACTAATATCCACCCGTGCTAATTAGCCACCAGCTGTGAATAAATCGAGTTAAATCTAGTACCCTGACGTTAACACGTTTTTTTCATCTGTTTCTCGTTTTTTTATCACCGGCCGCTCAGATCCACCATGGCTAGCAACCACCAGTGAGCAAAACGAACTAGATCCAATGCTATTACAGCTCACAAGTTCTAGTTTTCTTCTATTTTTTTTGTTTTTTCTGATCAAAACGGCGGTGTCCGGCCAGCGGTTCGACCTCAAAACGTCATAACTGATCAGTTATTTTCTAGACCGTTTTAAGGGGTATGATCAGACCGCTGTTGTCACTGAATGTCGGTCCAGTCCGGGTTTAAAAACATTGGTTTCTATAACCTAATTAAATGTTTAATTGTTTTTAGTAAATTAGGTCGGTCATCTAAAAGTTTTCGTTTAAGTCCTTAACAATAGCTTAAGTCACTAGTATCAAAAACAAAAATGAAATGTCAGTTTAGTAGGTTTTAAGCATGTTAGCGTCTCTACTAATCATTGTATTTTACGATCAATATAAAAAATGATCATGTGTCTCTCTCCATCTCTTTTACTTAACCTAATCATATCTACCAGAAAGATGATTTGATCTGGCATTTTACCATAGTTATCTTTTTTTTTTACGACTTCAGACTTTCACGCTCACATTATTTAAGTGATTAATACTTACATTATTTAAGTGATTAATACTTTTTTTGTAGTGCACGACGTTGAAATGGTCAACTCATTTTTCACATATGCATTTTATTTACTTTATTATGTTTAGTTTGGTAAATCAAGCTTGGTCCTTAAGTTTAGGTTATAGTGAAA
Organism: Tagetes erecta; assembly: GCA_030867185.1. Taxonomy (NCBI): domain Eukaryota; kingdom Viridiplantae; phylum Streptophyta; class Magnoliopsida; order Asterales; family Asteraceae; genus Tagetes; species Tagetes erecta. The sequence goes on from CM061487.1 coordinate 97,503,624, forward strand.
CTTGGAATAGTTGCTGGTTTGTAGGTTTAGTCTTATATTTATGGTAAATTGGTCGAGAATAATCCCAACTAGTTTATTCCCTCCAGTGGTCTCAAATCCAACTTTTTTGGCCTACAGTGATCCGCCGTTAAGTACTAAGGCTGTTAACTTTTTACTGATTTTTTTTCTAATTTCAAAACGATGTGTTTAAAAATTTTGTTCGGGAGGTGGACACGAGATAGCTGATGTATACATTACCTTCAATTGTTGCTCCAAATGGTTTAATTTTAACCTCTGATTGAAGTAGCGTTAGGGTTTAAAAACCCGATTGAAGACCGTTTTGTCGTTTGGAATACCGATTTGAGGTAAGGTTTACATTAATTGACTCGTATCATCCTCCTAATCAATATCCATAAAACATTGGTTTTAAATTCGAAAAAAAATCGAAAATGCAATGTGATGTAAACTGAGTTGGAATTATTTTCGGCCAATATGTGTTATTTGAAATTATTTTAGGCTAATTTGCCTATATTTATGCATTGTGATTTCTACATTTGAAGTATTCCAATAGCATCCGGAAAATGCATAATTAGTTAGTGTCTTTTACTCCAGCCATACCAAATGTGTTTCGGTATTTATCCACTTGGTTAAACATAACACATGATACTTTGTGTGAGAGGGATCTTTTAAAGTATGGATGTGACTAATCATAGCATTCACAACACAAAAACACAAAGAAAGTCATCATATCGCTAGGCTATCACTTAGTAGTCTTCCTTTAACGAACCACATTCTGGTTTCGGATATTTTTTTGCTATGGTTATAAAAGAAGTCTTGAACGCTTTTTCGATCCTCACTGCTTTTGCTCTAAACATTATCTTAATATTCTTAACATTTATCCTTCTAGCTTTTATCATGTTCATATATCATTTGAGGAGAGAAAATAACGTTAAAAAGTTCATAGCAAAACTACAAAGTTGTGGTTCAACTTTCATATATCCTTTTTTTTTACTTGAATAGTGGGGTGGGGTGGCTATTAAAAAATAACTAATAACAATTTACTTTTTGTTATAATATGTATAGTATTAGTAATTAATTAGTGAGTGGAGTTATACTACAAAGTCCAATTTTCCTAGAAAGTCTAAGAAGCCATGAGATGATGACATGTGGCGCTCCCTTAAAATTAGAAGGAAGGGTAAAGATGGTAATGTCTCTATATTTTAAGTTTCACCCCATTTTTTTAAACATCCATAACTTTTACATACAATATTATTTTTTAAAAAAAATTGCACCATAAAACGAGCATTTTCTTATCTTTAAAACGCGTATAATATTCATATATAAAAAACAAAAAAAAATTCACGTTTTTCAGCTCATTGTGTTATTTGTCAAGTCATTGTGTTATTTATTCATGTCATTGTGTTATAACACAATAACCCAATGAAATAACACAATGATCTGAAATAACACAATGACCTGATGAAAATATAACACAATTACCTGATGAAAATATAACACAATAACCCGATGAAAATATAACACAACGACCTGACGAAAATATAACACAATGACCTGATGAAAATATAACACAACGACCTGATGAAAATATAACACAACAACCTGATGAAAATTTAACACAACGACCTGATGAAAATATAACACAATGACCTGATGAAAATATAACACAACGACCTAATGAAAATATAACACAATGACCTGACGAATATAACACAATGACCTGACGGATATAACACAATCTGAAAAATATAACACAATGTCTTGACTAATATAACACATTGAGCTGAAAAATATAACACAATGACCTAACGAATATAACACAATGAGCTGAAACTTCAAAAAAAATTTCATTTTTTATATATCAATATTATATGCGTTTTGAAGATAAAAAAACGCTCGTTTTTTGGTGTAATTTTTATTAAAAAGTATTGTCGTATGTAAAAGTTATGGACGTTTAAAAAAGATGGTGAAATTTGAAAATGAGACAAGACTAATATACCTTTGGCCTACCATTTAAAGTTCTAATTATTTACCATTATGCCACCTTATGTTTATGAGCCATTAATCTTCATTTAATATTAGATCTAATGATCAAAATTCCTTCTTAGACTTTCTAGGAAATTTAGACTTTGTATTTGAACCTAATTCATTAGTAATCAAGCGTTATAGTCAAACTAGTAGTTGTTTTTTATTATCTTTGTTTTTTAGTTTGAGTAGGAAATAAACCTTGTATCGGTATAAACCACCGCCCGTTAAAAAAATATAAACCATGATATCCTTGAGTCGATGTATCTAGAAAAGTCGGGGATCAAATATCGATAATAAAGTGTGTCTTCATGTAAATACCATTGAATAAGGTTTGATCCTATTAATGGAGATTCTATAAATATCTCATTTAAAAAATGGAAACAATTAAGATTTTTTTTAGAAATTGTATGCAGTTACTAATTCATGATCTGACATGTACAAAATTAAAACTCCATTCTCGATTCTACGAGAATTTTTATGAAAGCCTTTCATTTGCTTCTCTTCGATGGAAGTTTGATTTTATTTAGAGGCTTATGTTTTGTTCGTTCTCATCGAATTAAAGTCACAGAATGAAGAATATCGTAGTTTTATTTTGTGCGCTGAAGTTCCAATAGGATGATTTGTGTGTTAGTCGATTTTTGTTTGTCAAAGGACCCTGCTTGTTAGAAACACAAGAAACTTGGTTTAAAAGGGCAAACCCAAATCGGGACAAAACACAAATACATCATCTAACTTCAAATATGATCCAAGAAAAAACACCCTCCAAGATGCCGCACTTCCAAGACACAATTGAATAATTAATTAATTCACCTAAAAATCTAGGAGTATTCAGTATTGGATATTAACGGGCCTAACTATTTGTTTTTGGTCTTACGGTCCTAACTACTTAAATATGTGCTAGACTGCAAGCGGTCCCAACTTTTATCATTTTTGCCACAAATGGACCGTTGTTAAAAAAAAGTTTAACGGTGTTAAGTTTTTTTCGAATTCCAAACAGACGTTTACAGATTTGATCGAAAGAGGAATACGAGTCAAGTGATATAAAAATTACCTCGAAATTGTGCTCCAAATGACGAAATGGTGATTCGACAGAGTGTTTAAACATAACGGTGCTTCAATCGGATGTAAAAAAATTCATTGTTTGGAGCACTGTTTCGAGGTAACTTTTACATCAATCGACTCATATTCTTTTTCCCATCAAAAGCCCTAAAACGCCGGTCTGAAATTCGAAAAAAACATAACGTCGTTAAAAAAAATTAACAGCGGTCCATTAGTGGCAACAATAATAAAAGTTGGGACCGCCAACACATATTTCGATAGTTGGGACCGGTAACGGCAAAAAAAAAAAAAACAAATAGTTGGATCTGTTAATATCTAATACTCCAAAAATCTATCCTGAGAAATTATTTTTCACGTTAAAAGATTGTGCTTTCATTTCATTTTCTGGTTGTTCAAATACAAGTGAATTAAAAAACCACTCAAAACCGTCTCATAACTCGACTACTCAAAACTAAAACATGACACAAAGAAAGCAAATACGAGTATTATGTATGTTTGCTTGTAACATATTTAAGATCTAACATCAACTTTCTTTAAAGAATATCTTAAGTTAAATGACTAAAATATAATTATTATTGTTAAAAAAACACATTAACTTTTCATGTACTTATATTACTTTTTGTGTAATTTACTCGCATGATCTATCTCACAAGTGATGTTTGATTGCCGATAGACCTCCCACGCCTTCTTCTAGTCTTTTTACGCCTCGCTACACCATTTTGACCGTTTAGACCTTGGAACTCCAGGTCTCCAGCTACTTACTCATACGTAGAGAACCCCCAAAACCCATGGTAAAACGTGTCATTACTAATCTCCTCTGTAGCATCAGATAATGGCCACGTTAGAAACCCTTAAACGCGAATGAATAAGCCACTATTGAAAACTTTGACAATTGTGTTAAAACATAAAACCTTTTTTACAGTTGTTCCAGAGCTTGTTCATGAACCCCCGTTTTTTCATTCTTCTCGTGACAAAGTTTTACTAATTATTCATGGGATGGTCTGTTCTTATCAACGATCAAACGATACCAAAAAGGGAGGCGCTAATCAAGTGTCTGAGACGAGTAAGTGATTTGTGATTCTCTTTCTTTTTTCTCTTCTACAAATCAAGTAACTAACACAAAGCGACCATGCATATATTAAAGTTTTTTGAATTTCCAACTCAACTCAAACACATTTTTACATAAGCTAGTGTTACATTTCTCATATGCCAAAAATTCAACATATATTACATCACTTTTATCAACGTCCAACCGAAATAGTTATGAAAAACTTTATGAAAACCTAAAGTTTTTTAGGTTCAAAATCAGTATAATAATTTTTTTTTTCAAGTTAAACCTATAGTTTTTTCTTACTTAAAGGTCTTTCGAGTTTCGATCGATAAACTAACATATATTTTCCGAAACATAGTTAGAAAAAATCACGTTAGTTTTATATTAGCCACAAAAGAGTGGCATGTCACTTTGATGTATGTCCTAACGCTTCGGCTCCATGATTGCCTTCCTTCTCGTTACAAAAATACGTAGGTGCCCTAAGACAATCACATCCCTATTTCACTTCTCAATTTCCCCCAAATTTCACACGTCTCCATCTTGCCTTCATCCTCTGGTATGATATCAAGCTTCTCTTCACCTTAATTTTGTAGTACGATTTTTTCCTCTTGATCTGTGAAACGCTCATGATTTGTGTTTTGTTATCGATTACTCCGGACATGTTCCGATGCAATTACTGTTAAATATGTGAAGGTACTGGTATCCGATCGGAGATCAGAAGGTTTGACCGGATTTGTTTCGATGACGGAAATGATATGGTAGACAGTAGCGATGTTAGTTATACTTATGGAGTTTTTTTGTTTTTGTTTTAAATAGCGCGATTCGGTGATTGTTTCAGTGACTGAGGATGTGGTTGAAGTTATTGTTTACGACCAAGGGAAACATTTTTGTGAATTAGATTAACAAATAATGTTTTTAAATGTTGTTGAATGCTTATCAGATTGAAAAATTGAATGGGCAAACATGATACTCACTACTAAAAAGCACTGTTGATTTTAGAGGTTGTAACCTAGTTGTTTGAAATTTGATTTTGGTATGAACTTTTTGTGACTAGAACATCGTTTCATGTGTTGTGATTGAATCATTGTGGTTCTGCAATATTGATTTTGCATCTAGTACTTTAATTAGTGCAACATCTTCTTTGAGGGAAGAAGAGAAGGGCGGGGGAGTGTAATATCATACAAACCAAGGTTTAGCTTGTTTTGTGAGTGGGTGCAGTCATGCATACATGTATAATACATTATATTTGCTCCTTTTTCTTTTGATTTTTGTTTAGCCTTTGTAATCTACATTTCTTTTTTTCTTATTTAGTCACTTGCATTTTTTTTATGTTTGACTAAATTACCATCGAATCATTGTTGTGAAAGTCGTTTCTAAGGGGGCAGCCTGGTGGTAAGGTGCATCCCTCTGTATCCGTGAGGTCGAGGGTTCATATGTGTTGTCAAAATCATTATCTTTAGGAGGATCACTTTAGGATGTAGCATATTTTCTTCATATTAGCATGCCATGAGAGGAACATGGCCTAGATATGATTTATTGTATATTGTTGTGACTAGAGATATGATGCATTTATGCTAGGGTTGGTATCATCAGAGTTTTGATCTTTCCAATAGTTGCTTCTGTAAAAGTTGATAATGCCAATTCTTATTTTTTATGTTTTAATCACAGTTAATGTTAGTTTTAATGCAAATTAGTAGTTATTATAGGGCTCCCAACAGGGTGGAAGATTGCAAACTTTTAAACTTCTTTTGAAATAAGGAGAATTTTTAAGTTTATCATATACCGTGTTAATTTTTTATTTTAAAATATCTTGACTAAAACTCTGGCAGATCTCCACATTCAAGACTAAAGCATCGAAATTTCTTCAACAATCGGATCAAGACCATCAGGTAAGCATACTTCTCTTGATATACTTTATTTGGCTGGTGAGTACTTCCTGATTTTTACAAAGTATAAAATGAGGCATTTGAAGCCGGTAAAGCTTGGATTTGTGAAAGCCCCCCCCCTCTTGTAAGCCGATCTTACTCTCCTGGGGTCACTTCATGATAGAGTTAATGAGTTATTGAGCAGATGAATAACAAATAGGTTATTGAGTAGAGGGGCAAAAGGCCCAAATGAGACATAAAGGCCAAGACAAAAAAGAAACAAGTTATGTAGGAATTTGGAAAGAACACCAACGACTCCAATCTATCCTAACCCAGTCTCATTTTGATCTGTTTTTAACCCAAAAGAAAGTTGAAGTTAAGATTTATTTGAAAACTTCGTCTACGTTCCACGCATTTCCTGCAAAATATATCTTGTTTATTGCTCTCTATAGGAACTAAAAGGAACCCAATATGAATTATTTTCTTGAAAGCTTTATCATCCGTAATTGAAGGCGTCCTTGTGAAGATTTCAGTCACTGATTTGCCCCATGAAAACCCTATTGTGATATGTCTAAGAACTTTCTCACATATGGCTGTTGCAAAGGGACATCCTACCAAAATGTGGTAAACTGTTTCTGGGTGAATTGATTCATATATTCCTTAAGTAACTGATCTTTAGACGGTGTATGTGTCAGAACTGCTCTCCATCCATGGAAGTTTACTTCTTGAGGCTTCCAGTTGTTCCACTCGTATGAGTTTGTTCCTTGCCCAAACATTTGACATTCCACTAGAGACTTGACTATTGATGTTGACATTCCACTATCTTTTTGGGCAGCTAGTGTTACACCAGAAAGCAGATTAGAACAGGACTAATTCGTTGGATTCAATTGCGTTAAGGTGTGATGACCAACACCAGTTTTGAGCACTTGCAATATCCCCACCTAATCTTGCGTTTACCAAAAAGTCCTTTCGTATTGGTGGATTCATTATAATTAGGTATTATACATTAAGCAGAAGTTTGTTACTTGAAGCAGGCAAGTGATGATTGATTATTAGGGAAAAGCACCTAATTTCATACTACATTTCTTGAGAACTTTAATTGCTTTGAACCAGAAAATAACTAATGATATCATCTTGTTGTATTTTAACAGCTTAAACATTTAATATGTTCATATGAGAACTTTAATTGCTTTGAACCAGAAAACAACTAATGATATCATCTTGATATTGCAGGTGCTTAATATTGCGTAAACAAAACAGAGCAATAAAGTGCCAGGAACTGTGATTATGGAGTTTAATTCCATCAAAGATGCATTTGATCGTGTAACAAAGAAACAAAAGGTGTCATCCTCTAAATCTCAGGAAACCGTTGACCACCTCAGTCAAGAAGTTGAGCTGGCATTATCAAGAATTCAGTCAGCAACACCTCAACCTGACCATAACTTAATCCTTAGTGAACTGAAGGCGAAGTTAAAGGAGATGGCCCCACTTGGTCAACTAGAAGCCCCTCAAAAGGAACTAAATCTTGCCATGACCAAATACACTAAGCTTCTCGAGAAACAACTCAACCCTGACATATCAAAGTCTTACAGGAACGTTGACTTTGACTTTCACACAGTCAACCAGATAATCGCCAGTCACCTGTACCGCGAAGGCATGTTTGATATCGGTGATTGCTTTGTAAATGAATCCCACGAAGAATCCATCACCGATAAGAAAACTCACTTTCTTGAAATGTATCAAATTCTCGAGTCAATGAAATCTCGAGACCTGGGTCCTGCTTTAAGGTGGGCCACTACTAACCATGACAAACTCCAACAAAGTGGATCCGACATCGAACTCAAACTCCATCGTTTACAGTTCATGGAGATTCTTAAACTTGGTCATAGAGATGAAGCTCTAAAATATATGAGAACTTATATCTCCCCTTTTTCTAACCAACATCTATCCGAAATCCAGAAGCTAACTGCATGTCTTCTATGGGCTGGAAAGCTGGAGTCATCACCGTATGTCGAGCTTTTATCACCAACCCATTGGGCCAAGCTGGCCCATGAACTCACTCAACAGTTCTGCAATCTTTTGGGCGAGTCGTACCAAAGCCCGTTAAGTGTAACAATTGCAGCTGGAGTTCAAGCATTACCAACTCTTTTAAAACTGGTGAATGTGATGACAGGAAAGAAACATGAATGGCAATCTATGAAGCAGTTACCTGTCCCCGTGGACTTGGATCAAGAGTTTCAGTTTCACTCGATATTTGTTTGCCCTGTGAGCCGTGATCAGGCTAGTGACGAGAACCCGCCAATGCTGATGTCGTGCGGCCACGTTCTTTGCAAACAGTCGATAACTAAGCTGTCTAAAAACAACAGCACAAGGCCTTTCAAGTGTCCATACTGCCCTACAGAGGTGGAAGTGGGTCAGTGCAGGCCACTTTACTTTTAAAAGGCACTGTGTATTGTATGTTACTTGTATTAAGGTACTTGCTCTTCTCTCTTTTTTCATTGCTTTTAAAAATACATCTCTGTTAGTAGTATCTCTGTTTTTTGTGTTACCATGCATAGTTCTTCAAAAAATAATGTGTAAAAGTAAGACACCTCAATTATTAAAAATTTGCCACTTGCCCTTGCTCTCACCATATGTATATACAGATTGATTTTTAATATATTTGTTTGAGAAAATCATGGAAGCAGCTGTTTTTTGAAGTATATTATACAACTATTATTTAAGCCCACGTTTATGTGAGATTGAAATATAAAGTACTTGGTGATTTTGATGTTATCAAAATTATTTCAATATAGTTAGATTTATTTTAGGAATAAAGTTAAATAGGAACAAACACTAATGTGAGTTACGAGTCGCTGAGTGTACATTTGATGACTCTTTATGCTTCATGAACCAATGAACCTGGAAATGTACGTTGTTTTGATTTGTATATTTGATTAAAATTTGCATGAACTAAGTATTAGTAGTAAACTAGTAATTTGCTACTGATCACAATGGGATTTATGATCAAAAACTGATCAGTAACAATCTGATCATCAATGACAACTGGGGTATAGGTGTATCGTTTACAACGGTCAATTAGTGGCAACTTGTTGAGCTATAGCAAGTGTGATCAACATCAACTAAGCACCTGAAAGTTCTTGTTGAACATATCTAGTATATTCGGTCAAGAAGTTGGGTACACTTTCCTATATAAAAAGTACTTGGTTTATTTTTTAGTACACTTTTCGTATTTTAAACATATCTATTATATTCAGTCTTTTATGAGTAAATTTTCTAGAGTATCATCGATCTGTTAGCTCATATAAAAAAGTCTTAGTGAATCGAAAAATGAACTTTTTACACAAACGAGCATTAAGTTGTACCTCAATCCTCTTTGAATAATAAAACATAGTTTGACTATTTTGAAGAAAAAAAAGTTTGATAAGCTCGAGTAAATTTTTTTATAATCGTATATATATAACAGAAAAGTATCTTTATACTATCTATTTAGAGTTAATTACACCGATGGTCCATGTGGTTTACCTAAATTTCATGGTTGGTCTTTAAGTTTGAAAAATTACAAAGATGGTCCTTATTATTTGAAATGTTGTTGTGCTGTTGGTCCTTAGAGTGAATATCAGTTAAAATTTTTCATTAAATGGCTGGGAAAATACTATTTTACCCTTGCTAAATAATAAATATAGTTATATCTGTTATTTATATTATTAATTAAATACTATTAGTGTGTAAATATAGTTGTTATTATTATTAATTATTAACTAATTCAATTACAACCACTTAGTTGAATAACATCATCTCCACTAGACACCTTCACCGGCGACTGTGCAACGCCACCACTACCACCTTGGTCTTCCACTAACCCACCACCACCACCGGTTTCCGACCAAATTGAGCATGCAGATCAGACCACCACCACTACCCATCAACCTTCACGCCAGTCAGTCTTCTTCATCGAGCTCATCATATCACCACCATACCACCACCACAATCACATCTAAATTCAAGCACGCAATGTTAGCCGTCGATTTGAAGTAGGAGGTGATGTTGGTGTTTGTGGAGGTGGAGGTCGACTGAAGTGAAGGTGGCATTGACAGGAGATGGACGCCAAAGAAGGTGATTGTGATGTTATGGATGTAGATGACTGCAACGGTGTTAGCAACGATAATGATGACTTGGGTAGGAAAATCTTGTCGGAGAGGAACGTGAAGTAGGAATGTTAATTTGTTTAAAATATTATAAATTATTCTAATATTAAGTGGGATATCATTTTTATTATTTTATTTTTAATAAGGGTATAATTGTCTTTTCACAACCATTTAACAAGGAAATTTAATGGACATCCACTCTAAGGACCAACGGTGCAACAAAATCCAAATAGTAAGGACCATCTCTGTAAATTCTCAAACTTAGGGACCAACAGTGAAATTTAGGTAAACCGCAGGGACCATCCATGTAATTAACTCATCTATTTATATATTTATTTATAATGCAAGAAAAAGAAAAGCGGGTTGATTCGAAATGAGATGCAAATAATACATAGCATCTGGAGTTGAAAAACAGTGTACTTTATGTCTTTATCCAACCTTTTTCACCTTTTAACCTTTCCTTCCAATTTCCAAGTTTTACCTTTTTAGTTTTTACCTTTCTTCTGTTTCTTCACAAAAAAGTTTCTCATCAAAAACTCAATTTTTCTTTCTATTATTAATTCAAAAGATAGTAATGTATTAGAGCATTACCACTTTATAACAACCGCTGGTAAGGCGGGTAAGGCGGTAAGCACATCGGATATCTCATTCGGCTTGAAGTTTTTTTTTTAAAACGTCTGCTGCCTTACTTTTAAATTACACCTAAATATGTACATGTTCGGATTTAAACTTGAAACATCCCTAAAATGATGCTTCTGGAGACAAAGCCTCTCTCACTGAGCCATCAACTCTAATGATGTCTTTGAAGTTATTTGGGCGATATTATAGGAGGGATGGTGTTCATGTTGGTACCGTTAATAACCTTATTTCTATATTAATTGTTGCCCGTTTACCAGCCACTATATTGTAAATTGTCGTTTGTTCTGTTTATAGTAACTCACACTAATGTAGCAATAAACATCAATTTGAACCCAAAATGAATTTGAAACAAACAACTCAAGATACACATGAAATGAGCTTTTGCTAATAAAATATTGTAATAATCCGTTTAATAAACAAAACATTTGAATTTTGATAATTTAAGCTACAATTATTGCTTTTGTTTTACTTCATATTTTAAGTTTACATTTAAAACATACTTTCCCCACCACTTCAAAGAATAATCCGAAAAAGATTTAGTTTACAATCTAAAAAATCACCGTTTAACGGGGTCACAAGCGGCACCCCATCATTGTTTTGTTTTTTGTTTCATTATTGTTTTACACTTTACTTCTATTACTATATTATATTTTTAAAATAATTGAAGTGAGAGACTATAAATTTATTAAAACCATGATTATATTAAATGCATTTTAAATAAGCGTTTCATGTTTCATTACTCACTCTCTTAAAGTTAAAATGATAAATTATTTTACTTTTTTTAACGCTCATAATTTTTATAGATGACATAACTCATTTAAAATTATATCATAAAAACGATAATGTTTTATCTAACACCGTATTATTTATACTGTGTCATACTGTCATTCATTGCATGACACTATACACATTTTAAAGCTAAAAAATTCTGGTTTTATTGTATAATTTATAAAAAATAATGTCATATGTAAAAGTTATAATCATTTAAAACAATGCTAGAAATACCCAGGATCTAAGATATATATATATATATATATATATGTATAACAGTTAATAGTATTTCTTACTGATGATTGTTGCAAGTAGATATAGACCATGTTTACCGATCTAACTACATATGAAAGATTAATGATTGAGACTTAATATTTCAAATGAAGCAAAACTCAAATAATAAAACCACATTTATGATGGCATGTTGTGATTTCTCACTTTAATTCTAAATCTCATGATACCAAATAATAGCATAAAATAATAATTTCATATGATATAAATTATAATGCATAGAAAATCATAGCAATATGAAATATTATACTTATTTTATTTTATAAAATAAGTAATTACTTTTAGTCATAAGTCGTGTTTAATTTTTGCTCGTGAATCCGATTTTATTCCTATCAACACTGACTAAAAACACGTTTTACACAAACCACCGCTAACATATCGACTTTTCCCTCGTGTGTTATCAACAACAACACTTTTCGCTCATGTGTTATCAACAAACAAGCATCATCTAACGATGTTAGTTATTTATGCACTTTGAAACAAGATTTATTATGATTAAAGAGCGTTGTAACGTTTTCTAACTGATCATAATTTCAAAGCACAATTAGTATCGGGCCGCAACTAAAATTGTTCATGATGCCCGCATTTAGTCCGAGGCTCACTTACAAATGGTTGAAACTTCCTTTTCTTTTAAAAAGTTTGATATTACGTCATATATATTTTTTTTTGTTTACTAAACCCATGAATATTAGTAAGAAACGACAATTTACAATATAGTGGCTGGTAAACGGGCAACAAGTTGCGCCGCAACCCTCAAATGTATGATTATATATTGACGCTAACAAATGTATGATAAATAAACAACAAAAATATCATATAGATGGTCAAAAACATTGCATTTTGCACTTTGTCATCATAAGGAAAGCCGACAACATTCCAATCTACATCATAAAGTTAGCAATTTGTTCATTTTTTTTTAATTTAATGTTAAAAGATATTATTAGTTAGACATGGTAGTCACAATTCACAAACTCGTGCTATGTGTTAGCTATCTTATCAAGAGGCTTTATAATAAAATTGTAGTGTAACCATAAAGTCCATTCCAATGGTTACATAATTAAGGACCTTAATATTTTATAATAAAATTGAAGGATATGAGTGGTTAGAGAGAATGAGGATGGAGTGAAGCTTGAGTGTTATTCTCATCACGTCTTGGACATTTTCAAGCCCATAATGTGACATCCCACCCGTGAGGTGGTGTGAGGACGTTATATACCCTATCACGCCTCTATAAAACCTCATTAAACTAAAGTTGTCTAAAAGTCATTTTAAAATATGATCTTATATCTATTTTGCTTTCTAGAAAACTAAAGTTGTCTAAAAGTCATTTTAACCATAGAAGTTATCGACTAACATTAACAATACAATGCACCGTTGAGCGTTGGTAGCTTACCATCATATGATTAAACTAATTTGGTGACCAACTACACAAATATAACACATTCCATGTGCAATATATTCATTATTCAAGTCATCTTGGACTCCATTTTTGGAATTTAGGAATGTAGCAAAGTTTAAAAGGCGAGTGCCAATTTTTTTAGATTAGATTCATGTATACATTCCATCGATCCAATGATGACACACCCACAAAATGACAATCAAAAAGCAAACATAATATTTTTTTAACTTACTTATTATTATTCTATGTTTTCTTATATATAAAAACAAAAAGACATAGAGCCCCGTCCCTTTTAATACCTGAATCAATCAATCTCATCATCTCTTTGTTTCTTTCTACCCAGTAAACAAATTTGTCACTATCTAGACCCACATCTCACTCAGGGACTCAATTGTCATTAACTCAAACAACAAGGACTTCAAATGTAAATATCCCTATTAGAATCTAGCGTCCTCAAAGCCGTGTAAGTCGCTGACTCTGTTCAACGTCTTTCTCATGATTGCGACTTTAGCTAACTTCTCAGCCACTCGCCAAGCCGATATCGGCGTCAACGGCTCATCCTTTTCACTCCCTACAGTTTGAGTTTGAGTTTGAACTTGAGCTTGAGCCAGCTGCCGCCTTTGTAATTCATTCAACTCGGCTTCAAGGCTGGCTACAAACTCACTAAAACCCGAGCTTGTTTGTTGCAGTGCAGCTCGAGCTGATGTGAGAATATTGTAGGCGCTGATTAGGTCGTTTCGAGCTGTGAGTACACGTGACTCGGCTAAAGCTTGAGTTGTGATGAAAAGGGTTCTTAGCCGTTGGATTGAGATGGAAGATGATCTGACGGTGTGTGGACGAGGTACAACCAATGCATGCTCGTTGCAATTAATAACATCCTGCGTTACTGATTCCCTATAACTGCAGCGCACGGATAGTACTTGGTGGACCCGCATCGCCGTTGATGTTTTCACTTCGATTAACAATTCTTTTTCTTCATTTGCATACATTTCTCCGATCCGAACCGTACCCGACCCGAGATTCATTGCTCTCGGCGCGTGTGAGTACACCGCCGTGATTTCCGCCGGTGATGAGCCGGAGACGAAGGATAAATGTAACTTCAGATCCTGAACAGTCACGTTGAGTAGACTTCCGACGGTTTTTGAAAACGAGTGGTCGTCAATCGCGGTTAGTTTCAGTGTATGTACGGCGATGTTTAGGTGGCGCGTGGAGGACACGTACGGTGCTTGATCGGAGACATCGGAGAGAAGGAAGATGCTAGCGACGGTGTTTCTCTCAGTTCGGTCTTCTAACACCTTAACGGCTTTTTTCACGGCGTCGTTTGCGTTTGAACAACCGTCGAGAACCGCCATTGCTTCAACTATACGACGAGCTGATCTTTTTCCGGTGATCGTCATCCTCTTCAAAGGTAATATCCTCTTGGAATATGAAGAAAATGCAACGATTGATAACCGATCGGAGGATGAAAGTGATGAAATGATCATTCTCATTGTTCGTTTCATTATCTGCAGCTTTTCGTTTGATATTCTCCCACTTACATCAACAACAGTAACTAGATCAATCGGAGCTCTGTGCACTGTTTTCGCTCTTAGAGCCGGAGCTTTTGCTTTCAACACAACTGCGTACGTTTCATAACCTCTACCGGAGGAAATCACAGCTGTTTCCGGCAATAAACGTACATCCACCTCTTGTTCATGAATGTCAACAGGACTGTTTATGTTACTGTTGATATGAAACCCTTGAAACTCACCGATTGAGTCTTCTTCGGAATTTTCATCCGATTCAGGAATTGGATTAAACCGAGCTTTTGGTGTTAACGAACCTAACGGTTCATCATCGTTATAGACTTTCAAATCTGGCCGGAACGAATACTGTTTACTCAATTTTTTCAACTTATCTTTCATTATCGTTTCTTCTTCTTTTTCTTCATGCTTTTGATTGTGAGCATTAACAGACAACACAGGCGCCTGTTTCTTCATCGTTACACAGATAGGGCAAGTTAAGCTCCCTTTCTCCTTCACGTAACCAGCAATACACGGAAAATGAAAACTGTGAGAACACTCCGCAGTAAAAATTGCTACACCTCGTCCTCTCTTCACGCTCTGTAAGCATAATCCACATCTATTCTGCAAATCAAAACAAAAGTGTGTTATAATTTAGATCAATTTCTTCAATACTCTGAATCTGTAAATCTATGATGATTACAATTACAATTACAATTACAATGAATCAATTGATCGTAAAAAGTGAATCAACAAAAGGTAACAACAGAATTGAGAGCTAGGCATCTGATCTTACTGTAGAGAAGCGTATGTTCGATTTCAACAGTGAGAAAGTCGAAGGAGATCGAGGCGATGATGGAGTCGATGACCATTGAAACAACCTAGGGCTGTTTCTCGTCTTGCAATGGAGCTTAGGACTTACAGGAACCGACGCTGATTTCTCCGGTACGGTGGCGGTGGTGGTTCGACAACGCAAGCGTGGACTAGAATCAGTTTGAGATTGAAGACGAGGCGTAGACGGAGTAGAAGAAGAAGAAGAGCTGAAAAACACAAATCTAGCACCGGATTTGGAATGAGGTTTCACCGGAGAATCAGGTTCTCGAGGAACTGATGTGCAAAAAGCTCTTCGCCAACCAAACACCATTTCTCACAATCTAAACTGAATTTGATGATTGGATATTGGAAAATTGAAATCGTTTGATTTACAGGGATGATGGATGGGGTTGTATGTTACTATTACTATATATTTTGTGTGATGAATAGAAATGAAATATTGAAAAGGTGGATGATGAGTAGTGATAAATAAATGAGTCTGTGTGTGTTTGTTTCTTGGGCAGAGTTTTTATTACGAGGTCAAAATATTTATTTATAGGAAAGATCGGCTGCCATTAAGGAGCACATAAATGCTCCACTACATATTTAATGAAACTTTTTTCCGTCACTGCCCATTCTTAATTACTCGTTTGAGTCTTATACGTGTCGTATATTAATAATTACATTTATAAGACTTTTAAATTTTATATGGGTCATATAAATTCATACCAGGGATGTATATGCATTATATAAAGTTATAAACATATATGATTCTAATAAACTTCATGAGTGTTAGAATTAAAATTTGAGGTATTTAAATAACCTAACCGGCTAACTCTTTTGATATTTCAACTCCTATAGCTACATGTTAATATTATTTATCAAACGCAGATTATATTTTAACAATTTTATAACTTTATACTCAAATTGTAATAATAGTAACAATACTGTCAATAATGTTTTTTTACCAGGAAATGCGACAGAACTTTAATAAAAGCAAGCAAGTGACGAACAAAATGGTACTACACACACGAAACAACAAAACCACCATATAAAAGACCATGATCACCTGTAGAAAACAAGATAATCTAAAAGACGTCAATCATCACATGTTAATGTATTCTCCTTGCAACAATTTTTAACCTATAAGAAACCTAAGAATTTTCTACAACAAGATTATTATAGGTTAATAAGGTTGTTGATATTAATACATATTATATTGGTGTAAATATTTTGTTATCATGTTCTTATTACATTCACTCAAAACACAAACAATATAATCTCATTCTCCATCTTTATCACAATCACGATTGCACCACTTCATCTTTGATTTTAACAAAGTGATATCATAGCCAGGCCAACAAAGATCATCAAAGGCAAAAGAAGACCGGCACTTCAAAGATTAAACTTCAAACAATCAAGGACTGTAAAAATCGCACGATTGGATTGAAAAGTGTCAAAAAGAATAATAAGGGGAAGAACTTTTGGTGTTTCTACAGCCACAGAAAGGGTCACGTGGAACGCAACTGCATGTATTGATTACACGAAGGATTGGGTAAGGAAGACAAATCGGATCTGGAGTATACTGTGATTGGCACAGATGGGGGAAATTAGAACGACACATGGTATGTTAATATTTCCTTTATACAACATATGACATGTAACAAGGATCTGTTTCGTTCTTTTATCGAAATTTTTGTGGGTTGAAACTTGAACAAACGAAAGGGACATGTTGTTCATACGTGGTAGCGTTGAGTGTTTATTTGTGTAGAGGGGGTTATTCAAAACATACATGCAGCATCATATCTCCCTAAACTAACCAATTAAGAATGTATTTACTGAGCATGATAGACTACTTCTTGAATACAAACACCGATGATCCGGATACAACAACAAAGGAGGATCAAACTGATGATGGAAACAAATACGTGGGAGAACAAACTGTTTCAAATAAAAACAACAACACTCAAAGATACCATGATTTGAAGAATTATTATATTAACGAATACTTTGGACAATTAAATCACTCATCAAATAATAGAGAAAAATCAGAAATTCATATGTTTCATTATCCTACTAATGCTTAGTTCAACAAAGGAATGTATACAACTTTTAGAATACTTAAAAAATCTCATCGTGCTAGAAGATAAAAAAAATTTGCACTTATAGAGGAGATTAATGTTCTAGTCACTTTGTTTTTGGAAGAATGGTGTGATTTTACAACACGTTTAGGATATTGCCAACGTGTGCTATCAAATGGTGAATCAATTGACTATTTTTGTTACGTAATTACACTGGTACAGTTACACCAATGTAGCTTAGGGGCTGTTTGACAAAATCTGAATCATTAAGTGCTGAATGGTTAAGAGGTCTGAACCATTAAGATGTTTCATCAATAAGAGGGATGTTGGGTACAACTTCAAATGAGTATAAAATTAGTATATGCTCCATTCAGTTTCATTCAGCACTCTCAGTGTCTTAACCATTCAGCACTTAACTAAACCATTCAGAGGCTATTTTTTTTTCTGAAACAAACGCTCTGAATGCTGAATGGTTAAGCACTGAACTGAACCATTAAGAGGTAAACAAACAGCCCCACATATATAATATATATATATAGGCCTACTCTCAATTGAGAACTCATCTTTCTTGAAAACAAAAAGTACAACTTTAAAAAATCATAAAAGGAGCCAAACTGTTGAATTTTTTGTAATATAAATTGACAAAATGTTTATAATTCAACTAATTTTAACATCTATTTAAAAAAATATGATTTCTGAAGTTGTCTGTTAGAATGCATATGTTTTTTTTAAAAGAAGAAAGAAAACTTAGTTGTGATTGTGGTGTATCATTTAATATTAGTCAAATGGTAGATTTTGATTGTTGCATACCAATTATCATTCTAAACATTTTAGTTATAAAGAAAGAGCTTTTGTCGTTTTAGCTACATATCAAAACCTTGATTCCAAAAAATATCGTTCCTTCCAAAATTTTAAGTTATAAAGAAAGAGCTTTTGTTGAGTTGGCTTGATGAAAATATATATGTGAAAGGAGAAGTTGGCCACATGCATGTTGCGAGCCGACTAATTTAACATATGAAAAAATTACCAATTATTTAAATATATAATTAAGGGAAGGTTGGGAAATGAGAGGTCAATTAGATTTTCGATAGACCCATGGATTATGAAGGAGCCTTTGAGAACTGTGTTTTCATTATTGTTTGCGAAGGAGTCTAAAAAAGGGTGTGTGGTTGCGGATCGTTTGGTGTGTAGTAATGGGGCGGTTTGTTTACGTTAGGAATGGAAGAATGCCATTGTAGAGGGAGGGGTGGTTAACGATTTATTTCAATTAATTTTAAAGTTACAAAATATATCATTGTCTAATGCAAAAGATGGATGGAGTTGGGTTTTGAATGAAGATGGGATTTGCTCTATTGCCTCTATTAAAAAGGTGTTGTAAATTTAGGAACCGGTTCCAAACTCGGAATTATTGAAGTGGAATGGGTGGCTTCCTTTAAAGATAAATGTGTTTGCTTGGAGAACTCTTATATATCGGCTAGCAACGAACGATGAATTGAAGAAAAGAAATATTATTACAGGTCCGGATATGTGTGTGCTTTGTTCGTCCGCTAGTGAGTCGGTGGATCATATCTTTACTTCATGTTATGTGTCCCTAATTATTTGGTAGAAAGTGGAAGTTTGGTGTAACATCCCTCCCATATTTGCTTTCTCATTTAAGGATATTGCTAGAATTCATAACTTTATTCTGGGTTCGACTGCTAAGAAGAAGGCGGTCCAATTGGTTATTATGGTGGCTTATTGGTTTATTTGGCGGGCTCGGAACGAATTGATTTTCTCCAATGTCTCCGTCAAGATGGAAAAGATCATTGGAGATGTCAAAATATTGAGTTATTTATGGATAAAGAATAGAGCGAGAAGTTTAGACCTAGATTGGAATACTTGGATATCTTTTGATATGTAACTATAGTCTATAGGTGCCTTGTTTGCTTTGTTGCCGCCTCTCCTTAGTGCTTTGCTAAGTGAGTCTTTGGCTTTGTTTTAATGAAGTTTGCCATTCAAAAAAAATTTAATATATAATTATTGGTATCTTCAAATGAAAAATTACTAATTATTATAAATATTTTTTTATTTTAACATATTAGTTTGTTAGGAAAATAATATTTATAAACATTCAAACCAATTTGACATGAGATATGTTAAAAATAATTTAATATCTAAATTTAGTTAAACTTATAAAATCAAAATCTCTATAGTACATGTCTAATGATCTAGTAAAATCTTCTATATAATATAGCAAAATCATATTTGCTTACTTGGCATCATTTAAGATGCATTTGCTTAGTTGGCATTATTTGAGAAATTTTCTCAAAATTAATAATATTGTTATATTTAAAAATTATATATCTATCTATAATAATTTATTATAATAATATTAATTTTCATTTGATCCCCTAATATTTAGCAAAGTATTTAAAAAATTAAGACTATTTACATTTAAAACTCTCTCCTACTAAGGGTGTGTTTGGATAAGGTTATATTTATTAGGGTATAAAAATAAAACTTAGAGATAAAATTATTAATAACATACAATTAAATACATAATTATTTTTTAAATATACACAATTTTTTATACAACATTTTTTTAATAAAAACTACACCATAAAACCGAACGTCTAATTCTCTTTAATTTGATTATAATATTGTTATACCAAACAACAAGATTTTAAATAAATTTTGTGGTTCAGTTTTACCACAGCTTTATCTTAAAACTGATTCGAACTGTTCATGTCCATGAATATTATTAAAATTATCACATGAATGTTATGTCCCGAGCGTAGCGCGGACACTAACCTAGTAATATATAAATCATGACATGCTATCGTCGTGTATCATACTACACACGGAAATTTGGCATTATGAAGTTATGGACTGTTCATAAAACATGCCTAGGGATTTGTCCAAAAATAATAATGTTAAAGGAAAAGCAAACCCTTCTTTTGAATTAAACGTGGTCGAATTCAAAACCATTAAACTTGAAGCTTCAACAGAGTTATTTTAAATTTACTTTAACAACAAAAAAAAACTTTTTATCTAAATATTATAGCAAATTGAATTAAAGGTTGTTTAATATATTTCTTAAAGCAAATAATCGGAGGTATGAAGTATTAAATATTGAACTATTAAGAAGTCTGAATCATTAAAAGGTAGCATTTTATTTGACTATTTAAAGACAAGTATATGACCAATTCAGATAAAATGAGTTAATCATTCAGACTCAGTATAATGCTTAACTATTAAAAGACAGATGTCTGAACTATTCAGAGAAACACGTTTGAACTATTCATATATTTACTCGGGAAACAAATAATCTAAACAATTAAAAGACTAAGGGCTGTTTGACAAAATCTGAATCATTAAGTGCTGAATGATTAAGAGGTCTGAACCATTAAGAGGTTCCATCAATAAGAGGGATGTTGGGGTACAACTTCAGATGAGTATAAAATTATTATATGCTCCATTCAGTTTCGTTCAGCATCTCTCAGTCTCTTAACCATTCAGCACTTAGCTGAACCATTCAAGGCTATTTTTTTCTGAAACAAACGCTCTGAATGTTGAATGCTGAATGGTTAAACACTAAACTAAACCATTAAAAGATAAACAAACAACCCCTAAAATAAACAGCAACAAGAGCGCGTAAGGATGTCTCTCTAATACAGAGTAATAGTTGATGAAAAATAGTAAGAGGTTGTTGAGAAAGAAATAAAGAAAAGGAGAGAAATTGAAGTGAAAAGTTAGTAATGCAGGTTGCATGAATTTGGTGTGAGGCTTTTGATTTGACTCATGATCCTACCTCTGCTATTACTGTCGATGGTCCAGTTTACCCTTTTCTTTCTATTAACTATTTTTGTCTTTTACTTATACATGAATTGAATGATTGGTTGAAAAAAATTGTAAAAACTTGTTTACGCATTCATCTTTCTTTACATATGTAATGTAAGAAATGGATGTGTATAACACTTTTGGGTGTAGGTGTATGTATATATAGCAAATCTTTTCTGTTAACAACTTTTAGAGCAATAACTTTATGTATGTTCAGGAAAGAAACTAAACAAACAAGTAACCATTGAAATGATTTTATACAAGTATTAGTATTTTTTAGAGGATATGTGTATATAACAACTAAAATACTTCATCAATAGGCTAGTCAGAGTGTTAAAACTTAAAAGTCTCAAACTATATGAAGTCTGAGGGTTTTAAATTTTAAGATCTAGACAGTTTTCCCTAGGAAGGGTCGATATCATCATTGATTGTCAAACTAACAGTTATCGGTTGAAAGTTTGTCTAACGTATGAACATATTTGAGCTATAAAAAAACATAACTGAGCCTGAATTGTCATCGCATTTTAGAAATAAAAAAAAACTTTAGTGTTATTTTGTTATTATATCCTAAAGCAAATACATAGCATGTAAGACACTTGATAAAACATGAATACATGAGTTATTATTTATCTTTTTTAAATTGTTATATATGCAATTAATATCATCTCATTAATTAATGAAATGTCTACCTCAACAACTTCTTCCTGTAGTGAGACACAACTGGTATAGCATAGAAGTAAAAAAGATTAAAAAGGAAAAAGAAAAAAGCTATATAGTTATGTTTGGATGTTGGCTGAATATTTAATGCATTAGTACAAACGTTTAATGCATACTTTTAGTGGTGCTCCCTTACTGTTGACATGTGAGGACACATTCACCTCCCTTCAAATAAGAACTAAAAAACCCAAGTGCTTTTTAACCCTTTTTTGTCAATTCTAAGTGCCTAGTGAGTCCTCACCACCATCTTAACCTAATCCTGATCCTTTTTGACTTTATAACAAATATTATACTTGACTTAATTATACAATGTTATCATCAAGAAAACTAAATGCTATGCTAGTTTTTTTTAATACCCTAGTGGGAGAAGATCCCAATACACATGATTAGGACACATCCAAATGACAATCATATCCTTCATGTCCTTTATCAAACATGTATATATGTGCTCTTATGGATATATAAATAAGGGGCTGTTTGTCAAAATCTGAATCATTAAGTGCTGAATGGTTAAGAAGTCTGAACCATTAAAAGGCTCTATCAATGAGAGTGATATTGAGGTAGAACTTCTGGTGATGATAAGTTTGATATATGTTTCATTCAGTTTCATTCAGCATCTTTCAATCTCTTAACCATTCAGCACTTAACTGAACCATTCAGAGGTTCTTTTTTTATGAAACAAACGCTCTGAATTCTGAATCTGAATGATTAAGCACTGAACTGAAGCATTAAGAGGCAACACAAACAGCCCCTAAGTGTTTTTGTATATGTTAGTCATCCAAACACCTTGACATTCTATTTATATGAAGGGAAATAAGATGTTACATCGTGTTAATAAGTACATAAAACGACTGTATAACTAAAGCTTAATTAAGCAAGTCAATTTGTGACTTAGTCATATATAAAGAAAGTCCTTCAATACTAACAACAATACAACATGATTCTTGAGCTTTTCTGATTAAGACTATGCGATGTATTTTACTGTCATGTTAATGTTACATTATATTTTATTCTCCACCTATTATATTATGGAGATGGACGGTTTTCACTCCTATCATGGAGACATGGACCACGCTACACTGATGCAGTTTTCACGTGTGGCCATGGTGCCATGCCCCTTGGACCATGCTATGAGAAGTGAAGGGCATGCCATCTAGCTTGATGTAAAGATACTTGAGAACAATGGTAAAACTTTTATTCTGTCACATTATATACTATTATTCTATAATGAAGCACAAATACTCTTGGTTGATTCTCCTCAATACTTAAGTGGAATCAAACTAGTGTTCAACTTGCCCATATAATTGGAACACCTTACGAGTAGGATCCACTAGAACCTATTCAAGATTATTGATGGTATCACTTTTTTCTTATGTATTGTTTAAACATTAATTGTCGGGTTATTATAAAACCAAATGATTTGAGCCAACCAACTGGTGATGGATAGATGAAACATTACTTATCAAATACTCTTTTTCCGATAACTTAGTGATGTTTTCTCTTACCTTTTATATTAATTTTACTACATATTTGTATTGTGTTATGTAGAGTTAGTGAAAATATGTTATGTTGATAGTAAGTCTTGTACATATTCTTACTCAACTAAAATATTGTGAGTATTAGGTAGTCATACAGATTGCATATTGCATGTATATTATTTTAGAAATACAAGATAATGTTTGATATGTAAGAATGAGAAGTGAAATGAAATGACTCGTTTCAAGAAAATGAAAAAATATTGTGTGTTTAGCTAGAGACTTAAAGTGTTAGACAATGTAATGGCTCTCATTTCTTTCAAATACACCAATATCATTCCAACCAAACCCCATTTTTTTTTCATTTTTTGAAGAAATGAGATAATTTTTATAATTAATTACCAGAACCATGACTCGAACCATGTCCCAAACCTTGACTTGATCCTCTAAGACCCCATGAACTTACCAATATCATAACCCACGTCTTGAACCATGAACCAAATCACGACACGATCTATGAACCGAGCCATGACCCGACCCTTGATCTGACCAATGTCTCGATCCATGCCTAACCCATGACCCGAACCAATGAACCATGATCCGAATCATGACCTAATTCATTTCCAAACCCATGTCTTGAACCATAACCCGAACTAGAAGCCAACCCATGACGTGAACCATGAACCAAACCACAACCCCATGATTTGACCCATGACCCGACTCATGTACCGACTCATGTCTCAAGCCATGACCCGATTCATGGTCAGACCAGGACCCAACCCATGCCCCAACCGATAACATGACATAGTTGTTTCTTCATTTTAATGAATTGTGTTTCATTTATTTGTCTTCCACCTACCAAACAACACAAAGTAATGACTCATTTCATTTATATAAAATAAGCAAACAAAACAATGGAATGGTAATGATACATTTCATTCTAGTCCATTTCATTTCACACTCACATGATGAGCATTTTATTACCTCATAACAAACATGTAAGACATAAGAATAACTTAATTTTAGAGATTAAAATACATAAATTTAAGCGTGATAAATTCGCAAGACTAAAACAAATGCATATATATAAATCAAACAAATTTTAACCAAGCTAATATATACCTAAAAGGCTAAAATATTGATGATTCTTTTTTGGTCACCGGCCAGCTAGACCTTTGACTATCTACATCATATGAAATTCTTTTCTAAAATATATTGAAAAACTTTCATATTGGATTAGTTGTTTTCTGCGTTGTTCAACAAGAAATAATGCCAAAAAAATCAAACCCTCAACGAAATTTGGTGAAGTCACATGGATAAGCAGTGTAATTAGTACAAGTATTTGACCAAAACTGATTAAATAAGTATAAACTAAATTACTAATTGTTTAGTTTAATCGAAACTAATAATAAAATAATCATATATATAAATAATTGTTAGTAGGATGGTTGTTGAGGTGTGTAATTATTGGGGCACATGACATCAACATGTTAACTACTCCCCCTCTTGACCAACCAATTTTATCATTGTTTTTCCTTCATACTTACAGGGAAAATAATAATGTATGTGAATGTGACAAGAATTAATAAAGTTAATTCAATCGTAGTATAGCATATTAGCAAAAAATCGAGGTATTAAAATGCCGAAATGATGACTTTTTAAGTGGTGTTTGTTTAATTCATATAATAAGCAAATTGTATATATATATATATATATATAAATATTTAAGAGTAGATTTAGTAAGTGTATCAGTTTAATGTTAAAAAGAAATTATCAACACGTTGAAATGGTAAAAATGATTTGTGTGGGATGCATGTAGAATATATATATTTGATATTTGTAGTGATAATGTGCTTAAACTAGAATCAGGCTCTCCGGCCATCATCTACCTCTACAAGTCTTCACGTACGTCTCACTTCGTGTGTCCCGCATGTCACACGAGCATCTTTACACTTGGTGCCGATCACTTCCGATGGTCTTAGTGATTGTTTATATCCGGGCTTTTATTATCTTTGCTTTATATTTGATGGCCGTTAAATAGTGATAGGTAGTGTTCGAGGTTGAAATTTCAATAATACACTTAGGGCCTGTTTGTCAATTGCTGAATGGTTAAGTGCTGAATGGTTAAGAGGTCTGAATGATTAAGATGTCTGAATAGTTAAGCACTAAATGGATAAGATGATCTGTTTGGTTCAATGTTTTGAAAACCGGACCGGACACCGAACCGTTATTTTAATTTTATTGGTCGGACCGGTTGGACCGGGGTCGGACCGTGGTTGGACCGGGGTTTGATGAAATATACATTTATCAAAATAATACCATAAGATTTCTAATTTAAACACAACTTAAGTTCAATAATCTTAAGTTATAACACAAAAGTCATAATTCAAACATATTTTAATACCAAGAATCACAAAAAGGTTATAATTTAAACAAATTTTAACACCAAAATAAAACCAAATCATCATCATTATAAGTTCTAAGTTCAAATGTCACACCAAGCATCCAATTTTTCATCAT
The DNA here is from genome assembly GCA_030867185.1 of Tagetes erecta. NCBI lineage: Eukaryota > Viridiplantae > Streptophyta > Magnoliopsida > Asterales > Asteraceae > Tagetes > Tagetes erecta. The sequence continues at coordinate 97,529,799 of CM061487.1, forward strand.
TAAGTAAAACTAATTCATCATCCTCATCACTCAGAACATTAACATATTGTGTTTCATCACCTAAAACACAAAAAATTATAGATATAAACATAAAATCCAAGAAAAAACGGTTCGATAGCGGTTCAAAACGGTCCGGTTCGAGCGGTTCGATAACGGTTCGAGCGGTTCGCAGCGGTTCACAAACACATATCAGACCGTGACCTATCGAACCGTGATTCTCAAAAAACACGATCCGACCGGTCGGACCGGCCGGTTTAAAAACACTGGTCTGGTTAGACATCTGAATGAGATTTTTATAATAAAAAATATAACTCAAATTTTTTTCTTTTTGATATGTGAACATTTATTGTGTACAAAACATTTTTTTTTACTTTTTGGTGGGCCTAATTTTTTCCTCATATATTGTTGCCGTCTTCTTCATTTGCCGCCTTCTTCCTTCATCATCGACCTTCATCTGCTACTCAATCCTCATCAACCCAACTCTCAGTCATTCAACATCATCTCGTCGCCTACACTTCTCTTCGTCGTCTCGTTTAGCTCCACCTCTGACCCATTCAGCGTTGCTCCAAGTCTGAACCTTTCAGAGCTTCAACCACTGAGCCGGTCAGCGACACTCGTTCAGCTTCTGCAACCAAACACCTCTAAATGCCATTGCCTCTGAATCGGTAGATGTCTCTTCCCATTCAGAGGCAAACAAACAGCCCCTTACTACTTTTTGATAATTGAACACTAATAACAAAATTCTCTAAAACTGTTAAATAAATGAAAATTGTAGTTTGTCAAATAAGAAAACAAAACGATGAACATAGACAACATACAAATACCATGTGTTCCTTGGATTTTTTTAATTTAAAAACAAACAATATATATAATAGTATGATGAAAAAGGAAAGAAAAAACTACAATGACCAAATTCATATTTTCTATGTGAACCATGAAGACGTGTTTTTGGTGTTTGGAAAGACGGAATTATCCATTATTTGTGTGGCAGGTATAATAACACTTAATGGTTGGATGATTTGACATTTTTGTGAGACCAAACTAATAATAACAATAATATAAGCAAAAGACTTTATTGGAAATCAAATTCGTAATTGTAACATTTCACATTTTCACATTGACGGAAACTTTAATTTAATCTAAATTTAAGTTTGAGTTAGATTGTCGAGTTTTCATTTTTATCTAATCTTTCTTAGCTTAGCTATTAGTGTTCGTAATCTATCTAATAATTCAAGGTTTTAGAGGACAATTTTTGGGAGGGAAATGTTTGTTTTATAATAGGAAGTTTGAGAGATAAATATTGTAAGGAATTTGTTATCATGTATAAGTTGATGGAGACAAATCATTAAATGTTAAATATTTATAAATACTTCAAATAATGTTATAATTAATTTATAAATATTATTATTTAACCCGTGTGTAACACACTAGTATTAAACCTAGTAAGGATATGAAACTAAGATTTGAAGATCAAGATTTTTTTTTTTAAACGGTGAAGATCAAGATTTAAATTCAAATTATTATACTAATCTTTATTTCATTTAGTTTTTTGTTTTCCTTATTTTATGTATTTTTTTTCTATAAGTATTAGAGCTCTAGGTTTCTTTTCGTTAGGTTTTGGTTGATTAATAGAAAATATAAGAACATTGTTCTTGAAACTTTTGGTTCTAATTATCGTCTTTGTTATCAGTTGTTCATAAGCCATATGAATATTTCGTGGATTCGATATAGTTTGTTTTGCTAGATAAATTTTCGACCATTTTACAGGTCTTATTAGGAGGGGAAAAAAAAGCAAAAATCGTTTTGGTAATTTTGATATCGAATAGGTGGGTTTTGACTTTGACACACAGTTTGGTTAATTTAGTCTGGCCCAATTTCTGGGCTTGGGCTCAATAAAATAATATTTCTTAAATTTATGTTGAAGAATTTTGAGTTTTGAGCTTATATATAATAAAAACTAGATTAGAGAGTGCTGTTTCTTAGTTGTCATTTGATTTGTTTGTAAGTTTGTTACATTCGTTATGATAATAACTTTAGGTTTTTGACATGTGTCGCGCGTTGCAGCGTTATTGTCGTATCGTTACACGTGAGAATAGTATTGCTTTACACGTTGAACGTGGCATTAACAAAGTTAATTACAAAAAAATTATGTCTTGCACGTTACGGTGTAAAGTCGTAAAAGTAATTTAAAAAAGAAATTAATAAAGTTGTGTCATAAATTAAAATATGTAGGTTCAAAGTGTATATATTCATAGTTAATGTAAAATGTGATTATGTCAATGTTGAGGGATCACTTTAAAAAAAATTAGCTTTAGCGATGACATGCAGTTGTTAAAAGCTTATAGATGTCATAGGTAAAAGTCATGTGGAAAAAAAAGAAAATTCACCTTTGGCGACTACCGACCTTCTATCTTTTAGGGAATAAATTCAAGTCTTGTTTTTAAATTAGTGAGTTGGTTGAAATGTAGACATTTTCTATTTACCGAATAAAGTACTTAGTGTAAACACTAGTGGTGACGATGACACGAACACAACGTCCAACGGGTGTTTCTATTGTGGTCTTCAAGTCGATGACGACCAGTAACTTGCACTTGTAACAAATAGCCATGACCGCTGAATTTGTTCTAAGTTTACAAGTTTAGCTCGTTTTGCCATCCAAATCAGACCATTCAGTAAAAGAGTTCACCTAAATTAACCATTTCTCGATGATAAGTTATAATAACGTTTTTTCACACGATTCTCTTATAATAAGTTACTATATTAGTACCCGTGTACTACACAGGATTTTGGCTTTATAAGTTTTAACTAAATTTAGGTATCAAATTTATTGTTAACATATCTCCCATTAAATCGGTTTCTATATTTACAAATATTTTCCTAGCAAAAATCATATGTTAAAATAAATGAGATGATCTATAATAATCGGTAAATTTTTTATTTAAACATATCGGTTACGTGATAATTCATGATAATTGGTAAAAAATTTATTTGACTATATCGGGTTAGAAGATAATTCATGATAAGTGGTGAATTTTTTATTTGAATATATCAGGTTACTTCGAATATGAAGCATACCATGACCCGCTGTGAAATCTTCCATCAAATTAAATTATAGCATGATACTTAAGCAAAATCCTATGTGAAATAATTAAAATATTGACATGTATGAGTTTTTAATAATCTATCGAATAAATCAAACTTTTAGGGGGCAATTTTTGGAGGGATTTTTTTTTCTATAATAGGAAGTTTGGGAGGTAAAATTTAGCTAAATTTTTCACCATGCAAGTTGATGGAGCCAACTCCTTAAATGTTATATATTTACAAATTGTTAAATATAATGGTTATAATTTCTTTATAAATATTACTATTTAACCCGTGTGTAACACACGGGTATTAAACCTAGTTATTAGAATATATGAAGATTGAAGATTTAATAATCGATAATTGCATTACCCTAAACATTATTACTACTCAGACCATAAAAGCCCATAGCCCATACCATTTTATGTAGTGAGCCCAATGAGGTACCATAAGGCATAAGAACAAAGTAAGAGTTTTGATGACAACGATTCAAAGAATCAGATTCGATATCACACGTCATACTAATGTAAGGTCACACTCCAAGCAAGCATTACTTGAACCTGATCAATTATGAGTTGTACACTTGTACGTTAAGTCAGATATTACAAATGGCGTGAAAATATAGTATTAAATAATTTGAGATGGAAATAATTAATTAATTTCAAGATGAACCTGTTAACTTACATCTCTATGAATATGAGACAACCAATTGTCCAATTGTCTGATGTGCATGGAAGTCGATGAAACCGTTGAACACCTTCTCACCTCGTGTCCCTCTATCATGTAAGTTTGGAACTTGATTAGAACATGGTGTAAAATTGGCCCAATATATGCGTTCTCCACCAAAGACATTCATCAACTTCAAATTCACAAACCGGGATCTAGGAAATGGAAGAAGATCTTAAATGCAATCATGCTAATTACATGTTGGTGCTTTTGGCGTGCTAGATGTGAACGAGCTCTTAATAATGGTCTTTTTGATGCAACGAAAATAGTCGATGAAGTGAAAGTTCTTTCGTTTCTATGGATCATAAATAGGACGTCCGAGTTGTTAGTAAATTGGGAGCAGTGGCAATCGTTTTCACTACCATTGTAGTTCTCTTTATTCATGTGTAATATTTTCCCTTGCTTTTCACTAGGGTGTTTATATTGAATTCTTTTTTACAGTTTAAAAAAAATGAATATGAGACAACCGACATTAATCATATCATTGATGTTAGGTACAGATCCATCGTGGCACTGGAAACTAAGCCAATAAATAACCATATCATTGATGTTGACCTATCCTCTATATGTTGAATTGGCATATTATATGATCCTGTTAATTTACATCTCTATTTATATTTCTTTACATATATGTACACTATTTGATCCACAGTTTAATTATTTGATAAAATATCTTAGCCAACAAAATAATTAATTTTAACCCTGTAAAAATATTTGATTAGTGTAATACACGATAGATTATACGTAGTGAGCGCCATATAAGTTTGGAAAATTGGATTTTAAAAATTCGAACTTTGAGGTGTTGGCCGCTGAAGGTTCCAACTTCAAAAATAATTTATAGAGGTTCCAAGTTTGGACGATTTTGCTCACAAAGGTTCGCCGTCACAAATCACTAACGGTTGTTTATTAATGATGACGTGTCACCGGTGGGCCCACATTTTCTTTATGGAAAATTGGATTTTAAAAATTCGAACTTTGAGGTGTTGGCCGCTGAAGGTTCCAACTTCAAAAATAATAAACGGCCGTTAGTGATTTGTGACGGCGAACCTTTGTGAGCAAAATCGTCCAAACTTGGAACCTTTATAAATTATTTTTGAAGTTGAAACCTTCAGCGGCCAACACCTCAAAGTTCGAATTTTTAAAATCCAATTTTCCTATAAGTTTATAACGCTTCACACACTCTTCCCCCGTGTGTTATAGGCATTATGTAGGCTTGTGGCGTGATGTTCCCAATGTCAAAAAGTGAGTGTAGGAGAAATATATATGTTGGTTGCACATAACGTCCCATATGGTCATATATCGCTCCTCGAGACGTTATGAGCGTTATAGGGCATTATGATTGCACATGTTCTTAATATTAATATTACGAAGAATTCTATGTGTATATTACAAATAAAAGTTGTAATCACCTCTTTTACCTCCAAGAAAGATTCTATATCGAAATCTTGCTTTTATTGTTTTCCTACTATAACCTTTTGATGGTCACATGTTTAACATAATATGTGGTTATCTGATCTCATTGGTTAATAGAGCAACAAATTTATCAGTAATGGTTGTCATGGTAAGAAAATAGTTTTTTTTTTTTTAGAACGGCAAACTATCCTACTCCTAAATTAAACTCCAATATTTACAGTTGCTCAGGTTTGAACCTGAGACCTCCCCCAAATGATGCTTCTAGAGGCAAAGTCTCTCCCACTGGGCCACCAACCCCAATGGTTAAGAAAATAGTTAAAGCACACATTACTTTGTAATAACTAGTATAAGTCGCAATGTGTCGCGGCGGAAATTTCAAGCGCAAGACACAAACAAGTTATATTTGACACGGCTTGATTTAGATTACAATGTATGCCAGAATAGAATAAAAATAAACCGCTATAAGCTCTTCCCCAACCTTTCGCACTTTTACTATTGGTATATGTAACTTCAAAAGTAAATGATACAATAAAAATAGCTCATAAACCTACTAGTTGAGAGAAACATGTTTTTTTTAAAACTACCTATCAATTCGTAAGTTTGCTAAAACAGATGACTACATGTGATACTCAATACGACGAATCTGAAATCTAAATTGAATCGTATCCAATATCTTTTCTTTTGTATCATTGGATTTGTGAAAGCTATTGCAAATGCAACTTTACACTCCTTTGTCCTCATCAATGTGTTTCTGAGTGCCTTGAATATGACATTATTCAACAAAAATGTTATACCCGAATACCAAAAACTACTAGATAGTCATAGAAATCAGCATCTCGTGTTCAGTGTTCGTGTATATTTTGCAGGTTTGCGATATTATAGTCCGGGATTATCCGAATACCAAAAACTTAAGGTCTCACTAGCGACAAAATCTTGCAGCCATTAACAGGAGTTGTCATTGAGCTTTACAGGCGTATGCAAGTCAGAGAGTTCTACGAGCTAGTCTGTTTTCTTCTCGAAAGTCTTGGTGCCATCCTTAAACGTCAAACTGACGATGACGGTTGAAATCTCATATAAGGTGTGAACATACATGAGCTATGAAAAAAAATGTCACTTAGTCCAACTTGTTATCACCGTTAAGAAAAACTAAAGTGGTTAAACAAAAGTACATACATAAAAATATACATTGACATTGTTATCTAAGATTTTTATTATTAAGAATAATAATACTAAAAAAAGGAATCTAAGATTGTTATCAACAAGTTATGATTATGGTAAAAGTGAGTATTTTTGTCATGTTATATTCTTTGTTTCTCTGTTTGTTTATGACAAGTAATTTATTTATGGATTTTGCAACAAATACAAAGGAATCTGAATTACATGACCTTTCAAGACAAGTTGGGCTCCGAGGCCCAAATTCTACATTGAATTGTCATCTCGATACCCAGAATAAGATGCTAACTTGTCAATTCAGTGAGACGCTTGGATCATCTACAATTCTACGACTAAAGAGCTGTTTGACAAATGCTAAATGATTAAGTGCTGAATGGTTAAAAAGTTTGAATGTTAAGACTTTAAGTGCTAAATGATTAAAAGTGGCTGTTTGGTTGGACATCTAAATGTGATTTCAAATTTTTTTTCACTTTGTCCCACATAGTCGGCTTTATATATGTAAGTCTTCATAACATGTTAGGTTCTTATGTTACATTTTACTCTAACATATACCCGCACGCAGGGGGGGTGCAAATTTGGTTCAAATTCGTAACTCCGAAAACTCAAGTCCGTGCGATGGTGGTTTTTTATAATCGTCTTCTTCGTTTGGTACACACACAGAACTACCGATTCAGAGCTCATCGTCTTTTCCCGGTGCTTCCTCGCCTATCATGTCAGACACGATAACTTATCGTGTATTTTTTTTCTAAACATGATAAAAAGCATGTTACACAATAAAAATCCCATTTTTTAATAAAATAAAATTTTCAAAAAAATTCATAAGTTTTAAATATTAAATATGACTTAACATGATAATTTTTAAGCCACAAAACAACAAAAAATCCATTAAAATAGTATTTAACCATACAAAAAAGATTAAAAGTCTATCAAAGTCCATAGAATTCTTTTATCTTTCTACTCATCTCCATCAAAGTTTATCTCCACCTCCATTCTCCACTTACTTTTACTTTAAATAGATATTAACAGGTGACCTATCATAGTAACAAATTTTTAACCTGTTAAAACACGATAATTAATGTGTCTTTATCGTGTTAACCTATTAATGACACAACACCTGTTAAGGTCAAATACAAAACCTCTAATTCTGTGTCGTGTCATATTATCGTGTCCGTGTCAGAATTGTCAGCCCTAGCTTGAAGAATGGATTTTCTGCTCTTGGTCCAAAGGAAAACGGTAGATTTTAAGTGTTAGAAAAGCATTTTGAGGGAAGGTTGCCTATTTTCAAATACAGCCTTGTTTCTTATCTCCCATAAACGCCAAAAACCAACTATAACAATGGCTTGAACGGCATATTGTTTTGTTGGGAATTAAGTTATTTGAATGTAAGAAGTAGGTCTTGTACATCCATAACAATGTAACAAACTATAAAGAAATGAATAAATGTTCTTGATCATGTGCATCTGTTCGCAAAGATGACAAAGATCCGATTGAACATCAATATTCCTTAGAGTCAATTGCATAATAGTGGAAATCCGATTAAGATTTTCTTGCCAAGCTAGAATATTGACTTTGGAGGGAACCCGACTACATCACTCAAATTTGAAGGAAGGGTAGGGCCAAGATCGTGCTTAAGGATTAAATTTCTCATAGATCGAACCGAGAATGCACCATTATTTACGAATGTTAGACATTGATATTGGTTAAGAGGTGTAGAATGTTTGACATAATTGTTGCTTAAGATCAAATAAAAAAATTAAATGTTTGACATTGATATCGGTTAAGAGGTGTATAAAATATGGAACGCGCCATTATTTAAAGATGATATTCATGAGTGAATATGAAAAATGGATACAGATGCAATTGAATGGAAGACAGAACTATTCGACTCGTGTGAGCGTCGCAGATGAGGGACACGATGAGGGTGATCTGGCCTATTTGACATGGAATATTCTTCATACCCTTAAAGGTTCATGTAAATATGTTATGATGTAAGGCAGTAAGCAATATTTGTACATACAGAGTGATAAATGTGAGATACAAGAGTTGTACACTTGTACAATTGTACCTAGCCAGAAAGCATCAAATATTTCATGAGGCCCATACACAAGGGACCATATGGTTAACCAAATCATAAATCAGGCTCCATATCCCTCCTCACGTGATACCAATGTGAAGTCACAGTCACAAATGGGTTGGTTACTTGTATCTTATGCATTATAAGTTGTACATTATGTTAAATTAAAAAAACACACTTTGCCCCCTCTTGCCCAGCCAAAAGCATGGAAACCTGTCTCTCAATTTAATGGGTGGTTTGTATTATTTTATGTCCCTATGCTGCTACTACTGCTACTGCTGTTGTGCTGGGCTTCTGCACAACACCTGCACCTCTCTGCACCTTCATCAGGAATTTTCAACATCAATCAGTATTGTACTAATAATAGTCCCTACACTTTCACTTTTTTTAGATTTGAACCTTTGCTTCTTTCTCTCTTTCCATATTCAGTCCCTCAACAACTACTAACATCAAAATTACAATAGATTCATACCAATAATATGACTTGGATGTTGAAAATTCTGAAATCACACACAAATTCATGCATACAAAAGTCAGAAAACAAAGGTTTCCTATAGTAACAATATTATAACCAACAACATATATTAGAAACATTTTACTCTTACTTACTGTTCATTAAACCTTAAACTTAAAACACAAAACACAGCACTTCCCATCAAAACACTTGCAAGTCCAGCCTCCCATGAAGCTAGTTTCTGTTCTTTGATTTTTCCATGGCCCTCGGAGCTGTGCAGCAGCATAAAACAGGATTATTATGTGTCAATAATGCAAGAAAGCCACAACGGTTTTATGTTAAAATTATGACATTCGACGGTATATTGTATTTCTTTCATTCAACGATTATAAGTGTTAGATTACTTGCTAACTACAACTAATGATGCATACCTAAACCAATTGCATCGGACCCCTTCATGATCTTCAGCCTCTTGCAGGTACCGATAAACATACTGCACCAAGGAAGTAATTACAAACCAAGAAGTAACAGATTAGCATTCAAGTTTATAGCTATTATATGTTTTATCATGGTCAGGATTAAATGTATAAGTCAACCATGATATCACAAAGGATTTCTTGATATATCTATCTTTTTCTTAGCATCTGGTTCTAAGATAAATATAACACTATAAAAAACATCTCAATTCAGTACAAATGATAATTAAATTTCATTATCTTTAAATTTGTTAAGCATAGATGTCCATGACTCCATTCAGACACGTCTCAAAACAATGAGTTTATTCATTCTTTTTTTCTGCATTAAACAAAGCATATCTTATTATGATGAAGCTTGAAAAATAACGTAAGTCCACAACGATTCACACAAAAGATTACTTTTCTGAGACAGTGCTAGCGTGTTTCATAGTTTTCAGAGTTTAAATTAGTTTTGTTTCATCAGGATAGCTTGTATATGTCGACCTTCTATGTCACCCAGAACACAGATTTAAGATAATAAAAAACCTACGAAGCAAATTTAGTACTGAGTATATATGTTTCTGAGACAGTGCAGGGTTGGGCTTAAGTTTATAAGATAGGTTTAACCAGAAAATCATTACAAGTAGTAAAACAGAACAAACGCGCACGGGCAAATATACAAATTTTGGCATGGACCAGAACTCTCAAATATTTAACTATAATCACATAATAGCAACATAATTGTTTGCATTTTAATAACACTGAACAATCGCCAATTTATATTTGTAGAACTAATAAAGTAAGTTGTCAACACATGGGAGAGGCTATCAACTAATCATCATTAAATGTGGGCATTGTTAATTGTTCCAATTACTCGAGTTTAGTGTCTTCCAAAATGTCACAACACTAAATAAGAATCAACATAATGTAAGTGAACAGATTATATCGGTTTAAGTTGTTTAAAACTTACTCCCATGGTACATCTCCTACGAGCATCCAGTCGCCATCCTTATCCTCGTATGTAAGCACATACTCTGAACCATGCAACAGATCCCTCAACTTGCTTTCACTCAGATTTTCCCTCCCTGGAGCTCCCTGTGATCCGCATTGACCTACATTATGCAAAAAACAAGTTCACTTGTAAAATATTACAAAAGCAAATGAATACGAGAGAAATTATGATTACATTTAACAAAACAACTCACCAATAGTAAAACAGCTAAACATTTTCTCTAGGGCTGATGAAAGCTGTTGATAAGCAGTGTAACTTCTTAGATCAACCTTCCTCAGATAAGGAGCCCCATCCATGCTAACTTTTACAAATAGAGCACCGGGACCAGGTTTTCCATCCACCTCGTCATTAGTCTTCGAATTCGTAGCCAAAATGTTCTTGCGAAACGATCTAACTGGAGGCCAACCAACTACCTGTGCCCTGAAAACAACATCAGCAGCAAGAAATACAGAATCATATTAATCACGCCATCGCTGTTTACTCATTTCTTTCAAGAAAAACAACTTTTTGATCACGCTTACTTAGCAGCAGGAGGGTTAGAAGTATTGACTTTGTTAAGGCTAGTTCCAAAGGTGGCAGCATGGGTTTGTTCCTGTGGCGCCATCTTTGAGGATGCGTCATTAACCATGGCAGGTTGAACACTTGATGAAATCTTATTATTCCCATTAACATTACTAGTAAATTTTCCTTGAACCAAAGATTTCGAACCATCAGAATCATTCCCGGATGAACCGAACATCCATTTCCCTTCATCTATGGTGTCAGAGAACCCTCTTTTATTACCAGAAACAAAAACCTTCTGTGAACCAGAGCAAATTCCATCTTTAGAAGGAACCAGAGGAAATAAAGGTTTCTCGTCAACATCCGCGGCACGCTCAGGGGATTGAGATCCTGGAAGACCAAGCCTCAGTTCAGTAGCTTTAAGGTTCAAATTGTTTCTTTGCACCTCTGAGATCCCAGAAACAGCAGAGCTATCAACCGATGAGCAATCGGACAAACCCAGATAATTTCGCTCTTTTAATCCACTATTCTTTTGAAAAATCGACTCCATAGTCGAAGCAGAAGTCATTAAAGACACATTCCCCTGCCCATCCCCTTCAACACCTAACAGCGGTGGTGTCATCAGATCCAATTCCAACACACTTCCAGAAATTCAACTTAATCTGCTTCAATAATCAACCACAAATACAATAAATATTAACTCATCAAACAAGAAGATGTTTTTTTGTGCTAGCAGCTAATGAAACACTAATTAGTACAACTGTTACAAAGAAATGTTTTTTGTGCAAGAGTGAGTAACTTTTAATCTAGAAAAAACCCTGAATAAACTAGTGTGTAACTCATCAAACAAGAAGATGCATATGTATATCCAAAATCCCTAAAAATAAAGCTGCCAGTAGACAAAAATCAACATGCACCGTGAAAAGCACATGTTAAATCCCTAATTAATTAAAAAACTTATTACATCAGGAGATTAAATGATTTCAAAATTAAGCAAATAATGCTCCATATAATCTGTTATCCACATCTATAACCTCATGCAACAACTCCATAGCCAAAAACTTACACACCAAACAACAAAACAAACACACTTTAAACTCTGTTCAAATTCAACAAAACGATTTGAAAACAAATCACTCACACATATGTAGCTCATAAAATCCAGATCTCAACCATAAGCTTAAAAAAAAATACAGCGAATCAATTACCTGAAACCGAAGAAAAATCACAACACTTAAAGAGCAGAAGAAGATCGGATCAATAGCAAACAACCTACAAAGGAATTAAACAAGCACAGAAAAATAATAATAATAATCTAGATGAGATGATGATGAGGGAGAAAATGAAATGAAAATGGTTTTTAGAGAGAGAGAGGATTTTAAGGTCCCTCCATTAAGCAAAAGCAAACAAAAGGTGTGTGTGGCTTGAAAGTCATTTTATGTAATAAATTGGGAATAAAATTGATAAAAGTGCTTTTATAAGGGGGTGAAGTGTAAATGTTAGAAGAAGTTGAAAACTTTCTTTTCCATCTTTTAAGCACAATTTTCCACACCTCCATAAAACATGCACTTCATTTATGCAAAACTATTATTGTGGCTTTGAATCTATATTTGTAATTATTTGTTTTCTGAGTAAAATACATATTTTGCATGCGTGCATTATAGTTATATACTTCCATTTCTTTATAAATTAAATTAAAATTTAGTAATTCAATATAATAATCGGTGGTTTCTCACTTTCTCTTTATATTTTTTATTTTTAACAACTAGCTCGTTTTTCCTTTTTTTATATTTTTTTTATTTCACTAGTTATGTTTCTTGAATGAGTTTGAAACGGTACTTATAGCAATTTAGAGGTTGTTAGTTGTTACTATCAAACTTTGATGACATAACTTTTAACCGTGGGAACAACCATTTGTGTAAAAGTGTAGGGCAATACTAGGTAAAAGTAGCTAGTTTTATTTTTCATTTCACTAGTTATGTTTCTTGAGTGAGTTTGGTAGTGTCGGTTTATGTAATCGTGATATTAAAAGTTATAAGTTGTTTGAAATAGTATTTATAGCAATTTGAGGTTTTTACTTTGTGACCTTGAGGACATGACTTCTAGTTGTGTGAATAGTCTGTTGTTGCGTAAAAGTGTAGGGCAAAAAACTATGTACAATAGGTTGTGAAGTGATTTGGTTCTTTTGGCCCTATGTTTTTTAACGGTGGGAATTTTTTTTAAATAAAGAACTAGCCAAAGATGTGTTTGTGCTAAAAATGTGTATCTGATGCCCTATATAAACGGAAGCTATGTTAGCATCAGATACACATTTTGTAAGCAACTTGAGGTTACTAGCTAGTATGTTGGTTCATACTAGTTTCTACATAGTTGTGGAAGTAAGTAATCTCTAGCAAAAACCCAATGGGCACTCATAACCGTTGATAAGGTTTTATCACTAAATTTGTTTTGCGCGGCTCAAAAAGGCCAAAGTGTCGTTGGAAGGCACATGTTACCGAGAACCATTAAAGCCATGAGTATCAGACAATAACTTAACAACGCTTTGGGTTTTAAGTGATCTTGCCACATTTTTAATATATCTTAGTATAGGTTAGTTGATGGCCGGGAGGCTTAGTTAAGACGGTGCCCGGCCGTTAATTATTTTTAATTACATACAGTTTCTAACCGTATAGTTTATTTAGAAGTCTTTTAAGCTTATTTTCCTTAACTACAATTTAAATTTTTGTCTGGCTTTTTAGTTGATCTTCACGTTAGTTTAACTATTCATCTTTATCTAATAATTTGTTGTTCGATGTATGATTCTTATACATATTAACCTACAATCCGAAACTTCCATATTTACAAAAATAACTAACTGGGTAATGATGTCACTAGATAACAATGAGATAGATAATAAGAAAAAACTGGGATCGATTTATCATTATATAAATTACTCTACGCATTAAAAAAGACTGAGTCGGCCGACCCTGGTCAACTCTATGTAGCTCCACCTCTAGATGTGTCCATCATAGAGGAAGGGGTGGTATTCCATCCATGATTGGGGATATCAGAACCCCATTCATGTCAATTACATTTAACCTTGCCGTTCAAAAAAAATTACATTTAGCCTTAATCATTTATATTTACGCCATACAACTTGATTTTCTTTTAAAACAAATAATCCTACTGACTTTTTTAAATTATTCTATTTTAATTGATATGTTATTATCAAAATCACACGCTTGCTTTGTAATTCTACAAGTTGCAACTGTTTTCATAATATCGGCCTATTTATTGATATGAAACAAACGACAAGTCGTTATTACAAAATTACCAATCCTAATTAACGAATTAGGTTGCCGTCCAAAAATAAAATAAATTTATCGTATTTATTTTCTTCAATCTTCTTTTGCTAAAAATTTTACTTAAAAATCATAAAAAAGTTAATTCGGGTTTTTTATTTACAAGAGTCAAATACATGTAATATACCTCATAAAATTCACAATCTTAATTAGTATACAAAATATGAAAATATATTTATCTAATCCATAAAATAATTAAAGTTAGTTAATCAAGAGCTTAGACTATGTTCATAAGTAAATGAATCCAAGTTTGTAAATCGGGAATTGGGTTTTTTTTAAGTGTACTGACTTATGGTTTTATTCTTATAAGCTTTGAAACGAGAATAAAAAATGTCATGTGTGAGTATTCATTTCGATATTATATATCATTAGTTGGTCTCATTCTAGAATATTCATAGTGTTATTTTAGGTTTTTTAATTGTTTTGTTTCGTCCCGATTAATTGATTACTGATAGGTTTTTAATAAAATTTACCGTAAGATCTGTAAATTTTCTAATTTTAATTTTCAAATTTATTATCTTACATGAAAATATTATCTTACATGAAAAATAAAATATGTACCTTCCCTAGATACCAGAAACAATTATTTATAAAATAAAAATATCCATTGTAATCATTTGCATTTGGTCACTACCATATATTAATACCTCCAACATCATTATTAACAACCACATACTCCATTGAGTCCATTTTGTTATCCACCACTTTATATTAAGAAAGGAAAATTAAAACTATAGTAAACGGACATGATTTAAAATTTAAATAGGTCTTGTAATAAATATATTATATTTGTGCTAAACAAGCCTACACTATTCGGCACAAAACTTTGAGTAATATTTAAAAGATGTAAATTATTGGTGGTTTGATTGCAATGATATGATATATAGATGTGTTCGATCTACATCTTAAGTAAGTGCTTGTTGGGTCATGAAAGTAGGATTTCGAAGAATAAATTGTTAGTCTCACATTGGTGTATAGGTTTACTTATGCCATTTATAAATAATAATCTGATTGGAGTTGTGGCCAACACAAGTTCGATCTTTGAGCCAAACGGGTTTTACCGCTAGCTTGTTGTCGTGCCTACAGGCAGACGGGCTAGTGGGTTTCCCCCGAATTGGAGTTGGTTTAATAGGTGGGCTTCGGCTACTCAGCGTTGTCTGTGTTCGCAGAGCGTTTGGGAACGCCTTTCGCCATTAGGTTACCCCGGGTAGCCGGGCTTTATTCGTTTCGCTGTCAAAAAAAATAATAATCTGATTGTAATGCACTTATGCTTGTGCTTCTTATTTAAAAGTAACACTCATAAGTCATAAGTTAAATGTTTTAGAATATATATTTCCCTTTTAAAAATATCTTTATACTAAAATTTACACATCACAAATATTACTGTTCTTATTTTTACTACTAGTCTATTATACTTTATTGGATTATCTTTAATGAGTTAAAGATATACATACTAGTTATATACCCCGTCTCACACGTTGCGTGAGATGGTTTTTTTTTCTGTATCAATGCTTAGTCTTGTTCCTATTTACAGCTACACGTTTTTTTAATTAATAATCATATGTCTAACATAAACATATGTGCATGTATGTATTTCTACCATATATCCAGCATAACTTAGAATTAAGTCACCAACATGTAATTCTTACAAAAACACTAGCGCTTTATTCTTCAAGTTTTTTTTTCATCGTTGTCACCATCTAAGTAAATTCGACGGTTAGGGCCAAATCAAGAACCACAGTCATAACCCTAAACCATCGCCACCATCCGCCAATGACTACCATCAACAATGAAAAGAATTGCTAGGTACGACCGAAACAAAGACAACGACATAGGCAACGAAGGGTAAGTCGGGCCAAACCAGAACCGCCACCATCGAATCGTTACCATCCACCGTAGATTAGCCACTAAGACAACCATCACCACCATCCACAACCTTCAAAATTGCCAAGAGTTTAAACCTTCTCATCTCATCATCACAACCATTAAAAGTCCAACATAAAGCGAGTATCAACACCAGCAACCATGGTGACGACACCAACAAGTGGAAAAACCACCAACCAATGGAATTTCATGAAGGCACCTCATACAAGTGGGAGAAAGGGTTCATGAACCAGGAAAAAAACATACGTGGCGGTGGTGGTGGTGCTGAAGATAGAAGAATACAACAAATTGTAAGGTGGGTGAAGGCTAGAAGATGGCAACACATAATACACAATGACTCACCGAAGTTAGAAGACGTTAATACATAATACACAATGACTCACTGAAGTTAGAAGATGCCAACGCATAATATACAATGACTAACTAAAGTTAAACTAATAAAACAACAATACCCAAACAACACCTCACCACCAACCAATAAAGCAAAAATAATATTCTTCAAGTTCATATACATTGAAACACAAACTTCATGAATAGCGTTATGTGTGTGGCTTGAGGTGGTGTTATTATTGGTTTATGATTTAAGGTGTTGTATTGCTATTGGCTGAATACCGTTTTATGTGTGACATCTGCCCCGATCCGCCACCGGGCGGGGTGTCACATTATGTGGCTTGAGGTGTTGCGTTAGTATTGGTTGATGGTTTGAGGTGTTGTGTTGCTATTGGTTGAATAATTGTTTTTGGGTCGCTTGAGGTGATGTATTGCTATTGGTTGATGTCATGAGTATATTTGTTTGTTGGTTGTTTACTTGTTTTTATTATTTTATTATTTTCTTGGGTTTTGTTTTTGTATTTGATTTTGTTATGTTGTGTTACATTTTTATTTGTGGATTGTTAGGGTAAAAAAGTAATAACTTGCTTAACAACTATCGGGCAACGCGTGACAACCTAAATATACCTAGTTTATCTTTAAATAGCGTATATGATTTGTCTTTAAATATAGTACATTCAATATGGAAAGTTCAAATGGTACTAAATTTATAAATGAAGCCAAATGAATAAAATAAATTTGGTACTTTCCATAACTTATAGATGGAAATCATGTTTATTAATAATCCAAGCATTTTCTTTAAAATGTAACTATTAACATGATCACGTAGAGTGTCAAACCAAGTAATCCTAATGTTGTTTGGCCGTTCATCATAAAGATTCATTATAACATGCATATTAGCCCCTAACCTAGAGGTCAACATGATCGCTTATAATGTCTAGCCACGTAACCCTAACGCTCACTTTGATTTCGAGTCGTATTTGAACCATAGTTGAAACAACGCAAACAATAAACATCCTTTAGTTTTGATTTCCGATGACCTACATCTTACATCATGGTTCTTTCGTTCACAACTTTATTCTTTAACTCTAACATGGGTAAAGTTTGGTCATGTTGTCACAAAATAGTCCCAACCTCGATCCCTCCTAATTCAACTCTAGACCAGTAGACGAATCTTAACCTTATGTGTTATTGTACCACATCGTCCACATGTTACATAAAACTATTTTTTAAATGAGAACATAACTGAAAATAAGATGTTACATGCCCAAAAGCGTTAAGAAATCCGTTTTAGATATTATGATTAAAAGCTAACTGAAAACAAAATGTTACATATGCTTAAGGGTTAAGAGATCCATTATAGATCTTATGATTAAAAAATAATTCATTTATTATTTCATTTTATACTAATAATACCAATATACACTTGTAACAATATAAGTTAGAATTCCTTTTAGTAGGGTTAAGACATTGTTCATGCTGGTTTGTTAGGGAATTAAACTCTTCACGAACACACATTAAATGATATTTATTTTCTGTGTTCGTTAATTAAGGAAACAAACATATCCATAAAGTGTTCATGACGAACACTTACCGCACGTAAATGGACACAAACTAAAATAAACAAAAATTCACGAGCAAAAACGAACGCTCGTGAAAACAAAGGACTACAAATTCATATATTTATTTTATAATAGAATATGCATTTTTCATTTAAAAAATTACGGATAATCCATAAAGAAAATAACTACTTAGCGTTATTATCCCGATGAACATTTAAAAAAATTTAAATGAACGAAAGCAAATGAACATAAATGAAATCTTTATCGATTTTTCACGAACATAAATGAACGCATTATTGAACCTTGACAAACATAAACGAACGAAAACGGTTTCCGTTCATGTTCTTTCAAAAGAAGGTGGCGGCGCAACTTGTTGCCCGTCTACCTGCTACCTTATTGTAAATTCATTTGGTGTTTAATGTAAGAAACTACGTATTACCTAAAAAAAAAGTTTAATATTAAACAAACAAACACAAAGGAATTTCCCTCCAAACAGTTCATAAATGTCGAGCTAGAAATTCGATTACTTTTTTTTATTTTTATTTTTTTTAGAACGGCAAACTACATCTAATATTACATTACACCACTCCAAACTAAATTATACCAAATATCACCTTGCAAGGGGTATAACCCATGACTTCCCATTTAAAAGGCAATGCATTTACTAAGTGGGCTAACCTCACATTGACAAAATTCGATTAGCTTACCACCTGATTTGTACTATAATGGATTGAGTAGGCTTGATGAGGGTGAAAAAGGAAATGGACATAAAACATAAAACATATATAATATAATGATAATAGGCGTGAGAAAGGGGAGACAAAGTGTGATGCTCAAGATTTTGCAGAAAAATGATAATTACGAAATCAAGCAAATTTTGAGTATGTTTAGGCAAAAATGTCACAATTTAACGACTCTGTTTGAATGCCCCTACAGTTTCATGAATTGACAGAAATCACCCCTCAAATTGAGTCTACATCTGCACGTGTCTCATCCATTCACATGTCTAGGCTAAGTGGGCCCATCTCGTTCCCCATAAGACACCCCACATGCCAACACATGCCCCGTTCTAAAGTAAGTATTAAAATTTCATCCGTAATTAAGCGGACAATCTACAATTAAGTGATACATTATTAGTAAAAGCGAGACGAGTCTACTTGTTAAAGATATTATCTTTTAAATAAAAAATTATAGGTTTTGTTTTTGACATGGTAATATTTGATTTGATTTAATTTAGAGTAGTATAATAGTAACTGTAGTTTGCCGTTGATAAAAAGTGATGTTATCTATCTAACACAATTTGTAGTGGGTAAAACAAATGTTTTCAGGACTAGATCGGATAATGAATTGATTGTTTTACTGGTTTAATAGTTGGACCGGTGGAATCGGTCAAACCGATTGGATCGGTTTTGAACGATATAATCAATAAATAAATATATATGTTATTCAAAATATTAATATAATTTTAAATATAAGTCAGACATTTGGACACAACCTATTTTAGGTTCTAAATTTTCAACAAATACACAATATTAATCATGTTAACAAACATACAGATTAAAACTTAAACCAAGCCTAATCCAAATTCGAACAAAATATCACAAGTTAAACAAAGATGGTCCAAGTTAAAAACGCAACCAATTTTTTTAAAACAATTTTCTGATACGATCCAACAGGTCAACCAATTGTCATGTTTGAGCCGGTCACTCCTTTATGCTAAAAAGGAATATATATGAATCGGCTTGGTGTCCTCCCCAAATCCCAATTGGACCGGTTCAATCGGCCGAACCAAACCAAACCTGAAAACATTGGGTAAAATCCTTTGATGGACATTTTTCTGCCATGTAGCTTTTTGCCCTAAAGTGGTGTAGTCGAAAGAACCCCTCCCAATGATTGCAACGGTCACTTTTAAAGTTTTTTTTTTCCATTTTGAAGGCGTTGTATGTAAAACACCATGTAGAAATTTGACTCCGAACGTTCTAGGGGTGAAGGGGCGCCTTAGAGCGTTGTAGGAGCGTTTATTTAGGCTAAAAAACTCCATTACACAAGGTCTAAGTGATTGTGAGTTTAAATCGTATGAAATATATGTATAAAATATAGGTATAAAATATAAGTACGGTGATGTTTGTTGTTTAAAAAAACATTTTTTTTTCATCTTATGTGCTTAGTAAATAGTAGGAACTATGACGATTGACAAGTCAAAATATATTTAAATCTTTCAATCTACGAGTGTACTACTTACACTCTTTGTTATACTTTTTTTTTTTTAGCTAGTAACGGAGATGAGATTAGTTAAATTTAAACAATCCACTGGAATTTACAATAGCGTGGCAGGTAAACGAGCAACAAGTTGCGCCGCAACCCCCTTTTGAATAGCAAACCCTATCCTACTGAAAACAAACCCTTGGCCTTTAGGGGTCGACACATTGCTGTGAATGACCCGTTGAACCCTGGTCAAGAAGTTCACCGCCCCCGTTGCTAGGAAACCAAATGTATTAAAGGCTAATGGAATAAAAACATGCTGATTGTCAAGGCAGGCTTTCTCGTGTTTAGCAATCTTGCATGATTCCGCCCTTGACGTTGCCTGCCCTGCAACAAATCCATTGCTCCGAAGTGCAACCAAGGGGGATACTCCCGTAAGGTCCACACAAGCGTGTTTGCCCCCCGTCCAACCAAAGACTAGAATATCAGCTGGTCTTAAAGTAGACCTCCCCTCAAGCGGATCTGTCAGAAAGTTCACAGGGGCCTCCTTTTTAGCAGAAATGCCTGCTCGCTTAAGGATATCACATAGGACATCCCTAACCAAATCATGCCTGTATTTGAATCCGGGTAACTCCTTGCAATGGACCGCATGATCACCAAAAGCATCTAAGCAAACCTTGCGGCATACGGGACAAGGCTCATCAATCGGAAACAAAGGAATCATTAACCGGTACTTAAGGATAGCCCGGTATTCCAATGGCGACATATGTTGCCCTAGTCCTTCAATGGGGATGACGGTCAAGAAATCTTGAGCCCGAGGAGCTTGGAGACATGCAACCACTGCTTTCTGACGGGGTGATAAATCAAACCTCACTTCCAAACTTTGAGCGATCCTACTAAATAAAGCACTCGCCAAAACATGTTGGGCTTTAGGGGGGGCGGTGTCCTTTTTAGAGAACCCGCTGATATCAAAATCTGGAAGAGAAGTTTGTAAGCATTCTAACGCATGCCCATAATCAGAATCTAAGCCGTCCAAACCACATTCGCGAAGAACATGGTCTTGCAAAGCCCACGATTGAGACCTAGAGGCCACAAAAGCATAAGTGGATACATCCTCAGCAGAACATATACCAAGCCCCCCAAAACGAGTCGGAAGAGATGCCAGCCGCCACTGAAGATCCCCAAAAAAGGGCCCTCCACAAACAACGATATCCTCAATCGCCTCTCGAAGCCCCTTATCGAACACAGAAACAGCTTCCCCTATATACATAGGCTGACATGTTCTGAGGCCAAATAGTAATTTCCCAACTCCCATACATGAGCGGAGCAAAAGAAGTTCACACTGAGGGTCTCGCAGACGCGGGAGGCATCTCATCAGTTCCACAGCCCGAGATGCTCTTATTGTTGGATTTAGTATGTCCGGACCCGATAAATTAACGTGGCTAACCGAGTTATGACCCGTAAGAGTTACACCAAGGGCAACGAACATTAAATCCACTTAACTCGTTTAATTGGTAATCACGAACGAAAGACGCGGTTCTAATTTATACCGTTTATAAATTATATTATTCATTTAACTAAATTAAATGAGTAACGGGTTTATTGTTGTGTTGGGCTCAAACTAATTTAATCGGGCTTAGGGCTCGCTAAATAACATTAGTTTTTATAACAAGGGATGATTAGGAATGAGATTAACCTAATTTTTTTCACCCTTCTTGTTTGCCGTCGCACACAACAAAAGAAAAAAAAATACAATCACCTTTTGTTATCAATTGTCTTCCTCGACAATTATTCAAAGAAATAGAAACTTGGAACTGCCTTTAGTTCATTTTCTCGGATGCAACAAATCAAAAAAGAAAGAGTTCTTTTATGATTTATTATTGAAGTAAGGTGCTTGTTGGCTACAAATCTGCGTCGCGTTTGTTCGTTTCTAGCAACCGTTCGTTGTACCTCGGTGTCTCAAACGGTTATTTATTAACCAAAGGTATAATTCATCTCATCGGTAGATTAATTATTTATTGACCGTATTTGCATGTCTGTAACCGGATCCTGTCGGTTTCACTTTTGGTATAGGTTTTAATGTTAACTTTCCGCTGCGTTAATAATTACCGGTTTAATTATTGCTATTGTCAAACCCGTTTTGATATAATTAAAATTATAAAGATACCACTGAAACCCAACAGTGGTATCAGAGCCTTGCTTACAACATGCAAATCGGTACCGGTCTCCTTTTAACCGGTTATAGATCACAAACTTAAAGTTTTTTTTTAAGTTTCTTATCTATGTATAATATTGGGCAACAAAAATTGTGGTCAACAATTTTATTATTCTTGACCAATAGTTTGCCCGAATGATTATTGTGATTATGATAAAAATATGTAAATCTGGCCAGACCTTGTGGTTGTGTTGTAATTTAATTCAGTTTTTGGTTTTATGGTTTTGGCCACTTTGATGGTTTAAAGTTGTAATAGATTAGGGTTCTTTTATTTTATATATTTTTTTGTGAAATTGTAACATTAAAGACCCAGAAGAAAGACTGAAGACAACACGGATCTAGGAGTCAGTGGGAGATACTCAAGACAACAAGATGCACTCAAGTCCATCCTTGTGGTTGTTTATGTGTTGTGATCCCGTGACCTAGTTTGGTCTTGCTAA
Source organism: Tagetes erecta (assembly GCA_030867185.1). NCBI lineage: Eukaryota > Viridiplantae > Streptophyta > Magnoliopsida > Asterales > Asteraceae > Tagetes > Tagetes erecta. Next base: position 97,552,662 of record CM061487.1, read on the forward strand.
AAGGCTCTGGCAAGACCAAACAAATTTTTGGCCATAAAGATTTACATATTTATTTGTTTTTGCTATTGTGGTTGCTTTATTTTATAAGTGTTGTAACATACCAACCTAATACCAAACCATTTTTTAAAAGAGTTTTAAAATAATTTCACAATCAGGTAAAAACAAGTTCTAAACTTTTTTTTTACAACTTGTGAAAATTTTTATAAGACGACTAGTTTGTTTTATAATTAAAATAACCAGTACGTTTTTGGAAACTTAAACTAATTTTGACTTTCTAAAACTTGTAACTTAATAGTTTAACTATTAACTTTTAATCGGTTATTTATATCGCGACAAGACTTAGTTTTAATAGCTTATTTAAACTAAGTTTCCTGAGAGATGAAATGGTTCATCTAATTGTCTCGAATTAATTTAGTAAAACTGGATCTTGACCTTATTCGGTAATTACTAAAATTGAAACTCATATTTAAAATCAATAGTCTATGCTATCCTATTATAAGGAACACTTGGAGCATAAAGCGAAACATCAATGTTTGGAGCCACAGCACCGCATTTGATGTGTAGTTGTATCCTTTCAAGGTGCAAGGGTTTCGTTGACACATCCGGACCCTTCCACACGTACCTAGTTCTAGGACGACTATTACTTTTCCTCTCTTGCTACATGCCCCAGCTGTCTAGAGAGTAAAAGTGAGCATAGATGAGGCTAAACGTATCAATGCATTGACAAAAGTTGTCATAGCGGCCTCATATTGGAGAGTTGTGCATTTTTCACAATTGACAATCGTTGTCAGTCTACCTACCCACTTGCTAATGTTGTATGCCCCAGCTGCCATTAGCAATTGACATAGCTAGATTCTCATTCCTTATTCTTATTACTGTTAATGGGTTATTAATTAAATAAGGAATAATACATCGATAATACTAACTACATTATTTTGCTTATTTGTCAGATGTCTTCTGAAAACAATCACTCCTTCGCTCTTAAGTCTATACTTGAGAAAGAAAAACTCGATAACACCAATTTCATCGAGTGGCACCGCAACTTGAAAATAGTTCTCAAGTTTGCGAAAAAGCTCTATATTCTGGAAGCCCCAGTTCCTGATCAGCCTGAGGCTAATACCGCTGCTGCGCGTAAGGCCTGGGATAAGCATAACGAGGATGCCGTTGAGGTAGCCTGCCTTATGCAAGCCACCATGTCTCCTGATCTCCAGAAGAACATGGAAGACATGGCTGCATTTGACATGATTGAGCAACTTAAAGGCATGTTTCAGAAACAGGCCCGACAAGAACGCCATGACACCATGAAACAGCTCATTAGCTGTAAATGCAAGAGGGCTCATCAGTTAGCGCTCATGTGCTTAAGATGAAAGGTTATATTGACCAGATGACCAAACTTGGTAACCCTATGCAAGATGAAATGGCAGGTGACTTTATCTTGAACTCCCTCCCTAGCTCTTACGACCAGTTCGTAATGAACTACAACAAGAATGCATGGGTAAAGCCTGTTGCCGAGCTACATGGTATGCTCAAAACAGCCGAGATGAATATCCCAAAGCAGAACCAAGTTTTGATGGTCAAATCTGGTGGTGTTAAGAAGCCCAACCCCAAGAAAAGGGGTTATAACAACAAAGGCAAGAAGAAAGTTAATGTTGCTGTCCATCGCGTCACCAACAATAACAAGGTCGTTGCAAAACCAAAACCACCCCCTCCTGAAGAGCGTCAGTGTTTTGAATGCAACAAGTCGGGGCACTGGAAAAGAAACTGCCCTGAATATCTGGCTAAGCTGAGAAAAATGAAGGCCTCCGGAGAAGGCGCTTCAGGTACTTCTATTTATGTTATTGAACTTTTTACTGTCTCTAGCAACACATGGGTATTTGATACCGGATGTGGTTATCATATCGTTAATGTCTTGCAGGAGCCTGAAAAGTGGAAGAAACTGAAACAAGGCGACATGGAGCTCATCGTTGGTGATGGGAAAAGAGTACCAGTTCTTGCAACTGGAACATATCATCTTTCATGTCCTTCTGGCCTTGTAGTTATTTTGAATAATTGTTTGTTTGCACCTGGTTTAACCAGAAACATTATTTCAGTTTCTTTATTGTTTGAACAAGGTTTCAAGTACGCTTTTAATGAGATTTCTATTTCTGCTTACTTGAATGATGTTTTTTATTTTGAGGCTAAACCTCGAAATGGTATTTACGAGGTAGATGTTCATACAAACAATAACATTTATAATATTTCTAAACGTGCCAAATTTGGTACGAATGATACTTATCTATGGCATTGTAGACTTGGCCATATAAGCAAGGCACGTTTGAAAAGGCTTCAATCTGATGGAATTCTTGAATCCACTGGACCTGACTCCTTTGATGACTGCGAGTCTTGCTTAGCTGGCAAACTCACTAAACACCCCTTCACGCATGTAGGTGAACGGGCTAACGATCTGCTAGCACTCATACATACTGATGTGTGTGGTCCTTTCAGAACGATGTCTAGAAATCATGAAAGATACTTTGTTACATTCATCGACGATTACAGTCGATATGCTTATGTCTACTTGATGAAACATAAGCATGAAACTTTTGAAAAGTTCAAAGAGTTTCAAAACGAAGTAGAAAACCAACTCGGCAAAACTATAAAAACACTTCGATCAGATCGAGGTGGTGAATATCTCAGTTCAGAATTCCTCAATCATCTAAAGGAACGTGGAATAATTTCACAGCCCACTCCACCTGGCACACCTCAGCTCAATGGCGTGTGCGAGAGGAGAAATCGAACCCTGCTAAACATGGTCCGATCGATGATGTGTAGGACAAACTTGCTGTGACATCTGCCCCGAAACCCGAACCCGAATGCCCGACTCAAACCCGAAGTAATCTATCTTTATTGTAATCGTATTTAAATTCTGAAAATGTAACGCTTCGTCATTATTAATATGAATAAATATTTCGAACCGTCTTTAATAAAACGACCAAATTATTGTCTGACGTTTACTAGTTAGTCACTAAATGCAATAATTGAAATGTCCAAAATATACAAATCACATGTTATAAAAGAAATTTTATAAAACTTATTAAAGATAAATACTATTAAGTAATCAAATAGCCTTACAACGTCAAAAATAACGTAACGATATAAAAACGTCATTTATATAAACGTTACGAGTTAACAAGGTCAAGTTAGTTGGTTAAACAAAAGATAACTTAACTTTGGGGTAAAAGTTGTCAAGTTTCAAAAGTGGGAATAGAAGTTATGATGGCAAATTAATAATCTTTGTAACCAGAAGGACCATAACCGTAAATATCTTTTTTTTCACCCAGCCCAGCCGCCCATGATCCCGTGTTTCCGAGCAACCCAATTCCGGCCACATGGCCGGAAAATCCCTAACTCCGGCAACATCCAAACACACTATTTCAGTCATTTTAAACCTAATTATTTTACGGCAAAATGTCCCCTATGTTAGAATCGAACCGATAACCATGTTTAATTCGGTTTTAATGCTCAAACGAGACTGATTCGACCGATTTTATAACTGTCGGCATATGTAAAACACCCATTTCATCTAAACGTATGTTTTAATCAAAGGCAAGTTAACCAACTCGATCCTCTCATCGTTTCGAGTCTGCCCATGTCAATTAATTTCATTTTAATCATGAAATTGATCACCAATTAATCCCATTTAATCCCAAAGTTAAACCGAACTTGAAAATATCATTGTAACAGAAATTGAAAGTCGTTTCTTTGTTCAAAACACTGATACGACACCACTCTAACTCTCTGATAATCCAATTTCAATCAAAATCACCAAAAACTCATGTTTTGATCTTTAAGACCGTCGCACCCTGTTCATCGTTTCATCAACTCGATCCTTCAACAATCAAGTAAGTGTTATATATAGAAATGATCACGTTTCAACGTAGATTAAAAGCCCTATCGTTATTTTGGTTGAGATTATCAGGTTTGGATCAATTGGATCGATCTTCATTCTAGGGTTTATTTGGAAATGGGTTTTGTTGGTGAAACAATGCTAAAACAATTAAAAACAAGATTCATTAACAAAAAGGCTTTCTGGTCTAGCGGCCTGGTATTGTGAGTTTGTATCAAAAGGTCACGGGTTCGAAACCCACTGCCCTCATACTTTATATTTTTATATAATTTTCATTTCTTAAACATCTAATCTTACTTACCTAATAACCTAAATAATATAAGTAAGTTTTGTAATTTAAAATACATATGGATGGATTTGTTATATATATATATATATATATATATATATATATATATATATATATATATATATATATATATATATATATATATATATATATATATATATATATATATATATATATATATATTGCTTAAAACGTTGTTGTTTATCAAAAATTGGTTCTTGAAACCCTAAATCCCCAAATTGGATTTTGAAACCCTAAATTGGATTTGAAAACCTAAATCCCCAAATTGGACTTTAAAACCCTAAATTGGATTTTGAAACCCTAAATCCCCAAATTGGACTTTAAAACCCTAAATTCCCAAATTATATTTTGAAACCCTAATTTTCAATTTATAATTTAAAACCCTAAAACCCCAAATCCAAAACCCTAGAATTTCTAAGTTCTTGATTCTAGTTACTATATTATTTGTCTCGTTTCTAAATTAGGTTTTCCCGGTTAATTAGGTGGTTCTAATATCTGGGCGATCCTCGATCCTATTTAATATTTTCTTGCGTTGCTATACTATATCAGATTTGTATTTGAGGTGAGTAAACTCACTCCCCTTTTTCTATTTTACTATTTTGGGGCTGAAATGCGTCTTTTACTATATTGCGTTTTCTATTCGTTTTCTAAAAGAGATCATACAAATATGTTAGTCTAGTTTGGCCGCTGGATGCAATCGTATGTGTTAGTTAAAAGTAGTTTTATTGCTTTGTAATCCCACCGGTACAATGTTAGCGCTAATGGTTTGACAAACCCACCTGCTTGTACAACATCGATAGGTGATTTAAACCCGGCCTTTCTAATTCCATGTTTACTATGTCGAGATGCTATGTTGCTATACTATGTTGCTATACTATGTTGCTATGCTATGATGCTATACTATGCCATGTCCCTAAATTGCTAAATGATGACTTATATATCGAGACGGTAAACGACGGTTATTAAAAGTCATTCATTATTTATTACATGAGTGGTTCTCATGACAAATGGCTAGACGAGATACTATGGGTTCTATTGTGGTTGGTGTGCTATTCTATTCCAGGGGTCCTGGTCGAGTAATATTACAAAATTACTATACATATGGGATTGCGCAGCATATCTTGTTGATCTCGGATTTCAATACTATTACTATTCAATTGGGTTTTACTCACTAGCTTGTGTAGCTAACTTTATTTTCGCGTATTTCAGGTGGCGTGTGATTTTGGCTTATTTCTTTGCTATTCAAGACATAGGGACTTGGACCTAGAAATAATACTAAACCTGACTATTTCATTTACTGCTATAATGAATTTGTCGTTTCGCATTTAAGACTTGGGTTTTGCCAAACTTATGACAATAATTATTAGACTTTAATAAAAGTAACACCATGTGCTTTGTTTACTATGGATATCCAATTCTATGACAGCCCGGTGTTTTCCGCCACCGGGCGGGGTGTCACAGTTGGTATCAGAGCCATGGTTATAGAGAACTAGGATAGGGTATTAGAAACACACCGACCTAGACTATAACCTAAGAGTCCTTAGTGCAAATTAATGTGCTTAGAGAACTCTTCAGAATTTATTTATTCATTTATTTATCATTTCTACGAACTATTCTATGTCTTTTCTTTATCTTATTTCTTATCCGATTTCGCGAAGGAGCTACAAGAGACTCGTCTGTGTGATTAGGATCTTTCTCTTTGTGGAATCTCGTCATCGTCTTAAGTAAGTTTGAAAACGTGGGAAACGTGTGCAATCTGGAAGGGGGAACGCCTGTATCACGGACATCCTGTCTAAGGCAAGCATTTCGTATAAATCTCTTTAAGAGACCTGTATGCTTACCTGGGGATGTACGCGATGAGTGTGAACCTATAGGCTAAAGCACGCTTTCTCGAATACGTTGAAAACGAACTTAACACTTTGATAAGTCTTAAGTGTCCAAAACCAAGACACATTCCTAAACCTTCAAATTCTATCTATTTATGGATTCTATGATTATTCTTTTCTATGATTTCAAGTTATTTCAATGGTTTCTATATTATTTCAAATGTTATTCCAAGTTTGCTTATTTTCATTTCAATGATTTCCAAGTGATTACTATGTTATGGATTCGAAAACAATTCTATGAAATTCAAAGTACAATTATTATTTTCTATTCAATCCAAAATTCCATTACAACTTATGTTATCCAAAATTTTCTTATGTCTCGTTCAAATATTTTCTATCTTATTCTGTAGAATGGCAACAAGACGTTAACGACTCGCTAATACCACTACGACCCCAAATGTTCTAAATCAAAACTAAGATATTTGACTAACCTCAATCAAATTATCAGAACTTCAAAACAAATACCAAATCTAAGGTTCTAACCTCAATTCAATTATCGAATCCCAAATTAAAAACTTAATTCATGATTCCTGAAATCTCGTAACAGATTTACTGTTTTGGTATGTCAACGCATTCGTTTGATTTACGAATCGAACGTTTACCCCCCAAAGTATCTCAACTTGATTACCAATACTCAAATATTGTCTAAGGTAATCATCTAAATCACAAGATTCTAATCCAACTTCTAATCCCCTACTAAATGATGCTATATTGCTATTTATAAATTCGCTTCCTAAAACTTAACATGAATTCACTACACAACTATTCCTAAGCTCATTTAACTAAAGTATTTCTTTTGTATATATTTTCACTAATGAAATTCCGTACATCTTGTTTCCCTAAACTTATTCAAACCGAACGTGTCTTACTTACAAACTTTCTACTTAAAACACCATGTTTTATCTACGGTTTTCTTGAGAGACTACTAACAATCGACTCTATTAAAATGATTCCTAATTTTTCCCAAATAAAAATATATATGTATATATATTTTTCGTGTTAGTATTTTGTAAAATAAAATATATACATTTCATGATAAATGATTTCTTTGAAGTAGGGATTGATTAAATTTATATAACATTTCCATGATTTCTCGAATATGAAATAATGACTTGCAACAAACACTAAGACTGATGTTTTCCAATAATACTCGGAACTTAGACGGTGCCCTTTGCGTATTTTCAAATCAATCCCTTATTCTATGGTAAAGATTAAAGCTTTCAATTCATTTTATAAATTCTTTATCTTATTAATTCGTTTAAAAGGCTCACCTAAAGCTTTTGTTATATGAACTCAAACGTATAAAATAATCGAATTCAATAGGAACTGAGTGATCTATACATTTGAACTATAAATTGGATTATCCTCATCATCAAAGAACTTATGAAACTAATCTTTCTATAATTCTAATAAACCAGATTATTACGTGCACATCATGAACTAACGCTTATGAACTTTGCAATACTATGAACCTTTGATATCTACATCATACACTCATAAAGTTGGTTTTCACAAACTTATGTTGTTACAATTTTAGTACGCGAACTTAACTATTTGCATATATGAATAAAACTATTATTGTGGGTAATGATTACCAAATAAACTCAATTCTTTCAAATCATCAATTTACGTATCATCTTAAACTATACTTCCAAAGAACTAAATGCTATCAAAAATAATTTCGGAACCTATGTGTATCATTAACTTAACTTAGAAATTTTGTGTACATTTGACTCGCACGTGATCGAATGAACTGTGTGGTCCATGCAAAAACTAAAGTAATTACGGGTGCACACGGAATTATGAAAGTTAGTGCATGGAAACCATAGCGAGTTTTGTCACGTGGTTGAAAGCAATGGTTTGCACATATTTCCATTTGTCAATATCATCCAGTGCTTAAGCTAGTGTACTCTTATTCAACTCCTCGAGACTAACGTATTTCTTCTTTAAATCAAATAAGCTAAATAATGTAGGTACATTTATCATGGAAAGTTAAATAATCCCATCTTTCGTTTCACCTTTTGCTTCGGTTTGAGCAAATTTCGGGACGAAATTTCTATAAGGAGGGGAGACTGTGACATCTGCCCCGAAACCCGAACCCGAATGCCCGACTCAAACCCGAAGTAATCTATCTTTATTGTAATCGTATTTAAATTCTGAAAATGTAACGCTTCGTCATTATTAATATGAATAAATATTTCGAACCGTCTTTAATAAAACGACCAAATTATTGTCTGACGTTTACTAGTTAGTCACTAAATGCAATAATTGAAATGTCCAAAATATACAAATCACATGTTATAAAAGAAATTTTATAAAACTTATTAAAGATAAATACTATTAAGTAATCAAATAGCCTTACAACGTCAAAAATAACGTAACGATATAAAAACGTCATTTATATAAACGTTACGAGTTAACAAGGTCAAGTTAGTTGGTTAAACAAAAGATAACTTAACTTTGGGGTAAAAGTTGTCAAGTTTCAAAAGTGGGAATAGAAGTTATGATGGCAAATTAATAATCTTTGTAACCAGAAGGACCATAACCGTAAATATCTTTTTTTTCACCCAGCCCAGCCGCCCATGATCCCGTGTTTCCGAGCAACCCAATTCCGGCCACATGGCCGGAAAATCCCTAACTCCGGCAACATCCAAACACACTATTTCAGTCATTTTAAACCTAATTATTTTACGGCAAAATGTCCCCTATGTTAGAATCGAACCGATAACCATGTTTAATTCGGTTTTAATGCTCAAACGAGACTGATTCGACCGATTTTATAACTGTCGGCATATGTAAAACACCCATTTCATCTAAACGTATGTTTTAATCAAAGGCAAGTTAACCAACTCGATCCTCTCATCGTTTCGAGTCTGCCCATGTCAATTAATTTCATTTTAATCATGAAATTGATCACCAATTAATCCCATTTAATCCCAAAGTTAAACCGAACTTGAAAATATCATTGTAACAGAAATTGAAAGTCGTTTCTTTGTTCAAAACACTGATACGACACCACTCTAACTCTCTGATAATCCAATTTCAATCAAAATCACCAAAAACTCATGTTTTGATCTTTAAGACCGTCGCACCCTGTTCATCGTTTCATCAACTCGATCCTTCAACAATCAAGTAAGTGTTATATATAGAAATGATCACGTTTCAACGTAGATTAAAAGCCCTATCGTTATTTTGGTTGAGATTATCAGGTTTGGATCAATTGGATCGATCTTCATTCTAGGGTTTATTTGGAAATGGGTTTTGTTGGTGAAACAATGCTAAAACAATTAAAAACAAGATTCATTAACAAAAAGGCTTTCTGGTCTAGCGGCCTGGTATTGTGAGTTTGTATCAAAAGGTCACGGGTTCGAAACCCACTGCCCTCATACTTTATATTTTTATATAATTTTCATTTCTTAAACATCTAATCTTACTTACCTAATAACCTAAATAATATAAGTAAGTTTTGTAATTTAAAATACATATGGATGGATTTGTATAATATATATATATATATATATATATATATATATATATATATATATATATATATATTGCTTAAAACGTTGTTGTTTATCAAAAATTGGTTCTTGAAACCCTAAATCCCCAAATTGGATTTTGAAACCCTAAATTGGATTTGAAACCCTAAATCCCCAAATTGGACTTTAAAACCCTAAATTGGATTTTGAAACCCTAAATCCCCAAATTGGACTTTAAAACCCTAAATTCCCAAATTATATTTTGAAACCCTAATTTTCAATTTATAATTTAAAACCCTAAAACCCCAAATCCAAAACCCTAGAATTTCTAAGTTCTTGATTCTAGTTACTATATTATTTGTCTCGTTTCTAAATTAGGTTTTCCCGGTTAATTAGGTGGTTCTAATATCTGGGCGATCCTCGATCCTATTTAATATTTTCTTGCGTTGCTATACTATATCAGATTTGTATTTGAGGTGAGTAAACTCACTCCCCTTTTTCTATTTTACTATTTTGGGGCTGAAATGCGTCTTTTACTATATTGCGTTTTCTATTCGTTTTCTAAAAGAGATCATACAAATATGTTAGTCTAGTTTGGCCGCTGGATGCAATCGTATGTGTTAGTTAAAAGTAGTTTTATTGCTTTGTAATCCCACCGGTACAATGTTAGCGCTAATGGTTTGACAAACCCACCTGCTTGTACAACATCGATAGGTGATTTAAACCCGGCCTTTCTAATTCCATGTTTACTATGTCGAGATGCTATGTTGCTATACTATGTTGCTATACTATGTTGCTATGCTATGATGCTATACTATGCCATGTCCCTAAATTGCTAAATGATGACTTATATATCGAGACGGTAAACGACGGTTATTAAAAGTCATTCATTATTTATTACATGAGTGGTTCTCATGACAAATGGCTAGACGAGATACTATGGGTTCTATTGTGGTTGGTGTGCTATTCTATTCCAGGGGTCCTGGTCGAGTAATATTACAAAATTACTATACATATGGGATTGCGCAGCATATCTTGTTGATCTCGGATTTCAATACTATTACTATTCAATTGGGTTTTACTCACTAGCTTGTGTAGCTAACTTTATTTTCGCGTATTTCAGGTGGCGTGTGATTTTGGCTTATTTCTTTGCTATTCAAGACATAGGGACTTGGACCTAGAAATAATACTAAACCTGACTATTTCATTTACTGCTATAATGAATTTGTCGTTTCGCATTTAAGACTTGGGTTTTGCCAAACTTATGACAATAATTATTAGACTTTAATAAAAGTAACACCATGTGCTTTGTTTACTATGGATATCCAATTCTATGACAGCCCGGTGTTTTCCGCCACCGGGCGGGGTGTCACACTTGCCTCACTCCTTATGGAGTTATGCTCTTATGACCGCCGCTCGCATTATCAATCTAGTACCGACTAAAAAGGTAGACAAAACCCCATATGAGATATGGCATGGGCATAAACCCAATTTGTCTTACCTTAGAGTATGGGGATGTGATGCTTACGTCACCAGCGATTCTGATGACAAGCTCGATCCTCGAGGCGAAAAAGTTGTTTTCGTCAGATACTGTAACAAAAGCGGACTATATTTCTACCATCCTGATGCAAACATTATTTCCATCAAAAGGAGGGGACACTTCCTCGAGAAAGAAGCCCTTGATCGAGGAACAGGAAACAATGTTGTGGATCTCGAAGAAGTTCGAGAATCACAAACTACCGCTGATGAAGTCGGAAAGTCTGATGCACCAGAAGTCGTTGCAAATGAATCAGACGAGAACACTGGCATTCGCAGAAGTAGCAGGACTCGTAAGGAACCTGAAAGATATCTTTGGAATCTTGAGGGTGCTGAAGTCCTGGTAGTAGCTGACTCTGATGACGCACCTGCTAACTATAAATCTGCTATCTCAGATCTAGAATCTGCGAAATGGCTAGAAGCCATGAATGCTGAGATGCAATCCATGCGTGAAAATCAAGTCTGGAACTTGGTTGAGTTACCTCCCGAATCTCGGGCAATAGGAAGCAAATGGCTTTTCAAAAGAAAACCCGACATGCATGGAAAGGTACACACTTTAAAGCACGGCTAGTTGCGAAAGGTTACACTCAGATTGAGGGTATTGATTATGAAGAAACCTTTTCGCCCGTTGCTATGATCAAGTCGATCAGGATATTACTTGCCATCGCTGCATACTATGACTATGATATATGGCAAATGGATGTCAAAACATCTTTTCTTAATGGACATCTTTCTGAAGATGTCTATATGGTTCAGCCTGAAGGTTTTGTCGATCCAAAATATCCTAAAAGGGTGTGCAAACTGAATAAGTCCATTTATGGACTTTAACAGGCATCTCGTAGCTGGAATCTTCGTTTTGACCAAAAAATCAAAGAGTTTGGTTTTGTCAAAAATGAAGATGAGCCTTGTGTTTACAGGAAAGCTAGTGGGAGCTCTATATCATTCCTCATCTTGTATGTAGATGATATACTGATCATTGGAAACAACATCCCTATGCTTAATGAAGTTAAACACTGGTTGGGATCTTGTTTTGCAATGAAAGATCTTGGAGAAGCAGCTTACATTCTAGGAATCAGAATCTACAGAAATAGATCCAAGCGGCTTCTATGGCTAAATCAAAGCACATACATTGACAAAATGATGACACGCTTTAAGATGGAAAACTCCAAGAAAGGAGATGTTCCTATGACTGAAGGAACTGTGCTGAACAAATCGCAATCTCCTTCTACGGACATTGAAAATAAGCGAATGGAAGCAGTTCCATACGCTTCGGCGATTGGTTCTATCATGTATGCAATGTTATGTACAAGACCTGGCGTCTCGTGTGCCTTAAGCATGACTAGTCGTTACCAGCAAAGTCCTGGCATGGCCCATTGGACTGCTGTCAAGAACATTCTTAAGTACTTGAGAAGAACTAAAGATATGTCCTTAATCTTTGGAGGAGTGGAAGAAGAGCTCACTGTAAGATGTTACACTGATGCTAGTTTTCAAAATGACCGAGATGATTCTCGCTCTCAATTAGGGTTCGTGTTCACTCTAAATGGTGGAGTTGTTTCATGGAAAAGCTCCAAGCAGAATGTAGTGGCTGATTCAACCACTGAATCCAAATATAATACTGCCTTAGACACTGCTTAGGAAGCAGTGTTGATGAAGAAGTTCATAACTGATCTCGATGTGGTTCCAAGCATACGAAAACCAATCGAGATATTTTGTGATAATACTGGTGCTATTGCCCAAGCCAAAGAGCCCAGATTTCATCAAAAGGCAAAGCACATTCATAGGAAGTTCCACTTGATACGGGAAATTGTGGAACATGGAGACATCATGATAAGCAAAGTAAACACAGATCAAAACTTAGCAGACCCGTATACTAAGCCCATGACACAGGACAAACATGATGAGCATAGGAATGCCATCGGGCTTAGAATAGCTAACTTTGAGTTTTGATTTAGTATTTGGATGTACGAACATTTAACAGTTTCTGAATTCGTTTGAATTTATTTATTTGAATTCTGAAGTTTATAACTGTGTTCGTTTTTAATACGTTTAATCCATGAATATTGTATTCTAAATTATCCGTAGTCGATTAGACTCATGGGAATGATTCTGAATTAAGACTATTCTGAATTTGGGCTCAAGTAGTTGACATCCAAATTCACAGACCTCATTGTGAATGACGTTGGAAGTAACTCGTTTCAAATCATCTTCATGGATTGTAGTCATAAGATGTTTTTGATATATTGGTATACTCATTTGGTATCCTCTGACCTGAGATATATACTGGAACTCCTATTTACTAAAGAAATATTCTTTAATTAATGTCAACCGCTGTCGCGTAACTGCCAGTTATAAAGGCTTTAATTAGGAATAATTCTGAAGTTCAGTGGGAGCTGTATGTAGTCAATATGGGATTCTGTACTCTTACATGCTATGTAACAGTTAGACATCTTGGCGCCCTCGTTGATTCAAACTGGAGAAGTGTAAGGCCTTACCCAAACAGACTGTGTGTTTGAATGGACCATTTTGAATCTTGATCGAGAACTAAAATGATTGAACCTCATATGAGAATGAACTTAATCCATGTCTCATTGTTTCAATCGATGTCTTTTACAGAAAGGATAAATGACGACGATTACCATAAGTCTATTGTATTGTCATAGTAAGTTGTTACTATTAATATACTGCTTGGTTAATGACTTTAAAGTGTCATAACTTGTTAGGGGCAGTCATGTGTAGCTAGAGCGTCGCTGACTGTTTGCGTTGAGATTTTATCATGGTCCGACCAAGTGGGAGACTGTTGGATTTAGTATGTCCGGACCCGATAAATTAACGTGGCTAACCGAGTTATGACCCGTAAGAGTTACACCAAGGGCAACGAACATTAAATCCACTTAACTCGTTTAATTGGTAATCACGAACGAAAGACGCGGTTCTAATTTATACCGTTTATAAATTATATTATTCATTTAACTAAATTAAATGAGTAACGGGTTTATTGTTGTGTTGGGCTCAAACTAATTTAACCGGGCTTAGGGCTCGCTAAATAACATTAGTTTTTATAACAAGGGATGATTAGGAATGAGATTAACCTAATTTTTTTCACCCTTCTTGTTTGCCGTCGCACACAACAAAAGAAAAAAAAAATACAATCACCTTTTGTTATCAATTGTCTTCCTCGACAATTATTCAAAGAAATAGAAACTTGGAACTGCCTTTAGTTCATTTTCTCGGATGCAACAAATCAAAAAAGAAAGAGTTCTTTTATGATTTATTATTGAAGTAAGGTGCTTGTTGGCTACAAATCTGCGTCGCGTTTGTTCGTTTCTAGCAACCGTTCGTTGTACCTCGGTGTCTCAAACGGTTATTTATTAACCAAAGGTATAATTCATCTCATCGGTAGATTAATTATTTATTGACCGTATTTGCATGTCTGTAACCGGATCCTGTCGGTTTCACTTTTGGTATAGGTTTTAATGTTAACTTTCCGCTGCGTTAATAATTACCGGTTTAATTATTGCTATTGTCAAACCCGTTTTGATATAATTAAAATTATAAAGATACCACTGAAACCCAACACTTATCATAGCCAAATTACTGATAAACCCAGCATCCCGGCTGACAGCACCCCCAAGCAGTTTCACACCCAGAACCGGCCTTCCAATCGCACTAGGGAATAATCCATCTTTGAACGTAAAGTTAGTTGGGTCAAAGACAACTAACTAAACTATAAAAATTCATTGGGCTCGTCCTTCATGTTTCAAACGTGTAACGTACCTTCTAATTTTCTCTTTTAAGCTTAGTAACTTTTGAAAGCTCGGAAAATACGCCATTAGGCACAATGCAATATTTTAATGAACATTTGGTGACGGTATCACGGTAGTAAAGATTGAAGGCAAAATTAAAGAGTGTGAGTCTGGATATTTTTGTCATTATCTCAGTTTATTGTAGCTCAATCAAACTCATCGCAGCTCACTATTTTCGACCACTTTATTTTGTCCTTGTCCACATATAGGTAAAAATTATGAAGAAAAATGGTCAGTCACCATCATAACTTGTAATGTTATTCGCTGAAAGGGTGAAACTCTTGATTAGAAATATAATCAAAAAGTCATATTTACTATCATGACCGGCCGGATGACATAATTATTATATTCGTTTTTGTAAGGACTACAATTTAAGCAATGGATAAATAAATATCCAAGTCATCTTAACATATTTAGAGGTAATAGGGCGAGGGTTGATTATTTGATAGCGTTACACCCGTCATAACATTTGGAAAATTGGTTTTTTTCTTACCTGCTTTGAATACCCGAAAACAGATACACTAAGTATATATGTTATTGGACTTACAGTTTTCAATGGCGTACAGGTCGGGAAAAAGATGCATACGTGACATTTTGGTCAATCCTCCTCAAATCCTAAGGACGTGAGGATAACACATGACCGGAGTGACTTTATAATTACTTTTTATCTTTTTTAATCAAATTTGTTAATAAAAAAATTATGATATAGCTAGGACCAAACAAATTCTATTTTATGTACTTCACAATAAACCTGGATTTTATTGATTTTATTGATCACAATAAACCTGGATTTTATTGGTGTAATTTCTTGTTTTAACAATGTTTTGGTAGATGTAATTGACTCCCTAGCGTCTTGCTAGTGGAGTTTTTATTCTATATATTGAGACGTTAAAAAAAATAACACAAATGGTTAATTTTTTACATTGTGCTTTTAAATATATATAGTTTTTGATGTAAGATTTCTTATAAGCTTAAGAGTTAATTCTCAAAATGGTCCTTAAAGTTTATCTGTTTTTACGAAAAATTACACTTTTATGAATTTTTGCCTAAATGGTCCATACATGCTAAAACTTGTTGTTAAATCGGTCCCAGACACTAACATCGTTAAAAAAATTCGTTAGTTGACAATGAGATGACGAAAATGCCTTTAGAGGCCATTTTGGCAATTAACCTATATAAAAAATATAACCAAAACCTCTGCCAGTACAACCACTCTCTCTCAGCCACCACTACCACATCACTGCATCTGCAACTGTCACCACCGTCACTTGCAACTGTCGTCAAACTTGATGTTTCTTAACCGCATGAACTGTACGAACCGGTCCGGTCGGACTGGAACCGGCCCGTTATTGAACCGGTTTAGTAATAAAATATTAATTTTTAGTTTGATTTTCTTGGATTTTATATTTACATCTATTTATATTTGTGTTTTTTGTAATGAAAATTAATATGTTGATGTTTTAAGTGATGAAACTAATGAGCTCGTTTTATTTTATCGTTAAAACTTGTTTAATTTATAATTTTTTAGTGATTCTTGGCGTTAGAACTTGTTTGGATTATTAAGTACTAGGTTTAATGCCCGTGTGTTACACACAGGTTAAATAATAATATTTATAAATAACTTATAACCATTATTTTTAAGTATTTGTAAATTTTTAATATTTAAGTATTTAGTCTATCAACTTATGCATGTTGCGAAATTTCATACAATTTCCCTCCTAAAATTTCTATTATAGATCAAATATTTTCACTTCTATAATTGCCCACTAAAACCTTAATTTATTAGATAAGATGTGGCATAACTTAATATTATTGAACTTATGCTGTGTTTAAATTGAAATTGTTATAATATTACTTTGATAAATATATATTTATCCGACCCTGATTCAACTCCAGTCCAACCACTAAAATTATAATATCGGTTCAGTGTCTGATCTAGTTTTAAAAATTTTATCTCGGAGAGTGAAAGATGGTATGTTATGGGGCGTTAAAACATTCTTATAAAGCTAAGTAGCTAACTAAACATGATTCAAGAAGACCATGAAGGTTTAAGTTACGTATAAAAGGTGTGTGGGGGACAAGAAAGCGGCATTTTTAGTTATTCTGTCGGCTGCTGACTAGGACATTTAACCTCTCCTTCCCCCGTTTTCCCCTTTTACTCCTACACCTATGCCCATAATTACCATCTTGCCCTTCTCCCCTTAACAACATGTGATTATGTTTCCTGCACGCCAAATTAAATTTTCCCCTAAAAAATAAATAAATGAATTAGCATTTAAAACAACATGTTTAGTACCGTTAATTTTGCTGAATGCTGATGATCTATACGATATAGCCAATTTGTTCTCTATTTTTTTAACAGCTAATACTTTAATTTTCAAAGATAAATACATCATAATCTGCTGATAGCCGGACACAAACTCCTGATATAGTGTTCGTATCATAAGTGTATTACAAATGAGCTACTAACTTCATTGATAAGTTCTCTCCTAAAGTGATAAACAAAGATAAGCGGATGAGTCGGTGGCAAAACTTGCACATGAACAAAGGGTTATGGTGTCTAGAGGCGAAACTTGAACACAAAAAAGGTACGTGTGTTGAAAATGTTAAAATTTAAAATGAACGGGTTGAGGCCAATACATATACTAATTTTAAAGTGACCATTTTTAAACTATTAGATTTAAAAATTACACTATGGATGAAAAAATAGAGAGAGTAGCGTCCCTCGCTTGCCCTTAAGAAGCTTCGCCCATCCATCTATGATCCTTGTTCACAAAAGTATTGCTAATTGTTGGAACTTTGAATAATCCCATAATGATGTTTATTCAATTTAAACAGGAAATTCAGTTGTTGCGTAGAAACTCTTCGGTGATATTAACATAGCTAATGGCATGCTACGTCATGTTTGTAATTTTACTACTAATCATAACTTTTAACCATTCACCATCAATAGTTTCATACTAACCGAAGTTAACTACATTAACTATTTAATGACATGGTAAATGCCTAAGTAATTTTTTTACTCTTTTATAACAAAGAAACTCACAGTAAGCTATAACTAAATGATTCAAACGAAAAAAATTGGGTTTAATTAGGATGTGCGTACATGTCAAGCGATCGACCAGTTGAAATTGTTCACAACATTAATGCACACAAAATTTGAGTCGCTTTAACCTTTGAAGTTATCTCGTTAGCAAAAAAAAGCTCATTTCACGTCTAAAAAAACCTAAATAAAAGTAAAAAAAAATAGAGTAAACAGTATATTGAAGGTTACACATGGCAGCCCGGTGGACAACGCACGCAAACACACTTTAGCAACGAAAATGTTTATATAAGCTATGTGTTAAGAAATATAAAAAAATCAAGATGCTAATTCGATCTACGTTTTGAACATGTAGAGACTATTATTAACTAGGTTTAATACTTGTGTGCTACATATAGATTAAATAAACATATGTTAAAATTTATAACCATAATATTTAAAGATTTGTAAATATTTTGTGAAAATACCATTAATCACAAAGTTTTTGATCCATTAAGTGTTTTTACTCAATTTTTCTCCTTCTCAAACTTCCTTTTATAAAACAAAGGTATATTAGTTTCTACCGATCCAACTAGAACCTTTTGGTTTTTACCCCCAATTATTGAATTGGTTGTTAACAGTCTCAAGGCAACCAATGGTCCGTTGTTAATTTTTTTTAATGTCGTTAAATTTTCGAATTCAAAACCGATGTTTTAAACCTTTTGATAGGAAGGAGAATACGAGTTGATTGATGCAAAAGCTATCTCGAAATGGCGCTCCGAACGATAAATTTTTTACATCCGATTGAAGTACCGTTAGGTTTAAACACTAGATTGAAGCACCATTTTGTCCTTCAAAGCTGTTTCGAGGTAACTTTTACATAAATAGACTCGTATTCTCCTTCTGATCAAAAGACTTAAAACATTGGTATTGAATTTAAAAAAAAACTTAATGACGTTGAAAATTTTTTAACGACGAACCACTGGTTGCCAAAGCGATAAAAGTTGAGATCGTTGACAACCAATTCAATAGTTAGGACCAGTCGAAATAACAATAAAATGTGATAGTTGGACGATAGATACCAATATACATATAACAAATGATTTTCACTCAAAAAATGACCCCTGAAACCTTGATTTATTAGATAGACTAGGTTTAATACCCGTGTGTTACACACGGGTTAAATAATAATATTTATAAAAAAAATTATAACCATTATGTTTAAAAAATTGTAAATATTTAATATTAAAGAATTTGACTTCATCAACTTATATATGCATGGTGAAAAAATTAAACTAAATTTCCATATTAAATTTCCTATTATAGAACAAAAATTTTTTTTTTCAAAAAAATAGTCTCTTCTAAAACCTTGAAATATTATATAGATTATATTATTTATGAGAGTGCATTGCATAAATGTCATTAGGGAATTTTAGTATAGATAGTTGGTCATATGGATGCATGGGTGCATTGCATCCCGTATTGATGTTGCATCCCCATCATGTTCGGCATTGGCAAGTTGGTCATATAACCCCACAATGGATCGTTTTGTTGGTT
The DNA here is from genome assembly GCA_030867185.1 of Tagetes erecta. Classification (NCBI taxonomy): domain Eukaryota; kingdom Viridiplantae; phylum Streptophyta; class Magnoliopsida; order Asterales; family Asteraceae; genus Tagetes; species Tagetes erecta. The sequence goes on from CM061487.1 coordinate 97,572,141, forward strand.
GTTGATTGGGATTATAATAAATTTTGTCCAAACTTGGATCAGAAAGGAAACAGTGTGTGTAGAAATGTAGTAGAAAATTAAGGGAATTGGAGTAGAAAGTTTAGAAGGGTGGTGGGAGTAGGTTATTGTGAACCCCCACTACCCTCACAATCTACCAATCACAAACCTACACCTCACAACTACCCTCACATTAAAAATATGGTGGGTGTCATGTACCCTCTCAATACCCTCACAACCCACCAATCACAACACTCCACCCCACACCTTATTTTATAAAACATAAAAAAAATCATGAAAAGTGGTGTTTGGCACAAAAAACGAGGTAAACCCTCAACGGGTACCGCAACCCGTTTTCAACTACCCGCACCCCTACCCGCATGGGTGGCGGCGGTGTTGCCGTGCGGGTAGGGGTGTACCCGCAGTGGTACCCGTGTCCACACCCTCCACCCTTATAGTATAGGATAGTTGTGTATAAAAGTGTAAGTAGTATGTGTTATTTATAGTACTTCGTAAAAATTATTATTTTTTATTTAATAGTCATAGAGCAGTTGGATTCCAACATCTTGATCGCAACGGCTACATTTCAAGCAATATGCTGGTTGCGACATGATGCTCTGTAGCGTCCCGGGAAGCGGGTGCGTAGGTCATTATTGGGTGCCATAAAGCCCAATGGCTCCGAGTACACATGGTCTGTTGTACATGGAGAAAAAATGTCTTAGAAACTTGTTTTTTTATTTAGTTTTTGATATCATGAACTAAGTTTTTACTAATTCAATGAATTTGTGACTATACATACATTTTACTTGAAATTTTAAAGTTAATACATAAAATCTCTTTAAATTAATAAATTATTAACTTATTGATACAATAATATTTCATTAAATAAAATAAGCATATCAGTCCTGATATTATTATGAATTTATAAAGGTTTTAGTGTATATTTAAAAGATAATTCCCTATCGCATTGCAATATACACTTTGTTTATGGTCCTTCATGATGTAGCCATAAACTACCCAGACTCGAAGATCTTCCATGACTCGAAAAGGATTCAAGATAGGTTCGATATCAACTTGAAAAACTCACATGGGTATATAATTTATATGCCCTTTTCTGATTCAATATTTGAACCAAATCAAAAACCACAAGTTTGAAATTCAATATGAATTCGATATTAGATTACGAACTGAATTCGGATTTGAAACTTTCATTCAGTCCAGATTGCAATACACATGGTTCATCCAAAGTGTACTATAGCATTACAACCTTTGCGATGACAGAAATACAAACAACGCTCATAAACTCTAACGTGTCATGTAAAGTAATGAATAGCTCCTAAATTTACTATGTGTTAACAAGCGTTACAACCTTTGCGATAACAGAAATACAAACAACGCTCATAAACTCTAGTATACCATGTAAAGTAATAAATAGCTGCTAAATTAAATCAAAGTTACCATCACTCATATATATATATATATATATATATACTCACATAACTAGTTAATCTAGATAAATATTATTATTTATTTAGTTTTAAGTATCAACTAATCTAGAGAGAAAATACGAAATGACCATATAAATGAATGCCACAAGTCCAAATACAAAGGACATTGGAGTGTTTGTGGAAGCATCATTTAGTTGTACATTGTGCATTAAGTGTGTGGTGAATGGATGTGATTGTGTGGACCAGATGTACGTACGCACATACAGTCCAGTCTATACCTACATTTGAACAACACCTCGACAACATGTATCAGGATTGCCGGTCAGCTCACGTGCGACAAGTTTGTGTGATTAATTAATATATATATGAAAAAAATAGGCATGCCATGTTGGTTTTGCTTTTACTCCGGTTTGACTTCGAATATAATTTTATACATCTTTTACCAAACAATAACTCTTTTATAACATCTCATTAAAAAAATCAAATTGAAACTCATACGACTTATGTTTGTTTCAGTCTCTTCACAATTCGGATTATTGAGGGATTCAACATTTAATGGTTCAGACTATTTGTTTCGCGAACATATGTTTGAATGGTTAAAATATTTGTTTCTGAATAGTTAAGCATTATAGTAACTCTGTATGATTAAAACCTCTTATCTGAATTTGTTAAAACATGTTTTCTGATTTAAATAATACAAACTTTTACTGATTTAACACTTACTCATTTAAAAGTTGTCAAACAACCCTTCAACTTTATAGTTGATATGCTACATTGTTTAGAACCTAAAAGGCTAAAGTTATTAAACAAACAAACTTGAAGGTGGCTTTGGAACCTGATTTTGAAACTTATCCGGTTAAACTTGAGCTAAACTGTAAAGAACATTGAAACCAGTCTGAAATTTTATTGTTCAAGGCTGGTAAAACCTGAACTTAACTGGTTAGTATTGGTTTCATATCAGTTGAACCCAATCTTTTCCCGTAAAAAGCCAGGTTCAACCCGGGCGGGTTAGGGCAAGACTCAGTTTGAGCATCTTTGACCCAACCATAACCGGGTTAGATTCATAACCTGATGATTAATGAAACCTTTTATTGGTAGGCAAAATAGAGCAAGTGAAGCCTTCGTTAAAAGGGACATGTGGTCATTACTTTATCGTTTTCTTGTTACTCTTTGTTATCATCTCTCTTGTTGTTCTTTTTGCTTTTTTCATCATCAGCTTTTATCTTTTTAGTCGACACTTCAATTAAACTTGGATCAGAGGCGTATACAAGTATACAACATCAAAGTATGGGCCATGAAAATTTTTAATGTTCTTACCATAAGCCCAACCCAACTTCTAAGCTTACTGGGTATTTAAATAGTTGGATCTCATTTTTAAAATCGCTATTCAGCCATATTTGTTATTTTAATTGTTTATTTGTGATTTATCAGCTTAATTAAACTAAAGTAAAATGACCATTAAGATTATTACTGATTGGGCTAAGAAGTATTAATTCCAACTTTAAGGGATGTGCACACCTAGCTGAGAGATGAAGGTTGCATTTTGTAACATTATAAAAGTTTGAAATGATATTTTTGAGTCGCTATTCATCAGCAACTGCTATTTTTGGGAGAAAGGTATCCTCATCTACCCACATCACGCTAACCCTAATTAATACACTATATATTCTCATTGAGTACGTACCCTCACAACCACTGGCTGTGTAGGCGCAGAGGTAGTGTGCTACCCGCAGCTATACTTTCTTCGGCTCGAATGCTCGATCTCACCTCCCTTAGGTATAATAGAAGTGAGATTATTGTAAAGTTTGTGTTTATTTGATTCTGAACATGATCAAATGGAATCTTGCAACCTCCACCCACCCTGGTAATAAACAAGTTCGTTCAAACTAAAAATATAAAGTGATCTACTTGGAGAATATACGGTTTACATGAGAGGTTGATTCGTTGAAGGTATTTTATGTGGTATAATTAATGATTCATAACTTAACTATGAGCATTGGTCGGATGGAGTCATTTTGTGAACATTATCCCAAAAATAAGAGGATCATGCCAAAATATATTAGAGGATCATCACAACATAAAAAGAGTGAATTAAGGACCACATGTCACGTCAACTATAGTCCGATCTTATCGTATAAACTAGTATAAATAGAGAGCATCTCTTGTGTTTTAGCGGAATATATATTCTCACGTGTAATCTTCTATGATATGAACAATGTGAGTTCTCTCTCGATTTAATTCTTTTTTTTTCATCTTTTAACTCATCGTACTTGCATACTACCAAATCAATGGATTCAATCTATATTGTTAACGATGACGTAACAAATTGGATGCCCAATTTGTTTTTTACGATGGTGGTTTTTACTTGGGAAATAGTGGCACATTTACATAGATGTAGATGAAATGAAAGAAGTCACCATAACATTCATGTGTGCTAATGTACTTAATGTTTGACAATGAACATTATGAGCCTTACAAATCTTAGGTCTGGTTAGTCATTTCCTTGTGCAAACATAGGGAATATGCTACTGGTAATAATCTAAACTATTATAAATAAACAATTTAAGCTATCTAGTTTCGTCGTAGGTTTAAGTGTTTAACGTTTTCTGATCGATTGATCGGCTGCACTGCCTGCACCAAATTATATCCTGCTTTCATAGGTACGTTTTTACGAGCCTACTTCATGTAATCATGCTGTTACGTTTTGTTATTAGTCTTGTTAAGTTATTGCAAGCATAAGCATGCGCCATTAGTATTTATAGTGTGTTGTGGCGGAACAAATTAAGTTTTCGACTTCGGCATGTGCAGTGTGTTTGTTTGACTTGTGTCGTGCGTTGCGATGACATTTTTTTATTTCGTTACACACGCTAACAACGTTTTCAATTTCGACCTGTGCAGTGCGGCGATATAAAGAGATGAAGGTTAAAAGTGTATATATCCAAGGTTGTGTTCAAACTGTAAATATGTCAAATATACATTAATGTGTGGTGTTTGTGCGTTATGACTGTAACGTTAAAATGTGATGCTCGCACGATGCGACACGACTCGGTTTTTTACTTTCTTATACACAATGTTACGTTCGTGACAATAACGTCGTCAAATATAAATAAAAAGATATTATCATTCACGTTGCAACGTAAAATCGTAAAAGTAGTTTAAATCATTACCGAAAACAAAATAATAAAAGACGGAAAAAAAAGTTTAAGAGAAAAGAAGAAAACAATTAAAAAAAAGTATACAACCTCCTTTAGAATTATATGAAATTTTCCAACAAGAACTTTAGAAGGAAATAGAGGTGAAAACCCAAATCACAAAATCATAACAAATCTTAAAAGAGTACATGAAAATTAATTAGATGCTAATCCACAATAAAATAGGTCCAATATCAGTGGAAGATGACCAAAAAAAGTCATTAGAGACTAATTTAAATATTAGAAAATGACAATCTAACAAATTAAACGTTTAACAAGCAAACAACTACTAACAATAAAAAAAACAGTTTGCTGAAAATATAACCATAATTTGTGTTTTACATCCATTAACATTCTACAACTCCACTTAAAAACTAAGATCCTTTACTACCCTAAACATTCTAAAATAAATTATTTACATCTTTTCATTAAGTTGAATGGTACTTTACCATCATTAAGTTAAAATCGTGATCAGATTCATTTTCACGATCCCTTCTTCATTCCATTTAAACCTTCAAACAAAACAATCTCAAACACCATCATTATGCTTAGGTCCTTTCCAAACTTCTAATAAAATCATTCAAACAAAATCTCCGTCAACAATGTCATCGTTATATGTGAAATTGTCATGAAAGATTTGTCATCTTGGTGGCCGCTACTTGTGTTACCACCCTTTTAAAGATTCGTTACCTAATCTTGCAAAGTGTTTACTTAACAGACGGGTGCACATAACCACACTTTAGAAGCCTAAGGTTAGAAGAAGATTAAAATTTTAAAGTATTTTATCCTTAAAAAAAATACAAATCATATATATATGTATCCCAACCCACGGTCCCACCATGCACCCAGCTCCTCGATCCGTACCATTACGAGACAATCTGAGCTGTACCCAACTACGTACCACTCAACCTTGTTTTATAAATTCACTACTCGATCTCCCCCTTTCGGTGCATTTATCATTTCTCGATCAACATATTCCCACCATCATCAATTAGCTTGTGTTTCACCTCTCATGAGACCACAACAACACTCTATTTCCCCACCCTTTCAATTAACCTCTAATACTTATGGAGCCTCCTTCATACTACCCGCCACCGCTACACCACTCATCCCGCCCAACCCTAGGCTTCCCGCTCGGTACCGCTTTGCTTTTGATCGTCATTTTCAGCCTCAGCGGCATCTTCTCTTGTTGCTATCACTGGGACAAGCTTCGTCACCTCCGCGGTTCTTTCTCCGACAACGATAACGACAACGACGATCCCTCCGCTTCCAAACCTAAACCCACCCACTCGGTAAGTAAACAAAACGAATATATTGATTGTTATACCAATAAATTAATATTCGAATGACCTTGCTTTTTTCATTTTTACGGTACCTAATGAATTTGTTTTGAATTAACAGGAGAAATTACATAAGGAGAATGAGAGTTTGCCGGTGGTGATGCCCGGAGATCGAATTGCGAGGTTTATAGCATTGCCGTGTCCGTGTGAACCGGCAAGACAACAAAAGGTCGCTGCTGTTCAACAACTTCACAATACTACAAAGCCTCCGCATGTAGCTGTTAATATTTGTTAAAACGTACTATATATAACTTTCATTTGTATATACTCATCGATAGTATGGTATAAATATTTTTGTTTTATTACAAATTGTAAAATCAGTTGTATCATCTTTTTTCCTCACTTTGATTCTAAATTTGTAATTACATAAAGAAATTTACTCGAGGTTAAAAAAAAGAAATTTATTCGCCATATTTTCCCTCTCTACGTGTTCGAATATGAAGAATATTTTTTAACAACATTTTTTGTATGGGGAGATTAATTTGAACCCGCTTGTGAGATTTTCATCTTAACGTTACCCCAACCTCCACCCTAAGAATATTATTTTTTTAACAACAAAAATTCAAATTTAATACCCAAATTTTATAAAAATACATGTAAACCAACTTAACCAGTTTTTTATTATTTATTTATTTATTTTTCTTTTATCTTAAAGTCCATATTACATTGTCTAAAACACATGTATCAATGATTTTTCTTTATATAATGACTATGATCTTAATTAGTTAATTGTTCCAGTTTTAATAAAAACTTTTTTCCTTCAAATGATATCATATTATTTCGGGTATTTTTTAGATTTAGAAGAACTATATGTAAAACTATGTTTAAATGTATTTTTTTCCTATTGCTGTTTAACTATTTTTTTCCTTTTGCTACAATATATATATAGTGTTTTTGTCACGTCTCTAATTATAACAACCTCTATGTCCGTTGGCTTTGGAATAGAGGAAATGTATAATATTCTTGTGTCTTTCACATATTATATATTAGTGAGATTTACATATATTTTTTAGCTTTTTTCTAGATATTATTATGCCAATTTAGATATTTTAAATATTTAAATGAACGTACCACTCATGATATGGAGTACTATGTTACTAATTGCAACGTAAATAAACGTCAACATTGCAAAATAAAATTGGAGAAAACATAACACACTACAAGAAATATGAGCATTAGTGACGACATATGCTGCCGTTAAAGATCAGGTTTGTCGCCGCTAAAAGTATTAGCGGTGACACGTGGCCCGCTTTTCATGTATCGCCGCTAATGGTTATTGTCGCAGCTAATGCTCATATTTCTTGTAGTGACATCAATTTGTATTGATCGAATGTATACATCATCTTTAATTATACACTTAATAATATTTGGATATTTTATTAAATAACAAATTAAATATGAGGTTGTTTGACAACATATGAATGGATAAGTGTTGAACCAATAAGACGTCTGAATCATAGCAAGCCGTCTAATCGTATATCCTTTCCGAAAAGAATGCGGCGTTTTAAAAGTTTGGTTGTTATAAGATATCATAACGAGTGTAACAAAGTTACAAAGACAAGATTAGTCTTGCATCACACTAAATGGATCGAAATCCTAGTTTTTAATCAATACAGAGTACTATTATAAATAAGATGAGTAATAATTTGCAATTTTTGAAAACCGGACCGGACACTAAACCGTTATTAAAATTTTAATGGTTGGATTGGGGTAGGATAATTATATATTTATCAAAGTAATACCATAAGATTTTCAATTTAAACACAGCATAAGTTCAATAATATTAAGTTATACCATATAAATAATAATCCAAACAAGTTCTAACGCCAAAAATCACCAAAAAATCATAATTTAAACAAGTTTTAACGCCAAAGTAAAATGAGCTCATCATTTTCATCACTTAAAAAATCAACATATTGACTTTCATTATAAAAAACATAAATATAAATAGATGTAAACATAAAATCCAAGAAAATCAAAACATAAAAATATATATTTTATGACTGACCCGGTTCAATAGCGATCCGGTTCTGGTCAGACCAGACCGGTTCGTACGGTTCAAAACGGTTCAGATACATCAATTAAACCATATCTAACTGAACCAGAATTATTAAAAAAACGGTTCAATCACGATCAAACCGTCCGGTTTAACAAGATTAATAATTAGTGTTAGCAAGCAGTCTAATCGGATATCCTTTCCGAAAAGAAGGCAGCGTTTTAAAAGTTTGGTTGTGATAAGATATTTTTATTTGAATTAATTAATGTTGAAAAGGACTTAAATCCGTCCAATTTGAGTCTTCAAAGTAATGAATAAAATGGCGGCAAAGATTTATATTCGCTGCCATTGCACTATATTGGCATTTTTGGTAACCATTGGTGTGTACAAAAGTGCATTTCCACAATTATATCTTTTACAATTTCATATATTTTTCTCTATCAAATTATGATTTTGACCAAATTAAATGTACTTAAAAGTCTTTATAATACTTGATTAAATCTTTTAGCTTGTACAACATCTTTTGTTAGTACACAACATTATCTTTGGTTTTAGACAGGATAAGACGGAAATGAAACCAAAACAGGTCCAATATTTGGTTAATTTGATGATTTCGAGAGTTTTATACGATTGTGTGTTATAGAGAATACTAGATTTGATGTTTAAATCTGGGTCTTTTTATTTGAAATCCATAATGTTAAGTGACACTACATGATGCATAGTGACGATGCATTAAATCCGACCAAATTCAGGCTCCCTAGATTTTCATAGGACCCGTATATGCTTATATGATGATTATATGGACCTTCATACGATTCGTATAGGGCTATATATACGAGTTGCATAATGACTATGTTATTTTTTTAAGGGTGTCCAAATAAAGTCTATGTTATTTTTTTATATTCCATTTTTTTCATACATAAAAGAATGTATACACCGGACACGCTAGCCGACTTAAAGTACATATTCTATTCGTTGGTGTAGACTCGAGGTGAGTTCGATATGCTATCTGTGGCACATATACACTAATACCACTATCTAGACGCATTTCATCGTCGTAAGCCGGTGGATTAAATTTGAGTTTGTTGATCACTAGGAGCCAAACATCTTTCCGCCGGGTCACTTTGTTAGGGTTGTTTTATTCATGCATAATAATATAAAACAAATGATACACTAATAAAAGTTAACGTCACTTTCTTATTTTGTCACACTCCCATTAAAAGGGCACTCAATTAAAAAAATTGGGTGTATATAAGAATGCAAAGAAAGTGAGTAGAAGAAACCTAACATTTAGAAAAGTGAAGTACTATACTCCTATAAATGTTTAAGTGGTCTTATTCCTTAACCTAATTTATCTATCAAATCAAACAAGGTGCTACTCTTCCACCCACCCCAACTCTTTATCTTTCATCCTTTTTTTATTTATCATATATAATTTCAACTTCAGTTTACTTACAACATGAATAAATATCCAAAGAGGTAATGTGTCCTAATCAATTTGATGAAACTTTTACCTAAGGTTTGTAATAAGTTGTAATCAATTTTGAACTTCACTTGAAACTATAGTTTATATGACAAGTTAACATATGAACACGAGATATATATATAAGTATAAAAATTTATTTTTATTTGTCATTTTGTTGTAAATTTTTTGATGTCTAACATAAAACTTCAGTATGTTTTAAAAAAAATCTATTTTTTTAATGATAAAATCATTACACATAGCAACTTATAATAGGGTTAGAAGTTAGAACCCACGATCATTTGACTGTGAAATACATTACTTAATTACCACCGTCAAAGTGTCTTCAATAAGTAAGTTTGCAACATCTCTTGTCAAGGTATCATGAGGTTGTCAATATATATCCTTTTGAGAAGCATGCCACATGACACTCTTTACAATTCTTTCACAATGGTAAAACATGCTAGATTAGAAAGTGTGTGTTAAAGTGTTCAACGTTAAAAAATCATCTTTTACACATTGCCTTCCCTAGCCTTACTAAAGTGTACACAAACCAAAATAAGCTGATACATTTAGGTAAAGCGAGTGACACATCTGTTTTACTTTATTTTTGTAGTTAGAAATCTTTTCATAAGTCTCTACAATGAATGAGAGCGGCTTTGTATGCGTCACGTCACCTATACGTAGTGTCGTAGAATAGTTAGACACTACTTGCTAGGCGAGTGGTGAGGTACCTTATAAGCGATTAATCAGTTGAGAATTTTTAATGTAATTTTTAATTTTTTATATACATAACTACATTTTTATATATAACTTTTATAAAAATGTTAAGTTATATACACACACACAAAATTTTTGCCGAATATTTCATGTTTTCTCAAGATATTACATACTCCACCGAATATTGTCAGAACTCGCTGTTTTTTGACTGATTTGATCCGCCTAGGTCTGATTTTAGGCCAATTTGGTTGCATAGAAATTTTAGGCTCAAATTATAAGAAATCCACAAGGTGAGGCACCGATTTATGATTAGTCGGTACCGGTTCTTGATTAATTGGCGCCTTATATTGATTTATACCAACACTACTTGTACTGCTCTACTTGACAAACATGTAGTCATTAAGATACCACGTAACTAAAAAGCGACTCGCTAATTGGTCATTGTTGTAAATTATGATGTGAATATGGTGAATATCTATACTAGTTTTGGTAAGGGTGATACTAATCATACATCCTATGTGTGTTTCTATCTATACGACAGTTTTATGTTTGTATCATTAATTTCGAATGCCAGATAATTCTTGCTCAATATTATGCTTACTATTAAGTTAATTAGTAAGTTTCATGAGAAAAGAGATTGATTACTGATTATACTTAATGATTATACTTAATAAGTTGATAATCTTATATTTTGATTCTTATTTGAATTTCTTTTAAACTCTTGCCTAGGTTACTCATCAATTTACTATTTTGGATCCCCTTAGAGCCTCATCTAGATAATTAGAATAGTAAATTTAACTCCAACATTTTTATGCACATACATAATATATTAATTAATCATATAAAATATATTTTACTTCGCCAACTCTAAACTTTTTGATAGATTATTGTTGGTCCTAAGCTGGATAAAAGAGCACGTACGGTTTATAAAAAAAACGATATTTTATAGAGAGCCTTGGATTTTACTTCCTCTTAAGCCTGTAAAAAGGTTGAGTCGTCTAATAAAAAAACTCAAATTTTTTACTTCATCTAAGGCATCCAAATTGGTTGAGCCGCACCTAAGTCCTGACACACACATATATATATAGAGCGATATAAAGAAAATGGTTGTGTCGTTACGTAAAAGTAATATATATTATTTTAAGCGCATTGTGGTTCAAATGTTATTAAAGCTTAAAGTGCATATATATGATATATATTGATCGATGTGACGTGGGAACGTACGGATCGGATGAGAAAGAATGAGAGAGGGTCACCAACCTTCACATGGAAATATGGGCAGACAAGATCTGGTGGGTGAACTTATTGGAAGGGTCATCTTATCTCAACTCTTTAACACTTACTTGTTACCAATTCATTAAAAAACGTATCCCTTTGTCTCTCCGTCTGCTTCATCTCACGTTGCTCGTTTCCTTCAATATTTTTGTTGTATATCTAAAACAAGTGAGAACACCGGACAGACACTGAGGTTAAAATCCTAGAAGCTTGCACATTGGCATCAGCAAAGCACTATAGAGGCAAAAGGGCGCCAAGGCCCTCTCACTTCTTTTTGTCAAAAGTCAAAATACTGATTTTTCAGTCGATAGTTAATTGTTTTGTAAATATATAAGGTAGCCTTCATTGAAAATACTATATATATTGGGTTTGAGCCCCTTGATTTTTAAAATTTTTAACTTAAATTTAATATATGGGCTTTATTTTGTTTGATTAGTTCATAATATAAACAAAAATACTAAACTCAAAATCCCAACTTCACAACTTGAGTTTCCTTTTCAATTTAACCGGTCGACCATTTTTACAATCCCACTAAATTAAATAATTCAATCTGCTATTGTACTTTGGCTCACTTCGGTGTATTGCCTTCCATCCTTCTGATTTTGTTGTCTTCCATTGGACCATTGTACATTCACTATGTCCACCTCCACTTTTAACTATTTGACCCGTGCTGGACCAAATCGCCGACCCAAATATATAACCCAAACATAGCATTAGGACAAAATTTTATGGGTCGAACTGTTGCCCCCCTTATATAAAATTTCTGACTTCATGACTGCACACCGGAGTATGTAAGTAAAAATTTACATGATGTATCTGTTATTCTACTAACATAAAATTTCAAATAGTATCCTATATACATACATGTTTATTCTAGACTTGCTATACATGATGTAGTGATGCACCACATATATTAAGAATCCAATGTACATGAGATAATTATGAGACGTTAATACCAATAGCAATGTTGTTTGGCTCAGATTGGTTTGGTTGGTTCAACGGATCGAATCGAGATTCGGAATGCGAATCAGGATTTGGAGAGTTGAAACCGGTGAATCAGGAGATTCAACTGGGATTCGGCATAGAAATTATTTACATATTATTAATAATTTAAAAATATGCTATAAACTCATCCGGTTCTTAAATCCGGTTTAACTGGTTCGATCAGTAAACCGATTCTTAAAAATTGGTTAATGCAAAAATGGATGTTTGACAATAGTGTAATACTATTAAGCACATAGATTTTTTGGTGGGATTAACACACTCGCCAAATCTTATTATTCAAGAAGAATAAGGCTTTTTCAAGTTCAACCCTCATTATTACTAGGCATTTTAAAATGTTATCATTTAAATATAATAATAATTATTATATTAATATTTATTTCATTAAAGTCTTAGTGGGTTAAAAATATGCTTTATACTATAACCACAACAAATGCAAGAAAACACGTACAATACTTATTACTTTTCATGGCCATACTCGATGGGATGAAAAGTTTAATTTATTCTATACTCTCATTGTGTTTCGGTGTATATGAAAAAAACACGAAATGAAAACAAATTTCAACAACAAAATCAAGGAGGCTTCGGTAACAATTGTTTACGTACATACACGGCTTGTTTTTTTCCTTCAAATTTTCATAAACATCACCCGTAATCTATACGCTTTTATCATATGAATCAGCAAATCAATTAAAAAAATGATTAGAAAGTGAAAGAAATTTAGGTATTTGTTTGAAAATCTTGGGACAATAGGGATTGTAGATCAAGTGTCATGATAACCACACAAGAAAATAAATAAAAGCAATTGAGTGGAACCTTTTTCCTTTTGTCCAAATGGTGGACATCCTAGTGGACTTAGAAAAAAACAAGTTATGTCTTTGTCTAAATGGTTATTGTTAAGAAGGAATTTTCGTACACATTTGTACTTCATTCATGTTATAGTCCTCTTCAAACCAAATCTTGCGAGTACAAACTTTTAATACATGCATGATGTATAGGTTAGTAAAGAGTCTATAATTTATCGGTTTGATGATATACAAATCATATTTATGACACCTCTATCTCCTCAGTCGAGATAATTTATCGGTGTTGTTAATTTTTATATAAAACTAGTTACGTACATGAGTCACGCAATGCACTGACCGAGATTTAGCTGTCACGTTTTGTCTTCAACATGTGTCGTGCGCTGCAGCTGGAGAGGCGAGGTCTTTGCGACTTATCCACATGAGTTGATATGTCAAATAGAATGACTAAAGTTGTAAATATTTTAAAGTTAAAGTAAAAATACTGAAATTATCAATAGTTGAAAGTCACTAAAAACAAAATGAATAGAGAGACCCTTTGTTACTAGTTTTAAAATTTATGTTTAATATACAATCATATTATTTTCATAAAACTTTTTGCTTATATAAAATGTAAAATGTGATATTTGTAGATAATGCTTGATGAGCTAAAGTGTACCCCAACGTCATAATTGGATATCATTCATGTTCATGGCTTATGAATATCAACCCTTCTAAAAATTAGGTAAACCCATTTGGCTATAAAACTTTTTTTGTTTATGGACTATACATAGGTATATCACTAACCACTTGCCTATTGTGGTGCCACTCTAATAAAAAAGAGTGATTGGATGATGTAATGTTGATAATACATAAGCCTTTGTATAGTTGGCACATAAACTTAACATATAGTTGAATATTATTCAAGCCTTACTCAAGTATATGATGTTTAAAATATTAAAATTGAGTCAATAATACATTTGATAGATTGGAATATTATTGCTTGTTTGTTAGTGATTTAGGAGTTTTATTTAAGAAGAGGTAAATTAATGTTAACTCTGATTTTGTGCTAACTAATATTGTGTAGTTTAATGTGTAAAAATTTTAAAGTACGTCTAGGTTTCATGTGTTTACAGGGCCATGTATAATTAATAGTCATTGAAACATATGTGAATTAGATCTTTGACCATTATAGCATTTTGTTTATTTCTCTATTGCCAACAAAGCGGTATGAGAGTTAACAAGTTTGTAGCAATTTGATAAATTGAGATCAAAGTCAAGGTTAGAAACATATATCCGATCGAAAAAGATTAATCAAAGCCGAGAAGATTAGATCAAACCTTTGTTAAGCTCGTTTTTTCAACAAAGAAGGTAGATGAATAGCGGAGGCATGCTTTGTTTTTATTTTCCAAAGTTCAATTTCTAGATATATTCGTGATAATCTACCTATTCTAATAATTGAGTAACTCATCTACATGTCAACAATTTAACTACTCCACATAGGAATTTGCTTATGTGTCATTCTCTCATATAATTTGATTTAAGATTTGAAAGCGGGTCATGGTATGCTCCATATTCGAAATAACCCGATATGTTCAAATAAAAAAAACAATTATCATGAATTATCTATTAACTCGGTATGTTCAAATAAAAAATTTACCAATTATCATGATTTATCTCTTAACCCGATATGTTCAAATAATATATTTACCAAATATCATTAATTATCTCATAATCCGATATGCTTAAATAAACAATTTACAATTATCATAAATTATCTCCTAACATGATATATTCAAATAGAAAAAGTATTAATTATTATAAATCATGTCTTTTATTTTATTATATGTTTCTTGTTAGGAAAATATTTGTAAATACCCAAACCGATTTAATAAAGATATGTTATAATAAATTTAATTAAAACATATAAAATCAAAATCCCGTATAATACACGGGTACTAATCTAGTCGATTTATATATTCGGATGAAATGCTTGCTAGGATTTCAAGATGTTTAAGAAATTAAAGAAAAAGAATATGTCTAAGCGTTAGAAATGATCATGCATATCCTCCAAAGAAAGATGGAGATGATCCTCCAACAAACATATATGGTGTTATTTTTGACGATTATGAACTAGATGATTACATTGTAAAAATTTCTTCCTCAATATTTATGGTTGATAACAAAAATTAATTAAAGGGTGTATTTCATTCTTGTGTCATCAATCTTCTCGTTCACACGTTAAAATAGGTGGTACGTACGTGTTATAATACACCATGCAATATTTTCAAATAAGCTTTAACCAAGGAGTTACGAAAAGTAAAAAACAACATACACCTTACTGGTTTTGAACTCTTAAATTTTTAATCATTCAACATTTCTTAAAAAACATACACCTTGTAAGAGTTAGGAAAAATATAAAAAAAACATACACCTTACAGGTTTTGAACTCTTAAATTTTTAGTCATTCAGCATTTAGCACCTCTTAATTAGTCAAATAAGCTTTAACGTAGGAGTTAGCGAAAATATAAAAAAAAACATACACCTTGGAGGTTTGAACTCTTAAAAACATAAACCTCTTAACTCTTAACTACAAAGATGTACCCTCGAGGACACATGACTAAGGGGCTGTTTGTTTCACCTCTTAATGATTTAGTTCAGTGCTTAATCATTCAGCATTCAGAGCGTTTGTTTCATAAAAAAAAAGAGTCTCTGAATGGTTCAGTTAAATGCTGAATAGTTAAGTGAGTAAGAGATGTTGAATGTAACTAAATGGAGTATGCGCCAAACTCACCCCCATCTGAAGTTATATCACAACATTCCTCTCATTTATAGAGCTTCTTATTAGTTCAGACTTCTTAACCATTCAACAGTTAATAATTCAGATTTTGCCAAACAGCTTCTGATATTTTCTTAGAATAGCTTACGCAATCCTCGACCTCAAGGGGAGCTTCATCATGTTGTCTTCAAACGACTATGTCACTGAGCCCAGCCCTCCTACAGCTGTTAATTAGAGTTGCTCGATGTAGGTGTCTCTTTTATATAAATATTTTTAGATGTGGAAAAAAGATATATCTAAAAATATAAATTATGTAAAAAAAAGAGTAAACTGCAGTTTTGGTCCCTGTGTTTTGATACCATTAACAGTTTTGATCCCACCTTAACAGTTTTGGTCCCTGTGTTTTTATTTTTTAACAGTTTTGGTCCCGAACACTAACTCCATCCAATTTTCCGTTAAGTCTCTTACACGCGCCCCACATCTAAAGGGTAAAAATGTCATTTCTCCCTTTTTTTTTATCTAAGTCATCATGTAGGTTAACATTTTTATTTAGTCGTTTGTCAAAAAAAGCGAGAGAAATAACATTTTTACTCCGCATGTGAGAGAGACTTAACGGAAAATTGGATGGAGTTAGTGTTCGGGACCAAAACTGTTAAAAGTTAAAAACACAGGGACCAAAACTGTTAAGGTGGGACCAAAACTGTTAATAATATCAAAACACAGGGACCAAAACTGCAGTTTACTCTAAAAAAAAAACTTAAAACGCCCGGTATTTATTATTAATTATTGTAAAAATGTAATGTTACTCTTCAGCTTTAGGCTTATTCTAGAAAGTACTAAAAAATCCTTATTTTCTTGGAGTTAATACAAGGGTTATTGGATTTAATCACCTCCAACTATTGGTTATTGGCCGTTGTCACCCTCAAGTATCACTTTGGCCAATATAACTCCCAACTAAACACTTTGGTGTCCGTATCACCAAAAGTCAACCAATTCAAGTCACTTTTTGTTAACTTTTGATTATTTTTTGGTTAGATTTTGGTGTTACGAACACCGTATCACCAAAAGTTAACCAATTCAAGTCACTTTTGGTTAATTTTTGGTTAATTTTTGTTAAATTTTGGTGATACAGACACCAAAGTGTTTAGTTGGGAGTTATATTGGCCAAAGTGATACTTGAGGGTGACAGCGGCCAATAACCAATAGTTGAAGGTGATTAAATCCAATAACCCTTAATACAATGATAAAGTATATATTAATATTAAACTCTTATCATCACTCTCTATTTTTGGTCAAATAGATTTTAGCTTTTCACAAACACAAGATAGAACTAAAAACAACATATTATTAATGTGATCGTGCCACCGATCATGACACGCCTAACATGAGGCAAGGAATGTGATCGTGGTCACTGTGTGATAGAGACGGAAGATATTTTTTTATTTTAACCAATGACAATATTTCACACCATCGTTGCCTTTTAACTCACTCATTTGATGATCAAGACTGCTAACACAATTTTTTTCTTTACTCTCAACCTGCTTACACGTTATAGTCATTTTTAGTTGGTCAAGCCTCTCAAAGACATGAAATATTCATACTTAGCCTTAAAACAAAAGCTGGACACTCATGCACTGGTGACTGGTTAAAATATTTGTCCCAATTCGTTTGTTTAATGATTTGGGCCTTACTGTACTAGAAAAGTCGTTTGTTTGGGCCTGGTTTAAGCTCCAAAACTTAAATGATATGAGTCAAACATACAACTTTTTCTGTTCATCTTGATTTAATTTTGTGTACGTACCACGGTACCAGGTGTTTGTGAAAACGCCCCAGAGAAGAAACATCAGTCCCCCAACGCTCTTCTTCGAAAATCTCGTAGTTTTCGTCAAGTCAATCATCCTAAGAGGTTGTTTGTTTCACCTCTTAATGGTTCAGTTCAGTGCTTAATCATTCAGATTCAGTATTCATAGCGTTTGTTTCATAAAAAAATAGCATTTGAATGGTTCAGTTAAGTGCTGAATGGTTAAAAGATTGAAAGATGCTGAATGGAACATATATCAAACTTACCATCACCTAAAGTTTTACATCAATATCCCTCCCGTTGATAGAGCCTCTTAATGGTTCAGACCTCTTAACCATTCAGCACTTAATGATTCAGATGTTGTCAGACAGCCCCTAAGAAACAGAAATCATGTTAAGAACAATTGTGGGATCAACTATAATTGAACCAAGTACTAGCACTAGATTGATAAACAAATTAGAACTTTATTATTAACTCCAACACTTGAAAATCCAACTTAACATTTTTGGAAAAAGGTTTTTAAGCTGGTAAATCTATACATTGTGCTTTATATAGGCTTAATTCATACCATTGTAATTGTGAGAAGTGAGAACCGTTGACCAATACCCTGCTAACAAATAGAACCAGTAACACAACTTGCGTTGAGCATGAGTGCATTAAGTGATTAAAGACATAAAACAGATGGAGACTATTTGAACCTCAGACCTGACTCAGTAATGACTAATGACCATCTTTTTATTGGTCATTCTACATTTTAAAGTTGAACAATAATCATACATAGTAAAATCTTACGGTCCGATGAGGGGCTGCTCCTACTTGGAGTCTATGACATATTCTTGTTATTTAAGTTAAAGAACATCATTTTTGAATTTTAGGTGCATGGAAAATCTTCACATAAATGTTTTGACAAGTCACCTAATGCCATCTTAACGCCAACATCGTTCCTGTGCTCAAGTATTAATTTCACACAATGATATGTCAGCAAGTAGATTGCTTGATTATTCATCTCAGACGGGCAAACGGCTAAAGTAGGCAAAAGAGCCGCATAATTCAAACTTTGGAAAAAAACTTGTAACAGGCCTATTTCAGTAACAGATCCCACATGAGTTTTTAGCCGCATATTTCAAAGAACGTAAGACACATGTTTAGAAACTGGAAAAAGACTCTGTAACAGGCCTACTTCAGTTCTTGAACCAACATGAAGTCAACCTCATCAATTGCACTTATAGTTTCAACCCCTGACCGCGTCAAGTATAAGGGTGAAGTACTCAAAAATAGCCGGAAGAATCTTCTACGGATTATAAAAAGACCCATTAAAGATCCAGTAGCTCATATGAAACAATAATTATCAGCCCCTCAGTTCTAAAGCAGGCTAAAAATATAGCTTTTGCATGACTAATATTTTGACCAAAAAGTTTACAAAACTAAAAGCAAACTGATTTAGTATGAGTTTTGGTTAAACGAAAAATGAAATTAGAGCAGCCAGCAAATTTGCACTGGTTTTTTATGCATATAATGCTGTCAACAAGTTCCAAGATCAACAGCCCAAGGCATTAACCCACATTTTTTCTTATGAGAATAGTTCTGATTATAACAAGAAGGGTGAAGATTTTTCCTAAGCCTGGCAAAACAGGCGAGTCGGGTAACGGGTCAAAACAAGTTCAGATCCTACATTCTGTCTTATGCAAGTGCATGACTGATTAACTTTAATAGTGAAGCATCTTTGTTATGTTTATGGCAGGATTAGTCTTCTGTGAAATTACTTTATTGCCCACTCTATTGCTGGTAAGTAGAACTGATTGAAGGGCATTAAGGGAATCTGAGAAGTTAATTAGTGATGATAATTATGAGAAACGTGTCTGTCTTCATTTGGCGAGTGTTAGTTTAAATGTACATGTACATACAAACGACTATCTCGTCTACTTGTAGGGACACTAGTGTTGGAATTACATAGAATATAATTGTGTCGTGGTTATATAGTTTAGCGCAAAATTAGCAAATGTTGTCCTGGAACAGTTATAGCAGCTACACAAATTATTCCATTGTCATTCTAGACTTGGAATTTTTATAGCACTAAACTTATATTAAATAGTGTCTACTTGATGCTGCTGTTTCTTGACCCTGGTGGCACATAAGCTTACAAAACCTTTCAGTCTTTCAATAAACCTTTTTGACATATTGCTAAGCTTCCTGGAATCAATATGAAATCTTGGAGATTTTTTTATTGCTTTATATGAATATATTAATGCCAATTCTGTTTCGACTCAAACCAGCTTGACTCGAACCAGTTTGACCCGTTAGCTGACCCACCCGTTTTACAAGGCTTTCTTTTGTCATATATACACCTGTTTATATTTATAACTCCTCTTGTATGCATACATGCAGCATATATTGAAAATATAATCTGACAACATTCTTTTTCATAATGGGTAGGGACCATAAATGTATTTTTTATAACATAAAAGAATTGTTTCCTGTTGAATTTTCTGTACATTTCTCTTTCTTTAATCAATGAGGGAATAATTGTTTTTCTTGTATTATTACAAACCTAAAGTTGTTGATGCTGATGATGATATATGACCTTGAACAATGATTCATTAATAAACTAAAAAATCATAGCAGCTTTATCACATAACAGTCCAAAATTTTTAAATCTGCAAAAGAATTAACAATCCATTATCACCTAAATCTTTTTACATGTTTAAAACTTTGATCTTCATTCAGCATCCATCTTTTTTTTCTTTTTTTTACAAACATCTGCCTCCATAGCCTGCATTTCTAAACAAGATTTGCTTCAATTCTTCACAATTTATCATCGATCGATGCTCCTGTGCCTAAATTCCATATAGATTTAGTTACAAATTTCTATATTATATGAGCATTGATGCATATTAACCGTTGCATTTAATAGAAACATACCTCAGAACATGAAGCTTGAAAGGCAAAATCATTAAAACAACTTATGACACATTGTTGAATGTCTAGACCAAGTGCTTCGAGTGTGCTCACTGTCGATAACAACAATCCGGGCTTCGTTGAACAACAAATCTGGACCCGGGTATCCATATTTCCTCTCTCTACATCAAACTGTAAAATTTGTTAGAACTTGATTAGTCATGAGCTTATATGTAACATTATGTGTATGTTGTAGAGCTTATAAATGGTAAAATAAATAAAAATAGTACCTTTGGGGTGTTTCTGACTTGTGATTCATTCATGTTAAATGCATTAAAACTTCCCACCAAGTTCATATGATCTACACCAGATTCAATATCTTGTTCTTTTAAATCTTGAATTTTTTCCATAAGTTCTTTCATATAATCTATTGTATCCCCAAGTATTGATGTTCTATCCATCTACTCATTAAAAACAAACAACAAATTATATAAAAAATAATACTCTAGCTAGTAATTAGTTAAAAGATTAGAAAAATTAAATCATGGGTATTGTTTGTTATACCTTGCTTATTTTAGGAACAATTGATCTAAGCATAGAAAGGCGATCATTTAAGCGTTTTCTCCTTCGTCTTTCGGCCATTAAGTTCTTGGAAGGTTGTCCTTCAACTTTCTTAGATTTACTACTTTTCTTTTCACATGATCCCATGGTGAAAACAGTTGGGATTTGATGATGAGAGACAACATGTTTGTGATCTTCATCACCATCATTGTCATCTTCTTCCAGCATTAGTGGAAACATATGTTGATCATATGATGAACAAGCATTAGTGGAAATAGGCATGAAGGCATCAAAACATGGTACCGAAGAGTAGATTGATTCATCGGTGTGAAAATCAGGCTGCATGGATGGTGAAATGAGTTCTAAAAGTGAAGATGAAGTTGAAAATGATGAAGATGAAGGTAATGGTAATGGTAATGATAGCATGTCATGATGATCTTGTTGAGTGGTGAATAATTGTGTGTCAATGGTGGTGAGGTTTTGAGAGTTAGAAAATGTGGACCATATTGGCTCTGTGGTTGGAGCCAAGAGATCTTCTAGGAGACCTTGTTGACTGATTGGTTGGTGCATCTCACTCAATGTATGGCTAAATGAGAAGTGCTTTTGGCTTATATAACAAGTGCATTTGTGGTATGTTAGTTTAGTGTGTAATACTAAACTAACTTATTATATTAATTAAGGAAAATTTTGGATATACATGTGACTATATCCATGTCATTAAAAAGTGTATTATTTTTTTTATTTTTATTTTTTACTTTTTGATATGTGAGAAGCTAGCTATCATGTGTAATTATTCTTTGTGTTTTTAATTAATAAATAACTATTTGCTAATCTGATAGCTAGATGTTATTGATTTGTAATAACTTTTTATGATACATGAAGTGAATGCAATTGTGGCCGGTTACTTTCACTTTATGTAAATACAAAACCAGGACCTTTAGAACGACAATGACAAAAAGGAGAATATAAAATGGAATTGACTTGTAAATTTCACTTTATGATATATAATCATAAAAAGTTTTTAACAATATATATAAACGTATACAAGTCTTAAATAAATATCAACTTTAGAAAAATAAAAAATACTCCCTCTATAGTCTATACCATGTATATATATGCATGTTGATAAGGAAATGGGGAGTTAGAGAAATTGATAAATACATGTAGTATATGTATAAAGGATCTAATCCACGACACACTCTAACATTATATAAAAAAATTATAATAAATATATTTAAATATTTATAAATATATTTTTTATGTGATATTAATAGTAAATTTTTTGCTTCATTAACTCGTGGAAAATTAATTTTCCCTCATAACTCAAAGATATTAAAATGACAAAAATGACAAAAATTAAAATGACAAAAATGGTTTTAAAAAATAAAAGACAAACGTGTAATAAGTCGTGTCACTAGTTTTTTGTAGATAACAAAGCTAAGTCTTCTAAAACTACATCGAAATAGTTGACTCGACTAAGTCCACACCTGTGAAAAAAAACTAAATGTATCAAATGGAAATGGTATAGACATGTGATTGTTGTTAATGAACGTTTTTTCACAATTAGTCATCTTGCATGAAGTAGCGTGAGTAGCCTGACCCACAGTGAATACATTACTTCCCAAGCCCACCAGATGTGAAAATCATGTTAAATCTACACATGTGTGTTTCCCTTTTGTCCGGGTGTTGATCTTCCTGTAGATCAACGCACGTGTGTTTCCCTTCTGAGTATTGATCCTCCTTTCGACAGTCAGTCAAGCATTTCACCAATGCTTATTTCTTAAGAGAAATCCCAATACACTTAAGATAAGTTAAAAAAAAGAGAGTCCATATATAACCAATTCGTGTTTGTGCTTGAACCCCATGAGCCCTATACAATGTAATGCATAGTCTTCAAAGAAGACTAAACACGCATTG
This sequence comes from Tagetes erecta, assembly GCA_030867185.1. NCBI lineage: Eukaryota > Viridiplantae > Streptophyta > Magnoliopsida > Asterales > Asteraceae > Tagetes > Tagetes erecta. The sequence continues at coordinate 97,595,307 of CM061487.1, forward strand.
TGACAAACAGAACATACCTCTTTAATTTAGAATATAAAATTCATGACGAGATATCATATATATAAAACTCGAGTAGTAAGTAACAAACACAAATAAAAGCCACATTATGCCTCTTTTGCACGCCATCATCAACGATGGAATCGAGATCCAGATGTTTGGCCGCCGTTTTGTGTCGTGTATATTTTGGTTAACCTAATAATATTTATTTAATAAAATTAAATTAATAATAATGATTGATTAGGATTAGATTTGATGTTAAATAATTAAAAGAATAATTATAATAATCCAGGAGGCTGGTTTAAGTTTTAACTTTTAAGCCCACAATATTGGAGGGGGAAGCGGTTTGGTTTGAGTGGGTTCAGGTTGGTTCTATTTTTTTAATTTTAATTTTAATTTTAATTTTGAGTTTTTTAACTGGCAGGTTGGTCCTATTATCATGTGATTTTTGACACTGACTACTGTTGTCCTTGTATCCTGTGCATCCACCATTGTACCATCAAATCATTACTTCATTATTACTTCTTCAGCTTACAGATTTACCAGCTCATATTCGTAACAGTGAACTTTCCGAGAGATCTAACTAAGTCTGCTTTAAGAATTCACGAGTTTAATTTGGCTCGTAAGGAGGGTTGTGATGAGCCTTTGCTGCATTCGCAGTAATGGAGGAGCCTAAATGCTGACGAAAAACACTTGTTGGTGTTAGAGGCGGGGATTCGATCTCAGTCCTTGTACCTCTGAGTACTTCGGTCATAGGCCGTTATACCAACCGCCATTCTTAAAAAAAGTCTACTTTAAGAAATCAACACGAGAAAGCGCAGAGACTATGAACTTTTCGAGTAGGATTTAACAGGTCATTAATAGTATGTTACTCGTTTAGGAAATGAATAATATTAGTCCAACTACATGCTTTTTACGTTGTAAAACAACGTATTCAGAGATTAAAAAACAATAGAATGTGACTTTGATGATACTAAGGTGTTTCGATGTTATCATCATTCTTAAGAAAGTTGTGGTTTAAAGTTCGTTATAAATAAATGTTTAAATTTATATATTTACTAATATGCAAGGTTGGTTAGGAGTTAGGACCTTGCATATTAGTCCCTCATCTTCTCCAATTTACAAAGTGACCCCCTAACTAGATTTGGACATAATTACAACTTTAATCCTCTGCTTTTTACTTATTTCAACTTTGGTACTTCTGAATTTAACCGATTTACAACTTTGACCGCCTAATTTACTTTGACATATTTACAACTTGAGTCCTACGATTTTGACTTAGTTATCGTTTCGACATCAAACTTTTGATATTTTTTCATCTATTAATATATATGTGACACATTACGGCTTTTTACTGTGACATACAAGTCATGAAACTTTTTCTTATCAACGTATTTGACGAAGTCAGATACAAGAGAGCAAAACGTGTGACTCGGCAGCTGCATCGCGCGGCTTAGTCTTAAATCTAGTTTAAAAGTAAAAGTTAAGGTATAATAGGCATTTCTTTACCATGACAGAAACATCACTCCATGCCTTCGGGTATCAAATAAAATCAACCACTCTCTATTTTTCTCCGTAGGACATCGTGAGCCATTTTTACTTTGATTTATCAAAGTTATAAAGACAAATTGAATTTAAAAAATCTTAAATTCTTACCATTGAACGCTAATAATTTTAACTTTGAATTGTTGTCATGAGTCCTAACTTTCACATATTTTTTTACACTGGATCTCTGTTAAATAAAACTTATATAAGCTGCTAAATTATTAAAATTCAATCTACCAAATATAAATAAAAAGTCAAGAGTCATTTTAATTTATCATAATGGTCGATTTAGAAGGAAAAAAAAGAGAGAGAGAGAGAGAGATAAAAGTGTTGTCTTCATGTTTGTGAGTATAAAGGCAAGTTGTCATAAAAACTAATTTTTGTGCAAGTCTACGAATGAAAGTGTTTTCTTTTATTGCCAAAAAATTTTTACTCTTATTCAAATTGTATCGTCCTTTTTTTTTGTACGGTCTTTTTAAATTGGTAATCTGTTTTAAAATTTGTATTATTTTTAAATTCGAACTGTTTTCAACATATGATCAAAATCCAAAATGTAGTATATCAAGGAGAATGGGAATAAACTTATGGATTGTTTCTTTCGGCTTTCTAATGGTTCAAATGCCTAAATGATTCAACATTTAATGGTTTAGACTATTTGTTTTACGAGCAAATGTCTGAATGGTTCAGACATGTGTCTCTAAATGGTTAAACATTATTCTGAGTCTGAATGATTAAGGTCTCTTATCTGAATTGACAAGACTTTTGCTTTGAATAGTTAAACAATATAATTGCTTTTAATGGTTCAGATTTATTACTGATTCAACACTTAATGATAGCCAACTCGAATGCTGTTGAAATGAGTTGTATGCATTTTTTTAACTGATTTTAAAGTATCTAAGTCATTATTAGCCTTCCTAGAAAAAATAGTATTTATTTGAACCTACCTTGTAGATTTATACTTGTAATGAGTTTTTATTTTAAAATAGTTGTTTTTGATATTTGCCTTAAACGTTCATATTAGTATATTACCCTTATGAAAGAGTAAAAATATACAAGGATTTGAGAGTCAAGGATAGATTCATATTACCGTAGGGTTGACAAATTGGGTACCTGTTTAGACACAATAAGACATGTTCAGGAAATAAATTACACTGTAATTTTATACTTTAATTTTTAAAATAGTTAAAATTAAGAGGCTAGAGTTTACCATTTCTCATTCTTAATACATAAAACATATAACTGTCATGCTTGAACCACCAAATTCAAGTGTTAAAGCGAGTTGTTTTATGTTTGATACTTGTGTTAAGCGAGTCATTCTCACACTTAGGGCGAGAGGAGTGGTGGCGAGAAGAGGAGACGAGGAGGGGGATGAGGGAGCTTGTGGGCGAGGTTGGGATCTCGTTGGGGAGGTGGCTGTGTGAGGGGAAGAGGAGACGAGGAGGTGAGGTGGAGACGAGGAGGGCTCCGTCTCCGGCGAGGTGGTGGCGAGGATGCTCCTCGTTGCCTTCCTCGTCATCCACTCCTCCTTCCCTTATACCCATTTTACATTTTGTAGGATCACTTGAAATAGTTATTATCTATCTAATAAATCAAACTTTTAGGGGACAATTTTTGGAGGGATTTTTTTTCTATAATAAGAAGTTTGGTAGGTAAAATTTAGCTAAATTTTTCACCATGCAAGTTGATGGAGCCAACTCCTTAAATGTTATATATTTACAAATTGTTAAATATAATGGTTATAATTTCTTTATAAATATTACTATTTAACCCGTGTGTAACACACGGGTATTAAACCTAGTGATTGTATAAAACAAGCAACAATCACTTTCATTTTTAGTATATTACCATTATAGAAGTACGTTTTATAGGTGTACGAGGCGTTACATTTTTATGATAGTTTTTTTTTCTCATTTTCTTTAATCTCATTTATATCTAATATGTTTTAGTTATTAAAGAAAACTTATACCTCGGAACCACAATACTATGCACTGTAATTTAACTTAAAATAGTTATTATGTATTTTAATTTAACTTGAGATATTTATATTATACACTGTTTCAAATAAAAATGTGTTTTCAATATGATCAGATATATTATTGATTAATTGCAATGATGTGTGAAATCATTTACATCAACATCTCAATAAAAAAGGCAGGAAGGGACAAGGATGCAATTATAGAGAAATAAACACATTTGAAGATATTGTGTACTCACATACGAGTAAACTATTTATATGCACACAACAAGAATAATTTGAAAATAATCATAACTAAACCATATCTCTTAACTTGGGGTAAACAAAAATGAAAAATAAACCTAAAAAATAATATTTATGTCTAATAGTAATGTCCCCAAGTGAAACCGTGTCCAATTTGGCTTGAACTAAACTTTGGGGTTGAAATTGCTTTATAACGTCTTAGTTAAGCCCGAATCAGACAAGATGAAATCCGGTTGCAAATATAACATATTATTACTTTTTTTTCTAAACCCTAGTTTCAAACTGAACCAGTGAGCATCAAAATATGATGTTGATCATGTTTGACCCAACTTGGATCTAGTTTCGTCATAACTCAATTTGTGCATCTCGAAACGTGGATAAGGAAGTATTAAAAGAAGAAATTTGGCAAGTCGTTTGTTATCCACGTAAGTGTTAAATAAATCACCAAGAGGGTTTATAACGGTGAGGTTCAACATTACTTACTTGCTATTCATTTAACAAATATAATAATAAACAAATATTAATGTTATATATTTAATGTTTCTAATGAGAGACTAAAAAAAGTAGGTCTTGAAGAGTTGAAGGCCATAACTTCATCTCTATAACAAATGGGCCGGACTGGTGAAATAGGATTTAGTTTGAAATAATGGTTAGATTAGCAGCCTGTCTCATTGTCACCATGAGTCCAATAGGCATCAAGTCTATTCTTGACTTCATACAAGTCAATTTTCTACCAAAGAACTTAACCTAATATTTTTATGATTATGTTACTAAGTACTAACACAAAAATTAAACTAAAGTAATATTAGAACTGAAATTAAAATAAACTATAAGAACAAGATGAAGAGATAAGAGTAGGAGGTAGTGACTGGAGATTCGAGTTCACCATTGGTGTTTAAAACACATTTTAAGACTATGAAGGAATGCGGTTTTTTCTTTCGAAGATACAACAATTGAAGCAGTGTGTATTGCCGAAGAAGACACTAACATCGAAAATATCACCTTGAAACAAGAACTATAGGATAATTAAGAATTGCTTGAAATTTGCAAGTGTTTTTTAAAGAAATTCTGAGGTGTTTTTTCAACTAAGGATCACTTTAGTTTTTATAGTGGCACAAAACAGCATAATCGAAAATTATTTAAAAATCGTACAAAAGATGTTAGAAGGTAAACTCATACCAAAATTAAGCCTTTTTTTTACCCTAATCCAACTTTCGTACAAGGTCATGTGTTTTTTGTTCCAATATGTTCTTCATTCATAAGTGTAAATATGACATGTTTAAAACAATCTTTTTAGGTTTAACTAATAAGCAAGGTCTGTGTGTTGTGACCGGATTTTTTACATTGCAAGGGTAAGGTTACCAAGAAGAGAAAAAAAAAAAGAATATCAAAATTTTGAAAAAAATTCAAAGTAGTCTAAATGTGAATGCGAACACCGATTGATATAATAAATATGTAGTTTTTAAGCTTATCAAATATTGACATATATTAAATGCTTTAAATCATGGCAAATGTCAAAAACATTTATGTATATTATAATAGGGATAAATACACCAACATTTTCTATATCTCATCATCATCTCCATAAAGAACTTAACTCATCCTCAATCTAAATTGTTACTTTGTGACACTTTTTTTAGAAAGGGGTCAAGGTTCAATACCTCATCCTGCAACTTGCAAGCAAGCGTAACTTCATGTTTAGAAATTTTGACACGTTTATTTATAATTGACTCGATTTATTTTTAGCCTAAAAAAGCATAGTTTGTTTGTTAAACAAGTAAGACACGAATAAGATATTATATTAAAAAGTTCATAAACGGTTTACTAAACATTAGTTTTATTTGCACACACCTATATATTCTTTTGTTAGTTTTTACATTTGTAAAGCATTCTTCCAAGATAAACAATAGGATAAATCATTTCTCATTTAATATTGCGTTCATGTTACTCGATCATTACTTCGGTAATTTCAATTATAAGTACTTTTAAATATTAGGTTGATTTTTGTTTAAGAGCTAGTACAATATGTAATGTGACGTGATATACAACATATAACACCTCATAAAGCCCCAAACATCACCCGTAGATGTTAAGGGGAGAAGGGTAATTGCATTGGGTGTGATCTATATAACGTCTCATCTACCACCAACTTCTATGACTTTAACCAATAAAGCAATCACTGTTTTTTAATGTTTTTAATTTATTTAAAAATATAAAGAACATTACCAATGCAATCATTGGGGCTTTATTGACTTCATTCAATACACCATTGTTATAATATAAAGCGCATTGACGAGGTAAGTGCCACTGTCAGATAATAGTCATTAAAGGGCTTCATGACTACACATGGTCTAATGATCCGAGAGACATATTCGAGTGGGTGACAACTTGTTACTTTCTTCGTAATTTAACTTACTTATTTGTTTTAACTGCGTAAATGTATGCAAAAGGAGTACTATCAAACGCTTCTCATAGAACTTGTAGATTAACTACTATTTATTGCTTTAGCTTGCTTTGGTACTTCATATTTTCATTTAATGGTTAATAACTAGTTTAGATGAAATTATAAAAATTAAAAAGCTGAGAAAGGAAATTAGTGATGACTAATTGTAACTTTTTTGGGAACAACGGCCATATGTAAGTTACGAATGATATTAGAGAGTTGATGGTGTAAGTGCAAAGATACAAGTAAATAACATCAATGGATATTACACGTTCCAAATTGTAACAAAACATTACTTTATACTCCATTGCAAATGTCGGTGGCCCGAGTTCGTCGCCAACTTTCACGTGACTATCATCTTTTTGGTATTTTACGGTAAAAATTAAGTTGTTAAATATTGTTTTATTTCTATTTTCTAGTTTTGAAGTCACGAGTTTTTTAGTTTTGAGATCACGAGTTTAATCCCCTAACTTACAACTATGGTAACATCCCATCACAACATCCGGATAAAAGGTTTGATGATCGAGCAACGCAGTTATTTTGTGGACCCTTTTGTTTTTCGTTAAAGTGTAGGTCATCTAATAGGTGCATACCAAAAGTTCTGAAAATTTTGAAAAAACTCTAAAAAAAGAAACAACCGACTTGAGAAACTACCAGCAACATCAGAAGAACTAAAGTTTTATAAACAACGTGAATGTTATCATACGGATAAGTTTGCTCTTCAACTTATTAAACGGTACATAATTTGCTAGAAATCAAAGAAATAAATTTCTCTAGAAAGAACAAAAAATAGCATAGAAAAAGACCAAAAAAAAAAGTCAAAATTGGTCAAAATGATTTGCATGCCAGACCATCTTTTAGCCAGACGGCCCCACTTCATTCCACCCCGTGTGGAGCCCACCCACGTTAATAACTTACATTTCCAGATCATAATCAACGGCCACGATCAACCCTCATAATTCATACTTACATTTCATCATAACATGCAAAAACTAAACCCTACTAAACCAAAACCCAAAAACAAAAACAAAAAGCTTCAAAAAATTCTTCCATGGAGAAAGTGAAATTGATGATCAGTTATGGCGGCAAAATCCACCACCGTCCTCATGATCGGAAACTATCATACGTCGGCGGCGATACGAAGATCTTAACAATCGATCGCAACATCAATTTCTCCAATCTCATTTCCAAATTGAACGCTATTTGTGAATCAAATTCCGAAATTCGATTCAAGTATAAGTTACCTGGACACGATCTCGACGCTTTGGTTTCTGTTTTCGATGATGAAGACGTTGAGAATATGTTGTTTGAATACGATCTCCTCCGTCGCATTTCCGCCGCACCGATTAGGTTACGTCTCTTCGTTTTTTCACCGGCGACGGCAAGTACACCTGTCACGGCGAGGTCAGTGAATCCTGATTTTTTGTTCGGTTTCGATAAGGAGTATTCGACGGTGAACAATTCTGATTCGGTTTTGACACCGGCGGCGAATGGCGGTTTGATTGACGTCGGTAACGTTGCTCCGGTGATGATTCAGGAAATTCCGGTGCCGGAAAATAATACGGTGACACGTGGCAGTTACGTTGCTCCGACGCCAGTTGTGTACCAAGCATCGATGGGTGGTTATTCGAGTGGATATTTACAGGCTGGAACGCATATTAGAGGTGGTGGTAACCGGGAACAGCCGGTGGTTTATGGGTATATTCCGGGTGGTAACCGGGAACAGGCGGTGGTTTATGGTTATATTCCGGTTATGCCCTCGGTTAGTCAAGAGATACCGAATGTTTCAGTGAGTGCGAGTCCAGTGAGCTATGATGTAACGCGAGGTGATTTGCAGTTTTCTACGGGGATGATGACAGCCACGTCTAATCATGAACCTAAGTTCGCACCTGGGACCCAGCAGAATGATGGTTGATGAATAAATTTATGGTATATTTTTTGTTGATATTGTTTTGGTTTATTGGTTTTGTTCCTTTGCTTAAAAAGTTTGTGTTGGTGAATTATACTTCTTGGGTTCAAAATTTTGCCAATTGTTATGTTCGTTATTATTAACGTAGTTAAATCATTCTTTTATTTCAAAGAAAACTCATGGGATTTGTCAATGTGTAATGAGACTATTTGAATCAGTATGAGTCATGACTTAAGCGTTTTTATTCGATTTCATATTTTGCGTGTATTTCTATAATGCGTCTTAGTCTTTTTAGACATTTGACTTTTTTTGTTTGCATTTTCGTAACGCATGTTTTTCTTTTAGATGTTTACATACATGTGTTGTATCATATGATGGTAGAATTTATATTTCATGAGCACTATAATAATGGACTACATAAGCTAAAGCTCTTAATTCTAATAGGCAAAGTTGAATGTTTTATAATAGTATAAAATTAGTTTATTAAGCAAAATAAAAATGACGGTGCAAATATGCACTTGTAAAGAATCTTTGTCACTGGATTGCCTTTTTTTCTTTTATGTAGAATATAAGGTGATGAAAGTAGAATAAGGTGATGAAAGAGTGACACGATTTAAGTTTTTCTGTCCAAAGTGAGTTGATAGGGATGCTTCCCTTTGTTTTCTTTCCTACTCTTGTAGCACCATCACTTCAACAAATTAATAATATCTCCTAAGATATCACAAAAATATATCACTAAGACTAAGTTTTAATGATTGAGCCGGACAATGAAGTCTATAGATATTTTTTTTTATAAAAAAAAACCACCTAAAGAATTTATACTGCTATGGATTTATATTTTTTAATTTATGTTCAAGTTATTGATCATATTTTAAATATTCAAATAAACATTTTCACTATACCTTACAGAGATTATAAATATTTTTTTTACAGTATATTACTTTTCCACTACATATATTCTTACAAAAAAAAATAAATACTTGTCATAGAATTTAAACATGTATATGTTGCATGAAAATTCTAACCACCTCAGATAATCATCAGTTTTGAATGTTTGACAAATCAAACCACCCTAACTTGACCACTTCGATCCATAATTCTTTCGATGCATAATATCAATCAATATTCAGTAGTGAGTATGAGTAGTCAAGATGTATTAGGAACAGCAGGCCTTTGATCACACACAATGACGTGCAAAGATCAAACGCACACAAGTAAAGAAAATATAAAAACAATGAACAAGATTATTTAGAGTTATACGATCTAAACTCACCTATCTTCATTATTTGTAACTAAATGTTTCGTATTAATGCTATAAAAAGGTGATTACGATACATGGATCATGAATCATGATTACATATAGGGTACAGTGGCTAGCTAGGACAACATTTTATCCTCCATATTTAGTTATTTACCCAACAAGTGAAGAAATCGATGGTACCAAAGACAGCCAACTTTGTTGTATTACCTTTTTATTATGTATTGATTAAAAATAGAAGACATCGTTTCATATATGCACAATGATGACAAGAGCAAAAAGGAAACAATATCAACCACAAATAAATGGCAAAAAAAAGGAGGTAAACTAGGAAAATATTATGGTGAATATAATTCAAACTTCAATAACAAGTTGGATAATTGACACTATTTTTTTTATTCTATGTTAATTATTAACTTTATACATATAATCTTACATGCAAAATAATGAAAACTGAATACGAGGTTGTCATCAAACTTAGAATTATTATATATATCTAGTTTAAATGATGAGTTAAAAAATCTAATTTCAATGATTATTTTGGTTCGTCACTATTCTATCACTTCATTTATATAAGAAAAAAAGTGAATACGGTCTGTCATGTGTATAATCTTACATGAAAGACCCCTCAAAACTATGTAGAATAAAGTTGAATACAACAATTTAAAATTTAATTGAATCAATTTTTTTAGCCAAATGTAATTTACCGAAACATTTTTTTACCCAAATCCCGTGTAACGGGCTATAATAAACCATTATTGTATGTCGGTCTATATTACAAATCAACACGTAATATGAGAGAAAACTATGGACACATTAAAAGGAAAAGTTAAGAATATACAAGCATACAACCTCAAGAGCTTTTTAAGCGCGCCACCACAGCAATCAATCCATTTACAGCCTCAATATATTCTTCCTTTGTGAAAGTGTTTTGATGCTATGAAAGCTGAAACTATTCCAACCAATGCAAACCAATCTTCTTGTAACTGAGATATAAACAGACCAGATTAATAGCAGTTCCACAACTTGTAAGCTATTCCAAAAACAATCAAACAGAAAAAATGTGAACGGACCGTCAATAGACCAGACTTGAGATTGATCAATGCCACTGCTTTCCCATACGGGTGGTCAGCCGAGAACTCAACTGCTGTCATGAAATTTTGTTCGTTTGTTTGCTTACCAACGTGTTTTGGTTCATAATCGAGCTTTCTACCGGTAAAGAGTTTAACCTTGAATAGTAATGATGAATATTTGTTAGATACGACGTCAAGAAATGTAGATATGTTTAGATGTACAAACATATGATACTCACCATGTGTGGGCCAGTGAGCAGAAGAGTTGAATCTTTGTTGTTGTTGTCAGGCTTAAGGGACCATAAAGAATCCAGTAAAGACCAGTCTTGCCCTATAAATTGACCAACATGAAGTGTTTCTCCAGCTTTGGTCAGCCCAAGTAACTCTTTAGTCACCGACTTGTTGTTAGTACTTTTTGCTCTTTTCAACTTCCTGTCAACCAAAGTAATTTAGGTTTTATATTTTAACATTTCAGCCTTAATTTATGCGTCACTTAGACCCAAAATATGATTTTTCATGTCTTTTTAATCATTAAACTGTGAAAAATCAAAATGTTACGGAAAACAGTATAAAAAGAGATATTAATAGTACCATTCTACTTTCTAGCGGTCTAGCCAGTCTCAAACAAGTTTCATTAGTCTAATAGAATAGAGACTGTCCAATTGGCTGAACAAGTTGAAAAAGACACTCTTAAATCATTTTATACAAAGAATTAGAATGCTAGTAAACTAAATTGTTTTTGTAATCATAGTCAACTCAATAATTAATTAGAAAATGAAAAAAATATAGTTGGTCAATCAAACCAGGCTGTTTCAACTAAAGCTAAATATGACCCGTTTCAGCACATGTTTTGACCTATTACCTAACCTGTCTATATTACCTCCTTTAATTTTCTCAAATACACGGTTTAGATGAATATGGTATAAAAAAAAGATTTACCTCATTTGAAGTCTGATAATCTCATCACCAGTTGCATCTATAATCTGAGTCCAACTTCTGGTGAGTTGCACTGTATGAGGAAGTGGTGAAAAGCAAGATATTATTTTAAAACTGGAAGTCTGTAACATCCGAACCACATGGGGTGCTGGAATAGGCAAGGTGCACGATGCTGCAACTCGCAGACTTATTGGTTCCGAGCTAACAGTGCCTGAAGTAGGAACCAAATCCAACCATTTCTCCACTGAGAGTTTATAAATCTGGCCAAAAAATTCTCCCATAGATATGTAACAAGAACCGATAGTTTTGGCTTTTGTTGATTGAGACACAAGTTCAAATAACAAATATCCGCTAGGTTGACACTGGAATATAGCAACCTGTTTCTGGCCCGACTCAGATTGGATGGTGAGTTTCCTTTTCACATTGAATATTCCATCAGGTTGTGCCTTGCTAAACAAGACATTGACGTTTCCCTTATGACCCTCTGGTAGGTTTTTAATTTCTACGAACTGCAAAAGGACCTGCAAAACTAACACAGTTTAGGCCATCTCAACTTTTTAAGTAACAGACATGTGAGTGGATCAGAGAAGAAAAGCTTAAAGCTATCTTATGTTTTATTAAGTAGAAAGAAAAAAATTCATTATTAAGCATCATCAAGGAGAATGAATGAATGAATGATCATCTGATATGGAAGCAACAGACAAAAGAAAAATCAATTTTTAGGCGTAGAAGCTACATAGTACATATAAGAGAAACTAGAAGAAGCAATTTTGGTCCAATAGAAGAATCTGATCCCTTTGGAATTTTTTGTAACTAATTTGTGTTTGTTTAGGCTAACCAGCATAACAGCCACAACAAAAAGTGCTAAATAACTAATGGGTTAAAACAAGTCGGATCAGGTCATGCTGACACACTAACAGTGATAAACAATCAGGGTATTAGGTATAGTAAAAAAAACTACAGGAATACATCGTTCATAAAGCTAATTGGAAGATAATGCTTTAAGAGAGTTTGTAAGTACTTCTGGACCCATTAAATCACAATTATAATTAGTTGAGGCTGCTCTTTAATTCTTTAAGTAATATATATTTACAGATTGCATTTGATATATTCTTTGTTATGACTTCAAAAGACAACGAAATGTTAGTGGATTAACACGCCCCAACCCAAACCAAATCTGTTAAAAGGCCCATTTTATTTTACCACACTAAAAAACTAAATCTTTCAATAAAAAACATAGGAAATACCTCAACATAACTTGCTTTAGGGCTATCAAGCAACCTCTCAAACCCACTAATTGCAGATTTACTGGTGGTGATCTCTGGTATGCAAGGAGCACTAGTTACAGGAGATGGGGCAGCGCCTCTATACATTGCCCCTGCCTTCCAATACCTTGTACCAAATGTTTCCTCCCATTGTTTTGTAGTTTCAGAAAACCCAGTGTCCAGTTTCTGACCTTTTGCTCTGTTTTGATCTGTGTCATCATGTACTAGAACCTTTCCAATTAGTTCAGTAAGGTCTTTGCAGTAGGAAGCAGGATGTAACTGATGAGTATGCCAAATAAGATCAATATCATAAGTTGGAACACAAAATTGTTTTATGGATCTCTCTCTGTTTCTCCTAATGAGATGCAAAAAGCCTTTATATCTTGCAATAGCTTCTTCAAGAAACAGATCACTCTTCACATGGAGTCTGGAAACCTTTACAAATAAACAAATGGGTTGTATAAACTAGTCTCTACATAACTCATGATGAAACTCATTATCTTCACAAATAAAGCATGTCAGGGTTACCTGATAAAAGAACGGGCTTTGCCTTTTAATAGCCAAAGTAAAATCATACTTGGAATAGCTTTGAGTTTTATATATAGCTTCAGAAAACTCAGTTGAGAGAGCACGTGTCATGTCAAAGTCATATGGCTCATCAGGATATAGTTTGTTCCATACTTCTTCTGTTTCCCTGGTTGACATTCCTTGAACAGAAGACACAACGTTACAGTCAAGAATATTTTCATACAATTCTTCACAATCAGATTTGTATCTAACCTGATAAGGATATCACGGACAAAATGTTTTTAGTCTCGAAAAAGAGATAATCAACGGATAACAAATACTGAACTAAGGCACATTTCAGTTTAGAACCATACCGGATTGAGTCTGTGGCAATGCCAAACCCACTCACAATCAAGGGGAACAACTATAGGTCCTTCAGTGATCTGAGACTCTGAATGTTTAGCAAGCAAAGGAAGCCAGAATGCATTGTACCTGCAATTGAGTTTACAAATATTATGATATTTTCTAAAGACAAACTCACAAGCAAGATAGCCAATTAATCTCATCAAATCGATGTATACATAAAAGATACACTTTTAACCAATCAAAACTGCATAATTCCTTACAATAAGGAAATAAGCAGACAGAGTAAACTTCTTAACTGTATCCTAATGGCCACAGGATGGATCAAACTAGTAGTATACCAGAAAATGAATTTGTTGATGTACCTATAGATTGCCCATTGTAAGGCCTGGCCTTCATAAAGCCAACGATTCCTATCTACAGCTGCAAGAAACTCCAGTTGACGCTTAGCAGCAGCCAAGAGATTTTCACTTATTGAGATATTCTGTGCTGCATTCCACTCTGACTCCTGTTCCATGTCCATTTTTATTCTTACCTACAAAAAACCCGGCTGCCAGTTACAACATAAACATATAAGTTATAACCAGAAAAACTGAAATCTAGTCTTAAATGCTATAGACAGTCAAAAGTAGAGAAAAATTTCAGCTCAGTATTGAAACAACGTAACATCATTCCAGAAATAGGATAAAAGGAAAACTTCTAGTCATATTTATAAATAAACAAGAAAATAACATCTTAATAAGCCATCAAATATGCAAAGTTTCTGATACTAAATAACTAATGACAAGCAATTAATAGCCATTTTAAATACACAATTACATTGATGAATGCAGCTACAACAGACATGGTTGAAATGAAGCATCTTATTATGTATTATTAATCAAGTATACATACGAATACAACGAGTATAGCTACACTGGAAACTCAATCAAATTATATCTCCTAATATGGTTAGAATGATCACAACAAACCCTAACTTAACATAATCTATGTAATAAGCTCCAGTACTCATTAATTTTCTAGTTCTCGAGCCATATATTTATATAGACTAATCCGTTATAATACAATTGGAGATATTTAGATCCATTTAGGGCCTTAAGGATGGAGATTTTGTTACGAAGCTCGTTCATATCAGTCTCTGCATAATCAAACTGAATTAAGCTAAAAATATTAGACCTAATGACCTTGTGCCGAAAATTTTCTATAGGTACAATGAAAGTTTGAAGATAAACATATACATATCACTGTATGGAATTGAAACGAAGTATTGGCTAAAATTAAAGTGATATGGTGAACAAAGCAAGCAGATGAATTTAGAGAAGGATTATTACCAGCTGAAGTTAACGATCCGTGTGTATTTGATCAACGTACAACAGAGCTGGTGATTGAATGAGTTTTTGATTGCTTGATCGAAGCAATTGTAATGGCGGTGTACAAATATTCGATTGTTATGGATGGACACTTCGATTGTTAAGGTATTATGCTCATATGGGATTGCACCTTTTGGTAAAGATACGTTGAGGGCGTTGGTGGATAAGCACCCCAATTTGCCCTCTCCGTCACGCTATGTACCCGAGTTTACTTTAAGAGAAGAAAATAAAAGAAATAAGAGGAAAGAAAAAACTAGTTGTGTTCCCGAGTTTTATTAAAGGAAGGAAAAGAAAAGAAATAAAACAAATTGTGTTCCCGAGTTTTATTAAAGGAAAGAAAAGAAAGGAAATAGAAAGAAAACAATAGGAAAAAGGAAGGAAATTCTTTCCTTTCAAATCGGAAGGAAATAGAAGGACGGAAAGGGAAAGGAAAAGAGGAGAAGAAGAGAAGAGAAGAGAAGAGAAGAGAAAGGAAAGGATTTTCTTTCCTTTCTTTTCCCTCGTTAACCAAACTCGGGAACATAGCGTCAATGCCGGAGACCTTGCTTTCGGAGCCCTCTCTTGTTACAGATGCCGACAATGTATCCGGGTGTATTAAAGCGTTCCCTAAAGGGACCTCTTGTGGGCGTGATGGTTTGAGAGCTCAGCACCTTCTGGATGCTTTTTGTGGCGAAGGCTCTGCTATATCTGATGGGTTGCTCAAGGCCATTACTTGCATGGTAAATTTATGTTTGAATGGAAGGTGCCCTAAGGTTTTAGCAGAGTTCGTTGCATCCGCCCCCCTCACGCCTTTGTTAAAACCAGATAATGGGATTAGGCCGATTGCAGTGGGTGTGATTTGGAGAAGGCTAGTTTCTAAGGTGGCTATGAGGGGTGTTGGGAAGGAGATGGCTAAATACCTTGGCGACTTCCAATATGGGGTGGGAATCTCTAATGGACCAGAGGCAGTGCTCCATAGCGCGAATAGATTCTTAAATGAGTTCCACTCGGATGGGTCCCTAGCTATGCTTACTGTGGATTTCACTAATGCCTTCAACTTGGTTGATAGGAGTACTCTCTTGCGAGAAGTGCGGACCCGTTGCCCTTCTATTTCTCTTTGGGTGGACTTTTTGTATGGTCAATCGGCTAGGTTATATGTGGGTGATGACCATATTTTATCCACCACGGGGGTCCAGCAGGGGGACCCCTTGGGGCCTCTCCTTTTTGCACTTGTTTTGCACCCACTCGTGCTTCGGATCAGAGATAGTTGCAAGCTTCTATTCCATGCTTGGTATCTTGATGATGGTACGATTATTGGTGATGCTAAAGAGGTGGCCAAAGCCTTGGATGTCATCATAGCTGAGGGGCCACGTCTTGGACTTCAACTAAACATCAAGAAAACCGAAGTTTTTTGGCTATCGTGTGATGGGGTAAAGGTACAAGATGGATTATTCCCGAGTGCGATTGGAAGGCCGGGGCTAGGTGTGAAGCTTCTCGGTGGTGCTGTCAGTCGTGATGTTGGGTTTATCAGTAATTTGGCTATGAGAAGAGCATCTCGGGCTGTGGAATTGATGAGATGCCTTCCGCGTCTGCGAGACCCTCAATGTGAACTCCTTTTGCTCCGCTCTTGTATGGGAGTTGGGAAATTACTATTTGGTCTCAGAACATGTCAACCTATGTATGTAGGGGAAACTGTTTCTGTGTTTGACAATGGGCTTCGAGAGGCGGTAGAGGATATCGTAGTTTGTGGGGGACCTTTTTTTGGGGATCTTCAGTGGCGCCTGGCTTCGCTTCCGACTCGGTTTGGGGGGCTCGGTCTGTGTTCTGCTGAGGATGTATCCACTTATGCTTTTGTGGCCTCTAGGGCTCAATCATGGGCTTTGCAAGACCATATTCTTCGCATATGTGGTTTGGTCGGCTTAGATTCTGATTATGGGTGTGCGTTAGAACGCTTACAGACTTCTCTTCCCGATTTTGATATCAGCGGGTTCTCTAAAAAGGACACCGCCCCCCCTAAAGCCCAACATGTTTTGGCGAGTGCTTTATTTAGTAGGATCGGTCAAAGTTTGGAAGTGAGGTTTGATCTTTCACCCCGTCAGAAAGCAGTGGTTGCATGTCTCCAGGCTCCTCGGGCTCAAGATTTTTTGACTGTCATACCCATTGAAGGCCTAGGGCAACATATGTCACCTTTGGAATACCGGGCTATCCTTAAGTACCGGTTAATGATTCCTTTGTTCCCGGTTGATGAGCCTTGTCCCGTTTGCCGCAAGGTTTGTTTAGATGCTTTTGGTGATCATGCGGTCCATTGCAAGGAGTTACCTGGCTTCAAATACAGACATGATTTGGTTAGGGACGTCCTATGTGATATCCTTAAGCGAGCAGGAATTTCGGCTAAAAAGGAGGCTCCTGTGAACTTTCTGACAGATCCGCTAGAGGGGAGATCTACCTTAAGGCCGACTGATATTTTAGTGTTTGGTTGGTCGGGGGGGAAACACGCTTGTGTGGACCTTACGGGAGTGTCTCCCTTGGTTGCGCTCAAGGACAATGGATTTGTTGCACGACAGGCAGCGTCAAATGCGGAATTATGCAAGATCGCCAAACACGAGAAAGCCTGCCTGGACAATCAGCATGTTTTTATTCCATTAGCTTTTGACACATTTGGCTTCCTAGCCACTGAGGCAGTGAACTTCTTGACTAGGGTTCAGCGGGTCATTCATAGCAATGTTTCGACACCTAAGGGCCAAGGTTACGTCTTCAGTAGGCTAGGTTTTGCTATTCAAAAGGGGGTGGCGGCGCAACTTGTTGCCCGTTTACCTGCCACTTTATTGTAAATCCTTTGAAAAATGTTAATGGAAAGAACGTTATATTTGCTATTTTAAAAAAAAATATATATATTATTTTTTTAGGTGGAAATTTCTGCGAAAAGTATTTTGTGATTTTGACGAGAATTTGTTTCCGTTTTTTATATTCCCCGAAAGACGGTCACGCGGTTACTCTTGTGACGCAATGTTATTTTTTTATTTTCTCAAATGGCATTAATTAAAAAGAGTTTGAAAATTGAAATATAGATGAAAAACTAATGTAATTTACATCAATTTTATATTCTTTTAAATTGCATGTTACTTGTTTATCTTTTATATCAAAGTACCTTGTATACATTCTGGTATGAATATACATGAGCTATGAAGAGACATGTCGTTAAACCCAAATTATTATCACCGTTAAAAGGACTCAGATATATTATGTATGCCTAGCCACTGTTAATTGGTATTAAAGTTTGTATTATGTTAAGAAGTATCAACCTAGACTATGTAGCCGCAATCATTTTAAAATTGATTTGTGTTTTGTATCTATGAAAATAAAAATTCTATTGAGACGTAAAACTTGACACGACGCGGAAAGTCTCATGTTTTAATATAACTTGTTTACTAAGGGTATCAATCGATCATGGCTCGTTTAATAGATGGATTAACCCAACCACGAAACGTTTAATAAATGGGTTGCCAAACTCTAGCTAGGTTCATACCATGTCATGGATTGTCCTTGCCATACTTAAAACTATGAGATCTAACATCATCACAATTCACACATTCTATGATGGACTGGCAACAAGAATGGTAAGATATGTTTGTATCAATAAACACAAACTTCTAACTTGGCTAGATAACACAATGCACTCAATATGTAATCAGTAGATATAACTAATATGATGAAAAGGTATGCATTGCAAGTTATTAGCAATTGTACACCAACCTTCTCTCCCATTTCCTTCTTACAGCCTCAAAACTCAATTTCTACATCATTATTGCATCACACAATGCCTACTTCTTGGCCGCCCGTTCATACTCCGCTTCATGTGCCTCATCAAAACCAGCACGCCCACTCCCTTTGTTCATATACTCTCCAATCTTCGCCAGTGCCTTGTTTGCAGCATCAAGTTTTGATTGAATCTCGTCACTACTTTCACCGTCTCTCGCTTTCTTTAATTATTAAAAGAAACACTTTCACTATACCTTACAGAGATTATAAATAATTTTTATAGTATATTACTTTTCCACTACATATATTCTTACAAAAAAAACTTGTCATAGAATTTAAACATGTATGTTGCATGAAAATTCTAACCACCTCGGATAATCATCAATTTTGAATGTTTGACAAATCAAACCACCCTAACTTGACCACATCGATCCATAATTCTTTTGACGCATAATATCAATCAGTATTCATTCAGTTCTATGAGTGGTCAAGATGTGTTAGGAACAAACCGACCTTCGATCGCAAACAAGGACAAGCAAAGATCAAACACACACACACGTAAAAGAGATATAAGAAGAATGAACACGTTGATTTAAAGTAATACGATCTAAACTGACGTATGCTCATTATTTGCAACTACACTTGAAACTTTATATAGATCTACACGGATAATCTAAGCTAATTATTATGTTTTACTTCATATATATCTAAGCTAAATTTTAAATTTCATATAGATAATATTTTAAACCTTATACGGATAATCTTTCACGTGAAATAAGAGAAAGTGAATACGAGGTTGTCAACAAACTTAAAATTATTATATATATCTAATTTAAATGATTAGTTAAAAAAAAATCTAACTTCAATGATTATTTTGGTTCGTCGGTATTCTACCCCTTCATTTATATAAGAAAAAAGTGAATACGGGGGCTGTCAAGTGTTTAATTTTACACGCAAAACCCTTCAAAACCACGTGTTAACAACACAACAATTTGAAATTTAACTGGACAATTTTTTTTACCCATATGTAATTTAACCAAATCATTTTTTTTTACCCAAATCCTGTGTACTACACAGTACACAGGTTATGATCTACTATTATTATATGTGTGTCTATATTACAAATCAACACGTAATATAAGAAAAAGAAAACTATGGACAACATTTAAAGGAAAAGTTAAGAATATACAAGTATACAACCTCAAGAGCTTTTTAAGCGCGCCACCACAGCAATCAATCCATTTACAGCCTCAATATATTCTTCCTTTGTGAAAGTGTTTTGATGCTATGAAAGCTGAAACTATTCCAACCAATGCAAACCAATCTTCTTGTAACTGAGATATAAACAGACCAGATTAATAGCAGTTCCACAACTTGTAAGCTATTCCAAAAACAATCAAACAGAAAAAATGTGAACGGACCGTCAATAGACCAGACTTGAGATCGATCAATGCCACTGCTTTCCCATACGGGTGGTCAGCCGAGAACTCAACTGCTGTCATGAAATTTTGTTCGTTTGTTTGCTTACCAACGTGTTTTGGTTCATAATCGAGCTTTCTACCGGTAAAGAGTTTAACCTTGAATAGTAATGATGAATATTTGTTAGATGCGCGTCAAGAAATGTAGATATGATTAGATGTACAAACATATGATGCTCACAATGTGTGGGCCAGTGAGCAGAAGAGTTGAATCTTTGTTGTTGTTCTCAGGCTTAAGGGACCATAAAGAATCAAGTAAAGACCACTCTTGCCCTATAAATTGACCAACATGAAGTGTTTCTCCAGCTTTGGTCAGCCCAAGTATCTCTTTAGTCACCGACTTGTTGTCTGTACTTTTTGTTCTTTTCAACTTCCTGTCAACCAAAGTAATTTAGGTTTTATATTTTAACATTTCAGCCTTAATTTATGCGTCTCTTAGACCCAAAATATGATTTTTCATGTCTTTTTAATCATTAAATTGTGAAAAATCAAAATGTTACGGAAAACAGTATAAAAAGAGATATTAATAGTACCATTCTACTTTAAAGCGGTCTAGCCTGTCTCAAACAAGTTTCATTAGTCTAATTGAATAGAGACTGTCCAATTGGCTGAACAAGTTGAAAAAGACACTCTTAAATCATTTTATACAAAGAATTAGAATGCTAGTAAACTAAATTGTTTTTGTAATCATAGTCAACTCAATAATTAATTAGAAAATGAAAAAAATATAGTTGGTCAATCAAACCAGGCTGTTTCAACTAAAGCTAAATATGACCCGTTTCAGCACATGTTTTGACCTATTACCTAACCTGTCTATATTACCTCCTTTAATTTTCTCAAATACATGGTTTAGATGAATATGGTATAAAAAAAGATTTACCTCATTTGAAGTCTAATAATCTCATCACCAGTTGCATCTATAATCTGAGTCCAACTTCTGGTGAGTTGTACTGTATGAGGAAGTGGTGAAAAGCAAGATATTATTTTAAAACTGGAAGTCTGTAACATCCGAACCACATGGGGTGCTGGAATTGGCAAGGTGCACGATACTGCAACTCGTAGACTTGTTGGTTCCGAGCTAACAGTGCCTGAAGTAGGAACCAAATCCAACCATTTCTCCACTGAGAGTTTATAAATCTGGCCAAAAAATTCTTCCATAGAAATGTAACAAGAACCAATAGTTTTGGCTTTTGTTGATTGAGACACAAGTTCAAATAACAAATATCCGCTAGGTTGACACTGGAATATAGCAACCTGTTTCTGGCCCGACTCAGATTGGATGGGGAGTTTCCTTTTCACATTGAATATTCCATCAGGTTGTGCCTTGCTAAACAAGACATTGACATTTCCCTTATGACCCTCTGGTAGGTTCTTAATTTCTACAAACTGCAAAAGGACCTGCAAAACTAACACAGTTTAGGCCCTCTCAACTTTTAAGCAACATACATGAGAGTGGATCAGAGAAGAAAAGCTTAAAGCTTGATTTTTTTTATGTTTATCAAGCAGAAAAAGAAAATTTCATTATTAAGCATCAAGGAGAATGATCATTTGATGTGGAAGTAGCAGACAAAAGAAAAATCAAGATTTTGGCATAGAAACTACAATAGAGCACAACAAATAACAAAAGTACCTTGAAGTTACATATAAGAGAAACTAGAAGAAGCAATTTTGGTCCAATAGACAAAATTTGATCCTTTTAGGCTTTTTTGTAACAAATTTGTGTTTGTTTAGGCTAACCAGCATAACAGCCACAACAAAAAAGTGCTAAAGAACTTATGGGTTAAAACAAGTCGGATCAGGTCGTGCTGACACACTACCATTGATATATTAAATATAGTAACAAAAACTAGAGTAATAAATCAATCATAAAGCTATTTGGAAAAAAATGCTTTAAGAGAGTTTGTAAGCACTTTTTGACGCATTAAATTGCAGTTATATTTAATTTAATACTTTGATACTGTCTTAATTACTTTTAGGAATAAATAATATATTTACAAATTGCATTTGATATATTCTTTGTTATGATTTCAAAATAAAATGAAATGTTAGCAGGTCAACCCACCCTGCCCCAACCCAGATCTGTTTAAAGGCCCGTTTTATTTTACCACCAAAAAAATAAATCTTCCAATAAAAAACATAGCAATTACCTCAACATAACTTGCTTTAGGACCATCAAGCAACCTCTCAAACCCACTAGTTGAATCAGATTTACTGCTGGTGATCTCCGGTATGAAAGGAGCAGTAGTTACAGGAGATGGGGCAGCGCCTCTATACATTGCCCCTGCCCTCCAATACCTTGTACCAAATGTTTCCTCCCATTGTTTTGTAGTTTCAGAAAACCCAGTGTCCAGTTTCTGACCTTTTGCTCTGTTTTGATCTGTGTCGTCATGTTCTAGAACGTTTCCAATTAGTTCAGTAAGATCTTTGCAGTAGGAAGCAGGATGTAACTGGTGAGTATGCCAAATAAGATCAATATCATAAGTTGGAACACAAAACTGTTTTATGGACCTCTCTCTGTTTCTCCTAATGAGATGCAAAAAGCCTTTATATCTTGCAATAGCTTGTTCAAGAAACAGATCACTCTTCACGTGAGGTCTGGATACCTTTACAAATAAACAAATGGGTTGTATAAACTAGTCTCTACGTAACTCATGATGAAACTCATTATCTTCACAAATAAAGCATGTCAGGGTTACCTGATAAAAGAACGGGCTTTGCCTTTCAATAGCCAAAGTAAAATCATACTTGGAAAAGCTTTGAGTTTTATATATAGCTTCAGAAAACTCAGTTGAGAGAGCACGTGTCATGTCAAAGTCATATGGCTCATCAGGATATAGTTTGTTCCATACTTCTTCTGTTTCCCTGGTTGACATTCCTTGAACAGAAGACACAACGTTGCAGTTGTCAAGAATATTTTCATACAATTCTTCACAATCAGATTTGTATCTAACCTGATAAGGATATCACGGACAAAATGTTTTTAGTCTCCAAAAAGAGATAATCAACGGATAACAAATACTGAACTAAGGAACATTTCAGTTTAGAACCATACCGGATTGAGTCTGTGGCAATGCCAAACCCACTCACAATCAAGGGGAACAACTAAAGGTCCTTCAGTGATCTGAGACTCCGAATGTTTAGCAAGCAAAGGAAGCCAGAATGCATTGTACCTGCAATTGAGTTTACAAAGATTATGTTATTTTCTAAAGACAAACTCACAAGCAAGATAGCCATTTAATCTCATCAAATAGATTTATACATAAAAGATACACTTTTTACCACACAAAACTGCATAACTCCTTACAATAAGGAAATAAGCAGACAGAGTTAACTTCTTAACTGTATCCTAATGGCCACAGGATGGATCAAACTAGTAGTATACCAGATAATGAATTTGTTGATGTACCTATAGATAGCCCATTGTAAGGCCTGGCCTTCATAAAGCCAACGGTTCCTATCTACAGCTGCAAGAAACTCCAGTTGATGCTTAGCAGCAGCCAAGAGATTTTCACTTATTGAGATATTCTGTGCTGCATTCCACTCTGACTCCTGTTCCATGTCCATTTTTATTCTTACCTACAGAAAACCCGGCTGCCAGTTACAACATAAACATATAAGTTATAACCAGAAAAACTGAAATCTAGTCTTAAATACTATAGACAGTCGAAAGTAGAGAAAAATTTCAGCTCAGTATTGAAACAATGCAACATCATTCCAGAAATAGGATAAAAGGAAAACTTCTAGTCATATTTATAAATAAACAAGAAAATCACATCTTAATAAGCCATCAAATGTGCAAAGTTTCTGATACTAAATTACTAATGACAAGCAATTAATAGCCATTTTAAATACACAATTACATTGATGAATGCAGCTACAACAGACATGGTCGAAATGAACCATCTTATTATGTATTATTAATCAAGTATCCATACGAATACAACGAGTATAGCTACACTGGAAACTCAATCAAATTATATCTCCTAATATGGTTAGAATAATCACAACAAACCCTAAGTTAACATAATCTATCTAATAAGCTCCAGCACTCATTAATTTTCTAGTTCTCGAGCCATATATTTATATAGACTAATCCTTTATAATACAATTGGAGATTTTGTTACGAAGCTCATTCATATCAGTTCTCTGCATAATCAAACTGAATTAAGCTAAGAATTTTAGACCTAATGACCTTGTGCCGAAAAATTTCTATAGGTACAATGAAAGTTTGAAGATAAACATATACATATCACTGTATGGAATTGAAACGAAGTATTGGCTAAAAATAAAGTGATATGGCGAACAAAGCAAGCAGATGAATTTAGAGAAGGATTATTACCAGCTGAAGTTAACGATCCGTGTGTATTTGATCAACGTACAACAGAGCTGGTGATTGAATGAGTTTTTGATTATTTGATCGAATCATCGAAGCAATTGTAATGGCGGTGTACAAATATTCAATTGTTATGTAAGGTGCTGTTTGTTTTTGCAGACATAAAATGTCTGTAAGCTGATTTCATCTGTTTTTATATCTGTAACTGAAGATGTGGTTTGAAGCTCTGCAAGCTGAAAATATAAGACTGTTTGTTTTATAAACCTGACACTATCTGCATAAACTGAAAATATTTAATTGTCAAACTTATCTCACTAAATAGAAGTCATTTAACATTCAAGTTACATAAAAAAATATAATAATACAACCAAGTTTAAATAACACAAAACATAATGTTCAATCAACCCATCATACAGTAACTTGCCAAATCCAGTTCAAAATAATACAGTAACTTAAGCCGGTAAAAACACTAACCTGCAAATATTTAAAATGCAGATTTTCAACTTGCCAAATCCATCAAAAACCACAAGAATTCAAACAAATGTATTCAATTGGGAATTTTACAATATAATTTATTACCTATATCTAAATCTAAACGAAAAATAGTAACAAACGCGTAAGTTATCAAAAAGATCCGGTATCAAATCCATAGTTAGTTGTCAATATATGTTTTCCGTTCAAACCCACCATTTCTTTGCTTGAAGGCGACGAACTTACCTGGTGTGACGAGAGAAGGCTGAGCACCGGAGTAGCGACGACGAGCAGGAGAGAAGGCGGAGCAGCGGCGGTGCGGAGGTTGGAGGTGTGGCGGTCGGAGGAGGAGGAGGTGCGGCGGTTGGAGGAGGAGGTGCGACGGTCGGATGAGGAGGTGCGGCGGTCAGAGGAGCAGGTGCGACGTAGAGGATGAAGATGGAGGAAGGGGTAGATCTAGGAAGATTTGATTATTTTTTTAGGTGGAAATTTCTGCGAAAGTATTTGTGATTTTGACGAGAATTTGTTTCCGTTTTTTATATTCCCCGAAAGACGGTCACGCGGTTACTCTTGTGACGCAATGTTATTTTTTTATTTTCTCAAATGACATTAATTAAAAAGAGTTGAAAATTGAAATATAGATGAAAAACTAATGTAATTTACATCAATTTTATATTCTTTTAAATTGCATGTTACTTGTTATCTTTTATGTCAAAGTAACTTGTATACATTCTGGTATGAAACATACATGAGCTATGAAGAGACATGTCGTTAAACCCGAATTATTATCACCGTTAAAAGGACTCAGATATATTATGTATGCCTAGCCACTGTTAATTGGTATTAGAGTTTGTATTATGTTAAGAAGTATCAACCTAGAGACTATGTAGCCGCAATCATTTTAAAATTGATTTGTGTTTTGTATCTATGAAAATAAAAACTCTATTGGGACGTAAAACTTGACACGACACGAAAGTCTCATGTTTCAATATAACTTGTTTACTAAGGGTATCAATCGATCATGGCTCGTTTAATAGATGGATTAACCCAACCACGAAACGTTTAATAAATGGGTTGACCCAACTCTAGCTAGGTTCATACCATGTCATAGATTGTCCTTGCCATACTTAAAACTATGAGATCTAACATCATCACAATTCACACATTCTATGATGGACCGGCACCAAGAATGGTAAGATATGTTTGTATCAATAAACAAAAACTTCAAACTTGGCTAGATAACACAATGCACTCAATATGTAATCACTAATCAGTAGATATAACTAATATAATGAAAAGGTATGCATTGCAAGTTATTAGCAATTGTATACCAACCTTCTCTCCCATTTCCTCCTTACAGCCTCAAAACTCAATTTCTAACAATCAATATTGCATCACACAATGACTACTTCTTGGCCGCCCGTTCATACTCCGCTTCATGTGCCTCATCAAAACCAGCACGCCCACTCCCTTTGTTCATATACTCTCCAATCTTCGCCAGTGCCTTGTTTGCAGCATCAAGTTTTGATTGAATCTCGTCACTACTTTCACCGTCTCTCGCTTTCTTTAACTCCCCAATAGCATGTTCAATCTCAGCGGCCACCTCAGACGGAATATTGTCTTTGTACTCGTTCAAATTATTCTCCATACTATATATGTTAGTGTCAGCAGTGTTTTTAAGATCCATAACTATTTTCCTCTCTTCATCTCTCTGTGCATGGAGTTCAGCATCTTTGACCATTTGTTGTATTTCATCGTCTGATAGCCCACCAGATGATTTTATGGTGATCTGTTGTTCACGACCGCTGGATTTGTCTTTAGCGAATACAGTAACAATACCATTTGCATCAATGTCGAATGTGACTTCAATTTGAGGTACGCCTCTAGGAGCGGGTGGAATGTCAACAAGACCGAATTCTCCAAGAATCTTGTTGTCGGCTGCCATTGCACGCTCGCCTTGAAGTACTTTGATTTCAACTTGTGTTTGATTGTCACTTGCTGTTGAAAATACCTGCATCATAAGGCGGTTTAAAATTTTGATCACTTGTGAGAATAAAATGAAATGCTATAAACAGACCTGAGATTTTTTTGTAGGAATAGTTGTGTTTCTGTTAATCAACTTAGTAAAAATGCCGCCGAGGGTTTCAATACCAAGCGACAAAGGAGTCACGTCCAATAAAAGCAACTCCTTCACATCTCCCCTAAGAATCCCACCTTGTATTGCGGCACCCATTGCAACCGCCTCATCAGGATTAACGCCTTTACTAGGATTTTTCCCGAATATCTCACCAACCACTTGTTGCACCTTTGGCACACGGCTCATGCCACCAACAAGCAAAACTTCATCAACTTCATTAGCTGAAAGACCAGCATCTTTAAGACAATTTAAACACGGGGCTCTGGTCCTTTCAATCAATTTGCCAACTATCGTTTCGAATTTTGATCTTGTTAAGGACATGTTGAAATGTTTTGCACCAGAAGCATCTGCTGTTATGAATGGTAAGTTGATGTCAGTTTGAGACGTTGATGATAGTTCAATTTTCGCCTTTTCAGCTGCTTCTCGAAGCCGTTGTAAAGCTAACTTGTCTTTTGACAGATCAAGTTTCTCAGTGCTCTTGAACTCGTTTACTAAATAATCTAATAATGCATTATCAAAATCTTCTCCTCCTAAAAATGTATCTCCATTTGTTGCTTTTACCTGTTGAATCAAGTTTGTAACACACTAATTCAGTAATTTAACATTTTTTTAACAAAGTCAACTTTATGTGAAATATACATCACTAAACAGAATGTATAAGAAATTAAAAAAGTCAACTTTGTGTGAAATTAATTAATTAGTTATCAAATGAGTGTATGAAATTAAGTGACATTTTAATCTTTAAAAAGCAGAAAAATACATGAATGATCTATTGATATGCTATTTAATTGAAATACTCCCACACTGTTTCAAGGGAAAATGAAAAGAAATTAGCTCAAAGTCAACTGAATCTAGTTGACAAATTAAAAAATGGGAAAATGTTATACAATCCACAAAACATATAAAGTTACCATGAAATTTAATGGCAAAGACTTGCTAATGGGTCAAATTCAATTCTCTATAAACTGTGATCCACACAAAAAATTTCTTGATTTAGGATTGATTAACAAAAGACAATGTACTACATGTTCTTTGATATATTGCATAATTAAAGCTTCAAAAATTTGATGAATATATGCATCTCAACTACAATTTTAATGAAATACTTTGTTAAAGATCTGATTTACAAAAAACATCGAACATAAGCGAGTAAATATTCTGGCATGACAAGATAAAGAATGCAACACTATAATATAGTTATGCGGATTATACGAAGGCATACCTCAAAGACACCACCACATATTTCCAGAATAGAAACATCAAAAGTTCCTCCGCCAAGATCAAAAACAGCAATAACGCCTTCTTTATCATTTGCGCCATAAGAAAGTGCAGCAGCAGTTGGTTCATTGATAATTCTCAACACGTCTAAACCAGCAATCCTGCCTGCATCTTTTGTAGCTTGTCTTTGTGCATCATTAAAATAAGCCGGAACTGTAATTACAGCTTTATCCACACGTTTATTAAGATACGCCTCAGCTGTTTCTTTCATCTTAGTAAGAACAAATGCCCCAACTTGACTTGGTGAATATTGTTGTCCGTTGATCTCAACCCATGCATCGCCATTGGGTGCTTTGACTATCTTATAAGGAACCATACCCATTTCTTTTTGTGTTTGTGGGTCATCAAATCGTCTCCCTATTAAACGCTTTGTACCAAACAAAGTATTTGATGGGTTTGCTATTGCTTGACGTTTAGCCGGTGTTCCAATCAATAATTCCCCTTTTTGATTAAAAGCAACAACCGACGGTGTGGTTCGTGCACCCTCACAATTCTCAATCACTTTAGCAGTCTATAAAATCAATCATAATCTCAAATAAGACAAAGTTAAATACGAATTAAGATAAACATAACGAAACGTGATTGTATGCATAACCTTTCCTTCCATGACCGAAACACATGAGTTAGTGGTACCCAAATCAACACCGATAACATCACTCCCCAATGCCCTTGAGCTGTTAAAACGGAGAAACATTAGCAAACTGACTATACATATATGTGGAGAAAATGCTAATACGAACTGCGTCGAGCTACCTGAAGGATCTAGCTGCAGTTGACCATTTGTTTCCCAAAAAAGAGGAAATAGACGGTTTAGCGTTTCCTGCCAACTGGAAGAAGAAAAATAATGAAAACAAAGATGATGTTTACAAAAACAAAAGGTATTTGATGCCTGAATTTTCATCATCCTGAATACAAATCCTCCACAAATAGATCATGTTGACGCAATGTCACAAACACTAACGTAGTATTTAGATAACAATAGAGCATACAATCTAAGAACATAAACAAACTGGATCATGTGAACAGTAGGGTTGATAGCAAATTCATGATTTGCTTGTTTAAACAAGATATTTAAGAAATAACAGTTAAACTACATCAACATGTCTATAATGATGAAAATGATATTCAAAGGAAGCAAAAAGACATACATTTTGTTTCAGTGAAGAAATTTAATTAAGAACAAGCTAGGGGAAGAGAATATTATATATACCGATCTGTAAGCAGAAAGTGAAGCGAGTTGAAAGTCGCAACGCTTTGCAGATCGAAGTAAGAATGAAGCAGCCATTTCTTTGAACTAATTTATTACGTTGAAATGCATAGAATAATGAAACAAGGTTTAGGGTTTATGTTTATGCAGGGTGGGTTTTAGAAGAGAAGATTTTGCGTAGGGAAGGGGTTACATTTTGCGTGGGAAAGGGGTTAAATTTAAGGACAGTTTTTTTTTATAATAACTGTTATTTGTCCTAATACCACCTCTAACCTTTAGATGACAACTCTAGGTGTAAAGTGGCTAGGCTAACACATTAGAGAAGTTGTTTGGTGATGTCTGAATAAATGTTTTTGAAAAATTAGACGGAGATGAAGAGAGACGGGCCCTTGTAATATACCGGTTGTAAAAAGAATATTAATCGTATTTTATTAAGCCTATTAGCTAGCTTTCTTAGTACATATTTTAATTTTTTCAAACTATATATTATAAATATAACCAGTTTTTTAGTTTCCAATACAAATGTGGCTTTCTATTAAATCTCCTTTAAAACGAAAAAAAATATCTTATTTTCAAATCTGTTAAACTCCAGTATTCTAGCTTTTAATGGTTCAGACCTTTTACTGATTTAACACTTAATAATTCATATATCTTATTCGTTTTGCACTTATTAATTCAAAAGTCGTCAAACAACCTCTAAGTCACATATTTAATGAACTTCGTCGGTAACATATGACATGTATCTTGATGGGACTAAAGCTTGATACGTTTGCAAGATATGTGCCCACGGACTCACATACTGATCATGCGCTTAATTGTTTTTGTTTGACATCACTATATATGTATAATATGACACGTTCATGAAATCGCTAACTTAATCATAAATTAAACTAGTATAATAATTATGAACCTAGCGTTGTTTGCTATTTGATTTGTTATGTATTTGATGTTCCAAATGATATTTGTGAAAGTTTTGCAATATTAATCTACCTAATAAATCAAGGTTTTAGGGGGTCATTTTTTGAAGGAAATTTTTTGTTCTATAATAGGAAGCTTTGGAGGGAAAATTAAGTGTTTTTAACCATGCATGAGTTGATGAGCTAACTTAAATATTAATATTTATAAATCCATAAACATAATAGTTATAATTTTCTTTAAAAATATTATAATTAACCCGTGTGTAACACACGGATATTAGACCTAGTTCAGAATGAAATGATGCTTTCCAACAAAATAAGAAAAGAAATGATCTCTCCTGAAGCTATATCATATCAAGTTATAATATATTCAAGATAAATTAAAAGTAGATAATATATAATTTTGAGACTATTGAAATACAACTTGGTTCATTGTGCCGTACCATCTTTGGAACTGCCTCCATTCCAACTGTCCCAATAAACAAACTGATAACTTAATTTTTCCTACTTAATCCCTACCCAACTTCGTCTTATGAAATTTAATAACAAAATAATCCCCATAAACCAAAAAGAAAACTCAAACACAACCCATCAAATGAGTCGTATCATAACACATGGCATGGCATGCAACGGTGATTAATGAGGTGAAGCCCATGAGCTTCACACCCCGGTTAGAGAGTTCACAAACCTAACCGTTAGATACAAATAAGTAGAAAAAAATATATAACACGTCATTCAATTTGAGGAATTGAAGGCTATTTTCTGCACCTTTAATAGTAACTCATGTAAATGAAAGGTTGATTCCACATGTAGTGGCAGTAGTGTCATCAATCATGTCACTTCTCAAGGTATAATCTTACATGTATATTTCGTTATACACATTAACGAAAATTTGTTGCCAATAACCCGAACGTCAGCAATCATCTTTTCATACTAAAAAATGTGTTTAGCAATTAATTTTTTAATAATTATACCTTTTTTAATACTTACAATTTAAAAAATTAATTAATTAATTCAAGATTAATTTGATTCTTATTTTGACCTCCCTTTTACAGATTTAATTATTCATTTTACTTGGCTTGTTATGATTGGCTATAACACTAGAAGAATCATTCTTAATGGTCGAAACCAAATAATCTATATTCTCCTTGGACCTTGGTTGGGCATATTCTTGAGAGGAAACTTTATAGAAGTTAAAAAACTTAGGTCTCTTGCTACAAATAAGATTTTTGATCATTAAAATAAACCTCACACAAATTATAGGCTTATAGCTGCAAAATAATATTTTGTTAGCAACTAGGTAACTATCATAATAATATTTGCTCGAGTTATTTTAGTAACATTTGATACACATATTTTGGATATCAAAACCAACAAAAACATATCAAGTTTATATCACTATTGGCATATTTTCTTTCTTATATTGAAAATTAAGTAAGGTTTGAACCAAATGTAGTCAAATGTTGACTATATTAGTGAGCCATCATCATGTTTATCAAACTGAAAAATGACTTATATGTCCTAACTTACCTGGGAATGACTTCATCATCTTACAGCTGCTTAATTTTCCTGTCCTATGTTAAGTTGACCCATCAAACATTTTAACTCATCACAGGGACCAGTTTCATTTTGTGCAACTTACATTCGAGTAGTCGAGTAGGTCCTAATATGCAAAAATCCTACATAGAAACTGGTGGGACCCAGAGGTTTACCGCGTAAGTGGGTTCCCCTGATTACCAAAAACAAATTAAGAAAAATAGAGCAACTGGTGGTTATGGGCATCTAGTTGGAGAGAAATGATTGGTGGTTGAAGGTCACAATCGATGAGCTATTTCATGAATAAACAAAGATTGAACGATGTTGGAGTCTAAGGTAGCAGACAAGGGGAGAGACGGAAGACCCACCAAGACGAAGGATTGATCCGCCTTAACCTTACCCTAGTTAGTTTAATTATAAAACATTAGTTTAAAATAAACAATGCCCACCTTCATTACTAAAACAAACCAATCCCAATTAAATTATATTATTAACTGGAAAAATCAAGCAAACTGATTGAGAAATTTATGCTAAATTATTCTTAATCAGGCATTTTCCCTCTCATCTTCTGTTCAAGGCTTCTGCAATACTTCAAATCTGAAAGTCAAATCCCTATGCTACCAATACCTTCTCCCTACCAAGAACCATATTATTTCATGCTATTTTTGCCTTAAAATTACCAAAGGTTCATCCTTTCTTAACAAAGTCAAAAGGGTCTATCACAATTTGAAGTTGTAAATCACACTCTTTTTTCTTTTGATCTAAAAAGCTGAAGGAGCCTCAATCAGTCAACAGTTTGTGAGAAATTTGGGAGACATATAATGGATCGGATTCATGGAATAAAAGCAAGATTTTTGTTTATAAAGGCAAGGTGAGAACTTTAGAATTGGAGTTATGAATTTGATCAGCAGATGAGGAAACTTAAATTGATGACAAGTGCATAATGGAAGGACTGAATTACCAGAATTCAAGATTCGCTTCATGTTGTATTATTCTCTGCATCTTCATAGTCATCCAACCAACCTGTTCACAAGAAGGTAAGTTTGGTTATCTCAATATTCAGTTCATACAAATTTTGTATGATAGAGTTATAAGAATTTTTGGTGCATGTTGATACTGTCAAGAATTAGGTAGGATAGTCATGTTGGTAATTCCCATATTTCATAAATTATATACAGATCATATATACGATAAAACCAATCATAAATATTAATCAGAACTTGTGCAAGACTTGATCTTGAAAGAGGAATATTTTGGTCAAACAGAAGTAGGTTAGAAAACTTATAATCTTGATCAAAGGTTACAAGATGAAGTTAAAAGATACAATATTACATAGATCTCTTCAATTTTTCTACTTTAAGTAAGTTGATCTTTGCCCATGATTCTGTTAACACTAAGTTATCAAATTAATGCAGATTTCGTAAGTATACAATGTTGTGGTGATTCAAAATTCACAGATCCAAATAACAATATAACATGGATCCCAGATGATACATGGTTCTCTGACAGCAGACAATGTCAAGATATTGTGAGACCATTACAAAATGGTACAACATATGATCATACTCGGTTCTTCAACTCGAATTATGGTACAAAATGGTGTTATGAATTACCAACAAAAAAAGGTCAAAATTATCTGATTAGGGGTACATTCCCTTTTGAAGATATTAACAAATCACCTACAGGGACATTTTTTGATGTTTCAATAGATACTACACCAATAGGACGAGTTAACTCAACAGATGAAACTGAAATTGAAGGGAATGTACGAGCTACTAATGATTATATCAACTTCTGTTTATTACCGAGACAAGGAAATCCTTATGTTTCCAAGATTGAATTAAGACCGTTGGATTTGGATCATGAAGATCCTTCAAGTGTTCTCAAACTTGTGCATAGAGTTGATGTTGGTAACACAAAAGGAGAAATCAGGTATGTTTTCAAATACTTTACTTGCAGGAAAAAAAAGTTCAAATTACCTACATGTGATTGTAAGTTGTAACATTTAAATTTGCAACTTCAGGTATCCACAAGACCCTTATGATCGAATCTGGAAACCTGATTCAGATTTGAACCAAAATAGCAAATCCACATCACTAGAAAACAGCAGCATCATTGGTCTAAATGGCACAAAAACATTACCTCCTATTACAGTGCTACAAACAGCTCGAACACATTCAGATCATTTAGAATTTTGGCATAACATTCCCTCAGGGTACAATAATTATATTCTTAATCTTTATTTTCTTGAACTCGATGGATCTATGCAAACTGGGCAACGGGTGTTTGATATTTATATCAATGATGAACAAAGGCAACAGATTGATATAATATCTGATGGTTCAAATTACAAGGCTACTTCTATAAACTTCACAGCAAGCCAGTTTCTTAATTTGACTATAACAAAAGCTAATGGATCTCAATGGGGTCCAATTTGCAATGCTTATGAAATTCTGCAAGTTCGCCCATTGCTTCAAGCTACTCTTCAACAAGATGGTAATTTAAGTATTTAACCTGTGCCTACTCTATATACCATTAACATGACAGCTAGTTCACTAACCAGTTCAATTAATCTCCTACAGTGGATGCAATTTCGATAATTAAAAATGAGCTGTTGGTGGAGAACCAGGATAACGAGATATTAGAAAGTTGGACAGGTGACCCGTGTCTCCCACATAACTGGCATGGAGTTATGTGTAACCAATCGAATGGAAAAACAGTCATAACTAAGCTGTAAGCTATTAAGAATATAAGATAAGATATAATATTAGCATTGACAAAAAGACAAATAACATATGTATTTTGCAGGGATTTATCTGACGGAAAATTTAAAGGACCACTTGCACAGGGCATCACTAAGCTGACTCATCTTAAGGAACTGTAAGATATGCTAATTTTAAAGTCAAAATAATGGAATTCCCCAAAATCAAAGACATTAACTACTTGCCTCTTGATTGTGAACTACAGGAACGTCAGCAACAACCGTTTCACCAGCAGCATTCCCATATTCCCATCTTCTTCAGTTCTTACTTCAATGTACCCTTCTTCCTTTCAAAATCAATATTTAGCAATTACATATTATTAATCAGCGATTTAACAGAAGCAATCAAATTATTGTTTACAATATGTTAGGGACCTGCGGAACAATAATTTCATGGGAACGATCCTAGAATCACTTACTTCCCTGCCACACTTGACAGAGCTGTGAGTTCTCTAATCAGTTCCATGCGAATTATACTGCTAAAGATATATTAAACAAAATTCAACTAATATAAGTATTGGTATTTACATCTAGATATTATGGCTGCAATAAGGATTTCAACAAAGAGCTTCCTGCAAGTAAAAATTCAACCAAGCTTGCTACAGAGTAAGCACTTTATGTTTATACAATAAACATGCTTTAATGTTATACAAAACAATTAACTGTTCTGGTTTTAGTAATGGAATTTGCAGGGGAGAAAAATCGTCACATCCAGCACGTCATGTATTGATAGCAGCAATTGCAGGTGTGGCCTTTTTAGTTATTGGAATACTTGCTTGCCTAATTTGCATTTACAAGAAAAGGAGAATGGTCAACAAGAGATTAAAAGGAAAAAGAACTACAATGACCAAGAGTGAGTATAGATAGTGTTGTTTTTCAAGATTTTATATTTCTTTAAAAAAAATATTAACCATATCTTTATGTAAACCTAAAATGCAGATGCAATTTATGCAATGCCTAGCAGTAAGGAAGAAACTAGTTTGAAGGAGATATCCATACAAAGTTTTACTCTTGAGGAGATAGAAAGTGCAATACAACATTATAAAACATTAATAGGTGAAGGAGGGTTTGGATCAGTTTACCGTGGGACTTTAGCAGATGGTCAGGAAGTAGCTGTAAAAGTCCGCTCAGCAACTTCAACACAGGGAACCCGTGAGTTTAACAATGAGGTGAAACAAGTGTTCCTTTTTTATACGTGTATTTTAGCAATGTGATATAAATATAGATACTGATGACGTTGTCTACAGTTGACACTTTTATCAGCTATTCGACATGAAAATTTGGTGCCACTACTTGGTTATTGCTATGAAAATGAGCAACAAATTCTTGTTTATCCATTTATGTCTAATGGGTCCCTACAAGATCGGCTTTACGGTATGTCTTTCAGTTCATCTTCATTATATTGTACCTCATCTACATACTATTTTGGTATGTCCCAAAATCGTTGTCCAGATTCACAAAAGGACAGTTATGATTTTCTAGTTTTCCTGTTTTGCCCATAACTAATTGTAGTCAACAAAATATTATATATATAGTATTTTAATCTATCAACTTAAATTGTATTAAATGCACCCGCCTTAAATTGAACTATTCTGTTTGGGGACATAAAAGTGGGATGAAGAGAGTATTATTCTTAACTGTTTTATTGTGTCTCTAAAAGGTGAAGCATCTAAACGACGAGCTCTAGACTGGCCAACCAGACTTTCAATAGCTTTAGGATCTGCTCGAGGTAAGTTAAACCTACATTATATTTGAATATATTAGTTAAAACTTATGTGTAGGCAGAATAATATATCGCCATGCACTAATCTACCATTAAAATCACACTAAAATATCTCATATAAAATCAAATACACCAGCAATTAATCAAAGCAATCAGCAATGTTAGGTGCTGTACAAACATAACCAAGTTATATAGTAACTTCAGCAAAAACATATGTAAACAATCATGGAACCATTTAAAGAGAAGAAACATAAAGCAGGATCAAACTACGAAATTAATATTAATACACAGTTTTATCCTCCAGGTTTAAGCTATCTACATACATTCTCGGGGCGTTCTGTCATACACAGGGATGTGAAATCAAGTAACATACTACTAGACAATAGCATGTGTGCAAAGGTGGCAGATTTTGGTTTTTCAAAATATGCACCTCAAGAAGGTGATAGTAATGCCTCCCTAGAAGTAAGGGGAACAGCAGGATACTTGGATCCAGAGTAAGTATAACCCTTTCAATCCCCACAAAAATCACCATATTTTAGACAGTAACTAACTAAAGCTTTTGGAATTTCAGGTATTATTCAACCCAGCATTTGTCTGCAAAGAGTGATGTCTTTAGCTATGGAGTTGTGTTGCTTGAAATCATTACTGGTCGGGAACCTCTTAATATACACAGACCGCGAAATGAATGGAGCTTGATTGAATGGGTATGCTTCAATTGCAATCCAAATCCAAATTTAACAAAATCATGTGAAAGCTTATAGCTGCTATTTATTATGTAGGCAAAACCGTATATAAGGAATTCACGAATAGAGGAAATAGTGGATCCAAGTATAAAAGGTGGATATCACACAGAAGCTATGTGGAGGGTTGTGGAAGTAGCATTAGCATGTACCGAGCCCTTTTCAGCTTATAGGCCATCTATGATAGACATTGTTCGTGAGCTAGAAGATGCTTTGATTATTGAAAATAACGCATCTGAATACATGAGATCAATGGATAGCTTCGGAGGATCTAATCGGTATTCCATTGAGAGACCAATTGCTATATTACCTTTACCTACTCCAACTCCATCAGAACCATCATCTCTTCTTTCACAACCTGCCCCTCCCCAACCAAGATAATTTTGTGTCTAAATGTAGCACATGATTGATGTATGATATTAAGTAAATATGTTTACTTCAGTTGATTCCACTCTAGTAAATTTAATCATGAGAAAAGAAACAGAGTGTTGCGATGTTATAAACCTGTACTGTGTAAATTCAGCTACTGTAAGAATGGCATGGTATATGAAGAAATCATATTTTGGAAAGTTTATATATCTTTATGTTAAAAAACTTCATGTTGGGGATATGATAGTGAAAAGACCAAAAAAATAATTACAAGATATAAATCATATAATATCGTAGCATTGATGAGACTATATATAAGATGGATAAGAGAAGAACAAAAAATCAGTGAAGACAAGAGAATGACAAATGGCAGGAGCTAAGTTAATCAGGAGTGTCACTACTCCCTATTTGACCAAGAAAATGACAAGATAAGTATATACCATACATCATTACTCATAAGAGCTTAATATAAATGATAAAACTCCTACATTAAGTCACTAACACTATAAATGCTATACCATCTAATTCAGCCAACCATAAATCTCTGAGGTCCCCTAAGTCTTATTTATTTCATGGCAAGTCATCCCTAACAAAAGAAAGATAGAGATATATTTCCATTTTGTTATTCTCTCTTACTAGCTTATAATTCAAACTAACTTAGATGTTTGTATGATTGCAAATACTAGACGTTATAAGAGGCCTATGTTCGCTCAAAAGATAACGCGTTCTTCATGTCACCTTATGAACTCAGCAACAGAATGGAGACATCTTTAAGAATAAATTTTCAGAAGTTTTCATACATGTATTTGTAACTAGGATAACTTATCCTATGTCCTAATGGTTTTGGAACACAAATATTTGTTGATTTTCTGACTTTCTGAGCATTCTTGGGTCAGTGATATGCAGGTAGGCACAACAAGCTGCAGTCAAATCTTTAACAAGACAAAAAGTGATATGAAAGGGAACGAAGATATCTCTTCCGATTAAAAGATGAACAGATGTGCTACATATATAAATATACGAAAGGTAGGCAAACAATCTTTATCACACTGGAAATTGAACAAACAAAACATCTCACAGTCTAGAAGACAGGCTTTTGCATGTAGGCTTTATATTTTTTTCTTTTTTCTACAATGTCATAGTCTAGTAGAAATGTAGAATCATCAATCAAGTCTTGAATAAATTCGGATTGGCTGTAGCAGTACTAACTTGCACTTCAAGCAATTCTAGACGACGCTCTAGTGTATCAAGTTTCTCATTCAGAGATGCCAATTTGCTCTTTGTTGTAGCCTCTGAAATACAAAATCCTTTGTAAATACACTAAAGCAGTTAACCTTAAAGTTCTAGCATACCAACAAGATATGAAGAACATAAAGAATAAACATTCTAAAATATTTGTCATCAAAGCAAGAAAATGCGTAACAGTTTAGCGCCCTAAACATGTCAAATGACTCAAAAAATAAGCTGCAAGTTCTATTTGAGTGTCAGATCTACTGATATATTGCTACATAACATATAGCATACATGCTTCATTATACAAAGTCATTGCCATAAACGAAGCCTAACCCTAACTTAACTTGTTAGCTAACAAAACTGCTCATAAGATTTAGTTTAATAAAATCATGACCTAAACAGTCATCTTCTACAGAAAATTTTCGATGAATTAGTATAATTCGTACACAATTAACACAAAAAGCACCAAAACTAGATGAAATTTGATGCAAATTTGTGGTATAAACAGCATAAATCCGAATTTGTCGTATGAATCACAATCAGAAGTATACTACGAGCTCAAATTACGTAACAGGAAACGTAAAACATCGAGATCAAGTGAGGATTTACCGAATTGAACGAGGAAGTCAAAGAGTTGACGAACGTTGAGCGAGATGTGAGAAATGAATTCTCGATTCTCCCAATCAGCTTGAACTGCTATCCCTACGTTTACTGCGTTTGTGATCCCACCTGCTCGAGCCATTTTTATCGATTTTGATTTTAATTTCTCGATTTAAGTGTTGTTCAGATGAATCGATGATGATGATGATGATGGTTACTTCTTCGTGTGAATTGTGAGGTTTAAGCAACGGAATTGAAAGCAAACATACAATTACATGATGGTGATTTTGCTCGACAAAAGGGGGACTTTATATTTGGAAAGACCCTCCAAGTTTTGTAAAAGCTAACAAACACCACAGACTTTTTCTAGTAATTTTTATTTTTTGGTAGGTTGTATCGACGATATGGTCTTCGGGCGAGTAGAGGAGTTGGTCAAGAATGTGTGGAAAGCACTTTTTTAAATTGTGGGGAGGGGTCTCAGGTGTGAATCTCGCAGCTTGTACTTTCCTGAATTCACACTTCACGAGTCCTGCATACTTTGGTCTCAATAAGACAATAAGCGTACATTGCTTATGGTGTTTTGGGTGTGAGGCAACTATTACTGCTCGGTTAACGCTTTGATGGTGTTTTTTGTATCAACATTATTATTATGATAACAACCATCTTTGATTGTATAACAATCTGTATTATTACCAGGTTATATACATTTCATGAAACATAGTCACTTGTGTCGTGAGAAAACTTGAAATATTACTTAATTGTCGGCTCTTTCCCTCACTGTAACCCTAACTTGAGATTTCTTAGTCTTTATCTACCTTTGTCTTGCCCTAGGCACATGTCGTACATGTACAAATATATAGATTAAGTTTTGTTTATATTTAATATATCCTCATTTTGTCGTAACAATTGTGGGTTCTCTCATTGTAACTTTACTGTTGTGCTCTTCCTATAACCGTTATAATCTTAGATGCCATAAAGTTCTTTACCTTTTACGTCTTTCATTGACGTTATGGCATTAGATTTGTCATAGTAATTTTCCATCATAGAATTTTCTTATTCTCGAGTTTTGTTGTTTTTTTTTTCACTCATGGTGTATATTTTAGCCTTTTAGGTCACAATGCTTAAAAAACTAGGCATGCGACTATGTCTACTTATATTTTAGAAGCTCTCATCCATGCTCTTACATCGTCATGAATTATTTAAAAGCATCATAACATATAAATAAAAAATAAATCATGATAGTGTAAGAATGATATCCTAAACCTATACGTTGTAATGTAAACATGTAGCGATAACAAAGTCATACCAATGACTCGTTAGTAACAATAAATGTAAAACAATATATGACCCATAAGTAACAACAAATGTATGATTATA
Organism: Tagetes erecta; assembly: GCA_030867185.1. Lineage (NCBI taxonomy): Eukaryota > Viridiplantae > Streptophyta > Magnoliopsida > Asterales > Asteraceae > Tagetes > Tagetes erecta. The sequence goes on from CM061487.1 coordinate 97,636,089, forward strand.
TAACCATAACTAAATGTGATTGTCAATGTATTATACTTAACAAATTTTTGGTGCAACTAGTATCCGCCGACAATAATCGAATCACGACAAATGCTCCCAAGTGTCTTTTGGTGTTGCTGTTACATTCGTCATTGATGATTACCTTAAAAATATCTTATAGAAAACCTTTTGATGTGTGTCTCACTTTAAAACACATGAAACAAATATATTTATTTTATATAGTATCTTAAATGTTCATTCAACTAATTACTATTATTATTATTAGGAAAATTGGATTTTAAACATCTAAACTTTCACTATTCCTGTCACAAAAATCCAACTGAGAAAATTCTTGGTAAAAATGCCAATTTTCAAACAATTTTTTTAAAGAACCCCCATTAAAAAACTTCTAACGCCGTTAAGTTTTTTCGAATTTCAAACTAATGTTTTAGGACTTTGGATCGGAAAAAGGATGCGAATTGATTGATTTACTTCAAAACCGATGTTCCAAATGATGGAAAGGTTATACGATACTGTAAACTTACATCAGCGGAAGCATTGTTCTATCATTTGGAGCATCGATTCGAAGTAACTTTTATATCAATCGACTTATGACCTCCTCCCGATCAAAAACCCTAAAACATTAGTTTGAAATTCGAAAAAAACTTAATGACGTTAATTGTTTTTTAACTTGGTCTCTTTAAATATAATTTGTTTGAAATTTGTGATCTCCACCGAAAATTTTCTTAATTGAGATTTCTACAAACCAATAGGTGAAAGTTTAAATTTTTAAAATTAAACTTTCCTTACTACTAATAATATTATTATTATTACTATTATTACCATTGTTACTGTTACTATTATTAGTAGTAGTATAATTATTATTATAATAAAACATTCCTAATCTACTTTAGTTAATCATCTATACATGTACGTTACAGAATTTGAACCCTCTGTTTTGTAGATTGCTTTAAGCATATCGTCTAATCAACCGAAATAACTTGATAAAACAAAAACTATCAACAAGCGGAAGGGGTGATATCTGCAAGTGTAATAATAATCAGGCGATGAAGAAAAACCCGGTGTGCTACGACAGTACGCGCGACTGGTAGTTGCATAAGTGGTTGTAAAAGCATTCAGAGTCCATCCCTGATCCCTCTTCCTTACCATTTAACTAAAACACAGTATTTTAGAAATTTATGTTTTAATTTCTGAAACTTGTTATATCTCATTCCTCATATTTATCTATATTCAATTAAACAATATTTCTCTAATTTCTATTTAACTTTTTCTTCTTTTTTTACACTTACATCCACGGTCCACCTATAAACATACAACAAATAGATAGATAGATAGATAGATAGATAGATAGATAGATAGATAGATAGATAGATAGATAGCGATCAAATATGGGAAGTGAGTTTGTTTTGGTATAAAAATATGTGAATGTGGTATGGCTGATTGGCTGTATGGAAAAGAGATGTGTAAGTTTTTAAGTTATTTTGTTATGGGTTGTTTGACAAGTTCTGAATGAATAAGTGTTAAATTAATAAGAGATCTGAATTATTAAGTGTTAATTAATCAATAAGGGGTGTGAATCATTAAGAGCTAAGATATTTTTTAACTATTCAAAGACAAATGTCTGACAAATTCAAATGAGATCTCTTAATCATTTAGACTCAGTATAATGCTTAACCATTTAGAGACAAAAAGTGACTTGAAACGTCGACACAACTTCTAATTTTAAAAGATCATATAAGCAACTCCTTTAAAAGTTTTAACTTAAAACCCAAATCTTTAAACCAAAATTATCGATCTATTTAATTTAAAAACACTTTTAGTCTAAAAGTCAAATTTTCTTAAATGTGGTCCAATGTATTTTGTTACAAACAAGCAACAAATGTAATGCCGATAATATTGTAGGGTCCATGGATGACAAAGAATAAACGGTTAGAAATGGTCAAATGGATGATTCACTAATTTGTTGAAGTTTGTTGGTAACGCTTCTTTCTCACTCCATCTCCTTTTCTTTGCTTTCTTTCAGCATATACTAGTTTCTATTTTAGCTTTCGGTTCTCAAATTTTACTATTTTTGTAGTGCCAATCAATTTTACACTCCATTTAATGAGTATATTTTCGATTAACTCTAATTAGGTTTATACGAACCCACGTGGTGTGTAAGGTCACCGTATGAGGTATGGAAAGATGGGTAATACCAAGTGGCCGTTAGTTTGTCACAAAGCGTATTAGAAGGTGGTATGATGGAAGCGTGAATATGTACATAGGTCTCAAGCACCATCGTCACCATCCACCTATTGTAACAATCGACATTCACATCAGCAGACGATCAGAACCTACAAAGCAGTGGAACTGCCGGAGGTGATAGTCTGTTTAACACGCATCATCGTCTTTCTCTATGTACTGAAAAAAAGTCGATTATACAGAAGAGCAACCAATGCTAAAGTCAGTTATACCTTACTACATTAAGATAAAACATACTGAAACAACTGGTATCACAAGCATCAAATATAAAAACCAAAGTTGTAAAACAAAATGTAAATTTGTAACAAAAGTAAAAAAAAACTAGAAATAGCTTTTTCATTTAATATATAGTAATTTGAGTTTTTGTTTTTTATAAGAAAAATGGGTTGTTGTACCAAACTCACATGCATCTTTTGTTCACTCTTGTTGTCCCTCTTCTCCCACTTACTTCCATTGTGATGATACGTACCTTCCATTTATGCAAACAAATACTAGTCACTTTTTCTGCTTTTATAACTTCTTATGCTGGACGGCTCCGTGAAGTTGGCGGGAACACTGTCTCATCCTTTTTCGGGTTGATTGAAAGTTGGGTTTTGTGGGTTATATATTGAAGATGATGAAAAACCAGTGAAGATGAAGGTCGTGAGGGTTTAGTTGCTAGCGCCCTGTAAACAATAAAAACATCATTCCGGCCATGGTGAGTTACGACTCTACACTTTACACTCCAGAGGCCATTATAAAATTATATATATCACAACTTTCAAATAAAAGCTTGAAAAACAAAACAAAAAATTTGGATGAGGAAATAACAAAAGAAAATTATAAATTAAAAGATAGAAATAACAAAAAAGAGTTTGAAACAAAATAAAATACACCCATGGTCGGACCCAGGTGAATGGGACATATGTGCATTGTTACCACTAGCAAACGAGCCCATTTGTGTTTAGTCTCTTTCTAACTCTTTTGCACATCCAAATAATCCGGTTAAACCATAAAAAGAATTATATTCGAATCAAATAACACCATGTGACAAGATAGTCCAACCAAATCTCGCCATGTCACAAGACGTGTACATTATTCCTCATTGTTTGTAAATTTTTATATAAAATGTAATTGTTCCATCATCTTTTCACAAATTTTTGTTATAATTATTTTTATTCGACACGTATAAGATTATAGTTACCTATTTTCAATTAGTTACTACACACTCGATGTGCACTAGTTATTATAGATAATGTAATCTTAGACGAAAACAAAAATACGTATTCATTAAAAACAAAAATACACGTCATTCACACGTTATTGGTACACAACTGCACACTCATGAGTCATAACACACCAAAATTACCAAACTACCCCCCAGACCCAACAATAAAATCAACTCATTATCTCTTCAATTTGCATCATATCAACAACCATAACAAAAACAAACTCACATCTCTCCTAAAAAAATGGCTGATTTCATCTCCACCACCACTCACCGGAGATCATCATACCTTATTGGATGTATGTCTCCGTCATGCGTCCCGGTGCACGAAGAATACAAGCTTATAAACCGCAGTGTCAATAGGCGAAACAGGCGATGGAAGAAGCTAATGAAAAAGATGGTTGAAGAAAGTAAAAAGAGCATTTATGGATCCTCAAAGCCTTTGGTGTTTACGTACGATGCGGTTAGCTATTCGCAGAATTTCGATGAAGGAAATCATTGTGAATGTGACAAGTATCGTGTATTCGGAAGTCGATTTTCGCAAGGTTTGCGAGAATGCTCGTAGGGTTAGTTGATTAATTAAGTAGATGTTGTTGTGTACATGAAGACTGATGAGTTTATAATTAGTGTTGGTAATTAAGCAGGTTTATAATTAGTGTTAATTAAAGAATGATTAGTTGGAGTTTAACTTATGGTTCATGTATGTTTTTCTATGTAAATCTGTGAAACTGAGATCCGTATATACTTTAATATTTTTAAAAATATTTTGTGTTTATGTGCATATAACTTTGTAGAGTTAACACTTAACAATTGATGTTTTGATTTTAGATTTTAATAATCCGCCGTTTTTAGTTGCAAGTGATTTGGTTAATTATTGGGTAAGTATTGGTGCTAATTCAAACCTATTTGCATTCGTAAATCTATCAAGGACCTATTAGTGTTTATAAATTCAATCAAGTTTTGGGTAAAATCGAAACATGTTAAGAACTAGAAGAATAAAGGAGAAGAAACATTTTATTTATCAAAGATTGGATCAATAATTTTCTAACATGTGTTATGGAGTTTATTTAAGGAAAGAAAAAAAAAAGGAAAGGAAATGAAGGAAAATTATCAGTTGTAGCCTTAAGTTTCATTAAAAAAATAAAATGAAAGGAAATAGAAATGAGTTGTAATCCGAGTTTCATTAAAGAAAAGAAAAAATGGATGGAAAATAAAGAAAGAAAGGAAAAAAAGAGAAAAAATGATTTTCTTTTCTTTTTTTCTCTCGTTAAGTGAACTCGAGAACACAACGTTGGTTTTCATTAATTTATTAATGCATATACATATACGATAATAACGAAACTATAAAACTTGTTATACTCAACATCACATTTAAACAATCGATTTTTATCTATTCAGTTGTTTTGGTTTGTTAATTTTAGTTTTCACTGACATTACAATTTATATGAGTTAACAATTAACACTCAATAATTTATCAATTATCAACAATAATGTTAAAACTGTGTAGTCCTAAACAATTATATTTTTGAATGACAGTAGTAATTCGGGTTTAGCAATATCTCTTTTCATAATCAAAATATGTTCGTATCTTAGACGAAGTTTGAAACGTTAATTATTAGTTTAATGCCCTATATGAATTTTATAAATTCCAAAAATATATAGAATATTGGGTATTCACTAATCACTAGTGCATTGTTTCTTTACATGTTAATAGATAAAATTAATGGGCCATAAAGGGATCCATTAGGCCCAGCACAAACAACTTTTCCTTTTTTTCTGCTCTTTTTCAACGTTGACATAAGTGGATAAGACTACTAACGTGTCATATGAACTGCAATAAAAAAACAGTTGTGCTTTTTAATTTTATCCAAAAAAACAAAATGGTAGGGCTTTCTTACTCAATAATATAAGATATTTAAAAAAAAACTAATATTCGGAACCGTAAGGATGATATATTGATATCAGAATTTATATGAAAGGAAATATATATAATAAACTAGTTTAGTGTCCCACGCTATGTTCGGGAACATAATAACCGGATGATTTTAACGATATTCTTGGGGCGTGGAAGGTTCCAATCAATTTTTAGATAAAACCGTTATAAAACCAAAACACAAGATCTATTTAAAACTGATATTTTTTAATATATCAATATTATACTCAAGTTAAATGAATTAAATTCTCAGTTTTATGGTGTAAATTAAAAAAAAGTAATAATAACGTATAAAAAGTTATGGATGGTTAAAAGATACTAAGGTATTTAATTATAGCATATTATTAATTTATTCTTAGGTTACATTTATATATCTTACTAAATATAAACCGACCCATGTTATTCTTAAGTTTTACAGTTTCTCCTAAATATTAGGGGTTTAAAATGTAATTCGTTTTATTATAATATATTATTATAAATTATGTATACATATTTTAATTATAAAATTATTATTATGAGATTATAAAATTATTATTACGAGAGAAAGTCTCAAATAATGCCAATTAAACAAAACAACCCTAAATGGTTGACACACTAGGTTATATCCCGTGTGTCACACGGGCTGAATGCTAACAACTTAAACATAAAAACACAATTTTAAAATTTTATGAAAAAATAACATTTAAAAATAAACTACATATTACATGAATAAATATGAGCTTTGAACAAATATATTTAAATTACAAATACATTATTAATAGCAAATTAGATTTTGACGCTTTTAAACTGGGTACATTATAAATCATATCAATTAATTAAAAAATTATGAAAAAAACAGACATACAAATAATCCAGATACCAATGATCCTTAACCCAAATTGTTAAGGTGAGGTAACCAAAATTTATAAAAATGAGGAGGTCCGGGTTCAAGTCCCGCTTAGAACAAAAAAATGGAGGTTCTAGGTTGGGTCAGAAGATTTTCTCACCAAATGTAGGTTTTCTCTTGTGGGGGTTAGGGTGTGGTCCCGGTAGGGAAATGGATAGGTGGTCCGATTAAGATAATATATATCTTCTGAAGCATAATCCCACATTTGCCATTAGCAAAAAAAATAAAAAAATACAGATGATAGATATCAAGAAAACTTCGCGGTGACACTCATATGTATGGGGCCGAGCGTACGGGTCGACATGCATGAGTCTGGGTCGTAAATTCCGATACAGTTATTTGTTTACGTTGTTTGTTTTCCGTTTTAATAGTTATTTCAGGGATATAAATAAGGTAAATTAAAACTTTGAAAGGAAAAATTATGGGTGATTTAATGTTATCGATTTTATTCCATACATAGCTTAAAATAAAATATTTTTAATTTTGGCGGGAAAAATGCTCCAACACCCTCTCTATTGAATGACAAGTGTCCTCCAAAACCCTCTTTTATTAGAAGGTATAGATAAGCAAAACTCATTTTCCTTTATTATATAGAAGATTCATCTCTAAGTTTTATTTTATACCCTAATAAATATAACATGATCCATACACACCCTTAGTAGGAGAGGGTTGAAAATGTAAATAGTCTTAATTTTTTTTAAATACTCCGCTAAATATTAGGGGATCAAATGAAAATTAATATTATTATAATAAATTATTATAGATAGATATATATTTTTTAAATCTACCTATTCTAATAATTGAGTAACACATCCACGTGTCATCGTTTTAACCACTCCACATAGGATTTTGTTTAGGTGTCATGTTCTAAATTAATTTGATGGAGAATTTTTAGACGGGTCATGGTATGCTCCAAATAACCCGATATGTTTAAATTAAAAATTCACAAAATATCATCAATTATCTCCTAACCCGATATGTTCAAATACAAAATTTACCGATTATCATGATCTATATCTTAACCCGATATGTACCAATTATCATGAATTATCTTCTAACCTTATATGTTCAAATAAAAAATTTATCAATTATTATGATTTATCCTAACCCGATATGTTCAAATTAAAGTTTTACCAATTATCATTAGTTATCTCTTAACTCGGTATATTATAAAAAATTAACAATTATCATTAATTATCTCCTAACCCGATGTGTTCAAATAAAAATTTACCAACTATTATAAATCACATCCTTTATTGTAACATATGATTTTTTATATGAATATATTTGTAAATATCCAAATCAATTTAATAAGAGATATGTTAAAAATAAATTTGATATCTAAATTGAGTTAAACCTATAAAACTAAAATCCGTGTAGTACACGGGTATTAATCTAGTAATTAATAACCTAAAATTGAGGTGAGGTTATATTAAAAGTCTTTCGAATCTACAAAGACATAAAAAGACGGTAAAATGAATTATGCTTGAATTTATTTTCACGGTTTTAAAACCGTTTTGCCGAACCTTTAAAAATCTATATTTAAATTGACCTAACCCTTAAAATATATAAAGAATGATAAGCAACCATAACTTAACAGATAAAATTAACCGGTTTACAGAGTGGACGATGACAATCTTTTACATAGTCAGAGACTCGAAAAGGAAAAAATATTCCTTTTGTATATAAATGGGAAAAAAAAATTCCGAGAAACAAAATGACAACTTACTAATTTCTTTATGTAACTAAATAATTTTGTTCCACAAAACAAATGTCTATGAATACTTCGATCTGCTAGAAATTTTGGCATATATTTTTCTTTTATCTTTCAAGATTAATTTCCATTGATGATATTTAATTGATTGTATCGAAATAAAAGATAAATGTATAACAAACTACGAGTTCGTTTGTCCTTTATAAATTTTAATTAGTTGTATTCAAACAATCTTAACCAAAATACCTCCAAGTTGATAAATTTATGTATTTAACACGTCTACTTAAAACTTCACAAAATTGACTCAAGACCAACATGTTTTAAGTAAATGTGCTTGTGGGTTTTTACGCTAAACTAACTCATACTCCTTACATCTGTTGGAATCTATATAATAAATCAAGGTTTTAGGGGAGGCCACCAATGTTGTTTTTTTGGGGGGGGGGGGGAAGAATGAGAGGAAAAATTAGGGAAAGAAAAAATAAGGGGAAAATTAAAGGTGTCACATTTTAGTTTCTATTTTAATTTTTTTAATTTAAATAACCAATTTTGTTATTTTGGTTTTTCTATGTAATTCTAAAATTAAAATATTAAAAGTTTTTGTTTACTTAAAAAGTATAAAAAATAAGTATGTTTTTTAATTTATTATCAAATTATTGTTACTTATTCATTCATGTGTAATTCAAAAAATTATTAATAATTATTTAAATATTATTTAATTATTAAAATATTTATTTTGTTATATTAACCCGTGTGTATACACGGGTATTAAACCTAGTATAACAATATTATTAGTTTTGAGAGAATCTATCAAATAATGTCAACTAAGCAAATAGATTTCAAATGATGTCAAATAAACAAATATAATTCTGCTATATCATATAGAAGATTGGATGTATCAAATTTTTTTTACTAAGAACTAGTTTTAACTAGGATTAAAACATGAATACTAACACATTTTAAGTGATACTTTTATAACAATTATGTGTAACAAATACATAAAAAAATAATACAACATGAATATATGATGCTGGTCAGCTGGTGTTGTGTGTCTCGATGTCACGTCTATGTTAGGTTAGTATTCAAGTTAGTGATAGATAATTTTTTGATACTTTTTAATTTTTTAAGATCCACGGACCAAAAACCAACAACCATTTGACTGAATAATTACACATTTCCATCTTACAGAACTACATTTATATAATACAATCATTTGCCTGTTTGAAATAGTTACATGTATTTTTTTTTAAAACATGCACATTCATAAAATACAACAACTTGACTATTTGGAATAGTGTTTTCATGACCACACCGGCCAGTTGGACTGGGTTCAAAGTTTTAACCAATCCTGTTGAAATGTTTGAATCGTTTTCAACCTAAGCAACTGATTAGACCGAAGACCAAGTGGTCAAACGGATAAACAGGAGGTTGGAGCATAAAATTTTATTATATTTATATATTTTATGTATTTGTTTATATAATATATATGTGGTTATTTAGTTTTTAAATATGGTCCAACCGATTTAACAGTAGACCTCAATGTTTAATTCTGAATGACATTTTTTACAAAAGTATATTCATAAGAAAATCAACTTCCTAGTCAAAATGCAAATCAATTAGAGTTTTCAATTCAACACACGATTTAATTTCAACTTCTGATTTTGTCGTTAAGTTAAATATTACTAAATATTACCATAAAAACGACATTTTGGCTTTATACACTCAAAATAAAAATATATATACAAAAAGAAGAAAAAAGTATTGTAAATTTACCAAATAGCCCTCCAATCAATCAACCACAAAATCAACACATTATCTCCAAAAACTTACTCATGATCACAACACACTCTCTTCCAAAAATGGCCACTACAACTGACTTCATCACCTCCACCAGTCAACGTCGGTTCCCTTACTTCTCCGGTTGTATGTCTCCGTCATGCATCCCGGTTGACGAACAATACACGAGAATCAAAAGTAACGGACGTGGAAGTGATCAACGCGAGAGGCGGATCAAATTGAAGAAGCTAATGAACAAAGTGGTTGAAGAAAGCAAACGGAGCATATACGGATCCTCAAAGCCGTTAGTATTCCGGTATGATGCCGTTAGTTATTCGCTAAACTTCGATGAAGGCAATGCCAATCATCGTTGTTAAGAATTAAGATCAGTTCACACATGTTATCGTGTACATTAATATAACATCACATTTACGTACTCGATCATGTGTTTAATTAGTAATTCTGAAATTAGATTTTGTTTTGTTTTTGTGATCGAATCAATCGATCTTGATCGATCCAAAACTATGTCTCAATTGGATCTTTGATTAAATGCTTAACAATTCATTCACTTGATCTAGTTATTATACATATGGATCTAGCTAGTAACTTCTTCTATTAGTGTTTTTATAAGTTAAAAAAAAAACTCACATTTTCGTATATTGAAAAATAACAAATTTTGGTTATGAAAAAGATCAGCAGACCATCTTAGACCCTGTTATGAATCCCGCGCCTGACTCGGTTACGTGTATTTAGTTTTGTTACAGTTTTAGTTCGTTAATCAAAGTTACATGCTATTTTTTATAAATTTTCTTTTAAAATGATTTATTTATTTATTATTTATTTTTGTATAAAAGAAACAGTTTCTTTATAAAGTAAACTGCACTTTTGGTCCCTGTGTTTTGATATCATTAATAGTTTTAGGCTCACCTTAACAGTTTTGGTTCATGTGTTTTTAATATAGGTCGTCATGTAGGTTAACGTTTTTATTCAGTTGCATGTCAAAAAGAGTGGGAGAAATAACATTTTTACTCCGTATGTGAGACAGACTTAATGAAAAACTAGATGGAGTTAGTGTTCGGGACCATTTCTGTTAGAAAATAAAAACACAGGAACCAAAACTGTTAAGATAGGACTGAAACTGTTAATAATATCAAAAAACAAGAACCAAAACTGCAGTTTACTTTTTTTATATAAAGATAAGAAAATATATTTGTGGTGAAATAAAAGTTACTGGTGATAAGAATGTTTGTTTTGGTGGTGGTGGGACGAGGAAGCAGAGAAACATGTTGGCAGAGAAGCATCGAGTACCATTCACGTTAATGTAATAATGTTTAGGTTAGGGTCGGTATCAAACTATCAATAATGCTGGTATGTGTTAGGTTTGGTTGGTTGTTGGTTGATCAATGTTACAAAGCAGGGCTGGAACCACCTTTCGCGAACGGATCAAGCGACCCCATTAATTTATGAATCACTAGGTTCAATACCCGTGTGTTACACACGGGTTAAATAGTAATATTAATAAAGAAATTATAACAATTATGTTTAACGATTTATAAATATATAACATCTAATTAAGGAGTTGGCTCCATCAACTTGCATGGTGAAAACTTTCACTAAATTTTCCCTCCTAAACTTTCTATTATAGATAAAATATTCCCCCCCCAAAAATTGCCCCCTAAAAGTTTGATTTATTAGATAGATTAGTGTACTCAATAACACTGAATTTTTAAACGACTTTAGACCATGTGTAATTAATGGGTTAAACTTAAAAAGCTTCTAAAATATCATTTTTCCTCTCCACCGACCTAAGCATCTATCAGAAATATAGGAAGACTGTGTGCTTCCTACAAAACGGCCAGGCACAATTTACACTACAAGAAATGTTACCATTAGCGGCGACACTATTAGCAGCGACATTTGGTATTAGCAGCGACATCCAAAACACGCGTTTTTTTATCGCTGCTAATATCATATGTCGCCGCTAAAGATGTCCTTGCTAATGCCTTTTCAGCTGGGCGGGATATATTCCCTCCAAACTGAATTTTTTTTACTTTACCTTTCCTTTCCTTTCCTTTCCCTCTCATACCTTCATTTCATTCCTTCTTGACGAATTTTTCACCTGCAACTCCATTCCTTCAATGTTCAATTGACATCTCCACCTGCACCGCACCTCCTATCCATCTATCCCACTGCTCCTTGCCACCACCACCACCACCGCCGTTCCACAATCATTTATTTCTCAACCTCCAAAGCAGCACAACTACTGGAACGCCTCAACCACCTTCGTTTTTCTTACCATCCATCGATTCCTCGGTTTAAGGTATTAATTACTCGGTTTAAGGTTTGATTGTTTGGTTTTAGGCTTTTTATTGTTTGCTTTTAAGCAATTAGGTGTTGTGTAATTGGAAATTGAGAATTAGGGCATTGAATTTGTTATTTCTTTAGCTAACTTGTTACTAGCGGGAACTTGTTACAGGAATATGTTATTTCTTTAGCTAAATTGTTATAGTGATACATTGGTAACATAGTTTGGGGGTTTTGTTCATATGATGGTTTAATGTGTGAACATAGGATAAATGTGAAGGTTTAATGTGTCAATACAGGTTAAATATGTGTGTGTATAAAGCAAAAGGGTCTGTGTGCTTGAGCATGTTGTATGTGTGTATGGAAGATAAGTATTTAAGTGTGTATATGTGTGTGAGCATGCTTACAGGTGTATATAGGTTATGTGGATGCTTCTAACTTTGAAATTGTTCTAAATTCTAATTTAGCAACTTGTTCTATTACTCTAGTATTCAAGTTTGTTCTAATTTATTAGTAGTTACTATCCATGATCTGATTCTTTGTAGTGCTTCATGATTGAATTTTGATCAAGTCTTGAAATTGTCTTATATATCAATTCTGTGAATTCAAGTATGTATGGCCGTATGGCCGTATGGGCGTATCAACTCATGTGGTTACTAACTGAGGTTTTTGGATCTAAACTCTAGTAGGCTTGGAATCTTAAAACTCAAAATGAAGTAACAATCATCCAAAATAGTGGAGCAATGGTTGATGCAATTACAATGTTTGAATACATATCAACAAGTTCTTTTGTGGTATAGTGAAGTATATAATTCAGTATATTTAGTTTTGTAGTGATTTTGTTTAATGTAAATGGTTATGATTACTGTTGTTGCAGGCAAAATATTTATACTTTTCTATGCGATCTTTGTTTTCCTGGTAAGTTGGTTCTTCGCTTTTGCTTATTTATTGTTGTGATTGTTGTCTTATCGAAAAACTATTATATCTATATTCTTTAAGTTACAATGCAAAGGGAAACACTGTTATTTAATGTTATTTGGCCATGAGTATAATGGTATTTCATGATAAGATATAAGTTTGCACATTAACTTTTAGTTTAGTTTATTTGCTATTTTCTTATTCATTGTATTCTATGGGTTTTAACATTTCAAGGTGACAGATATGTATATTCGATTGATGTGATTTTCGGTGCATTCCAGGTTTGTTCTTCTAGATTATATCTTTGTTTCTGTTTATGTGTTCTTGCTCCAGAGTCTAAAGTAGGAGATTGAGGAATTACCACTAATATCTTTAATTGTTGTTGTTTAAGTGTTCGTCTGCTAGAGTTTGATCGAATCCAGCAGGGTACTGAGGCATTTTCTTGATTGTTTAGGTATGTTCTGTTTTTTTTGGTTATTGTTATGTTGTTTTGCATGTGTTATTTTGTTGATTGTGGTTGTCAATCTTTTAGGCATGTTTATGCTTATTTGTTGTTGTTTATGTTGTCCAGAAACAACTAAGATTATGCATGAAGCAAAGAATATAAGTCTAAGCTAAAATGTAACTATGTATTTAAGTTTTAAGTTGAAATGCAGGAAGCCACTACAATAGCAATACAACATGAAGTGCTAAATTTAGCAGCTGTTCGAGATTCAAACATGAAGGTTTTCAAATATCATGTAGACAACAAAGATGATAGGGAAGCGAGAGACAAGAATGATTATCGACAAGTTAATGTTATTAAATAGTAGTTTTATGTTCTTGACTCTAATTAGACTAGATTTTAGAACTATATTATACTTTTTATGTACTTTTAATTATAAGTTTATATATATAATGGTTTCGGTATTTGTGGTGTATGTATGTATTTGAATAATATGTAGTTTGTGTTTTGGATTGGAAAAAATCTGAAAATGCTGGAATTATGAAAAAATTATTAAAAATTGTTCAATTAGCATTAGCAGCGACTTCAAATCATTAGCGGCGACATAAAAGGCATTAGCGACAATGCATTAGCGGCGACTCTTTAGCAGCGACATGTCGCCGCTAATACCTTTAGCAGCGATATATGGGGTCTTTAGCAGCGACTTTTGTCGCTGCTATTGGACGAAATTTTTGTAGTGTTAGCCCTTGAAAACGCCCCGGGGGTGGTTTGGGACGCTTTGGGTTGGTAAAAACATCATATTACATATGGTCTTAGTACTATTATTAATTAGGTTAAAACATGACCAATAAATTGATTTGGTTCGATTCTGATATGGTGTCTGGGTTTTATACGCGTTTAACACTTTAAGAGGTTTTGAATTTGAGTCATGGACATTAAATGGTTATTTTTTATATATTTCTTCCGTGTCTAGTTATGCAATTACTTTTTTTTCTTGTTCTTAACCTATTGATAAATGTTGAAGTTAAATGTTTTTTATGGCGAAACTTGATATTGAATGAAACTTGTTTAGCAAATTAAAATTAATTGTGTTACTTGAAACTTGATTGACATCATCTATTTTAGTTGAAAGTTTTTAGTAATTCTAGTTATTTTTTTTAGTGTTATGGTTGATACCCGGTTCAAACCGTCCTGAAAACTAAAAATTGGGTCGTTAGAAACACACACACAAAAAAGTTGTGAGTTCATGGAAAAAATATCTTGAAATGATCACAAATACAAAAAATAACTCACTTTTAATAGTTATTTCAATTATTCGCTTTAAATCACGCAAAATGTACATTTCTTAAAACACTTCAGTCCGCCTATTAACCAGACTAGTATTGGTCGCTTTACCAGGACCAGAATGAAATGAGACATTATAATTAACAAATTAGCATGATGTCAAACGTTATAATTAAGTTGTATCTCATGAACCGAGATAATAATTATGCATGTTCCCACTAATGTTGAACATTATAACAAAAGCAATTGCAACTCTTTGAGAAAAATAGCACACTAACTACATTTAAGATCAGGCCACGTAACGCGGGTTGTATCTCGTATAGATGACTTCTTCACATTCGCTAATGAAAAAAGTTTGATGTCTCGTACGTATGTTACGGTGTAAAGTCATATTGCGTCATATATTAAACGCGAACAAATATCCAAACTTAAAATTCAAAATGATACCAAGTCAAAGTCACAAAACATGCTAAAATAGCTTAAGGAGTGAAAGTTATAAATTGATTAAATCATGAGGGTCAAAATAAGATACTAATTGCAATTTACCTAATCACGTTTTCGAGCATGATATTGATGAGTCCTATTTTCATGATCACAAAAAATTTAATTAATGTATTAATATCATTCACATGCATGTCTTTAACGTAAAAACAAATTACGTTTTATAAATCGAATGTGACTTTATATAACATAATCACTACACATTACAAAATCGGGAAAGTGACTTGGGGAATATTTATAGAGGGATAAGATATTTTTAAATATATAAGTGATTAGTAACAAGATATTTTTCATGCAAGGATATTATACAATTGCCATGATATATAAAGATTAAGACGAATGATATTCGGATTAAATGGACGGAGGTACTTGATATTCTTTATGAGATCTAAACTTTAAAACTTGTTAAGAGTTTTTCCATTTATTTATGTAAGTTTCCTCTAATTAAAGAATTGGTGAGGCTACCTAGGTTAGTCTCATCCTACCGTTAGCTTTTTACCTATAAGTTGTTGGGTAGCTGGTCTCTGCTTGAAAAAGTGTGAATTAAGGCCTAGAAAAATCATTTTCATAATAAAAAAGTATATATATAAAGATTAAGTTTATTAGTGGTAAAAATTAATGCAACAAGCCCTTGGTGGTATCTTAGATTGGTGAGAATAAGTAAAAGAAATGAACTATAAATCATTAAAGTAGTTATAGAGCCAACGGCGGATCTAGGGTAGGGGTACGTAGTGGTCACTGCCTTTAATTTTTTTAGTAAAGTGTAAAAATTCAGCTTTCTTTTTGTTTTACGTATTGATATATTTTTAGGTCTAATTGTTTTTTATGCTATCTCTGGATTGTTCTTCTAGCTAAATCCGTTACTATATACAACCAAGGAAAAAATAGTTAAAATATGTTTAATAATAAAAGTGTTATCCCTTTTAAATGAGCATATTCAACCCTTGCATTCAATAGGTCGCTTCTTAAAATCTTTCAAATTAATGGGGTGTTTTAAAGTTAGTAGGCCTTAATGCCTTATAAAGAGAAAGTTACAAAATGTCATGCTAAGAAATGACATAATATATCATGTCAATCTTTGATTAATTGGTTTTTGATAACACTTATTAATAGCTTTTTCAAAAGATGAAAATACGTATTGCAATTGTAATTGATCTATCGATATGTTGGATCTACTAGTTATCGTGACTCGTATAAGTGGCAGAGCTTATGAGCTTATGTAAATGAGTATTTTCTTTTTTGTTGGGGGCGGAGGGCGAGGGGGTTGGGTAGCATAAAAAAACATTTTTAAGCTATTAAACAAAAAATTAACACAACTGACGAAGAAAAATAAGGAAATGGATGATCTTCTATTTCCCGCACCCCAAGTACAATGCGCCCTTGACCTGTATATTGAAAATGAAGTGTAGATTCCTTTGAAACTTTTAATGCATGCAAGTAGATAATAGTGAAAATAAAGATCCTAAAAGTCGAAGATAAATAGACCTTTGGCCGACATGTTCTTTCGTAAAAGGGGATGGTATAAGATATATAGTACGTCGTAATGTTGTGTATCCAACAAACATTAATTTTTAGATATCTTTAAGACTAGAGAAATGTAAATTGAATGTATTGCCTACACCTTTTGACTTTATACGCTACTTTTTTTTTTCTTTCTAAACCTAGATATTAAGATACGTGTTTGATGATATTTGAACAAAATTGACCTAATAAAGCTGATTTACTAAATGAAATTGTTTATAATTAATTATTCCAGAGGTTTTTAATTATATATTACTCCCTTAGTCTCATTTTAAATGTTCATATTTCTTTTTTTGATTGTCCCAATTTAAATGTCTATTCTAAAAATAAAAAGTATAATTTTCAATTTTACTCTTAATTATTTTACAAAAAAGCTACTTTATATAACTAAAAGACAAATAACTTTAATGACATTATTTTCATTTTATAGGTTGAATTAAAATATATAATAATATATTTTTTCTTAAACTTTATGTTGTGAGTCCCGTGACACTTAAAATGGGACGGAGGGAGTAACTCGTAGCTAGGCATGTATACAATTTCTAATAAACTATAAAAGTAGTATTTAAAACATTTATGATATTTTATTTACTAGATTAGACAAGCATGCACATAAGATATGTCTTTCTTTATACAACCAACAATCATCCAAATTCTAAATGACGTTGAGCCCACAACATGCAAGTAGCTAGTATACAATCAACCAAAGATTATGTGGATATTCTTGTTTGATTCGTTTTTTGTGGTTCTTGTGAACAAGATAAGACTAATATATATTAAAAAAAAAAAGATTAAAGTGCATTAAAGGTTGGTTCCCTTTTGTATTTGACGTAGACTATAAAAGCGCGCATATGCAACTTGGGATGAACTTACCATGATATATGGTCCTTTATAAAAGAAGATATGATGTATCCAAAAGTAAATTTCAAATCACCACTTAATTAATTATAACATGTATATAGTGTGATAGTGTGTCAGCACTAGTTCACTAATAGTTTATATAATTTTTTAAAGACCCATATAAATTCATAATTTAGTACTTGAAAAATAAGCCTATAAGATGGAGGCCTCGGGTATTATATCGCAGGTGGCCAAACGAGGATGTATCATAGAACTATAGAAGTGATTAGAGTAGTTTTTTTAGAACGCGGCCGGAACAACGGAAAGACCGTTGTACTCAGATAAAATGCAGTGGCCGAGTTCGAAGCCCTGTTTGCCCTATGACCCCATCTAGTGATCAACGTTTAAGGGCGGCGCTTGCAAGGCTCCTCCATAATGAAGGCTCACCCTAACCATTTCTTTTGGAGCCAAGTTGGCTGGAGTTGAAAACTCGTCAACCAACTGTTCCAAGAGAAAACCTAGATAGAAATCTTTAATCATATAATGTAAAACTATTGTGCTCGGATTTAAACTCAAGTATCCCTGAGTTAAAATATTCTTCATTGCATTTGCTATTGGCCGATCAAAGTCCAATACTACAAGTAATTAAGTAGAATATTTAGGGCCGTTAAAAAAACCAAACATGCATGTTTCTAATTAGATGTATAGAAGTTATTATAGCAACCTAAATGTTACTTAAAAGCTAGATCTTAGATACCAAATTAACAAATCATAGCTATTGTTTGTCAAAATTAAGAAACAGCTTTTATTACACAAACTAATTTACAAAAAATAACGAAGTTGTCAAGCTAGCAATGACCTTACTTTTTAATAATCCGTTGTTTTTAGTAGCATTGAACTGAAAAAATTAAAAAAGGGTTGATACATAACTTCTAACATGTCATACTTTTTTAAATGTTTGATATAATTTTAATAAATAACTTCCAAATTCGAGTATTGCTCGATCAAAAGATATTACATAAATATCATCTTAACGATACATTTAAATATCGTTTATAAAACTGGTTCAGTTTAAAATTTAGTTGTTTGTTTACCTATCGTTTTATTATAAATATTGTTCAGTTAACGAAGTAAAATGGTTATATGTATATATCGTTTATACATTTTTTTTTCAAGTAATATATGATCTCCTTTTAAAAAATATGAGAAATAAAGTGTTTGAAATATGACAAAAGCATGTTTAAAGATAACAAACTGACGATCCAAAACACACTTTCCACGTCCTTCACTCAATCGACCCGCTCATCAATCCAGTGTATTTTACCAAAATACCCCTCATAAACCAACTATAAAATCTTAACTCAAACGAACTTCCAACTTAAAAAAACCGCCACCACAACAAACAAGTGAAACAACAACTAACTCGATCGCCTCTCTCTTTTACTAAATGGCCCCTGCAACTGACCTTAGCTACTCTACGACCGCCATCGAAGGACGGTTATCTAACTGCTCCGAATGTTCGTCCACGTCTTCTTCGGTCTCCAACGAGGAAGAGTACTCACGGATACATGACACGGGGAGGTGGAAGTGGAAGAAGGTGATGAAGAAAATGATTGAAGGAAGCAGGAAAAGCATCTATGGATCTTCCAAGCCGTTGAATTTTCGATACGATGCTGTTAGTTACTCCCTCAATTTCGATGAAGGAAACCATTCCCACGAATATTATTCTATTCGTATGGATCTAGCTTGATGCTCTCAACTTTCAAGTGATCAGTGCTAGTAATTGAGATGATCAATTAGCTTTTGGTGCAATATCTACAGGGATTGTGAATATATATGTAAATTAGTTGCGTGCTGATAAGATAAAAAAAATCTGTTACGCTCGGCCGGTTTTAGACTAAATTTTTATCAAGGTTAGGTAAAAAATATAAAAGAAAATAATTCGCAAAAAAATAGTATAAGTTATAACAATTTAAAAATCTAAAAAATTCATGCTATTTTAAACTTTACAGCTTTTGAGTATGATTCGAATAATGAACACTTTTAATTCTATAACATGTTTTCTTATTTATATAAATCAAAATAGACAAATAGTTAAAGTATATATAAAATAAAACGTTATAGAATTATCATTCATGTGATCAGTTGTTATCTATATATTCTTTCATTTTAATTCGCTTGAGGTTGAGATCTTGTAAGTAATAGAGAGTAAACAGATTGATAAGGAGGTTATAAAAAGAAAAGGAAAGTATAAATGATTAAATTTAATAAATAATGTTGGAAAAGTTAAATAAAATATGACATGCAGAGATGATAAACAAAACTTGCTACATTTATTCGAACAGCCTCTGTTTTTTGGTTTGGACAAGAAATAAGATAAGATATATTATAAAAGACTAACCCAGAAAAAAACCAGAGAAAAACAAAACGACTAAACAACAAACAAAGAGGCCAAAATGCACTCAACCCATATCGGAATGGAAAATAACCAAAGCTGCATTTGTGTCCGTCCGCTCCTAGATTTTAGCCATACCTAGCTAGACGTATCCTTAATAGTAACAAATTAAGAAATAAACAATATGTAACTTGACATTTAACTATATATATATATGTCATCCACTTAAATATCACATATAAATTTACTGACATTTCCAAATTCAAACCCACATTAATCCTCACACTCCAATAAAAATATATGAAATTTATCGAATGTATTTATATAAACATTAAAACAACTATTTTATAAGATGGTTTTAAAAACGTTACTACTTTTCGTTTTCAATGCAAGCTTGTTGAAAATACATCATTCAAGTTTTAAAATAACTCAAATATCATGTTACCATCATTATTTTACTCTTTATTGTAAGATTTTCAACTCGTGTAATTAATGCACATATAACTAACCTAGTATAAATCATTTTATATAGAGATAGAAAGAAAGAGTGTCTTTAAAAACACGTACCCAATAATTTAATTTCCTCACTTTACTTAAGCTTTACCGTCTAATTATTTGTTCTCTCTATATAAAGCCCCGATGAAAGTTATTGAAATCCTTGAAGCTAAACGTATGAAATGTTTTTTTTCCTCAAATCAGTGTTAGAAACTTTACCTCAAATCAGTGTTAGAAACTTTACCCACTTATTTTTTCACTTTGTATAAAGCCCAACCAAAATTATTGAAATCCTTAGAAGCAGGGGCGGACCTATAGTGTATGGAGGGGTAGCGCCCGCTATCCCTGAACTTGTACCCCGTAGCGGAAATTTTTATTTTTCACCAAAGGTTTTTGAATATAAGAATGTATGTGTATATATAATAAAAGTGGGTTATAAAGATCAATTAACCTCATAGCATAGTGGATTAGCATGTTTAACTTTTTATCAAAAGGTTATGGGTTCAATTCCTACTATTTTTTATTCATTGTATTTTTTATGAAACATTAATTTAAATTTTTGTCTTGAACTTTCACTTTAGACCCAAAACTAGTAATTAGTTTTAAATGATTAACCAAAACAAATAAATATATTGACTAAAAAAAGTTTCATTCTTAGGGTAAATGAGTGTAATGCATATAAATTTTTTTACATTTTTAGGTATAACATAACACGTAGTGGTAAAAAATATAAGCGCTACCCCTGAAATTTTTTTCTAGATCCGTCACTGCTTAGAAGCTAAACATAGATATTTTTTAGGGAAGCGGTTTGGATTCGACGAGGGCACCTTGGGTGTCATGGGATCAAGTTAAAAAATTTACCTAAAAACATTGGAGCCTCGTGCATCCACAAGAATTTAACACGGTTCTGTTATTCAAGTGGTGGTGGCGTTATAAAACCGAGGAAAATAAATTATGAAGAAGTTTGATCTACTTAATCATAGCTCCTTTTGAACATGGTTTGCTCTTCCACATTGCAAGCAATTCACGAGCATATGGAACATTGTTAGATTGAAAATACCCTACACAAAGTCGATGTAAACCTGAATCATTTAATCAAAGGGAAGATTGGGTCTCATATTTCAATCTGACTCCGGTTGGACGTATGGGTTTCAGATAAACTGTTCAAAGATCTCTACATTCTTGAAAGTTGCAAGTCCATTTTAGTTTGTAAGTGTTTTTCTATGCAACATCAATTAAGTAACTAGAATTGGAGAGGTGGAGTTGCACACCTTTGCTGCCAGCCTGGCAAGTGAAGACCGGTAGCTTATGGAGTGTTTATCCATGATCTCGGTTACTCACAGTACTAACACCATTGATCGTTGGATAAGGACAAATGATCAAGCAAAGGGGTTCGCGGTTAAATATGTGAAAAGGCTCCATGTGAAGCCAAATCGATCTTCAACAACATCAAATTGCCAGCTTTCAGTGGAAGGTGAACAATTTAGTTGAAAGGAGATTAGAGAAAGACT
Source organism: Tagetes erecta (assembly GCA_030867185.1). Classification (NCBI taxonomy): domain Eukaryota; kingdom Viridiplantae; phylum Streptophyta; class Magnoliopsida; order Asterales; family Asteraceae; genus Tagetes; species Tagetes erecta. The sequence continues at coordinate 97,658,057 of CM061487.1, forward strand.
TCATATCATAAAATTAAGCGTTAGTTAGAAGAGGTGTGCGCTTAGATTTCATATTATGTCCTATATATCTATGATAGCTACGGTGAATTAGACATGGAGCACTTGCTAACTGCTTGTTAGCCGACGAACCAAATTTAAAATATGATTGCAAATTGGTGTGAGTGAGTTCCCTCCCATTTAAAATATGCTTGTGAGCCGACGAACCAAATTTAAAATATAATTTGCTTTCAACACAAATGACTTAGTTAGATATTCACAAAGGTAATCAAACGTACGTCTAGGAGTGATGAAAAAAGTTATTTACGTACTTATTCTGAATTATTGTCGCTAGCTTGTCTATGATGATAACCTAATTTATCTGCAAAAGCTTCTTCAAAACATCATGTCCTTATCATATTTTTTTAAAACTATATCTTGAAATGATTAATGTAATTTTTCCTTCTAGTTTGTTCTTTGTTATTGGTTGTTAATTTCTTGCTACTAGGTTTTGTAATGAAATTTGCATTTGTATACTTGTGAAGGCCGGAATCTGTAATAAAATATTACAATTACTAGAAGACAAAGTGCCGACATCGGAAAATATAACTATTATATTACGAGTAGTATATTATTATTATATATATTATTGTTATAAGATGGAAACTGGGGGCAAATACCAGGAAATGGTTATATATTGTGCCTCAATCTCGAGTCTGTTGGCAAAGACCAAAGATAATAAGATGCATGTATGTATATATTCTCAACCTCACTTTTCTTTTCTCAAAGTATATATAATATAAATATAAATATACTATACAGATGGATAAGAGTGGTGACGACCATGTATACAGTGGCGAAGCCAGGATTTTTGGCCCGGGGAGGCCAAAGTTAAAAAACCCATAAATTTTTTTATAATGCTTATGTTTCGGGAGGCCAAACTTAATATATATATATAAAAAATAACAACCGACCAACAAAACAACACTTCGGACGGAAAAAATTGGGGTGGCCCGGACCCTCTTGGGTCCCTTATATGCCTCGCCCCTGCATGTATATATAAAAAAACTTATTTTATATTAACCAAACTTTTGTAGCGGGTTGTTATTATTTTATATTAACCAAACTTTTGTTATTATTACAACAAAATTATCATTTCAACTAATCATGACTTTAAGTCAGCTCTTGTTTAATTAAAAAGAAAATAGAAAACATTCTGATGACTGATAGACCAGGACCTTAATGGTTCGACCACTACTTAAGAACTTGTAGTCCCGGTTTCTGGACAAATTTATGTTTTTAAAGCTCATCGATTAATAAGAAAATGAGAAACATATTCATATCTTATCATCTTTTTGCTTTACAGTGTTGAATTTTAAAAGTTACAACTATTTGTTATTTTCTTACTATCTAAATATGTGCTGGCGCTCTAAACTTTCATTATTTTTGTCACAAATAGACTGATGTTAAAAAAAATTAACGGCGTTAAGTTTTTTGATTCTAAACCGACGTTTTAGAGCTTTTGATTAGAAGTAGAATACACACCGATTGATATAAAGGTTACCTCGAAACGGTGTTCCAAACATGGGGTTTTCACAACCGATTGAACAACTGTTTCGTCGTTTGGAGCATCGTTCGAGGTAAATTTTATATCAATAGATTCGTATTCTTTATCCGATCAAAAGCCCTAAAACGCTGGTCTGTAATTAAAAAAAAAAATAACAGCGTTAATTTTTTTTAACAATGATCAGCTAATGACAAAAACGATAAAAATCGGGACAGCCAAAATATATTTTCATATTTATGAATTGATAACAAGTTAACAACCAATAACAAACGGTAGGGACTTTAAAATTAATAAGTACTCTTGTGATAAATACGAAAACAAATAATAAACAATATTTTTTTCTTCAAATTTATTTTCTCATAAGACTGCATGTAGTGGGCGTTATGCCCACAAGATAACGCCTCATAATGTCTTATAACGCCCCGCACACCACTACGCAGGGGCGTTATGAGGGTGTTATGGGCGTGGGCGTGGGCGTTTCCCTTAAAACGCCCCTGCCCCTCTCTCTCTTACCCACTTCTCTCACACACTCTCTCTCATTTATCTCTCTTGGTAATAACTAAGGGGCATTATCCCATTACGCTACTTTTTGATATAACGTCCCTTGCCTAGTCACCGTCCACATGACGGAAAATGCCCCTTAAAGACCTTAATCATTACACAGAGTCTAATAAACTAGTAAACTGACGATCCACGTCACTCACTAAATCGACACGCTCTTCAATAGTTTAATCCACTACAAATTTACCAAATTACCCCTCATACCCAACTATAAAACCCACACTTCTATGATTCAAAGTTCACAAATCATACACCAACTCACTACAACAAACAACTCGCCTCTCTCTTTTATTAAAATGGCTCCTACAACTGAAGGACGATTATCCAACTGCTCCGAATGTTCTTCGGCCGCTTCCGTCTCCTCCGACGAAGAAGAGTACTCACGGGTACACCGTGGCTCACACGGGAGTTGGAAGTGGAAGAAGGTAATGAAGAAAGTGATTGAAGGAAGTAGGAAAAGCATCTATGGATCATCCAAGCCTTTGAATTTCGGATACGACGCTGTTAGTTACTCGCTCAATTTCGATGAAGGAAATCAATCCGACGAATATTATTCGTATAGATCTCGACGCTCTTCAACTTTAAGTGAATGCTAGCTAGTTATTGAGATGAATTGGATTATACGATACGTACGGATCTGCTAATGGATTGAGATTGTGAATGTGTAAATTTGGCGTGTAAATGTGATCGATTAATGTCACATTTTATATTTTGTTGCTAACTGTTTAGTGCTATTTCTATATATAGCTAGAATTGAATATAGTGCAGTATTGCTTGCTGAAACATTAATATTTGTCCACAATATTGAAAATTAGGTGATCAGTTAATTAACAAATCTATATGATATTCGTGTTAATTTGTTGATAATCTATTTGTACTAAACTATATAATACAAGGCTAATTAAGTTAAATATTTTGTTATAGTATTTGGGAATCTTTTAGCCTCGCAACTTGTTTTCAATCTACACATGACTAAGCTCTATTGAAAAGTGGCTTATCAATACACTATTTGATAAGATCAGTAAGAAAAAAAAAAGACATGCATGTTCTAAATATTAAATTTTTTCAATAAATTAATAAGTTAAATTTTTAGTTGTTTTTCATGTACGGTTTTTGTTACCGTTTCAAATTTCAAATTTTTGTTGTAAACGGTAGAAAAGTAGGAAGCGTTGAATTCACCATCCACACTTGTGGCCACACCCACGCAAGTCGCAAGGCACCCAAGCTCGTGGTCAACGAGATGTGGTCAATGTGTACGTCACGTGTGGCCACACTGCTATGTCACCATCCGCATTCCACACCACTAATCAACCTAATAGGCTAAATCACCAATAAAGGATGCTAAAAGTTGATGGTCTGATTGTTGTCCAGCTCACTTGCAACAAATTCCGTTCAAAACCAGTTTTCTCTAGACGCTCTCCTTCCTTCTACTCAAAACACTTTTTCATGTATTTTTCCCAAGAACTCATGGAGACGCTCCTTTCATCGTCTAATCACCTCTCTCATCCATTTCATCTTCTCTACCTTTCAAAACACCAAAAATTTCTAATTCTGAATACTCTAAAAAATTTCTAATTCTGAACTCATATTTGTGACATGGTATTATGTTTTTTCTTAGTCCCATTAGGCCATATGCATCATGAACATGACTTCATTTAAAAATATTAGTAAAACGAAATATAACTGTGATTGAATATATGTGTTATAAAATATTACAGTTGTAAAAAAGAAGACATGCAATGTATCGACTTTGCTAAATATAAAAGATCGAAATCGGGGGCCAATACCAGGAAATAGTTATTAGAAGTGAACAAATCAATCTCGAATATGGGGCCAAGGTCAAATCGTCAAAGATAAGTTAGCATGTCCAGACGGGCCTCACCACGTTCCATAAAGCCCAGGATGAAATATATGTATATATTCTCTGCATTTTCTCAACCTCTGTTTTATATAATAAAATTTATATAAACAAAAGATAAGAGTGACGTGTAATGCAATTTTCAAACTAATAAAACAAACCCTTTTTATATAGAGTTTAAGTATTAGGATGGATGAACCACCCTGTCCACCCACACTCTTAAAAGTTATTAAATTTTAATTCTTTTATGCTAAAACTTGTAAAAAACGTAAAAGGCTATTTTGGATCATCAAGCGAAATTTTGTAAATTCGTGTCTTCTAAAAAAAGAAATAGATGGAGTCTATACTTTTAATCATGTGATACAAATTGTTATACAGATTTTCTGTAACCAATTTATCTGTAACCAATTTTTTTAAGGTATATTGGTTTTCACTGGTCCCAACTTTCACATGTTGTCTTCTACCGGTCCCAACTATTGAATTGGCTGTCAACGGTCCCAACTTTTATCACTTTGGTAACCACTGGTCCCGTCGTTAAATTTTTTTAACGCCGTTAAGTTTTTTTCCAAATTCAATACCAATGTTATAAGTATTTTGATCGGAACGATAATATAAGTCGATTGATGGAAAAGTTACATCAAACGGCGCTCCGAACAACAAAATAGTGCTTCGATCGGGTGTTTAAACCTAACGGTGCATCAATCAAATGTAAAAATTTTATCGTTCAGAGAGCCTTTTCTAGAAAACATTTACATTAATCGACAAGTATTATCCTTCCGATCAAAAGGTCTAAAACATCGGTCTTGAATTTGGAAAAAACTTAACGGCGTTAAAAAAATTTAACGACGGGACCAGTGGTTACCAAAGTGATAAAAGTTGGGACCGTTGACAACCAATTTAATAGTTGGGACCAGTTGAAGACAAAAGGTAATAGTTGGGACCAGTGAAAACCAATATACCTTTTTTTAAAGGTAAATCTGGTTCAGCGAGCACAAGCTGCTACCAACCCCATGTGACAAAGGCTAAAGCAATAAGTATTTTAATTTTAAATTGTCATACAACGTGCATTGATGAGAAAGAATGACATAATGTCTCTAAGACATGTCGGTCTTTCATAGGTTCATTGGTAATAGACACGCACTTGCTTTTCTAAAAGATGATCATGGCTAAAGCAATAGTGATTGATCGATTTATGGGTTAGATTAACTATTTAAGACGTGCTTTTTAAGCTCATGTCCCAAATGAATTTGATGTGTTGATTCCTTTGAAACCGGCCTTTTGCGTATGCAACTATGCAAGTGGATATACAGTAGTGTAAGTGGAGATTCAAAAAGCCAACGAGGAATGAACGTTTACATGACATGCATGTTCCTTTTCTAAAGTGGATATGTTAGTAATAGTTTGGGTCTAACAAAAATCATTTCTTAGCACTCTAGGCAGTGGTGTGTATTTAAAGTGTAGTGTCACTTTTCAGAAATAAATCATGTATGGGATTTGATAAACATGTCACACAACAATCACAAAAAACAGTTGAAAATAGAACACCTTTTGACTTCAACATGCTTTTGTTAATGTAGACATTGTAAATAGATGCATCTTATCTGGAAATGTCATAAAAACATAATCAAGTTTCAATTTTATAAAAACTAATTCCTAACTGAAAACGTAAAAAAAAACATGCGAAAACAACATGTTAAAACATATAATTTGAATAAAATATGAAAATAAGTGACCTAATTGAAACAATATTTAAACTTCTGTGACTTAATTAAAATAAAATTGAAACTTTGTTATGTTTCTAAAAAGTTTTCCCAAGTTTTAACGTGTCTTGTGATCTTATTTAGAGACACAAAGAGTGAATAGATTAGACTAAAAAACTGTTTTGCTGGTGGAGTCATTAATAATAATATTTTCAAAATTTTTATAAGACTTATATTTGAAAGAAAACTAAATATTAAATGAAATAAATGTTTGTTAAGGTTGAAAAACGTTTAATTTGTGTATTAATCTTTTATTTAATATTCATTATTTATACATATCTTTGTTTTTTTACTCTATAAAGCGGTAAAACATATTTATCCTAGCTTGCTAATTTACTGTTAACAATATATAAATGTAAAATTAATTATTAATAAGTTTATTTTGGTGAATGACGACGAAGATCCTAACTAAAAGCTAGCATGCATATGGTAGTAGCTTTTATCTTTTGCTTTTAAGCTCTTTTGATAAATTAAAGGTAGGTAACTGTATTAGGATAGGATTTTGTGACCTGTATCCAACAATCTATAGCTATATCCCACTCAACGGCCATATATATATATATATATATATATAGTGGGCTCTTCATTTGAGAACTAAAAAAATAGAAAGAACTAAAAGAACCATTTTGATTGGTTCTTACACATGTGCATTAATGCACATGGGAGGTTAGTGCATATATGCAACCGCTTGTAACCGTTTGTAACTGCATCAATGCACATGTGAAATAACCAACCAAAATGGTTCTCTTGGTTCTTTCCATTTTTTTAGTTCTCAAATGAAGGTACCTCTATATATATATATCATATATGATGATGTAATTAATCGTGTAGCGTCCTTTACTATTAATTGTTCGACCATGCACGAGATTAATTATTAATTAAGGGATTAAATTAAAACCTAGCTAGAAATTTAGCAAACACTTTTATGTTGTTTAATTTGTATAAAGTTGACGTTAAAAGATAAGAAGTGAATTTGACTAGATAGTCATGATGAAAGCTAGATTATTTTTCTTTTGAATATGTAGGCGTCAATATGTATGTCCTCGATCCTTAACTATTTTTTCTATTTTGTGCATATGATTATTAAATCATCAAAATCTACGACTCACTTTTCCTAACCTATATATATATATATATATATATATATATATATATATATATATGTACATTGACTCGATCTATGTCTCCTAAAAAATATATATACCAAAAGGATCTAGTACGTACTCAACTATGCATATTTTATCACACGTACTAATTTGGCTCGACAAGTGGCAAATTAACAAAGCCTCCTCTTTAAACTTATCATCAGTTAATTGATCTATATATAGGGATACCCACTTATATCTGGACACGTAATTGTTTGTCTTTTGGTGATTAATTTTCCGGCTGAGATATATACTACAAAGAACATACCAATGCATTTTCATTTATTAGTTTGGGCCGCTATAGCCTTAATTGCTGCCTTAGCTACTAGTTACATGGTTTAATATGCTTAAACACTTGGCTATTTTAGATACGTACGTCTAATTTTGAGGGGAAAAAGTCCATACCTATTTTCTAAAAATTGGATATATTTTATTATTTAAAAGGTATAAATATTAAAGTAGTCAAAATATGATGGACCCAATTAAGTGTATGTGTAAAGATTGAAAGCTGACGATCTAACGACCCTTTACACGATTCATTTAAATTAATCAATCTCAATAAGCAGGTGGTTGAAACTACCAGATTGCCCACATGTTACATCTAGCTATATATAAAACCGGCCCTTCCTAGCTCATCAACTCTAAAACATTCATATATACCAATCCCAAAAGATAAGCTGCTTACATTACAATCTAATATTAATTTCTCAAGAAATGGCGTATGCAAGTGACCAGCTCATTGAAGGACGATCATCTAACTTTTCTCAATGTTCGTCCCTTTCATCCGTCTCTGACAACCAAGACTTTACACACAGCAACCAAGGAAGCATTAGCCGAAGCCCGAAATGGAAAAGAGTGATGAAGAAGTTTGTTGAAGAAAGCAAGAGAAGCTTGTATGGTTCTTCGAAGCGCTCAGTATTTTCTTACGATGCTGTTAGTTACTCGCTTAATTTTGATGATGGAAATCATAGCTCGTCTCATCATATTTTGGGTAGTGAATGCTTGTAAACATATATATATAATTAGTATAGTGTTTTATGCATGTGTGTATATGAAATTAATATATATAGGCAATTTAATTAAAATCTTATTATATTTCTTCACAAACAAATGACTTGTTGGGCTGTTGGTTGGAGGGAGACTTAATTGTGAAAGGAAAAGAACTTGATCAATTAATAACTTGGTTTTTCAAAGCGATCGAGATTATATATAAAAAGTCACTCAACTTGAATCTAGCTTCATTTGATTTTAATTTCTTATCGGTTTACTCATAGGTTATGTTTAGGTAATATAAACCCACTACACCGTTATATACATAACTGAAAAAATTAATTAAATGAATCATTAATTTTGTTTTGAGTATTCGATCTCTCGATATTTAGTGTTTAATTGCATATGGTTTTTAATTCCCTTGCAAAGCGTTATAATTAAGTTCGGCCAAATAGATAGCATACTTAAACTTAACTTGAAGCTTTATACTTATCTTAAAAAAGTTGATACAGTGACCAGCTTACATTTAATCACATAATAAAAAGTGCTTCATATATGTAACCAAAAAAATAAAACGCGATTTGTGTTTTAAATATAGAATTTTGTTTTACATTCCGATAATTAACTAGCTCTAGATACTTATATCGTGATACGATTAAAGCTTGGTACTGTTTATGATCCAATGAATTAACCTGCGCCGCAGTGGCGGATACATGAAATTTTTTTCAGTGGGTGTCAAAATGGATCACTTTAAAAAAGTTTGAGTTAAAATGGGTCTTCTCAAGATAGTTTAGAAAAAGTAATTAAGAGTACAATAAAAATTATAATTACAAGTTAAAATGGCTGCTCGATTATCAACATCGTTTTCATCTCTTGGTTTTCCTCCTAATTAATTCAACTTCAAATCCTAGCTATTATGACTATCAGTGTTGTGAAAACCAAACTAGTCGATAGTTCATTGATAATACCAGTCAGATTGGATGGAATGTTCTTGAAACCGGTCGACGTCATAACTATTTTTTAGAAACGAAGTACATAAAATTAAAGTTGTTTAAAATTTAAAAGAAAATTTATGTTGATATGTTCTCATATTTACGGAAAATGAATCCCTCTGGACATTAGCTCACGCTGCTGCGACCACATAACCCGACAACCCATAACAAAGAGCCGTAAAGCGAGACTAACCTCATCTGGCTTCACCAAACCCCTATAGAAAACCCCCATAAATGGGAAAACAATTAACAAGATTTGAACTTGTTACCTCAAAGATTCACAAGTACCCAAAACAGTTGATTTAGGTATCATTAGCAATATGATCGCTAAACAAATGTGCTAAAGCAAGTAATTTTATGTTAAGAAAATTATAATGAATAAACATAACAATAAAATAAAATAACGTTAGAGCATATAAATATTTTTACTAGAAAAAAAATACAAAAATCACACCAAAGCATGCATTCTTCGACTTCTTCGATCTAAGTTTTGTTATAAACTTTTGTTGTATTCTTGCGACAAATTAATATAAAACTTCGCTTTTTTATAAAGTTAAAAATTAAACTAGTCATAACATGGCACTTCATTTCTAATGAAACCTTTTATAAAATTATTTGGATGTCTTACAAATTGGCTAAAATAAAAGGTTGAGTTGGTGTCATGGCCCTCACTTGGCTCACCTTCAATCCGCCCCTGTCTGCGCGCGCCTCCCAGTTTGCGAAAGATAAAAAAGATAACGTTACAAGTTGTACACAACATAGTTTGGTAACTTTCAAAGCTTTGGTAAACGAACATGGATAATGGGATATTCAAAGATCCTAGCTAGCTAGCTAAAAGCAGATATAAGACCTTAATAACTTTTTTTTTCTTTTGCTTTTAAGCTCCTTTTGTTAAAGTACGTGTATGTAATAGGATAGGATTTGGTGACCTGTATCCAACAATCTTCCCTCTCATAAACCATGATCATATATGATGTAAGTTCATATATATAAATCTCCTTTACAACTCATGTTATGGAAATATATAGACAATGGACGATCAACTTGTAAAGTTAGAATATATCATATCCGACTAGTCAAACAAAACTTAATTAAGGCCCGCAATATATCCAAAAGCTAAATTTGTCTTTTAAAAACATTATTTAATGTTTCGGGAAAGGTCAATGGCGTCAACTTTAATTGTTTATATATATATATGTTATCTTTTTTATTTATATTAAAGTAGTACTTACGTCAAAATATATATAATGGACCCAAATGTTTGTGCGAAGATTGAAAGCTGACGATCTAAGTACCCTTTACACGCACGTACAATTTAATCAAATTAAGTAAAGTAACGATCGATCACTTGATCTGGAGCTGGTAAAAATTACCAGATTGCCCCATATATAGTACATCTATAAAACCCTTACTAGTTAGTTCAAAGCTCCATACAATCCCAAAAACACAAACTACGTACGTACTCATATATATATATATATCTATTAGTATTAATTCTATTCTGGATCAAGAAAATTAAATGGCGTATGCAAGTGATGATGAATTAGCACGATCATCTAACTTCTCTGAATGCTCGTCCCTTTCGGACCAAGAAGATTATACACGAATAAGCAAGAGCCGGAGTCGGAAGTGGAGAAGGGTGTTGAGAAAGTTGGTTGAAGAAATTAGCAACAAAAGCTTGTATGGATCGTCTTCCAAGAGCTCCATATTTTCTTACGATGCCGTTAGTTACTCCCTCAATTTTGATGAAGGAAATCATACCAATGATGACATGTACGTTGTTTGTATGATCCATGATGAATCTTGTTCTGAGCTCGTCTCATCATGTTTTGCCTCATGAAGCGACATCGTGTACAGCAGACTTAGCTAGAGCTATTGTCATTAATTTGTTTTAGTTTTTTCAGTTGTAATGAAAAATTGGGTTATGATATCATAAGAATTGAAACAATTTGTATTAATTAACTATCTTGCTTAATTAGTTAAGTTGTTTAATTCTGAAGTTAATATACTAATTTGGTGACATATATATATATATATAGTTAATCTCACTCGATCACCATCCTCTTCCTAAGTGGTAAGTACGTACCGAAGAGACGTACGTAGCTTATAATTACGCGTGATTGATACAACACTTAGCCTAATATATATAATTAATTAATGATCAGTACGTTAGATTCATTAACGATCAACTAGGATCATTTATTTATATGTATGTTTAAGTTGTTTGGTATATATTTCTCCTGGCACATGCATGACACATGCATATTTATAATAAATAAAAGTACGTACGTAGTCAATTAAGTACTGTGATGTGGTATATTTGTATTACATATTATTCGGTCTGATGAAAACGGTGAATTGATTAGTTAATTTGGTGTTTTTTAATCCAAATAAACGAATCATCTGCTACGTACTTTACAAAAGAAAAGATAACAGTACGCGCGTGCAAGGATATATATATAACATATATAGTTTCATTTTGTAAGCTTTAAATACTGGTTCGAACAAGCCAGATATACTGGCCGGTACGTTTAAACATTTACTGATAATGTGTACTGTACATCTAGTGTAATAAATATATCCCGGGTTAAATAGTGCAATGGTTTTGATCATATTAAACCACCATGAAATCTAGTTCAACTAGTTTATACTAGCGAACTGGTTTGCGTTTAACCGACTCGGACAATAATTTTAAGGTTTATTTAAACCGTTAATCGTGTTCCTACCTGATAATGCGTTAAGTTCTAACTCTAGAATGCCTCCGTTTAACTAAAGTTTCTTATTGTATATTGTAGGAATTAAAGGTTAATGGTTATGTACATTCTTGTTGATGATGACGACGTCGATAGTGAATTTAATTCGTCTAATAAGCATAATCGTGAACTTGATATGTTTAATACTCCAAATGTGATAAACCAATTATAGTCTGTTCTTAGAAAAACTTAATTTATTGAGATAATTTTGGAGTTAAAGTACGTTGTATTTAATTTCTTAGAAAAAAACCAATTATCCCGGTTGAACCGTTACTAAGCTTGATCAAACCATTTCGCCGGTCCGTCGACGATAAATTGTGGGAATATGACAGGATGTTTTGAGTGTTTGAGGAAGATGACGGGATTTTGAGCATTTGAGGAAGATGACTTGATGGTGGTGGCCGGGGAGATTTTGAATGATTGGAAAACAAGGATAATAATTCATTTTTTTATGGAAAATGGAAGTTGACGTATTAATATCGACGTATCATCATTAGGTTTTCAGAGTTCCACGTCCTTGGCACAATGTCTAATAACTAGTTTAATTTCACACAAACACGTACACACATATAACATACCTATCATATCCTAGCTCTAGCTTGTTAATTTACTGTTAACAATATATATGTTGGTGAATGACGAAGATCCTAACTAAAAGCTAGCATGCATATTGTAGTAGCTTTTATCTTTTGCTTTTATGCTCTTTTGATAAATTAAAGGTAGGTAACTGTATTAGGATCGATAGGATTTTGTGACCTGTATCCAACAATCTAGCTATATCCCACTCAACGGTCATATATATATATGATGATGTAATTATTTACTTCATCGTTCGATCATGCACGAGATTAATTATTAATTAAGTGATTTAAAAACCTAGAAATTAATCAAACACTTTTATGTTGTTTAATTTGTATAAAGTTGACGTTAAAAGATAAGAAGTGAATTTAATTGACTAGATAGTCATATATTAATTAAACCTACCTTTAAAAAAAGTTATATAGCTAGGTATTGATGAAAGCTAGATTAATTTTCTTTTGAATCTGGACATATACATATTTGGAAGTAATTTAATTAGGAGTATGGTAGTTTTCTGATAAAAAAAAAGAGTCAACTAAAATCCTATTAAACTTTCTAACAAGCTAGATTTTAATTACATATTATTAACTATTAACAAATAACAATCTCAAGTTTCAAATTGACATGTTGCAAGCCAACTTTCGATTTTATTACCAATAATAGTTCCAGACTAACTGAATGTTAAACACGTTAGTTTTTTGTAACGTTGCTCAAGAGATGATGGTTAATTGTTTTTATTAATTCAAAATATGACTTATTGACTGATATTTAGTCAAACCCTCGTCAAAATTAAAAGTTGAAAGTGTCAATAATCAAAATTTGTTACTTTGGATAGTTTAAATTAATAAAGGAGTTTGGATCTTAATAGTCCAAACTATTAGTTTTTTGTCACTACCAATCTCAAACTTCTGAAATATGTGCTGGCGGTCCCATTTATTCACTTTCTCCGCCTTCTTCATCATATTCATCTTCTCAAATTTCTCCAACAACCCATTTATTTAATTAAAGCTACTATACAATACAAAAAAAAGGAGTTAAAATAATTAAGGTTGCGAAAAAGAAGCATCAAATTAACAGCAAATCATGTGGAATTGTGGATCATCCAAAACCTTACTCCTGTTTGTTATAGAGAGAGATATATACACATAACTAAAACTACGTACGTACTACATGCATTTTGCAAGTTTTTTAATAAATCATATTAAATAACGTACATCAATCAAAATTTAATATACAAAAAGTACGTGTTTATCGGGTTGGTTACTTCAAACATCTAAAAACTTGTAAACAAACTAAACCGATAAACTTGGAAAGTGATTCGGATTCGAGTTAATTTAAATACTTATTAAAAAAAGTTAAATAAACAAATACCAATAAAAATAGATTAAATAAAAAATATATATAGAATAAAGGGTAAACTACAATTTTGATTCCGATAATATTAACATATTTAATCTGATATTAACAGTTTTGATCCATGTATTTTTATTTCTAACAAAAATAATCTTCAACACTAACATCTCATTCTCTTTAATGTCCGTATAATATTGGTATCCCCCCTCCCAATAACCAAAGGCCAAATAGAAAACCCAAAAATACTAGTGTCCAAACTCAAAAACCCACAAAAATAATAGTTTTGTATACATGCACCATAGAGGTATACATACATCTTGTCACTTCTTCCTATAGAAGAGAAACATGCAAAATTAATGACTATTTATTTTGACTCCGGCCGTACGTAGTTATTCGAATTAAACTTACTGATTATAATTTGACCCACAAACATGATTAATTAGAACCATCAACTTTTTTCTAACCCAAACAAACTTAATTACAACAATACATGATCATGGATTATATAAACCAAATTACATGAATCGATCGATCGCACAAATTAATTAATGAAAATATATGATCTTATATACACCTCTTATATATATTATATAATGCAAACATTCTAAGTTTACTTCAACTTAATTCACTTGATCGATTCTCATTTACGAATCTTAATTCAAGTTTAGCTAGATTTATACGGAGGCATATATATATAGTTAATCTCAAGATCGTCGTGTCGTTTATTGAGCTATACAAACGATACACGCCTTCCAACGTCCGCTATGCTGTCGTGTAATCATCCTTGACGACCTTGCTTCAGGTACTTGATCGTTATTCTTCTTGTATAACACAAAATTTCTCCCTCCACAAGATCCTATCTCTTCACTCAAATTCAATGCTAAAATATATATGATCGAACACAAATAAATGTACGTTAATTAGTTTAATAACATAACACATATATATGTCATCATCTACTTAGAATAATTAAACATATAGTACAGCTTGTTATAATCATTCAAAGTTAAAGAAAGAATAAAACCTGATCCTGCATCCGAAGCGTAAAGTATGAACTTCTTAAAATCCGACCCAAGAATTGGAAGCCGCCCACCACGGGCATACATCTTTAGTGATGAATCTATAACGGTCGAAACCTTATCATCATCATTCACTACAAATCTTAAAGGCCCAGAACTTCCAGCTACATTCACAGTGATCAAAAGCCGGTTATTCTTAACATTGACATCGCGTTCATCGTACTTCTTTTTCTTTCTGGTTAGACTCAATCTCATTGAAACACTTTTCGTCATGTTCTTTTTGGCTTCCATAATCGAATCCTAGGAAACGTACCAAGGTTGGTTTTGCAGCAAGAACTACGAAAAGGTCGGCAGATATGAGATTCTAGTGATTCTGGTTAGCCAAAATCGAGATTCGAATGTCGGAATTTATGTTTGTTTGAAGGCTTAGTTAGTATCAAGAATTCCAAGGTTTGTTTGTGAAGAACAATGTGGTGTCGATGGTGTGCGTACGTACATATGCAAATGACAGAATAGCAATATATTTATAGCTAAAGTTTAGTCTACATCACTCTAACAAAACATTTACACGTCACTTATTTTTATTTTATTAAATATATCAGTTTAGTGTTCACGCTACACTCGATAACAGCACTCAAATGATGATTTTAAGGATATTCATGGGACACAGACGGTTTCATTAAGTTTTGGACTAATGGGACTTCGTTTTAGTTTGGGTTTTTGTTTGTTTTGTTGTTCGTGGCCCTAATAGAGGTGAAAAAAAACCGAACCAAAACCGATTCAATAACCGAAAACCGGTTCTTAAAAGAACCGGTCTACAAGAACCGAACCGTAGGTTCTAAATAGATTCTACTATTTTTTTCAAATTATAGGTTCCAAAAGAACCGGAACCGGTTCCTACAAAAAAAAACGGTTTTTGGAAAACCGGTTCCTAAAAAAACCGGTATGTTTTAGTGTTGTTACTTATTAATGTTTTAAAAGCTATATATAATGTAATATTTAACGTTTTTAATGTTATTACTTATATAGTCTAAAATAATATAAAAATATTATGACCATAGACTCTAAATGAAAACTTAATGGAGAGTAAACATTTGCAGCACCTAGCGTTTCTGCACATCTCATAGAAAAAAACCGATTTTTTAAAAACCGGAACCGATAACACAGGTTTTTACCGGTTTGTTTAACGCCAACAAGAACCGAAATCGGTTCTTCAAAAAAACTGATTTGTGCACCTAACGTTTTGCTAGGGGTCATGGGTTTGCCTTTTAATAGTATCGCCGTTTAGAAAAAAAAATCAACAAAACTCATTCCATTCAACGCAAAGTAGAGCATAAAAACGAATGCGCTTTTTTATCTTTTGCCTCAATCCAATAACATAATTTGTGAGGAATAATATTACTGGCAATCAAATCAAATAACGATATATGATTGTGCCTAATCAATATTGATCTCTAATTTAGAACATCTATATATCTTTAACTTTTAAAAAGAAAATCACTACAATCTCAGATACACAACACTGTCCTTTTGCTTCTAGTTTGTTGTTCGACTTTCGTTTGTAAAATTGTCCAACACCCATAAAGTGAAAATCGACAATCAAATGATCACATGGACGTAGAAAGTGATCACATGGACAAGACATAAGAGTCCTTGTAACATTCTATGGTTCTGTTTGCGAAAACGACACTTGTGGCATGAACTTACAAACCTAGTATGTATATATATAGAGAGAGAGTTTGATGTAACACGTGCTATTGACACTTTGTTCGTGAAATGCAAGAACAAGATTTTGAAAAATTATTGATGCTGCTAGCTAGCTCATGCATGTTTAATATTATTATTAAAACTAAATTTGAGTAAAGAACTGCATTAGCACACTTGGAACATTTGGTAAAAACGCCCCACGTTCTATAGTCATGGCCCTCAGAATAGTTAAGTAAATAGTTCGTTACAAAATTAATTTGAATTTTAAATTATGACTATGGCCCTATGGGGTACATGTATGAAAATAAAACTTTTCATTTTATTACTCTCGAATTCATTACGTACTAGACAAAATAGGTTTGTTTCGACACATATTTCTTTGTTTGTTATACATTCATTAAATAACAATATTTAAGAAAAGTTATAATTATTATATTTAATGATCTGTTAATATTTATTATTTATTATCTTAGAATTTGTAAATACTTTTTAGATATAATAGTAATCACAAATTTTTAAGAGCATCTAACTCATTGAAAAAAAGTTCACTAAATTTTCTCTTTTAATTTCCATTAATAGAACAAGTATTTTTTTCCTCTAAAATGGAGTTCAAAAAACCTTAATTTATTAATTTATTGTTTTAGGTTACCTGTTTATTAATTCACTAGGTTAGATCCCGTGTAAGACCCGTGTGTTACACATTGAAATTGCACCGGAAGAGAGAAAAAAACAAACATTCACCAATCTATATAATTATTAAACATGCTTCTTCCAGATTGGTATCGTTTTAATATCTTGTGAAGCATATATCTCCATAACAGAATTAAGCATTAAAAAGCTGATATATTGAAGAGACTTGAAAATCTATTTCCACCCATATTCTTAAGAACAAAAAATAAAGACAAACTAACATAGAACTTATCTACCTATCATCATATTACTTCATATTGAATGTACATAACTATACATACATAATTAAAAGATAAAAGGACATTTGATGTTGAATGTGTAGCTGCAATTCCCACGCGACTGAGGAGAAACTTATAACACATATCAAATCATAAATATAAATTGGATGAAGATAAGGTAGAAGGCTACTTGCCTCTCTAAACCGAATAATGTTAGGATGCCGAAGGGACCTGTGATTTATGATCTCTCGAGCAACATTCTCATCGATCTACAACCAAAACAAAATACACACCCTCTCCTCAAAATTCAGCAAACAGCTCAACTAACAAGCAAACTTCCAAAACAAATAAAAACTATAATATTAGATCCACTTTCAAGAAAACAAATAAGCTAACCTAGGAATTTGCTTTCAGAAACATTAGTGCTTTGTTAAATTAAGTTATCACCTTGAACATATAGCCCACAGCTGACTATACCCCAATATACTATGCACACTTGATGCCACAATAAGCGCGCCTTGTATTTCAATTAATAACATTACATTGTTAGATTGTGATTTTCTCCTCCTAATGATAAAAAGACAATCTGTATCACTTCTATTAATACAAAAAGATAATATTTTGAACTTCAATTAGTAACATTTAGGTTACCATGTGATCGTCTCCAATGGCGCGAAGGGTCATAGATGATTGAGATTACAGGAATCATGAAAGCCCATGATCCTCCAATTACAACCGGTAATCTTGTTCCGAAAAGTGTTAGAGATTTACAATTAATCGATCTTGTTTTAGAGATGATGAAGAAGAGGCGGAGCCTGAAGAACAGGCAGATTTAGGGTTTGTTTCATATGCTTGTACGGAAGAAAGCAAAAGAAATCTATATATATATATATATGTGGGTCTATTAGGGAGGTATTGGGTCGGGTAATACAATGTCCGGGTGAAAAGTCCGCGTGAAAACTTTACCTTTATATTTTGGCAGGAATTTGATGCTACGGATGGCTCCAATGAGTGTCATGTGACTTCTAAAACCCTCTTTTATTAGAAGGTATAGATTAGTAATAGCAAAACTTCAAATAAAGTATGCTAGATATGAAAAAAGATGGGAATGAATATGATGGTGACAAGTGGCATTGTGTGGAGGCAAGAATTAGCAAATTATTAGAAGAGGAGATAGGTTAGACCCCATGGGTACCCACGAGGTCAATCGGTAAAAAATATTTATATTGTTTTATAATGAAAAAAATAGTAATAGCAAAACTTCAAATAAAGTATGCTAGATATGAAAAAAGATGAGGATGAATATTGTGGTGACAAGTGACATTGTGTGAAGGCAAGAGTTAGCAAATTATTAGAAGAGAGGATTTATAATGAAGCCCCTCATGTTTGTATGAATGAAAACCAATGTAGTATTTTGGAAGATGACCATTACTGATTCTATCCCTACAACATGGTGTTGTTATAAAAACTCATGAATAGTTGCATATTTAGTATCATAACAAGAAACTTTAACTCATGAGTCTTCAACTTTCAGTTATATATACACAGTAAGTAGAGAATCCCATGAAAGCTTTGACACACTATTCAACTATCAACAAGTTGTTCTCCATTAATCCCTCTCCGACAGTCGGGTATTCTGGTGACAGAAGCCACTCTCCATCCACCAAGAATTTAATTTCATACCTTCATCAATTAGCATGTAATCAAAACGAAAAGATTTATACGTTAGAGGATATAACTAACTTCAGAGTTCAAAATAAGCCGATTTCATACCTTCCAGGTCTAAGCATTATTGATGTGGAGAATCTAGTGTAAGAACCATTGTACTCTGCTGATAAGTATTCGCCATGACTCCAGCCATCAAACGAACCCATTACTTGAACACTCTGAAACCAAGATGTGGATATCAGTAACTAAGTTGAGAGTCAAAGCCAAAGTCAAAGTTAACATAATTTTATAAGATTCAAGAAACAGAAAGTTTTCTATGGTGGATAGAGAAGATGATTGATTGTAGTTGTAACGCACCTCGGCCATGCCAGACCAGAATAAGGTCACCTCTTTGGACTGTGCAAGTTCTACATCCTTTATTTGTTTCTTTAGTTTTTCTTGGATGCCTTTGTGTGCGCATTATACGACAGGAAAATATATGATTTGTTAGACGGGTCGATGATTGGAACTTAATCATTCATGATCAGGGCTAAACTTGTAAAATGGTATCATCATACCTTGTAACTGTAAAAGAAGAAGAGACTGGATGTATTTCCCATTTATTTTTTTTGAACCGGCTGGAATGCCATAACTAGCAATTTCTCTTGCCATATTTACCAAGGCCTGCAGAAAAGTAGTTCAAGTTTTTGGAACATGTATTGATATAACTAAATATTCATTTACTTAAGTAGCAAATGTAACGGATAGATAACCTGGATCTCAAGTTCAGTGACAGCAAGTTCACTTTTAAACTGAGCAAAAGCATCTTCCCTTACAAGCAACTGCAGATATAAGTAAATTCAATCATCAGTCAAAAGATTTCTTCTTGCAACAGAGTATGATTTATATCTAATGTGTGTTGAAACATACTCAAATAGAATAATAATTACCTGACGCTTGAGATACCGATTGTGCTGATTGGCCTCACTCAGTTTCTTCAAGAGTTTTGCCCTCTCAGCGTCAGCGATAAGTGACTTTAGCTATCCATAAATATTACAAGCACCATTAAGAAAAACTAAACTTATGCAGATCAGAATTATATAATATGAGTTAAAAAACCTGATCACTATCAACAAGTTGTTCAGAAACATCTTCTGAAAAAGAAGCAGAAGCATATTCGTCACCCTTTGAGTAATTTTTTGTCTGCATTGATGAAAATTCTCCCTCGAGAGTGGTGGGCAAACAAAGTACTCTCCAATGGGCATAGTGTCTACCAATTTTCATACAATAATCCTGATTTATAAAAGATAACTTCCAAAAATCCTTCCTCAAACACAAAGGAACCAAAGATATGTGTTTGTTGCCACGTTGACTGTCAAGGACATAGCAGAAGAATATTCATTAGTCGCAGTATTGACAGTGAATGTTTGACAACTTTTGGTTTCTGGAAGTAGAACAAGATTAAAACTTTGGGAGTTGGAAACTACAGGACATGACGTAAAATACCATATATCTTTCAAGAAAATCGAAAATGTAAAAGCACATAGTTCTTAAAATGTGTTAAACATCTAGAAAATAATAAGCATGTTACGGTTTCTAAAGTTGAACCAAAATAATGTCTTACCAAGATGGCAATCCTTGTATTGAAGTGCTCATTGTATGACACTCCATTGTGTTGGTATCCTAATATACACAAGCATCAGTGAAGAACAATTTTAGTTATTAAAAATTAATAAATCAAATTTTGCTTCATTAGGCCATTAGTACTTAGTAGTGGTAGTGATAGTGAAAAGTGTTGCCACTTACGCAGTGTGTGATAGTGAAAAAGTTTATAATTATTAGAGTTAATGATGTGTATCAATGTGGTAGATGGGGTAAAAAACAAAGGTGCAAAGCCGCCATGAATCCACTCACGGTGCCCCTAATCATGCCCCTATCATACAAGAGAGGGGCAGTGTTCATGTGTGATAGGGATGCCACATCACCCTTCACTACTTATAGCCTTAATGTTTTGACTAACAAAAAGTTTCCTAACATGAAAATTAAGGAAACTTAGTAAGCTAAGCATTTAACATAAGGACTATTAATTGAAATCAAATCCAGAAGCCTACCACCCACCAATAGAAGATTTTTTATATGAATGCCAAGAGCGTTTTTATTTTCGGGAGACATTGTTTTAAATCAAGAAAAAAAAATCTTATGTAAAAAAACTTCAAATATGTTAGAAAAGCTACTCTTAGGTTCTACGAATCCACTAACGAATATATGCCTAAAGGCATCATTATAAGACAGGTAAACTAGCAATGACTTAACTCAGATTGTAAGAACACAATTGTTCCAGTGAAACTATTAGCCACTAACTTACAATATAAAGCAAGAAAAAATATGCTACAAGTCTAACCCAACTATTTGGGACAGAAGCTTGTTAATGTTCTGGTAACTAACAAACCAAGCAACAAACGGAAACGATTAAGGCCTAAACCGTAGGTTAATTTGTATTGTTAGGACTTAGGAGGATCATTTCCCACAATTGCCCAGGTGATGCAAAGCCTAAAAATGCACCTCCATGGCTCCAAAGCCCCAACTTTGAAATATCTTACAGGACTTATAAAGGGCCATAAAAACCTTTCTACAGTCACCACATAAAACTTGAGCAAACAGATGAAAATTGATACCAATTGTGTTAATTCACTCTGAATCCAACCATCGTTTCCGAATCTTATGAGATAAAAGTTACTAGAAAGCAAATACAATATACAATTTGCTATGATGAATTAGGTAAACAAGATGAAACTCATTGAGGCATTTCATCAAACACCTTGAGTGCATTGGTGAAGGGAGAAATGAATAGTGAAGATGAGCGAGAGAAGAAACAAACCTTGAATGGTGTGCGTCGACTGTGCAGATTTTCCGGTATGAAGATTATGTGTGGCAGAGAAGTGGAGGGAAGCAGCGAATTGTGTGACACGTGTAACGATGTTTATGGATCATCTGATTGCCAATATCTCATTTTACAAAACCAAACGTGTTTCGTCTGCCAAATAAATTCAGACGTTCATATTAATTACACCATTTGTAACGCATAATGGTAAACGGTCTATGGAACGTTATGGACCTATGGGGTGACATAAGTTTATATCAAAGTTCATTATATATGATCTTATATTAATTAAAAAAACATCAGTGAATTGGTTTGATGAAAAAAAAAACATCCGTTCAAAAAAAAATTGGTTTGATGAAATTAAAATTATGTTTTATAAGATGTCACACGATTCATAATTGACATCATGTGCCATCATCATCACCTATGCATCTCGTTGCGAAGCCATTGAATTATGATTACACAAAACCATTGAATGAAATTCAAGAAACTTGAACACAATTGTGGTATATATAAGCATACAATTATAGAAGTTACTATCAAAAGGTGTCTGCTCTATCAATATCAAATCATTTTAAAGTTGCATAATTTATAACACAAAAAATGTGAAATAAACGTTTGATTTCAGAATATTTGAGAATGTCATTTTAAAAAATATTAAAGTTAATCATGTAAATAAAACCACAAATATATTTAAAAAATGTGGATATGTTTCTTATAAGAGCATCAATTTAAGAAGGTTTCAGGTTTAAATCTGGATATGTACATATATAAATGTAATTTAAAATTATGGTAGTTTGCCGTTCAAAAAATAAATTACTAAAAAATAGTACCCTAAAAATATAAAATGAAGGGATATGTTTTGACAGGTTAAAACTTAAAAGAGTAGAACACATATAAAAGGAGAGCGATGATGGTCGATGGGATATGTTTAGCATGACTTACATAATCGTTTTGTTCCTAATTTTCTTATTGTTTTACATTTTTGAGGGTGGTGTTTTTTGGGTTTCCCCGAGTCGAATTCCACGGCCGCCCTTTATTCTCTTATTTGCTTTATACATCGACCCGGTGAGTAATCAGTGTTTCATTTTGCTGATTTATTTATTTTATAGTAAAGTAACCTACTAATCTATATCTTTTTTTTATTTTTTGGTTTCTCATTCTGATTTATTTACTTTATATTTTTGTAAACTAACTTTTTTTCTCCTATTTCTACTATGTTATATTTTCTTAAAGATATTTTCATTCATACTCTTATTTATCTATGGTATCGAAATTAAAACACGTCATATGCCTTCAAAGTTAAAAAAAATATAATAACATAATCTAGTTCGTAAACCGGTCTGATCGGTTCGACCGGTCCGACCAGTAAACCAGTAAAAAGTCTGATTCACTATCCGGTCCGGTTTTGAAAACATTGACTATAACTTAACAATACTATAACTTAGTTTTTATTTTAAAGCTTTAAGTTGTTTAAACAAAATATTTATTTATATAAATTGAGAAATTGGGACCTGGGAGCGTAATGTTTCGATATAAATGCCGTATCTATTCACGTCAACATACAAGTTG
Organism: Tagetes erecta; assembly: GCA_030867185.1. NCBI lineage: Eukaryota > Viridiplantae > Streptophyta > Magnoliopsida > Asterales > Asteraceae > Tagetes > Tagetes erecta. The sequence goes on from CM061487.1 coordinate 97,681,325, forward strand.
TAAAGAAGATGGCCCTACCGCCCAAGTCCTAGTCCAACATGCCTTCAACTCCTTCACCATTTCTTTCTAACTTCAATTATTACAATTTAGAAACAAACAAAATTATAAAATTCTCTTAAATACGTTTTATTTTTTAAAGGCTAAATGTATATTTTTCCCTTTAAAACATGTTAATGTGTATTTTCTTTAAAAAAAAAAATCTATTGTATATTTACACCTATAAACAACTTTAATTCGCAAACATACACATTTGCAAACATACACATTTTTAGTTCATATTTAAAATTTTAGTTAACATTGAGTATATATATGCAATTTAATTCTTTTTGTTGGTTAGTTAAGTGGAGGAAAATTTTCAATTTTGAATATAAACTGAGGTAATGAAAAATTGTTCAATTTTGACTTCTTAAACTTATTTTATTGATTCTTTTGCACCAAAACCTCATGTTTAAGCATGGTTTTGGGTATATGAATAAGAAAACAATTATAAAATCATTTTTTTAAAAATATAAGTCTTGATAAGTGGTTTCTCTTTACGTTAAAATGTGTATTCGCAATTGTTTAAGCGTTGTAGAATCATGTAATCAACCAAAATGATATAAAAAAAATGTTTCATCATAATCAAGTTTTGACATTACAAATAACTAATATAGAATACGATTACATTTGAAATGAAAATATATGAAAAATACCCGGCAATACATTTTTCATTATGTTTTTTCTTTTGTAAATTGTAATAATATTTGATGTATTTTGATAATTTTATGTATGAAATTTAGTTTTTTTGTTATTTTTTAATTTATCCTACACGAACCGAGTAGGAAAAAATATTATATATATCAATACTCAAACAATTCCTACCAAATTTCCAACACTTCTGAAAAAAAATTATAGGTCCGTCACTGATAAATGACATAAATACATAAAGATATTTGGTCATAAATGGCTAGAGCAGCATTGCATTTTGCTTGGTATTTTAATTTTCCCTGCTTAATTCGTTGAAATAAAAACTCTTTTAAGATCGAATTATATTTTATTTAATTTATTTATTTGAAAAGAATCAATTATGTACGTATTGACTTATAAAAATCTACACTAGCTAACAATTTGACAGCGCAACCCGGTCTTATAAGTTATAACTAGTTTATACGAATAACGAATATTAGATTCTTTTAGTTTCTTAATTAAATGCAATTTCTCGTGCTATTTTTAATAACGAGTATCAGATTTTATACAGTTTCTTAATTAAATGAATATGAATATATTAGATGGTTTTGAGTGGTATCTTTAATTTTTATAATTATTTCTTAAACCATTATGATAATACGATATATAAACTATAATTGATTCTTCATTTTTCCAGTTAATATCCTTCCCCTAAATACTAAGACCCGTATCTTCCAAATATTAACATAGCAAGTAAATATTCTTCTTAAAAGCTTCCTCAAATAACAGAATTTAATATTTTAAAACATCAAACTTTCTAACAAAATGATGTTTTAACATAATGAAATTAAAACAGCTTTTAAAATACGTAAAAGATCTAACAAGTAATTACAAACAAGCTCAAACTTTGAGTAGCCCGCGTTCGAGTCTAAGCCGAAGGTTTTACATGAGAATGTTACAGGTTCCTGTCATAATTTTCTTACTGCAACGGTTGGTTAATGAGAGTTCGACTCCGACCAACTTTGCCCGAAATGGAGGCTGGGGTGAGCCTACCACTACCAAAAAAATAACATATTGTAACATTTTTATAACTTTTTTGCAACTTTTTTTTCAAAACAGTTGTATTAGATTTAATGCAACTTTTTGTTACCTGTTGCAACTCTATTTCAAAGAGTTGCATTTGAAAAAAAATTACATCATGTAAAAAACAGTTGCATTATATGTAATAAAAATGTTACAATAGGTCTAATACAGCTTTATTTAATGTAAACTTTTTTTTATCATAAAAAGTTGCAATTCGATTGCAGCTTTAAAGAGTTTCATATTTGAACTTCAAACTCGATTATTACACTGTATTTTTTTATTTTTATACTTCGGTATATTTTATAGCACGTAGACAAAGTCTAGTAATAATTAAATGTGGCTTTTATAGTAACACGTTCTCGATTGGTACATATAAATGCTTTATCAATTATCATCCAAGTTGTATGTGTACCACCTATTATAAAGGTGGTGAAGACCGAAGAAGATTGAGACAAGTCTTTAATTTATATATATTTTTATGATTTTATCATTAATAATATCCATTTGATATATCGTCCATGCCCGAAACCCGACCCACACATGTTTTGAGTGTTCTTTACAGGCTGCTGCCTAATTTGACCATTTTTCAAATGAAACCAACTCAATTTGACCATCTAAGTCATCTTATCATGTTCCAAAAAATTATATCTTTATATTGTATAAGTAGTTAGAATCAATTTATATATATCATATGTTAGTATGTATATGTAAATTATTTATATGTTATTGCTATTAAAAAAAATTTATATCTTTGAGTTTCATAGGAGATTAGTGAAAATTATGAAATATATTATATTTATATCCTTTAATTACTTTTGTTTTTAAATACTCTCGAGACTTGACCAACTCAACAAAATAACAGATTAGAAAACAATAGAGTTCTATTACAATTATAAATTAAATATAAGATAAAACCCATAATATATTTTATTATTCAAAGTAGATGTAGACACGGGCGTTTACCTTTGTGATTACCAATTTACCACTACATACAAATTTTAACACCTACAACTAAACAAAACTTGAAAACAAGACGAAACAAAACTTCAATTATAGTTTTAAGCAACTTATAATAATTTTCAACATAACTATAACAACTAATAGATCACGAGCCCTTGACTCCGGCCAACTTAGCCCGAAATGACGGTTGGGATGAGCCTTCGCTGTAATTGCAGCTTTGAGAGATCTCATTAGTCCACTTATAAGCGCGCATTATAAGGCATGTTGGGGCTTTAAGCTTGTTTATCAAACTGTACCTCTTAAGTGCGATGGTCTTACCGTTGCGTCAACCGTCGTTCTCTCTCTATATATAAATATATTTGTAGTTAATATATAACCAAGTTAGTATTTAAACATCTTTAACTAAATTTAAACCTTAGATCTTTAATGGATGCAAAACTTTCCACGTATCTCTTGACTATTAAACCAAAAAATTATGGGTTATTAGATTTTAATAATCCGAACTCTAATGAATTGGCAGATATTAATCCTAACTTTAAAAGTTCTCTCTGACAGTCCCAACTTATAATTTATTTTGTGTCTTTTATAATGAATACTCAAAAAACCTACCAGATCATTTTTGTGTCTCATTAAAACCTTACCCGACCATTTTTGTGTCACACTTATAAAAGGTTCGATGGAAGAAAATAATTTACAAGTTAGGACTGCCACAGAGAATTTTTAAAGTTACGATTAATATCGGTCAATTCATTAAAATTCGAATTATTAAAATCTAATAACCCAAAAATTATTCACTTCTTAATTTCTCATTTTTTACAGGTCTTTAAATTTTGACATATAACTAAACTCTATAATTATTTAGTTGCTAAAAACCAAAATGTTACTTAAATCCTAAGAGAATATAATAGAAAGTCATTAGAAAATATAATTAGTAGAAATAAATAATAATGTTAGTTTAGAAAGTTCAATGCTAAATGACCCTACTATTACCAAACGCGAACATACACGGACCAAGCCTAACACCCACACCACATCACACCTCGTCTCCATATATCTTCTTCTCTTCTATATAACTACCCACACTTTCCCCAAATCACCATTTCAACTCAAAACAATTCTCTCTCTTCAATCTTCAGTTCATCATCTTCTTAATTTCTTTCTTCGAAGCTGTACTGTAATCAAATCCGATGGAGCACTTGTTGGGATTGCTTAGGGTTCATGTCCACCGAGGTGTAAACCTTGCTGTTCGAGATGTTACTAGCAGTGATCCTTACGTTGTTATACGTATGGGCAAACAGGTGATTATTTCGCTTTCATCTCCTTGTACAATTTATTGTTGACTTCAATTCATCGGTGAATCGATCTACCGAACTTAATTGTTGCGCTGATAGTACAATTATTAATTAATTAATTAATTTCATCGTGGTTACCTGACCTAGGTCCGCCTTTCATGGCGTTGCTATTTAATTGTCTAATAAATATTTTTAAATAGCAATCGAAGTTTGACTTAGAAAAAATATATTATTTTCTCTCTCGAAAGACTGTTATGTGATTTTTAAAAAGTTTTAGCTACGTCACCTAATCAATCTTCTGAGTATATGAATTTGGCAAATGAAGTTAATTGAATTTTGTGATGCAGAAATTGAAAACTCGAGTGGTGAAGAAGAACATCAATCCTGTGTGGGATGAAGATTTGACTCTTTCTATCGCAGAGCCACTTCCGGTCAAACTTGTAAGTTCTTCTTTTTCATTATAACTACATACAGCTCATCCGGCTCTCAATTTTGTCACAAATATTCATAAGAGAAGTTTTTTGTCTCAGCACTTTATATGGTAAACTTGTAACGCATCAGATGTTAAAAGCCGGAGATTATCTACGTCAAAATGATAACTAAATCAAAGCTGACTTTTAAAGTCTTAAATAGGTAAATTGATTAAGTCATTAAGGGTTAAAATGATAATAAGTTATGATCGGAGGTTAAAGTTGTAAATATATTAAATTTAAGTTAGGGGACTAAATTTATAATTTGGTAAAGTTGAGGGGCCAAGTGAGAGTGTCCCAGGCAATTTATAACATGTGCTATGTTTATCAGATGTACATTGATATTTTAATTAGTTTTTAGGTGTAAAAAGTTATAACTTAATATGAATTCTAATAAATAGATTAAGTACGAGCCAAACAAGTATCCCAACAAGCTTAATTAGATTAATCTGTTTTGGTTATAACTAATAATAAAGTTTTGCTTGTCTCGTTTACAAATTACCAAGTTAGCTAGGCTCGGTTTTGTTTGTTTGCAAACTAACCAATTTCAAGGAACTTTTAGTCACGAGCTTTCTAAATAACCCCAAGTACGAATAAACCAGCTGGGTTTGTGTCTGCTACAAAACCTATAAAAAAACTATTGATGTGATTATATTTAACAACATGAATTTTAATGATAATTATCTGAAATCATAATTAACTAGGTGTAAACCCGTGTGGAAACTCGGGAAGGACATTCACAAATATATGTTAGATTTGTAAGTCCGAAGTTTGGTTTGTGTTACAATTGTAATATATAACAAATGGTTTAAACTTTCATTAAAGTTTCATTAAACTTTAATGATACAAAAGTAAATCTCAAAAATATCATCCAAGATTAGAGTTTAGACAATTGCATAATTAATGTTACAGACATGTGACTTGTACCTGGATTATATTCACTTTTTAAGTTTTGTTTTAAATTCAAAAAAGTCAAAATTGGTCCTCATAGTTTGAAATTTTGCAAACAATGCAGGAAGTTTATGACAGGGATACATTTAGTATGGATGACAAGATGGGGGATGCTGTGTTTGACATCCACCCATTCCTGGAAGCTGTTAAGATGCGTTTAGGGAATCTACCAGACGGTACGATCATAACAACCGTGAAACCAATGAGGACCAACTGTCTGGCTGAAGAAAGCCATGTAACATGGACCGACGGAAAAGTTATCCAAAACATGGTTCTTAGGTTGCAAAAAGTCGAGTGCGGGGAGGTTGAGATTCAACTATCGTGGATTGACATTCCGGGCTCCCGAGGTCTCTAATTAATTCGTTTATTATAGGTTTTGTTAGTATGTTTGTCTTGTAAATTAGTTGAACCGAACTAGCAATATTTATTGTCTTTATTTCTTGGTTGGGAATGTTTGGGCTTTGATCTTGTTGACGATGTTGTTTGTGTAAAAGAAAATGTGGGATGTGTAATTTCTTGAGCCTATCAATGAAATTGAAAAGGTATCCTAGCTTGTTATGAAAACTTATATTCTTCAATTGAGTACGAGAAATTAGTTCCGACCAAAGTTAATATTGTCTTCGAATAATGAAGAACTTCTATTGACCGTATTCCCTCTAAACTAGCTCTTGTAAAACGGGATACAATCTTGGATTATAGTAGTGTTCTTATGCGGCAACGAGGAAGAAGATGCAAACCATGCACTCATCAATTTATGAGATCCCTAATAGAATATGGTTCGTGGTAACATTATGGTGCAAGTTACCTACCTAGCTTCTCGGTCGTAGGGACTCTTTGTTTCAGCTTATTAATGTTTTAAATGTCTGAATGGTTCAGCACTTGATTCAAATTGTTTGTTTTACGAGTAAATGTCTAAATGGTTCAAAAATTTGCCTTTGAATGGTTAAGCATTATACTGAGTCTGAATAGTTAAGACCTCTTATCTGAATAGGTATGACATTTGCTTTTGAATAGTTAAGCAATATACTGGTTTTTAATGGTTCAGTTCTCTTACTGATTCAGCACTTAAGGGCTGTGTGGTAAAATCTGAATCATTAAATGCTGAATGGTTAAGAGATTTGTATCATTAAGAGGTTCTACCAATGGGAGGGATGTTAGGGTAAAGCTTTAGATGAGGGGGTAAGTTTGGTATGTGCTTCATTTAGTATCTCTCTTTCTCTTAACCATTCAACACTTAACTGAACCATTTAACACTTAACTGAACCATTCAACATTTAACTGAACCATTCAGCACTTAACTGAACCATTCAGAGCTTTTTTTATGAAACAAACGCTCTGAATGCTAAATGATTAAACACCGAACTGAACCATTAATAGGTGAAACAAACAGTCCTTAATGATTCAGACTTCTTATTGATTCAGCACTTAATCATTTAAAAGTTGCCAAACATCCCTTTAGTTGTTTGGCTTGTGAGTGGTGGTGGCTGAAGGTGGTGGTGGTGGTCGAGTGATGATGTTGGCCGACGGTGGTGGTGGTGGCAGCTGGTGAGTGGTGGGCGGTGATGCTGGTGGTGGACAACGGTGGTGGTGGTCGACAGTGGTGTTGGACGGGCAGTGACGGTGGACGACGGTGGTGGTGGTGTCCAGCAAGTAGTGGTGGCCGGCGATGGAGGTGGACGAGTAGTGGTGATGGACGACGATGGTGGTGGACGACGGTGGTGGACGACGGTGGTGGTGGCCGACAGTGGTGGTGGCCGACGATGGTGTTGGCCGACGGTGGTGGTGGTTAGCGATGGTGGCAACTGGTGGGTGGTGATGGTGGTGATAGTGGGGAAAGTGAAAATAGTTTTTGTGAAGATATTTTAAGTAAGGGTTTCATAGCTTATTTTTTAAGATGAAAAAGTTGAGTTTAAATCTGTTTTATAAAAAACAAACAGTCTTTAAGAGTAATGTTTGCGCGTCTGCAGATATTAGCCCACTTGAAGATGTTTAAGGAAAAAACAAACACCCCCTAACTCTTTTTTATCACTACTTTAAGACTTGAGCTTTCAATTTTGCACGAGATTGAGTCTATATATAGTTAAGTCTTAATGTAGTGATAAAAAAGAGTCATGACCCAAACTTGAGAACTCATTAAACCTCAGTAACCATCAAATTATGTGTTTAGACCTTGGTTATATAGAAACACATGACTAGACGAGTCACTAAAGCAGCTTTTTTTTCTTCTATTTCTGTATCTCTCAATAATCCATATATATGGTATAAGGGGGAGGGATTTTTTAAAAAGGCAAAAAACTCTAAAAAGCCTAAGAAGTAATCTGAGACGTCGGATTATGGTGTTTTACGGCCCAGATGGACGCGGTGGCATTTTTGTAATTATTTTGATGTTTTGGTCACGCGCGAGATGGATTTGAGGGTAGATTTGTCATTGTGCGTATTTAACACCACAATTCAAACGCCATGGTGTTTCTTAGATCCGTGCGTTTTTAACACAAAATTCAAACGCCATGGTGTTTCTTAGATCTGTGTATTCTGAATCATGGTGTTTTTTACATAGTTGACGTTTTTGGTGTTTTATTTCTCACACATTCTAACTTTTCCCATGGTGTTTCTAAGATCTGTGTCGTCTGAATCATGGTGTTTTTTATGTTTGAACTGATCAAAGTAAAAACAATTGACTTTTTTGGTGTTTTATTTCTCACACATTCTAACTTTTCTCATGGTGTTTCTTAGCACTATCAAATGGATCTATGTCTTCTGAATCATGGTGTTTTTAACATTCGAACTGATCACTAAAAACACCATGATTCAGAATGTTAAAAACACAATGATTCAGAAGAACTGAACATTAATCGGACGTTCGTAATTAGTAAACGAAAACGTCAAAAACAAACAAAAACATCATCGCTTTCAGTATTCGTCATAGATGAATGATTATAGATTCAAAATTAAAACGAAAAACGTCAAAAACACGCCATACCTAAACAGATGTTCGTAATTAATAAACGTCTAAAAAACACCATAACTGAACATCGCGAGTGATACCAGGATTTCGAAGTCAGCATCGCGCGTATAAATGACGAAGATGCCCCTCCGTGTTTTTTTTATCTCATGGCCACGTGCTTGTTGTTGATTGTTTCTTACACTTCTTAGAGTTTTGAGCCTTTTTAGAAAATCCCCAATCATGGTATAAGTGTCTATATAACATCATTCATTTTTCTTTATATATATTTTAAGTTTAAAATAATCCTTATATAATATAGGAAAACGTAAAAAGCTTATGTGGCACAATTTTAAAGCTTCTGGCTTATGTGGCATAATATGAGAGTTTATCTCACAATAATGATTTTTATTTAAAATATGTATATAAAATATATTATAATAAAACTAATTTTTGGTCCCCTAATATTTTGAAGAATTGTGAAAAATTTAAGAATATTTATATTTTTAACCCTCTACTACAAGGGGTGTACATGAGTCGGTTTATATTTGATAGGGTCTAAAAATGAAACTTATGGATAAAGTTAATAATAATATACAATTAAAGACCTCGGTGTTTTATAAATATACATAACATTTTTATACGATTTAAAAAAATAAACTACACTATAAAACTGAGCATTTTATGGTGTAGTAAATTTGAGTATAATATTACTATACTAAAAGTCTAATTTTAAAAGTATATCATGTGTTCCGGTTTACCACGGTTTTGTCTCAAAACTGATTGGAACATTTATGAATATCCTTGAAAGTATCACTTGAATGTTGTGTTCCCGAGCGTAGCGCGGGCACTAAACTAGTAAATCAATATACAACAGTTGTGTTGTGTATACTAATTATGTCTGCGTAACCGCAATAGAAGGCCCACGCATACATCAGCCGGCTGGAGATAACGACACCGTTGGACTTTATGATAAGTTTGAAATTGTATAACTAAGGGTGGTGGGAGTGGGTTATGGCATACCCCCCACTACCCTCACAATCTACCAATCACAAATATCCACCTCACAACTACCCTCATACTACCCTCACTTCATAAATTTGGTAGTTGTCAAGTACCCTCACACTACCCTCACAACCCACCAACCACAACACTCCACCTCACACATTATTTATTAAAATAAAAAAATGATTAAAAGGTTGTGAGATGTGGCACAAAAAAAAAGGCAAACTTGCAACGGGTACCCATACCCGTGGTCCTCATACCCGCACCCTACCCGCATGGGTGGCGGCGGTGTTACCGCGCGGGTAGGGGCATACCCGCACCCTTACCCGTGTCCACACCCACCACCCTAATAATCTCAGTTATTATGATATCTTAATTCAATATTAACTTATTCTATATATATATCACCATATGTAGTTTAATGTTTCCGGTCAGGTGCTTGTATTAAATCACCTTTTGAGAGTGGAGTTATACTACAAAGTTCAATTTTCCTAGAAAGTCTAAGAAGTCATGAGATGATGACATGTGGCACTCCCTTAAAATTAGAATGAAGGGTAAAGATGGTAATGTCTCTATATTTTAAGTTTCACCTCATTTTTTTAAACGTCCATAACTTTTACATACGATATTATTTTTTTAAAAAAATTGCACCATAAAAATGAGCATTTTCTTATCTTTAAAACGCGTATAATATTCATATATAAAAAACAAAAAAAAATTCACGTTTTTCAGCTCATTGTGTTATTTGTCAAGTCATTGTGTTATTTATTCATGTCATTGTGTTATAACACAATAACCTAATGAAATAACACAATGATCTGAAATAACACAATGACCTGATGAAAATATAACACAATTACCTGATGAAAATATAACACAATGACCTGATGAAATATAACACAACGACCTGACGAAAATATAACACAACGACCTGATGAAAATATAACACAACGACCTGATGAAAATATAACACAACGACCTGATGAAATATAATACAATTACCTGATTAAAATATAACACAATGACCTAATGAAAATATAACACAACGACCTGACGAAAATATAACATAACGACCTGATGAAAATATAACACAACGACCTGATGAAAATATAACACAACGACCTTATGAAAATTCAACACAACGACCTGATGAAAATATAACACAACGACCTGATGAAAATATAACACAACGACCTGATGAAAATATAACACAACAACCTGATGAAAATATAACACAATGACCTGACGGATATAACACAATGACCTGACGGATATAACACAATCTGAAAAATATAACACAATGTCTTGACTAATATAACACAATGAACTGAAAAATATAACACAATGACCTAATGAAATTAACACAATGAGCTGAAACTTCAAAAAAAAAATTTCGTTTCTTATATATCAATATTATATGCGGTTTGAAGAAAAAAAAACGCTCGTTTTTTTTGGTGTAATTTTTATTAAAAAGTATTGTCGTATGTAAAAGTTATGGACGTTTAAAAAAGAGGGTGAAATTTGAAAATGAGACAAGACTAATATACCCTTGGCCTACCATTTAAAGTTCTAACTATTCACCATTATGTCACCTTGTGTTTATGAGCCATTGATCTTCATTTAATATTAGATCTAATGGTCTAAATTCCTTCTTAGACTTTCTAGGAAATTTAGACTTTGTATTTGAACTTAATTCCACCTTTTGATACTATTCCAAATTGATTCTAGTTAAAATTAAATAATGTAAATGTAAATAATGTAAATGTAAATAATGTAATACAGGGGCGAAGCTACCTTAGGGCCAGGGGTAGCCCGGGCTACGGCTCAAATTCTTGCGCGAAGGGTAAAAAAAAAATTTTTTTTCGCGTTTTACGTTTAGGCTACCCCTGAAAAATTAGAAGGATACCCCTGAATCTTTGATTTTAAGCTATGAAAGAACAAAAAAGATAAATCTATTAGGTATTTTTATAATTTTGTGGTGTTATTTTTATTACTGTATGAACGTTCGGGAATTTTTTTTTTCAGGCTACGGCTGAATTTCTGAGCTGGCTCCGCCACTGATGTAATACATATTTTCTCTACTTACTTCATTATCACAACAACACAATTTTATATATAATAACCCGTTAGTAACACACATGTTTTGAATACAAAGTCTTGGGTTCATCATGTTTCTTGGACAACATAAATAAATAAGTTACCTTTTCTTCACTAAAGTTAGTTATTGTAGCAAATCCTCAAGATACATATAAAAAATAAATAAAACAAAACATGTTTTCGTTGAAAATCATTAGGTTTTTACTTTTTAGAACAACTAACTCACTAATTAAGTCATAACTTCTAACTAAACTATAAATTCTTTGGTTATCGATCGTTACGTGATCAACATACTGACTAAAGAGTACTGCAATTTAGAGTATGTGGATTGAACACTTAATTTGACTTTTCTAACCTTGCATTTATAGAATTTATCCAAAACCTTTGCATGCCCTTTCTGTCACGGAACAAAATTCTCTCTAGTGGGGACTGATTTCGGGTCTTCATCGTTAATTGGCGCGCATGGCACATTGTTGTTATAACGACTTGTTTCGTAGCTAGATCAGACCGGCTAAAGTATTTATCAAGTTTGGAATGAAACTATAACATATAGAGAAACAAGCGGTTCATGCAATATTTATGGTTACTACGTGGAGCTTATGAAGGCATCGGAATGAAATCATATTCAACAATGTGAAGCCGTCGGCGAATAAGGTTCTTTGTGAGATAATGGTGGTGGAATCTATTTGGCTCAAGTCTAGAATTAGAAGGGAACATACATTGTCTTATCAAATTTTCCTTATTATCCGGGTTAATTTGTTATTTTTTTTGGCTCTTTCGTTAGTTTCTCTTTTAGTTTGTTTGTCTTTCTGTTTTCTTATATCAATGAGTGTCACGAAGGCAAATACACGAAACATGGTCGTCATATAATATGGCTAGGTGCTAGTTAATACTATTCTACATGTAGGACCTATGTTGACTTTCATACTGTAATAACTTTGACAATAACTACATAAATTTGTCCATTTTATAATAAGAAGCCAAATATGAAGTAATCGTAGTGGGTCTCCTATAAAAATTATCGTTTTTCAGATTATAAATTTAGGCCTGATGACTTGAGACTTGCTTTTCGTTTTCAATGTTTAGTATGAATAGTTGGTTCTTGATGTTAAATTTCCTCATGTGTTTAGCCCTTTATGGTATTTTTATAGTAATTAGTAAAGTTATCTTTTCAGCTCTCCGGTCTTTTCTCTTTTTAATACTTCTTTTTTCATCTTTTCAGCTCTCCGGCCTTTTCTCTTTTTAATACTTCTCTTTTCATTTGTACTTACGTTTCGTTTGTTGTATGTTAATCCCTCTCAAAAGATTTTTACTATTAGCATTTATATGATTAGCTATAAAATAAGTAGATAGATATATAAAAGATAAATCTAATGATTATAAAAATATACAGGTAATATTTGATCATAATATATAAGATTCATGAGTCCTATAGTCTTACTTAAAGGAGAGTTTGCCACATAGAATTTTTTTTATGTGACATATCTAAAATGTTAAAAAATAGATTAATTACTAAATTATTAAAATAAGTAGATATTTTAAAATACTAAATATGTCAAATTTGTAATCTTGCCCGTTGTTTAAACGATGATATATCTAATAATATATATCTATTTAGACTATATGTATTGGGATACTTATGTTTATGAAAATAGACCAAATGGTTGTCACACATCCGGCCTATCTTTAGAGATAAGTTCTCGTATTTGTTTTCTAACCACTAACAATGGTATTAGAATCAACTCAAAATGATGACCCACATAATTATTGTCCAGAAGGAACCAATTATGACCAACAAATTAAATACCCATATGTATATAGGCTGATTACTCGAAAGATACAAAATACAAAGTCGTCATCAATGTAGGAACATACCCGTAGGGTATGAATGAGACATCCTTAAGGATCATGGATAGTCACCCAGAGGGGGAGTGGGTATAGGGGTGCGCATGGATTGTTTTGAGTCGATTTTCAGCTCAAACCAAACCCAAAACCGAAATTTAGTTTTTGTGTTTTAACAAATCATGGGTTTTAGTTTTGGCTTTTTTATTTGGGTTTGGTTTTTTAGGTTTTTCTACATTGGCCTTGAATGAATTGTTTTTTAGTACTAAATGCATGCTATATTTTTCGATATAAAATCGTTGGGTACTAGTCGATGAGTTTTGATGACTTGTTCATCTACGTCAATGCGAGGAAGATATTGGATCCTACAACTTGGTCAAAGAACACATAAACGTCTAAACATTGCAATTTTATAGGTGAATCTCTAAAATGACAACTTTGTTAAATGTATTAAAGAAAAGTTATTAGGTCCATTATTTTCCGCTGATAAACGCTAAGACTTTCTATAAAAAACAGCTAATAAAAATACAGGTATTACATAAGCAAATAGACATATTTATAACTCTTTTAGGTGTACCTACCTATATTAGCTCATAACCTTCACCAGAAAGTAAAAAAAAGGTGTAGTTTTGTTAGTATTTTAAGAATAGAACATAAAAATGGTTGACTCTCATTTTATAGCGTCAACGTTTAACTATTAAAATTTTAAGAGCAAAGTGCAGTTTTGGTCTGTGTTTTGTTATCATTAATAGTTTTAGTTTCATATTAACAGTTTTGATCCAAGTGTTTTTCTTTTATAATATAAATGGTCCCGAATACTAACTCCATCCAGTTTTCCGTTAAGTCTCCCTCACATACGGAGTAAAAATGTCATTCTCCCACTCTTTTTGACATGCGAATGAATAAAAATGCTAACCTACATGATGACCTAGATAAAAGAGGGTGAGAATGACATTTTTACCCCTCAGAAGCGAGGCCTGTGTGAGAGGCTTAACAGAAAATTAGATGGAGTTACCCTTCGGGACCATTTTCATTATAAAGTAAAAGCACAAGGACCAAAACTATTAAGGTGAGACTGAAACTATTAATGGTTTTCATAACATATGTACCAAAAGTACAGTTTAGTCAAATTTTAAATACAAACATCTATACACTATTAACTTTTTAACAAAATCAAACTTAAAAATATAAATACCAATTAATGCTAATGATAATTTGAATGGCGTGGTTAGAGTGAGCTTCGTGTTTCTTAGGAACCTATGTTCGTATCCTTGAGCTGATAAAGTTGCCTTATCACATCGTTTCGTCATGTTTTCAGATGAAATTCCCGAATAATAATTTGAATGGAGTGGTTAGAGTAAGATTCGTGTTTTTTAGATACCCAAATTTAGGGATGAGATTGGTACTATACCGGTACCGAACCGGTACCGATACCGAAAATACCGATACCGAAAACATGGAAAAGTGGGTACCGGTACCGATACCGAATCTATCGGTACGGTACCGGTTCGGTACGGTACCGGTACGGTACCGGTACGGTATAGGTACGGAACAAGTACTTTTAGGTAAATTTAAGGTATTGGTACCGAACCGGTACCGATACCGAAAATACCGATACCGAAAACATGTAAAAGTGGGTACCGATACCGGTACCGAATCTATCGGTACGGTACCGGTTCGGTACGGTACCGGTACGGTACGGGTATCGGTTCGGTATTTCGGTACCAAACGCTCATCCCTACCCAAATTCGTATCCTTAAGCAGATAAAGTTTTATCACATCGTTTTGTCGTGTTTTCAGACGAGAAGCCGGGATTAGACCCAAGGTAGGTTTTATGAATTTTATCCATGGTAGTTTATTACTAACTCCTCTTCCTTTATAAACAAAATCACTTTTTTCTTCACTGCTAACCTAACACCACATGGAAACACTCTTACCTGCGCAGCCGCTACCGAAGAATTATCAATCCATCGGACTTACGTCCATTCCGGCGTCTCAACCCCCGCCGGAGAATGCGCACTGTTCATCTCATCCAATTGCCGCTGGTAATTTACTAAATTCATATCACTTATCTCCGCTAAACAACTTCGATCACCATTTTTTTTGTCCGAGTTCTTAAATCCTCGATGTTTCACACTGTCAATTTCAAAATTAACTCCTCGATGTTCTTAAATCTTCGGTTTTTATATGAATTATAACTCGAAACATAGCTTAACAGTGAATCAGTGATAACGTGAATTAGTAATGTTATGTTTTAGCTAACTTGTTCGTTTGAATTTGAGTCTCGGTTGTGCAGTGAGAATTTCATAGTTTCTGATATCTAATTGTGTTATGTGTTAATATTTCTGCGTGATTTGTCAAATTTTGGTACATTTTGATCTTCTGATAACTTTTAGGGCTGATTTAAGGTGAATTTGATATATTTTTTTTCGAAAGTACCAAATTTTATAATTGCTGTATATGTTGCAAATGTCAAAGAAGTCCAAATTTAATTAGAAGCTGTGGTTTTATTCAGGCTTGAGTCACCACATGATGAAAACAGCTTGATATCATAAAGGAAGCAGGGATAAATATGCAGGCTAGGGCTTTAATTTAAAATTGCATGCTTTGAAAGATGATAAATGAGACACTTGAATCAGAAAAAAGATCTTGCTTTGAAAAATGAAAATTCTTTTCTTTCTGTGATTGCTTCCGTATCTATTTGTTTGATCTATTTTGTGGTTTTTTGTGCTTCTCAAGGTATAGTAAGTTGTTCATGCTTGTCGATATGTTAAATTTGCAATGTGTGTCTATAAAACAGTAACACCTATGTTTTTCCATGTCCGAAGAACTTAACGAAACTTATAGCTAAAAGTCAAAGGAGCGAGAAAGCACTTTGTATGCCTAACTTAAATCTCAAGTAATTGATCATTGGTCAGAAACTATAATTGTAATTGTTTATTGCTGCTTATAATTATCTTCTCAGGCTCAAAGCCACATATGCTATACAAGTGTCTTCTCATTCAACTTACTCAAAAGTTGAAGAAACAACCCCCATTATATCGAACTCAAAATGAAGGGTCTGATCATATTCCAAGGTTTAGATCCACTGTTTGTGTAGATGGTGTGAGCTACACATCTTCTAGCACATTTAAGCAACGTAAGATGTCTGAGATGGATGTTTCCAAAGTTGCTTATATTGCCGTAACAGAAAAGGCGAAGACTGATGCATTGCATTTTATACAAGAGGTTTGATGCGAACTATAGCTTTCCTTTTTGTATCCTTAGTTTTGTTATTTACATGAATGATAGTTGTAATAATCAGAGGTGGACCTACTTGAGCAATACGGTATGTAGTTTCATACTCTATGAAGATGAGTTACAGTGTAAACATAAGTAACGAATATGAAAATGCATGTTATACTGCTAGGCATACTTTCAAGGTAATTAGTTAAGTCAAAAAATGCATTGACACTATAAATGGCAAAACCAGTGGTATTTTTGTGTTATGGTTTTGCCATTTATGGACAATATTATTAGTCAGCAGTTACGGTTATCTCATATAATATGGTTATAAAATATAAAGTTATATGCATGTTGAAATGAAAAACATAAGTTGGTGAACATATGCTTGTTTTGTAAATGGTTCTTATCACTTGTTTTTGGTTTTTGTTACCTAGGATAAGATCTCTTGTAAGGCTATTATGGCTGAATTTGCAGCTAAGAAGAATGTTAGAAGACCTATATACGAGACAGCCCAACTAGAGGCGGCGATTCCTGTTTTCCGTTCTAATATGCTTTTCAATGGCGTCAGTTATGTCGGAGACAATGGCAAAAACAAGAAAGAATCAGAGCAATTGGTGGCACGCTCTGTCATTATTAAATATTTAGGTATTTTGCATCGCTAAAGAGCTTATTTCTATTAGGTGACTTGCTTTTATAGTAAGTAATTTATGTTGATTTCAGATTCGGAATATGGACTTGACATGGCCATCATAGTTAATTGCAAGCTCAGGCAATGCCATGAAATGAATAAAGTACAGGAAATCAATAGTGTTTTGCAAGCACAAGCAGGCGTTGGCCATAACTTTGCTGTAACCGAGTCAAGAACCAACATCATCGCTGAATCATCTGCAGCATCTGAGTCCAGCTTAGTTCAAGGCACTCTGGTTCCAGCCACCGTTACACCTCAACCAATTATTCCTCAACTGTCGGTTCAACCAATCACTCCAGCTGCTCCTGTTGTAATTCAACCACCTACTCAACAACTATCAACTGGGCCTATCAATCCAGCTGTTCCTCTTGTTATCCAACCTCCGACTCCACAAGTATCAACTGAGCCAATCAATCCCGCTGCATATGTGGTAACGCAACCACCTACTTCGCAGATATCAGTTGAACCAATCAAGGAGGTTGTTGAACCTCTCGGTTTGACCCCGGTCCCATGTCCTGTGGTCAACTACTCAAGCAGTCCAGTAGTATTAGTACCAAAGGTAGAAAGTCAAGCAACCAATCTTTCTTCCAATGTAATTCAACAACCTAAGACAGAACCATCGCCTGCTCAAGCACCGGAGTACATACCACTCATGGGTGAAACTTCAAACAGGAAACGAAGCAAGAAAAACAAAAAAAACGCCCGAAAGAAGATGCGACCTGATGCTCAGTAAGTTTTTACTCTTCTATTAACAATTTTTAATGCTTTTTTCTATAAAGGATGTACCTTTTTGCAAATTTGAATTTAATGTTACTCAAAAAACACAATAGAGTTTAGAAATAGAAGGTTTAAGATCTTTTCTCAATTTTTTATTTTTAAATTTGCAGGATGCCTGTGGAACCTGCAAATCAAGTTCTGCCATTATCATCTCCTCAATAATATCTTAAATTCATTGAGCTCTGAATTGTTAAGCAGTAGACAGTTCTTTTGCTTGGAAGAAATGGGTTGATGTTAATTTTAGTTATATGTAGATGTTTGTATTGTATTGTTGTTTGTAGGTGGTCATAAGTCATAAGTGTATGTTTTTCTGCTTTTTTTTTATTTATTTATCTGGAAGATGCCTGAGCCTTGTTAGGTTTAAAAGCCTACCGAAATCGAGTATTTTAGACAGACGTTTGTTCTTACGCATATGACTTGTGAGAGTGCATGTATAACATTTCATAATGAAATTTGTAGGGTTTAAGTAGAACTGACAATTACAAGTCATGTTTGACAAGATTTATGTAACATGACCATTGATTTCTAGACTATTGGATTTTATTCGAATGAACTTTTTTTCTATTAATCGTTACTGCTTTCGACTGTAGAAATATCTTAACTTTTTTCCTTTGTCATTAATGAACCTTTAAAATCTTTTTATGTGGTTAGGTTTTTTTGAATTCCAGACTAATGTTTTAGGACTTTTAATAGGAAGTAGAATATGAGTCGATGGATGTAAAAATTTCATTTGAGAGGTATTTTAGGAGATGACCATTTTACGTTCGATTGAAGCACCATTAAGTTTAAATACTATGTTTTGGAGCACTGCTTGAGGTAATTTTTTTACCAGGCGACTCTTATTCTTTTTCCGATTAAAAATCCTATAACGTCTGTCTAAAATTTGAAAAAAAACTTAGTCCCGTTACATTTTTTAATGGCGACCTATTGGTGGCAAAAAGAATAAAAGTTAGGACTGCCAGTACATATTTCGATAGTTAAAACTGGTAATGATGAATAACAAATATTTTAGACTGTTAAAATCCAATATTTCTTATCTTTTTAAGACGATCAGTATTTTATAAAGGGGCATTTGCATATATCCCCTTCTAAACTTTATTAATTGCATATTTACCCAACAAAAATTTTTATTGCAAATTTCCCCTTATTAGGAAATAATATTGCATATTTACCCTTTTTGATATATTTTAGGAAAAACTAAATTATACATTGACTATTTTACCCTTACTTAATTAGCTTATAAAATATTACATATTAAATCATAATTAGATATTGAAAACCACCATACAACAAAAACATCCAAAATATTAATTTCAAGTACACACTAATACTAATTAAAGGATGGATGCGTATGCGTGATACATAGAAGACGATAGAGATGGTGGAGACTTCGACATTTGGTTATATGGTGTTTTTTAGATGATTAGTAGTAGGGTTTTTAGTATTTGAAATGGTAGTTTGGTCAACATAATAATTATCATAAAGGATGGGTATATATGTAATATTAAATTTGAGTTGGGTAAATACGCAAATACATTAGTTTGTAGGGGGATATATGCAAAAAATCCTTTTATAAATCACAACTTGCAAGAAACTAACGAGGTAAAAACAATCATGTGTGCGAGCAACACATGTTAATGTGGTCATCGTATTACGTGAGTACAACATGCTATTGCCACCACCGTACAAGTGTAACAAAATAAACAACATAACACCGCTGCCCTCCGTCGCAATACATGACATGTGTGGAATTAAAAAGCATGCCAATTAAAACCCATTAGAATGCTAGTTAAACTTACTATCCTATTTTTTTTTCAACAGACACTAATTTCTTGATGGTCATTTTTTATGAGGTATGAACACATGAATTTTGAGTCACGGGTCACCCAACACCAACAGATATACATGGACCGACAAAGCATGTTGATCAAATCGTAGTAACCATATATGTCATATATAAATGGGTGATGTCGTTTCTAATGTCACAATCTTGAAAAACTCACTATTAGGCTAGCTTGATGTATACTATATATAGAAAGAAAAAACCGTAAAGTCCCAACATTTGATACTCATTTCCGTTATACAGTGTTGTCTTATTGACTTTGGAGTGGTTAACATCTAAAATGCAATGTCTCGGGTTCTTTTCCCATCATGAATATATTGTACGAGTTGTCACGGGTTCTTTTCCTACATGTTACAATATCTGTAAGGTAGGCCGAATGTCGTGCAATTCGAATGGTCCCTTTGCTCAATTCGTTCTGATGAGTGACTAGAAATGTGTTCGCCTATATAGATATTAGCATTGTGTTACTGGAGTAATTGCACGAATATACCGCGTTGTCATGGATTATTTGACATAGGTAGTTCCCATATAATAATTCAATAAACTTTAGTAATGGAGGTGCTAAGAGCACGTTATTATTATTATTATTTTTTTTTTGCTTTTTGAAATGACTTATTGACTAATTCACTGATAAAAAGCCATGAATTTGTTTATAGAAACAACATTAATACTTGGCCAGGGTGTAAGTTTTTTGTGATCTCATCCTAAATCCACCCGATTCAACTACACTTTTAGCTGTCAGGTACTTCTCATATTATCTACACCAAAAGTGTACAAACATGTTTAGGTGGATGAAGTGGAGAAGGCATAGTGCAAGAGAGTCGAGTGGGCAACCCGATACCGGAGGACACTGCCCCATCCTATGAGTCGTGTGGTTCAACGAAGGTTTGTGATGGTTTCGTTGTTGTGAGAGAAGAAAAATTGCATGATGTTAGTTTTAACAATTGTTCAACAAACAATTGTTTAACAAACAATTGTGGTGAAATGTCATAAAAACATAACCAAGTTTCAATTTGTTCTAATTAGGTCACTCGAACATATTTTACTCAAATTGGGTGACTAACCTCCAAATCGAGAAATTGTTGGTATTTGTTTGTGTCAATAAAGAAATTGAGGAAATGATGTGGGGGTCGGAATATTTAATATATGTAATTATATTAAAAAAAAATTAAAACATGTTAATTATATTAAAAAATAAAAAAATAATTTTACAATTCACATCACCGTTTCACATTAGCATCAAAAAATGTAAAAATAATCCTAACTGAAAACGTAAAAAAAAACATGCGAAAACAGCACGTTAAAACATATAATTTAAATAAAATATAAAAGTTAGTGACCTAATTGGAACAATTTTTAAACTTGAGTGACTTAATTAGAACAAAATTGAAACTTGTAACTTGTTATATTTAACTTATGTGAAATTGTCACATAAAATTAACTAATTTTTGATTTTGTTCCAATTAAGTCACTAAAACTTTGTTTGTTTCAATTAGGTAGTTTATCTTTAAGTTTTGTTCCAATTAAGTCATTTAACTTTGTTTTGTTTCAATTAGGTCACTTAACTTTAGGAAAATGTTCTAATCCTAAATAATTAACTTGGATAGCATGTAATAGAGTGGGTTTGGACTTTGGAGGTTGTCGAGGCAACATATTTCACAGCGGAGGTGTTGGGGCTTGCGATTTTGATCACTATTAGACTAGGTTATATTATCATTTATAGTTTAGGGTGCAAATAGCAACTTCCATAATTATATATATGTTATGAATGAGAAAGACGACATGATTTTAACTCATTCCATTATGGTATCAGAATCATTCTCTAAATACAAAACCTAAACTTACTTTTAGAGGTTGTCACTTACCAATCACCACAAAGTTGCCAATCTATAGAAACTTCTATCATTATATATGCACGTTATGAATGAGAACGAAGAAAAGTTTTTGGCTTAACACAAAATGATGGGGATTTTGATAGTTGTTTAAAGGATAATATAAATAAATTTTAATTTACTTTTATTTAAAAACTATATAGTTTTAAAGGTTTTACTTTCGTCCACATATAAATACTTAACGTTATGAATATATCCCAAAAGGATAAACACAAACGACTTATTCTTTACTTGTTAACAACACTCGTTTTCAATTAAGAATCTTAATCTTGATTATGTTATCATTCTGAGCTTTATACTCGAATCCAATGCTTACCATAAAAAAATATAGCCAAAATTAAAGAGCCACATGATATATACTAACAAGGTTATAATAAAATAAAATATATATATTTTTGAATATCTATACGGTACTGGTTGTTGACAACAGCATACAAAACAAAAACATCATTTATTAAGACTTTCCTTATCCTTTTGTAAAGTCTTCCCTTTATTGATTCGTTTCGTTATTTAATTTAAAATCGTTCATGCTAACTTAGAATAAGTTGTCAAACAACATACAATTTTATATAATATAAAAACATAAGTTCAGCGATAAAAGTCTTGTGTTTTCCTTTCATCTTAAACTTCCTATTATTTACACAGTTTTCTCGTTGCATTGTCTGACAACTTCAGTTTTTTGACTCAACTTTAACATATTTATAATTTTAACCCCTTATAACATTAAATTTTTTATGATTTCGACTCATCATTATTTAGTCAACTTATAACTTGACCACTACTTTATTTTAACATATTTACGTTATCACATTGGCTTTGAGTACGTTATTTCTGTCTTTTAATACGTGACACACTACAATTATTCAGTGCTAGACATGAAAACTTTTTATTAACATATGTGACAAAGCAATTACGCGAGATACAACCCTTATATCACACTAGTGTAAGTATAAAAGTTGAAGTTCATATACGGTTGATATATAATTTTTGAAATATCATTAATAACTTTTGCTTAACGCCACGGCACCACCTCTCCACCTTAAATTAAAACTTAAAACCCATCATCACTTCACTTCATTTCATTTCCATTCGTTCTCGTCGGTGCCACTTCACATGGACTCAACCACCACCACCACCGGCGATCATATTCCGGCAACCTCTGTCATCACACAAATCCTCCAACAAAACCATCATCAAGACCCCGTTTCATTAATTCATGCTGCTAAACAAATCCGCCGACTCACCAAAACATCACAACGCCTCCGGCGACAGTTTTCCGACGCCATACCGCCGCTTATTTCCATGCTCCGGTATCCATCTCTTGAAGCCAAATCCGCAGCTCTGCTTGCTCTCATCAACCTTGCTGTTCAAGACGAAACGTAAGCCACTTCTCTAAATTAGTCTTTATCGCTTAAATTAGCCTCTAAGGTACATAAAGATATGGTGTTTATTTTAGTAATTTTTCTTAATATTTTGAAGTTTGATTTGATTTTAAATTATTGTTGATACATAGGAGTGTGGTCTCTGTCATTTTCTATGCTTGTGTTGTGTGTTCAATAAATTCAACAATTCATAAAAAAGAGACACAATAATGTTAAAGCATTAGGTTTGTGGATCCACTTTTTCATCCATCACTATCATAATTGCTTAAACAAATCATGAATTTTACTTAATTTGAAGTTAAGAAGAAATGTTCAACAAACAAAAATAGAATATAATTATATTATTCTGATAAATTGTGTAAACAATTTGTTTAATTTTGGTGTACAGAAACAAGATCATGATTGTGGAAAATGGCGGATTGGAACCGGTTCTGAGTTTTTATGAATTGGGGAGTTTGAATATGCAAGAACACGCAACAGCATTATTAGCCACATTATCTGCATCACCTGCAAAAAGGTTAGCCATTGGTGCGTCTGGTGCGATCCCGTTTCTTGTTTCGGTTCTTGATCAGGGGACACCGCAAGCGAAAATGGATGCAGTCATGGCTCTATCCAATCTCTCATCAGAAAAACATAATCTTGCAATCATCCTTCAATCCCAACCTGTTTGTTTCCTAGTAAACATCCTTAAAACCTCCAAAAAGACTTCGAAAATATCCGAAAGATGTAGTGCTGTACTTGAATCTTTGGTTGGGTTTGAGGAAGGAAGGGTTTCGTTGACTTCGGTAGAAGGTGGTGTGCTTGCGGTTGTCGAGGTGCTTGAGCGTGGGTCCCCACAAAATCGTGAGCACGCGGTGGGTACGCTTTTGGTTATGTGTCAGAGTGACAGGTGTAGGTATCGAGAACCGATACTTAAAGAAGGTGTTATTCCAGGGCTCCTTGAGCTTACAGTTCAAGGGACCCCAGATGCCCAAATAAAAGCGCATACTTTGCTTCGGTTATTACGGGAGTCACCCTACCCAAGATCAGAACTCGAGCCCGACACACTTGAAAACATTGTGTGTGATATTATATCGCGGATTGAAGGTGAGGAGAAACCCGGGAACGCAAAACAGATGTTAGCGGATATGGTGCAAGTTAGTATGGAGCAGAGTTTGAGACACTTGCAGCAAAGGGCTATTGTATGCACTTCGCCTAAGGCCTCTTTGCGATAAGTTTTCTGGTAACCGGTTCTCATGTCAAAACATTATGATATGTTTTTATTTTGTGAGATCATGTGTTGTTACACATTAGGAAAGCCGGTCCAGGCCTTTTGTGTTAAGTGGGTATCATGTGACTGGTAAATTTGCTGGAATTGGTGTTGGTCATTGTAAATATTGTGGCTGATTGAATAATGATAATAATAATAATAATAACTATATCCATGGTTTATAAAATATTCTACTGTGTTTTGTCACATTTCACTTTGGGTTGTTTGATAAGTGTCGATTGATTAAGTGATGAATTGTTAAAAAGTTTAAATCATTAAGTGTTAAATGATTAAGATGATTTGTTTGGTTGAATATCTAAATGAGATTCTAAAAATTTTGTTTTATTCACTTTGTTTCACATTAGAGTGGAAACAAAAACAATGTTAGCTTATATATGTAAACCAGTGTGTAATACTATTGAATTTTTTTTCTAGACGGTAAGACAGATGCCTTGAAAGCATTTTCTCATAGTGTTTGACGAATGTTTCACAACATTGACAACTTGCTATGAAACAGAATGATAAACTACACTCCACCCATAATATAACATTTTTATTTAGAAAAAAATACCCCTTGAATTTTATTTACTCTTAATTTTTGCATCTTCGAATCTATGCTTCTATTTTGATGACAACATTAAGTTCTTTTGAAGCAACAAAATCTAAATTACTAGATACTTATTTAGTTTTTTTTTTAACAGCCAAATGAATTTTATTACTTGAGACCTAACAAGATGCTAAATTTATAATTATAATTGGAAAGAGAAACTACACCACTGATTCCAATTAAGCGATGTCAATTTAGCACGGTTCTTGATCCATAAAAAGGATAGCGACTTTATCTCTCCCAAAAGGTCACGAACCGATTTCTGAATATCGTTAAAGCTTCTATCGTTTCTCGCTTTCCAAATACTTATTTAGTTTCAGGAACTTTCCTTAGAATATGTGTGGTAGGCGTTATCAACTACTCTCAGGCCTAATAATACCTAAAAACGCTTCCAACACGTTACGATAGGGCGTCATGAACAAAAAATTTTGAGAGCATTATACGTATAACGCCTATGCCCACATTCAAACCCAAAAATTCTCCATTTAACTCTCAAATCATAATGATGATTGGTAGAACGCTCATTGTCTAGTCAACATCCACGTAATAGAATATATAACTTGAGGATATTTACCATTACATGGTCCGTGTAAAGAGATGAAATAAGTCATTGAGTTGTATGACTTGTGTCAAAGGGATATTAAACAAGTTAAATGTGTATCTTCTATTGGGCCTTAGCATGTTCTTGTGCAATTGTGTGTATTATGTAACTAGAGCCTAGATGTCTCCAAATGTGCAATTGCATTTTTTTTCTTTACAAGTTTGGGTAAAACACAATTAAAATGGTCGGTTTAGTTTGAAATTGATTCATGTTTTATGTGGATTTTGGCAAGTACGGTTTAGTTTGAACCTGTTTCACATGAGTTGATAATTCAAGAGTAAATTGGTGAGTGTTTGAATGATTTTTTGTGTCGCTCGGAACACAACATTCAAGTGATGTTTTTAAGGATATTCATAAACGTTCCAATAAGTTTTGAAACAAAACCGTGGTAAACCGAAACACGAAATATATTTTTAAAAATTAAATTTTTAGTATAACAATATTATACTCAAATCTACTCTACCTATTCTAATAATTGAGTAACAAATACACATAGCATGATTCTAGCATGTCCACCTAGGATTTTTCCTATGTGTCAAACACACATTTTTCCTATATATTATTTTATGCGGATCTTCAACTGGGTTTCTGGGTTTGAATTTAACCCGATAATTAACATATATCTTATTAATATATTTTATTATTTTTTGAAAACAAATGAAAAAAAACTTGTATCATTAATCTCTATCTATATCTTATAACTACTTTTTAGTAGGATTTTGATAATTTTTTAATTTGAATAATCTTTATGAAAATACTAAATTTATTTATTTTGGATTTCAAATATATTCATTTGATATAATCGTAATTTTAATAATATTACTTATTTTAATAGTAATTATACATCTTTAATAAAATTAAAATAATTATTTATATTTATTTGATTTAGCTTTTCTAATAACAAATCTTCTATATTAATAAAAAAATATCGTATTTATCATTCAACCCGTGTATTACACGGGAAAAAAACCTAGTTAAAGAGAATAAAATGCTCAGTTTTATGGTGTAGTTTTTTTTTTAAATCCATATAAAAAAGTTATGTATATTTATAAAATATTGAGGTCTTTAATTATATATTATTATTAATTTTATCCATAAGTTTCATTTTCATACCCTATCAAATATAAACCGACTCATGTACACCCCTTGTAGTAGAAGGTTAAAAGTATAAATACTTTTAAATTTTTCAGAATTCTCCAAAATATTAGGGGACCAAAAATGTAATTAGTTTTATTATAATATATTTTATATACATATTTTAAATAAAAAAATCATTATTATGAGATAAACTCTCAAATGATGCCACATAAGCCAAAAGCTTTAAAATGATGCCACATAAGCTTTTTTGGTTTTGCTATATTATATAAAGATACGTGCTCATTATTCAACTTGTTTACAAGCCAATCATTTGGGTGGAACTCTTTGTTAGTGAATATGCATGTCTAGTGAGATGAGTTAACAACTTAGCGAATTGTTGTGTACTTGGACTTGGCAAACTACATTAGAAAAGCTTACATAAAGGTCACACGAGCATTTGTGTCGACGAAAACAAAAATTTGCACACAAAATTTATTTTTAAAAAAAATATTTTTTTAGTATAGCAATATTATACTTAGATTAAAGAATGTTCGGTTTCATTGTGCGTTTTTTTAAATAATACGTATAAAAAGTTATGTATGTTTTGAAAATACTGATATATTTAATTGAAAATTATTATCAACTCTTATACTAAGTTTTATTTTTACACTCTATCAAATATAAGTCGAGTCATGCATGATGCATACCCCTAGTAGGATAAGATTGAAATTGTAAATTTTTATTTAAAAAAATGTTTTTTAATCGTTGTGAAAGATACGTTAAAATCATGTCACATAGACAAAATAGCTCTAGAATCATGTTACCTAAGCAAAACTTATTCTTCTATATTATATACACTAGGTTAGTGCCCGCACTACGTTCGGGGCATAACACTCATTTGATGATTTTAAGGATATTCATGGACATGAACGGTTCCAACCAGTTTTGAGATAAAATTGTGGTAAAACTGAAAAACAAAATTTATTTAAAATCTTGTTGTTTGGTATAACAATATTATAATCAAATTAAAGAGAATTAGACGTTCGGTTTTATGATGTAGTTTTTGTTAAAACAATGTCGTATAAAAAGTTGTGTATATTTAAAAAATAACTATGTATTTAATTGTATGTTATTAATAATTTTATCTTTAATTTTATTTTTATACCCTAGTAAATATAACCTTGCCCAAACACACCTTTAGTAGGAGAGGGTTGAAAATGTAAATAGTCTTAATTTTTTAAATACTTTGATAAATATTAGGGGATCAAATGAAAATTAATCTACCTATTCTAATAATTGAGTAACTCATACACATGTCACAATTTTAACTACTTCACATAGGATTTTGCTTAGGTGTCATGTTCTAAATTAATTGATGGAGAATTTTTAGACGGGTCATGGTATGCTCCATATTGAAAATAACCCGATATGTTTAAATTAAAATTCACAAATAATCATCAATTATCTCCTAACCCGATATGTTCAAATACAAAATTTACTAATTATCATGATCTATATCTTAACCCGATATGTACAAATTATCATGAATTATCTCTTAACCTGATATGTTCAAATAAATACTTATCAATTATTATGATCTATCCTAACCCGATATGTTCAAATTAAAGTTTTCCCAATTATCATTAATTATCTCCTAACTCGATATGTTCAAATAAAAAAATTAACAATTATCATGAATTATCTCCTAATCCGACATGTTCATATAAAAATTTATCAACTATTATAAATCATATCCTTTATTGTAACATATGATTTTTTATATGAATATATTTGTAAATATCCAAATCGATTTAATAAGAGATATGTTAAAAATAAATTTGATATCTAAACTTAGTTAAAACCTATAAAACTAAAATCCGTGTAGTACACGGGTACTAATCTAGTATTATTATAATAAGTTATTATAGATGATATATAATTTTTAAATATAACAATATTATTAATTTTGAGAGAATCTCTCAAATAATGCCAACTAAGCAAATGGATCTCAAATGATGTCAAGTAAGCAAATATAATTTTGCTATATTATATAGAAGATATATATGGTTCTAGCTAGCTTGTTTGCACAATATTTATATTTATTATATATATATATATATATCTATACATATTAATAAAAGAAGGTTTTTTGTGTCACGTGTCATGCATTGAGACATGTTGTGAATAGTATTTCCCGCCCAAATTTTTCTACATTATTTTGGTAAGAAATCGATACTAAAGATATTCTGATTTATATAGTTTAGGAACTATACATAATCTTATCTACATATTCTAATAATTGAGTAACTTTTCAATGTGTCCACTTTTTAGATATGCCACACAGGAAAAATCCTATGTGATGAACACTCCTTTCATTTAGCTCATGAATCTTATTCGGGTCAAATACTATTCGCATATATTTTCAAATAATTAAGCTTGTCTATTTATCTATTTAGATTAAAATTGTTTTAGATATATATGTTGTTTGATTATTTTTAAAGATATACATGAAATATTATCCATATAAAATATAAATTTTAGTTTAGATGTGTATATATATTATACTAGTTTAGTGCCCGCACTACGTTCGGGAACACAACATTCAAGTGATGCTTTTATTGGCAGTTTTATAAAGAATGTAAAAGAGTGAAAAGCAATATTTTTTAAAATTAAATTTTTAGTATAGCAATATTATATTCAAATTAAAGAGAATAAAATGTTCAGTTTTATGGTGTACTTTATTTTTTTAAAAAAATCCATATAAAAAAGTTATGTATATTTATAAAACACTGAGGTCTTTAATTGTATATTATTATTAATTTTATCCATAAGTTTCATTTTCACACCCTATCAAATATAAACCGACTCATGTACACCCCTTGCAGTAGAGGGTTAAAAGTATAAATACTTTTAAATTTTTCAGAAATCTTCAAAATATTAGGGGACCAAAAATGTAATTAGTTTTATTATAATATATTTTATATATATTTTAAATAAAAAAATTATTATCATGAGATAAACTCTCAAATGATGCCACATAAGCCAGAAGCTTTGCCCGCGCTACGCTCGGGAACACAATTCAAGTGATGCTTTTAAAGATGTTCATGAATGTTCCATTCAGTTTTGAGACAAAATCGTGGTAAAACGGAACACATGATATATTTAAAAAAATTAGATTTTTTATAGCAATATTATACTCAAATTAAAGAGAATAAAGTGCTTAGTTTTATGGTGTAATTTATTTTTTTTTTAAAATCATATAAAAATGTTATGTGTATTTATAAAACACTGAGGTCTTTAATTGTATGTTATTATTAACTTTATCCATAAGTTTCATTTTTAAACCCTATCAAATATAAACCGACTCACGTACACCCTTGTAGTAAGGGGTTAAAAATATAAATACTCTTAAATTTTTCAGAATTCTCCAAAATATTAAGGGATCAAAAATGTAATTAGTTTTATTATAATAAATTTTATATACATATTTTAAATAAAAAATCATTATTGGGAGATACTCTCTCAGATAATGACACATAAGCTAAAAGCTATGAAAAGATGCCACATAGGATTTTTTTGTTTTGCTATATTATATAAGGATTCTCTGCTTAAAATGGATTTCGAATTAATTGTGGCTTCATTATTGTAATCGTGTTTTAGTCAATCCAATGTAACACTCTATTTATGCTTATAAAGTTAAAAATCAGATTAAATGATAATAAACTTGGTTAACATAAAACCATAATCTATTAGTCGATGATTATCGTTTCCAGCCAAACAAATAGGTCTGTATAGTTCTTATTCCTTTACTGGTTTGTATATGTGTTGTGAACATATATAAAATATTTGGAAGTAAAATAAACATCAAAGTCAGGATGGCCGAGTGGTCTAAGGCGCCAGACTCAAGTTCTGGTCTTCGAGAGAAGGCTTGGGTTCAAATCCCACTTCTGACATTTATTTTTGCAACTCAAATTCCATTTTATTTATAACATATCTCAATGGGATTATCGATCTATTCATAACACTAGGTTAACACCCGTGAGTACTCACGGTTTGAACGAAAAGAGAAATTATATAATTTTATATAGAAATGAGTAATGAAAAAGTTAACAAATGTAAATCTCATCTTCTAATAAATTGCTAAACCTTGCCTCCACATAATGCCACTTGTCACCACCATATTCATCCTCATCTTTTTTCATATTTAGCACTTTATTTGATGTTTTGCCATTACTAATTTTTTCATTATAAAATAATATTAATATTTTTTACCGATTAACCCCTGTGGGTACCCACAGGGTCTAACCTAGTGATATAATATGAATTTATTTGAGTGATTGTGGTGTTGACAAGTGGCACAGTGTGGTGTCATTAGTTAGCAATTTATTATAAAACAACATATTTTTGTTTGGATTATTAAATTTTGAGTTCAAACCTCACAACTAAGGTGTGATGTAACTTATTTGATGCATGGCATACAAAACACACACTCTTAGGTCGGTGATGCATGGCACTTTATTTGATGTTTTGCCATTACTACTTTTTTCATTATAAAATAATATTAATATTTTTTACCGATTAACCCCTGTGGGTACCCACAGGGTCTAACCTAGTGATATAATATGAATTTATTTGAGTGATTGTGGTGTTGACAAGTGGCACAGTGTGGTGTCATTAGTTAGCAATTTATTATAAAAGAACATATTTTTGTTTGGATTATTAAATTTTGAGTTCAAACCTCACAACTAAGGTGTGATGTAACTTATTTGATGCATGGCATACAAAACACACACTCTTAGGTCGGTGATGCCAATGGGCAACATGTCCATGAGCCACATATGGTAAACGTGTAACGGGCTACTTAACATGTTATTTCTTAAGATAAATAGTGTTAGAATAGAACATTCTCTTATCAATAAAGAGTGAGTAGAGTGGGCTTCTATATAATATAATAATGAGGCTAAACATTCTTTTTTACTTATATGATTTTTTTGAATAGGTTACTCATGATAGTTTAACAACTAATTTTCAATTAAAACATGGATTTTTTGAATAGGCTACGCATGATAGTTTAACAACCAATTTTCAATTAAAACAACAAATTTTCAATTAAAACATGGATTTTTTTTAATAGGTAACTCATGATAGTTTAACAACCAATTTTCAATTAAAACATGGTTAAACAGTTTGTTTTTTATGTTCATTTTCGGTTTTTTTTTAGTTTTGTTCTTATTAGTGTTTCACTTATGTTACAAACTGATGACCCGCAAAGTGCAATATCAAAACTGTTAGTTAGTAGAATGTGGTGGAATTGAGTATTAAACATCAGAATAACCTTAAAGTGATGAAGCAATTTTGGTCCCTTAAGAGGTTGTGGTTACTTGATTTGATGAAATACAACACAAAAGCTAAAAATTAAGTAATAATATATCCATTCAAAATTGGTAAATCAACTAATTAAGTGATAAATATAGTAGTCGTTTAACTAGATACGTAGGCATAATAGGTTTTTCCGTCAACTGAGATCATGTTGTAAAATAAAACGTTCGCGTGTATACCTAGTATAAATAATAAAGAACATGTTCCTAACAAATAGTATAATACAAGGCCTTGTTGATTATGGTATGCTCCTAGTCTTAGACGGCTAATCCATATTTTGTTGGGTAATTAGTAGTGAAGGCCTTTGTCATTTAGGTTTCTACTTTATTGCTTTTAATAGAAAACATTTAATTGCCATATAGTGAAACATATGTAACTTTTGACCGAAGCATTCTAAATCAACGTGTCTTTGTTTGGTGGTCCAGGGTTCTAACCCCCTGCATGTGAGATTTTCCAGGAAAAACCCCATTGGTTTTCCCGGTTGAACGCTCAGCCAAACTCTGATGTCAAATGGGCCCGGTTAAGACAGCATATTGACCGGAGTGGGGTGGTGGGTTCCCCATTACGGGGGATGCGACCGGCTGGTTGCATAAATTGAAAGTCGCCGTTAAAAAAATTAGTAGTGAAGGCCTTTGTCATTTAGGTTTCTACTTTATTGCTCTTAATAGAAAACATTTAATTGCCATATAGTGAAACGTATATTACTTTTGACCGAAGCATTTTAAATCAACGTGTCTTTATTTCTTGCATTTTATTTATTTGTGTGTTGATCTTTGCTTGTCGTGTGTGTGATTGAGATCCGATTGTTGATTCCAAACATATTTTTAATTCAAGGTTGAACCAAACCACACTTCAACCAACAACTCACCAACCTACAAAAACATACAAACAAACTTCATCTCATATCAATACATTTTACCAAAAACATACACATTCCAACTCATTTTAAGCAAATGTATTTGAAGCACTACGTCTTATATTCAAATCGTGCATTAACCATGTTGTAATATATTTATCATAGAAAAATCTATAACTTGCTGTTAAAAAAAATCTAACATCAATACATTGTTTCCTTCCTTTACAAAAAAAAAAAGCACACTCCAACTCATTTCGACAACTTTCTTTTTACCTAATTTTGGTTCTATATACCTAACTTAGAGAAAAAAAAAAGTTCATGCCGGTTTTTAAAACCAGTTAATCAGACCAGAAACAGTTATATAACGGTCAAGCTACATATATAACATTGTCATCTTATTCTTAAATCCAATAAAACACACTTTATATGAAGGTGACCGATTTAAAAAGACGCATCAAAGGGCATTTTGGTAAATTCACGACCCTATTAAAACGCTCCAAAACGAACGGAAATTGACGAATAATACGTCTTCTTCTGTTGACTCTGTTTCCTCCTCAATCAACTCCAATTTCTCTTTTTCATCCCCCAAAAAACCTCTACCTTCATCGGCACGTCACCGGAGTTTCAGTTTCACTACCACCGTCAATTCTCCATCTCACATGGAGCCATTGGAACTTAACGATGATCTATCAACGGAGATCGATCCTCCGTTCAATGTCAACGCCGAGGATTGGAGGCGAGCGTTGCAAAAAGTAGTTCCGGCGGTGGTGGTGCTTCGTACGACGTCGTGTCGAGCTTTCGACACCGAATCGGCAAGTTCAAGTTCTGCTACGGGGTTTGTTGTTGATAAACGTAGAGGAATTATACTAACTAATCGTCATGTAGTCAAACCAGGTACGTTGACTTCTTATTTACATACATTACTTGTGCTGCAAGCTATCATTAAGTTAAGATGTTTTGTAGGTCCTGTGACAGCTGAAGCTATGTTTGTTAACCGTGAAGAGATTCCGGTTTATCCGGTTTATCGAGATCCGGTTAGTTGGTTAATCATGGATGTGTTGAGAGTTAATTAGTTGTTGACAGTAGTGTACATGTATAATGAATTAATGAGTGACAATGTTATGGATTTGTGATTGCAGGTTCATGATTTTGGATTTTTTCGATATGATTCGAGTGCGATACAGTTTTTGAGTTATGAAGAGATCCCTCTTGCTCCTGAAGCTGCTTCAGTTGGATTGGAAATTAGAGTTGTTGGTAATGATAGTGGAGAGAAGGTATGTTTCTGTTTGTGGCTAATGAAGTAAGTTAAACTTACTTACCTGTTTGAACTGTTACTAGTTTTTATGTGTAATGCAGTGGTGTTTATATCTCAACTTTTACGCCGGCCACTTGTCACCAGCCTCTTGATCAGTTAGCATGTCACCTTAGCGAATCTAGCTACTTGCCGCATCCTCTTAGTGTTGGGTTACCTATAAAACAACTAATAATTGTCTACACTCTTAGAAAGTAAAAAAAATCTCAACTTTGCTCTTGCATTTTTGTATGTGATTGTGATGATTTGTTCCTTAACTAACATCAAGTATAATATCCGAAGTACAATGTGCAGCTGTGCTGGTGGTATTTGAAACTTGTCATTTCTTATAAACTAGTTCTCTTGTCAACAACTGGTGTGAGATTTACATAAGGGTATTAGATCAAGTTGATTGTAATTTAATAAATGTGATGATTTCAATTTTTGTTTTGTTTATATCCATACAAGTTAAAAGTTATAACCATCCAACATTTGATAGCAATCATTCTTTAAGATAAAATCAGTTATGTATGCTTTTTCTGAAGTATTATTCTCTTATTTTGAGATCATCATTTTCAGCTTTTTTCCCTTTACTATTCAGCATATTTATTACATTAACTCGTCTTCAACTCTAAAACTTACAGATCTCTATTTTGGCTGGTACACTCGCTCGACTGGATAGAGATGCTCCACAGTATAGGAAGTATGCTACCTCATAATAGTTTCCTAATTTTTTTGATTGGTTTTGTTTACATATACGCTCTCTGATTTATAATAACTTAATAAGTAACAATAGTTAAAAAAAAAAAGAATGCCATTCATTGCATGTTAACAATAAGCCATTTTCTTGCTGCAGAGATGGCTACAATGATTTCAATACATTCTACATGCAGGTAAGCCTACTGATATAATCTTATTGATTTTGGGTACAGATGATATAGAAAAGGTAGTACTGCATAATTATAGACAGTAACATGGGCGGGTCAGTCAAAATGGGTAGCGTCATTTTTTGTTCTTTTTTTTTTCTCGAACGAATTTTGACTTTTTTTTTCTTCACAACAGGCGGCTTCAGGTACTAAAGGCGGTTCCAGCGGGTCCCCGGTCATTGATTCACAGGGAAGGGCTGTTGCACTAAATGCGGGCAGCAAGAATTTTAGTTCCTCAGCATTTTTCTTTCCTCTAGAACGGGTAAGTAGAAACAACGGTACCAAGCTAACTAATGCTGTGACAAATGTTAAAATTGATTTTGTTGTGGTTGTCATTTTGTCAGTCTCTAAAAATAAGTTGCAACTTATGTGTTTTGGATTCTAAAAGTTCAAATTAATATGTTGGAACAATAAATATTACGTTTTATACTTCTACCACGATTCATACGGGATGGATGTATGAGGCTTTTGAAAGATGAATAAAATTTTCAAGTTGGAAATTGCAGGCGGTGAGGGCTTTAAATTACTTGCAGAAGGGAAGAGATTCTTGTCAAGATAAGTGGGAGGCTGTTACAATACCTCGCGGTACCATCCAGGTATGTTGGTTGCATTATCTAAAATCAATTGCATTATTATTAAACTTGTTATGACTATCAATCTATTGTTTCTGTTAGGCAACCTTTGTCCACAAAGGATTTGATGAGACCCGTCGCCTTGGTTTGCAAAGTGAAACTGAACAGGTATGTAGTTTTCATTAAACTTTATTTGTCAGTTTATTTACAGAATCAAAACATTAAAGTTCTCCCATTGTCTTATATGTTTCATGTTTGGATTAGTTGGTTCGCCAAGCATCTCCACTAACTGAAACTGGGATGCTTGTAGTTGATTCTGTGGTAAGTCTTTCAGTTTCTATTGTAAATTTAGATGTGCATTTATGCCTGACATCATCATGGGCATGCTCTAGGTGCCTGGTGGCCCGGCTTATAAACATTTGGAGCCAGGTGATGTGCTTGTTCGTATGAATGGGGAGGTACACGCTATTTGACCATATTTCATAGCAACAGTTTCAGTTAATGATTATTTCTTACATCCTTACTACAACTTTGAACATTATTTCTGCAGGTGATTACTCAGTTTCTGAAGATGGAGACTTTACTTGATGACAGTGTGGGCCAGAACATCAAGTTAGAGTTTGAAAGGGGTGGCACGTCTTTGACCGTTCAGCTGGTGGTGAGTGACTGGCCTCTTACATCCTATTTTATGACATTTCTGCAAAATTTAATCTGTTTTCCATATGTTTTGTTTTTCAGGTTGAGGACTTACACTCGATAACTCCAAACTACTTTTTGGAAGTCAGTGGTGCAGTTATACACCCGCTCTCCTATCAACAAGCTCGGAACTTTCGTTTTCACTGTGGTCTTGTATATGTATCAGAACCTGGGTAACTTCCTTAATGTAATCAGTTGAAGTTTTCTAATTTCTTTACCACATTGATATGTCTCCTTTTTAGTTTTGACCATCAACCTATATGACTACAACGGTTTCAATTTGCAGTTACATGTTTTATAGAGCCGGGGTCCCACGGCATGCGATTATCAAGAGATTAGCTGATGAAGATATTTCAAATCTTGAAGACTTTGTTAATGTTCTATCCAAGCTCTCTAGAGGAGCTCGGGTTCCATTGGTATACATAAACTACAAAGACCGCCATAGGAAGAAGGTATTCAGTAATATTCCAGTACTAATGGTCTAATGCTAGAACATCATGTTGCGGTCTTTTTGACTTTCTTTTGGTTGTAGTCTG
Organism: Tagetes erecta; assembly: GCA_030867185.1. Taxonomy (NCBI): domain Eukaryota; kingdom Viridiplantae; phylum Streptophyta; class Magnoliopsida; order Asterales; family Asteraceae; genus Tagetes; species Tagetes erecta. Next base: position 97,718,229 of record CM061487.1, read on the forward strand.
TTCTTGTTACAATCGATCGCCATGAGTGGTTTGCTTCACCTCGGATATATACACGTGATGACAGTTCTGGTATTTGGATAAGGAAACCAGCTCTGCCCCCTGATTCTCAACTTATATCTACTGGCATTATTCAAATTACTCAAGGTATCGCCAGCATGGACACTAGTAGCTCTGAACATGTTCAAGAGGAGTCCAACAATGGACCAAACGAGAGTAGAGTGGGTGAAGAAGATGCATCTGCTGATGGTATTGTGATTGTTGAGGTGGAAGATTCAACATCTTCGGGAGATACAGTCGCAAGAGATGATCATGACAAATCAGCAGACTCTGGTAATGCTTCTGTTGCTGAGCGTGTGATAGAGCCCACTCTTGTCTTGCTTATGGTAATTTTGTTCAGAATTAAATCATTGTTCATTTATGATTAATTTGATGGGATTGCTGTACATTTTTGGAATATTCACTAGCGTATGACTTGTCAGGTTTATGTACCATCATCATGTTTGGTTGATGGTGTTCGTGGACAACATTTAGTTGGAACTGGTGTAATTATATTTCATTCAGAAGATATGGGGCTGGTTGCAGTTGACAGGAATACCGTTGCCATATCGGCATCTGATATCATGCTTTCTTTTGCTGCCTTTCCAATCGAGATTCCCGGAGAGGTGTGAGTGTGTGATACACATATATATATAAACCAAACTGTTATGTTAGGTTAAGGTATTTTGCAAATGAATATAACAAGGTTTGACTTTTCAGCTGGTCTTTCTCCATCCTGTTCACAATTATGCTATTATTTCATATGACCCTTCTGCCCTTGGACCTGCTGCTACTTCAGTAGTGAGGGCAGCCCAACTGTTTCCAGGTAGACAAAGTGTACTAAATTGACAGTTGAGATTTTTTTTCCTTCTCATTTTAGTTAATACTGACAGCCTTTTCTGCTATTTTTTTCATTTTGTGACAGAACCTGCATTGCAGCGTGGACAGAGTGTATATCTTGTGGGGTTAAGCAGGAGTTTACAAGCAACATCTAGAAAATCTGTTGTCACCAACCCGTGTGGAGCTCTAAAGATAAGTTCAACAGATTCACCACGCTATAGAGCAACTAACATGGAAGTTATAGAGCTTGATACAGGTACATACTACATTATCATTATCTACTTTTATAAAATAGATCTTAAAACATATTAATTTTGATTAATTACTTATTGATGCTGCTGTATACAGACTTTGGTAGCAGTTTTTCAGGAGTATTAACTGATGAGCATGGAAGAGTTAAAGCTATATGGGCGCGCTTTTCAACTCAGGTTGATATTGATCATTAATCAAAAGCAAAAATAAACATTGGTTCTCTTTAGTTCTTTTTGAGTCAATATAAGGTTGACTAAAATCTAATGATTAAATCTTGGTTGCAGGTCAAGCATGGTGTTAATTCATCTGATAGTCATCATATTGTGAGAGGTATCCCTGTACATTCAATTAGCCAAGTTCTTAATAAACTAATATCGGGTGCAAAAGAACCGTCACTTCTCATAAATGGTATCAAAAGACAGATGCCTCTAGTTAGGGTTTTAGAGGTTGAGTTTCATTGTACTTTACTTTCCAAGGCTAGAAGTTTTGGACTCAGCAACAACTGGATCCAAGTATGCTTCTCACATTTATTTTAGTCTGGTTCATTTTTAGCTGTGTACACAGAAACTTGGTAGTATATGCAGATATTGATATTTTTTAAATTTGCTGTTCACAGACTCTTGTAAAGAAAGATCCTGTTAGACGTCAAGTTCTACGGGTCAAGAGTTGTTTAGCAGGATCTAAAGCTGAGAATCTGTTAGAACAAGGTGATATGGTTCTTGCAGTCAATAAAAAGCCAGTTACATGTTTTAATGATCTTGAAGATGCATGTCAAGCCTTGGATATCTATGATGACATGGATGCGGAACTTGAATTCACCATCTTTCGCCGGGTTAGTTCGTTTAGTATTTAGATATCATGTTACTGCTCATTTGCATATTCAGAAAGTAATGTGGCAAATATTAATTGATCTTGTTTTATGGTTTGCGCTCAGGGACGTGAAATGGAGATTCGTGTGGGAACAGATATAAGAGATGGCAATGGTACCACACGAGTAATTAACTGGTGTGGATGTTACGTACAAGATCCTCACCCAGCGGTGCGCGCCCTTGGGTTTCTTCCCAAAGAGGGCCATGGTGTATATGTCACAAGGTAGGGTTTAACCATTTTTTTTGTTTGCAACTCAGCATCATTGTCAGACAGGGTACAGAATGATGTGTCAACCTAAAGAACTTAATTTAACTCTCTTGCAGGTGGTCCTCTGGAAGTCCTGTGCATAGATACGGTTTGCATACTCAGCAATGGATTGTGGAAGTTAATGGAAAGCCAACTCCTGACTTGGATACCTTTGTCAATGTCACAAAGGTACAAATTTTCTTACAGTAATGGCGCCATAAATGGTTATTGATCAGTTTGATTCTCTCAACCTGCCTTCTACGGGTTTAAGAGTCTTAAATTAAGACTTCTTTCATATTTTGTTTTTGTGCTTGTATATTGCTTGTTTTTTCTTCCTCGAATGACAAAGTCGTTTTATTTAAATAATGTGTGTGTGGTGTGCATACAGGAGATTGAAGACAAGGAATTTGTTCGCGTAAGGACAGTCCACTTGAATGGGAAACCACGAGTGCTGACACTGAAACAGGACCTACACTACTGGCCTACATGGGAGCTCAGGTTTGATCCTGAAACCTCCATTTGGCAGCGAAAGACAATTAAATCATTAGAAACTGCAAACAACACCGGATAAACACTCTATTGATTCATACAAAATTAAGATTATCGAGACTCGTTTTGGGTATTCAAGATTCTAAGCTGCAATACATGTACCATTTGCTTCTGAGGATCGTGTGATTTAGCCTCCGGAGGTATATGCATTGTAACATGTACATATCATTTCAAATACTTATAACAGTGTAAGGTATTCCAAACATCTGATGAGTAAATTGTAACATATGTTTGTGTTTTAAGTTTTTCTGGCATTTTTGAATCATGGTTTCTATGTCAGTACACTTAGTTTCATAAGGAAATACGAAACTACAAACAAACAAACCAGTATCCGAATCAAAAGACTCAACTATTCTACAAGAAGGTCGTAAAATTGCATTATAAACAGTTAAAACTCCAATTAATTATTTGTCAATAACCAGTAAACTGACAACAGAAATTTGTAACAAATGTAATCTGAGCTTCAACAAAACTATATATAGGAAAGGTTGAAAATTACATTACAAGAATTCCGAAGGTGAATTAGCATCCGGCTTCCCATTGTCGTCTAATCCTCCTGGAATCGGATGCTGCAAAACCTGAGGACCCAAAGTCCCCAACCCATCACTCGTTGATCCAAAAAACTGACAAAAAAACCGAGCAATGACACCAAGAATCTGCATTTGATTATGGCAAGCGTTCGCATGCAACTGCATCATCTGTTTCTCATGTTCGATTTGCATACGCACCATCTTCTCCCTCCACTTCATCTCCTCCTCCTCCCACCTCTCCTCCACCTTCATTCGCCGCCTCCTCTCCTCGCCAAATTCCATTTCTAACATCATCCTGCTCTCAATTTCCCGTTTCACCATCATCATTTCCCTTTCTTCAAACTCCATTTCTCTTCTAAAATCTCTCTCTATCCTCCTCTTCTCTTCTCTCTTCATCATAACATCTCTCAGTTCCAACATTTGAGCACCTACTAACCCTAACATCCTCCCATTCACCCCCTTTCGTTTCTTCTTTGCACGAATCAAACCCGAATCATCACTCTCCTCCTTATCCCCTTTCCCAGCATTTAACTCATCATCACTACCAACCATTTCATCATCATCATCATCATCACAATCTTCATCATTTTGCAATTCATCAAACCCTAATCCAAAAAACTCAGAATCACCAAACACATCGCCACTTACATCAACAAACCTCTTGTTATCATTAACCTCAAGCTCAATATCACCAAACACCTCCTTATACATCATGAAATTCTCCCAATGATTCTCACCATCTTCCCAGTTATACTCCCTATCCGAAACCCTAATTTTTTGCTTCACTCCTAAATACTGATGACGCATGTTTTGAACTTTGATTGATACGTCACGCCATGACCACTTGAACGGGAATTTGACCGGATCACGGAGGTGATGAACGGAGTTGACATGTTCGGCGATCGGTTTGAATTTCTTCTCTCTGGTTTTTAGCTTTGCGAGGGTTCCGGAAGTGACGAGATCGGAGTATTTTGTGAGAAGTGTTTTTTCTTCTAGCTCCGACCACTTCTTTCGCTTCATTGATATGATAATATGATATGATATGCTACCGGCGGTTTATCGGAAAAATGGGAACTTTGTTATGGTTTCATCGGCCGGAGAAGGTGTGAGGATGTGTCACATTTGTTTGTGAGAGATTGGGTGTGGAAATTTTACTTTAAATAACCCCTCAAACTTTTAATTTTTACACTCAGAACTTTTATACTTTTGATAATTTTAGAGTGATAGAACGTAAGAAAACGTATGTTTGTTCGTGTGTTGTGGAGGAGTCTGAACTGAAAAAACTAAACCAAGATCAAGAGTTCGAGACCGTCAAGCCTAGAGAACCTAACTTGTGAACTGAAGGATTTTTTTAACAACTAACCTATTCTACAGTCTACAAGTTGCCTTTTAGAAGTCTCGAACCCCTTCTTTTCGGTTGAAGGCACTATCATATGTCGTTGGGCTATACAATGCTTGGTAGAAACAAAATATGTGTATTGTTCAGTTCATCAGTTAAATATTGTTTTGAGTTGGTTGGTTCATGGGTAGAATAGTGACCAAATTAAAAGTGGTGTTAAGTACCTAGAAAGTAGAAACCAAGAGAGATCTTTTAGTGTTGATTCCAAAATCTAAATCCTCTTTAACAATCAAGTCGTGTTTTAAACTTGCTATGCCATGAAAAACGCTTGAGTCGGTTTCATTTAAAACGAGCTCGTCTTTTGGCATAGTGGTACCAAGGATTTTAAATGACGCATCTTCCCAATATATCGAAGTTATGGTTTTAACCAAGAAGCCGAAACCGATATCCGGATTGAAATCCGGTTGGTCCAAAAACACACCGCAAATTTGACCCACCACATCGTCTCAAAAGACTGAACAGGCCCATATTATACATTTTTAAGCCTAAAAGTTTCTTATAGCGAAACAAAGGAGGCTGCAAAACATATCGGCGGAGAGCAGTGTCATCAATCGACCCACCGGTTTCTTCTTCTTGGCCACAAACAAGTATCCGTCTACATCTACTTTATGTCTTTCAATTTTGATTTGTTTCATTTTTCAGTTTGATTTGTGTCTTGTTTATGTAGCACCACTAATCAAAATTGCATCTTGTTGTCTGCAGATTAGAAACAATATATATATATATATATATATATATATATATATATATATATATATATATATGTTCTTAATGCATTAGTACATATGTAGTAACTAGGTTTATCAAAAGCTTAGGGTTTTAGAAGTTTAGGAGCTAAATTTGAAGATTGTGTAGCTTTTCATATCGGATCGAAGCTGTTTTAGCTCAAATTTTTAACTCATAGTTATGATTTTAATGTTTCATGTTATATTGTTTGTGATATTTGAACCCCATGGTTCGTAAGATAGGGCTCCTTAAACTGAAAATAAACAGTTTTTTTTACAATAAAAGAAGTAACTTTTGTATTTAAATTTGAATGTTGATTGTTGTATGCTTATCTTTCACTAATATATGTTTTGTTGTGCACTTTTCAGAATTGTAGTCCAAAATGGAACACGGTTCGTATCAGGATCAATCAGCTTCAACGTTTACTTTGCCTGATGAGGATCATACATTGGCGAACGCTCTAAGATTTACTCTTAACCAAGAGTCAGTACATGCTTTTAAGTTCTTGCTTTTTTCGTTTAGATTAGTATTTGGCAGTGCTTTTTTGTTTACAGGTTTAGAGCTTTGACTGCTGCAAAAACCAAAAAGTTGCCACATTTTTCATATTCTTTGATGTCATAAGTTCTTAGTAGATTATGTGATTGCTCCTCAACTTTGTTTTGATTATTTCATGATTTTGTATACCGTAAAAATGGCATTGCAGTCCAAGAGTTACAGTCTGCGGGTACAGCATTCCTCATCCTTCCGAGGCTCGAGTCAACATAAGAGTACAGACAACTGGTATGTGTTTGATTCATCTCATTTTATGATGTATTTGATTATAGTTAGATGTGTTATTATCTAATTTGTAATCAAATTTATGGCTGGTACATGCATCGTAGTATTGTTCATTGCAATTGCTTTTTGTTGCTTCTTTGGTTTACATTGAGTCACCACCTGTGTTCGTTGTTCTTGGGGTTTGTCTTTAGAATTTTAGGTGACAAAATAAGCAGGTTGGGTTAGTGCTAGCAAAACAGGTTGCTCCGTTGGGCTGTTATAATTATGATATCTATAATCTATTGTTTATAATATAGAAACATGACTCGAATACACACATTCCTAAATGCACAAGTTACAATTGTCAATTCCATCTAGATATTACTTGGTTAGACTGTTGACCTATGTTTTGTGCTTTGATTTTGTAGGTGATCCCGCAAATGAAGTATTGAAAGACTCGTGTCAAGATCTCATGTTGCTATGCCAGCATGTCCGGAGCACCTTTGACCAAGCCGTTGCTGATTTTAAGAACAATAAAGGTTCCGAAAGCGAATAAATTAACAACTTTATATCATTCTTTGTATCCATTTATATTCCTGTGTACTTACTAATTGTATGGTTTGATTTATATATGTTATGACTTGTGGAATTTTGTCTAAATGTTTTCGCTGGCCTATTCTGCATTCACCTTATTTAAAGGTCCAAGTTTAACACACAAGTCGTTTATATATGTTTTAGCTCATATGGGTCACATCAAAATAAAAATAAAAAGTCCAACTTTAGAAGATTTTGTTATATGTTTAATGCATACATTCTCGCATAGCCTTTAATCCTTTATATTTAAAGGCAAATGACATGATAATATCAAATGCTTTTGTAACATTTTCACTTTTTTTTTTCAAAAATAACTATATACCCGTATGTCTGTTGTTTTTTTCAAAGATGTGTGCCAATTGTAAAAGTTTGTGGCTCATAATTAATGCATAAACAAAACACGGTTGAGCTTAACTGAAGTACCGAACCCACCGCACTTGTACGGTTGAGGTTAACGAAATAGATTGCTAAAGAAAGTTAAAGGACCAAGTTTAGGCTTGCCTTTGGATGCTGACATAGGCTTGCCTTCAGTTAATCTGAGTAACAAAACCTTGCTTGTCTAGACATCCAACCCTCTCTGTATTAACGTCAAAACGAGTCTCATTAAACAACTTACCGACAACACCACAAAGATCAAATTAGCCTAATCATGATATACAGCAGAGATTAGTAGTAATGAGCAGGATGATACATGGGAAATACATGATTATACATCAAGGGTTGATGCATGTACATGTTATCATGCCCCATACCACCATGCATGTTCATATTCATGTTCTTGTTGTGCACATTCATGTTCCTCATCCTGGGCAATTGATGACTTTGCTGATACATGTTGATTATAGGCATACTTGACTGATGATCATGATAACTTTCTAGTCCTCTGTTACATCTTCCATCTACTTGACCTCCTTCCATGTCGATAAAACCCGACCCGTATTCTCCAACCCGACTCCTATCACCCCAACCCATATTTGCATGATTCTCAACATCCATACTCTGCTTCAAATACCTTTCAAAAGACATCTGATCTTCTGCAAATCTTCTGGGATAATCAGACAATGTTTGACCCTTTGAAAGATTGAGACTTTTGATCAGATTTTGAAACTGGTTTTGATCATATCCACCATTGATGAAATTTGGAGCTTTTTGATCATCAGTTGGCCACAGTTCTGCATACTTGCCTGATTTCACCAGCTTGTTAATCAGTGTTGTAGAGTCAACATTTCCATACACTTTGACTTTTTGTTTCTCTGCATTAATATCTACACAATAAACTCCTGCATTCATAATCCCATTTCACCAATCAAACACAAATATATCTTTACAACTTATTATATATAATCAAGGTGCAGACACTTGAAAGAAAATGATAATATAAAACAAAGCATAATCACCATGAACAATGAATATTTAAATTGATTACCTTCAATCTTTTTAAGTATTTTTTTAACCTTCTGCTTGCATCCATCACAGTGAATATTAACTTTGAGTGCACATTTCTGTTCATCCAAGAAACAAAAGGGTATCTCAAAAACATAAGCATTAACAAATGAACAAACACATTCAATTTTTAAAAAGTTTCTGAAGGAAAAAATGGAAACCTTTATCTGCAAGAACTCAAAATATTCATTTGTTGACATGTTTATATCTTGACCCTTGATCAGTTGTTAATAGTGTTGTGTGGGTGTTTTGTTTTCTAGTTTGAGGATGAATTTGTGTTTCTTTGTTGAGAAGGTTGAATTGAAATGATGGTTGGTTGGGATGGTACAAAAGAATCATGATATCAAAAGGGTCTGCAAAAAACAGAGAGGGTACTAGCACTTGACAGAGACAAAGAGTCTGTGATTTGACCAACAAGGATCGGAAGATATATTAGTACTTATGCAACTTCTCATTTATATAAGATATAAAAAAATTATGTTGTTGAAGTTTTGTTTTTAGACCATGTGTAGTGGTGAAACACAAAAGCCCCAAAGAGCCTTAATATTTCCTTCACGTCAGATTTTCACTACAATCAAGATAATTGGGCGTTTTGTACAAAGCGTCAAAGACGAATTTGACATCCAAAGCGCCCCTATGTAATGGTTGGGGGCGCTTTAGGGGCGTTTTGGGCACTTTAGGTTAGGTAAAACGCCCAATTACATATGGTCTTAATACGGGTTTAATTTATGCTATAAAATATTTTTTTACAAGTTTTGTTTTATGTAAATTAGTGGGGAAAATCATTGAACATTTATAAGTTTGTAAAAAAAAATGTGTGTCTGTAGGCTATATTTGTTAGACCCCCTTAAAATTTATTTTCAAACTTTGTCAATATTTTACTTATTATTTTATTGTCGTTATTCATTAACAAAATTGTGTTATTTAATGAAAGTTATAATATGCATACATCAAAAGTGTTTGATCTAGGTGTTTAACAGTTTGATTAACGGTTTGTTTTGTTGGGATTATTTGGTTATAAAATCTTTCTAGGCGTAAATGAATCGAGTTCAACTGGTTTAGTAGGTTTATTTAATTATGAACTTTTTTTACCTAATCGAACCGAATTCCACCGTTTTAATAGGTTTATTCTGTTCGGTTATCCAGTTAAACTGATTTTATTCAAATAATTGTATCAAATAAATAGTATTTTGTGTAACCAAAAACTGAAATCATAACTGAGATATGGTTAGTAACTGAACCGAAAACCACAGTCGGTTTTTTTATGGTATTTGTCTTTTACTTGATTCAAGTTTTTTTTATAAATATTTTACTACTAAGTTATATTTGTAACGTCTAATGATTCCAGCCTAGCTGGTTGAGGACACCCGGTTTTACAGTGGTGGTCTAGGGTTCTAACCTCCAGGCCTGTGAGATTTTTCAGGAAAAACCCCATTGATTTTCCCGGTTGAACGCCTAGCCAAATTCCGATGTCAAGTGGGCCCGGTTAAGACAACATATTGACCGGAGTGGGGTGGTGGGTTCCTCATTGCGGGGGATGCGACCGAATGGTTGCAAAAAAAAAAGTTATATTTGTAACAGGTAAAGTAAGTAACATAAATAAGTGCCGTTCAAAAAAAAAGTAACATAAATAAGTATAAATACTTTTCAGTTCACTTGAGAAGCCAGAAAATTAAGTTTTAAAAAGAAATTGGATTTTGATTGCATAAAACTTTGCTATACGTTGAAAACTAGTTAGAAAGAAAGAATGTGTTAAGTAAAAGATAATTTTGTATTTGATTTGAGACGGAGAATATGACAAGTAATTACTATAATGATTGTTAATTTTTTTTAAACATTTAATAAATTAGATTCTAATAATCAAAACTTTTAAGTATCGTTAATAATCTTATCTTAAAAAAAATTTGTTACTGGTTTCGAGTTTCGACTTTTACATTATTTTTTCTTATACCGTTAAAAAGTTAACTCCGTTAAGTTTTTATCAAAATTTAAAACTGATGATTTAAGTTTTTTAATTGAAAATATGATACAGGTCAATTAATGTAAAACTTACCTTAAAATGATGCTCTACACAATGGTCAGCTTGATTAACTGGAAGTTTAAACATCTGATTGAAACATTGTTTTATCGTTTGAAGTCTCGTCTTGATGTAAGTTTTACATTTATGGACTCGTATTATATTTCCGATCAAAAGCCCTAAAAATCATATTAAATTTGGATAAAACATAACAGAGTTCAAAAATATTTAGCGGGGATAAAGTAAGAACAAATGGTGTAAAATTTGGGACTCAAAGGGACAAATTTTTCAAAATTATGATTATTAACGGTCAATAGTCAAAAGTTATGACTATTTAAATCTAATTTTCTTAATTTTTTCATATTTCTTTTTGAAGTATATTTTATTTATTCTTTTTATAACTTTTAATATATAATTATATGCATAAGGGAGGGTAAATATGAGAACTTTATATTTTTTTTGAAAAATCTAAGAACTAATCTTAGTCACAAGTTTCAATGATAAAATGATAACTATTGACCTATGGAACATCACATGCAACGCACATGCTATTTTCAACTTTTTTTAAAACATTCATAATTTTTTCAATGACTACCATTTTTTTATCCTTTCAATGACACCATTTTTACATACTTAAAAAAAAACTTTCGCCTCTTGTTACACATGTGTAAATCAGGTATTATACATGTGTAAAACATAGTTCGTAAAAGAACGTAGAAAAAGAGTCTTTTATATGAAACGAGGGAAACAAGATAAACATTTTGGTGTTTTTATTTATTTTCTTATTTTTCATTTTATGATTTTTTGTATTTAATTTTTTTATGTGGGTTTATCTTGCCTTGCAAAATCTTTGGCTGAGAAAAGTTTCTCAGAGTTTTTACATATTTAAGGAGTTTTTATTTGATCTCAGCTCGTTTCTATAACCTTAAACACATAGTTGCAATGTAACTTTAACTTAAATTTTGTTATGAATTTTACTACAAGTTGATACGCATGGTATATAATATGTTAGAATCTGTTTGTTTGAGTTTCTTAATGGTTTAGATGTATGAGTGGTTCAGCACTTAATGATTCGGACTGTTTGTTTCACGAACAGATGTCTGAATGATTCAGATATTTGTCTCTGAATTGTTAAGCATTATACCGATTTTGAATGATTGACATTTTATCTGAATTGGTCAAACATTTGTCTTTAAATAGTTAAGCAATATGATAGATCTTCATGTTCAGATATTTTACTGGTTAATTACTTAATAGTTCAAACCTTTTATTGATTCAACATTATGTATTCAAAAGTTATCAAACAGCTCCTTAGTAGATTTTACATCAGTTAAAACATAAAAACAAAAGAATCATAAAATTGTTCCTACTATTAATGACGATTACTGCAACATCTAATATTGCAATATGAAGATTTATAGATACATTTCATATATTTACAAAATAAGGATATAACTTTAAAATGTATTTTTTCAATTTTAATTGAAGAAAAAATTCCAAAATAAAAGGTAACTATCAAATACTTAAAATTATAGTTTTTTTAACGTAAAAACTATTTAAACCATTAATTATAAGATTGATAATTAAACTCATTAAATAGTGTTTAAAATGGGGTATTGAGGTTTCATTTTTTTTACCTTCGAGGTTTCATTTAAACTATTTAAACCATTAATTGTGATTATTTCTGTTTTTAATATATAAAGTATTGAGGTTTCATTTTTTTACCTTCGACATGTGTGGTTAGCGGCAATACTTCGACATAGCCTTTTCATGGTTTTACGCCCCCAAAACACAGTCTTTATACTAGTTATATATGAAAACATACAACCTGTGGCTATGTTTGTTAACGATGGTTATGAAGATTGTGCTTACAATGTATAATGCACACCTCATACAAAACCATTTTATCTTCAAAATTGACAAATAAAAAGTTCTCTTTTTCAAGTCCTAAAACTACTTTTAGTATTTGAAAAACTGCTTCTACAACCGCAATTTCTTCAGCTTTCGACCTCTCAAACCATTCCAAAATGCAGCTGCATTTACCACTTTCTTACCTGGCAGCTGAACTTCCAAGATCTGAGACTTGCGAAATTAACATTGTTAACAAATGTATAATATTCAATTCAAGGTTTTACAAAAACTTGAAAAAAAGTCACCTCAAGAGCTGTGTTCTTGCCACATTGTATGATCAGTGACCCTTTCCTGAAGGTCACCTCATCATCTTCACTACTTTGAACATCATTGCCGTGATAAACCCGAGATGTGATAACTTTGAGTTCAAGCTCACTGCTTTTATCACTCTTCTCGTCAACTACAAGGATTCTAGCTCGGGTTCCAGGCCAACCTGCAAAAGCTCGCACCTAAAAGGTTGTATGTCATGATAACCGACTTGAATGAAACGAGATGTATGTAAAAGTGAAGGCATACCTTACTATGTAAAACTGAAGCTTCTTGGTCAAAGGATAACCATGACTCCTCTTGACTTATCTGCATAAAGAAGCTTTACCAAAATTCACATTCTTCTAACTTTTATGTCGAACAAACACAAACTACTTTTTTTATTTAAGAATAGACCTTCATATGATATTGTTAAATGAATCTTAAAAGAGCATCAAACGAAAACAACAATAAAAGACTCCGGTTGTAGTGACTAGCTTAAAATTATAAAACTAAACTCATGATATAAATGTTGGCATTAGACTAAATATACCTTTGGAGCTAAAGTAGCTTTTGAGTCATCCTGTGCTTCAGCTTTTGTGCTTGCAGACCCATCAAATATGGAGGGAAGCTCTTGAAGTAGAAGTTTAGAGCCTTTTGCAAATAGCAGATCAAGCAATTCAGGAGCCTGCACAAAATTATATTATTCTCACTTGCTATTATTTATTAGTACTAAAACTGTTTGTCACTAAAGTAAATGAGTTATGGTTTGATGTAGATCAAAGAGAGAAATTGCAGACCTTAATATGGTCATCTATTTCCATTTTTTCGCATGCAATAATGGGTCCAGCATCGAGAGCACGAACAGTGAATGCCAATGATACGCCAGTCTCTTTAACTCCATCCTGATACATTTTGTATTTAGCTTACAGCGACATGTAAGTCTAACTAACTACTCCTAATTTTATGAGCATAAAATGAACCTGCAAAGCTCTCTGAACAGGAGCTGCTCCTCGATATAAAGGCAGCAGACTTGGGTGAATGTTGACAGTCCCTAGGAATATTAAAAAACAACTATGCTTCAAATCAAAGTTCAAATACAACTAGAAAACTGTGCAACAACACTTAATAAACCTTTTGTGTGGTTATGAGTTATGATCTGGGACAGCAACATACGACCATATACAGTTACAAAAATTCTGAGTCTATGGCCAAATAATCATGAGTTTTTTTATAAACCAGAAAATGCTGATAAAAGAACACAAACCTAAAGATGGAATCTTTAAAAACTTGGTTGGTAATATATTTCCGTATGCTGCCGTGATGCAAAGTTGTGGCTCAAGTGCAGTAAAGTCAGACAAAAACGCTTCCTGCATGACAATGAAATATAAACCTCAAGCTTATACCATAACATTGTAAGTGAAAAAGATCACGAGGAGCAAGTCATATTTATATGTATATTGAGTTCTTCAATTTATATAAACTCCTCGGCTGTCCAACATATTTCAACAAATATGGCACATGAAAGTAGGAAAACAAAAACCGAATAAACCACATTAAGTCCTGTGTTTTTCTAATGGTATGCCTCTTAATCTCTTCTGTTTTACGAACCTTGTGGTTACATATTGTAATTCCTAGTTGAATGACACAGGTTATAGATCTTTATGCCAATGACTGTTTAGCTAGAAGTTGATGGTCAACATGTAGTTGATGTTTATAAAAATCATTACCATTGGCGGTAAACCAATTACAGTGTATGATAATGTTAATTTGGTGACCATTGATTCTTTAATCGACCGGTCATCAGTCATCATTATATGTGTATGCAACTAATGTCAACATATATATTGTATAACTAATATTGAACCTTTTTCAAACTGTTCATCTCACATTAATGACGTACACAAAGACGAGAGCCGTGTTACCTCACTAGCTTTAACAGGCGTGAAAATCAAATCTGCAGGGAAACCTCTATCAAGAGCATGCTGAGCAACAGGAGATGGCATAACCTTTCTTCCCCTATCTCTTCCCGAAGGCGGTTGAGTAACAATACCTGCAACCTAAATCACAACAGCTAACAATCACAAATCATCTAACTAATTTCCAATCCAGTCATACTGATTTACAATTGTGTGATGCCAAACAGATAACAAACCATATTACACCTTTAACTAAATTAAACTTAAATTATGTATAACAAATCAAAACTTAAAACACACAACATCTGATTTAGCAAATCTGTAAGCAATGTGTATACCTCAAATAAGGAATCAGATGCAGAAGATGCGTCTAGAAGCGTCTCCAGAACAGAAGCAGAAACCTAAACAACAAAAACGAGCCACAATTGACAGAAATTATGAATCACTGCAGTGATTTTGAAGAAGTTGAACGAACATAGAGGTAGAAGTTACCGATGGAGAGCCTAGGAAAACGAGTTTTTTCTTCGTGGAAGGAGGAGTGATAGTAGCGGCGGCAGAAGATGAAAAGGAAGGAGTTGCGAAACAGTAGAAACGGCGGAGCATGAGTGACGGTGATGATAAATGTTGCATTTTTCCGATGAGGTTTCAGTACGGTGTATCGTCGTCGGGTTTCATCGTCTGTGAATCGTCCCTGTCAGGATGAGATGCTTGTTTTTCCTCTATGCCTCAAGGGCTAAAATGTCATTTTACACTTATTTTTTACCAAGATTATTTACCGTCTAACGATCTTTATTTATGTTGTGTCACCCGACATTCTTAAATAACACCATATTTTTAAGACTCGGTTTTTTTTAAATGAATTTTATAGACAGGAAATGATACGTGTAGTGCAACTGTTGGATCCGGATGAATATGAATATAAATGACTCGGGTGGATTGACAAAACCATGTTCGTAAATGATTACCAAAATTGCCTTTAGTTCTGTTTCGGATAATTATCATGTGCTTTGTAGTCATTATGGAAATAGACTTCTTAAGCATGCTTATGTTGTATCCTCACTTAATATTATAGGTTGTTAGGGGTGTTTGGTTTCACATGACATTATAGAACTAGCAATGTTTTTGAATTGATATATAACGCGTTAAATTGGTTAAACATTGATACATAACGCGTTAAATTGGTTAAACATTGTTTCTTCTGAAGACAATGGTGTGACTGTTTGATGACATTGTGAGTCTCGTATTAACGAGCCATACCCAGTCGGCCAGTCCTAATTTGTAACTTTCATAACCAACTTTATTTTTGTTTGGAGCTTTAACTCTTAACAGCTGACCTATCACATCCTAGCGCAATAGAACCAATATCCAAATAACATCCATGATGCGACAGACAGACGTCCGAAAGATTAATAGAAAGAAACATGTGTTTATCTAAAGGTTTCTAACAAGCCAGATGATTAACAAATCCAACCTTTGAAAACTATATATTCAGAAAACTTCACAAATACTTTCAGCAATTACATATGTTCTCTACTATAAGATATAGCAAAAATAAACAAGCTTTTTCAGCATAACAGCCCTACTACATACATTTACTAAATCAAAGAAAGAACAAAAAAAGAGCAAAAGACTTGAATAGACCATGGTACCTGTCTTTTGTCACAAGCTAACCATCTTTCTTTAAAAAAAATACTGATATTTCTTATACGTATAGTGTTTATTTTAGCGTCTTTACAAGATTTGATGGTTCGATTGCAACAATAAACAAAACAAGGTAATATGATCTGAAAAGTCGATAACTCTTGAAAAAAAATAGTTTTTTTTGGGTATATCAAACTTCACCTAAATCTGAAGGGTTCCATATACAAACCTCTAAATTCAGCTCCCCGGATGAATTAAGATACGCGAACGGGACCAAAAGAAAATCAGATGGAGGAATACCTTCAACCCGGCCCGGAAGAGTCTGTGTGTATGACTTCAATCTTAATGAGCTATTTCCTCTTTCTGATGTAAGATAATATAGAAACCGTTCGTTACGGTTGCTAGGGCCAATACAAGTTACCATAACGGTATGGCCAATATTTTCAGTCCCTTTATTAAGTAAAAAAAGGACACCGTCTTCTTCTGCTTGAAGAACAAGAAACGTTTCATCCATGCCTAAGGATACAGGTAATGGGGAGTTATACTGAAAACGCCTTCCAGAATCCCAATGTTTAGTGCTGAAGTGATCTGATAATTCTTGAAATAAACCCGTGAAGTTGCAGTTCAGAAGAGGGCATGTACATTGACCTGTGTATATACCTCTATTGTCACGAGGATTTGTGTTTGTAAACTCTGTTGAATTTTTGTAGCCATAATAATCGATTCGAGCAGGCTGCGTGTTCTCGTTCTTGTAAGCAAACGGTACATTTTCCTGCAGTAACATTGAATCATGTGTCAGAATGTCTGATAAATTATCAAACGAACGTATAATATAATTTAACATTTTACCAGGTTTTCTTCTTGTCGAACCAGAGTACCACGGTTAACTCTAGTAGCCACCTCTCTTAGTGGGAGCACATCAACATGATCACGGTCATTTAACAACCCTAAGCCGAGACCTCTCTCCTTGCAAATCACCTGAAATATGATGTATTGAGCGATTAATTTTTCAATGTACTTTAGTTATTGAAACACACTGTTGCTGCAGCAAAAAAAAGCAAAAGATGCTCTGCATTTAATAAAAATGATCAGTTATGGACAAAGGTGCCATGCATGATGGTTCTTTTTGTATATAGTTTTCAGAATTTGTCCACAATCAATCTTTCAAATAATAGTACTATTTTGGGTGTTAGCAACAAAAGACCAAGCGTGGTAATTTGAAAAGTGACATGCTTGAAATAGATAAGACTATAGGTGACGTTCAAATTGCTCACCGTTTAAACATTTTTTTGTCTATTTGACATATTTAAATCAACGATTTAACCTAGTTAACATAAACACAACTCAAATCAACTAATAAGTAAACAGGTTAAAATCGTCACCTTTGATACACACACATTGACACATATAAGTATAAGTAATGTATATGCAGCCACATGAAAAATATGGCATGTATCCTAAATATATGACTTACCTCTCCACATCCGTAACCACCAAGTTCTTTCTCCTGTTTTTCTCTCTCAGAAATAGCTTCTTCTGTCCACAACGATAGGCATGGAACAACAACAGGGCCCGGTTCACACGTTCCTCCAACAGCAACACTCTCATAGTAAAATATCTGCAAATGTTAGCGGGTCTTAGATTTCCAAACGTAACTTAAACACACTATTATCAAAACACGCACAGATGCAGCATAGTTAACCTGAAGAAACAGAAGACAACCACCAACTGCCTGTTGTTTCCCTTGACGATAGCGGGACACCTCCCTAACTAACCTATCAAGCAAAAATTTTGCCCAATTGTACTCATGAATTGAATCCATATCTGTCAAAAGATGAAGAAATGAAGGGCTAACATCTAGCCTTGCTGTAGGGCATAAAAGTGTCCCTAAAACATAAAGCAAAAAAGCTCTTTTAAAATCATCTCCAGCGTCTGGTTGTCCTAATATTTCTTCAAGAAAACGAACTGAAATTCCTCGATTTGAAGCGTTGTATTTTTGGCGCAATTCGGCAACCAATTCATCAGGACCTGAGTTGATCACATCTTTACCACTTGCAGGTAAACCCATCACGAGTTCAACATCATGAGGGTATAAAGGAATTCTTTCACCGCATATCTCTAAACTACGCCTTATGGTGTTAAATCTTTCTAACAACCACAGACATAAACTACGCCTCAAAGTTCTACATTTGAGATCAAGAAGACTTCCAAAACCCATGCTTTTCACAGCTTCTTTTTGGTCACTTGTAAAGTGTTTTAACACGTTGACTAAACGACCAGGAGAACACCGAGTGACTAAGTTGGCCTGCATCACAAAACCCGTAAGTAAAAAGTGCGTAAAACTTTAACTAAACACATCATGAAAAAAACCACTATGATGTCACCTGCTTTCTAGGTTTAGGCTCACGCGCAGGAGCAGAACTCAAATAGTCATCCCATACTTCACGTGCACGTTTTGTGTATTTTGATTTTTCTTCAATAGACATAACCTTCCAAGCATCCGACGCCGCTTTTGTCGCCTAAATACAAATAACACTATCTCTAGTTAACGTTTTTGAAGCATTATTACATATTACACAAGACTATAACAAGTCATCACATTTAATTCCCAATCATGATGCTTACAACTTTCAGACCAGATGATTCGGGATGCGACGCACTATACTCCTTAATAAACTCCCGGCTAGAACACCAATCACAATTACACATCAGTAACATATAGATAAAAACCCAAACAACTGAATACAACATAGACTGTATTTATCACCTGAAATGTACCCAAGAGCAAGCGGGACGAGGCGTACCGCCTTGCTTCTTCTTTTTCTTCCTTCTGCTTCCTTCAATTTCCATACCCACCATTTCTTTTCTCTTCACCACCATTGAATCACTTTCACTTGGCACCTTTTTTCAAGAAAAAAAATTAACTTTGCTGTATTAGATCCAAAACCACATCAAAAAGTAAAATTCACTAATAAAACAATTCAATAGCTAACTAATTTATCAGAACCAAACTCATAATTCACCTAACTCTACTTTCAAAAGATGTGACAACAACAATTGATCAAATAGAAACATCAGTTTTACAAAATAGATCAAGAATTAAAAGCAAACATATGTGATTAACATAAACAATTCAGAAAGATCACATCTTTACAGACAAAAATTGTTAATGTAAATTGAAGATTAAAGGGAAATTGGAAGTGGGATTGATACCATTGGGGAGAAAATGGCAGGTCCGTCATCGAAATTGGGGGAACTATCAGTGACCATGTATACAGGAGTGTAATGAATCGGGTTAATTAGGGTTGTAAAAGGGAGAAATTTTGGGTTTTTTTGTAGGGTTGATGATTGTGATGAAGATTTAGAGCGAATCGGATGTGGGTTTGGGTTGGATTAGAGGGAATTGAAAGGGGAAAGAGAGTGAAAACAGAGTTAATTAAGGAAATTGTTTGTGATTGTGATCGGATGCATATGAAAACGGCCCCCATGTTTGCATTTTGATGCTGCTCTAGTCAAGTTTACACAAATGGTCCCCCATTATTATGCCTCAAGCTTGCTTTGGATATGAGCTTCAAAGGTGATTATCACTGCTTTTTAGGTTGAAGGTCATAGGTTTAAATTTAAGAGGCATTTACATATATCCCCTTCTTAAGAACATTTATTACGTATTTACCCACTCCTTAAAGTCAATTACATATTTCCCCTTCCTAAACCATATATATTACATACTTACCCAATTTCTTTAAAATAGCCTTTTGATTTACTATTTTACCCTTAATGATCTTCATAAATATATTTTTATATTTTTTTATAGTTTGTGTAAAAGAAGGGGTAAATGAGTAATTTATTATGTCAAATGGGATATATGTAATTAAACATTAGGCTTGGGTAAATATGTAATTGATGGACTTATGAAGGGGAAATATGTAAAAAAACCTAAATTTAAATATAGGTGAAATTTGATATAATTTAATAGTTTGATAGGATATAATATGTTTGACGTTTAAAAAACGTGAGTTATTGGATCATCAGTGATTCAAATCGCAGTAAAAAAACAATGACATGAATGACTTGCGTGTAAGTTGTGATATAAAAAATGAAATTTGTGACATAAATTTGCGTAATTTTCGGGTTTATAAACCTGGTGGTGAATCTATTATGTCTTGTTCGTTTTCAATGATTGGGTTGTGATGCGGCGCCGGTTGATTGGGTAGAGGGTTCAACTAATTCAGAAGATATCATTCCATGTATGATTTTGTTCAAATGTATTCATTTGAGTGATGTCCATTAATGGTGTAAGATAATGGGTTTAAAGAGTTCAAAAATATGGACTCTATTCACGCTAAAACAATAAAGTTAATACAATAAATTATTTATGTTACGAGTGTTCTTTATGTTATTTAATCAGGTTTCGGGAAGATCGCTTTTTTCGTGTGTGAATCTTTTTAGCATAATCTAACAGAAAATATAACGAAGTTAACTAATAAGGATGCAAATGGAAGGTCACGGGGGGAATGTGAGATTTTGACATTTCAAGGATACAAATGGTTAAAATCATGAAACCCCATGATGTAAATGAGAATTTATTCAAGTATTAATCTCTATTATAATATAGGTAAATTGACCTAAAATAATTCGAAGTAACACATATCCAAGTAACTCATGTTTCCATAGTTAACTTTGACTCTTTTAACTTTTTTGTTACTTAATAACCTAACACCTCATTTTGTTTATGTTACTTTTACGACCTTACACTCCAACGTCTCATACATTATATATATACATCTTTTATCTATATCTAAACACGCTAATATTTCAATTAGATTCAATTGCATATTTACCCCTATAAACACCCCCTAAATGCATATTTCCCCAACTAAAAAAATCAATTGCATATGTACCCAATGTTAACTAAATGTTTTTATTAAAAATGGGTATATTTGCAAATTAAAGTTGTTTATAAAGGGAAATATGCAATTGATTTTTTTGGCTGGGTAAATATGAATTTAAAGTGTTTTGGAAGGGGAAATATGCATTTAACCCTTTCAATTACTCTTACGACTTTACACCGTATCTAACTCTAAATCACTTTTATAACTTTACACGACAACACCCAAAATATTACTCCCTCCGTCCCATTATAAGTGTTCATATTGCTTTTTTTAGTTATCCCATTTAAAGTGTCCACTTTTAAAATTTATTGGTAAACTTTCAAATTTGCCCTTAATAACATAAAACAAACAATATGATGGACCCACAATAATATTTATTGTCAAATGACAAGCAAAAATACTCATCATTTAATGTACCTAAAACTTTATGTTTTTCAAACTAGGACATTTCTAATGGGACGGAGGGAGTATATTTTTTTATTTATGTTTAACGATGTTAGTATTATCATCATAACAATAAAAAAAAACTTAATTTCAAATGCACACATCACATGTTAATGTACATGTTAATGTGGTCGTTATAACACAAAACCGTACCTTAACACACCAACCAGGCAACAAGCACACCGGTCACATTTTGCTTTGTTAAAAAAAAGATCGAGAATAATAATATCCAAATCCAAAAAATAACAAAACCGTACCCAAACAACACCACCCACGCCGGAGAAGATGGAGAACAGTGTAACGGCGGTGGCAGCGTATACAACATCACCGGCGTTGCTATATCCAAAACCCTTCTTCCCCAAAACCCCCCAATTGTTTTCACATCCTTACTCTACTAATCGAAGAAACAACAACAGCTCATCTTTATCCGTTAAAGCTTCATCCACTTTCAAGAAACATACTTTATCCAGTAATTGGGATATACCCACCTCCAATTCCAATTCCAATTCCAATTACTCTGCTTCAGCTCCCACTTGGATGCCTAAATTCGAAGAACTTGATACCACAAACATGCTTCTTCGTCAACGTATCGTTTTTCTTGGATCCCAGGTACTGTTATTTCTCTTGATTTTGCGTATGTAGTGATGAAATTAGTTAAATTAGTTCGTGTTTTTTTTTTTTTTAATTTTCTATCGATTTAATGGGTTATGATGGGTTTTGTTTTTGGTGACCTAGTTTTTGAGAGCTGATTATTTTGGGCTTTGTGTTATTGAAGTGATTATTGAGGTTCAAGATTATTAGCTGCAACAACCAAGTGATTTATACAGGACTTAGTTAGTTAAGAAATTTTGTATTGGTGTTATAAGTTAGTTTGAATCTTGCCATATAGTTCTGAAATACAGAATTGGATTTGTCATATCCTACATACGTTAATCATTTCGGTGAAATTGTTGATATGAATTTGTCATATCTTAATCAAGTAGTATAGTTTCTTGATGGCACTTTTTTATAGTGCATAAATTCAGTGGGTTTGGATCAATTTAGTATACCACCTTTCATTTTCGTTTTGTAGTTACAGTCTATGTTAGTAAATTGAATGCAAGATTACATCTTCGTGTCTCCAAACGCCAAAATATAGTTGTACCTTTTTAGAACCGAGAGATTTCTTATTTGAAACTAACCTTGATGTTTTTCTTTAACCGCTAATGTCACGGCTTGTGAGTTGGTATCCTTATACAACTTTTCTTATAAATGTCTATCTTGTGTTTGTGGTTAATGATGAAAATGGGGATTTCAGACGATGATGGGATTTGCAGATGGATGACATGAAATATGAAAAGATTTGTTTGACTGATGGTTGATTGCAGTTTTTAGGCTTTAATGCAGTTGGAAACTTTGGCGTTTTGTTTATTTTGTATCATTAGTATATAGTTTTTACTTGGCATCGCAGGCTTCTCTCTTTTTGAATTTTTGTAAGTGCAAATGACAAGAATGGAATTATGCAGGTGGACGATATGTCAGCTGATTTCATAATCAGCCAGTTGTTATTTCTCGATGCGGAAGATGACAAAAAAGATATTAAGTTATTCATCAATTCGCCCGGTGGTTCTGTTACTGCTGGTATGCTTATGGCTTGCTTTAGTTAACTTATATTATATTTATCCTCATTCTCCAATTAGCGATTCCAATATATACCTTTTTGGCTTGAAATCCAACGAAACTGATGTGGGAAATGTATTTTTATATCTTTACATAGGTAGTAAACACGCAATACATAATATAGCTAATGTGGGCTTAACCAAGTGTTGGTTTCTTAAGGAAGAAAACGAGGAAGTGAAGTTACATAGCTTTTAACTTCATAATAATTAGTCTAAACTTGAGTGGTGATTTTTATTTTCTGCAAAAGGCAATACTTAAGATTTTATAATTAAAATCTTGGTTTAAACAACGAGGAAAGAATAATGCCTTAGTTAATTGTGATCCCATGACCTATTTATAGGTTCAAAGATTATTATAAATAACCACTAGTAACCATGATAACTAAACATCATTTAATTTGAATCCTAACCAACTAATATCGAAAATTAATGATCACGGGTTCATCTCTTCCACTAGCCTATTAAGAACAAGTAGAATACTTGCAAAAATACAAACGTACCTAGCAATATCGCACTCGTAGAGTAGGGTCTGGGGACTATTAGAACACTAAAATACATAAAAAGTAAGTACATAAAATATATATTTCTGTTAAGTTGAGCCTAAAAAATATGAAGTAATACCAAATAAAATTCAATAAATCTGCTTCAATTTTAAGTAAAAAGATACCGATCGCTATGTTAACCATGCATAATCCGGGTAATATCAAATACCCCACACTTAACCTTTGCTTATCCTTAAGAAAATCATTTTCTAAGCATATCTATCCCCTTAGCCATTCAACAAAACATACGCGTCAGTTAAAGATGTTTTAACATACATTTAATCACTTTTAAGCCAAAACATTCCTAACTCAACACTCTAAGAAAGTATTTGTAAACAATATCAATAAACTCCAAACCCTATAATTATCATCCAGTTGGCAGAAACATCTATTGACTAAGAATAGAAGCCAAAAGTGTATCAAAGGTATCATCTTAACTCTCAAAGCTTTTGCAACTGAACATTGGATTTGGGAGAATTTTTAAACATGTATAAGCTGGGAGATAATCAGTAGCATGATATACAATAAGCATTTTGGCATAACATATTAAACAATTCAGCAATTCATCAATCCAGTATTAACATAATCGAAATGGACCGAATTATAGGGAAATATAGGAAAGACGTGAAGAATATAGGAATATGACCAAAATGAAACCTTACTATTTTTAACTTATTTTTTAAGTTTACATGAAGCTTGTAGTCAAGTATTTTATATAACATGGATCACTTAGCTACTAAATTTTGAAGAAAAAAAGATCGACCATGCTTCCATAACTTCTTGAATTTTCATCGTGAACCCTTAGCACTTGTTTATCAATTACTTAATCACATGAAAACATGTTACTAGTTTTTTTCCAGTTCTGATCAACATCTTCGAAATGTTCTCAACTTCTCATCTAGCTTGCATTATGCACATATTCAAAATGGCACATAATACGGAGGAAATATCAATTAAATTTTTTTTTGATAAATTTATCATTCTCTGTTTTTTGACAATTCATGAAGGAATGGGGATCTATGATGCTATGAAGCTATGCAAAGCAGATATTTCCACCATTTGTGTCGGGCTTGCTGCATCTATGGGAGCTTTTCTTCTTGCTTGTGGTACAAAGGGAAAGAGATTTTGTATGCCTAATTCTAAGGTTATGATCCATCAACCACTTGGAAAAGCCGGAGGAAATGTACGCACTTTACCTTGCCTATTAAGTACAAATGTTTTTACGAACCTTTTAAATATATAATGTTTCTTTCATTGATTGTATATTCAGGCAACAGACATGAGTATAAGAATACGAGAAATGGTGTACCACAAGGTTAAAGTGAACAAAATACTCTCAAAAGTCTCGGGAACTCCTTATGAGAAGGTCAACCATTTGATTACCCTTCTTCGACTTTTCTTTCGCTTTTTTTTCCCTTTATGACATCATAAATTTATCAATCAACTTTCTACTCAGGTTGAAGCTGACACAGACCGTGATTATTTTATGAACGCGTGGGAAGCAAAAGCGTACGGATTGGTTGATGAGGTGATTGATGATGGCAAACCGGGCTTAGTTGCACCAATTGCAGATAAAAATCCGCCACCCAAAACTCGTGTGTGGGATTTATGGAAAGTTGAGGGGAGCAGAAAAGCTTTGAAGAATATGCCATCGGAGGACAAATTGTTGAAGAATGGACACATTGGCGGTGAAGAAGGTGAAGATGAACACAAAAAAGAAGAGCCTGCTTCAGCTTGAATAAATGGAAAGGTTTTAAGATAGTGAAAATGTAACACTAGATGTGTTTATCTGACTATTATGGTCAATTCTGGAAGTATTTTGACTTTTTGCATAGTATGATTTGATAGATGCTTAAACTGAAGTATGGTACATCCTTTGGGTTGATTAGCACTTATTTCTTGTAACATACACAACGCACAAAGCTGAAAACATGGCGTTAAAAGGAGTTGCACATGTAACCTGTCTTGTACCAAATGTTGCATCTGTCGTATTTAGTCACGGACCTTGCAAGATAAGAGGCATTATAGTTTTCTCACAATGTTTGGTACTAGCGGTATTTAGATATGTAAAATAATGCTTCTACAAGATTGAAGGTTCGAGTCCATGACAATGATGAATATGTGAATATTGTAGATACACACATGCGCGCCTTAAACATTTAGGCATGTTTAGCGTACGTATCATTATTATTTTCATTTTTATATAATTTTAGTTGTTTAGATCGGGAATATAAACGAGTTGAGCTAAGCTGAGTCAAGTTAGCCTCTTGGGTTTGCCAGTTTATCTTACGTTGAAGTGTTGAGCTTGAACCTGGCACGTAAAAGCGTGTTTTATCTTGGGGAACATTACTTGGGGAATCAATGAAATAAGTTAAACCATTAACATTATGGTTCTTAAAATCTAACACTTGAAATTAGAAAGACACTGCAACTAAAAGGTCCAACAAAACAATAGAAGCTTACTTTAAGAAGTAACATGTGGCCCGACATAATATTAATTGCTCAAGTAAATGTCATCCATAAACTTTAGTTTAATTTATTTCCTCTTGATTTGATACTAATTTTGTTTGATGGGTTTCTGCTTTTCACTGTTCTTATTTCTTTTGAGTTTTATATTCACTAAGCAAATCAGTATTTAGCTTTGATGGATATGTTAGTTAGTTAATTAAGTCTTGTTTTTTTAATCAACTTGGGCATGATGGGTTTGGTGATGTTCATTTTCATGTTAATAACAGTTGTGTTTTCGGAAACTGATACAGTGAACATTGGAGCCATATTGACCGCGGGAACAATCAATGGGCAGGTCTCAATCATTACCATGAAGGCAGCTGTGGATGATATTAATTCTGATCCCACCATTTTGCCTGGAAAAAGATTGAGTCTTTCGTTTCATGACGAAAAATTCAGTCCCTTCCTCAGTATTGTTGGTGGTAATGTTACATAATATATAAACAACATTTGCTTATCTTTGAATTGTAGTTCAGTTGTTAGTCATAACTCATAACACATAGTCCCAACTATCTACTTGTTTAACTGTTTGATAAGCATTACTTTTTTCAGCATTGAAGTACCTGGAGACTGATATCGTGGCGGTCATTGGTCCACCTCATTCTGTGATGGCTCATATACTTTCAAATCTTGCAAATGAACTCCATGTCCCCTTTTTATCATTCACAGCATTAGACCCCTCACTTTCACCTCTTCAGTTCCCATATTTCTTCCAAACAGCCCCTAATGATTTCTATCTGATGAGCGCCATGGCTGAAATGATAAGTTATTTTGGTTTTCGAGAAGCAACCGCCATATGTACAGACGATGATCACTATAGGAATAGTATATACACATTAGGTGATAAACTATGGGAGAAACGTTGTAAGCTATCTTACAAAGCACTGTTACCGCCCAACCCCTCACAACAAGATATTAATAATGCGTTAGTTAACATTCGGTCAAGGGAAGCTCGTGTCGTTGTTGTAAATGCTTACACTGCAACAGGTCTTTTGATTTTTGAAACTGCTAAGCGGCTTGGCATGATGAAAAAAGGATATGTTTGGATTGCAACTCCTTGGTTATCGGTTGTTTTGGATTCTACTGGTATTCCTTCTAAAGACGTATCCGTTTTACAAGGGGTTCTCACATTTCGGCCCCACACACCAGATTCAGTTAAAAAACGAGATTTTGAAAGAAGGTGGAAGAATTTGAGTAATGGGTCAATCGGGTTGAACCCGTTTGGTTTATATGCTTATGATACAGTTTGGATGGTTGCACGTGCCCTTGACAAGTTTTTTAAAGAAGGTGGCAAGATTTCTTTCTCTAACGATTCTCGTTTAAGTAATTTAAGGGGAACAAAAAGCTTCAATCTTCAAGCACTTAGTATTTTTAACGGAGGAAAACAGTTGCTTACCAACTTACTGCAAACAAATATGAGTGGTCTAACCGGCCCGGTTGGGTTCAATCCTGACCGGTCCATGATACACCCTTCTTTTGATATAGTCAATGTGGTTGGGAACCAGGGTTGGGTTGTTGGATACTGGTCGAACCACTCTGGGCTATCGGTTCAGCCTCCAGAAACTCTTTATGCCAAACCATCAAACCGTTCTTCTAATCAACTTTTGAGAAGTGTTGTATGGCCTGGGAACACAACAGAAAAGCCCCGTGGATGGGAATTTTCCAATAATGGGAGACCGTTAAGAATTGCAGTTCCATTGAGAGCTAGTTTTAAAGAAATTGTTACACGAGACAATGGTTCGCGTGAAGTTCAGGGATTTAGCATAGATGTTTTTGTTGCTGCATTAAATTTGATACCATATCCAGTTCCTTATGAGTTTGAAATGTTTGGCGATGGTCAAGAGAACCCAAACTACACTGAGCTTGTGAACACAGTTGCATACAATGTTAGC
Source organism: Tagetes erecta (assembly GCA_030867185.1). NCBI lineage: Eukaryota > Viridiplantae > Streptophyta > Magnoliopsida > Asterales > Asteraceae > Tagetes > Tagetes erecta. The sequence continues at coordinate 97,746,140 of CM061487.1, forward strand.
AAAGCACAATACTCGCTCGGTCATGTCTTCTATAGCCTGTTTGTTGTTGTTGTTTATCTTGTTTTAAATACACTACTTCCTTTTTTTATGCAGACCTATGATGCTGCTGTTGGTGATATTGCAATCATCACTAAGCGTACAAAGGTCGTTGACTTCACTCAACCGTATATAGAATCAGGTTTAGTTGTAGTGATTCCCATAAAGAAAGTAGACTCAAGTGCTTGGGCTTTCTTTCGGCCTTTTACTCTACCAATGTGGGTTGTCGCCACGCTTTTCTCCGTTATAATTGGAGTAGTCGTGTGGACGCTAGAGCACAGGGTAAACGAGGAATTTAGGGGCCCACCCAAGCAACAGTTAATCACCATCTTGTGGTGAGTTGTTTAGATTGTTAAGTATTATTTGTTTGCTTTCTTTTGAGGTGGCAAAATGGGTAGAAACAGGTGGCCTTTTTGAACGGGTTTACGCGTAAGCATTTTATTGTCAATTTTTTAATATTTCGAGAATAAAGTACAAGATTATCTGAATTTTTTTAAAAGTGATAGGTCCGAGGTATTGGTGGGGCTGTGAGTTTTCTGGTGACGGGTTCTGGTAGTTATCAACCAAAAAAGTTTGTTGTTTGAACATCAACATTTTTCAACTAGTCTTGTTATTGTATGCAGGTTTAGCTTTTCAACTATATTTTCCTCAAACAGTAAGTATCAAACCTCTATACTGGCTATCTGCATTACTGGTGGCAATTGCAACTTGTTAGCTTATGAATCGGTCAGATTGGGAAATGTTACATATCAAATTACATATTTTCAGGAACAGACACTGTGAGCACCCTTGGTCGACTGGTTTTCTTCGTCTGGCTTTTTGTTGTTCTGATCATCAACTCAAGTTACACTGCCAGCCTTACATCCATTTTAACCGTTCAACAACTTTCATCTCCAATCAGTGGAATAGATTCATTGATCTTGACTAATGAGCGTATCGGATTTCAAGTTGGATCATTTGCTGAGAATTATATGATTGAAGAACTCAACATTCCAAGATCTAGACTTGTTCCTCTAGGCTCCCCGCAAGAATATGCTGAGAAACTTGGGGCGGGAATAGTTGCTGCCATTGTTGATGAAAGGCCCTACATCGATCTTTTCCTTTCAAAAAACTGCAGGTTTCAAGTTGTTGGTGAAGAGTTCACTGAAAGCGGTTGGGGATTTGTAAGTATCTCATTTCTCATATTACTTAGGGGCTGTTTGTTTGAGCTCTTAATGGGCCAGATGTCCAGATGTCTGAATCGGTCAGAGATATTTCATTCAGACTGTTTGTTTCGTGAACAGATGTCTGAATCGCTTTGAATGAGTAAGCATTATACCGTGTCTGAATGGTTCTGACGTCTTATTGGTTCAGCACTTAGTAAGTTAAGGTGGTGGGTGGGTGGCAAACAAGGAAAAAAACCGGTGGGTTGGGTTAACCAAATACACTTAACTTTTTGTCAATACATAATTCTTTAAATGAAACACGTAGGATAATCTTTGCATCAAACTTAGACTTTCAACCCATTTGACCCGTTCCCTTTCATGTTATATAACTGAATTGACCTATTCATAGTCTCATTTCAGTTATTGTAGCTGTTGTGTTGACTTTTAAGGTCATTCACTCTATTTCTTAATGTGATTAGTAAAGTCTAATTCTTTGGTTTGAAAATTACCTAAAAGCTCCACTACATCATAGTTCATAACAAATAATGCGAGTCCTGATAATCGACGTTAAGTGCAATAATATACATGTCAATTTTGAATTTAAAATGTAGTAATAATATAATTGACCTTCAAAGTCAAGATTGTGTTACTTCTTTTCAGGCATTTCCAAGGGACTCTCCTTTAGCAATTGACATGTCAACTGCCATACTAAAGTTATCTGAGAACGGTGAGCTTCAAAAGATTCACGACGATTGGCTCAAGAATAAAACCTGCGCCCCACAAAACTCAGAACAACTTCAACTAGAATGCTTTTCTGGACTCTTTCTCATCTTTGGAGTTGTTTGTGCTCTGGCTCTTGTTATATACTTTTGCATGATGATTCATGAGTTCAGGAAACACTATTCTGAACTTCAGGACCCGTCTTCAATAAGCGGATCCCAGTTGGTGACAAGTTTTTTCTCGTTTGCAGATGAGAAAAAAAGGGTATCAAACAACAAGCTAAAGAGAAAGAGGGAGACGTGCATGTCTCACATCATCCGTAGATCAAAGAATCAATCAAAAACTAACATGTAACTAACTGATCGAACCCATATGACTAGTGCAAAGAATTCTGTATTATGTTTAATCATAACATGAACGGATCCACATTTATGTAATATGTTAAAATGTATAAATATAAGTTTGGTATTTTATATTCAACACAATTGACTTGTTAACCTCTTCTGTTTAAATCCGTATATTATATTTAACTCACTTGACTTGTTAATCCAGTCGTCTTATAGCAACTCATTCTTGTTTTGTGTAAGGAACTTCTCACAAGGTCTCGAGAACTCCATACGCGAAGGTCAACCGTTTGACTACACTCCTTCGCCTTTCTTTTTTCTTTTTCATTTATGACATCATAACGTCTGTTATCGAAACCTTTTTCTCAGGTTGAAGCTGACACAAACCGTGATTATTTTATGAACGTATGGGAAGCAAAAGCATATGGATTGGTTGATGAAGTGATTAATCAAGCGGGTTTAGTTGCACCACCGAAAACCCGAGTGTGGAATTTATGGAAGGTTGAGGGAAGCAGAAAAGCTTTAAAGAATATGTCATATTTGAACATTGTAGATACACACATGTCATAAACATCAACTCTCTTCTAGTTTTATATTTGTATTAAATACTTTTAGGCATGTTTAGTACACGTTGAATTGTTGAGCTTGAACCTGCTCATAAAAAACGCAAGCCAACTCATTTATCTTAGGAACTGCATTTAATAAAGCAAAGCATTAACATTAAGGTTCTAAAAATGAAACACTTAAAATTAGAAAGAGTTTGCATTTGCACCAAACGGTTCAACAAAAACAATAGAAGCTTAATTATTTAAATATGTCACATGTGGCCCAGCAGAATATCAATCTCTCAAGTGATTGGCATCCATAAACTTTAGTTTAATTTAACTACTCTTAATTTGATGCTAGTTTTGTTTGATGGGTTACTGCTTTTCACTTTTCTTATTTCTTTGGAGTTTTATAATCTTAAACAAATCAGTATTTAGCTCTGATGGATATGTTAGTTAGCTAGTTATAGGCCAGGCCTTGTTTTTCTATCAACTTGTATAGTTTTCAGTGTTAAATGAATGCCTTGTGTTAGACATATTTCAAGTATTAGTCTAGGGTTACTATTTGTGTAATCTAGAGGGGCCTAGATGTATTTTATATCATTATATATTCTCATGTACAATCCTTATTATTCATTTTCAATACAATTCACAATTACAATTCTTTGGTTTAACTTGGTATCAGAGCCAAGCAAACCCTAACCCTAAAAATATTCTCTAGCCGCCACCACCACACCCTTCCGCCGTCACCATCAAAACACCAACAACTTCAGCCGTAACCCTAAGCCGTAACCCTAAGCCATGGCACTTCTCGCCGCTTTCACAACTCAAGAGAAAACATCCCACAATTCACACAAGTTTGCCTTCACCTTAAACCCAAACAATCACTGTCATTGGAAAACCATGATCACACCGTTTCTTGTCACCAACAATATGTTTGGTTACATAGATGGATCAATACCTTGCCCACCTCCTACCATTGAAGGAAGCCCTAGTACAACTGACACCGACAAAGAGCCGCCAACTCTCACAACTCGACCTAACCCTAATTTTACTGCATGGGTAAGTAATGATGCTCATGTACGCATGATCTTGATATCCACCATATCTGAAGCATCCTATGATTACATCCAAGGTAACACAGCACGAGATCTTTGGTTGACACTTGAACATGCGTATGCCCCTCATACAAGTTCACGTGAATTCACTCTCAAAACACAACTTTTGAAGATTGAGATGAAAGGTGATGAAACAACATCTGCTTATCTTACTAGGGCTCAAGGGTATGCCACTGCCCTATCCAACATTGGGGAACCAGTCAAAGATAAAGACTTAGTGATGCTTGTTATTGCTGGCCTACGTGAAGAATACAACGGATTGAAGTCCAACCTCCTTGCTAGACAAGTTCCCATTGCCTTCAATGAACTTCAAGGCGTACTTTCTGATCATGATTACCTCATCAACAAACCTACCTCCACATCAACCCCACCCCAAGCCTTCACTGTTACCACCGACACTCAAATCAAACCCTCCCCCTCTGCTTCCATTAACCCAACACCAACTCAACTTTCTGCCATCCAACAACTTGCATCACAATTTGGGTACCAACTCACAACTACTAATACACCCCCTCAAGCATACTACAGTTACCGACCACCACAAAACAATAATCGTGGTCGTGGTTACAATAACAACAACCGAGGACGTGGACGCGGTTCTACCAACCGCAACAACAACAACCGAAGTCAATTTGAATGGGCATCAAATCAGAACACTGTTTATGGAACATGCAACAGATGTGGTATTGGGCACATCCCATCTCAGTGCCCAAATCGGGATCCATCCACCTTTCGTACAAAGCCATCGGCTAACTTTGCCGATCACAGATCCTCCTCGTCCTCAACTTGGTTCCCGGATACAGGTGCCAATAGCCATGTTACACCGGACCTTGCAAGCTTAGGTACTTCTGAAGCATACAATGGTGATGACGCTCTTCATGTTGGCAATGGTAAGGGTTTACCCATTCTCCATATTGGTTCCTCACACATTCACTCACCACACAAAACTTTTTCCTTAGCTAACATCCTACATGTCCCACAAATCAAAAAGAATTTACTTTCAGTCCAAAAATTTTGTCTTGACAACCATGTTTTCTTTGAATTTCACCCTTATTTCTTTCTTGTGAAGGACATATCTACACGCACTACCCTCCTCACGGGCCCAAGTAACAATGGACTCTACACTATCAACCTTCCACAACTACACTCCATCAATAAGACAGCCTTTTCTGCCATACGCGCTTCGTCGACTGTTTGGCATCAAAGACTGGGTCACCCACATCATCGTCTTCTACAATCCATGCTATCCAATTATCATCTTCCAGTTTCAAATAATTTGTCAAGTTCTTTTTGCAATTCTTGTCATATGGGAAAGTCTACAAAACTTTCTTTGAACAATTCATCTTTTCGTAGTTCAAATGTTTTGGATTTAATATTTTGTGATGTTTGGGGTCCCGCACCCACTTTATCATTTGATGGTCATAGTTACTTTATGTTGTGTGTTGACCATTACTCACGTTACATGTGGATCTTTCACCTAAAGCAAAAATCTGATGTTTACAACACATTTAAACAATTTTTGTCAATGGTTGAGCGAAAATTTAACACCAAACTCAAAACAGTTCAAACAGATTGGGGTGGAGAATTTCGCAATCTCTCAACCTTCTTTAAGAGTCTCGGTATCACACATCGTCGCTCGTGTCCACACACAAGCGAACAAAATGGTATTGTTGAAAGACGTCATCGTCATGTTGTCGAAACAGGTCTTACTATACTCGCCCAATCCTCAGCCCCACCGAGGTTTTGGCACTTTGCTTTCGACACCGCGGTTTACCTAATAAACCGCATGCCCGCTCGTTCCAACTCCAACCAATCTCCATATGAAATCATTCACAAACGACACCCGGATCTCTCATTTCTTAAAGTCTTTGGTTGTCAATGTTTTCCCCACCTTCGTCCATACAATCCACACAAAATGGATCTCCGCTCTACCCCATGTATCTTCCTTGGATACAGTCCCGATCATCACGGATACCGTTGTCTTGATCCCACAACCGATCGCCTTTACATTGCACGACATGCGCGTTTCAATGAAAATCACTTCCCATTTCAACCACAACCAACACCTCAAACATCCAGCCCACCTCCACCTTCATACACCTCCTTTGTACCCGACCCCCCAATCCCCTCTCCTGAAACACCCCTGGCGTCTCAAACGCCCAACACCCCCTGCCAAACGCCCACCCAAACGCCACCCTCTAACCCACCAACGTCCAAAACGCCCACTCAAACGCCACCCACTACCCCACCAACGTCCAATACGCCCAAAACCCCCTGTCAAACGCCCACTCAAACGCCCCCCCTTACTCCACCAGCGTCCAAAACGCCCGATCCTCACTGCCAAACGCCGCCCAAAACGCCAGTCCAACACAACACATCAAATAACTCCCCTACTCCACCACCGTGCCCCCCACCCCCACCACCTCCTCCACCTCCACCAACAAGACCTAGACCTTCCAATCTTCGCCAACATCCAAAACCTCGTGTCCCTTTTGATCCATCCGCTTTTCATACCACCACATCACCTCCCACCACCACACCCACATCCTTTGCCATTGCTAACAAATATCCAGAATGGCGTCAAGCCATGGCTGAAGAATATCATGCGCTTGTAAAGAATGGTACATGGTCTCTTGTTCCACCTGTCTCTAACACTAATGTTGTTGATTGTAAGTGGCTTTACAGGTTAAAACATGACAAAAATGGTGACTTAAATCGCTATAAAGCAAGATTGGTTGCAAAAGGGTTTAGCCAACAAGAAGGTATTGATTTTCATGAAACATTTAGTCCTGTTATCAAGCCAGCCACCATCAGAACTGTTCTGTCACTAGCAGTTACCAATCAATGGCCGTTACGTCAGTTGGATGTCAAAAATGCATTCCTACATGGTGATCTACATGAAACAATTTATCTCAAACAACCACCGGGATTTGTAGATCCTGACAAACCAGACCATGTGTGCCTCTTGCACAGATCTCTATATGGCCTCAAACAAGCTCCAAGAAACTGGTTTCATAGATTGTCTACTGTTTTGCAACGGCTGGGTTTTTCAGGTTCTAAGACTGACCCATCACTTTTCATCTACAACTCAAGAGGTACACTCATCTACTTCTTAGTTTATGTAGATGATATTATCATCACCAGCAACAACACTGCAGTAATGAATCAGGTCATCACTCAACTTGGCAACACTTTTGACCTCAAGGATCTTGGCACACTTGACTATTTCTTGGGCATAGAGGTAGTACATCAAGGTCAGAACATTATGTTGTCTCAGAGACAATACATTGTGGAGCTCTTACAACGAGCCGGGTTGTCTGCTGCCAAACCGGTTCCATCACCTATGAGTACATCCAACCCATTATCTCTACATGACAGCCCGGCATTCTCGGATCCAGTCAAATATAGACAAATGGTTGGTGCTTTACAGTATGTTACCCTGTCCAGACCAGATGTCTCCTTTGCAGTCAACAAAGTCTGTCAATTCATGCATGCTCCCACTGAAAATCACTGGTCTGCAGTGAAGCGTATCTTACGTTATCTACTTGGCACCTCCAATCATGGGCTACTTATCAAGCGAGCATCTGGATCTACTCTACATGCTTTCACAGATGCTCATTGGCAGGATATTCAAGCCTACTCTGATGCTGACTGGGCTGGTTGTCCAGATGATCGAAGATCCACTGGGGGATTTGCCATTTACTTGGGGTCTAATCTAATCTCATGGACAGCTCGAAAACAACGCACAGTTTCTAGATCCTCCACTGAATCAGAGTACAAGGCCCTGGCTGACACAGTTGCAGAACTTACTTGGCTACAAGCTCTCCTACGTGAACTTGGTATTCCTACAAAGTCAGCCCCCACTTTATGGTGTGATAACTTGGGGGCAACGTACCTATCAGCGAATCCTGTGTTTCATGCTCGAACCAAACATGTTGAGGTTGATTTCCACTTTGTCAGGGAAAAAGTTGCTGCTGGAAAGTTACGAGTGCAATATATATCCACTGGTGATCAAATAGCTGACATTTTCACCAAGCCCTTGGCTACTGACCGACATATCTTTTTGCGATCCAAGCTACAGGTCGTTACTCGGCCTTAGCTTGCGGGGGGATGTTAGACATATTTCAAGTATTAGTCTAGGGTTACTATTTGTGTAATCTAGAGGGGCCTAGATGTATTTTATATCATTATATATTCTCATGTACAATCCTTATTATTCATTTTCAATACAATTCACAATTACAATTCTTTGGTTTAACTCCTTGAGGGGTTTGGTGATGTTCATTTTCATGTTAATAACAGTTGTGTTTTCGAAAACTGATACAGTGAACATTGGGGCCATATTGACTGCGCAAAGCATCAATGGGAGGGTCTCAACCATTACCATGAAGGCAGCTGTGGATGATATTAATTCTGATCCCACCATTTTGCCTGGAAAAAGATTGAGTCTTTCGTTTCATGACGAAAAATTCAGTCCCTTCCTCAGTATTGTTGGTGGTAATGTTACTCTTTCTTTATTAGGCTCTGTTTCGTTATTCAAAAGAGGGGTGTGGTGCAGCTTGTTCAGATCTAAATGAAAATGTAAACAACGTTCGCTCAAATAAAATGAATTGGTTAATGGTTAGGTTGTATCTTTGGTCTTGTTAGTTGTATTGGTTATTTCCTTTAGCTTGCTCAGATCTAATGATACAACACGGACGAATGTACCTCTATTGCCTTATCTTCTTTAATGCTTTCTTAGTAATAGTCATTTAAAACGCACATTCAAACACCCCTCAAGCTGTTTTATGTGAGATATATGTACTTGAAAGTGTTTGATAATCATTATTTTTTCAGCATTGAAGTATCTGGAGGCTGATATCGTGGCTGTCATCGGGCCACCTCATTCTGTGACGGCTCATGTACTTTCAAATCTTGCAAATGAACTCCATGTCCCCTTCTTGTCATTCTCAGCATTAGACCCCTCACTTTCATCTCTTCAATACCCATATTTCTTCCAAACAGCCCCTAATGATTTTTATCTGATGAGCGCCATTGCTGAAATGATAAGTTATTTTGGTTTTCGAAAAGTAACCGCCATATATTCAGATGATGACCACTATAGGAACAGTATATACACATTAGGCGATCAACTATGGGAGAAACGTTGTAAGCTTTCTTACAAAGCACTGTTAACACTCAACCCCTCACCACAAGATATTCACAAAGCGTTAATTAAAGTTCGGTCGATGGAACCTCGTGTCATTGTTGTAAATACTAACTCTGTTATAGGTCTTTTGATTTTTGAAACTGCTAAGCGGCTTGGCATGATGAAAAAAGGATATGTTTGGATTGCAACTCCTTGGTTATCACTTGTTTTGGATTCTAGTGGTATTTCTTCTAAAGACGTATTGGTTTTGCAAGGGGTTCTCACGCTTCGGCCCCACACACCAGATTCAGTTATAAAACGAGATTTCGAAAGAAGGTGGAAGAATTTGAGTAAAGGGTCAATTGGGTTGAACGCGTATGGTTTATATGCTTATGATACAGTTTGGATGGTTGCACGCGCCCTTGACAAGTTTTTTAGTGAAGGTGGCAACATTTCCTTCTCTAACGATTCTCGCTTAACTAGTTTAAGGGGAACAAAAGGCTTCAATCTTCAAGCACTTAGTATTTTTAACGAAGGAAAACAGCTGCGTACCAACTTACTGCAAACAAATATGAGTGGTCTAACCGGCCAGGTTGGGTTCAATCCTGATCGGTCCATGATACGCCCTTCTTTTGATATAATCAATGTGGTTGGGAACCAGGGTTGGGTTATTGGATACTGGTCGAACCACTCTGGGCTATCGGTTCAGTCTCCAGAGACTCTTTATGCTAAACCATCAAACCGTTCTACTTCTAATCAAAACTTGAGAAGTGTTGTATGGCCGGGGAACACAATAGAAAAGCCTCGTGGATGGGAGTTTCCCAATAATGGGAGACCGTTAAGAATTGTTGTTCCATTCAGAGCTAGTTTTAAAGAAATTGGTACACGAGTCAACGGTTCACATGAATTTCATGGATTTAGCATAGATGTTTTTCTTGCTGCAAGAGAGTTGATTCCATATCCGGTTCCTTATGAGTTTATAACGTTTGGGGATGGTCAAAAGAACCCAAACTACACTGAGCTTGTGAATACAGTTGCATACAATGTAAGCAGAGCACAATACTCACTCAGTCATGTCTTCTATATCCTGTTTTGTTGTTGTTGATTGTCTTGTTCTAAATACATTACTTGCTTTTTTATGCAGACCTATGATGCTGCTGTTGGTGATATTGCAATCATCACTAAGCGTACAAAGGTCGTTGACTTCACTCAACCGTATATAGAATCAGGTTTAGTTGTATTGGTTCCCTCAAAGGAACTAGACCCAAGTACTTGGGCTTTCTTTCGGCCCTTTACGCCACTAATGTGGGTTGTCACTATGTTATTCTCCATCATAATTGGAGTTGCCGTGTGGATGCTAGAGCACAGGCTGAATGATGAATTTAGGGGCCCACCCAAGCAGCAGTTAGTCACCATCTTCTGGTGAGTAGTTTAGATTGTGACGTATCATGTGCTCGCTGTCTATTGAGGTGGTGAAATGGGTGGGTTGGGTTGAAACATGTGACTATTTTTAACGGGTTGACGCATAAGCTTTTTATTGTCTATTTTTTTAATATTTTAAGAACAAACAGGTGACTATAAATCCTAAAGAAGTACAAATTTACTTGAAATTTTTAAAAGGTGATATAGAAGGTCTGAGGTACAAATCCAGCTTTCGATGATTTCTGTGTTTGACCCTTTGGAGGTCACCTGCGCAATACATACAAGCTGTGTTATAACTGGTTATCAATAAAAAAGTATGTTCTTTGAATATTAACATTTTTCAACTAGTCTTGTTATTGTATGCAGGTTTACCTTGTCAACTATATTTTTCTCACACAGTAAGTATCAAACCTCTATACTGGCCGTGTATGTTCGTAGTGGCAATTTCAACAAGTTAACTTATGAATGGGTCTAACTTGGGATATGTTACATACCAAATTAAAAAATTTCAGGAGAAAACACAGTGAGCACCCTTGGTCGACTGGTTCTCTTCGTCTGGCTTTTTGTCGTCCTGATCATCAACTCAAGTTACACTGCCAGCCTTACATCAATTTTAACCGTTCAACAACTTTCATCTCCAATCAGTGGAATCGACTCTTTGATCTTGACCAATGAGCGTATCGGATTTCAAGTAGGATCATTTGCTGAGAATTATATGATTGAAGAACTCAACATTCCAAAATCCAGACTTGTTCCTATTGGCTCCCCACAAGAGTATGCTGAGAAACTTGGGGCGGGAATAGTTGCTGCCATTGTTGATGAAAGGCCCTACATCGATCTTTTCCTTTCAAAAAACTGCAGGTTTCAAGTTGTTGGTGAAGAGTTCACTGTAAGCGGTTGGGGATTTGTAAGTATCTCATTTCTCATATTACTTACTAAGTTAAGGTGGTGGGTGGAAAACAAGGAAAATGTATGTTGAAACCGCTGGGTTGGGTTAACCCACGTATACTTTTGTCGATACATAATTCTTTGAATGTAACATGTCAGGAGATTGTTTGCATTAAACTTAGACTTTCATTCCATTCGACCCATTTGACCCGTTCATTTTGAATGTAAAATTTCAGGAGATTTTTGACCCATTCATCTAAAATGACATAAATATAACCAAATTGACCTACTCATAATCTCCTTTCAAATATTGTAGCTGTGGTAATGACTTTTAAGGTCAGACACTATTTCTTACTGTGATCGGCAAAGTTTAATTCTTCAGTTTGAACATTACCCAAAAGCCACACTACATCTTATTCATAACAAATGATGCGAGTCATGATAATTTGTGTTGCTAAGTGCAATTATATACCTGCCGGTTTTGAATTGAAAATGTAGTAAGGTTGACCTTAGAAGTCAAGATCCTGCGACCTTTTTTTCAGGCATTTCCAAGGGACTCTCCTTTAGCAGTTGACATGTCAACTGCAATACTAAAGTTATCTGAGAACGGCGAGCTTAAAAAGATTCACGACAACTGGCTCAAGAATAAATCCTGCAGCCCACTAAACTCGGACTCAGACCAACTTCAACTAGAAGGCTTTTCTGGACTCTTTCTCATCTTTGGAATTGCATGTGCTCTTGCTCTTCTTATATACTTTTACAAGATGCTTCACGAGTTCAGGAAACACTATTCTGAACTTCAGGACTCGTCTTCAATAAGTGAGTCCCATTTGTTACCGAGGTTTTTATCGTTTGCAAATGAGAAAAGAAAGGTATCAAACAACAAGCTAAAGAGAAAGAGGGAGACATGCATGTCTCACGACTCACATCAGTCGTAGTTCGAAGAATCAATCAAAAACTAACATGTAAATAACTAATCAAACTCATATGACTAGTGCAAAGAAATTTGGTGTTATGTATAATCATAACATGAACGGATCTATATTGATGCAACTTGTTTACATGTATTTTATATTCAACACATTTGATTTGTTTTACCCCTATTGTTTAAATCATTAATGTATATTTAACTTACTGAATTGACCCTCAGTCCTCACATTTACCTTTGCATTATATTTGTATTCATATTATTCTTGATTTGAATAATTTTTATTCTTAAATTGATTAAGTTGGATTGTCACGAGTAACAACTAGCTAGGACTGACGAATGGTGTGTGACACATTAAATAAATCTTACCGTCGTCTATTACGTTCATAGAAGACATAAAAGGTCATAAGAAATCTCCCCCAAACTAGTGTCTTCGATCGTCAAGCTAAATATTTTGTTGTTAATGCAAGAAGAGGAGCAAATGAGGGTGGGAATATTGTGGACGAAAACATGATTGTGTTAAGAATGCGGATAAAGGAGGTGGAGACGCGTGGTTTGCCGCCAACAAGGTCGGAGAATTGGATGGAGTGGGAGAAGAAGTATTATGAGCATTATATTGGAGATGTATGTGAAATAATGAGGATGTTACAAATGTGTTTGATGAACAATAGGCCAAGTTTGGTTGTTGGGACATTGGCACTTTTGATGTTAACTTTTGTTTTATTGGCTAGTATTGGCATCTACAATGTTATAAGTTTGGTCAAGTCACTTTAGTAAAGTGACTTGCAATTAATCTCTATATAATAATTAAACATGAGGCAACCGTTAATTTTTTAATATATTGGTCTCAGTTTAAAGTTTGTACTATTTAGGTGTTTTTTTTTTTTTTACTATTTAGGTGTTAGTTCACTTGTTTGTTATATTATTCTAGTAAAGGTCTTTATAGGCTTTTATGTCTATGCCACGCAGACCACACGCGTAGACATTCTTATTTGTAGACTGTTTGTTTTTTCGAATGCGCTTCATTAAAAAATGTCTATACGGGATTTTTTTGGTGCAGACTTGAACCAGCCATTTCTAAGATCTACAGAGAGTTATACAACATCACCCAGTTCACCACCTACCGTCCAATACTCCAATACCACCACCGCCGCCCACCACCCACCATCAATTTATTTTAGCAGACATTTTCAGAATTTTCCCTAATATATATTATATCTTTCCATTTCTATCTCTTCAATTCTTTTCTTTTTTGTTCTAAATTTGTTTTCTCTTAATTATTTTCTTTCACTTATATAGTAAACTCAGGAACATAAAGACTAATTAACCACGTACGTACCAAACTAAGAGTATAAAACTTTTACACTAATATTCTGATATAAAAGGTAAAAAAATGATTATTTAAGGGCAAACGTGCAAACCACGCTATATAATTGTATACGCATGCTTGATTTAAAAGTAGAGATCGGGCCCATAAGGAGTGAACGTGGAATTATGGCGAATGATGGCAGACAAAACAACAACACAAGTACACAACACTAAACAATATATACCCTTTTCTTTAACCATGCATCAATCTTTTATAATATATATATATATATATATATATATTTCTAGCTAGATTATGTTCTTGACGTACACTTCATGTTCATGGTATCATAATCTTTCAACTGTTGAAAAGAATATATATATATATATATATATATATATATATGGTAATAGAATGGGCGGGGTATCATTTTGTGTTGCTGGTTGATTGTTTGGTAACTGAAACCTCATGATCAGGCTGCATGCAGTTGAGGGTAAAAGTATGTTGAATTTAGCAAATGCTACTCATGATGTTTGTGATCGATCATAGGATATTGGATCATCTTAGTTTTAAATTGTCACAGAAGAAATTGGTAGAATGCAGGATTTGTCATGATGAAGATGAAGAGTCAAACATGGATATACCATGTTCTTGTTGTGGCACCTTGAAGGTTAGATATATATATATATATCCTTCTTAATCTTTTCTTTTTTTAACCCATTCGCCAGTACTTCTTAGCCCAAATACGTTCATACCTCAAACGAGATTTCAACCGTACGTAAGTCGTTAGTTTGACCATTGAGGATGACACTTAACCCACCCAAGAGGAAATCCGCTAGCTCGTAAAGGCGCCCCCAGCTGACTTGTATATATATGTCATTAAGGTTAAAATTCTCCGCACCACACCACCAGTGGATGCCTGGACCAAATGACCACCGACGACATATCCTTCTTAATATTACTTCTTGAAATTAACTTTAAGTTTAATAAATGCCTTTAAAGTTACTGAATTTAGGATCAATATTAAAGTTACTGATTACCGGTTTGTCACATAACATATTTTAAGGGCTTTGTTACTATAGGGTATAGACAGATCAAATGTTATATATATATCTATGTTTTAAGAAGGACCATTTACTAGCTCACTTGCTTTCATTCAGTTGTTTCACTTGTTTCAAATATGAGTGATCTGTCAATTCTTGTATCAGGTTCAATGGTTCATATTAATTACTTAACTCGGTTTTTTATTTCGTATATTTTCAGTATGCCCATCATACATGTGTTCAAAGGTGGTGCGACGTGAAGGGAAACACTGTATGCGAGATTTGCCTTGAGGTTCGTCTTTTTAGATTTCAACTACCAAACGGTTTAAATGATTTTACATTGCATGCATGTCACTTGTATCAAACTGATATATATCCTAACTGTTATATTATTGATATATACTTACTGTTGTACTGCAGCCATTCAAGCCCGGTTATACATCACCGCCTCAGTTACTCCATTGTGACGCCATTCCAACGAATTTCAGGTGTCGTTTTGACCTTACCAATCGTTATGTACGAAATATTTTCGTAGACTGTACGTAACTACTAGTATATATATAGTTGATCATTCATCTTTTCATCGCGTGCTTTAGGGGTAATTGGGAGATTTCCAGACGCGGTATATACGACTTGCAGTTTTTAGCAACACGTTCTGCTGGTCATGATGAACCCGAGTTTGATGAGTATATCACTCTTAGCTCCAAAAGCTTGATTTGCTGCCGCATAGTTGCTATAATTGTATGCAATATCTTCAACTTTTTCATATGCTTTGCATCAAAATCAAGTTTTTTTTATGTGTGATCTAATTCCAGTTTATGACTCTTCTTGTGTTGCGCCATATTCTACCGATCATCATCAATGGCACAAGAGGATACACTGTTAACATGTTCGCGGTAACATGAAACATTGCTCAAATACTTTTTATTTTTATTTCTTTGTTTTTTGTAATTATTTTTTCTTATGCAGTTTGTCATGTTAAGGAGCATTGGTGTTCTGCTGTCTATATATATCATGGTTTTAGCGTTTGCTTCGGTTAAACATCGCCAGTTCGTGCAGGTTTACGTACAGTTTGAATTGAAATGTGTATATTTGGTTACTAGTTTTTTTAACATGGAACTGCATTTGATGATTTAGTTTTAAATTTTGTGTTTGATTGATAGGTTGGTGATGAAGAGAACAATATTCTCACAGCATCAGAGACTCGTTTACATCTTGTTCATGTCCATTAATTTCTTCAAGTGTTAGTTTTGAATCTTTTCTGATGATAGGCTTAGGAATGGGAAATATGTAAAAATCTCTAAAGAAAATGGGTAAATATGTAATATATGTGGTTTAGGAAGGGGAAATATGTAATTGAATTTAAGGAGTGGTAAATATGTAATAAATGATTTTATGAAGATGATATATGTAAATGTCTTTATTTTTAACCGTAATTAGTTCGGGCTTTGTAACGATTCAACCAATTATATTGGGTTGTTCATCCAGGTTAATTAGCTTACAATATAATTTATAAAAATACAACTTTAACTCATAAAAGTTATCAATATCTATCTATTCTAATAATTGAGTAACTCATCCATATGTCAACAATCTAACTACTCCACATAGGAATTTGCTTAGGTGTCATGATCTCATTTAATTTGATGAAGGATTTGAAAGCGGATCATGGTATGCTCCATATTCGAAATAACCCGATATGTTCAAATAAAAAAATACCAAATATCATGAATTATCTATTAAATCGATATGTTCAAATAAAAAATTTACTATTATCATGATTTATCCCTTAACCCGATACGTTGAAATAAAATATTTATCAAATATCATTAGTTATCTCATAATCAGATATGCTCAAATAAACAAATTACCAATTATCATAAATTATCTCCTAACATGATATATTCAAATAGAAAATTATCAATTATTATAAATCATGTCCTTTATTTTTTTCCTAGGAAAATATTTGTAAATATCCAAATCGATTTAATAAAGATATGTTATAAATAAATTTAATTAAAACATATATAATCAAAATTCCGTGTAATACACGGGTAGTAATCTAGTCTACCTATTCTAATAATTGAGTAACTCATCCACATGTCATTATTTTAACTACTCCACATAGGATTTTGCTTAGATGTTATGTTCTAAATTAATTTGATGGAGAATTTTTAGACGGGTCATGGTATGCTCCATATTCGAAATAACCCGATATGTTTAAATTAAAAATTCACAAATTATCATCAATTATCTCCTAGCCCAATATGTTCAAATACAAAGTTTACCAATTATCATCATCTATATCTTAACTCGATATGTACCAATTATCATTAATTATCTTCTAACATAATATGTTCAAATAAAAAACTTATCAATTATTATAATCTATCCTAACCCGATATGTTCAAATTAAAGTTTTACCAATTATCATTAATTATCTCCTAACTTGATATATTCAAATACAAAATTAACAATTATCATGAATTATCTCCTAACCCGATATGTTCAAATAAAAATTTACCAACTATTATAAATCATATCCTTTATTGTAACATGTGATTTTTTATATGAATATATTTATAAATATCCAAATCGATTTAAGTATCCTTATATAATATAGCAAAACAAAAAAAATCTTATGTGGCATATTTTCATAGTTTTTAGCTTATGTGGCATTATTTGAGAGATTATCTCACAATAATAATTTTTTTTAAAAATATGTATATAAAATTTATTATAATAAAACTAATTACATTTTTTGGCCTTTAATATTTTGGAGAATTATGAAAAATTTAAGAGTATTTATATATTTAGCCCTTTACTACAAGGGGTGTACGTGAGTCGGTTTATATTTGATAGGGTATAAAAACAAAACTTTTGGATAAAGTTAATAATAACATACAATTAAAAACCTTAGTGTTTTATAAATATACATAACATTTTTATATGATTTTTTTAAAAAAATAAACTACACCATAAAACTAAACAATTTATTCTCTTTAATTTGAGTATAATATTGCTATACTAAAAACCTAATTTTTTAAAAATATATCATTTGTTCCGTTTTACCACGGTTTTGTCTCAAAACTGAATGAAACATTCATGAACATCCTTAAAAACATCACTTGAATTGTGTTTCCGAGCGTAACACGGGCTCTAAACTAGTACATAATAAAAAATAATCTAAAAGCGATGGAAGGATCTAATCGATGCTATAGGAAAGACACTATTCGATGGGAGTAGCGATGGAAGGAACTGATTGATGGAATAACGATACAATTCATGCCGATATGTTTAAACTTTTCAATATAGGTCGACTAAAGTCTTTGATCTAAACCACACTTTTTACCTTGGGCAAAACCCGACATAGTGATTTAAACCATAAAATCGGAAATACCGCAAGTTCAATGTACAAATCATTCAGCTTGAATACCATGGTTGGGTACTAAGATAACTCAAATGGGAAAGCCATGTTATGGGTGACCTTATTGCACGGTTCAGAGAGCAGTTGTGTATGTGATGCAAGCGAACGTGTATGAAAAAGTTGTCGTAAAGTTTTGTTGTCCGTTCCGTCGTCGACCCTATCTATGTTTCTACAATGGCCCAAGAATACGCTCATTCTTCACCTAGAGAGACTTTTGAATTGCTAAGTACCATTATGAGCTCAATATATACGTACGAGTGTTATCCCGTGAAATAATTCTTAAAACTGACTGGTCACTACCCTGAAATTCGGTATTACCAGCCGTTATACACCGATTTTTAAAACAATTACTACAAGTCTACAACTCTACAAGTTATCTTCTAGTTTTGGTCTATGCACAGAAAAGAAATTTCCTTGTAGCTTATGTTTAGTTTAAACTAATCAACTAACGCGCGAGCCGATAAATTTTTTTTACCATATATGGTAGTGTGATCATAACCTTTAACTTTATGCATATAAAAGAAACATATATGCAGCTTCAATTTAATTTTCTGAGTAAAGGAAAACTAATTTAATTTACCAGAGGTAATAATTAAAAAACGTGCATGCGTGACAACTATAACTTAAAAACATGTTAAATATATATATAAGGTATCTTTTTAATTAAAGCGGATAACTAAAGCATCTCTTTCAATTCTTTAAAAAATTAATCGTAAGAGCAGAAGGTAGGATATTTATTGTTCCAATCGAACCTGTACAGCTAAAATCGTAGGCAAACCGAGTTGTATATGCAATTGACAGCTTCATGAGGACATATGTCACGTCGGACTATATATATATATACACACACACCTCGTCAAACACGAACACGATTATATATATATATATGCTAAACTGCATGGACCTGTAATTTGTCCCTTTCAAAATTCCTTGAATATTCATACCTAGCTACCTCGCTCATTCAGACATTAATATTATTATTATATATAAATACATACGACGACGCTTCAATTCAAAACCCGGTTACCTGGTCATAACATAACAGCTCCCTTCAAAAGCTAGCTAGCTAGCTAGGAAGACATATAACAACACAAAGAAATATTAAGATATGTCAACGATGATGATGCCTTCTTTACCCGTCCTGGTTCGCCCGCTTCCAGATGTGCAACGAGTACGTCCAGGGTTAAAACTAATTAGAGCTCATAGCTTAGGGGACGAAGGTAACTAATTCCATGTATATATACAGGTTTTGATATGATTTTGGTTATAATATATTATATATAGCTCGGAACCAAAGAAAGGTCAAGAGGGTAACGTTACTGTCTGTTTTGGTGAGGCTGTAAAGTTAGGAACATTTTTTTTTAGATAAAAATATTATTAATTACTTTTAGATGAAAACATCAACTTTTACACTTTTTATTTTTTAACTTCTCAGTTAAAAGATGTTTTCTGACTAACAGGTTTTGGTTCTGTCACTGTGTAACATTTGTTTTTTCATTCAAGACGTACAAGTTGTGATTAATTTGTCATGTAAGACGTATTTTATTTCATTTTTGTTGGTTTACTTTCTTGACAGGGAGATGGAGTAATCTTGTTGATTCGTCGAGTATGAAGATTTTGAAGGATAGGATGGAAGTGATAAGAGCAAAAGAGCGATTAGAGAGAAGTTCGACGCCATATGGATGGGACTACGACTCGAATTACACAAGTAAACGCGAAAAACAATATTTAGGCGAGCAGTATATGAAAACAATAGGCTTATGTTGTGGGACGTCAAGCTTATCAATTCTAATCGGGACGACTCTCCTTTATATTTTCTCGGTCATTGTTCATCTCAATCTATAGAAAACATGCATCAAGAGTTGATCCGATATTTAGTTCAAACTAGTTCAACAAACGAAACAAAACATTGCCAGGCTTAATTTTTTAGGTTAGTGAAGAGAACATGCATGATTTTATTGTTTGGACTTGAAAAATGGTTAATTTGTAATAGGAAATTCTTGTGTACAATTAATTTGGTTTCATACATTTTTTTTATTGAAATGAAATATATATTTTATTTTTGACATTATAAATAGTATATATATATATATATATATGTACTTAACGCGTTTTGGCCTAATTAGTTTACTTCTTTGTAATGAATTTTTTTTATAATAAAGCCCTTTGTTACCCTATGAAACAAGAAACCCACAATATATATATATATATGTGTGTTTTTAAATGTAGAAGTAAATATAGTATTAAGGTTGAATGAGTCTCTCTAACAACGAATTACCCACGTGGGAGTGTATTGATTGATTGTTATATTTTAAGGTAGGTTAATATTTAACTTGCAAATCATATGTTAATGATCTCTTAGTCTAGTGGTTAAGATGAATATAAAATGTTTTGTCTCTTTTGAAGGTTCTGGGTTAAAATTCAGACATTGACATGTTTGATGTAAATAATTATAAACTGTTATCGATCTAAAATAATTAATAAAATGAATAATCATTTATGATTTTATCACAAGATGATATATTAAAAGAAATATAAAAAAATAGAAATAACTATATGTGAAACAAATGTCAAGGAATGAAAATTCTTTGAGTAGAGGTAGAATAATGGTGACGGCGTGTGATAGTGGAAGAAGATAGAAGAAAGAGACATAGAGGATTAATGGTCTGATTTTTAACTTTTTTATGTTTGAGGATTGAAGGTGTAGAAACTAAATAAAGTGATGGGATGGTGAGTTGATTTGATCTGAATCAAATTAAGATCTGGTGTGCCTTTTAATTAAGTTGTATATGAATGTGATGCGATCACATATTATTTTACCTATAAAGATGGCTTAAAATTTTGACATGTGAAAAAAGTTTATCATTTACTTATTAGATTAGGTTGATATTAACAAGAAATCAATCCAAACTAGTGTTTTTTCGGTGTTACATGGCACAATTTTGACTGTTTTTCCTTCACGTTACGGGACATGGCTTTAGTTCTTATCGGTTTCACTTATTAGAAATCAAAAAAGTGAATACAGGTATCGGTTTTGATGATACCAAAAATGATGATGCTCGCTCACAATCAGCTCGGTTTGTTACAATATTGCAATGATAACTGAACTCGCTATAAGATGTCAAAAAAGTACTTGACTGTAAATATAACTCTTTTAAAAAAATGTATAATGGTTTTTATCGGTCCCAACTATCACATTTGGTTTCTACTGGTCCTAAGTATTGAATTGGCCATCAATTACTTTTATTACTTTGGCAACCAACGATCTGCCGTTAATTTCTTTTAACGTCGTTAAGTTTTTTTCGAATTCAAAACCGATGTTTTAAGTCTTTTGATCGGAAGGAAAGTACGAGTCTATGTATGTAAAAGTTACCTTGAAACGGTGCTCCAAAAGACGAAACGGTGCTTCAATCGGGTGTTTAATTAAACCTAACGGTGTTTCAATCGAATGTAACAATTTTATCGTTTGGAGTGCCGTTTCGAGATAACTTTTACATCACTCGACGCGTATTCTCTTTCCGATCAAAAGGTCTAAGACATCGGTTTTGAATTCGAAAAAAACTTAGCGACATTAATACAAATTTACTGACGGACGGTTGGTTGCCAAAATGATAAAAGTTAGGACTGTTGATAGCCATTTCAATAGTTGGCACCGATAGAAACCAAAAGGTAATAGTTGAGACCGGTAGAAACCAATATACTTTAAAAAAAATTACATCGGCATGTTGACAGAATTAACAAGAGTCTATTATATTTTTCTTTTTTAATGAGTAAGTGACCAAAAATGATACCGCTGCGCTACGCATCTAGAATTTGGTTGTTTCTCGATCTCCCGCGAAATGAAATGAAATGAAATTTTCGCAAATGGCTTGTAGTCGTAGGGCTTCTAGTTTGATAATAATAGGATTTATTTACATTTAGGTTGCTGATCAAAACTATTCGAGTTAAATTTCTAAACTAAATTTAATAGTTGGTAGAGTTTGAGCATGATACGATAAGTTACGTCAATTTCTTAATATTTAGAAATTAATCATGGTTTAGATATTTGTATTATATATAGTCTAACACGTGTAGGTTAGAACTATAAACATAAAGCTTGGGTAGATGCTTTGATATGGACAAACAATATAGAGGTATTGTAATGAGTTTTTAATGAGTGAGTTTTCTCTTGCATGCAATAATAAAGTTGTTTTTTGTTACATGGTCGAATCAAGAACCAAGTTCTAGGTACCCGGGATTGATTTAAGATCTAGCCATCGTAAGGAAGCTTGTCGCCATTGTGAAGAGATCTAGGGCCAATTGTTTTTGCCAAGGAGAGATCTAGGGTCGATTGAAGTCGACCAAGTGAGACCTATGGCCAACTGATAGAAGAAGTCAAGGAAGATCTAGCTAAAGACATCGGGCAATTGCTTCATGAAGTCGCTGTCGATCTTGTTTATCAATTACGGGAACCCAGGACCAAAGCCAAATCCTTGCGACCATAAAGTCGTTTTTGTCGCAAATTCAGATTAGCCAAATTTAAGAAATACAATCACAAACTATCGCATTCCAACCGCGTTTTAGAAGTCAATTATGTTTCTTTAAGGAGCTGTCAAAGATCGTGAATTCAAGGACTCGATTAGATTGAATCCTAGTATTTGGAGCGTCAATAATAAACCGAATGGTTAAAACCGTGTCATAAAGGTCTCAAACTCGAGTAATAGTGATTGGTAGGGTAAAGGCTTACCGCACTCATTCAAAATAAAAACTAAAAAAGAGTAATGTGAGACAAAAAAAAACATTTAAATATAGGCGGCTTGAAAATGCGACAATAACCATGTCAAAGTTTTGACAAGAATTAACCGTGCTTACTGATCATGAGTGTGACCTTGTGCTCTATATATACATACATTCGACTCGTGTTTTGTCCCTACCAAACCATTTTAATAATATAAAAACACATCAATCACACCATATAAATACACTTTTAAAACACACCATCACATTCATAAACAACACCACCCCATCCTCCCCTCAAGCTTCCCATAATAGCACATCCTGATCGAATTCGACCAAAACCAAAACCAAAACCAAGAAACTAATTAAAGATGTTGGCGTCGACACCTTCTTTTGGGCGTGTCACCGTTTTGCCACTTCACAAGGAGCATAAAGCGCATGCACGTTTAGACGTTAGAGCCCAAGGCTTAAGAGATGAAGGTAAAATGAGTATATAACACAATATTAAGTTTCTAAAGTTTTGAACCTACTTGATGATTTTCTATGCATGTTAAACGTACATAGACATTGATATAAGAACATTTGATTATATGGTAACTTTTTTATAGGGAGATCAAACAATAGTGTGGATTCGAATATGAAGCTTTTGAAGGATAGGATAGAAGTGATGAGAGCGAAAGAGAGATTGGAGCGGAGTCATAATAAGCCATGCGGATGGGACCAGGCTTCACAATACGTACATAAACGTCCTGAAAAACAACCCGAATATCTACAAACACTAGCCTTAGTTTTTGGCATGTCTAGTTTACCGATTTTCATTGGCACTGTTCTTCTTTGTATTATTTCTATCATTGTTCACCTAAAAACATAAATACTCACAATCAAATTTTATCTTTTTTTTTTTCTTTGTGAAGTTGTTATGGTATTTGATCTTTCAATATGGATGAGGTTTGCACTATTTCTTGTAAATTTAATTCATTTTCTGTTTTAAGTGAATATTAAAATGTGATTAACTTGTAATTCATATTTATGGTTTTTATGGTGGCTTTTAGCTATTGCCCTTCTTGTGTTACCAAAAAGTCAAAAGAATAAAATTTAGGTATTTTAAAAAACTCATGATTCTTCAAACCAACTAATTAAAGATAAGGGATAATTGATTTGAATGAGTCTTTAATTAGCAGATCATACAATATTTAATATTTTATATGAATTTTAAATGTATAGGCATGGAAATAGCTTTTAGTTTACTAGATAATAATATTATACTGCAGGCCCTAGAATCATGAAAAATGATTTGGCTTCTAAGGAAATTTGATTATTAGATTAAACATATTTTGTTGTTTCCGATGGCCTTTTATAGAGTCAACTCACTGTAATTAGTCAGAGATTATCTTAATTTTAATATATATAGTTTTCTATTTGTTTAAGGTTACATACAATACCATATGCATTTGCAAATATTCTTAACCAATTTATGTATCATTTATGGCAATTTAAAAGAAAAAAATTCTCCTACACAATTGAGGAATAATATGTTATTTAACTAACTAATAGGAAAACGCCAAGGAATGACTTTCAGCCTTTTTTAAGCATAGATTTGATAGTTATATTTGTCATATTGGTTACTAAAGATTCATAAAAGATGAACCAACAAGTGTTTATAAAATGTTTGAAGTAAAAATAAAGAAGTTATGGTTTTCACACAAATAATATGTAGCTATTATTAACACATGACCTATTAATTGACAAGTTCGTGTCATTCTTGATGAGAGCATTGTAACAAATTAAGTTGTGTCAAGTATTGCGTCAAAATGAAAAATTATTACACGTGAGTGAGAACTTGTCCCAACCTAAGACTCTTAAGAGTATGGTGGAACTTTTGTAGGAACGAACACTTGAACGGCTAGAGTGTGATTGAGACACATCTATCACTCAATCTACTTGTAGGGCAACTTCAATCAACAATGGATGCAAAACTCATCAAAAATATTGAGTGAACAGACGTCAGACAACCAACTATTTCTGTTGGTTTTAATGCTAAAACTCAAGATTTTGGAAATCGATTCAAGAATGACCGACACTTGCAGGATTAGATGCAAAATAGTAATAGATTTCGTAAAACTATGTAGACAAATAAGGATGGTGATTTAAGATTTCATAAAACAATGTAGAGAAATAAAGATGATTTAACTCAGAACCTAACAGATGCAGGTTTTTTCAAATTTCTTTTGTTTCAACCAGTTTCAAGATATATCACTTCCCCTAACAGAACGTATAAGCCATTTAAATGTCCGTCTCAAGTCGAGTCAAGCCAAGTCAGCAATAGCAAATTACCAAAAACACAAATACATGCACACCCAAAAACACGTACACCATGCTAGGTCTCAACCAATCTAGTTACGCACAAATGCCACAGTGGTGACACGCGACCCGACAGATCCTCCAAACATGAATGTTGGGTAGGTACGAATATGATCCAGGTAAGAAAATATGGCGGAGTTTGCATTTGCAACCGATTCTCCAGGGGCTTCTGTTTCCTGAGAGGTGATGGCTTTACTTTGATTGAAGTTTTCAACTTCTTGCATCAATTCGTCTTTGGTATTGTTGCATGAAGTAATCACCTAATGCAGAGAACAAACTGGTTAAAAATGAGAACATCGATTGAATAAGATTTTATTTGGTTGAATATTTTATTTACAATTATTACATAAAGGCGGACCAAAAACACGAAGCTTACCACTAGGCCACCAGGAGCTACAAGTCTTGAGATAGACTCCCAATACATAACCCTGCAATCAATTAAACAATAAATAAGCATGAAATTGTGATCTATAACTATTAAAGACTGGAAAGTCAAATATTGGGATAATAGCTTGCCTTTTGACAGGACCATCAGGATGCAGTCCAATGGCATCCAAAGTTCCTTTGTCGATAACCAAGTGATACTTTTTATCCAACTTCGTTTCAAGAATATCATCAACCTGAGAAGTGAGAACCAAATGCAACGGCAAGTCACAAATGTATCCAAAATAAATGTATAACAAACAAGCATACAAAGAATACCACATCACGCATATTCGTGAAGTTCAAAGTAAAACACATCGAATTCGTATTATAATATGTTATGACACACAAACACAGTGAGTTGGAACATATGTCCAGTTTCATATATTCCTAGCAATATTAACATCAATTCCTGAAAGATTTTAACTGGCAGCCTTTCACAGAACTGTTGCACTTAAGCGATTATTTTCACTGGTGTGGGATTTTACACCAAAACAACTTGTGTGATGATGAGAAACAAACATGTTTTACAATACTCAAGCACAAACTCAAGCTACATGTTATCTATATTGAAAAGCACAATAAACGCAGAGACCCTAGCATTGAATTTTAGTTCCAACCTTCGACTGCACTACTCTAAAGACAGAAAAGTAGCATCTTTTGGGTCTAAATAAGCACCTGCAACAACACCATTTATCTGACAAATTTATCATCAAAAAAATTATTTTACAACTATTTAAATGCCTCTATACTATTAATAAACTTATGTTTCGGTGCATCTAAAGAATTTGTCCAAAATGAACCCCAACCCCAAGAAAAAGAAAAAAACAATACGTTATCACAAACTGCATGTAAATAGCTATCAACATCGATGTTTATAGCAATAAAGTAAGCATTGGAAAAAATAACAGCAACTGACCTAGAAAAAAAGTATGGAGCTTCGTTCTCACTAGTCACTATATCGTTAAGATTTAAGCAAAAGTGCATGAAAAGATCCTAGATTCCTAGGGTGGCAATATCAACCCGTTTTAAAAAAATGGGTTGATAATCGACCGCAATTGAAACATGTTAGACACGTTAAATGTGACAATGGTGTTGTCGAAAAAGCTTAAGCCTTCTAACTAGCGTTATCAAAAACAACTAAAAGTTATAATAAATAGAACGCTTTTGAAAAGTGTAAGTAACATGAAGTTGTTTATACAACTCTAAAAAAACAAAACGGTGTTGATGAATCAGCCTGACCCATATAAATAACTAGCTGTTTTTATTCAACTTTCCAACCGTCATTTTAGCACCTCTATATGATCCCAATCTTGCAATGACAACTCAATGACACCAGTATTCTACTATCTTCTGTGTGTGCATTTCTCATATAGTTTCTATCATGTAAAAAAAGTAAACAAGAGAGATCTCTTGTGTAAAATCACCATTGCAGTTAACCTATACATGACTCATCTTGGTAGCTATGATTCAGGACACATAAACCATAAATTCAAAATGGTAAGTGATTGCTGCAAAGATTAACAAAAAGCATCACAATAGTATACTGCATCATACCAGGAACTTTATACTAGTGAATCCATCACGTTCAGCAAGGCTCTGAGCAAGGTCAATTGCTCCTTCACTATAGTCTGTTCCAGTTAAATCAGAGAACCTGTATTCACTTACATCAACAGTTAAACTCCATAAAAATGAATTGTATGAATGAGCAAAACTAGTATTACCATACGAAGAGGAAGAGAGCATAATCAAAATACAAAGCAGTCAGGTAAACATAGTTCATATTGCACGAGTACGGGTAAGAATTTAAGATGCTACACGCACAAATAAGAACGTAAATCGGCAAAGTTATTATTTCAACTTTCTGTAGATGCTATAGTTTTCATTACAATACGTACATAGAAAAACAACAAAGAACTTAATAGCCATTATACGCAAGAGCGAACCTATGCAAAGATTACTTCTTCCTAAAGATGGTGTACACATAATATGCTCAGCTAGTTGCAAACAGATGATAACATAACATAACCAGAGATGTGATGAAATGTCAACTATGTGCTTTATAAAACTGCACACTATTCATCCTTTAACAATCGTAAGAAAAGAACCAACAAAAATATAAAACGACCAAATAAAAAGAATATACCCTTGCTTAGCAAGCTCTTGAAGAAGCAGTCCATTGCCAGTTCCAACATCAAGTACAGTCCAAGCTGCTATATCTCTATCACTCTCACTACCAAGCTCAGAGTTTTCATTGTCATGATGATTCTGCACTTGCTTTTGAGCAATGTCAACACATAGGCCTTTTGTCCAAGAAGCAACCATTTCCATGACATCAGCACCAAACCTAGAAAACAAGAATTCCATTCTAAATCAAGAAAGAAAAAAAATTCTTCAGAAGCAGAAAGATATACTTTTTTCTCTACGGCCAATTGAGAGATCTTCCAACGCTTTTATATTCAAGTTATGTTCCAGAACAAGAGTATGACTAGCAATCAGTCAACACAACTAAAGGTTAACCAACCGAGTATTTAACATCCAACAACTTACCAAACTTCACCAGCATGTCCATGCTCACGAAAATTTGACAATTCATCCGCATATGCTGTATCCCAGTAGCTTTGGAACCCCAACATTGATGGAATTGTTTCAGCATCAGGTTCTTCCTTGTCAGAACTACATACACAAAAATGCAAATTCAGAGAGAAATAGTACTAGTCACCTGCTCATAAACATCAAAGCAAGCGTTCTGTCAGCAGAAATTCCATGAAAGCAAAAACAGTGGTCAAAAGTATTTGAATACTGTAAGTGTCACAATATTTATCATCTCAAGCTCTTCTAATTCTCATGCATATATGTTTCAGCAACCAGATAGCACTCACTAGTCAGTAATATAATGAACAGTTAAAGCTTTGAACTTTAAATGTCCATTTGTAAGTCTAGTTAGACAGCGCCTAACATTTCCCCAATATAGACTGTCAAAAAACGACAAATGTACTTACATAGTCGAACTAATAAAACCCTTTTCGTAGTTAACTTAAGTTTAGCATGCATTATATGAAGTTACATCACTCACTAGCCCAAACATTCATCATTTCATCCGCATCGAAATTTAACCTAGTCGAGCAATAAGCCAAATCTAAAAGGAAACAATAAATATCTAAACAGCAAACAACGCGTTAACAAAAACGATTTTCAATCAGTAGGCAGTATCGTAACCTGTAATCAGAGGCGGCACGATTGCGAGCAGCAAGTGCTTCAGAAGCATCAGCGTGACGCTGATCTTCATCAAGCGTACTTCCGTAGTCACTTTTGATTGACCAGGAGTCAGCAGCAATAGAGCGGTCATCGTCGGAGATCAGATCGGCGGTTACCGGTTGTCTGATCTGTGTAACGTCGGTGTCTTCCGGTGGCAATCGGATCCCTGCCATGCTCGGAAGATGATGAAGTGAGAAACAAATTTTGAAAATGTAGAGGGAGAAATGAAACCCTAGAGAGAGAAAACAGTAGAGATTTGTAGATAGAGACGGAAAAATAAAAAGAGAGAGAGAGAGAGAGGGTGATGATGATGATGATGATGGTGAAGCAAATATAGGAAGAAACGATTTTCTTCTCCACGTCGGATGAATATACCATTCAAACCCCTTTATTTTCATCACTAATGCAATCCAGTCCCTTTAAAGTAAACTTTTTGAGTTATAATATTTTTGAACGGGGTAGCAGAAGACTGACTGTCCTAATTTTTTTTATGTTACAGGTACATGTAAAAATTGAGCGTCTATAAAAAATATTGTAGCGGTCTCAAAAAATATTGTAATCACTCGACTTAAGCTTTTGAAACTATGAAATTGACTTTTGACCAGTCAAATTCCATTAGAATTATAGTGTTATATAAGATTTTTGTCACTGTATCACTCATTGAATAGTTATTTTGTTGTTCTAATATGTTTGTTATGGTGTCGTTTGACGTATTTTGTTGATTATAGAAAATTTAATTTGATAATATTTAACTATATTGAAAGTTAAAGTTGATGAATAGTGTATTGTAATTAGTTGTTAATAATTATGCTTTTTGGATGATGTGTAATGTTTGTATTGGTATTTATTAGTAAGTGTTATGGTGTGTAATGTTTGTATTGGTATTTTTTATTAAGTGTTTGTTTTATTGCATTTTAATTTAATATTGTTAAATAAAAAAGCTGTGTGGGTCAGAAGAGTAAAAAGCTTTGTGGGTCATGTCTTGAAGAGTAAAATATTTGTGGTTTCTTTTTTGGACACGTCGTTTTTTATTTTATTTTAGGGACACGTGTTAAAAGTTTTTTGCATGTGTGATTACTTCTTTATATGATTAAATAAATGTCTTTTTCATTTGCTTTTGCTCTCTGTCTTCTTCGCTGTTTGTTTATGTGGCGAGATTATAGCTTTTTTTGATTTGGTAGTGATTTTGCATGTTTTTTATGTTGTTTGATTCTCAGTAATGTTTTAGTATGTTTAATTTAGTAGCTGATCTGATTTTGTTTTTGTTCTTTTCTTGCATGTGGTTTGTTGGAGTTGAGTGTACTTGATCTGATAATAGCTTTGTGTGATTTTGCATGTTTGTTTTTGTTGTTTGATTGTCGCTAATTTATGAAGTAATGTTGGTTGCTTTGTTATGTTTAATTTGGTGATGGTGAGGTGTAGCTGATCTGATTTTGTTTTTGTTGTTACAGGTGGTGGTTTGTTTGTTGCTGTTTTGGGTGAATTTTTGTTTCTGCTGCTGCTTTCTGTTTATTGGTTCAGGTAAGACTGGTGTTGATATGTGTTTTTTACTTACATGCATTTATGTGTGTTGTTACAATTTAGTGTTATATCTTATGATGATTAGTTTTAGTGTTATGTTGTTGCATTGTAGTAAAAGTGATGGTGATGGACAAGAAATAATGTTATGTCATTTGACTTTGGAGGTTAGACCTATTGTTTTTTTCATTTTTTGTGAAGTTCATAACAAATACATGACTAACATAAATTCTTTCGCTATATGTAACACTCATTATATCACTAGGTGTTAAATTCAGGTTAATGCTATAGTAAATGAGCATATGGTACATTTATCCTTTTGCAAAACACAATAGAATAAAAATGGCACAATCGAATAAAAATGGCTCGCGCAACGCGCGAGTCCTGAATATACCTAGTTTATTTTAAAATGATTTTGAAAAACTTTCCACTCCTATTAAAAAATTATAGGTTATTCACTAAATTTATAAGGTATGTATGTATACATCGTGTTTGTTGTAAAAGTAAACAATTGAATCATTATGGTTGCAGGTTTATTGCAAAACAAGTAGAGCATAACCGCGATTCTTCATTTTTAAAAAGTGTGTTTATAGTGTGTAATTAATGAAAATCGGATTGTAAAAAACTAAGGTATTTTTGGTTTCTACTTGTCTTAACTATTACATTTTGATCTGTAGCGGTCTCAACTATTAAATTGGTTGTTAAAGATCTCAAATTTTATCACTTTAACAACCATCAATCTTCTTTGTGTAATATTGCCACATAAAGTGCATTTAATGCGCAATTTTCTAATCTTTAAATGCAATTTTATGTCTGTTTTTAGGCACATGATAGAGAAACCTTATTGAGAAATGCATATTTCAAAAAGAATCTTTTTACTTTTTTCCAACTTTTAAGGTGCATTTAATGCACTTTTATACGTGTTCTCATATCACATTATAGAAATCTTAGAAGAAAATATCATGGATTATTGGTGGGTGATTATACGATGAATGGACTAACTGGTGACCATGTAAAGGATTACGAGACTGAATTTTCTACAAGATTTTGAGATAATTGTGTTATTTTGAATTAGTTTTTTAGATGTTATTTTGACTTTATTAATGGATATTGATGTTTAGAGTTAAATAGGTTGGGTTTTTTTGTGTAACTTTATGTTAGTTTTGGGTATTAACGAACCAACATTACTAGCTATGTTCAATTCCTACCATAAAAACACAAAAAAGGAAAAAAAATCATTTTATTTTCCTGTTAGTAGTTTGTTAATTGTTCGGCTAAGGTTCTTTCTTATTTTTGTTTGATTTGTTTACTGCTTGAGATTGAGCGATATTTAACTTTACTCCATTGAAGGTTTTAACTTATTCAAGCTGGCTTATTTATGTACAAATATGGGTATGATTTGCCAAATTAGATGTGATATTTAGTGTCTAATGATTCCAGCCTAGCTGGTTGAGGACACCCGGTTTTACAGTGGTGGTCCAGGGTTCTAACCTCCCTGCCTGTGAGATTTTCCAAAAAAAACCCCATTGGTTTTCCCGGTTGAACGCCTAGCCAAATTCCGATGTCAAGTGGGCCCGGTTAAGACAACATATTGACCGGAGTGGGGTGGTGGGTTCCTCATTGCGGGGGATGCGACCAAATGGTTGCAAAAATTGAAAGTCGCCGTTCAAAAAAAAAAGATGTGATATTCAGTAAAAGTTGTTGCGGACTTGCGGTTATTGTTAAAAGATATAAGGGTGAGGGGAGTCCACCTCACATCATCCCACACTTTTTACTCCACCCCACATTCACCCCATATTCACCCCAAATTACCTTGTATCCACCCCACATCCTATTATAAAACAAACCAAAAACCATTCATCTCTCTCTCTCTCTCAAACCAGCCAACGGTCTCCCTCTCATCTCTTCACCTCAACCACCCCTCTCTTCACCTCAACAACAACAAACACTATTCATCTCTCTCTCTCTCTCTCTCAAACCAGCCATGGCTACAACCACCACCTCCCTCACTCTCTCTCACTCTGTCGTCCCCTGCCATGGCTCCTCCACCCCCTCTGTTGTCCAACAACCCACTTCCCTCTCCACCCTCTCAATCCCCACCTTCTTTGGCCTCAAATCCGTCTCCTCACGCGCTAGTGGCTACTTTATAGCCGTTTGGGAGGGGGACCCACATGTTTAACGGTCAAAAACTTCGGGGGCACACTCGGGGAACTCACCCCAAAAACCATCCCAAACTTCGGCCCCGATAGGGGGTGGGGTGGTGTTCTCGTGCGGGGCCGCATCGGGGCCGCTCCCACCCCACACTCACTCCGGCCACACTAATATAATATGAAAAGACTAACCTAAACGTTCATTATCTATTAGATATGTGATTTGTGAAAGAATATATAGATGATTTTGATTTCAAAAACTCAAATGAGTTTCAAAATTAATTCATTGATTTTGTTTTATTTTTAACATTCATGTTTCATATATCAAGAAAGTAGACAAACAGACAAGAAGTTGCATTGCTTACAAAACTAATTCTTATAAAAACTAGTGTTGTGTTGGATCAATGGAGTTAAGTGTATGTCCATTATGGCGTGTTACAACGAACTTAGACTAAAGGCAAGTACGTAGACATGTTTACGTAAAGGTTGTATTTTATTTCTAATGATCTAAAAGATAACAAAGTAGTTGATTAATCACCTTAAAATGCACCTCAAGAGACAATAAATGGACCGTTAAACACCACAAATCCACAAACAAAAATAGCCCAACACTTAGCAACAACTCATGTTGTGATCCACAAATAAGCGTATCATGTCATGGATATCATGGATAAATTAACGGTCAAAACATAAATAAAAAACACACTAACTACCCATGTTCTCCTTGGTGATCTTTTATAGCTTTGCAATCACCTCGTTGATTCCTCCGACCATATAAAAGGATTGCTCTGGAGACCATCATACTTTACGTCTAGAAAGTCCGCCCTATATATGACATTAAGAAGCGTGTTAGAAACAGTTATGAATAAAAAATATTTCATCCAAACATTTTGATAAACTTGAATGGTACATGGAAGCTTGCAACACTTTCTTTAAACTCAACCTAGTTCCCTAGGGCGTCGATGAACACTTCTGCGACATGGAAGGGTTGGCTCAAGAAACATTGAATCTTACGAGCACATGAAACAAGTGAGTTTGTCATATTCACTAGGTTCATTCATTCCTATAAAGAATTGCAATAACGCCTTAAAGATTCTTGTAGTTTTTTAGAATTTCTTGCATGCCACTAACAGTTTTGTAATGTTTTTCTCCAAGAACACGAGGAGACAACATTCGAGATGTTGAATCCAATGGCTATGGTATTTTGAATACATAATCGTGTGACAGCTAAAAGTTATTTTGAATATATAATCATGTCACATTTGATAGTCGTGTCATGTAAAATCACATGAATAAAGTTATTGATCCCAAAGCACAACTGAAGTAGTTGATACACTTAGGTATTGTAATTACTAAAATAATACTCAATGAACATATAGTATAATATACTGTTTACGCTTATAAAAAGTACCTTAAACTGCACCAAACAAAGTAAAATATTGACTATAAAACTCGTGTGCAAGCAGCACACAAAATTCACCTAAAAATCTAACATATTATCTTGTCTAACACTTTTATTAGCGGTTTTTTTGTTGTTGTTATCACTTATTTACATTCACTTTTACTTAGGAATCATTTAAGACATATAAGACATTATTTAAATGTTTAGGATATCATTTTTTGAATTTGATAATTTATATTAGAATTAAATCAAGTAGTACACGGTCTATCCAAATTAGTGCAACTAAGTATTTGATCACTTCCATTCAGAAAAAGAAGTATATAATGGCTTGAATTAACATTTGACGCAATGTAGGATTATTGTTGCTTGTAAACGGGTTGAAAAGAATTTATAAAACACTCATCACATGTAAAAATGATAAATTTCAAGAAAATTCAATAGCATGCCTAAACTCATACGACCTACAAGAAAATTTGTATGAGAAAAAGATGTTATACATATACGAAATGGTATTTCTACATTAACTCTAATTTTGAAAGTCGGTTATCTCCGATCTTCAAAATTACTAATTTGCCCTTATTTCATTTTTATATTTTAGTCCTTCATTTTATTCAATTTTACGCTTTTGACGTCCAACTCAACTTTGATATATGTACTACTTTAGCCCCTTATTCTATTTTTACATATTTATAATTTTAACCCCTTATTTTACTTTGACATGTTTATGATTTTAATTCTTCGATTTTGACTGAGTCATCATTTTGACATATATGTCCATTTTTTAATATGTGACGTATTACGTTCTTACGTCGTAATATGAGAGACATAAAACCTTTTTAATCAACGCGTCTGACAAAGTTACTTACACAAGACCTGATCCTCGCATCACGCGGTTCGGTCTTCAGTGTTAGGATATAGATTATAGATTATATTATTTATATTAATACACCGGAGTTAACCTTTTATCCGCGACTTAACACTTTTGGCGCCATCTATAACACCTTCCCTTCCGCCTCCAACGACCACCAGCCACCATGAGCCACCTCTCTCCGCCGTCTTCTCCGGCCACCCAACCTAAAACCATCACCTGTTACTAATCCAGTACACTCTTTATTACCAACACCAAACATGTCATCATCTTCATCACACCAATCCAAAACCCTAACCCTAGATTCAACAACCTTATTTCTCCAATCTCCACAAATCACTTCACCACCACCACTCTCATTCACTCTCCTCTCTTCTCAATCTCATCTCCCCCAAATCCCTACCGATTTCCCCGTCTCCAAACTCATCCCCAAAACCAAATTCATCGTCGACGGTTTCCGCTTCTCCGGCGACCACTCCGTTTCCTACTTCCTCTCACATTTCCACTCCGATCACTACACCGGACTTAACTCCACCTGGTCCAAAGGAATTATATACTGCTCATCGATCACAGCTCGCCTTGTTGTTCAAGTACTCAACGTTTCGAAATCACTCGTTGTGCCTTTGCCATTATCTGATACAGTTTTAGTTGACGGATGTGAAGTTTCGCTAATTGACGCCAATCATTGTCCCGGTGCGGTTCAGTTTTTGTTTAAAGTTCCGACTGAGGACAGCGAAAGGTATGAGAGGTATGTGCATACTGGTGACTTTAGGTATCGTAGCGCAATGAAATGTGAATCTGTTTTGAATGAATTTATTGGTGCTGATGCTGTTTTTTTAGATACTACTTATTGTAACCCGAAATATGCGTTTCCTTCACAAGAGGAGTCAATTGAGTATGTGGTTAATGTGATTAACAAGTATAGTGTTGAGAATGAGGGTGAGGGTGATATTAAGTCTGTTTTGTTTCTTGTTGCGACTTATGTTATTGGGAAAGAGAAGATTTTGCTTGAGGTTTCGCGTAGATGTGGTAGGAAGATATATGTTGATGATAGAAAGTTAGGTGTTTTGCGTACTATAGGGGTTGGGGAAGATTCGGTTTTTACTAATAAGGAGTGTGAAAGTGACGTTCATGTTGTCGGGTGGAATGTTTTAGGTGAAACTTGGCCGTATTTTAGACCTAATTTTGTGAAGATGAAGGAGATTATGGATACTAGAGGTTACTCTAAGGTGGTGGGTTTTGTTCCTACGGGTTGGACTTATGAAGTGAAACGTAATAAGTTTGCTGTGAGGACAAAGGATTCGTTTGAGATACATTTAGTGCCTTATAGTGAACACTCAAATTATGAAGAACTTAGAGAGTATGTAAAGTTTTTAAGACCAAAACGGGTTATTCCAACGGTAGGTGTGGATGTTGAGAATCTTGATGGGAAGCATGTTAATAAAATGCTGAAACATTTTTCTGGTTTGGTTGATGAAATGGCCAACAAGCAAGACTTTTTGATGGGTTTTCGTCGTGGGCCCAAGGAACTGAATGAGAACCTTGAGAAGAGTTTACACAGCCCTAAGGAAAAAACACAAGAGCTTGAAAAAGAGCAGGAGCTTGAAAAGGATGAACATGGTTCACAGGACTCGGTACGAATAACTGACAAAGAAATGGATGAGATCATACATGAACTTCGTGATTGCTTGCCTGCTTGGGTCACTAGAGATCAGATGACAGATCTTATTAGTAAATCAGGAGAAAATGTTGTTGAAGCGGTTTCTTATTTTTATGAATATGAAACTGATTTTCATGAACAGGTCATTACTAGTACCTCTGCTTCTGCATCACAAGAAAGCTCACTTGAGATACTTAAGCATGTCATGGCCCATGCTTCATCCACCTGTGCATCCCCTAAAATCTTTTCTAAAAGCTTTCCATCACCGTCATCTCCTGTCAAAACTTTATTAAAAAGTAAGGGCAGTCCTTCAAGTAAAACAAAAAAATCATCCAGCATTAAACAATCAAGTAAGAACACCATTTCTCCCGGCCAAAAGAGGAAGGGCAGTGAAAGTAAGTCAAACAAGAAGCCTAGAGTTACTTCACAACTCGAATCTGGTGGACCAAAACAATGTACAATAACTAAGTTCTTCAATAAGCTTTCACCTATGACTGGACAATCCCAAAATGACGACAAAGTATTGCCAAGTACTGTCACTGGGCATTACAAAGATGAGGTGGATCAGTTTATACAAATCATAAATGGCAGCGATTCATTGCGAAGCTATGCTACCACCATCTTAGAGGAAACAGAGGGAGATATTAATAAAGCTCTTGACTTGTATTACGCCAACTCCAAAGATAAACTAAGTGAAACTAAAAAGAATTTAGCTCAGAGTAGCTGTTTTGTTGAAGATGCTGAAGTATCTGTTAAAGATAATGGTGAGAAGTCCTGTTTCAAGCAGTCAATGGAGTCTTTGAAACCTCAGCTGGCTGCTGGCAATGTTGCTTCTAATCTCGTAGCATTACCACCTGAGAAGTATTCTCCCACTGACCATGGTTGGTCTTAGTTACTGTTGTAAATGTTTGATTACAATATTACATGTTTACCACAAGTTGTATATCAATGAAACAGAAATAAATTAAAAAAATGTTTTCTCTGTAAAGTTAACCATGGCATGTAATTGAGTTCTTAACTTAATAACTTATATAATACTAAGATTTTAATACTGCAGCATGTTGGAAAGACGACCAGTCTGCTCCCTATCTACATCTTGCCAGGACATTCAGTTTGTTGGAAGACGAAAAAGGAAAGATTAGAGCTACATCTATGCTTTGCAATATGTTTAGGAGGTCTGATACTGTACATGACATATATCTGGTTTCTATTTTGAGTTTCATTATGAATCTCATCATTCATTTAACAGTCTGTAAAACAGTGATGCTGTTTTTTTATTTAAATGATTTTGTTGTTCTTACATGCAATGTTCCTTTTTAAACAGCTTGTTAGTTTTGTCGCCAGAGGATGTACTGCCAGCCATGTACTTGTGCACAAACAAGATTGCACCTGACCATGAAAACATGGTTCGTGTACCTGTTAATATACAATTATGTATTGAACGCGATTTGTTATATTTATGTAATTATGTTAGTTTGTTTTTAAGTGTATGTGCATAACAGTGTGATTGTATTTTCATGTGACTATGATGTAGCAACTGAATATTGGTGGAAGTGTTGTCACAGCAGCATTGGAAGAGGCATGTGGGACAAATAGATCAAAGATTCGGGATTTGTACAACAGCTTAGGTGATCTTGGTATGTGATTATGATGGTCCTTCCCAATTTTACTTTGTGGTGCCTTTATTTTTCACACTGAATAATTTTCCTGAATAAGGTGATGTTGCTCAACTTTGCCGCCAGACACAAAAGTTACTTGCACCTCCATTCCCGCTTTCAATACGAAGTGTTTACTCGGTGCTTCGGGAGATAAGGTATGGAATTCATGTATTAAGTTAGCTTCTGGTCAAGCTTTATTCTATGATGTATTCATCTAATAGTCAATAATCCATTAGTTCTTACTTCTTACATGATAATAAATAATTTGTCAGTGTGCAAACAGGTAGCGGAAGTACAATGAGAAAGAGAAGCCTCATTGTTAATTTAATGAGGTCTTGTAGGGAGATGGAGATCAAGTTTATAGTCAGAACATTGGTAAGTCTTTAATTAAATATTCCAATTATGAACCTTTTGTATTCCAACACCTTAAAAATTTTGTTGGAATATTTAATTAGTTGGTTTTGTGGATTTTGTTGCTCGGTTTAGATTGTATATTTTCATTAAGCTCAACCTTGTATTTTTGGGTGCATGCGAATTAATTTTTGTTAAGTAGAAAATTAGAAATACTATTCTCTAGTTAGTTTTCTACTTTTGGACGTTTCCCTTTGTTTTTTTAATAACAACTTAAGTAAAGAAACTCCATTTGTCCACTAAAACTGTTAACCTAGCTAACTTAGAAGCGAAAGTGACTCGCATTTGCTCTGCAACGTATTTAGATTTCTATGCTTGGATTTCTTGTTGATGCGTAGGTTAGGAATTTAAGAATTGGAGCCATGATGAGAACTGTTCTGCCTGCGTTAGCTCATGCAATTGTTATGAACTCTAGCCATGGAAAAACCACAGAAAATCTCAAAGAAGTGCTTCAGGTTAGTTCTTGTTGATGATTCTAAGCTTCATCAATGGTGCTCAGATTATCAGCAATCTCTACTGATACTCTTATTTTCTGTTAGGGTCTATCTGCAGCAGTTATCGAAGCATATAATATTCTCCCAAATTTGGTAACTTTTCTTTTGCATAGGATTTCTATTATCATCTTAATTGTTATTATAGTGATTCATGCATTATTTTGTTCTTTAGGATCTGCTCATTCCATCTATAATGGACAAAGGGATAAAATTTTCCACAGAAACATTGTCTATGGTTCCTGGCATACCAATTAAGCCAATGCTGGCAAAGTATACACAATCTACCGTATCACTCTTTTTTTTTCCTTCAGGAAAGAGTTGGGAGTTAGCTATATGATTATGGTTTAATATTAACGTTCATTTAATAGAATTACTAATGGAGTCCCTCAAGTGTTGAAGCTTTTTCAGGGGAAAGCACTTTCCTGTGAATTTAAGTAAGTTTTGAGATGCATTTGATAGTTCATGTCTAATTATGCAAACAAAGTGCAATTATTTAAAAGTCTGCTTATATGCGTTATAGATATGATGGCCAGCGTGCCCAAGTTCATAAATTAGCTGATGGGTCGATACGTGTGTTTTCACGGAACGGGGATGAAACAACTTCTAGATTTCCAGATGTAATAAGCATAATAAATGAAGCCTGCAAGCCTGAAACCATGACTTTCATAATAGATGCTGAGGTATGTGTTTATATTGAACCTAACATCCTTCATCTTTAAGTTCCTTATTCCATGTGAT
The DNA here is from genome assembly GCA_030867185.1 of Tagetes erecta. NCBI lineage: Eukaryota > Viridiplantae > Streptophyta > Magnoliopsida > Asterales > Asteraceae > Tagetes > Tagetes erecta. Next base: position 97,785,850 of record CM061487.1, read on the forward strand.
ATGTAGTTCAATGCGGGAAAAATTTTGTGGTTACAGGTGGTTGCTGTTGATAGAAAAAGTGGTCCCAAACTTCTATCATTCCAAGAACTATCTTCCCGAGATAGAGGTAGCAAAAATTCAGTAATTGCAGTAGATAACATAAAGGTCTGTCTTTTTTTCTATCAAAAATACTATTGAGAACATAATTTTTTCATGCAGCATTGTCTTTTAGTTGTCATGAAATGATGATTCAACATTTTGTAGATTTTTTTTAATGTTTGGGTTTTATTTTGTACCTACTAAATGCCTGATGTTGTTTGTTTGCAGGTCGATATATGTGTATTCGCTTTTGATGTCATGTTTGCTAATGGAGAACAGTAATTATCGTGATCCTGCTCTTTGATATTTGATTATATTTCATGCATTGAACTTTAAAAATGATGATGATTAAACTTAATGTTAACTTCACATACTCTTAATCTGTGACAGGTTATTGGGTTTACCACTGCGTCAAAGAAGAAAATGTGAGATTGCTGATTCCTATCTGCAGTTATTGCTCTCTTAATGAGGCCTAATGTTTTGTTTTGCACGTCCCAGATCTGAGCGATTTGTTTGGTGATGAAAAGAAAGGATATTTTGAATATTCACAGCAAATAACAGTGAGGGTCTTGCCTATGCTGCTAATTGTTGATCCATGCTCACTATACTCTTTTATATTGTTCTCTAATTACCATGTTGTAGGTTGAGGCGGATGATGCTTACGTGACAAATGAAGCCACAGTGACTAAAATGAATCAGTTTTTTGAAGATGCTTTCCATTCCTCATGTGAAGGAATCATGGTTAAATCTCTTGATGTTGAAGCTGGTTATCTCCCATCCAAGCGTTCAGATTCTTGGTTAAAGGTTTGTTATTTAAAAAGAAAGTTTGCAAGTCTGCCGTAAATTGTTTTAAACGCTCAATGGTTATAATATAATTTGCAGGTGAAACGAGATTATGTAGAAGGTTTAAATGATTCCTTGGACTTGGTTCCAATTGGTGCTTGGTATGGAAATGGAAGGAAGGCTGGATGGTAACGAATTATACGTACATTACTGTTTTTACCCATTTTCATTCTTGTCATTTTTTTGTATGTTCTTCCTGTTTTAATAATCAGGTACAGTCCATTTCTCATGGCGTGCTATGATCCCGACACTGAAGAATATCAAAGTGTCTGTCGTGTAATGTCGGGCTTCTCTGATGCCTTCTATATAGAGGTTTATTATTATAGCACGACAATTTTAAAAAATTAATGTATTTAGTTTATTAGAAAGTATTGTATTTTTAAGTAATATTCTTGGCTTTTTGGTATTAAAACTTGCAGATGAAAGAGTTTTTTGTAGATGAAAAGCTTCTATGTAAAAAGGATAAACCAGTGTATTATCAAACAGGCGAGGAGCCTGATATGTGGTTTAGTCCTGAAGTGGTGTGGGAGATACGAGGTGCTGATTTTACTGTATCACCGGTTCACCATGCTGGTATGGGTTTAGTGCATCCGTCTCGTGGCATTTCTGTCAGATTCCCCAGATTCGTTAGATCCAGGTCAGATAAGAAGCCAAGTGATTGTAGTACGCCTACAGATATAGCTGAAATGTTTCATCTGCAAACCCGGAAGATGGATGTTCGGGCTGGTAACTGAGTTTTTATTGGGGCTTCTTTTTGCTTGTTTAACCTTTCCTTTTGGCCTATGTTGAGTTCGCTCAAGTGTAAATAGAAACATGTTTTCTTGTAGCTGCAACAGTGCCCCTGTAGAACCAAAATGAAACCGAATAAAAAGTTTAACACTAAAAAAAATTACAACCAAGATGGCCCACTGTTTAGATCCAGTTCTTTTGTTTCCTCATTCTGAACAAGTATGGATGTATTATGTATATAACAGCGGTGGTTAAATATTATTTATTGCTTAATGTCGATTATAAACTAAATGCGGTCGTGATGGTTTTCGTCACGGATGAGAGAAAGGTGATAGTGTCGAATTGGTTAGTTTGCGACACCCACACAAGAAAGTTTTACCTTGTGCAACAACAGATGTTGTGCACTACTGTATTCATTTAGTTGTTCTATTAATAACTAGAACTATGGGTCTTTTCAAAATAAAAAAGATTTTGCTAACGTTCATAGTAAGACTCGTTAATATAAATAAGTTTCTGTGTATAACATAACAAAGATCAATGACATTGCGTCTGAGAAGTTTGCACACAATTCACATTAATCTTTTACGTTTCATGAAACATTATAACATCGCTTAAACAGAGAAGTTACACTAAATGTCAAAAGTATAGCTAGAACATGTGAAAAACTGCATATATAATAAGAAACTTGATGTCAACACAGCCCTACTTAAATCGTTGAGGCCTAACGTGTACACGATTGAGAAGAGTTATGACTTATATAGCCCGTATGCACCTTAGTCAGAATATCACCATCTCACTCATGCAAGAATTTGCAAAAATATCATCTCAACATTTTTTGTAAAACCAAAGTGTAACTGAACAGGGCAAACTCATCAAAAAAGAAGAAAAAATCAAGGGTCCAAGATTCAGTCGAAACACAAGACCAAGTTCGTCTACCAAAACTGAAGATTGAACTAACAAATCAGCACAAACAACAAAGTATTTTCAATGTAATGTCTGAACTCGGCAGATTCTGATGAAACCATCTCTTCCTGTAAAATATCATTGCTTGCAACATATCATACTGTCATCCGACTCTTCAAGTATCACTTTTACGCTTCTTCTTGGCTGATCTTTTAACTGTCTTCTTTGTATCTTTAGGCTCCGCGTCATCACTTGTTTTCTGCATCCAAAACAACAATGCCTTTTCCTTAAAATTATTGTCTCATAACTCAATGTATATAACCTATGTCATGAGTAATGAACCGCGTACCTTCTTTAGCCTCTTCCTCTGTCTTTGTCTCTGCCTCCCTTTGTTTTTCTTAGAGTTATTTGTTTCACTCTTGGTTGACTGACATATATCATCATTGGTTAATCATAGGCTCATAGCGGGACCCGAACAAAGAATAAAGGAGTTAAATTTATCAATCATATATATTTGCATTGAAGACTAACCTCTGCAAGAGCTAAAGTAGCGGCATGCCTCTCCTGATGAGTTACCCCATCTTCCTCTAGTTCCTCTATTTCTCCGTCACTATTTAGCATCATCTTTAGCCTGCCTTCCTTCAACAGTTTCTCAGACCGCGCATGCCTCTTAACACACAAAAAAAAAAACATTTTTTAAAGTTCAAATTTCATAAAATGTGTTGAAAAATAGAGAAGATTGATAACCTTGGATTTGAGATGGGTCTTTAATGTTTCCTCTGTTAGACATACAATTCTTGGGCATAACTTGCACTTAAATACAGATTTAGTTTTTAAAACACAATCTAAGGCATCTGTTGTCTTTGCATCATCAGCAGCCTCTGTACGTTTTCCTGCAACTGAATCAAGACGATTCTCAGTTGACAAACGCGAGCCATTAAGAGCTCGTTTGGATTTCTCATCTCCACTGTCATCATCATTTGTGGGTGAATCTGGCAATCATCATTTTTCAAACATTAGAATATCAATGTATTTAGCTTGAAACTATGATAAAATATCAATTGCTACAAACTACAAGAAATGTATTTAGCTTAGACTATGCTTGCTACAAAAATATATCAAACCAAATTTAACAATTGCAATGAACAAGTTATCAAATGATCATAGTTGTCAAAGCCACCCGCAAAGGGCTTACGAAGCAAGCCACTTACGAAGCAAGGGCTTCTTTAAGCGAGATGGATAGTACATAAACACTATTTATAGGGCTTGTTAACATATTAAAGGCTAGTTTAGGATGTTTTAGGTAGTCCAGGCTTGTTTGCGGCTTGTGTAATTGTTTCAAACCTGCTTAGACAACTAATAGTCGAAACTTGGCCTAAAAATGGGGGCTTTTGAAACGAGGCAACAATGATGCGTTGCATGAGAACCTAGGTGCTTGTGTGCGTGCCTTGTGGGCTTCTTTTGACAGGATAGCATATGATTAAGGTAAAAATAACATCACTGGCATACTACATATACACAAAGTTAAAAACTTAAACAAAACAAAACAACATTAGACAGTTTATAATCAAAAGCAAAAGAAACAACTCAAACCTGAAGAGTCAAGATTAACTTCATTTGCAGAGCTATCCTCACTTTCATACCCTGAAAACAAGATAATCCCATTATCAGTAAGCTAAATCAAAACTTGATGATGTGTGTTTGTGCCTAATAAAGCTTGATAACAACAACATACCAGAAGATGATGAGGATGGATGATCCCTTTTCTTTGATTGCATAACCATGTTGTTATCATCATGATCATTATCATCATCTGTATCTACTGATGCATCAGCATCCAGTTCAGAATCAGAAGATGATGAAGAATCAGAAGGGGCATCTTTATCACCATGTTCTTGCTTGTAAAACCTCCTTTTAATCATTTCTTCCACTAATCAAACTGACATAACATAACATAACATAACACAACAACAATCAACTAAACACACATTACATCAACTCAAAAACACCAAATATTTTCAACCCTTTTGACATCAAGAATCAAGTTTAAGTTTTTTTTCCAACATTCAGCTCATCAATCAACACAGCAAGATGAAAATTAAAGCATAGGTTAGGTTTGAAAATGGTTGCTGTAAAGCAGTTATAAGACCGATACGTGAACAGTTGTTTTCATCGATTGGCTTAAAAATGAAATTGAAACAATGAGGTTAAAAGCTCGAAGATAATCAGTTAACCTGCAAGACGGTTGAATGTTGACAGCGTCGGAGAGTGGCGGCAGAACGGCGGTGTGGTGGATGTGGATGTATGTATTAGGTCACACGATAATAATCTTATTTTTTTTTCAAATAATTTACTTTTAATTGTTTTTTAAATATCTTTAAGAGTTTTCTATAAGAATAATTAACTCTAGTTAATTGATGTAAATTACTTTGATACGTTACATTGCAAGGTACGAGGCATTATACTACACCAGAACGTGCATGAGATAATCAATAACGTAAAGTATGTAACGAAGTTACAAATATGACACGACATATGCACCAACTAAAACCCGGTCGTCGCATCACGTGACACATGTCAATTCCTAGTTAAATATAGATAAATAATGAGTTATTGCCTTATTGGATTTAAACACCCTTAACTATTGATCATTGGCCGCCATCACCGTGCCACGTAAAGAGATATAGGACACGTCACCGTGCCACGTCAGCAAAATATAACGGCGTTAGTGATTTGGTTAACTTTTGGTGATACGGACACCAAAGTGTTTAGTTGGGAGTGTTATTGGCCAAAGTGATACTTGGAGGTGACAACGGCCAATGACCAATAGTTGAGGGTGTTTAAATCCAATAACCCTATTTTATAAGAATTAAAAAATGAAACTTATGGATAAGTTGGTAATACATACAATTAAAGATCTCAGTGTTTTATAAACATAAGTAACTTTTTTATATGAAAGTACTTTTTTTAAAAAACTACATCGTAAAACCGAGTATTTAATTTTCTTTTATTTAAGTATAATATTGTTATAATAAAAAAATAATTTTTAAAAATAAATTTTTTATTCCAGTTTTACCACAGTTTTGTTTTAAAGAACTAACTGGAATTATTATGAATATCCTTAAAATCAACAGTTGATGTTGTTGTTTCCATACATAATGCGAACACTACGGTAGGGATGAGATTGGTACTGTACCGGTACCGAACCGGTACCGATACCGAAAATACCGATACCGAAAACATGGAAAAGTGGGTACTGGTACCGATACCGAATCTATCGGTACGGTACCGGTTCGGTACGGTATAGGTACGGAACAAGTACTTTTAGGTAAATTTAAGGTATTGGTACCGAACCGGTACCGATACCGAAAATACCGATACCGAAAACATGTAAAAATGGGTACCGATACCGGTACCGAATCTATCGGTACGGTACCGGTTCGGTACGGTACCGGTACGGTACGGGTATCGGTTCGGTATTTCGGTACCAAACGCTCATCCCTACACTACGGTAGTAATCTTAATATATTAGGATCGAGTCTGGTGGCATAAAACCTGTTGAGTTAAAACCACGATAATTTATTACATGTCCTTTATAGTTTAGATAGATTCATGATATTAAAATGTATCATTTTGGCATCATTAAATAGTAGTTTAAAGAAATATGGTTTTTAATACTAAAACACTCTTCGGCCGCCGCTGGTTTTTCTATAACTCGAAATATATATTAAATAAAATAATAACCAAAGTTTGAGTTACACCGTTTTAAGCGTTGCTTATGAAGGAAACAATTACATGATCTTCTCTAATATATAATCTCATAAAACAAAACCAAATTTGATTATGATCCTTTGAGAGCTATTCTAACCATAATGATTTTTTTTACTAAACTATGTTCATAAAATTTATTATAATAATACTAATTATATTTTATTGCTCTAATATTTAAGGGAATTTTAAAAAATTTAATACTATTTACATTTTCAATCCTCTTCTACTAGAAACATTTTTTTAAAATAAATCTTGCGTTATGTTTTTACCACGGTTTTGTCTCAAATTTGATTGGAACCATTCGTTCCTCCGTGTATATCCTTAAAATCACAACTTGTGTGTTATGTTATCGAGCGGTACTAAAATAACAATTAAAAAAGTTAACTAAACTTATTATGTATAGGTGAAACCAAGTAGTACAAACAGTGTTATAGTGAAACTTTCAGATATGTAACCACGTACATACCACTGCGTGTACTACCACTGTCATACAAAATGCATTTTTGGCCGACTTGAGAAAATTGATGGTCTGGCACGAACTAAACTGAGATCGACTCAAAAACAAAAATGAACTGATGCTCGTTTTTCACCATATTCGGTTGCGATTAGGTCGGGTCCGGTCCTTGAACCACAAACGCCCTTAGTTTCTATATATGCAACTTTTGGATTAGGCCACATGGCATGACGCCAATTTAGAATCACACACTCACTCAAGCTAATTTAATAATATATCTTAATGGAGCTAGCTAGGTGCAATAATTTTCCCTAAAAGACACAAACCATTCAACTGGCCACCAACTCTTGTCCCATGAGACGTCTATAAATGATCCAACAAAAAGAATGAATATTAAATATTGTGATCATGGATGAGGGGTTGTTGTCACAAGCGGAGCAGCCCCGGACATGGGATGTTGTATTGGCGGAAGAGATCAAAAGAAGTTGTTACATCGCTCTACCGATGGCGCTTGTCATGGTGTCACAAAACCTATTGCGGGTGGCATCAATGTCGATGGTTGGTCACCTTGGTGAACTTGAACTCGCGGGCACCGCGGTTGCTACTTCCTTCACCAATGTCACGGGCTTCAGTCTACTTGTAATATCTTCTCACTTTCGATCTCTTACTTCTCTTTTTATTTTGTTAACTCTTTACTATTTACTCCACAAAATGTTTTAACATTAAAAAACTTCTTCCAAATCTAGCAACTTTTCAAATCTCAAAATCGCCATTTCAAGGACCAACCAACTCGTTTCGGTGTTCATATATAATACAAGTCCATACAAAACGTAAACTTGTTTGGCTATGAAAATAAGTTGGTGAAAGCTAGTAGAAAACCGACTAGTTGGTTGAACCGATGAACCATTAGAGAGGCTGGTTCCGTCATCAATTTGATGTTCAAAGCCTATTATAGGAATGGCTTAACATAGGTACGGTCGACGTTAGTGGAGGACCCATAACAAAATTTTAGAGATATCCTAAAAAAGTTTATGTCCCGATACTTAATACGGCAAAAAAGATATACTGATACCTAAATTACTGAAAATTACAGTATGCAACGAAAGTTAAAGGATGTCCTATAATATCCCTAAGCTTTTTCATAGGTCCAATCCTGATCCACCCTCGTGCTTAAAGGATATTCTAAACATTGAGTGTATACCAATACTTATGGTGTTTAAATTTTTAATTGGGATTGATGATTTAACTCAAAATGTGCTTATTGAGTTATAATTTTTTTTAAAAAAAAAAATGTTTGGATTACTTTTTATAGTGAAAAACCAAAAAGACAATACACGATTTTTAAAATCTTTTTAGCTTAGCTTATTGACGTAAAAATTCATGTATTTAAGAGATATAGGGGTAAATTTGTATTAAAAATAAGCCAAACCATTAAGAATAAAATTAAAAACGCTTTTAGTATTACGGTATCACCAAACCAGAGAAAACCGGACATGAACCTTTAATCATGTCACGTAAAACTCTTAGGCTCAGATATGAAGCCAGGTAATAGCACGGGACGAGCTGTTATTGCCATCTACAAAAAATAACACAAAGTGATTATTGAACTTATGTGTCTTATAAATAACTCAAATCATGTTGTCATTAGACCATAAGCTTGAATAAGCTTGAATTTGATAGAAACTTAAATGATTAACTTGTGTACATTACAGATTACACATGAATCACGTGACCTTATATTTGAAAATCAATATTTTGCACGCTGTTTCAAACAAAACATTGATCGGATCTTTATTCTTTAATTTGTCGGATAATACGACAAAAAGAACATTGAAAAATTTACCTACACACTAATTTGCAATGCTAATTTGCAACGTCGGCGTATTTTTTGGTAAAATCTGAACTATTAAATGTTGAATGGTTAAGAAGTCTGAATCATTAAAAAACTTTATAAATGAAGAGATGTTGGGATAGAACTTCAAATGATGGTAAAGGTGATATATGCTCCATTCAGTTTCATTCATCATCTCTCTAACTCTTAATCATTCAGCACTTAACTGAAACATTTAGAGACTTTTTTTTATGAAACAAATCTCTAGATGCTGAATGATTAAACACTGAATTAGACCGGTAAGAAGTGAAACAAACAACCCCTTAGCCTTTCTACTTTATTATTTTTATAACTTTGACCTTAGTTAAGTTTGAATATTTATAATTTTGACATCTCGATTTTGATTTGTTATTATTTTGACATATGATGATTTAACTAATTTACAACTTTAAACTCATACTCTACTTTAACATATTTTGGACTTTAACCCTTAAGCTTTATCTTAGTTATTATTTTGACATCTATATTCTGATGTATCCCCGTCTTTTAGTATGTGACGCATCACGACTTTACTCTTTAACGTATGTAACATGAAACTTTTTTATCAACATGTGTGCCAAAGTCACATACACGAGACAAAGATGGCCCTATTTAAACTATAATCTACTTGTTGCAGCTATTATATAATTTTGATCTTTTAACCACGCACTTATGACTTTTCATAACTCGTTCAAACACCCTTGAATTCACAAACTAAAGTTATCAATTTAAGTATGCTTAAAAATGAACTAACATTGTTCATTAGTGAACATGAACATTACTATTTAGGTATGTTTAAAACGGACCTAACTCGGCTTGTAACCAACTTGACAGTTTGGAATGGCGAGTGCGTTGGAGACATTATGCGGGCAAGCTTACGGGGCGCGACAATACCATAGGCTCGGTACATATACATACGGGGCCATGGTTCCTCTCATTTTAGTTTGTTTTCCGATTTCGATTGTGTGGGTCTACATTGACAAAATCCTAATCCTTGTCGGGCAAGACCCGTTAATTTCAGCACAAGCGCGTAAATATTCAGTGTGGCTCATCCCTACCCTATTCCCGTACGCCATACTCCAACTATTCGTTCGATACCTACTCTCGCAAAGCCTCATCTTTCCAATGCTATGGAGCTCAGTTGCAGTTCTTGTTATTCATGTACCTGTATGTTGGGCTCTTGTGTTCAAGCTAGGGTTAGGGACAGCTGGAGCCGCTTTAGCCATCGGAATCGCATACACTTTGAATGTCATACTTCTTGGTTTTTACTTGTATCACTCTGAAGCGTGTGAAAAGACGCGTGTCACGTTTTCAGTAGACGGTTTAAGAAGCATTAGGGAGTTCTTATCGTTCGCCATCCCGTCAGCTGTCATGATATGGTACATTCCCAAATGATTTTCAAAACTTAGCAAAATTTGCACGTGCGATATGCTTACTTACATTAGATTTCGTTTTCTTGTGTAGTCTTGAATGGTGGTCGTATGAGATCGTGGCGTTGATATCGGGGCTCTTGCCAAATCCTCAATTAGAGACTTCAGTGCTCTCAATATGGTAATTGTCATTCAATTAAACATTTAAACCCATGCTTTGAACATTTTAGACCAACTTAACATGCGCGATGTCGTCTGTGCAACAGTCTATCAGTTACTGCCTTACACTACTACATACCTTACTCATTTGGTGCTGCAGCGAGGTATGCTCTTAACCTGTTTGATATTCTGCAGAAATGATAATAAATCGAGTCCAATACTAAAGGTACAAACTATTGCAGCACACGCGTATCCAACGAATTAGGAGCTGGGAATCCACAGGCTGCAAAAACAGCTCTGTTGGCCGTAACTGGTCTAGGAGCAGTGGAGGTGATCATAGCCATCACCACTCTTTTCTGCTCGCGTTCTATTCTGGGATATGCATTCGGTAACGAGCAGGAATTAATTGACTATGTCAAAGACATCACCGGTCTTCTTTGTTTCACTATATTTGCAGATACAATACAAGCAATACTATCAGGTTTACAGCTAAAACCTTGATGAAATATACCAAGGATCCAAACTGTAACAAGTGCATAATAAACGTTATTTATTTTTTCGTGTCTAAACAGGAGTAGCTAGAGGGAGTGGGTGGCAACATATCGGAGCTTATATTAACCTGGGGTCGTATTATCTTGTTGGGGTACCCATGGCTCTAGTTTTGGGTTTTGTGGTCCACCTAAATGGGCAAGGATTATGGGGCGGACTAGTTATTGGATCAATTGTCCAATGCATTCTGCTTACTCTAATAGCATGTTCCACTAATTGGGAAAAACAGGTTCGTGATTTGGCCAAAAGATTTACATTTAACTTATAGCTTTGGTAGTACACTAAACTGTAATGGCTATCTCAGGCAACAATGGCAAGAGAACGGATATTTCTGCACGCGGTTACTGATAAGGAACAATTCGTCAACTAAAAGGCAAAAAATCAAACGATAGCAAACGTGTAAATCGCCAATATAAAAAAATGTCTACCACCTAGGAAAAAGAGCATGTGAATTGCACATTTCGGCTATTTAAACACAATGTACACAAAATTGGGCTTTGTTGATAGTATTGTTATTTTGAGAAGAAATTATAGTGCATTGATTTACATAAAAGATGTTGAGATTTTGTAGCCTAGATGTTGTGTGTCCATTAATGTTTTCATATAGACTAAACACAATAATATAATCCATTTATGGTATTAAAATGTTTCAAACTACTAACCACACGGTCACTTGAAACAAACATGGATAAAACTAACAACATTCATTTTAAGTAACACGAAGTAGATAAAGGGGAGGGATAAATATGACATGAATTTGCTCATAAAGACATGTTCACCTTGCTCGTTTTGGGCCAAGCGGAAAGGAAACTCGCTGAGGGGTACTCTGCGGCAAATCAGTCCTCTGTTCTTGAGACGGGTTTGGCTTAGAATCACTAGCTTCTTCATCTTCCTCTGGTTCTTCAACAGCTTCACTGGTTCGTTTCTTTGAAATCAGAAGCTGGTAATTTGGACTGATTAAGGTGTCTGACTCCGGGGGCAACGCCATCCCTGGTCCACTTAATGACCTTGGCAGGGCAATCTTGTTCCGTTCCCTTGCTAATTCTAGAAGGACCTTTTAAATAATTCATGTCATAACCATATAATATAACAAAACATATGAATAAAATACTCAAACAAGAAACATATGCTGGATATGATACCTCCCGTGGAGGGGGTTGAGAGAAGCTAAAATTGACTTTAGACTGAATAGCAAGTTTGATATCATCAGAATCAATAGTAGATTTTCCAGCATGCTCTGAGTACACCTGAGCATCTGTGAGCACATCCACCACATAACGGTACCAAAGTTCTAGAAACTGGTGAACAACACGAGGCTCATAGTTTTCAACACCCATTGACTTCAGCAACGTTTTAACAATCTTGGCGTCCCTTGGCAAGTCCTCTTCTCCGTCAGCCATTCCTCAAATTTCCTATCTGCAATTATAGAACAAATATTGATTTTACAGTAAAGTAAGCCAATATGATGCGAGAAAACATTACTAAAATAAGCAAACAGAACTTTCTGCACTTAAATTTCTGGAAACATTACTAAAAAACAACAAATCCTAATCTCTTTGAAATCAACGAATCCACAACTATATTGTATATAACCAATAGTTGAATGTCAAGTCTCAGCCAAGTTAAAGGTATTATGCAAATGGCTACCTATATAAATTTACAATAAAAGAGATCAAGCGAAACACAAATTAATAAAGGCAACTTACATCATGCAATTGAAACAACAAAGCACAGGATCAATAAAGGCAAAGAACAGTCAATCAAGCAATCTGATCTCGTCCCATGCACTAATTTGCATTTTCCATATCAGTTTGAAACAAACCATATCATTTCTAACCAAAATAGATACACTACTCGCTACAAAAACGTACTTACGTACCTTAAAAGGTTTACCTCAGCAGAAGGGTTTACTCCACAATTAAATGAGCGTTAACCATTTAAATGCATTATTCCACACGTGTACAACTTAATAACGCTCTAATGCTCGTATATAGTAATAAGATACGTTCTTAAATAAGGTTTCAAAAACAACAATCTTACCAGATTAAGTTTTATTCTTCATATCCTAACCTAACCGAGTATATCAAGACAAACTTGAAGGTTTAAAACCCAAATTCTTTTTGGAGCATTGAATCACATGAATGTATATTAACCAAGACCATGATGATAAAAATTCTAAAACGTCAGTGGTCTCGTTCACTTCAACACATCAAGTGCATTGAATTGCAGGTCAAAGTGGATGAAAATTAGATTAAAATTATCATCTTAATCCAGACCAGGTAAGAAATGAGATTTCAAAGAAAAAACTAACTCCCAACTGTCTCCAATTGCAAATCATTAACACACTTTAACAAATAACTAGCCATGAACAGTTAATTAAAGCTTGATCACCAAGTCTATATGAAGTTACAACCCCAGCTGTTCATTGGACAATTTATCGAACACTTGGTAGGCATATAAACACTTTATACATTCCACCTCAAACCCAGATCTTCTAAGCATTTCATTACGATTACATAAAACCCAAGTAAAAAAACACATAAAAATCTAGACTTTTGGCTGAATTCAAGAGACAAGTTCAATAAACCTGGAAATATGATGATCTAGGTCACAAATTCGAACCCTAAAAACAAAAGGAAAAGAAAGAAAACCCTAAATCGAAGTGAAACAAAAGGCTTACTTGAATTTGTTGGAAGATGATGGAGTTGATTTTGAAGAATGAAGCTGCTTCTGCAGGAAGTGAATGGGCAATCGATACCGATGAGGGTTTTGTAATGAACTAATTCTGTTCTATTTAAAACACTTATAACGACCGAGTTTAAAGCTACGACATGTCCCGTGCCCCATCTAATTTTGTATATACACTTCTAAAATCAAAGGTCGGTGACCTATTAATTTTTTTAACTTCAAATTTCTTTTTTGTTTTCTTCTTTTCTTTTTCTATTTTTCTTAAACTTGAATGTTTCTTTTTTAATTTTCTTTCTCTTTTCTCTTTGTTTAATTAGTTTTAAAATTTCTTTTACGATTTTATGCCACAACGTACGAGACATAATATTACACCAAAACGTGCAAGACGTAATACTACAAGTGCGAGACGTAATACTACACTGAAACGTGCAACATATACTATTTTTTATTTACGCCTGACAATGTTATTGTAAATAACGTAACCTATGTAACGGAGTCACAAGCACGACGCAACTAGTGCATCAACTAAGACTCAGTCGCCGCATCGCGCGACTTAGGTCATAATCCTAGTAAATGTTTAAAAATGAAGCCTTTATCATTAAGTGACTAGCTTAGAACATGTTATTATCATTTGAAATTTTTTTATTATAATCCACCGATAATATAAGCTAAACCAAGTTTTTTTGGGGTGTTCATAATTCTTTCTTTACTCTTAAATCTTTCGGAATCAATATACCTTAACAAATTGTAATAAAAATACTCGCACATAAAAGTAGACTTAAGATAAAAATCACACATTTTGACCAAATAGGGCTCTTATAGTCTTATATGTGTTATTCATATCAACAATTAAGTAAAATAATCACAAACTAGATCATATGCGTTGTGCTAATAAATGGACTGTAAATTTTTTGGAAGGAAAAGAAAATATGTTTGTCGGGAGAAAAAAAAGAATTGTAGATGCTCTAGAATTATGTCAAACCTTGATGCAATTTAGCATCAAAGACAATTCAAATCATATGCATTTTTAGCACCCAATTTTAATGCGGCTTTAACAACAAAATCATTGCAAATTTGATGCATTTTCCTTCCTTCTAATCTATCTTAAGTTGTGATTTCATTAAAAGCAACTGTCAAGCAGGTTTTAGATTGTAATTACTACTACTACATTGTTACATCAGGTTATAGATTTACTACACTGTTACATGTTTAAGGGCTGTTTGTTTACCTCTTAATGGTTCAGTTTATTGCTTAATCATTCAACATTCAGAGCGTTTGTTTCAGGAAAAAATAGTCTCTGAATGGTTCGTGAAGTGCTGAATGGTTAAGAGACAGAGAGATACTGAATGAAACTGAATGGAGTATATACTAACTTTATACTCATCTGAAGTTCTACCTCAACATCCCTCTCATTGATTGAACCTCTTAATGGTTCAGATCTATTAACCATTTAATACTTAATGATTTAGATTTTGCCAAACAGCTCTTTTTACCACTTAATGGTTTAGTTTAGTGCTTAATCATTATTCAGCATTCAGAGCATTTGTTTCAGAAAAAAGTCTCTGAATGGTTCAGTTAAGTGCTGAGTAGTTAAGAGACAAAGGGATGCTGAATGAAACTGAATGGAACATATATCAACTTTATACTCGTCTGAAGTTCTACCCTATCATCACTCTCATTGATAGAACCTCCTAATGGTTTAGACCTCTTAACCATTCAGCACTTAATGATTAAGATTTTGCCAAACAGTCCCTTAGAGAGATAAAAACAGAAAACATTAACTAAGGGTAATGACAGAAGAATAAAGAGCACAAAGAAGTGAGTACAATATATATGCACTTCATATCTACTTTGTGCTCTCTATCTTCTGTCAACATCCATAATTGTTTCCGAGTGAAGTTTCTTAATTAGGACGAACATAGAAAGATTATGATCATACTAGATAATAAATAACTCATGATAAAAGTATGGTATGAAAAAGAATCATATAAATACCAAAAAGAGATATGAAGATCCAAACTAACCTATGCATATTATAGCATATATCATATATTGTACCATATTATGATCGATGGGGGATATGGGAAGAGATGGAAGTTTTCATTGGATGAATTTAAAGGCTGCATGATGCACCTATTTATAGGCGAAATGGTTTCAAAATAATAGAGAGTTATATATATGACGTTCATATTTACAATCATATATCCCAAAGTTTCTACGTACATGATGCAAGATGCAACTATGAATTACATTAATGTTCCTACATCATCCTTTTCTCTCTCTTTAAAAGTAAAATATATTTGTAAGAACTCATATATAAATATTACAAAAAATAAGAAATATTGTCTTAAGTTCCACTATTTATAATTGCAATTTGCATATTTATCAACTGTTAAATTTGTTAAAGACTTCGAATAAAGATTAATATAACTCTTTAAAAGTTGTAATTTGTTTGTACTATATATTGTTTTCAGTTGTAAACTGAGATTGTTATTATTAATACGAGCATTTTGTTATATATAAATATAAATTGACAATCAATTACTTGATCATGAAAATCCAACCTTTCTGGTTAATTCTTGCATGGATAACAATTAATATGCATTTTAAGTGGTGAATTTAGAATAAAACATCTTTTCATTAGTGTTGTTCTTTTCTGCGTATCCGTCCAGCTATATATACACGATATATAATTCAAGAGAAAGTAATTAAAATGTTAGTATCTTTATAATTATGTTAGAAATTAGTTGCCTATCTTTCAATGATTTCAACCTAAAACAAACAAACCATGCATATATATAATCTCTACCCCAAGGGACAGAGACGTTGCCCATATTAAGACCCCCGACTTTGAAAAACCTTTTTTTTCTAGGAACATGTTGCATGTAAGACAAACAAAGACATAATAAAATCAAATAGCTAGTTAAGAACGAAATCAAAAGCAGAAACATAAAAAAACTTCCTAAGGCCAAAACAACTAACCTAAGTATGGCTGATCTAGAGGCATACATATTAAGGATGCACTTTGGACTACAAGCATGTTCTACGACTAACAACACAATGCACAACTATAGGCGCAACCTCTCAACATGCCCCTTGTATTCTCAGGTCATTCTATTTACGGTATAAAGTGATAAAGTCCTATAGTTTTGACATGGAATAATAGATAATTAACCGAGTAAATTTCTATTTGCATCAATGAAGTTTGTCAATTTTGATCATTTGTATCTTTATAATTTCAAAATACCATATTTCCTCCAGGCTCTCCATTTTGTTCACATTTGCATCCAAAAAAACTAACTATGTTAGTTTTAAACTATTATGTTTTTAAATGGCTATTGGATGTTATTACTCCCAACTATTAGGTATTGGTCACTACTATACTCAATTAACAACTCCACTCTCACCACACCTAACTTAATACTTCACTTGTTGTACAATTTTATTTTTATGCCACATAAGCAAACCACGTAATTAAGATAAAAAAAAACTACGTGAACAAAAGCGGAATGACACAACAAGTGAAGTGTTAAGTTAAGAGTGATGAAAGTGAGTGTGTTAGTTGGAAGTCATAGCGGTTATCACCTAATAGCTGAGAGTAATAAAATTCAATAACCATTTTTTTAAAAGAGGCTATCAAACATTTTTATGAGGTTATGCAATAATACTTTAGCCTCATAGTTTACTATGACGGTTATTAAAAGTGAACGATTAAAAAATATCTATATGAAAATGAAAGTATTTAGAAAATACGTATTTATTTGTATAGATAAAACATGTTTGTAAAAACAAACAATGTTTAAAAGGAACTTTTAAAAACAAACGGTTTAAAAATGAGCGATTCTAATAGAGTTTAAAAGATCAACGATATAAAATAAAAAGTCTTTTATAAAAAGTATCGATTTTAACATATATGTATTTATTTGTATATTAAAAATATGTTTTTGAAAACAAAAACGGGAAAGTAATAAAAGTTTTAAAAAATACAAAAATACGTGGTTTTCCAGTACATCCGTAACCGCCCTTGATAATCTACATGAAATGGCTATCATGATGGGGAACATCCCTACCCCTTTGCCCTGATAGCAGTGTGATGGGGTGTAGCGTGAGGGGCTATGAAAAAGTTTTCCCCTTTTTTTTAAGAGAAAGTTACATTTTTCCGTCTTTAAAAGTAAATTACATTCTTTTTATTTAAGATTAAATTATATTTTTGTTCCTTAATGTTTATACTAGTTTAGAGCCCGCGTTATGCTCGGGTTAGTTTTTTAATAAACAATATTATACTCAATTTAAATAGATTTAAATACTCGGTTTTAAGGTATAGTTTTTTTAAAAATAATGTCGTATAAAAAATTTATGTATGTATAAAAAATATTGAGTTATTTAATGTAGATTATTAACAATTTTATCCTTAAGTTTCGTTATTATACATTATCAAGTATAAGATGACTCATTTACACTCTTAGTAGGAGAGAGTTAAAAAGTAAATACTATTAAGTTTATAAAGATTCTCCTAAATATTAGAGAACCAAAATGTCATTAAGGTTATTATAATATATTATTTTTCAAATATAAAAATATTATTATGAGAATAACACTCTTATGATGCCAAGTAAGCAAACATCTCTTATAATGATGCCAATTAAGTAAAATTTATTTTCCTTTATTATATTAGAGATTTTATGACATTTTTCATCTTTATCTTTAAGCAGATTTCATGAACTTTTATATAGACGAAAATCAGAAGAAATGATAAAAATTGTTACAAACTATAAACATAAAAGATGTTTTCTAATGTTTCTTAATTTATGGACGAAAACTGAAATTAACTATATACATAAAAAACAGAAAAATATAATTTACTAACTTTTTTTATCTTCCAAATGTCACAATAATGCAACTTATCCAACTCAATTAGTATCACACGCACTAGGTACCACTATATTTCCTATCATAGTCTTCCTACATGCCAACATTGATTCATACCCTCTATCACACAACTCCCCTATTAATACTTTTAACGTCAACTAAAGTTTATGGAAAACAAACTCATTACAAAGATGTACGTGAACACTCAGAACTAGATCCATCATTTTTATAACTATTCACGATATATATATATATATATATATATATATATATATATATATATATATATATATATATATATATATATATATATATATATATATATATATATATATATATATAGAGGAGAGTTATCTTACATAGTGTTGAAAATCTAAGAAGGCTAAGAAGGATTTATGACCTTTAGATCTCTCTTTTAATGGTTGAGATCAATTTGTAGGAAAAGAATTTGGTGGAAGGGTACATTAGTCATAGGCATTTTTGTTGACTTTCTCTCTCCACATGCAAGGCACATGTCAATTCCCCCACTTTTTTTAAAACGTTCATAACTTTTGGATACGATATTATTTTTTTAAAAAAATTACACAAAAAAACAAGCGTTTTGTTATCTTTAAAACGTGTATAATATTGATATATAAAAAATAAAAAAAATTTCGGCACTTGTCTACTCCTTGTGTAATATCATGTGATTATGTTATATATAACTAGTGAAATATCACTTTTATCGGTTCATTCTTAAATCATTATATAATATCATCTTATTTTAAATATTTGTTGTGTCATATTATGTGTTTAGAAATTATCACCGTGTCACAAATTGTTAATATGTGTTTGAGAAATGTTCAAAGACAACGCCATTTTTTGTTACAAAGTGTGAGAATGACACAATGGTAAACAAAGACACAATGGTAAACAAAGACACAATGACACTTTAAAAAAAATTATAACTCACAATATAAATCAAATTTGAAAAAAGTGGTTCGGAGACCTTGTTCCCCATGTGTTTCTCTTTCAGAAAATAAATAAACGAAAAATTAAAAAAAATTAAAAAAATTACCGTTTTTTTTATTTTTTAAATTAGACACAATGAAAAAAGACACAATGAGAAAATAGTAGTTTTTTTAAGTTTTGTTTATTTATTTTTTAAGGAGGATGATGTGAGAGCAAGATCTTTGAAATACTTTTTGTGTTATTGTGTAATTATTATTAGATCATTGTGTAATACTTGTCAAATAAGATTACACAATGACCCGATGAATGACACAACAACCTTACGGATGACACAATCACACAATGACCTGACGAAAGACACAATGACCTGACGAAAGACACAATGACCTGACGAAAGACACAATGAGCTGAAAAAATGTGAAAAAAAAGTTCGTTTTTTATATATCAATATTATACGCGTTTTAAAGAGAAAAAAATGCTCGTTTTTATGGTGTAATTTGTTTAAAAAAATAATGTCGTATGTAAAGGTTATAAACGTTTTAAAAAAGTGGGGGAATTGACATGTGACTTGCATGTGGAGAGAGAAATATTTAAAAAAGTGGGCATGACTAAAATACCCCTTCTCCTAATTTTCCTAGATGCCACATGTCAATCTCTTATTGCTTCTTAGCCTTCTTAGATTTATAATACTATGTAGGTGAACCTCACTATATATATATATATATATATATATATATATATATATATATATATATATATATATATATATATATATATATATATATATATATACATATCCGATCATTTCTGAATCAAAAATATCTGATAATGTGGGAAATCTGAAATTTCGGATTTGGATGTGGACTTTAAAAAATTACGGATAATTCGGATATTCGATATCAGAACTTTTGTTAAAAAAAGTAAATATTGAAAATGTAATAGAAAATCTAATATAATGTTTTATCATAAAAGAGTTTCGAAAAAATGAACAAACTCATCATCAGTTCATCACATAAAATCAGGGTTTCATTCTTTTCATTTCTCCCCCGCTGACCGTTGTTCTCCCTTCGTCCTCGTTCTCCTATCATCTTCTGATCTATTCAGGTTTCATGTCATCTTCCTTAATCTCTTGTGTGTGTTTTTAAAAGCGATCCAATCAAACATGAAGATATCCAAAATTCGGATAATTAATCCAATTTGAATATATATGCAGGTTGGATTTTAATTAATACATGAAGCAAACGTTTTTGTGTTTTTTTATAATTCAGATAATCCATTCCATATCCGAATCCGATCGGTAGTTTTGGGTAGGGCTGGCATATCGTGTCAGACACGACACGATAAGACACGAACACGATAAGACACGAACACGATAAGGTCAAACACGAACACGACACGATAACTTATCGTGTCATTTTTTCCAAACACGAACACGATAAAAAGCAGGTTACACGATAAAAAGCAGGTTACACGATAAGACACGATATGACACGATAAAAACCCAAATTAAAAAAAAATAAAATTTTCAAAAAATTTATAAGTCTTAAATAATAAATATGACTTAATATGATAATTCTTATGACATAAAACAACAAAATTACATAAAAATAGTATTTATCCATAATAATACTTGATAAACGAATATGAAAAAAAGATTAAAAGTCTATTAAAGTCCATCTCCACCTCCATTCTCCACTAACATTTCATATAAATAAATATTAACAGGTGACCTATCGTGTTAACAGATCTTTAACCTGTTAAGACACGATAATTAACGTGTCTTTATCGTGTTAACCTGTTAATGACACGGCACCTGTTAAGGTCAAACACGAAACCTGTTAATTCCGTGTCGTTTCGTGTCGTGTTATCGTGTCCGTGTCAGAAATTGCCAGCCCTAGTTTTGGGTAATTCGAATTCGGATGTAGAAATTCACTTGCTGAATTTTCGAATTATCTTTTGAAAGTTTGGATAATCCGATTTGAACGCCCCTAGCTACGTCATTACATACATTATGTATAATTAATACGTTGGGCATGTACGTAGAGCATAATCAATCATATAGAACACGGATCCAACAAGAGCATTCGGGAATGAAGTGATGGTTTTGTGATATTAGAATAGTTTGAGGATCAACTTTATAAAAGTTGTTTTGCTTTTACTAAAATTTCCACTTTGATGAGTTGAAGTCGGTATAAGAATCAAATAATTGCAAATAAGTGGGAAGACATGCATGGAATTGAAGCATGAACATGAACAGAAACATAGCCATTAGCCCTAGCCACATATGCCTTATCAATGTGAACAATATTCCAATCTCATCTCTCCACTTGTCATTCACTCATTGCCATGTCACGTCATCTTCTCAAGCCACAACATGTATATTGCAAGTCTACAAAGAGTCAAATTAAGACCAACAAAGTATATATCACTTTTACTTTACTTTTAAAATAAAATCAAAAGTGTGAGAAAAATTAAAACCAAATAAAATCAAAGCTTTACTTACATGAGTTTGGTTTATTTAGTCTTTAAAACACGTAACTACTTTTGTACACTTCATGAGTTAAATCGAAACTTGTATGATTATGTACCTAATTGACGTATTAAAAGACATAAATCTATAATTTTTGAACGATAAGAGCGAAATATTATTAAAAGGAGTCTGGCCGGGATGGTACCAGACACAAGTAAAATAATGTCGTTTTGGCTAAAAAGTTATCATCTTGTTCCGAAAGTTCCACAACATCCACCAAGTTGTAAAGCAAATGGTCTTAGTCAAACTTTTTTGTGTTTAGAAGAGATTAATTTAGAAGCATTTATTTAGCATCCACCAAGTTGTAAAGCAAATGGTCTCCCATCAAAGTTTTGTGTTTAGACGATATTTCAGAAGCAATTAGCACATCCATCATTGTATTAATTTGGCCGCATAGAAAAAAAAATCAATTAAATGGCATCTAAATAATGAAGCTAGCTACTTTTGAAACTATATCAATAACCAGTTCAATGGATTTGGACTGATTTATATATATCGAACTATAAACACCAAGAAACTTTTTGAGTGATAAGAATATGAAACTTTCCCCTTTTGGATCAATTCTTTCTTTCCCAAAGGAGCCTAGTCTTTTCGATCCCTAACTTTTCTAATTCTTTGTGTTAGAATAATAACCATTTTACAACTTTACTTACATTAAATATTTTCAATTATGACAAATTGAAGAATAACTACGATTATACACGCGCGCATCGGCGGAACTAGGGGAGGGTCCGGGGGGTCCAGTGACCCTCCGGCTGACCAAACCGTTCTAACAGAAGTATATGAGATCTTTAGAGTTTTTTAGTTTTGACCCTTCATTGTGATAGATTGGTACTTATAGATTGAAGAGAGAACATAGAAAAGAGAAGAGTTGATAAAATATTCTTAGAGGTTTTTTTTCCAGGAAATGGGGTTGGCCGGAAAATATTGACCATCGAATGGAAGAAGAAGAGAAATGAAAAGTATGGGGTATATATTTAATTCATTAATTAGACTGATGGATTTTACTTTTAGTCTATAAGTCATAGGTAGACTAGGAGATTTTTTCAGATTTTGTTGCAGTAAATTTTATTAATTTTACAATAATTTTTTCCTTTTTTATTTATTAGATATTTTAATCAAACTATCTTATTTTATTTTTTAATATCATTTTATTAAGAGTTGTGTTAAATTAGATATAGAGATATCAACAGGTTGAGCCGAAATTGATTTTTCTTAGCTTTAGCACATCATGTTTTGAGCTTGATTTAAGTACAGAGATCTCAAGCTCGATTTCTAGCTAGTTAGTTATAAGTTTTGTGCTCAGCACGAGTTGTAACTCGTTTACTAAATTAGATTCAATCTAAGTTTGAGCTCAAACGTGTTTAACTACACATACAACTTGACTCAAACCTTTAGTGAGCCAGTCCTTGGTAAATTATGGGTGGATCAATTTGTTTACACCCTTATCACGAAAATATACAAATTCCTTTAGTTAGAAAGATAGCCACACATAGATTGAATTTATTGAATGGATATAGGATCCATAGACTAAGAATTTCATCCATTAAATATTGGGGTCATTCAAGCTTCTGCTGTACAAGATCGATTGATTAAAAAAAGTATTTGTTACGTGTTAGGAAAAGAGACATTTTTTTGACTCTCTATTCTTAGAATCCTGGTTCCGCCACTGCATGCACGTTCACGCGTTACACAAGCCATTTGTATACCATTTATTAGTGTCTTAGATTGAAAATTTTCCGTCAGCACAACCGTTAAAACTTAAAACCATACACAGGCTAAAGTCAACGAAAAATAAATGGTATTCAACTTCAAACAAATAAACCTAAACATTAAGTGAAATAAAATATACTAGATTAATACATGTGTTACACACGGCTAAATAAAAATATTTAAAAGAAATTATAAAGCACTAAGAATATTTAATATTTAAAGATTTTGTTATACAATAGGTATTTAAAAATAATTATTTAATTTTTCCTCTCAAACTTTTTATTATAGAACAAATAATTATTTAAAAAAAATGCCCCAATAAATAAGTGTATATTACCATACTAGTTTAATGCCCGTGTGTTATACGGGTAATGACATGAAAAATAGAGAAATATAAATAGTTGTGAAAATGGTATATTTGTAGAAAAATAACTATGTTTCATTTTTGTTCTAGTCAGGTTGCTCAATTACATAATTTAACTTTAAAAAGGTGTTTTAATCCTAAATAATTAACTTATACAATAGGTAAACATTAACTTTTTAAGGGACAACTTCACAAAAAAAATGTTTCTACTTTCCCACCACTAACTGTCATGAGAACTGACGAACCCTTTTAACATTCTATGTAAAATAAAATAAAATCTATATTCACAGAAAATTTTAAAATTAAAAAAAAAGTTGTGAAAATTTTTCTAAATTTGTAAAAAATCTTAAAGAGCGACAATCTCTTTTTAATAAATGCAAAAAAATTTAAAAGTGGGAAAAAAACTGGGAAAGTTTTAAACAAATATGATATTAGAAAAATTGGTCCCAAATTCACAAAACAGGTCCTAAAGTATTTCGTGACAGAAAAAACAGGTAAAAAACTGTGAAATATAGTTGATGGCAGAAAAAAACTCAAAACGCGTCCCAAATTTACCTAAAAATCAGTGTTTATGTATTATACAAATTAATACCTAGAAGTATAACACATTCTGAACTTAACTTATCTAATTGAAACAAAACAAAGCTTGAGTGATCTAATAAGAACAAAATATAAATTTCGTTATGTTTGTATAACATTTTCTATCTTAAAAAATAAGCATTTGAAAATAAGTTAGACGTTATTAAGTTAAATAAATGTTTCTTACAACTCAAAAACAAATTACATACAACATTAATTATCATCTTCTATGGACAAGAAACATGTTTATGTTTGGCGAGTATCTTGTCAATACTTTGGTTTAGTAATGTAAATGCATTGATCAATAACATTACATTTCAATAACATTACATTTTGCAATGTTGAAAATTTTTGGAACAACTGAATGCAAATTGTTCAACTGAAATACATTATGAAAAATAACAATTAAGGAAGTAAATGAAAATTAAAAGTTAATATGAAATTATATTTTCAAAACAATTAATTTAAACTCGTAACATATTTTTTGAAAAAAAAAATTCATTTGATTACCTTGTTAAATTTAAATTAATTAAAAGTTAATTTACTTATGGTATGTAAATCTTCACCTAATAAAAACATTATAAAAAATTTAAGCGGGAAAACTATTTTCTAAGTGCCTCTATGATTGACAAGTGTCCTCTAAAACTCTTTTTTATTAAAAGGTATAGATATAGATTATATACATAAATTACCAAAATGTCACAACAGCAAATTTATCAAATTGCCCAAAAATATCACTTCGAACTCATAATATAATATGCATAAATTACCAAAATAATACAAACAACAAAATTATCAAATTGATAAAAAAATATTATTCATGAAGTTTGTAAATTAATATATAATAAAAATAATTACGATGATGAATTTTATTAATATATGGAATTACTTTTTAATATTTACAATAGAGATATGACCCATCAATTATAAGGTATATTGGTTTTAAATTGTTCCAGCTATCAAATTTTTCTATCGGTACAACTATCATATTGGCTGGCCAGTTAGCCAGTAACAGTCCTAATTTTTATCACTTTTACGACCAACATGCTGTTGTTAATTTTTTAATGGCGTTAAGTTTTTTTTCGAATTTAAGACCGATGTTTTAGGGCTTTTGATCGGAAGAATAATAGGAGTCGACTGATGTAAAAGTTATCTCGAAACGGAGATCCGAACGACAAAATTTTTACATCCGAATGAAGCACCGTTAGGTTTAAACAATACCCAATTGAAGCACTGTTTCATCGTTTCGATATAACTTTTACATAAATCGACTTGTATTCTCTATCCGATCAAAATCCCTATAGTGTTTGGAATTCGAAAAAAATTTAACACCTTTAAAAAAATTAACGGCGGTCTATTGGTTGTCAAAGTGATAAAAATTGAATTGTTACCAGTCAATTCAATGGTTGGTACCGGTAGAAAACGAAAGATATAGTTGTGACCATATAAAATCAATATACTAATCAGGATGATGTTTAATTAAGCAAACACTTGGTTTTAAAAGATGGCTTTTATGCATGTTTAAAAACTTGGTACTTTTCCTATATGTATGAGTTGTTGGAAAATTTTGTATAACACAAAAATGTTTTGTGAAAAATACAAAATAATATATTGATTGGTGTTTAAATTTGAAGTTAATGTGAGTTTCAACTAATTATTTATGTTGAATATATGTTTCAACTCATGGTTTATGGGTAATGAATGAGATGCTTGACTCATTTTACCTATAAATACCAAGGTGAGCCTTTGTTAGAAAACACATAAAAATACAACACCAATGCACTCCAACTCTCTCAAATTCTCTCATTCTTTCTCTTCTAGTTTTTTCCAACATGTAGTTGATCTTCTTCATCTCTTTTCTTTAAAGTATAATTTGGATTGTGTGTCAATCCCGGCAGTACATACTGCTTCGGCTGTTGTACCCTGGGAAACAAACGAGTTCTCTTGGGAGACTCGGAATTTGTTTTAAGGGACCCGTGTTGAACACGAATCCTCAGCCACGATTACAATTCTGCTTCTACTCATTTCTTGTATTTATAATTTTTTAGTTGTAATCATATTGTAATTTACTTCTTTTCTTTATTTTCTTTGTATTGTAATCGAATTTATAAAAGTATTATTAGTTTTTGTACGAACGGTTCCTAAATGAGTTATATAATGAAGCAAATAAAAAATTGTTGCTACTCGATCAGTTCCACGGGTGAGTGAATGATCAAAGGTTGAACAAAAAGGGATCTCCTTTCAGAGTGCCTAAAAAAAACATTGTTAGCCTCCTCACGAAAAGACCCCAAAAGATGTCGTCGTGACCGGCCATCGACATGAGAATAGTATTTATGAAAGAATGTGATTAAGTACACGTACATATTAATTCCAGAGTATTAGGTCGTTGAAGAAGATATATAAATGGTATTGAGTAACGTTGTTCCATCTCAACAATTTTAGATTTTAAAAGCAAATGTTTAGACATGCTTAAAATCCATCTTTTAACACAAATTTCATATTTTGTTTAGACTATTGTTTAACATTGTTCCATCTCAAGAAGCTAATAAATGGTTGTGGCCGGGAACTAGGACGATTCAAAAATTTCAATGAAGAGCTTGAGACCGATTCTTGAGTTGAATAAGGCACCGGTGGATTTAAACCCAATTCATTGGTGGTGCTAGGTGACGTTAAAAATAGGATATTTTTGTTGGAAGGCGAGACTGAATAGGATCCCATGCAAGAATGCTCTATGTGCGTGGGCCATCGGGAAACTGCAGATCACGCCTTTTCAAGTTGCTTTTTTGCAGCAAAGATTTGGTGCAGTGTACTCAACTGGTGTGGTTGGACGGACTCGGGGATAGTGTGGATTATGGACCCGTTGGTTGGTATACTAATTTGTCTGGATAGGAGAACGTGAAGGGGATGACGATGATGATCATCATGGCTACGGTATGGTTTATATGATTAACCAAGAACAATCTAATCTTTAATGCTAAGCTGTTATCTATTGAGATGGTTGTACGTCGAAAAGATTATGGTGAATTTGTTTCTATAGATCAAAATGTAGTAGGAGTTTATGTTTTTTGTCTTGTTGGTAACTCTCTTTTTTGAGGTGATTTGGTTGAAAACGTTCATAGTTTTAAAAACCAAATAAAAACGATACAACTTAAAAAACCCGACTTCTAGTCCCTTGGTAATTAATCATCCGACACTCTTTTCATAACATCCGTTTCAGCGGCTCGTCGGCTCAAAGAAGCTTATTAATTCGCAATAGTATACATGCGATTGAAGTTGGACATTTGAATGTTCAAATGCTTCCGCTTTGGATTAACATGGTGAATCGTTCAGTTGTTATCACCGTCTAGGTGATTGTAATGCTGAAGAACTCGATTCTAAAATCCATCAAATGGAGCATGTAACCATGCATTTGAAAATTTTACTTCATGAGCATTCATCAATGGTTGACGATATATTAGAGGGGAATGAGTGGTTACTAGAAACCATGAGTTGTGTATTGCGAGGTTTAGAAGATATTGATATATTGGATGATAGATATAAAGAAATTGGACTGATGTGTAGGTATGATTTGTGTGTAAAAAGGTAACTTTTTATGCATATTACGTTTTCTAGCCGTTGCATGGACAAAAGACAAGGTCAAAATGAGTATCCATTGTGGGAAGAAAGTCGGGGAAATCACCCCAAAGTTTGGTCTAAACAAAGGGTGGTGCGATGTTCCCGTTGGGGCCGAGACGTGGCCTCCACCCCCAATACCACTCCGGCCACACTAAGACCTATTTTTGACGGGTCCTTGCTTACTGGGCAAATATATGACATCTTGGATTGAATAGTTATCTTTTTAAATATGGATAATTAAATTGGTTTAGTTTCGACTTACCCGATAACTTTTCCGGTAGTGATTAACTCATTAACCTTGATTAGAGAAAAGTTCATAATGTGTTGGTTACGATAGAATGAACAAATGTAATAGGAAAAGTTGTTTAATCAAAATTAAGAATTAAAACTATAAATTTAAACTTAGATAACATGAATTATACAAGAGTACGTTATCTAGCTAGCTACAAATAGAACATCTACAAGCCCACATATACATCCAAACATACATACACAATTATACAAACGTACGTGCACGAAAACATTTAGTTACAAATACACGCATGCAATATTGGATGACATGCTATAAGCCTATAAGAGAGAAAATGATAATTATAATTAAATTGTTCTTTATCCTTCATATGGATAAAGAACAATATTGTTGTTGACCATCCTCTGTACGTACTGATGACATATCATTTTTATATATAGGCTTTGAATAATTTACTGGTCAAATTAAGGCTAACTTACATCCATTTTAGATGATGTTCGTAATTTTCTCTTAAATATTTAGGCAACTAGTGTAATCGAGGGGCTAGCCGGCCACAGGTTATAAGTTGGATCCGAAACATGGTGTGTTTGTGGAGATCGATATCATTAAAAGCAGTTAAGGGCAATATTTATGGTAAGTTTCTTGGAAGCTAGTGTGGAACTTTAATTAATTTCATTAGCTAGTGAACTGATAAGTCTTTGGTCTTTGGTCTATGGATGACGATTTTCTTGGTCTAACATATTGACTTTCAGTTTTCAATCACACAAAATAATTAAGTTTGACTAATTCAATTCGTACGTTGAGATAATTAAGTAATTCATATGAAACTTAAAGGGCTGTTTGACATGTGCTGAATCATTAAGTGCTGAATGGCTAAGAGGTATGAACCATAATTAAGAGGTTCTATCATGGAAGGGATATTAGGATAGAACTTCAGGTAATGTTAAGTTTTGTATATACTTCATTCAGTTTCATTCATCATATTTCAATCTCTTAACCATTCAGCACTTAACAGAATCATTCATAGGCTTTTTTTTATGAAACAAACGCTCTAAATGCTGAATCTAAATGATTAAGCACTGAACTAAACCATTAAGAGGTGAAACAAAAAGCCACTTAATCTCACAAATTATATATATTATCTATTATTAGCATAACCCTTGCTAGCTATTTAATATCATATCTTGATTAGTCATGAGTCACATACTCGATCGTTTACTATATATATTAATTAGTTGTTTCCATTCAATTCAAACTCAATTTTAATTGCTGACCAGTCAAATACCAAAAGTTTCTTAAATAGTCAAATTAATGTTCGATCTTCCTAGCTAGCTAGCTAGCTTAATGGCATCTGAGTTATATATATATCCGGCCATCACATGATAACACACTCTAAAACACACAAACACAATTACTAGATCAAAGACATGGAAAAACTTCATCAAAGCATTTCAAGGAGTCTTTCGAGAAGTGTTTCGAGTCCTCTTGAAGTAAACCGGGTTTGGAGCAGAAGATCATACGATGCTCGAAGAAGCATCAAGACTGCTCAATTGGGAGAGAAGCAGGCCGTGTTTTCCTTTCGAAAGATCAACAAATGGTTTAACTTTGCGCGGTTAAAGACTTCAAAGAAGACTTGTGTATGGGACGATGAGTTTCAAAACAGATTGCTTTTCCAAGTCTACAACATGTCATCATCTCAATGTACGTACGTAACTAAGTGAACAATATACTTTCTTTGCGCGCATAAATGGGATGATTGATCGCGATATGTTTATGGTGTGGAATGTATTAGCTAGTTCATAAAATGGTATTGTATGCAAACTAGTGATGATTTTGTTGGTTTTGATATTTTGCATCTCGATCGTTACTAAAGCATATATATATATATGCTATGTAATATATATGTTTGTATTGATCGAGTTTGACAAATGATTTGCTACTAGAGGTTATACTTAATTCATGTTTTGAAAACCATGTGTAAATTTTAGTTGTTTCTCGACCATAAACACGTCCCTAGCTAGCTAATCTCTCAAATATATATATTTTGACCAAAAGGTTACAGAAAAATGTATCTCCAAACTTCAATTATTAAAAATGTCCTATTAATTAGATTATAAGTTGACACCGACTGTACTCACGGCTAATAAAAATAAAAAAAGAACTTAAAAAAGTTACTTTTTATAGGCATGTAGAGACGTTCAGCTTCACTCTAAGGGCGTCTGATTTTATCTAAAAAAGATTTTTTTGAAACAAAGTTTATATAGATGTCCGTCTCTATTATGTAGGCACCCAAAAGCCTATAAAGTTGTTCGACACTCTAAAATTGTTGTAACGGCCGCTTTTTCTGAAGAAACATTTTGAGAAATGAATAGTTAAATGAACATTTTAGGAAGGTAAAGTCAAATTAAGGTACATTTAGATTAAAAGAACGGTCAATAACGACATTTTAGAAAATTCTCTTAAAAAATCTAACGATTGAACGTTATCAAGGTAAAATCACTTAATTTATATACTAGCTACATGGGGTTAACTTTAAACATTAGAAATTTGAGGGGTAAAAATGACATTTTATAAAGTTTGACAGGTGAGCTTTAACATAATAAAAGGAGAAGATTTGGTAGGTGACAAAGGACGGATACACTTTGATTTTTATTATTTTTGTTTACTTTTTTTTATTGGATTAGAGATACTTAATTGTGATTCTTTAAAGCGAGGTGTATTTTTTTATGGTATTTTGGATCTTTAGTACCGGTTTCGAGTATGATTGGTTCCAGAAAACCTGTAGAAGAATTCTTGTTCTGGATCCGGTTCTAGGTTGAAAAACCACACCCTATGTACCGGTTTCGGGTATTTCAAGGACCGATTCCAATTTTTGTTAGTAGGTATGGTTCCGGGTTTTTGTGCACTATGTTCACGTACAAATGAAAGGAAAATGAGCAAAAATAACGAAGAAAAAAGAACACATGAAAATATCACCAGAGCCAAAACGAAAAACGGACATATCTCATCCTAAAATACGAGTTTCGGCCCCCATAATATATGATTTTTATGGCTCTCAACATGAAGTTATATTTGTGCTGTTTAATTTGTTCTAGGAAAAAATAGCGTACCCGCCTCCACCTTCTTGCCGATTCCAACAAACCTTCAGATTCTGATCCTGCTTGAATATGTTTTATCGATACGTTTGATACCTTCGGTTAGATTTGCATTTGTTTGGGAGGTAAGGTCGGCATTGTTTCCTTGGGTTGAATGTGATGATGAACTAGGCCATAGATATAAAGTGTTGTTTATAAGCTACTCTTCTGATCTATTTTCGAAGGAACAAAAACATTAGGGTATTATGTGGCTTGTTTTTCCCACTAAAAATGTTGTATATAAAAACAAATTATCAAAAGTACTACATTTAGTTATTCAATCTTGCTTAATAACAAATTTTCAAAAGTGTAAACTAGTAATGCCACTTAGGATCAACTCGTTAAATTAGAGCACAAGGAAGGTGAGCTTAAACCAGTCAAACTTAATTAACTCGTTAAACTAGAGCACGAAAGAAGTTGAGCTTAAACCAACACAACTTTGAAGGTTGTTTATATAATATTTTTTAAATATATATATTAAATATATATTTACATGATAAATAGTACTACAAATTATAAAAAATAACTCAAAATTATATATTATGTAATATACAGAAAAAAATAATGACAAATGTATATAAAATAATTAGGGAAAATGTCATAGAAACATAACCAACTTTCAATTTTGTTCCAATTAAGTCACTCAAACTTTGTTTTGTTTCAATTAGGTAACTTATCTTTAAGTTTTGTTCCAATTAAGTCACTTAAACTTTGTTTTGTTTCAATTTAGTAACTTATCTTTACGGTTTGTAACAATTAGGTAACTTGACTTTAGAAATATGTTTTAATCATAAATAATTAACTTGTATAACATATAAAAATTGATATTTAACACACAAATTATAATTAAAAAACATTTTTTTGCCATATTTTAAATTTTCTTGGAATTTTTTATAAATTTTCATTTATTAAAAATGTTTCACAATTTAAAAAAATTAATATTCACATATATAGGATTGAAATATTAAAGTAAATTTAAATGATCTAATTAAAACAAAACAAAGTTTGAGTGACTTAATTGAAACAAAATTTAAAGATAAGTTATCTAATTGAAACAAAACAAAGTTTGAATATGACTTAATGAAACAAAACTTAAAGATAAGTTACCTAATTGGAACAAAACAAAGTTTGAGTGACTTAATTAGAACAAAATCGAAACTTGGTTATGTTTCTATAAAGTTACTTATAAATGAGAGTGTCATTGTTGCTCTCGTTTTAGTGTCCAATTTTGACAAACTATACACTTGGCCCTTAACTTAAGTTTAGCATATTTACTATTTTGACCCTTAATTTTAACTTATTATGGTTTTGACATTATTGTATCAACATGTGTGGCTAGATGGCAAACGTAATAATCCGTCATCACTGTCCACGCACGTAACATGTGAAAGTCAAAATATAACAACTAAGACCTGACTGTCGCATTGCGTGACCCGATGAGTTAATCCTTATATAATATAGCAAAACAAAAAAAAATCTTATGTGGCATCTTTTCATAGTTTTTAGCTTATGTGGCATTATTTGAGATACTATCTCACAATAAATATTTTTTATTTAAAATATATATATATATATAATTTATTATAATAAAACTAATTACATTTTTGGTCCCCTAATATTTTGGAGAATTCTGAAAAATTTAAGAGTATTTATATTTTTAACCCTTTACTACAAGGGGTGTACATGAGTCGGTTTATATTTGATAAAGTTTAAAAATAAAACTTATGGATAAAGTTAATAATAACATACAATTAAAGACATCAGTGTTTTATAAATATACATAACATTTTTATATGATTTAAAAAAATAAACTAAACCATAAAACTAAACACTTTAATTAATTTGAGTATAATATTGCTATACTAAAAATCTAATTTTTAAAAATATATCATATGCTCCGTTTTACCATGGTTTTGTCTCAAAACTGAATGGAACATTCATGAACATCCTTAAAAGCATCACTTGAATTGTGTTCCCGTGCGTAGCGCTGACACTAAACTAGTAAGTAATAAACAAGCTTAACCCGAACCTAGCTAATAAATTAAGTAGTCTTTTAAGGGAAAAATTCTTGTCTAAAAATTGAAAGTTAGGAAAAAAATTGAAGGGAAGTTTATCTAGATCAATCATGAGTTGGATCAAAAGATTTATGATTAAGATCGTATTTTAAAAAATATATTTACAAACTGTAATAAATAAAACTTGGAAAGAGCAAGATCAAGTTAGAGCATTTTAATTTAAATGATCGACTTAATTACGCAACCTCAACTCGATCGATCGGCTCCTTTACATCCTACTACATATGATCGATGCAAATCAAATTTTTAAAGGAAAAAAAAACGTCTTAAGGCAGAAAGACAAATAATTTTTTTTGGATACTGAAACAAAAAATTTAATCACAACATAACTAACCGAACTAATAATTACTCAATAGATAGCGAATTTAAACAATATGAAAAATAAATAAATATAACAGAAATGAGTGAAGAAGTTAACCAGTCATTTATAGAATTGGTATTATGTATAATATATATATCTTCAAAACCACAAAAAGACTTACATATATTCCTTGTATATAACTTACTTAACATTGTTTTGGACTAAATTGTAGCCAATTCACGAGAAGCAATGAAGTTCTTATAAATTTCATAAACCAACCTATCATGAAACTGATCACCGGATGATATCCGGTGACCAGATGCCCGAGCTGGAAGTTTTTGGGTCGGAAAAGCAGCTCCAGTTGCCAAGGAGCCAACTTTTGCGGCCATGTTTGACATCAATACGATATATGCATTCTTCAAGTTGACCCATAGGTTTCTTGGTGAAATGATTCTCCAACGTAGCCTTTTTACTATTTTCAACCTCCATATTTTCTTCATGTTTTTGCTGCTTCCATTGTTCAAACGTTGGTATTTGCTTCTCTTTACAAATCTTCTTTGATGTGCCATCATTTCTATGAAAAAATTAATGTACGTAGAGAGTGATTTCAAAAATTAGTGACGCATATATATGAAGTTATATGATCAAAATAAAAGGTGGTTAGGTGGGGATCGATATTTATTCAAGATGATAACGCTCTAAATTTATATTCTAGTCTTCGTTTGCCACGCTTAAATAGAATATTGGTTGTGTTTTAAAGAATTATTTATTCATTCATTCATTCAATTCAAGCCTAAGTTTTTTTTTTCATTCTTTCAAAAAATTGAATAAATTTTTAATTCATGACTAAAACATGACTTGACACATGCTTCAATTCTTGACTTGACATAAGACCCGATGAACCGACTCATGTCCTAACTCACGTCTCAAACCATGACCCAACTCATGCCTTGACTAATGAAACGAACCCGGACCCAACTCACGAACCAACCCATGACTCGAGCGATAAACAAACATGTGACCCGACCCGGCCTTGAAGAGCTAATGATTCGACTATCGCCCAACCCATGTTTTGGCACATTCCTCAAACCATGACTTGACTCATGGATCCACCCATGACTCGACCCATGCCTCGACCATGATCGACTCATGACCTGACTCATGTCCACACGTACTAGTATCTCAAACCATGATCCAATCCATGAACCGACCAATATATCCATTAGTTAACTCGCGACCCGACCCATGAATCGAATCATGACCCAACCAATGTCCTGACTCATTCCTTAAACTATGACTCGTCCCATGGACTAACCAAGAACAGTCCATGCACTGACCATATATTGACCCATATGTTAACCCGTGTCTCGAACCATGACATAAACCAAGACTCGACCCATGCCTTGACCTACATAACAAGGTATTTTTTGTCACTAATAAAGTATATTTCATTCATTTGTCTTTTCATAGTTATAAAAACAATAACGATTTATTTATTCTTATAAGGTAAGTAAACATAATAATAGAATGAAATAATTCATTTCACTCTTTTATTCATTTATTTCCTTCTTTAATTTCATTTCTATACGTTCATTTTATTACCACCCTTATAAAAATCATATTAAAAAATTAAGTTATATGCATAATATATAACTTGATTTTGGAAAAATGATATGAATATCCATATAAGCTTGATTGCTGTTTATTTACTATCTAACTATCTATTGTGTATTAACAAAAGTCATATATTTTACAATCGAAAATTCAACGTTTAATGGAGTTTACTTTTCCAATTTTGTTTCTTCAGAAAGAAAATGTTTAATTCGTGAATTTTCTAGAAGGCATGCATTTATTTCTCTTTTGAAGTTATTGGTTTTCATACGCAAATAAGTTTTGATAAGAATAAATATACTTGACGGGCTTGAAATACACTTCATAATACCTAATAATGCCTCTCATAGTTTATTTGAGTACGTTAATGCAATCTTTTGAAAATCGGACCGGACACCGAACCGTAATTTTAATTTTATTGGTCGGACCGTAGTTGGATCGGGGTTTGATAAAATATACATTTATCAAAATAATACCAAATTCTAATTTAAACACAACCTAAATTCAATAATATTAAGTTATAACACAAAAGTCATAAATCAAACAGATTTTAACATCAAGAACAAAAAAAAAGTTACAATTTAAACAAATTTTAACACCAAAATAAAACCAAATCATCATCATCATAAGTTCTAAGTTCAAATGTCACGTGACGTATCCAATTTTTCATCTTTAAGTTAAGCTAATTCATCATATTCATCACTCAAAACATCAACATATTGAGTTTCATCACCTAAAACACAAAAAATTATAGATATAAACATAAAATCCAAGAAAAACGGTTCGATGGCGGTTCAAAACGGTCCGGTTCGAGCGGTTCGATAACGGTTCGAGCGGTTCGCAGCGGTTCACAAACACCTATCAAACCGTGACCTATCGAACCGTGATTCTCAAAAAACACGGTCCGACCACGGTCCGACCGGTCAGACCGGCCGGTTTAAAAACACTAGTTACATGTAAAAAAAATTTAAGAAGTGTTTTGTAACACCTCCATCCTATTCTTATCTCTTCATTTCTCTCACACTCTTTTCCTTCTTGATAACTATTAAAGGGCATTAACCCATTATGTCACTTTGTGGTATAATGCCCATGTATAGTCACCACCTACGTGACAAATAATTCCCTCAAGAGTAGGAGTGTATACGATTCGGTTTCTAACCGCAAAACAGCTCAAATCGGTCAACGGTTCGGTTTCGCGATTGATTTACAATGTATACAAACATCCGTTTGAAAAAACCAGACCGGACTGTTATGAACGGTTTGGTATACGGTTTATATCAAAAACCGTTCGTAAAAAACCGGACCACACCGTTCGTGTAGAAGACAAAATGTAATAGTTGGGACCAGTGAAAACCAATATACCTTTTTAATTTGTTGAACTTCAACTATATATGAAGTTCATCTTTAAATTAAATCACATCATTGCACTTAAGAGTTAGGACATCGTCTTTTTGTATTTCAACAAAAAGTTTTGAAGGGTAAGTTGTTGCCGCTTGCAATGCTTCTTTCCAAATGACCGGTCTAAAACTATTTAATCATCCCCAACCTCGACATCGATTGGAAATTTAAAAAGATCGTATGTAAATCCTCTTTAAATCAATAAATTATTAACTTATCGATATAATAACATCTCACTAAATTAATAAAATATCTCGGTCTCACCATATTGATTTATAAAGGTTTACTGTAGTTAACAAATTTACAAATTTACAATAACAGGTTAACATAGGCAAACCTGACCCAATCGTGCTATTTAATCTCATACAATTTAACACAATTAAACTAATATTCCCAAATGATTGATGCTCACTAAACTGCCTACAAAGATAAATTATAAAGCCTAACCTAAACACATATAAACCTAACACTTCTGCACGGTTGATTTACGTGTCGTAGCGAATGACATATAAATATGTGGTGCTAGTGTGGTTGGAAGGTTTTATATATATGCTAGTTTGGTGGTTGACGTACGTAGTTTTAAATCATAACTCAGTTTTAAGACATGGTTTGGTTTTATAAGTAACCAATTACAATGCTATAAATATCAAAGTATATTTTAGAATAGGCCGGCTTAGTTTTCACAACTATAAATATCTAATATAAATAAAAACTACACACCGAGCTGAAATGGAAACCAAATACCTGACTTCACTCATGTTTCTTTTTCTTCAAGTATTTATCAACGGTGTTATAGCTCAAAAACCTGAGCCACATAACCAGGCTTATAAATGCAACAACATTGGTAATTTAAAATCAGATGACCTTCTAAAAGCTCAAGATACTGCATTCTCTAATCTCATCCGTAACATGGGTAGAATAGATCCTTACAACGGATATGCCTATGGCAATGCCAATGGAATGTATAGCATCGGTCTTTGCCCGCCCAACATCAAAAAGAATTCATGTCTGGAGTGTCTCAACAACACGACCCCATATCTTAAAAAAAATTGTTTTAAACGAAAGGAAGGTGTAGCCTGGACAGCGTTATCACAGGTAATGTGCATTGTGCGTTATGCGGATACTGGTATTTATAATTCGCTTGGTAACTGGGCTTGGATCATATTCTCTTCCGCACCGAATGAGTCTCTTGGCGACGCTGTTGAATTGAGAAACAAGGTGAATGATTTGGCAAATTTGTTAAGGGACAGGACTGCTGGATTTAGTGAAGATGTAAAATTTTCATTTGGATCCGTACCTTACAAGTCTAATCAATCTTTATATGGTTCCATGCAATGTACTCCTAGTATACAAAGGGGTGAGTGCCTGAAATGTTTGACTAGAGCGACTGATGAGATCCATTATTGTTGTACTAAAATGAGAAAAAAGGCTGGAAGAGCCATGTCTACCAATTGTTATTTTCGGTATGCACATAATGATTTTACTCGTTCTTAACCCTCTCCTACTCACCATTTCTGCAAGTTCAGGTCACAAGGACAACATAGTATTTAATAAGATCTTATTGTATTTCTTAACATGTACACTAATATATGCCTTATTCAATCTATACAATACCTACTTTTTTTTTACATATAATGTACTTTATATTCAATCAATTTTACATTAGTGTATCATTTTATAACTAGGTTTAATATATATATATATTAAATAATAATATTTATCAAAAGAATTATAACAATTATGTTTAAGCATTTATGAATATTTAAGCCATAGTAAGTGACCACGGCAAAACAATCGATCATCATCTTTATCAACTGACCAACTATAAGCCAGTGCAAGCGACCACAACGATGTAGAAATTGTCACTAAATTAACACCAAGCACCAGTCACTAGATACCACTTATAAAAAAGAGAATTAGATTTTCAAACCAAAAAAATTGTTTTGATCACTCTCTGCTAAGAAAATGTAAACAAAGGTTTAAAAATATTCGCTAACAACATTATTTAACTTTAGTAAGTGTGTGGCCGAAATCACCCACTAGCTATGTGACTCATGTGGCAACATTTTTTACTTAGCTCACTAGCCCAATACATAAACTAAGATGTAGATGTACATACTCTAACAACACTAACTATCGTCACATACTATCTAAGACAACGTACTGAAACTATAGCTTGGACTTTACACAAGCCTTAGAAACATATCAAGGGATCAAGCTCTCTATTAAGTTAAATGAGTCTAATTCAGGATCAAACTCTCTGTTAAGTTAAACGAGCCAAATTCAACATAGTTAAGCGTCTGGCTAGTTTACATCTCAACATTCTCTCAAAAACTATAAGGGCATGTTGGTTCGTGGATTTTGATGGAATTGGAATTGGAATCCAATTCCAATGAAATTCCTATTTGGCTGGCTCATTTAGAGAAGAGAACTCTATTGAATTTTATCATTTATAGGCATATCGAAATCCTTTCAACATAGTTAACAAATAACAAAACTCTATAAAGATGAAACACAAAAATAGTTGTTCATAGTTAAAAAACTTCATAAAGATTTACAAACCAAATAAACATCCCGCTCACTACAAAACCAGATTTCTACACCACTTTAGTAGCAGTCATAAGATTAATGAAGGGCATAGTCGGTTGCAGGTAGCAAAGTCGATGGAAGCTAACAACAGTAGCAACAACACAAACTATAATTCTAGTTAGTACACCTCAGAGTCGTGTATCTTAAAGATCATAGGTAACCCCTAACCTAATCGCGCTATTTAATCTCATACAACGTACATAACACAAACTAGAATTCCCAAATGATCAATGCGTCACTAAACTAACTACAAAGATAAAAGAGTAAACTTCATTTTGCCTCCCTGAGGTTTGATCAAAATAACACTTTGCATCCAAACTTTTTAAAATTACTATTTGCCTCCTTAAACTTAAGAATTTATCCTCGTTAACTACAACGTACACTATTATATGATATCGTTAATTAGAATGACAATTATGTCATCTTGCTAGATAAGGACTGATTGCGTAATTTCCTTAAACTTTTGTATTATAATCATTTAATCATCACCTACATCATCATCAATCATCATCATCAAGCACCAGACCTTATCATCTTTAAATCAAACCCTAATCTTCCTTAATCTAATCGTTCGAGCCTTAAATTCAGAATGAGGCCATCAACAATCGATCACCACACTACCAAACCTAAACAAGGGGCTTCAGTTTTGGGTTCTAGAACAGTCGACTAGGGATTTAATTGAAGCGATTATCATGTTGATGTGGTCTGGTGATTCGCATGACCGGGAAGAAGGGGTGATGGTACGTGGTAGTAGCCGGAGCAGGCACTAGGTGTTGTGTGACGATGATGATGATGATAATGATAATGGACCTCGAGCTAATTTTTGGATATTAATTTAGGTCATTTACAAATATAGTCCCTAAGGAAATTACACAATCAGTCTTTATCTGGTAAAATGACATAATTGCTCTTGTAATTAACAAATTTATATAACAGTGTTTGTGGATTGTAGTCAACGGATACAAATTCTTAAGTTTAAAAAGAAAAATAGCAATTTTGAAAAGTTTTAATGCAAATCGTGACTTTAATCAAACTTCAGAAAGAGAAAACAAAATTTACTCAAGATAAAATGTAAAACCAGTATACCATCTAAACACATGAAGCCTCAAACCACGTCTCAATCTTAACCAAATATTAAAATCACATACAAACAATCCTTTTATCATCTTTTCTATCGAAGACAAACTTTAACATAAATCAAACCTTTATAACCCTAATTGCTTCTAAAAGGTCGAGACGATGCATTCTTTTATCTCATCCATCACACTGGATTTAGAAAGCCTTACAATGGTTATTTCTGTGGCATTAACGATGGCGATGGAATTTACTTCGTTGGTCTTTGCCCCTTCCCCCTATCAAAATAATAACTTTTTTGGAATCTCAATGTGTATATATTGGTTGTATCGAAGCTATAAATTAATAATTACTAAAAGATATCAATTCTAAGATTGTCTGGTAAAAAATAAATCTTATAATCACTTGTTTTTTTAATTTTTTGAACTTTAAATCTATATAGGGTTGATCTTTTAATCAAATCATTGCACTTAAGAGTTAGGGCATTGTCTTCTTATAATTCAACAAAAGGTTGTGAAGAGTTGTTGCCGATTGCAATGCTTCTTTCGGAATGACGGGTTCCAAAACTATGAATCATCCCCAACTTGGACATCAACTGGAAATTTAAAAGTCATACGTCAATCCTCTTTAAAATAATAAATTTAAACTTATCGATATAATAACCTTTGAATGATTTTATTTCAACGGCATTATAACCATATGTCCATATTGTTGACCCTTTATGTAAGGCCCCAAAACCCTAAATCCTCACAAATTGACAATGTAAAATAAAACATTATTTCATTCAAACATAAGTCATATTAAGTCGACAATTAATTAAAAACGTTAGCAGCGGAAAATCTAAAACTTTTCAATTAAACCTTTGTTATTCAAAAGTTAGCAATATTTTAATCTAAATAACAATAATAATTTTTTTAGTCCCAACTTCAAACCTACAATAAAAATAGGCCTCAATCGATGAAATAAAAAGATAATAACCTTTTTGAAATCTCATTGTATATTGATTCCAATAAAACTATAAATTAATAATTACTAAAATATTTAAATTTTAAGATTGTGCAGTAAAAAATAAACCTATAATTTACTTGTTTTTTAATTTGTTGAACTTCAACTATATATGAAGTTCATCTTTAAATTAAATCACATTATTGCACTTAAGAGTTAGGACATCGTCTTTTTGTATTTCAACAAAAAGTTTTGAAGGGTACGTTGTCGTCGCTTGCAATGCTTCTTTCCAAATGACCGGTCTAAAGCTATTTAATCATCCCCAACCTCGACATTGATTGGAAATTTAAAGGTCGTATGTAAATCCTCTTTAAATCAATAAATTATTAACTTATCAATATAATAGCATCTCACTAAATTAATAAAATATCTCGGTCTCACCATATTGATTTATAAAGGTTTACTGTAGTTAACAAAACTCCATAAAGATGAATTACAAATTTACAAATTTATAAATTCCCAAATGATTGATGCTCACTAAACTGACTACAAAGATAAAATATAAAGCCTGACCTAAACACATATAGAACTAACACTTTTGCACGGTTGATTTACGTGTCGTAGCGAATGACATATAAGTATGTGGTGCTAGTGTGGTTGGAAGGTTTTATATATTTGTTAGTTTGGTGGTTGACGTACGTAGTTTTAAATCATAACTCAGTTTTAAGACATGGTTTGGTTTTATAAGTAACCAATTACAATGCTATAAATATATATCAAAGTATATTTTAGAAAATATCTAATATAAATAAAAACTACACATGCACCGAGCTGAAATGGAAACCAAATACCTGACTTCACTACTCATGTTTCTTCTTGTTCAAGTATTTATCAACGGTGTCATAGCTCAAAAACCTGAGCCACAAAACCAGTCTTATAAATGCAACAACATCGGTGATTTAAAATCAGATGACCTTCTAAAAGCTCAAGATACTGCATTCTCTAATCTCATCCGTAACATGGGTAGAATAGAATATCCTTACAACGGATATGCCTATGGCAATGCCTATGGAATGTATAGCATCGGTCTTTGCCCGCCCAACATCAAAAGGAATTCATGTCTGGAGTGTCTCAACAACACGACCCCATATCTTAAAAGAAATTGTTATAAACGAAAGGAAGGTGTAGCCTGGACAGTGTTATCACAGGTAATGTGCATTGTGCGTTATGCGGATACTGGGATTTATAATTCGCTTGGTGATTGGGCTTGGATGACATTCTCTTCCCCACCGAATGAGTCTTTTGGTGACGCTGTTGTATTGAGAAACGCGGTGAATGATTTGGCAAATAAGTTAAAAGACAGGACTGCTGGATTTAGTGAAGATGTAAAATTTGCATTTGGATCCGTAACTTACAAGTCTAATCAATCTTTATATGGTTCCATGCAATGTACTCCTAGTATACAAAGGGGTGAGTGCATGAAATGTTTGAATAAAGCAACTGATCAGATCCATAATTGTTGTACTAAAATGAGAAAAAAGTCTGGAAGAGCCATGTCTACCAATTGTTATTTTCGGTATGCACATAATGATTTTACTCGTTCCTAACCCTCTCCTACACACCATTTCTGCAAAGTTCAGGTGACAAGGACAACATTATACGGAGTATTTAATAAGATGTTATTGTATTTCTTAACACACTAATATATACCTTATTCAATCTATACAATACCTACTTTTTTTTACGTATAATGTACTTTATATTCAATCAATTTTATATTAGTGTATCATTTTATAACTAGGTTTAATATCTATGTGTTACTCGAAGGTTAAATAATAATATTTGTAAAAGAATTATAACATCAATTATGTTTAAGCATTTGTGAATATTTAAGCCATAGTAAGTGACCACGACAAAACAATCGATCGATCAACATCTTTATCAATGACCAACTATAAACCAGCGCAAGCGACCACAACGATGTAGAAATTGTCACTAAATTAACACCAAGCACCAGTCACTAGATACCACTTATAAAGATACTTGATTTTCAAACAAAAACAAAACAAAAAATTTGTTTTGATGACTCTCTGCTGACTCTTATTAGATTATAGAAAATGTACAAGAAGGTTTAAAAATAATTGGTAGCTAGCAACATATATTAGTTAACTATTGCGGCTTATATAATAAAAAATATAAGACACCATGGACTAAGATATAGATTTACATACTCTAACAACACTAACTATCGTCACATACTAAGACAACTGAAACTATAGCTTGGACTTTACACAAGCCTTAGAAACATATCAAGGGATCAAGCTCTTTATTAAGTTAAATGAGCCTAATTCAGGATCAAGCTCTCTGTTAAGTTAAACGAGCCTAACTCAACATAGTTAAGCGTCTGGCTAGTTTACATCTCAACATTCTCTCAAAAACTTTAAGGGCATGTTGGTTCGTGGATTTTGATGGAATGGAATTGAAATCCAATTCCAATGAAATTCCTATTTGGCCGGCTCATTTAAAAAAAGAGAGCTCTATTGAATTTTATCATTCATAGGCATATCGAAATCCTTTCAACATAGTTAACAAATAACAAAACTCTATAAAGATGAAACACAAAAATAGTTCTTCATAGTTAAAAAACTTCATAAAGATTTACAAACCAAATAAACATGCCGCTCACTACAAAACCAGATTTCTACGCCACTTTAGTAGCAGTCACAAGATTAATGAAGGGCATAGTCGGTTGCAGGTAGCAAAGTCGATGGAAGCTAACAACTGTAGCAACAACACAAACTATAATTCTAGTTAGTACACCTCAGAGTCGTGTATCTTAAAGATCATAGGTAACCCCTAACCTAATCGCGCTATTTAATCTCATACAACGTACATAACACAAACTAGAATTCCCAAATGATCAATGCGTCACTAAACTAACTACAAAGATAAAAGAGTAAACTTCATTTTGCCTCCCTGAGGTTTGATCAAAATAACACTTTGCATCCAAACTTTTTAAAATTGCTATTTGCCTCCTTAAACTTGAGAATTTGTCCTCATTAACTACATCGTACACTATTATATGACTCTGTTAATTAGAATGACAATTATGTCATCTTGCTAGATAAGGACTGATTGCGTAATTTTCTTAAACTTTTGTATTATAATCATTTAATCATCACCTACATCATCATCAATCATCATCATCAAGCACCAGACCTTATCATCTTTAAATCAAACCCTAATTTTCCTTAATCTAATCGTTCGAGCCTTAAAATCAGAATGAGGCCATCAACAATCGATCACCACACTATATATCAAACCTAAACAAGGGGCTTCAGTTTTGGGTTATGGAACAGTCGACTATGGCTTTAATTCAAGCGATTATCATGTTGACGTGGTCTGGTGATTCGCATGGTCGGGAAGAAGGGGTGATGGTACGTGGTAGTAGCCGGAGCAGGCACCGGGTGTTCTGTGACGATGATGATGATGATAATGATA
Source organism: Tagetes erecta (assembly GCA_030867185.1). Lineage (NCBI taxonomy): Eukaryota > Viridiplantae > Streptophyta > Magnoliopsida > Asterales > Asteraceae > Tagetes > Tagetes erecta. Next base: position 97,830,763 of record CM061487.1, read on the forward strand.
ATGGACCTCGAGCTAATTTTTGGATATTAATTTAGGTCATTTACAAATATAGTCCCTAAGGAAATTACACAATCAGTCTTTATCTAGTAAAATGACATAATTGCCCTTGTAATTAACAAAATTATATAACAGTGTTTGTGGATTGTAGTCAACGGATACAAATTCTTAAGTTTAAAAAGGAAAATAGCAATTTTGAAAAGTTTTAATGCAAATCGTGACTTTAATCAAACTTCAGAAAGAGAAAATGAAATTTACTCAAGATAAAATGTAAAACCAGTACACCATCTAAATACATGAAGCCTCAAACCATGTCTCAATCTTAACCAAATATTAAAATCACATCCAAACAATCCTTTTATCATCTTTTCTATCAAAGACAAACTTTAACATAAATCAAGCCTTAATAACCCTAGTTGCTTCTAAAAGGTTGAGACGATGCATTCTTTTATCTCATCCATCACACTGGATTTCGAAAGCCTTACAATGCTTATGACTGTGGCGTTAATGATGGCGATGGAATTTATTTCGTTGGTCTTTGCCCCCTCCCCCTATCAAAATAATAACTTTTTTGAAATCTTAATGTGTATATATTGGTTCTATCGAAGCTATAAATTAATAATTACTAAAAGATATCAATTCTAAGATTGTCTGGTAAAACATAAATCTTATAATCACTTGTTTTTTTAATTTTTTGAACTTTAAAACTACATAGGGTTGATCTTTTAATCAAATCATTGCACTTAAGAGTTAGGGCATTATCTTCTTATAATTCAACAAAAGGTTGTGAAGAGTTGTTGCCGATTGCAATGCTTCTTTCCAAATGACGGGTTCCAAAACTATGAATCATCCCCAAATTGGACATCGACTGGAAATTTAAAGGTCATATGTCAATCCTCTTTAAAATAATAAATTTAAACTTATCGATATAATAATATATATATCTGGCTAAACTAATAAAATTTCTTGGTCTACCAATATTGATTTTTAGAGAGATTTTACTGTAGTTATCAAAACTCTGTAAAGATGAATTATAATACCAGTTTAATATAGTTAAGAAACTTTCTAAAGATTTAGGACCAAATAAAAATCCCAACTAGCTACAAACCCAGATTTCTAGACCAGTTCAGTAGTTGATTAAAAGATAAATGAAAGACACACGCAATTGCAAGTAGAAAAATTGATGGAAGCTAACAACAGTAGCAACAACAAAAACCATAATTCCTTGGTACACCTCACACTTGTGTACCTTAAAGAGGATCATATGCAAACCCTAAACCAATCGCGCTATTTAATCTCATACAACATAAAACAAACTAAAATTCCCAAATGTAAACCGACTAGAAAGATAAAATGTAAAACATGTTGTACTCCACCTAAACACATATAGACCTAACACTTCTACACGGTTGGTTAATTTACGTGTTTTAACGAAATGACATATATGTAAGTGGTGCTAGTATGGTTGGAAGCTTTAATATATTTGTTAGTTTGGTGGTTGATGTAGTATAAAGTCATAACTCGCTTTTAAGATGTGGTTTTTATAAGTAATCAATTAGAACGCTACAAATATCAAAGTATATTTTAGAATAGGCTTAGTTTTCACAACTATAAATATCTGTTTATTAGAAACACAAAATATTGAAAACTACACACCCAGCTCTAAAATGCAAACCAAATACCTGACTTCACTACTCATGTTTCTTGTTCAAGTATTAATCAATAGTACTGTCATAGCTCAAAAACCTGAGCCAAATCAACAGCTTTATAAATGCAACAACATTGGTGATTTAAAATCGGATGCCCTTGTAAAAGCTCGAGACAGTGCGTTCTTTTATCTCATCCGTAACATGGGCATTGTAGATCCTTACAACGGATATGCCTATGGCAATGCCTATGGAATGTATAGCATCGGTCTTTGCCCCCCCAACATCAAAAAGACGTCTTGTCTGGAGTGTCTCAACGGCACGATCCCATATCTTAAAAGAAATTGTCCTAAACAAAAGGAAGGTGTAGCTTGGGCAGCGTTATCACGGGGAAGCTGCATTGTGCGTTATGCGGATACTAGTATTTCTAGATCGCTTGGTGATTGGGCTTGGATGACATTCTCTTCCCCACCGAATGAGTCTTTTGGTGACGCTGTTGAATTGAGAAATGGGGTGAATGATTTGGCAAATAACTTAAGAGTCAGGGCTGCAGGATTTAGTGAAGATGTAAAATTTGCATTTGGATCTGTAACTTACAAGTCAGGGTCTCGCTCTTTATATGGTTCCATGCAATGTACTCCTGGTATACAAAGGGATGAGTGCATGAAATGTTTGAATAAAGCAACTGATCAGATCCATAATTGTTGTACTAAAATGAGAAAAAAGTCTGGAAGAGCCATGTCTACCAATTGTTATTTTCGGTATTCACATATTGATTTTACTCTTTCCTAATCCTCTCTTCTGCAAAGTTTGGGTAACAAGGACAACATAATATTAATAAGATCTTACTGTATTTCTTAACACCCTAAGATCGATCGATATACCTTATTCAATCTATACAATACTTACTTTTTTTTTACATATAATGTACTATATATTCAATCATTTTTACATTTCTGTATGTATGTATATACAATGCTAGACGTACATCGTATATATACAATAAAACCTTCAATGTAAAATAGATAGATATATCACAATGGATCTTGATCCAGCATGACATAAATTCAGCAACTTCTTCAACTGACCAATTGAAAGCCATAGGAAGTGACCACGACAAAACAATCGATCGATAAGCATCTTAAGTTATCAATTGACCAACTATAAGCCAGTGCATGCATGCGACCACAACGATGTAGAAATTGTCACTAAATAACAAGCACCAGTCACTAGATACCATTTATAAAGTGACTTGATTTTCAAACAAAAACAAAAATAATTTAACATAAATCAAAGCACATCCAAACAACCCTTTTATCATCTTTTCTATCAAAGACAAACTTTAACATAAATCAAGCCTTTATAATCCTAGCTGCTTCTAAAAGGTCGAGACGATGCATTCTTTAATCTCATCTGTCACACTGGATTTTGAAAGCCTTACAATGGTACGTTATGACTGTGGCGTTAACGAGGGCGATGGAATTTATTTCGTTGGTCTTTGCCCCCCTCTCCCTATCAAAATAATAACTTTTTTGAAATCTCAATGTGTATATATTGGTTCTATCGAAGTTAAAAATTAATAATTACTAAAAGATTCCAATTCTAAGATTGTCTGGTAAAAAATAAATCTATAATCACTTGTTTTTTAATTTGTTGAACTTTAAATCTATATGGATCGAGTTGATCTTTTAATCAAATCATTGCACTTAAGAGTTAGGGCATTGTCTTCCTATAATTCAACAAAAAGTTGTGAAGAGTTGTTGCCGCTTACAATACTTCTTTCTGAATGACGGGCTCCAAAACTATGAATCATCCCCAACTTGGACATCAACTGGAAATTTAAAGGTCATACGTAAATCCTCTTTAAAATAATAAATTTTAAACTTATTGATATAATAATATCTCGCTAAATTAATAAAATATCTCGGTCTACCAATATATATTGATTTATAGAGGTTTTACTGTAGTTAACAAAAGTCCGTAAAGATGATTATAATAACAGTTTAATATATTCAAGAAACTTTGCAAAGATTTAGAGACCAAATAAAATTCCTAACTTGCTACAAACCCATATTTCTAGACCAGTTCAATAGTATATCAAAAGATAAATGGAAAGCACATGCAATTGCAAGTAGAAAAGTTGATGATATCTAACAACAATAGTTACAACACAAACTATCATTCAAGTTAATAAATCGACTAGAAAGATAAAATGTAAAACAAGTAGATGTTGTACACCACCTAAACACATAGACCTAACACTTCTAGACGGTTGGTTGATTTACGTGTTTTAGCGAAATGACATATACGTAAGTGGTGCTAGTATGGTTGGAAGGTTTAATATATTTGTTAGTTTGGTGGTTGATGTATTATAAAGTCATAACTCGATTTTAAATCAGGCATGGTTTTTATAAGTAATCAATTACAACGCTACAAGTATCAAAGTATATTTTAGAATATGCTTAGTTTTCACAACTATAAAAATCGGTTTACTAAAAACACAAAATATTAAAAACTATACACCGAGCTCTAAAATGCAAACCAAATACTTGACTTCACTACTCATGTTTCTTGTTCAAGTATTAATCAATAGTGTCATAGCTCAAAAACCTGATCCATATCAACAGTCATTTAAATGCAACAACATTGGTGATCTAAAATCGGACGCCCTTGTAAAATCTCGAGATAATGCATTCTATTATCTCATCCATCACATGGGCATTATAGATCCTTACAACGGTTATGCCTACGGCAATGGCTATGGAATGTATAGCATCGGTCTTTGTCCCCCAAATATCAAAAAGAAATCTTGTCTGGAGTGTCTCAACAACACGATCCCATATCTTAAAAAAAATTGTCCTAAACAAAAGGAAGGTGTAGCCTGGACCACGTCGTTATCACAGGTAAGTTGCATTGTGCGTTATGCAGATTATAGTATTAATAGAACGCTTAGTGACTGGGCTTGGATCGTATTCTCTTCTCCACCAAATGAGTCTTTTGGTAACGCTGTTGATTTGGAGAAGGGAGTGAATGATTTGGCAAATAAGTTGAAAGAGAGGGCGGTTGGAGGTGGTGAAGATATCAAATTCGCATTTGGATTCATAACTTACAAGTCAGGGTCTCACTCTTTATATGGTTCCATGCAATGTACACCTACTATAGACAGGGGGGAGTGCACGAAATGTTTGTCTAAAGCAATTAATGAGATCCATAATTGTTGTAGTAAAGTAAGAAAACTATCTGCAAGAGCAATGTCTACCAATTGTTACTTTCAGTATGCACATTATGATTTTACTTTTTCCTAACCCTCTCCTCCGCATCATTTCCGCAAATTTTGGGTGACAAGGACAACATAACATTTAATAAGATCTTACTGTATTTCTTAACACCCTAAGATATACCTTACTCAATTTATATGTTCCAAGCTAAGTCGCTAATCTATGAGGACAATCAAATGAATGCACACTTATGTATACAATAGAACCTTCAATGTAAACTAGCTAGTAATATATCACAACGGATCTCGATTCAGCATGACATGGACTACCCTTTGTGTACAATTCTAGCATCGTCTGATGAACCGCTATAGAACTAAGACCCCACATCATGAGGGACAAGGCAAAACAGTAGACCAGCAACTTCATCAACTGACCAATTGAAAGCCATGGCAAGTGACCACGACAAAACAATCCATAGACATCTTTATAACTGACTAACTATAAGCCAATGCAAGCAACCACAACGATGTAGAAATTGTCACTAAACACCAAGCACCAGTCACTAGATACCACTTATAAAAAGAGTTGATTTTCAAGCAAATTTTTTTTTGTTTTGTTCACTCTCTGCTAAATCTTATTAGACGATAGAAAATGTACAAAAAGGTTAAAAAAACATTTGGTAACACAACATTAGTTAACATGTTTTACTTAAGCTCACTAGCCCAATACACGGCATAAGATTTAGATGTACATACTCTATCAACATTATTTATTGTCACATACTAAGACAACTGCTCTCTATTAAGTTAAATGAACCTAATTCAGCATAGTTAAGGGCTTGGCTAGTTTACATCTCAACATTCTATTAAAATCAACGCTAGTAGGGTTTAAAGGGCGTGTTTGGTTCGTGGATTTTGAAGAAATCCTCCAACCCCTCAATTCCAATTCCACGAACCAAACGCCCCTACCAGTTCAACATAGTTAACAAAACTCTGTAAAAATGAAACACAATAATAGTTCAACATAGTTAAAAGAACTTTATAAAGATTTAGAGACCAAATAAAAATCCCGCTCTCTACAAAACAAGATTTCTACACCGCTTTAGGAGCAAATCACAAGATTAATGAAGGGCACAGGCAGTAGCAAATCACAAGATTAACAACAGTAGCAACAACACAAACTATAATTCCAGTTAGTACACCTCTCAGACGTGTATCTCAAAGAGGATCATATGTAACCCTTAACCCAATTGCGCTATTTAATCTCACACAACATAACACAAACTCTAATTCCCAAACGATAAATGCCTCACTAAAGTAACTACAAAGAAAAGATGTAAAACCAGTACACCAACTAAACACATATAGTCTTAAATCATCTCATAATCTTAACCAAATACTAAAACCACATCCAAACAACCCTTTTATCATATTTTCTATCAAAGACACAAGCTTTAACAAAAATCAAGCTTTTATAACCCTAACTGCTTAAACCCCCAAATTCACAATCAAAAACACATATCATAACCATAACAACTTGAAACAGAATCAAGCATGTCCAATTGCAACAAACTGATTAATATGACATAAATTATAACAAAAAGGCCCAAAAAACCTCCTCATTATCATAAGGCAACAAAATTGAAACAGAAATAAGTAACAAAAACAAACCCTAATCGATCTCTTGAAGAGAAGCACCAGCAGCAACATCTTCAGCAGTAAACTTTCCCTTGGACTTATCAGCACCACGACCCTTAGCTTTGCGATCAAGCAACGATTTTCGATCCTTATCAAGCTTCAATTTGGTGACAACAACTTTAGAAGGATTAATCCCAACGTTAACAGTTTGGCCATTAACTTTCTCACGAGTGATTCGTTCGATATGAATGACCCATTTGCGACGGTAGACTTGAACAACTTTCCCTTCACGGCCTTTGTAGGTACCCCGGAGGATTTGAACCTCGTCGTCTTTTCGAACGGGGATTGATCGGACGTTGTATTTGGATCTGAGTTCGGAGGAGAGAGGTGCGCTCATTAAGACGCGGCGGACGCTTGATGGGGCGGTGAAGTGTGCCTTACGGCACTTGCGGCGGGAGCTGGTTACTCGTGGGTTGTACTTCATTGTTGCTGTTGCTGTTGCTGTTGTTAAATTCTACTCTACTAGGGTTTTATGGAGCCGATGAAGATGATGGTTATAAAGGAGGGGATTAGGGTTTGTGGTAAATTACTCTTTTCGCCTCGTAGTTTTGTCTATTTACAAAACTCCTAATTTTAGTTGTGTACCTTTCATTCATGCATCAAGGTGTGTGAGGTTCACTTGTTACGGTGTGAGTGGGAGTGATGAAAATAAAGTATGTGTGTCATGCGATAACTACAGTCGTTCATATAAAAATTTTACATGAGAGGATATATTTTAGTAAGTGATGTAGGTTTTTGTTTTTAAACTAATATTTAAGATTGTGTTTTAAATATATATGAATTCATATTTCATATTAGTGAGAAATCTCACGCAAAATGTCTTATGCACGTTATACAGGATGTTGTAAGATAAGAGATGTACTTAAAACAAGGTTTTGGTTTGGATGACATGGCAACACAATATCCATGGGTATAATACCCTCTACGAGGTATCCTTTCAATTCATATAATCTGTGGGTGATATAAAAGGCAGGGTGTGAGGACGGTTGATCAATTGCTCTGAATATGTTCTTAGCGCCCAATTATCGTGTTTGAGAGATGAGTTTTGATGGATTTATATGGTTAGTTTTTCAAGACGGTTAATAAACGAAAATAATTCTAACGAAATAGACTGAATTTTGTATAAAACAAATCAGTTACTTAAAAAAGTTCTATTTCAATCATGGATATCAAAAAAATGGATATCAACATTCATGATTAACAAGTTTAGCAAAATTAATCTAACTGGCCTGCAGGGCCATGAATAAAGGTGAACATTCAAACGCCACTTTTGAAGCCTGGTTGGTTGAAAATTGAAACCGTTTTGAACATGAACCGAACCATAGTGTTGAAACCGGATAGGGATAGCGCTGTTAGAAACCAGGTTACTAGAAATGGTTCGGACCGCTTATTAAAAACTACTAGTTAACCAACTTAAGGGCCGTTTCTGCCTTTTAACCAGCAACGTGTTTTGAATGAAATGACATATTTTTTGAACTAGCTAAGCTAGTATTAGAAGCACTCAAAAGGTGTTCAACTACAAACAACCAAGATCAAGATTCAACAACAGAACTTAGAAAAAAAAAAGTAACAAGAAACTGCTAACACAACAGATAAGTACGCGCAGGTGAACCACGTCAATTATATAGCCTCTAAAGCCTGAAGAATGTCAGCCTCTAGATCCTCATAGTCTTCAACTCCAAAGCTGAAACGGACCAGATTGTCCATTATCCCATATTTTGCCCTCTCTGATTGACTCAGATCCCTATTTATACAAAATAAATGCACTGCAGTTTAGCAAATGTTGTTACAGGTTCAATAATATGCACACAGAAAGAAAAACTGGCTTACCAGTAAGACATGATGGCTGGCTGATCGACGATGCTTTCACAGCCACCAAAAGACGGTGCAATATATGGGATCTTTAGTGAATCAATAAACTTAATGGTGGTCGTTAAGTCACCATCAACCTAAAATTAACAAGCACAAAAAATTACTTCAGAAGTACTGCAATGTTGATGAATTTAAGACAAGCAACAAAGACTGAATATGACCTCAAAACTGACAACACCACCAAAACCAGTCATCTGTTTCTTTGCAAGTTCGTGCTCGGGATGACTTTTCAAGCCTGGATAATAGACGTGCTTCACCTGTAAATTAGCAAAAATGATTTAGTATCACTTGCTTGATTGTTAATGCCTGCAGTCCTCTAATCTTGTAACCATGCTTAAAGAGTCACTAATTCTAGTTGACCAACCTGACCTAACCCATACTATGAAACTACAGATTTTGGTCCATTAGTCAACCAGCCCCTGCCCACATGTTTTCCCATTTCTTGAAGATATAGATCTTGTTGAACTTAAGTACCTTAGGATGTGCCTCTAAAACTTCGGCCATCCTCTGCGCAGTCAAATTCTGCTGCTGTACACGTAGCTTCAGTGTTTTCATGCCTCGAATGATCAGATATGCAGCATTCTGACGTCAACAAATACACCCTCAATAACGTCAACCAAAATGTTTTCAATAATGAAAAGCTGACAGCATAGAATTTAAAATACTTACAGGGTTAAGAGTGCCACCTAAAACATGATGCACGTTACGGACTTGAGAAACTATTTCAGTAGAACCGCTCACGCAACCACCAAGCACCTGAAAAACAAAACAAACAGATTAATCTCAATGCTAATAACAATTCTTATATAGCTAAAAGATATAAATGCTTACATCATTGTGACCACCAAGATACTTGGTTGCAGAATGTACGACAATGTCAGCACCAAGTGCAAGTGCCTTCTGGTTCAAAGGTGTAGCAAATGTTCCATCAATGCAAACCAATGCTCCTTTAGCATGGCACAGCTTTGAAACCAACTCAATATCAACACATCTTAGAAACGGGTTGGTTGGCGACTCAGTGAAAAAAAGACTAGTCTGTAACATTAAACCATATATTAGTTCCTTTTAACAAACTACATAGAAGCAATAAATACAGTTATATTCAATTTAGCACAACTGCTGACCTTGTGGTTATCTAATGCGGACTCAAGTCCAGTCATATCTGCAGGGTCAATGACCGAAGCCTGCGTATAGATACAACAAGAGCATTTAACATATTTACAACTATTGGTAAATCATGTATTACAATAAATAAAGAACATGTATCACGAATCGTACGGTGATCCCCATCTTCGGAAGAAAGGTCTCCATAAAAATCCTAGTTTTCCTATAACAATCGGTCGTAGTGATTATGTGTCCTCCAGCTGGAACCAAGGCCAACATCATGACAGTGCTGGCACACATTCCAGATGCTAGTATCAAGGTTGATTCGGCTCCCTCAAGCTGACTGTTATTTCAATAACTCATGGTCATACTCTTTTCACATAAACATGTAAACTTATCAAAGGTAAAACAAAACAAGAAACTGATAACAATACCTTATCTTTTCCTCCAAAACCTCGGTAGTAGGATTCCCATAGCGCCCATACTCAAAGCTAACGTGTCGTTTCTCCTGGACATTGCAATCAAAGATCCAAAAAATTTAATTAGCAAAACAATCTTGATAGAACAAACTAATGCACCATAAAACAGTCAGTATCAGTGTATCACTACAGATCAGTGTCTAAATGCTAGTTATGAAACATCATACAACTTAAAAACTAAAACTTTGAGAACAAGGTCTTAAAAGCTACATTGAATTTATACCTTGAAATCGATAAGTTGAGCACTCTTTTTAAAAAAATAAGCAGATGTATTAACCACTGGTGTAGTTATTGCATCAGTAACAATCCCACGACCCAATCTTTCACCTGTAACAAAATCAACCAACATACTAACATCAATCTATAAACAAGTGTACACATACAGTATATAAAAATGAAAGAAAAAAAACATACCAGCATGAATAGCAAGGCTACCATCACCATTCAAAAATGACCCAATCTGTACAGAACAGTTCCCATTATTGTTTTTAACAACGTCTTCGCCCACCACGGGGGCGGAGACGGAAGCGGCGGAGGCTGCAGCAGCCTCCGCCGCGGAAGAGGGAGGTTGGTTGTTGGACCAAGAAGCTGCAACGATTTGTGCGACGCCGATGTTGCTGCAGTTTCTTCGAGCTTTGTTACTGAGTTGACGAACGAAGTTGGGAGGGAACCTGAGGATGAGAGAAGATGTGACAAAGGGTTGTTGACCGGAACGTGGGTTGGGAGAGAAGCGTGTGGTGTTGGGGCCGGAGAAGGTGGGATTGGGATGGGATTTGAAAGGATGTGAAACCCTAGATGAAGATACAGAGGTGGAGATTGACATTTTTGAGGAAGATGAAATGGTCAAAATATGATTTGGGATCAAATCTGAGGAGGTAGGTGAAGGTGATGATGATCTGGAGATTGATTGTTGGGATTAATTTATTTATTTATAGGCGAATTGAGATATGACCAGATTCGGTGGATCGAAAACGAAGTGGGAAGTTATCGGTTACAGGGCTGTGACTTTGTGAGGCTATGAGATTGGTATGGGGATTTTCTTTTTGAACCTTAAACGGGCATACTTGTCGTTGTTGATGGTCGTTCGTCGGTACCTTTGGTAGCGTGTTATAGTCTTTGTTAATGATGATGGGGGTTCGTGATGTGAGATGTCTTGTTTGTATAAACCCTATATTTATGTTTGTTGTTTAAAATTTCTTTTATAAAATGTAAGTTGCTTGTATGTAGACTGTAGAGGTTTTTTTGTTATTAAACTTTTCATGAAATTTGTTAGGTTATTGGATTTTAGTGTTGCATTTGCAATGATGGCTATATGTGCTTCTTTTGGTAGGTGATGATGTGTTTTAGTGGGCGTTAACCGGGTTGTAGATCTTACTTGGCGTGACAAGTTTGATAGCTGGTAAGGGTTCACTTGCAAATTATAATACAACAAAATGAGGGATTGCATTGACATTGTCCGAGCTTTTTTAAATAAAAATTATGATGATGTTATTGCTTTATAAATCTGGAATGAATTTCACGACAACATGCACCGATGCCTAATACAGATTGATGCAATCGGTTCCTTGTTTATAATTAGCAATGATTATTTTACGAGACTATGTTTTGGTGACTTTGTTTATGATGGTGAAATGAACCTTTTTGTTATGTCACCAATCTGTAACCCAAACAACAACTTGCTTTTTGTTTCTTTAACGCAAAAGAACAAGTTGCTTGCTTAATTACACTCTTTTTACTACTAAACAAAATGTTGCTAGAAAATCGATAACCTCACCGAAGTACAAAACCCTTTTCTACAACCAATCTTCTTGACCACCATGGACCCATCACCACTTCCACCACCCACCACCGAACAACCACCACATTCCCACTCTCTACCACCGTTACCCACCTCCAAAATCCGCCTCATGTGCAGCTACAACGGCCACATAATCCCCCGTCCCCAAACCAAATCCCTCTGTTACGCCGGTGGCGAAACCCGCATCGTCGCCGTTGACCGTCGTACAACCGCCTCCACCATCACCTCCCTCACCCACCACCTCTCCCGTACTCTTTACAACAACCGCCCTTTCACCCTCAAGTACCAGCTCCCCAACGAAGACCTTGATTCGCTCATTTCAATCACCACCGATGAAGATCTACACAACATGTTAGAAGAACATGACCGCATCGTAACTTCCCCTACACCCTCGCGTATCAGATTGTTCCTCTTCCCTACCCGACCCGAATCACTCGGGTCCTTACTACTTGACCCCAAGTCCGAATCTTGGTTCTCTGATGCCTTGAAAAGTACCATGATTATTAACAGGGGTTTGTCTGATGGGTCGGGTATGGATAAGTTAATCGGGTTGGATTGTTGTGAGAGTTTGATGAATAGTGGTGATTCTGGGAAGTGTGGTGGTGGTGGTGATTCGGGTTCGGTTCCCGAATCGATGGTTTTGGAGACGTGTTCGTCGTTCGGGTCGATTAATTCCTCGGTTGGAGTTAGTAATGAGGCTAAAGCTGCTGCTGCAACTGCTTTAGTTGAAAGGTAATGTTGTATTAGATTATGTTAGTTGTAATGTTGTATGATGAAATAGTTTTTGTTAGTGATTTGATATGTTTGTTTTTGGTTAGTGATACTGCTGCTAGAGTTTATCAAGATCAAGTGGTTCATGAGTCAGAGAGTATAATTTACAATCCTGCATCACCTGTTAAGTTGCCAAAAGACATTCAAGTTTCTGGTTATCAGATACCGCATATCGTTGACCAAAGACAGCAGCCAGTGCAATACGTTCACTCTGCATCACCACATTACATTCAGTACCCTTCTTACTACCCGATGTATGTACCGTACCAGCAGCCACCGCCACAACCACATCCACATCAGGCGTATCCTATCTACGTGCTACCTGTAGGTCCTGCTGACCATGCTTCCAACATCCCTGCTCCGACTCGTGCTGCAAGTGCTCATGCTGGTTCTCAACCACAAGGTGAAAGAGTAGGGGTTTCGGTTGCAGTTGCGCCACAACCAACTCCGTCTAACAGGGTACCTGCTCATTTGGCACAACCTGTGGGTGCTAGTGTTACGCCTGCTCCTAGTTATGAAAATGAGTATGATAATGATCTTGTTTATGCTCAAATTTACAAGAGCCAGCCCTCGGCTCCTGCATTCATTCCTCAAAAGTTTGAAAGTGTGAAAAAAGCAGAACAAGTTTCGTTGTCTGATGCTTCAACGCAGCTGCCAATTGGGACTTCACAACAATAACAATAACTGTCAAGTTTACTGAAAGGAGTGTGCCTTTGGTGTTGGTATGTGTTTTTATGCTACTAATTTAGTGTTATTGTGTTATATCATATTATCATATCAATAGTAGTAACAGTGATATCGTTATACGTTTAACATTTCCATTTGTTGATTGCATGTAAAACTCATTTTAACAGTATTAGAGCTTGTTTTAACTCGTGCATTCATCTTTTTGTCACATGTTAAACACGTCATTTGTTTGCATATCACTATAGTTGGAAACGGAAACTCAATCGTATGGTTAGAAGTTAACTACGCAAACTCTTTATGAGTTTATTCAATTATCACTATACACAATGTTGTTGAATGCAAAAGAGCTTTTATGTACCACAAATTCACTCACCAATTTCACTGTTTTTGTCCAATAAGTTTTCTAAACTTTGTGACACCATTTCCCTTTTCCTAGTGAAAGAAGCTGATCTATTCGCTTGACGAGCTGCCGGAAATACAAACTTTTGTGACCTAGCTCGTTTTCCAGGTGTCATATTTCCAAGCTTGTACATTGATCTTCTAGGCGATGCCAGAACTTTTATCCCATTTTGCCCCAATCTAACGGTCATCCTTTTGCCACCTGAATCTGTTCCAGACGGGTCCCCGCCTTCATCGTCTACCTCCACATTAAACTCTTTAATTTCTTTTTTAACCATTTTGATTTTCATCAGTATCTCCTTTTCATTTGCTTTTAATGCTTCCACCCAAGCTTGAGCTGCAGCAACTTTTTTATCAGCAATTTCTTCTGCACCGCCCGCCTTTCCTGTTAAGTACTCGTACTCAAAATTGGTGATTTTTATAGTTGACTTGCTTTGAGAAGTCAACTCCCGCGATAGTACCGTAGAATCAATCAGATTTTTTAAATTCTCTAGAGCGGTGGATTCTGACGCCTTTGCGGTTTTGAGCTCTTCCATTGCAGCTTCTAATCTTTTCTCTGATAATTCTATTTCAGACTCGGTTTTAGGAATTTCCAACTTTATTTTTTCACTTTCTTCGTTGATAAGCTCTCTTTCTTTCTTTGCTGTCTCGAGTTCTGCTCTTAATTGTTCAACTGTAAGTGATAGATTTGACGCAATTGAATTAGCTTGTTCTGTGGTGGCGGTTATGGATTCCAGTTTCGCTTTTCCTTTCAATATTTTTGAATTTAGGGCTTGAATTGTTAATTCTTGTTTCTCTTCTTCTTTTTCCAAACCAGCGGTCTCTTCTTGAACGAGTCTGAGCTCATTTCTGATTACATCAATCGAAGTCCTGAAACTAAATTCTTCTCTTTTAATGTTGGCAAGTTCAGTTTTTGCTGCTTCGAGTTCTTCTGTAATTGTATGTAGCAAATCAGGACTCCCGTTTGGTTCTTTAGCTCGAGCAAGTTCTTGTTCTAATAAGTTCACATTATAAAGTGTTAATTGGAGTTCTTGTGTGAGTTCATTATGTTGGTCAACCTCGTTGACTTTCTTTCTAACTTCTTCCAACTGCATTTTGTAGCGATTGGCTTCTTCCTTTCTCCGAGCTTCAATGGCTTCTTGTTCTTTAACAGCTTCGATTCGTGCTAATTCTACAAGAACATGCTCTTCATCAATTTCTTCAATCTCTTTCTTGATTCTTTCTATGGCACTCAAAAGCATCTCTTTTTTAGAGCTTGAGGCTTTGAATATGTTATCCGCTTGTTTTTTCCCCTTTAAAACATGTTTCATATCAATCTTTAGTTCGCCCAATTCATGTTTGATGCGTTCGATTTCTTTCACCACTTGTACATACTGATAATCCTCCTTGTTCTTCAAGGACCCTTTATGTTCTTGTTCTCCATGCCCATTTAGGGGTTTGTGTTGCGTCTGTTGCATACTTTTGGTCCGTGAGTTTGACTCTTCAATCCTTAGAGCTAGATCTTGTACCGTTTTTCGAGCATTAGTAAGCTCGGTTTCAGCTTGGGATTTTGTAGAGCCAGCAACACTTTTGCTTGCTCCATAAGCTTTATCATTTCTTCTTGATGTTGGAATTGGCTTTTAGGAATATGAAGCATAATTAGGAACTAAAGGCATTATATCCAGTTATTCACTAAGATTAACAATTAGACCAAGATTTATCAGTTTTTTGTTGTATACTAATCATAATTCTTGTGAAAATGCTGAAAAAACCCATTATAGTTTGCAAGAACAAAGTATTTTAGGCGTGCTTTGCGGATGAAATGAAAAAAGAACACCATAGTTAGTTGGCATCCTTTTTCCTGCATCATCCATTCTTGTAAGATATAGCTTTTTGTATACTTTTAGCCTAAAAGAGAAAGAAACGATGCGTCTTTTGCAATAAATACCATTCAGTAAGTACCTCTGATGATTCCATTTGGGATGTCTTCGAAGTGCCTTTCGTTCTCTCTATGATTACTGTTCCATTGACTTCAACAATTAGAACCACAATTAAGTCAAAACATTATTTAGGGTTAAGTGTCAACAGTTACAGGATTAAGTTTTTTATATTTCAAATCTAACATGAATCATCAATCATGTGTCAATAAGTAAATTAATTTATAGAAATCATGCATAACTATTCTGATTATGGTTTGTTTTAATGCACTACAAAGTCAATGTTTGACTTGGAAATGTCAATTGAATTGTATCTACTCTCATGACCAAGAAAAAAACTACTTCAATTTCAGGAGATTCTTCGTCTTATACATAAACAACCCGAAATCACCCGCAAAACTGTTTAGATTGTGGTTTACTTCCTGTTCTAAAAAGTCAACATTTGCACATTTGGATAATGTGTAGAACAAAAAAAAAAACAGTTTTTAAAATCAAGAAACCTTTTTCTGGGATTTTAAAGTGAACAATAAATCTAACTTCTGTCAAAGAAGCAGAACTGGAGGTAAATGGTACAATCATTTAAGTAAAAGGTACAACCTTTCACTGCATCAGACACACACAAGTACATCAATCAAACTTCATTGCACTGTTTTATCTGTTAAATGGTACTACAGCTGAAGCAAAAGGTGCAAACTGTTAATGCATCCATAAAGAAAGACAAGTTTAAAAACCAAGATAAGAAAAAGAGGGCTTTGCATGCATACCTTTAAGGATAAAGTGTGGTGTGGTGTTTGAAGATCTGGGAATTGGAGATGATACTTGACTTTAGGGATGAGATGGTTGAAATGATAATAAGTGGGAAATAAGGGAAAAATATTGATGAGAAGAGGTTGGTATGGTAATATTGTTAGTATCGACTATCGACAGCCTCTTATTTGTTATACCCTTTTTGGGGCCCATTTATTTGATTGGCTTTGCTACCTTGAGAAATGAGAGCAACCAACATACTTTCATGGATTTACCTTTTTAACCATTTTCTTCAAAATTAACTAGCCATTCCATTCCACCCACGACGAGAAGGAGACGAGGACCACCTTACCTCCCGAGTACATCACCCTGGGTGTGGCTAGGTGGCCTCGCAAGGTGGGTGGCGAGGTGAGTACCTTGTGGCAAGGTGGACTGGATTGTACTGTTGGATGGATGATAACGTCTAGATTAGTTATTTTATATTAATTTTAATGTCTCACTTTGTAATCACCTTACAATGTGTGTGCTCAAGTTTAGAGGGGTTAAAAAATATAAAAAATTGTGAAGTGACATGGCACAACCTTATTGATGGGGCTTATATTGTCACTAGCACTGGCTCATCACAACTTTAACAAAAGAGTCACTTTTTTTCTTCTAAACATTAACTATTCAAAACTTACAAAATATTTAAAATCAAAACTTAACTTGACTTGATTGTCAAACCATATCATTTAAACCCAACCTATGGTGAACCTGATTTTAATTGAACCGGCTTAGTTTCAATCCAGTTTCAAACTTGATACAACTTAATAATTTCTTCATGTTCAAACCAATTTTGATCTGAACTGGCTTCGGACAAAGCGGTTTCCACATTTGTTGACTCAACCAAAAGCCGTTTCAAACTTGGCTTCAATCCATCGCCGTTAAAAAAAATAAAACTTGGTTTCAATCCAATTTCTAGTGACCTTTGGTCCGATCTCACTTGGTCAGCACAATTCGCACGTTATTAATTGTTTAACAGAAAAAGCATGAACCATTGCATATGTTAAGATTAGAATGATGGGCTAATGCCTAAAGTGTTGAAAATGGGGATTCGGTGTGGGTCAAATCTCACATTTTAGGTTGACTTTTGACAAGTCTGTGGTTAATTGGTTGCCAAGTCTCTAGCTTGCCACCATGTATTATAGTTGGCAACTTGGCATTTTTGCTTTTTATTAAAATAACTTTAAGGGGCTGTTTGGCAACTGCTGAATGATTAAGTGCTGAATGGTTAAGAGGTCTGAATGGTTAAGAGGCTCTATCAATGAGATGGATATTGATGTAGAACTTCAGGTAATGGTAAGTTTGGTATATGCTTCATTCAGTTTCATTCAGCATCTTTCAATCTCTTAACCATTCAGCACTTAACTAAACCATTCAGAGGTCCTTTTTTTATGAAACAATCGCTCTGAATGCTGAATCTGAATGATTAAGCACTGAACTGAACCATTAAGAGGTGAAACAAACAGCCCCTAAGACTGGATATACTCTCATCTCCTTTCACTCCACTTGGATGTTACATTACTTCCATATCACTAATAGTGATTATGATAATCATCTCCATCTTTTTCTGTTTTTCAAGGATAAAAATGGTTTCTATCTTATTTCAGTTCACATCACCAATTTATTTTATTAAATACTTGAATAAATAAACATAAATTAAATTATCATTTCATTAAAAACTAAAAAAATACATAATAAAATTTAAAAAAAAAACGAAAATACCTAATTAAAAAAAGTACAAGACAATACATAATAAAAAATATGGCTGTTGCGAGGGTTTTTGTGTTTGTTTTTGTTGCTTGCGGTTGTTGCGTTTGTTGGGTTTGTAGAACCCATATACCAAGCGATTGTTCGTCGTAACCTCACTCGGCGGGATCGCGATACGAGTGGTATACATTATCATCTTGACCGAAAGGATCCATTTTATTAGGAAAGTGATAATCTTTGTTTGTAGAATGTGAAATGTTTATAAAATAATAGTTGTGTGATATATTTGGTGTGGAATGTTGTATATATTTAATACAAAGTGTAAAAGCCTGTTTTCCTTTTTCACGTGTGAGGCAATCAACATAGCTCCTTTTAATCCCTTTTTTTTGTCTCCGGCACAATGTGACTAGACGTGAAAGATGATTTGATAAAGGAGATGTTAGAGGCGTAAGAGTATACCAGACATCCTTAATTGTAACAATCTTACCATGACATCCAATGACTTGTAAATAATCAAATGAGTCGAACACTCCTTTAACATATAAGCTAAACTTTTATTAATTGTAGGACTTACGAATTGGATAAGTTCAATAACAGATTGGACCAATAAGGTGTATACTTTGAAATAGTCCTTGATTTACACTATGATAAATTGATAATAAACATTTTTGCCTCTTTACAAAACTATGATTTTTCGTCCAGGGATACTAGAGTGAAGAACAAGTGCTCAACTAGGATTCTGACTCATTTCATATATTGTGACGATAAAGTCGTGTATATGATTTTTTTTACATATGTTACACATGTTGTTGAAAGAATTTTATGTCCCTACTCCCTAAAGGTGTACATCATCACTCTTATAATGCACACACAACAACTCTTGTTTCATTAATGGGTTTAGCCCCAAAATGCAAGATAGTATTAAGGAGTTAGACAAGCGGTTGTTAAAGGAATTTTATGTCGCTAAAGCTATGACATCATCATTCTTATAACGTCTGCTCACTCTGCACCACAACTCTTGTTTCATTAATTGGTTTTGCCCTAAAAGGTTAGTACTAATGAGGGAAATATATTAGTGTGTGTCGCATTTCTTTTTTAATTATTCATTCAATCACAATTCACAAGACATCAACTTTATTATCATTACTACGCTCCCACAATACATATTTAAATCACTATCACTCTCACAACTCATCATATATGACATCTAGTGATCACCTACGTGTCATCATTTTTTAAATATTTTTTAATCATTATCACTATTCCACAACATGTAGCTTAAAAATAATGACATTAATGTGCGTACAATGTCCGCAAACGACATCACGCTTTTTGACTTTGTGACGTTCGCGACATTAACGTTGTTATATATATAATGTCTCAGACGTGCGGTGTCAAGTCTTAATAGTCATTTAGACATTAACTTGGTTAGACGTACAACAAAAGTATAAAGTATTAGACGTTGCGGTGTAAAATCTTAAAAATATTTTAAACAAAACAACGAAGCAAGTTATTGTGACGATTTCTTTTAAATGATAACCCTTTTTTTCTTTTAAACAACTAATCCATCATACTTATAAATTAAACTAAATACACTTATATCTGAGTTTGAATCAAAACCTTTAATCTAAATTACACTAACTTGTGTGGTTATGTAATACTTCATCAGTACCATTTTAAGTGTTATGAGACTCATTAGGTAGCGGTTGTTAGATGGAGAGAGTAGTATTTTTTTTAAATGGATCACCCGTGTTGTTAGATGTATTTTTGGGTATTTTTTTTAGTCTACTAGGTAGCGGTTGAATACGGTTGCAAAAACAACCCGACCCGGTAACCACCTTCGTTGTAGGCAACCGAGTTTTTACTCCTCTTCAAGCTCGGTCTCCATTAACAGATCTTATTAAAACCTTCATTTTTTTTCATGAAAAACAGATGCTTCAATTTTTCTCCATCCAATTCAAATCGAACCGTCACGTATCGCAAATCACAATGTTTACGAGATAGATTGATTGCACAAAAATGGACGTGGAGAAATCATCGCTGTGCAATTGCGTCGTAAACTTCTTATTGGAGGAGAATTACTTGTTATCGGCCTTTGAGCTTCTTCACGAGCTCCTTGATGATGGCCGTGATGATCAAGCAATTCGCCTTAAGGAGTTTTTTGCTGATCCCGCTCAGTTTCCGCCAGATCAGATCTCACGGTTTAATACTCTTCGAGGTTGAATTTATTTGTTGATTTATTGTTTTAATCGTGATTAGAAATGCTGTATCTGATTCGAATTTGACTAAAGTTATTATGTTTTCAAATATGAAATGGAAGTAGGATGTGATCTCAAGCCACAGCCTAGGTTTGATTGTGAGGTTTTTACATAAGTTGGATGATATATTTGCATGTGTTTTCAGTTTAACTCACTTGAGTTTTCTGATCACAGACGCAATTTGCTGTAATTTTGCTTTGACGTTGCATTTTGTAGGATCAATGCATACAAACAAGAACTAAGAAGCTTTAAGAAATTCCAAGCTTTATATAGGAAGTTAAAACAAAGTGCCATAACATTCATTAACATATGTTCTGTTCCAGTTATGTTTGTTGAGGTACATTAATAGCCTTTTCAACTGACTATTGTTCATCACAGAACTTATGTACGCACTTAGGAGCATGGACTAACGTGGTAATTGGTTCAGACAAACCCAAGAATTCGTCATCCTAGTAATCATTTATATGTTATTCATTGTTAAGTTTTATTATGTAGAGTGGATTTTTTTTCTCTTTAACAACGGGTGACCTAATGGGACTATTAGGAAGAGGAACTCTCAGTTTAATTGACCTATGACCACAAGGGTATGCCCATGTTCCGAAATGCCATTAAAAGTAACTACACAAGTTCCATGACAAAAGTATTTGATTGAGAAATTTATTGATGTTACTAAACAAACATAATTCTGTTGTAGTTTGTGAGAACAGAACGGTATCTAATGAATCTGCTAGCTCAATGACAAAAGTATTTGATTGAGAAATTTATTAATGCTACTAAACAAACATAATTCTGTTGTAGTTTGTGAGAACAGAACGGTATCTGATGAATCTGCTAGCTCTTTGACTTAATTATCAATGAATAGACTTCACTGATCTTAGAGAAAGCTTGCTGGACTCTTACTACTTCTTAGTTCTTGTAATCTAGTCATATGTAGGCGCACATGCTACGGACTTCACAATCACAACAAATGCACAGCTGATGACATATGTCAATAGAAAAACGTCTAATGAATTTAGTTGAAAACACAATTGAGCGTGTAATGACGCATACTAACAGTCCTAAGATACTAGACATGCAAATGAAGCTTGTTTAGTGTACACGTTGATTAGCTTATTCAGCACCAGGAGAGGTGGCGGAGCTAGCTCAAAAACCACGGGTATCCCAAAAATTTTTTTATCATACATTCATATAATAATGAATTTTTGTTTTACCGTACATATATACAATTATATGAAAATTTTGTTGTCTACTTTAGTACTATAAAATCTAACCGCGGATATTCATCAAACAATTTTTTTAAACAAAACGTCTCCTTGTACCATAATAATCATCATTTTCTTGCATATCATTCGCAATATCCTGACTTTATCATCATTTTCTTGCATATCTATTAGCAATATCTGAAGCTATATCATAATTTTCTTGAATATCATTGCTCAAGGGTACCCTTTTAATTGCTCATGAGTACCCTAAACATAAAACGGGAAAAAAAATAAACGCACAAAAATTTGAGTATCTAATTCTTATAATCTTGTCATGAAAAGGATAATGACTATACAATGTAATATTACTGTTAGATCAAATTTAACTCATTGATAGTTGAGATCAAATTTGTGTCTCATTTCCACTGTTAAATTTAACATGTTAAACGGGCAAAAACCAAAACCTGCATTGCTTTAGCTATTTATAACGTTTTTAATATTTATCGGCTTCTATTCTTCTGCTAGGATGGTTGCATTTCTTGTTATAATCACTTATTCAGCACATAGGTATGTGACAGAGGTGTTTATTTCTTTGGAACTGAACATCTGTATCAGTACAAAAGTTTACCCCACTCATTATTTTGATGATATAGTTAATAATTGATTATTGATATTATTATAACCCTTATTTTTTAATATGGCCATATTGTTCTCAATTGTGACTGTATCTATAGTGAGACTTATCTCTTCTTCATTTACATGAACTAGTTGCCGACCCACAGAGTCTGCTAGAAGAAAAAGAAGCACTGGAGGAGAAACTAGCAATTAGGGATTATGAGAGTCGATTGGCTCAAGAAGACATTCTGAAGTTAAAGACTGAATTACAAAAGACATCTGAGGCTAGACTCGAAGAATCAAGTGGTAATTACCTTATTTAGAACTGATTTGTTCGCTGTTTGTAATTTGCTTTTTTACAAATTAACTTTATGTACCGCAACTCAAATGGGACTTTGATTGAACAAGCCGTGATCACAAAAAAAGTACAAAATAATGTTCCATGACATTCATATTTTGTTGTCCCCTATGCATCAAGTTATTTATTCATATCTCTGATTTCATTTGGTGTTCGACTATGCTCAGTGGGACTTTCTGGAAAACTCTGATTCTATATTCTGTCTGCTTTATTGTCTTTGTTTCTGAAACCACTTCCTTTAAGATTTATGCAATTTGTGATGTCTGCAGATGCTAAAGCAAAAAATGGATCAGATGTTCAGCATAGAAGGGAAACAGTCTCTGAATTGGGTCCTTTGAAGGCAAAAGAGCGTCAAGACCTGAATTGTGCTGTAAAGGAATATCTGCTCTTAGCAGGATACCGTTTAACTGCCATGACGTTTTATGAGGAGGTATGTGCTGCTTGTAAGTTTTTTAGGTACATATAGAATATGTATGCTAATTGTATGTAAACACTATACATCACGTCTCGTGTCTATATATGCTTGTAGGAGTCAAATGTTCTGAAAAAATAGCTTGCTTGGTGCATTGAAATGCGTTTACCCTGTTTTTAGGTTATTATTTGCATACCATAATGGTTTGAAGTACACTATGTGGAAGAAAGAGATATTGATGTTTAAGTATTAGAATGATAATCTGCTTGTATTTTCAAGTGTTTTGTATTTGTTTTATCTTAACAGATAGTCATTAATGGAAGACTGTTTTGTACACATCACAGCCCGTCTTCCATCTATATTATCTTAGTTTTCCTTTCTTTTCCCGTCTTATCAGTCATTTGTTTCTGATTTTTCCTCTTTTAAGTGATTATCCAATATTAGAATGGCCTTAGAAACAAACAAGCATGCCCAATAAAATCCCACACAAAGCAATCTTTCTTTTTTAGAAATATAAAGTATAAGTATACACATAACATAAAGAGTATGTAAGGAAAACAAAATAAAAGGTACTAATATAGAAATATACTATCACTAACAAAAATTGGTGAAAAACTACTAATAATAGTATTGGTAGTAAAAGAGAATGAGAAAGGTGCACGGACTGCCTTGAAAGTAACTAAAAAGGGTAGGAAAAGCTAAGACGTCAAGACTAAGCTATGATAATCCCCTAAAAGTTCATAACCTTTATCCAACATTCCAACTCTCAAAGAAATCCCATCATCGATCATGTCCTTGAGAGGTTCAAGTCTAGAAAATTCTACCTAATTTGCTCATCCCATGTTACTTTGGGTCTGCCTTTGCTCCTCCCCCTCCACTATGAAACATTCGTCGGTTGTTACCGGTGTCATCGTCTTTCTTCTCTACACTTGACCACGCTATATCAACCCTCCCTTATCTCATTTGAAATACGTGCCTCCCACAATTTGTTTTTTGTTTGAAAAACTTCATTTCTTATCCGGTCTAACCTTGTGTGCATGCACATCCACCTCAACATCCTCATCTCTACTACCTCCAACTTTTGTGCTTGTGTCTTCTTGATGACCCAAGAATCGGTTTCGTATAAGATAGCTGAACGAACTGCAATCCTATAGAGTTTCTATGTGTCTTATTGGGACCTCTTTTACACCAAGTCATAAGTATCCTTAATTATTTCGAGATAGCTCCCAGGAATCCCTTTTCCTTCAAGACTATCCCAAATCATTAAAAATATAAATGAATCTATAATCACCAATTCACCATAATAAAACCAACTTCAATAGAAAGTAGACAGTTGTATTAGCAAGGCCTTACATGCAACTAGTACTCGGGAGGTAGTTCCTATTAACTCTGTCAGCTCAATGTTGGGTGTCGATGGATTTGTACATTTAAGTTTGGACTTAATTGTCAAGTTCACTGGTCCAAGGCCCACATGGTGGCTAATTGATGCATATGATACTTCGGTTTTAGGATTAGAGCCACAACACTTTGGGCAATACTATAATGGTAGCATCACCTTTACAGTGCCATGTTCAAAATGAGATAGTTCCAGGCACTTCCACATGAAGAGTTAGGAATCCATGATAAGTAAACCAACCTTGTCTTACATGAAGAATATTTGAGCTGTAGACTGTAGTCTTCCGTTTACCATGAGCTCATTGCAATTTGAATAAGTATTACCTAACTCACAATCTGCATTGAGTTCTTGTTTGGAAAATAAAAGATGAAATTGTTGAAATTTATCTTAACTGCAGGTTAGGGACCAGGATCTAGATGATTGGCAAAATTCATCTGCATCTGTGCCAGACGCCTTGCGCCATTATTATTATCAGTACCTTTCTTCTACTACAGAAGCAGCTGAGGTAATATGTTGAAGCAGCTTCTGTTATGATATGATATCACAACTTGTCTCTTATTATCTTGCTATATATCATTGTTCAAACATATAATGACAATGAGTTATGTTTGCATTATCAACTACAAATAAGCCTTGGAAACTTCTTGTTTAGAATACAAAAATATCCTAGAGTCACATTTTGCCATCTGTAAACTGCATATCTCAAGAAAGTGCCTTATTCTTCAGGAGAAGTTTTCCATGCTTAATAAGAATGAATCATTGATCAAAGAGAATGATCGGCTCAAACTTGAAAAACAGTCTTTGTTGAGAAGCAGAGATTTAGCTGATGCCCAGGCAGCATCTTTAAAGAAATCATTAGAGAATTTACAAAAGGATATGAAGGAGAAAGAGAATCTGGTACTTTAGTCATGTATTTACGGTAGTATTGTATATTTGTAGTCTTACTATTTATAAACTTCTTACTCATGTTATGCTCTAGGTTAAAGATCTAATGCAGACTGTGGAACGAAGAAAAAATGAATTAACTAGCTGCAAAGCTGAAATAACATCACTTAAAAAGCACATGGAAGGAGCTCAGCCCACGGAAGATATGACATCTGGTGATGTAACAGGTAGGAAGACACCATCCCTAGAAAGCTACAAGGAAGAAATACAATTGCTGAAGAAGGAGATTGAAAGGCTGAATGCTGCAAAATCGGTTGATGCTCAACCTGTAGGATCCTTAAATAGCGTGGAAGAAGTAACCGGAAGAAAAGATGAAGTAATAAAGCTATATGAAAATGACCTTCTACCACTATCAACTGGTAATCCATCTGAAACTTCTGAAAGCACTCAGTCTCAGAACGAGAAAATTCAAGGCATAGATGGTACTGCTGATAAACATGAGGAATTTTCCAAATCAGATGATATTGTTGTTACTGATGTAACCAATAATTCCCCAAAAGATAGGGTGATAACTGGTAATGGATTGCCTTCAGAGCCATGTACTCCTTCTGTTGAACCTGATTCTGAGAATAAGGTAACCTGGTTGACATAAATGGCTATTTTTTTTAATTATTGAATAAGTCTTATGTATGCAAGTTTTTACTTCTCAGGGTCCTGGAACCATTCAGATTCTTTCAGAAACATTGCCTAAAATTGTTCCTTATGTCCTGATTAATCATCGAGAGGTTGTATTTAATTATCTCCCTGAGTTATTTACTTTTTTCCAATAACTTCTGATTTTTTCGAGAGCAGAGATTCTCTTGCATTAAATGTTGTTATATTCATGTAGGAGCTTCTTCCCCTTATGATGTGTGCAATTGAGCGTCATCCGGACAGCAACACAAGGGATTCTTTGACTCACACATTGTTTAACTTGATTAAGCGCCCAGATGAGCAACAAAGACGGATTATTATGGATGTATGGTTTGTAAATGCATAGATCGTTAGTGTTATCTCCTTACTCAAGCCTTATTGCTACATTTTTATTTATGCGCCAGGCCTGTGTCACCCTCGCTAAGAATGTGGGAGAGATGCGAACAGAAACAGAGTTGCTTCCCCAATGTTGGGAGCAAGTAAGACTGCTCTTTGTTTCCTTTTCATATTTTTCGTAAATATTATTTTCATTATATTAATTATGTTTTGTGATGCAGATAAGTCACATGTACGAGGAACGCAGGCTGCTTGTTGCTCAATCATGTGGGGAGCTTGCAGAATTTGTGCGTCCAGAGATCCGAGACTCGCTCATCCTATCGATTGTCCAACAGCTGATTGAGGATTCGGCAATTGTTGTTCGTGAAGCTGCTGCTCGCAATCTGGCTTTGCTGCTTCCACTCTTCCCAAATACGGATAAATATTTCAAGGTCAGCCTCACTAAATATGCTTCGAGGCTATCATGGAGAAGCTTTCTGACTTGACAGGATTTCTACAATGTAAGCTACATGGTCCAGGGAATGTAGCATTTTCCCATGATCATAATATGCTGACTTACAAAAAGAAAATAGACAGAATATGAAAGGAAACTTAGAGAACATGATATTCGACTTTTCCAATACCCCTTTTGTTGTTATGTCTATAGGTGGAGGAAATGATGTTCCAGTTAATCTGCGATCCATCTGGAGTTGTTGTTGACACTACGATCAGAGAACTTGTTCCTGCTTTGCTGAAGTGGGGAAATAAGTTGGATCATATTCTACGAGTGTTACTTTCTCACATGTTGAGCTCTATTGAGGTACCCGGGTTTCAAATCTATAGTTGCTATTTTCTGACCAAGCAACATTTTGGTAAACATAGTTCCTTACATGGTATTTCTTCAGTGTTGCCCACCTCTTTCAGGGGTTGAAGATTCTGTAGAGTCACATTTCCATGTTTTGGGTGAAAGAGAACGCTGGACTGTTGATGTTTTGCTGCGGTTGCTGTTGGAATTACTTCCGACTATACACCAGATATCTATTGAAACATGTCCATACCCACCTCTTTTAGATTCCGTAGGATCATTATTTCCAACACAATTGATCCAAAAGTATGCAGAGTGAGTTCCACAGACTCAGCTTATTGCCAAAACGTTATTAAAACCTTGAAAAATATATTTTGTTTCTAAGAAAATTTTGCATTTTCTGATAGGGGACATGCAGATTGGCCTACTTTTGAGTGGCTTCATGATGATTGCTTTCCTAGTCTGGTTCAGATTGTCTCTCTTTTACCACAAAAAGAAGATAGCTTGAGAAACCGGATCTCAATTGTACTGATTTTCCATGCTTTTGCTATTTTTGGTTCCTGTGTCCTTATCTTCTTTGCAAACTCATAACTTTCATGATTTGTCATCTCAGTTTTTGCTGGCTGTTTCTAAACGATTTGGGGATGATTATCTCACCCATATTATGCTGCCTGTTTTTTTGGTGGCGGTGGGTGATGACGCTGATTTGGCATGCTTCCCCTTAACATCCCAGCCAAAAGTTAAAGGTTCAATGTCTCACTGGTCCAACTATGTTATCTTTACCAATATTATTGAATAATCTTTTCTGAATGTTTTTTCTTTTCATTCGTTCAGCTCTAAGACCGAAACTTGCTGTAGACAAAAGAATTGCTACGTTGTGTGTCTTGCCTATCCTATTGGCAGGTGTCCTTGGATCTCCTAGCAAGCATGAAGTATTAACAGAATACCTGAGGAATCTCTTGGTCCAAAGTTCTGAGCTGGACGGCCCATCAGCAATGCAGAGTGTTGATGTTTACAACTCTGTCCGTTTTCTATGGTTGGTGTTTTTACTTAACTGTTTTCAAGTTCATGGTTGGGCTTGCTTACATAGTCGCCTTGCTTCTTTGTTGTGCAGTTTGTTTGAAGAACAACATAATCTGGTTTTCAACATCTTATGGGAAATGGTTGTGAGCTCCAACATGGATCTTAAAATCAACGCTGCCAAACTTCTGAAAGCGATTGTAAGCCACTTTCCTGTTGAATTATTCATGTTGACTTAACAACTTCTAGTCTTTTTCAATCCTTAAATCTCTTTGATTTGAATAGGTACCATATATTGATGCAAAAGTTGCTTCAGCACATGTTTTGCCTGCTCTTGTGACTTTGGGCTCTGAACCAAACTTACATGTGCTATATGCAAGCATTGATGCCTTTGGAACTGTGGCTCAGAACTTCAAAAATGACGTGGTTTGTCAATTTATACTTTTAACATGTCAATTTTTCTTTATGGTTTAATCAGCAACCCTGGTATAGGCTTTCTGTCTCATTGTGTACAAGTGGCTGACCGAAGTTTATTCTAATAATTAGATTGTTGACAAAATACGGGTCCAAATGGATGCTTTTCTTGAAGACGGATCTCATGAAGCTATACTTGCTGTTATTCGTGCATTAGTGGTGGCTGTGCCACACACGACTGAGAGCCTAAGAGATTATATCCTTTTGTCAACTCTTATTATATTAATCCAGTTTGTTTTTACCGTAAAATTGTTCATTTTCATTTTCATTTCCTTGACATATTGCACATTTGTTATCAAAGTTATTTCATCTTTCGGCAAGTCAAATACCATCAAGTAACATGGTTCGTCGCCGTGATCGGTCCAATGCATTCTGCGAGGCAATCCGTGCTCTAGATGCTACAGGTATTTCATATCTTCTGCAATTATTCTCAAAATATAGGAATTTGCTTACATCTGACACGTGAAATGTAGACGATTTCTACTAAGACTAAACAAAAATGGCGTTTAACTTGTGATGCAAGCAACATAAACTGTCCTTTCTATAACTTCGTTGCAGATCTATCAGCTGCCAGCGTGCGGGATCTGCTCCTGCCAACGATACAAAACCTGTTAAAAGACACAGATGCCCTTGATCCTGCACACAAGGAGGCCCTGGAAATCATAGTGAAAGACAGGTCCGGTGGGACATTTGACGCATTCAGGTCTCAGTTTGGGCTGCCAACTTCAATGACTAGTTTATTCAGTGAAGGCGGGCTTCTCGGAAAACGTGATTCCATTGATCTACCGCAACCGCAAGCGCCACCACCATCAAATTTAGGTGAGCATCCCAAGGTTACCCAAAATCCACCATCAGCAGCTGAAGATACAAGATTTAGAAGAATCATGAGAGGTGGTCTTACTGACATGCTGAGGGGCAAACCCAAAACCAATGATGAACTTCCTCAACCTCAGTAAACCTGCTCTAGTTTCCTTGTGATTCATATAATTTTCGGTTTTGTTCTTTTACGCACATTCTTTCTAAAGTTAGGTTTTGATTCATTTTATTTTGGTTATGTAACGGGACATTCATACGTCAATCAGGAGAATAAATGTATGTGGTTCGCGATATGATACCAACAAGTCATACACAAACCTAACAAAATTATATCAATCAGTCATTAAACTTATAAAGTAAAACCAACCCAATTTTTATTTGAATTGCATTTATGTTGCAAGTGTGTTTTAGGTTTATTTACATTTTTTGTCTTGTTTGTTCACTTATGGTTTCCAGTTGGTTGCAGGTTGTTAAAAGTATATTAATATGCCGAAGTCGTCCCTTATATTTTTTTTAGTCATGCATGCCTAATACATTAATTATTTAGTGTTTTTTTTGAAAGGATTAATTATTTAGTGTTTTTTTTGAAAGGATTAATTATTTAGTGTTTTTTTAAAACTGTTAACAAATATGCTTTTCATAAATTATTTATCGCTAATTTCCTCAAAAATTCAAAATCCATGATGCCTTATAATTCCTATACTTATATCTTCATATTAATATGATCTTTTGGTTTAATGGTTTAAAAGAAAGGTGTAAGACTTTGTCTCTCTTGAAGATCTTGTGTTAATGTGTTCTAGTAAATATAATTGTTGTTGTTAAAAAAAAGTTATAAAATTTTATTAATATTTATAATATGATTATTTAATCTTCTTTAGTTCTTGTAAAAGCCATTAATTAAGCACTGCACCCAATAGTCAACACACATCTTTAAACATATTTAAATCCTGATTTAATAATGGTAAAAACTATAAAAGTTATCATAGTCAGACCATTTTCTTTATTCATCTTTTTTTTTTGTATCCTTATAAAAATATATTGATCGATTAGTAAATTAGTGCAATAGACGCACAAGTGGAATATTTTTATTACAACTGGATTAATAATTTATATTCTAATTAAATTTGTTTAATTATAAAAATATTTGTAAACATCAAATCTTTTATCCATAACACCGTCATGAGTCATGAGGTTCAGGGCCGGTCCCGAGGAATCGGGTGCCCTGTGCGAGACAAGAAAAAAAGGCCCCCTAACCTGAAGCATCAACGTACTAAATTATATAAACTAAATTTTTAACCAATAAACAAACGTTTGATAATTAAACATAAAAAATCAAAGTATTTGAATTAGTGAAAATCAAAATTATATATAAATTTTTTTGTTTTTTTTTTAAATTTGGTGCCCCCGTCACACAAGTGCCCTGTGCGGTCGACTACCCCGCACACCCCAAGGGCCGGCCCTGACGAGGTTGTCTCAACAATTTTGGTACGCAAGTTATTTCAACTTCAAACATTAGTATTTCAAAGTTGAAAGAGCACTAAAGGATAAATAAATAAATAAATAAATAAATAATGATACTTGCATAAGCATAAGCAACCTTGCTAAATAGTTATTCACAACGGCAAGACACTTGAAACTAAATATATATATATATATATATATATATATATATATATATATATATATATATATATATATATATATATATATATATATATATATATATATATATATATAGCCCCCCCCCCCCCCAATCGATGGTACCTTAATTAAAAAATTGTTATAAGATTTGAAGACATACACTACTAGAATAGCTATTTATTTACCAATTACCATTCTATTTTAACTTTTAAAAAAATTTGAAGACATGCACCACTAGAAAACTGGGGATCGATTAACTATGTATTCAAACCGTTTAAATGGGATATATAATTTAATTGCATTAAACGGGATAACTTAATTGTAAATGATATACGTACTTTTTGATTAAATGGTTGTGATTAAATGGTTGTGAGTTTAAATCTTAAAATATATAGGTTATAGGTTTGATGATTGTTCTTTAATTTTGTAATAGGAATATTATTAGTGAAAAAAAACTATTGACTCGAGCCATCACATGATAACCTAATATAACCCAACGGCAAGACACATGAAAGTAAATAAATCCTTCTTAATTTGTTTTATAGGATAAGAAACAAAATCAAACAACTTAATTTATTAAGTAACTAGATTAAAAAGTTGAGTAAATAAATAGAATCCACATTATCTTTTAATTGTTATATTATACGGAGTATTTTTTAGGGCATTGAGTTACTTAATCGAGTGTAACAAGTTATGCGTAGCTTTGTTATGATCTTTAGAAGGGTTAGCAACAGAGCTACTTAATAGAATCGTTTAAACGATTAGGTTTTGTCATCCAAAAGAGATTAGCGGCGTAACTTGTTGTTTATTTGTCATTTATTTCGATGTAAATAAAGTTAAAAGTACACTTATATATCATTTGCTCGTTTATACAAAAATCTTGTGAAAAGAAATCTAAAACTTCCTAAACAAGTCGATTGATAGAACATTCTAACACCTATAAAAATCGAGTAATACCTATTTAACGATCCTATAACGTCTGATTTGACGGTCATTGCTAGTCGAGAGTCAATACTCTAGTATCCTATAACTTGCATGTAAATTACGTATGACAAATTAAACCAATTCTAACTAGTCCATGCATCACCAAAATTGCTCAATGTTTAAACAATTGCTCGGAGTTTACTTGTAATTTATATTCAGTTGACTTTATGGGTCAAAGTTTGGTGCACGGTCACATACATTTTTGCCCTAAAGAAAGCTCGAAAGTGAAGCATACCAATATGCTGGATGATCAAACATCAAATATTTCAATCATGCACCAAGTCAAGCAACTTTGAAATAATATTATGCCACATACACTCTATGAGGTATCCCAAATTTATGAACAAATCAATTGAATAACTAAAAATAACAATTTAGAACCTCTATAAATTGCGAAGTCTATACATTTGAAAGAACCACAAATCACACTATCTCCTTCTTTCTCTTAGTTTTGACTCTTTGCTTCGTTTTGAAACAATGAACAAGACGTTTTCTTTTGTTGTTTTGTGTGCTTTGTTTATCGTTCTTTTGGGCAACGCCCAAAAGACAAATGCTGCAACTTGCAACCCACAAGAGTTGTTGCCATGCGCAAGCTACCTCTCGAGTGGGGCGCCACCATCTGTGGCATGTTGTAGCAAGTTGAAAGCACAACAACCATGTTATTGTGGTTACATCAAGAACCCTAGTCTTGGACAATACATCAACTCTCCAAATGCTAAGAAGGTTGCTTCGGCTTGTGGCATTCCTATTCCGAAATGTTAAGACGTGATTTGCTTTATGAACAAAAGATGTATCGTGACTAGTAGTGCATGCATGCTACTTCACTTGGTGATAATAGTATGAACTTGCAGAATAAGGCTAGATGTCATTGTCACTTTATCTTTATTTATACATTTTGCATTTGTATGTTTGTCGTTCTAACTTGTTTGATTTCTCTGTTTAAATATATGCTTATGAGATTCAATGTTTTTATTTTAATATGCGTCTTGTATCTCTTATGACTTAGATACGTGTATATAATCTTGCGGGTCATGTGTCGCCGCTAATGCTACATGTTGCCACTAATATTGTCGCTGCTAATGCCTTTTCGTAACGCGACAAAACTTCCCTTCACCCCAATTATTATCTTACTTTACCAAATCCCCATTTCACTCTCCACATAATTTCTGTCCACCAAAGTTCACTCTCCAACCACCACCATTAGCGGCTATAAATATCATTAGCGGCAACAAATGTGACCTAATGGCCAATTCTTTATAGTGACGTATATATAGTTTTCATAAATTTTATGGCAAAAGATTATCTAAAAATGTAGTGTTAATTAGCAAAGACACTTATAAACGGTCTTTAAAATGTTAAGACTGATTTCAAGTATTAAAATTCACTTAACAGTAATAAAGTTTTTTATCTGTTTCACTAAAGTCATTTAAATTTGTTTTCTAAGTTAAAGTGAAAAAAAACTATTCAATAACGATTAACGGTTGAAATCTCGTACGAGGTTCGTACTATAAAGATTAAAAGAACATAACGGCTGAAATCTCGTATGAGGTAGGTATATGTATATACATGATCTATAAAGATTAAGAGACATGCTACTCAACCCAAATTATCATCACCTTTACAAAAAATACTAAGAAATAATATTAGTCCATATTTAATTTATATCAATTCACTTACGAAAATAGTATCTATAAATAAATTCACAAGATTAATTTAATTACTACCAGTGTAAAATTTTTCCTTCCAAACCTTTGATTTTTAAAGGGGTCTCCATATAACCCACCCTAAACAACTATTTTCATTTTTTTTTTCAAAATTCGCCCTTAATTATTATTAATTATCGCACTTATTTGTTAAAAATTTGTGTCTTTTTAACGAAATTAATAATATATGTACACCAAAAGTAGGCTTATTCAGTTTGGGTATCCGATTAAATCGATTATTATATGGTTTATTTAGATAACCGAACCGTATTTTGTGTGACCGAAAACTTAATTCACAATTTGAATATGGTTACTAACTGAACCGACAAACATGTCGTGGTGGTGTACGGTTGCAAAAAGAATTAGACACTTTAGAAAAATAACATGTGGACGTTAGTACCACGTCCTTCCAATCATCATGTGGTTGGATTCAAGTGGTTTTTTTTATCAAGTTTCATGCAGATGGTACTCTTGATCATCACAAAGCGAGACTTGTAGCTCGTGGGTTCAGTCAAATTTCAAGCCTCGGTTATTCATACACGTTCAGTCCGGTGGTGAAAGCCACTGCCATTCGTGTGGTTCTTTCTTTAGCCGTCCTAAATGGTTGGAAACTACTTCAACAATATGTTTTTACATGGTCACTTAGATGAGCTTATTTTCATAGAATAACCTCGTGGGTTCATTACTTCATTGATGCTCGGTTTTCTGATCATGTGTGTCGACTAAACAAGACGTTATATGGTCTTTAAATTTTCTTAAAATTAATAACGGTTGGACTTTAAATCAAATATGACTTCATCAAATATTTGCTTAGTTAAAGCATTCACCGACCAATAGCTTAACGGTCAGACTTTAAAGTTTAAATCCAATTTTCTTAAAATTAATACTAATAATTAAAAAAGTAAAATACAACACTGATGACTGATGTATGATTGTATCAAATATTTAAATAGTAAGATACCCCTTTAATAGTTATTTAGTTCCATTTAATCACCTAATTCTTATAAAACTGAGATATTTGGTATGAAATGAATAGTTTAATTATGTGATAAACATTATTGTCATAGTTTCCTTGTAATAATCCGAACATAGATCCCAATCGGTGTTGTGATAAACTTTGTATCGTATTTTTTCCAAATTTCCTCTATCAAAACGGAATATAATTCAGGATTCGGTTTGTCAAACATGTGGTTATGAGGAAGAAAATACACATTACATTCTGATAAATTGTAATGCAACTCAAAGGATTTGATGTGCCTTAACATCATGCATGGTGTAAGCTTCCGTCATTTGTGTTCATTCCACCCTGACTTATTGAACATGCTGGACCAGTAGCCTTTACAACTGAAGAAAAGAAAAGTCATTTGATCCATTTTCTTAACCAGGATGCGTTGCATCTGAAAAGCGAGAAATGATAGGAGTTTCAACAATCTTTATAACAAGACCGATCGGGATCTATTGGGGGGAGATTATCATTTTTCTTGGAATAAATGTGACATTAAATACTTGGAATAAATAGTGTAAATTCTCTTTTTAAATCTCTTTTATTTTAGCTATTTGCTAGTTTTATTTATCTAATATTCACGAGTTAAAATGAAAATATTGACAACTATTTCAAACTTATGGTGGTAACCACTAGCTAGTGCTAGCTTAGTCTTTGTAATGATATTTCACTTTCTATTAAGTTTTTATTAGTTTAGGTAAAGAAAAATTTAAAAGAGTTCAAACTATTGTTCACACCATAACCATTTTTATTAAACTTAACTAGAACATGAATTTAATTTATCTAACAATTAAAACCTTTTGTTTTTTGTTTAAAAACTCATTAGTACGTTCCGATCAAAATCATGCCACCAATTTTCAGCTGTACACACATGCACCACCTCTATATATTCAACCCACCCCACTCAATTTTAAATCGCACCACCACTTTAATCACGTACTCTCATTATTTCTGATCATGGAAACGATATTCGGACTACGGTTGTTCACGGTAGCAGCGATGGCGTTGCTACTCTCGGGCGGACACCTACGACTGACGGAAGCACAAATCACATGTGATCCGGTCCAGATCAGTTGGTGTCTGCAGTCTATTGTTTCACGTATGCCACCAACCGCCGAATGTTGCCAGAAGCTCAAGGCACAGGAGCCGTGTCTGTGCCGCGAAAAGGGTGACCCGACTTTTGGTGGCTATCTTAGGCTTCCTGGTGCCTTGATGGTTTGCAATGCTTGTAATGTAACTTTCTCTGATTGTAACTGATATATCCATCCTACTACTGTTTCATCAACTGCAAAAATATGTATTAATGGACTATATGTCTTTATAATTATATTACTTTTGGTGGCTATCTAAACAATTAAGCAGCTCTATCGATGAGGGAGGTTGATATAGAAGTTGGTATATGTTACATTCAGTTTCATTCAGCATCTCTTTGTCCTTTAACCATTCAGCACTTAACTGAAACATACAGAGACTTTTTTTTTTTTAATTGAAACAGATGTTTTTAATGCTGATTGCTGAATAATTCAACATTAAACTAAACCATTCAAAATGAAACAAACAACTCTTATTGTCGGAGCTTTGTTATGTATATACAAAGACAGCATGACTATATATGATGACTAGAACATTCAACTACTCTTTAGGAAAATATTTTCACTACACTTTTCTACCGTTTGTATTCAAATTTCTAAGTGATATAGAAATTCAAATGATCGGTGTAAGTGTTCAGAGTATTTATATGGGAAATTTTGATTTTGTCTTTGTTTACATTTTTTTTCTATCAAATTATCACTTTTGAATTTTTTTAATTATGTCCCTTTAAAATAAACTCCGGAGCCCCTTCTGAAAATGATAGAAGCCTAAAAAGTGTAACCAATAACTAATTCTCATTTGTCTTAAAAGAGGCTCTGACACCCGTTTTGATCTAGCAACTAACGCCTCTTTTCAAAAGGAGGCTAAAAAGACCAATTGGCAAAGTTGTTGGGTTCATGTTAGAGACATCAACGCCCAATTTTATTTTATTATGAAAAAATAAAAAAAAGGAAAAATAGGCGCCCACGACACTTAATGGGTTAAAACCCAAAAATTTGTGGGCTCGTTGTTGTTGCGTCTTTTATAAAATATAAATACAATAAATACATGAAAATGCGGGTGTTGGAGACTATTATACTCGAACCAAAAGGGTTTTAGCCCATAATACATGTAATGAGAAAAGTAACCTTGTAAATCGCACTTTAAACGATGAGACTATTTTACATGAACTACTAAGGAGGCTTTTAACCTATTGTGTATTTAACGAGAAAAATACAATAAAATAACATTATTTTATTTTACTAATAAATAGATTTTAAGCCCTTAATAAATAGAAATAAGTCTTAAACCTCTTGTCAAAACTTTCTACTATTGATGAGAAAATTGTCAAAAAAGATAAAATCATCCAAAAATTTAGCACTATGTATGTATGTATCTTTCTACAATTCAAGTTTTCTTCCTCCCGCATTCACTTCCACCCGTCCCTTTCTAATTATTACCTTCCTCTAATACTTCGGACTTATCACATTGTTTTCTTTAATTTAAAATAATAACTATGTTCTAAATTTCTAATCTTGTTTATTCTTTCTTCTATTTTCAACTTAGCACTTATAAAACACATAAAAGCTCAATTTTTTTGAATTCTTGAAACTTTTTACATTTTATTGATTTTTATGGAGATTTTTATTTAAATTAGCTACGGAGTATTGTTTTAACGACGGTTAGTACGTAGTTAGTAGTTACTAGCTAGTTAGCATCACTAAATTATTAATTTTAGTATCCTTGACTAGATTTAAACCTAAACCTCCCAAGAAGCAAATGCTCTCCACCCTCGACCA
This sequence comes from Tagetes erecta, assembly GCA_030867185.1. Taxonomy (NCBI): domain Eukaryota; kingdom Viridiplantae; phylum Streptophyta; class Magnoliopsida; order Asterales; family Asteraceae; genus Tagetes; species Tagetes erecta. The sequence continues at coordinate 97,868,293 of CM061487.1, forward strand.
TCTCTCATTGACCATAACAAAAATAATAAACTAGCTACTTGATTGTGATAAAATCAACTTTTTAATTAAAAGAAGTGTTATTGCAACCCTATAAAATGTCACGGGTTGAAAAGCAAGAAAATATTGACTCTAGATACGAAGAATTTATAAGTGTATATGTTTGTAACGAATATATAGTTACTTCAGTTTTAATTATACGAGTTAAAACTTAACACGATACGTAGTAAAAAAAATTAATTATATGATATTTTGACTATATTTCATTTGATTTTAGAATTTAATTGATGTGTTTTCAAATAATTTGCATATTTAAATCGAAAAGTGTTAATGTTTCTTAAACATTATTATAAGATAACTGTTTTAATGTTTGTATAAGATGTCAGTATATTAAAAATAAATTAGAATTCCGATCATTCAAAAACAAACAAAACAAAAAAAGAAATAAATGTATAATTATCTAATTCAATTTGCATGATTTAAATTAAAATTTAAAACCTGACATTATTATATATTATGCACGTCAATATTTTCATAATTTCTGAGGCTTAGGTGGATGGTCTAGTTAAATTTCAAGTGTCAGACTAATTATATTACTAGGTTGGTTACTCGTGTATTACACGATTAGAGACTAAAAACTTGACACAATATGTAGTATAAGAATGATGATTATATGACTCCAGGGCTAGCAAAATAACTTAGGGGCATCCCTTATTTTGCTTTTAGCCATACATTAATGCAATGAAAAGAATATATTGTTGTATATTTATATAATAATGATTTTTTTGTCTGCTTTAATACTATATTATAACCACGGATATTATTAAACCACTTTGTTACGAAACATCTCTTTCTATCATAATAATCATCATTTTCTTATATATTACTATTTTCTTAAATTTCATTTCTCATGTTGTTCTTTTAATTGTTCAGGAATATCCTTTTTTTTATCTACCCTAAAGATAAAACGGAAAAAAATTAAGACTACGTACGAAAATTTGAGCAGTGGCCTTAGGGATGGCAATCAAACTCGTACCCGATGGGGAAACCCGAAACCCGAGATATTTGGAACGGGTACAGGGTCGGGGGTAAACAGGTATGGGGTCGGGTATGGGATTAAAAAATAAAAATTTCGCGGGTATGGGACGGGTATGGGATTGCTTGTTATACTCGTTTACCCGACCCGATTACCCGATTAGTCATACCCGTTTACCCGTTCACATACCAAAAAATAAATTAATATTTTTATTATATATTATGTTTGCTTACTTGTTTTTATTTTATGTTAGTTAAATATATCGTTAACTAAAATATATATATATATATATATATATATATATATATATATTACGTCTCACGTTTTATAATTTTAATTTCTTTATCAACTATGGTATTAATAAATATGATGTAATGATAATTTGATGTGTCATTTGATTTTAATATTATGATGCAATTTATATACCCGACGGGTAAGTTTTAATGGGTATACCTGATTACCCGCGGGTATGCCCGATACCCGACGGGTATATATGGGGCGGGTATGGGACACCAATTTCTAAATGGATACGGGTATGAGATTACCTATATCCGTCTCATACCCACCCCGTTGCCATCCTTAAGTGGCCTGGGCTATGGCTCGACCGTAAATAGATCCACCTTTAATATAATATTTTGAGTTTTGACTATATTTGATTTGTTTTAAATTTTCATGTGTTTTTAAATTGATGGATATTATTTTTACTATATATATTCATACGTTGTGAGCATGCAAATCGTCATGTTGATTAATTAAGAGTGCGTGGGCCGCTAAATGTTTTTTAAATTCTTATTACTTCGGCTAAAAATAATGTCATCGTGTCATCAACATTTTTAAATAAATATGCTTTGTCTTGTATCATGCCTTCTAAGTAGGTTTTGTATTATTTTTATAGCTTTTTAGTCTTATGTATATGGTACGTATAGAACGTTCTTGTGTGGCACGAGAAGGTTCAAGATACACCCTAAAACCTTGCACTACTTGTTCGTGTCACATAAGCATGGGTGTAGGGATGAGATCGGGACGGGTACCGGTACCGCCCGGTACCGGTACCGCCTAGTACCGGTACCGAGTTTTAAGAAAAGTGGGTACCGGTACCGGTACCGAATTTAGCGGGACGGTACCGGGACGGTACCGGTACCGGTATTTCGGTACTGGTACCACGTTGGTACCAGTTTCATATTTTATTTTTTTTTTATAAAATTTATTCGCTTATTTCGGTTTAATTTTATACTTTTTTATATAACTATACTATAATATACTTGAATATAAGAAAAAGAAATGAAATATGGTATAAATTAATTAAAAATCATATCAACTTCATTAAATTTAAAAGTTAATAATCTAAAAAATATTATAAAATGACTCAAAGTCGTAAAGAAAACACTTTATAACATTAAGCAAGTAATACACAACATTCATAACATCTCAAATTATATAAAATATACTAAAAAAAACTAGTTTTTTCTTAACCGGTACCAACGTGGTACCAACGTGGTACTAACCGGGAAAGTACCGGTACCGGTACCGCCTGGTACCGGTACCGAGTTTTAGGAAAAGTGGGTACCGGTACCGGTACCGAATTTAGCGGGACGGTACGGTACCGGGACGGTACCGGTACCGGTACCGGTACTCGGTACCAAAAGCTCATCCCTACATGGGTGGCCTTGAGTAAGGGCAAAATTGACGATTGCTCAAGGCACCCATGTTCCCCGCGCACAAAATTAAGTTTTAAAAACATTTTTTTTAATTCTTTATTTCAAAACAATTAAAGTTAACATTGGTTTCATTTTCATTATATAAATTAAGCTAACGGCTTAAAACTAATAAATGCCTCGCATTAAACCAACAAAATGCCATAGGGAACTAGGTTTAATGTCTGTGTATTACACACGGGCTAAATAATAATATTCGTAGAGAATTTATAACCATTATATTTAAGTATTTGTAAATTTTTAATATTTAATTATTTTGTTTCATTAACTTATGCATAGTGAGAAATTTTCCCTCCCAAAATTCATATTATATATTAAATATTTTCCCTTAAAAAAATACCCATTAAAACCTTAAATCTATTTTGATCCCTTTTTGTCATAAAATGTCTCCTTTTAACTTTTTGTTAATCCTAAAACATTAACTCATTAAAAATTATTCTAACTACAAACAAATACAAAAATCAGACGACACCGCATCAAGATTATTTTATCTCATTGCTCCTTTATCAATACATACCCGTATTAACCAGACCCTTTTACACCACACTGTCTATAAATGTCTATAAATACAACCCACCCCCATTCACTTCCAAATCATAAACAACTTAATTAATTTCACAATATAAATATATATATAACTTGCATATAAATCAATGGAAGGGTCTGTACGGTGTTTCACGGTGGCGTTAATCGTGCTGCTACTTTCGTTCGGACACCAACAACGTCTCATTGCAGCGCAATCCAGATGCGATCCTGTGCAGATCAGCTGGTGTTTGCAGTCGTTTGTTTCAAACATACCACCATCTAGAGAGTGTTGCCAGAAGTACAAGGGTCAGGAAGGTTGTCTATGCCGTGAAACCGGTGACCCGACTTTCGGTGGCTATCTTGGTCTTCCTGGTGCAAAGAGGGTTGCTGCTGCATGTGGTGTAACCTTCCCTAAATGTAATTGAGTTACGTGGCGTAAGTACGTATGGTTATGTGTTAGCTGGCTAGCTAGGGTGGTTATGTGTGTGTAACGAGTTTGAAAAAGTTTGTATACGACTAGCTATTTGCTCGGTAAGTACGTTGTTTGTCTTGCTGGTTGGTTATATATACCACTTTTGGTGTCTTACTTTGTTATATATATATATAGTGTTACTTTTGAGATGTATATATGTATTAGTTTTGCTGTCTGGTCTGGTCCGGTCCAGTCTTGTATTTCTATACATGACTTTATGATTCTGTAGAAAGTAGCCGAGCTTAAAGTTAGTAATGACCTGAAAAGGACTAGTGACGTAACTTGTTACTATTTATTGATATAATAACCGCTAATTATAAGTAGCTAAATTCAAAGAGAAAATAGTATGTTGCTTTAAAGGCGATACATAATAGTGTTTTTTGGACCTTTGTTGACTGTTATGCACATATATATCTTAGCCCATCGTTGACCTGTCAACGCGCACTTTGAGGTGCTGGTTGACTTGTAGATCGGACTTGACGAATTGTCATAAAGACATATATATATATATATATATATATATATATATATATATATATATATATATATATATATATATAACTCACGTACTAGCTAGGCCAACGAGGCACAAAATAAGTGAGGACAAAGTTGAGAACTTGAGATACGTATTTTAGTTATTTAGCATTTTAATTCTAGATTTATATGATGATAAAATTCCTTTTACTTCATTTATATTTTACATAATGACGGTGTATTAGTCAAATAATGACGTTTGCTTGTCTTTTAAATAGCAAGTTGATTTTATTTTAGATATATATATCTGAAAGTTTGGTTACGTGCAAAATTATATATTTGGTCAGTTTTCCGTCTTCATGAAAGTTCAGTTTGACTAAATTAATTTCTACACATATACATGCATAATTTTAAGGTTTTATTTTCTGGTGTATATGGGTGTAACACCCACGTATTATCACATATTTTATTCATTGTAATTGTTACATGAGTGATGTGTATGGGTTTGATCAAGCCTTAACCATCCTTATACCAAGCTAGTGATGAGTTTTAGGTGATGGTGGTTAATTAGTCGATACAACATGAGAGAGAGATTTTTTTCCTTTTACTTTTGACTAAAGATATTAATGGTTAATTGTTAAAGCTCTTTAGTATTTTGTGACATATAAATGCAAACTCACTAAGAGGCATTATACAAACTATGATGTAATGGACTAATGGGATAATGTTCAATAATGTCCCTTAATCTATCTAATAAATTAGAATTTTTAAGGGGTAATTTTTAGGGGGGGAAACATAATTTATTTTATAAAAGGAAGGTTAAGAGGGAAAATTAAGTAGGAGAGTTAATAAAGACAAATTTTGTGATTAATAATAATTTATAAAATTATTTATAAATTTTTAAGTATAATAGTTATAATTTTTTAAAAATATTTTTATTCAACCCGTGTGTAATACACGGGTGTTAAACCTAGTTATTACTATGAGAAAGAAATGAGAGATGATGTGGGAGAGAAGTGAGGGAAGTGACATAGGAGTGTGTGGGGCAAAAGCGTTATATTAAAAACACCCAGGCATGATTTTTGCTCATAACGTACTCGCGTAGTGGTGTATAATGCCCACTACATAGAGTGTTAATAATCAAAACTTGTATGTATATATAAAGCCAATCAAATTATTGGAATCAACATCTCATAACTATTATTTAAAAAATTAGTACCTTAATTATGTTACCTTGTAATTAAATGGGACCTCCCTTTTATGTCCCTCTTAGAGTAGACGAACACTGTCTCACCCTTTACGGCCCTGAATTTTAGGGTGTAATTTGGTGTGTACTCCTCAAATGCTTTTATATGTGGGGTGTTATATATATGAGCTTGTACATTTTGCATGTCTATTTGTATGAGACTTCAAATATAAAATAAAAAAAGATTAGAATGGTGTGGGGTGAACTCATAATAATATGCGGTGGATGTGAGGTGGAGTAAAAAAAATGAGGGTGAACGCTCCTCACCCTTATACATGTACGAATATAAAGAGAAATGATTGTCCAAATCTCTCAATACAAAGCTTATTATAAGCTATTTTTAATACTCCATCCGTCTCATTTTAAATGTCCAAATTTCCTTTTTTGGTTGTTCTAATTTAAATGTCCATTCCAAAAATAAAAATATCATTTCCAATTTTACCCCTAATTATTTAACATAAAATCTACTTTATGACTAAAAGACAAAATACTTTAATGACATTTTTGTCATTTTATAGGTTAAAATAATATAATAATCTACTTTTTCTTAATCTTTATGTTGTATGTCCCATGACATCTAAATTGGAACGTAGTATATGTTATCATCACAATCAACATTATCATTCTCTTTTATTTAATAAATATTTATTTTCACATAATATTTTATTCAAACAATATTCAAACAACACAAGTATTAACCTACTAACCATAGGTGTAACTTTAACGATCACACTATTATATTATGTTAATATTATATAATTTCATGTGTCTAGGGTAATTAATATTTATATTTTATTTTTGTGATTTCGAAAAATAAGCTATACACATGGCCTGGTGATATATAGCGACGTGCACAATTGACTTTATTAATTTATTTAACCTCTTGTGACGTAAAATAATCGTAATAACCACGTCACAATGAAAGTTTAATGTTAAGAGTAAACGACAATTAAGTTCACATTGAACATTTTAAACTCCAGGTTTTGTCTTTAAAGCTTTAGGTATTGCAGATTTGCAGTTGAAACTTAGAAATAGAAAGTTATAATATTTAATACCTATATAAATAAAAATAACATAGTATAGTGATATAGCTAGTCTATAATTTGAGTTTAAGGCCGGATATGCTTGTTTATAGCACAAATATATATGTGTTAGTCTTTCTTATTTTCATATCACTAAATAAATACTAATTATTAATTTTATTTGGTCACCCTAATCAAAACACGAAATAGATCGATAGAATACAGAGTATACAAGAAAATATATATATATACAAATGTGTTTTAATTGTTTTAATAAAGTCAGTCAAGTTTCTTTTAATAAAATATTAAAATCACTTACTTATTTTTTCTACGTGTTTTAATGTTCCTGAAAATTTTCTATAGATATAAAAATTAAGTGACTTAATTAGTTTCAACAACTATTTTTAAAATAATTAACTTTACCTGTAAATTTTTCCATTTCATTCACCATATATAATTATCATGTAAAAATTAAATGTAAATATATATATATGAAAGTTAAGCTAATTGGATTGTTATTATTGACAAGATATAAAGTTAAGGACCATCAACAAACCATTAGTATTGATTATTATCGACCGATAAGCTATAATTTTAAGTTTTTAACAATTTTAACGATTAAAATTAATTTCTTAAGCTTTTTAATTTTTTCTTTATGTGACCAGCTAAACAATATTTTAAGTTAAGTTATAAAAAGTCAGAATAATATGTGGCGCGTTGCATGGCTTTTCTAATGCTTGTGTTCTTTCATACATTGCATTTTAAACAAATGTCAACAATACAATATACTTTAGTATAAAGTATATGAGGAAAGATCAAATACAAAATTGATTTTGCCTAAAAAGTATGAGAAGTGACTTAAATTACATCAAAACTGGGTCAAACGAACTCCGTTTGAGCTCATTCAAGCGGCGTTGGGACCGTCTCGTTGAGCTTTATCATCTTAGCTTCTAGGGTTTAACTTTTAGGGTTTAGCTTAAAAATTTAGTTTTTACCTTAAGGTTTAGCTTAGGGTTTAGCATTGGGATTTAGCATTTAGGGTTTAGTTTTAGATTTTAGGCTTTTATATGGATGGGGTGAGGGGTTTAGGTTTTTAGGGGGTGGGTGGGTGGGGTTTAGGTTTTTGGGGGGTAGGGGTGGGGGGTTTTAGGTTTTTTGGGTGGTGGGTGGGTGGTTTTTAGGTTTTTAGAAGGTGCGGGTCGGGTGATTTAGGTTTTTAGGGTGGGGGTGGGGGGGTTTTAGGTTTTTTGGGTGGTGGGGGCGGAGGTTTGACGACACGGTTCTAACGCCGCAAGAATGAGTTCAATCGGAGTTCGTTTGACCCGGTTTTGATGTGTTTAAATATCACTTCTCACGCTTCTTAGGCAAAATCCATTTTGTACGGTAACCTTCCCCTAAAGTATATTAGCATCGTATTCATATAAATTTGTAAGTGAAACTTTTATATTTAAAGAGAGACGTGATTGTGAGAGCTTTCACAAAAACGACACCAAGAAATGTATGTGATAGAAGTTTTATATTTTAAAGGGTGCATGTGGGTTGTTGTAAGCAAATGAGAGATAAAATTTTCTGTTGAGTGATAGAGAAACTTTATATTTGCAAAATTGTTGTTCACTCTTATGATTTTTAATATTTTTTTAGAGTGATTTTGAGTATAAGAGATAGAAACTGTAATAATAAATGTATAAATGTATTATATATTATTATTATTTAAATAGAAGCAGAGATAAAATATAGAGATTTTAATGTAAATTTAGTTATATGGATAGTTCCTTTAATATTAATGCTCTGAGTTGTTGTGAGTGAATGAAAGAAACAAAATTAAAGGTGGAGGAGATGGAAACTTTATATTTGAAAACTATCGTTCATATCTTATACGGAGTACGTACTATTTTAATATTTTTTTAAATGGTTATGAGTGAAAGAGACATAAACTATAATGATAAATGTACAAATAACTATTATTATTTAGAAAAAAGAGAAAAGAAAAAGTTGTGTTTTTAGTCTCATTATAAAGATAGAAATAAAAAACTTAATGTAAATACTCTAAATATTTATTACGTGTCTTGATACACATTATCCATTAACATTTCATTTGAATTATACGTCTAAATGATGTGTGATATAAGTTATTCGTTAAAATGTAGAATTATTGAGAATTTAAAATGTGTTAAAAAAAGTAGAAAGGTTAATTAGTCTATAGAAAATAGACATGCGCATTTTACCAAGGTGAGTACTCATATCTTACTAAGTTCATGAAAATATATATATGCGTCTATCTTTAAAACATTACATATGTACAATTGGTAACTTCCAATATAATGTGGTGCGAGGCTTGTATTCTAAAAGACGAGACGAACAAGTTTTACCACTAACTTGTTGTCGTGTCTATGAATGAACATATATGCTAATTAGTGACTTTTTCACGAATTAAAATATGGTTTTCCCCAACATTATATGTATTCACAAAATGTATGTGGGATCACCTATTGTTTGGAAACCCTAAGTAACCGGGTCTTAATCAATTCGATGGAAAAAAAATTTCTTAATAAACATTTACAGAAAAAGAAAAAATATTACCATATCGGTGTGGGGACACGAAACACATGACCTCATTGTCATGCATGCCTAATACACATGACCGATCACATGTTTGGTATACTGCTAATTATTTTTTAACTAGGTTTAATACCCGTGTGTTACACACGAGTTAAATAATAATATTTGTAAAGAAATTATAATCATTATGTTTAACAATTTGTAAATATTTTATATTTAAGAAATTTTACTCTATCAACTTATGCATGCATGGTTAAAATTTCATTTAATTTCCCACTCAAATTTCCTAATATAAAAAAAATCCCCCTAAAAATAACCCCCTAAAAGTTAGAATTATTAGATAGATACAATGCGTGTGGTAATTAAGGAAAAAAAATAGGGGAGTTTGTGATAAGAGCCTAAGAGAGAGGGAAAGGAAAAAAATAAGTTACGTTACATACACATTACACAATCACATCACCATACTTTTGATATTTTCATATTTTTGGTGAAAAATAGTGGTAGTGGTATATATCCAGTTTTTTTTGTATACTTTCTATTAGTTTGAATTTTTTCTTAATTCTTTTATTTTTATTGTGTAAAAAATATATAAAAGATACAATGAAAGTAAAAAACAAAATCAAAATGAAAACACTAACTTTTTTAGTTTTTTTACGTTTAGACGACGTGAGGAACAAACTCTCCGAAACACTTCTTAAAAATTCGTTTTAATTATGAGTTACGAATATTTTAACACGTTATTGTTTTTGTTTGTAGCATTGTATCCTAATCACAATTTGTAAAATTTTTTATTTCATATGATAACTCCACCGTTATCTCATAAAATTAGGCTTTATATAATTAAATAATCATTAACAATGTAATAATTAAACTAATACGTAATATATAATAAAGATAAGATCGTTATCATTTTAGTATTACTTTGAAATGCATTCAACTATATAGGTAGTTTACTAGATATTATGAGAACATCACATTCGTAAGTTTGTCCTCATATATTACTAAAGTAATTAATAAATAACCTATTAGAAACACAATTTTGGAGCTTGCTAATTGTGTTATTCTACATAAAATTAAATACTCGTACTTGCTATCAAGTTTTATCGTTTTGCCCTATGTACAAGTATATAATTATAAGGAGATCATAGTCAAAATTATATACGTTGAAATTACTAGAATTTCGTGTCTGAGCCTAAGGGTATTATTATGTGACATGGTTAAAGGTTTCTGCCCAGTTTTTTCCGAGAGCAGTTGGTTGGCGCGTTTTGACTTCGATTAACTTGCCAGTAAGAAAGGTTACGGTGAGCCTTCGTTGCGTTCACAGTAATGTAGGAGCCCCAATACCAACGAAAAATACCTACTGGTGTAAGATGCGAGATTTCGATCTGGTCTTTGTCCCTCTAAATGTATCGGTCATAGACCGTTGCACTAATTACTGTTTAGAAAAACTATTTCTTGAGCATACCATCCATATATAAGTTGAGATTTAGCTAAAAACTCAAAATGAAAGATTCATATATATCAATTTAAAATATAACGTGACAGACGATTACAAATATTTACAAAGAACGATAGTCATATAGAATATAGTAATAAGAAATTAAGTGAGACCCATTTCATTAAACATTATAAGTTTGTAACGTTATATAAAAAACCTCCAATCAATATATATGGCCCATAGTTGTAAAGCCCACTTCATTTTGATATCCAAAAGCATTTACTCATTTAGCTTGTCTAATCACTTCTTGCCGAGAGGTGAAACCGTGAAGGGGCCGTACGTCGATTTTAACATGGTAAAGACTCGTTTATAAATTTTTAAACCAACGTTGCAATGGTATGAAAACAGTTAGTCTTTTTCACACCATGTGCATTGTGACAAGACTGTCTAAGTTTTTTTTTAACAACTCCTAAAATAAACCATAACCTACACATTATAAGATTTGAACTTAAAGCTTAGTGCTTCAAACAAAGTGTTTTAGCAATGGGTCACCAACTTCATTGGCGGTTGTCTACATACAATAATATCTTTTAAAACCAGTTTCAATTATTATGTGTTTAGTGTTTTTTAAATAGTTTTGCAAGTAATTATATAACTTTATTTACTTTCATGATTAGCAGTAGCGTACCCACTTTGTGTGGGTGGGGGACGTCCGCTCCCCCTAATTATTTTAGTATAAAAATATTAAATTCTCGATTGACCCCCGTAAAATTTAACCTCTGTCCCCTGTCCAGCCTTGAAAAAATTTATATATAAAGTTAGTGTAGTTCAGCTCAACATTTAAACTAAGTCATTTTAGTTTTTACCCGGCTCACAACGCACACATGTATAATTTACCCAGCTCCCTCACTTCATTTTTATGACCCAAATCAAAGCCCAACAACCCACATTTTTTAATATCCATTTCCATCTCCAGTGAGTTGTGAGCCCACACGGCTAGAGGTGCACAAATCGGTTTTTTTGAAGAACCGGTTCCGGTTCTTGTTGGTGTTAAAAGAACCGGTTCTTACAAGAACCGGTTTTTGGTGAAAAAACTAGAACCTAGTAACCGGTTCCGGTTCCTAAAGAACCAGTTCCGGTTCTCAAAGAACCGGTTCCGGTTCCTAAAAAACCGGTTTAGGTTCTTAAAAAATACCTTTTTTTCTACGATATGGGCCGGAAGTAACATTAAAAATTTAAAATATTACAAGATATATAGCTTTTAAAACATTAAATAAATAACAACACTAAAACATACCGGTTTTTCAAGAACCGGTTCTTCCAGGAACCGGTTTTTTCAAGAACCGGTTTTTTTAGGAACCGGTTCCGGTTCTTTTGGAACCTATAATTTGGAAAAAATAGTAGAACCTACGGTTCAGTTCCGGTTCGGTTCTTGTAGAACCGGTTCTTCGAAGAACCGGTTTTCGGTTATTTTATCGGTTCCGGTTCCGGTTTTTTTGTGCACCTCTACACACGGCCACACCCATAAATGTACCCAAATGATTTTGATAAAAATGATAAATTAAGACTTCAGGTTGAGCTAGCGATATAGATCGATAATATAAAAAGCAGATACACGGTTTGCCAAGTTGAATGGTTTATCAAGTCTTGTAAAAATAATAGTTGAAACAAAGAAAAGTCTTTCATTTACATTGCTATATCGATTATTGAAGCTAGCTATAGTATTGTCCATTGCAACCACAACTGTTGAAAGATGTTTCGTGGAAATCAGATTTGTGTAATCGGATGTGTGATGAAAACTTAAGCGATAGTTGTATTTGTTTCTTTGAGAAGAATTTCCTTAGGAAAGTCTCACTAGATGATATTTAGATAGATTTTAAGCAATGAACCCCGTAGACAATAACTTTAGGTGACTTTTCATTATGTATTTTTGTAAATTGTAATGATATTTGACGTGTTTATGGTGATTATGAAATTTAGTTTCTTTGTCTTGTTTTAAATTTAACCCAACCCGATTTGACCCGAATCGAGACTGTACATTTGTTATAGAGCGATACTTAAACGACTCCTATCAATTTTCTCACCCTCATAAATTTTTTAAGATCCACCAGTGATGATTTGATTACAAATCCTTTAGATTTTACTTTTGTGATAAAAAAAATGTTACAACTTATACTTGTCAAATACTTTTATGGATATAGTACCTTCTTATCCAGTATAAATATAGAATGATCAAGTTTTTACATAATCTGAAATTCTCGTTACCTTCCTAATAACAAAATTAAGATAAACGAGAGAAAAATAATATCAAAATACTATCATGACTCATGAGCAAAACACATCATTGTTCATAAAAATATTTGGTTAGAGCTAATAAATTAGTGTATCATATCATATATATAATAATATAAAATAATCAATTTCCTCAACAAATATTTCATTAACTTATTTACTCAACCTTTATTTACGGAGTCAATATATTCGTACAATAATGTTTTGAGCTCGTAACTACTCATATCAAATTCATAAACTCTGATTACAATCATTACATCATCAAAATCACTTCATTTTGATTTTGCTCAATTTGTATTTCCAAGGTCAATTTAAATATTACAAAATAAGTTCCTACACGAGTCTCTAACATCTTTATAAATGGTATGAACTCCACCTTGATCATAACCATAACATCTTAAAATAAACTTCAATTCCTTTCTCCAATTTGTTGAACGTTTTACCTTTCGAAAATGAATAAAATCACCAACGCAATCTACTTGAAGACGGCGATGATGATGGTAGCAATTCTGTTGGCAAACACTGGTTTGGTGAAAGGGGTAGATTGTAACCCGTCTTTTTTAGACCCTTGTGTACCCGCATTCAAGGACCCAAAAGCACAAGTGTCAGATGCGTGTTGTGATAATCTAGAGGAGAAGAAACCTTGCATTTGTGTTTGGTATAAAGATCCCGAGACTAGCAACTATTTTAAGATGCCTGGTGCAAACCATGTTTCAACTTCTTGTGGTGTAGAATTTCCCTACCCGAAAACTTGTGACTAGGAATTTACATATTATATTATATATATAAATTTTACCATGACTTTTACTTATTTTATTATCATTTTGACTTATGATGATGAATCAAATAATTTACAACTTTGACCTCATATTTTACTTTAATATTTTCTTTATTTTGAATCATCTGGTTTGACTCAATTATCAATTTACAACAAGACGTTGACGAATCGAAACACACAAAAGCCCCGGTGCGGAGCGTAGGACATCAACCTAGTTTATCTAACAAATTAAAGTTTTAACAGGATCCATAAAGCTTATTTTAGGGGGGGGGTGGATATGAGAAGGAATAAAAAGAATTTTGATAGGGAACAAATTGAATGAGAAAACTGATTGAGCTAAAACTTTATAATTAATAGTATTTTTATAAAAATATCTAAAAATTATTAAAAATTAAATATTTATAAATTTTTAAATATAGTAGTTATATATTTTTCAAATATGTTATTTAGCCGGTGTGTATATACGAAAACTAAACCTAATATAGTATAACTTGACAAATTGTGAATTGAAATTCCATGGGTGATGCACAACTTTAGATGATAAATATTGTATCTCCACGTGAAAAAATATCTATTATAATGTTGAGAAGTAATGTACGTTTCCATTTCACATTACTTTTATTTGGTTTTAGTAAATCCTACTTTATCTTTTATATTCATAAGTGTGTCCTTTTAACGACTCTATTTAACCTGCTCTTAACTTTATATACCAAAAAAACCTTATTATACATAACCATTTGCTTAAATTAAGAATTAAAACATTAAAGTGATTGTGGTTCTTTTCAATAATCAAATATAACTTATAGTTGTTGGATCATGGTAAATAAATAAATAAATAAAAGAACTAATAAAAAATACCAAATAAAAAGTATCCCGCGACGTAATTTAGACCACCTTTTTTTGGCAATTATAATACTAAAATAAATATAGTTTCAGATCACTAGTCAACTTAAAATCCTTTCTCCAAATATTATACAAAAATTAATATTCGACAAATGGAAATTTTATTATACGTACAACATTTAGAATTCATAACATAAATGGTTAATATTTTTGCTTTGTATGTTGAAGTTTTATTCTTCACTAGCTACCTACTATATATAAACTTCATGTTATATATAGACAAGACCTTAATTATATAGATAATGCATGCTTAATTAATTTCGTCGTTGTTATACACATTAATCTTAATTTGGGACATGACACACTAAAAACCACTATTGTTTCTTTGATCAATATCTCTTGATCTACAATTGTAAGCTAGGGTTGTCAAAACCACTATTACTAGATATTATTGCATGCAGGTTGGCCGGATCACGCTTCTATGACTCATGTTCGATCACTAGCTAGCTAGATAACAAAGAACATATATTAATACAAGGATTAGGCTACCATCCGGCCTTTGAGCTGAAATCGAATACAACGATACAAAACTGATCAAGCCAAGGCCAATCACCTCGGTTTATGCCTTAGCTGCCATCAATGATCACAACTGATTTTTTGGACTTGGATAATATGAAGCCGAGATGATATACCACAACATATACAACACAAGTTCTAATAAAAAGACACTAATCTAACGAACACTATCTAAAATATATACTTTGTAACCTTTTTCTATTTGGACTAATTAAAAAAAGATTAAAGTGATGGATGTATAGAAATTAAGATTATGTTGAATATTATGAGTTTATGACGCCAAGATTGATATGAACGCTATTTTTCTCTTTAAATAACCACATGGTCTTGTTTTTCTGTTCATATTTTTCATGTGTCTTTCAAAACTCATATCCCTTAAAATAATAAAACACATGGAATAGTTTAATTAATACAAAAGGTGACCGAAAATTCATAGTTGATTAGATATATGGAATGACGACATTTTAAAATTGTAAAATTACGTATCGTAAATGTATTTGTATAGATATTTCGTAACAACTTTTTTTTACAAATCCCATACTTTTTCGTGACTTTTGATGTCATTTTTATCTCACTTTTAGGTTTTCATTCAGCTTGAAAGTAATCAAATCGTATTATTATAATAAAAATTCTTATTGGAAGCTAAATTACCTTCTTATTTTAATTTATTAAACCTTATTAATTAATACAATGAACTTTAAATATATAATACTAGTAATTTGAATTCTACTACCACTAGGAAGCTTAATTATACTATGAAACAAGATACAAAACCAAAAGAGACTCAAACTCCGTGACTAATTGATATAAACCTAATATTAAAATTACTTGTTTCAATTAAGCCCTTTTATTTTAGAAGATCTCCTTCCAAACCGTCCTACAAGATTGAACTGGGGTTAATCAAGTTTAATACTGTACCATTCAATACTCCCTCTTGATATAAGCTTTTCTAAGATCTATCTCAATTGTCATTTGTTCCACCTTAGTCTCGTATGTCCAAAAGTACTTGAACTTCTTTAACTTTGATCCTTGAAAGTGTGTTGAACATTGTAGCATATTGCTCTTCTAGGTTGATACATTACCTTTATTGATATCTTTGGTAGACACACTACCATCATCTTCAATCACAACCGTATACACAAAAGTGTTGATTTCTCGGGCGAAACTTGGGTTTGGTAGACAGTCGCGAACTATGTGACCCTCTAATCCACAACAGAGCCTTATATGTAAAAGTGTTTGATTTCTTGGCGACACTTGGGTTCGGTCGATAGTCACGAACCATGTGACCCTCTAGTCCACAACAGTAACACCTAAAAAGAAATTGTTTCATACCTAATCTGAATTGCTTTTCGTTACCTTGATTTTTTTCATCAGGCCAGTTTCTTTGTCCTATACAGGTTTCATTATTTGGCTTTACGACTGACTTTTCTTTAAAAATTGTTTTGCAAGAATATCTAAAATTTGGTTGGGTGTCTCTGCACCTTAAACCCATTCCAGAACTTCTTTTTTCATCCTTGTCTTCAATAAAAACACAACTTGTCCGCTTTAACCATCCACTTTCGTAACACTCCGGTTGCATCTTCTCTTGGTGGTTTAACCTTCTCAGCACCATTAACAACATCTTATAAATCTTGACCTTATAAATACAAACTCATGCACATGGACCAGGCGTTGTAGTTTCGGTTGTCGATTTTCTTAAAAGTTAAAATACAAAATTCCAATATACGTAGTATATTTTTCCCCACTTGAATAGAACCAAACTACTCATGTTTCGTATTTTTCCCGTTTATTTAAAAAACCACCATAACCACTTTCTAACCAATTAAAATGGCGCTTCACTGCAACCATCATCACTTCCAAACACCCCCACAATGTTCTTCTCCGGCACCGTCATCTTCCTCCTCCTCCTCCACTTCTGCAACCTCATCTTCTCTCTCACCGAGCCCAACTTCTCCCCCTTTCCCGGCTGCGACACCACCACCTTCTCATGCGCCAACATCCACAACCTCACCTACCCTTTCACCGGCGCCAACCGTCCTACCTACTGCGGTCCACCGGAGTTTCATCTCACCTGTCTCGGAGATAACTATCCCACACTTACTATCGAATCGGTTTCATACCGTATACTAAAAGCTAACATGTCCCAAAACAGCCTTGTTTTAGCAAGATCAGACTTGATAAACAATACATGTCCTAACACCTTCATAAACTCGTCTCTTGATTCGACCATTTTTAACCCTGGGAATGGTCAGAACGTTGACTTGACCATCTTTTATGGTTGCAGCTCCTCGCCCATGTTTATTCAACCGCAGAACCGGTTTTATTGCGATGTAGGTGGTGTGGATCTTACGGACTCGTATTTTTTGATTGGGGAAGTTCCGATTGATCCGATACGGAAGATGATACATTGTGTTAATGGAGTCAGGATACCTTTGCTTAAATCTGTTGGCGCTGAACTTAACCGAAGCTTGTTGACTCTTGCAGAAGCGTTGAATCGCGGTTTTGAAGTCGTTTATAGTGATCCGTATGGTGATCAGTGTTCCGAGTGTCGGAGAGTGGGTGGTAATTGTGGCTTTGATGTTACTGCAAACAAACCTATTTGCATTTGCAGCAGCAGGATTTGCAGCCCACAAGGTTTGTTTCTAGAAATTTCTCAAAATGGTCAAAGTTGACCAACTTTGGTCATGATTTTTCAGCCATATGTCCTATGGTCATCGCTTGTAAAGACTAACGGCTTAGTCGGCTTCTGTGGCACATACAATCATGTGTCACAATATCGTCTATGTTAAAGAAGCTAGCTAAGGCGTTAACCTTCATAGGGGATGACCATACGACATATAGACAGGAAATTAGAGAGTATGGCCATTTTGATAAAAATTTGTTTCAACTTTGATGATTTTGGTAAAATTCTCTTTTGTTTTCTTACATTATATTACTCAAAAGTCAAAACTAACCTGCAGTTGTTTGAGTACCTTCAAGTTAATTTTAATGTTTGTGGTTATGACTTATGAGGTTAACAATATCTTGAAATTGTGTTTGTTTGCAGGGAATTCAAAGAAAGGGTCTTTGACTTTAACCATAAGTATGATCTTATTCAGTCACTAGATACAAGCTTGTTAATTACACAGTGTTTTGATTGTTTTTCATGAGACTAAATTTTTGTATTGTACTATTGTATCATGAACTATAGTTTTTCCAACAATTGGAGCTGTTGTTGTTGGTGCTGCAATCGGATGGGGAGTTTTTGTTTGCAAACGAAGGAGAAAAAGGCATGCTAAAAAAGCAGCTACCACCCGAAGCGAGAGCAAATCTGTTCTAACTATTGGGTCGAGTAATACGTTGTATAGTAGCACGCGATCTAAGTTCAATTCTAGTGTCCCTTCATACCCTTCATCAAAAACAACTAAAGATTTTGGAAAATGCTCTTATTTTGGAGCTCAAGTTTTCACCTATGAAGAACTTGAAGTTGCTACTGATAACTTTGATGATTCAAGAGAGCTTGGTGATGGTGGTTATGGAACTGTGTATCATGGTAGCCGAATTAACGTTTTTATTTTTTTAAATCTTTGTATTTAGCGTGTATGCGACTTTGATTAAGTTGGGTTTTTTTCTCTTAGGCAAGCTTCTTGATGGTCGCGAAGTTGCTGTGAAGCGTTTATATGAAAACAATTATAAACGAGTGGAGCAATTCATGAACGAAGTTGCGATCTTGACACGATTAGACCATGAAAACCTAGTGAAGTTATACGGTTGCACCTCAAAACGAAGCAGAGAATTACTCTTGGTTTATGAGTATGTTCCAAATGGAACTGTAGCTGATCATCTTCATGGAAAACTAGCCAACTCATACTCAAAATCAGGGTTGTTTACGTGGTTCGTGCGTCTAAACATAGCTATAGAAACATCAAAAGCACTAGCCTATCTCCACGAGTCAGACATCATTCACCGAGACGTGAAAACCAACAATATTTTATTAGATAAAAGATTTCGAGTCAAAGTTGCTGACTTTGGGTTGTCAAGATTATTCCCAAACAATGCCACACATGTGTCCACCGCCCCACAAGGTACACCTGGCTATGTTGATCCTGAATATTACCAGTGTTACCAGTTGACAGACAAAAGTGATGTTTACAGCTTTGGGGTCGTTTTAATTGAACTCGTCTCTTCGTTAGAAGCTGTTGACACTAGTAGAGACAGGCTCGATATAAACCTGTCTGCAATGGCCATCAACAAGATCCAAAACCATACGTTGGATGAGTTGGTTGATAAAAGTCTCGGGTTTGAGACAAATGGTTTGGTGAGGAGAATGATCACCTTGGTGGCTGAGCTGGCGTTTCGATGTCTACAACAGGACTCGGGTATGAGGCCGACAATGAAAGAAGTGGTGGAAATTTTAATAGGGATTCAAAATGATGAGTTGAATGCTCAGAAACCCGAGGAGCTTGATTTCGTGGTCGACGATGGTGCAATGTTTAAGGATCATAATACGGAGCCACCATCGCCTGAATATGGCGTTGCTAACAAACTGTATGGCAGTTGTATGCCAAATTCTTCTGATGGTTGATGGATGTTGTTACGCCTAAGTCGAATTTATGACAAAGGTTTACAGTGAAACTGTAGATAACAAAGTTAAAATCATATATTTTCAGGATGTGACATTAGTTTCAAGTCTTTTATAGTATCCATCTTTCATATGTTTACAATTGTGTTTTAGTTTCTTAAACTAATAAAGTTGTAACACTTTCTTTTGTGTTTTGTCTAAGAAAGTGCAATGTTTTCTCTCACATTTCATAGTTTTTTGATAATCAAATGTCATGGTTACTAATCATGACATTGACACCAAACTTGTGTTAACCCTGCAATTTTAACTAGAACATTTCACAAAACATTGGTATGCCCTGGCCCGAACATTAACACAACAAAGGCATCGTTAATCAGTTACAAACCGATTACTGAGAAACTAGTTCTTTAATCGGGTCGGGTTCAACCATAACCAGTTATTAATGGTAGACTAAACCATAGTCCATAGTCATCTCTCTAGAACATCTTGATTTTTCATAACTTTCAATCCAGTGAAGTGAAGTCAGTCAATGCGTTAATTTTACAGATGAAAAGTCTACAAAGTCATCCACACAAAACCAAAAAGTCAACTTTTTGGTACTTAATCAAATAATAATAATACACCACACCCATTATTAAATAATCACCATCACTTTTCACACATGGTATAGTAGTTGTTATTGAGTGATACCCTTAAGCAACCATGACTCAAAATACCACCCACTTACTCCTCAAACTCATTCAACACAACTGACTCATCTACCAACACATATTCTCCATGAATCTCCATAACTTTATTCCAAAACTACTCATTTTCATCATAGTTCAAGTGCATAGAACCAATTCAGAAGGATTTTACGGCACGTGTAACACCCCGTTCAGTTGCGGAACCGTCTCCGGTTTCCAATACCCTTTTCGACGACATCAAGATCCAACACAATGCGGGTACCCTGGTTTTGAACTAAACTGTGACGACCCGAATCCTCCTACCATCAATATAATGAACATTACGTATCGGATTCTAGCCGTCAACCCAACGAACCAGATTATGACACTTGTTCGAGGTGATATGGTTAACTCAACATGTCCACTAGATCTAGTGAACACCACCATTGATCACAACCTCTTTGATTACACCTCAAGCTATACCAACATCACTTTCCTATACGGATGCCCGGTTGCGTTCAATCCTATTGGAATGATTGGGTCACTTGCTTGTGGTAGTGATGGGACTGGTCTAGTTATTTTAGCTCCCGGGGCCCTAGGCCCCGGGATGTGTAAAGCCAGTGTTATAATCCCATCCCTAGACTCAATTGGGTTCATGGACCCAATGAAGTTGGTTCAGGTTCTACAAGATGGGTTTGATGTTAGGTGGAAAGTCGAATCTCGACCTTGTGCTGATTGTACAGGGTCAGGTGGTCAGTGTGTGTACAGTACTAGTACACGTCTAACCAAATGTGCGTGCCCTGAAACTTCGCTTTTGGGAGATAGTTGCTCGAAACTTAACAAGACTGAAGTGAGTTTATCTCCATCGTCATCATCGTCACCAGGTATAAACTTTTTACCTTGATTCGACGTTATTAATCGATTAGAACGATCGACTAATAGATACATTTTTTAACCCTTAGATTTTTTTTATGGGTGTGATTTAAGTGTTTTTTTTTCACAAACAGTTAATATGTCGCTTTTACTTAATGACTTGAATATTGGTACTAATTGGATCATAACGTCACCTAAAATACTTAAATAGTTAAGACACCTAACTTATCTATCCACGTAGTACACTAACCCAATAGTTATACATGTCTTTTGGTTAAAGTACAAATCACTTAACCACCAAAATGCATGGTTATTTTAGGTATGCATTTAATATATCTTTTGGTTATAGACGCGTTATACAAGTAAAAAAAAGGGTATAAGATTAGGAGATTACGGTTACTTTTTTTTTTTTTTAAGAATCGTGGTTGGTGTAATGGCTTATGACCGAAACACTCAGGGGTGCAAGAACCGAGATCAAAACCTCGCCTCTAACATCAATAAGTGTTTTTCGTCGGCATTGAGGCTCCCCCATTACTGCGTACGCAACGGAGGCTCACCACAACCCTCCTTGCGGGCCAAGTTGATCGGAGTCGAAACCCGTCAACCAACTATTCCAGGGAAAAACCGGGCAGGAATCTTTAACCATGCCATGTAAAACCCTTAGGCTCAAACACGAAGCCGGGTGGTAGCCCATGACGTGCTTCATTGTCAATATCCACTAAAAGTGACACTAGTGGGAATAGAACTTGAGTCTCCTATGAAGAACCCAAATCATTTTACCACTAGGTCACAAGTAGGGGATTTAGCATAAATCCTTTTGCCGCAAGTAATAAAACTCTAAAAATTAATGTTGCCTTAGCAGAAACTCTATGGATCTACCACTTCGGACTTCGGCCGGGTTGAGTTCCGTTTCTTGTGTTTCTTTTACTATTTTTTTCTTATATTTTTTCTACACAAAAATTACCTTTTAAAAGTATCAAACGGAAATTACAACTTAATATCAGCGTCACGCACTCTCTAAAGTTTTGAATATTTTCGATGTCTCGGTCGTAACACGTGTAGTACCTTTACCAACGTAACTGTGTAAAGAATGTTGTGTCATGTGTGACAGTGTGGGCACTACATGTTAATATCACTATTATAACATATTAACACGTATAAATAAGTTACAAATTAATAACCGGGCTTGGAGATTTTGGGTCCATTTGCTAACCAGAAAAATAGGCACCTAAGTACCGATGAATTAAATGGGCGAGAATTTATTTAGTGCAAATGGACCATGACTCTTATTTTTGTTAAATGAGTCCAAATAAGTTTTAATTGGTTTTATTTAATTGATTTAACTATTTATTTATAAAAAAATTACAAATATATATATAGGGTTAGGATCCTTACAGAACAATTGATTTACATATATGTAAATTAGTGATATTAAAATATTGATCAAAGACCAAAAATTGTTCTTTTTGTTCTCGCGATAAAAGAGTATTAAATATTCCATTCTTATGACCATTTTGACCTATTATCTATTTGTGTTGCATATATGACTTACACGAGTGCTAAACTAGTAATTGCTAGCGAAGTCAAACATCATGGAACTTATTCATAGACAACATCAATAACTCCAAAATATATATATTCGATTCCCTTTTGAAGTTTAAACAAACTAACTTTATTTACTGGTCAAGAAGTATGACTGCTATCCTCAAATTCTTATTTTTGGCATTGTTTTAGTTAAGTTATTGTTTTACCCAGGAACTTAGTTGGCTTTTGGCATGTTTACATACATCCAAGACTTTACATGGTCAAGAAGTGCTTTGTTTTGTCACAAACTTATCTAAAACATTAACACAATATAAGGATGGGATTTAGCATTTCTATAATCTTCACTTCATCTAGCTAGTACTATGTACAACTTCCCTTGTTCATATTTCATTCTTTTGATCCTAATAAAAATCCCAACATGTTTATGCACCGACGATGCGCAATACAAGCATTGTAACAAGGAATTCGTGTGTGGCGACCTTAGACACATCAAGTACCCGTTCTGGGGTGAAAACCGTCCAAACTACTGTGGTAAACTAGCCTACAAGCTAAATTGTGTAAACAATATCCCGACGATTGAAATCAAGTCACTAAACTATAGAGTCATCCAGGTCAATTACTACGTGCATACCATCACGCTCGCAAGAATGGACTATTCGGACAAACTATGTCCATCTAGGCTCGTGAACACAACAATTGATTTCACATCTTTTAACTACACTTCTGGCACCCGTAACCTGACTGTAGGTTACGGGTGCCCTCTTAACATGTCTCATGTTGAGTACAATTGTACCATAAACAATACTAAGACCAACGTGACATATGACCCAAGCATGTTGTGTAAACAATATGTGGTTGTTCCTGCTTTTGAAAACGTTGCAAGCGATCTTGACCAGAATCGGACGAGTCTTGTTGATGCTTTAGGAAAGGGGTTTGAATTGAAGTGGTTCGTTTCGGACGTAGAGAGTGAGCAATGCAAAAACTGCATAGGATCAGGCGGGACGTGTGGGGTTAATACTAGTAATAATAGTTTCATTTGCTATTGCTATAATGGCCCGTCATTAAGTGTGTGTGACAAACGACCAGGTACGTTCGACCCGTTTGAAATGTATATGTTTAAATATGTATCTACCAACCATATACTAGAGTAACATAAACATATACATGATCAGCAGCTTAGTTCAACTTTTCATTTTTCTATATATATGACAATTGGATTTAGTTCTAATATAATCTATAATGTTATGATCAAGTTTTGTATAATTGCAGGGAGTTCAAAGAATGATTCTCTTACTATAGGTATGCATGTGGATTTAACTCTAACTTAATATGCTAAAGTTTCTTCATACATCATTGTTACAAGAAACTAAAAACTGACTCTTTTTATCTTTGAATATATTCTAGCCCTTGCAATCGTTGGAGCAGTTATCGCTGGTGCTACAATTGGATGGGGGATCTTTGTTTGCAGACAACGCAGAAGAAGGCGCGCGATCAAGGAAGCAACGCCTACCAAAACCGAGAGCAAAGCTATTCTGAACAAGCTGTCGAACAAAGGACTGGGGATAAGTGACACTTCTAACTTCACTTCCAGCATCCCGCCATATCCTTCACCAAAAACATCAGGAACATCTAAAGAGTTTGGTAAAAGCACATATTTTGGGGCTCAAGTTTTTACATATCAAGAGCTAGAAGTCGCCACGGATAACTTTAATGATTCTAGAGAACTTGGAGATGGCGGTTTTGGAACAGTGTACTATGGTAATTAATACTTCTACTGGCGGACCTATTATTTCTACACAACCGGCCGTTTGAGGTGAATAAAACTCAGACGGCCTTTTGAGTTGATTAAAACTCAAACAGAAGTTTAAAACTCATACGGCCGTTTTTGTTTTTTTTTCAGGTAAGCTTCTTGATGGTCGAGAAGTGGCTGTTAAACGTTTACACGAAAACAGTTTCAGGCGTATGGAGCAATTCATGAACGAAGTTAGGATCTTGACAGGTTTAGATCATGAAAACCTAGTGAAACTATACGGTTGCACCTCAAAACGAAGCAAAGAACTGCTCCTAGTGTATGAATATATTCCCAATGGAACAGTAGCTGATCATCTTCATGGAAAACTAGCAAACTCAAGCTCTAGTTTGTTTTCATGGTCGGTGCGCTTCAACATTGCCATACAAACAGCCGATGCACTAGCTTATCTACACGAATCAGGCATCATTCACCGCGATGTGAAAACTACCAATATTTTGTTAGATAAAAGCTTCCGAGTCAAAGTTGCTGATTTTGGGTTGTCTAGATTGTTTGAGAATGTTACACATGTGTCCACCGCCCCACAAGGGACACCAGGCTACGTTGATCCTGAATACTACCAGTGTTATCATTTAACAGACAAGAGTGACGTTTATAGCTTTGGAGTTGTGTTGATTGAGCTCATTTCTTCACTACAAGCTGTTGACACCAACAGGCACAGGCTTGATATAAACTTATCTAATATGGCTATAACCAAGATTCAAAACCATAAGTTGGATGAGTTGGTTGACAAGAGTATCGGGTTTGAGACAAACGGGCTGGTGAGGAGGTCAACCGCATTGGTTGCTGAGCTGGCTTTCAGGTGTCTACAACAGCAAAAAGATATGAGGCCGACAATGAAAGAAGTGGCGGAAATTTTAAGAGAGATTCGGAATGATGATTCGGATGCTACGAAGCCAGTGGTGCTTGATATTTTAGTGGATGAGGATTGTTTGTTGAAGGATGATAACACAGAACCAACATCATCAGATCATGGGATTAAATTTTTCTAGTGGTTAGTTATGTAGTGTGTTATGGTATGAAAACACATGACAAAAAGTTCTAAAGGGTTTTTAAATAGTAATGCTTTAGAGCAACTATATTTTTTTTTAGAAATGATGATGACATTGTCTAGTTTTTTAAACCGGTAATATATATGTATTGAACTGGTCATGTTCTTTAGTTTCCGGGTTGAACCTGTAACCGGGCTAGCTTATGGTTGAACCTGCTTTTGGTCTTTTGTTTTTAATTGAAACAAGATGGATTAGCTGATTAGATAACCTTTTCACGGATACATCCATTGGAGTTGGTGATGGAAATGTGTGGTCAACGGTGGTGCTATAGTCGATAGTGCTAGTGACAGTTGACCCATGATGCTCTCTCTAGTCGGTGGCGATTTTTTCCTCAAGAGAGTGGGTGGTTTTGAACACAGGATCACTAAAGATTGTGTTATACTAATCATTTGTTTCATTTGCTGACCAAGAAAATATGAGCCAATATTTGGTGATACACCACTTTTATCCAAGACTTAGTTGACTACATACTTGTCACATATCTCCTTTTACTTATTTTTTTCCATTGGTTTCATTGATTGTTCATCAACACATTCTCCATCTAGGCCAACCACCATGAAACCGTGTCTTCGCCTTTGCCCCGCCATCTTTGCATTGACGGTGATTCTAGCAGGCGTCATCCACTTGCCGACCATTTTGTGTCAAATAACTCAACCATACAAAGTTTGCAGTCAGTTGGTTCAGTGTGGTAACACTACACTTCACTACCCATTCTGGGGGCTTGGCCACCCGGCCTACTGTGGGCACTCGGGATTCGAGATAACATGCAAAAACAATGTTCCCATGCTACATTATAGATCACTAAGCTTTAGAGTCCTAAAAATCCAGACCAGTCAAAAGATGATCACCATCGCTAGAGACGACCTTTGGAGCAGTTACTGCCCTCAATATCTCTACAACACGACCTACGACTTAAATCTTTTCAACGACAACAACTTTGCTCAAGAGAATGTTATATTGTACTACGGATGTGATTCTAGCTCACAAGCGTTGTTGGGTTCTAATCACAACTTCAACTGCGGAACGAATAACACCAAGAAAAACAATTATTTTTTGGGAACCAGTATAATTGGCATTAACAACATGCTTAACAACTCATTACAGTGCAACACTCGGATCACTGTACCAGTGATTCAATCTCTGGCTGATCAATTAGCGTTAACAACTGCTAAAGTGAGTGATCTAAGATCAGCCGTCAGAACTGGATTTAATTTACAATGGACTGCAAACAATGACGAGTGTGATCAATGTGTTCAGTCAGGTGGGAAGTGTGGGTCGAACTTCCAACAACCTACGTTGTTCACTTGCTATTGTGCTAATGGGAGCTTTTCATTAACATGTAACAACAAGAACCAAGATGCAACGGAAGGTATGACTCATATTATCAACCTAATATCCTTTTGAGTCGCTGCAAGTTGAGTATCACCTCTTTCCAACAATTCTTATAGTTCATGGTCTGATCTTTAAACCGGTATCAATGGAGATGTGCAGAGATTTAGAAGTCAAAAAACTTATAGGAAATGGAAACTTGTAATCAGTAAGCATTGTGTAGAATAAATTATATCTTCGTCTAAGGCGGTGTAAGTAACGTGTAAGCATATCATGCAGGTGTTTCATGTGGCATCACAGGATTTATAGTCATGTTATTTGTAATTCTCTATCGAGTAATGAGGTTAGCGGAAAATCAAAATGCTGCAAATCGTCAAATAGAAATGTTCATAAGGAACTATGGAACTTTGGCCCCC
Source organism: Tagetes erecta (assembly GCA_030867185.1). Classification (NCBI taxonomy): domain Eukaryota; kingdom Viridiplantae; phylum Streptophyta; class Magnoliopsida; order Asterales; family Asteraceae; genus Tagetes; species Tagetes erecta. The sequence goes on from CM061487.1 coordinate 97,895,517, forward strand.
AAAAGATTCAAGTATTCAGAAATCAAGAAAATGACAAACTCATTTGTTGAGAAACTGGGACAAGGAGGGTATGGAAGTGTTTACAAGGGACAATTGTCGAATGATCAACCAGTTGCGGTGAAGCTATTGGCAGGAGCTCAGGGCGATGGAGAAGATTTCATTAACGAAGTCGCTAGCATTAGTAAAACGTCTCATGTCAACATAGTCACACTTTTAGGTTTCTGCATTGAAGGAAAGAAAAGAGCATTAATGTATGAGTTCATGCCAAACGGGTCGTTAGATAAGTTCATACGAGGCGATGGATCGCATTTGGACTGGAACACATTGTTCCACATTGCAAAAGGGATAGCACGCGGTCTAGAGTACCTTCATCGAGGATGTAACACACGAATTGTGCATTTCGATATAAAGCCTCACAACATTCTCTTGGATGAAGAATTTGTCCCGAAAATATCTGATTTCGGGTTGGCAAAGCTATGCAAAAGGAAAGAGAGTATTGTGTCTGTACTGGGTGCGAGGGGTACTGCAGGATACATGGCCCCTGAAGTGTTTTTCAAGAGTCTTGGAGGCGCGTCTCACAAATCTGACGTGTATAGTTATGGGATGATGGTTCTTGAAATGACAGGCGCACACGGACATAATAACTATAACTCAACAAGCACGAGTGAGGACTATTTTCCAGATTGGATATACAGGCAAGTAGAAGGTGGAGGAAATCTAGGAGATTACGGGGTGACATCCGAAGAGGAAGAGGGATTAGCTAGGAAGATGATAATAGTGAGCCTGTGGTGCATTCAATCCGATCCATCAGACCGACCGTCCATAGATAAAGTTGTGGAGATGCTGGAAGGAAGCCTTGAATCGTTGCAAGTTCCAACTAGACGTTTTGAGTCATCTCCAACAAGGGATTTCCAAGGCACTCGCTATTCATTCGCGCAGAGTATAACTAGTAGCAATGTTAGTAGTATAGGCTAACCATTTAGTCACCTAGAAATGACATATTGCATAGCAGCATATGCTACATGGCAATATCACGATATAGTAATATCAATATTAACAATATGCCTATACAAAAGTTGAAATAAATAGAACATCAAGATTTTCCATGTTGCCAAACATATATTATTCAGTTCAATTATAAACTAGTTCAATCACATACATGAAAAAGAATAACTTAAATGTAATGAAAAACCTGAAACTAGAGGCATTATCAAAGGTGTTTTTACAAGTTTTACTTTGATGTATGTATCGTATTAAAACCTAACTAACTTTAAAATTAGTTTACCCATATTATATAATGTTAAAAGTATAATAAATAATATATTAAAGTTATTAGAAACTTCAAAATTAAAATTACAGAACCATAAGAACTATGGTAAAAAGTTTTACATTTTAAGTCGGTTTTTTATAACGTTTAAAATATAATTACGGGTACAACAAAAATAGTTGTAATTTGTAAATACTTTAGAAACTTTATGTGGTATAAGCCAAAATGCATAACAAAACTCCTTTTAACTTTTTCAAATAAGTCAAAAGAAGCTAAAAATAAACAATCCCAAACACCCCCTTGATTTCAAACTAGTTTAAAACCCGTTTTTTAAAAAAAAGTTCGGGCTAAACTGATTTGAACCCGATCCAACTGGTGTGTAAATCAGTTCATGTTTTACAGCTACAAATTAGTCTTAATCTATTTTTACAAATAAGCCTTAAACACATAAAAACCCATTTTTTATCCTCATATTAATTTCACCAGTCCAAATCCACTTATCCAGTGTAGTAGCCAAAAGATCTCACCGGAGCATTTTCGTGTATCGTCTTCCATTTACTCTTCTATCTCCACCATCTCCGGCGACTGGAAATTAAAGCTATTAACCACCAATACAAACTCTTCTGTTTATCGTTGCTTCTGAAAACAGGTACGTACAACGATTAATCCTTTTCAAGTTCCTGATTTTTCAAACGTAATAACCGCTGCTCAATTCACGATTATAACTCAAACATTTCAATTTTGCAATTAGGTCAATGTTATCTACCGTTTCTATCCCTAATCCCTGTTTACCTTATCCAAAAACCAATTCGCGTTCACGAAGTTGTTCAAATCTGAAAAGAAGTGAGCTTCGAGTATCAGCTACATTATCATCTAATCCTAATGAGGTTAAATTGGAGTATACTCCTTGGTTAATTGTTGGATTAGGGAACCCTGGGAATAAGTATCATGGAACTCGTCATAATGTAAGATTTTGGTAGCTTGTTGTTTGGATTTTGCTTGATATGTTGTTAATTGTTAGGGTTTTGTTGATGTGTTTTGAGTTTTTGATGGTAGGTTGGTTTTGAAATGATTGATCGGATATCGAAAGAAGAAAGGATTGTGATGAACACGATACAGTCTAAGGCTTTAGTTGGAATAGGTATGCATGTTGATTTATTTGTTACAGTTGATTTGTAAGCTTCAATTTGTTTGTTGAAAATGCCCATTTGTGGTACATTGTTTTGCCAAAATGTGGCTATAATGATGCATCTCAAACTTTCAAATGGGAGATTTTTTTGCTCGAGTAATTTGAAATGAAACAAACAATGAAACAATAAGATAAATGTGTTATACAAGGGAATGAGTAAAATGCATCTTAAGCGTTCAAACGGGAGATTTTTTTCTCGAGTGGTAAGCTCTACTTCAATTATTCATCTAAAGTATCTAAACCTTCTGTTCTGCAATCAGTACAGGTTCAATTGGTGAGGTGCCCGTTCTGATAGCAAAGCCTCAGGGATATATGAATTTCAGTGGAGAATCGGTTGGTTTTCATACAACAATTTAACTATATACGTCAGTTATAAACCTATATTATCTACTCACATTCCATACGATTAATGTATCTATTTGTCAAGCCACTAGGCATGCATGAGCACCTGGCATTATTTTGTTCTTGATTTTGTATCATGTACCCATGGCCCTTTGCCCCCTTTGTTTTCAGCGTCACATGATGGAAAAATGAGTACTTCTTAGAACAAAGATTTATACTAAAAGTGCATATATGCCTTTTGTGTTTTTTGGTTTTAGTTTTTTACTCGTATTAGTTATGTGTTTTCTTCCATTTATAAGTTTCAAGTAGTATATGGTGATTGTACAGCTTTAATTATCCGATTGTGCTGCCTAATGTAATGTTTTCTATTTAACTAGTTACTGAAACCTCTAATCTCCATTTTGATCTCTTGTTCAACAAGGTCGGTCCTCTTGCTGCATATTATCAAGTACCACTGCGTCATATCCTACTGGTATTGTTTTCATCTGATTAAGTAGAACATTGATTGAGGCATCGTATAATCTATTTATGTAAAACTCACATGTTATCTATATAGGTATATGACGAGATGAGTTTGCCGAATGGTGTTTTGAGGCTTCAGCCCAGGGGAGGACACGGTCATCATAATGGGTATTTAACAACCTTTCCTGATATACTAAATACTCCTGATGGTAATAAACTTTAATTATATGACTTAACCCAAGAACTAAAACTGTTCTCTCCTATGTAGAGTGAAGAGTGTGATTGAACATTTGGATGGTCGCCGTGAATTCCCACGGTTCTGTATAGGTACGGTTATGTTAAATCACTTAGGTGTAGAACCCCCCCACCCCCAACACACACGCACAATTTAGAGATCCTACACATAAATAAGTAAATGGGTAGAAATTGCCACCTCTGGTCTCATTTAACTTGGAACCCACATTTCTGAATAAAAGAAGCGGACATATAAATGAGGATGGGGAGATCGATCGTCTTGTTTTTATAGGTCTTTACACTTCTGTTTTTGTAGGTATCGGAGATCCACCTGGCACCATGGACATGAAGGCCTTCCTTTTGCAAAAATTTAGTGACATAGAACGTAAAGAGGTGAATTAAGTAGTTCGATTTTCTTCAATATTTATATCATAATTAGTTAATTATATTTCAACTTCTCTTAAGTATTAGCTTGTGAGGATCTAGATATACTTTCTCAATGTAGTGCTACTAATTATGCAGATAGATAAAGCCTTGGAACAAGGGGTAGATGCAGTGAGGAGCCTGGTATCACATGGATTTAACGACAGGATCACAAGATTTAATTTAGGGCAGAAATACAAATATAACAAAGTTTAAGGGCAAAACCGATTCTAAAAGTTATGACTTGTGGTCAACGGTCGGACAGATCTACTAGGTAAGAACTGCTTAGTTATACTGAATGTACCATATAATTATTGTCCACTTTTGAAGTAACCATCTATTGGGACTGTTTTTTTTCTAATTTTGTTATAGGTTTTCCAACTATTATTTCACGGGCACGTAAAATCCACAAGATCGTTACAGATTTTTCGATTCATATACCACTGATGGCTGTAAAATGTAGTTTACCGGTCAAGTGGTGTATGTGAATATGTGATGTAGTATGATGGATTTATGGTGTGCTTTTAACTTGTTTCATATGCTTTTTGCCTTGCAATAATAACAGACGATGATTAAAGTCCAAAGGGACTTGATAGTTTGTACTGAATCGAATGCTATTATGTCAAATTTGTTGATTGTACTTTCAGGAATGACCCAAATGCCCCCATATTTCTTTAATTGGATGCATGTTCCCATAATTCAATAAGAACGTTAGAAAGTAAAATTAAGAATCGAGAAGTACATTTTTGCCTCCTCACTGCCCCAAATGTTTAAAAGGATGAACTATTTTTGCCCCAAGTTTCTTACTTTTTCTAAAAAAGCGAATCTATTTACATCTAGCTTCACTAGGAAATGTATGGTACTCAAAAAAATTTGTTATGGGTTCCAAGTCTCATCTAGGAAAAAATATTGAGTTTTTAAGTTGGGTCAGAAGGTTTATCACCTAAGATGAATTTTCTTCTAATGAAAAATGGAGATGATTATGTGGGTCAGTGTCCCGTGACTAGATTGCAAATGTGTTCCTCATAAAATGGTTGATGAGCTTAGTTGGTTAGTCACATGGAGGGCATTTGATGTACATTTAAGAATAACTTCAAAGAATGCGTGTAGATTAGCCGTTTGAAAAAGAAAACAACCTTAGCGCAATAGTACGACCATTAAGAACAAACCAAAAGTTTCGATTAGTGATGACAAGATTAAAACTCTCAACCTTCGCCTTTTATTATATATTTTTCACCGTGGACCCTAAATCGCTCGTCCTTTTAGAATTCTCATACGCCAAAAACCTTGTTTTTAGGTAAATCTATTTGAACCTTATAAGTTAGCAAGTACAAATAAGGATGTTTAGGGTACTCTTAATGACTTCAATTAAGCATCACATGCATGTTGTATATATCTCATCCATTGGGGGGCAAATACTAATGTGAGAAGTCTTTGTTTTGTTTGTGTATTGTAGGGTGTTATTGTTATCTATCTTTTATTACATGTTACGTCTTCTATGTCTCTCATCAATCATGTCCTCAACCACCTTATGAGTTATCTTGGGCCACGTTTGATGACTTATCAACTTAATTATTTTGTCAATTTCTTTTTCACCTTTTTGAGAAGACAATATTATACTTCCATTATTAAAAAATGAGGACGTGATATTCGAAAAGGTTACATGATTTTTTTTAACGTGGCAATTGTATATATTATAAAATAAATAAATTATATTTCACCTTTTATTACATGTTTTTTAATGTTTTGTTCAAGAATTTTAAGTTTTAAAGATAATTTTTGTTATACAAAGAATTAGTGGAAAATGTTTTGACAAAATTAATCGTATTTGACAAAATTAAATATATTTGACTTTTATTATTTGAAAGTCTAAAGACTAGTTTGCACGTTGTTTGATCAATAACTTTTGCTTGTAAAATAAGGTATAGTCAACATTTGCAAAAGCCAAAGCCATGAAGAGCTTGTGCAATGAATGTTCAATAAACATTTATAAAAATATTCATAAGAAATAATAACACTGGCTTAAAAATTTCGTATGTAGAATTCTTGTCGGGTGGTGGTTTTAAAAATGGTCGGTGGGTTAAGAAAGAGCTAAGAAGATGACTTTATGTTATGTGTTACAAATACCACCCTTAAGTTTCAAGGTTGTATTTCACCTCTTAAAGTTGTCAAATACAAATGTATACGTAACGGATTAAGTTAGTAGCTTAAAACCTAGGGTATACCGTTATACCTCACTGCTAGCCTTGTGAAGTGAGGTGCTAGACGGAGATGCAGGAACACCACGTCGTTATGTGTGCAAATGCTTCTACGCTTTAATGAGTGTTTAAAAGAAAAATAGAATCGTTGCGTGTGGGCGTTACGTGTGCAAATGCTTCTCCGCTTTAATGAGTGTTTAAAAGATAGATAGAATCATTGGGTGTGGGAAACCACATTCGACCGTGGCATGAAGTGATGATGGAAGGTGTTCTAGTTGCGCAGGAGCTATACCAGATAGTCTATCAAAAAATAGATATTTCTTACAAAAAGAAACGGCTTAATATCATATAATCAACTTCTTATTTATCTAACTTCTATGAACAATATCGATTAGATCTTGTGTTTAGACATAGAGTTTTGATAAAACTACAAGTATGCTAGTACACTCACAAGTTTCATGTATATTTACAATTTTAACCGAATACTTAAGTGTGACATATTTATGACTTTTACATTCGAATTTGACTTAATTGTCATTTTTACATGTTATATCATGAAACTCTTCTTTGATATATTTACATTTTTACTCCAACTTTTGATATATGACTTTTAACCTGGCTTTCTCTATTGCAGCAATGTACCGCTTAGGTTCAGGTCGAAAACATTGCTACGCGTGTTACGAAGTAAAAAAAACTATGCCGTCATAACACACATCTCGTGTCTAACTAACGTATCGCACATTGTAACGCGTGTAAGAAAACCTATATTGTCGTAATGCGTAGCAAAAATTGAAGTCTTAATGTCATCGTTGTAACTCATTTAATGAAGTGAATGAGACCCGATCGCCGTATCACATGTGAGCCATGGATCTAGTTTTGTATTAAAAAGTTCATCAATCTAATTTAATATATGAAAAAATACAAGAAAAAGTTAATAAACTTTTTTATGTAAGTTAAGCTTTATAAACTTGTCTAAACTCGTGATGTCGTAATTCTTTAATGACTTAATTTTTTAAAGTGGTCAAAATAATAGTGCATAAAGTACGTTTTATAAAAATGTTAAAAAGGCACTTTATCCAATTTTGACCAATCTGAATGTTAAGAAGTCCATATTCTAACAACATTTACATGTACTACATATAAATATTACTTTACTGACTAAAACGTGAAAATTAAAAAATCAAAAAGCCTTTTTTACAACTTAAGCATTGAGAAAATCATTTTGCTACTATTCTCTAGTACATATATTTATTGTATACTTTTCTGAAAATCTAAGTTGAGAAAATTAGTAAAAACAATAGCTATATATATTCAAGACATGAATTTTCTCAATTACAGAACAAAACAAGTCTTATGAAATTATCACATTTTTAACACAGTAAGATGGCAACACATGGAAACAAAAAACTCATACATAAACCAATGTTAATACATAATAATCACAAACACAAACCAATACAATAAGCAATTAAACCATCCATCCATATAATATACAAATCCTCAAGACTCATCATATCAATTTGAAAAAAAAAAAAAAAAAAAAAAGATTTACCTAAAAGTAAAGCAAAATGATACAATTCCAAAACCTGAATTGCATTTGCATGTGCACTGAATTATCTTACCTTCTTCACCCACCCACCCACCCCCAAATCCGATTAACAAATTAACACCCAATCAAATCACTAATCCAAAATACTCCTAATAATATTCGCAGTTAAAATCGCGTCTAGTCTCTGATTACTCAGCAACTACTCGTAACTTAAGAATAACTGAGTCGGCAACGCTTAGCGACTTCAACGACCGTCCTAATAATATCATTTCTTATTTTTGTTCTTACTGTTACCAGAAAAAAAGGATCCGAAACCCAAATTTAACACCGGGTTGACCCGAATCCCGTTACTGCTACTGTTTGTTGTCCCATTTCCATATCCATAACCACTTTTTCTCAACGGAGGCTTCTGTGAACCCGAATTAGGTTTCTGGAAGCTTCGATTGTGTTTCTGAATCAACGCATCTTTTGAAGAAGATGATCGTTTCGAACTCGTTGTAGATCCCGTTGAATGACTCCGTGATAACAGAGTAATTGGACATAAACTCCGAGCATATCCATTTCCACAACTACTACTCCTCTTAAACCCCCAAAATGACTTCGAATTTTGCTGTTTCGTTTCCTCATTATCTTCAACAACTGAAACAGATCGTAAATTCTCGTTTCTCCGTCGAGACGATGACGTCACGGACGTTACCGGCGTCACTGGAGCGAGCGGCACCGGCGTTTGTTTGGACTTAAGTACCTCGGTAGTGAGGATTTTACCGTCGAAAAAAAGCTCATCCGCCAAGGAAGCGTGATGAACGTCGGAGTTTTCGTTAACGCAGAAGTTGAAATCGACGGTGGATGATGATGATGAGATTGATCGGAGAAGATGCTCAACCGGAACGGTGTCGGACTGAGAGAGATCGTATGAGAATGAGATCCTAGGGCTGGTTGTTATACCACCGGAGTTATCAGCGTACAGATCTATCGCCATTTTAACACAAAGTTTCGATAATTTGGTTGCGATTGAAAGTTTTAAAATGATAGAAGTTGAACAGGATTTTGATTGATTGAATCGATTGAGTATTTAGGGTTAGATAACTTGATGATGAAGGAAGAAGATAAGAGAGCAGTTTAAAAACGAAGCAAGTTTTTGGTAATTGAAACAGCAAACAGTTTTGAGACGTGGGAGGATGATAACAGTCAACATATAGACAAGGAGATGTAAAAAGACGTACGGGTTATTAATTATTATTATATTATTATTTATTATAATAATATATAATGAATGGATGAATAAACCACCTATAAAATAGGTGGTTATTTAGTTGTGTTTTTGTATCAAGTCTAAATAGAAACAAGGACTTGTGTTTTTGTTAGTTAAAACACGTAATATAAAATTTTGTATATTCAATTGCTCTTTTATTAGTTTAAACGATAATTATTGGTTGATGATAGATGCTAGTATGCTACGGATTATAAATATCTATAAACACTACATCAAACGATCTAAGCATTATTTCATACTAGTTTTTGAAATACGTAGACGTTCAATTTCTTTTATCGCTACAACGTTCTTTAAGCGTGTTTTTTAATATGTACGTGAGATTAAACGAGAACTTAAAAACTAATGAAAATCATTATTTTAACCATAGTTTAGTGTTATTCTTTAAATACAACAATATTGGTATATGATTTACATGTGTAAAATTACATGTATTCGTATAGGAAAACAAACATTTCCGATGCTAACTTCTAACTATTTCTAAATAGGTAGGTACTCATAGTGTTTATTTTCTTTTTTATGTTGACAGTAATATAATTATTATAGATTTTTCAATTGATTTTATTCACACGAATTGTTGTGAGTGAAATTGGAAAATGTATATTTCTTGTATTTGATGATTACGTAGTTAAAGTTGTCATAACAATACATTCTTGTCGGCTCCTGGTGTAACATCAAGCGCCATTGTAAATTGGGGGCAGTGATTTATTAACATTTGGTGGCAAGGTAGATTTGTTAATTACTTATTCCATTAGGAACCACGTATTGTTTGGTGCATCACATTCATATCTACTCAAGTTGGATTCGAGCCACTCGGTTTGCAAATGACCGCTCTACCACTGAGCTACCTAGAAACAACGAAATATTCAATCTCATAGAGTCACATTCTCGTTCTCAACTCATGACAAGTATGAGCTTGAAACTTTCTTAATTTGTAACTTCCGGATCGAACTTCTTCATAGTGGCCATGCCCTCTCTACTGTCAAGGTTATGAGTAACAATGGGTAAATTAGTATACAGATTAATATTTGATAAACTCAGTTAAAAATATTAAAATAGCGAAATACATAACTCATATCCAGGGACGGATCTATAATAGGAGCTGGGCTAGCGAGCTTTACCCTTCAACTTTTCCGACGAAGTGTAAAATTAGTGTAAAATTTTAATTTTCCTTTTCATTTTATGTATCGTAATACCTTTAAGTTCAAAAATCCAATTTTCCGTTACCCCTAAACTTTTTTTTAAATCCATCAATACTCGTGTCATTCTTGAGTATCAAATAATAAAATGACAAAAGTCATCATTGTCATAGCCCACAGATGACCCAAAAATGCACTAGCCATCTAGGTGTTTCTAGTCAATCAAGTTGGGAAAACGATTGTTGTCATTTTACCATTTATTGACCAATAAGCGTCTATTTAACAAAAATATCTCTATAAAATTTTGAATATTTTGGGTGCATGGTACGTACGTACATAATTTTCACTTGAGAAAATTATTTAGATCCTCAACTAACTATCTTTACATGAGACTTAATTACTTGAGAAAAATGATGTAACGTAGCCTGATCAATTATTGAGAAAAATAAAGGTTATGCACAGTTAAATTATATTAGAAGAAATTAAATACAATGCCTGTCTGAAAAAGACGATGACAACATTTTAAAGTGTTTACGATATGATCATAATTTAAAAGAGAACTGAAAATTTGGTAAATTTGTATTTTGTTGTGCATAAATGATAAATACGTATACGTAGGATGCTTACGGAATAATTTTATTAATTAAAAAATTAGCAATAGATTGGCTAGAGTTAACGGTTACAATAAATCGATGGCATGCGGTATAAAACACCCAGTCTAGTTGATCTTTTTTCGGCACCGTCACAAGAGGCGGCGGTTACATTCCGTCTCCCTTAATGTTGGCGTTAGAGAACTTGTGTGGTTGAATCAAATCTATACCTTATGATAAAAGAGAGTTTTATAGAACACGTGTCATTCATTGAAAAATATGTTGTGGTCTTTTCCAGCTTAAAACTAAACATCTTCTCTTTTAAGCTATGTATGAAAAGAAATCGATAACATAAAATCGTTCATAATTTCTCTTTCAAATGTTCAATATACCGTATTTACATCCATAAATCACTGTTAAAACGCAAAACAAACAACTACCCCCGACCCGGTACATATGTGTCACCATAAATTTTGCCGGATATTAATCATCTGGATTATTTGTATGTACGTGTTTTTTTATTTATTATTTTTTAAAATTATTTGGTAAGATTTATAAGACACCCAGAATTAAAGTATCGATATCTAATTTGGTGCTATATCAATGTGTTTATAGTTTAAATATGTTTGTTTAAGGCTCAACTTAGAGTGTGTATGTAATTTGTCTTTTTATTTTCAAAGATCTTTCATGTAATATGTAGTATATTTTTAAATGTTCTTTTTTAGTTTAGAATATATGATGTGTTTTTTTAAGTTTCTATCCATGTAACACATGAGATTTAATCTAATAAGACATAAAGATATCTTTATTTTAACCTTCTCTCAACATAACATTAAAACAATCATACCTAAGTACCTAACAAGCTATATGATAAATTGATCTTACAGGAAATATGTTTTATTTTATTTTTTGAACTGCATGTAAAAGGTTATTAGCGGGCGCACGCCCCCAAATTATTCATCAACGACACCACGTGTATCTCACTAGTCCAGAAGAAAACTATCACTGTGGGTAAATCCTATATAGTCAGGATAGAACCTCGGATCTTAAAGATGTCCGACCATAAGACCTCTTGACAAATATATTTTTTATGTGGCGAATCCGTTTACTTAATTTCTTAAGTAAGAAGGAACACATGCAATGCGCATACCTAACTAGTTGTCCGGCCAATATGTAGTGTCGAGGCTTCCTTGTTTATAGCAATTAAAGAAGATCATGCATATATACAAACCAATTAATGTTGTTTATAATAAACTTAGAAATTATTATTAATATTACAAATGATAATAAAATACCCATGGTAATCAATTAAATTAAACAAATGATCACAATATGAATCTATCATTACATACACTTAAATTAAGCAAAATTATTATCATTTCACATTCACTAAAATGTTAAAGTTGGCCTCACTTGGAGTGTAATATAATTACTCTTTTTAAACTTATTCTTCCTAGCTACCGAAAGTAAAGATAGTGACTATTGCTTTAACCACACAAACAATTAATTATCACGCAACTTATATATTGTGCAAAGATATTGTAGTTGGGTGGTAAGTGATCAATTTATAAGGAAAATATAGTATATTAATTTAAAATAACCGAATTTAGTAGTTAAGAATATATCACTTTTGTACAGATTGAATATTGTAATTTGTAAATTAACTTATGGACTTATGGTACTTTATATTGTAAAGTCACTTACATTTTTAACAACAAAAAAATTAATCATGTAGTTATTAATCAACTATATAAAAAAATTAGCTTCACATTATTTGGACAGCATTGAAACTTGGTTGGTCTTTATGTTAGAAAACTTTTTAAGTAACTTTATGAGATTGATTTGGAAACTTAATTGTCATATTAAGATTTTAAACAACTCGTGGTTCATTTTTAAAAGTTTTAAAAATACATAAATGTGTCATATGACATGTTAAAATATGAGAAAAAGTAACATGTATTATTAGTAAAAAAATTGTAAAGCACATGCCGAGGTTTATTTTTCTCAATATATAGAAATTAGAAAGTCAAACAATTGACTTTTGACTTATTGCAAATAAGGACTTCAATTTTGTTACATTTCTGATCTCTCGGCCGACAATGTTGAATTGTTGATGAATTAAATTCTGACTCATGACTTGCTTGAAACTCGTTTGAAAATAGCTCGCTCAAAATAAATGAGCTGTGCACGAGCTCAGTTCGGCTTGGCTCAATTTTAAATGAGCCGCGCACAAGCCAAGGTTATGTAGGTTCGTGGCTCGTTCATGAGTACTCGGCTCGTTGGCTCGCTCGGTAGTTCGATTATCGGCTCGTTTATATTAAAGTTTTAGTTATAGTTTATATCAGTTATAAACCAACATTATAACATATTATTATATTAGATCATAAATATAATGTCATATTTAACTGTTATAATGAAAAATGTAACTTTTAAAAAACAATGTAATGACCACAACTCTTAAAATATAATTTTTGTATCATTATTTTCATGACTTTAGATTAATAAAATAAAAAGTGCCGTATTTGTTTATATATATATGTGTAAAAAATAGTTTTTTTTATAAAATAAGAAAGTTGGCTCGTGAGCTGGCTCAGGCTCAACTCGTTAATAACGAGCCGAGCCCAAGCCCCCATATTGAGCTCATTAAGATAAATGAGCCCGGCTCGATTCGACAGTTCGACTCGATATTAAACAAGCCGAGCTTAAGCCCTCCTAGCTCGTCTAGACTCGGCTTGTTTGTAGCTCTAAATTGAAGTCAATAAATGTTTCATTTGGACCCTTTGTAAAACATTCATATTTTGCTTAAAACCCTCTTAGTTTTGATTCTTTTCATTTACTCCTGTTGTACTTGTAAATCTGTCTTTTTTTCAAGAATATCTGAATGTTTTCAACTAATTACAAATATATATATATATATTCCAAATATTTTTTGCAAAAAAAATCAAGGAACTACTATATAAAAAATAACTAAACAGCTATGCATATTGTTTTAAATATAACATATTAGAATTTTTTTAATCACCTCTCTTTCTCTTTTAACGTCTTGTAAAACTGATTATCTTTTATACAAGGTATTGTATATACACGTTTTTATTAGTTTATTTGGTAAAGTTGAAGTATGAGATGCAAACTTAAAAATATTAGGTTAATATAGAATTTCTTTTATTTTAGAAAAGAGTATAATAAGATAAGTAGGGTACGTCATTATAATAATTGAGATATGGTGAGAGTAATTGTATAGATAATCAAGTCGCTCGTGAGTTACTCTATATTAACTCAATAAGAAGTCGAATCTTGTTAGCTTTAGACGAGTCCGAGCTCTTATATTAAGGCTCGTTTCAGAATATATAGAAACATAATTTCTAAATAACTAGGTTAGATATTCATGTAACACACGAGTTGAATAACAATATATTAAAATAAGTATTTAGATAATCGTGTATTTTTCTTATGAAATAACTTGGTATTAAAGTGTATAGTTTTTTAAATTTAAATTAAACTCTAAATATAATAGAACGTAACAAAAATTAATTTACTATTATGATGATGAAATTATAGGAATTCTTCATTTTAAATTTACTATTAATTATGATGGTGAAACCGTAGGAATTACTCATTAAACCATCCAATTCGATTGTACAAAATATAAAATCCTTTAAGGTTGTTTAAAATTGATAATATAAACAATTGTTGAATTTTAAATTCAAAACTTTAAGATATTAAAAAAATAAATTTTAATTGAGAGAATTAATGTGGAGTGACATATACTATAATGTGATCATGATGTGTCATGTTTGAGAGAATGACATATGGTAAAAAGTTAGTGCTTTATTAGTACAGGGAAGGAGATTAATGAATGTTGAATGAGTTGAGCCCAGTCCAAATTAAGTCGAGCTTAGAAATAAAGCTTTTAACCTTTTAAGGTTGGATCAATCAAGCTTCGTAAGCTCAGTTGATTTACAACCTTAAACGAAAGGAATCTGATGGCTGTTTGGAAGAGATGATGTGAGAGAATAAAGACACTTTGTGTGTGAGGGGTTGTGAATTGTAATTTGGGTAAGCCATGAGAATGCGATGATCTTGACAAAGGTTTGGTGTTTATGGAACGCTAGAAACTTAAAAGTGTTCAAGAAAGAGGTGAGTCTTTCTATAAAGATGCTATTGGAAGAGTTAAAAGCCAAAAAGTTATTTATGGATCAAAGGTAGAAGGAAAGATGCAACAATTCAATGGGAAAATTAATTAGGTTAATTTTATGATAGTAATTTTTGTCTGTTAGTTGGGTTGTGTTTTTTCTTCCAAAAAATTGAGAACGTGATGATGCATGTAATAAAACTCTGTAATACTTAACAATTTTATTAGATTTTCAAAAAATTATTTGATTACGAAAATTTTGACATATTAATAAAATGATATTAGTAGTATTAGATTGATTTTCATAGTTTTTACAAAATAATGTATTATATGCATCTAGTTTACTCCATGAAAACAACTCTTTTAAATTTACATGGAAATTGAAGGTAAACAGGCAACAAGTTGCGCCGCTAACCTTTTTAAATATCAAAACCAAGTCGTTTAAACACTACATTCATAGACCTCGAGGTCATAACAAAGCTATGCATAACCCGTTGTACTCGATTAAGTACCTTCACATCCTCAGGTGCAAGAAAACCAAAGGTGTCAAACGCAAATGGAACGAATACGTGTTGGTTGTCAATGCATGTTTTCTCGTGTTTAGCCACCTTGCAAGAAGCAGCTTTTAAAACAGCTTGACCCACCTTGAAAATACCATTTCCCAAGCCCACTGCAATAGACGTATTTATAACTGTATTTAAAATAGTTTCACATATCACATAACATTGTATATTTTCAACAAGTCCTAACCAATGTATTATTTATCATGTCCTAGACTTTTATTAGTGAATTGATCAACGTGATGTAAATGTGACAAATAATATTAACATTACATGTATTAATAAAGATAGACATATATAATACAATACAAGTTACCTTTTGCACAAATCACACCCTAATAATATTCACATGGAACATGTCAGAAAAGATTTGAAAAAAACACTAGGGTCCATGAGAGAATTGGGGATAAGACACCAAGAGCAACCACCCTCTTTTGTTTAATAAACTTTTCTACTTTTGTAAATATGCTTTTTTCTTTTTCTCTTTTTTCTTTCAAATTATGGACATTGGCCATGTGAAATGAGTGGACTCCAAAACAAGCAACCCATGTAAGTAGTGACCTTAGAGACAAGAGGTTATGGTTACAAAATTTTAGGCCATGCCAATTACTAGATCTATTCATATTGAGAGTGATATAAATAAAAACAATGTTATCACTAAATACTAATCATATTGTTAATTTTTAACCTTATTATAGATATTGAGAGTGACATAAGTAAAAACAATGTTATCACTAAATACTAATCATTTTGTTAATTTCTAACCTTATTATAGATACATTTTGTTGGTTGGAGTTTTTAAATTTCTGATAAAAAACGGTCATGTGACAAGTTTGGTTCTTTTCTTAAAAAATATACTAGAATTAAAGATACTATAATTTATGTGTCAACTATTTAACAAAGTAGATAATCAGCTTATCCCCTACAAAGTAGATAATTTATGTGTAACAGTTGATTCGCCCCTATTTGCTAGTTGGGGATGCAAACTACAAACAAGCGGGTCATGTAATTTTTATGGTCACAACTTGAAGCTTGTTAAGAGTAGTGTTTACGCTTTGCAATATGAAATGGTTGACGTTATAAAGTCAAGGTTTGTGCATTGTGCATTGTGGATGACTTTTTTTCCCATTTTTAGTAACTGTAACATATTTTGATTTGGCTTATTAATTTTGTAAAATTTGAAGCTAGTAAAAGTTGAACACTAATCATGAATTTAAAAACTTTGAGCTTACATCTTAATTTCCGTTCTAAATATATATCCGACCAATTGTTTATATAATTCATATCATTAGGGCCCAAAGATCTTTTTTCGGGCACGCCCAGTTCATCAAATTCCATAGGACCGGCCCTCAACTCGATGATCTACTATTTTTTTTTAGCAAAATTGGATTTAAAAAATTCTAACTTTGACATATTTTCCGGCAAATGTCCCAACTCAACAAATTCTTGGTAGATATCCCAAGATTGTAACTAGTTTTTGCTGGAGATTCTCCGTCAAATTTTAAACGTTTGTTAACTTTTAATGGTGTGGCGGATGATGTGGATTGCATGAAAAAAAATAGCATGAACCTCACTGGAAGTTAATTCAAAACTTGAGACCTCTACCCATAATTTGATGAGTTGGTACATTTGTTGACCAAAGTTAACGTTCATTAATTTTTTTTTAACTGCAACACCTTGATTTTTATGAAGAAATACTATCACAACCTATGATTAGCAGGATTAAAACCTCTGACCTAGTGCTTCTAACATAATTATGTTACCAATGGCCAGTAACCTCATTGGCAACATTCATTAATTACACGTGATAAAATTCAAACTAATGTTCTGGAAACCCTCTTCGAGTAATTGTAAATTTGTAGTCTTTAGTGGGCTTTGTAAAATTGGGCCAAAGTTCATTTCAATTTTTATTATTAATAGGCCCATAATAAACACTGGTTAGTCTTTCGATCTATACGTATAATGTTCACTATATACACATGGAGTATTTCAACATGTAGGGGATTTTAAAATGTGGCAATTAACATCAAATCTTCAAATTTGACTAATAAAATGACAGTGTTGGAAAATATGTGTAAATGAGAACAAACGAAGGATGGAAACGAGCAACCCAAAAGTTGGATAAACCAACACTCTAAGGGAATTGTATCAAACACAAGCCCGAATCTTTCTTTTTTATTATTTGTTTTGCAAGGATCATTAATAACACTGTTGTTTCTGAAGACACTAGACGTGTGGAAGACTCAAGTCCAATAGTTTTATTGAAGTTTACTAACCACAACGGTTTGTATCATTTTGTTCCTTATTTTACACGGTATTGTATAAGTGAATTTCTAATGAAAAACGAGAGTATTAATATAATATTCAGTTGATTATGTTAATTTTCAATACATCAATTTTCTCATATATGGACGAGAAAACTTGTTCTACAGCACCACGAGTTGCGTGTTTTGTGAAATTGGGCCTAATATTTATTTGCGTGTTTTGTGAAACTTGTTCTATAAATAATATTTATTTGTTGTGTGTGTTGCAGGGCGTTGCTGCAGAGAGTAAACTGTTTACAAAAGGCAATTGTAAACAATCGAGTATTTTTTTTAAATTGACAGTTGGCGTTACAATATTTGATAAGGTATATTATCAAATATTCAATATATGTAACTATATTAAAAGGTATATTAAAAATAAAAAAACTAAACCTACAATCCACGTCACCGCTTCATATTAGCATAAAAATGTAAAAAATAATTTCCTAACAGAAATGAAAAAAAGCGAAAAAACACATGCTAACCTAATTATTAAAAAACTTTGTAAGCTTAAGTGATCTAGTTAGAATAAAATTGAAACCTATTTTTATTTATACAAACTTATCCCTTTAATCATAATAGTAAGGTAACTTACAAAACATGTGAATAGTGAAAGTCATGTTTGGAAGCAAGTGTGAGATTCATTAAAAAAAACTACAGGCGTCTCAAATGCGAAGGTGAGATATGTTGCACATCTAAGAAAACACAATTTCCATTTGTAGGTCTATTTAAAAAGTCCAATTTGTGCACCAATGTTTCCTGCTGAATATTTAAAGAGGTTGTAATAACTCTTGCCTAAAAATTGTATACAAACTATAAATCTTGGGTAAGAATCTACAAAGCACGAGAACGCTGTTGACGATCATTTACTCCGACAACATCTAGGGTTCCTTGAACAATGTGATATCTCACACCTGGTAAAACCTTAACCCTCCCCCCTCTTACTAAAACTACAGAATGTTCTTGTAAATTATGACCGATGATACTGAATAACTAAGTCACCCTTAGTGCCACTCTATAAAACTGTACATGAGATTTTCACCTCATACGACTCCTCATTCAATTCTTTCGAAGTTATTGGATTCCCCGGTTAACCCACTTTGGTATCTTATTGAACAAAATTGGTGATATTGTTCCTCCATTGATCAAGAATTTTGATTTTTGTCAAGTCTCATGATCATCCAATATGAAGGGTTTCAATTTTTTTCAAATAAACGATTTGAAGACCTATTGATTATAAAAAACTGTGGATCGTTCAGAAATTTCAATTCATACATAGTAGATCTCAGACCTATATATGGGGATATTCTGACAAACAATAAAGAAAATGAGTTAGACAAAAAAGAAGTAACTTGGATGAAAGAAACGAAGTGGCTTAGACAAAAAAAAAATTGTCAATAATCTCAGGCCAATCAATTATTTCCACTCTTGTTAATAGAGGATAATTATGGACATTGGACATGTGAAATGAGTGTGACTCAAAAACAAGCGACCCATGTAAGTTGTGAGTTGTGACTTTGTGGTGTTGGATCCTAGATACAAATTGTGTTTTATGTACATTACTCATTAGGCAAACTAATTTTACTAAATATGTGATTTATCATGTCTCTAGACATTTATTATCAGTAGGTAACTTGTTTAGAACTTTAGATAGTGTTTCTATGGACATTAGGCAAACTCAGTTTACTATATATGTGATTTATCATGTAACTAGACATGTATTATCGGTAGGTAACTTGTTTAGAACTTTAGATAGTGTTTCTATAGACATTAGGCAAACTCAGTTTACTATATATGTGATTTATCATGTCTCTAAACATGTATTATCGGTACGTAACCTGTTTAGAACTTTAGTTAGCGTTTCTACGGACATTGTTTGTCAAGGAATTATCATGTTAAGGACAATTTATCAGTAACGTGTTTCTAAACAGGCTCATGTTCGTGTCTAACCTGACCTGTTATGCTAGAGCATCTTTTTCCAGATAAACTCTTTAGATTTTTAAACCTGTGTAAAATAGTTGGTATAACTCAGAAATTGGAATTGAATTTAGGTAACAATTAATTGTGTGCATAGTCATTGATAGTAATTACCTGTTTACATTGTTTGATATAGGATGTGGTGGGTTTATGGAAGTGCATGTTCCAGGTGTTGATTCAAGTTGAAGAGATCCTATCAAATGTCATCAATATTGCCATAAGAAAAAAATGTCATGAATGTTGTGTAAACATCAATTTATAATAATATAGGTTTCAAAGTTTTGAACTTTCATACGAACCTTGCTACTCGGTTACCATTGTTGATGTTATGCTAGTACATGAACCTTGATCATGTGCTTTCTGCTTAACATTGAAAAAGCTTATTTTAAAATTGGCCACACCATAGGCATTACCTATTGATACCATATAGTCGCCAGGAACTAAATACTTGAGCTCAAGTGCTGATTGTTTTTCTCAGCGTTCATGTGGCTCGCTTCAGTTGATATAACCTCTTAATGGTTCAGAACTTTTAACCATTCAGCATTTAATTATTCAGATTTTACCAAACAGCCCCTAAACATATTAATTAGGTTTAAAAATAGGTCGGATTCAGACCCGTTTACAAACAAAATGGCTTATTTTCGTGTCTAAATGAGTCGATCCATTAAGTTGTTTTAATAATAGTTTGAAAACGAGTTGGCGTATCAAGTTGTTTTAAAAATAGTTTAAAATATTTATTTTAGCCTTTTATTTTGGATTTAATAATAGGGATGAGTTTTTGATACCGAGTACCGATACCGGTACCGTCCCGGTATTGTACGAATTGAACAAAATCGGTACCGGTACCCACTTTTACTAAATTCGGCATCGTTATCAGTACTTTACTTATTAGTACCACGTTGATACCGGTTACATAATTTTTTTAAATATATTTTAAATTATTTAGGATGTTATAAATGTTGTGTATTAGATGTTTAGTGTTATAAATGGTTTTCTCTACAACTTTGGTCATTTTGTAATGTTTTTTAGATATTCAATTTTTTAAATCGAATAAATTTGATATAATTTTTAATTAATTTACTCCATACAAGCGAATAAATTTTATTAAAAAAAGATAAAACACGAAAACGGTACCACCGTGGTGCTAGTGCCTAAATACCGGTACCGTCCTGCTAAATTCAATACCGGTACCCACTTTTCCTAAAATTCGGTACCGGTACGGTCCCGATCTCATCCCTATTTAATAATATGAACTTTAGTGTATTAACCGATATAAATCCAAAATTAAGAAATTTCATGTGACAATACCAAGTTGCAAATTATTTTTCTCCGTCGAACTTTTTCTAACGAGTTATTTTTGTGTCTAAAAAAACCTACATGGCTTACTTTTGTGTCTAAAAACAAACCTACCTAGTCATTTTTGTGTCACAGTTATAAAAGACTCGATTGAGGGAAATAAATATTGCGAGTTTTTCGTTGTCCAAGCCTTGTGTTCGCGTTACAGTTCCAAACTCAGAAACCCCGGATTCAAATCAAGCGAAATCGTGTGTATGAGATCAAATGGATTGATTGGGAAAGTTTCTATAACGAATACGAACGTGATCACACGACTATATTAGGCTAGAATTACGGGTTTGACAACTAATCCATTCGATATTTCCGAAATTTAACCCATAAACTTGTACGGTCACGTCTAAATAAAATTCACAGTAACTAACCCATGTACATCACTCGTGAGCAATCCTTAAACCTGCCCAAAATCTTAATTTTACATCAAATACACACAATTAGGGGTGTGCATGGGTCGGTTTGGGTCGGTTTTTGACTCAATCCGAACCCAAACCCAAAAAGTCGGTTTTTGTGTTTTTAAAACCCATGGGTTTTGGGTTTTTCGGTTTTGGGTTTTGGGTTTGCGGACTGGGTTTGGGTTTGGGTTCGGTTTTTTCAACTTGGCTTTAAATTTATTGTTTTTTAGTACTAAATACAAGTTATAAACATAACTCTTAATGATTCAAGAAAACATGTTATAATACTAAAGTTTAAATTTATGTTTCCATAAGTTTAAACATTAAAAATCAACTACATTTCAAAAGAAAATTTACTCAGGAAACAATAACCATAAACAAAATTTTGAATGTCATTTTACTTCGACAAAAAACCACAAATAAATCATAGATAAAATGTAATATGATCATATAATAATGTATTACAATATAGGCTTTTACATAACATAGGTCATGGGTCTTACATATATGAAATTTAGCGTATACATAAACATTATTGGGTCGGTTCGGTTTTTACGGATCGGTTTTTTAAGAAAACCCAAACCCAACCCAAAAGTTCGGTTTTTTTATAAATTAAACCCAAAACTCACGGTTTCTATTTGGGTTTTCGGTTTTTTCGGTTTCGGATCGGTTTTTTCGGTTTCATGCTCACCCCTACACACAATCATCTCATTGATCATGGCATACTATCAGTCTGACACGTAACTCATGTGACATCACATCATTCTTATAACATGCGATTGTTAAAGGTTCCTCGATCTATTACGGTCCATAAAGCTTTCTCCGTCATCAGTTCAATCACATCATGTAACATCCTATTTTGTGATGAGGTAAAATATTTAAAGTATATCTTTTAACTAGTAAATCATAATTTAGGGCCATAAAAAAAACTAGCGTTATGTTATTCCAGATCATTGTGATATTTCAGATCATTGTATTATTTCATCATGTCATTTTGTTATTTCATCAGGACTAGGGCTGTTCACGAGCCGAACCGAACCGAGCGAGGGCTTGCTCGTTGCTTGGCTCGTTTACAAATCGAACCGAGCCGAGCGGCTCATTTACAAATCGAGCCTAATTCGAACCGAACATAAATGAGCCAAAATCGAACCGAGTATTTTTCGTGCGAGCGCCGAGCGAATTTATGAGTTTAAAGTTGAATAAGAAACAAGTTTATAAGAAACAAGTTTAAAGTTGAATATGATGTACATAAATACAAATTTATAGCTTTAAAAAAAACTAGTATTAACTTGCAATTTTTTCTAGAATTTAAGGTTGATGTTTATATAATGTATATAAAAAAATTAATAAAAGAGATAAATGACTATTATTTTCAAATATTTTAAATATAACTAATAATTTTGAAAATATATATTTAATATCAACATAATTATAACAACATATTAGCTACTTATGCATATATAATTATATAAAAAATAAATTAAAAATATTCGAGTCGAACCGAACCGAGCGGACCTTTGCTCGTTGCTTGGCTCGTTTACAAACCGAACCGAGCGGAGCGGCTCGTTTACAATCGAGCGAAAAAACGAGCGAGCATTTTACGAGCGGCGAGCGATTTGAACAGCCCTAATCAGGACGTTTCTACATGGAACAGTTGGTTGACGACCCTTTGACGCCAGCCAATTTGGCTCGAAAGGAGAGTTTCGGGAGTCCAACTAGGCCACTTATAAGCTCCCCATACAGGGCAGGCCGGAGATTCATCTTTCATTACACTAGAACTCTTGAGTGTAACGGTCTTATCGTTACGCTAATATCTTTCTAAAAAAAACACTAGAATCCCACAATTTTGAGGTGTGTGGCTTTATAGTTTTGAAAACTTGAAGGATGCTTTTTGTAACTTGTTGATTTTTCAGGGAATTTCCCTTAAAGCTGAAACGTGTTCCCCCGATGTCCAGTGAGATTCAAAGGCGCAATCGCTCACCTACTCCGGCAACGGGACCGGCACCGACACCTACTCCGGCACCGGCATTGTCTCATCCAATAACATTCTAACAACTATGGTGACGGAGAACAACGGGAAGCATGAAGGTGATCTAGTGAGACTGAAATGTTCGGTTCAAAACTACGATTGGGGAAGAACTGGACACGAATCATTGGTTGCGAAGATGTTTTCAAGCAACTGTGATGGTCAAATTGATGAAACTGAGCATTATGCTGAGCTTTGGATGGGCACTCATGCGTCAGGGCCGTCGTATGTAGTCGGAGAAAAGGGGATCGAAGATCTGAGTTTGAAATCATGGATTTTGAAAAATCCTCAGGTGTTAGGTGATGTTGTTGTTGACAAGTGGGGAGTTGATCTTCCGTTCATGTTTAAGGTGATTGCTGACTTCGTTTTTGTTGATCTGGTTTTGTTTAGTTCATTGTTGTTGTTGATAATTGTGGATTTGATATTTTGCTAGCAGATTTAATCCACATTGTTGTTAATTCATCTTGCTTAGGTGAATATGAATTATTACAGCTAACTGGTGTTGATTTCAATTGATGTTGCTAACACCTTTAATCATATCATTAGTAGTTGCATTATGATTTAATGAACTGCCAGTTACATCAATTTAAATAAAAATTACATAACTGGGGCTTGTAACTTAGAGAATTAAAGGCATTTTATTTCAAATTTGGATTTGAGACAACTGAAGTGTGAGAGGATATTTGAGAAAAAATGCAGCTAACTGATAAACGAATATATACGAGAAATAAATTGATGTGATTATGTAGTTGCTTGTTAGTTGAGACATGCAATGGAGTAATAATACATTGTGTATTTGCTAGTTTTGTTTAGTTTTACTTTACCATGCCATGTAAATGAAGTTGCTTTAATAAGGTTGTAATTACTTTAATATCTTAACTGTGAAGAACTATGATCACACACCACTGTTTTTTTTGTTTTGTTTTTTGATAGTATATTTTTATGAGCCAATCTAATTGTTAATTTAGATGTTATGGTATTTTGCCACTAACACTAGCCTACAATTGCATATGAATCAGGTTCTTTCAGTTGCAAGGGCGTTGTCAATACAGGCTCATCCTGACAAGGAATTGGCTGGGTTTCTTCATATGTTGAAGCCAAATGTGTATAAAGATGCAAATCACAAGCCTGAAATGGTTGTGGCGCTGACAGAGTTTGAGGCTTTATGCGGGTTTATTAGCTTCAAGGTAAACATATATCTCTACTACAACTTTCTTGTTCTATTAACCGTGTCTTCTAATTGTCGACATGTGTGCATGATAAGTCAAAGTAATGGTGTTTATATATTCCTTCCTTCCATCCATAACTTGGTCAACCAGGTTTCATGGGTACCTTGTGTCTTACATCTGCTATTCTCAGTGTCCTTGGTTTGGACGTGTCCAAATCTAGATTGATGAATGGCATTACTATTTGTTATACATTTTTTTATGAATTTCCTTTTTTAATCTTACACCGATACTTTTAAGTTCTATGCGTAAGTATAACCATTTTCTTCCAGCTTAAGCGTAGTGATTTGTTTCTCTGGAATGTGTAAAGTTGGCAATATTCAATCTAGCACGTAGATATTTTTCATATTTGTGGGTTTGCCTGGACTTATTTACTTCTAAGTTGTATGCATATTTTTCATAACTTGATCATCCAGGTTTCATGGATCCATGGGTCTTTTGCACCACTTTATCCTAGAAACATGTATTAGGATCAGTGAGGAGATCATTTACATGCAATTAGAAATAACAGTTTTTACCTATTTGCTTATTAATCGGTAAAACACACATTATGTTTTCTACCCAGTGGGTCAAACAGGTTAAATGAAAACAAACTAACTAATAAAGGGAATTGCTCAACTCTGTCGAAAAATCCCCTAAGGTGTATATTGAGCGCTTAAAACCTCCTAAATCACCTAATTCAAAAGATTTGATTACCATGGAAGTAAAGGCATTTTGAAGTTAGTATCATATTAGATAAAGCTCTGACAGAGTTGCGATTGATGGTAGGAGCTTGAAGCTGTGCTTGAAAGTGTTCCAGAGATCAAGGAAGTGATTGGTACTGCATACGCTGGCCAAGTTTTACCTGTCAACGAGCACGAAAAAGAGGAAAAACAAACACAATTTCTTCAGTCAATTTTCATTAAACTCATGTCAGCCGAAAGTAAGGTGGTTTCTGCAGCTGTGACCAAGTTGATCAGCCGGTTAACTATGGAAAATGAGGTACCTAAATCACGCCACTAGCCTACTAGTGACTAGTGTGTAAATTGAGGATTTTAAGTTATGATGATAATTACTTTTTACAATGACTAATCATTATTTTCATCACTCATTAGACAAGGAAGTTAACTAGCAAAGAAGAACTAGCATTGAAACTTGAAAATGAGCATCCACATGATATCGGGGTCATAGCATCCTTCTTCTTTAATCACGTGAGGTTGAACCCTGGTGAAGCTTTGCATATATCACCAAACGAACCTCATGCATATTTGGGCGGTGAATGTGTTGAGTGCATGGCTACTTCAGATAATGTTGTGCGTGCTGGCCTCACCCCAAAAAACCGTGATGTCAAAATCCTCTGCTCAATGCTCACATATAAGCAGGTCACTTCATAACTTTATTTATAATTTTAAAATTTTTATTTGCATCATTTTGATTCTGATTATGTTTCACGTCTCAGGGTTCACCAGAAATCTTGAAAGGGGTCCCGGTAAACGAGTATACCAAGAGATACAACCCTCCATTTGATGAATTCGAGGTTGAACAATGTGTGTTGGACCAAGGTGCATCCGTCATCTTCCCTGCAGTACCTGGTCCATCGATTTTCTTAGTCCTTTCAGGACAAGGATTCATGTACACACCATCATCAACAACAGCAGCCGCAGCACCATTATCATCACCTTCGTTATCACCACCATCATCTTCATCATCAGCGTCATCGTCGCCTTTGTCATCACCATCATCATCGTCATCCTCATCATTATCTGATGATATGGTTCGCGGGGGAGATGTGTTATTTGCTCCTGCAAACACGGAGGTTCATGTGAGTACAGAGTCAGCGTTGCATTTGTACAGGGCTGGAGTCAACCACCTAACGTTTTTGAAAACATAGGACACTATCTTCGTATACATGTGTGTATTATTATGTCGTGTAATTTTTATAGCAATATCGTAAAGTAACACATACCAACATAGTTGTCACAAGTTTGAAACAGGTGTTATTATTGTTGTATTTATGTTCTTTTTGTAGAAATATGTGGAACTTATTTAAGGGGTGTTTGGATGTGTTACATAACTGAAATAAAGCGGTTTGATGTTGATTGATTATATAGTTAAAAGAAAAAGCATATCCATATATAAATTTAGTTGGTTGCTTTTTTTGTTAATGCATTGTATTTTGGTTAGTTTTACAAACTTAAATTGCCATTGGTCAAATTGAGTTTTAGTAAATTAAAGATTTTAGTTTTGTTAAGTCTAAGTCTATTGTATGATTCGTATGGTGTATGCATAACTGACATCCAGAACGTTATGTTGGAACAAATTTGTTATGACAGATTCTCACTTCTCAGGGACATTTGGGTTGCAGTTTGCAAACATCTTTCAGAACAATTAAGTTGTTATGGGCTTATATACGATGGGCTTTTAAAGATTATACAATATACATCATGCAATATTCTAAAATTACTTTTTTTAAAAGAGTAATCCAACAACAAATTGGTATAATTTCTTTAGTTTTTTCCGAATTTTAGACTGATGTTTTAGGGTTTTTGATCAGGAGGGGGATACGAGTAAAATGATGTAAAACTTAACCTCGAAATAGTGCTCCAAACGATAAATGGTTTAACGAAACGGTAAAACTTACACCGATTGAAGCATTGTTTCGTCATTATTCTATCAAACAATTACAAACATTTTACACGAGCACAATACAATTACAACCCCACTATGTTGTTTTAACAAGGCTCGTGTTGGTTTCAGAGTTTGGTTTGGGCGTTCCCTCGGGAAAATCATACCGTCGGTTGCCAATTGACAGTCATTGTGTCACCACAAGTGCAAGACTCTTTGGCGTAACACACGGTGTGACAGAAAACCCGGGTGAGCTCGGAATTC
This sequence comes from Tagetes erecta, assembly GCA_030867185.1. Classification (NCBI taxonomy): domain Eukaryota; kingdom Viridiplantae; phylum Streptophyta; class Magnoliopsida; order Asterales; family Asteraceae; genus Tagetes; species Tagetes erecta. The sequence continues at coordinate 97,923,017 of CM061487.1, forward strand.
GATCTGACAATCTTATACAAGGCCTTACTCAAATTCTTTATTTTTTAAATCCACTAAAAGTAACACAAATAATAAATTAACTTAATCTCTCATGAAAAAACAAAAGTCATCTTACCATTAAACCCAAAGATTTAAAAATGAAAATCATGTTTTAACTCTTGAGATGGATAGTTGTCCTCAATGTTCTAGGTCTATTGTAATTTATAACTAATAATAGTTTTTAAGTTAGAAAATATCATAAATTAGTCTAAAAACAAAAATTATATTTTAATAATATTGAGGACATATGTCATTAATATTTTAGTTAAGAAAATATATAATAAAGAGTGTTTATAAAGGTAAATATGAAATGAAATTAAAGTTGAATACAAGATAATTAAAAACTAAACTCTGAATTAAAGTATCTTTATAACAAAAAAAAAAATACTAAAATGCTTATCAAGAAAACTCTTGGCCTATAAACCGAGTTTAGCTTATCTAATCTAATAAAATAATATTCAAGTAGTCAATTTATTATTACTGGATTTAATATTAACAAAGTCGACTGATTTGTGAAGATGCATGCATGCACAATTAAACAAAACATATTCTTCCAAAATTTCAGTTGGCTGCCCACGCCCACATTATCTTAATCCCCCAACATTTTAATTCTCTTTATCAATATTCTGACTTGCTTGCATTATTTCAACGGGATTATTTCTTTCGTCAAATACCATCAAAAATTGTTAAAAAAATAATAACATGTAGGTTCTAACATATATAACATCTTTTTAATTGGTTATTTATTTTCTTTTTTTCAATCTACTTCAGATAAATGTACTTTATATCTCGAATAAGACTAAAACAAACATCATTTGAATGAGCGTACATATTTGCTACTAAACCAAGTTAATCGTTATTTGCCACTTCTGTTTATATATATATATTTTTTTTGAACGGCAAACTACATCTACTATTACATTACATCACTCCAAATTAAATTACATCAAATATTTCCTTATTAGGGATAGAACCCATGACCTCCCATCTAAAAGGCAGTGACTTTACCAAGTGGGCTAGCCCCACATTGGCAACTACTATTTATATTTAGTAGTGACAAAGTAGCAAAACGTATTTTGTACAAAATTCTATAATAACTCAATTGCAAGTATTGGTGTGGCTGCCCATTGGTTGCCCACCAATGTTAAAGGACAAAATGCACAAATTTGATGACACTTAAATATAATCTAGTATACGAGGAAAATGAATATGGTGTTGTTAGACATCTATGAACGTATCAAAACAATGTCATTTTGATTAAAGCTAATTTAAATTAGTTTAATTAGGTGGAGACGGTCCCTTATTCGTTGCGCAAGAGGTGTTTGTACGAATATTTGGTTGTATGTAGAAAAGGAGCCGACTTGTATTTGTTTCAAATAAAGAAATGCGCAAAAACGAATGAGAACATCTCTCAAACAAAACATATATACAACAAGACACGTGTAAAAAACTAAAGAAAAAGGATTACGCTAAAACAGGACTCGAACCCGGGGAACCATAATAACAACAACAACAATAACCAAATGAACTACAACAACAATTCATAATCAGAAAACTACCCTAATATACAAAAAAATAAAAAAAATTACACAATACAACAACCACATGTAAACAAATTCATGACTAAAAGAATGAGGGGGTAAAATGAAAAAGAAACATGTCATTTGTTGCTAAACTTACAATCAATAAAATTACACCAAAAAACACAACCCTAGCATGAGGAGTAAATTGTAAAAAAATCTAACATGCATGGCCAAACTTATAATCCACAACCAATGATCCTTAGCTTAAGTGGTTAAGATAAGGTACCCAAGACATATAAAAATGAGGAAGTCTTGAGTTCAAGTCTAATTTGAAAAAATAAATAAAATAAAGGTTTTAGGTTGGGTCAGAAGATTTTCTCACCAAAAATAAGTTTCTTCTTGTGGGGGTTGAGATGCGGTCTCAGCTGGGAAACGAATAGGTGAGTCTGATTAAAATAACATTTATCCTCCGAAGCAGAGTCCTACATCTATCATTAAAAAAAATACACCTCGCTATTATATATACTATTGATGACGTAGGTCATATAACCACTTGGTTGGGCAGCCGGAAGCCAGCAGCCAGGAGCCAGAAGCCTGGTACGTGAACAGTAGCGCTACAGTAACCTGACACTTATTCCTACAACAAAGATTCAAACATATCTTGCAATATCTTCAAAAGATATCCTTGGTAAAGCAAAGCTGAATGCAATTAATGCAAGCAAGACCCTTTACACGAAAATAGCTAAAAACATAAACCACTATTCACACCTGAGGTGCTACAGGCTGCCAAGAATGGAAGGTGCACTGGCCGAGGGGCAGCCTCGAGCCAGGAGCTCCTGAACCTTTCAGATTTGGATCAGATTTGCTTGGGCAATACACAAAGACTTGTGTATATATATTGCTGCAATCTGAAGCAAAACACAACTTACATTCACATTGGCTCTTGCACTCCACTCTCAAAACACACACACACACTCACCCCTCTTTTCTCCTAACTTTACTTAACACTTCTCTAATCTTAAACACTTAGAGTCATAACCAAACCTAACCCTGAACTTAGACATATCGTTAGTACCATCCTCTCCATAATCTTGTTGTAGCAACAACTATAATTTGTTTTATTCTCAATTTTCTCTCCATCAAATTTGCACTTCATCTTTACCGATCCATCTGCTATATTCTTTTTCTTCGAATTACGTTACAGTTAAGTGAAAATTCCTTCCACTTCGTTCAACTTGAATTATAAATATTTATTCATTCTCTTCTGCTTGAGTTGTTTAATTGTAGCGTACAAATACCAAGTCTCAAGTGTGTGCTATATAATTGTGTGAGGTGTCTTTGTTTTAGAAAGAAGTTGGGTTTAATCGACATCCTCAATAAGCTTACACACTTTTAAAAGATTATAAACTAGATTGGCTTCTTCTAACATTGATAATAAATTAAATGTATATTTATCTATTTAATTTACCTATAGCTTTCTTCATGTAATGTAATAGTTGGTTGAATAGTTACCAACTTAGCTCAAAAGAAGAGTTGAGGTGAGTCTACACTATGACTTTAACTTTGGCAAGTCATACTAGACTGCCTATAAGCGTCTATTACAGGGGTAAGTTAGGGTTTAAGTTCACTTATTGCATTGCACCTCTTAAGTGTAACAATCTTACCATTACGTCAACCGACATCTAAAAAACTTTATCTGTTTAATTATTTTCTTATAAATAAATAGTTGTATTTGACCAATGGAATGTTGGTCCATTGACAGAGACAACTTTTAAAACACATAAGGTCATGAGCAATGTTTTCAGACTTGGTTCGGTTCGGCCAGTTGAACCGGTTGAACTAGGATTCGGAGACGAAACTGAACCGGTCCATATATGTACGTTTTTAGCACAATGACTCGGACGGTTTGAACCGGTTGGATCGGATCGGAAAATTGATTTTTTTAAGTTGGTTGTGTCTTTAAAATTAGATTATCTTTGTTTAAACTCATAGTATTAAACTTAAATGTTTGTTTAACATGATTAATAACATGATTAATGAGTTTTTTTTATGGTTTTAGAACTTAAAATACTTGTGTTTGAGAGTCTAACTTATATTTGAAATTCTAATACTGTTAGAACAAATATCATTTCATTACATAGAAACGTTACAATTGCTCAATGAATTGATTAGAATATAGTAAAACAATGGTATGGAACAGTTACAAGTTGTGTGTGTTTTGTAAGGTGAAAAATTATCTAACCTTCTACAACTAAGTTTCGCTATCTATTTATAGGTTTCTCCATGTTGTTCGGTACTTTCTCTCTTCATTCCTTTCTTAGCTTCATATACATACCGATCCTCAAAGGTACCGTTCCTTTTTATCCTTCATGCTTTTTCCTCTTTCCATCATGAGAGTACCGCACCTCATCAAGACCCCCCAGTCTATTTGTATTGATATCATAAAAAATACATATAGACTTCATTATTATATATATATAAGTCTTCTTTATTGCTTTACAAATCACTTTTCTTTCAAACGCTTTCTTTCTCTTCACGCCTTTTCTCTTTCCTCCTCGCCTTATCTCTTTTAACTAAAATCCCAAGTGCTCCTTACTCCATAACGTTCCTTTTTATCTTCTTTTTGAATCCTGTAATTATCATCCAACCGACTCCTCGTGTAAAGATCATACTCCTCATTATGCCCCTTTACGAAGGTATTTGATTTGTTTATACCCCGTCTGTTCTTATTTTACTGTCATCATATTTACATTTTCTTCATTCGTCGTATTTATCTATTAAGGATGTCTGATAAAGTTAAAAATAATATGCATCTATGCTACTCTAAATTATCAGATAATCAATTACAAAAATTAGTAAAAAAGTATGATATTCCGGCTGATCTTCATCCAACACTCCCTCCGGCTCAAACCTCTGTTTATCCCCTTCCCCCTGGTAAGATAGCCTTGTATACTCACTTTTTTAAAACTGCCAATTGTAGGGTTCCTTTTACCAGATTCTTAATAAAAACCTTACTATACTACGGTATCCATATCTCCCAATGTGCCCCCTTAGGAATAGCAAAAATAATGCACTTTGAGATTTCCTGTAGAGCCATAGGGGAAGTACCAGATCTTACTGTGTTTAGGAAATTTTTTCACATCACTAAAGCCGGAGATTGGTACACATTTGAGCGTCGCCGATCGGTCGCTTTATCCTGTTTTACCAGTGCCCTATCGGGACTAAAAAATTGGAAGGATAATTTTTTCTATGTTGATGATCGATGCGTCCCTACGGAAATGTCATGGAGACCGAACAATGCCCTTCCCTTAAAAGACACCGAACCGTCTCCTCACTTGGTCAATCAAACCCTTTTCCTCAATCTAGGCAGTATTGCTCACCCTGTGCGAAAATATCCGGAGCATTTATTAGTTATCGGATGGATCAGCCGGAAGTGGCCTTACTCCTTAAAATGGCCAACCATGTCCCTTGCTGGAAAAGGTGAGAACTATCTTTATTGTTATGATATGTATATTTTCTATTGTTTACTTATACATATGTGTTTTTTTTTTTTATCTTTTGTGTAGAAATCGACCTATCAGATGTTCTTCAACTGGACAGTTTCGAAGACCTCACTTTTGAGGGTTTGGATATGGAACCCACTGATCCGGCCTTTCTGGATCGGAACAGTACCGCTTTTCAAGTTATCCGTCCCTCTATGCCAGGCAATTTTCCTGAAAACATCGACACTACCAGCTCACCTGAAGCTACTCAATCCACCATTCCGGTTGTCGATCTTGAAGCTCCTTTAAAACGAAGGAAAACCACTGCTGCCGGGTCAAAAAAGAAAATGAAGAAAAATCCTGAAGATGTTAAACAAGCTCCGACCAATTCTCAACCATCTCACTCCAGCAGCCTTGAAAATTTATCCATCCACCTTCAAGGAGAAGACATCAATCGAGAATCTCTTGCCCAACAAATCCGTCAACAAAAACCCCTGAATCACATGACCCGGTTACTTTTCTGAACAAAACCCCTGTAAAACCATCAGTCGGCACTTCATCCTCTCATCCTTCTCCCAGAAAGTCTCCCGAACATACACCTTCTCCCCCTATCCGCTCAAACTTAGACCCACCATCCTCCTTTTTGACCCCTCCTCGAAAAGATCCTTCTCCCCAAAAAACAAACAGTCCTCCAACTACTAACCCTACCTCCTCCCCTAAAAAGAGCTTTAACCATTCCGCATGGGTCTCCCATGAAGTGAGCATGTCTCCCTTTATCGGTCACAATTTCCCCCCTTCTTCTTCCTGCAACCCTGATCAACCCTTTATACCAAATTGGAATATTTCGAACAAAGATTCCGTGTTAGATGTAGACGTGGCTCGTCAATTCCTCCATAATGCCACAACTCCAAAAGACCTCCATATTCTTCGTAATTTATCCCCCATGGAGTTTTCGAATGGAGCTCACTTGAACCAAGCTCAAGCCATAGGCTGGTTTTCTGAAATGCATCGGAGGTGGGTAGAGGCAGAGATGAAAATCGTTGATCTTTCTGAAGAAGTAACTACGCTTCAAACATCCCTCTCCTCCATCTCCCAAATGGAACAAAGATTGGCCGAAAAAACTGAAGCTCTTAACAAGACTGAAGCTCAATTTACCAAAGTTCAACAAGATCTAAACCTATCTCTCAAAGTATCTGCCCAAGAAATCACAAAGTCCGGCAATCTTCTACAAGAGAAAAACCAGCTTGAAGAACGTCTGAAGAAGAACACCGCTGATCAAGAATTAATGAAGAAAAACCATACAGAGCAGATGAATGAGCTGTCGATAAAGCTGCACGCTATTGAGCAAGCTCATGATTCCACTAAGAAAGGTCCCCTTTTATGCCCTTTTTCTTCTTTTCATATATATATATATATTTTTCTTTTTATATATATATATCATTTACGTTTTATCGATCTTCCTTTCTTCTATACTATCCTTATTTTTGTTTAATCTCTTCAGCCCTCTTGGAAAAGGAAAAAATTGAGTTTGACTTGACCCAAAGCAATGCTTCATTAAAAGATCAACTTTCAAAGCTGCAACAAGATAGCCAAGATTCCGAAGCGATGAAGATTTGGTTGTTTTCTGAAGGTCTAGAAGTTTTATCCAAGAAGATAGCCAAAAGCCCGGAGATGGTGACAAAGATAGCAGCGGTCAATAACAGCATGCGCCAACTTGGTTATAGGGATGGAGTGAAAGTAGGTCATGCCTATGGAAGCCGCGGCAGAACCCTAGATGAGGTTCGTCCTGCGGTGATTGAAAATATCCAAAGCATAGCAATGGAAGCCATAAAAGAATGTGGTGAAATAAAATTTCAACTTGTGAGTGATCTTCAAGCCAATCCACAGATATCTTTGTCAGACCTTCAGAAACAACTAAGCCTTTCCAAATCCGACACTTCATCTGCTTCATCCCGTTTACCATGATTGTATTTTGATCTTGTAATTCTGCTTTTAACAATTTATGATTCATGTTTAATATGCTACTGTTTGATAAACATCATCAACTATGTTTGGTTTACAATATTGATATATTTCTTTGCCTCTTCATCTCTATCTTTCTTTTTTTTTTTTTTTTCTTTTCAAGTGCGTCCACTTGTTATTTGCAATTCTTCGATCGGTATTTTTACCTTGTAGGCTTTTGAAAGATCATATGCAGATTAAATTCTACATAGATCACCTTAGGGATGAGATTGGTACTGTACCGGTACCGAACCGGTACCGATACCGAAAATACCGATACCGAAAACATGGAAAAGTGGGTACCGGTACCGATACCGAATCTATCGGTACGGTACCGGTTCGGTACGGTACCGGTACGGTATAGGTACGGAACAAGTACTTTTAGGTAAATTTAAGGTATTGGTACCGAACCGGTACCGATACCGAAAATACCGATACCGAAAACATGTAAAAGTGGGTACCGATACCGGTACCGAATCTATCGGTACGGTACCGGTTCGGTACGGTACCGGTACGGTACGGGTATCGGTTCGGTATTTCGGTACCAAACGCTCATCCCTAGATCACCTAATGGGCATAAAATGAATTATAATAACACATCATCCTGCGTTGAAATTTATTCTCTCTTTTTATTCCATATTTCTTTTTGCAACACCACATCATTACAATTTCAACTTTCAATTCACAGATAACATTTTCTCAAATGAACACCATTCCACGTCCGAGCAATCGGCAATCCTCCCACCGTTTGCAACACATATGCTCCCTTACCAGCTACTCTTTGGATAATGTATGGTCCTTCCCATCTTGGTCCTAACTTTCTTGTAGACTGAACCCTACTAACTTCATTGCACCGAAGAACATAATCGCCTTTCCTAAAAGTGTGTTCTTTCACTCTCTTATTGTAATATTTCTCGATCTGCTTCTTATACTTTGCCTCTCGAATAGCTACAATTTCACGCCGCTCTTCTAACAAGTCCAAATTTTCCTTTAGAATCCGATCATTGTCTTTTTCACTAAGCATTCTTTGCGTCGGCATACCAATCTCTACAGGGATGACCGCTTCTGTACCGTACGTTAGGCTGAACGGTGTTTCTCCAGTACTTGTGACACCCCGCCCGGTGGCGGAAAACACCGGGCTGTCATAGAATTGGATATCCGTAGTAAACAAAGCACATGGTGTTACTTTTATTAAAGTCTAATAGTTATTGTCATAAATTTGGCAAAACCCAAGTCTTAAATGCGAAACGACAAATTCATAATAGCAGTAAATGAAATAGTCATGTTTAGTATTATTTCTAGGTCCAAGTCCCTATGTCTTGAATAGCAAAGAAACAAGCCAAAATCACGCGCCACCTGAAATACGCGAAAATAAAGTTAGCTACACAAGCTAGTGAGTAAAACCCAATTGAATAGTAATAGTATTGAAATCCGAGATCAACAAGATATGCTGCGCAATCCCATATGTATAGTAATTTTGTAATATTACTCGACCAGGACCCCTAGAATAGAATAGCACACCAACCACAATAGAAACCATAGTATCTCGTCTAGCCATTTGTCATGAGAACCACTCATGTAATGAATAATGATAACTTTTAATAACCGTCGTTTACCGTCTCGATATATAAGTCATCATTTAGCAATTTAGGGACATGGCATAGTATAGCATCATAGCATAGCAACATAGTATAGCAACATAGCATCTCGACATAGTAAACATGGAATTAGAAAGGCCGGGTTTAAATCACCTATCGATGTTGTACAAGCAGGTGGGTTTGTCAAACCATTAGCGCTAACATTGTACCGGTGGGTTTACAAGGCAATAAAACTACTTTTAACTAACACATAAGATTGCATCAAGCGGCCAAACTAGATTAACATATTTGTATGATCTCTTTTAGAAAACGAATAGAAACCGCAATATAGTAAAAGACGTATTTCAGCCCCAAAATAGTAAAATGGAAAAAGGGGAGTGAGTTTACTCACCTGAACAATATAGATACTAGCAAACGCAAGAAAGTAACTAAATAGAATCGAGGATCGCCCAGATATTAGAATCACCTAATTAACCGGGAAAACCTAATTTAGAACGAGACAAATAATATAGTAACTAGAATCAAGAACTTTAGAAATTTTAGGGTTTTGGATTTGGGGTTTTAGGGTTTTAGATTATAAATTGAAAATTAGGGTTTCAAAATATAATTTGGGGATTTAGGGTTTTAAAATCCAATTTAGGGTTTTAAAGTCCAATTTGGGGATTTAGGGTTTCAAAATCCAATTTAGGGTTTTAAAGTCCAATTTGGGGATTTAGTTACGAGATGTAAATATATATTTTTATAATAATCCCTTTCTAGTTTTTATGGTTGAAATAATATTTATACCCAATTTGAGAAATATATATTTAACTTGGAAGAAAAGGGTTAGAAGGTAAAAATTAAATAAAAGGGGGTCAGTGGGACTCGAACCCACGACCTAACGCATCACCACCAACTGTATTACCACTGAACCAGACGCGCTTTTTGTTCATAGAACTGGTTTTTAATTGTTTTGTATTTTGTTTACCAAGAACAACCTTTTTCAATACAAGCCCTAGAACACGAATCATTCCAATTCGTTTAACCCAGTCGATTAAATCCAAAACTAGTAGAGGGCTTTTAATCTACACAAACACACGATCATTTTGATATATGATACTTACTTGATTGGTTACGAATTGATACGATTGAGACGATGAACAAAAGGCGACTGCCTTGAGGATCAACCTTGAGTTTGTGATGTTTTTGTTAGAAATTGAATGAACAGAGTGTAACATCTGCCCCAAACCCGAACCCGAATGCCCGACTCGAACCCGACACTATTTAACTTTATTTGTATTCGTATTTAATATCTCGAAATTGTAACGCTTCGTCATCTGGATAAAATGTCGGACTTTATGATAATTTCCGTCTTTAATAAGAAGGAAACGAATTGTTATAAACGTTTGCTAAATTTATTACTAAATACATTAATTTAAAACTCAAAAGTGTATAAACGTATTTTATAAAAGAAATTTTTATAAATTTTGTTAAAGATAAATACTATTAGGTCTAAAAATTGTCATTAAACGGCAACCGCAATATAGTCATTCAAAAAAAACGTCACTTATATAAACGTAACGTATCAATTCGGTTAAGTTAGTTTATATGATATATAAATTAACTTTGGGTCAAAAGTGACAAATTTAAAACTTTAATTAAAGTTTAAGTTGGAATCTGAAATCATAACAAACTTTAGGGGCCAAAGCTGTAACTTATATATCCAACCCCCCCCCCCCCCCTTTGCGAGCAAGCCCGTGTTTCCGGCACCATCTGGCTCCGGCCAACTTGCCGGAAAAGGGCGAACTCCGGCGAAGCCTTTTCTACTCGATTTTAATGCCTAAAAACCCGGTAAAACTACAGAAATGATCATAGGCAAGTTTCGAACCCATTACCACACGTTAATTTCATTCTAACTCTCTAATTTAAGGGAATAATTGATTCTAAAGATCGTTCAAACACCCACTTCCTTCGAATCGACTTTAACTGATGCAATCAATGAACTGGATTAACTGAACTCGACCTTTCGACGAATAGAAACTGATGGTTATGTTCAATTGGGTTTATCATACTGAATCAACCACCAATTTCTTTCCTTTGTCTCACAAATTAGCTCGACCGTGTACGATTGTATTCAGATCAAATTAATCTGATTCCTTTGGCAAACTTACTCTGCTCGACTCGCAATTGCTCCCTGTCACTCCAATTTCATCACAAATCAGCTTCTACTGATCAATTTGATTTTGAACCCGTCGTGTTCTTGCTCTTCACCTTCATCGTTCAATCTAATCGAATCCAAGTAAGTACAATATATCAAAATGCTCGAAATACAGAAGGGATTAAAAGCCCTATCTTCAAATTGGGTTTGATTGTCTGTTGTAAACGAATTTGGGATGTTCTTGATTCTAGGGTTTATATGAATTGGGGACTTATATTGAAAACATCTTAAGACAATTTTTATCTGGGTTTAAAACAAAAAATGTTTCTGGTCTGCTGGTTAAGAAAGGGGGTGGTGATTCTGGAGACCCGGGTTCTAACCCAGGGGTGCTCATATTTTTACTAGATTTGTTCAAAACCATTGTTTGTCAAATCTTATCTTTTTTTCTTAAACCTAAAAACCAACACCATACTATATATTCTATAAAATACTTAAAATCTTATCAAAATACCAAAAACATTATTTTTGTAAACTTAGTTTTATAAGAACTAATTATTACAAATACTTTTAAATATTATAAATCATTTTTACCATCTAACCTAAACCTAGTATTAATACCATGTAATATATTTTATAAAAATATATACTTATATCTCGTACCTAAATCCCCAAATTGGTTTTTGAAACCCTAAATTGGTTTTGAAACCCTAAATCCCCAAATTGGACTTTAAAACCCTAAATTGGATTTTGAAACCCTAAATCCCCAAATTGGACTTTGAAACCCTAAATTCCCAAATTATATTTTGAAACCCTAATTTTCAATTTATAATTTAAAACCCTAAAACCCCAAATCCAAAACCCTAGAATTTCTAAGTTATTGATTCTAGTTACTATATTATTTGTCTCGTTTCTAAATTAGGTTTTCCCGGTTAATTAGGTGATTCTAATATCTGGGCGATCCTCGATTCTATTTAGTACTTTCTTGCGTTTGCTAGTATCTATATTATTCAGGTGAGTAAACTCACTCCCCTTTTTCTATTTACTATTTTGGGGCTGAAATACGTCTTTTACTATATTGCGTTTTCTATTCGTTTTCTAAAAGAGATCATACAAATATGTTAGTCTAGTTTGGCCGCTGGATGCAATCGTATGTGTTAGTTAAAAGTAGTTTTATTGCTTTGTAATCCCACCGGTACAATGTTAGCGCTAATGGTTTGACAAACCCACCTGCTTGTACAACATCGATAGGTGATTTAAACCCGGCCTTTCTAATTCCATGTTTACTATGTCGAGATGCTATGTTGCTATACTATGTTGCTATACTATGTTGCTATGCTATGATGCTATACTATGCCATGTCCCTAAATTGCTAAATGATGACTTATATATCGAGACGGTAAACGACGGTTATTAAAAGTCATCATTATTTACTACATGAGTGGTTCTCATGACAAATGGCTAGACGAGATACTATGGTTTCTATTGTGGTTGGTGTGCTATTCTATTCTAGGGGTCCTGGTCGAGTAATATTACGAAATTACTATACATATGGGGTTGCGCAGCATATCTTGTTGATCTCGGATTTCAATACTATTACTATTCAATTGGGTTTTACTCACTAGCTTGTGTAGCTAACTTTATTTTCGCGTATTTCAGGTGGCGCGTGATTTTGGCTTGTTTCTTTGCTATTTCAAGACATAGGGATTTTGGACCTAGAAAAAATACTAAACATGACTATTTCATTTACTGCTGTATTGAATTTGTCGTTTCGCATTTAAGACTTGGGTTTTGCCAAATTTATGACAATAACTATTAGACTTTAATAAAAGTAATACCATGAGCTTTGTTTACTACGGATATCCAATTCTATGACAGCCCGGTGTTTTCCGCCACCGGGCGGGGTGTCACAGTTGGTAATAGAGCCATGGTTATAGAGAACTAGGATAGGGTATTAGAAACACACCGACCTAGACTATAACCTAAGAGTCCTTAGTGCAAATTAATGTGCTTAGAGAACTCTTCAGAATTTATTTATTCATTTATTTATTATTTCTACGAACTATTCTATGTCTTTTCTTTATCTTATTTCTTATCCGATTTCGCGAAGGAGCTACAAGAGACTCGTCTGTGTGATTAGGATCTTTCTCTTTGTGGAATCTCGTCATCGTCTTAAGTAAGTTTGAAACGTGGGAACGTGTGCAATCTGGAAGGGGGAACGCCTGTATCACGGACATCCTGTCTAAGGCAAGCATTTCGTATAAATCTCTTTAAGAGACCTGTATGCTTACCTGGGGATGTCCGAGATGAGTGTGAACCTATAGGCTAAAGCACGCTTTCTCGAATACGTTGAGAACGAACTTAACACTTTGATAAGTCTTGAGTGTCCAAACCCAGACACATTCCTAAGCCTTCAAATTCCATTTAATCATTTTTTTCTTTTCTTCTAATACTATCATTTTTCTATGAATTCTAATTATTTCTATGAGTTCTTTGTGATTTTAAAATGTCACCCTAAACTATTTGATTGTGTTTCTATGGTTTCTAAATGTTTACTATGAAGTGTTTTCTAAGGAGATTCTATGATATTTCTAAATACCATTCAAATTCAATAAGTGTTTACTATGAACTATGTTTTAAAAAGAATGTTCCATGTCTCACGAAATCGTTTTCTATCTTGTAGAATGGCGGGTAGAAATCAACGACTTGCTAATGTTATCGCGACCCAAATGGCTAATATTTTGCCTAATCTCGTGAACCAACTTAATAATGCTAATCAAAACAATGAGCCTAAGTGTACTCTTAAGTACTTCAACTCGTGTGGTCCAACCAAATTTATCGGTAACGAAGGGGCTACGGGACTTCTCCAATGGTTTGAAAGCATGGAGAGTACTTTTGTTAATTGTGATTGCCCTGAAAATCTCAAAGTCCGATATGCAACAAGTGTTCTCCAAAAGGGTGCTTTGACTTGGTGGAATGATGAAAAGCGTAGGCTCGGTGAAGCCGCTGTAACAGCTTTAACCTGGACCGTGTTCAAAACCAACATGACTAATAAGTATTGTCCTCCTAGCGAGATTCGTAAACTCGAGGGCGAATTCTGGGGTCTTAAGCAAGATAGTGGTGATAATGTGGCTTATAATGATCGTTTCTCCCAGCTCAGTACTTTGTGTCCTAATATGGTTACTCCTGATTCTCGTGGCATTGAGCAATATATCGGAGGTCTGCCAATGACTATCCAAGATGCTGTTTGGGGTAGTAAGCCAGCAACTGTAGGTGAGGCAATGACTTTAGCCGGTCGCCTTACTGAAAATCATGTGCAAGCTGGCTCTCTGTTTCGTAAGGGTAACAAAAAGTCTAAAGGTTCTTCTAGTGATGACTCTAAATCATCTGAGGATGATTCTTATAAGGGTTTTAAGCCCGAATCCTCATTCAATTCCAAGAAGCGTAAGAACAATGCCACCAACTATGCTATTGCTGCTCCTGCTCCTCCTATGGCACCGCAAAGGGGCAATGATAACCGTAAGCCTTATACGGGGTTCTTGCCCAAATGCAACCAATGTCCTTTTCATCATGCTCCCGAAACTCCATGTTTTAAATGTTCTGTTTGTCAACGTTATGGGCATCTGGCTAAGGATTGTTGGAATAATAATAATCGGGGTAATCAAGGTCGTGCTTGTTTCAACTGTGGTGATCCAACTCATTTCCGCAACGATTGTCCTCAACCTATCAATGTCAACGTGAACACCAACGCTAATGCTAACCAAGCTGGTCGTGCTAGAACCTTCAATATCATCGCTAATCAAGTTCAAACTAACAATGACGTGGTGAACGATATGATTCCCAAATGATTTCTACGTTTCTATTTTATTTGGAGGCCGATAAGACTTTTGTTTCATTAGATTGTGTTTCACCATTCGCTATTAATTGTGTTAGACTCGCTAATCTTTATGTGGTAGTCGAGGCGAAAAAAAAAATGTTTCTATTGGTTTTTATATTTATGGTACGAACTTACATTTCAAGGTCACATTTCCTCCATGTTTATCTTTTGTCTATGACTCTCAGTAGTTTCGACGGTTGAAACTCTTGCCTTGCGTTGAAACTCAAAAGCATATGCGTTAGAGTTATGTCGCGTCTTGGCTCGTGCTGATGTAAAGAAAAAGAAAAGATGACCCATTCCGTGTATGTCCCGATTATCGCGAATTCGATGAAACTTTCAGTAAAAATAAATAAAATAAAAATCGTTATCTTTTGCCGCCTAACGATGATCTCTGCGCATTGTTTTCAAATACCGTTTGTTGCTGCAAATTTCGGGACGAAATTTCTATAAGGAGGGGAGACTGTAACATCTGCCCCAAACCCGAACCCGAATGCCCGACTCGAACCCGACACTATTTAACTTTATTTGTATTCGTATTTAATATCTCGAAATTGTAACGCTTCGTCATCTGGATAAAATGTCGGACTTTATGATAATTTCCGTCTTTAATAAGAAGGAAACGAATTGTTATAAACGTTTGCTAAATTTATTACTAAATACATTAATTTAAAACTCAAAAGTGTATAAACGTATTTTATAAAAGAAATTTTTATAAATTTTGTTAAAGATAAATACTATTAGGTCTAAAAATTGTCATTAAACGGCAACCGCAATATAGTCATTCAAAAAAAACGTCACTTATATAAACGTAACGTATCAATTCGGTTAAGTTAGTTTATATGATATATAAATTAACTTTGGGTCAAAAGTGACAAATTTAAAACTTTAATTAAAGTTTAAGTTGGAATCTGAAATCATAACAAACTTTAGGGGCCAAAGCTGTAACTTATATATCCAACCCCCCCCCCCTTTGCGAGCAAGCCCGTGTTTCCGGCACCATCTGCCTCCGGCCAACTTGCCGGAAAAGGGCGAACTCCGGCGAAGCCTTTTCTACTCGATTTTAATGCCTAAAAACCCGGTAAAACTACAGAAATGATCATAGGCAAGTTTCGAACCCATTACCACACGTTAATTTCATTCTAACTCTCTAATTTAAGGGAATAATTGATTCTAAAGATCGTTCAAACACCCACTTCCTTCGAATCGACTTTAACTGATGCAATCAATGAACTGGATTAACTGAACTCGACCTTTCGACGAATAGAAACTGATGGTTATGTTCAATTGGGTTTATCATACTGAATCAACCACCAATTTCTTTCCTTTGTCTCACAAATTAGCTCGACCGTGTACGATTGTATTCAGATCAAATTAATCTGATTCCTTTGGCAAACTTACTCTGCTCGACTCGCAATTGCTCCCTGTCACTCCAATTTCATCACAAATCAGCTTCTACTGATCAATTTGATTTTGAACCCGTCGTGTTCTTGCTCTTCACCTTCATCGTTCAATCTAATCGAATCCAAGTAAGTACAATATATCAAAATGCTCGAAATACAGAAGGGATTAAAAGCCCTATCTTCAAATTGGGTTTGATTGTCTGTTGTAAACGAATTTGGGATGTTCTTGATTCTAGGGTTTATATGAATTGGGGACTTATATTGAAAACATGTTAAGACAATTTTTATCTGGGTTTAAAACAAAAAATGTTTCTGGTCTGCTGGTTAAGAAAGGGGGTGGTGATTCTGGAGACCCGGGTTCTAACCCAGGGGTGCTCATATTTTTACTAGATTTGTTCAAAACCATTGTTTGTCAAATCTTATCTTTTTTTCTTAAACCTAAAAACCAACACCATACTATATATTCTATAAAATACTTAAAATCTTATCAAAATACCAAAAACATTATTTTTGTAAACTTAGTTTTATAAGAACTAATTATTACAAATACTTTTAAATATTATAAATCATTTTTACCATCTAACCTAAACCTAGTATTAATACCATGTAATATATTTTATAAAAATATATACTTATATCTCGTACCTAAATCCCCAAATTGGTTTTTGAAACCCTAAATTGGTTTTGAAACCCTAAATCCCCAAATTGGACTTTAAAACCCTAAATTGGATTTTGAAACCCTAAATCCCCAAATTGGACTTTGAAACCCTAAATTCCCAAATTATATTTTGAAACCCTAATTTTCAATTTATAATTTAAAACCCTAAAACCCCAAATCCAAAACCCTAGAATTTCTAAGTTATTGATTCTAGTTACTATATTATTTGTCTCGTTTCTAAATTAGGTTTTCCCGGTTAATTAGGTGATTCTAATATCTGGGCGATCCTCGATTCTATTTAGTACTTTCTTGCGTTTGCTAGTATCTATATTATTCAGGTGAGTAAACTCACTCCCCTTTTTCTATTTACTATTTTGGGGCTGAAATACGTCTTTTACTATATTGCGTTTTCTATTCGTTTTCTAAAAGAGATCATACAAATATGTTAGTCTAGTTTGGCCGCTGGATGCAATCGTATGTGTTAGTTAAAAGTAGTTTTATTGCTTTGTAATCCCACCGGTACAATGTTAGCGCTAATGGTTTGACAAACCCACCTGCTTGTACAACATCGATAGGTGATTTAAACCCGGCCTTTCTAATTCCATGTTTACTATGTCGAGATGCTATGTTGCTATACTATGTTGCTATACTATGTTGCTATGCTATGATGCTATACTATGCCATGTCCCTAAATTGCTAAATGATGACTTATATATCGAGACGGTAAACGACGGTTATTAAAAGTCATCATTATTTACTACATGAGTGGTTCTCATGACAAATGGCTAGACGAGATACTATGGTTTCTATTGTGGTTGGTGTGCTATTCTATTCTAGGGGTCCTGGTCGAGTAATATTACGAAATTACTATACATATGGGGTTGCGCAGCATATCTTGTTGATCTCGGATTTCAATACTATTACTATTCAATTGGGTTTTACTCACTAGCTTGTGTAGCTAACTTTATTTTCGCGTATTTCAGGTGGCGCGTGATTTTGGCTTGTTTCTTTGCTATTTCAAGACATAGGGATTTTGGACCTAGAAAAAATACTAAACATGACTATTTCATTTACTGCTGTATTGAATTTGTCGTTTCGCATTTAAGACTTGGGTTTTGCCAAATTTATGACAATAACTATTAGACTTTAATAAAAGTAATACCATGAGCTTTGTTTACTACGGATATCCAATTCTATGACAGCCCGGTGTTTTCCGCCACCGGGCGGGGTGTCACACAGAGAGTGATAGCAGGTAACGCGAAGTGATTATGTCGAATGAATTGTGTTTTGGTGAACCGGAAATAGTCGATTGGGTTACGAGTTGTTTATGAATGAAATTGCTTACTTAGGTGTTAATGTGATATGTTTAGTTTCAATTGGTTGTTGTTAACCGATTGCAGATGATGAGACCGACGTTTTGATGGATCCAATTTATTGGTTTGATACGTTTTGGATCGATTGAATATGTGGGTGTTTAAACCGAATCATAAATTGTTCTAGAATGGGTTATAGGTCGTTTGTAGAGAAATTAAAATATGGAAGCGGGTTCGAAACTCGACTAGGAGGGTTTTACCGTGTTTAGATTGGATTAAAATGGCTAAAAACGGGTTTATGGAGGCTCGCCGGAGCTTTTCCTGCGTCGTCGGAGACGTGCCGGAGGTCTGCCGGAAGTACGGGGAAAAGAGGGGGGGGTTTGGGTTTAAATATTTTAACTTACAAAACAGCCCCTGAGATTTGGGTTTGATTTACTTATTAACTTAAATTTTTAAAACAAGTTTGAGGATTGACGGTTTTGGCCCAAAGTTAATTATATATATATTTCAACTAACTTACTTAACCAAGTTGCAACGTAACAATTATTTAAGTGACGTTTTTATGGTTTTAGCTCGTTTAAGCCGTTACGAGATTATTTCGAGACTTGGAGGCGTTTCGGCTTAACGTTTTTACTAATTTTCTTTTACGAACTATATATATATATTTATTTATATATATATATTTTGGGACTTAGTTATTGTATTTATTAGTAAACGTTATATAGTAGTTCGATCATCTTTATCAAAAACGATATACCATAAAATTCAACACATTTTTATTCATATTAATACTGTCGAAACGTTACATTTCAGACAAATAAATACGAACACACTTAAAGATTGGTAGCTTCGGGTTTGAGTCGGGCATTCGGGTTCGGGTTTGGGGCAGATGTCACAGTACTAGTTTTTGGCATTGTTCGGTGTGCCCACAAAACATGTGCCAATTCGTCAGCCCAGCAAGAACCACTTGCGCTTAATCGAACCTTTATCATGAAGCACTTTTTCTTTTAATAATATAATAATAATAAACTATAAATCAAATATCCATCGTCATTTTTCCTTAGCTTCCCCCCTTATTATTATTATTATTATTATTATTATTATTATTATTATTTTTTTATATTACATATATATATACACTTTTCATACCTTTATTCCTTCCATAATGCTTCTATTGATTCTCTCCACTTGTCCATTTGCTTGAGGATGTGCTACAGAGGCGAAAACTTGTTTAATATGCAATTCTTCACACCATTTTTTGAATAGATTTTCAGCAAACTGCTTTCCGTTGTCACTAACAATGTATAAGGGGAGACCAAATCTACACACGATATGTTCCCATACAAACGTCTTCACCTGCTGCCCCGTTATTTTAGCTAAAGGTTTAGCTTCAACCCATTTCGTGAAATAATCCACAGCTACCAATATGAATTTTACCCGTCCAGAAGAAACTGGTAATGGTCCCACAATATCAATACCCCATTTCTGAAATGGCCACGCAGCTGTTACTGGAATCATGTCATTCTTCGGACGCAAACTGACCGGAGCATGCTTTTGACAATCTATACATGACTGAAGCTCTGCTACGGCACTTTTATGCATTCCAGGCCAAAAATACCCTGCGTTAACCACCTTAGCTACCACCATCTTCGGACCCGCATGTATACCACATATACCCCAATGTATTTCTCGAATCACATAACTTGCTTCATCTGGAGTTAAACATCGTAACAACGGGCCTAAAAAGGTGCGTCTGTACAACTTTCCATCAACCATCTGATACTGTAGTGCTTTTACCTGCATCTTTCTTGCTTCAGCTTTCTCCTCTGGTAACTTGTCGTACAAAAGAAAATTGATTATTGGAACCATCCAATTATCTACTGCTACATCCACCACACAAACATCTGTCATCTGCACTGATGGCCTTCTCAATACCTCCACACGTACGTCTTTTGCCAAATGTTCAAATACTACCGAAGCTAACTTACTTAATGCATCGGCCTTTTTATTTTTGCTCCTAGGAATATGAATCACCTCATACGCATCAAAGGCTTGCAATAAAGTCTTGGCTCTGTCCAAATACTTTGCCATACTTTCGTCTTTCGCTTCATATTCCCCAGACACTTGATTAGCAATTAACAGAGAATCCACGTATGCTTTAATTCGTTTTGCTCCCACCTTATGAGCTAGCCGCAACCCAGCAAGAAAAGCTTCATATTCAGCCTCATTATTAGAACTAGGAAAATCCAATTTTAATGCATATGTCAATTCATCACCTTCGGGGCTTTCTAGTATCAGACCTGCCCCACACCCTTCCTCATTAGAAGCTCCGTCAGTGTGTAACATCCATTCTTTCAATTCACTAGCCACGTTTTCACAAGCAACCTCTTTTTCACCTTCAGGAACTTCAGCTATGAAATCGGCTAATACTTGCCCTTTGAAAGATACTCTTGGTTTAAACTCTATTTCAAAAGGCCCCAACTCAATGGCCCACTTAACCAACCGCCCTGACACCTCTGGCTTCCTTAAAACTTGCTGCACCGGCTGGTTTGTTAGAACTGTTATCGTATGTGCCTGAAAATATCTTCGTAACTTTCTAGAAGCATGTACCAAGGATAAAGCTAACTTTTCCAACACCGAATACCGTTCTTCATAATCTTTCAAAACCCGGCTCACATAATATATTGGAATCTGTACCCCTGACCTGTCCACCATCAAAACTGAACTTACTGCGGAGTTCGCCACAGCTAAATACAAATACAGCCGCTCCCCCTCCCTAGGAGCTGCCAACTTTGGTAAGGCACATAAATGCTTCTTCAAATCTTCAAATGCTTCATCCGCTTCTACTGTCCACCTAAAATCATTCTTTCCCAGACTCTGCTTTAACACCTTCATGAACGGAAGGGATTTCTCCGTTGCTTTGGATAAAAAACATTGCATTGCCACTAATCTTCCATTGAGAATCATCACATCTTTTATTGAACTTGGAGCGGTCATCTTTAAAACAGCCTCTACCTTCGTTGGATTCACTCCTATACCATCAGAGTCCACCATCACCCTCAAGAATTTTCCTGAACGCATCCCAAAAGAACATTTCTTTGGATTAAGACGCATATTAATCTCTCGAAGCCTTCCAAAAGTTTCTTTAATATCTTTAATCATCTGCTGCTCAGATTCACTCTTTATCACAATATCATCTACATATGCCTCTAAATTCCTTCCATATTGAGGGAGGAAAGTTTCATCCATCAGCTTTTGATATGTAGCTCCGGCATTTTTCAATCCGAAAGGCATTTTAGTATAACAAAAAAGACCCTCCTTTGTAATGAACGCCGTTTTATCTTCATCTTCCTTACTCATCTGAATTTGATGATATCCCTTGTAAGCATCGAGAAAACACTTGAACCTAAATCCCGCCACTGCATCTACTCTTTCATCAATATCCGGCAATGGATAACAATCCTTTGGACATGCATTATTCAAATCTTTAAAGTCGATGCACATTCGCCAAGAACCATCTCCTTTCTTCACCATAACAGGATTCGCTACCCACGTCTGATATTGAACTGGTCGTAAAATATTTGCTTCGACTAACTTCCGGACCTCTACCATTATTGCTTTACTTCTCTCAACACCCATGCCCCTCTTCTTTTGCTGCACCGGTTTTCTTGAATCATACACCTTCAATTTGTGTTCTGCATACTTCCTTGGCACCCCTGTCATATCCGCTGGTTGCCACGCGAAAACATCCAAAGAATTGACTAACAGTTCCCACAAAACCAGTTTTACTTCTTCCGACAATTCTGCCCCAATTTCAATCTTTTGATCAGGATAACCATCATTTATCACCCATTGCTCCGTTGCTTCCTTCTTTTGCTCTTCATTATATGACCCTACCTTTCCTCCATCAGAGTGCCGAATCTCAGCAACTTGTATTCTTGATTCTGTCATCATTGTGACTAATCCTTCCGGGGTTGGGAACTTCATTGCTCCGTGTATGGTAGATACCACTGCTCCTAATGCCCTGATTCCTGACCTTCCCAAGATTACATTGTGTACCGAGAAAGCTTTTACAACCAAAAAGGTCATCGGTAATGTTCGCATCAATTGTCCTGATCCAATAGTAACCATCAATGTGAGTTGTCCTACCGGTCGTACCATTTCTCCTGAAAAACTCTGCAACGGTGCATTGACCGGTAATAACAATTTCTGAACCTCTTCATCTAATTGTCGAAAACATTGAAAATACATAATCTCCAAAGCGCTTCCATTGTCCACATAGATACGTCGGACCTGATGACCTGCCATTACCGCAGATACTATGACTGGTTCTTCATGCACTTCATCTGGTCCTATCGCAGGAAATGATATCTCTTGATACATCCATCTGTCTGTACTTGAACCTATTCTTTTTCTTCCTTTCTCGATATCACCTCCGGTGTTTTGTACCATGCCAATTACCTTATGTACCACCTGTCCCCCTTTCCCATCCTTGATCACCTTTACCAAATGTGCCAACCTACCCGTCTTTACTGCCTTTTCAATTTCTTGCTTCAATATCCAACACTCATCAGTATCATGCCCTTTATCTCGATGATATTCACAATATTTTTGAGTATTCTTATTAGCTGTTGGTTTCTGTTTTGTTGGAATTGGAAAAATAACACCTTCTGTTGCCAAGATCTGCCTCGGAGTTTTAACCAGCTCCGTGTATTGAATAAAACGAGGATGTTGTCCTACGCCTCGTATCGTATTAGGTCCAACAGGTCGGGCATATTGTTGTGTTCTTTGACCACCGCTCCACACCTGTCTTCTTCCCGCAAAACTTTGTCCATCCGTTCCTCTGAAGCCATTTCCTCTGTAAGCCGATCCAACCATATTACTACAAGCCGCTTTCCCTTTTACAAACGCTCTGGCTCTATCCATCAGGACTTCCATAGACTGAGGTAAATCTTCATGTAACTTTTCAACTAACTGCGTGTTCCGGACCCCATGGCAAAATCCCGATATTCTCAATTGATCTGACGCTCCCTGAATTTGCATGCTTTCTTTATTAAAACGAACCAGAAACTGCTCCAAATTCTCCGTATCGAACCGCTTGATATTATGAATTTCTGTTATTGCCTTCACAGTCTTTCGTTGCTGACTAAATTGCTTGGTAAATAGCCGCTGTAAATCCTCAAAGCTGTCAATACTACCAGGTGTTAAATTATCGAACCATACTCTTGCAGCATCAGCCAATGTTTGAACGAACATTTTGCACCATACTGGCATTGTCCATCCCTGTATCTGAGCTGCCCCGAAAAACTCAAATAAATGCTGATCCGGATCGTCCATGCCACTGTATTTCCTTATGCCTGGTGGCATTTTCAATTTCCCTGGAACCTCTGCTTCAACAATCCTTCTCGAGAACTTTGATACCCCCAAAAGTGACGATGGTCGATATGGTTTCGTCAAATCATTCATACCTGTTTCGATATCTTTTTCACCGACTTCATCTTGCCAATCCCTCACTTTCCGCTTCGAACCCTGCCCTTCCTGCAACACCTCGTACAGCATTGACTTTCCATACGCAGTTTGTAACAATACCGGATCCAATCCACTATTTTTGTTTGCTAATGGCTCAGGTGTTCCGAACAACTGAGTCCTCAACTCTTTTAAACTATCTTCATGTTCTTGTTGTAACTTCAAAGTTCTCAACAGCGTCTTATTTCTTTCCAAAAAATCCGCATCAAATTCCACAGCTGTGTCCTTACTGGATTTACGAACTAAATCTACCTCTTCCATTTTATCTTTTTCATGTGAATCCTTGAGTGTTTTTGACGTCTCACCAAAACCTTTTGAACTCATCTCTTTACCATCCATATTCTAATTCAATTGCACCGTTATAGCTCACGACTCGCACAATTCTGTCCTAAACCTTTTTATGAATCAGAATCATGATAATCTACATCACGGATGGCGCCATTGTTAGAACAAATATCATTTCATTACATAGAAACGTTACAATTGCTCAATGAATTGATTAGAATATAGTAAAACAATGGTATGGAACAGTTACAAGTTGTGTGTGTTTTGTAAGGTGAAAAATTATCTAACCTTCTACAACTAAGTTTCGCTATCTATTTATAGGTTTCTCCATGTTGTTCGGTACTTTCTCTCTTCATCCCTTTCTTAGCTTCATATACATACCGATCCTCAAAGGTACCGTTCCTTTTTATCCTTCATGCTTTTTCCTCTTTCCATCATGAGAGTACCGCACCTCATCAAATACTTTGAGATATATAAATTTGTTATTTATATTGTTTAAAATTGATCCAACCGGTTTAACCGGTCTGACCGATCTAACCAATGAACCAGTAAAACGATCGATTCACTGTTCGATCCGATCCTGAAAATATTAGTCGTGAGTTAGAAGTGTATTTGAGAGGGGTTCCGGAAAAGAAGGAAAAAGGTGGGGCACATTTTATGCAAGGATTAGACCGGAGAGTGACACCCCACACCTCTTTGCCACGCGCCTATTTTCTCTCATTCATATTTTTTAATTTACTTTTATTTTTTGGAATGGCAGTTGCACCACCAGCTAACTGGTGGCTCAGGAGAGTGCAATGACCGAGCTTAGAAGCCCACGGCCTATCCCCTGTAAGAGGGTTTATTTGCGGCAGAGTGTGGCAACTCCTCTAAGAGAAGAATACTCTTCTCGGGGCCCCGACCAACCCTTCCGAAGAGCAGGAAAGTCGGGGTCTAAGACTCGTCAACTAACCGCCCCGGGGGAAAACCACAACAGGAACCTTTAACCTTTTCTGTGTAAAACTCATTTCCTCAAGACTAGAACTCATGACCTCTACGAAGTCAAGTGTTTTAGCCCATCATTAGAATGCTTTTGGACCAAATGGCCAACCGCTTTAATTTACTTAATAATTATAAACAATACATAATAACCTATAAATAAAAACAATAAGGCTCTATAAATTTTCCTTTTTATAAGCAAAGATTCTTCTAAGGTGTATGTTTTACTCATTGTATGATTTTTTAATGGTTGTATAAAAATACTAAAAGAAAGGTGCTATGTTGCTCTTTGCCCGTCAACCCTTGTGGATTGAGGGGGTCATGGTCACCTCTCGACAAGCCATCCACGGACACGCACATCATTGCGACAAACTTTGACAAACAATTACAAAAAGTCATGTTCTCACCAAAACCGCAGATGTGTTTACTTGTTACAAAACTATGGTGGCACCCTGATCACTCTCAATACATTAAAAGAAAAGGTTAGATAATGACAAGGTTACATAATCATCTTATGTATAGTAGTTAGATGTTTAAAATATGTTGTTGAATGAACAAGCTATTAAACCATTTAGAACTAGGAGTCCCTGTATGGTCATGTATATCATTATTTATTTTTATCTACACACAAAAACATAATAAAAAATCACGATATATATAAAACCACATAAGTTAAATATCTCTCTCTTTTCTCTCTAGCTAACACCTTGTCAAGTGTTTCATGTTGCAATCGACTAGATGTCAAATTACACCACACCACCACATTTAGGATGTGAGAATATTTTTTTTATCACGGCCTTCTGAAATCCCAACCAGCGGAGAACACACACACCTTTATGGGAACCTACCGTCAAACCTATTTTCAGATGTATATTTGAAATTTCTGAGGCTAAAGGTTTCTTAATTTAATTTCATTGCTCGCCTAAAGGCTTCTTAATTTTGGCACCATTAGAGTGTCTGGTGTGGGTTGTTTTTTGCTTTCTTTGTTTAACTTTTAGTCTTTTACCTAGCACCATTCTCCTACATCATAATCTGCTCTTCCCACAACACAACACACATTCACTAGTGTGAAGGGTGATCACCACTCATCCACCCATCCTATGAAACGTCTACTCACCACCAACGTGACTATTTTTTTCTAGTCATTATCACACATCCACACATATCTAATATAATAAATTAATGTTTTTAAGGATAAAAACAAAAGTAGTTTAAAAATAAAGAAATTTTTTTGCAAAGTCAACGCAATATATAATAACAGAACGTTAACGAGTGACTCTGAATCCATAACAGTTTTCAGGATTGATTTTTATTATAATAATAATTTAGATTGCTGCATCTCATTTTCTATCGTGATTTCTGCATTCAATGAATCATTTATTTTATTAAACTCGTGTGTACAGCATTAGTCCTCTTTAAGTTTCGTGTGGTTAGATATGTAAGATTGAGATCTTAATGCGAGACTGAAAAGGGAAGTAGTGATTGAACTTATAAACTGCATGATCATAGATAGCAATCATAACATGCATACCTCATAGTTTGCCTGTCATGGTCGATGCGGAGTTTATAAGCATGCAACACTTTGTCAAGTGCATTATCAACACATCTCTTCAAAGTTTTGATCTATAAATGGCCCGACCCATCCCATTCTTACTTGTACCCATTCTGACTCCAACATCTCACTCGACCCGACCCAACACCCTTTTTCCGATAAAGGAAGAATCAAATGATGATTTCCTCATATCACACAAAATGGTCGCTAGAGTATTAAATATATTTATTATAAGTTTCACGTTTAGTCTTTATCTATAAAAAAAAATAAAAAATGCCTCTCTAAATAACATCATAGTTTAACTCTTATCAATGTCCTAGTCATAATAATATAATTGAAATAATTTGAAAACTACATTGACTAAAATATTAAAACCGAAATAAATAAATGGAAATCAAGATAACCTTAAGATGAAATGAAAGGGACCAAAGTGAAATTTTCTCCTAAGTTTACATGAGACAGAGATAGGCATGACTCGTGAGAGAAATTAGAAGGTGTCATTTTCGTCTTATTATATACGCCCATAGAATCTTTGCCCACAGAATTACAGAAAACCTTACTTTTTTTAACGGTAAATATACTATCCTGTTTTAAAGAATAAATAATATTTTAATTAGGCTCGGTTATACATTTCTTAGTTAAGGATCATACCCAATTCTCACAAAAAGAAATTCATATTTGATGAGAACCTCTAAACCCAACTTAAACTCCTTAATTTAATTTTATATTCTTTAGACTCTGTGTAATGAGCATTATGTGGACGTTTTTTATCCACATAACGCCCCACACCCCATTACAGGTGGGCGTTATGTAGGAAAAAAATCCAAACGTTTTAATTATAAAGCCATCGCCCCTTGTCTCCTCAATCAATAAATTGCTTTTGTTAATTGATTAATGATTATAGAGCATTATAGGGGCGTTAACCATTACACCATTTTTTGGTATAATATCCCTTATATAATCATCGTTCACATGGCGGAAAACGTCCCCAAAAAACATTAACCATTATACGTATATAGTCTTATAGTAAGTGGGACTTTAACCTAAAACATCCCTCGTTTATAAAACATGCACGGTTGTTTTCGAAGGATCCAAAGTATTGCTGTACACATTATTCAACATTTCCATGATACCTGGAGCATTACAAGTGGGCCACGTAACTATATATCCACGTCAGATTTTACCTCCTTTTTGTTTTTAGTTAATAAAAAACCTTAATTACTTACAAAACACGTTATTTTAGAGTTAAACGTCAATTGTTATGAATTGGTTCTCTTTAAATTACAAGTGTACGTTAATATTAATTCTACATGAAAAATAAGTTTCTTCCATTAAAAATTTCTTCATAAGTTATAATAGTTAGAACTTAAAAACATGCTAATAATGAAAATCATAATCTTATTCAACCCACATTCAAAACTATTCGAACGGAATTTGAATTAGCGTATGCCAGTTTTGAACCGTCTTAATTGAATTTGCTTCGAAACAAATTTCATTTAATACAAATTGTATTCAAATAACAGAGCCTGATAACCATTACACATGTAGTATCGATCACTAAAGTTAAAAAACACAAACCAGTCTTTTTACTATTGTTTTAATCAAGGTATATTGTTTTTCACTGGTCCCAACTATCATCTTTTGTCTTCTACCGGTCCCAACTATTGAATTGGCTGTCAACGGTCCCAACTTTTATTACTTTGGTAACCACTGGTCCGTCGTTAATTTTTCTTAACGCCGTTAAGTTTTTTTCAAATTCAAGACCGATGTTTTAGGGCTTTTGATCATAAGGATAATACGAATCGATTGATGTAAAAGTTTTCTCGAAAAGACACTCTGAACGATAAAATTTTTACATCCGATTGAAGCACCATTAGGTTTAAACACCTGATTGAAGCACTATTTCGTTGTTCGAAGTGTCGTTTCGAGTTAAATTTTCCATCAATCGACTTGTATTATCCTTACGATCAAAATGTTTAAAACATCTGTATTGAATTTGAAAAAAACTTAACGGCGTTAAAAAAAATTTGACGAGGGACCAGTGGTTACCAAAGTGATAAAAGTTAGGACCGTTGACAACCAATTCAATAGTTGGGACCGGTAGAAGACAAAAGGTAATAGTTGGAACCAGTGAAAATCACTATACTGAATTAATACCTAAAAAATATTAAACTATACTGAATTACTGATTAATAAAAGATGCTTTATGGGTTCAAATCATAATCTTATTCAACCCACATTCAAAACGATCTCGAGAAAAGCTCTCTCTATGGGTTGGGGTGGGGAAACTCAGACCTGCTATCTATGGCCTCAATCATCCACTGTAAGGTTGGGGATTTCCCCCTTACCTATCTAGGTCTAAAGGTAGGTGCCAACATGAACCTGAAGAAAAATTGGGATCCAGTTGTGGATATTTTCAGGGCTCGACTTTCAAATTGGAAGGCGAAAACTCTTTCAATGGGGGGTCGTGTTACCTTAATCAAGTCGGTACTAGAATCTCTACCAATCTATTATTTTTCCTTATACCGTGCTCCGTCGGGTGTTATTGACTCCCTTGAAAGAATCAGGAGATCGTTTTTATGGGGAGGAAAAGAGGACAGACATGGTATACCATGGGTGGCGTGGGAAACAGTTACATTACCAAAAGACAAAGGGGGTCTTGGAATTACATCGCTAAAATACTCTAACATGGCAATGCTCGCTAAATGGTGGTGGCGCTTCAAAAATGAAAAGCACTCACTATGGTGGAACGTTATTTGGTCACTCCATCACTCAACAAGGAGTTGGAATCCACTGCCAGTTAAGCTTTCTTCATGTGGCGTTTGGCGTAATATTTTTAAGGTTTCAGATGATTTTAATAAAGTCAACATCGACCTTAACTGTCTCTTTATTGGGGTTTTGGGGAAGGGCGATCGTATCAGGTTTTGGCTGGACCCTTGGGCCACGAAAGTCCCTTTTAAGGTCTTGTTTCCTTCTTTGTTTATCCTTGAAAGCTCTAAAGATATTTGTATAAGTGAATGTTTCAGGTTACAGGGTCAAATTTGGAGCTGGAATTGGAGGTGGAAGAGAGAGCCGTTGTTGCCGCTAGAGCTTGCTGATTGGTCTCAACTTTGGACCAAAATCCAGTTCATCCGGCCATCGTTGGAAGATGACGTTTGGAAGTGCAAAAACACTACTGGAAATGGATTTGATACAAGCTACATAAAACGTGTGATTCATGACAAGATTGTGGTTAATGATATTATTAATTTCCATTGGAACAATTAACCTACTAAATTGGAGAGCTAATAGAGATCGGTTACCTACTTGCGACTCCCTTGCAAAGAGAAACATCACAGTTGATTCGCCCCTTTGCAAATTTTGTGACTTAGTCCCTGAATCTGTTGATCATCTTTTCACAGCTTGCGAGTTGGCTTTAAATGTTTGGGCTAAAGTGGGCTCATGGTGCAACATATCATCAGTCTATGCTTTCTCTTTTAAGGATCTTATGGAACTGCCATATTTGTTAGTTGGGGATGCAAACTACAAACAAGCGGTTCATGCAATTTTTATGGTCACAACTTGGAGCTTGTGGAGAAATCGAAATGAAATTATTTTTGACAAAGTGAAGCCGTCGAAAAACAAGGTTCTCTGTGAAATTATGGTGGTGGGATCTCTTTGGCTCAAGACTAGAACTCGAACGGGAACTTACATCGTCATACCAAATTTTCCTTTTGATCCGGGTTAAGATGTTTTTTGTTATGAGTGTTGTTTTTAGTTTATTTTGTGTTTTTTCTTGTACTCTTTGGGATTTTTAGCTACTTGTTAGCCCCCTTTTTTTCTATTTAGTATCTATTTGCCGTCTAAAAAAAATAAAAGATGCTTTATAATAATAATAATAATAATAATAATGCTCCTACTAAAATTGAGAAATAAAAAATGATTGAAATTTGAAGTCAGAAATTGTAAGTGTGGATTCGACCACCTTCTGACATTCAATGTGCCTCCACGCGCCGGTTCATCCCCTTCATGCCTCACCATCCCCAATGCCTTCCACGTGTCCATGCAAATACTCACCTGAATTATAACTTCAAAATTATTATAAATAAATATAAAAATCAGGATTTTAAATAATACATTTTACTCTTTGCATGTTTGTTATTTATTTATAGAGTTTATCATACTTCAATAGATCGATGTGCTTTCTGTTACACAATACAATGAAAACCCGGCTTTTAAAAGTGATTTTGGTTTAAAAATAGAAGGATTGAACAAGACGGTTGACAATTCAAGAAGGCCGAGATGAAGATGTTTTGGTGCGGGATACATGAAGAGCGAGAACTCCATTCAAAATAAAATTACTACCTCCGTCCCAATAGAAGTGTCTTAGTTTGAAAAACACAAAGTTTTAGGCACGGTTGTTTTTTTTGTTTGTTATTTGACAATAATACCCTTGTCAATAAATATTATATGGGTCCATCACATTGTTTGTTTTATGTTATTAAGGGTAAATATGAAAATTTACCAATATTTTTTAAAAGTGAACACTTCGAATGAAATAACTAAAAAAGAAAATAAAAACACTTATAGTGGGACGAAGGAAGTGCAAAATATCCATATGATTTTTCCACTTCACAAAATGTCCCTTAAACATGAGTACATGACAACCGGCCTTAAAACACAATTAATAACACTGTAACTAGTTAAAAAAACACGGGCCTCCTAACACGCAAAAAGGGTTCTCATAACAATAATTCGTTAAATATAGGTGGACACATTTAATATATACATGAGGAAGCCTTTATACCCCCAATATGTTTGTTATAATTAATAATACATCGTAACTTCGTAATGTATTAGACATAATAATATTTTTTAGCGAAGTCACAAACATGTTACCACTTGTCAAGTACGACAAGTATGACGCATAATTTTTTCTAAATTCTTTTGTTGTTTCAAGAGTGGGTCATATTTACACCATAACGTCCTACACACAATATTGTTTTTTAAGTAATACGTATAACGAAGTCACATGCACACCACCACACTTAGGTATCATTTGCTAATATTATTAGAAACGCTTATAACGAATTCATATACGCTTTCACGACAAGAAGGGTAAAAAACTTGCTAGTTGAATGTATTAAACATAAATGATTTAAAGAATGTTCATAAATATATAAGTGTTTTAATGTGGTTTCGAGTCTTTAATATATAAATAAAGGTATATTTAACATTTTCGAAAATGACAAAGATTTCATTCATTCACTATACGAGTGACGTCTGAAAGATCTTCTCGAAAAAGGAGTTATCGTAAATGTTAACGGTGTTGATTTCCTACCTAATTCGTATCATGTGAAGTTGGAGACCAATGCTGATATGCCATACGTCTGATTTCCTACGTAATTCATATACGGTGAGGTTGGAGACCTATGATGATACATCTATCAAACTTGTTCGGTATCCTAGTTGTAATAGGAGTAGTATGGTAATTTTATAGTTACCAAACTAGATCTATAAGACTATAAATACAGAAGCTTTAAGTGTAATTAACACTAAAAGCTACATTTAAGTATTTTACTTTTACATATTTACATAATAATTAATAACCTTATGTCAAATTTCACCCGAGACAAAAAAAAAATAGATTTAAATAAAAAAAAAGTTTTTCACAAAAGATGGGTTTCTATAACATTTGTGCCAATCAAAATCGTAAACCCGAATTTGATTGACCACTTAAGGACCATGTGCTACAACAATCGATTCAGTTTCGCCTTTCTCAAGGATTCAGGCATCGTTCGAAGTGCTACAAATTAAAAGAAATGATAAATAATGTTACAAAATGAAATTATTTTCCTTATTTTTCTTCTTTAAGAAGGAAAAGTGAAATTATTATATACATAACTTACACAGAACTTCAACATGTGTAGATTTAACAAATAAACAATATTTAGCAAATTTTATTTTTTGAATATCAAAATTGATGAATTAATATTGCTTTTTAAACATTATTCTATATGTTAAAAAAGTATTTTTGTTGAAAAAATAAAGAATTTAGTAATTTTATTTTTTTTCTCGCAATATTTAGTGTTCTTGCATGAACCATTATATATATATATATATAGAGAGAGAGAGAGAGAGATTCTTAAATGAGAATTTAATATTACTTGAGAACAAAAAGTATAACTTTTAAGCAATGATATTTTTCTAGAGTTTTATTTAATTATTATTTCATAAAACAAACCGTTACTGAGTGGTTATACATGTTTTTTTATCTAATTCTACAACTTTACGGTGAAAATTGTTTGAATTCAACAACCCAAATCAACACAAGACTCAAATCCATGTTCAGCTCTTGATAATAACATGAAAGTTGTCAATCTTAGGAACAAATTACATGTACATGAAGATATATCTTCCATGAAAAAACTACTAGATCATGGAGAAAATAAAGAAGATAAGCTCGTTTTTCCCTGTGAATAAAGAGGTCTGAAATCAGATGAGTTCTGACACGATGGTTGTCTTCTTTCAACGACGAAATCTCGAAGTTGATGGTGATGGTGGTGGTGGCTGAGAGAGAGAGAGAGAGAGAGAGAGTAAGTGTTGGCGGATGAGGAGGTTACGATTATATTTTTAAACGAGTTGATTGTCAAAATGGCCCCTAAGGGTATTTTCGTCATTTCATTGTTAACTAACGGAACTTTTTAACGGTGTTAGTATCGAGGACTAATTTAGCAACAGATTTAAAAGTGTAATTTTTGACAAAAACATACAAAACTAAGTATAACACGGCTAAATATTTGAAGCAAAAGAATCCAAAATCTTATTTAGAAAGCTAAGCAAAAGGCATAAAAATTTGATTCACACAAAAGTGATTGATATAAACATTATACACCATTTATTTTATTTTTAACCATGTATTACTTACATGTTTTTGGGTTTATTTTGCGGTAGATTTAGTGACTATATGAAACGGAACAGGCGACACTTCTTCAAGAAACGCCCTAACCCCAACAATTATAAGGGTGGTAATAAATTAGGGAAATTTGGCCAACAATCTTCAGAGAGCTCTAAGGCTTATAAAATATTATTATGCCAATCCAGAAAAATCGGTAGTGTCATTGGGATAATTAAAGCCTTGCGAGAAGAGACCAAGCTAAATTTACAGTTGCTCTCTGTTTCAGAAGAAGAAAGAGTAAAAATGACATCCAGTCCTTCAAATTTAAATTACCAGCAAAAAGTAACACAAGTGATGATGTGGAAATGTTTTTAGGATCGGATCAGACAACAAATT
The DNA here is from genome assembly GCA_030867185.1 of Tagetes erecta. Classification (NCBI taxonomy): domain Eukaryota; kingdom Viridiplantae; phylum Streptophyta; class Magnoliopsida; order Asterales; family Asteraceae; genus Tagetes; species Tagetes erecta. The sequence continues at coordinate 97,956,656 of CM061487.1, forward strand.
GGTCGTCTTACTGGTTTATTGGTCGGAACGGTTTTGAACGATATAAATAATAAATATATATTGTTCAAAATATTAGAACTTTAAATATAAGTCAAACTCTCAAACACAACTATTTTAAGTTCTAAAACCATAACACAAATACATTAATCATTTTAAATAAACATCCAAGTATAATGCTATTAGTTTAAACAAAGATGATTTAATTTTAAAGACACAATCAACCTAAAAAATATATATCCAATCCTATCCAACATATTCAATCACCCGAATCCCGGTTCAACTGATTAACCGCTCGATTTTTAGTGCTAAAAACGAACATATATGGACCGTTCAGTACCATTTACAAATCTCGGTTCAACCAGCCGAATCGACCGAGTCTGAAAACATTAATTTAGAAGAATAACGATATGGAGGCAGAGCCGTCTCAACGTTTTAAGGAGCCTCAATTGAACTATAAAAATGAGGCCCTTTTCTGAAAATATAATATAAAGTTTTTTATTCAGGCTACGGACTGATAATAATAATAAACTAAAATGTTTATGTTTATTAGCTCATATAACTTTATATGTTCATGTTTAATAAGATTTTCATCAAAATTTGTAGTATTTGAACCTGTAAGTATGAACATAGAAGTAGAAATATGATTTTATATTTAATCACGTAGCACTTAAAATTTCATATTAGTAATACAATATTACGGTGTGATATAAATTTAAGGAATATATAATGGGAGTCTGAAGCAAATACATTACTTGTTAAGCATATAGAAACGTTAGGTAGTTGCTTTACTAAAAGTTGATGACAGAATAATTGAGGAAGACATATAGTATGCCTGTTCCAAAACAATAGAGTTGGGTGCATTTTGAGGAAAAAAAAGGAGATTATTAATACAACTAGATGTAGTCGTCGGCTCGCACGCTGCGCGAGCCTTTTATGTTTCTAGTTAGCTCTTCATGTCTGGTTCGCATTTGTTAAACATACACCCTGACAGTCACATCAACTACTATCTAAAATGCACAAAATACAGATTGTTTACATGAGTTTTCAATAGATACACTTCAAATTGCACATATGTTGGCATCGTTTACCCACGACACCATAACAACACCAACTATCGCCGCCTACAACCATCTAATCTGCCCGACCAAACCGCTACCACCGTCGAACCACTCCCCTATCCATCGCTAAACGGCCCATCAGATATTTTTTTTCTTTATATCTCTCTCTTTCTTCTCTTCTCGTTGTTCAATCCCAACAATATTTTTTTATTGTGTAAATAACAATTCTTTAAGAGGGACCAAACATGTTAACTATAAACATATTGTGGTAAAAATGTAAACTATAAAAATATTATGGTAAAAATCAAAAACAAAAAACTTAACAATTGAATTTCACTAAAATCATTTGTGGTAAAAATATAAACTATAAAAATATTGTGGTAAAAATCAAAAACAAAAAACTTAACTATTGAATTTTAGTAAAACCATTTGGTTTTTCAATTAAAAGGGGAAAAACAAAAAACTTAACAATTGAATTTCACTAAAATCATTTGTGGTAAAAATATAAACTATAAAAATATTGTGGTAAAAATCAAAAACAAAAAACTTAACTATTGAATTTTAGTAAAACCATTTGGTTTTTCAATTAAAAGAATTAAAAGGGGAATATAGAGGAAAGATCAAATACAAAATTGATTTTGCCTAAAAAGTGTGAGAAGTGACTTAAATCACATCAAAACTGGGTCAAACGAACTCCGTTTGAGCTCATTCAAGCGGCGTTGGAACCGTCTCGTCGAGCTTTATCATCTTAGCTTCTATGGTTTAACTTCTAGGGTTTAGCTTTAAAATTTAGTTTTTACCTTAAGGTTTAGCTTTAGGGTTTAGCCTTAAGATTTAGCTTTTAGGGTTTAGTTTTTAGATTTTAGGCTTTTATATGGATGGGGTGAGGGGTTTAGGTTTTTAGGGGGTGGGTGGGTGGGGTTTAGGTTTTTGGGGGGTAGGGGTGGGGGGGTTTAGGTTTTTTGGGTGGTGGGTGGGTGGTTTTTAGTTTTTTAGAAGGTGCGGGTCGGGTGATTTAGGTTTTTGGGGGGTGGGGGTGGGGGGTTTTAGGTTTTTTGGGTGGTGGGGCGGGGGTTTGACGACACGGTTCTAACGCCGTAAGAATGAGTTCAATCGGAGTTCGTTTGACACAGTTTTGATGTGTCTAAATATCACTTCTCACGCTTCTAAGGCAAAATCCATTTTGTACGAAAACCTTCCCCTATATATACCAGCCTTCATTTTGTAAAAACAAAAACAAAAACAGCTGCGCATTCCCAAAACCCAGCGGCTGTTTTCTTCCACGTATCTCACCACACCACCTCCAACCTCCCACTATATATCACCCCACCCTTTTTATTTCTCTCTCTCTTTCTACAAACAATTAAAACACACATCGATCATCAATCAACAACAACTTGTTAATTAACAATGCGTATGAGTTGCAATGGTTGCCGCGTCCTTCGCAAAGGTTGCAGTGATAACTGCAGCATTAGACCGTGTTTGAAATGGATCAAATCGCCTGAGTCGCAAGCCAACGCTACGGTGTTTCTTGCCAAGTTCTATGGCCGTGCTGGACTCATGAACCTCATCAACGCTGGCCCTCAACACCTTCGCCCTGGTAACATACAAGACAATTCATCGATCATATATATATATATGCTTCATTTCTAAATATTTTTTTAACACTTTTCATCCTTGTATCATTATATTTTTAGAAGAAAAAGAATAATTAAAATTTGTTTCAAAAGATTAACATAAGTCATTTTTATGTATTTATTTTTTTAGTTTAACATAAAAAGTATATATTTATATTTTCTAACAATTTTAATCCTTTTCAACATAAAAGAAATGATAACTAATGTTACAAAACAGAATAATTTCCCTTATTTTTCTTCTTTAAGAAGGAAAAGTGAAATTATTATATACATACATGCAATTCACTCTTGTTTTTTTCTTAACAATTTAAATTGATGTGTTGTTTTTTAATTATTTTATTTTATTTTGATTGCAGCGATATTCAGGTCACTTTTATACGAGGCATGTGGTCGGATCGTGAACCCAATATACGGGTCGGTCGGGTTATTATGGTCCGGAAGTTGGCAGCTGTGTCAAAATGCAGTGGAGGCTGTTCTTCAAGGCTCTCCGATCACTCAAATCAACTCCGACACGGCGGAGACGAACAACGGGCCACCGTTCAAGGCTTACGACATCCGTCACATAACAAAAGACGAAAACTCAGGCGGGTCGAACGAGATCCACCGGGTCAGGACCCGTGGACGGTTCAAACGTTCTGGAAAAGGGAAAGAGGGTCGGGTTTCGGTCGGGTCGAAAGAAAACCAGTCGGGTCAGAATGAGAATAATGATATGTCGAGCCATGAGTCGGCTTTGAGCCAGCAGTCGGAAGTGGCGGAGGAAAGCTTGGCTTCAGTCGAGACTTCGCAGCCGGCTGAGATGGAAGCTGAAGTGGAGGGGAAGATCGAGCTTGAGCTGACGCTTGGACATGAGCCGGTTGATAGGGTTAAAAGTAAAGAAGTGGTTGTGGCTGCAGGTTTTGAAGGCTCCGGCGCCGGAGCCGAGCTGCATCTGACGTTAGAGTATTCGGTGTGATGGAAGTGGCTTGACGACTCAGTTTTGACGGAAAAGATTGGCGTCTTTTTTTTTTCTTTTTTCTTTTTTTAGGTTGGTTTTGCTTTTTTCTTTTTTTAGTATTTTTTTAAGGTTTAAAGAGCCACCGTTGTTTATGCTTTTTTTTTTCCCGTAATCAAGAAACTTCATGTACAATTGTGAATGCCTCAAGCACATATTGCACATTAGTCCATATTTGTAAAAAAGATTGAAATACGCTTTAACTAACAGAATAAATATAAATTAACGGTGTTAGTGTGTTTTGATCTTAATTAAAATGATTTAAAACTACATTGATAAAAATACTAAAACTAAAAAGAACAAATAAAATTAATTAAGGTAAACTTCAAAATCACATTGGAAAAAAAATAAAATTTCCTCTTTGATATAGAGATAGGCATGAGTGATGAGAGAAATTAGATGGTGGCATTTTGGTCTTATTATATTAATACGCGGCCCATAGAATATTTACCCACAGAAAAACCTTAACATGCATGGTGATGGTGGTTTTCGAAATGCTGACTTGGATCCGAAGTATTGCTGCATGTACACATGATTCAACATTTCCACGATACCTGGAGCATTCTAAGTGGGCCACGTATATACTATATATCCACGCCAGATTTTACCTCCTTTTTTGTTTTTTTATGAACGTACACCATTATAACCATTACACATGTAGTATTAACACACACCAGTCTTTTTATTTTGTTTTCATCAATAAATACATGAATTAATACCTGAAAAAAATATTAAACTATACTGATTAATAAAAGATGCGGTTTATAATAATAATAATAATGCTCATATATACTTATTAAAATTGAGAAATAAATAGAAAATGGTTGAAATAGTGCATGACATTTGAAGTCAGAAATTGTATGCGTGGATTCGACCACCTTCTGACATTCCATGTGCCTCCACGCGCCGGTTCACCCCCTTCATATCTCACCATCTCCAATGCCTTCCACGTGTCCATGCAATACTCACCTGAATAATAACTTCGAAATTATGATAATAATAATTATAAAGATCAGGATTTTGAATTATACATTTTACCCTTTGCATGTTTGTTATTTATAGAGTTTATTATACGTAAATAGATGTGCTTTCTGTTACACAATACAATGAAAACCCGGCTTTTTAAAAGTGATTAGTTTAAAAATAGAAGGATTGAACGAGACGAGAGACGAGGCGAGAAGGAGGAGAAAAAGATGATTTTGAATTATACATTTTACCCTTTGCATGTTTGTTATATGTTAATAGATGTGCCACCACCACCGTCGCCACGTGTCCACTACCACCCCACCGCCGTCCCTGCCCACCACCATCAAGTACCCCACCCATCACCACTATCCACCACTATCAAGTACCCCACCCATCACCATTGTCCACGTACCACCATCACCACCATTAGTTTATGTCAGCATACTGCAGAAGTTAAAAAACAAACAATCTTCTTGTTGCAGACTGTAGATGTTTAGTCCACCTTTTCTTCTGCAGATGTCTGCAGATGTGATCCGCAGACTGCATATATTTTCCTGCAGAAAAAACAAACAACACCTAAAACTAGTTAGAAAAAACATGGGCCTCCCAACACGCACACAAGGGTGCCTGACCTCACAAACATAGTTGTTCAACATCAAAACACGAGCATAAGTCTTTAAAATATAGGTAGAAATATTTAATATACACGTGAGGGCCTTTAAAATAAGGCGGAGATCTGTAAAACATGAGCAGATTTTAGAGAGAATTTACCGGAATAAAAATGGTTAAAAGGACATTTTAAAGCAAGAAATATGGGTAAGAAGACAATTTAGGAAGTTTTCATATATGATTATCCTAGCGTGTATTTATGCCTTTTGATTTGTTCTATATTGTTTATCTTGTTACATTGGACTCAGGTAAAGCAAATTTGGACCCTCGTTTTTATTTTTAATACAGCCTTTCACTTTAAGAATTTTAAGATATATTATCATTGTGGAGATCGACCCAATTAATTTAAGACCAAATATATAAATATAGATACAAATAGTTGTATAGGTTTTCATGTACAAATAATATAGTTTTTGTTAAGACTACAAATAGTATAGTTGATCAACATGAAATGCAATTCAAGGCCTAGAAAATGACACGCGTTATAGTGATTATTAAAACAACATTATCAAATTTTGAGTTTTTTTTCTGCATTATATAAGCTGCAACAACTACTTAAAGAATTTTTACAAAACTAACTACTCCCTATAACTTTAGAAAAACAATTAAGTTTAATTTTATTCTAATTAAGTCATTGAGTAAATTACATTTTTTGGCCTTTATAATAAGCCAAATTACGGATCGTGGCCTTTATTTTAAATTTTTGCACTGGTTAGCCTTTATATAAATTTTTCTCACGGTTTTGGGCCTTTAAGTTAACGAAAGTTAAGTTTTGCCGTTAAATCAATAGTATTTTGGTCATGGGTCATTTCTGTCAATATTAAAACTCTCTTTAATTGCTTAAAACAGAAAATGCTAAAAATATAAACTTAAGAGGCTGAAAATGTAAATAAAACAAAAACCCATCCCCTCCCCTCCCCCCACCTTTTTCCGGCGTAAACAATTCCGGCAACGTCCGGCGGTGATATCTCCGGAGTGTTACTCTTACATATCCACCAACAACCACCACCAAAATCCAAACAGTGTTATGATTTTCGTCTTTTGCCTACCGCACCACCGGTGGTTTTCGTCTTCTGTAGTATTATTATCACCATCATCTACAAGATCTGGAAACTCTAAACCCATACACACATACTTCCAACAAATCCCTAAACCTAATCTATAATTAGTTAATCACCACCACAAACAAAATCTCCTTTATGTGGGTGGCCGATTGATACAAAATCAACTTTTCTACAATTAAATCAATTAATAAAGCATCAATTGAATTGTAGAGCCAATTAATTACAAGCTCTGCAATCGAGAAATTGAAACAGAGATGGAGCTGTTAAAGAAGTTTGTGAGTTGGAGTTATATTTTAAATTATATTTTAAACCTCATTTAAACTTTGTATTATTTTAACTAGGTAACTAATTTTTAAGTGTTATTTCAATTAGGTCACTCAAAAATTCTTTTGTTTCAATTAGAAACTCATTTTAAAGTTTTGTTTCAATTAAATCACTTAAACTTTGTTTTGTTTTATTTATATAACTTAAGTTTATTATAAGGTTTCAATCATATATATGTGATACTTTCTCTAAAATTTGTGAAACATTTTTGAAAAATGAAAAATGTTAGCAACTCCTAAAATTTTAAAAAAATGGCATCAAAACACTTTTATTATAATTTTAATATTAAAATTATTTTTTACATGTTATACAACTTAATTATTTAGGGTTATAACACATTTCTAATGTTAGGTTACATAATTGAAAGAAAACTTAAACATAAGTTATCTAATTGGAAAAAAAATTAAGTGACTTAATTCTACAAAATTAAAACTTCATTATGTTTCTGTGATATTTTCCCTTTATATGATTTATATATTTCATTGTTAAATGTAGAAAAAAACACAAGCTTGATGATTTTTTCATAAAAATGTGTTTTTACTTTTTAGTGTTCTCGAGTCCTAGAAAATACAAATAATGCATTGAAAAAAAAAAGATTCCATTTCTTCACCATGTTAAAAACATTTGAAAGTCCTTCCCAAATAAGTATCCTAACAGATTAGTCCACTCTAAGGTGTGAACACTTAACGGCTATTTGACAATGTTAAATGATTAAATGATAAATGGTCAAAAGTTTGAATGGTTAAGATGTCTAAATAGTTAAGTGCTGAATGGTTAAGATGTCTGAATAGTTAAGTGTTGAATGATTAAAATGTTTTGTTTATTTTGACATCTAAATGAGATTTCAAAAAATTTTGTGTCATTCACTTTGTCCCACGTTGGAATGGAGACACAAACATTATTAGTTTATATATGCAAACATTAATGGCATGTTAAGTTCTTGTGTCATGTTTTACTCTAGCACATTCCCGCGCGCAGGGGTGTAATTTGGTTCGAATTTCGTGTCACAATGCGATGCCCGCGCGACTTGCAGACACGAATGCAGCTCTGAAAACACTATTATGGTCCGTGCGAGGACGCTTTTATTCGACCTCATCGCTACTCTGGTCTTCTTCTCGTCGCTCGCCGTCTCCACTGAACCGTTTAGCAACGCACAGCCGCTGAATCGCTCAGTGCTCGCTCAAACAACCTTGGCCTCTAACTAATTCAGAGTTGTTCAGAGGTCAGCCAAGTTTAAATAAAAGTATCAATATAATTTTTATTTATTATAAAACACGAATTTATATATATAATGTGTGTGTGTCACAGTATGAATTTGAATCCAACAAGGATTATAATTACTATGTAATCCACCGGTTAATATGGTTAAAATAATATTTTAAAATTTAAACTAAGTAGGTAGATACAGAAACAGATGAATCCAATTATCAAGAAAAAGATACTCTCGTAATATTTGAAACAGTTAGAACATGTGCGCTAAATGAAAGGAGAGTTTGCCAGATATGTGTTTTCTTATGTAGCATATCTAAAACGTTGACAAGTAGATTAGTTATTTAATTATTAGAATATGTAAGTTATATATATTTATTAGAATATTAAGGTGTAAGGTCGGTGGCTACAGTACCACCAAGTCACATACCGACTTCTTTCCTTTTGGCAATTTTAGCTCCCGACTCAACTTTATCTTATTTACGAATTTTACATACAACTTTGACTTTTTATCAGTTTAACTCATAAGGAGTTACATAACTTTAAATTTCAACTCGACTCTAATTTGACATATTTACAACTCAACTTTTACATGTTTCACATTTTTGCAGCCTTAGCTCCTCCTCAACTTTGACTTATTTATGATTTCGACCCCTGAACTTGGACTTTTTATCATTTTGACTCCTATTAATTTAGTTAACTTCCAACTTTGTCTCATGTACTTTACTTTGACATATTTATGACTAACTTTGACATATTTACGACTTTGACTCCTTAACTTCCAATTTAGTTAACTTCCAACTTTGTCTCATGTACTTTCTTTACGACTTTACTCTACTTTGACATATTTACAATTTTAACACCCTGACTTTGAGTTAGTTATCATTTTAAGATCTATTTTTATATATAGCTCCGTCTTCTAATGCATGACGCAATGCGACATTCTAATGTAACGTGCAAGACATGGAACTTTTTGTATCAACATGTATGGCAAATTAAACACGCAATACCCGACCGCCACATCACGCGACCTAGCCACATACCTAGTTCTTATTAAGAAACCAAAACTCCAAAAGTAATATGGGTTTGCTAATACTTTCCGGTCACGTACAAGAGCCTCATGAATGTTTTATTTCTCTTTCTACGAGCCATATGATTCGAAAGAAAAGGGATGCTCATGTACCATCAAAACTACATCGAAACATAAGAGAAAACATGCAACAAGCTACAAACCTACAACAATATATTTATTAAAACTAAGTTTATAAAAACTCATATTTATAAATCTTAGTATCGCAACAAAACTATACATAACCCGTCTAAACAAGTAACTAAAAGAATCTAAAATCTTAGAGTAAATTACTATTTTGGCCCCTGTGGTTTAGTCCTTTTAACCCTTTTGGCCCATAAATGAAACTTTTAACATATTAGCCCCTAACGTTTTAGTTTTTAACTGTTTTGGCCCAAAACACTAACTTTGTTAACTTTTTATGTTAAGTGCAATAAAGTTTTGGTCTTTAAATAATTCAAGGGTTGTTTATGTAAATTATAAAGTCCTTAGATACTTAAGGGACTATTTATGTACATGCATAAATTACAAATATAACACCATAAAATTTGAAATCTTAAAAAATTTAAAAAAAAAATAATAATAGTAATAATAAAAATAATAGTAATAATAATACTATTATTATTAATACTATGGGTCTACACGGTTCGGTTTCAAACCGCGAAACCGCCCAAACCATTCGTCGGTTTGGTTTCGCGGTCGGTTTATATTTATACAAAAAAACGTTCGTAAAAAACCAAATCGGACCGTTATGAATGATTTGGTTTACGGTTTATTACTGTAAACGGTTCGGTTTTGGTTTTTAATGGCAAAAAACCGCAAGTAACGGTTTGGTTACGGTTTTATCCAAAAACCGTAAAAACCGGACCACGTATACCCCTAATTAATACTATTATTTTTATTATTACTATTATTATTATTATTTAATTTTTTAATATTTTAACTTTATAGTGTTATATTTGTATTTATGCATGCACATAAATAGTCCCTTAAGTATGTAAAGATTTTATAATTTACATAAACAACCCTTGAAATATTAAAGACCAAAACTTCATTGCATATAACATAAAAAGTTAACAAAGTTAGTATTGTGGGCCGAAACAGTTAAATAATAAAACGTTAGGGGCTGATATGTTAAAAGTTTCATTTTTGGGCCAAAAGGGTTAAAAGGACTAAACCATAGGGGCCAAAATAGTAATTTACTCAAAATCTTATTTAGAAAGCTAACCAAAAGACATAAAATTTTAATCGACTCAAAAGTGATTGATATAAACCTTGTACACCATTTATTTCATTTTTAACCATGTGCATCATTTAATGTCAATGTTATAAAACTTTTATCAATGTGCATCATTTGCATATACTTACCTAAACAAACCGGCCGAGTGTCGGATCCATCTTAAACAAGATCAAACGCGAAACAAGCCCTAATTTTAATTCAGATCATCATCATCATTGTCATCTACAACTTTCACATCATCTCATATCTCCTGCTCAATTTTCACTTCACGGTTCATCTTCATCTGGTACGTTTCTCTTACTTTTTCGATCTAACTATCTGCTGTAATGAAATTATTCAATCAATCTGTTTAACCTGATCTATAGATTGTTCTAGTCTCCAATGTTCATTTTTTGCTTAAAGTTTCCTGATTTCATTATATGCGGCATCTAATTAGCAAACAAATTTTCAAATTTGAGTTCAATTGATCATATGATGTACTTTACTACGCTGCCTCGTCTAATCCTGTTATATGTTCAATGTGTATGGGCTAATGATAAATAATTGGAGATTAGTGTTTGATTAATCGTCAGTTTTTAGGTTAGGATGAAGTTCAGGTGCTTATTCGATCATATGTCCCTTAGTTTGGTAAATTAACAATTCTAGGTGACTATTTATTGATATATACTTATGTAATAGATGCTAAAGTGTTTTTTTTTCTTTTTCAATATTGTTTATTCTTTTATACGATATTGATATAGTTACGTGTTTTTGGGTTCATTTTGCGGTTGAGGTGTAGATTTAGTGACTATATGGAACGGAACAGGCGACACTCCTTCAAGAAACGCCCTAACCCCAATAATTATAAGGGTGGTAATAAAAGAGGGAAATTTGGCCAACAATCTTCAGAGAGCTCTAAGGCTCCAGAGACGGTCTATAAAATATTATGCCAATCTAGAAAAATCGGTAGTGTCATTGGGAAAGGTGGTGGGATAATCAAAGCCTTGCGAGAAGAGACCCAAGCTAAAATTACAGTTGCTGATTCAGTTCCTGGCTCAGAAGAAAGAGTAATAATGATATCCAGTCCTTCAAGTTTACCAGCAAAAAGTAACACAGGTGACAATCAGGAGAATAATGATATGGAGCTGCATTGTGCAGCTCAAGATGCTTTACTAAAAGTTCATGACAGAATAATTGAGGAAGACATATCAGGTGAAGATGCAATAACTGCACGCATGCTTGTTCCAAACAATACAGTTGGGTGTATTTTGGGGAAAAAAGGAGATGTTATTAATAGATTAAGGATTGAAACTGGTGCAAGCATACGTGTTATGCCTGCAGATCAACGTCCTGCATGTGCTATGCCCACTGATGAGCTGGTCCAGGTAATGCTTCAATCTCCCATGCCATAATTTGGCTTTAACTTCAGTTTACTTAACAAATGACATAGAAAATATTATAAGTCATTAATTTTCAGATATCAGCCAATCCAACCATAGCAAAAGGGGCTCTCTATCAAGTGTCTACATTGTTGCATCAGAATCCACGCAAGGACAAACCTCCAGTCATGAAAGGCCAAAATATGCCTCCTACAAACTTAAGGGCTGAGCATGGGTCAAGTTTCCATGGTGAACCACCAATGCCATGGATGAGGCCCACCAGATTTGGCCCTAATGGTGGTGATGGTGATTATGCTGCTACGCAAGGTGAAGAGATCTCGTCTGAGTTTTCAATGAAGATCCTTTGCTCATCAACAAAAATTGGAGGGGTTATCGGTAAAGGGGGCTCAAATGTAAGGCAGTTGCAGCAAGAGACTGGAACTAGCATACACGTGGATGATGCTTCTATAGAGTCTGATGAACGTGTGATTCGGGTGTCTTCCTTTGAGGTCAGTAGCCTTTAATCTATGATTCAGCACTGCAAATTATAGGTGGCAAAATTTGTGGATTGGGGCACAGAATAAAACGGATAACTTTTGGGTACGGGATGAAAGCATTTGGTCAGGTTGGACTGACCCTGAAGCTCTTGTTCAGTAAATTTATAATTTCAGTAAATATTTTTCAAATATATGCTTTAAAGATAGTAAAATACGCATTGGGCTACTCTTGACCCGTTCCTTTTTAAGCTGATATTTAGTTTTTACGTGTTTGCCCGTTATAGAAACATAGACCCAGCTGGACCTTGCTATAAGTAAATAGGTTTAAATTGCCATTTGTACCTTAAATGTATGATCAGTTAAACTTTCTGCTGAAATCATTTCAGGCTTTAAGGAACCCAAGGTCACAAACAGTTGATGCACTTCTTAATATTCTAGATAAAACGAATGAACACAATGAGAAAGGGATTTTTACTACAAGACTTCTTATTCCATCTAGTAAAGTTGGTTGCATAATTGGACAAGGAGGTCAAGTAATCAATGAGATGCGGAGAAGAACAAAAGCAGATATTCGTGTTTTCTCCAAGGAAGAAAAACCGAACTGTGCTGGTGAAGATGAAGAGCTTGTGCAGGTGATTAATCTTAAGTTTTCTCAAAATAAGATCTACAATTCATCATTTTGACTTTTATAGGTTTCTGGGAGTCACAATGCTGCTAAAGATGCTCTGGCTGAGATTGCATTAAGATTTAGAACAAGATGTCTCAGAGATGCAAAACCTGGATCGGAGCCTTCTCCAGTTGGCCCAGTTCCTGGATTCATGCCACAAAGAAACTTATATAATGAAGGACCATCTCTTTCTGGGATCCTACGGGGCGCTCGATCATTAGGATACACACCCTTTCAGGTTAGTTTATATGTGTCCAGTACTCCAGTCAAACGAACCTTTTAAACTTTAAAGTTAGCTTATGTAGCTAACTTTAGTTTATATATGTACGAAGGGTGGTAGAAGAGAGTATGAACCTCTAAGTTATCCAGCTCCTTCAAGGGAATACGCACCTCATGGTTATACGGTTCCTCCACACATCTCTGGGTAACATACTACTCATTTCATATTCTATACTGAGTGGTCAGCTTGTGTTCTTATTTGCCTTTTGGTCATTTGTTACTTACGTTACTATATATTCTATGTTTTATACAAGATACCCAGGTGCCGTGGACATGAAGATAACAAGCAGCGGACAAGTTTCTGGTATGGGGCCTGGAGTTCACAACATTAATGAGGTCAGTTTGTTCTTCAACTTTCTAATTTTCTAACTCGAACTTTTGAGTGTCAATTTATTTCTTGCATGTATTATGTATTTTGTTATTGTTATCGGAAGTAAGATTGAGGAATTGGTTAAGCTATAATAATAGTGAATGATGCCATAGGTTCAAAAGTTTAAGCTTGAAGTTTAAAACTTGAAGCTCATATCATTCTTCCAGCACCTATGCTTTTTTTGTTATCATGTAAGTTTTTTGAACGAAAATAAACTTTTACTCCGTTAAATATTTGGGAAAATGGAATTAGATAGCTATATGCCGAACACTAATTTCTGATTCTAGCATCCAGCTCTGAAAAATAATAGATATAGTTACAACTTTCACCTTTTTTGTTGCAAAAATAGCCAATATTTAAAGCTTTAGTTTATATTTAATTATTGTAATGACACAAAATTATTTATAGCTATTGGTTTTTCGGATGTGTGCCCTTCACAACTACCAGCACCACCACAAAACCTGTTTCGCACCGAAACCAGTCACAACTCTTTTTTGCACTGAAATGTACGAACCCATCAAATCCACGAAATCCAAACATAAACATGACACCAAACATTAAAATCGTAATATGAAAATTCTAGTTCTAGGGAACTGTATAATGGGGTTGAGAACGTCAATTGAATAAGAAGTAAAGACGAAGTTTTGAGAGGTTAAGTTTCACCGTGATAATGTGAAGGATTTGAAACAGTTGAGAAGCTAGGGCCGGTAAGGGAGAGCATAGCAGTGGCGGTAGAGGACCATCACCCTCAACTTCAACCAAATGCCGTTCTCCATGACCACGTTTACAGATTCAGATCTCTCACGTTAGCACAATGGTACCCTAACCTCTTACACCTTCATCTTCTGCGTCTTATACCAATCTCGATACATGTCCTACATGCTCTCACCCCCAAAATGCATATCCTGTGAACGACACAATCTGAAATCAAGCAAACAAGGTTGGAAATCTGGTTCGCTTTGGATTTCAATTCATATATTAGGCTTTTCTAATGTTATATTGGTCTAAAAGGCGTGAGGCGTAGGCGCGGCGGCCAATATATACACAGTACATAAATCAATTATATATATGGGGAAAGTGAATACGTGGCTGTCACGTGTGCATCTTACACGGCGAACCCCCCAAAACTACGTAGTTTTGATTAAAATAAGCAATTAAATTAAAATCAAATATACACCTCCCTATTTTTCCCGCATCATGTTTGTGTATTTCTGTTTTCTTAATGTTCCTTTAGCCGCTGAGTAGGTTTTGTTTCATCTTGCTTTGATCTCTGAATATTAGGCTTTGCAATAGAGGATTTCTAAAGTCATGAACATTAAAAAAACCTCATATTAAATCACTGCTGAATGAAACGAATAAAACCTTTGAGCTTTTTATAGCCAATATCAACAAAATCAATCACAAGCATTATCAATTTCAAGTTTAAGTATATCGAATTTTGAAAAACACAAAGCAGCATAAATCTAAAATACAAACATTTCCAAAATATTAAGAGTTGAACTATGGATTTGGGATTTGGTTAATACTAGCATCAATATTAGAACTTAGAAGGCTGGAAGCCATTTGTAAATAGATTGTTCTTTTCTAATCAATGGTGAGAACATGGGGATCGGCATGGGAAAACAGAAATATACGAACATGATGGAGAAGGAAAGCGTATATTTCAATTAAATTTACTTGCTTATTTTAATCAAAACTACGTAGTTTTGAGGGGTTTTGCGTGTAAGATGCACGCGTGAGTCGTGACAACCATGTATTCACTTTTCTATATATATATAATTGGTACCTTGTCAATCCTTGAACACTAAAAATAAGATAGTTAAAAAAACTGTGTACAACCTAAAAGAAGCTTAAAAACCAAACTCACTTCCACAAAATCCAATAAAATCTGCTTAAACCCAAATAGGCAACCTTCTTGTGGTTTGTTGGTATTCAAGTGTCATTTGGAATCAAGAGATTGCAAGTTTGAGAATCGAGGCAAGGGTCGGGATTTTTAGAAAGTCTGCCTGAAGTTAACCCACAGCATAAAGTCTGTGTGAACAACGATCATATCTTTTTAGTTGCTTTTTTCTTAATTGAGAAATTCAGTGGTCGCATGATTCTAATCGACAAATTCCATGGTCTGTTTTTGCTGATTTGAATATTCCAATGATACCCCAGCCGCCATACACAGAAGGTGCGTGAAGGACTGCTTTAGGTGATTTAGGCTGCTTCATGTTATCACGGTGCTTCACCATCATTAAGGCGTTTTCTTGGCTGCTTCGGTCGCTTCACTACTGAGTTCCGCTTTCTAAAACTAATGCGACTGTGGTTTAGTTGCGAAATGATGGTGGTTGCTGGTGCGGTGGCTGTGTGAACTCTGAATGGTGTGAAGTTTTGACCGTGGTTGTTGATGATTTAACCAAAAGATAAAATTACAATAAATAATAGTAATTTGTAGTTAAAAGCCATAAATATCAACAATAAGTTATTTTTTAATAAAAGTTAAATAGTTACTTGAAATAATTAAAAAAATTCCGACATTTCAACGTATAATTCGATTATATTTTATTAGAAAAAATCAGTTGAGCAGGCCAGTTTCCTGGTAATCCTCAGGTAACAGATTGCTAGCTTTGCAAAAAAAATAAATTGAAGCTTGCAATGCAGTGTTCCCTGTATCTACGCATTTTCGTTGTTCTATAGGCTGCTAGAATCAGGAATGAGCGTATAGTATGTTACTATGCATTGCAGTGTTCCCTTTATTTCATATTATTGATAAGATTAATATATTTAGAATATAATGTATTAAATTGTGACACATGTAGAAAAGAAAAAAAAAGAGAGAACCTGCACCTTCTTTTAGGTCGGTCTATAGGTAAAGAGATTGCGATCTTTGTAATTCAAATGGAAGTCCATTACTTCATCTGTAAATATTTGCATAAATGGTTGTTAGAATCAGGAATTGATGTACGTATGTTCCTAATTAATGCTATTTCTTTTAACTTTTTATTTTGGGTGTTATGAGCTTATGCTAAAAAAGTGTGTATGCTAGACCCATATTCTTTTGAGCATACATAATAAATAAGACATCTTTTGGAGAAAGCATTCTTACTTTTGATAAATTATTTGGCTTTGTTGAAGTTTAGTTAACCGCTATACTTTAAACCAAAATTATTTTTTATATGTAGGTTCCAGGAACACGGCTCCAACCCCAAGATCCGTATGCTATTAGCGTTGAACCCATTTCTGGGGTACTTGGTTCTAATGCCATCCATGGTGTCGATGCCTACCAGGGATATGGCGGTTTGGGTGGACAAAACTCTCTTTTAAATGCCACCTACAGTAACTACGGTACTCAGCAAGTTCCCTTTTCAGATATGAACTCTTCACACACATCATATCACACCACCACCACCACCACTACCACCGCTGCAGCCACAGCCACCTCCACCGCCACTGCCACCACTACAACTAACCCCCATCAATCGCCCTACCCTTCTCACCAAGGCCTTTACCCAGAAAGTTCTTATCAGTACGGGCACTAAGTTTGGGCCATTCGTGTACCATGATCTACAAAACTTTTTACAAGACGCCCAGAACTATTGTTGGCTGGCCTTTTAGAAATTTGACCAGAGATAAATGTTAAGGTTTGGCACCATCATGACCCTTTGTTGCCTAGAAATCGAGAGACGTGTCTTCTTGTTATTGGAAAAGTATTAGACCTATGGTTAGGTGCCTTGACATGTTATTTTCAGCCTTACTTAAATTATGTCCACAAAATTTTCAGACTTGCCAGAATCCTTTGTTATGCACAATCAGAATTTTCATTGAACAAACCTAGGTTGAGTCACTGGTGTGTATTATAATAGATTGCAGGGTTTGGGATTGACTTGTGGTTTACCATGCGGAAAACTTAGGTTTGAGTGTGTGGTTTGTATGTGGCCATAAGGTATGGTCTTTACTATTGATTCTTGTCTCGGTTTATGGGCTTACATACACCTAAAAGCAGACATGTCGAATGCTATAAAAAGCATGATATTCCAAACAAGTGAGCTCTTATCACAGGCTTACATACACTTGGCTTGTTACGGTTAGAGCTCACTTGTCAGGAATATTATGGATTTTATATTATTTGACCTGTCTGTTTAAAGTTGCCCATAAACGGAGCTAAGTTTTTAGTTTTGTTTATGTTGAACCTCATAAGCTTAGCTTCAACCTTCAAGTGTGTGGCCAGAAGGTTCAGCATATGCATCCATCAAGACATTAAGCATTTTTTTGGTTTTTAACATGGCTAGTGTCACATAATTAGCAGTCAAAGGAGTTATAATATATTTTACCTGTACATCATAGTTTTGTCTGGATTTAAGTTCTAAAAATAATCTTAAGTGTTAAATCTCTATGTGCTGGCAAGAGATTCTTGTTTACCACCAAAGTATTAAGTTGGCATGCTAATTTGTTTAATAGTTTTATTATGTGATTGATAAATTGTATAAATAACATAGTCCGTATGTAAGGTAAGTTGTTTTGTTAGATTAAAAGGTACAATAAGTCACTGTATAATGATTTTGTATACGTATTTGTTCAACACAAAAAAAAAACAACCTTGCAAAGATTATGGAATAGATTTAATGTGGTTATACTATGAGGTGGTTGTGTTGAAGGCATGAAACCCCGCCCTCCCAAGGCGTTTATGGTTGTGAAGGGAGAGGGTCTGGAATTAGTCGAATTACCAATGGGCGTGAGAAGGCTTGTCATCATCGTGTTAATTTTTATCTAAACGTTTCAAGTGTCCGTTAATTGCCTTAGGCCAAACATGGTGGTGCGTATTTGTAATGCCACAAGGTGTGAAGGCTAGTGACCACGATAGGTTGGGCATTATGGGGTGTTGTTCCTTGGGCATGGTGGGTATAGCGCTTGCGATGGTGATGATTGTGTATGTTTTTTTTTAAATCCTTTACGCTCCCATCGTAACATACATCATAATCACTATCGCTTTCTTACAACACATTCTACTTGACGTTTAGTTATTACTTACGTGTCATCACTATTTCACTTTTATAATCACTATAACGGTATCACCCCCACATCGTAGAGTCTTACCGAATGACTGATTTTAAACACTCTTTTAAAACCAAAAGGTGAGAGAAATGTTATTGTTATTTTCTTGTCATTTAAATATGACCCTTTATTTTAAAAAAATTGTAGTAAATGAATGGATGTCTCTATTGTAGTACTTTATAATGTTCGGGGGTTCCTCTATGCAATCCTTTTCCTTATAAATAACTAAGAATGATAAAGGTAATCAGATTGGTTATAATGTGACAATGTAAGAAGATTTTGACATAAACGCTATGCCTGGCCTGATTTCGCACCCTATACTATGAAAACATATGAAGATTTGGACCTAAACTCGAAAACACATGGGGTTTCTAGAAGTGAAAACGCACTGTTAAAATATAAGAACACACATTTATAATTTTCCTTTTTAGCCTTCGTCTTCGTATGATTTTCTTCCTTTCTAACAAAATTCATTCCTTCGGATATAACATAAAATTTGAAAGCTTTCTACATTATATATGAATTTTTATTTACAGAAATTACAAAAATTGAGCAGTTAAAGACCAACTTATCTAACTTAATAGTGATCGATTTTAAACACTTGTTTTTAAAGCCAGTTTATTAACATTTGAGGACGATTGAGGAATATGAATCTAGTTTTTTTTATTACTCAAATTTTATTTTAATACTCCAAACTACCTACGAAGAATAATTCACAACTTCACGGCTTCCGGTATATGCACCGGATACCGATCAATACACTCCGCCCATGGTCCACCGTCCACCGCCGTTACTACACTTCGGTTACACCTCCACACAGCACTGTTACACTTAAACCCGCTACCAAGCGCTATTTGCCAAACCACATCCCCTTTCTTCATCCTCCCTTTCGACTCTATATAACTAACCTCATACCACAATGACGACGAAGACGTATTTCCAAACCGATGCAACGTCATCCTCGACGCCTCAATATGCTCTGCCGATAACCGGAGATTCTTCTGCATCTCATCAATCACCGCCCTACCACCAGCATGTATGCAAAAATGGTCAAACGCCTTCGTAAAATCCGGAACGTAAGCTTTCCATTTCCGATTCAATAACTTCCTCCCGAGTATGTTAAACAAGAACATAAGCTGTTCAGATGCAGGTAAAACCAACGGGCCTATCGACATGATGTTCGTTTTCAAAGCGTCTCCACCGATTACTGATAGATCTTTCGATAACTTGATTCCTAAGTTACCTTCAACATCTTCCTGTTGGTGAATGCATTTATATGACTTCTCATCCCAAGCTTTGTGTGTTCGAACAATGTTCATTAGTTCGTACTTTGATCGACGTTGTTCACCGCGTTTGTTTGATAACAACACCGCTGCAGCGCCTAATCTGAACAAGCAATTCGGAAGAAGCATCTCACGTTCATTTCCTTCGTAGTAATTTGGAGTTATGATTTCAGTACTGATCACAATCGCGTTTGAGTTTGGATGATTGTTAAGCAATGTTCTAGCTAAATCGATGGAGATCAATCCCGCACTACATCCCATACCGGTCAAATTATACGTCTTAACATTATTCCTCAACTTATACCTGTTCATCACCATCGCCACAAGCGATGGTGATGGAGAAAACACGCTGCAGTTCACTATTAACATGTCAATGTCTGTAGGTTTTAAATCTGTTTTCAAGATCAACGAATCAATCGTTGAGAATATCACGAGTTCAGCTTCGAGTTTCGCGTCCTGCATAGTAAGCTTAGGGGGGATGTAATGAAAACCTGGCGCTAAACACGTCTCTTCACTTAATCCGGAACGTTCTAGAATCCGTATCTGGAACTCGAGGCTGTTTCGTGCATTTTTCCTGATTATCTCCGAGTTCTCCATGAAGAACGAGAACGGTGATCTCAAAGCCTTGGGTGGATTGTAGCAGGAGAAATCGACGAGGTAGATTGAGCTAGGTTTTGAAATGAAGTAGACCGTATAGATGATAATCATCGAGATGGTGAAGAATAATGTTTGAACGAGATCAAGGTGGAGGAGTTGAACAACGACGATGGCGGTGATAGGAATGAGGACGTGCCAACGGAAATTGTTAGCGAGGTAACGGTAGCAATGCTCGACGTATTTGAGAATGAAGGAGGTGAAGAAAACCGGTGAGTTTTGGGGCATGGTTGAAGATAGAAGAGTTGGAAGATGTTTGCATGAGTATGATGTAAAGGCGTGTTTACGACTTTAAGTTGCATGTGTAATAAGTTTAACTTGTTTTTAATTTAATACTTATTGTTAGTTCATTAATGTAAGTATATGTCGAGAGAAAAAATGAAACATGTGTTGGAAATTATGATTTGTCCAGAAACCACAAATCCCTTGTTCCTCACGCATCTAAAACACGCAAATGGTGTTATCTTTGACTAGAGTATTAATTGGTTGTGATTTCCATCCAACTAGCTACAAGACCGGGCCGCACAATGCGACGAGCGTGTCTTACGTATGTGACTTCGTTGATAAAAAAAGATTAATGTCTTGCACGTTATGGTGTATACTGGTAATGCGTCGAAAGTAAAAGACGAAAACTTATTCAAACTTAGAGGTCAAATCGATAACTAATTAAGTCATATGTCAAAGTAAAGTAGTGGTTAAAGTTGTAAATATGTTGAGCTAAAAATGTAAAAGACTAAAGTAGAAGGATAATTAAGTGAATTACGAAAATGATAGTTTTTTAATTTGCAAGGTCAACCGACCTTACAAATTAGAATGATATACAATACAATGTCCTCGTGCTTCAAAATCTCTATATTTGGGCGGGCCGCCCGCCCCAAATTGGTATGGGTAAAGAGATAGTACGACTAGTTTAGTTGGCGAAAGGCAGTCTCGAGGCTATGGTCTCCGGAACCCTACTAGGCGTTTTCTTCATTTTTTTTTAATTTTTTTTTTATTTTTTTATTTTTATTTTAGGAGTATATCCGGTCCATACGAGAATCAAAACCAAACATACAAATGTGTAAATGTATATGAGGTACCCACAATGAGTGCAACAGGAGGTTGTAATCATCATACAAATGTCTAAATTTTGACCCGTACACAGTTCTTTTGTGAGGGGCAATCAGTGAACATGGTTCATAGTCAAGTTCACAAGTCGATTAAAGTGTATATGTGAATGTGATGGATTATCTACGTCGCATTATTTGATTTCATGTCCACCAAGCTGTCCCATCGATTGTGATAAAGACCAATTTGTTTTGACCTGTTTTTATTATACAATATTTCAATACGCCCATTTAACATGTTTCTTATGATGATTCTTATGTCACATTGATGTTGAACATAACTCACACCTATGATTTTACTTAATGTCATTGTCAACCTCCTATTATATGTGCGTTTAAAATAGGTATATTGGTTTTAAACGGTCATAACTATCAAATTTTGATCTCTGCCGGTCTTAATTTTTAATTTTTTATCCCTTTGGCAACCAAGAGACCACCGTTAAAAAGAATTTAACGACGATAAGTTTTTTTCAAATTCCAGATCGACGTTTTAAGGCTTTTTATCATAAAGATAATACGAGTGGACTGATGTAAAAGTTACCTTGAAATGACGGTTCGAACAACGATAAAATTATGATAAAAAAAATTAATTTTTACGATGATAGAATATTATCACATATTAAAAACAAATTTGTGTTCAAGTATGCATTTCAAACTATACGAAAGTAAATTGAGGGTTTACTAAACTTGTGTCTCATCTAAAATACAACAAGAAAGCCTCAAGTGTAACGAGAAATATTTCAACCTAGTGACAAAAACATTGGTGGCAAAAGGCATTAAAACCATGGATCGTATCAACAAATACACCTGTTCTCATCAGGCCATGCCTAAATGAATCCGACTAAGTGACTCGGTACCAGAAACATTATACATCTATGATGGATCTTCAGCTCCTTGAGCGCGGTGTTGACTAGACAAGTCCTCGTCTTGTTCGCGTTCATTCTTCTCCGATTGATTCACAGCTGACCCTTGTTCTTCATTCCCAGATACAGAAGTAGGATCAGAAAAGTTGTCTTGTTGATTCCCTTCCTTCTCTGACACAGCATTACTATGAGTAATCGACCCTTGATCTTCGTTCCCATCAACATTACTGTGAGCAGTTGATTCTTTTTCTTCATTTCCATCATTTTCCGATGCAGATTTACTATGAGTTGACCCTTGTTCTTCATTTACATCCTTCTCGGGTTCAGGATTACTATGCGGTGACTCCTTTTCTTCATTTGCATCCTCTATTGCAGCATTACTGTGAGTTGATCCTTTTTCTTCAGTAACATCCTTCTCGGATTCAGAATTACTATGAGTTGACTTTTTTTCATCATTCCCATCCTTGTCCGATGCAGCATTACTGTGAGTGCTTGACCCTTTTTCTCCATTCCCGTCCTTGTCGGATGCAGCATTACTATGAGTTGACTCTTTTTCTTCAGATTCGTTCCCAGATTGAGAAGCAGATTGTTGACCGGAAAAGTCAAAGTCTTGTCCATGCTCATGTTCATCATTATTTGAGCCTTTTTCTGCGGTTTCATTACCAGATTGAGAAGAACTAGATGAGGACTTGGAGCTTTCCTCGGCCATATCGATTAGCACTCTATCAATATGGCTTAATATATCTCCATCCGACTCATCGTCTTCATCTTCTTCTTCCTCTGCCTCTTCTGCTTCCACTTCATCGCCACCGCCTGATTTTTCGCTATATTCTTCTCTAGAATATTCATCTGAATCATCATTATCATCACTCGAGTTTCCGTCATCTTCATCCACATCAGCAGCGTTATTATATTCATAGACACGGTCTTGGTCAAAATTAAGATGCAAACGTTCTGTTAAGGTGGTTTCATCATCTTCGCTGGAGCTCGAACTTGAGCTTGAGCTCTTAGTTAAGGAACTTGTGTTTTTCTGGAACACCATGTCATCTGAATTTGTCTTATTAGGCTCGTTAGGTTCATTTGTTGACGCAGGAAAAGACTGGAATGTGTCCCAGTCATCATCATCTTCTTTTTCGTCTTCTTCTTTGTTGGCATGGTCATTGGCTGTTGACAGAGGTGAAATTTCTTCTTTTTGTGATGGCAACTTTATCACCAAAGATGGCGTAGAGGATTGAGTTGTGGTTGAAATCTGTTCTTGTGTTACAGACGCACGGATTACATCCTAAATGTGAAAAAATAGGTTGTTAGGATAGAGTAAGTTTTATTGGACAAATTTTATAAAATACAATCCAAATAGAACCATTCACGAAATAATTTAAAGTAACCATTTATATTTCAATAATGAAAGAGGAGCACCTGAAGTTTCTGCCTCCGTGTAACCGGCATCGATAATAATGCATCTTTGAAGTAGACTGAAGATGTTGTACTTTGAGCAAGTTGAGAAACAAGTCTCACGGAAGCTGTTCTTAATTCTTTGACTTCCTGTCATTAATATGCATTAGTGGACTAATTCTAAAAGATTATCAATACAATATTTTTTTTATCAAATGGCTTAGATATTTTGAATATTAATGATTGTTATCACCTGAGAGAAATCATTTTCTGATGCTAATAGAACCATGAGAATTGCTTCAAGAAGAAGGCTCATCAAGCTTCTCTGAGATTCTGCACTCTTGGAAGATGTATGCAGAAGCATCAAGATTTTCAAACAATCTCCAGCAACAGTTACTGCTTCCCTTTTAACAGGTTTCTATGAAACATAACAACTTTTAAGATTATGAAAACCATAGGTTGAAATGAGAGAAATTTAACAGAAATGATACCTTTAACACTTGTTTGACGACCCCAAAAATATCGTTAAGAAGCTCTCCGATAAAGAATGTTAGAAATGTGTTGTTTTCAGCATTAGAATCTCGTATTACACCTGTTAGTGTTTGCAAAGTGATGGCCTGAACCTGCATATAAATGAAAAATCAATAGGTGCCTTATCTGTGAGTGTTGCTAGAAGTGGCAATTTTGGCCCATTTAGGTTTTGTCTCAAACATGCAAATTAAATCAAAAGATAGTTTAAGAAGAAACAGATGGAATTCACCCACAGTGTTACTTTAACGAATAAAAAACTCCTTAATCATTTTATTAAAAAAAAGATAATTATAGGGTTTTGCTAACGATAGCCCTTAGGGCTATAGTTTTTTTCTAATTTTGCTAAAAGAAGTAAATAATCAGACATATCAACCAATTACAATTATTCAACCCACTATTTTCCCACTCTTTTAGAGCAAATAATGTAAGAGGTGGTTCTTAATAATAGCCATTAGGACCATTGTTAGCATTTGCCTTTTTGTAATCATATTTAAAACACTAATTGTTGATAGAACCCCCAGACTGTGGACAAAAGATGAGTCTGATCAGCCCAAAACGACATGCTTTGTCCCCATACCCAACCCGCCTTGCAGGTATTGCATGTCTTTACCTGGATGTATTCATCATTGAGAACCTCACGGAAAGACTTGGTGCATTGGCATAGCATGCTGTAGCATATGGGTTTACTCTCTTGATTATCACTAATAAGTTCCACTTTGTAAGTTAATTTAGCAAATGTAATAATTTGCTCAAGAGAGAAAACAAGCTTCTTTTGCGATAAGTGTGATGAGTTTCTCATCTTGTCCTCCAACAAATGGATGCTCTTGACACAGTTGTTGGTTAGATTAAGATTCATATTCAGACAGGCCCTGGTAATAGTCCTCAAATAGTGAAGATCATCATCATCCAGTGTAGGTTTTTCTGCCAATCAACAGTCCATCAGCTTTATACTTTTTTCTCATTCATACATAAAAATGATACACTGCAATTTATCAACTGCAGTAGGTTATCAATACTGAATGTAAAATAAAAACTTAAAACTCACCATTAAGAAGCTTTTTCAGCATGGTGACCAGAGATTGAACATAATTAACAGGTTTCAACAACAACGTGTCATTTGAAGCTTCTCCAATGCATTTGTATCCAACAATGAGAAACGCCAGAGCTAGTTGTACTTGATTCTGTACAGAAATTTAAAAAAGGGTAACATAAACAGAAAGATCTATTTGTATGTGGTTGATTAAGGAAAATAAAGTGAGTTACCTTGGGTTCTAGACGCATCAAAAGATTTGTTGCTGTAGTAAAAGATAGAGATATTTTATCCTCCCAGTTTGAGTGACTGGATGGTGTTACATTGGCACTGACACAAAACAGTATAAAATCAGAATAAATTGGTAATTTATGGATATAATTTGATTATGTAACTAGTCTTGGAATTAATAGAGGACAAAGAGTATGTTGTTTTGAGTTACCTTTGTAAATACTTAAACATGAAGGACATACAAAGTTCAGCAGCTTGATATGCAAAATCTTCAGTTTCAAAGAAATCTTTAGGACAGTTCTGAACAATCTGTAAAAGAAGCATGCAAGAAACTTCACCCCCAATACACGTATAAAACTGATTGCAAATTGCAATGCCATAATTTAAAATGTTCATTTACCTGTGATAGGACTGAGATTGCATGACTATCCAATATATCCTCCATGAACATGTAGTATGAAAAGACCTATGTTCATGAAGTTTTAACCTTGTTACCGAAATAGGAACTCAAACAACCGATGGCATAAATGCCAACAAAGATAACAAACACTTGAATCAATAGTAAAGTGAGTTAAAAAAATATCACCTGCAGCAGTTCCCTGCATATATCAATAGTAAGAAATCCAGTCTTAAAGAACTTTTCTGCAGAAAGAAACCCGAAAACTGGTAAAATGATTTCATAGAACTTCATAGCTATTGTGTGTGTTTCAGCAACGGGCGAGTCACTGCCAAAGTTGGATTTTGCATAATCCAATGGGATAATGGTTTCATCAGGTGTAGTATGTTGCCCCTGAAAGAGAACAAGTAAGGAAAAGCTCCATAGAAACTGGAAATCTTGTTGTTTCAGTTCCACCATATTGTATCCAGAGAAAAAGGCACTTTTGGATGTGTTTTCTGCAGTTCTAGAAGATTCAGTAGCATCCCCATCTACTGGAACTGCATCAAGAGAAACTGCTTGCAAGATAAACGGCCAGGATTCTTCTAAACATGGCTTTAACTTTTTGGCAACCAGAGAGGATTGAATTCCATCAAGAAATGGTCTCCACTGGAAATAGAAAACGGAGAAATATTAAAGGTAATGTGTGTGGACTGTGGAATTAGTTTAAAGCCCAAATAATATATAGATACATATAGAGCTTACGTGTATATGAGGACGTGTACGGAAGCATACATAACTGTAATCCTTTAACAGAGATAGCCAGTACTTGCCCAGTGTATTTGAACTCTTTGAAAATAATGGTAACAGTCCAAGATACTCCTCTGGGATGCTGAGCTGTCTCCTCAAGAATGCATATGTATAACATTTGAGGGATGCATGAGCAGTTAGAAGTCTTATCTTGATCTACAAAATAAGTAGAGATAGAATCAGTAGAAAGAAGATTGAAAAAATAATGTTTACAAAACTAAAAAATAAAGCATATTAAGAAAATTTAAATCTAAGTGGAGGAAAAGGTCAACCTTGCATGAAACCCATTCAGCAAATGACGGATAATAAAGGTCTTTAAAGTCCTCAAGGGGTTGAGAAAGCAGTGAAAATATTCGTTTAACTGCTAACTGATCGCCACTGATCATGCCACTTGTCAATATCTGCAAAACTTATCTATCATTTTACCCTCATGAATAACAACTTTTCACAGAACAAAATAAAATAATGTTTGTGTATTGAACCTTTGAAGCCAACAGTAGACCTGCTTCCAAAAGAATAGGTCCAGATGATGAGTCCAATGCTGTACGAACAGCAGAAACAAGTTGGGCCTGAAATTTTAAATTATATTTGGTTTTTATATTTAGTAAATTAGGTAAATGGCAGCAAATTTTAAATGATATTCAGCAGCATACCTGGTTCTGTTCTAATAACAAATGTCCAGGGAGCTCAGGGTCTGGTACCTTGCCAAACTAAAAATCATATACAATAAAAATATCACCTCATGGTAATTGTTCACTTGAGATGTTACTCATAACACTAATTAATATGAGGGACATAACATTAATAATAGCAACTCTAGCTAAAACAATAATCGGTGCTCTACATTATATTAATTAGATCACAGATATGCACCTTATCCAAAATAGTACTTAGGAGTCCCACACCAATTGGCCGCATGTTTTCAAATTGAATTGTGCTTATCTGTTAGTAATATTATAACCACTAATTAATAATGGAAATAGGTGGATCCAGATGATATTATAATTGAAATGATTATCCATATAACCTGATAAGCAAGAGATATTAGCTCTTGAACCTGGAGGACTAACCAGTCACCAGATATCAGCTCGTTGGCCGGCTGGCTTCTTGCTAGTGATAGGTCAAAGTGAGCAGGATTTTGTCCAGCTGCATCTGGTACATGACTCAAGCACCTGGTTACAAAAAGATACACGGCTTAAACCGATCCTAAATCAAAATCTAACTAGTAGATCCATCAATGATGCAGTACAGCACCTAATATTGTCCTTAAAGGCAAGAAAATGTCGTAATAAATTTAGAATTGAAAGTTGATTGAATGGTTACTTGAATACAGATACTAAGGAAAACATTATCATCACAAGAAATTTAGTCTTTGCATAGTACAAAACATGCATGAAAAGAAAGCACAACTGGACACATAAATGTGTTTCATAATTATTAGATTAGACATAGGTTCACATACTCTGAAGCAAAAACTCTTGTTCGGTATCTGAGGTACTTGTCTCTGGCAGAACTTGGTAATCCTGGAGAACTAGAAACCATGTTCTCGTCATCTTCTCCATATGATGTATCCCCACCAGGGCCACTAACAGAATCATCGTCCAATTCTTTGTTGGTTCTATTATTTCCACTTGATGTAGCAAGAACCTGGATTTGATTTTGACATTCAAGAGTCATTTTCCTTTCGAGCTTCATTTCTAATTTCAACTTTTTTCATAAAGCAGGTGGGGTGTGTAAAAACAATCAGAATAATACATAATTTTTCAAAACAGAAAGACTTGGTAGTCACAGGGTTTGTATTATTGTGTAATGATTGTGATTAACAATGAAGAGTACAAGGATATTAATAGACTACACATTTACATTCTAACCCCTAAGCTATACATGAATATTAATACTGTCTAATATGCCCCCGCAAGCTAAGGTCGGGGAGCAACCTGTAGCTTGGATCTTAATAGGAGAAACCGTTGTGAGGCTAGGGGTTTAGTGAACACATCTGCAATCTGATCTTTGGTTGAGATAAATTGAACTGAGAGTTCCCGCCGAGAAACCTTTTCGCGAACAAAGTGAAAGTCAACCTCTACGTGTTTTGTACGAGCATGAAAAACAGGGTTTGCTGACAGGTAAGTAGCACCTAGATTGTCACACCACAATGTAGGGATTGATCGTGTGGGAACACGAAGTTCTTTTAGGAGCGTTTGAAGCCAGGTAAGTTCAGCCACTGTATCAGCAAGTGCCTTGTACTCAGATTCAGTTGACGACCGAGAGACAGTTCGTTGTTTTCGAGCAGACCACGATACTAAATTAGAACCGAGGTATATGGCATACCCGCCGGTGGATCGACGGTCGTCTGGGCAACCTGCCCAATCAGCGTCAGTGTAGGCACTAAGAGAGTTGAATTGAGCATCAGTGTAAGCATGTAGAAGAGTGCCAGAATCTTGTTGAAGTAACAAACCGTAATCAGATGTTCCTCGTAGGTAACGAAGGATCCTTTTGACTGCAGACCAATGATTATCGGTTGGGGAGTGCATGAACTGGCAAACTTTGTTCACTCAAAAGTTATGTCCGGTCTAGATAGGGTAACATACTGTAGAGCGCCAACAATCTGACGGTACTTAACTGGATCGGGGAATAGAGGACTGTCCCGAATAGCAAGATTGGCAGTGGTGGTGATTGGAGAAGGGACAGGCTTGGCTGAGGAGAGGTTTGCCTTGTCAAGTAACTCGTTGATGTACTTGCGCTGAGAGAGGATAATATTGTTGCCACTTGGAATGATCTCAATGCCCAGAAAATAGGATAAATTGCCCATGTCTTTGACTGCAAATGTTTTATGAAGGCTGCTCACTATGTGATTAATTGCTTGAGGATTATTACCTGTCAAAATAATGTCATCAACATATACCAACATATATAAAAGGGTTCCCTTAGAGGAGTAAACAAAGAGAGACGGGTCAGTTTTAGAGCCAGTAAACCCGAGGGCTTGAAGAGCTGTAGAAAGCCGTTGGAACCAAGCTCGGGGGGCTTGTTTTAGTCCATACAGGGCTTTGTGCAGTAAGCAAACGTGGTCTGGTTTCTGCGGATCAACGAAACCAGGAGGCTGCTGTAAGTAAACAGTTTCATGAAGGTCACCATGCAAAAACGCGTTTTCAATATCAAGTTGGCGAAGTTGCCATTGCTGTGCAACCGCAAGAGAGAGAACAACCCGTATGGTAGTGGATTTAACAACCGGGCTGAAGGTTTCATGGTAATCAATGCCAGCTTGTTGATTAAAGCCTTTAGCAACCAATCGTGCCTTGTACCTCATGTTTGTCCCTGTTGGATCAGATTTGAGCTTGTAGACCCATTTGCAATTAACAACATTTGTATTAGGTACCCGTGGAACCAGAGACCAAGTTCCGTTTCTCTGAAGTGCTGAAAATTCTTCTGCCATGGCCTTTTGCCAGCAAGGATCTTTATTAGCAATGGTAAAAGTCAAGGGTGTAGGTATGGAGGGAGAAGTATGAAAGGATGTAGGGCTGTAGCGTGCTGGTTGTTTAGGGTTCTGCCGCAAATGTGAGGGTCGAGTACGAGTTGGAGGTGGTGGTGGTGATGGTGGTGGTGGTGGTGGGGTTGGGGTTGGTGGTTGGGGAGTGGATGTGCGGTGTCGTCTCTGATAAGTATGGAAAACAGGAGGAGGCGGAGGTGGTGGAGGGGTGGGGATGTTTGTGGTTGAGAAAGTTGACTCATGGAATTGGTTGGGAGCAGTAGTTGGATTTGGAGCCAAGGGGGGATCGGGAACAGGATAGGACGAAACATATGGGTCAATGGGAGGTTGATTGTATGTATGAATTGAAGGGTTAGGCTCATGAAAGGGAAAATGATGCTCGTTGAAACGGACATGACGAGCGACATAAACACGATCGGTGTCGGTGTCCAAACATCGGTACCCGTGATGGGAGGTACTATAGCCAAGGAAGACACATGGGATGGACCGAAAGTCCATTTTATGTTTGTTGTATGGACGAAGATGTGGGAAGCAACGACATCCAAAAACCCGAAGAAAGTTGAAATCAGGTGGACGTTGAAACACTAGTTCAAATGGTGAAACATTGGAATTTGTTCGGGATGGCATACGATTGATAAGGTAAACTGCTGTATCAAAGGCAAAGTGCCAAAACTGTTGGGGAACATGGGAGTGTGCGAGTAAGGTAAGACCGGTTTCAACAACATGTCGGTGACGTCTTTCAACAAACCCATTTTGTTCACTAGTGTGTGGACATGAAAGACGATGAGTAATACCAAGAGACGCAAAGAATTTGGATAGATTTCTAAATTCGCCACCCCAATCAGTTTGAACAGTTTTTAGTTTTGTTGAAAATTGGCGTTCAACGACACTAACAAATTGTTTAAACGTATCAAACACATCAGATTTCTGTTTGAGAGGAAATATCCACATGAAGCGGGAGAAATGATCCACACATAATAGGAAGTAGTTGTGACCATCGGCTGATGGAACATGGGCCGGGCCCCAGACATCACAGAACATTAATTCTAAAAAATGAGAACTTTTATAAGTGGATTGTGAGAGATGAAGTTTTGAAGACTTTCCAATGGCACACGAATCACAAAAAGTGTCAGCAGATTTATTTTTATTCAACAAAGGTAAAGCATATTTGGATAACATAGAATTTAAAAGCTGCGAATGCGGGTGCCCAAGTCGTTGATGCCATGTGACAGGTGAAGCACGAGAAGTGGAAAATGAGACTTTTGGGAGTGACTGCATCCGAGGAGGCTCGAACGAGTAGAGGCCACCGTTACTTGGACCCGTGAGGAGGGTATTGTGTGTGGCTTCGTCCTTCACACAAAAGAAAGCAGAGTGAAATTCAAAAAACACATTATTATCATGACAAAATTTCTGAACAGACATTAGATTTTGTTTGATTTCAGGGACGTGTAGGACATTCTGTAGAGAAAAGGTTTTATTAGGTGAGTAGAGATGTGACGAACCGATGTGTAATATGGGTAAACCCTTACCATTGCCGACATAAAGATTGTCCTCACCATAATAGGCTTCAGAATTGTCAAAACTCGAGAGATCCGGTGAAACATGGTGGCTGGAACCTGTA
Source organism: Tagetes erecta (assembly GCA_030867185.1). Lineage (NCBI taxonomy): Eukaryota > Viridiplantae > Streptophyta > Magnoliopsida > Asterales > Asteraceae > Tagetes > Tagetes erecta. The sequence continues at coordinate 97,988,472 of CM061487.1, forward strand.
TCCGGCATCCAGGAGGTTGAAGCCTGAGATCTGACATCAGAGAAATTTGTAGACGGGTGTTGCCTGGTGCGGAATGTGGACGGGTCACGATGAGGGCACTGGGATGGAACATGCCCAATCCCACACCTGTTACAAGTGCCATACACTGTATTCTGGTTTGAAGCCCAGCTGAATTGGCTTCGATTTGGTCCTTCTCTTCGGTTATTGTTGTAGCTACCTCTGCCCCGTCGGTTTTGATAGCCACGACCACGAGAATTTGAAGCACGATTGGTGTAAAAAGCCTGTGGTTGTTGAGAGTTACTTGGTTGGAACCCGAGTTGAGTAACCAACTGTTGGAGTGCTTGAAGTGTTTCATTTTGTGTAGGGATTGTCCCGGTTGTAGCAGATGGGTTTTGGCCAGCAGTAACAGCAGAGAATGCTTGAACAGGGGAAACATCAGTAACTGGTTTTCTGATCATGTACTCGTGATCACATAAGAGTCCATGGAGTTCTGAGAATGCAGTAGGAAACTGTCGCGCGAGCAGAGTGGATTTCATCCCATTATACTCGTCACGTAAACCTGATATGACAAGCATAACAAGGTCTTTTTCTTTAATAGGCTCACCGATATTGGCTAAAGCATCGGAGTATTCTTGGGCTCGATTAAGATAAGCCGAAGAGGTTTCATCACTCTTCATCTGGATCTTCAAGAGTTGTGTTTTTAGTGTATATTCTCTTGAAGACGTGTGTGGGGAATACACGCGTTCAAGAGTCAACCATAGGTCACGAGAACTGGTGCTTGCCAACACATGTTGAAAGCAGGCTTCAGAAATTGTGGACACCAGTAACATTCTGACATGGGCATCATTTGAGATCCATGTCGAAAAATTAGGGTTAGGTTGTGTCTGTATGACAGGTTCACTGGCAGCTTCTTTCCCTGATGAAGTAACTGTTATTTTGATGGTTGGTTCAGGACATGGGATTGTTCCATCTACGTATCCGAACAGATTGTTTGTAACAAGGAAAGGAGTGATCATTGCTTTCCAATAGCTATGGTTTGATGGTGAAAGGGTGAATCCAAATTTGTGTGAGTTGTGGATTGTTTTATCAGCTTGTGAGAAAAGAGGAAGAAGAGCCATTGTTGCCGGAGATCAGGTTGTTGATGATCAGAATTCTGATCGGAGGTTAGGGATACCAAAAAGGCTCTGATACCAAGAAAGACTTGGTAGTCAAAGGGTTTGTATTATTGTGTAATGATTGTGATTAACAATGAAGAGTACAAGGATATTAATAGACTACACATTTACATTCTAACCCCTAAGCTATACATGAATATTAATACTGTCTAATAAAAACAACATTAAATACTGAAGTACAAAAAAGATATTAAATAAAAGAATTTTACACTAAGCCTCATATCCAAAACAAAAAATATGGAAGGAAGGTTAGTATACCAAGTTACGGCATATTGATAGCCACCTGGATGGAAATGATGGGCATGATGCATAGAGCAATCGCATAATTGTGGATTTAACCAGACTCCCAATCCTACGATAACACAATCAAATTTTAAAAGTCAAGCGTTAAAAATAAAATATGTTGTATGTCTGCAGAGAGATTAGAATGTTATTATGTCTTATGAAAAATATGTTGCAGGCTGTTTATACATCCGTCGGTAGAAGGGGTAAGAGGGGTCTATGTTAGAGCTTCATGGAACATATTTGACTACTGAATATGTTGTTCTCAAATAGTTGTCAGTAAAAACAGGGTAAGAAATCATACGGAAGTATACCTTCATGACAGTTAATGTATCTAATGATCTTTGTATTTCCTGTTGGCTGCTCGCATTCTTTAGGCTTTTTAAAAAGACTATATTACACGATGTCTTGTACTGTATACTGTATAGAATATAGATAAACTTCTATTATTCTTGTAACTCAGGGTTGTACCATACAACGTCCAAGTAATTTGGGTTTTATATAATCTACTAACTCGTTTTTAGTAATAACTAAAACACTTAGGTGCAGTTGCCCAAAACCTAGCAGCCACAGAAATAGAAAAATCCTATAAACAGACGTGGCATTGTGAACTACAATAAATCTATCTTCCCATAAGCCTGTAAATGAATATAAAGATGATTTAGGAATGACAGGATACATACTCGTTGTCAGTTTCCTCATCTAGCATGAGGAACAAGTTTTCTTCTATTTGTTCATCAATAATGGAATCCTGCAAATAGTCCCATCAGTAACTTGACATGGTCAGGCGGTCAGCTCATAAAAACCAAGTTAATGATTCTAACAGACACTAGTGAAAAAATGTGAAGGTCTGAATGACAATTCACATGCTCACATGTTGAACTGGTAAAAAAATAAATTAGCTTCTTACATGAAAATCCACATAACTTCTTTCCTTGTTACGTCAGGATGTACGATATTTTATTAGCATGTAGAAAATATTACTGTAATTAATTTAGTTATACCACGAAAACGACGGATTTGCACACAAGCTTCCATGTAACTAAGAGACAAGCAAGTGACCCAGAAACGGTAAAAGAAAAAGTGCAGAAACAATAAGTGTTACATACCGGATCTTTTTCAATGAGATGTCGTAGAGTGGCCACTGCTAGATGTCTCAAAGTTGGCTGTTGCAAAGGTAATACAGTTTCAGGGCCATAACAATGAACGAAAAGCATACTTTGAAAGTCATTGAAAATAACTACCTGTCTTGATGAAAGAGTTGAGAGAAGGATTTTCACATGGGAATGAACTGTAACAGCTTGGGGAGCAAAGAGGACAAGTTGTTGGGTAAAGCGAACACTCCTGTCAAATTGACAAAACAATACATTAATTTAAAGCAAAACCAATAGCCATTTCTTAAGGCTATCTCCATTTCTCTAACTCCAACTTGTCTTCACCACCGGGGGTCTCAATGGGAGCAAGTCTCTCTATCTCTTGGGATGGAAAAAGGTTTGCCTTTATCTCACCCTCCCAAGACCCTACCAATAGCTATTGCTATGAGTGAGATTTTACTTGGTAAGTTTATTTGTTTGTTTCAACATGTCATCTCCAAGAACTCCAGCTCTACATTTTTCTAAACTTTATTTATCTTATACAATACATTAATTTAACTAGATGTATGTTTATTTAATAATTTCAATAACAAAATATTTATTTATTGATGGAAATAACTAACAGGTTAAAATGGTACAGAAATAAGTTGCAATGATAAACCATATTCTTGGAGATATGAATAATGCTCCTCCATACTTGGAAGTAACATTGCTTTATCGATAAATTTCTTCCTGTTTGGATAAATAGTTTAAGTAGATTCTAGGTGCTCCAAATCTCCACTTTTAAGAAATGTGGGTGTTATGCAGGAAGGTTGGAGACAGCCAAACAAACTGTGCAAATCAACAATAAGGTTACTTACTCGAGAAGTGTTGCTGTTTCTTGCTGCAAACTTATCTCTGCAATGACAGACTGTACAAAATCAAACAATTAACTGCTGCACATAAAACAGGAATACTTTTCCTGAGCCACACTATTATTGACTTAAAACAAAAAAATGAAGGCCTATAAAAAACAAACCTTGCAGCGGGAAAAGAATATACTTCCAGGGTGAAGTTCAGGACCAAGAACAGCAACTATTGCATTTATGATGTGACCTACTTCTTGCTGAAGCACAACCCATCCATTCTCCTCAGACAAAAGGATATCCATAGCAAGCCCAAGCGTTGCCTGCAGATAGATTATAATAGACGATAGAAAGCTCAGAATTTTTCTTGGATTAGAGAGATAAAATGCAGACATAATAAAAGGATAATACCTGAACATGTGACACATAGGACAAGCCAGCAGCTTCTACGGTTAAAAGAAGTCCATGCAAAGCCCATAATTGTAAGCTAGCTATTGGACTCTTAGCTAGTGAAGAGAGAGAGTTCACAGTGGATGGTACTAAACTAGATAACGCCATCCCTCCTGCACTGCAGGCAACATGTCAAAAGATGAAATCCTTTGCTTTCAAAAAAAGCCAAAAACACCGTCGATATTATATTTATGTTTTGGATACTGTAATACAAGTTCTTTGAATGCCAAAGGAAAGCAAAATGGTGAAAACTATGCATGTGTTCTTTTTCAGAAAAGTAATATACCTGCGGTGGATGCAACCAAGAGCAAGAGCAATTGATCCAGCATAGTGAGGATCAGTTGTCCCAGTTACATCAGCAGCCAGTGATCTAGTCTGATTGAGACAAAACAGTATATGGATCAGAAATTAGAACATGCCACATGCCTAATATGAACAATAAAATCCGCAATATAAAACTAAAAGCAGAACTTTATGCATAAACTTAAAGTGATTAATTTACCAATCTGGCAGTAAATGTATCGTTTCCAAGGCGAGCTAATAGCCCAAGCCCTTCTGATGATGCTCTACGTTGTGATTCACAGATGCCACCCTCAGCTAGAATACCCTGTCATAGAAAGAAGTAAAATTTTAGTAACCAATTAAAAGCATATAGCATAAGCTTTAAGTAAAATGTAAAATTACACCATAAAAAGAACCTGAAAGATCCCCTGCACCCCATTTAATATTTCCATTTCTAGTGGTTGAGTACGAAAGGTAAGCAAGGCCTAGAATATAAGGAATAATGAACCAATATTAGATATGCTTCAGATATGCATGTTGTTAATGAAACAAATGAGTATTAGCACCTTTAACCCAGAAAGCAATCCCACGCATGCGTTTGTGACACTGGTTGCATGGAGAGCATGTTTCTTTCCAGTTTTTAGAGATTGTTCAATTAAGCCAAGAAGTGATAACATCTCACTACTATCCTGGGGTAATATTCAGATGAGGTTAAAACTGAAATCCAATAATATTTAATAACCATCGCAAAGAGGAGAAAGAACACACACTCAGAAAACACTACCTGAGTAGCAAACATGACCCCAAAGCACAGAAGCATTTGGTTCACCAACATCTTGCTAATAGTCTCGGGCTGCATATTCAACCAATAAGTGTAGAACATATAGTTTTATTATGGGATATAATTCCTGATTTAGATATAAAATTAAATTGAAGACCCAAGAAGCCAAGATATGCAGAAAATGAAAATATAGGTACATTGCACACGTTACTCAATGGTTTAGGCAGCAGATGAATGAGATTGAATACATATACGACTTTTTTCCTTCATATGAACAATAATATATACCTGAGTAAAAGTAGGGAGCTCATTCTCCCAAACACAAGGCAAAACACCATCCTTTCCTCCTTGAAATGCTCGAAGTTCATCTTCAAACCAATCCCTATGTGCCAGAAAGAATAAACAAGAGTCATAAAATTTCAAAAACAAAAGAGTCTGCACACACATTGCAGAATATTTAAGAATTATGATCGACAATGGAGATTGCAAAGAAAACCAATCATAGTGGATGTGTAAATACCTTCCAGGAATCCAAGGACCTAACCAAGCATCTCTGCTGTCCAAAAGTATCCTCAAATATGAGCTTTCTTCATACTTGGATGCTTCTCTGTTTCCCAAAACCCATAAAAAAGTTTAAAGAGGTATATACTTGATAAATATTGCAGTGGACTTCAGCATAACCTAAAAAGTATATACATGATCATAGGAATTCACATAGAAAGGAACCTTCATTACCTGAAGGGACTCGTGCATATTTGAATAAGTTGAGGGTGGTCACTCTTGTATGCCATTGGATCATATAGTGACTGATAAGCTATAAGTGTTCTGCTGATGAATATGTCCATAAAAGGCTTCGCATCATTCGCCTTGATTGATACAGAGGAAATATAGGATAATGCCCTGTTTCTCATCATACATTGCGTTTGAAACATCAGCAAAATAAAATACAGTTATAGCTGAAAATAAACATAGTATCAACACTATTTGATTTTAATCCTACCTATTAAGGTATAACAGTACTGGTTGGAGCAAGATCCCCTTGTTCAAAGCATCTTGAGAAACAAAACATCTTATAAATGCAATTAGGGCATCAACTGCAGCAGACCACACTCTAGAAAGATATACATGAGCAAAGGTTAACTTAACTAAATGAAAATCTTATTAGAGTTCAATCTAAACAAAATGAAAACCTTATTTTAGAAGAAAGGTCCTCTGTTGGATTTAATTGATCTTGGACACGACTAAAGACATCAGTCCATAAAGAAAGAATATCAAATACTTGATCTTCCATCTCCTGTACATTTCATGCAGCGCCTTTAATAATCAAAAAGTATATCATAATAATATCACCAAATGTAAAAATAAATATATAACTTGCCTCCTTTGGCATGGAAGACAACAAGGATGACAGGAGTAACCATCCAGCTTCTTTTTCAACTGTTGCGACCACAGGGTTGCGACTAGCTTCTGTAAGCATTTTCCTAGCAACATCAAGCATTGTTCTGGGCAATCTATGCACAAAAATAAATAAACAAGTCTAATTACTATTTCAGTGAAATGTCATGTAATTTTAAAAGTGGATGTTACCTGGCTGGATAACCAAGAGGTAGCTTTGGGGAAACAGATGCAAGTGCAGCCAAAACTGTAGCTTGTCCACTTAAAGAATCAAGCTCAAGCTTCAGATTGTTTCCCTATGTACCATTATGAGAAAAGAAAACAAATAAATACTTGAGAATCATACAAGAATAAAGATTCTAACATCAACAGCAATATAACTTTCTTGATGGCCAGCAGAAATAATATAGGCCTCTTGGCGTCTGAAAAACTATTAATGATTTGGAAGCAACTTTGTCACTGGCAAATGGTTAATGAATAATTAGAGGTTGACATATAAACAAATGCAACCAAAAGACAATTTCACGATAAACAAACAGGTGTTTATCTTCTTAGTACATAATATATAATATTCGCATTCAAAAGACTGTTAACAAGTGTGAACTTGTGATATAATATTATTTTATGACTGAAGGCAACCAATCTGATCGTTTACAGTGTTAGAAAAACAAAATTTTAAATCAAACTAGGAAAAAATATACAGCCAACCAAACATAAACTGAATAGATATATCAGATTATCAGCTTGGAGAAAATTGGTTGAATTCCAATCTTTTATAAATAAAAATACATGTTATGCCATACCTTCTCAAATGACACATTTTCTCTAAGTGCCTTCAGTGTAGTGACCCCATAATTAACCAAACCACCAACACATGTTGGATCAATCTCTGCGAGTGCACGCAATGTCAAGGCTGACTCAGCTCGCACCTAGCAAACATGCCGGATCAAAACTTCAAATAAGTATGTGGAAACTAATATGACTGAACAGGTAGAATAGATGTAGATTGTAATTTTGCCTGTATTTTACCAAATATAAAAGGATGCATAACACAAAGACGGAAACAAAAAACAAATGTTACAGGAGACTGATTATATAGACTGAATTGAAGACCATTTATTTTTCTTGAGACAAGTATGTGATGGTATGCATCGCATGCTCAACTGAAAAGAACTAACATAAAAATAATATCATACAAGTGGGGAAGAATTAGACAATGCTGCTACAGCCGTGTCATCAAGAACCTCTTTGAATTCAAGCGGAACCTGAAAAATAGAAAAGCTTAAAGTAAACTCACTGTCACAATATAACCTCCAAACCCGTCAAATGCATTCGGCAAACTTTGTCTCGTATGTCATAATATATTACAGAAACCAGCCTCAGAATACACCTTACCTCTCCTAACGTTTTTAGGGCATATGATAGAGTGCGTAAAGCAGCAATCTTCATTGATGGACTTGCATCAGGGGACAGAAGCTGTGAAAGAAAATCCACACCGAGTTGTTGAAACTAATCAAATCAAGATCATAACATATAATAAGGAATCAGATGCGAGTCATTTAGCAAACCTGCTTCCCTAGATTAACTAAGAAGACCCTTTGTGTAGGTTCAGTCATTTGATCAATAACACCAACCCGTAGGATATAAACAACACATGCCTTCAAAAAACACAAATCATATATTAGCAAGTTCGTTGATTCTTGTAATTGGAACCACGAAGAACCAACTCTGTTAAATGTTAAAAATTTTAGAAAATAAAAGAATGAAAATCTAGCAAAATACAGGTTGCAACTGCATAATGCCATAGAGTATTGACTCGGGTGCGTTATTATTTGATCCTACTACTTATGAGAACTTTAATCTTTTAGGGGAAAGTGTAGGATCTACATATTAGCAGGTAGAGAGCTCGATACATGTAAAAATAATTGCACTTCAGTTTAGAATCAACCTGTTATGATAACCTAACACAGATTCACGAATATGAAGCTGGACACACCCTTAACTACTAATCTAGACGTTGGCCTTGCTGCTAACAGCGACTTACAATTTCTTTTATTTCTCATTAGTTCCAGATATACTTCGAATGTTTTTTCACCATGACAAAAAAAGAAAACAATGTTAAGGTTACAAAATGATAAGGAACTACCAATGAATGTGCATCTACAGAAGAATCTGTACGTAGCATATCCATAATCTGCACAAGAAAATTTTGGAGCTCGCTATCTGGATGCATATACTTAAGACGAATCGCCTGAAATGTACTTTAAAGAGAGCTTAGAGTTTATTCATAAAAGAAAATATTATAGAAACAATTGCATCACTTCAGAATATGTAAAACTTGTTCAAGCGTTAATAGTGAAATGTGCATGTGACGGCAGTTCACCAATTCTATCACTTCAGAAGCAGTAAACTATTAACTTACCTGTAAGAAAAACACCCATGATAAAGTTAGACCAACTCGCAAATTCTGTGAACGAGGTCCATTTGCTGCAAAAATAAAATATTGGTCAAAATATAGCCTATATCGAGAGAACTTAATGCATTAAAGTTCATATTTTTTTAATGCCCTTTCACAAGTAGAGCAATTTCTGTCAATCCCTCCATTGAAGTTTTACATTTCAGTTTACTTTTATTTCCATAAAGGAATTCTTTCAGGCACAAGCCTAATCCATAAATGAACTCTTTACCTTTATTGAAGGGCAATGTAAGATGTTTTTGCAAACTCCCCTCTAGTTTTTTTGGATTAGACTGGCTTTTCCCCTTTGGTTGCACCTAGAAAAAAAATGTAAGATGACTATGACAAAACAAAAGGAAAAAAAACTAGTACACTCAAGCAGAGAAATAAATTTGAGAATTGAATGGCATACTTGTGCTTCAGGGTTCATTCCAAGAGCAAGCAAGGCTCCCAAAGCTTCTGCAAAGGCATCCCTAACCGAAGATTCGCGGTCTTCAAGAGCCTTATAAGAAGACATAACATTAGACAAGGAACTCCAAGCTACATACTAGAGGTGTAAATTTAGATGTGTTTATGGTTAAATGGGTAGTTTGGGTTATATTTTTTATCTAAAGGGTCAAATGGTTAACATATTGAGCTAAAAGTCAAACAAGTCAAAACTCAAAATGCCTCGAGTGTATTCAAAATGAATAGAACCCCATGTTTCGTTTTATCATAATAAATTAGATTCTAAATGTAACAATATTGTTTTGTAATGATACTAAACACGTTAATCGTGGATAAAATATAATAGAAAATACAAAATAGTGTTTGTGAGTCGGTAGACCTGTACTAACAACCCCCTATTTTGACTTATTACCCAACCCGTCCATCTTGCTACCTCTACTACAGACTCTTGAGAGTGCTTCCAAAAGGACTCAGGAAAGTGATACCTTGACACAATGAGAGGCAGAATTTTCAAGCTCTCCAACCCCTAGACCGGGGCCCCCAATATTAGCAAAAGCTTTTAAACATCTTGCAGCAGCTTTCCTAACAAGAAATGATTTATCTCCAACACCCAGACGCATGATAATTTTAAATGCTTCTGCGTATGCAGGAAAAGAGCCATTGCCTCCAGAACCTTCCAGAGCATTTCTAAGCATTTGCAAAGCCTCGCGCCTTACAAAATCCTAGCATAAAGCAGTAAAAAAATTGGTGTAAGGGGAAGCAAATCATAAATAGAGATCGAAAAAATACAGATTGATACATACAGAGAATGAAAAGAGTTTTAATAGTAACTATGCATTTCTAAGGTACACACTTTCTCCCGCATAAATTCCATTACACATACGGCAACTATAATGCGAATATAAATTCACTTGCTAAATACCACTCATTTATTGAATATATTTTAATGATGTAATTGAAAAAAGTGAGTGCTTTCCCTTTTTCAAGCCAAATATATAATAATTGTTGGCCCAAAGTAATTACATTGTCTCTTTTTTTCGAACAATCTCATAATTAAAGAATTGAAGAATTGAGCCCTTCTTGATTAAGGGAATGTTCAATTATAAGTAAACAATTTGATTCTTCACGTCTACAAGAATAAATGATAATAGGATGAAAATTGATCACTATTAGTTGTGCACATAGTACTGATGATAGTAGAATATAGAAGCTAACATTGGCTTAATGGTTTCATTAGTAAAATAATCCTCAGATATGTGGATATCACATAGATGAAAGCAAAATCATTCCCATACCAAATATATAACTTTATTGTCGTTTCTGATATCTGCATATTTAAGGATTACATTGACATGAGATGATAAGTCCATACTACCTTCTAAGTTCTAATATCATCAATGCTATTATACAAAAAATATGAGCTTTCCTTGGGACCCCCACAAGCCATCAACGAGAATCAACTATTATTCATGGCACATTTTCACATAACAATATTTTTGCCTATAAAAAGACATCTTGCATTCTTGCTTGAGCATTTGGTAGCACCTGTTGTGTAAGTGCTTCAGAGAAATAAAGCAAAACAAGAAATGATCTCTGATGTTACCTCAGAAAATTTCATCATTTTTGTTACATTACTTGTAGTAGCAAGCAAACCAGATGTGATTTTTCTCCCAAATAGCCGGTATAGCTCGCCCAAACATTGTGCAGCACCTATTTTCACAATGACAACATCACACAATGTAGAATTTTGATAAACTGAAATAGAGATTACATGTTCTCTAAATTATATATATTAGTATACGGTCTACCATCTATGCAGCTGCAGTTTATAAAGAACAATGTACTACAGAAGATGGATCATATAAGTAATGATCATTTCAAGTACATGGCCAGCTATAATAAAATAAAATAAAAAGTTAGCAGCAAATACAGACTTAAAACTTAATTCAAACTAGAAAGAAAGTGACAAACCAGCTATTCGCAAAGCATCGCTTTTCTTTCCATCAGAAATAAACCCCTGGAAAGAGCTCACTCTGGAGTAGATTGAGATAGTATCCCCCTTATAAATGATTTTACCCATTGCAGCAGATGCAAGATGGCGTACAGGGCGCTTTGCACCAAGAACCAGCAGAGAAAAGAGTGCATCTTCACATTTCCTTTGCCACAGAAGTACAGACTCCTGAAAATTTCATTTCAATTACTCAAACGTATAAGTTTTGAACTTCAACTCCCTCCATTCTTCATTAAGGAGCCCATGTTTGACTAATGAGATACAAAAGCTACTTGCTAGTACGAGGTTCAAGATTGATTAACCTATTATTATTCTAAACCCAAAATTTCTGTACTTTTACATTACAGCATACTTTTCTTCACCAGGAAGATTATGTCAGCTTTTAGGTTAAAGTAGTCAATTGACTCAATTCATCTCTCTAGCTTCAAAATGCTGATTATTTTGCTCAAAGGGGGTCAACACTACCTAAATCAACTTAAAAATAGATACATCTTTCATTAGTTCATAAGCTCAATGCAATAACTCAATCCAACCGCCACGTGCCAATCAAGTGATGCCAACCATGCCACCATACATACATACATGCATACATACCGTATCACTCTGGAGTCTAAAAGAAGTTTCAGTGTGACAAAGCCACAGTAAGAATCAACCACGTTCTCTTGTTTTACAAACTGCTAAGGTTTTTCCATTTCACTTTTACCTAAACTAAGGTCACACACTTAACATTACAAATTTGTATTCCAGTCCAGCAAACAATTAACATATAACTAGCTAACGAATAAGCAAATCCTAAATAATAAACCGAAATATAACATCTAACTCCGTGAAATACATCATCTCAATTCACAATCAATAGGTTTTTGAATCGTTAACCGAACAAAATCCACCGTATTTATAACTAAGTGAACCAAATCACACGATCATAATGAACAGCTGAAAGAGAAACACAGACCTTAGGCTCTTCGTCAATGGCGGATATGAGATCGGAAAGGAGATCGAAGCATAGGAGAGGATCAGGTAGCTTGTGAGCTGCAGAAGCGACTATTGATTCCAATTGTGCGACTAACACTCCAAATCTAGATAGAGGAACGTTTTCTCTGACGTAATTTTTCGCCATTGAAGAGATTGAAGTGTTGTTACTTCAGTTTTGTTTTGGCAGATGCAATATGACCATGAGAGAGAGGTGAGAAACCCCAACAAAGCTGGATGTATAAGATGATACAAAGCATTAATGAATCTCAAAGGCAAAAAAACCATTTGATTGAGTATTTATGTTCCTTGTAAATATAGGATGAATCTCAAGGGCAAAAAATGAAAATTCAACTTTCTATTGCTATGTAACTAGATTTTATATTTTGGATTTTAACCAAAATGAAAAATGTGACTTGTGATCGGGATATATCTACGGTAGACACATTTTTTCTATGCATATCATTTATTGTTAGGATTTGATCATGGTGTTCTTAGTCGTTGATTTAGTAGATATTGACTAAGCTAGTTTTAGGCTTAGCTCATGTCTACGATCACATCTTTTATATGTGTATGCTTCTAAACTCAGACGTGGATGGTTGCAAGTTATTCCAACATGTATCTCGTCATTATCATATATGTGGGCTTGGTCGGCTTCACCAAAAACCCACCACCCCTGTCAATTCTTCATGTCGTCTTTCTCAACTTTCTAACATCACTACATATTTCATACGCCAATCATTTCCTAAACTATCACTATACCGAAATTATGGCTTTATGCGCGCATGCTCTACACGCTTGTCATAAATTCTTTCCAAAACTTAACCCTTGTATTACCTTTTAAGCAAATCAATCTCAAAACTCAGTCTCATTTCACTGTCATGGTTTTGTTGGTTGCAAACTGCCTTTTCATCTTTAATCACTCTAGCTCCCCTCCGATCAATTGTTGCATACACTGCTACAACTCTTTCTGAATCATCGATGAACGGCTGAAAATCTCACAATGATAGTTAACTTGTAGAAATATCAAATTTGAATTCGATAATACTATCTAGATTGGTATTTAAGTGGATTTACCCTATACTAATTTATTATGTTTGTCTGGATTAACGCATAAGAGACGAACGGTGTTAGAAAAACGAGTAATGAGTTTTTTCTTAGTCGTTGGAGTTCACTGTTGTGAGATTTTAAATTGTTCGCCAACAGTTAAGGAAAGATCGGATGCAATAACTAATCAAAGGTGCAAGATTGATTGGAGAAGGGGAATTGCCCGGAGACGAAGGTGAAGTGATTAAAGATGAACAAACCATTTCCAACCAACAAGACCATATAAACAATGTGTAGAGCGTGCATAAAGCTACAACTCGGGTCACGCGATGCGACGACTGGAAAGCGACAACAATGTCGCATATGTGACTTCGTGACACAGGTTATGATGGTATTAATGTGTGCTGCCTCCACGTTACGATGGTCACACCACCATGTAATGTTCCAACGACGCTACAGGGTAAGCTCGTGAAAATAGTATCACGCCTCGAATGTTGCATTGTAGGTAGGGGGTTCCAAATAATCAATCATTCAGGGTAAGAAGAGCATCAAATGGTGAGGATAGATGGGTTTGGTGGGTTAGGCATAACACCATCGTCGTGAAATGGTTGGATGGCTTTGGAATGGAACATAATGGTTGAGCGTGTGTTTTTTTATTAACTTTTACCGCTGGGGGTTTCCAACAAAGTGGATTTAGTAGGTTTATAACATTCACAGTAGATTGGTGAGTGTGCTTTCATATTTTAGATAGTGATTTTGAGAAGTTGTGCGTTGAGGATAAAAAATATTATTGTATGTTAATATAAAATGATTGTGAGGAGAATAAAGAAAAAATATAATAATAAATGTATAAAAAATATCAGTTAATTGGATAAAAGAGATAAAAAGTAAGGATTTTTAATATAACTATAAGGATGAGAAACATTATTTTACTATGAATGCTTATGAGAGCAACCGCAATATTGTAAAGCACTTTTCCCACATATAGGCCAGTCAACATGTTGCATAAGTTTTCCACTCACTTCCACCATTATTTTCACAAGCAATTTTTATCCACAACACCACCATTCTTACAATCACAAATATATTTCAAAACAACTAAAAACTTTTAACTTAAAAATCAATATTTAATTGAGTGGGTTCCATTCCCCCTTCTCATCACTCGACCGTCTGGATAGACTCAACACCACAACTGTGCTCCCGAGTTTACTTAAAGAAGGAAACGAAATGGGGTGGAAGGAAATAAAATTCCTAGTTGTGTTCACGAATTTCATTAAAATGAGAAAAGGAAACGAAATGAAAATAAGTTGTGTCATCGAGTTTTATTAAATGAAAAAAAGAAAAAGAATGAAGAAATGAAGAGAAAATTGTTTCTTTCCAATATGGAAAGAAATAGAAGGAATGAAAGGAAGGAAGAGAGGAGAAAAGAATGCTATGTTCTCGAGTTCACTTTAAAGGGAAGAAAATCATTTAATTTCTTCCCTTTCTCCCGCATCCTTCAATATTCTTATGATTTGAAACGAAATAATTTCCTTATCTTTTCGACTTTTCCTATTGTTTTCTTTCCCCTTCCTTTCTTTTCTTTTTTCTTTTTCCTCTAATGAAACCTAGGAACACAACTTCATTTTGTTTATTTTCTTTTTTTTTCCATTCCTTAATGAAACCAAGGAACACAACCGATTTCCCCTATATTTTCTTTCGTTAAACAAAAAATGGGAACACAATGAAAGAGAAAAGAAAGGAAGAAATTTCATTTACTTTATCTCGTTAAATGAACTCAAACCTGCACTATCACCCCTTGCCGGCCGTTGAAAGAGGGAAAAGGCATCACACAAATAGGCTATGGCTTATGCGAAGCAATTCTGGAAATGGAGGTCCTAAGATGACATGTTTTTGTTGATGGGGTGATTTTTTTAACAGCTCCATACACCAAGAGGATTCAAAGTTCAAACACAAGTGTGCATCACCCATTAGAGCAATTATCTCGTTTTAAAACGTCGTCGTATATATAACCTCTAAGACCGTAAACTAAACCAAAAGCCCTAAAACCAACATTCATTCTTCGACCGTCTCCCATTTTCACTTCTGAACAACTCCCGCTTCCATCTGTCGATCTTCTTCTTCGTCATCGTCACCTCTGCAAGATCCACTTCACCTTCAACCAATACAAGGTAACTTCTCGATCCGCTACATTTTTCACTAAATCCGCCACACTCTTATCCCCCCAACTCAAACTCCTGCTTTTTACTCTAAACCCCAGGATCGAACATGTCTCTCCGGGTTCTGAACCCTAATGCCGAAGTGCTGAACAAATCGGCTGCACTTCACATCAACATCAATGCCGCCAAGGGTTTACAAGATGTTCTCAAGAGTAACCTCGGCCCCAAAGGCACCATTAAGATGTTAGCTTCTTTTCATCATCATCAGTTTAGCTGATTTGATTTGTCTTTATGGTTATTGATGTGTAAATGTTTTCATAGGCTTGTTGGAGGAGCTGGAGATATTAAGTTAACTAAAGATGGTAACACTTTATTGAAAGAAATGGTTAGTTTTTTTGTATAGCATTTTTGCAGTGATAATATTTCATGAGATTATTATTAGTGACGCATTTTGGGTAGCATTTTTGTAGTTATAATATCTCGTGAGATTAGTATTAGTGACACATTTTGTGTAGCATCTAGTCATTGTTTTGACAGCACAAACATAAACTAGATAATATTTATCAGGGATCCAATAGAAAATGACACGTACTGTAAACATGATCGGGAAACATAATAAGATCCATTGGTAGTTAGTTATAACATAGCAAGGATAACATATGTATGAAAGTCTGAAGTTTAATATGCGAGTTCAAAGGCACTGATTTCATACACTTAAGTTAACTACTCTTTTGTTTTGATGTAGTTTTGGCTGATATTAAAGCTTAAACCTTTGATTGATGTTCAATCTCATATTTGTTATACTTGTTGAGTTGCTGCATGTTAATATTCTATGAAATTTTCCGTCTTTACACATTTTTCAAGAATCCTCATGAGATTGACAATTTACTAATATTGGTGTAGTCTTCCGTTTTATCATATGGTTACAGTTTGTTATTAAACATAGTTAGCGCTTACAGCATGGCATTGCAGGGTTTTATAGGATATATTTGTGTTTATTAAGTTTGCACTTTCAAAATATATTCATTCACAAATCATGGATTCACCAGAACTTTTTTTGTATGTTTTAGTTTGGCACCGTGATAAAGTATATAATTGTAGCTTATGATGCTATTATCGACATTATATACACACATTTACCAGGAGTGCTTTATCATGACTACAAAAAGATAATAAATGAGTTTCTATAACTAAGGTATTGGATTTTTTATTTTACTAGACTCAAACCATCTTGGAGTGTGTATGCAAATTTTAGGTGGGGCAGTTATTACTAGCCCATCTAAACTTTCACTAGGAAAAATTGGTACGCATTAGTTTTTTAAATAGAGCTGCAAGTGGAAATTTGATGGCGTTAAATATGTAATATCTATCTTTTGCATTTGAGAAGTTATAGGTGTTTGTTAAAGAATCGTAATGTTGCTCTTTCTTTAATGAAAAGATTACATTGCATACATTAGTTCTTGTCAGTGATTATTAATATTTTGTTTTATGGTTATAGCAAATTCAAAATCCAACTGCCATTATGATTGCAAGGACAGCTGTTGCACAAGATGATATTAGTGGTGACGGAACAACTTCTACAGTCATTTTTATTGGCGAGCTAATGAAACAGGCCGAGCGTTGTATAGATGAAGGTTTATTGTTTTTCTATTTATCTGGGTTGCTTGATAACTCAGCTTTACTACGATCAGTTGTGTTGTTTTTTATTAGATCAGATGTTTGAACACCCAACAGTATTGTATTAACTGCTCAAAATAGTTGTTTCTTATTTTATAGTTAAGTGAATTAATATAGCTGAAGACGAAAGTAATATTGCAATTGACGTCTAGAAAGTGTGTTTATTTGGTTGTTTTTTATGCAGGAATGCATCCACGGGTTGTGGTGGATGGTTTTGAAATTGCCAAGAAGGCCACACTGCAATTTCTTGAAAAGTTCAAGACTCCAGTAGTGATGGGTGACGAACCTGATAAAGAGCTACTAAAAATGGTAGCAAGAACAACATTAAGAACTAAGGTGCTTTTAGCTTTTTATTTACATACCCTTTTTTTTCTTTTGGTTAAGTTTTTGTTTGGTGTATTTTTTTCCCTGTGTCTCATTTTGTTTCTGAAATGTTGTGCAGTTGTATGAATCTTTAGCAGATCAATTAACTGACATAGTTGTGAACTCGGTGAGTTTCTTACCCAATTAGATTTGCATCATAAAATAACTTCCATAAAATTTGCGCCGTTGTAGTTGAAAATATGTCTATGTTTTTTGTGTTACAGGTGCTCTGTGTCCGCAAGCCTGAAGAACCTATTGATCTTTTTATGGTTGAGATTATGCACATGCGCCATAAGTTTGATGTAGACACTCGTTTGGTATGTTACGTGCTTGTATCACATATGAAGAGTGAAGAGTCACATTATTACTTCATTTCTATGTTCTGATTATGTTTTTCATAGGTTGAGGGCCTTGTTCTTGATCATGGGTCCAGACACCCTGATATGAAAAGGCGAGCAGAGAACTGCCACATCTTGACATGTAATGTGTCGTTGGAATATGAGAAAAGGTAACATATAGTTTGAATTAATCATTTCCGACATTCAAATTTATTTTTTAGTTTTAGTTAAGTTAGCCTGTCAGTTTTTTTTCAGTGAAATAAATGCTGGGTTTTTCTACTCAAATGCGGAACAGAGAGAAGCAATGGTTGCTGCAGAGAGACGTTCTGTTGACGAGAGAGTGAAAAAAATCATTGCTCTGAAAGAAAAGGTACTTTTATTTATTTTTAATTGGGGAAAGAGGTTTACACTTGAAGTTTTAATTCTAATTAGCTTATATGTTCTGCAGGTGTGTAAGAATGCTGAAGAGAACTTTGTTGTTATTAATCAGAAAGGGATTGATCCACCCTCGTTGGATCTTCTAGCCAGGGCTGGGGTAAGTAACTCATAGATTATTATAAAAAAATAAGATCCTGCATCAACCTAGAAACTTATTTTTTTAGTTACTGTGATGTTCACTCTGGTAATTTGGTGGTTTTTCAGATAGTTGCTCTCCGAAGGGCTAAAAGGAGAAATATGGAACGTTTGGTTTTGGCATGTGGTGGGGAAGCTGTGAACTCTGTGGATGATCTAACCCCTGATTGTCTTGGATGGGCAGGACTGGTCTATGAGCACGTTCTTGGGGAAGAAAAGTATACATTCGTTGAGAATGTGAAGCATCCTAATTCTTGTACAATTTTGATTAAAGGTAGTTTAAGATGTCATGATTTTTTACGCTGCTAGTTATACTGTATTTATGTTTAACATTTGATATATTCTATTGAAGGACCAAATGATCACACGATTGCACAAATCAAGGATGCTGTTAGAGATGGTCTGCGATCAGTCAAAAATACCATCGAAGATGAAGCAGTTGTTAGAGTGAGTTTTACCTTGGACTTTAACAAGGTTCAAAATTTTAAAGTCGGTTAGTTTTAAATCTTATCTAGCATATATATTATGTCTATCAGGGTGCGGGTGCTTTTGAGGTTGCAGCTCGACAGCATTTGGTTAATGAAGTGAAAAAAACCGTTAAAGGGGTAGGCTGAACAATCTGCATACATAATTATGGTCTATATATAGCAACCAGATTAGCTGTTTATCTATTTATGTTAACTTTTGGTGGTTATTCTTGCGACCAGCGTGCTCAACTTGGAGTTCAGGCTTTTGCGGATGCCCTTCTTATTGTGCCAAAGACACTGGCTGAAAATTCCGGGCTAGACACACAAGACGTTATAATTTCTTTGGCTGTAATTTTCTGCACCTGACTTATTTTAGCTTCCAAATGTTATGTCAGTATTTCATTATCTCACTTTCACTAACTAATTAGGGGGAGCATGACAACGGAAATGTTGTTGGATTAAATCAACACACAGGGGATCCAATCGACCCTCAGATGGAGGGCATTTTCGACAACTACGCTGTCAAGCGCCAAATCATCAACTCAGGGTATGTGATAGACAAATAGCTTTTATTATAAAAAAGCTGAACACGCCTATGGCCTATTGTAACATTCCAGATCATTGAATATATGAATGTGGTGTTTTATTTGCAGCCCTGTAATTTCATCACAGCTGCTACTTGTGGATGAAGTCATTCGCGCAGGCCGTAACATGCGAAAACCAACTTAAATGTTTGTTGCTGTAACATGATTCTAAAAGATTTTGTTTTCAGATTTTGACCAAGTTGCCAAGGTACCTTGGCTGTGCTACATTTCTATCTGTCAATTGTGTGTAGACAGCTAAGCTATTTGCTTTTGTACTATTTGGAGGTGTTACATTTTTTAGTCTAGGCTTATGCTGCAATGAAAACACAGTTTTATTGGGTCCACTGCTGAATGTTAACATGATATCGGTTCATTTGAGATCGGTACACTGAACCGTTGTACCAAATTTGTGGAAGGTTGGTACCTTACCAAATATATCAGTATAACCGTACCAACCGCCAAATGCTCCTTAGTTTATTTTTCATTAAAAACGATATCTGGTATCTTTGTCTTGATGAGATGAGGTGATGAGGAAAGAAAGTTAATAGTATTTACACGAGATATTATTACTTTTCAAAAAGGCCAAAACTCACGAGTCCATTTATTTTTGTAGTTTTATATTTGCTATTCTACGTGCTTGCAAATTTGCAATGTACAAACTCGTTTTGGGTATCTATGAAATTTCATGTATAAATGTATAATATAATTAATGGTTTATAAAATGGTACATTTCATAGTTTTTAATTTTTTTTATGTATTTTCTCTCTAACAAGTCGACAGAATAGAGAATTGTTTTGTAAGTTATAACCCATATATATAGTTAAAAAAATTGTACTCCTATTAAATTACAAAGATTAAGCATCAATGTATTGTATGCCAAAGCTTTATGGCCTCATGCCCTCATCCATTAGGCCATAATGCCATATAGCCTTATCCAGTAACAAAACATGGAATTAAAGAAAATAAACTAATATTAATTGAACCCATATTTATTAAACTGTAACATTTGATTCTCTTAACTAACTTAGCACGAATACAAAACAAACAAATGATATTTCTTGTTTGTAATTTGATATACACAAGACTATACTGGTTGTACTGAATAATGTTAATTCAACATACTGAACAATGTTAATTGGACATGATGTGACAAAATTCAAGCAACTCAAGTTCTCGTATAATAAGTTTCCCCTAAAATAGTATATTAGTAATTTTGTATTGAAAAGCCAAAAGTTATTAACGAAGACAAGTTTTTGTTGTTTTTAAAAGAGTAAACTTCTTTTTAACTCCCTAAGGTTTGTTTAAAATAACCGTTTGTATATAATAGTTTTAAAATTGTGTTTTTTCTCTCTATACTTATCTGTTTGTCACCGTTTGCTACATCAGAATTAAATCCGTCAAAAGTAAACATTAGTCGGTCTCATATCTCTACCACATATCTCTACCGTTGATTAGAAAAATGCTTGAAAATGACTAAAGTGCCATTCACGTGAGGGCGCATGGAACTGACTAACGTTTGCTTTTGGGGGAATTAATTCGGATGTAGCAAACGGTTACAAATTGGTAAGTTTAGGGAGTCAAAATGTAATTTTGAAACTCTTATATGCAAACTTTTATTTTAGATAAACCTCAAGGAGTCAAAACATAGTTTACTCTTTTTAAAAAAGACAACTTTTAAAACCTATGAAAAAGCCAAAATGAAAAGAGTGAAGTTCATACAAAGTGTGAAAATGATACAATGCTAAAAAAAGATACAATGACACATTAAAAAATTATAACTCATAATATAAGTCGAAATTTAAAAAGTGCTTCGGAGGCTATGTTCCTCACTCCGTCCTTCTTCTTAAAATAATAAACGAAAAAAAAATCTACATTTTCATCTTTTTTTTGTTTGGTTTCAATGTGTCTTTTGTTGTGTCAAAAATTTACAAAAGACACAACAAATGTTAAAAATGAAAAAAACATAATGAAAACTCGGATTTTTTTTATTTTTTTATGAAGGTGGACGATATGGGGAACAAGGTCTTCGAAACATTTTTTTAAAATTTGTGAGTTATGAATTTTTTTATTTGTGTCTTTATTGAACCATTGTGGAATTTTCACACTTTGTAGGATAACTCCACCGAAATGAAAATTGCTTCTACTATCGTCAAACATTTTTTTGATTTACTGACTTTTTTATTAAAACAATAAATTAATAAACAGTTTTAAAACTTAATGCCAAAACACCCTTTTAACAAAGTAAGCTATGATCTGGCCAATAATCTTGAACTCAAGTTGTTGAAGTAAGGTACCCAAAACATCATAAAACGAGAATGTCTTGTGCTCGAGTTTCATATGATATAAAAAAGTAGGGTTTTAGGTTATGCCAGTTTTCTCACTTACAGTGAGTTTTCTTTTGATGGGAATGAAGACGACCGGGAGGTCATTAGGCAGTTGTCTGTCAGTGATTTAAATTATTGTTAAATTTTTTTTTAACACATGCATAATTTTTAATTGATTTGAAAATTCTACAACCCATCTTAAATAAAATATTAATCCATTTCTTTGACAAATGTAGCAACTTGTATATTTAAATGATTTCTAAAGTTCTAATCTCATCTTCGATAATGACCGACAGAAATTCATAAATTTTACTAAAAATAGTAATTAGGATGAAAGTGTTTATTTTTATTTTTGCAATTAACATCTCTTCTCATCTCTATATTTCTATATTATTTCCACGTAATAGCAATTGTCATCATCAAAATTAACCATGTTTTTTTTCTTTTATTTAACCAATTTATAATACATTATCCAATATTTAATAGTGTTATATAGGTAGCATATGTGTTTAAAATTCAACCTAGACGTCGATCATTTTGATGGTGTTGTTTTGTCATTAATATCCACGTACGTTTTCCTTTCTTTATTTACCTCACCGGCCTTCTCTCGTTTATCATCTTCAATCCAACTTTATTGGTTTCTATTAAAACATTATCGTTACATATTTTCATCTTATTCTTTTAACAACACATTTTATTTTCATCATATCCTTATTGCAATCCTTTTTCAAGAAGACATTTTGATGGTAAATATATCTTATTTTTGTCTAAAAGTTAAAAGTTTAAAAAATTATAAGATAATAAATAAAGATGATTTATAAATGCTCCTGGGAGTCCTGGGGTTCTTTTAAGAGATAAGTGAAAAGAAAGTAAAAGTATTTGTGTTCCTAAGTTTTTTTTTAATTGAAGTAGGAAAAGTAGAAGTTTAGAATGGAAGTTTATTTAATATTTACCGTTTTTTATTTTCAACTTATTTTAACAATAATAAATTTAAACTCTCTTTTTTTTTAATTTGCTAATCAACCTCGGAACATATAAAACACTAGGTTTAATACACATGTGTTACACATGAGTTAAATAACAACATTTATAAAGAAATTATAACCATTATACTTAATGATTTGTGAATATTTAATATTTAAAGATTTAGTTCCATCAACTTATGTATGATGGTCAAATTTTTTTTTTTAATTTCCCTCATAAACTATCTATTATAAAACAAATAATTTCCCCTCCTAAAAATTACCCCTCTAAAACCTTGATTTATTAGATAGATTTTCTTAGATTTTTTTCCCCAAATTCCAAAACACAAAATAAAATTAAACCATTCTCCTTCTATCCTTATCCCTTTATTTTCTCTTATAAACTTCATTTCCATTCTTTTTTCATTTATTAAATTTGAACATAGCCAATGACTTTGCCATTACAACAACCACCACTCTTATTGCATTTGACTATTACTTTAATAATTTTAAACTGCAATTGTAATTATCAGAATGAACGTATAATAATTAATAATCTCGTAAGTATTGAAGTGAATCGAAGAATATCATATCATCGTTAATAAAATACAATGAGTCTGGTGGAGCATTGCCAAACACTTTCGCATTTAAAACATCATATATAAATAATGTTTACATATGTAAATTATAATACATTTTTTTAAACGACGATAATAGGATAGTAGTTTGCATCCCACCTCAAAGGTGAAGCTCCTCTAACTCCGACACACGTGTTGTCTTAACCGGACTCACAAGCTCTAAAGTTGGAGGACGTTTAAGGATAAAATCCAAAAAACCAAGCCGCTTGAATGGCTTGAGGCCATCCACCACCAAAATGGAGATCAAACCTAGGTTGCTTGGATAAACCTCCAATGTGCTTAACCAGTTAAGCTGAAATAATTAGACAAATTATATGCATTTAATTGTAATATATATCGAGGCTATCATGGCATTCAATATTTCTCCATATTTGATAAAAATCACTATTTTTCCATATTTGAAGTTTTTTATAAACAAATTTAATAATTTCAGAAAAAGCGGCACTTTTGACGGTAATCAGCAAGGCAAAAGGTGGGGACCAACTCGTGTGTATCGCCCGTGTAGCCAACTCCGCCTATAAAAACACACCTGTCACATTCTCATTGGCTTATTCTCCTCTCTTTCACCCATTTCACATTTATATAAACCCATCGAATCCGCTTCTTTTCATTCTCCCTCTACACATCAACGCTATCAATCCAGGTATTTTTTCATCTTTTTTTCTTCAATTAATCTCTGCGTTTCGATTATTCATCCTTATATTTTGATCTGCTACTTTTTAATCGATCTATACTGTTGTATAACTATCATTTCTGCAACCGAAGCTTTAGAGTTTTGATCCTTTAAGTCTCGTGCTAATGGATCTGTTACTGTTGATCCTTTTGTTGTTAGATCTCGATAAATTGTTTGATTTGATCTGAAATTCGTCAACTGTGTTGGTGACTTGTAGTTTACTAGTCTAGTCATGATGCGTATTGTACGGTGTGTTGAGATTTAGATGAATGTGTATATTGTTGTGGTTTTGTTCATCTTGTATGAGGCTTATCTGTACATATAATCAGTTTTATTTTATGATTATTTATAGCAAACGTGATAAAGAGTATGTAAATCTCGATAGATAGATAGTTTGATCTGAGATTTGTCAACTGTGTTGTAGCTTTGTTCATCAATCATCATGTATGAATCTTATCTGTGCATATCAGTTGGCTACTTGTTTGATTTTTATGGAATTGGTACAGCTGTGTAAGTTGATCCGGTCATCTAGGAAGAACACAAGTTTCTTCTTGGTTAATGTTTGATTTTAGTGTAATAGGTTTGATTTGTTTCTCTGGATCTGGCAGTATGTGTCAACCTGCTTGCTTGAATCTGTACAGTGACTGATATGATATGTTATGCAAATTCAGGCATAAACTAGTTAATAGAATGGGATCAACTGAAGCTTCGCGTGAGGAGAATGTTTACATGGCCAAGCTAGCAGAGCAGGCCGAAAGGTACGAAGAAATGGTCGAGTTTATGGAAAAGGTTGCAAAGACTGTGGATGTCGAGGAGTTGACTGTGGAGGAAAGGAATCTTCTTTCTGTGGCTTACAAGAATGTGATTGGAGCGAGGAGGGCGTCGTGGAGGATAATATCTTCCATTGAGCAGAAAGAAGAAAGCCGTGGGAATGAAGATCATGTTAAGCTAATCAAGGATTACAGAGCGACAATCGAGACTGAGCTAAGCAAAATCTGTGATGGTATTTTGGGCCTTTTGGAATCTCATCTCGTTCCATCTGCTTCGTCTGCTGAGTCAAAGATCTTTTACTTGAAGATGAAGGGTGATTATTATAGATACTTGGCTGAATTTAAGACCGGAGCTGATAGAAAGGAAGCTGCTGAGAATACTTTGTTAGCTTACAAATCTGCTCAGGTCGGAACACATTTTACATTTCCATGTTTTGATCTTACTTTATCTTAAGTTTGTTTCGTACCCTGACTTGTAACCATGATGTTGTAGGATATTGCTCTATCTGACTTGGCTCCTACTCATCCAATACGGCTAGGGCTTGCACTCAACTTCTCAGTGTTTTATTATGAGATTCTCAATTCACCTGACCGTGCTTGCAACCTTGCTAAGCAGGTAGTTTCATTACCATTGAGCGTCAAACACTTTCTATTTTCATGCCCTCGGTATCTAGTAAATTGAGAATTATATTATTATTTGTTCAAATTTCTCAACGTTTGATTTGAACAACGAGTATTGCTTCTTTGGCTTTGGGGGTGTTCCTACATGGGATGTTGGGATTTAGTTTCTTCCAAAAGAGACAATTAGATATTTTATAAACATCCATTGTATGAAAAGTGACTAGCCTCAATAGTTGACTCAACCTTGTATATTATTTCATTACTTGTTAATCTAAAACGAGTTGAAAAACGTAATTAGTTTAATTATGATTGCGACCCTGTGTTAGGTAAAGTGTTTTTAAAATTTTCATTCTCATCCTTTCAACAGCAAATAACAAAATTTCTTTTCATTCTGACAAAGTTTATGGACGTAATCTAAAACTGAACGCATTCTAAATTACTGTTTTCCGTCACAGGCTTTTGATGAAGCTATTGCTGAGTTGGATACACTGGGAGAGGATTCATACAAGGACAGCACATTGATCATGCAACTTCTCCGTGACAATCTCACTTTGTGGACATCTGATATCGCGGTATCTAATATTCAATATACTTTTGCCTATTTCATATTATGCATAGCTAAACATAACTGTTTACTAGTGAAACGTTTAAAGGGCCCGTAGCTTGTCAAAATTTGACAAAAACGAAACAAATCCAAATTTCACAGGACTCTGTTGCACTTGCAGTTTTATGGCATTCTTTTACTCTGTTAATGCTTTGTTTATGTTACAGGATGATGCAGGAGACGAGATCAAGGAATCCTCAAAACCCGACGAAACACAATAATTGATATTCAGGGTTTTTAAAACAGTATGTGTACTCTACATTAGTACCTTATTATAAGTATCCTATTCTGAATGACATGTATCAAGGACATAGTGTTTACAAATTCACTGCATGCTGCTCGCACTTGGTAGATCGAAAGCTTGTTGAATTACTTGTGTCTTGCCGGTTGTTATCCACTCAGGGTTCGAGTTATTTTTTTTATTTTTCGTTTAATCAAATTTCGGATTTGTAGGCACTCTTTTGTGTCTGGGTCATCATATGATTATTGTGTTTCTGAAGCTCTTTGGGTGGGTTCTTTCCTTCTTTTATTGTTCGTTACCCAAATCTTGTTAATTTACATTGTACCCTATGAATATCGAGTCATTTACATGGACTATTTTATGAACAAACAAGCTTCTTTTTTTTTTCTTAAATAAAATGCTGTGTGCCCTTTGGAATGAACGTATTTTATATACTCACTTTTGCATGAAATGATCCCCTTTTGTGTAGGTTTGTATGGAAAGTAATAAACAAAACCGACTTAAACTTTTAATAATCTAATTATGATATGATAGTGATTTATAATAGCAGATTGGCAAGGGATACACACTGTAACTATCGTTCGTTTTTGGAGGCAATCCTAATACCACAAACATTATAGATTTGGACATGATTTCAATTCACATTAACCTATGAATATTTGAATGGAACGAGAAGCATATAAGCGAAATTAAGTGATGTGCTACTAAGCCGTCTTTAGGCTTTGATTATTAATTTGAGCAAACTAAATAGTTGATTTCAGTTCACGTGTATGTAGTTTACACAAAACTTTTGTAAATTAAACTCAGGTGATGCAGAATGTTTAAGAAAGCTTTTGTAATCAATCTCTTCTACCAAATCCGGGTCTTGCGTGATGAATAAGAAAAAAAATTGAAGCTTTCGAGATTATACATAAAATCTTCCACCTCGCATTGTCAACAATGGTGTAAACCAAAATGCATACAACACCGGACTTCATCGCAGATCGTTGAAGCAAGAATTGATGTAACTTTTAAAAACGGCCTCTGATACGAACCTATGCTGGGTCACGGTCCAACTGGGTTGGGTCAGTCCCACTTAATGATGAGGGTACTGAAAAGTTGGGGAACTGAATGGGTAGAGGGAAATAATTGCTTCATCAATCATCAATGTTTGCTTTTTAAATACTTGTTCTTGTTTTAGTTTCTTTATCTTTATTATATTTGATATCTTGTTTAATCAAGTTAGGAGATTCCCCATCTCGAATTGGGTCTAGAAGATTCCTCATCTCGAATCGGGTCTATCATCTTGTAATCTATTTTGTTGGGTTCTATCAATGGTTCCATTGCCGGGAAACGAAGCGATGAAGGTTCAGACCCGAAATAATCAGATCAACTTGGGAGGTTCAAGTCCTGATCTGATTGCTGTCCAGTTAGCAGAAATTGCAGCAAGATTAGATGGTATTCTTGCATCCTTGAAGGCTGATGTTGAAGAGATAAAAGGTAAGATGACTAGAGATGGTTGTAACGATGAAGAATCAGACACTGATTTGAAGAACACGATGGTAGAAGAACTACAAGATTCTGAGCAGGACTTTCTTCAGCAACTTGGATCCGAAAGTGATGACGTCAACAAAATTGGTGGCGTCACCGGAAATGTTGACAAAAAGAGTGAGGGGATCAACAATGGACCGAGCGCTTACAATATTGATAAAATTGATGGCACTGGATATGAAGATTGGGGGGCGGCGAAGAATGTAACGAAAAATGGCAGGCATGATCAGAAGATGAGAGGAGAAATTGGCGCTGCATGTGCAAACCAAAAACTCACATACAACCTCAGTTTGGCTACTACTTTTCATCGTTCTCTCAAAGAGAAAACTAATATATCCCTGTTGTTAGTTCTTTCTAATCAGACACCTATTATCCCTTGGAAGGACCTCATAACTGGACGACAAGAGTGGCGACAACAATGGGAGTGTCGACCATCAAGGCGCTACATTGAGACTGCATCAAACGCCCCTGAAAAACGCGAGTGGCGCCCACCGTGGGGCTTTACTAAGACTGCCCTAAATGCCACCAATCAGGCCGAGTGGCGACCACCTAAAGTCTTGAATTCTGTTTTGTTTCACTATCTCTCCATTGAACCCTACAAGAAACAATTACACAGTAGAACAACTCAGTTTTCTTTTACCCGACTTGAGGTCAAGTCGTTTCTCCAAGCGGGTAGTATTGATACGAACCTATGCTGGGTTAGGGTCCAACTGGGTCGGGTCAATCCCACTTAATGATGAGGGTACTGAAAAGTTGGGGAACTGAATGGGTAGAGGGAAGTAATTGCTTCATCAATCATCAATGTTTGCTTTTTAAATACTTGTTCTTGTTTTAGTTTCTTTATCTTTATTATATTTGATATCTTGTTTAATCAAGTTAGGAGATTCCCCATCTCGAATTGGGTCTAGGAGATTCCCATCTCGAATCGGGTCTATCATCTTGTAATCTATTTTGTTGGGTTCTATCAGCCTCTAGGGTGACATTTTGATGGTGATAAAAGTTTCTCCACTCGATCAACAAAGTCTTAGGGTGAAGAAAGGGTTTCTTGTGAATATTCTTATGCACTGTCATCTTTGATGTTTATACTTGATCCAAAATTGTGAAAGAGAATTTACGCCCTTGGTGAAAAATGTTTGTGAAGTAAAACCGAGAAGGGATGTGCAAAGGATGTATCTGACCACACTCTTCTTTATCACAAACAAAATGAATATCGATCTCAATGTGTTTGGTTCTATGATGTTGCATGTGATTATTAGAGGGGTAGATAGCTTTAACATATCACAACAAACAAAAAATGTGTGCTTACGATGGGAAACTACATCCTAAAATAAATTTGAATAACCCCTCACGAATGACCACAATGAACAGACGCCGCGTAAACAAATCGACTTAAGCAAGTAACCTACTCGGACAGACACCACATCACACAACTAAACACCCACAAAATATTTTTTTATATTTAATATATATATTACTATATCAATTAAAGTTATAATTACACTTACATTAAATTACATTAAAACAAACGCCCTTAAATACATACGTGTTATTAAACACGAAACAACACGTTAGAAGACATCTCTTTCATGAAACACTATTTACATTTTATAACAACTTACGTACACGCACCCACAAATCAGCTCTATTAAATTTAGAAACCCCAAGCAGCAGGATACAAAAAAGTTCCAAAATCAAGTTACCGCCTCAAATCCAAAAACTTTCCCTCCTTGTTCATTCCCAAAACCATAATTGAAAAATTTCACCATCCCTCCAAAAACGCTCTACTTAAAAAAATCTCTCCATTTAACATAATACTATCAGATCTAGATCATACACAAGACAACACAAATGGCGATTGCTGCAAGCCCTAACTCCAAAGCCAACGTACCAGCTCCCATAGCCAACAACAGGAAGAAAAAGAAGGCCAGCAGCGCCGTCGACGACACATCGGAGATGAACTCCGACGTTCCGACACAGAAGCGGAACAGCAATCCAGGTGTTCGTGTTATCGGTGGCCGGATTTACGACTCTCAGAATGGGACAACGTGTCATCAAGTATGTATATATAGCTATAGCTTCATTTATCTACTCTAAACAACTAATTAATTATGCAATTATGTGCTTCTGTTTAGGATTTTTACGATTTAAGGTAGCTGTTTTATACAATGAGTTAGGCCGGCTGTGGAGTTTTTAATCGAGTTTAACATGTTATGCATAGCTTTGTTATGACCTTAAGATCTATGAAAATAGTTTTTAAATGATTTTGTTCATCTATTTCGATATAAATAAATAATATAAAGTTAGATTCAATAGGTGAATTTGAAATGAAGATGAGATAGGAGTGAACCAAGCATTTGGGAATAATGTGTATTATTATACTTTGTTCTAGATGTGAATTGTTTTGGCTTATAATGCCAACTCTAATTGTTGAAATTTGGAGTTACTATCAGAAAAAAGGTGTAGAATATTGTGAATTAAGTTCAGCTTTGAATTTGAAGCTGTTCTTTATTTGTTCATGATTTTAACTGAGTTGTTTTTATCAACTGTGGTTGTGTTTGGTTAGTTGGTTCCGGTGTGAACTTATTTTGGTTTTGAGCTTCTATAGTTCTATTTATAGTTTCTGTAGTTGAAGATCATTTCCGTTGGCATTTACTGTAAATGCTATTAGTATTATTAACACGTTGCAAGTTTTAAAGTGCCGGCAGAAGACATACGCTGTATTTGTTAACTGCAAAAATCAAGCAAAGGCTAAGCCATGCAACATGAAGTATTGTCGCACATGTTTATTGAACAGGTTAGCCTTTTGGTTTTGTGTTGATACTTATATCAAAATATATGCTGGTTATTATTTCAAGTTAATTGTAGTTTCATGTTAAGTTACTAATTTATTGGTGTTGTACTTTATGTTATTGATGCATGTGCTCAATCTTTATATAGATACGGTCAGAAAGTTGAGGATGTTGTATTGTTGGAAACATGGGATTGTCCTAAGTGTAAAGGTGTATGCAATTGTAGCATCTGTATGTAAGTTTACAAAACTGCATTTTCTCAATTTGACTTGTTAAATTAAAATTAAATCTAAGAGCTTTTTATAACCATAGGAAAAAACGCGGTCATCAGCCCACTGGTATGGTTGTGCAAATGGCAAAGGCAAGTGGGTTTTCTTCCGTTTCAGACATGATTGTTGCAAAGGGTGTTGGCAATGTTAGTAATTACAAGCGAGTGAGAGAAACAACTGCTTCACCAAGGAAGCTTGCTGCTTCAGCAGAGGTGATTGTTTCCTTATAAAGTTTTTATAAATGTAACACAAATGAACAATGGGTTGGTTGGTTACCTGGTCAAAACAGGTAGGTTGGGGTACTTGTGATTACAAATTTCAAATTATGTTAATAATAATGTACATCTTTTAATTGATTATCTACTAAATCCACACTTGGGCATGTTTAGATCCATTTCCTTTTAAGCTGCCTTTAATTATATAGTTTGATTTGTTAAAGACAAATGCATAACCCAGTTCAACCTAGAATGTGTAATAATTCGGTTTTCATTTCTGGAAATTGATTTTAGTTCTAATGTTGAACAGGAAGTTGTGATTAAGTCACCAAAGAAATTGGGTAAGGAAAATCTATTTGATGGCAAGACAGATTCAAATGCAAATCCTCTGGTTTCAGCCCCATCTCCTGTTGAGAAGAAACCAAAGAAAGTGAAACGAAAAGGGTCTGAAGTTAAACTTGATGACAGTGGGGTTAATGGTGTTTCAGAGACCACAACTAACCACGCCTTTGATGAAAAGAATCAAAAGAAACTGAAGTCAAATGAATCAAATGTCACAGATATAGAAAATGTGGTTGAACTTAAACCAAAGAAGGTTAAAAGAGAAGGACTAGAAGTTATTCTTGATGGCAATGCGGTTAGCGATGTTTCAGTGACTAATATTAATCAAGCCTTAAATGGAAAGAAGCAAAAGAAATCAAAGGCAAAACAGTCAAAGGAGACCGTTGAAGGAAAGGAAGTTAAAGAAAATAATATTATTCTTGATCAACATTCATATCAGGATTTTGAGGATAATCAATGTTTAAATGTGAAAAAGGATACTTTAAATCTATTTGAGACGGTTATTCCTTTGCCGGCTGGAACGGAGTTGGTAAATGTAGCTGGGGTCGACCTCCCAAAAGAAGATGCTGGTAATGCATTGCAATTGTTAGAATTCTGTTCAACTTTTGGAAAGGTAACTTCATATTTTCATTTTCATTATATAATATGGATACTCAGTGTTTTCTTGAATGGACTTAATACATTGTTATCTTTCTTCTTTTTACAGATTTTAGATGTGAAAAAAGGGCAGGCAGAAGCAGTTTTGAGAGATCTAATTAAAGGACGAAGCACACGCCGTGGGAAATTTACTTCAGTAATCCAGTTTCATATTCAGTTGCTTTCTATTATTCAAGAGGAATGGGGATCTGAATCGGAATCAGAGTATAGGCCTTGTTCTTTTACTTAAGTAGTATAGTAGAAAAGTTTACATCATGTTATAATATATTTATATGGATGTATAATCTTTCAGATCCCCAACATCAGATCTGACTCATGGCAATGATTCATGGCTAAAAGCTCTAAAAAACTGCATCTCCAATTCATATGTAAAGCATATTGACATTGAAGACTTGACATCTGTCAGATATGATAGTTTGGAATCATCAATGAAACTTAGACTCTTACTTTTCCTGTGTGATGAAGTTCTTGAAACTGAGTAAGATTACAATTCACACCTTTAAAGGTTTATTTCAGCTTAGTGTCATAGTAATTTGGAATTATTATTCCACAGAAAAATAAGAAATTGGATTGATGATCAAAATGTAAAGTTTGCTGAAAAGAAAAAAGAAGCAAAGGAGAAGCTTTCTCTTGCAAGAGACAAGGTAAAATTTGTTTTATGCTTAAAAGATGACTTGAATTAGCCTGTTTTAATGATTTAACGAGTTCTTTTTTTGAATTTATAGGAGAAAACTTTGAAGCAAAAAATGCAGGATGATGTTGCCAAAGCAATCATAGCGAAAGAAGGTGTTCCTCTTACTATAGCAGAACATGATGCGATAATTTCTAAGATCAAGGATAAAGCAGCTGAAGCACGTGCTGAGATGCTTGCATGTAAAGAAATGGTTCCGATAGGTAAGTCTTGAGTCAATAGATCAATATATTTGATGTGTTATCTGCTTGAAGATAATTTAAACTTTTGATCATGCAATGCAAAATTTGTGATTGTGTAGATAAAGCACGGCCTGATGCTGTGAGAATAGAGCCAATTTTCCGGGACATGAATGGGCATACATACTGGAGATTAAAAGGGTGTTCTGAGAACCCTGGCATTCTTCTTCAGGGTGAGAACCAAATGCAGTTTATGAATGTTTTTGTTCGCCTGTAATTTTGAAATTATAACACTCTTTGATATACAGATATAGGAACTGGGGATCATACAGTTGAAGTGGTTGACAAATGGTTTCAGTTTGATGATGAACAAATGGATTTGATTGAAAAACACATAAATGTCTTAAGGTAACTTTTTTCTCTTTCTAAATGTTATAATGTAGATCACTAAATGTTTCACATTGCATAGGGATTATTTCCAAGGTTTACTGTTTTATTCTCTTTTCTCTCAAAGTGTAAGGTTTGATTAATAATCTAAAATACTATTAGCAGCTCTATTACAAAACATTTGTGAAGTAGATGGTAATCATGTTTGTGGTGTTATTTGCAGGTCACGGTTCAAAAAACACTACAAAATCTAGGGGTGTGACATGGTTGCACATTTTGTAGTTGTTAGGGGCAGTTCTATGTTAATTTCACAACTTCTGTTGGTTGTAGCTTAATTCTGTTGTAACCGGTGATGGCCTTTGTGTTTTCTCCATCTATAGTTCATGGAATATAATTATATGGTTTTTATGAATTTGAACAAACCCTTTTGTAACCTAACAGGGCCATGATTATCTTGATGGTCAAGGTTGTATAATTATCTAATGTAAGATGTGTATTTGTTAGGCATGCTAATATATTTTTTTCTTAAAACCAACCTAACATAACACATGGGATTATGGGTTTAGGCTAAACCAACTAAAATATTGCATGGTTAATAATTAGGCTAAGTTTTCCATCGCAATCTGACACTTGAACAGTGCTGAAAACTTTTAGCAACCAAACCTGCTTTGTATAACTGTGTGCTAATCACACCACCATCTCTTTCTAGTTTTTACTTGCATACATGCCTCTGGAAGCATGGTACAAGTGACCTTTAGCACTTTTGTTGGCAACTGTGAAATAGGGAGGTAACTTTTAAAGCGTTCAGGTGAACACACATAAAGGGTAACGAGGATTTGGTTTTGGATTGGCAGTCATGGATGGGTTCAGGTTTCGGGAAATAAGAGCATGCAATTGATAAGAGAAGCATTGCTGCCAATTGAAATAAAAAAGGTATAACTCTTGGTTGGCATTTTGGTTGGTCCACAGATCCATGGTGAACAAATGTAGGCAACACAAGAATCATGCTGGTGATGAATAATATATAAATATCAGTTATCAATTCATTTCTAACTACAGGAAAAAAAAACAATCGGACCAAGTAAACCCCACCTATAGTCCAACTATTGGTAGGGTCTAAGGAGGGTGAGACGCAAGCAAACCTTAACTTTATCCTTGGAGATAGAAAGACCGCTTGCTTCCCTGACTCCATAGAGATATTTCTAATGGGTAACCCATTTCTAACTAATGGGTAAAAATTAAAGGTCTTTAGTCCAAGATTTAGAGTGTTGTAGGCTCATTGACCAACCCAAGAAAATACAACTGATAGCAGGAATTAAACCAATGTACTAGTTAGTTTTTCCAACATTTTCATGTTTGCTCGGAGTCGGTACAGGTTCTGGGCTGATGCGTGATCCTATTCTCATTGATAAGTGAAAATAACCACGTAATATATTTACCAAACCATAAGAAACTTCATTCATCGAATTCACGTTCTTAAATCCAAAGATCAAAGAAGCATTACTTCAAACAACTTAATGTTAATACTGCTTATGGTACTCAAATAAAATCCAGGATTTCAAAAGAGGATGTGTTTAGTCAACTTCAAGAAACAATCAGTTTTATAAATTTATCAGCAGCAGATAGCATGAGGCTGCACTTCTGGAAAAGTAATGTCTTATTATTTAATAACACACCTTTTAAACTTCTGCTGAATCTATCCTCCGATTGTTGACACAAGTCCCAGAAGCTCAAGTTCCATGCTACTAGTGAAAAATTGGCTTTTAATGTGTTCAAAAGCACGTTACTTGCTTAGGTGGCATGAACTGTAGAGAAACTCGCCCCTGCTCCCTAAAAAACTTAAACAGCACTCCACCAAACGGATTCCATAACATTCTCTGTTCAGAGGTCAAATGTGAACAATATATAAATTGATTAGTTGTCATGGTGTTGAACATATCAAAATAAAACGACAATATTTAAGTTCTAAACTTTTGATTTTAGGTTTTCATATTTGAACTTCAGAATTGATACCCACATTTAACTATATAAAATAATCCCCTCCATCCTGTCCGAATTGTACAATTTCCTTTCATTAGAATATCTCAAGATAATTGCATAACACTTTCTCAGGAAAAGTTCCATTATCATCACTATCAAAATAGCTTGATCTTTGTCTTTATCGAGAGGTATTTTAGATATTTAAAAAAGGAACAAGTATTATTACCATGCATGAAATCAAATATTGCAGAACAGAACTAAACAATTTACTTTTGGGTAACCATGAGAACCGTAACTGGAA
The DNA here is from genome assembly GCA_030867185.1 of Tagetes erecta. NCBI lineage: Eukaryota > Viridiplantae > Streptophyta > Magnoliopsida > Asterales > Asteraceae > Tagetes > Tagetes erecta. The sequence continues at coordinate 98,024,042 of CM061487.1, forward strand.
AACTCAAGGTACACCGCCAATACCCTGGTAATCAACGATATCCAGTAAACATAGCTTGTGCAGGGGGGGAGCTAAACAATATATTTTTCAAACTTTAATCTGTAAACTACTAGGTTTGGATGACAAAAATCAGAAATCATCTGTTTTTTGGAGACAGGAGGGTACGAAGGAATAACAGGGGTGTTTTGGTCTGTTGATGTGATTATTTCAAATGGGAGTATGTTTTTAGTCCATACCTTCAAGAGCACAGTGTGGACAGAAACATTCACACTATATGCAAGAATAAGAAACAACTGAAGCTCGTGACTGATCAGATATAACAATGAGATGATATTGGTTGGAAGAGAGCACATGGCATCCACCTGCAAAGGTATATATCATTATAGTAGTCATATAATGATCATGTGTCCAGTTAGCAATTAGTTCAATCAAATTTAACAGCAAGATGTGATTCAAGATCATTAATAATTTAGTGTTTTAAAGCTTAAAGATCTGTTTGAAGTCTTAAGAGGCCAGATGGTTGAAAGCTTTAAATGTGTATGCCATATCTCATAGTAGCTTGCAAGAGTGAATGGTTTGGGACAAACTGTGAAAATACAAATAACGAAAAAATGGCACAAGTATACCAGCTTTATCCAGTAATGATAATTAATAAGGTTAATGTAGAGAACTTACTCTGTAACAGAAAGGTCAATCAAGGAATTTCATAAGCGGAAAAAGTCATCAATGTGTGATCGAAGATATACGCCCTGAAAATTCCAAATTAACTAATGAGAATAGGGAAATCATTCTACGAGAAACAGAAGAAGCTGAAAGTCACTTATGTAGCATGCTTGAGTGTCAATATAATAAATTCTTATAAATCAAAATATGAAATGAGCATACATACCAGATTGGAAAGAAAATCAGCATCATTAAGATATTGCATAAGCAAAGATGTTATTGGCTGCAAATATAGAAAATAAAAAGGACATCAATAGATATATGAACAAATTAACACTCAAAAGGTGATAAAGGAGATGATAAAAAACTGAGCATCGCATATTCATTATAAAGGTACCTTGTCCAAGCAACAATATTGAATTCACAGATAAGGGAATGATTTCTTGAATCTTTTCGCTTGTAAATATCAGTTGAGTGGCTGGCCAAAAACCAAAGAATTCAGAAACGTAGTAAAGGAAAACAATGCTTTACAAATTACAGCATTCAAATTACTGTGAACAATTTAATCTGCTTGAAATCAACATCAACAGTCCCAATATGCACACTGTTTGAAACACAAACTATTAAACACCTTGTAAGAAGGTAAGAATCCAACTGAAAGATAACACCATTGGTGGAGCCTTTTCATAATAACCAGGGTGTACGGACACAGAGAAAGAAAAAAAGGACCATTATTGAGAGTTAACTTTCAAACATTAGGGAACAAAAAAATATATAATTATGATTGTTGAACGAGTAAACGGTATAAGAAGATAAAGCTATACTAAAACACCCATTACTAAAATCTCTTCTTTAAGATTAAGAAAGACATTAACTAATTTTTGTATCTACGTCCTCCTATATACTTATCATAAAGGGCTAACAAAGTTGATGGACTCTATTAACAAAGTTGTGAACTGAAATGGAGAAACTCTAAGAAAGATACAATTAGAACAGCTCAATAAAGTAGTTTAATACCCGAGCTTTGAATCTTTTCTTCAATGTCATTGGTATCATTTTCATTGGTGGTAGAATCCACATCAGATACAATTAGAGCATGTATAGTATAGTGTCCATCTGATACCCATACAGTTTGAGCTTCTGCAATTTAGAAAGAAATGTGTAATAGAATAACCACAATTTCACCATTTCAATCAAGGCGTTAGCACAATAAATCAAACAAAGCTGCATCATTTAACTACATTAAAGACAATAACATACTTGTAGAATTGTCAGCAAGAACTGCTAGATTCTGAACATTCATGGTGAGAGTCAACTGCTTCATCGCATAACTTGATTCTGATCCAGATACATTATTAGATAACGATAGCAGGTACAGTTCTCCAACAGAGTTCAAAATCAAAAACTTATCACGCGCTAAAAAATGGATGGAAATCGCCTTTATCATCAATGGTACTTCTGTCGGTTTATAATCCTCAAACTCGTTACTCTTAAATGGCACAAATCGAGTTCCACCTTCTTGAGAGTTTTGTCTCACTTTCATCAGCCTCAACTTTGCTGTCGGTATACAATATATAAGCCGCAGACAAAACATTGCCATTCATAACACATAACAAACACACATTCAATAACTATTTCAATAAACATTAATAGCAAATTTATATGATGTACTGATCTACAATAATGTGGATAACGAGCTATGCATGATTCATAACCGTAAACTGTGACAAAAACATAAAGCAACAATGCTGCAAATGCATAATATAAGCAAACAAAACATCGACTCACCAGAATTATCATACTGTTTCACAATCTTTTCTTCCATGTTACCATTAACATTCATGTAATTACTACTACCACCTGTTCCTTTTCCAGATTTAACATACAAAACCGAGCTTCCATTGCTTCCCGCGATTATTCCATTCATCAAATTGAGCTTCTGAACCTTCGATTTATCCGATTTCTTAACCCGACCTTTCACAAGAGGCCTCAATGGAAAAGCCCTAACTCCATTCTCTTCCCCCAAAATCAAAAACCCTACAGAAACACTGATACAAAACACAGGCAAATCACAATCAATCACCGCAGTTTTCATCAACTTGATCACATCTCCATCTTCCATAACCTTCACTGCAAACACCCAAACTTTACTCTCAGCATACATCGCAAACACATTAATCGCCGATGCGAGCTTAACCGAATCACCGTGATTCACTCTAAACAGCACACCTAATTTCTTCTCATCGAAACTCAAATCACTTTGATTGCAAATAACCCTAACCCTAGCGAATTGTTTGTCGGTTCGAAGCATGTAGAATCGAAGAAGTATCGAGCTTCCGGCGAGATGCGGAGATGATACGACGAAGATAACACGAGATGTATCGTTGAACCGGAGGTGGAGGAAGGTGGCGGAAGACGACGGAGGAGAAACGGTGGTGGTGGTAGTTGCGGAGGGGATCGGAGGCGGTGAGAAAGGGGAAACGGAAGGATATAGGGAGAAGGAAGAATCGGAGTGCATGAGAGCAAGAGATAGAGATGAAGGATCGTAGATGATGGAGGATATGGTGGCGGACGGTGGTGGAGAGAGGCGGAGCTGCCGTGCCTGAGTTGTTACAACCATCACATTGAGAGAAACGAGCCACCGGTTAGTGACGGAGTACGGTGGTGAGTTAACGGTAAACTAACGGCGTTATGAAGTCAACTTATGTTCTATAAAGGTTTTGATTTTGAGAACATGAATGTAAACATGATATTTGGTCTATATGGAAGAAGAGACTTTGTTTTTTAGTTTCATAAGAAGTACCCCAAGTATCACACTTTTAAAACTTGAGACTTGTTTAAAAAAATATTGACTTTTTAAACAATCACATGAAAAAAAAAACGTGTTTACCAGACATATTAACTGGTCGATGACAAGCTGTCTTGTACCGAAGTTACTATGGCAACACACGCTCGTTAGAGAACAACTGTGTCAGACTTATGTTGAAATTAGGAGACTGGAAGATTTAAACTGAGATCCTTTCTACACTTACAACTATGTAAAAAATTAAAAGCAAACAACTATTTTTTTAAGTTTTTAAGGTTTCTTACTTGTTTGGTAAAATGAAAAAAAACTAACTAGAACAAAACATCCCAATCTATCTCTAAACCATTGAATTTGTTAAATATTCATAAATAGCCAACCGCTCGATTTTTCAAAGATTTGTTCGTTTACGGATTTTCATATTCACCACTGTAATGTACTTGTACAATATTACTTCTTTTGATATTTTGTTACTTTACCATAATGTTAATTTGAATCAACATGAAGAAAAGTTTAAGAGAGAATGATGAAAATGAAGATTCAGGAAATTTCCTGTGATTTTGAACTAAACATCCTCAATCTATTTAACAACCTTCTAACCGTCTTCGTGAACAACTTTATAACCACCATTAAACACACTTACAATTTGTCGAATTTGTAAGACTCTACATTATAAGAGCGAACAGAGTCGAAACTTAAATAAATGATTAAAAAATAATGTGGGTGGTGTGGGGTGGATTACATGTAATCAGGGCCGGCCCATTATTAAGAAAAAAAGCCCTAGCTTTAGGCCCAAAAATTTTTTAGGCCCCAAAATCATATTGTTTTATTGGGTTTTTAGGGTTTTTTTAACAAAGCCTATTTTTTTAACGACATGTGGAGATCGAGAAGAACGGGAAGAAGAACAGGAAGAACGAATAGAAAGAACGCTCATGTCAGAGAACAAAGAAGAGAGAGACGATGAATATGCGGAGATCGAGTACTTTCTCTGGTCTCGATAAGAGAAGAAATCGAAGCGTCGATTGCATCATCTTAAAACGAGAATATGAGATCAAAGTGTCACAAACTTTTGCAATCAAAATTCATCTTTATCTAGCCTTTTGCATATTCAGTTGTAAGTGTTAAAATCATAGAAGGTCTTTTGCAATCAAAACTCAGTTGATCATCTTTGGTGTGTTGCAATAAAAAATCATCTCTGGGATTAGCCGATTTGGAAGTGATGGAATCTGAATTTGTTTTTGCAATCCTGAACCGAAGCAAATGACAGATCAATATCAGATAAGTGTTCTTTATCTATCCCTTCTTTGAATCTGTTTATTTTAGCTTTTTATAGTTTTACTCTATCTGTGCTATTTTTGTCTGTGGTTTGATAATTTGTGGTTAAGTGGTTTAAAAAATTCAACTTGGTAAATCTCTTATATTCTACTCTGTGTATTTGTTTGCAACACTTTAGTTGGTAGTTTGCTATTTAGTTGATTAGTTAGTTTTAAAAAGCGTTTTTAACTCCGCCAATTATAAACTTTTATGGTTTATTAGTGCCGGTCCCAAGCCCGGATAAAGGAGGAGGGTTTTTTGTCGATAGGCCCCAAAATTTAGTTTCGCTTTAGGCCACAAAACATCTTGAGCCGGCCCTGCATGTAATGTGGAGTGAATGTGAGATGAAGTAAAAAAAGTAATAAGTAATTTTATTTATATGCAATGTTATTTAAAAGTAACATTTACTAATCTTGCAGTACTCTTTGGTTGATGCGTTGTTACTTTCTAATTTAAAGTAATTTAACAAAATCTGAATTATTAAATGCTGAATGGTTAAAAAATATGAATCATTAAAAGGTTTCATTAATATGAGAGATGTTATTACCGATTTTCTTTCGAGTTTATTCATTGTGAGCGATTTACCAATATTCTTTGCGTCAACCGCGTGTCTTATTATTGTGGAATTACCTATCGTTTTGCATCAACCGTCATATGTAACTAATATTTAATAAGTGGAAACCGTGGAGTAACTAATAAAGCTCATATGGATAAGATATGATATATATATGGAGATGGTGGTGGAATTAAAACGGCTTTAAAGGAGAAAACGACATAGATAGAGAAATAACTAAGGTATATAACTTTTTCTAAAACAATTTAATATGTTTCTTTCACATGAGTTAGTGGAATTAAAGGCGTGATGCTATATCGGATGTAATACATGTTTACTAAATCTAGATACATATCTTTGAGTGTTTTTATATTTTATGTGGTGGTTTTGAGTAAAAAAAAAATTGACACTTTTTTTAAGTGATGAAGGAGAAGAAAACTTTATATTTAAAAAACTATTCTTCACCTTTATAATATTTTTTTTTTTTTTTTTTTTTTTTTTAATATCATCAATCATATATTAAAACACCAAATGAATTTACAATAAGGTAGCAGGTAGACGGGCAACAAGTTGCGCCGCCACCCCCTTTTGAATAGCAAAACCTAGCCTACTGAAGACAAAACCTTGGCCCTTAGGGGTCGAAACATTGCTATGGATGACCCGTTGAACCCTATTCAAGAAGTTCACTGCCTCAGTAGCTAGGAAACCAAACGTATCGAATGCTAATGGAATAAAAACATGTTGATTTTCCAAACATGCTTTCTCATGTTTAGCAATCTTACATGATTCCGCCTTTGATGCCGCTTGTCGAGCAACAAATCCAGTGTCCCTGAGCGCCACCAAGGGGGACACTCCCGTAAGGTCCAGACAGGCATGTTTTCCCCCTTTCCAACCAAACACTAGAATATCAGCCGGCCTTAAGGTAGACCTACCCTCAAGCGGATCTGTCAAAAAGTTCACAGGGGCCTCCTTTTTAGCTGAAATCCCTGCTCGCTTAAGGATATCACATAGGACATCCCTAACCAAATCGTGTCTGTATTTGAAGCCGGGTAACTCCTTACAATGGACTGCATGATCACCAAAAGCATCCAAACAAACCTTGCGGCAAACGGGACAAGGCTCATCAATCGGGAACAAAGGAATCATTAACCGATACTTAAGGATAGCACGGTATTCCAATGGCGACATATGTTGCCCTAGTCCTTCAATGGGAATGACAGTCAAAAAACCTATATTGATTCCTTTGTGAGTGAAATAAAGAAAGTTTAATGATAAATGTATAAAAAATATTAATTAAAAATAGAGAAAACCTATATTGATTTTTAATTTAATTAAAAAGATAAAAAACTATTTGAAAGAAGGTACGCGAGAAATTGGATAGTGAGTGCCCATGTTATTTAATAATAAAATGGTAAATTTTTACAAGTCATAAGTTTAGGTTATTCATATGTACAAAATCTTATCTGACAACATTACATTTGCTTACAATTTAAGGATTACGAGCATATTTGTTTCACCTCTTAACGATTCAATTCAGTGCTTAATCATCCAGACATTCAGCATTTAGAGCATTTGTTACACGATAAAAGAGTCTCTGAATGGTTAGTTAAGTGCTGAATAGACAGAAAGATGTTGGATGAAACTGAATAAAAGATATACCAACTTACTCTCATCTGAGTTCTACCTAAATATCACTCTTATTGATAGAACCTCTTATTAGTTCATACTTCTTAATCATTCAACACTTAGGGGCTGTTTGTTTTACCTCTTAATGGTTTAGTTCAATGCTTAATCATTCAACATTTAGCATATAGCGTGTTTGTTTCATAAAAAAAGCCTCTGAATGGTTCAGTTAAGTGTTGAATAGTTAAGAGACAATAGATGCTGAATAAAATTGAATGGAGAATATACCAAACTTACCATCATCTGAAGTTCTACCCAACATCCATCCCGTTGATAGAACATCTTAATGATTCAGATTTTATCAAACGACCCCTAATGATTTAGATTTTATCAAATGACCCCTAATGATTCAGATTTTATCAAATGACCCCTAATGATTCAGATTTTACCAAACAACTTCTACAATATAAACATCCATTTTTACTTTGTATACGTTTTTCAACTCGTGCAGTACACAATTTACTAATATAATAGTTGTCGTAAAATAAAACCGTGTAAGTTATACACACTATCACCTCTCTATTTGTCTCTCTACACATATGTAGAAAGATGTGGATTTGTGTGTAGCACGTAGGGGTGTACGCGGTCCGGTTTTTACGGTTTTTGGATAAAACCGTAACCAAACCGTTACTTGCAGTTTTTTTACCATTAAAAACCAAAACCGAACCGTTTAAAGTAAAAAACCAAACCTAAACCGAACCATACGAACGGTTTGGTCCGGTTTGGATTTGCGGTTTGAGCTTTATAGTCCAAGTTTAAAAGCTTTAAAAAACATTCCAAAATCTTATAAACTTTCAAGTACCGATATTAAAAATGGATTATATATCTAAATATTGCAATATTACCTATGTTGTAACAATATAATGATAGTATATATATATATAATATATATATATATATATAATATATATATAATGATAGATATAATGATATTATATATATGTATGATCGATATACTAGTTATGACCTATGTTAGCACTAACAAACTAATACATATTTTAATACTTACTTACAAGAACTCATATATGAGATACAATATATATATATATACACACACACATGTGCGCATACGGTCCGGTCCGGTTTTTTACAAACGATTTTTGGTATAAACCGTGAACCAAACCGTTCATAACGGTCCGGTCCGGTTTTTTACGAACAGTTTTTGTATAAATATAAACCGACTGCGAAACCAAACCAATGACCAGTTTGAGCGGTTTCGCGGTTTGAAACCGAATCATATACACCCCTAATAGCTAGCACTACCAGCACGTATGGGTAGTGCTTTATTTACTATTATTTGTTTAAGTAACCGTCTATCAACATCAATACCTTATGTTAACAAAATCTCCATACTTCTTAAAATAACCTGTAATTATATTTTAAAGAAACACAACTCATGTGAAAGAAACATACAAACTCTAACCAACGAATATAAATAAATATCACTAACGTGAAGACCTGTTAATTCCTTTAAACAAATAAAAAGTCATCATTAGTTATATATTAACTTATTATATTATTATTAAATAAACAAAACTAACTACCATACGATATTAAAAAAAAAACTGTTTTACGATATATTCTTTTCATTCAATAATTTAAATTTTAAACCAAAACAATGAAACATCCTTTATTTACTACTCAAAGTACAACCCATAAAGCTAAACGTACAACTCACAAACACCATCAGTACACATCACCATCACTACTTTAATCACCTACTTTAATCAGTATAGTTCGGAGCTGTTGCTCCTGCCTCCGCCGCCTTCGCTGCCGGAGACGCTTCCACCGCCGGCGAAGGCGGAACAGGAGCCACCAACAGCTCCGACGGTAGATCTGCCGATAATCCTTGCAAGTAAAAAGTATAAAACAGCTTAAACGGAAACACTAGCTGCTGAAGCTTCACTTGACCATAAGCTCCGGCGAAGATCCCGGTACCGCCGGTGACCGAAAGGTATGTATCCTCCGTCGTCACGTATGCTCCCTGTACTGATATTTGTCCATAATCTCCCAAATGAAAGCTGTAAATAGCTTCGTACCTATCACCTTTCTTCTCCGGCATGTTTTTTATCAGGATACATATTCCAGCTGTGATCCCTAACCTTGTTTGAAGATCAGCACTATAAACCTGGTAAAATATTTAAATCATCAACAATAAACACAGTTTTGAGCTTGAAAATTAAAACTGAATGTATATAATTAATTACTTTGTTAGTGAAGGGAACAAGATCACCGAGTGAATTGACAGGTTTTTGACCTAATCGGAGATACGCAGGGCTTCCACGGTCTCGTTCGTTGATCTCATATACACATAGTTCATGAACTTTGGCTGCAAATGTTAAAACCATCATATTAGTCAATAGTTAATTAAACCCTAACTTTATTGAAACCGTTTATTATGTGTACTTTTTAGTTTCCTTCTAATTCCGCTAGCTAGATTTATTCTAACCGAGGGCTTGAATGATTTAACTATTTAAGCTGAAGCTTCAAGTCCTCGGTTAGTTAGTTAGTTAGTTAGTTGAAATCTATCTAGCGGAATTAGAATAGTATACTAATAATAACTTGAATCATAAATATAAAAGTTACTGGATCTGGAGGAATCGGATGAGTTGCTTTGACTCTTGACGGTCAACGCTTTTCGGCTATTGGGACGATGAACTTTGGTGGTCAATTTGTGTGAGAAAACTGAGTTGATAGAGTTTTTGAATGAGAGGATGTTAGGAGTTGATTTGGAGGTGGCACGGGTGGCTCCGGTGATGCTTGATAGCTTTAGGGTTGATTGCATAGGAGCAGAAGTAGCAGCCATTAGAAAAAGAGGAAAATGTTATGATCAATTCAGTTAGTGATTGTGATTTTGAATGTTAATGGTGGATTGATGGGTGTGTGTATATATATTGCAGTGAGGTGGGTGTTGTGGTGGAGGGTAGGTGGGGCAGGAGAGTGGTCGGAAAAGAATTATGGAGGCTTTAAAAAAAAGATGATGTTGGAAAAAACTTAAAAAGTTAGTGTGACAATGCATGATGGTTTTTGATTTTGGGTTTGACCCACGTGAATTTTGAATACACGCTATGACCGGCCATTTAGTACACAATGTTTCTTTAACATGCAAGTCGTGTCTAAAATAAAATTCCTTCTCTAGTGAGATACTATTATTTGCTTATGATTCAAAGTCTCATTTGTTTTTAGGTAAAGTATTGGAGACTTTGTTAAAAGAAGGTATTGGTTTTAAATCTAAGATGTGATAAACATAGATTTAGTTTGCTTTATGTGATATTTTTCACTTAGGGTGAGTTACTGAGTTTTATCTTGCATATAGACTCAGGTTCAAGACTTAAGTACATGTGTTTTCTTTTAATAGCGTGTCATCCTTTACGATAAATTAATTAGCTCCGAACTCTCTTTTAACATAAATAAATTAGGTAGGTTCTTTTTATGTAGTCATGGTAACTTATTATATATTTTGAGTTATTTACCTTAGTTTTTAATTTTTTATTAATTGACAACTTTACCCTTTTAGGTCTTCCACTTAATAACTTGATTTCTCATTTAGTAGACATGTCATGCTTCGATGTTGTTTGTATTGTAACCTTTTAAAACACTTTTCTAAACATTCAAGAGATTTCACTAGTTAACAAGTATTGTATTGAAGTTATTGAGTCGTCTCATGAGTTTAAACTTTTCTCCTATTAAAATCAACTTGTTACTCATTAGTTCCATCAAAACCTCATCATTCTCCCACTCAAATTAAGCAAAGCGACAACAAGTATACGATCCACCATGTGTTTATATGTGTGTGTGAGGGTGTGCCATGTTTGAAACATGTGAGTTTAGGAAATGGATCAATGACCCTACCATTTTCTTTATGTTAGCCAAGAAGTTCTATGCCTTGTAAAAAAGATACCAAGATATATAGATAACGCATTATCATAATTATTTTTTATTTTTATGTTTTAATGTCACCTTTTTAAGCGGTGTTTGGAAAACCGGGCATGGAACCGCCCCGGTTTAGGGGTTTGAATCGCTCTAGGCGTGAACCGGCCGGTCGAACCAAAAAACCGACGGTTGAACCAGTAGAAAAGGAGGTTGGACCGGGAATTTTTAAAAATTTTCTATATTTTTATTTATTTATATTTAAAATATTTTTAAAATCATCCGGTCCTTTAATCCTGTTCGACCGGTAAGAAGACCGGTTCGGTGCCCGGTCCGGTTCCGAAAACATTGTTTTTAACGCTTTGTTGCTATAAGTATCAACCTTTTTTCGCCAACGAAACCATATGAAATACTAAGTTAATTTTCTAGTACGGAATGATATTAAATAACATGTTAAAGTTTATCTATATATCCTTTGTTGTTATGACAAATAAGTAACTTTAAAGGGCAATGTTACGAGAACAGATAAAAAAAATGAAAGGAAGATGTCAACATGTGAAAAAGAGTTGTTAGATGTTAATGTCAGAGCATTTTGTGTTCAACGTGGTATATAATAGTTTAACAAAGCCATCTAATCTAACCAATAAGCTAATAAAATACTGTTTTGTGTTTAGTGTGATACAACGTGTACATACTAATATACTATACTAGGTTTAATACCCGTGTATTACACATGGGTTAAATAGTAATATTTACAAAGAAATTATAACCATTATATTTAACAATTTGTAAATATATAACATTTAAGGAGTTGGCTCCACCAACTTGCATGGTGAAAAATTTAGCTAAATTTTACCTCTCAAACTTCCTATTATAGAAAAAAAAAATCCCTCCAAAAATTGCCCTCTAAAAGTTTGATTTATTAGATAGATTTGCAACATGCGTTAAAAGATGGGAAATCATGCATATACCAAAACTAATTAACTCTTAATTAATTATCGTCATAAGCACACTCGTACGTATAAACTTTCTAGATTATTATACAACCACACATTTAATATTGGGGAAGGTACGTATATGACACTGACCAGTCGACCACCATTTAGAATTTCAAAATATACCTTTAAAAATTTAATCTTTAAACTTGATCATGCAGACATGCACCATATATATAGTATACGTTTTTAATTTATTAATTTAATTTGTTATAGATTTGCTTTTTCTTAATATCTTTCGTGCGTTAATCTAAAAACCAAATTTAACTTCTTGTTGTGTTTATTTTTTATTTTCTAGTTTCATGGTATAAATTTTTGTTAAAACTGTATTGGGTTCAAAATATAGTACGTATTTTTCTTTTGGTAACGTAAGAGAATTCACATTGTATTTTCTATCTTAATTAATCCTATAAGACTATAAGTATATTAAAGGTTGTTTGGAACTTTTGAATTGGTAAGACTTTGAGAGCAAAAGCACCAGCCACTTTTGTGCCTGTTAGTATAACTACCAATAACACAATAACATGTGTAACCATTAGCTCAAAACTTAGCCACTTTAAATCGATTGACACAAATTGATGAGTTATATGCCTCCTACTGCAAATGTTGTGTCGTGGCTTATTGTGATTGGTTACCTTGTCATCGAAATATATGTTATGGTAATTTGATAATTTTCCATAAAATATCCAACTTTTAACAAAACATTTGATAAAATGTTTATTTAATTTCATGATTTCTCCTAATCATGTGTTAAAGTTGTCACACCATCGTTCACATAGAATTATTGTGTCAAACTAACTACAATATCAACTCTTTAAATAAATTTTAAAACAACCTTAAGAGAAGCAAACCCATTATTAAACCGACTGCCCTAATGATCGATTCAGTGTTAAGTATGATGAAGGGATTCAACAACATATTGTTCGCGTTATTCTAGCTTAGTTAAACGCGACAAAGTTGTGTCTTGGTTCAGTAGTGTTTGAATCTACAATTTAAAGGTTAAGTTTGATCCAAATGTGATACTCTGACACGTGTCACAAAACACTTGCGAAACATGAGTAGCGTTTCTTTATCCTGCTACATTAATGGAACCATTTCCTATGTCGAAAAACATGTAATTCTCATGTTTTTAGAATCGGTATTGTTTTATCTTAAAAAGATCGATCAGATAAAAAACATTGTTGGTTAGGGCCTTATGGGTCAAGTGGTTGAAAGTCAACCCATAATCAAAGACTTAAGACTTCCATATTAATAATGATTTGCTCATAATCATAACTAAAGAATTGATTTCGTTTTAAAAAAATTGATGGAAAAGTCAACCCATAATTAGACTTAAGACTTTCATATTGGTAATGATTTAATGACTTGCTCATAATCATAACTAAAGAATTTATTTCTTATAATATCATGCGTAATGGGCTTGAAGTTGCTCCGTAACGCCCTTACCCTCACTTCTCATGCTGTTATTGGGCGTTATGTTAAAAAATTCCTTTGGTGTTGTAAGCATAACACTAGTGGTAGTGATGAATTCAAGAATTTGAGCCGTTGAACAACTAGTTTGACCGCTTCACTTATATTTTTTAAAACACAACTATATATATACACAAACACAAATCAAACTTAAACCTAAACCAATACAAACTCAAACACATGCCAACATTTCTGTCTAGGTTGCCATATAATCGTTTGTTAGGAAATGATTCAGATGACGAGCACGAGGCGAAAGAGATGAAAAAGGTTACTAGTGTGATTCCGTTAGAAGTGAAACTGACTACTAACCCTAAACCTCCAAGATTAACACGAACATTTATCGAACGAGACCGTTTAGCTACCAACAAACAAGTTATGGCCGATTATTTTTGTTATAAATCGTTGTCGGTTATGGACAAAGGATAAAATACAAGACGTTATGTATACTTGTATTATTTTATATGATATGATCTTGGAGGATGACGCTAAGGCATATCGTCAAAATTATCAATCGGGAGCAATCGAAGAACAAACAATTGAAACAACATTGTATCAAAGAGTTCTAAATGATTGATACATGCGTGAAAGCCAGAGCCATAATGCTTCAATGACGGATTTGATCGAACATCTTTGGTCAAATCGAACAACTGATGGTGAAAAAGGAAGACGGAGACGACAAGTAGTATTTTAGGTTTAACAATTAATAATTATGCGATTAATATTTACTTTTTGTTAAATAATAATTAATAATTCTTGTATAATGATGGTGTTGTGAATTTATACGCTTTATAGGTTACACCTCTTTTAGGCGTAAAGCTTCTATGAAGACATGACACCACATAACGCATAATGTCCCATAAAATTTTATCGACTACACTTAGTTTTAAAAAATAAGTTAATGGAAAGTGAAGCCATAATTAAAGACTAAGACTTTCATATTTAAAATTTTATCGACTATACTTAGTTTTAAAATATAAGTTAATGGAAAGTGAAACCATAATTAAAGACTAAGACTTTCATATTGATAATGATTTGTTCATAATCATAACTAAACAATTGCTATTATAAAATTTTTTTGATGGAAAAGTCAACCCAAGCTAAAAAAGAATATATGCAACTAAAATATGCTACTTTTTAGTTTTAATACGACAAATCTGAAGCAAACAGTTTAACATATATTGGGATGACGACTAATGGGTATTATTAAAAAAAGCTCCTAAAATAGGAACAAATCACACCTGAATTGAATTGAAGAATTGCATTCTTAAAATTGTATATAACCTTTCATAATTATATCACACACGTTAATTATTAGGAAAAAACTTAATGTCAGTGAACACAAACATGCCAAACCTGCTTAGATTTGTACCACAATATTAACCATTTTGGCCATTATTAAAAAGATGGATCCATTTTTTACATAACTTATATACATACCTGCACAATGGAGAGAAAATTAATATTATTTTTTTATAGCTATAATTAATGTTACTAGTTAAATTCGTCGGCTCACGCGTTGCGCGAGTCTTTTTTCCATGTTCTGATGAAGGTAATGTCATTGAAACTTTCTTAACACATCGGCTTATATTACAAAACAAAATCATCACTATTCTCGGCTTATATTAAAAAACAAAATCATCACTATTGTGACAAAGGTTGCAGGTAAGGAAACCCAACTTTATTATCCTTGTTCACCTAAGAGACCGGTTTTCAAAACTTCATCATAATTACATACCAAAATGAGATTTTGGGTTCTACATGGTATATTTCAAAACTAGGTTAGCACCCGTGGGTACCCACGGGTTTGAACGATAAAAAATACATATATAAATTTAGATTGAAATAAGTAATAATAAATTTAGACTTTTATTTACAAATTTTGATCTAGCTTTAATAACGATTATCAACCTCAACCAAATGTAAAAAAATATTTAAAATAGTTTTATAAAGGAATTAAAAAGTAAATAAATGTGAAAGAAGTTATGTATTCTATGCCAAACATGTAAATTTCAATTTCCACTAAACATAGGTTGAAAACTATTTTGTTGACAAAATGATATATTCCCTCACAATACATATCTATTATGACTAAACAGTAAACTTACATTGCCACTAAATATATAAAAAGTTAACTAAACATATATACATATACATGACCAACCATCACAAAAGTTTCATTAGCACAAAACATATACATGACAAACCATCACACAAAACCAACACAAGTAATGTTAACCTATAATCCAAAGAAAACTGACTCATTGAAGATAAATTAAAGTAATAGTGAAATCTCCTTCACACTTCGCAAGACACACTTTGAAAGAGAAAATCTTGCAAACATATATGTGATTTTGTGAATCATGTTTCTAACTAAATTAGAAACCAACTCTTATACTTCTTCATTTTATACTTCTTCATTTTGACATGAAAATGGCCAGATTCTAGACTGAGCATTATACAAAATAACCTATAACTTGTTGAATAGCTTATTTGAGTGGCTAGTGAAGCTTTATACAAAGATGGAAAAAGATCACTTTGTAACGCCATTTATTTGTCTACAATGTTCATCTATATAATCATTCAAACATATCAACACAAAAATTATGATTTGTGGTAATCAAGATTCACTATGTTTTAACAACTTTCTTTTATGTTAAATGAATATAGAAGGGTCACAGTATCATGATTTGTTCTTTGAAGGCTTCAATGTTCAATTCCAAACTATATAAAGACATTTAGATGCTTCAAGATTCGGATGAACTTAATAGAACTACATTTGACATCTTCTGCTGAACCACCAGATATATAAAAAACCATAGTTTATTCCAAGTTAGTAACTAATAATCAAAGTGAAATATTACCTTTTCAAAGGGTTTCAATTCCTTTCAAACTGAGATCCTTTTATCATCGGCCAATGTTATTCCAATTTTGAAAAACTTCACCAAATATTCCCTGCATCCCCATCAAAACAACAAAACTGAATGTTAAAAGCTAAAATATTTTGATATGAAGATAAAAAATTGTTTGTAAATCAAGTATAATTATAACTTCTTTTCCTAAAAGTGACAAATTCTTAACGGTAGAAAACCACGCAGTTAAATGAAAACATTCACTCAAACAACACTAACATCAATTATTTTAGTGAAACAAATCACATTGTATCGAGTATAGTTCCAATATAGCTTTGGAACTTTAATTCTTGTCTATTATTTTGTTGCAGGTACTATCTTCTTATTGATAAACAATCATGCTAAATTACAAAATATAATCAACTTATTAGATATTATTAGATATTTGCATTTGCTGCTCTTGGATTATAATTATACTTGATTTTTTTAATCAGTTTTACTGATCAATCATTCATGTTCCAATATTTTTTTCCAGCCCTTAAAGGCCAACTTGTTATACAAATCATATGTTAAATCATGATACTTACAATGGGTTTCGATCATTTAAACCAGTCCAAAGTGATCCATAAGTCTTAAACGAAATTCTGTAAAACCCTGATGTCAAAACTGTTGCACACTCCTCTTTTTAGATCTCCAATCCACTTTTAAATCCCCTATACAATTCGTACAATGACTTGATGAGTATAGATTATTTATATAATTAATATCATACATGTGTCACATGACTTGGTACAATAAAGCTTGACCCATCTATGAACATTTGTATAATCTTGTTTCATCAGAAACTACTGCAACAATTCTTATATCAAATACAAAAACAATATAATTAGAATGAGAAACAATTATACATACTAATGTTTTAAAACAACTAAAACTATACATATACATGTAATGGATTTTATGTATCATATATATATATATATAGGATAGCAATAGAAACATTACCAAATCATGAGAAGCCGGTTCCATAATTGGAACGCCAAAAGAAGTCAAGATCTTCATGAACTGTTAAAAAACACAGTAATTAAAGATTATACTGCAGTTTAGGAAAAAAAAAATTTGTATAAAAATTGAATTGCTTAAACATTAAAACGTATCTTGCAGTTATTCTTCAAACACAGTGAGATCAAAAGACATTGATAATTAAAGATTGAACTGTTTAACCCTAATCCGTACTTGGATAAATACACTTAGATGCTTAACTGATAAATTTGTTAATTTAGATGTGTTAGAACATGGAACTGTACTATTCAAATCACATGAACTGCTTAAACATTGAAATCGTTTCAAACACAGTAATTCAAATCAAATGAACTGTGTAAGGTAATTAAACACAGTTTCGATCAATTAACTGATAAACATAGTAATTTAGATGTGTCAAACCATTCAAATCGTTTCAAACACAGTAATCAAACATATAGAACTGTTTAAACATTGAACTATTTAAACAAATTAGAGAACTGCTTAAACATTGAAATCGTTTCAAACACAAATCAAATGAGATGTTTAGAGTAACTAAACACAGTTTCGGTCAATTAACTATTAAACTTAGTAATTTAGATGGGTCAAACCATTCAAATTGTTTCAAACACAATTAAACATAAACGCATTTCAGCATTATTATGACAACGTCTACTTACAAAATCTAAATCAAACTAAATTAATAAATGAAAACAAAAATCATATATCTCTACCTTCAAACGACGTTGTGTGTGGCTTCCTTCGTCACTCGAAATCAATAGGGATTGAAACTCGTGTTCATCGACGACTGATGGAGACATAGAGGAGGCGAGATTTTTGATACTGGAGAGAACCTACCCCCATCATCCGATTTGAGATTTCCAGATGAAGTAGACAAGCCCTGGAGAGAAAACCCTAGAAACAGGAGGCGAGAGTGGATAGAAGATGATGAAGCAGCGGAGGCAGATGAAATCGGAATAATAGATACAAAGAAACGGAAAACATACCTGGATTTGGAATAGAAGATGATGAAGCAGCGGAAGCAGAGCAGAGAGAGATTAGATCTAGGGTTTGATACGTGAAAGATGAAGAGTAACGGATGATCAAAAGGTTTATAAAGGATCCGACACTAAAACGGGTAACCAGTATAGATCCGTGAACCGGCTGAGGATGAGTGTGGTGTTGACAAGTGGCATATTCTAGTGCAATGGCTTAGCCAATTATTAGAATAGGAGATGTCAATCTGTAGTTGTCAATAACCATTCATAAATGCCCAAGGGTATTCACATTTTTTTACAAAAATGTCCAAAGCATTCACAGTGTTATTTAAATGTAAAAAACCAACCATTTACATATAAATCTTCCATTAATCACCATTTCTTTCCAAATCGAAAAACATCCATACAAAACACCTAAATGCAATTGCGATACACCCAAAATGCCCTAAGGTTACGGTTCAAATCCATTCCTTTTTAATAAAGGGAAGATCAATCATCTCTAAACATTCATAACGAAATGACGGTTTTTAAAAATATAACATTTTTAAACAGATCTAGGCTGATTTCAGTAAACAAAAATGGATTTTACAACAAATAAATGCCACACCATGGATGCATTCACTTCATCATCGCCTTTTTGATCAACCAAAACCGAGTTGACATCACCTAAGAGATCAAATGAAGAATCTCTAAACTATGACTGCAAGAGTCATCGTCAAAGATGACGATTCATCTCATTGACATGCCAAAATGAAAACCCCTAAAGGTAACAAAAGCACTTATACACATACTGATACAGATTTATAATTCAGCACCACCATAGCAACCACTATGGAGTCAAAATCATAACAAAACTCAACATAACCACTCAAATAATATAGCTTTTCCAAGACGACAATCACCCAAATACCTATGTACCAAAGGCAAAATTACAAATGTGGCCCTGATTTACTGTTGAAATCCGATGCAATTTCAACATATATAAAGGTATAAAAACCCATATCAATGATCACCGGTAAACCTTATCATTGACAAAAAAACCAACCGACATAGATCGGTAACCGTCAGGCGTCAACTACATTGACTGCCGCATACGATTCCGTTGACTCACCATCATCCAACCATGATTCATGAAGCAAAAGACCCAAAACAACAACCCAATAACTTGCCGCTACCTCCATTGCCGCCACCCATCGTTCTTAACAATTCAAAAAGGCAAACAAAACCAATGTCACAAAAAACTGTTCAAACCGTGGGCAAGTGACATGGTAAGAAATAATAGAAGATGGGACGACGACGGAGATACGATTGTAGAACAGAGGCAGCAAAGATCATCGAAATGTCATTGTTCTCTGGTCGACAACCACAACCAAAAGTCTTTGTTGATCGCTTTCCACCAAAAGTTTCACTCAAATAATACAAATGCACATAAAAACACCTTGGTGGCAACCTGTACTGACAACAGCTGTCCACAACCATCCACCAAGACAATACAGCTGGCCCAACATTACAATTACCTAAATAGCCTTATACCACATACGAAATTACAAACTCACCCCTAATTTACTGTTCAAAACCATGGATAATCAATATAAAGGATAATTGTAAGTTTGTAAGAAACATGGAAATTGGGATAGAAACTTGGCAAATGGGCGCACAACACCCCAGGCCCCAGCACCTGCAATAATAACCTGAATACCTCGTTCTCGAGCACAGATAGAATAGCGTAATTTTTGTAATCATATTTGACATGCTTAGTGACGGATTCAGAAAATTTATTCAGTGGGTGCAAAAAAATCGTAAAATAAATTACATAAAGAAACGTAAACGAGAAGGCTCATCGTATATAATAAACAAGATAAAAATTAAAATTGTCCTCAATGTTATTTCATCTATTCAAAACGTCCATTACAACTTCATTCGTAACACTTTCCAGTGTTTTTTATCAGGATGATAATCTAGAATTTTTCCCGGATCTTAAAAAAGTTTTTGCATCAACCCACTAGAAGAAGACAAATTAGACTTCCAATTCAGTCATTGTACTACGTTTGAGTACCATCAGTCGTCTTTCTTAAGCATCAACCGCCGTTTCAAAAAAAAGTTATTGGAAATTTGGAACCCAAATCTAAAATTTCAAAATAAGCCTGACTGTGTAAACAAATTCCAAGACCACAACTATCGGCTACAGATCCTCAATCACTGGGCGACGTTGATTCGGCAGGTCATAGTTAAAGATTAAGGTACAATTAAACTCGTTTACATATCTTCAATTTCATCTCGTCATCTATATGTATTAAAGTTAGAGTGCACACCAACTGTTCGATAAAAGTCCTGCATCTAATGTATGCATTTCGTCTATTTTTCTTCTTCTTCTTCAAGTTTTTGCACATCAACTACTCGGTATAAATTTGCCTCCTTTTCAACTTGTTTATATCATTAAAAATGTGCATCTTTTGACCATGGGTATACTGCTGAGATTGTATCGTGTAAATATTGCTCATAGAAATAGCCTGCAACAATTTGATCGTTTCTTAGTGTTTCAATTGTCATCATACCATTTTGCAAATACTTGTTTTGCTTTCAATCTTCATGCTCACAACTTTGCCACTAAGTCTTCAAATAATGCAGTCTCTCTTTACCTGGAGCGAGCACGGCTCATCGATAAAATACGCGTTGTTCTGAGATCTAACTCCATTGAGTCACTTGTTACTGTCTTGAATGATCATGCTCTTGACTCTTTTGTAGTCACTAATGCGCTTAAATCTGCTCCATCACTTGATTCTGCTCTTTTCTTGATTGAAACACTTAAAAAGTTTCCAAATTTCACTCATAACCAAAACACACTATCTGCTTTGGCAAAAGTGCTTGCAAAATGTCATCAAACTGGGAAGTTAAAGGCCCTCATAAAGGGTATAAGCTCGGGGAAATTCAGGAATGTGGCGCGTGTCGGTTTTATGGATCAGATGAAGTTGTATGCAATTGCAGGTGATCTTGATTCTGTTCTTTGTGTGTGGCATGAGTGGAAAGCCTCCCAAAAGTGCCCAAATATTGAGTCGTATAACATCATTATGACGCTTTGTGCACAAACGGGGAAGGATTATGAGGCTGTTAAGACTTTTGGTAGGATGATTGATGAAGGAGGGGTGCCTAATTCTAGAACATACACTGTAATTATTGAACATCTTGTGAGTGCAGGACACTTAGATACAGGAATGAAGTTGTTCAACATGTTACCATTGATGGGTGTGAAACACACTTTAAGGCAGTATTATGTTCTAGTAGATGCTTTTTGTGGTGTTGATCAGTTTGATGTGGTTAAAAGTTTGCTTAGTGAAATGCAAGTGGATGGAATTTTCCCTACTAGAGTGATGCTCTCATCATTACAACGAATGCATGATGCAGGATTTGTGGAAGAAACATTAGAACTAATTAAAGAAATGATGCCTGACGAGAGAATAAAAAATGTGAAATTGCCTCTTGATGATTCTCATGACGATGATGATGAGGATGGTAATGATGAACAAGTGGATGGGGTGAAGTTACGACCATGGTTTGACCCAACTGTTTTAGCTAGTTCTCTTCGTTATTGGAGACCTGAAGAGGTGTCAGCGCTCGAGGATGCAAAATTTGTTTGGACAACGCGTTTGGTTTCAAAGATGATTAGGAGCTTCGGTTCTGCTGAGTCAGCATGGGAATTCTACTGTTGGGTTGGTAATCAACCGGGCTTCCGTCATGACGTTCATACAATATCTAAAATGATTACCAAATTAGCTCGTGAAGGACACGTTAATATAGTTGAGCAACTCTTATTCAAAGTCAAAAGCGACGGCATTCAATTGTCGCATACTACTGTAAAAATGATTATTGATTACTATGGCATTTCAAAGAAAGGTGAGGCTGCATTGAAGGTTTTTCAAAATGTAAAAACCATTTGTGGGACATTATCAAAACAATGTCTTTTGTCTCTGTGTTCATCTATATTGACAACATTAGCCAAGTGTAAAATGGGTTCTAAGATCTTGGATACACTAGACGAAATGATTTTATATGGAACTCTTCCAGAAACTCAAACTTTTTCTTCACTGATGCAACATTTTGCACTCGAAGGCGACATTAAAATAGTTCAGAGACTGTTTGGGATGGTGAAACAGAGTGGTTTAGAACCAGATGCTTATACATTCAAGGTTTTAGTATCTGCTTATTGCAACTCCAATAGAGCTGTTTTAGCCTTTAGAGCCTTTGAAGATATGAAAACCTTTAAACTGAGGCTTGATGCTTCTACAAAGCGGTTGCTTGTGAAGAGTTTGTGGAAAGAGGGCAAATTTAGGGAGGCTGCAGAAGTGGAAGAAACAAGTGCAGAAACGAATGATGTTTTTAAGGTTAAGTTACATGGTAAGTCGAGTACGACACGTGCTGCAGATATTCAAAGAGTTTATAGAGTTTATTCGGGTTGTTTTCCAGCTATAAATGGTAACAAAGATCTTTGTGAAGTGGCTAGTGATGATTCATGTTGCTGATTATTGTGGATGTTATCCATTATGAAACTTTGGTGTTGTTTATTCATTGTGTTATGTGATAATTAGAGTTGCAAAAGGGAATTTTGGAGGTTCGTCTAAATTGTAAACCAATGATAATGATGCATCAAATCAAATGTTGGTTATATATGTTTCAAAATAATAATCAACACAAGTTTTTATTTATAGATATGAAGTCCAAGTTAGCGGTTTGGTTATCTTTTAAGATGAAGGCTAGAGGATCTCAAACTTTTTTATTGAACTGGTTTAGGTTTAATCAACAAAAGTTAACTAAATTGGTTGTTATCAAACAATATGGGGATTGGGACTGGTTCTTGAGAGGGCTTGAATGATTTGAAAACTGGGTTTTCACCAGTTTCGAACATAGTTTTCCTAACTGGTTCTTTTAGAATCGGTTTTAATGCCGATTACGATTCAGGTTCTCAGATTGCTTTTTTTCTTCTATCAGAGTCAAGCCATGCATATATCAATTCATTACTGATCTTGCCACATCAAATTCACTTTCATACTGTTGAATATGGAGCCTTTGCTAATGTATACTCAAGTCTAGACCGTTACAGTTAGGTCCGGTTGTGGTTAACTTGTTAATCAAGTGGTTAACTCTAGATTAGTCCAATATATACTCTAGTCATATGTACTTACTATAATTCCTTTGATCGAACATATGGAAGCATATAAACTCTAGTTGCACTTTTGTTCCATTGAAGTCAACTTGTTACTCATTAGTTCCATAAAAACCTCATCATTCCCCCACTCAAATTAAACAAAGCGATAACGCATTGGCCATGTGTTTTATATTATTTACTACTTTATATCTCGTATGTTACACAGGTGAGTGATGATAAATACAAAATAAAGAGGGTCAACGACATTGGTTTGTATGTGTGTGTTAGTGTTCCATAATCATATTATTCCGCTTAACTTAGTTGCCCGGACAAAGTTGTCTTTGTTCAGTATTTGTATAATTGTATCAACGTTTTGAAGATAAGTTTTGATCCAAATGTTATACAGATATGGGTGTAGCAAAACACTTGTGAATTATATGGAACCAATTTCTATGTCGATGACCATGTAAGTCTCATGTATTAACCAGTTATGAGAGCGTAAATTTGAAGCTTCTATCCTATCCAATCCTGTCCATATACATGGATTTTTCTAAACAAACACAAAATCCTAAAATATTACATCATGGACTTTGCCTCCAAATGTAGATCTGTTTCCATGGTTTTATGCAAGTCTTGATGACTTGTTTCAAAATTGTGAAGAATTCTAAATTATCATCATTTTCATGAATTCAAATAATCTTCCCAACCCACTTTTTCTAACTTCTTCGTCTTTTCCAATACTGTATCTCTTGCGTCTTCTTGGAATTCCGTCATTCTGTATTATACCCAGAAGGGTCAAGATCATTATACGTGTCAGTGAGTAGACTTCAACTTGGTATGAAGTGCGTGTGCGCATGCAGGTATGTATTCTCGAAGTGATAGTAGGTAATTAACGAGACAGTGTTTTATCTCAAACAGGTCAGATAAAAAACATTGTTGGTTAAAAGAAGGGGTCAAGCGGCTGAAAGTCAACCCATAATTAAAGACTTAAGACTTTCATATTAATAATGATTGGCTCATACTCATAACTAAAAAATTGATTTCTTATCAAAAAAGTTTATGGAAAGTGAACCCATAATTAAAGACTAAGACTATCATATTGATAATGATTTGTTCATAATCATAACTAAAGAATTGATTTTTTTAGAAAAAATTGATGGAAAAGTCAATCCATGCCGGCCACTGATAATTTAAATATGTATAGACAGAGATAGAGAGAGAGAGAGAGAGAGAGAGAGAGAACCTTGCTTGGAGGGCAGTATCAGCGACCCCTAACATTCTGACTGCCAACAAGCCTGCATTAGTGGCATTGTTTATCGCAACCGACGCAACAGGAACACCTCTTGGCATCTACATCACACAACAAAATCCCGGGAGATGAATATTTTTGTTTTAATAATTACTAAGGGGTAGTTCAATCTAGTATAAAATTTGATTGGAAAAATAAATAAAACTGAAAATCTGATCCTATGACAACAAGACTAGCAACCTTTTTGTTTCAATACAAAAAATCTGAAGCAAACAGTTTAACATTGTTTTGGAACCGGATTACTACTAATAGCCTAATGGGTATTATTAGAAAAATAAAAGACGCAAATATAGAAACAAATCAAATGGGTTGAGAGTCACCTGAATTGTATTCTTAATGTATACAACCTAATGTTTTGTTAAGACAATTGTATTATTTTAAAGTTGTATAGCCTTTCATAATCATATCAGATGCGCTAATGAAAAAAACTCAAAAGTTTTGGATAAAGCGAACAAGCAGGCCCAACCTGTTTTGACTTGTACCGTAATATTAATTGCTTTGATTCTTCACCCAACCTGTCCATTATTAGAAAGATGGATCCACTTTTGGCGATTTGACATATAATTTATATACATACCTGCACAATGGAGAGAAGGGAGTCAATGCCATCCAATGTTGAAGCACGTACAGGAACTCCAATCACGGGTAAC
Source organism: Tagetes erecta (assembly GCA_030867185.1). Lineage (NCBI taxonomy): Eukaryota > Viridiplantae > Streptophyta > Magnoliopsida > Asterales > Asteraceae > Tagetes > Tagetes erecta. The sequence goes on from CM061487.1 coordinate 98,049,359, forward strand.
GGTGTCAGGGCAGCTACCATACCTAACCGTAAGTTAGAATATTAATATTACTGTTTTTATATCTATAATTAATATTATTGTGAGTTTTGAAAAAAAGAAACAGGGATAGAAACCTGGCAAATGGGCAGCACCCCCAGCACCTGCAATAATAACCTGAATACCTCGTTCTCGAGCAGATCTGGCATAAGAAAACATCAGCTCAGGGGTCCGGTGTGCTGATACTATTCTAACCTGCATGATACCTTTAATGCATAAGTAAAAGTATAGCTTAATAAGAAACAGGTTATAAGCGTAAAATAGAACTAAAAGCTAGTTTAAAAGTGAACAAGTTGACCCTCACAGCATAAAACCTTATAATTCATTTTATCCAAAAAATAAGATTAGTAGTAGCTTACAAAGAAACAGATCAAACGCATAAATTATAAAAAGTAGCTTAAAGAAAACGAATCAAAACTCGTCCAAGTTTATTTTTAATGCATAAAACCTTTAATACCATTTATCCAAGGTATTATACTACTGGCCGAATAATGAGATTTTTGTAATCATATTTGGCATGCTAACTATTTACAAGGAAATCAACTAGTTATAACAGAATGTGTTTAAGGTCAACCTAAACCGCCCCGTTTGATCTGTAAAAAATACTTGTTGCGACCGTTACCCAATCCTCCCACTTTGCAAGCTCAACCCAAAAAGGTTTAGAAATAACCTCAGCAGACACATCAAACTCTTTTAAAACCTTGGCAGCTTCTTTCATCACTGGAAGATCTGAATCAGAACCCATTATGATTCCAACACGTGGAGTGACTGTGTCAAGAAGATGACAGCATTCTGATTATATTATGAATTAATAGAAAAATAACAAAATAAACATGTTTTTAGAAAACAAACCTGGAGTCTCCTCTGAACTTTCTTCTTTGAGAAATGATTTAACCCGTGTTTCCACAATGCCCATTGAAGGCCCAACAACGGTTATGTGACCCATCTTCCGTTGCTTCCGTATATCTTGCAGTTCATGAGTAACATTATTTAACTCATTGGCAGATTGTAGCAGAGTGTGTGTGTGTGTGTGAATACATACCTGGCTTATCATACCAATGAATGGTTGACCCGGAAGTACACAATGCTCTTTTAATAATCTGATTTGCCAAAATAAAACCTGCTTCTCCCTGCACAAACAACCCTCATCATGTTGCTGATCAAGACGAAAATATTATACATATATTAGGGAACTATTTTAGAGATATATTTGTAGTCATGATTTATAGTTATATCTTCCTAAATTAGTGATTGTATTGTATCCCTACATAAAGGGTTTTGGGGTATGAGAATATCATCAATGATAATACATTAATACCATGAACACTTTCAGAAAACACAATAAAATACCAGATACTAGAATAGAAACAAAAGTTTCTTAATGAATTGTATAATAAAGATTTTGGATAAATAACCACTAAAACCTATGTTCATGCTGTTACTTATAGTCTCCATATTAGTCCAAATTGTTACACAAAGTAACTGTTTTTCTGTCTTCTCCTTTTTGGATTTTACACATAATTCATTTATTAAAACTACTAACAAAAATAATCTAACTTTTTACCTCATCTTCACCAAGAATGTTGTACATCATGGCAGCTGGAACCTTCATTGAGGGATCACCAAGAGGAAGCCCAACTACAGCCCGTAAATGCTGCTCATATTGTGAAGTATAACACGACTCAATAGTGTGGTGCCCACTATTATGAGGTCTAGGAGCAACTTCATTTAGTAAAATCTGTATTTTAAAACACATGCGATATTAACATTCACATAAAGCAGAAGATATACAAAGTTAATTAAACCTAAAAAAATCTTAAATAAGCTATTAGTAACCTGGCCATCTTCTGTCAGGAACAACTCAACTGCAAACACACCGGCACCTTCTAATGAAGCAACAGCTCGGGAAGCAATATCAGTTGCAAGTTTCATAATCTTCCATGATTCATTAGCAGGTGCCTTAACAATGTGACAAATGTTATCCCTGAAAAAGAAAATAAATGACATCATAAATATTTATAAATGTAACACATCATTATTAACGATTCATGAAATTCGCAAGATGAACATTAGAACATAAGCACAGTAAACATGTCATCTTGCCTATGTACAGTCTCGACAACGGGATAGCACGACAAAGAATTGTCTCTTCCTCTTGCAACAATAACCGCAAGCTCCTAAAACAAACATGAAAAGGCTGAAGTCATGAGCTCCTTAATATGCACTGAAGATAAAAGTCAACAATAGTATATGAAAACCTAACTCTAAGCAACTATAAGTGTGACAAATGTGGACCTTAACAAATGGGGCCCATTGTTCAACATATAAACCATGTGAAAATCCTCCTAGAGCTGCAAATAAAAAGTGATTTTAAATGTTTAAGAGAGAAAACCAGTATAGATGTATAACACCATACTCTAATCTTAGACAGCGAAAAAGGATTACTAAATCAAATACCATTTATTGCAGAAGTGAGTTCTTTTTCAGTTTTAGCAACAGCATTGCCACGACCATCATAAGCCAGCCTTCTACTCTTTATCATAAGCGGGTAACCAAAATCTTGACCTGCTCTTTCAGCACTTTCTTGGTCATTTATCTGTCACAGAAATTTTTTTACTTTTTGGGGTAAATAAAATGCGCATAAAATATTCGTTAACAATCCAAACCTGCATAAACTTGGGAAGCGGGATGTTGTTTTGAGAAAAATGGACTTTTTGAAGAAACTTATCCTGTGATAACCAAAATGTTAGAGTCAGTGACACAATTATTTAAATAACAAGCCACTAAGACAGAAAAAGGGTAAAATCGAACTATATAAATATGATTTCGTACTATAAACCAAATATCAAAATCGTTTTAATCTTTTAATCAGAATCAACCTTTAGATGACACTTCAATTTACAATCCAACAAATAACAGTATAATACCTGGATAATGCGAATGGTAGAAGCTTTAGGCTGGCAGTCGACCCCTTGCTTTTCAAGTTTCTCCAATGTATCAGCATCAACATGCTCAATTTCAACTGTCAATATGCCACAACTTTTAGCAAATTCTTCAACTGTTCTGCTGTCATTAAAGCTTCCCACCATATGATGATGGGATATGAAACTGGCAGGGCAGTTCTTCATAGGATCCAAAATATTGACTTTAATCGCCATTTGGGAAGCAGCTTGACAAAGCATTCTCCCTAACTGTCCTCCACCCAATACACCCACAATCGTTTCGGAAAGTCCATGAGTTGTAATATCATCCTTCCTACATCATTCAAAGTTACATGTCTAATTAATATCCATACGTACCTCTAGAAATATATAGAATCTTGCGATATATAACCTTTGTGAGATGTCACTTTTCGTTGAGGTGTTGCAAGCAACTGCACAAGCCCTGTGTTGATTGTTCATTGAATACGATGAAGAGAATGAAGTATTGCTTAACTTCCGGAACATTCCAAACCCAAGTACAGAGCTTCGGTTGGAACAAAACGTTGATGCAGAACCAAGTTGATGGTTTGGGCTCAGCATCCTATCAATGGTAACTGGTAAATGATTCTTATACTTCTTAACAATAGAGGAAAACAAAAAAGAAAAGTAAAGAGAACTTACAGATACATGAATAGTCACCTTGCTAACTTAACTTCAGTTTAAAAGCTCTGCACCAAATCAACAATGTAACAAAATAATCTAATAACAACCCATAACCCAAATATAATACAAACTTAAAAGCTACAATCCCATTTCCCATCTTAATTTACATGTACTGTTCTACTCATTAATAGCAATAGTGGCTTAGCCTAATTCCTCAGCTAGTCTAAAACCGTATACGCAAGTACAGAATCTAAACACAGACACACAGTCATGATACAACGCAAGGCGTCTCCCATACATAGATCCTGAATGAATATCGAGTACAAGAAGCTATCATAACTCCTAACTGTCTCAACTAATTTCGCAACTAACTCTATCCTCATGTATGTGTATATGCTATACAAAATCATATAGTCAACATAAGCTCGAATATAGACTAACTGAAAACATGATTAACTATTAACTAGCTATTGATATGTAAACAGATATCAAAGTATCAAACATCAATTACACTGATCCTGTTGACTCCAAACTAGATTTAACCTATAAAATCAACTTATGTGTACCAAAACTAATCCATTTCCTATAAATTCAACATGATTAACCTAACATTCACAAAACGGAAGATACAAAAGAACTTCATAAACTACAAACACACATATACATGCTCATTCGACCTACATCGTTGTGTAACAGTAGCTAATCATCCAATCCAGAGTGCAAACAAGGGTTTAAATGAAATGAATACAGTAATAGAAACTGAAACAATAAAAATTAAAGGAAATAGAAGCTCGATTACATGTGAAGAAAGAGTTGCGAAGTTGCTCGACGTACAAAACACGCAGGCCGGAGATACGCCGCCGGTGAGCGACGGTGAGTGAATGAGTATGTGAAGGAGGGAAAAGAAATTGGTAGCTGTGTTTATATTGTAACCTATTTGTTCAGAAATGGACCTTTTACTTTGGACTTATAGCACAAAGACCATAAACATTTGGACAAAACTATCATATCATTTGGGTCAAAGTATTTTACAACCCCCAAAACTATACTATTTTGTATTGTAGAATACGATTTGATAATACATTGTAAACAAAACACGGTTAGACCTCGTGTACTATACGGATTGAACGATTAAAAATACAGTGTTTTGAAGGTAAAAGGTATTTGAAACATTTATTATATGATTGACAATTAATCTTTAAAAGAAATGAGAAAATTACGAAGATGGTTATGAAATAATGTTCAAATATATATCAAAAAATAATATGGGGTTTAGAAATATGAGAAGTGACAATAGATATATCTAATATGTTGACGCTGACAAAAAATTTAGCATTTTATTAGTATAGAAAGAAGAATATGTCAGCGGGATTTATTATCGGCATCTTCTCCTCAGACTTTAATGTAACATTAAAACTCACTTTTGAGTTTGTAAAATGTCACTTCAACCTTTTCAATTTTTAAAATTTTAACTTTACACTTGTGGTATATATAAATTGATTTTTTCTAAAGCAAACTTCTAACAGAAGACTTTTTTCACCGTACACTTTTAACGTTTAAATTTATAAAAGACAAAATTACATAAATCGTCTTTTATTTATATATCAATTTGCTACTTCTGTCATTTTTACTAAAAAGTTGCATTGACCGTCCTTTTTTATTGTGTTTTTTTGCAGATTATGTCCTTTAGGCTAACTTCAGTTAGTTTTTGAGGTTAAATAAGGGGCATTTTTGTCTTTTTAAGTGTGAATATATAAAAGACGAAATGTGTAATGAAATAAGGGCTATTTATGTAATTTATTTAAATAATAAAAAAACATACTCACCCCTTATTATTTAAATAAATTACATAAATAGCCCTTAAACAACTAAATAAAAGTACGAGGAGCAAAATGTAAAATTTCAGGAAAATAGAGAGCTCACAAGGTGAAAACTTACAATGAAAATAAGTCATGTCACTCAACCTTTTTTTAATAACTCTTATTAACCCTTATGACTAAAGGCGCCCTCACAAGGTGATCTCACAAGATGGGTTCATAAAAGATTGTACAGTACAAACACACAATTCACACCTGGGTGATCTCGCCTAGCTTTTCAACGAGTTCCACAACTCGTCAAAAACCTCACAAGGTGATCTCGACGGACCCGGGATGCATTCCTCGCCGATCTTGTCCTGAACTCGCCGTCCACTCCTTATGGCTTTATAAGCATACTAGAGATTGCGAGACTAGACTGGTCACCAGCTAAATATAAACTTTAAATCAAAAGCAGATTAAATAGTGCACATACTATATTCAAAGCCTACTTAGCATAAGCAAGCAATGTCGAGTAAAAGCAAAAGCAAAATCAATTTGGGTCATATAGAGTTGGGTTGTTGGGTTGAGGCTTAGGATGCAAGATTAAGGCCTGTAAATTGGATATAGTTTACATTATTAGGCTTTAGACATCAAACTACTATTGATTAAGCTATTGATAGGGGTAGTAAATTTTTATACGGTGCGTATAATTGGAAAAAGTTTACATTAGTGGGCTTTAGACATAACTTTATTGATCTTTTAACATTTATAAATTGTTGTCGCTTGTCTAATAATACTCTATTGCTCAATATCTTTTCTTGCGAATTTTGAAATTTTCTTATATTTTTTTTCTCTTTTAAAGGATGAATATAAAACTGTTTTCAGAAAAATTGGCCACTTATTGTAAATGTCACTTGCAAGATGGTAGCAACGGTTGTAAGTTCAATCGTTCACCACAAACGAACACAACGGTGCTCTTCCTTAAATATTGTCGTGTAATAACGAAGAACGTTGTATAACGTTGATGTCGTTGTTTGAACCGGTGGTGCCAAAGTAAGCATGTCAAATCCACAAGTTATTTGACGTCACACCCCAAGTATAATCGATATGTATTAGTGGTCACCTTATTGAAACTGTCCTTGCAAACTCATATGGAAAATTCTCTAATTCCAGTGTGTACAATCAATGCTATCGATCATCCCCAGTATGTCATGTGTGTTCCTCGTGTGCTTTGTACAAAATTACAATGTCGTGGGTTGTTGGTGCAATTAAAAACTTTTTTGCCATTTAAAAGAATAATCACGTTGCAAAAATATTCAAAACATTCACGTGAGGTCCTGATGGGCATAGCTAAATCTTCATCGAATTTGTCATGAGGGTTACCGGTTGTGAGTTGTGAACCGCTGAAGTGCATTTTTGTATCAGAGTGAAGATTTTTTATTCATCACATCGTAAGTGTCTTGAAAATAATCACAATGTGCACTTGTATCGTTCATTATTTTTAAAAATAGCTCATATGACATACAATTCCTTTCTCTAAACGTTTTGGCATCGTATTTTGCATCCTCAACAAAGTAATCATCAATAAGGATTTCATTGCCCGCCATACGATCATGATGTACAATGTTCTTGATGATTGATCGACATCCTCATCTTCTTCCATTGTTGCTTGTATGGCGAGCATGAATTATTCGCCGCTTGATTCGGATGACGAATTGAACCACCTTTGGAGTCGGAGGAAACTCGTTGAATAAGTCGAAACGTATTCATTGAGAGTGTGTAAAATAGAGGAGAACAAGTAAGTCTTGTATGTGAAATAAAGGAATAGATATTGAGTTATGGTGTAAAAATGTGTTTTTTGATTAGTAATTAATAGTAGGAGAAAAAAAACTTCTACATCCTACAAGTTCGTCCATCAGGTGTAGACTTCATTATCTTCCTCGTTTTGCCTCGTCGTGGAGGTGGGGGTACCGTGCTCGTGGTGTCAAACTATACTGATTATGATCTTTTAGTCCTAACTCATTCAGAAACATCATCAAGAAGGAAACATATGACTGTGGAAAAACCCTCTTTGAGTCAGGATTAGAACCTAATAACTTCAAAGATTCTAATTTCTTACGGTCTTATCTGTCACCATCATGTCATTGGACTACATTTTCAGGTGTTGATATTAGTATGTTTTGATTGTTGTCATGTTGTTTAAAGCAATGTACTTTAAAAAAAAGAAAAATATTACAAAACATATTTACGATATTATTAAGTGGTTAATTTAACAAATTAATATTTTAGTTACCGTAGGAAGATATTTGTTAATTATCATATAACACTTTTTCATCACAACTCACTAATTATACAAGGATCAAAGAATTAGACACTATTATGGAGAAGAATGAATGAAGCAAAGGAGAACACGTTACAAACAATGAAACACATGTCAAAAGGCAACAACAAATTTGTGTGTGTGCATAGTGATTTATCGATTTTATCGTAAAAGTGTTTACAGTCTAGTTAAACAATGTTGACAAGGGTTATTTGATTTGGTTTGATTTCACGGATTAAGCTTCCTAAGATGACATGATCTTAAGTAATAACATCCAAGATGCATAATATATAAATGATAAAAACATTGGGTTGATTTTTTTTTTATTATCATGTGAATTATATAATAAAGGAGTATTGGATATTAACGGACCTAATATTAGTTTTTTGTCGCTACCGGTTACAACTTCTGAAATATATGATGGCGGTCATAACTTTTATCATTTTGACCACTAATGGACCGTTTGTGTTGTTGTTGAAGCACTTCTCGTTTCTAGCTTTTTAAAAACGCCACAACACTATTAACATGACATGATATAAGTCAATGATTCTGTTGTTGAAGCACATCTTATTTTGGCTACCTCTTGCAGTTGAGGTCTTTAGAAAAAAAAATAAAAATAAACTTAATTATTTATAAGAATGAAAAGTCATGTGAATTAAAAAGTAACAATAGAAGTCACCTTAGTTAGACACTAGAAAAAATAAATCAAATTTAAGAACGTCAACCATCCGTAGTGAAGTAATATGATAGTGAAAAAAGAGTTGTCACGTAACCATGACATGTGATACTAAAAATGTTGAATGTAATAGGAGTAAAATAATAATAGCAAAAACAATTCTTGCCTCTTTGTAAGTTATCACCTTTAATAATTGGCCTATCACACCAGATTGAAGGTGGCACACACTATGTAATAGCTCTATCATATTGTGTACATAAACCCAGTATGTATAGTTTGATAAAAATCTAGATGTTAAAATAACATAAATAAATAAAAAAGGTAAAACTAAAAATAGTTATGAAAACACAATAATATATATTTTTTTATTAATATGTTAGAAGTTAACATCATCTAGTTAGTATTTAAACGATAATGTCTGGGTTTGAAACTAAACATTTTAAGAAAAACAAAGTCTCTCACATCCCTTTTTACCACCAGACTAAAAAATCACCGACACACATAATAATAGGGTCGTATGAGTTCTAAATAACTTTCACTTTGAACTCGATTAATCCGTTTTGTTGTTTGGTTTTTGCTTTCGTATGTTTTTCCTTGTACTTTTATAGTGTTTTAGTTTCTTTTAGCCTTGGTTTTTTAATATAAGACATTTATATATATCTTTCCCCTAAGATAATTTGCTACATATTTATCCACATATATTACATACTTATCGTTTTCTTTAAAATAACTTTATGAATTAATATTTACCCTTAATGGTTTTATTTAATGTATTTTTATATATTTATTAATCTAAGAATATTAATTAGTTTGTTTCAACCGTTTTTTTATAGTTACAGTTTTATGTTGTTATCGGCTAATATCCAAACAAGCTACGGAACCGACAATCCAAAGAAGATCATTAAATCCAAACAAACTCAACAATGCCAAAATAAAGTTGTTTTAATCAAGCAAAGAATAAAAAATACAAAACCTAATACCACTTGAATCACCATCCGAAAATCATAGAAAGAGAAGAGCTACGTTGTATACGCTCGTGTGAAGAAAATCAGAACCGAACAACACAAAGAATGTGACTTTTGATTCTCAATATGAGTTTGGCTCTTATGATTTATATAACAAAAGAAGTAAATTGATAATTTAATATGTTAAATGAGACATATGTAATTAAACTTTAATTTTACGTAAATATGTAATTAATGTGCTTAAGAACGTGAAACGTGTAAAAATCACTTTAATATAATATTCATCTTTAAAAAAAATCATAAAAAAAAGTTAAGGATTGGTAAGTGGAATAATAATAGGAGTGGGGATTGAGATGGAAAAAGGTGAAAAAGATCGGAATATGTTTGTTTGTTTGTTATATAGGCCAGGGAAGAGTAGCAGTAGTATTATTATTATAGGGGTGGGTATAAACTATAAACAGGACGTGACCGCCCGAACCCATCGGCACCTACCTACAATTCTTCAATAACAATTCAATTTAAAAAAAAATAGAAAAAAACACGCCCCATTTTCTTTCTTGTTTTTTTTAGTTAAAAAAAAATTAAGTGAGTCACTTCCCCACACTCATAAAAAGACAAACGTCCTACAGCCACCCACCCCCAGCAGATCCGAGAAATGCGTTGATCAGTCCCTCGCTCACTTCTCTTTCTACCCCCACTCACTCACCTTTTTCCTGCGCGTCCATCTCACGCTCCCCTCAACCTTTTTCATTTTTCTTTTATTTACTCAACCACTTTATTACTTGGATCACGACGGACGAGTCTTGTACATGTGAATTTCTCATATGTCTTGATAGAAAGTTTTTAATTTATATATGTTATGGTGTAAAGTCGTAATGCGTTATATAAAACTTATAAGACTAAAATGATAACTATGTAAAAGCCGGATGGTCAAGTTATAAATATATCAAAGTAGGCATAAGTCAAAGTAAGAGATCAAAGTTGTTGATATTAACAAAGTTGAAAGGACTAAATAAATACTGAAATGTCTTACATGGCAAACTTGTAATTTTCAAAGTTGGAATCATCGAGATTGTAAATTAGAGGTTTAAGTTCAAACTAATTTTCACGTATTGAAAGCTTTGGTTCAGTGCTGTATTTTTTAAAGAGTTTGTAAATATTGTTACGGGATAATGTATTTTAGTTTCTAAGATGTTACCTTGTTACCTTTTAACTAAATTGATGGAAATACAAGCATATGATTGTTCTCAAAGAAGTTGAATTAACACTTTAACAGATATTGAGATACTGACTGGTTTAAATAATATTTATTGACTGGTTTATGACTAGTTTAAGTGATACGGTTGTTTTAGAAAAGGTTCACAAGTAGGGTGCATGTGCATTGTAGATAGGTTTAAAGACATATTTTTTTGAATGATAAGTCACACTCCTTATACTTTACTTCTAAAAAAAAGTATTAAGCATTGTCACTTTAGGAGTTAAACTAACTTTTTAAACATCATCATCTTTTTAAAAAAAAACGAGTATTAGAGCATCCACATCCGCTACATGTATTTATTAGTAATTTAAAAAATTCATCCAAAACACCAGTCCTTATAATTCTCTATAATAGAGAGTGATTCCTTTATAATTCAATAAGAATGTATAAAAAAAGTAATAAAATAAATGTTTATGAGTAACATAAATATAGAAACAAAAAATGAAGTATGTGAGGTTTTTATAATTTAACAAAATTAAAAAATATGTATATTTGTGTTTTAAGTAAATTTCTTAATATACTAAAACATAGGTTAGTTAAGTCTTAGAAAGCAACTTCTTTCATTCCTCGACAGCTAGGTCTTTACCGACTCTTAGCTTTCCAGGCGGATTGGTGTTCAACCTTCATTCAAATTCAATCGAGCTATCTATCCGAAAGGTCTTAATAAAAGAATCCATGTAATAGAAGTTCATTCCTTAAATGCCTTCCTAATCAGTAATTTGATGGTCTTCCGTAAAGACTTTCATGCGCACCTTCCTTCATAAGGACGGATAACCAGTCGAGTGACTCACTCGTAGGTAGACCTTGTTATTTAGAACTCAATCTTTGACCAATGTACACATATGACCCTCTAGCATATTTTTATATATTTATGACTTTAACATCCTGACTTTGACTTATTATCGTTTTGATTCATAATGACTTAGCTAGCCAAATTATAACTTTGACCATTTATTTTACTTTAACATATTTACGACATTTAAGTTTGGATGTATCTCACGTCTTTTAATATATGACGGTGCAAGACATAATAATTTTTTAATCAACGCGTGTAACAAAGTTACTTACGTGAAATTTAAACGACGAATCACACGGCCGAATTTTATGACTAGTTATGTAAATAAAAGAGGATGAGATGTAAATAGTCAAATTATGTTCCTAAGTAAATTAATGAATTTTTCAGTATGCTTTATAACATGAAGAATTTTACTTATTAATATATTAAAGTTTGATTGATATACTTTTGAATGAAAGATATATACATTGTTTTTATTTTTATGTTTGTCAAGAGTAAAACAAATAATATGAATATTAATCTTATAAATACCCCGCAATCCGACAATCTCTGATGCATTTTACCCCCTATCCCATCAAGCGTGTGATGTTAAATTCATTTTAGAGTAACTTGTAAAACTAGTCCCTATGATATGACATGGTTGACATTACGAAATATATTTATTTATTTTATTTATTTAAATCTTTTTTAACGCTTTTTGAAGGCTATTCAAACAAAATTATTTAAATATTCGTGTCTTCTTCACTCATCAATTTAAGAATTTTCAATTCAACTTCTAAATTATTATTAAATAAAAAAACCACGTACAGAAAGTAGTTAAAACCAAAAATAAATGAAAAAATCTACTTTATTGATATTTATCGTTGAAAAAAAAAAAACATATATATAAACATTTTTGCTTTATCCATCTCGTCACTACTCTTGTTATATCAAGTGACATATCTAGTTTTTTCTTTTTAACGGCTATAACTACTTTTAACCACATATAATATTATGATGCTCAATCACTTATACGAGAACACACTATGCACCACCTTTGTTGCATTACCACACTACATAACCACACCACTCTCTATTTTTTCACTAGCCGATCACCACCTCTTCCATTGTATGTGAACCACGGCTAGCCACCTGCTAGTCGGGCCTCGACTGAGGTTGAACACCAGAATTGCCACTCCATCACCGATAACACCTCCATATTTATCACAACTGCTAACCATCACCACTCAAGGTGCGCTTAAGGCCCAACCGAAACGGAACCACAATGTGCGGTTAACCGACATCGGTTTTGGTTAATTTTGGATAGCATTTTATAAAATTGGTATATATATTATATATATATTATATTTAACGGAAAAAATCAAAATTATATATTATATAACTTTAATCATGTGGATGTGACTTTTCCGAATCTGTTTATGGAATTATTGGGGGTGGGGTGTTTGTGAACATATAGTGTGAGTGCCTGAGTGGGATTAATGAGCCCTTTATGTGGGACAAGGCTCCATGTTTAGATAACAAGGACAAATTGACGTTTGGTTACATTTCTTTCTTGTGGAGGCATCAACTACACTATTAGCTTGCCAAGTCTAGTTTTTTTAGAGATAAGTTACGTTAAAAACAAACCACTAACAAGAAGATATAATCAAAACGAATACAATAAAAATATAAAGAAAATATGTGAAATTGAAATAAAGAATTAAGTTCCGTCCTTTTCTTCAACACCGGTTTTTGCTATTGAAGATCTTTATGTTTAGCAGTTTTTAAAAAATAAACAGTCAAGGGCTGTTTGGCAAAATCTGAATCATTAAGTGCTGAATGGTTAAAAGGTCTGAACCATTAAGTGGCTCTATCAATGGAAGAGATATTGAGGTAAAACTTCAGATTATGTTAAGTATGATATATGCTCAATTGGTCAGTTTCATTCAACATCTTTTAATCTCTTAACCATTCAGCACTTAACTGAACCATTCAGAGGCTCTTTTTTATGAAACAAACGCTCTGAATGCTGAATCTGAATGATTAAGCACTGAACTGAACCATTAAAAGGTGAAATAAACAGCCCCTCAGTGCTCCAGCGTTAGTGAGGTTAAACCTATATGATCATAAGGAAAGATAGAGCTCTTGCTAGGGATAAATAGAGCCCATAAGCGCATAAGATCATGTATTAACGCTCTAATGATAATATTATGTGATTAATTAAGTTAATCTATATTATTATCATAAAAAATAATATTTTTGAGCTAGCAAATCCTAAACAAGTTACAATCAATAGTACATCAAGCGTAAACGTAGCAACTCTGGTCGCTAGAATATGTGTAAAAGGAGAATGTATGCACACAAATTAACTCCTTATAAGTAATCAAAACCCATCCCTCGGTCCATGTCATAACAATTACACATAGACATGCATCTATTATAAAATAAATGTCTAACCAAAACTAATTATGCACACAAACATTAATTAGGTTGATAAGGACAAACTTTATTAGACGATTAACAGTAACTTTGATGTGCATGTGTTACTTTGATGTAATAATGTGTAATGTGTTAAGCTTAAAGTACAATTGAGAGACATTATATTGACATGTTACATTCACATCATCAAAAGATTTTACGGCAAAAATATGATCTAGTGGAATAATTGCGTAGTAATTGTTTGTTTAAGGTTTTTGAATAAATTAGAAAACATATAATGATTATTATCGGTTGAAGTTTGATGGTGAATGGCGTTACGTACATCACGCTTAGGAGCTCGTAACGACCCATAAAGCCCAAGGGGTGGTGTTTGTGGCGATACAGGGGCTTTATGTAGCCTTATAACACTCTATCATAGCCGTGCACAGAAAAACCGGTTCCGGAACCGACCCGGTGTACCCGAACCGGAACCGGAACCGGTCGTACCCGAACCGGAGGGTACACATGGGTTCCGGTTTCCCCAAGAAAGTGGAACCGTACCCGGAACCGCTGGAACCGGTTCCACCTCAACCCGGTCAAAACCGGACCCGAACCTACCCGGAACCGAAAAAAAACCCGGCTAAACCGGTCAAATACCCGATCATACCCGGAACCGAACCCGACCATACCCGGTTCTTGACTTTGTTGACCAAAACCGGAACCGATTCCTACCCGGAACCGGTTCCTAAAAAAACCCGGTTTGTGCACGGCTACAGTATCACACATGGTTTAAGAAGAGTTTTGAAGAATATCTATTTGATTGTACATAATTTTTAATATTATTTATTTTTTTAAAAATATGGTCCATTGAATTAAAAAAAGCATTTTAAATAATTTGAAAACTAAAACATACTTCAAATTAATTTTTTTAAATGAAAGAATAAATATAAACAATGCATTCACAAACTCTAAAATTAAAATAGACAAATAACTTAAAAAAAACTACAAATTCGGACCAATTCACCGGACCTTAAATATCATTCACACACGATATCACACAAAACAACATTCTCATCAAAGAGACAAACATCACCAGATCAATTATCATTTCACACAAACACATGCATAGTTTTGTATGTATTAGAGTGTATATTAATATTGCATAAAACATCTTTAATATAGCCTCGTTTGTCCAATCATGAATTGCTAAAACATTGTATTTCAAAACTAATAAAATAATAAAATACAGTTATGATGACCAAGAACACTCCATTTAAAACTCATTGAACTTATTCATTCAACTAACAAATTGATGTCACCTTACAACACCAATTAAGTTTAAACTTTAATTTTAACCAAATTTAGAGGAAGAACCACTCTCCTAAACCCCTCCAACACACAAAATATGTTAAAATACGTAAATAAAGAAAAGAAGTATACAAGCTCACAAACCCTCTCAAGTCTCATCCTTCACCATGCATTATTCCAATTTCCAAACCAGTGTTAAAACTTGAAATGACTAAACAAGTGCATCCACACCGGCCAATCCCTCCAAACCCATTCTCTTTAACCCGCTCCACCCCACCACCTTAATTAAATTATCTTTCACCAAAGTAAAAAACTTATTTTTAAAGGAACAACCCAATTTCATTTTGATTGTCATATATATCTATCTATACATTCTAATAAAACAAAGTTTTAAAGGACATATGTCATTTATTAAAGAGGACATTGAAACATTTTCCCACTCAAACTAAAAACTTTTATTCTAAGCTATTTATAGAATGAAATCAATAACATTAAATTGTCCATAATTTTTTCTTTCTATATACCTTACTAGTTTAGTGCTCGCGCTACGCTCGGGAACACAAAATTCAAGTGATGCTTTTAAGGATGTTCATATATGTTCCATTCGGCTTTGAGACAAAACCGTGGTAAACTGGAACATGTGATATATTTTTAAAAATTAGATTTTTAGTATAGCAATATTATACTCAAATTAAAGAGAATAAAGTGTTCAGTTTTATGGTGTGGTTTATTTTTTAAAAAAATCGTATAAAATGTTATGTATATTTATAAAACAATGAGATCTTTAATTGTATGTTATTATTAACTTTATCCATAAGTTTCATTTTTAAACCTTATCAAATATAAACCAGCTCATATACACCCCTTTTAGTAAAGAGTTAAAAATATAATTATTCTTAAATGTTTCAGAATTCTCCAAAATATTAGAGGATAAAAAATGTAATTATTTTTATTATAATATATTTTATATACATATCTTAAATAAAAAAAATCATTATTGTGAGATAAACTTTCAAATAATGCAACATAAGTTAAAAGTTTTAAAAGATGCCACATAAGTTTTTTTTTTGTTTTGCTATATTATATAACGATATGCATCCCTAGAACAACCGTGAAAACGGAAAACAAACAAGTTAAACAAATGAGTCATTGCAATTTACGACCTTGACCCATGCATGCCGACCCGTATGCTCGACCCGGTACATATACGTGTCACCGTGAATATATTTTGCCGGATATCTATCATTTGAATTATTTGTATATATGTTTTTCTTACTCTTTTTTTATATCAATTCGTCGGATTTATAAGACGCAATGATGTGGTGGTGAACCTCTCATTCTAATTCAGTGCTCTCCGAACCGTGCGGGACACAATTTAAAAGCGTAAATATCTAATTTGATACTAATAATATATTTATAGTTTAAAGATATTTGTTCAAGACTCAAATTAAAGTTTGAATGCATTTCGTGTTCTATGTTCATATATTTTTTATATAATTTTTTATGTAATTAGTAGTTTATTTTTAAATATTACTTTTACGTAAAAAGGGGTTTAATCTCGTAAATAATAATATAATAATTTGAAGAAGAAGATGAGTGAAAATATGAAATGACTAAACCAGCGCGTGCATGGCACCAAGTCCCCCCTCCTATCATCTCCTACATGTATTGTCACTATCACCCCTAACCCAACCCAACCCCACCACCACCTCTCCCTCTCATTTCAGCTTTTATATCTCCGATCCCCATTCCCACCACATTCCATCTCCCCCCATTCATTATTTACTTTTTCTTTCAACCTCATCACCAGCCGGAGCTATGACATGAAGGAGCGTCAACGATGGCAGCCTGAAGAAGACGCTCTCTTACGCGATTACGTTAACCACTTCGGTCCTCGCGAATGGAACCTCATCTCTCAACGCATGTCCAAACCCCTTGATCGCGACCCTAAATCCTGCCTTGAACGCTGGAAAAACTACCTCAAACCCGGTATCAAAAAAGGCTCTTTAACCCCTCAGGAACAATCTCTTGTCATTTCTCTTCAAGCTAAATACGGTAACAAGTGGAAGAAGATCGCCGCTGAAGTTCCCGGTCGTACAGCCAAGCGTTTAGGCAAGTGGTGGGAAGTTTTCAAAGAGAAACAGATCAAGCAACAGATTCAAAACACTAAAAAAACAACACCTTCTTCTACTTCTACTCCTCCGCCACCGCCTCCCTCTGTCACCGTCGTCTCCGCCTGTTGCAGCTCCCCTGAAAAAGCTGTTCAAGGTACCTACGATCACATCCTGGAGACGTTCGCCGAGAAGTACGTTCAACCCTACTTAAAACCGACGATGCCGAATCTCAACTCGCCATCGCCGATTCTCTCCCTCGGGTCGGGTTCCGGTACTGTTACTGTTACCAGACCGGAACCCGACCCGAGTTTAACACCATCCATGGTTGTAGCAGTACCACTACCACCATGGATGAACCAGAGTCAGACTAATAGTATGACGTCGTCTTCTTCTTCGAAGTCGACGACACCGTCCCCATCTGTTAGTCTTACACTCTCCCCGTCAGAACCGGTGGTGCTCGACCCGGTTCACTCCGAGCACCACCGGTTCTACCCGGTTCAACAGATGGGGACGCTAGTCCAGTACTGTAAAGAGGTTGAGGAAGCAAAGCAAAACTGGGTGCAACATAAGAAAGAAGCGACATGGCGGTTGAGCCGGTTAGAGCAACAATTAGAAGCGGAGAAGAACCGGAAGAGGAGGGAGAAGATGGAGGAGATAGAGGCGAAGATACGGTGTCTTCGGGAGGAGGAAACAACGGCATTAGGGCGAATGGAGAGTGAGTTTAGAGAACAATTGAATGCATTGCAGAGAGATGCCGAAGGAAAAGAAGGGAAGCTAATGGAAGCATGGAGTAATAAGCAGATGAAGTTAAGTAAAATTGTTGAACAGATTAATGGAGGGTTGATTCAACAACATATGATTAGTGGAAATAATCATCATCATGGTTTAAGTTGAAAATAATTAATTAAGATTAAGTTCAATTTGTTGATGGAGTTTAATTAAGTGCATGTTGATCTCAATGGAGTTTGTGTACGTTGTGTGTTTTGTGAGATGTTGTAATGAATGGATGATTATTAGCAAGTAATGTTTCAGTTTTGTTTTGTTTTGTTGGGTTATGTTGTTATTCATGATGGTGAATGAACTCATGAATATATGGTTTTTTTTTTCTAATAAGTACATATATATGGAATAAATAGTACATGAACATTGCACTTAAAACAATAATAGCATAAAAGTATATTGATGAAAAACACATATATATATATATAGAGTAAATTACATTTTTTGGCCTTTATAATAAGGCAAATTACGGATCGTGGCCTTTATTTTAAATTTTTGCACTGGTTGGCCTTTATATAAATTTTTCTCACGGTTTTGGGCCTTTACGTTAACGGCCGTTAAGATTTACCGTTAAATCCCCTCATGTGCAATGCACATGAGGGTATTTTGGTAATTTTACATCTAAAGGACAAAAACTAATAAATAATTCATATTTAAGGGACCACTTATGTAACTTACTCAAACTAATAAATATATATATATATACATATCAATATCATCATCCTTATCCTCATCCACTTTAACACTACCACCACCACCATCACAACACCATCATAACACCACCACAAACACCCTCATGAGCACCAACACTACCACCACTTCTTTTGATCTTCCACCACCACCACCATTCCGTATTCAACGTCATCATCAACGACCACCATATCCGGCGACCACCAACCATCGTCATCTCCGATCATCATCATCTCCGGCGAGCACTAGTCCCCCACCCTTCCTTGTTCATCATCATAAACAACCACCTGTCCACCACCATCGCCGGGAAACTCTCTTCTTCATGGAACCTTACATACCTTCAAGCATTAATTAGACTTAACAAACAACAACTTCACTGGTTCAAAATAGATCTGCGGATGTATCAATCTTGATCTCTAACGATGGTAAATGATGATGATGATCTAATGCTTGAAGCCAAATTTCAGTTGATCTCTGGTTGAAGCAGTGAAATATGAAAGGTTGAAGCTAAACTTCACTTATAAAAAATGAATGGATGAAGTTCTTGAAGGTATGTAACGTTGAAATAAAAAGGAAGGTTCCATGAAGCCAAACTCCACAGATTCAAAAATGGTTAAAAAATGGAAGGTGATGATGTTGATCGGAGATGACGATGATGTCGCCGGAGATGGTGATGGTTGCTGATGACGTTAAACATGGAAGGGGTGTGGGGGTTAGGTTATATTTTAAAACAATTAAAAAGAAGTTTTGTTATTGTCAGAAATGGCCCCTTTAAATCACTTTTTTGTACTTTAAGATAAAATGACCAGAATACCCTCACATTAACTGGAAAAGTTAACGACAGTTAACTTAAAGGCCTTAAACCGTGAGAAAAATTTATATAAAGGCCAACCAGTGCAAAAATTTAAAATAAAGGCCACGATCCGTAATTTAGCTTATTATAAAGGCCAAAAATTGTAATTTACTCATATATATATGTGTGTGTGTTGAATAACCAAATGTGTGAGAAGCTCGTGGATAGTAAATTAGTAATGTGTTGTTTTTGATGTATAGTGTAACATGTTTATCTTAACCTCGTGGATAATAATATTTTGTTTTGATATACACCTTAGATATATTGTTTTTATTTATGTCACTCATGCGTTTTCTAGATGGCACTAGATAGCCATAGTCCGTCCTAAAATCTACAATTTGATTCATTCTAATCTTACATTAGTCTTTCGTACGTCTCACCGAGTGTGTAAGCTGTTATATCACATGCTTTGAATGATAATCCTTCATCCTTGTGTTTTAGCACGTATGAACTACAAATACAGAACTCTAAATATTACGCTAGTGATGTTTCTTCGTTAAAAAAGTTTGTTTCTATATGCGAGTGAAGTCATGATACATGACTTCAAGTCGTGTGTCAGATGCATTTAAGTTGCTTATGTGGTTAAATCTGATACGTAAGTAAAAATCATTATATGATTGTAATGTTATCTTATGACCATATACGTGATTTTGTTTTAAGTTCTAACCGACATTAGCGTTTTTCGTAAATCTTTAAAAAAAAGTATGTGTATTTGTAAAACCTTCAAAAGCAACCAAACCATCCAAATCATTTGGCCGGCCAGTTTGTATACAACTAGCTAGGTCCACGGCTTTAAAAACCAGGTTTAAATTCTGTAGAGCTATAAACAAATATGAAACCGGCTATGCTATTTTTTTCACCATTATATGTTATCTTCATTTATTTATTTATATGTGGTTGTTATTGGGCTAGGGCTATAATTTAGAAAGAGAGAGAGGAATGGGTTACATTGGAGTAAGTGTAAATGATGGTGTGCAGTGTGGTGTCAAAAACTGTTTGATCATTTTTGTGACAACAATAACACCAATCTTTTTTCTTTTATTTTTTCCTCCTAAATTTTACTCCCTTTTGCTTTTTACTTTCTTCAGTTTTGCAGGGTAGGGCAAGCCATGGGCAGATGACTTGTTTTATTCATTGGTGGTGGGGTTGGGGGTATTTTCGACTTTTACTCACAACCCAATCAATTCTTGCATTGGTGTATATTTATTTTATTTATTTATTATTTTAAATAAATTTACATTCTTTTCTATTTTTGTTGCTAAATTAATATATTAGTTGGATAATATCACGACGAACCAAAAAAATTATAATAAAATGTTAAATAAACGGATAACAAACTGTACTGTAACATTAAGGGGCTGTTTGTTTCACCTTTTAATGGTTCAGTTCGAAGCTTAATCATTCAGATTCAACATTCAGAACGTTTGTTTGATAAAAAAAACCTATGAATGGTTCAGTTAAGTGCTAAATGGTTAAGAGACAGAGAGATGCTGAATGAAATTGAATGGAGAATATACCAACATCTGCATTTCTACCTTAGCATCCTCCTCATTGATAAAGTCTCTTTAATGGTTTAGACCTCTTAACCATTCAACACTTAATGATTCAGATTTTACCAAATAGCCCCTAAACGATTTACAAACCATTCTATTTTGTTATTTATTTATGGTATTCATGTAGGTACAAACCATTTTCTTTTTGTTTTAAACTCTGAGTGTGTGCTTTTAACTACATTGAAAAAACAACACATTAAATAAAATTTGCCTTCATTAACATGCAACCGGCCTTTTTAACTATTTATGAAATATTTGGCCATCTGGCCCATCTCTATCAACAATATATCATACTCCATCTTCAAATTAGAGAATTTGTCATTTCTAAAACACAACTTTATTATACTTTAATTTAATTTCCTTGTTCAATGTCAACTTATAGATCAAACTCTAAAAGAATTTACATTACACTTAATTAACATGCTTTCTGGAGTAAATCCAAGATCACTCTCCTCTAGCAAAGAAAACTAGTCATGAGCTATAGTTGTGGTAGAGAGGTCGCGGTGGAGGGGTTGGTGGTCGTTTAATGGACGAGCAACGTACATTTCGTGGCATTCATTTAGATTCTTCAAGCATTGGCATGTAGTCGTGACATTCGTTTAAATACTAGTCAGGAACCTAACTATATATATAATGGTCTGATATAACATCATTATATGTTTTTAAAAGTTTAAATATGAATGAGCTTACGTCGAGCTATATATAGTCACCCGTTAAGGCTTCTACATCGAAATTATATGTTGAGAAAATTGGTGTTGCCTAGTTTTTTTGTCCATAGAGGATACTGGCCGGTGAAGTTTATTAGTAAGTGTTTTAGTAGTTGTTGTGCAATAGTAAAAAAATGTTGTCATGCACTGTGTAGTGAAAAATGAATTTAGTGGGTATACGATAGTGATTGAGTTTATAACTATCTGAATTAATGATGTGTGTTACTATGTTTGTTTGAAAAAAAACAAGTCCCTAAACTCATTTGTGTCGCCCCTTATCATGCCCTATTCTGAAAGAAAAACAGTGCTCCTTCCGTGACAGAGGTTGACGGACTATTGATCATTCGATTCGACTACAAATAGCCTAATTAATGTCACTTGACTAGTTGAGAATATGACATGATTTAATAAAATACAAACGATGTTGGGTGAGAAAAGTTACTAAATGAAAACACAAAATATTATTGTTGGCAAAATATGGAATCCAAAATGTCATTTCAGAGTGGTATAGAAGGACAAGTAATGATAAGCCACAAACATATCTTTTCATTCTTTTTGTACACATCTAGTATTTTGCTATTTATTATTATAACATCTATGTTAAATTAAACTTCTTATTATAGAGATAAGCCACAAAATATCTATGTTTAATTAGAGATACGACTCAACCATTACATCTCAAATATGAAAAGCAATGGAGTTTTTTATACTCTTCATGCAAATGATATTTGAAAACAAACCACAAAACTAACAAACTCCCCCTAATTCCAAATCCATTTATTTATGTCTCCATGCTATCAAGTCTTCAACTCCAATCATGAATCTCGTCAAGCAAACTTCATTTTAGGCAAAAGTTATAGTTAGTACATTTGCATATTTAGGAGAAATACGCTTGCATTTGCCATATATGAAAAACAAGTTCTTTCATCAGCAAAAAACTGATTATCAACCAAAAATGTAACAATATCTTGCTTCTTGACTGACATCTCTTCTAACAATCCATGAGCCATACTGCTTGACAAGCTAATAGGGTAGCATCTAAAATTTCTACCTCACATCTAGATAACACAACAATTTGTTGCTTTTGAGATTGCCCCATCATTATAGAAACAAGAAGTGCTTCTACCATCATCACTATCCATTGTATAATTACGCTCATTGTATCCTACCAGATTTCCTTCTCTAGTTTTCTTATATTTTACACCATAATGAATCGTACCCTTTACCTATCTGATAAGTTGTTTCACAACCTTCATATGAGCTTCCCTTGGCGCTTGCATATATGCATTGACCGACATAACCATCGTACATCATAACTTATATCTGGCATGGTATGAGTCAAATACCTCAATGAACCTGTTACAAATGGATTGAGACGAAGATTATAGAGAAAGATTGAAGGGATTTAGTTATTTATTTAATTTTTTATTTCCTAATTTTCAGTATTGTTTCTATTGTGATGATGGTTCTTTTCCTTTAAATTAGGTTCTAGGTTTCATTATTTGTTAGTTAGGCATCGAGTTATTTTATTGTTTCTTGAAGAAACTATCAATCTAAGTATTCAATTTGAAACTTGTGATTAAAAGTCTTTTGATAACATTTATGTGTTCTTATGAGCCATTTTATCGCTTCCCAAACTGCATCAAAACCCACCAATCTACTTTGATTGGCCATTCGACACAAGCCATTCAAATGCTTTTAAGAATTGCTTCTAATTTCACCGTCCAAATTATGCAATTTGATGTTGTGAGAACCAAACATTGAAGCGGTATCGTTGTGTTGTTGTCGCTGATCAAAGTTGTGCGATTTGAAGATTCAGATGATTCTTCATCGGCGATTGTCTTCGTTGTTTAACTGCAATCAATTCTTTTTTATTACATGTAAAAAGAAGCACATACACAAACATAAATAGTGGTTCAATAAAACATTTACATCCAACTAATATTTTTTCCCTCCTAAAATTTTAAATCTTCTAAAATATATGCACATATAAATATGCATTTTTAGATAATTTATATAAATATATCATATATTAAAAACAATATAGAACAAATTGATATTTGTCATCTATTTTAATCAAATCTACATATTCTAATAATTGAGTAACTCATCCACAGGTCAACATTCTAACTACTCCACATAGGATTTTGCTTAGGTGTCATCCTCTAATTTAATGTGATGGATGATTCCAAGGCGGGTCATGGTATGCTCCATATTCAAAATAAACCGATATGTACAAATTAAAATTTCACAAATTATCATCAATTATCTCCTAATATGATATGTTCAAATAAAAATTTACCGATTATCATAATTTATCTCCTAGAGTGGAGTTATACTACAAAGTCCAATTTTCCTAGAAAGTCTAAGAAGCCATGAGATGATGACATGTGGCATTCCCTTAAAATTAGAATGAAGGGTAAATATGGTAATGTCTCTATATTTTAAGTTTCACCCCATTTTTTTAAACGTCCATAACTTTTACATACGATATTATTTTTTAAAAAAAATTGCACCATAAAAACGAGCATTTTCTTATCTTTAAAACGCGTATAATATTCATATATAAAAAACCAAAAAAAATTTCTCGTTTTTTAGTTCGTTGTGTTATTTGTCAAGTCATTGTGTTATTTATTCATGTCATTGTGTTATAACACAATAACCTAATGAAATAACACAATGATCTGAAATAACACAATGACCTGATGAAAATATAACACAATTACCTGATGAAAATATAACACAATGACCTGATGAAATATAACACAACGACTTGATGAAAATATAACACAACGACCTGATGAAAATATAACACAACGACCTGATGAAAATATAACACAACGACCTGATGAAAATTTAACACAACGACCTGATGAAAATATAACACAACGACCTGATGAAAAAATAACACAACGACCTGGTGAAAATATAACACAATGACCTGATGAAAATATAACACAACGACCTGATGAAAATATAACACAACGACCTGACGAAAATATAACACAACGACCTGATGAAAATATAACACAACGACCTGATGAAAATTTAACACAACGACCTGATGAAAATATAACACAACGACCTGATAAAAATATAACACAACGACCTGATGAAAATATAACACAACGACCTGATGAAAATATAACACAACGACCTGATGAAAATTTAACACAACGACCTGATGAAAATATAACACAACAACCTGATGAAAATATAACACAATGACCTGACGGATATAACACAATCTGAAAAATATAACACAATATCTTGACTAATATAACACAATGAGCTGAAAAATATAACACAATGACCTAACGAATATAACACAATGAGCTGAAACTTAAAAAAAAATTTCGTTTTTTATATATCAATATTATATGCGTTTTGAAGATAAAAAAACGCTCGTTTTTTTGGTGTAATTTTTATTAAAAAATATTGTCGTATGTAAAAGTTATGGACGTTTAAAAAAGAGGATGGAATTTGAAAATGAGACAAGACTAATATACCCTTGGCCTACCATTTAAAGTTCTAATTATTTACCATTATGCCACCTTGTGTTTATGAGCCATTGATCTTCATTTAATATTAGATCTAGTGGTCCAAATTCCTTCTTAAACTTTCTAGGAAATTTAGACTTTGTATTTGAACCTAATTCTTATCTCTTAATCCGATATGTTCAAGTTAAAAATTTACCAATTACTGTATTATGAATTATCTCATAATCCAATATGTTCAAATTAAAATTTACCACTTATCATGAATTATCTTCTAACCCGATATATTTAAATAAAAAATTTACCAATTATTATAGATATTTCCTTTATTTTAGCATATGATTTTGATAGAAAAATATTTATAAATATCCAAACCGATTTAATAGGGGATATGTTAAAAATAAATTTGACACATAAATTTAGATAAAACATATAAAACCGAAATCCCGTATAATACACAGGTACTAATCTAGTTATATGAAAATCAATAAAAGGATTAAATCAATTCTCTAAGTATAACATATTCTTGTTTCTAAATAAAACTTCTCAAGTTCTCAATCCAACCATATAAATCACTTGCACTAAAAAAAAGTTATTCTTTCAATAATAGTAATTACCATTTACCATACACGCGAAAACACAAAACAATGCAAAAACATGTAAAAAACCGCCGGAACAAAACAAAAAAAATCACCCACGTGATTGTATAGATCTATAACAGATCTCAAATATCAACAACCACCACCACAAAATCAAAAAGAAAAAAAGTCCACAAAAAGTCAAACATCAAATTAGCTTGAATCAAAACCCGATTAAGAAGATATTTTCAAGATCAATCAATCAAACTTTTGGCCTTAATCAACCTTCTAATTAAACCAAATCCTCAATATTATCAAAAAAATTCCCTTCATCCATTTGTTGCTGGATCAATGTCGTCGCAGGAAGATACGACGTACTATTTTCCGACCTGGGAATTAATCCAAGGTTTGTGTTAAGTTTTAACTGGGGAATGAGAACACGTCGTTCTAGCAACAATCAATCGAAGCTCATGTTTCGTAAATCGAATCTGCAAACCATGAAGTGAGTTTTGATTGTTTCAAGTTCGTTTTTTTGTTTAGTTGTATGAACAAATTTGACTGTTTTTGACTTTTGTTCTAGTTTTTGAAGCAATTTGTTTGATATCTGACATTCAAAAGTCAACTGTTTAGTCTGTGAATTGTGAATTGTGATTAGTCGATTAGGTGTTTTTGAAGTGTTTAAATCTCTGGCAATTGTTTCGCAAGTTAATTATATCAAACTCTCATGTGTTAAGTCAACATTGTTATAGATCAAAGTCAATGAGAGTGAACATAGGTCTCATGTGTTAATATTATAACTTATGATCATGCACATGATTTAGTTCATATTTGCAGGTTGCAGTTTGTGGTGTATTTATCCTAGAAAATACAGGAAGTTGTGTAAAAAACAATTTTCTTATGTGAAATAATGCACGTGCTTAAAACTTATATATTGCGTATGCGATTGCAGGACACGAGGGTTTTTTTTTGGGATTTCGCTTTCTCTGATCATCATCAATTTGGCCTCTATAATGGAGCGTGCAGACGAGAATTTACTTCCATCTGTATACAAAGAAGTGAGTGAAGCATTCAATGCTGGACCATCTGATCTAGGCTACCTAACATTTATCCGAAACTTTGTTCAAGGTCTAGCATCTCCAATGGCGGGTATCTTGGTTTTAACCTATGACCGTCCCACGGTTCTTGCAATGGGCACGCTTTGTTGGGCGGTATCCACAGGTGCTGTAGGCACCAGTCACTATTTCAGCCAGGTGGCATTTTGGCGGGCTATAAATGGGTTTGGGTTAGCCATTGTGATTCCTGCACTGCAGTCGTTTATAGCTGATACTTATAGTGATAATGTGCGAGGGACGGGGTTTGGGTTTTTGAGTCTTGTTGGAATGGTGGGCGGCATTGGTGGTGGTGTGGTGGCTACGGTTATGGCTGGTCATGAATTTTGGGGGGTGCCTGGATGGCGGTGTGCATTTGTTTTGATGGCAGGGTTAAGTTGTTTAATCGGGGTTCTTGTATTCTTCTTTGTTGTAGATCCAAAAAAGCTAGCTAGTGTTGATCATGATGAAAAATCGAGTTACCTAGAAAGGTAACGATATAACGAAATAACGAAATCTTTCTTGGGTTTTGATTTTCTTTCGTTGTGTATGTTTTAATTTTTTCCATTTTAGGAACGAATTGTTGGACGAGGGGCGTGATTATGGTTCTGGTTCTATTTGGGCTGAGTCGTGGACGGCCATGAAAGCCGTGATGAGAGTCCAAACTTTTCAAATCATTGTCTTGCAGGGTCTTGTTGGTTCGCTCCCATGGACCGCAATGGTGTTTTTCACTATGTGGTTTGAACTTATTGGTGAGCATGTATGCACTTGACTTGACATGCATCTAGCATGGTCTGGTTTCAACATTTTTCACTTATAACATATATTCTTTTGTTATGTTCATTTCTAGGTTTTGATCATAAGAAGGCTGCAACACTTCTGAGTCTTTTTGGGGCAGGGTGTTCTTTTGGGTCACTTTTTGGTGGGATCATAGCGGACCGGTTGTCTCAGATATACCCTCATTCAGGCCGAATCATGTGTGCACAGTTTAGCGCGATCATGGGGATTCCCTACACTTGGTTTCTCCTACGTGTAATCCCGCAGTCAGTTGATAGCTACTCTATTTACGCAGCCACACTTCTCTTCATGGGCCTTACAATAAGCTGGAACGGAACTGCATGCAACGCGCCAATGTTTGCAGAAGTGGTCCCAACCAGACACCGGACCATGATCTATGCTTTTGACCGTGCATTAGAAGTATCGTTTTCGTCTTTTGCTGCACCCATGGTTGGGATCTTGGCAGAGAAGATTTATGGGTACGACCCAAAATCCGTGGACCCAATTGCAGGGTCGACTAGAGAAGCTTTAGCATTGTCGAAAGGGCTTTTTGCAATGATGGCTATTCCGTTTGGTCTATGTTGCTTGTTCTACACTCCGTTGTATCGGGTTTTCAGGAGAGACCGTGATAATGTGAGAATTGCCACTCTAAAGGAAGAAGAAATGATATAATCCACATTCTTGTTTTGATTTATGTGTAACATTAGATAATGTGAGAATGGTTACTCTAAGATTATAGGAAATAAATGATATGATTCACATTCTTGTTTTGATTTATGTGTAACATTAGTGTTAATTTAATCTACTTGTAACACAAACATATTGAGGATTATATTCTATGAGGATTTCATTCTGTGTTTTATTTTAGGAAAAAAATGCCAACTTATTGTGTTTTTATAATTTTGTGTATCCATTCAATGAGATTTACTTGCTTGAAAATCATGATAATATTTTTCCTTTATAGTTTTTAGGACTGTCATAAATTTTTTTCTTGTAATTGGCATTCTCGTTCGGTAAATCACTAACATGGGTAATGGGTTGATGCGTAAGAGCTTGAGATCCTACAGGTTTTAGGTTCAAATTCTGACTTAAAGGGTTTTTTCAGGTGACGGGTTTGTTTTTGTTACTTGATGGTCTTGAATAAGTCATGCATGGAGCGCCAAAATCAGTATAGACGGTTGATATTCCGTTCCAGAAAGGCTCACTCGAATATTAAGATAGTTTCAGAAGCTTTTAAAGAAATATTAACGTTTTCTTGAATATAGAGGCGAAACGTGCCCCAAAGAAGATAACTTTATAGTAAAGTGACGTATTTCTAAACCAAGCGGCTATGTTTCAAATTCTGTAAAGTGTAGTGATTTAGCCGGAAAAAAAGCAAATACTAACATATATATAGACTCAAAAGATACTATTCTTGTTATATATTCTTCATTAATCCCTTTGTTCTCTGAATCTCTTCCTGAGAAAAATAAGATCTGGATTTAATTACATCTCCTTAACAATTAGCATAAAATTGTTCCAATTAGCAATGTAGTTTTGAGATGAATAGTTAGACTCACATCACTGCTACATAACATTCAAACAACAATAGTTGATCAAATCATTTCTTCTTCCTTTTGAGTAGCCATCCGCACACTGTCGCGATCGTGTTTAAAAACCCAATACAACGGGCTGTAGAACAAGCAACACATGCCAAACGGAATCCCCATCATTGAAAAAAGCGCTTTAGACAACGCTAACGCTTCTCTTGTGGACCCTGTGGTTGGGTGCACTGATTTCGGGTCATACCCGTAAACCTTTTCTGCAAGGATCCCAACAATAGGTGCAGCAAATGACGAAAATGACCCTTCTAGTGCACGGTCAAATGCGTAGATCATGGTCCGGTGTTTGGTGGGGACCACTTCTGCAAACATGGGCGCGTTGCAAGCAGTTCCGTTCCAGCTTATTGTGAGGCCCATTAAGAGAAGTGTGACTGCGTAAGTGTGGTAGCTATCGACTGTTGGAGGGATTGCTCGTAGTAGAAACCAAGTGTATGGGATCCCCATGAATGCGCTAAATTGTGCGCATATTATTCGACCCGAATGGGGGTACTTCCGAGACATTCGGTCTGCCACGATCCCACCCAAAAGTGAACCAAAAGAACACCCTGCACCGAAAAGGCTGAAAAGTATCGCAACCTTTTGATGATCAAAACCTAGAAAAAAAATCAAAGTTATGTTTGTGTATTGTTATAGATGACAATTTCAACCCATTCAGGTTATAGTTGATTGATACTGAGCCAAACGAGAAATTGATCATATTTAAAAAAGACGGTTAGGCCAGTCAAACCTCCAAGTATACATGACATTTTCTAATTAGTTGGTTTTAGTTTGAAGGCTAGACTTTAGCCGCTTGGCAAATAGGCACGTTCAACAGGTCAGAAAACGCCACTTGTACTAAGAGGCTACAATCTAGCTGTTTTTTTACCAAGAAGCGTAAAAGTCATTGTCCATTTATACAATTTTGTGGTCAACATGTGCATTTTGGTAATTATCCCTATTTAAAAAAAGTTGAGTGGTAAATGCAGTTTGTTCTGACCGTTTATCAAACCTGACCCGTTTGGCTCCTTTAGTCGTAACCTTTAGGTCCTAAAAACAGGACCAGGGCTAGATGAATGACAAATGCTCACCAATTAATTCAAACCACATAGTGAAGAACACCATGGCGGTCCATGGGAGTGAACCTACAAGACCCTGCAAGACGATGATCTGAAACGTTTTGACTTTCATCACACCTTTCATTGCAGTCCATGACTCGACCCAAATCGAACCAGAATCACGCCCGCGGTCCAACAATTCATTTCTAAAACACAAAAAAAGATAACATCAGAAGAAAAACACCAAAACATTCTAAATCAAAATCCAATAAAGATTCGGGTACCTTCTGGGATCAACGACAAACAAGAATACAAGAAACCCAATTAGGCAACTTAACACAGAGATGATAACAAATGCAAACCGCCATCCAGGCACCCCCCAAAACTCTTGACCGGCCATAACTGTAGCCACTGCACCACCACCAATGCCTCCCACCTTACCGACTAGATTTAACAGCCCGAACCCCGTCCCCCTCACACTATCACTGTAGGAATCCGCTATAAATGATTGGAGTGAAGGAATCACAATGGCTAATCCAAATCCATTTACAGCCTGCCAAAACGCAACCTGATTATAATAGCGACTGCCACCCATAATGCCTGTGGATATCGCCCAACAAAGCGTGCCCATGGCAAGAACGCTCGGGCGGTCATAGGTTAAAACCAACACCCCTGCCATTGGAGATGCTAAACCTCGAAAAAAGTTTCTCATAAACATTAGGTAGCCTAAATCAGACGGGCCAATGTTGAATGCTTCACTGACTTCCTTGTACACAGATGGGAGAAGGTTTTCATCGGCCCGCTCCACTATAGCAGCCAAATTGATGATAATGAGAGAAAGTGAAATCCCGAAAACACTACGTGGTATCCTGTGATCATTAAAACCACGTTATAAAAGAAGTTGTTGAAGCCATTCACTTAACGTCTAAAGGACAGTAAGATGTTTTCAGATTGACCCAACCCGTTTTGACCCGTATAAAAAGTTAGTTCCTCTAGTTAGAACGTGTTTTGATCCGTTATCCAACCCATATGACCAGTAGTATTTGATCTGTAACAATACTAATTTAGCATCTAATTTAAACACATAAAACACACTTATCTAAGCATCCATACAAATCATTTTTCTTAGTGGTTATGAGCAAATCCTAGTTTCTTTGTTGCTTTTTTTTAAATCTCTAATCAAATAGGGAGAAACAAAAATGATCTAATCATACTGTAGATTAGAATAATAAAAAAAATATGGTTATATTGCCAGAATTTTCTATATTTATGAGGGATTTAGAGTTTACGTAGTGGCTTCTAGGTTGAAAATAGAGTCAACGTTGTTGTGGGGAGTCTATTATCTCAACCAGTGGACTCTGACTTTCTGACACTGTTTCCACTTGAGTGGCAAGCGGTCTCTAGCAGAGTCAGTGTCAGATAAGTCAGAGTTTGCTAGACGAGATAGCAGACTTCATCTAGCAAACTCCCCCATAAACCACTGTCTCCATTTTCAACCTAGAAGCCATGGCACAAGGCGCAATGGGTGAGCCGTGGAGCAAGTCACACAATGTCAACATACCACATTTAGTTTTTTTTTCATGGCAGGTTAGCAGTTAGTATCATCAAGTTATTATTTAACCGTCACTGCCTGGATTGAAGGTCATTTTTAAACGTTGATGACCAGTTTTCGACAGTTTCAGACAGATACCAGTTTTAACTGTTTTACACATGTTTTAGGTTATTTCAACTTTTCAACATATCGTTAAACTCTACATTCATTTCGAAGATAAAGCTACAAAGTTGACTTTTGAAGTCAAACATCAAATCAATTGCATTCAAAACTAAAAAAAAAGCTGATACCAATTTCACATTTTGAGAACAGGGTTGAACAGAGATGAATCAATTCAACACCAGATTTAAAAAATTAATCAAACAACAAGGACAAATCAACTGTAATCATCAAAAACGACTAAAAACAGAAGACAACAACACAACATAGAACAGTAAAATAGGTACAATCGAAACTCACTTCATGGTACGCATATTCGAGTTATGAAACAGTAGCTTTAATCGATTATGACAGTACGATGCAATTTCATCGACCGGCTAAATTAGGCATCCAAAAGCAGTATGAAATGATTAAAATCGCTTCATGAAACGACGTTGATCTGATCTGCGTCATCGTACGGCGTCTGCAATTGGTCAAAACCCACCAAAATCGAACACCTAAATGAGGTGTACGAACTGCAAAATCATCATATGATCTCTGCGAATCGATGAATTTAATGAAAATCGACAACGAAATTTCAATTTTTTTTGGGTGGGATTTTAGTACAGTTTAAGGTACATGTAGTTACTAGTACCCTAATCTTCTGTTTATCATGTATTGAACCAATCCACGTGACTAATTTTTTAATTTTATATGTTTCTAGTTGCTAATTGAATCTAAAGGAATTAAGAAAGTAGTATAGACTCGTAATTGTTTATTGTTAATAAAATTAAAAAATCTTAATTTTCACATATTTTAGCACGTAATAATCCAACCTAAGATAATCTTGTTATGAGTCTCAAGTCCTAACTTTCTAAATATTTAATGTTACCTAAAACTACGATAACGAAAGTTAACTACGCTACATTAAACTTTTTAACAACATGACAAATCTTTACTCTTTTCTAATCCATAGTAAGGCAAATCCGAAAGCTAATTTGGGTTACGGTGAGATTGATACGTCAACTTGAGTATTAAATAAAGTTTTAGGTTTATGCCTTAAAAAATAAGTAGTTTTGATTTTTTTAAATTCAAAATCGAAACTGAAAAAACGAAGTATGAAAAGAGATTGATAAAACTAAAAATCAAAAGATATTTACCAAAAGTTAAGAAAAGAAATTCAGCCCAAAACGAAAAAAGAAAATTAACTCAAAAACGAAAAAAATAAGAAATTATTATCATAGATATACCGCTGTAAGTTGTAAATGTAATATTATTTATCTTTTATTATGAATGTGATACATTGATACATATTTATTTAGTACAAATATAATTTAATCCACATTATTTTTGGAACCTTAGGTGTAGCACATAGAGTTATAATCTAGTAAGATAATAACTATACTTAAATATGTCGGTTATGTAAAATATACGATTGGTAAAACGATCTATCATTTAAGAATTTAAAGATAATTCTTGGTTGCTTGCAACTAGTATTTCGTATGAATGAAAGTATGTCTAAAAGTGGGTTATTTAATGGCAAGTGGAGACTTAAGATGATAAGTAAGAATTGTCAACTAGGATTTTTTTTCCTTTGTACGTTACATGGGATCCAAATGGGTGGTTAATAAATGAAAAGATAAAAAACCAAAGATTCGTTGATTAAAAAAATAATAAATTTTAATACTTTAAAATATTAACTTATGTCATATTAATGTTAACTACGTTTAATATCTGTGTATATACACGGATTTATATAATATAATAAATATTTTAAAAATTAGATAATATTTAAGTAATTGTAAATGATTTTCTAAATTATAGATCATTAAGTAATAACAATAATTTGTAATAAATTAAAAAAATCAGCTTCTATATACTTTTTAAGTAAACAAAAAAATTAAAATTTATTATTAATGAAACCAAGCAACAAAATTTATTATTAATGTAATTATAAAAATTAAAATAGAAACCAAAAGGGACCTTGATGGCTCCCCCTTATTTTTACTTCCCATATTTTTCCCCTCATATTTTTTCTTCCCATATTGTTTCCTCTTATTTTTCCCCCTAAAATGAATCTTGATGGCCCCCCTAAAACCCTAATTTATTATATAGATAATCTTATTTTTTTACTAATAACAGTCTTACTTTAATTGTTAATTAACTCTGTTAATTTTTTATGACGTGTCATGGGATATGACATAAGTGTATAACATATATACAAGATTATATGCTACTAATTGCTATTCGAATCTAACCAATTAATAAAATAATACAAACTTGAAATTACTATCTGTTACCAACTTGATTCATATCATTTGGTATCAGAGCCGAAGCGATTCATATCTTTAACATTTGCTATTAAAGTTAAGTATATTGACAATCTGCATGCATCCATGGTAGTTTGTCTAGCCAAGCATCACACATTTAAGCCTATGGATGGTCCGCATCCACATTTTAAGTTGTGCCTCAAGTTCTTCCAATTGTTCAAATTCCTCATTAAACGTAAGTCTGGAAAAATCAACAACGCGGGAGGAGTTTTAGGTCAAAGAAACCTCCTTTTAGATGGTCTATTCATATTCGACTTTGGTGTTTCGAGTTTGAGGACAAACTCTTTTGAAGAATGGGAGAATGATGTAAATATGGTGACCGTTATTCGACCCGCATACCATTATGACTCGATCCATTTATGTTGCTCCATGACCTAAACCAACCCATGCAAATGTAGCCCACGTTTTCTACATTCATGATGTCTTTTTATATGCATTTAATTTAGTTTTATAAATTTACTTCTTTATAATTTCTGCATTTTACTTAATTATTGAGTAGTGGGTCTAGGTGGTTACCCATGTTTAGAAGTAGTTTCTAATTTGTTTTCCTATTTAATGTTTTCTCATGTAATGAATTTGGCAGTGAGTTTATGAATGAAAATGATGTTTGTTAATTTTACTCATTGGATTATGAGTTGAGTTAATTTGTCCATGCTAGTTCAAACCCGGCTAGTTTGAATGGTGTTCTTGGAACCTAAACTTGAATTGAGTGGTGATTTCTGTACCTCAGTTTCAGTTTAGTTTGCCCAACGGATCTGATTACGTGGTGTATCTGTATCGTAGTCAACCGTTGCCTATCCGTTTGTTTCAATTTCTTAAAATTACTATCTGTTACCAACTTGATTCATATCAATATTGGTATAATCTTATATTCAAAATTTCTAAAATAACATTTAACTAGTATTATGACCCAAGTTGTGCGGTGTGGCGACAACCTTACATCGGTTTGTTTGTGACTTACTTACATACATTACGACTGTGACATTAACGTGTTGTATCCTTAAAGATGCATGGTCACATTAACATGTAATGTTCACATAAGTATTAAATGAAAGTCATAAAGGTAATTTAAAAAACTAATAAGAAAGAATTATAAAAAATAAAAATAAAAATTTAAAAATAAAAGAAGAAAAACTTGAATCTAAATACTTAAAAAAAAAACTCTCTACCATCCCTAATCTAGACATACAATTTCCATCGAACAATTCATGAACTATTCATGAACGTTTAATTTGTTTGCGGCTTTTGACTATGTATAAACATGAAGTCCACTACTCTACCACCCCTAATCTAGAGACGTACACCACTTGTTTTTTTCTTTTAAAGGTTAAATCGGTTGATAACTGAGTTATTAATTAATGTGTGAACTCATCAACCCAGGTTCAACACAACTTAAGTATGACAAATGTCACTCCATAGTCGGTAACCTTGAGACCTCCCACGGGTCACGTTTCCCATAGAAATATAAAAACCGAAGATAGAAACCCAACACGAATCAAGAAAGAAACCATCTAAAATATAAAACTCATTCAAGATCACGTTAGACACAAGACAACTACCCATCACCCACCAAAACATAAAAATATGTGATTAATTCCTTCAACTTGGATTATGACCCACGAAACAAAAGGAAAAGGGTGCTTAAAAAGTCAAAGTTCAAATTTAGTATTTGAACCAAATTAAAAGGAGATACTTTCAAGATACATAATCAGATGAATCAAACTTGTGTTAATCGATTACTAAACCATTGCAGGTCCAACATTCAACTGTAACGAAATCCCGCTAATATTATTCAAAAACAAGTTGAAAAATCATTGACAATTTCCAGAAACGTTTGATCGTTTTATAGTTCAACTTCCCTAAAGCGAATCTGCGTACCATGAAGTGAGTTACGATGATTTCCTGTTTATTTTGCTATGTTGTATGTCTTCAAATTCTAGCCATGCATTTTGTTGGTGACAGTTGACTTGTTCTAGTTGTAATGTTTACCGTTTAGAGCTAATCCAGATTGATTCAAAATTTTAAAGCCAACTGTTTAGTATGTGATTAGGTGTTTATGAAGTGCATGTTTAAATGTTTTGCAATATGTGTTGAGTCAAGATTGTTATAGTTGATACAATATATATGATCATTGTAGTTGTTATTTTGTGTGAAGTTAATTTATAGTTAACTTATGATCATGCATATGATGAAGTTGTTTCAATTGCGTATGAAATCGCAGGACAAGAATGTTTTTGGGGATTTCTGTTTCTGTGATTATCATCAATCTGGCCTCTATAATGGAGCGTGCAGACGAAAATCTGCTTCCATCCGTATACAAAGAAGTTGGCGAAACATTTAATATAGGACCAACTGATTTGGGCTACCTAACATTTATAAGAAACTTTGTTCAAGGTCTAGCATCTCCAATGGCGGGTATCTTGGTTTTAACCTATGATCGCCCCATAGTTCTTGCCATGGGCACACTATGTTGGGCGGTATCCACAGGTGCTGTAGGCGGCAGTCACTATTTCAACCAAGTGGCATTTTGGCGGGCTATAAACGGGCTTGGGTTAGCCATTGTGATTCCTGCACTCCAGTCGTTCATAGCTGATACTTATAGTGATAATGTGCGAGGGACAGGGTTTGGGATTTTGTCTCTTGTTGGTATGGTTGGTGGCATAGGTGGTAGTGTGTTGGCTACGGTTATGGCTGGTCATGAATATTGGGGGGTGCCAGGTTGGCGGTGTGCGTTTTTTTCTATGGCGGGGTTAAGTTGCTTGATTGGGTTTCTTGTATTGTTGTTTGTAGTTGATCCAAAAAGGCTAACGACAGTTGATTACGACGGAGGAGAACCGAGTTGCTTAGAAAGGTAACTAAATATTTTCTTGGATTTTATTTTTTTTGTTGTGTTTGTTTTATGTTTTATGATTTTAGGAACGAATTATTGGATCGGGGACATGACTCTGGTTCTATTTGGGTTGAGTCGTGGACTGCCACGAAAGCTGTGTTTAGAGTACAGACGTTTCAAATCATCGTCTTGCAGGGTCTTGTTGGTTCGTTCCCATGGACGGCAATGGTGTTTTTCACTATGTGGTTTGAACTTATTGGTGAGCATGTATGCACTTGACATGCATCTAGCATTGTCTGGTTTCAACATTTTTCACTTATGTTATGTCATTTCTAGGTTTTGATAATAACAAAGCTGCAACCCTTTTGAGCATTTTTGGCGTAGGGTGTTCTTTCGGGTCACTTTTAGGTGGGATCATAGCGGATCGGTTGTCTCATCTTTACCCTCATTCCGGCCGAGTCATGTGTGCACAATTTAGTGCCATCATGGGGATTCCATACACTTGGTTTCTCCTACGTGTAATCCCGCAGTCGGTTGATAACTACCTTATTTACGCTGCCACACTCCTCTTCATGGGTCTTACAATAAGCTGGAACGGAACTGCTTGCAACGCGCCAATGTTTGCAGAAGTGGTACCTACTAAATACCGTACCATGATCTATGCATTTGACCGTGCCTTAGAAGTATCATTTTCGTCTTTTGCTGCACCCATGGTTGGGATCCTGGCTGAGAAGATTTACGGGTACGACCCGAATTCCTTGGACCCAAGCGCAGGGTCCTCTAACGAAGCATTGGCCTTGTCAAAAGGGATTTTCTGGATGATGGCTATTCCGTTTGGTTTATGTTGCTTGTTTTACACTCCGTTGTATCGGATTTTCAGGCGAGACCGTGATAATGTGAGAATGGATGCTCTAAAGGAAGAATTGATCTGATTCACATTCTTGTTTTGATTTATGTACGTGTAACATTAGTGTTAGTTTAAACATATGCATGCATTGTGTGTTTGTTTAACATTAGTGTTAGTTTAAAGTAAGTATGTGAACTTACTGTATTATATAATCTTTGTGTATTCAAACAATGGCATTATGTCACTAATAATGAAAATGATAATTTGAACGGTTCAACACATGTCATACCAAATCATACCTCAATTATCTTCCACATAAACGATGGTGTGACAACTTAACACGTATTAAAGAGGTCTGCACATTGCGACATGATTTATGATCTACACAACCATGGTTCACCATATTATTTTGCTCCGATTAATACCGACCCCGATTTACTCTCTTGGGTTGGTAAACGGATACTATTTTTGAGAATCGGGTCAACCAGAATTAATAAGGAGGGATATGTTAAAAGCATATCTCAATTTCTTTTAGGTTCGATATATTTAGTACTAGATTAAACCACGCGGGTTACGCGGATGTAAACATAAAAAACACAAGTCTAAAATCTTAAGAAAAAAATAATGTTTGAAAATACACTACACATTACATGAAAGATATATGAAAATAGAATCACAAATTGTATTCAAAAATTCTAATTTTAGCCTTAAACAAATAGATTTTAAACTACAAATATACTCGTATTAACAAATTAGATATTGACGTTTTTAAATTGAGTGTCTTATAAATCCTACCAAATAATTTATAAGAAGATTAAGAAAAACATATATACAAATAATTTAGATGATAAATATCTGACAAAATTCACAGCGACACTCATATGTATTGGGTTAAGCGTACGGGCCGGCATGTATGGGTATGGGTCATAAATTGCAATGAGTTATTTTTTAAGTTGTTTGTTTCCCGTTTTCATAATGATTTCTGAGATGTAAATAAGGTAGATTAAAACTTTGGAAGAGAAATTATGAGATGATTTAATGTTATCGATTTCTTTCCATACATAGCTTAAAAGAGAATATTTTTAGTTTTGATCGGGAAAATGATTCAACACCCTCTCCAATAAATGACATGTGTCCTCCAAAACCCTCTTTTATTAGAAGGTATAAATTGGGATTATTAGTTTTCAGTAGAGGTGGAACTCAATAGATCATTTGATCGATATGTATATGTATGTATATACTTTGTATAAATATGTATGTTATATTTGCGAACTCATTATATGAACAAACTAATTAAACAAATTCAATTGGTGTATGTATATTATAGTCATGATTATAACTCCTTTGGTGTACCTATCTTGAACAAATTCAATTGGTGTATCTTGAATTAACCCAGTTGTTTATGACATCCAATTTACAACCAAAATAAAAATAAATAAACACTTTAAAAGCCCATTTAACAACCCGATTACCGAATATACCGACCTGAATAAACCCGATTACCAATTAACTCAGTCTTTATTAGGGTCGGTATTTGGGTTGACGTGCCACATTAAAAAAACCCGATTAACCCGAAACCCGATTAAAAAACCCAATCAACACCCCTATTT
This sequence comes from Tagetes erecta, assembly GCA_030867185.1. NCBI lineage: Eukaryota > Viridiplantae > Streptophyta > Magnoliopsida > Asterales > Asteraceae > Tagetes > Tagetes erecta. Next base: position 98,089,074 of record CM061487.1, read on the forward strand.
GTAACATGAAAATAATTCTCGGTGTAATCGGTCTAATTATAACAATTGAGAGGATTTGCGGTGCCAATCGCAAGAATAGTGGCCAAACCTTTTGCACGTTGTGTCTCTTCAACATTTTCAACATCTACAACCCTCTATAATGATGACATTTTTTATAGCGTGACATGCTAAAGCTTAAGCTACACTTGCTGAATTTTATTTCAGAAAATCAATTAATATCTACCTATAAATAGCAGTTATTCTATTAAAATGGTTCGTTTCATGGTATAAGTAGTTAGATACTTAGATTTATATATGTGTGTAATATCTTTTATAAAGTCGGAGGTTGGGATAGAACTAAATATAATATTAATGTTGTTTTTACTTTAGTTTATGAGTTTGAGTCTTGCGTGAGTTTGTCAATAGAAATGTGTTAAACCATGGGTTTATTCTTTGTTTGTTATTATATATTTTCGCATGCTTAATTGTTTTCTTTTTGGTATATATTTTTTTAGGGTTATTAGATTATAATACTCCGAACTATGATCTATTGGTCGCTGTCACTCCCAACTAAGACCTTCACTATCACCACTCTCAACTTAACATCATACTTGTGGTGTCACCCCCGTCGTTAAAAAACACTAACTTCGTTAGTGTTTGGGTCAAAAATGTCACTTTCCTAAGTTGAAGGGATAATTTTATGTTTTCTTTAATACACACACATATATCTATATATATATATATATATGTGTGTGTGTGTGTGTGTGTGTGTGTATACCACCGGCAATCATAACTACCACCTCAGGCCACCACCACCATAACCCGTCACCACCATCGCCGCAGCTGTCATTGTTACCCGTCACCACCACTGTGAATCTGCTCGATTTGATCCCGAACTCAATATGGGGAGCGACAGTGGCAGCGACGGTGGTGAGCGATAGTCGACATCGTTTCGGCACAGTCATATCAACAACAACCAAGTGGCGAGTGCCAGTGGCAGCGACTGTGGTGGTGGTTACGGCCGACAATGGCAATGACGGTGGTGGTGGTGGTGGTGACAGGTTATGGTGGTGAGGAGGTGGTGGTGACCGGAAATGCTGGTGGCCGGAGGTGGTAGTGTTGATGGCCGGAGGTGGTAGTGTTGATGGCCGGTGGGATATATATATTTTATAGAAAAATAAAATTATCCCCTCAAATTAGAAAATTGACAGTTTTGACCCAATCACTAACGAAGTTAATGTTTTTTAACGACGGGGGTGACACTACAAGTATGATGTTAAGTTGGGAGTGATGATAGTAAGGGTCTTAGTTGGAGGTGGCAGCAGCCAATAGGACATAGTTCGGAGTATTATAATCCAATAACCCATTTTTTTATTAATTTTGTGAAAATTGATCGTTAGAAAGAAGAGTGGTTAAACTTAGGGGTGTAAACGAGCCGAGCTACTCGCGAGCTACTCGAGATCGGATCGATAAAAAGCTCGAACGAGCCGAGCTTTTTCGAGCTCGAGCTCGAGCCCGAGCCTAAGAAAAAAGCTCATTAAGCTATCGAGCCCGAGCTCGAGCTTTACACATCGAGCTCGAGCCGGCTCGCGAGCCTTATCGAGCTTTTCATTTATATGTTTTTTTATTTATTTTATAAATATATTATTATTATTAGTTAAAATATATATAAATTATGATTAAAAATATATAATATGTATTTTGTTATGTATAAAATACATATAATTAAACGTTTACATAAAATTAAATATATATATTTTTTAAAAAATTATAAAATTAAATACAAATAATTAAAATTAAAATAATAAATGATCAGACGAGCCGAGCCCGAGCCGAGCTCGAGCTTGAGAAGTTTGTAACGAGCTCGAGCTCGAGCTTTGAAATTAAAACTTGAATCGAGCCGAGCTCGAGCTCGAGCTCGAGCCTGGTTAAACTTAAACGAGCCGAGCTCGAGCCTAGACGAGCTCGGGCTCGGCTCGGCTCGTTTACACCCCTAGTACTACTACTTAAACTGAATAAACAAAAACTCTGTGGCAAGTATTAAGCAAAGGTGTGAAGGTGTGATGACTCATCATGCTGCCTCGTCATAACTACCCACTCTCTCTTTGACAGCTGGATCCGTCTCAACCTTCACGTGTCGTCGTCTCTCTAACCCTACTCATCTCCAACCACCGCACCACTCTCTCACGGCGGTCGGACACCTGAATTTCGAACTTACTCAATACTTCAACCTCTTCAATTAACGATCAACCATTTCATTTTCATCGCTGTGATCTATCTCGTAATTTGATCTACGGAACTGCACAAATTTACATCCGTACTGCCGGATCCGGCTCTAATCTCCATTTTCACCGCCGGAAGAACAGGTTAGACTCACTTGATTTTTTACTTTAGTATGTGAAGCTACTTTGTTGAATTATTGATACAATAACATACTTGAATCTGATAGCAATTGTTGTATGTTTTAGTTTGTTGAGTTAGCTTCTTAGAAAGCTTTTGAATTTTGATCTAGATTTGATTTTCATGAATTGTCAATTGTGGCTATAGTAGGTGTTTCTATGTGAAGCTATTTTGGTGACTAACAGCAGACCTGAATCTGATTGCAATTGTTTTACTGATTTAATTTGTTCAAAGGACGATTTTGAATTTTGATTTAGATTCGGTTTTCATGAATTGGCGAATTACCGATACAACAACAGACCTGAGTCTGAGTTTGATCGTTATTGTTTTCTGCTTTAATTTATTGAGTTAGTTTTGTAGGATTTAGAATTTTGATTTTTATGAATTGTCAATTAATTGTGGGTATAATAGGTGTGTTTAGCTGGAGGTAGCGTAGTGACTCTAAGTAGGCTGGGGTTTTAGATCTATATTGAACTAGTAGCTTCATCAGCTAAGACCATATCTAGTGGATGAAGCACCAAGGGGGTTGTGTGGCGTCCTAGTCAGCATGAGGCTTTATGGCAAAGATGGTGTAGTAGATGGAGCCCCATAAAGCCCCCCCCCCTACTTGGTGGGCTAGTGGGTGGGGTGTTACCTACAAAACGCCTTGGACCATTTTGAAGGATATAGCACCATGGTGTGGTGGATTTGTGGGGGGTGGGGCTATTTTGATATTTTACTGGAAAGATCTCTCAAGATATAGAGTTCAAAAAAGTGTTGCTTAAATGGGAATTATTCTATTTGGAGTATTTAATTACTTCATAGAAGAGAGTTTAGTTTAATGTTGGATGCTTAATTTTAGTTGAACATAAATGTACTATAGGTTATACATATATAAATAAAAGAAAATAGGGGAAAGATAATACACAGATGGATATGGAATCATATGGTAAGAGGGAAGTAGGTTTTAGAATCGATTAACTGTGTTGAGGCTCAATCATGGAGAGACAACATTGTAATGGTGGTTTAATCAAACGGTCAACGTACTTCAATCTGACAACATTTTTAGTCATACTACCAAAGTACAAATTAAGGGTAAAAAAGGTTTTTTGTTCATTTATATGCTGTTCAACAGATGACACAAATATGTGTGGCATCCATGTGTTGAATGTTCACTCGGAAAAATGTTGAAGAAGAGTTTGTTTCCTTGATAATCAGACCTTATTATATACCCCAAACTATTATTTTTTTTATCTCCATAGAATTGAGTTTTGAAATGTGCAAAAAAATTAGTTTACTTGGTTTTAACTGGCTATGTTTCAAAGGGATTAGTTTTGGCCATAAGCACACCGACTACAAATCTAGCTTTGAAAAATTTGTTTTTAACTGTTTTCTTAGTTAGTTATTGATGTTTATTCCTAGACCCTAGTTGCCGAGAGACATGACATCTAAGGATAATATTAAGGCATCTTTATTTGAAATTTGAATGTCGAATGATTAATGAATCTTTAAGTTCGATGAAACAATCCTTACTACAATATCTGAAAGAATTCATAACGTGGTATTTAATGATTATATGGAAACTATTATACTATGAAGTTAAAAGTATTGCGTAGCGTACACATGACATGACACCGTTAATAAAAACACATTGGAGTATCAGACATAATTTTTATATTAAAAGATAACATTAAGTGCAAGTGTACAAGAGTGCATTGTAGAGACTGCTTGCACATTTAAGTGTTGTTTGGGCTTGACATTTGCTTTGTGTGCTATAGTCGCTGAAGTAATTTGCGTAATCACGTATGATACTATGATGCGTGACTAAAAATGGCATACTATATATTACGCACACATGGTTCTGAGGAGTTGTTTGATTATTTGCCAAATGTCTTAAATCCCATTTAATCACAAAAACATTGGGGAGTGAGAGGGATCTCATTGGCTAAAGAATAGCATTGAAAATGGTTAGAAAGGTAACTGTAACATATAAGGGTAACCAAAAAGTAAATGCTTCAATTCCGACGTGACACCTTTAAATGGAACGTTGCAAACTTATGAGATGGTGGGGCTATATAATAAAAAAGATATTAGTGTGAATCATATATGTTCGCATCTTTAAAATAAGCAGTTAAACTTTACTATGCGTCTTGCAAAAACTTCTATTTCGAGTTGCCTTGTTCTTTTGCAATGTTGAAAGACTATTTGCATTTTGTATTAAAATTTTGTAAATAAAACTAGCAAGAAGCTAAAATAAGAAAGGTGGAAAACTAAGAACACCAATACACCATGATAGTTCTCTAAATAAAACGCTACCAAACGCTCTAGATACAAAAAAACACTTAAAGCAGTCGCACTAACTCCACCCTTAGTTTACTTTAAAGGAGCAAAAGAAGACCTCTAAAATGGCTGGGTGCTAGAATTATCTGAGTTGGAATCGGAATTTCCTTAACAAGAATACTCTGATTCAGCAGTATTAAGGCCAATTTTTTGAAAACAAACGAATATTCTTGAAGATAACGAATAACTAGTTATAACACGAGCTTTAAATGGATATTCTGAAATCTTTATTTTCAAAACCAAAATCAAGAAACTAAAGAAAAACAACGAATCGGGCAACTGGCCATCTATAAGACTTTAAGGGCCCGGCATAAAAATTAGACTATCTGAATGGTAAAATTAAAGCTGACACGTGTCTCTGGATCCTCTATCTGCTTATCATTTGTTCTTCAGATTCTGTATTTTTGTGTCCTAAAACAAAAATTGCAGTTTCCTGGAATCTGGAAAGAGAAGTATTTTCTGAATATCTTTAATATTGCATAAAAACTTGCTTTCTTTCATCATTCGTACTAAATTAAGAACGCTAATATTGGTACATGTAACTGTGGTACAGATTGCTATTATTCTGCCGGTTATATATTTACCTTAATTGTTATGGTTCAGTTCGGTGCTTAATCATTCAGATTCAGCATTCAGAGCGTTTGTTTCATTAAAAAATGGCCTCTGAATGGTTCAGTTAAGTGCTGAATGGTTAAGAGATTCAAAGATGCTGAATGAAACTGAATGAAGTATGTACCAAAGTTACCATCACCTGAAGTTCTACTACAATATCCCTCTCATTGATAGAACCTCTTAACCATTCAGACCTCTTAACAATTCAGCAGTTGCAAAACAGCCACTAATAAGATGCCATATTCACTAAAATTTCTGTTGGTCTTGGATATCAATGCATTTATTTTGAATCATCAGAAACAACAATTAAGTTCCAGGCTTCCAACTACTGTTCTGATCTAGTGTGATTGTGCTTACTAGACATGCTTGAATATGAGCAATAAATATTCATAAAGCATCTCTTGTAAAAGCTATCTAACATACAAACATATATGATTTCTCACTGTCTGTTATTAAAATATTTTTGGAAGGTCTCCCGTAATTTTGATGAGTGGATGAAAACTATCATGGTTAAACGCATCAATTGATTCATGACTAATTTTGATTTATTCAGGCGCTTCTTGGTTAATATTTACAGAAAAGTCTTTAAGTTGCTGAAAATTGTTGGCTGCACATTGCTATCCCAACCTGTAATTTCATGGGGGCTGGAGAAGAGAGCTCACCCGCCAAACATTCCAAGTCTACTTCAAATCAGGTTTCATCACTCTCTTCCTTTACATTACATTAATTCTTTCATGTGTAAATACAAAGTTATCTCACTTTCTAAACTACAGGAAACACCTCCACCCTCATATCCTGATTGGTCAAGCTCTATGCAGGTGCGTATCATAAGTGCCTAAATATTTTGTTAATAAGTTCATTAAAAAGGTGTCACATAATGAGATGGATTTTCTGATTTGTAGCAACTTTTGTGTTTCAGGCTTATTATGGCTCTGGAGTTGCTCCACCTTTCTTTGCATCAACTGTTCCCTCTCCAACTCATCCATATGCGTGGGGTGGTCAGGTATCTAACATGTAAAAAAATGTTGGGATGCAAATGCTGTGTAATAGTCGATACTTGATATATATTTTTTAATCCATTGTATGTTAAATTATTTCAGCATCCTATGATGCCACCTTATGGGACTCCAGTTCCATACGCTATATATCCGCCAGGAGTTTATGGCCATCCTGGTATGCCTATGGTAAGAATCATTTATCCTTCATAAAATTTGCTTTTAGATTGCATCTTGCATCTTTCTACTCATGTAAACGGTAAAGCGGATATTGTTATTTACTTATCTGATTTTTATTCTGTAATCATTATCCTTGTAGACCCCTGGCACAGTGCAGCCAAACACAGAAATGGAAACGAAGACTTCTAATGGGAAGGACAGGGTCAGCAAAAAGTCAAAGGGGATTTCAGAAAATGTCCATGCCACTGGTTCTAAGACTGGAGAGAGTGGGAAGGCAGCTTCAAGTTCAGGGAATGATGGTGCAACCCAAAGGTTATACCTGAATTAGAATCATAAAATTAGTTGGTTATCAGTGAACGTGGTTCATTTTGTCAGATTTTTACCATGCTGATTATAAAATTTGAACATATACAGTGCTGAAAGTGGAAATAATGGTTCATCTGATGCAAGCGATGAGGATAACCAACAGGTATGCACTTCCACATTAGTATTAAGGTTTTTGGGTTTGATATCAGAAGTATTTCATCTTTTCGTTATGTATTGACGCATCAAATCGGCACTCCAGGAATATTCTGGAGGCAAAAAGGGAAGCTTTCATCAGATGCTTGCAGATGGTGATTCTACACACTTTTCCTTAGTTTTATGTGCTTGCTAAAATATTGTTATAAATTTTAAGATTGTGTTTCCGCAGCGAATGCACGGAACAACAATTCTGGACCCAATGTTCAGATGCCGGTGCCTGGGAATCCTGTAGTGTCTATTCCTGCTACCAACCTTAATATGGGGATGGACCTGTGGAACCAATCTGCTGGATCCGGGTCTACGAAAATGCAACCAAATCATTCTGGTTTTTCACAACCAGTGGTTCCACCACCAATAATGGCTGATCAATGGGTTCAGGTAGTAAAAAAAATGTTATTTGTTGGTTAATTACCTATGCCTTTTTACCAGTGATTTTTGTTTACTCTATGAGCTGATTAACTCTTAAACTTATATTTACTTTTACATTTTGAGTGACTAACACATTTGCAGCAGGACGAACGAGAATTGAAGAGGCAGAAAAGGAAGCAATCTAATAGAGAGTCGGCTAGAAGATCAAGGCTGCGCAAGCAGGTAATGTATCCCTTGTCGGGTCAAAGGGTTAGTCAATTTTGATTCCTACTATCTAGAGATTGATTTATCTTACAAAGTGATTGACTTCTTCCATAAAAATGATGGAAATAATATAAATTAGATCAAATTTGAAGTATATATTTTCTTTAGCAGCAGTTAATAGTATACCTTGTGCTCCCCAGGCCGAGTGTGAAGAGCTACAGGGAAGAGTAGAGACACTAAACAGTGAGAATCACTCCCTTAGAGATGAGCTGCAGAGGCTTTCTGAGGAATGTGGGAAGCTTTCAGCTGAAAATGATTCGATAAAGGTTTATGCTACTCCTATTAAAAAGTGTAGTATAGTCATAATAGTAAATGTCTTAAGCATAGCATTATGTATCATCAAATTGTTTAGTGTGTCACCATGTCACATTATTAAAGAGGAATTAATACAACATGTTTAACATATTCTATTTATGATTATGCTGGTTGGACAGGATGAATTGACTAGGTTTTTTGGACCTGAAGCTGTTTCAAAACTCGATGCACATCTTCAATCTCAAGCGAACGAAGGTGACAGTTGACATCATGATTACAAAGATACTTATTAAGCTTATACAATTAGGTCAACTACCTTTTTCGAGTCATCAAAAGGAATTGAAATTGGGTCAACAACTATACTCAAGCCATCAAAAGGAATCGACTTTAGGATTAATTGAGGAAGTGCAGCATGATCTTATACACCTGTTAACCAAGGTAACCGTGACATTATAAGATCTTTAATATATAGAAAATCTGTGGTTTTAATGCTTTCTGTTGTATAAGTGAAAATTATATCTACATTTTGAAAGTCTAGGAATTACATGAGAATTATGTGTTCTCATTTTAAGTTATTTTGTTGAAAATATTTTTCGGAGTTTATCATATCCAGAATGTACTTTTTTAAGGCTACTTGCAACCATGAACCACATGTCCACATGTTACACTATGCATAATGCACTTGCTTCGAGTCTCGTACTGTCAGCTAGCTTTGATCAAGATCATTATTAGACATTTTAGTAACCAATGCACAGTTGCATTTATGAAGCTTGCCCAATTTTCAATTAACACTCTTAACAAGTATTCAATTAGCACTCTAAATTATTATTTGACAATTAACTTTGAGAACATGGAATAGTTCCGTGGTTATATTAGTCAACAAACCATGATAGGCATTAGGCCTGGCAAAGTTGACCCATATTAATAGTTTTGGGTCACTTTGGGTTAATTTTTGTTTCATGTTGGGTTAGTTTGGGCCTTTTAAAACTCATTAGCGGGTCAAACTTGACCTAGTGGGCTGGAGAAAAACAATCACGGGTCAGAATGGGTCGGTTTAAAGTACCCTACGGGTTAGGATGGGTTAGACCTAAAAGTTCATCTTCTTGGTCGACTCAATCAATTTGAACGGCTTTAGGGCTTTTACTCCGGCGAAATCTCTTCTTCATCTCTGGCAAACCCGTCTTCGTCTCCGGTGAGCCCATCATCGTCTCCGACGAACCCTTCTTCGTCTCCGGCGAACCCTTCTTCTTCTCGTAAGTGATTTAAATGGGGGTTACGGTTTCAATCGATTCATAACTGATTGTTATATGGTTTCAATCGATTCATCGTTGTGATGTTATCAGTAAACAACACTGTTTAGAACGTTCTTCATTTCCGGCGAACCCTTCTTTTTCTGTGAATTGGGCGCTAGTTGTGCAGGTTTTTCTTTTTACGTAAGTTATCTAATTTCATCTAACTAGTTACAATTTATAACTAACAATTCAGTGTTAATTGAGTATCTGATTTATTGATCTACATGCTCAGTATCATACTGTGAATGATATCAACCAACTCCAACAAGAGCAAAAACTCGTAACGAGTATCTGATTTGTAATTGAAGTATGATAGATTCAAGTTAGAATATATATTTAGCAAAGTATGAAGTAACGATTGCAATAGGTATGAGTTTAAGTTAATTAGCTAAAAAGAGTATCATTATTGCAACAATCAGCACATATATATATATATATATATATATATATATATATATATATATATATATATAGGGGATGGATCAAGAGAGAACTCCATATTAAGTTGAGAACTAGAGAACTAAAAAAAAGGTATGGATGGAATTTTTAAAGGAGGGGTAAAATTGGAACTTTAAATATGTAAATCTTTAAACATTTCTATCTTTTGCATACGTTAAGCTTTTTAAATTTTTTTTGCACCATTAGATCAAAATTTTCATTATCTTTCATTTGAGTATAAATAACGTTATAAAAAAATAATTTTTTCTCGTTTTTTTAACTTTCGATACTGCATATATGTAATATACGATACCATATGTTTTTAAATTGGGGAAATGAATACGGTGTTGTTATGAACCTAAATTACCCAAGAAACCATCAAAACTACATACTTTGATAAAATATCAAAAGTTCAATGACATTGATTTTGATGACGTTATCACAAAAAAACAACATCATCATGCCTCAATTACAAATTTGGATTTTCTCATATGATCGTATTGACATTGCTAGCAATAACTTGGTTCATGTTATGTGATGTGACATGAATATGTGCAGCATGCGCATATCATAATACCAATTATATGAGTCATGTTATATTAATCTGTTAGTTGGAATTGAGAAGCCAAATTGAGTTACGATCGATTTTTAAAGAGCGGATAATAATTTACTAAAATGAATGACGATTATTGAGTAAATGAGAAAGAGAAAAATTATGATCTAAGAGGAGAAGACTGAGTCGTCCATTAACATTGAATGACGATCAATGAGTTAAGTTTTCTAATAAAAAAATTTAAGTTAATTTATCAAAGCTACGTAATTTTAATGGTTTTACGGGTAACTTAGGTGCATAACATCACCATATTCACTATCCCTTTTAAATTTTATAGTATTGCATATATGCAGTATCGTATACTACATATATGTAGTATCCAAGTACTACATATATGCAGTATATGCAATGTTCATGCATTGTTATCTTATAGTTTGAATTTCAAGTTTTTTTTACTTTTTTATGATATTTATCATTGGTTTATTAGTTTATTATTATCTTTATGTTTAGACATAGTATAAGTATTGGTTTTCTTTTCATTTGCCGTAAGTTTTTTAATATGAAATCTTATGAACTTTGTTATTGTTTATTTGAGATCATATGTACACTTTAAATAATTATTAGACTCTTGAGTCATTTGTCCACTTAATAAATACATCAAGTACATTGATACTACATATATGTAGTATCAAAAAAACCAAAATGTGATTTTTAAAATTGTTTAATGTAAATAACGTATGAAAAAGTTAGTAACGTTTAAAGAAAAATATAATCAAATACAATATCGCAATACTACATATATGTAGTATGAAATTTAAAAAAACGAGAAAAAAAATATTTTTTATGACGTTTGTGACAACCCGCAAATTCAGGTTAACACCGTTAACTACCTTTTAACTATTCGTTAAGTTTTATATAAGTTTAAGGTTTGTTTTGTAATTAATTAAACTAGTTTATAAAGTTTAAAACTAAAACTTAATAACCACATAATGTGCAAGGGCCAAATGCGTAAATTTCAATTATATAAACCAAACCACCCGCCCCCCCTCTTCTTCTTCGCCGACGGCAGATCGCATACACCTACACACATATCATAAACCCTAATTCAGCCGTGTTGCACCATTATCATCATCTCCAGATCGTGTCGGTTCAATCCTAGCATCGTAGCCGTTCGATCGTGTCACACCGTTGCTCGTGTTTTCTGCTGTTCGGGGTACCATTCGAGTCCGGCAGAACATCAACTCCGGCGAACCTGCAACTCCGTCCGCCACTCGTCGTACCAGCAGCCTCCACTTACCTTGCTCGACAACCGGTACGGGTCCATCATGTACATTCGCTATTTATCTCGTTACGGTTTCGTTTTCGGGTCGTTTCGGTTTTGTTACGGATAAATTGATCTCGGTTGTTGTATGTATATATATATGTTAAAGTGTATGTATGAGATGTATGTATATGAAACAGCATGCGAGATATATATATATATATGTGTGTGTAGATTGCAGCGATTGTAGTGAAAAATGTAGATATATGTATGCGTTTTACAGAGTGTGTGTCTGTGAACGATTTGTATGGATGTATATTAAAGAACAATATCAGTACGTAGCAGCCGTATATAGCAGAATGAATGTATGTAATGCGTATGTTATGTATATGTGTATTTAACAACGTGAACAACGTGTATGTATAAGCTGTAAGTATATATATATATATATGTGTGAATAATACGTGGACTGCAGTTAATGTAAAGGTATGTGTGATTACATATTTGTATGCAAGCTGATATGTATATAAATCGAGAAATTGAAAATAACATGTAAATCAATGGTATGAGTTAATATGTATAGGAGGTGATGTATGTGTGTAAATCAGAAAATAGCAGCAACAGAATGTATATATATATAGGTTTTATGTAGGTATGCGAGAACCAGCATGTCTGAGATTGAATGTATGTATATGAGTTATTGTGTGTGTTATGTGGAGATATATATTAACAAACAAGAACTTCAGCAGATCATAAGTGTACGTGCGTGTATGATGGTATGTATGTATATGATAGATGTAGGCGATAGCATTGTATGTACGTGATGGATGTAGGTGATCAAAAGATATACGTACGTGCAAACGTTGAATGTAGCCAATACATTATGCGTGTATGTATGGCAGCTCATTTATTTGTATGTACCTGCGCGTGTGTATGTAAACATGAATCAAATCAGCAAGATGTGTATGAATATATATAAATCAATAGAGATAGATTGCATGTTGTGCATGTACGGAGTATAGTTGTATGTGTTACATGTATTTGTATGAAACGCATGTATGGTATGAATGTATATGTATTAGTATGATATGATGTATTGGGTAACTGTAGCGATGTATAATGATTTAGGTGTATGGAACATTTGGTAAATGCAGTTCAATCATGGTGTGCAAAATGTGTATAATCTTGTGTGTCGTGTTGTAATTATCCTAAACCGAAACGAATACACGAAACCCTAGCGAATACCATATTATATATGTTTCTAGTTATTAACTAGTAGGTAATTACTAAAGCAGGTAATAGGGCGATCTAAGTCTCTAGTTGCATTTTGCGGATCTATTTGTGGTGCGCTTCAAAGGTGAGTTCTTTGCCCGCTTTTAAATCATTTTCGGGGAGAAAACATACAAATGTTTTTACACGCCTTCGGGCAAAACTTTATGCCTTCGGGCGGGGCCAACTACGGCTACGTTTTATACATTTGGGTAGGGCCTTCGGGCAAGATTCTAATGGCCTTCGGGCTACGGTTTATGCCTTTGGGCAGGGCCTTCGGGCAACGGTTTTGATAAAACAAAGTTCTATTGTCTAACTGTTTATTTTACTGAGCATGATTCCACCCAACCCTAAAGTCCTTTCCTTTTTGTCGAGATTATTAATATACAGTGGGTATAACGGGGAAATTTGAGTAGTACTACGGGTTCGGCAGACCCCATCATGCTGGATTGGTTTCCAGGTGGTGCAAATTGTCCTTTAACTTTTGGTCACCCGTCGTGGTGGTAACAAGGCAACCTTATCGTATCGTTCAGTTTAATCTCGACGTGCTCATGTAGTAAACGAGGTGGTCTAGCTAACCAGCAATAGTAATGATGTTTATCGGTTAAACGGTTTCAGTATTTTATATACTCTTATTACTTAAACTCATTGAACTCACCAACATTATTTGTTGACTCGTTTTAGTATGTTTTTCTCAGGGATCTAGGAAGGCGCACGAGTAGGACACATGCATACATTGGTCATCATTTATTAAATTATTATTATTTAAACTATTGTTGGTTTTTGAAACGGTAGTTTGGTTGTGCTAACTTTATGCACGGATTTTTATAACTTCGGTTGGTTTGACTCATTACTGTTACGTACTTGGATTTTGGTACAGGGATGTTTTTCAAATGCTTCCGCTAACTTTTGAAACTTGTCATTTTAAACCTTGAACTTTGGTTTAATAATTAAAGAAAGACTTTTGTTTAAAATGTTGAGTCAGTGTTTGCTGTGACTAATGGCTTGAGATCCTGGTATGTCACACGCCTAACGGATACCCCGTTTGTGGAAAATTGAGGGTGTGACAGATTGGTATCAGAGCCATAAGTTATAGGGAACTAGCATTTCTTTGCATATAGTCTATAACTTTAAGCATTGCATTAGTTACACTCACACTGCACAGTAGAATCATAGTTAGAAAGTAGAGTTTGTTTGCCTATACGTGTTACATTTTTACGTGCTTGCCTGATATAGGAACTTTGTAGTCTAAGAATCCTTATACGAAATACTCTGTCCTTATCCCAAACCTGAATCTAAATTTTCCGCTTAAATCTAATTCTTCTTCGCGGAATGTGGCTGAGACCTCTTCTCAAGGCGCAAAGAGGCCAAGAGTATGAGCTTGACGATTACAACCGTTTCGACCCATTTGAGTATTCCTTCTAGAGTTCGTGAAGTGGAGCATAAGTTATTATGTCATTCCTTCTTCTCAAAATACATTACATCTTGTAAGCCCAGAAAACCAATTTTTATTCAGATTTTTTTTTTCTCTCACTCTGTTGAAAGCGTGGTGACAACCAAAGCGGGTAAGTATAAAACACTCAAATCATAAAGACTAAGACGTTGAAGTTATCTGTAGTTACTTTCTTTCGTTAAGTATTTTGTTCTATTCTTTTAAACCTTCTCCACATTGTTACACTTTATCTTATTTCATCAAGTTGGTGCTTGTTGCTCTCGTGAAAACTATTGATTTGAAGTGGCATCCCGTGGAGATGACTACCGATGGTATTCTCGTTCTACATAAAGACTGCGTCTGAATAGTGAATACTAACGCAAACACAGCTTTGTAAATAAGCAAGTATTATATGAATACCACACCTCTCTTATACATCCTATATTCGGAATAATATAAATTATCTTATAAACAAACACAAAACAATAAGAATGATAAAACTTAAGATTTAAAACCCATGATGGAGACAAACTAGGGTGATTATGTAAGGTAAATTGACGATTACGGGTGCGCAACGTAATGGTGAATTTACAGGTACACGATGATCCTGGCAAAACCTGTCATGTGGGTTACAACTAAAACCCAAAAGTGAAGAACCAGACAACACAGATTCACCTAAGACAAAACTCCATCTCTAAGTAACATAATGATATCAAGTTTATCCTTGTGTAGTAAACTATTATAATACCACATTCCAATATAAACTTCTATCGTGCTTATGCCACAAACTCATGATATAATGTAATGCCTTAAGTTTTGGTTAGTTTGTTATGATCTCTTACCCAACGTCGATAACAACTTAATATCATGTTTTCCTTATTCGAGCATTAAACAAATCTTGTAATAGTAAGGGTTACTAGGAGGAGCCCTATAAAACTACGACTTATTTGGAAAACTCTTTCCTGTCATAATTAACCAGTCACATAATGTCTTACATACATGATCACTCCTAGTGAATGGTATTACAAACACTATTTTCATCTCCACCGTTGTAAAACACGCTTTAGATCTAAAACTTTAATTATCCATCAAGATATTTAAATACATAAACATTTTCTATATTCAATACATCGGGAAATATATTCAAATCTCTTTACTAGATTATCCGTGTAACAGTAACACAACTTAAGTGCTATCGCTGACGCGAGCCTAAAAGCGATCACCCTTGAACCTTGTTTTACGAATAACCCTATTCTATCTATCATTCATATGGCAGTTTACTATAAATCTAGACACTTATAACCTCCAGATCTCCATTGTTCACAGTGATAACAGAAACTAAGTGATTTTATTTTTTTTATTTATTTATTTTATGTTACTGACCCCCCCCCCCCCCGATATAAATTTGAATATTCTCCACGACTTTAAAGATTCACATGATGAGTAATATTGTCTACAAAAAAAAACAGTTGATATCAACTAGGGTTCTGCGTGAGCCTCGTCCATTAAAGTTTAGAATAACAATCTCTTATTTCGTTCACCCTAATATACATTGTATCTGCTAAGAAATATAATCATTGATTATCTTATTGTCATTTGAAACTCCAATCGTGTTATATCCTTCTTTCAAAGCTTATGTTATTTTAAGAAAATCCATCTTTTATGTAATTAACAGCCTTGATCAAAAAATATTTAAAGCGTGATGAAAGAAATTGTTACCTAATCGTTCCAAACCATGAAAATCCTAGTAGGGGAGACTGTCTGTTTAAAGAAATTAGTTAAGCTACACAATCCAAGTAATGAAATAACATGACGTCCTTATCTAATCCGTTAGCAAACCAGACTATTATCTCTCATCAACTTTTAAACACCTCAACGATAAATTCAAACACTACCACCCAATGAATCTAGATATCAAAATCCCTTTTAGCATTTTATTGTTTTGAACCCTTAATAAATCCATTCATTTACTAAAACCTATATCATGAAATGGGTACTTATAATAAAACTGATCTTCAGTTGAAGTAGAAAGAAAAGATTCCAGAAAACCGATCTTCTTGGTGTATCGTATACCCCCCCCACGGCCCATTTGTGATCGTAACACTTAGATTCCATCAAAGAGAAAACCAATTGTACACCAAAGCATTAGAAACATCTTATGTAACCCAGACACTTTTATTTTAACACTACTTCAGTAAGTAACCATTAATAACATTTTACCCTATGTCATACAACCACTTATTCTATCGATCACAACGAAACATAAGTACTTTGATCATTCTTGCTTAAAACATGTACTCCCGAGCACATAAATAGTATCAAAAATTCATTCTTCATCTGTTTTAGAATGTCTATGACATCCTTATGACCGCGTTTTGACAACCTTTTTTATTAAAGTCGAGTATCTACACGGCTACACACGGTTGAGTCAATTTAATGACCTCTAAACAACTCGAATAACAACGCTTCTTTAATATAGACTCTTTAGATAAGTCTTGATCCTTGAAAATCTGAATAACAACTCGAAGCTCCGTGATCAAAAATTTCTGAAACATTCTGCGTACAAATCGTTGTTTATAAATCTTAAGAGTGGATTCCAATACATTAGACAAGTTGAAAGCCTGCAAATGATTACTCTAGATGGTTTACACCTAATGAAGTGGCTACCTAATGAAACACAAATATAATCATTCTTAACTATTAAAGTAACAACGTGTAACACCAAAGGTACGATTTAATTTTCGGGACGAAAATTCATTTAACAAGGGGATGATGTGGCAACCTGAAAATTTTATTTCTTCTATTCTATCCCGTTGCAGACAGCCAATGACGCGACGTAATTTTCGGGACGAAAATTCATTTAACAAGGGGATGATGTGACAACCCGCAAATTCAGGTTAACACCGTTAACTACCTTTTAACTATTCGTTAAGTTTTATATAAGTTTAAGGTTTGTTTTGTAATTAATTAAACTAGTTTATAAAGTTTAAAACTAAAACTTAATAACCACATAATGTGCAAGGGCCAAATGCGTAAATTTCAATTATATAAACCAAACCACCCGCCCCCCCTCTTCTTCTTCGCCGACGGCAGATCGCATACACCTACACACATATCATAAACCCTAATTCAGCCGTGTTGCACCATTATCATCATCTCCAGATCGTGTCGGTTCAATCCTAGCATCGTAGCCGTTCGATCGTGTCACACCGTTGCTCGTGTTTTCTGCTGTTCGGGGTACCATTCGAGTCCGGCAGAACATCAACTCCGGCGAACCTGCAACTCCGTCCGCCACTCGTCGTACCAGCAGCCTCCACTTACCTTGCTCGACAACCGGTACGGGTCCATCATGTACATTCGCTATTTATCTCGTTACGGTTTCGTTTTCGGGTCGTTTCGGTTTTGTTACGGATAAATTGATCTCGGTTGTTGTATGTATATATATATGTTAAAGTGTATGTATGAGATGTATGTATATGAAACAGCATGCGAGATATATATATATATATGTGTGTGTAGATTGCAGCGATTGTAGTGAAAAATGTAGATATATGTATGCGTTTTACAGAGTGTGTGTCTGTGAACGATTTGTATGGATGTATATTAAAGAACAATATCAGTACGTAGCAGCCGTATATAGCAGAATGAATGTATGTAATGCGTATGTTATGTATATGTGTATTTAACAACGTGAACAACGTGTATGTATAAGCTGTAAGTATATATATATATATATATGTGTGAATAATACGTGGACTGCAGTTAATGTAAAGGTATGTGTGATTACATATTTGTATGCAAGCTGATATGTATATAAATCGAGAAATTGAAAATAACATGTAAATCAATGGTATGAGTTAATATGTATAGGAGGTGATGTATGTGTGTAAATCAGAAAATAGCAGCAACAGAATGTATATATATATAGGTTTTATGTAGGTATGCGAGAACCAGCATGTCTGAGATTGAATGTATGTATATGAGTTATTGTGTGTGTTATGTGGAGATATATATTAACAAACAAGAACTTCAGCAGATCATAAGTGTACGTGCGTGTATGATGGTATGTATGTATATGATAGATGTAGGCGATAGCATTGTATGTACGTGATGGATGTAGGTGATCAAAAGATATACGTACGTGCAAACGTTGAATGTAGCCAATACATTATGCGTGTATGTATGGCAGCTCATTTATTTGTATGTACCTGCGCGTGTGTATGTAAACATGAATCAAATCAGCAAGATGTGTATGAATATATATAAATCAATAGAGATAGATTGCATGTTGTGCATGTACGGAGTATAGTTGTATGTGTTACATGTATTTGTATGAAACGCATGTATGGTATGAATGTATATGTATTAGTATGATATGATGTATTGGGTAACTGTAGCGATGTATAATGATTTAGGTGTATGGAACATTTGGTAAATGCAGTTCAATCATGGTGTGCAAAATGTGTATAATCTTGTGTGTCGTGTTGTAATTATCCTAAACCGAAACGAATACACGAAACCCTAGCGAATACCATATTATATATGTTTCTAGTTATTAACTAGTAGGTAATTACTAAAGCAGGTAATAGGGCGATCTAAGTCTCTAGTTGCATTTTGCGGATCTATTTGTGGTGCGCTTCAAAGGTGAGTTCTTTGCCCGCTTTTAAATCATTTTCGGGGAGAAAACATACAAATGTTTTTACACGCCTTCGGGCAAAACTTTATGCCTTCGGGCGGGGCCAACTACGGCTACGTTTTATACATTTGGGTAGGGCCTTCGGGCAAGATTCTAATGGCCTTCGGGCTACGGTTTATGCCTTTGGGCAGGGCCTTCGGGCAACGGTTTTGATAAAACAAAGTTCTATTGTCTAACTGTTTATTTTACTGAGCATGATTCCACCCAACCCTAAAGTCCTTTCCTTTTTGTCGAGATTATTAATATACAGTGGGTATAACGGGGAAATTTGAGTAGTACTACGGGTTCGGCAGACCCCATCATGCTGGATTGGTTTCCAGGTGGTGCAAATTGTCCTTTAACTTTTGGTCACCCGTCGTGGTGGTAACAAGGCAACCTTATCGTATCGTTCAGTTTAATCTCGACGTGCTCATGTAGTAAACGAGGTGGTCTAGCTAACCAGCAATAGTAATGATGTTTATCGGTTAAACGGTTTCAGTATTTTATATACTCTTATTACTTAAACTCATTGAACTCACCAACATTATTTGTTGACTCGTTTTAGTATGTTTTTCTCAGGGATCTAGGAAGGCGCACGAGTAGGACACATGCATACATTGGTCATCATTTATTAAATTATTATTATTTAAACTATTGTTGGTTTTTGAAACGGTAGTTTGGTTGTGCTAACTTTATGCACGGATTTTTATAACTTCGGTTGGTTTGACTCATTACTGTTACGTACTTGGATTTTGGTACAGGGATGTTTTTCAAATGCTTCCGCTAACTTTTGAAACTTGTCATTTTAAACCTTGAACTTTGGTTTAATAATTAAAGAAAGACTTTTGTTTAAAATGTTGAGTCAGTGTTTGCTGTGACTAATGGCTTGAGATCCTGGTATGTCACACGCCTAACGGATACCCCGTTTGTGGAAAATTGAGGGTGTGACAACGTTATTTATACTCAAATGAAAGATAATGAAATTTTTGATCTAATGGTGTAATTTTTTTAAAATAATATTAACGTATGCAAAAGATAGAAATGTTTAAAGATTTATATATTTAAAGTTCCAATTTTACCCTTCCTCTTTAAAATTCCATCCCTTGTATTTTTGGTAGTTCTCAAGTTCTCAACTTAAAATGAGTTCTCAATTGAACCCTACCCTATATATATATATATATATATATATATATATATATATATATATATATATATATATATATATATATATATATATATATATATATATATATATATATATATATATATATATATATATATATA
This sequence comes from Tagetes erecta, assembly GCA_030867185.1. NCBI lineage: Eukaryota > Viridiplantae > Streptophyta > Magnoliopsida > Asterales > Asteraceae > Tagetes > Tagetes erecta. Next base: position 98,109,173 of record CM061487.1, read on the forward strand.
TATATATATATATATATATATATATATATATATATACTGTGAATGATTTGAGAAATGGATTTTTGTAATTAGAAAATTTTGTTTTGTGAATTGATTTTTTACCCGACCCGTTCTGACCCGACTCATTTTGACCTTGACCCATCCTGACCTGACCCGTTCTGACCCGTTTTTTATAACAACTCATCTTGACCCGGACCCGTCCTGACCCGGACCCGTTCTGACCCGGGCAACTGACCCAACCCGACCCGCCCGTTTTGCCAGGTCTAATAGGCATATATATACGTATCTAGTGTAAAGAGGCACTGATCATCAGTCCTATCATTCTCCGTCGACTAATGGCGATCAAATTTCTCTCTTCACTAGCAGACAGAACTTACCTCTCCCATGCATCAAGTCAAGTGTCTAGTTTGTCAGAACCAGACTGTTTTGATTTGTTGCTAATAACATCTCCGTCAACAATTTTTTCTAAAATTTTCATGAAAAGATAATTACATACTCGATAAACAGTTTACAATGTTTTCTGAACTATGTCAAGTGTTATTCCCATAACCCACACCCTCAAACTGTTTCTAAATCATAATCACTCAAACACATATACTAAACACGTTGACTATCAAGCTAACACGGTCATGCTGACGTGACAACAAGCGGCCTATCATGGCAACAAAGCATGATCTCCCTCTCTTGTTCATTGTGTGAAAGTTGAAACCCTCTAACCCTTACTCGTCTCACCAAACACCCGTTTCTAAATCATAATCACTACACACATGCTAAACACATTGACTATCAAGCTAACACGTCCATGCTGACGTGGCAACAAGAGGCCTATCATGCCAACAAAGCACCATCTCACTCTCTTGTTTCGCCACATGAAACCCTCTAACCTGTACTCGTCTCACCAAACACTCCGCTTGAAACTCGGCAAACTGACTCATCCTTACCGGCTTCATCCCCGCCCTACCAAAGAACTCCCTCCACGGCGTCACACGGCAGCCGGAATACTCCACCATCGCCATTATCCTCGGCAACAACACAAACATCTCTATACTCCTTATCCACTCACCAACTCCAATTCCACCAACAACATTCGCAGCTTCCAACGACTCCATTATCGTCGTGTACAATCTCACCCCGTCGATCAACGTCGTTCCGTTCAATTCACCGTCAACATACACCACAACGTTCGGCGAAACTCGCCGGAGATCGTTAACAAAACCAGATCCGATGCGACGGAAAACGTTAGGTGAAAGAACAACTGCTGTTTTCTCTCCGTTCATGAACTTGATTGCTTTAAACGAAACGATTTCAAACGCTCGGATCGAAACGAAATCAATCTCGAAACGTAGTTTCAAATCGTTAGAGAATTGATGTAAGTTATCTCTGATCAATCTCGATTCCGGTTCGTATTGTTCAGGAACCACGGCGGTGATCCTCACCGCCGGCGAATTAACTTTCCGACGTTCCGCTTTTTCCGCAACTGCTTTCAAAAACGACGCCCATTGACCTCCAAATCCAATGTCGAAATCGATGACGTGGATGTTCATCGCACCGTCTACTGCATCAAGGATTGTTTGATTTGCAGTGAAGCTAGAGAACATCGGTATCGGAGAGACGGTGGAGAAAGCTTTGTGCGCTTTAATCACTTGTACGATTTCGTAAGATGTACAAGTCTGTAAGCTCCGAGTTGACCCGGTGAGTAGACTCTGAATCGCTTCTTTGAAATAAAACGCAGCTCGTTGAAGAGGTTTTCCGTTAGGTGAATGTAGGCGTTGATTGAGCCGCGCCAATATCACTTGAGCCAGCTGAAACGACTGAGTTTCAACACACTCAGCTAACAGGATTAACTCGTTCATAACATGATTAAAATCATCTTCATCATCGTCGTTTCTACTCATCAAATCGAAAAGGTTTTGGTTCAAATATGGATCTAGTGTTTCGAAATCGGAATGAAAAAAAGGCGGGAGATCAGGTAAATGAAGAGAAGGAGGAGGAGGATAATAAGAAGCAGATTTGTTATGATCATCATAAAGACCTAATTCTCTCATTAGAGAATCAGAATCATCCAATGATCCTTCAAACTGATTGATCATTTCATCTTCAAAATTCTGAACAGATGATGATGATAATAACAAAGTATTGTTGTCATGATGATAATTGAATTCGGATGAGTTGCCGGTGACTGGACTGGGTGGACTGCGGCGGATATCGAGAACTGATTTCGGTTCGTAGCGGTTGTTATTGATGGTGTCGATTGATGAGAGGCTGGTTTGGGATGAAACAAAGGGCAATTTCATTGAGAAATTAATATAATGCAGGTACGTATGTAGTTTGAATATGATGTGTTGTTTTTTGTGTTGTGATGTGTGTGGTTGAATTGGTATGGAGGGAGTTGATGAAGGGTGATGATTGCAGAGTTTTTAAGGTGTTTGAACTTTGAATGATAAAAAAAAGTGAGGGATGAGGTGGGGACGACCATGGCTCCAATGGCTATGGATAGATGATACACGTTGAGTGGTTAACACGGATGACTTAGAACAAACTTTAACTTCATCACATATTATTGTTTTATCTTTTTAGTGGAAGGGTCGTTTTATCCGCACACCCTAAAATTATAATCAACACCTATGAAAGCTATACATGTCGTATAGGCCTTTACGGGACGTGCGTGTAGGTCCCTAGGCATATATGACCCGTATAGAAATATTAGGGCCTTTGAGTTTCATCATATCCGGTATAAGTATAATTGTCTTCAAACAAAATAATATGCTGCATATTAATATAAACAGCAAGATCTAACTAAAAGAATATACATACAACAGTAACTAACTGATTATCTACCTATAATAATAAATTGCTAACCCACTGCCATATGGTAGCCTTTAAGCCCTTCCATATCACTACCGCATCATACATCCTACTTGTCACTTCCTCGTTTCATCTTAGCATTATATATTTTTTAATATATAAAATATATGTTTTTAACCTGTGAGTATCAGGGGATATTAACCTAGTAACCTTATATAGGGTGTTTGATATAAATATTAGGAAATTTTAAGTTATTCCAATACTTCTTACACATCATATAAGCATCGACTCATGAAGTATGAAAGAGTTTTTGTAACATGTTTGGATTAATCTGACATTAATTAACTTATGTTATAAAAAAAACCTTAAGCATGGGCAGGGTCGGCTCAACGTTTTTTGAGGCTAAAGCGAAAAAACATTTGAAGACCTATCGTTAAAAACCTTCCTCTTTTACCCGAGATGATTTTCGATTGCAAACGACCTAAGATGATTTTATATTGTAATCGTCGATTTGAATTCGCAACAGAATATTGAAGTTTTAAAATTTTGGGGCCTATGAAAAAGCGGGGCCTAAAGCAAGGGTTTATTTTTTTACTATAACGGGCCGGCCCTGAGCATGAGACTAGTCTCCCATGTCCAATTCGTAAAATAATGCTTTATTGATGAGAGTTACGTGAGTGAAAAAAAAAAGTTGAACGTTGTAGTGATTTTTTTTGTTGTAAAAAAAATTAATAGTTGGAGGATCCCGTCATGATCAGGAGTTTTGGAAAGTTAAAGCTAGGGGTGTACGTGAGTGAATTTTTTTGTTGAAACGCATGCTTTAATATTAACTATAAAAATGTTTAATAAAGGAAGAAAGGATACAAAGTTTTTTTTTCTTTATGTAAAAGCTAGACATTTTATTTATTAAAGTCATTTTTTCTTTTTTGCGAAAGTCATTTATCTCCTTCAGTTTTAGTTGATTGCAGGATTGTATTTAGCTTAATTTCCTACACATTTCTTATATGAATTTTTATACGTGGTGATTTTAGGTGGCTGTTTGGTGGTTCTTAGTGGAGGTGGTTTGGGTGATTGTAAGCCGATGAAGATTTAAAGATCCTTGTTGTGTTGTGGTGACAAAAAACAGTTTTAATGCGACAAAGAAAGCATTTTAATTAACTTCTAAATTGTAATTAATTAATTAGTTAAGATGTAAAAAGAAAGAAGTTAAAACATGTTTCTATCTGCATGAAAAGTTATGAAACATACGCAAAGCTAAATTATGTCGTATTGATAAATATATTAAATGTTAGTGTTAACTATATTAACATTCAATATGGTTTAATGGTAAGAATAAGATTGAGTATCATCACCAACGTCGTTCATGAATGACATCAAGTGCTAGCTAGTTGTCAGTTTGCCACCACTGCCACCGTTGTGGGTGTTAATTACTTGATAAAAAAATTAGTTTTAATTAAACCAGAGAACACGAAGAATTGAATTTGTATTAATATTTCTGATTGTTGTTTAGAATTAACGTGATACATAAAATTATATACTCCCTTCGTCTCATTATAAGTGTCCATATTGCCTTTTTTAGTTGTCCCATTTAAAGTGTCCATTTTTAAAATTTATTGGTAAATTTCCAAATTTACCCTTAATAACATAAAACAAACAATATGATGGACCCACAATAATATTTATTGTCAGGGGTATTATTGTCAAATGACAAACAAAAATACCCATCATTTAATGTGCCTAAAACTTTGTGTTTTTCAAAATAGGACACTTATAATGAGACGGAGGGAGTATGTTTTTACAATTACCGGCCTTCTTTATCTACTAATATTATATTATATATTGTTTGAATAGTCTCATTTGCTACTTTTTACCAAACAAAAATGATTTTGACACAATATATTCAGATGTTAAATTATCCAAATGTAAGTACAATTAATAATAGTAACAATAATGTAGTACATAGACATTTAACGAACATGGGGGACCTTTGTGTGCCTAAAGAAAAGAAGAAAAAAGAGAAAACAAAAGTTGTCCACAAGATTATAAAAAGTTGGAAGAAGAATATATTCTTCCGTCACCGCCAAGTAAATAAGTTTATTTTTTTTTTTAAAAAGCACACGCAATGCACAAACTTAATTGTCAAATCGATCTTATGTAAATTATTTACTAACACCACGAGCCCGCTAACCATACACTTTTTTTAATATGTAAATTATCTATCTAATAATCTATATAATGAACTAGTTTAGTGTCCGCGCTACGTTTAGGAACACAATTCAAATGATGCTTTTAAAGATATTCATGAATGTTCCATTTAGTTTTGAGACAAAACCATGGTAAAACGGAACACATGATATATATTTAAAAATAAGAATTTTTAGTATAGCAATATTATACTCAAATTAAAGAGAATAAAGTGCTTAGTTTTATGGTGTAGTTTGTTTTTTTAAAGATCATATAAAAATGTTATGTATATTTATAAAACACTGAGGTCTTTAATTGTATGTTATTATTTACTTTATCCATAAGTTTCATTTTTAAACCCTATCAAATATAAACCGACTCACGTATACCCCTCCCTTGTAGTAAAGGGTTAAAAATATAAATACTCTTTAAATTTTTCAGAATTCTTCAAAATATTAGGGGACTAAAAATGTAATTAGTTTTATTATAATACATTTATATACATATTTTAAATAGAAAAATCATTGTTGTGAGATAATCTCTCAAATAATGCCACATAAGCTAAAAGCTATGAAAACATGCCACATAGGATTTTTTTGTTTTGCTATATTATATAAGGATTAAGGTTTTAGAATCTTACCAAATTCTTTTTTGAAGGAAAATAAGGGTAATTAAGAAAAAAAATAAAAAAAAAGTTTGAAAGGGAAAAAATTAGGTGACGGAGTTTATGGAGCTAAAACTTTATAATTAATGGTATTTCTATAAAATTTACAAATCCATAAATATTATATGTTTATAAATTTTTTAAATATAATCGTTACATATATTTTTTTAAATATTGTTATTTAACACGTGTGTAACACACGAGAATTAAATATAACTTAAAATTAATACTAACACCACGAGCCTACTCATCTGGCTTTTTTTAATTACATAATATAAGATCAAAGGAAGCAGTACAAGATACATGTAAAAATAAGCTACAAGAGAGAAACAAAGAAAAGAAGAAACAAGATGTATAGTATTAAAACATAACATAAAATTACACCAATTGAGATTAATTATTTTTCCTTGGCTTTTAAACCCAAGGAAAAAGGGATTTTATATCCCACAATACCTCAAAATCTCAAACATCTTTCCGTTTGTTTCTGAATTTTATTATAAGTTTCTTAAGTCACCTCACCTGGCTAAAAAGTTTGAACTTGACTTTGTTTTTTGTTTTAGGACTAAAGAATGATTCATAAGTCATTGTTGTAAGCTTAGATTGTCTTGTCGCGTATATATATATTAACTATTAGTTATTTACTTACTTTATTACTATACTCATGTATTACAGATGTGGAATAAAAATATTAAATTCAATATTTGAGTTTTATAAGAAATTTTAAATTAATTTATTAAAATTAGAATACGGAAAATGTTCATGTTCGTTTGTGTAAGTTCATGTTTGTTTATTAAAAAGCTAAACAAATAGTTCACGAACATAAACGAACGCAAGCGAACACAAACATATTCAAACGTACAAAAATAAATAAACATAAACAAACATTAATGAACACAAACGAACAAGTCTAAGACTAATACATCATAATTCAACCAAAACACACTTTTAAATTACTAGTTTAAATATACATAGTTCATCAAAATAATAAATCTATCAAAATCATTCAAAATGTTCATCAACAACTTAACAAAAGAATAGGAAAAAAAATGATCCATATGGAATCAAAATCTCTAAAAGAATAATATGTATGTGAAATTTTATTTAATATGCATATGAAATTTTGTTTTAATATTTAAACTAACAAACATAATTTAAAAGGTAATTAAAGAAGAAGCTAGGATATATCAGTTTGATACATACAAAATTAATATATATAATTGATGCAATAAGCAATTAACCTAACAAATTAAGATACGATGGTAAAGGTAATTAAATGAAAAATAGTTGTGATTTGTGTACAGCGGTTGATATATATATATTGAACTGTTGTACATGTAACCTTTATACTTTTGGGTTTTATTTTTTTTAAAGTATTTTTGACCTTTACAATAATGGCTATAAAGCTAAAGTGATCCCACTTTCTAAAGATGTTTTGAGGGCTTTCGTTGTCAATTTAAAATAAAGATAAAAGCTCCTATATATATATATTTCCATGATCATTGCTTCTCTTTTTTAAAAAAAAGTATCTTAACATCGTCAAATGATATTTATTGATTTTTACAAAGTGACACAATTAATAAAGTTCATTTTGAGAAGTATAGAAAAGTTGTTGAACTCTTAATAATTTAGGAGAAATATAAAGTTACTTGCTTATGTCAAGACTACAAATATTGAATGATTGATATTATGAATTATTATGTCATATTTATCATCAAAAGATAATATTTCTATTGATATATGTTTCTCTAGTGGTTCACATTATATGTGTGTAGCAAATAGATGCATCTCTAGGGTGGTTACTAGTTAGGACTAAGCTAGTCACATCAATTGCCCAACAATGTAAATTATGGTGTTTTTATTTGCCTACAACTTCTATTTGTATTTTTATTGTTGATGTATGTTTGATATCGTGATGAGGTTTATAAGTAAATATTTCTAACAAAATCGCCGTGAATGATGTTTAGTGTAGGTGTAGAAAATGAATTTCGTTGATCAATGAGCATGCATAACTCGTGTTGGTTCAACTTTTTATTATAATTTTAACAAAATTTATTAAATGTGAAACTATATTCAAGGTCAAAGTAATTATTTGAAGGTTATTAGATTTTAATAATCTAAACTTTAGTGTATTAACCGATATTATTTCCAACTTAAGAAATTTTCTATGACAGTCTCAAGTTACAAATGATTTTTCTATGTCGAACCTTTTTAACCTGTCATCTTTTTGTCTAAAAATAACATATCTGGCCATTTTTTATGTCAAAAAAACCTAGCTACGTGATCATTTTGTGTCCCACTTAGAAAAGACTCGGTGAAGTAAATAACTACAAGTTGGAACCGCCTCATAAAATTTCTTAAACTGCAATTTAATATCGTCAAATACACTAAAATTCATATTATTAAAATTCAGTAACACATTATTTTATTATGTATCTTCTTTTTTAGTTTTACGGACTATAAATTTCGATAGAAAAGCTTTTTTACCTTATACACTTGAATACAAATGTTTGGTGGTTTTTTTTAACAACTTCTAAATTTTCTAGAATACATACATCAACTTACCGACTTACCGGTAAGTTTTAAACCTAAAATCTAGTTTTGTTATCGATATGACACCAACACATGACTTAGACTTGCAAATGTTTGATGGTTTTGATGTAGACTTATGTTTACGTTGGTAAGGATATTCAATTGATGACGTCATAAACTTAGCAATTAAGGTTCTAAAATATACAAAGACAGTGGGGCCTAAAGATGAAACGGAGATGCTTGTGGCTGACAAAAGATTGATTAGAAAGTGGTATCCTCTCTTCTAATAAATGGCTAAGGCATTGCACCACACATTGCCACTTGTCAACACTACAACAACTCTCAGCTAATTCGTGGATCCACCCACTAACCCAAGATTCGTTTTTTTAACCCGACATTTATACGGATCTAATATAGTTTCTTAACCTAAATTTCCATCCCATTTTTCACACACAAACACTTTCAGCCGCCGCTCCTCCTTCGATTTCATCTTTGCAATTCCGTTCTAAATCTTTCAATCCATCGCTCATCATCTCCAATTCTCTTTTAAAGGTTTGTTCGTTTTCCATGTTTGTCATTTTCTCTCTGCGATTTCAACAGCGGTTAATAACAAACGATTTGATAAACCCTAATTTGTTCCTTTTTATGAATTGTTTGTGGTTTAATTGATTAAATAAGGTGTTTATTGTCTATCGTTTGAGTTAGGTTGTTATGTGCGCTGATTTACTGTTTATGATGTTTAATACGGTTTTGTAACTTTGTTAGCAATTGAATCAATTGAAGAAATATCCAACTGGAGCAGAGCACTATGTGCTGTATGAGGAGATATGACAAGGTGTTAGCGCTTCTGTTTACTGTGCAAAGTGTCTTGATGACGATGATATTTTGGTTATCAAAGTTCTAGATTTTTAAAGAGGAAATTGTGATCTGGTAAATTCATTTTTTGTATAATGGTTATTTGTTGATGTTTCAAGTGGTGATTATTACAGGGGCAATTTCATTTGTAAAAATCTTCCATTTACCTGCCTTCGATCACTATTTCTATTAAACATAGCAATGTTATATTTTTCAACCATTTTTTCTCCAACACACCTGAATTAGTTTATTTTTGCTTCTTGGATAATCTTAATTTGTCTGTTTTTTTTTCTCCAACTTAATGATGTTCAGTTATAGGTCACAAATCAATGTTGGATGGATGTGTGATGAACAATCGGACACGGGAAAAATTAAAAGAATCACAATTAACAAAGCATGTGTATAGAGAGGTTCATTATTATGAAATAATCTTGATGGACATAGCTGAGTTGGTAGTGATTATGTTCATGGGAATCTTGATGATTTAGGTAATGGGTCAAAATGGGTAACTTTTGTAAATAATGTAAATTTTATAATATTTGGAAGGTTTTGTTAATTGATACTAATACGACTTGTGGTTTATTAACAAGAAGCATCTTATGTTCTCTTAACTGTTTTGAATTGATATTACTTTTTTGTCTCCTTTATCTATCGTTTTATTGATATTTTTGTGCATGCTTTTGCTCTTGCTTATTGTGATTTTAGGTGCTTGAAAGTGATTTAGGCGGACCATAAAGATTGTTTGTGTTGGTTAATGGAGGTGCTTCAAAGTGGTTATGCTTTTCAGAGATTGTGTAAGTTTATGCTTATTTTTTACCTTTATTATTGCTTTTATCAGCACTTTCTTAAGAGAGTTTAAAACCTTTTCATCCAAGATAATTTAATCAAGTCTCTTTTAATAAAATATAAAATTTATATCTTGGTCAAATCAATTTATGACTATTAGATGTGATGTATGGCTCAAAAAGAAAAGCGGTTGCAATTGTCAAGCTAACCGGAAGAAGGAAGAACAGAAGCAACAATACGAATTATGTTATGGCTATCAGGTATGATTAAAAATTATTGAAATCAACAGGGCTTGATACATTAGTGATTATATCAAAGTTTGTTTTTATTATTGTCAAGAGAAATTGGAAGGAAAAATATTTTGAGTAGTACCATATATAGTTGTGATTGTATTCTATTCTTTACCCTAATCTGCATTTTGAGTAGTACCATAGTTGTGATTATTTTCATATAAATATTACTTTCGTAAAGTCAATGTGATAATTGTACCAATTTGTAATAAGACTGATGAGGAAAGTCAAGTTCTTGGTGTTTGTTCAACGTAATATCACTTTTGTTTGTTTATTCGTCGTAATATACGCCTATGGGGTATTGTGTTGGTTTTGTGGAAAAGATTTTGTTTAATAGATTAACTTTTTTGTTTAGTTCTAATGACCGAGATTAAACATGAGTATGATGCTATTGAGTAATTTTGTTTTACTCGATTCCGTGTGATTTTAATTTGTAGTGAATGAAATTCATTTTGCATAAATCCTCCCTTTTAATGAACCATAACCAGGTATATAATTGATATATTTTACCGTTCAACCCCGTGGGTACCCACGGGTACTAACCTAGTTAAACATATATATATATATTCTCCTTTACCCTTTTAATCATGCATCCACTAATTAACTAGTTAGTAGTTACATCTATTTACATAAATTACTGCCTAATCACTTAATCACAGTTAATAATTAGTTAATTACTATATGTTGGCTAGAAACTAGAAAGTGAAAAACGACACTAATCTATATCTATAAAATATAATAAACCAAACTCATTCTTGCCAAGTGTCACTTTCTTAGCAAATCTAGCATTTAATTGCTTACTTGGCATAATATTAGTAAATTTTTGTTGACTTGTCATGCTATGATTAATGTTTACAATGTTAGAAATTTTTTGTTTAATCCATTTGTACTAGAAATTTTTTGTTTAAACCATTTGTATTCTTCATAAGTTTTTTATCTATCTTATCAAGAAATATGATATTTTTAATTATTTTTATTCTTATCAAATCCCGTGTTAAACACGGGTCTCTAACCTAGTATACACATACATACATACATACATACATACATACATACATACATACATACATACATACATACATACATACATACATACATACATACATACATAATTAACATAAATATATATATATGTATTACAAATTTAAAGCTAATTAGAGGATGGTGGATCAAATCTCCAAATAATTTTTATTTGAAACCTAAAATAAACTAGCAAAGTATCCCATGCACGTTGCATTGAGGACGGCGAAAAAATCAATGTGGTTAGGTGATTAAGGAGAAATGAATTTTATAAAATTAATAGTTAAAGGGGTATGAATTTTGACATTTTATAAACTTGATCGGCTTGAGTGTTTTGGAGTTAGCAATTCTTTCTCATTTTAGTTTAATTTTATTTTTTTGTTATGTAAAATATTATATTAATAACAAGAACATGTAGTGTCATTTAAAACGGTTATTGAATTTTAATAAAATAATATTTATGTATTAATCGATATTAATCTTAATTTAAGAAATCTTGTGGGAGTCCCAACTTATAATTATTTTCCTCGCACACACAAATATAGCCATGAAGGTTTTTTGTTTAGAAAAAAAATATAACTAGTTAGAAAATGTTCGAGGGAGGAAAAAGTTTAGAACATGTGACCGTCACATGAAATTTTTTAGGTTCAAATTATATCGGTTAATACACTAAAGTTAAGATTATTAAAATCCAATAACCGTTTTTTTTAAAAAAAAAAAAAGTCATTGTTGATTATTAAAATTTACAATTCATTATTGAACTTTAACATCTTTTTTTTTATAATTAAAAGTTATTGTTGATTTTTTAAAAGTTGAATAATTTGTAGAAAAGAGACATAAAAGGGGAGTCAAGGGCCAAGGGTATCTTATTATCTTCAATGGGGACAATCTAGAGGTGCACAAATCGGTTTTTTTGAAGAACCGGTTCCGGTTCTTGTTGGTGTTAAAAGAACCGGTTCTTACAAGAACCGGTTCGATTCTAGAACCGGTTTTTGGTGAAAAAACTAGAACCTAGTAACCGGTTCCGGTTCCTAAAGAACCAGTTCCGGTTCTCAAAGAACCGGTTCCGGTTCCTAAAAAACCGGTTCAGGTTCTTAAAAAGTACCTTTTTTTTCTACGATATGAGCCGGAAGTAACATTAAAAATTTAAAATATTACAAGATATATAGCTTTTAAAACATTAAATAAATAACAACACTAAAACATACCGGTTTTTCAAGAACCGGTTCTTCCAGGAACCGGTTTTTCCAAGAACCGGTTTTTTTAGGAACCGGTTCCGGTTCTTTTGGAACCTATAATTTGGAAAAAATAGTAGAACCTACGGTTCAGTTCCGGTTCGGTTCTTGTAGAACCGGTTCTTCGAAGAACCGGTTCTTCGAAGAACCGGTTTTCGGTTATTTGATCGGTTCCGGTTCCGGTTCCGGTTTTTTTGTGCACCTCTAGGACAATCAAGCAAAGCAAGCATGCATTTGTAATGGTCCTTTGGATTGTTTTATGCAAATTGATATAGTGGATGATTCTTCAAGATATACTAGGATTATACAGGGCTCGCGTTTTGCGCGAGCCATTTATACACCGTTTATTAGTGGCTTATATTAAAAAAATTTCGTCTATCACGTTAAAACTATATACATGCTAAAATCCAGGAAAAAACAAATGTCAATCAACTTCAAACAAAGTCACACAAATAAACTTAAACATTCAAACCACCGAGACAAATCTACTTGCCAAAACATTGTTTCATCAAAAAAAATTTCCAAAGAAATAAAAATTAAATCTAACCGCGACCTCACGAAACCAAATCAATAGTCATACACCACATATCACCACCTTACCAAACCAAAAGCTATGCACCACATAATAATACTCACAAAGCAAAACATTATTCATGTAGTTTCTATTTCAATATATAAATATAATAATAATAATAATAATAATAATAATAATAATAATAATAATAATAATAATAATAATAATAATAATAATAATAATAATAATAATAATAATAATAATAATAATAATAATAATAATAATAATAATAATAATAATAATAATAATAATAATAATAATAATAATAATAATAATAATAATAATAATAATAATAATAATAATAATAATAATAATAATAATAATAATAATAATAATAATAATAATAATAATAATAATAATAATAATAATAATAATAATAATAATAATAATAATAATAATAATAATAATAATAATAATAATAATAATAATAATAATAATAAACTACAACCCCAAGCGAAGCAAAAAGCTATGTAGAACATACGTTTGATTGTATTTCACGAATCAACTACAACCCCAAGCGAAACATACATTTTGGAGTGCCCCTGAATGGAATAATAATAGCATCAAGATCTATAACCCCAAGCGAAGCAAAAACATTGAGGCTCTCTCTAATAACGCAACCTCAACCTTTTTGGGATTCCAAGCGAAACAAAAATCCTCTCTAATAACGCAAAAAAAAACTAACCTTTTTTTACCCATACTAAGAAGAAAACAATAGCTCCCAATACGCCTACAAACTAAGTGTTGTCTCCAAAATGACATCACCAAACATTTTGTTAGATCGGCATAATTTACCAATTATCTGCAGATTTTGCAGTGGAATAACTTGTGCCTGTATTGAAAAATGGATAAGAGATTTTATACATTTTTTATTTGTAGAGTTAGTTACAAACATGCCAATAGATGAATAGAATGCTCAACGGATTGTAAAAACGACAATTACCTGAAATCTCATGCCTGCAGTATACTTGCTCTATTGTCTCAATGACCCAATATCCAATCATGGAGAGGGAGTTAGTTCACTTGCTGCCGCACAATGCTTTTGTTTGAAAATCAACATCCTACAATCAAAATTAAAAGAGACCATTTGCTTTTAAACTGAACTCTAGAACCAAAACCAAAATGATAAATCAAACACAAAGCCAATTCCAAGATCATGCCAATTGCAATCCACCAAACCATGATCTAAATAGATCATATAAGTAGATCATACGACCAATCAGCAGAAACATTAACCAAACTCTTAAAATCCAAACCTATAATATTCCAAATTCTTAAGACTAACAACTTACTGATTTGTCTGGGTCCTGTCTCTCTTGCTACTCATCTTCGACACCCTTTTTTTCTTTTCTTTCACACTTTGAACACTACATCAACTTGATGAGAGATGTGCATCATGGTTCTTGCAGTTGAATGAGTTTGAGATTCAAATAAAGGAAAATAGGCAATTAGAATATTAAGTAATTTAAAAGTTATATTGCTAATAATTGTAATAATTAAGCTCGTCAAGGTTATGTATAATCTATGTTTCACATAACAAATTAATAATTGAATGAAAATGAAACATCAAAACCTTCATGGAACCATAGCCTCTCAAACTGTGGCCGGCAGTACCTTTGCAAGCCGTCAGCGAGTTAATGCAGAAAGGTTGTCATCGTCGGCCATTGCATGGCCATGACGCCATCCAAAGCAAACACCATCGGCCTTATTGACGTCGTGAAATTAAACGATACGGTTGCCACTACTGGTTGCCACCAAGCATCAAGATCGGTAGCCACTGGCCACCACCACCATCCTATTAGTTTTGAAGAATTGTATTAATTTCAAATAACTTTTTTTGCAATCTTGTCCAAAAACTGACTAACATTTTTTTGACCGTAGACGCCGGTGATTAACAACTGGATTCTCCCATTGCTTTGAAAATTGAAACAGAGTCTAAAGCTTTAGTTAAACAATGATTAAACTACATACACCATTAGACTTTTAAGTTCAATCAACAATGGTCTTATAGTCCTAACTTGGAATCATCAAACTAATTATAGTATATAGATGTTAATAATGATCTCTAACTCTATAATCTGCGCAATCGAAAAAGAAGTAAACAGAAGTTACCTAACTAAAAAGCATGTCCCTGATTATCTTCAAAACCAACATGACAACCATTATCCATGAAACTACAATAAAATCTCATTTTCTATTCAGCGTCATGAGGATATAGGTCTCCACCGAAACTGTTGTATTCTAGTAACACAAACGCAATGATATTCCCATTTCAACACCTGGTACCAATCAACAATCAAACATTCATAAAATTCATGAGGCTCAGAGGGTATGAATCGACCAAATCACAATGGATGCTGTAAATGCCACCCCAAGGCGAGATTCACACCCCCATCATCGTAGTCTTTTTAGGGTTTCATGACAACATCCATAAACAGGGTTCAAACACCCCAATCGACAGCATAACTGACATGCATCACCATCTGATAGAGCTTAGACATCAAGCTAGGTTTTATAAGAATAAAACAAACAAAAAATCAAATGCAAGAAATCGTAAGAATCAAACCATCAATTGCAACAATATCATCGACATCACAGGCCATCATCACCCGGCTACACGAATTAGCCACCATCCACCACCAACATCAGACGGTAAACAAACCGCCACCACCAATCACAAACCGGAAAGGTTTTCAACCCGCTAGTTCAACCGTCACAACCACCACAATCTAATAGAAATCGACCATCGACGCCATCCACCATGGCGTCGCCACCATGAAGGCCACCATCCAACGAAGTCCGTAGAGTCGACACAACTGGCCGGAAAATGGTGTCATCAAGCACAGAGAAAACTGGCGGTGCAAATCGGTGCGGTAAACAGGTGTGAGAATTATAACACACTAATAATTGCTTAAATGCCAACAAACGCAAATATAATTACAATAATGCCCCTGCTACTGTTCATCAAGTTACTCTTTCAATATAGATAAATATTTATTTTGCTCTCTCAATATCTACTCACAACCCATTTTCCTGATTCATTTGTTTTCTCATTAAATATTCGAACCTATTTATTCCATGATTTATTTTATTTTTTTCAAATACTAGTATTTAGGCAAGTAGCTTCTTATCAATGATTTTAGATAGAATATCAACACTTAAACAAATCATCCTTCTCAAGCAACCATGTCGAACAATCATATGTATCAATTGATAGAGTGACGGTACCAATTTTACTACGTAAAAACTCCAAATTCGGTAAGAGAATCGCCCCGGCCCCAAGGGTATTGTTAGAGTGCTTCAGCATGTCTATACACAATTTCCAAGTATCATTCTAAACATGTAAGCTGTTTATCATTGTCTACTCTGAACATATAATACAACACTTGGCATGAAGAAGGGTTAAATTTGGACGTGAGTAGAGTTAGTTGAGTATGAATGGTTAAGATGAAAAAAGGAAACAAAAGTAAAATAGATAGCACAAGTTCTAAGCAAATATCCAAAACAAACATTACACATCTCTATGTTCTAACAGTTAAGCAATATTATTATGATAGCAATACAAGCAAAGACTGCATATGGCTATAAAACTATCCATCAAACTCTCCCTGATTAAACTTATCCTCCGAGTAAAAACTCGCCACAACTTGGTTCCCACCAAACTTCCTTCCGTTCAATCCTGCACGAGCTCTTGTTGAACTTTCTGTGTCATCGTACGCCAAGAAAACCTACACAGATGAAAGTAATCAGCCACTAATTGTGACTTAATTTTTTAGAATGATTAACAATAATGAAAAGAGTAGACTTAACTAACCTTGCCAACCCCTGCTACCGGTTCACCATTAGGATTTGGGCGCGGGATGACCACGCTGATTAAATTGCCTGCAAAATTAATTTGAGATCATAAATCATTGTTCGATATAACTACATCACATGATCACACATGAAATAAAGGATATATAAAGAGCAATTGATAGATTGATAAATGATTTGGAAATTGATATCAAATATTCAAATCCAAAAACCATCTTACCGAATTTTCCACATTCTATTCTCATGTCTTCCAATATGTCTTCATAATCTTCATCGTTGACGAGCTCTTCTTCAGTTACCACTTGTGTCAAAGATAGAACCTTGGTAGGAGGTGTGCCAATTGCCCCAGGTTGCAACATCAATCTCTGCAGATGAAATGATGTTTCAGATGATGAAAAAATGTAAATAACATTAACAATAATAATAACAATAATAAATACTATTATTATTATAAAGTTTCAAAATTAATAAAAACAAGACAAAGTGCATTTTGAAATTTTGGTATTAAATGTGTGCATAGCAGGAGGCATTCTAAATAGGTTAGCAGCACAGTTGCAAGAAACAGTCTGCATGGGGCGAATCGCTGGAGAGAGAATCACATACCTGTTTTCTTCTACTTTTTCTTTTTTTTTCTTCTAATTTCAGGTGTTTATGGTAACTCTCAGTAGATACATATGAATAGAGGGTAGATGTTTGATCGGTAAAAGAGAGTAGGGTTTTTATTTAATAAAAGGGGGTAGGTGTTTGAGTGGGTAACAAGGTACTATGTGTTTGACTGGGTAAAAGATAAACTATTTGTTCTCATATATTTTCTTAATCATATACTATTATGGTAATAAAAATGTAACAGTTGCTTTTCTTGGATTTCTCAGAATAAGAAAGTAAATTAAATCTTATAAACAAGATAGTTAGACCTTTTTAATAATAAAAAAAAACTGTATGCATTTTTTTTATTTTTAGAGTGTTATAAGTTATATCAGAGCCCCCACGCTTTTTCAACCAAGATTTGGTTGCATAAAACCTCCTAAATCATTTTATCAGAAAGAAAAAACAGATTACTGTTCCAAGTAGGTTGATTCTACAAACCCATACTTTAAATTCTAACCTGCAACGCAATCTGTTGCTGCGCATGTAAGAGCACACTCTCTTGTTCAGGCTTTGGTTGGATTTGACCTTGGTTAGCCCGTCTAACCGTGAGGGTTTTATCACCCATTTTTATACCATTAAGAGCTGCACAAGCAATGTCTGTGACGGATAAATCTTGATATACACAGAATGCATAACCTTTCGAGTTGCCAGTTTCTCTATCTTTCACAAGATCAAATCCCCGAAGAGCCCCAAAAGACTCCAGTAGCTCCCTAACCTGAGCCTCAGTGAAGTAGTAAGGAAGCCCACCTACAAATATGCGGTCAGGACCTTCGAGCCCACCAGCTGAACCAGGGTTTAGCCCAACGGCAGCCAGGTTTAGATTGGGGTTTGGTTGACTCGGACCAAGAGTAGCCGCCAAGGAAGGATTGTAATCACTTGGTCTCCTAACCTTTACAGGCGCGCCCTGTAAAATGAGAATAAACATGCCATCAAAGATTAACAAAGCACCTTATACAAACAGAGACCATTAAATAGTAGAATATACCTCAAATATAATGCCATCCAAAGCCATTGCATTACTGGCCTCCTCAACAGATCTCATTTCCACAAAAGCAAACTTCTTTTCATGATTAATGTAAACATTGACAACAGCATCACCTGACCATGTTTATGCGAACATTTTTTAAGAATGTGAAACTAAAAAACTGCTGCTTTATTTAACTGGAAATGTAAAGCATTAAACACTAACCTGGACCAGCAGTATTTCCACCAATTGCAGCCATAACATGGCTGAAAAAAGTTGCCACAGTCTGCAAAGAAGACAATGACTTAGCAACATTTGGATATGATTGAATCATTATACCCAGCAATCAATCAAGCATTTACAAAGGGTAACAAAATATAAATATTTGAGCAGATAATTGTTTTACTATCCACAATAGTGACAATCTAGCATCCATATTCAAACATTTTAAGAGTTGGACATATAAATGACAGTAGATGGGCTCTGCCGTTTGTTACCACAAAGCAAAAGTACTTAGAATGGAACATGAAGGTTAAGTGAGACCTGTTCATTAGCTGTTGGAGAAAGTCCACCAACATAAACCCGCCTTGCATGTCTAGTAGCCTGAAACACCGTATTTGTAAGTATTTCACTAAAAACAAAAGTAAAAAAAAGATATGAAGTGTAACAATATCTGTGGTACAACCTGCTGAGTCATTGCTTGAACTGGCATAACAGGAAGAGCTCCAAACTGCAAATGGACATGAAGATAGAAAACTTAGCAAACAAAACTATAACAGGGTTTCAAGTGTGGATAATCTTTTAATAAATTACCTGGCCAGAAGCCATTGGGAACATGTTCTGAAACATTCCAGGAATGGCAGGAGAGGGCCCAGGAACCTGACCTGTTAAAACCCACAGTATTACACCTCCAGCAAAAGTATAAAATTGGAAACACTCTCGCTCAACCATAGCAATAAAGAACAACCAATACCAGGCTTTGAAAAATCCAGTAGTTTTAAAAAAGTTCTAGAATCTTGCATGTATCAAGAATTGAAAAATATTTTAATCTACATTTATGCAGCAGATGTAAAATCTTAAAAACTACCAAAACAAGCAATTCCCAGCTGAAAACGAACAAGACCCGTCATACCATTGCACTGTTCTTCCTTGTACATATAAGCTACAGAAGTCGGCTCACACCCATTCTCAGCACAGTGGGGCTAGTAGCCCAACATTGCCTTCTTAGACATAAAAAAGAACATACAACAAACAAAAACACCAAAACAGAAAACAAAACCAAAAGCTCTCTCAGTTCAGGATTATGTCACTAAGTAAACAATAAAAAACTCTGAAATATCCAATAGTTTAAGGATGATGACACTGAACTCTGTGGGTACAAGTAAAAGTAACTAAATTTGCTTACCAAAATAACACCATGCATTTTGGTACGACCTTTCCACACTATATCAAAGACAAAAATAAAAGTTATCAAGTTATTTAACTTAGTTACAAGTGGTCGGACATGTACCTGTAGTAACAGCAGCAGCTCCAGCCAAAATTGCAGAAGCAGGAGGAGCCATATCAAAGCCACTAACTCTTTTGCTGCTATAGAGACCATATGGTAAGTAAAAAATTCATAAGCATAACAAAATAGCACATACAAAATAAGATGGTCCAAAACGACTATAAGTGTACATGTCCATCTAGCTTTAGCAACTCTAAGTTGTCCACAAATAACCTCTGTTTTTTGAGTCTTTTTAGAATTATATAAGCATGTTATTCATGAAACATACTATGTTGAAGATAGGGATTACAGATAAAAATAATAACGAGTTTGATTAGTAAATAAAACCTTGCACTATTAAACCAGTAGTTGCAAGTGCTTACAACCACACACACTGCATTTCTTAAAACTACAACTGAAACAGAAGATGCAAATACAAAGAATAGATGAAAGATGATTAAAAATACCTTTTGGAGCGTGAACGAGACCTTGACCTTGATCTATGTTCAGATTTGCCTCTTGAGCGAGAACGAGACCTGTGTCTACTACGTCTATCCTCTCTATCTCTGTCATAATCTCTCCGCCTGCAAGCAAATTACAGAATCAGAACAAATTTAAACAAATCGATAAAAAAATTTACAATGAGAGTATTTCGGAGAATACTCGATGAAATCCACCAGAAATAGACGTGTAAAGTATTAAAAAAGGATAAAGAGGCAAACCAAAGAATCAAGCATGAAAAAGGATTAGATAAAGCTAAAAATATTATGATAGATAAAATGCTGTCATGTGGAAAAAAAGAAGCAGTTTTGTTATTTACCTGTCATAATCTCGACTCCTGCGATAATCATCATCGTCTCTTTCTCCTCCCCTTTCCCTTCTCTCACTCCGCTCCCTGTGGCGGTCCCTATGTCGATCACGATCTTTGTCTCGATCCCTTTCTCTGTCACGGTCTCTACTTTTTTCTCTGTCCCGGTCTCTGCTTTTTTCTCTATCTCTGTCTCTTTCCCTCTCTCTATCCTTATCACGGTCCTTATCCCGTCCTCTATCCCTATCCTTCGACCTGCTTTTCGAGGACTCCCTTTCTTTGTCACGAGAACCACGCTGAAAAGAGCAACAGAAAATATCAATATCAACAATATATAACAATAAAATAGCGTAACCACTTTGTTTAAGACAATCTTTTAATCACTTTGACTCATATCACTCCTAAGAGATATTTGAAAGACTTTATCACTACAAAGTACAAAACGTCTAAGCATATCACATTGGCAAATAGTTTCAGATAAAACTCTTCCGTGTAAGCATATAATCTTAGTTCAACAAGAAGTTTCAGGCTTTCAGCATTACCCAATCTATATATTGCAAGATATCAATAATTTCTTATGCCATTATATGTAAGTTCTAACCTTAATCAAGTGTACTTGCATACATGTCTTATGTCCTAACCTTATCATTCCTAAGGGATATTAAAAGGAGGATGGTCACGTTGCTTTCTATAAGCCAATTTTTTTAATCACTTTGACCCATATCCCTCCTAAGAGATATTTGTAAGACTTTATCACTACAAATTTTGTAGTACAAAACGTTCAATCATATCACATTGGCACAAAAGTTTCAGAAATACTCTTCTGTGTGAGCAGATAATCTTGATTCAAGAAAAGTTTCAGGCATTGTAACAAACTATTTCATTGTCATAGACTCATAGAGATTAAATAGCCATCCACTGTACTTGCATACATGTCTTCTAAGTTCTAACCTCTTAACAAAACTCTTCAAACAACCTAAAATTAATATACTCTCCGCACTTATCAAACATTCAAAACAAAAAGTAGTTCCTTTTATCTCAAAGTAATAACCATGTCAAACTTAAAAACACATATAACTTCATCAAGCCATTTCAAAGCCCTAAGTGAGAACTAAGACTCATATTAAAACACATGCTCAAAGCTCCTTTTCTAAATGTCGCCACCATTAACATTTCTGCATTAAACTAAACTAATTCAAAATCAAATTATCTTCAATAAATTCCTACAGTTTCAGCTAGTATCCTAAAAGGCTAAAACACGATCTGCTTAAAGAAGTAACAGAGATAAAAGGTGAGAATTATTACCTGTGACTTAGAATCACTGAGCTCTTCGGCGGCGCCACCGCCGTGGCTGTTAACACCGGCCGGAGGCGAGGAATCTCCGGCGGCAAAGGGTTGAACATCCTCACCGTTACCGTCGAATCTTTCTTCGTAATCCGTCATCTTCTGGTTGATTCTCAGATCTCTTGTGACACCTTCAATTTATCAGTGAATGGATGTGTTGAAGTTTTAGGGCTTGCAATTTGAGTTTAACTGTGTATTTGTAGGGTTGTGGCAACGAAAGCATGTCATCTTGTTGGTGAAAATATATTAAAATTTCCTTATTATTACCTTTTTTTTATTACGAATAATACCAGAAAAAACACGAAGTTATCTTTGCAATTCTAAATGTATTAATCATAGATAATTGCATCAATCGTTGTTTTAAAAAAGCAGCAAGCTAAAACATCACAAACAGAAGAAAATAAAAACACAACTATAAACAAACGAAAAACAAGTTAATTCGAAGCAAAAGGAAGATTTGGCAAAACAATATAGGTTCTTCTTCTCATTCTCGCCTTTAGTCAGAAGTAGTCGCCAAGATTTCACTCGCCACCCGTCTGACAGTTGAACTAACATGTTTAAAAGTGATATCATTCTAATGCAACCACAAACACCAAGTTGTTATTGTGAAAATTGCTTGAACCGCACATTTGAATTTGGTGTCACCTTAAAACAAGATTGGTATCTCCATATCTTTAATGATATGCTCTAATGCGTTGGTTATATACCAAACATCCGCCGCAAGCCCATATGAAAAAAAGATATGCTCCCTAAATTCATCAACGGATCCACGAAATCTACACATACCAGATTAAATAGGCATGTTCCTTCTTATTAATGAGCCACATGTGTGTAATCGATTGAGGCTCACTCTCTAGTTTAGAATATCCGATTTTTTAGGAACTCATCTATTCCGTTTCAAAACATCATCCATCCTAGTCACATGTGTGTCTTGTATAAGTTGCTTTACATAACTTGGCATGGCAAAGATTAAAGCTCGAGGATGGCATGGCCGATTGGGGGTGTAGGAACCCACCGACTTTGTACCTTAGAAGGTTATAAAACGTGTCATACCTTTTATCAAAGAAGTACCAATAGCAAAACATTTTCTTCATTATCATCGTTTGAATGGTTTACCGTAAGGATGCTTTAGATCCTGCTCACCTCAAGCCTAGAATTCCGAATGATGCTTTAGATCCCGCTTACATTAAGCCTAGAATCTCAATCGGTGCTTTAGAACCTAAGAATGAGTCATACTCATCTATATTAACTTTTACCCCCTCGGTTCCCAAACCTTTGCTTCCCATTATGTTCTTCAGGTTCACCTCCTTCCGCGTCCCATGGTCGTTGCAAGTTTTTTGGGGGCCAAACGGAAACAAAGAATTGAAGTATGTATCATAAGTTTTATATTGTTTGCGTTCAATCTATTTTTTTAGTCTAAAAATCTTAAAAACAAAAAAATAAATTGCTTCCCTTCATATTCTATCTAGAGATTGTATCTTTAATTTTTTTTATAAAAAAATCATTTATATGGTGCTTTTGTTTATAAAAAAGATATATGTATAACCAATATATAAACGAGAAAACAAACAAAGAGTTGAAATGTTACATATCTTGCTATCTACTACCTACCATTTCCCTAATTTTTCCTAACCTTTAGTTTTAGATCATCAACCTTAATCCAACAAAACTCATTTATATAGACTTGATTTTCAAAAATTAGGGGCCCTAAAAAGTTAGGGGTCTAACCACCTAAAAGACTGTTTGTTTCATCTTTTAATAGTTTAGTTTAGTGCTTAATCATTCAGCATTCAGACTTTCAGAGCGCTTGTTTCATTAAAAAGAGTTTCTGAATGGTTCAGTTAAGTGCTGAATGGTTAAAAGACAAAGAGATGCTGAATGGAACTTAAAGCATATACCAAACTTACCCTCATATGAAGTTCTAACCCAATATCCCTTCAATTGATAGAGCCTCTTAGGGGCTGTTTGGCAAAATTTGAATCATTAAGTGCTGAATGGTTAAGAGGTTTGAACCATTAAGAGGTTCTATCAATGAGAGCGAAGTTGAGGTAGAAATGCATATAAGAGTAAAGTTGGTATATGCTCCATTCAGTTCCATTCAGCATATTTCTGTCTGTTAACCATTCAGCACTTAACCGAATCATTCAAAGGCTATTATTTTATGAAACAAACGCTCTGAATGTTGAATCTGAATGATTAAGTACTGAACTGAACCATTAAGAGCTGAAATCAACAGCCCTTAATGGTTCAGACCTCTTAACCATTCAGCACTACATGATAGGCCAATTGGGCCAGCCGTGCCACATTCTCATCTTCTTTCACCTTTGAACACGTAGATCCCCGACATGATATTTTCTTCACTCGCACTTTAGAATATGTGTTTTTTTGTCATCAAAAAATTCTTTTTTTATAACAAACTCCATCTCTTTAATTTATAAAAAAAAACAATCGCAATTGATGAAAGAATGTTATGACAAGAACATTTTTCTTTTTAAATTTCATTATAAAAAGTATGAAAACCAAAAGTTTTTCTTAAACAATACATTATGTCCCAAAAACAAAAACACATGCTGCTATGAAACTTATATCTTAAATATGGTGTAATTTACTTTTTCATTATAGAGCCATAAAGGCTACTTTTTAGTTATGAGTCCAAAGTCTTCGAGCAGCCATGTTCATTGCCATATTGTCGAGAGAAGTATACACTTAT
This sequence comes from Tagetes erecta, assembly GCA_030867185.1. Lineage (NCBI taxonomy): Eukaryota > Viridiplantae > Streptophyta > Magnoliopsida > Asterales > Asteraceae > Tagetes > Tagetes erecta. The sequence goes on from CM061487.1 coordinate 98,133,888, forward strand.
TTATACTACATAAATGGTTGAACCTTTTTAAGATGAAGTGTACTGCGTGACAAAGTCAAACAAAAAACACTTCTATCCCGGATACATAGTATACTCTCAAACATTTTGAAACATATAATCAACTAGTTTAGTGCCCGCGCTACGCTCGGGAACACAACATTCAAGTGATGGTTTTAAGGATATTCATGAACGTTCCAATAAGTTTTGAAACAAAACCGTGGTAAACCGAAACACGAAATCTATTTTTAAAAATTAATTTTTTAGTATAGCAATATTATACTCAAATCTACCTATTCTAATAATTAAGTAACACATCCACATGTCACCATTTTAACTACTCCACATAGGATTTTGCTTAGGTGTCATGTTCTAAATTAATTTGATTGAGAATTTTTAGACGGGTCATGGTATGCTCCATATTCGAAATAACCCGATATGTTTAAATTAAAAATTCACAAATTATCATCAATTATCTCCTAACCCGATATGTTCAAATACAAAATTTACCAATTATCATGATCTATATCTTAACCCGATATGTATCAAGTATCATGAATTATCTCCTAACCTGATATGTTCAAATAAAAAACTTATCAATTATTATGATTTATCCTATTAAAGTTTTACCAATTATCATTATTTATCTCATAACTCGATATGTTCAAATAAAAAAATTAATAATTATCATGAATTATCTCATAACCCGATATGTTCCAATAAAAATTTACCAACTACTATAGATCATATCCTTTATTGCAACATATGATTTTTTATATGAATATATTTGTAAATATTCAAATCGATTTAATAAGAGATATGTTAAAAATAAATTTGATATGTAAATTGAGTTAAAACCTATAAAACTAAAATCCGTGTAGTACACGAGTACTAATCTAGTTAAAGAGAATAAAATGCTCAGTTTTATGGTGTAGTTTATTTTTTTTTTTAAATCCATATAAAAAAGTTATGTATATTTATAAAACACTGAGGTCTTTAATTGTATATTATTATTAATTTTATCCATAAGTTTCATTTTCACACCCTATCAAATATAAACCGACTCATGTACACCCCTTGTAGTAGAGGGTTAAAAGTATAAATACTTTTAAATTTTTCAGAATTCTCCAAAATATTAGGGGACCAAAAATGTAATTAGTTTTATTATAATATATTTTATATACATATTTTAAATAAAAAATCATTATTATGAGATAAACTCTCAAATGACGCCACATAAGCCAGAAGCTTTAAAATGGTGCCACATAAGCTTTTTTGGTTTTGCTATATTATATAAAGATTCAACTAGAACTGATCTTAAGGCTTTTCATTTTGCTTTGAGATCACCCAATTAATATTCTAATTCAAATACATAAAACCTAGTTTGATTTGAACTCTATTACAAATTTACATACTCATTAGAATTCTTTGTGGTCACGGGATCTAATACATGCTCATTAAAATTCTCTAACATGACATGGGCTCGAAAGATAATGCTTCACCATCCAATGGGCTCGGGCATGAGCCTAGCCAAGATTAAGAGAGGCCCAACACGTTTGTTTCCGAGATGATACATTCGTCTTTCTCAAACTCAAAATAATTGTTCTTTCTCGATTCGAACATGATTAAAGACCAGATTATTTAATTTTCTCATTATATTATTTAATTTTCTCATTATATTCATTAGTTCTATTTACTATATATAGTCTATATAAAAATGAGAGTTAAGTGCAATTTACACCCCTGTGGTTTATACTAAAAAGCAGTTTGCAACCCCGTTTAAAAACTTGGACCTTTTGCAACCCTATGCTTTCTAAAATGAGTCATTTACACCCCTACGTTTAAAGGGTAAAAAAGTCATTTATCATTTTAAAATTTTTAAATGTGTATTTGCATCCCTAGGTTTCATTAACATTTCCATTGACCCTTCTTCCACCACCACCATCCCCTTCTTCCACAGTTCCACCATTACTGTAAATGGGATTTGAAATCACTGTTTGACTGTACAAGCTAGAAATCATTGTTTGATTATACAGAGACATGAAATCATAAAATACATGTTTATATTTATTTAAGTGTGTGATGTCTAATCATGGAATGAATCAACAGCATCGATCAATTTGAACTGACGAATTGTTGTCGTGAGTTGGAATGATTTCATAAATTAAATCAATCCATCCAAATTGTCGGAATGATTTGCTCCAAAATAAATACCGTAAACGGTCATAATAATTTGTCAATTATGTGTTCCAAATTGCAACGATCTTGTGGCAGATTTTAATTTATATGTCGAATGGAAACCGTCGATGTTAGCCATTCAATCCAGCGTTTAGTTAAAAAGCACGGTTAAATTGGTTTTCATAATTTGTATTATATAGATAATAATATAAATGAGGGGTATAATAGTACTTTTCCTTTTAAACTAACGGTCAACTCACGGTCAACTCAACGTAGGGTTGCAAATGACCCATTTTAAAAAACATAGGGTTGCAAAAGGTCCAAGTTTTTAAATGGAGTTGCAAACTGCCTTTTGGTATAAACCACAGTGATGCAAATTGCAATTAACTCTAAAAATGAAACATTACTATTCTAGTACAAGTTACAATAGACTAAACGGATTAATGCCATAATGAAAAGGGTTGATGAATAGTTTTCATAATCATTTTAAATTTCTTACTTACACAAATTTAAACAAGAAGAAAAAGAAAAGCATCTGGTCGTCCCAACTCATCCCCGGGCGTTTGATCGTCAACAGTCTCCAGTTATGCGGCATGACAACGACTAACCACTCCGAGAACAAAGGGTGGCAAATCATCCTGGCCGGAAATATTTCGATACTTCTTGCTCCACTTGATCCCAAATTAACTTTTGACCCATAACAATGTCAGGATATTTTTTTAAAAACGAATCATCCGGGCGCTCTCTAAATTTCCAGTCCCTGAAGGAGTCTCTTTTTGCAGCAAACTCATCCAATATGACTTTCATACGTTCGCCGCGTGCAGCTTGTTTAGGTAACTGCACTTCATGAAAGATAGGACTTTTGCTAAACTGAAGCATTGCATAATTTCTGAGTAAAGCGTCTGGTCCCCCGTTTCGAAATTTCAGTTTAGTTTTTGCCACCCATAGCCCTTGAATTAAATGGGCATGTTCATTCAGTACTTTGAAAATATCTTCTTCACAAGAACCTGGAGCTATGTGTTTAAGAGCGTCAAATCGATGTGCTCGAGGCTCCTATTGAGAAATCATAAGTAAATTTACTTAAAACAAGAAATGTCAACAGAAGTTTGGTAAATCATAACTCCATCTAATCCAAGTTTGAATTAAATCATTGATACATCATAAGCAACTTTGACCACTTTTTTTTATTGTAAACTAAGTTTCTAGATTTCCGAATTTTTGAAATTTAAACTATTTACTTCTTAAAATGTTGAGAGAGACGTTGAAGAAATTTTCTTCTAGGTTGCTTGTATGAACTATTATTACATTCCCTTTGACTTGACAAGATTAGAAGAGGTTAAATGTAGCCCATTTACGTGAAAATGTGTCGGTATGGGTTATATTTTATTGCTAAAGAAACAAGATGAAAAATACCAAAAATATGTATACTAAGAAGGAATCGAATTTAAGTTATCAAGTGTTAACGACATTCTAAACTGCTTTATGTTTTTATTAAAAATGGCTATTTTACGTATACAGCAGCTTTGTTAAATTTAAAGAAAACAAACATCTGACTGGTGAAGCCAACCCAACCCCTTTTTAGGCGTTACCAACCCGCCCGCCCCGACTAGTTAGCCTACACTAGACGAAATATATGATTTGCTTAGTTCAGTGATTTGACTGAAATTACACTTTAGGGGTGTGCAACATCCACCAAGCAAGAAATTTTATGCATGTTTGTAGCAAAACCTCTCACTGATAAATACTGTGTGATTCTAAAAGTCATAAGGTAAAAGGACATCGTTGCAAAATGCATACCAAGAAACAGACAGAAATTACACTAACCTCAAGAAGGTATATCTTAAAACGCTCTTCCAGTGGAAGTTTGAGTAATGAGCTGAAACAACATCAACCAAAAAATTGCAATAACTATAATGTCTGTATGTCTGTGTTTATGTACTGCAATGACAACAACATAACAAGGAACAGAATATGCACCTTCTAGATGAGCCTTGGGGTCTGGGTTTGCCACTTGTGGCAGGACACAAGGAGTCGATATAATCCGACCTGCAACCAACATAACATAAAGCATACTATAAGTGATATCCACAATCTTAGATAGCAGAAACCGACTTAAATTAGCATAATGACGTACCGGCTCATTGAAAATTGTAATTGAGAATCTTGTTGTGCAACCATATTTTCCATGTATCGACGTGACACTGGACTATGTTCACCATGGTACTTGAGAGGAATCCATTGCTGAACAAGATAATAAACCAGCATGAAGTAAGCTAATATATATCTAATTTACATGAAAAGCAATACACTGTCCAGCCTAACCTATTGAAGGTAAACAAACACTTGATTGGAGGTCTTTTAGCAAAAAGAAGTTGGAAGAAGTGTAACATCCCAATTTTTGGGCAGTATTCACAAATATTAAACTCATCTGAACCGTTTTATATAAATTGAGTATTTTATAAAAGTATGTTTATCAAGTTGAATTTAAGGGTAAATAATCTCATGTGCTAGGTTAAGCTAATTAATGATAGGCGTCAAAGTTTTGGTGAATAACAAACACATTTGGATATTGAGGAACTAGTCCTGCCAATTGTTGATTTTAGATTAAATCTAGCCTAAAGAAGGGTAGGCCACTTGGTTAGTTATAGTTCTCGGGTTTTGACATAATATGAGGATGAAACCCGGATAGTGTTGGTCATTCAACTTGTAAATGAGTTATTTATGTGCATAATATGATAAGAAGTAGAACTTGCAAAATTACAAAGATGATGAAGATTGTTTATGCCTGGCACAACTTAATGAAATGGGCAAAGGAAGCAAAGAAAAATATTAATATCAAGGTGAAAGAAAGGCTTAATACCTCTTTAGTACCAGAGTTTTGCTCAGTTACAACTTCTACAGCTCCTGGTGCCTTGCCCTGAATATGTAGCATAAAATAAACGGAAATTAACCTAACAGAGAGTAGCAAAACATATAGAACCAAACTGCACATCTCACTTGGTTTTTTGCTTATGTGGTAACTGCTACCATTCTGACTTTAAAAAATTATTTCTACATGTGTAAGTGGTACATGATATGAATAATATGATTTGGTACATGTGTAAGTGGTTTTGTAACATTCGATTGCTTCTAATCTTTTATCCTGATGATTTTACCACTGTTCTATCTTGAATTCTTGATTGAAGTGGACGCTAATCACACAATTGCATAAGTCTTTAAGGAATAAAAAATATACTAAACCTGTTTCTTGAATTGCTTTGTAGATTTTTCACTCTTGATGGCCTCGTCAACAGGTGTGTTCATTTGCTTTGATTGAATATCATGCTTAAGATGTTGCATTGAAGGTCGTAGCTGCACAACTGCATGAACAGGGTTGAGGTGCAACTGCAACAAAAATTGTGAAAAAATCATTTCATCATTACAAAGATATGTGTGAGGTTCATTAGATGGCTAGCGGCTAGCCTACTTGTGTGTGAGCACGAGTATAATTCTTCTAATCTTGGCATAAAAACTAAAAAGTGAATGTGAAGTGTGAACAGATAACTTACCTCACTGCCAATTAGAATCCCTACAGCATAATCGTTTGCTACGAGAGACCTCCACGCAGTTGACACTGCCTAGATATATTTGAGAGCATCATATTACAAACTGAACTTAAAAATATAAAAGGACATGTAGAATAAAGATAGACCTGCTTTGCCATTGCTCTGTCATCATCAACGTCAGTATCAAAATTATCTGAATCAACTTGAACAGACATTGTAATCTCCATCTCAGCAGCTTCTGGTTTCACTCTAACCTGAAAATAAAGATAAATCAAAACTAAAAAACCATTTAACCCATGATCCTTTTTTAAAGTACGAAAAGAACAAGTGTTGAATACATACCTCCTGACAGATGTCCTCTAATTTATAAGGCCGCCAACATGGTCTTAGAGGATATTGCAAGACGCATAGCTGCAGAAAGTAACAAGTCATCTGTAACCACTCATGCATGCCAAATTGCCAATAACCTACTTCAAGGCATGTGAACATGCAAAATCTTCAATTCTATACTTAAAGTCTACATTACTGATTTACTGGGCCTACAGAAGTCGTGTTGATATGATAGATGTTGTTCAAAGACAATTGTATCAAGCTGTAATTAGGACTGTTCAAATAGCTCAAAACTTGTTTGAAATTAAAAAGCTCACAACTCATTTACAAACCGAGCCAGTGTGGCTCGTTTAGACTCGAGCCGGCTCAAACTCTCAAAGTGTTTATTTTTAATTATATATTTTAGTTTGTGAGTGGTGAATGCTTTTAGTTAGTCTCCTCATCATGTATGTATGTTAACTTAAGCCAAAATACCTCACTAAAAAACTAGCTTGAAATTGGCTCATGAGACGGTTTGTTTGGTTACCAAACCGTGCCAGCTTAGTTTGACTCGTTTACAGACATCCTGAGTTGCAATTTAAAAGAAAGTTAGACAACGTCTCTATCATAATAAACCTATAAAAAATACATTTTTCTAAATACTTAAACTAAAGCAAATTAGTGGGTGTTTGGGATTGAGTTTGAAATTGACTTGTTTGTTTGTTGTCACAAAAAGCAAATAAGTAAAAAAGTTATCAATCCCAAACACCTCTTAATATCGTTCTTAATCAGGTGTTATAGTAATAGAACCTTGGAATTGGCATCAACCGAAGATGTAAAAATCACATCAATTTCTCGAACAACTTTATCTTCTTCATCTAGTTCCCGATCATCAATATCCATTTTTATGTCCGTCGCATCAGTATCGTTTTTCACACCAGCATTAGCTTCATGAGAAGCAGAAACAGGATCCGATGGTTGCTCAATTTCCGTCTTGATCGAATCATCTATCTCCACTTTAGGAATCGATGCATCTGGTTCGATTTTATGTTTAACAACGGGTTTGAACTTGGAGTTTTTAGGAGCAAACTTCCCCGGCTTCTTCACCGGAGCATCTAGGTTGACGAGATCCAAATCCATGGCGTCGTGGAGCAGGTGATCGTCTTCGAAGTATGAAAATGGTGGTGGTGGTGGTGTATAAAGTTTGTGCATGCCATTGTTGGGCCTTTTAACTTGGGCTGAAAACCCTTACGTGAAATAAAAGTGCAAAGTTGCATAAGTAAAAAACCCTTACGTGAAATAAACCAACATGTTTTCCTCTCTAACAATCGTGGTATAAAAGACTCTTTTTTAACAGTCATTTTTTATTGTATATAATTATCTTTTAGAATCTAAGATGAAGGGGAAAATTTGGGGAAACAAAATTGGATGTAAGTCCGTATCTTGAACTGTGTTGTGTTCTTTTTTTTTTTCAAACATTTTTTCCGAACTAAAGTTACGGAAATATTCATTTCGCAATTAATCCCTTCTTTCATATTTTAGTTTTTTTAAATCATCCATCCTTGAGTTATAATTGATTCTTACCTTGAAATTATGACTATATATAAATACAGAATAATGTGTAATGTAACTAAATATTTAACCTAATGCTTAATAACTTTATTGAATTCGTCTCGTGTACTACACAAGTATTAATTCTAGTATTGTTTAAACAAAAATATACATTTTACAGAAAGTGGTTTAACATAACGAATTGTATGTGGAACATTTCATATAGAATATGGTTTAAAACTTACGGGAGATGACATCAAATATCTTTAAACATTTTAAAGAATTGATTACATCACTCATATTAGACCATCACCAATAGAATGGTTTAAAAATATGTCGTAAGTGTCATTACCCCATGTATTCTCTCATGCCCACACATAACCATTTAATGGACCCACCATGTTTTTTCTCTCCTCCATTTTCTGTCCACCCACTCACTCTGTCACTCATAGTGTGAAAAACGAAAATTTAGGGTGAGGAGAGTCCACCCCTCACCACCCCACAGGCCCATACCACCTTACACTTTTTACTCCACCTCACATTCATCCCAAATCATCCGGTATCCACCACACACCACCCACATCATTTTTTAATTATTATTTCTCATTTTTTTAAACTTTTTCATCTTCATTTCACCATTAATCACTTCATCATATCTTCATCACCAGCCCAATTCCATTTCATTTCATATCTTCATCATCAACTCAATTTCATCTTCATTTATCACTTTCAATTTCATCAGATTTCATTAGATTTTGCACCACCGCCACTCAATTCCAACTCAGATTTCATTTCACCAACTCAATTCCATTGCGTTTCACTATCTTCAATCATGAAGCCGATTCTACCACAACCACCACCGTCGTTGCTGGTTCCGGTAACCGGAACAACAACAACCGTCCTCGCCGTCGACCTAATTTAACTCCACCGTTACCACAACGCGAACCGCAAATCGCTGTACTGCTTCCTCTTCCACCGTCATCTGCACCTACAGCAGCAGCAAATGGAACATATGTAACGGTCAAAAAAATGCGGGGTGAAGCTCGGGGAAGACACCAAATTGGACCCCAAAGTTCGGGCCCGAAGGGGAATGGGGCGGTGTGCCCGTGGGGGGCCGATTCGGGGCCGCACCCACCCCACAACGACTCCATCCACACTTATAGAGAAGAACTTCCCCCCCCCCCCCACCTCTCATTGGTTTTGACATCAAGGGTCCTTTCTTTTCTCCACATCATACCCTCTCTCCTCTAAAAACCAAATAGTGTTTTATTGACAATGCTCTTAAATTTGTAAATGAACTAAGTCAACCTGTCAAAGTAGACTTACGCTCCACTAGAGCAGGTTCAAGGTGATACCTGATAAGACAGGTCGTGAGGCAACAAGTCCATTTCCAAGTGCAAAAGAAAATTAACATTAAGCTGAAGTGAACCTATTAGGCTGATTTTAGTGGACCTATTCTCCACACTTGAAGAGTTGATGCTCAAATATTCACAATTCACTTCTCATACACCTCTCTGTACTTTAACCCAAAAAAAACATTATTTTCTAAATTTATCTATCATTTTCTAAAAACCTCCTATACTTCATTTCTCTCCCACATTCCATTTCTGACGTTCATCCTCATTTCAATTAAAGAATACTTATTTATTTTTTTTATTATCATCTTGAATTTTTTCCACTCACATCCAAAATAAAAAAAAATCTAAAATTAACATAAAGTCAAAGTCAAAGTGGTGTGTGTTACCATTTACCAAAGCATTTTGGTAGTTGATATCTACCACCTATAGAATGTACTAAAAAGATGAAACTGGCTCTATGGTGACAATTTGATAACCATATTTACTCCCTCCCACAAAAACTAAAAAATTTGTTATGCAATGTGCCAGTGACAACGTGCTCAAACGGTGACACCTGAAAACATGAAAAGGAGAAAAACTATTAGAGGTGATACCAAGAACAAATGGAGGCAATATAGTAATCAAATAACCTTACACGGGACTTGTGCCTTTCGAGACGAGAAAATAAATACTCATGTTGGAATATCCCCACTCTTCAAGACCCATGCAGAATTTTGTGAAATGCACAATTCATTCAAGACCTGCAAATTGAAAACACAAAAGCAAAAGAGCAGGCGTTTATATCATCACTAACGCTACGTCACAGAAAAACCAAGGCTAAACTATCACATGAAGAAATCTCACCTTTTGATACTCATTGGTAGTTATATCCCTTTTCAGCTGCACCTTGGCAGCTGCAAAAATAGAGGCCTTTTTGAGCTTCCCTTCAGGCCCTTCAGCTAGAAGGAGGTTTATAACAACGTTCCTACCATAGAAAAAAAAGAGAAGATTTAACCAAACCTAAAAGTCTAACAAATATAATAACCTTTTTGGGTTGAAATTAAGATCAGTTAATAACCTCAATTCATCGTATTGAGGGTGGTCTGGTGATGATCTTAAAACAAAAGATCCATGTATATTAGCAGCAATTTGAGTTAAGCTTTTTTGCAGCTCTTCCTGAGGCGCATCTGCTGCAGCAGCTGCAGCTTTGGCTTCTCGAGTGCCCTTCCGTTGTGTATTTTCAGAAACTGCCATGTCACGCAATCTTTGGCGTATTTGGTTCATGCTGACAGCACCAAAAGAAAGTTTGGCAATCAAAAAACATGAGTAGACGACAATTCTATAATATCAAAGCGAATGAGCCATTTTCTTTTACTTTAGTTGTATGCTAAAGATATTACATCATATGTTTTACTATTCAGATAACTGCCCACAAACACGTTCTTATCCATTTGCAAAAAAACATTTAAAGCATTAAATAACAAAATGACAATAAAAACAAGCTCACCTGCAAACCTTGTAAGCTTGGAAAACTTTCTGAAGGGCCTTGGGTAATGCTTCTCGAGTTTCATCTACCATCATTGGTTTAGAAGGTGGTACAATTGTGGTTTTTGGTACAACATTTGTACGACTTGATGCTGAAGGGCGCCTATCACTATTAAATTTTGTGTTCTTTGGGAATAAACAATCCAATATTCCAGGCTCTATGTGATCCCAAATTTCCTTTTGACCCTTAACGATGCTTGGATATCTTTTAATAAATGAGTCATCTGAACGTTCTCTAAATTTCCAATCCCTGAAAGAATCTCTTTTTGCAGCAAACTCATCCAATATGACTTTCATAGGTTCGCTGAGTACAGTTTGTTTAGGTAACTGCACTTCGTGAAAAATAGGATTTTTGCTAAACTGAAGCATCGCATAATTTCTGAGTAAAACGTCCCTTCCTTCACTAGTTCGACATTTCAGTTTACTTTTTGCAACCCATAACCCTTGAATTAAATGGGCATGTTCATTGAGTACTTTGAAAATATCTTCATCACTAGAATCTGGAGCTATGTGTTTAAGAGCGTCAAATCGATGTGCTCGAGGCCCCTATTGAGAAATCATTAAGTAAATTAAACAAGAAATGTAAATTACTTGGTGTTAACAACATTATAAATTGCTTTATTTCTTAAAAAATGGTTCTTTTGCTTATACAGTAGCTTTGTGAAATTGGAAGAAAACAAAAATCTGACTGGTGAAGGTATCCCAACACCTCTTTAGGTGTTACCAACCCCGACCGGCCTGACCAGTTGGAGACAAATTATATGGTTTGCTTAGTTAAATAATTTGACTGAAAATACTTTAGGGGCGGGCAACATCCACCCCTAAAAAAATGAAGTACGCTACGTCATAAAGTAAAGTACATCTTTGCAAAATGCATACCGAAAAACAGACAGAAATTATACTAACCTCAAGTAGATATATCTTAAAACGCTCTTCCAGTGGCAGTTTGAGCAATGAACTGAAACAACATCAACCAGAAAATTGCAATAACTATAATGTTTGTATGTAAGTGTTTATGTATTGCAATGACAACATAACAATAAGGAACATAATATGCACCTTCGAGATGACCCTTGGGGTCTGGGCTTGCCACTTGTGGCAGGACACAAGGAGTCGATATAATCAGATCTGCAACCAACATAGCACAGAGCAACCAATAACAAATATCCACAATCTTAAATAGCAGAAACTGGCTAGAATGAGCATAGTGACGTACTGACTCATAGAAAATTGTAATTGAGAATCTTGTTGTGCAACCATATTTTCCATGTACCGATGCGACAATGGACTCTTTACACCATGGTACTTGAGAGGAATCCATTGCTGAAAAAAATAATACACCAACATGAAGAAAGCTATATATCTGAAATACATGAAAAGCAATAGATTGTCCGGCCTAACCTATTATTAACAAAAGGACGTTGGAAGAAGTGTAACAATCCAACTTTTGGGTAATATTTACAAATATTTAAACTCATCTAAACGGATTTATTTAAATTGACTATTTTATTTTAGTATGTCTATTAAGTTGAATTTAGGGGTTAATAACTTCATGTGCTAGGTTAAGTGATTAATGATGGGCATCAAAGACCGGGTGAATAACTAACACATTTGGATATTGAGGAACTAGTCCTGCCAATTGTTGAATTTTACATTAAAGCCAACCAAAAGAAGGGTAGGCCACATAGTTAGTCGTCTATGAGTAAAATAAGTGTGTGTGTTGTTGAAGAAAATCCTAAAATTCGTGGTTATCAGAAGTTGTTGGCGTTTTGATACAAATCAAGGATGAAACCTGGAAAATGTTATTCATTCAAGCTGTAAATGAGTTATTTATGTGGCATTTTATGGTTAGGACTTAGAAGTCATAAAAATCCATAGATGAAGATTTGTCGATATATGTTTGTGGTGTTTGAGGGTTTAGAGCCAACTAGTGGGTTTAAGCTATAATCATTATAAAAGTTGGACGGAACTTGGGCATAATTTAGTTAACTATATCTTAATTAATATTTAATGATCAGTATCTAGGTAAAGCCTATGTAAAATGGTGATAGAGATTTGGAGACATTTGGCCTAATGAGGTCTATATTAGGGACCTATTTTCCGCACTGAACTATTTTCAAATAGATTACCATGTGGTTGAAAACATGGGTGTTACAAGAAGTTGAACAATGCGTTCTTAAAAGGCAAAGGAAAACATTACTATCAAGGTAAAGAAAGGTTTAATACCTCTTTAGTATCAGTGTTTTGCTGAGCTACAACTGCTAAAGCTCCAGGTGCCTTTCCCTGAATAATTAGCATCAAAGAAACTGAACTTAACCTAGCTGAGATTACCAAAATATATAAAACCCAGCTGCACATCACACGCATTCACACTAGGTTTTTTGCTTATAAAGTAACTCTTGCCATTCTCAATTTAGTGTGTTCTTGTGAATTTCAAAAAATTATTTCTGCATGTGTTATTGGTAATATATATCTTAGGTAAATATGATATACACTTTGGTTTTGCAACCGCCAACCATCATATCTTGCAAAAACCAATGGTGTTCCGAAAAGGTTAAGGGACAAAAGGCAGTAAGAAGTATCCTTCAGTCATACGTGTGTAATCTTCAACAAACTTCCAAAAAAGTCGTAAATATATATTTTTCTAATGCATGCCGCATACTATAACTAAATATATTAGAAATAGCCTCAACATTCGAAAGTTGATTAGCATCGTCAATATAATGATTTTTACCATTGCTCCATCTTGATTATAGTAGACGCTGACAACACAAAAACTGCATATTGCATAAGTCTGTAAGAAATCAAGATATACTAAACCTGTTTCTTGGCTTGCTTTGTAGATTTATCAATCTTGATGATCTCGTCATCAGCAGGTGTGTTCGATTGCATTGATTGGTTATCATGCTTAAGATGTTGCATTGAAGGTCGTAGCTGCACCGCTGCATGAACAGGGTTGATGTGCAACTGCAAAAGAAATTGTCAAAAAAGCATTCCATCATTACAGATATATATATCTTCTAATCTTGTGTGTGCATGGATACAATTCTGATAATCTTGGCATGAAAAGTGAATGTGAAGTGTGAACGAATAACACACACCTCGTTACCAATTAGAAACCCTACAGCATAGCTATTTGCTACCAGAGGCCTCCACGCAGTTGACAGTACCTAGATATATATATGAAAGCATCATATTACAAACAGAACTTAGAAGATATAAATAAATTTGTGGAATAAAGACAGACCTGCTTTGCCATTGCTCTGTCATCATCAACATCGATATCAAAATTCTCTGAACCAGCTTCAACAGACATTTTAATCTCCACCTCAGCACTTTCCGGTTTCACTCTAACCTGAAAATACAGGCAATTAAAAACCATTAGTATCTCGATAAATCAAAACTAAAAACCTTTTAACCCACAATCTTTTTAAACTCAGAGAGTAACAAGTTCTGAAGATGTACCTCCTCACATGTGTGGTCTAGTTCATAAGGCCGCCAACATGGTCTTAAAGGATATTGCAAGACGTATAGCTGCAGAAATTAACAAGTCATCTGTAACCCCTCGTGTGAGCCAATAACCTACTTCAATTCATGTGAATATGAAAAATCTTTATTCCATACTATGCAGTTATTGCGGAAAAAATTGAATACCAGTCAAGGACCGATATTTGAGATATAGGTTATATTGCACTATCACAGTGGGATGTAGGTAACTTTAATTTCATGCAATTTATATATATATAGTAATTTAACACTGAGAATTCAATATACTCTCCTACCATTAGCAAAAGCAATTTAACCTTTGGCCACTTGCAAAACACTAACAACTGTATCAAGTCGCAACTGATTAAGACTTGTAAACACTATCAATTAACAATTAAGACTTAAAATACTAACAGTAGCAATAAGAAAAAACTGCAGCAGTATTAACTGCTTAGATTCTATACTTCTAATGTCTATGTTGCTAGGCCTTCCTGATGATGTTGTTAAACTGCAGCAGTATTAACAGTATCAAGGTGCATTTTTTTTTAAAAAAAAGCTAGATTTAATGGCAAGCTCAAAGTTCAATATGAAATTATAAAACAAACTGAATACTTAAAGTAAAGCAAATATCGATCTCAATTTGTACACTTTAGTTGTTGAATGGAATTGTAAATACTAACCTGGGAATTGGCATCAGTCGAAGATGTAAAAAAGACATCAATTTCTCGAACAACTTTATCTTCTTCATCTTCATTCCGATCATTGTCTATTTCCATGTTCATAGCACCAGTATCGTTTCTCACACCACCATTAGCGTCATGAGTAGTATGAACAGTATCCGATGGTTGCTCAATTTCACATTTGGCTGAGACAGAAACAACCGGCGGCGAGGGAGAATCATCTATCTCCACTTTAGGAACCGTGACTGGAATCGATACCGATGAAGGAACCGATGTATCTGGTTCGATTTTAGGTTTAGCAACGGGTTTTAACTTGGAGTTTTTAGGAGCAAACTTCCCCGGCCTCTTCGCCGGTGCCTTCGCCGGACCATCTAGGTTGACGAGATCCAAATCCATGGCGTCGTGGAGCAGGTGATCGTGTTGTACGGAGCTTCGAACTTCAAAGTATGAAAATGGTAGTGGTGTGGTTTCGATTAATCAATGGAACCGACCTGTTCTTTTTTATGGCGCTTGCCGCTAGGGTTTTAGTTACCTCTTTTAAATGGGGGTTTGTTTCGTCCGGGCTTTTGTTTGTATGTATATGAATTTTTGTTTGTATGAGTGCATCTAAAAATAATGTCTTCGTGAAGAGTTAACGAATGCTTTTTGAATGTAACACAATGAAATGTTCATGAATATAAACAAATGTGTATGACAACTTTTCTGAATTTTCTCATGTAGTAAAGTGTTCAAGTGTTCAAAAGTAGATATTTATGTGACAATATGTTTTCTTTCGAAGAGCTACAGGGTTCAATCATACATTGTGTTTATATAAGTGACTAATAAAGTATACTAAAGTCGTAATAACAAAAGAAAATGGTAAAAGTCTCAAAAGGGATGCGCTTAAATCATTTTAATCTCTCAAACAAGTCAAAGAATTGAAGACATCACCCCCTATGTAGTGGCTATAATCGAGTTTGACCGATTACCGAGTCAAAGAGGGTTCGGGCTCTACTCATTTAAAATTTAACAGACTCAAATTATGGGCTCAGATTTAACTTGTTTATAAACGAACCAAGCTAGCTTGCTTATTCTTAAAATGATTTTCTTATATCTTGCACGCACTCACACACACATATATATGTATAACATAAAAAATATCGCATATACATGTTGATACTAGTGTTTCAAAGACCATGCTTGTCTTCTATACTTTTATAATTAGTTTTTGAGTTAATTGTAAAGTGCACCGGGGTAGTTTATACTCAATAGAAATCTGCAACCCTACTAGAATATTTAGACCATTTGCAACCACAGGTTTTCTAAAGCGGGTCATTTGCATCCCGATTAACATGCTGAAAAACGCTAATCCATCGCGTTAAATGTCCATCGATTTAACGAGTCAAGCTCATCATACATACATAATGATTTGTGTTTTAGTTTTTATTAAGTTGCGGGGGTTAAATTGTTTCTTTAGGATCAGGCGAAGTGGAATGAAAGATGTTGAAGGTGAATGATGTGATATAAGAGGTGTGGTAATACGCCCTTAGACTTAAAATATTAAAATAACCATATGTTGGTCGATTAAAATAAATCATAATTTTAGTTTGTAATTTATATTTAAGTTTTAGTTTAAACAAACAAATTTATGAGTTAGTTAACAATCATGCCACAAACGAGAGACAATATCGATCAGGCTTTTTTCAAGCAACCATGACTCACAAACTTATAAGGAAGTTGGTCAGATAGAGCCGTATTTTTCAAGTTTCATCATCATCCCTCCATTCTACTAATTAAAACTAACCACCTTAAATGTACCATAAGTTACATGAATAGATGACATAATGTTAACACCGTCGTTTTAAGTACTCATCAACTAAAACTAAACTACACTAAAAAATTAAAAAATACCAATGTTGAAAATCAAAATTCAAGTATCTAACGCAGATACCCACATACAGGGCCGGTCCCGAGGAATCGGGTGCCCTGTGCGAGACGAGAAAAAAGGCCCCTCAACCCGAAGCATCAACGCACTAAATTATATAAACTAAATTTTAAACCAAAAAACAAACGTTTGATAAAAAAAACCATAAAAAACATTTGGATCGGGTGCCCTGTCTGGACTGCAGCTGCTGCTTGCCTGCTTGCTGAAAACTTAAAAAACGTTTTGATGCAGTGGGCTTTAACATTTTGATTCAAAGAAATTCAAAGAATGAGGCAATGGGCTTTAACTGGCAGTGGGCTTTTCAACTTATGCAGTGGGCTTGTGCAGCAGTGGGTAGTGATGCAGTGAGCTTTAACAGGCTTATTTATAAAAAAAAATTATATATAATATTTTTTTTTAAATTTGGTGCCCCCGTCAAACGAGTGCCCTGTGCGATCGACTACCCCGCATACTTCATGGGCCGGCTCTGCCCACATAGATAACTCGAACATACGTACACACCGTCCGAAATAACCTAGAAAGTGTAGAACATAAACAAAGAATATGCATATGCGTATCCGAATCAAATTCCGGGAAAGTTGACCCACAAAAGGACTCTGAGCGAGGCTACCAATAAAACTCATAATAACTGAAAAAGGGCACACTTACACTTGCTCAATTTCCTCTCTCGCTTCCATGAGGTATGCCGATCACCATTACATACTTAATTTTCATCCCTAATCATCATACTTACGCTCGATCATCTCATATTTGTTTGTTTAACGTCATAAGCTTTTTACCTAGGGTTTTACTTTTCAATATCGCAATGACTCTACTTTCTATACACGGATCGATCGATAAATAATTAAATATCTATTTATTGATCTTATGTTTCTATGATCTGTAGCTCAGTTTTGACGTGTTAGTTTTCCATCTCTGTATTTTTTTTCTCGTTTTTTGTTGTAATCGTTTCTGTATTTGAAACATCGGTGAGTTTGCTTTTCGTTTCGATACACTGTTTCCTTGTTAGGTTCAAAAATCAATGTTATGTTCGTTGTGACATCTTAATTTTGTCTTTTGAAGTCTTTGTTCTGAATTTGGGAAATTTTATGTGGCAAACATAAACAATTTTTGGTTAATTATTTGTTTCCCTGTTTGTAGAAGGGATATTATGAAGCTAGGTAGAGTGGTTGATTATATTGTGATTTGTGAGTTTAGTTCTTAATGTTTACTCCCATATTTCTTTTAGAATGATGCTCCCTAAAAATTTTCGGATGTTTATGTGTAGTGTGACTGGAACTTTGATGAAAATTTCTTTTTACGTGTTCTCAAGTCTGTTATCGTTGTGAAAATATATATTAGATTAAAAGAAACGACAATTTACAATATAGTGGCTGGTAAACGGGCAACAAGTTGCGCCGCAACCCCCTTTTGAATAGCAAAGCCAATCCTACTAAAAATAAAGTTTTGAGTCTTAGCCGACGAGGAATTGCTATGCACGACCCGCTTGACACGTGTTCAGAAATTCCACGGGGAGAAGATACCGAAAGAAAAGGTTAATAGCTTTTTTTGTATGTTATTTAGTATGATAGAATGTACTATGGCTTAACTCTAGTTTGGTTACCAAAATAGTAAATTGAGGATATATGCTATTGAGAATGGCAAACATGATAATTTGTCATTTTATATACGGGACTCGTACTTTGTGACAAGTTGCTTTAGCAAAGTAGATTCTTAGTGTTGAATGGTTGTTGGAAAATTACGCAAACTAGTAGGGAAACTGGAATATTATCTTGGTAAAATGATTTGCTTTGCACCTTTTAGGAAATATTTTAAATTAGTTGGTAAATGGTAACGTAGGCATTTACTTTGGATGAGATGACTGTTGTTTCAGTTTTGGTGAAAAAGTGATAGATGCCTTATATGCATGCTACTCTGTTCATATGGTGATGTATGTCTTGTGGATCAAATTTTATGTTCTAATTGGTAAATTGTTTATGACTTGGGTTTATTTTGAAACATGCTTGCAGTTTGAGTAGCTGAAAATTATCGTTTTAAGACAATGGATAGTGGTAAGAATGTGAGCAAGCTCTTTGCAGCAAGAAACCACAAGATCTACATGGACCTTAAGTTCATAATACGGGAGCACGCACTTCAATTTCTTCCTGCAAAATCACTTTCCAAATTCCAGGGTGTTTGCAGAGATTGGAAGCTTCTGATCGCATCTCCTTTCTTTGCCCACAAACAATCCCTTTCGTTCTCGTCTTTCTCAGGCGCGTTCTTCCAAAGCCCTGGAGGCTCACCAGCATTCGTATCCCTTGACCCAGAATCCTATGGGGTCCCTGATCCTGCCTTGAACTTCCTTCCAGTCCCTGTTGATCTTTTGTCTTCGTCCAATGGATTACTCTGTTGCCGGGCCCAAACCAGCGATCAGGCTTACTATATCTGTAATCCCGTCACAAAGCAGTGGAAAAAACTACCAAAACCGAGCATGGAACATGGTGCTGAACCAGCTGCTGTTCTCATTTTCAAACCTTCACTACTAAACTTTGTAGCCGAGTATAAACTCGTTTGTGCTTTTCATTCCATTGATTTCGACGATGCTACAGAATTTGAAATCTATTCCTCAAAAGACAATTCATGGAAAGTATCTGGGGAGATAAGCTTTGCTGCCAAGAAAGTGATTCCTAAATCAGGTGTGAGTGTGAATGATGTTGTGTATTGGCAATCATCTTATAGTATTTTGGTCTATGATACGACGAAAGATAGGTCTCAGGTCATACACGGATGTTACAGTGGTAGTAACGGGACTTTAGGAGAGTATAACGGGAAACTTTGCTCGGCTTCTTTGAACGGAGGTATGTTAACAGTTAGCGTCATTTCAAATATCTATTCCAACACTATGCAAATGAGCAGCCGTGCCAGACTATGGGATGACAAGATAAGAATCAACATATCTGGTGAAGTTCTAAATGCCAGTTCGCTTAGTTCTGTTCGTGTTCTGTGTGCTGGGAGTGACCAGGTGCTGTTTTTACGTGGGAGGAATGTTTACAAGTGTGATTTGAAGACTAAAGAAACCAAGCTTCTTGCTGAAACACCTCAGGCTAATCTGAAGGTGCTACTGCCTTATGTGAACAGCCTTGTTGCTCTATGAGATTGGTTCAGGTATGTTTGCACCGTCGTTGATTGTTGATAACTGTGGATGCTCTAGAAATTTGTTTGAATTTTCCCTGATGGTTCTAACTATTTAGAAACCTTATCTGCTGTTGTGTTTGGTTAATCTTTCGACCTTTCATCTGGATGACTTGGCATCTTCTTTATGTTAGTTGATTGTAGAACATTCAATTTGTGTTAATGTTAAAGATCACAAATGAAGTTGAAATTATTTGGGATGAAGACTTCAACACACAAAATTAGTGAATCCTAATTACACAAGTGCCATTGGATCACAAGGCCTTATGATGACCTTATGATCAAATGTCTTAATCCGAAATGTAGATCATAATCTATCGATCGCATTTGATTTTATTTTTACCGATTAATCAATTATAACTATGAAGTTTAAACAGTGTTTCGTCAAATGTTTGTGAGTAGCGTTGGTGTTATTCCCTGAATCGCTATCATGATTCATCCTGATCAACGGTCTAACACAGCCAGAACAATAACTTCGAACAAAATTATACAAACTTTATATTGATTCAAACACAAGAGTTTAATCGACTGCCTTGTTCTTGACTATGAGTCGACATTTATACCCACGGATTCAAAGAAACGACGCTACGGTTCATGTGGTGGTTTTCGGAAGCCGCTACCTGGTGTTAGTCGTCAAACGTCTCTTCTGTTTTGTTCCCATTAACAACTGTAGGGCTGGACTTCGAAAATGACTCGGACATGACATAGTTTTGGACTGAAGATTCATTTGAGCTTTGGTTTAACAACCAGCCTAATCAATACATTATTACGTAATGTTTAATGACCCGTTAAACAAATTAGTGATAACATAACTTGTAGTCACATAATAAGTGGATTATTTTTGTTAAACTACCTCACACCCCACTAACTAAAATCCAAGTGTCTTAATTTTATTCTCATTTGTGGCCTGAATCACAATTCACAAATCTTTACTGCCGTTCGAGAAAAATAAAGCAATTGTGTGTATATACCAGTAGCTCTATTCATTTATTTTCTTTCAAGTATTATTAAATTATTGCAAATTTGTATCATATAATTGTATTATCATTATGTCATAAGATATAAACCTGTTCTTTTCAACTTGCAATTCTACATTATGCATTAATGCTTGTGCTTCGGAAAATATATAATTTTACGAGTTTAGAAAGGGATATATGCAACTCCCACTAAAAGTACGTTTGACAATTGTGATATAAACGCTTAATACATAAGTGAAAAATATGTGAGCAATGTTATAAATAGTAGAAAATGAGAAAAAAAAATACGAAAAGAAAGCCATTGGTTGATTGCATAAGTTATAAATACATGAGACGTCCTTAGAAAAAAACCCTAAGAATATAGAATTTACAAGCAAGCAAAAGCTTTAAAACGAACAATTTCATGGTATATATAGAGTTTGCATTGACATCACACTTGTGGAATAACATACTTCCCTTCTCTTGGCGGAAAAAGGTTTTGCGAATTCGTTAGAGTTAACATCTTTGGTATTGACATGCCTCCTGAGATAACAATCTCTGTAAAACCAATATCATATACATATCAGTATTTTCATGATCACTATGGTGTCTCACTTACATTTGTCTCGATGGGCAGATCAGCCTAATCATGTAACGGGTCAAAACGAATTGGGAAATGATTCAAAACTAGTCATTTTTAGTACTATCTGAAATGGTCATAAGTTGGGTTGATGAGAAACATAACAAATGTTACATCTAAAGGTAGTTAGCACATTATACATTTGCATCTTTAGTATCAACAAATCAGTTTTAACATATACGTGTTGAATATCTTACCTATACCTTCTCGAACCGAGATATCTGGCCTCATGATATCTTTAGAATTGACAAGAACTATATCTCCCATATAAAGGTGGTTGGTTGGCACATACACACAACAAAGCTCCTCAACACCTGAACTCTTGCGAAGGACGAGAGTCGATGTTATGAATCCAAATGCGTATTCTCCACCGCTCGGATGCTTTATGATGGCAACTTCCTTAAATGCATTTGAACCTTGACCTAAATAAGTCATAACTAAATCTGTTAATTATATATACATATTTTTTTGAAGCTAAGCGGGTGATCGGTTTATCAAGGCGATCAAGAAGCTGTATTAACTAAACTGGTCTAGTGACTAACCTGGAGATATAGCGACACTAATCTGTTTAGAAGCCGTGTAGATGTAGCTCATGAAAGGCATATTCTTTATAATTAGCTCTCCTAAACTGAGCAGATTGGATCCCAGCCATGAAGACATGAACACACCAACCAAAAATATGAAAGTAATGGATGTCACGAATCCAAGACCTGCGAAAAAGCAACTCATATGATGATTGTTAAACGGGTCAAAGATTGTTTAAACGCATTCATATGCCTCTTGTTAAAGTAATGAAAATGAATCCTCATATGAACGATGATGTTGCCATGTTGCAGTCCTCAAATATACGAGATGACAGTAACTAACCGAAAATATTAATTCCAAGAAGAGTATAGAGCGGGGAGAAGAAGCCATCGACAAAATGAATGAACCACCAAGTTATATAAAATGTGATGGCTATGGGAAATAAAATCACACTGCAAAACAAATAACTATTAGCAACAAACCAGATGTTATATACTAACAAAAAGATTTTAACAATTTTGTAACTTTTTTTAACTAATACTACTGCTTTACACACACACATAGGACAGTAAATTTAACCAGCAAAAATATGAGACAGGATTTTGTGAGATGAAATATAGTTGGTGAAGAGAGATCAAACCATCCACTCATGAACTTTTTCGATGCCCAGCTGTGAATAACTTTGAAAAACGCCTGCACAAACACGAAGAACAAAAGTTCATGATCGAACATTGTTACGCTACCAAATATAACTAATGAAACAACCATAATTTATGTACCAACAACATGTCAACATTAATCTATATAGCCTACATTTGAAAACACAAACCTAGCATACATCAGATCATGAATCAACATACCGCATGTTTCACACGAACAAAATCACAGTGCGAAGAATTGTTAAAATATAACCTTAGCATAGATACAAAACACATAATAGATTGTAAATCGGGTACCTCTTTACCGGTGTGACGTGCGGATGAGGGAGCTCCTCCCGGAGAGTCCTCGGGAGACGACGATCTCGAATCGCCGTTAGTTTTGGGTAAACCTAATCCTTTTAGAGGAATCAAACGCTGAAAACCGATATCCTTTTCTCTTGATCCCATTTCTCGTTTCTTCCCGCGAATTGAATGAAGTTATGGCGGAATGAAAGTAACAACTAATAACGAACTCGGAACTATAATAATAACCAAAATGATCCCTTGAGTATTGATCAATTTTTAGAGGCATCTTACAACTTTTAAGATTGACAGTTTGTGTCCTTTTGGATGAGAACAAGTTCAATTTAGCCCCTTTTATTTTAGCACTTCGTCAATTTCCACAACAATGACCGGTTTATTTTAGATCTCAGTCGGGTCATTTGTCATCACAGTGGAAATAAGTCAAATAAGTATCATAATTATTTGAAATAGTAGGAACTAGGAAGGGAATAACTTGTGTCAACATTGTGGTTGAATTTCATGTGTAAAATAACTTGTTAATTACCCGATTCAAAACCGATTATTAATCGATATCAAAATGACCAGTTAGGTTAACAAATTAGCCGTAGGTTAGTAACTAATTCGTGATTTTTGAAAAATAACCGGTTTTAACCTACGTTGGGCCTAGCACACTATCATAGATTCGTAGGCGTAAACCTTAAAACAATAAAACCCATCTAACGTGGGCCTAAGAAGATTATACCTGCTTGAACTGGGCCTGAGACACTAGGCTTTGATCGAGTTATGGGTAGCTAATAAAGCTCTACAAATCAAGGATAATAGTGAAATGAAAAGTGTTTATTAACAATTTAGAGTAAATTGCCAAAAAGGTCCCTAGGTTTGTACCGTTTCGACCACTTTGGTCCTTATATATTTTTTCTTGCCATTTTGGTGTTTGGTTTTGTAAAAAAACTGCCATTTGGGTCCTTCCGTCAAATTTTGACAACATTTTCTGTTAACTCGAAGGGTATTTTAGTCCTTTTACCACTACAAGGACCAAAATGGCAATAATATTGATATTATTATTATTATTATTATTAATATTAAAGTGTTGACCCTACCCACCCACCCTCCCACCACAATCACATTATCCACCCCTGCCTTCTTCTTCTTCAACTTGCATTTGTAGATCTATCTTCATCATCATCATTCTTCCACTTGCATTTGCAGATCTA
The DNA here is from genome assembly GCA_030867185.1 of Tagetes erecta. Classification (NCBI taxonomy): domain Eukaryota; kingdom Viridiplantae; phylum Streptophyta; class Magnoliopsida; order Asterales; family Asteraceae; genus Tagetes; species Tagetes erecta. Next base: position 98,157,887 of record CM061487.1, read on the forward strand.
TCTTCATCATCATTCTTCCATCTTTTATCATTTACTTCCACCATCCTTATTTTCATCGCCATCTCCTACCGCACATCCGCGCCACCATCATAGACTCTGCCGCCACCGTAGTTACAACTCCGCCGCCACCATCTCTTTACTTTCCTACGGTAACCTCCATCACTTTACAGACTCCACCGCCACCATCATTTTACAACTGCTGCCATTGACGATTCTTCCGGTCAAAACTTCACTTTACAGCGCATCAGCAGGTCCACGCAACTGAATAGCAGCATGATCGCACACCATTGCAGCTTCATCAACGGTATTGTAAGTTCCAAGCCATAATCGGATCCGCAGGTTAGGGATTTGAGTGAAGAAAATAAGAAATTGGGGTTTGGTGGTGATAGTTGGGGGTTGTGGTGAGGGACACGATGGATGTTGTCTGGTGGTGGTGAGAAGCAGGTGTGGTTATGGACTTATGGTGGCGGTCAAGGGTGGTGGTGGTGGTTGTGTGTAAAAGAAATGGGGGTGATGACTGATGAGATTGAACTATTGAAGTCTGATGATGATGATGATATGGTCAACCTAAGAAAGTCAACATAATTTTTTTATTAGTTTTATAAATGAGGGTATTTTGGTCTTTTAACACAAGGTTAACAAAAATCGTTAACGGAAGGACCAAAGTGGCAATTTTTTACAATAGCAAACACCAAAATGGCAACAAATAAAAAATAAGGACCAAAGTGGTCGAAACGGTACAAACCCAGGGACCTTTTTGGCAATTTACTCAACAATTTAACATGTTTCGACTTTCGAGCCTAACACTACTTATGCGTTAGGTATGTGATTTGGTCGATAATCATGAAAACCAAGTTATGTTTGTCTTATTAAAACATCCTTGTCAGACCAGAGACAATTCAACTAATTCATTTCAATCTGATTTTCATGATTATTGACAAACCACGTACCTAAATTTTATAATTGACTCAGGAGTAAAGACAACATATGTTATATTTTGGCTTTATAAATGATACAATGGTCATTGCACGAATTAATAGAGTGGTGATAGATCAACGTTTGTATACTTATGGGAGGATTCAAGAGTGTAAGTTTAAGTTTAGAAACTAAAACTCTTTCTTTTTTTCTTTTAAACGTTTATAACTTTTTTATATTTTATTATTTTTTAAAAACAATTACATAAAAAATTCAAAAATTTTAATAGCTTGAATTAGAGAGTATAATATTGGTATATTAAAAAAATTGTGTTTTAATTTTTTTATGCTGGATATATGTAGTATCATAGTATTTGATGTGGTATTTAAAGCCGTAAAATGACTCAAAATTTAATGATTATTCAGAGTTTTCATACGACCTCAAATTTACAATAACAAAGTTTACTATATTATACTAGGTTAACACCCGCGTGTTCACGCGGAAAAAACTGTAAAAATGGAAATATAATATGTTTAATTTTTGAATAAGTAAAATAAAAAATATGCAAGTTCTTATAACATGTATTTAAAATTAACATAATTTTAACTTTTAAACAGTTAAAAAAAGTGTAAGCCACCAGCCACGGATGAAATGATAAAAAAATAAAATTAATATAAGTTTATATTCAAATTAGTTAAAATAAAACAAAGATTACGATATTTTAATTATTTTGCTCAAAACATGGAAGGATCATAAACAATATAATAGTTTTTTTATCAATTACAATTAAATGATGAGGATGAATATGATGGTGACAAGTGGCATTGTGTGGAGGCAACGCTTAGCAATTTATTAGAAGAGGAGATACTAGGTTTAATGTCTGTGTGTTACACACTGGTTAAATAATAATATTTAAAAAGAATTTTATAACCATTATGTTTATGTATTTGTAAATTTTTAATAGTTAAGTATTTGGTCTCATCAACCCATGCATGGTGAGAAATTTCATTCTCTCCCAAATATACTATTATATATCAAATATTTTCCCCTTAAAACCTTAATTTATTATATAGAAGATTCAACAAAAACTGATTATAAATTAACATAAAACCAATATTTATACTATACTAGATTTAATACCCGTGTATACACACGGGTTGATTTATACACAGATTATCTAAATTATACATCATTGAGTAAATAGCAATAATTTGATAATACATTAAAAAAATAATTCATCTTCTATAGTTTTTATGTGGGCAATTTTTTTAAATATATTATAAATTTAAAACTTAAATGAGAAACAAAAAAAATTATTATAAATGTATGCAGTATGGTAGCTAGCTTATGGAACAAATAATACGATTATTAAAATAATACATTCATCTTTTATATTTTTGGCTCCATCAACCAATGCATGGTGAATTCCCTCCTAAATTTCCTATTATGGAACAAAAAAAAAATTTCCCCTAAAAAATTGCCCCCCTAAAACCTTAATTTATTAGATAGATTAAAATGAGAGAGATTTTTCTTTAACAGACGATTCAATTAGAAGATTTTTTTTTAGAACGGCAAATTCAATTAGAAGATGATAACAGTTTCAAATCATTTCATCACTCAGCGTACGCTTATAACTTTATGTATCGAATTAAAAACGTGGTGACAAAGATAAGATAAATCATTGACTTGTTTTACATTATTTCCATCGGTCGGCTCACACAAAACGACATAACGAAGCATTTAAGTACATCCAATGAGTGGTGTAGAGTTCAGTGAATTGAAATTACAAAAAACTAATTGTTGCGTGTGCATATGCCACAACGCAGATCGCTATGAATCTTCATCGGAAACAATGGCATCGATATATAACAGTTACACTGTTACTACTACTATCGATTGATCGAAAAACTGTCGCAGAACCGATTGGTTATGGTTACCATATCCGATCGATTGGCCTCGGTAGCAAATCATTGGTCGCTGATCTTCAACTCAACAACAAGTCTTCCTTGTTTGGACCTGATGTCAATGAACTCCGGCTCGTCGCAAGGTAATTATTCTGGTTTTAATCTTCTTTTTCGTTTCCTTTTTGTTTACAGTATAATCTACGGTGTGTGAATCAAATAGTGAATTAAAGTCAAAATAATGTTAGGTTGAAACAGAGGAAGAATGAATTATATTAGTAAAAAATGGGTTCAGAATTATAGGTCATTTTCAACATTTGATAAATCTACCTATACTAATAAAGCTCTAACTCACTGCCACATGTCAATCTATAAGGCATGCCAACTCACTGCCACATCATTAAATCCTAGGTGTCACTCATACAACACACCTTCAATTTCTTAAACACGCGGGTCACCAAATAAGCACATTCGGAGCTCCATAATTTTGTTTCTACCCGGCAATCAATTAACCCTAATTTCATCACACCCTCACAATTGCACAGCACGGTTCCTTTGTCTGGTCCGCCGTTGTTCTTCAACCTCCCATCACATGCGCTGCCACTCTTCGATTCCTCTGCCGCTTAACTCAGTCGGATTATCCTTCAATCAACGGTGAACGATTGCAAAATAATCATGTACAGGCCTTTTTATTTGCCCAGTGATACAATTTTATACACATTTGTTTTCATTGTTCGATCATGTAACATAACAAATTGATTTTGACATCCTTTTATAGGAATTAGGAATATTTCTTAAAACGATTACAATGATCGATTACTCATTCTAAAGCATCCATTGAATCTACATCCCAGTTCCATCTACTCAAATCCAAGTTTGTTCTTTCATCCTTTCTTCTCTTCTTATAGTTATGCTTACCTTTTTAAACCCTAACTTCGATTTGCTTTGTTATGTCTGATATGCTTGTAGAGAGTTAGGTATATAAATTTTGAATGAATTCACAATTGAAGTGGTTCATGTTTCAACCTCTACATTCCATTTTGGCTGAATATGTATGTTATATGTATTTTATATTTCTATTCGTTAGATGTTTTGTGAAGAATGTATTTTTAGGGTTTTTTTAGTGTTTGATGAAAGAAATAGCAGTTAGTATCTTTCAACAGCTGATTGTGGCTTTTAATGTAATTCATCCTCATATATCTTGAAGTTTATTTAAATATATATAGTGTTTACATATTGAACATCTGATCCTTATTTACAAATCTGATCTTTATTTACAATCATGTGTTCATGTCATGTTTTATATTTGAATTTTGCATAAAGATTTTTATGTTTAATAATTTAAAGAAATTGTTTTTGTAAATCTCATTGGTACTCTGTATTAGAAAAACACTTGTATTCTCAAGTTGACAAAATAGACAAGTTGTTGGGTTGGTTAATGGGTCTAAGAGACTAAGACAAGTTATCTCCATAATGTATTTGGTATTTTGCTCTCCTGCTAAAAGTTTTTTTTATTTTTTATTTTTAAGGACTTTATGCAGTTACTTTTGAGTGACTTTCATATTGTTAAACTGTTTTTTAACTTTAACCATTAAATAAATATATTCACTATTTGTTATGTTAGAAAGAAACATCGAATGAATCAAATTCTTTTTATGCATAAATAGCTCAAAACTGGACCATAGGTAGTTATGTGAAGACTACAATGTTTGTTTAGAAGTAGCAATCCTTTTGGTGGTTTTTCTGGTGTGATCATTTGCACGTACAAATTAATCCTATGCTCAATGAGGTTATCTTGCAAGTTAATTCTATGCTCAATAAGGTTTTGTATCTTAACAAGAGTCTATTTATGTGAAGTTTTTGATGTTTTAGTATTTTAGCCTAGGTGTTGAGAATTCAAGAGATAAAGTGAAAGTAGTTGTATTATTTAGGGTTATGTGAGGTTGATTTCTTTACAAACACCAGGAGATTTTAGCCATGTCAAGGTGTAGACTATATTACTCTTTATTTACTATTTTACAAATTTTTTTATAATTAAATCATCATTACTAAATATATAGTTTTTATATTCAACCCGTGGGTACCACGGGTCACTAATCTAGTAACTAATAATTTAACAAAAACATAATTTTTTTTTTACTCTAATAGTAACTATCTAACATCTTCACTTCAACTTCAAATCACTCACATATAGAAGCTTACCTTAGACTATACGTAGTAGTTAATGCTTTTAAAAGAAATTTTCAGTCATGTGACGTTAACTAAGCAAGAGGCATTATACTAAAAAATGTTGTAATGGTTAACGTCTATATGATGCTTCCATCATCGTTAATGAATAATTGAATGTTTTGTAAAATTATACACCAGCTTATATCTTAGTAAACTAAACGTGATTAAAAATGATATGGTGTAGATGTAACAGATGTAACAGAAGAGTGGTTTCAACGATACTCATTAAATATAAAATTGAGAAAAGAGATTGTAAAGTGTAAGTGTTAGAGTTGTGGTTAAAAAATGAAAAATAAAAAATATCAATGCCTTAGTCTACAAAGACAATAACCCCACCACTCTCAGACTATCCCCATTAGTGAACTTTTGTTAGGTTGTGGCACTATTTGAAAATAAAAATAAAGAAAAAATCAATACACACCCACGATCTTGCTCATGCCAACAACCAAGATTGGGTCAAAGTTTGGTGCCACATGTCACATTTTCATTGATTGTTTTTTCTTTTTCATTTTTTCTTTATATTTGATTGTTATTAGTTTTACCTATAATCTTATTCTTTTATTAATATCTTCTAATAATTAACATTTTTAAACAATCTAATGATACCATCTTGATCAGTTTTTTAGTACGAACGTGCCGGTATAAAAATTATTAAATACGGAGTTCGATTAAAAAAACGTATTTTTTAATACGAGATAAATATTATTATCTAAAAAATTCAAAATTATTTGTTTATTTTTTAATACAAATAAATCTTATTCCGAATAAATTTTAATAAAAAACGAAATTAATAATTTATATTTTTTATGTAAAAAAATATAATGAAGATTGGGTTGTTAATGAGAGTGAAAAATTGGGTATGACTGAATTGTATAGATTGAAGAGAGAGAAATTAGTTTTTTATTAAAAGGTTGGGTTGGCTTGAGTTGTGAATGGGGATACTCTCAGTGAAATAACACTATAGCACATGACATAAGAACAAAATATATTTATTTAACTAATTAAAATGTTTTCTCGCCAGTAATTAAACTAATGGTTGACAAAACATTTATTTTCATGTTAATTAAAAGATTCCAAAATATGTGAAAAGACTAAGGGCTGTTTGTTTATTTTTTAATGATTCAGTTCAGTGTTTAACCATTTAGCATTCAGAGCGTTTGTTTCAGAAAAAAATAGTCTCTGAATGGTTTAGTTAAGTGCTGAATGGTTAAAAGACTGAGAGATGCTGAATGAAACTAAATGGAGTATATACTAACTGTATACTCATATGAAGTTGTACCCCAACATCCCTCTTATTGATGAAATCTCTTAATGGTTCAGACCTCTTAACCATTCAACACTTAATAATTCAGATTTTGCCAAACAACCCCTTACTCATTCATCTGTTCTCAACAAATTATAATTTATCAAAAGGTTAGTAATATAAAAATAGTATACTTTTCATGAAGGAGTCAGTCATTTATTATTTTATTATATTTAAATTCTCTAGCTTAACTTAAAATATGCATATAAACGAATCACGTACTTATATAAAAAGTTCAGATAATCACCTAACGTGCCAATATAATAAAAGTTTCGTTCACTATTTTTATAAAAATAAAATGCTTTATTTTTTTACCGATTTAACAATTTAAATAAGAAAAATCATGTTTTTACTAAAATACTCAATAATTTTTTAACCTGAGTATATATGGCGACATCTATGACACAAACAACTACCTGTAAAGGTTTAGAGGCTGAGACATGTCATAGTTATTGGTTGTTTGTGACAAAAAAACCGACTAAACAGTCACTAAAATTTAACCATTTTCATTATTTCCCTTAATCATATGTGTTTTTTACAGCTTCGAAACAGGTGATCGGTTAAGGATTCGAATCACTGATGCAAAACACAAAAGATGGGAGATCCCAAACAACGTTCTTCCACGTCAATCACAACCTTCAAAATCATATACCAACAAAATACCGACCAGCCTCTTTCTCTCCGATCCCAATTCTGATCTCACTCTAACTCTCCACAACACCACACAATTCGGACTCACAGTTTCCCGTCGTTCAACCGGCGATATACTATTCGACACCACCAACACTCTTCTCGTCTTCAAAGATCAATACCTTCAACTAACATCTTCACTTCCACCTCAACGTTCATCCATATACGGTATCGGAGAACATACAAAACGTTCGTTTAAACTAACACGTAACCAGACACTAACATTATGGAATGCTGATATTGGAAGTGTGAATCCTGATGTTAATTTATACGGATCGCATCCGTTTTATATGGATGTTAGATCGTCGGATTTTGATAGTAAAGTTTTGGCGGGAACGAGTCATGGAGTGTTGTTGCTTAATAGTAATGGGATGGATGTTGTGTATAGTGGTGATGCTATTACTTATAAGGTTATTGGAGGTGTTTTTGATTTCTATTTCTTTGTTGGACCTTCGCCGGAGTTGGTTATGGATCAGTATACTCAGTTGATTGGTAGACCGACGCCCATGCCTTATTGGTCATTCGGTGAGTTTGTTTGCAATTTTACGCGCTTTGTTTATTTTAATTTCGAAATGTGGCGTTGTAACATTCCTATGTAAACCTTGTCAGACCGTTTTGCTTTTGCTTTCAGCTAACGAATTGCGTATGGGTGGAAACCTTCTCTAACATGACACAGTTTACATAAGTTGTTACAAGCATGATATGTTTAAAAAATTTATGTGATCAAGTTGAATGCTATAGGTGAAATAATTATCTTACATTGGTTTATCTAGCCTTTATTTGATTGAAAATGTCCACCATTTGATGCTAGTTTGTAACAGGTACAACTAGTAAAACCATAAATTTGTAGCTAAATATAAAGAGGAAATTGTAAAACTTGCATAAATTTGAATAAAATTGTTTGTAAGCTTGAGATTATGGAAGTTAATATCCATTTGCATTTGGGTACAGGGTTTCATCAGTGTCGATATGGCTACAAAGATGTTCATGATCTTGAGGGTGTTGTTGCTGGATATGCGAAAGCCAAGATCCCTCTAGAGGTTATGTGGACAGATATAGATTATATGGATGCTTACAAAGATTTCACACTAGACCCTGTCAACTTCCCATTGTCAAAAATGTCATCGTTTGTAAAAACTCTTCATGATAACGGTCAGAAATATGTGCTCATATTAGATCCAGGTATCAGTGTGAACACATCATATCAAACTTACATAAGAGGACTGCAAGCTGATGTTTATATAAAGCGTGGCGGTAAACCTTATTTAGGCGAGGTTTGGCCTGGTATTGTTAATTTCCCGGATTTTTTAAATCCAAAAGGAGCAATTTTTTGGGGCGATGAGATCAAAAGGTTTCACAATCTTCTACCAATTGATGGCATTTGGCTTGACATGAATGAACAATCAAATTTCATAGACTCCCCTCCATACCCGTCATCTAATCTTGATAACCCTCCTTACAAGATTAACAATGCTGGTGTACAAAGGCCTATTAACAATAAAACCGTGCCTGCAAGTTCTATGCACTTTGGCAATATCACTGCTTATGATGCCCATAATTTGTATGGGTTTCTGGAAGCCAAGGCAACAAATTACGCACTGATAAAAACAACGGGTAAAAGGCCATTCATACTTTCTAGATCTACATTTGTGGGATCTGGGATGTATACAGCACATTGGACCGGGGACAATGCTGCCACATGGGATGACTTGGCGTATACAATTCCGAGCATATTGAATTTTGGGTTATTTGGAGTTCCAATGGTTGGTGCTGATATTTGTGGTTTTTCTGGAAACACAACTGAAGAACTTTGTCGGAGATGGATTCAGGTATAGATCTTGATCTCTTTTGACTCATGTAAATACTGAAAGCACACTTAACAGTTGAAAATGTAATATGACCTGGAACGTAGATGGTGCATTTGTCCATTTCGACTCGTTTATTCTGGTCATATTTTATCTCTAGCGCGTCAAATATAACATGAGTTACAATATTTCCTCCTCATTGATATAACAATATAACATGCATACAATCAATAAGAAGTATTAAGAACTGTTTTTTTTATCTCACATGTTTGTTGATTTGAATCACAGTTAGGTGCCTTTTATCCTTTCGCAAGGGACCATTCTGATAAAGCATCCAGTCGACAAGAACTTTACCTTTGGGATTCAGTAGCTGCAACATCTCGAAAGGTGCTTGGACTACGATACCAAATGCTTCCGTACTTCTACACATTAATGTACAAGGCACATTCAAAGGGGACCCCAATCGCACGACCATTGTTCTTCTCATTCCCTCAAGACACTAACACTTACGACATCAACACACAGTTTCTCCTCGGTGAAGGTGTATTGGTGTCCCCTGTTTTGAAGCCAAACACAGTCACAGTTGATGCATACTTACCATCTGGAAACTGGTTTGATCTGTTTAACTATTCTAATGTGGTCAGTGTGGGCTCAGGGGCACATGTTACGCTCGATGCACCAGCTGACCATATAAATGTTCATATTCGTGAAGGGAACATATTGGTTTTACAACAAGAAGCTTTGACTACAAAGGCAGCTAGGTTGACCCCATTTCACATACTAGTTGTGGTTAGCAGGAATGCGAATAGCACCGGTGAGGTGTTTTTGGATGATGGGGAGGAAGTGGATTTTGGCGGGGTTGGCGGAAATTGGAGCTTTGTGAAATTTTCAAGCCAAGTTGTGGGGAACAAAGCATTTATAAGATCAGTTGTCCAAAATGGTGGCTTTGCATTAAGTCAAAAGTGGGTGATTGAAAAGGTGACATTTATTGGGCTCGAAAATGCTTCGAGTGTAGCTGGTCGCGCGCTATTTACAAGCGTTAAAGCGGAGACACTTGGCGGAATAGTGAAGGTTGGTGGTGGTGGAGGGTTCAGGACAGTGGAGATATCGGGTTTGTCGATATTGTTAGGGGAAGAGTTTGAGTTAAAGGTGGATCTTCACTAATAAATTTGATGACATTTGTAGAAGTTGTGATATGATGTATTATGTATTAATAAAAATAAAGTTGATTGCTACCAAAGTCTGAAATTTTGTAAACAACTAATTACCGAGTGACATAAAGGAAAACAGTTGAATATCAAACTACTGAGTATTAATCACATGAGGATCTAACATGGTTGTGGATTAAGGTATCGAGGATGAAGCTTTTGATGATATGGACTTTATAGTTAATGATTCAAACGTGATGCGGACGTGGGGATTGACATACATGAATTTAAATGAGTCGTTAACATGAGTGAAATTTTTTGATGAGGAGAATGATAATCCAGAAGCTAGATGGTGTTGATTCATTAAAAATGGCAGTTAAAATAACCATCCATTTATGACCAAATTTTAGGGTCATAGATTGCTGGTTTGTATAATCGTATGCTCATAAAAACACTAACTTTTTTTTAATTGGACCCCTCACGGGTCATTGGTCCACAAGATCATTTACATTATTTCATAAATCATAAGGAGGAAACTTACCTTAAATGAGAAAACCTCATAATCCAACCTAAAAACCTCATTTCTCATTCAAGGTGTGACTTAAACCTAAGACCTCCCTATTTTACGAGTCTTAGCGTAAAAAACACCCTAAACAACACTAATCAAGGATGCATCTAGAAGCCTACTAGTTTTTGCTAACGACAATTTGAATCAATGACATATTTGATCATCTTTGTTCCCTTTTTAGAAGAGAAATCACTTTAAGTGACAAATTTTACTGGCCTAATCTAGAACCCCTTATTTTTGTTGCATGCGGGACTTGAATCCAAGACCCACCTCATAATTTTATAAAGTTCTGAGTACTTCATATCAACCACTGAATATCTTACCTCTAGAAGCTCATTAGTAGTTGAAATATCTAGAATGCTTCTCACGTGCGAGCCATGTTATGTTAGCATATATGGTTATAAAGATGTTGATGATCTAGAGAGTGTTTATTGGCTATGTGACATCCAAGATACCATTAGAGGTTAAGTGGACAGATCTAAGATATACGGATGCTTAGAAAAATTTAACAGTAGACCCTATCAACTTACTGTAAAAAAATCATCATTCGTTCAAAATCTTCACCAAAATGGTTAAAAATATGTGCCCATGTTAGATCCAAGTATTATTCATCTTTATCATTTTCTCATAAACTATTATATACACACACATTACTACATTTTGAGTGTTCTTTAGGTACCTACGTGGAGCTGACATATAAAACTTACATAAGACATAAGAGGACTACAAGCTGATATCTATATCAAAGTTGTTATAGACGAACTTTAGTTTTTTTAAAACAACAGTTGGTGCAACGAACTATAACCGATGCATTCAGAGGTGCAAATGCCGAGATTGAAACGCCGCTACTAACACCAATATGCGTTTTTCGTCGGTATTGGGGCTCCCCTATTACTATGAACGCAACGAAAACTCACCGCAACCCTCTTTACTAGCCAAGTTGATTAGAGTCGAAATTAACAAACTGTTTCACACATAACTATAGTACCCAATACGCAAGGTAGAACACGAACTTTAGTTACTACAAAACTTTGTTACATTAATGTCCAAGCATTGTTCTTAAAAAAAAACACAAATAAATTTACTTAGTGGCATTTTGGTATTTAAAACAATAAAGCAAGGTCAATTCAGGAATAAGAACCCAATACGCAGTCCATCTTCTACATTTCAGCAACCCACACTCAAACCATTTCGCCCTTTCTCTTCACATCACCGTTGTTAAAACTAACAGCACCGTATACAAATTCACATACACACGCAGATAGATACTTTGATACACACACAAACAGAGAGATATGTGGCGGTGTGTGTCACGTAGCCTTCGCATTCCTTCCCGGAGATCCACTTCCGGCAACAGATTCTTCTCTTCTGAATCGGTAATCTATTACTACCTCCGTCTGTTTTCATTTTCATTTTCAGTTATTCGAAAGTTAGGTTTTGTTGTTGAACTCGCATGGATCTACGAGATAAAACCTATTTTAATCATGCAGTTGTGTTTTAAAGTTTTTTTTATTAATCTAATCACTGTAGTGTGTTTCAGTATCAATCGTGTATAAATCGTTCAGGTTTTGCTTAATTAATGGACGATTCTGTTGATAGATTGATGATATATTGTTTTTGTTTTTCTATTGTATGAAAATTGTTCAGTTTTTGCTTAAATAGTGGACGATTTTGTTGATAGATTGATGTTAGATTTATGATCGGTTCTTTGATTTGATTGAAATTGATTCTAAGCTAGATTTTTTAGATTTAGTTTAATTGAAATGCGTTTCAGTGTGTGCATGTTGTAATTGTGTAATTGTGTTTTTGGATATGTGTGAACAGAAGGCGGGAGGATCAGCTTATACGATAGTTGATCATACTTATGACGCGGTTGTGGTTGGAGCAGGTGGTGCTGGTCTCCGAGCTGCGATAGGGCTATCGGAGCATGGATTTAATACTGCTTGCATTACGAAGCTGTTTCCAACACGTTCTCACACTGTTGCAGCTCAGGTTTGTTATATTTTCTGCTTATAGTTCTGTTTAGATTTTGGTGAATTGATTGTAAAATGTTTGCAACTTTACTGAATGGATATCCAGATTATAGGTAATAGGTTTCATGGTTCCTACAAACTTACTTTAACAATTGACTCTATTTAACCTTAGGGAGTAGAAGCACAAAAGTTGTGGGAAATTAACGAAGAAAGTAACAATGGATTACATTACTTGTGTTTCTGATTCTTCATTTCGTGTTACAGTTTGAATAGTTGGTCCATTATCACTTTTTCCGCTGGACCAGATAAGTAGTTTATGCATAATTGTGCATTTCACATCTGCAGTTTGTTCTTGCTGTATAGCCTATATTCAATCACAAACAACTGAAACAAGACACCTTTTTAACAAGTGCTCTTTCGATTCTACTTGCTTTTGGAACATGAAAGAAGGCTGATATAGTCAAGGATCTATTGTAACTATAAAAATTAATAAGAATTATTTTGTTATGCTATGTAATCTAGCAATAAAATCAGCTATTACTTTGTCATCAAGACACCACAGACAAATTTATGATGGAGGGCGGTTGTTTCTTGCAGTTTTTGGAATGAATGCATATATACTCCGAGTAATAATATATAACCAGATCTCATTCCACAATCTACTTTATTTCATCTTATTAGCAGTATGCATTACAGAAAAAGATTAATATAATAATATAACGAAAATTGCATCAAGCCCCCTGAGAAAAAAGTAACAGTTGCTTAAAATCTGATGCTGGTCATGTTGTGGTAAGATAACAGATTGGATAATCGAGTTAACTTATTTTCACTGTATTGGCTTTGTTCTTTGCCTCAATTCTCAAGTGAGGTTATATTTTTCTCTACTGCTATAAAAACCCAATTGAGTTGCATTTTGTATATTCATGCAGGGTGGTATAAATGCAGCATTAGGAAACATGACTGAGGATGACTGGAGGTGGCACATGTACGACACAGTTAAGGGAAGCGATTGGCTAGGTACTTTCTTTTACAAGGGACTGACTTGTATGGACTGCATGAAAGTAATGAATTACAGCGAATTTGTACTAGTGTTAATACATTATCCCAGATTTAGAAAACGCCTTTTCTTGCTTGTTCTCTTTGATCTCATGTTTTATCTTACAGAAATCATTGTAGCAAGACCTTTTTTTTCTTTTTATCTTGACAAAGGTTTTGCATTCCTATAGGTGATCAGGATGCTATCCAGTATATGTGTAGAGAAGCACCAAAAGCAGTTATCGAGCTTGAAAATTATGGTTTGCCATTTTCTCGAACCGAGGAGGGAAAGATATACCAACGTGCATTTGGTGGTCAGAGTCTTGACTTTGGGAAAGGTTGATATAATGGTTTCTATATGAGTTATATAATGTTGAAGGAAATCAATCCACTTGTAACTCTCCATGTTATTTTATAGGTGGACAAGCTTATCGGTGTGCCTGTGCTGCTGATAGAACTGGACATGCATTGTTGCATACATTATATGGCCAGGCCATGAAACATAATACACAGTTCTTTGTGGAATATTTTGCTTTGGATCTGATCATGGGTAACGATGGTATGTTAAACACTGTTCTTTTTTCTTTCAATCAAGTTTTCTAGGTCATATATGTGCAGGACGTCAGGACGAGAATTATCAAACTAATTTTATTTATTTATTTTGTGCCCTTTAATTATATTTCAAAAGGCATTTTGATCATATGAGTGATTTTTATCAGGTAGCTGCCAAGGTGTTATTGCTCTGAACATGGAGGATGGGACTTTACATCGGTTCCGTGCTTCATCAACAATATTGGCAACTGGGGTGAAAGTTTTATTCATTGAGCTTAACTTGGTTTCTATGTAGGCTATCTTACTATTATCTTATATAGTCTTATTTTGTTCTCAGGGTTATGGCAGAGCATATTTCTCAGCAACCTCTGCTCATACTTGCACCGGAGATGGAAATGCGATGGTTGCACGTGCAGGCCTTCCTCTTGAGGTATACTAAGTTTTTATTTTTCATTTCCATAGATTTCTGTTGATATCTGGATATAATCATTATTTTTGGCTGTGACTTATTGTTTTAGGATCTTGAGTTTGTCCAATTTCATCCAACTGGTATATATGGTGCTGGGTGCCTCATTACTGAAGGTTGGTATAGTTTTTGCTGTCAGTACTAATAAAAGATAATTGAAGCATGTTATAACCTGTTTTTTCTTATGTCTAATGTAGGATCACGTGGTGAAGGTGGTATTTTAAGGAATAGCGAAGGTGAAAGATTTATGGAACGCTATGCTCCTACAGCAAAGGATCTTGCATCAAGAGATGTTGTTTCAAGATCTATGACCATGGAAATCCGTGAAGGTCGTGGTGTAGGTATGCTTAATAACCAACTTCATCTTAACTGCCACACTAACTTTTTATTTACCTGTGTTGGTCTTAAAAAGCATACTAACTTTTCTAGTATAAATGCATAATAAGACCTGGTGCTAAACTGCTAGTAAGAAGATTCTGAGATTTGTTTAGTAAACCATATAAGACCTGGTGCTAAACTGCTAATCTTTGAATTTTGGATCAGTTATATGTTATTAACCTTATTTACTTTGAATAGGACCAATGAAGGACCACATTTATCTTCACTTGAATCACCTACCACCAGAGGTTCTTAAGGAGAGGCTTCCTGGTATCTCTGAAACAGCTGCCATCTTTGCCGGTGTTGATGTTACAAAGCAACCAATTCCAGTTTTACCCACTGTGCATTACAATATGGGTGGAATCCCCACAAATTACCATGGGGAGGTAGTTACTATTAAAGGCGATAATCCGGATGCGGTTGTTCCTGGGCTTATGGCTGCTGGAGAGGCAGCTTGTGCTTCCGTTCATGGTGCCAATCGACTTGGTGCTAATTCTCTTCTTGACATTGTTGTTTTTGGTCGTGCCTGTGCAAATAGAGTTGCAGAGATCCATAGACCCGGTGAATATTTCTTGCCAGTCCCATGCATATTATTTGTAAAAGTAGTCCATCATCTGGCCTAACATTACTGCTGTACAGGGGAGAATCAAAAACCATTGCCTAAGGATGCTGGAGAGAAGACTATTGCATGGTTAGACAAGATTAGGAATTCAAATGGCTCACTTCCTACCTCTAAGATTCGGTTGAATATGCAGCGAATTATGCAAAATAACGCTGCTGTGTTCCGCACACAGGAGACATTAGAAGAAGGTACACCAAAAAAGCCAAATTACCACATTTATTAGTGGGCCTACAAATGAATTGTTTTTTGAGAAACAGTACGTGTTCACTTCAGAGTTCAGACCATCACCATTGACTCCAAATTGGTGTTGGTGTAAAAAGCATCTCCCAACCAAGACATCAAACATGGTGTCAAAAAATATTAATATAAAATACTTAAATACAGTAAAATTAAATCTCTCTTAGACCTTTATAACGAGTCCAGATTTGAATTTAAATATTTTGTTTATTTCTGTTACTCGTTTATAGTTTTTATTAGCAATAGTTTTTATAATTAATCAAGTAAATATAAAGATTTAATGGCATATAAGTGTAAAAGCAAATAAACCCCAATTTTGTGCTTTCATAGGATTTATTATTCAATAAATATAAAAGGCAACCCATTGTGGAAATAGCCTATTATTAATTGTTTTCTTGTCTGTATCTGCTCACTGTTTGAGTGTTGCAGGTTGCAATCTGATTGATAAAGCATGGGAGAGTTACCATGATGTTAAATTGAAAGACCGAAGCTTGATATGGTGAATCTTAAGCTCTTAATTCTTGGTTTTTATTAAAGTACTCTCCTTTTAGTAACTTATGTAGCTGATACATATTTCAGGAACTCGGACTTGTTAGAGACCATAGAGTTGGAAAACCTGTTGATCAATGCGTGTATCACCATGCATTCAGCTGAAGCTAGGAAAGAGAGTAGAGGAGCTCATGCCCGTGAAGATTTTACGGTTAGTTCAAATTCATGATCCTTTTTAAGTTGGTTCATCTCTTCAAAACTTTTTTATCTCACAAGCTATGAATTTATATGCTTTTGCAGAAAAGAGATGATGAAAACTGGATGAAACACACATTGGGGTAACTCTTTTTCTCTCTCTCTACACACATACATATACTTATATAAAGTAGAACGTCTCAAATATTTTCTCCTATCCCCCAATTCCAACCCCATAAACCAAAAATAACTAAGTTTGACCCCCTTACCTTTTTGATACTTCATGTAGCCCCTTTGACTTGTTTTAATTGGTTCATGTCAGTTTGTACTTAAATGCTTATAACCTCCTACATTGATTTATCCAAAAAAGTTATATTACTATCTTAGTTATATCGTTATGTCTTGAGAATTAATATATATGTTTGTGCAAGCACACTTGCATATATAAGGAGTCACTGCACAAAATTTGCATCCGCGCTTCTACTTTATGGCGTAAGAATTTGTGTGATGCTTAATAGAAACTGGACAAATCATGTATCAATATTGGTGGCGTAATAAGCTATGTATATAGTTATTGTTCAGTTGCTTATTTAACAAATAACCGAATCTTCACTTTTTTATCATAGTATCGTTTAACCAGAACTTCTAAAGATGGTTAAACCTTGGCTTCATCTGTTTGGATCCATATTAATGAGTTACACACATATGCATACTTGTGTTAGTTTCCATTTTTTTTGTAATTTTCTTTCAGTTTCAGATGTTACATTCCTTTACCTTAATTGTATGTTTATCTTTGAAACTGCAGATACTGGGAGAATGAGAAGGTCCGATTGGACTACAGGCCAGTTCACATGAATACTCTTGATGACGAGGTTGAGACTTTCCCACCAAAAGCTCGTGTGTACTAGCATCATTATGCAATTGCAACAATCCTTCGTCTTTCTCAGATAGTTACCATCACCAAAAGTTGTATTGAACCGCAAAGTTTTGCTAATAAGTTGTTGCATTCATCATTTAATGCACCACCATAAAAACCTGCACATAATTTATCTTTGCATAAATTTGTAACTTCTTTTAGACTTAGAATCGTCTATGCCTTGTATCTTGAATAATTTTTTTAAAGCTTATGGCTTTGGCTTCTCATGGATCCACCCAACTTTTATCCCGATGAGCAATAAGATTGTAGTTTCAAACGGTAAGAACCGTCCCCTAGACGCATCATCCTCTTTTGTAGACTGTTGAAAATCCGATAGATGTATCATGTATGTTGATGACTTGATGCTACTGTCGTGGTTCTGATTGTTCTTTGTACTATTGATTGTCTATTGTCCCCTTTTCACTTTTCAGGCTTAATGGTGCCCACACACATATGTTCTTGCTTCAGTTAAATAACTGCAACTCGTTTTAGGAAATTCTCTTTGAAAGTTTGTTTCACTCGAAGTTTTAAATAGATCTCATCACTATCCAAATTCCAAACTATACTTTCTATCCCTCTTAACCAAGTCATAAGGATACACGGCGTCTGTCTTGCACTTGAAATATACGTGGATCGGATGGTTGGTACCAAACTGGCATATAGTTGGTCACACTCATGGTTGGTGCCTTATATATTGTATAAGCATTATGTGCTCCCGTTCAAACACAATGCCCTCAGGCCGAAAAAAACGTCTGATTTTTTTATTATAAACAGGCTATTCAAGCCATTCTAAACTAAATTGCAAGGTCTTTGTTAAGGTTAAAGCTAAGAATATATTCCAATAGATGGAAGACTAGCCAACCAATAAAACTGATACCGAGGATTTTTTAGTCTTCTAGCCTAGCCGAGTCTTTTCGCTTGCCAGAACCAATCTGAAGGATTACTTAATGACATGGTACTTGCCAATCATCAGCCCTTATGGTACTCAGAAGCAGTTGCTGGCAATTTTAAGAGACTAGCTCGGCAAATGATCTTGAAGTAGTGATTGTTGTCATCCCTTGAAGTAGTGATTGTTGTAATGATCTTCAAAACAGCGTTTTCACCAAGTAAAATTTAAAAATCATAGTTAAAATATCGTTCTGTTTCAAACCACTTCGTGAACTATCTGTCATATTTTAATTAGAACTTTGAACTAAATATTGTGTAGAGGCCGCGCGAACGCAGGCCTCCACTGCCACAAATTATGACGTAGGCTCGACCACTTGGGCCGACCTTAGGCGGGCACCCCTCCTAAGTGCAATGGAGGTCACCAACCTAGGCCATGGACCTTCTTGATCATCCATTGACCCCGTCCAGGTAAGTACCTAACTCAATTCCCTCTCGCCCGTTTTATACACCACAACTCCCCCTTTACTTTTTCTCACCTACCGATGTGGGATAGCCTCTCAACTCTTTACTTTTCAGTTTTATTTCATACTTCTTTCATTTTTCACTCCAGCTTTTGTTACATTAACAATCTCTTCTCTCCAATCTCAATCATAAGACCTTTGATTTGGTTATCGATTATAATACTCCAATTACTATAAATGTAAAAGAAACACTGTTTTTCGCTGTAATAAGTAATGATATATAGCAGGCGATGCTCAAAAAATAAAGCAGGAAAAATGATATCATAGCTGATAGCACCTCGGCTCATCAATAAAAACTAGGCACTTGTTACAAAATTTACAATGGTAAAAGAACTGAAAGTATGTTGCAGACAATGCAAAAACTAATTTTCTTATAAAGAATGACACAAAGGTGAGCTTAAGTTGTGTATTGGTGTACCGAACGAATTAGGATATATGCTCACTCATTTGCATTCCTTTGATGTCTGTTAGAGTGTTAGGACTTAAAAAAGTTGTGGCTCAAGTTTGTCAAGTCTCAAAACTGTATATCAAAATATTATTGATAAAGAAGATATGAAGAATGAGTTTGCCTGTTTTATGTATATAATCCTGTGAACCACTAAAAAGAAAGAAAAACAAACTCATTGTAAAACAATAACATCGTCAAACTGATTGTAAGGCAATATGAAATCTTCTATTTTGCAAAAACTATGTATCTTGTATTTTGTCTGTGTTAGTTTCTTTTGAACAAAGCTTATCGTCGTTTAAAAAAATTACTTACATCCACATTAAGTTTAGACCATTGAGTATACTCGTATGTCTTTAAATTGCAAGTAGACATTTCATCATTTATTTCACCATCTTCCACTTCATCTTTAAAAAAACATTAATCTCATCCTATTTCACAGTTCACACCCTTCACTCCTTGAGTTTAACTGATGTGTGGAAGGTTTTGTTCACCCTTGTTAAAGCTTTAACACGCCAAGTCTTTACAACCCCCTAACGCCACACCGTTGTGATGTTTAACACCGACCCTTCATGAACCACCTTCTCAATCAGGCAAACATATATGTAGAGGCCAAAGGGAACCCGGGCTATGACTCAAATATTTGTCGGAAGTGTAACTTTTTTTTCGCTAATTATACGTTTAGGATACCACTAAACACTTAAAAATTCCAAATATAAATTTATAAAATAGCCCAAAACCAACTCCCAAAGCTGCAACCCAAATTATAGTTTAATTAAAAAAATCAAGTAGTATGAACTAGGAACAACTTACAACGACCAACACCATCCAACTCCAATCTCCGACGTCCTACTCAAACCTCCACTGTCGAGATCCTTCTCCGACTGCAAAATTGAATGATGTTTAACACGCTTGTTTAATGATGGAAACTGAAAAAAAGCTGTTTGTTTCCTTTGGTTTATCAGATATTAAACCTTGCGTTCGTTTTGCCGGTTGCGACCACAACCGTTAAAAATGATTTACGCAATCGAAGAAGAATATTTAAAAATGTTGTAATCCGTGCGGTCGAAGGAGAACCATTTGATAAGTAACACATGACTATGTAATGACTTTTTAAGTTTTTTTTATAGCAAACATTAATAGTCAGGTTACCCAATGATAAAAGGCTCTCTCTTACAGTTATGTTGGACATGTTAGCCGGACTACTATTGTAGACCAGAAAAACCCCCACCTAGGGCGGAAGCGAAAAATTCCCGGCACATAGACACAACAAAACGGTGTAGTAAAACCTAGTCAAATCAAGGATACGAAACCATGATCTAGGGAGCCGAGTCAATCCATTTATCGCTTTTAATAACACGTAGAAGGTGAGATTCGAACACGTGTCCCTAAGAAACCTAATTCTCACCCTCAAGTACTACACCAAATCTTCATTGACAAATACACAAGACAAACTTCTTTAACATCAGTCTGATTTTTTAGTCTAGATCCGTCACTCTAACGTCTCCACCCGGTATACCAAACAAAGATCCGATTTCAAAGGAAAAGCAAACGGTGGGGACTGACTGGTGAGCGGTGTAGTAAAACTTTGTCAGCTCAAGGATACGAACCCACTATCTGAGAGCCGAGTCAATCCATTCATCGCCTTTAATAACACTTATAAGGTGAGATTTAAACACGCGTCTTTAAGAAACTCAATTCTCACTCTCAACTACTACACCAAATGTTCATTAACAAGACAACTTCTTTAGCATACGTCTGAATTTTTAGTCAAAATCCGTCGCTCTAACGTGACCGCCCGATACACCAAACAAAGACCCGATTTGAAAGGGAAAGCGAAAGGGGGGAAGTGACCGGTGAGTGGTGACCTTTATCGGCATCTAAATCCAAACTCCAAAAGGGGTAAGAAAGATTTTTCTTCAATCCACATCATCAAGTCAACGCTATCCAAATCCAAAAGGGGCAAAACTGTCCAAAACAAACCCCACAAAAATCTCTTCAAACACCATCCTCCAACCCTAAAACCAACTTCATCTCATTCATTCATGGCCACCACCAGTGACAACGACGACGAAGAAATTAATCCTTTCACAATGCTACAACTAAACGCTGCAAACCACAACAAATCACCTACACCTATTCAACACCAAACGTACCACCTCACTTCCATCACCTCCACCGTCGTTATCCGCCAACTTCCTTCACAAGGCCTCTCGTTTCAACTCTGGCCTGCTGCAACTACTTTCGTCAATCTCCTCGACACTTATCAACCTTCAAACACCGATTCGTTTTCCTCCGTTATCAGCACCGTCAAAAACCGTTCACCACACGCACCGTTACGTATACTGGAGATTGGATCTGGAACCGGAGTCGTCGGAATTGTTGCGTCAGCTATTCTCGGCGCTGACGTCACCGTGACGGATCTACCTCACGTATTGGAAAATATGAAGTTCAACGCGGAGGTGAATTCGAGTGTGGTAGGTACACGTGGCGGGGAGGTACACGTGGCGGGGCTTAGTTGGGGGAAAGTTGAAGAAATGGAAGTGATTGGGAGAGATTTTGATTTGATAATTGGCTCTGATGTTGTGTATCATGATAATTTGTATGAGCCTTTGATACAGACGTTGAAGTATTTGTTATTAGGTGATAATAATAATAATAAAATTAATAATATTAATGGTGATGGTCATGAGAAGGTGTTTTTGATGGCGCATTTGAGGCGTTGGAAGAAGGAGGCCGGGTTTTTTAAGAAGGCTAAGAAGTGGTTTCGAGTCGATTTGGTGCATGAAGATGGTCCGTCGGACGTGTCGAGGACTGGTGTTGTTGTGTATCGTTTCGCAAGGAAAGATGCTGTTTTCAGATAGTATTGGGAACGATTTTGTTGTTTGTTTTTATGTTTGTTTTTTAACGGCATTTTGCTTTCAAGTTATGCCTTCTTCAATACCCAAGTTGTTTATAATGATTGTACAGTGTGATTACCCAATGCATAATCGGCTAAGGTTGCGATCGAGCTTAGAATAGTGACAAGGAGGCCAGGAGCTCACCTACATACTCTTGGTGGCCGTAGTGTCTCCTCGTGAACTCTTGAGCCTGTCACATCTCCTCCACTCAAATAGCCTTCACCAACGAAGCAGGGAACTCGTGAAAAAGCCTACAAGCGTCTACCCATGGACCCCCAGAAACTTGATCAATAGTTCACTTGGTTCATTGTCTGATTTTGATAGTTTTTGAACGGAACTGTGAACTCAGCTAGTTTATACTTTCTAGGGCCAAAATGGTTTGTTTATATAAAAAGTTCTTACAAAATGAAGCCACGTTCAAATAGTTTCTTAGGTTTGCTTCCAACTTTTTAATGTCACTAAATACCAAAGAACTTCATAGGCCTAATTTGGGAGGTTTGTAAAGTTGCAATAGTAAAAAAACAATGAAAAAGCTGAACTGCCCAAGAATTTGTTCCCCTTTTCAGAAGTGAACTTTACATTTCTTTAAGGAGTAATTGAGCAAATTTGATGGGATAAAATAAGAAATGTTCATAAGCCCGCTTAATCTAAGTTTCATATTTGCAACTCAATCTTGAAGTTCTCTTCTATGAACATAGAAACGTTCTGGCAGTAAATGTAGCACCCTCACGCCTCAGGCCTCATTTGATCTTTTCTTCTGTCAACACAGGTACTAGGGAGGCTGAGGCTGACGACTGGTATAAATAACATCAGTAATACATTTGCAGATACAAATTTTACAAGGCAAGATTAAATTTACAATTTATTAAAAAAACAAAAAAAACACCATATAAATATCACAGATCAAGTAGAAGTTGGCAAACATAATTTTATCGTCTCCTTAGAGCGGATCCTTTTCTGGCAGTTTTCGTATTTTGGGAGTTTCTAAAGCAAATAAAGTGATTTATGGTGTCTCCATCAGGATACACTGCAAAAACACTGGTTCCTATGTTTTTGCCACAAAGCGAACATACACTCTCAGACGTGATCTTCAGTTCTGTTTTTCTTTTTATATACAGTTCGTCTTTAACCTGTGCATCATTAGTTGAATGCACTATCAGACTTCATTTCACAGAATAATTCTTAACAATCTCCACAAAGATCTAAAAACTATAGCAAAACAAGAAATAAGATAAAATGAAATTCAGAGGAAACATACAAGGTTATTAATTATTATTAATATTTTATGTTCCAATTTTTTAACATGAACTTGGCCATAAATTGAATGCAATAGCGAAACTGGACCTATTGTCACGTTTTAGTCTCTTCTTATTTTGTAACCCACAAGATGATATAAATGATCAAAATAAGTACCACTGATTTTTCACTCACAAAGTTTGAAATTTTATAGCATGAGAAAGTAAACATACCTGTAGGCTCTCATATTGTCTCAGGCTCTTGATCACCGAATTGTTCCGATATAATTCACTGGTTTTTCTCATGAGAGGTCCAAGAAATGGATACAACTTCTGAACAATCGAACAGGAAAACAAAGCATCAAAAGCCAAACATATTACGCAATCAAACTGAGTCAAGAAATAGTGTAGATTCCAAATTTATTCAGAACAGTTATATATATCTTTCAATTACTGGATTACTTCCAGCACCCATTAAGATTGCAACTATTAACAGAAGTTGAATGACTAAAATACATTTCAATAAACATAAATAAATAGTGTGGCCACAATATTGTTCTTGGCTAAACTTCTAATGACTAAAATATTCAAATTACGTAAGTCGTTACTTGTTAGACTACTATCAGTTGAACACTATTATTTTGATTAACCACATGATCTAAGTACTTTTCTCTTTCTCTTGCATATAACTACACGGAAATGGCAAACGACTTTTACTTACAAATGGCCAAGTTTGTATGTCTCAAATGGGTCAAATCAAATAATTTAGCTAAAATGATGGTGGGTCAAACAGGTTGAAAACCGGCCAGAGTCTATTTTAAATGCACTCATAACTAACACATTAACTATTTATATCTTCTTAGGCGGACGGAAAAATGTTACTGGGGCAGCCCAACTCAGCCCGGTTCACTTTTTAAATAAGTTTTTACCATTACCCCTCCCTCCTGTTACAGAGTCTCTAGACTTCACATATATACATTTAAAAATTTACAAAATCACGAGCAGAAGAGAAAGTAATCGTGTTACTTGTAACTTAGTTTCTTTAGGCATGAGTCTCAAGGCTTTTGGACCATGAACCCGGTCCCACCTCTGCCTTAGTACATCAAGGACCTCATCAGGCATGATCATGGAAGTTTCCTCAACACAATCACTATCAAAATCACTTTTCCCACCGTCACTGCTACTTGCCTTTATTCTTTTCTCTTCTGCACCCTCAATTTCTGCAATTTTCTTACCTAACCCTCTTCCTTTACTTTTAATTGACGACCAGCCAGCCTTCAAATCCCCACTACTCGGTGAAGAAACTAAACTTTTGATTCTTTTTTCAATTTTTTTAGTTGTTCTTCGAGGAGTTAAGTAAACTTGCAGTAAAATTAAGTATATGTTTCCTTCGGCTTTTCGATTAACTTCTGATTCAAACACGTGATCACAGTAGGATAGTGCCATTTCAGGAAGATGAAGCTGAAACATCAAGAATCATATTAAAAATAAAAACAAATAAGTAAAGTACACATGCTTGATAATTCTCTGACTTTTAAACAATACCTTATGAACGTAAATGGACAATGCAAGTTCATGCTGGTTCATTTTCCCTAACAAAATTGCTCTTTCTTCATACAAAGCATCTGCTGGGATTTGTTTCAATAAAACCTCAGAATTATATTCAGAAATGTTCTGCAACCCGGATATGAGTTTTTTCCTAGTTGGGGTATAAGTTTTTTCATCCCAAGTTTTCTGAGTCTTTAGATCAGAATACCAATCAAGAACTTCGGAAAGATAGATTTGCACCTGCAAAACAGTATCATAAGTTTGTTCAGACAAAACTTCATCTACTAGTGGTCGTATAAAAGCATAGAATTGTTACCATTTCATTCTGCAGATTCTGTGAGATCCCGTTTTCATTTATTGAGATTATGAGTTCCAAATATGTGGCCTGTAAGCTTGGGGCATGCTGTTTTAAGTAAGAATTAACCAAATCTGCAGGAATATTTCCTGATAAAAAGAGATCAATGGTTTGTGTTGGACAAATTTTAAGAATAAGCATTGAGAATTCCAGCACAAGCATAGGGTCAATCCCACAGAGAGGCTGCACATGAGAACAAAAATATCTCAGATAGATTCTAACAAACTTCAAAGGAATCAATAAGCTATTATTTACAAAAGAATAATAGTCATGTAACATAAAAAAATCAAGAGCAGAGATGTTCTAGTCAAATGCCATTTTATAAGTCACCAAAGAAATCGGAGGGAAGGGTCAAAACTCAAAAGTTGCCTAAAGTGTAGTCAGATGCATATATGTTAACTAGTCATAAGATTCAAAAGAATTGTAATATGTTAATTAGTCATAAGATTCAAAAGATTTGTAATATGTTAATTAGTCATAAGATTCAAACAGATTTGTAGTCAGGACAACCCATCCCATTTTGGTTGGCATTTCAAAATTAAAATGAACATTTTTAACTGAACCTCTTTTAGCCCGCTATCCAACCCGCCCAGCGCCCACTTTGCCACTTCTAATTCAAACAGAAAGAATGGAAAATTTTATAATATGTAAAGGAACTTACTTTGAGATATTCTATTATCATCTCAGGATTGAACTTTTGGGATTGCACGATTTTAGGTTCATCTGATGTGGAATCCTCCACCAGTTGATGAAGAAGCTTGAGAGCTTCACGATGCATTGAGTTATATTTGTAAAGCTCTAACAAACAGCTATTATGGTTTCCTTTCTGCAAGATCTCCTCACATATACTCAAATCACAATAATTAAAACCTTTCAGTAAATCTAATGCGGCAGCAGCCTGTCCAGTCAAAAGTATCGCCTGCAAAAGTGCAGTGTCCAATATCGCCGCCACCTCTCTAGCACCCGAATCAGTAGGTACATTAACCCGTCCCTGAAGAACCAAAAGAAACTACAGTTAAAACATTAACTCGGCAATAGGATTCTCAGAAAAACTGTCAAAAGTGTCAAAAAATATAACAAAATAATATGTGGAAAAGACCACATTTTTTTCTGTATACAAAACGATAATGTAGACATCTAGTACTTTTGTAGTTAATTATGTTTTCAGTTCTCAACATGGTGACATATTTAAAATTGAATTACAGATAACTGAACTTCTGAACAATGAATAAGATAGATTAAACCCACTATGCTCTTAAAATTCAGTTACAATTAGAGTAAATTACACTTTTGGTCCTTTCTAAACCAAGTCAATCTAGGGCCAGGAGGTCACAACAGATCCTACTTTTCAATATTTTGTTTAAATGTTCAACTATTTGTTATTAAAAATATGAATTTAAACTATTACAAATCTGTTTAAAGTTAAGCAAGATATGTTCTATTACAAATAGAACGTTAAAATTTGATTTTATGAAGAATAAAATGAAAATTTCAAGCACCTCAGACTAGTTTTATAAGTTATGAAACCATATTTACATTACATGTAAAAAAATTTCAACAGGTAAAAAAGATTAAATAGTATGTAAAATCAAAAAACTGCAACTATATGTCTATGTCACATAAGAAAAACTTTTACATTCTTCTCGACAAATCTTAGGACTGATACGCAACCTATACTGCGAATTTACTTATTACCTTGGTTGATTTCTTCAGTCGGCTGCTTTCATTAATCACAAAAGTATGTCCAACAGCATCTAAAACAACCTCCTCTGTGCTCTCAGCTGCTGCCTTTCCAACAATGTTGGGTCTCTTTTTCAGCAAGAATTTGATAAGAGCTATTAAAGTATTGTGGCTCATCTTCTTGGGTTCAACAGTAGGACTGTCATCAGATTCCAGTAGACAAGTAGGAGATGAGTCTGTGTCATCTGATGTAACTGGAGAGTCTCCTGATAACTGTGAATCCCCACCCCTTTTATCGGATTCATCTGACAACATTGACTTGGGAAGAACAATAGATGGATATAAAGAGAGCACATGTGTTATTTCTACTTGAGATGCCACAAAGTGCTCCATAGCATCCTCGTATCTTCCACTTTCAAAGAGATTGTGTGCATATCTATACAATTGACAACAAATATCCTTTTTAGCTCTAAACTAGTTGAAGAGACTCAACTTCTAGGGGCAAACAATATATATTATTAATCTGAACATGTTTTTGTGAATACTTTGCCAAAGATCTTAAACATCCAATAGAAAGTAAAGTTAAAAAGGATTTATCACTAAGTATATGACCGAATGTGCATGCACCTAGGTTATACCATTGATATTACAAACTACACCTCAGTTTTGTAGTTATATGCATACGAAACATGTTGAACTCCGTGGAAGGTTTCATATGAAAACCAAAAGTGTCAAAATTCGCTTCACGCCTTCTAGAAAATATATAAAATAATAATCATGCTCATAAAATACAAGGATATAACTTTAGCTACGGGTCATAAGTTGACACTAAAAAATGCGGGTGATTCGAACATAAGCGTCAAAGTTGTAGAGACTGTCAGTCTGTCACCATTGCAATTATTCAGAAGGATCCAGGTGACCAGATTATACTTACCTAATATGAATGGAATGCTCCTTTGTGGCTCTTAGACTTGAATCTTCTGGTGGAAGCAACTTACACAATACCAATGCTTCCTCAAAATTGCCAGATGCTGTCAGCTGTACAATCTGCATTGAACATACAGTATTTCGATTTACATTTCACGCCCATAGCGCCGTTTAAAATTTAGGATTCATAAACTAAATTTAGTTGCTCATGAGAAAAGCACAAGATCACATGCATAACTATATTACGTAGTCCGAGACAAACCTGTGCACCAAGAGGTACAGGAAACAATCCATAAATAGATTGATCCAAGGAAACGATTATGCCATTATTTCCTTGTTGAATACCACGTACGTTGCGTATAACTATAGTTTGCATCAGTGGGTAAGGAACCCGTAGAGACCGGATCTGCAAGACTCGAGTGGACAAATGCTTAACAGAAATAAGAAATTGGTAATTCATTTTGGCAGAGTAAACTGTAAAGATACCTCAATGTGTTTTGGTAAAAGGGCAATGGCATATGGCTTCTGAATGACAACTGCCGTAGGGGCCTCAGACCAACAAATTCTGCCTTCTGGAATGAGTTTTCCATTTTGATCCACAATCACACCTATATTGTCCTGACAAAAAAACGACATTACTTGAACTCAGATACACACATAATATAAAAGTAATGATCTTTCACGGATTAAAGACGATCCAAAGAGTGTAGTACCTTCGCTAAAAGCAATTCTCCAGATGAAAGAGATACCACTAAAGGTGGACCAGTCCTACCTGATGGGAAGACCTCTGTCAGTGCACCAGTTGTAGCATTCAATATTATGTATCCTCTTCTAATTCCCATACATATATTCTCACCACACCAACACATTGACTTCACTGTATCTGGCACACCAAATTCTTTAACCTCCACGAATCCTCGCCCTCCTACAAAAGAACACATGTTTAAGCTAAAACTACATTCCCCCCATAGCATTTGAATAACCATTAACACTCATTTCTACATTTTCTAACTAAAACAAGCCAACTCAGCTCTCTGATCTTCTAGGTTCTATAAAACATTATACATGTATCAATTGAAAGATCACATTTCTACATGCACTAAATTGAATATCAAACAAACATAACTTTTCATGAAATTTTACCATTATGTCTGAAGATGCAAACTCTCTTCTGCCTAGAAAAACACAAGAACCCTCTCCTATCATCCCACGAAAACAAATTAGCTCCTTTCGCCTTCGAAATCACGGCTAACGTCTCCAAATTCGGTAGTCTATGAAACACAATAGACTCAGATAAACAAAGCAAAAGCCCTATCGACGCCAATGCCTCCATTGCCAACACCTGCTTTTTCGAAAATCCACTGACCGTTCGTTCAAGCACGTACAGCTCCTTCTTAAGTTCTAAAGTCCGAGAGAATAACAGATCTGGTGAGGAAGATCGGTTTGCAGATTCAGAACCGTAGATACGTAATGATCCGTCAGAGCAAGCGACGAGTAGGTTTGAACCGTAGATTTCAACGGCGTTGATCTTCTTAGAGCAATCGTTGAGCAGTTGGATTGAATCGTATGCTGTGTGCACCATTTTTGTGTTGTTTTTGGTTCAGAAATTGAGCTTCTGTGAATCATGATGATTAGGTTGTTATTTGTGAAATGAAGCTCTGTGGTTGTTATTTTGCATGCATAACTGAATCGTCCGATTATAAATGGCGGTTAGTTTTGTACATGTTTATAAGCCTTACGTACATACATTTTTTTCCGACCTAAGTTGGATCACACTTCACTTTGCGTAATACCGCATTGTCGGTCGACGGTCAACCACATTGACGTTAGTAGCGGATCCTAAACTCCTGGGGGCGAGCTCTCTCTCTCTATCTCTCTCTCTCTCTTCTATATATGGGGATATTTAAAATGTAAACCACTCCTTAAAATGTAAACCAATGCACCTCGACTTAGATCTTCGATTATTATTGTTTTTATTGATGGATTAAGATCATTACACATATACAATGCTAGATATTTCACGCATTAATGCAAATTCACATTCATTTTTAATATGACACATGTGTTACATATATATGTGTTAAACATGTGTAGTTACAAAGTACACATGTGTTATTTTTTTAGGGGAGGCGATTTTGCACGTATGGTTGAAATATTTAACTTTGCATTTGTGTAATAATGTTAGTCCAACAAAAAAATAACATTATTTTTACGCATATGTATATATACCTAAAAATGTCATTATTTTGTATTTTATGCGAATAATTACGAATAACACATGTGTCATATTAAAAACGAATGTGAATTTGCATAAATGCATGAAATATCTAGCATTGTGTATTTGTAATGATGTTGATCCAACAAAAAAACAATAGTAATCGAAGATTTAGGTCGAGGTGCATTGGTTTACATTTTAAGGAGTGGTTTACATTTGACATTATACCATATATATATATATATTAGGGTAAAAATCAAATTTAAGGTATCGAGGTAAAAATCGGAACGTATAGCAACAAAACGTGCAGTGACCGACGCCCATTCCGGCCCCTTAAAGGGTGCACCCTTGATTGACGCGTACATACACTTGATGTGTGATTCATGCAATTTCATACGAACGATGCTAAATGCATTTTAGTGAGTTTTTTTATCTTTTGAATTGTCGGATAAGTTGTTTCTTAGAACAACACACTCACACACTTTATAAATATACTAATAAATGCACGTCAAATGTCCACTACACGATCAAAATCATCAACAATATTGCAAAAATACATTTTTACGATCCGCATGAATTTGTTTATTTAAACGGATTATGTGGTGTGATGAAAACAATAATCGTGGTCAAAGAGGACGAAAAGACAGGTTCGTCGTGTCATTATGTCAAGATAATAAGTAAAATTCATATGGAACATGGGTAAGATAGAGGGATGTGAGGGAGAAGAGATCACCAAGTTTACAGTTATCTCCACACATTATGGCAAAGTTAAAGATCACTGATGATATATTATAACTCGAAATTCGATTTAACAGGTGTACAGTCTCTTTTGTACCAAAGATGGTGAATTGCAGCATAACAGACATTTTTCCAACTAATCAAGAACATAAATACGCGAAGCAATATCTTGAACCAACCAATCAAATCCCTCCAGCAACCCCTCTCCCGTGTATGCGCTGCAGCCCACAATCTTCCAATGTCGGGTGTTGTCCATTGCATCCAAATTCAGTACCTTAAAATCATCAAACATCAAGTAAATTAATTAGGAGCTAACGATATTACAAGACATTGTAAAGTTTCAGCAGTTACCCAAATCCTGCATTAAACATGAACATTGGTTACTCCCACAATTTGTGTCATCTGAGACATGCATAATGGAGGTTTGCTACATAAGTTTTTTTCACAATTTTGATCTGTTTACTTATAATCGGGTCGCTTTGTGGTTGCGTTACGTCTCAGACAAGTCTAAATCTAAAAATTAAAATAAACGGGGAATAATCAAACAGTTGAAGATACCATGAAGTCTTTATCTTTGATGCATATAACCTTCTGAATCGTTTTAATTCAAAGATTTAGATACTAATGGTAACAATTGTTTTCGTAATCATAACTAACACAACAGTTATTGATAAAAACTGTAGAAATGGACAAAAAGCGGTTGTGGGTCAACCACTCAATCCCGAAACTAAGAATGACTTATCTCAGCCCAAACAGACTGACGAAAGTTAATTTCTTTTTCTTTCTCATCTTTTAGCATCCATAATAACAAGAAAGCCTTACAAAATCTTGATAGAGCCTTTTGAGTACAATACACTTACTTTAGCTATTTCTTCTGGTGAAAGAGCACCTTGTATATCTTGTTTATTGGCAAAAACGAGTAGCGAAGCTCCTGATAGCCTCTGCATTAACATTAAAGAAAGGAACGGAAAAGAATGAGTTTGAAAGATAAAGTAACAATATTCAGCTATATCATAATGCTAAAATAAGACTTTGCAATAGACAAGTTCAAGGGCTACAGGACCAAAATACTCCCTCCTTCAGAAAGTAATAGGTTGGTTTGACTTTTGACTTTTGAGTCAAGTACACTAAGCTTTACCATCGAAACAAATATAAATTCATTGTAGTTTTGAGACAAAAAAAAATGAAACATGCAGTAAACCCTATAGTCCTATACCAAATGCTACATATAAAACAACAGTAAAACGTCTGTAATAAAAGGTATATCAAATTCAAGAAAAAGGTTTCTCTATACCAGCAGGCAGCAACGGAGAGAAGATAAGACCTTAGATATATACATATACTTGCTTCCTAATTCAGTAGTTCTCTTTTAAACAAATAGAGTTCAAAGCAAGTAGTTTGCAAAATATACATTTACACTATTATGGATCGCATACCCTAACAAAGAGACTAATAGTTTTATAAGCATATCAAGTACACTGTTTTGAACTAAAGTTAATCAAATTACTAACATAATCATCAATAATGGTGTAGATCATTAACATTCTTGTTCCCAAGTTTTTCAATTCCTAGGCTTCTCACCCTCTTGTGCAAACTGACCATTCATACAGGTTATATATGCGTATAACTAACTAGTAGTCCTTTTGTTTAAATAAGTAAGTTAAATGTGTGTTAAACTAAAACGACCATTTAGTCCATGTTGCCAATACATAAAGCTTTCGACTGTAATGTCAAATAGAAATAGGGAACGGTAAATATGAACATAGGTCTGCTCATAATTAAAATTTTGGACGAGTCAATGAGCAACATTACACATTGAAAAAAGTATTAAAAAAAGTGGCATCAACCCTGATTCGGGTTTAGAGATCTGTAAAGGCTCAAAACTCATATTCACAATAATCCAATTCACATACGAAGTCATGAAATGATAACTTTAGAACCAAAAAAAGTCAAAACTATTAGTTACCTCTTCCTTTAACAGATTATCCAGCTCAAATTTACAGTCATTCAGCCTTCTAAGATCTGAGCTGTCAACAACCCATACCAATCCATCCGTTTGCTCAAAGTAATTTCTCCAGTAGGATCTTATAGTCTTTTGACCTCCAACGTCCCATATGTTAAGAGTGTACCTGTTGGCCCCATATACAATCAAGAACACAAAAAGACATGAACAAAAACAATCACCAGAAAACTTGGTGCAATACTCATCTGAACACAAAAAGACATGAACAAAAACAATCACCAGAAATAATTTTACCAAATGCTAAAACCACACCGGAAACAAAACAATACCAAAATAAAATGAAGTCATACTAATAATATATCCTAGCCCTTTTATGAAAATGCCCTCAAGTCGTTAACTTTACTTTCTTTAATAATCGACCCATTTCAAGATTAATGTCTAACAACCTGCCATTATCTTTTAGTTAATACCATAAAAAAGTTCCAGTCTTGCACCAGCAAAGACAATGATCATCAATTGAACCAGTGGCATTCGGACCGATTGTATCATTGGCCATTAAAACCCTTAGATAGTGAGTTCAGATATCAGTTGTTGGCCATCAAAAGTAATGAAGCAAAATAACAAGTAATATGTATGAACCACAGTAGTTTTTACCTAGTATCCAAACAAGCAACATAATTGCAGAAATGCAAAGTGAAAATCAGCATAAAATCATAAAATAAAATAAAATAGAGAAAAGAGAAGAGCATATACTTATGATATGTCATGGTTTTGATGTTGAAGCCAAGAGTAGGGCTAATAACACTGGTGTCTTCACCATTGATTTTCAATACTATTGTTGTTTTCCCTGAATTATCAAGTCCCCTGTAGTAAATTCAACAACAATACATAAGGTGTGTGTATGCATATACTTAGACAAAACAAAAACAAAAACATACACCATAAGAATGCGCATTTCTTTTTCTTTGCGTTTGATCTTCCGAATGATGCTGAGAAGCCCCATTGCCGGTGAGTAACCCTGATCGAAGAAATATGTTCCCGATCTGATTGCAAACCTTTCGATAGCAAGTTTAAGTTTTCGGGTTTTTTACACCCCTAACTGTAGAAGCAAAGTTTTCGGGTTTTTTAAGTACCGATCTTGGAGACATTTTTTTTGTTTTGATTTTGTTTTTGTGATGTTTGGGATGGTTTGGATTTTTTTAGTTTTTTAAAATGTAAAAACATTATTGTTTTTTATTTTCGATTATGCTTAGTCGATTGTTATTTAAAAATTAAATCTAACATAATAAATTAAGGTTTTTATAGGAAAAAAATTCCTTGTTTAAAAAAGAAAGTTCTGAAGGAAAAATTGAGTGGGATTGTGAGAATTGTTGGATCCAAAAATTTGTAACTAATATCATATCTAAAAAAAAGTAAGTGTTGACATTTAAAATCTTTTTCTATTAAAAGGTATAAATAGATTTACAAATTTAAAATATAATGGTTATAACTTTTTTTAATAAGTCTTGTTATTTAACTCGTGTGTAACACATGAATATTAAACCTAGTAGTTAAATAAAATCAAGATCTTTATTCTCTTATGAGTGAATATGATTAGCCACATAAATATATTGTTGCCGTTAAAAAAAATACAATAAAGATATTTTTAAAACATGTTAATGTGGTGTGCTTTAAACTGTGTATAAATTCAATTCCATGATGCATTTTATATGATGTAGATGTATGTCAAGGGCAAATATGATAAACAATGTGTGTTATGTGATAAACGATACGTTACAGTGAAGAACAAATATATCAGGTACCTCGTAATGGATATGTAACACTTTTAAGAAATGAGTTTACGGTAACACTTCCATGGCCTAATGTCACAATAGTATTAAATGGAACAAAGTTTAGCAGAAAAAAAAAATACTAAATCACACAGTTAGATAAATAAAATGTACACTTTATATGGAACCAGAATATTCGAAATCTCAAATATGACTACCATATGCGTAGCACCAGAATTAAAATCTCCTAATTCTCCCTTTCAACATCTCAAAATTGGGGTTCTGTGCAGTTAGACAAATCTGTTATGCAATGAATATTGTTCACTCAAGGACGTCATATCATCTCATACATAAGCGGCGGCGTGCTCTCAGTATATTCTCGTCTGTCAATATCAAAACTGGTTACAACATTATGTTGGTGTGATGGTATCTGCTTACTTTGGCACTTTCAGCAAATATACACTCTTCACGAAACCTTTGCCAGCTTTACCAACGTCTTTCAGAGTATCCGTCATGTTTTTCTTAGCATCACCATCATCTTCTCCTTCTCGTTTCCTCTTCTGAAAAAATGATGATAACCAATTTACAGTTCACATAAATCAGCACAGCAAACAGCCAGTTTATTACAATCGGTTATCTCATCCTGGTTATTCAAAATCATATAAGGATTTTTAATGCACATACAAACGACCCTTATGATACATAAACACTTATACATAGTACATACATGATAATCATATGTAGTGGGATGGAGAAGATTTATCAGACGGTTAAAACAATTGTAAGTATTATATTTAAAGCAATAGAAACACGTGTCTATTTGGTTCTCGCAGTTCTCTACATAATAGTGATTTTGTATTGGACATCCCTCATGATACATAAGCCCTTCATGTATGCTGACAAACAAATAGGATACACTTTAAGCTTGACACTTAAAGTTCAAATAAGAAGACTTCAAAATCAGAGCTAACAGTCTAACACAGTGAAGATTGGTATAAAGATTGAATACCTTCAAGTTCTCTTTTTCCCATGTAAGGCCGATCGCATCACAACCAAAAGAATCATACCACAACTTGAATGTGTTAGGAAAAGCACCCTGCAATAACAATGGTTAGGAGATTAGTTACAAGTATGTAATAAATATTATGCGAGAAGTATGTTCACTTGCCTCTAAATCTTTGACATAGCACATCAATGGATCAAAGTTAATATACAACTCATCTTGAAGATCCTTTGTGCTACCCTTAGTCAACAAAAAAGGCTGAAAAGTCTTGCTTGCATTTCCTTGGGCCACAAGTTTCCCTGCAGAATAGATGCTTCTAATAAGAACTACTTGAACCGCATGTCAGTGTGGTGACAAGAAAAGATACTTTTTAAGTTTTTGGGTTGGGTTTTGGATCAACACTATCTTCCTGAATTCTTTTTCAAACATACACATAATTAATGCAAATATTATATAACTTGTTTTAATAAATCTATTAAGAAGAATTTAGAACATTCTAACACCATTTTGGTGACTTTTAAACCATATTGGCAAGCTTAACCCTTTCAAACTAAGTTTTTAAACTCAGACCACTAGATATGTTGGAGGTACAACATAATCCAACTCGTCCCAATTATAAGATTTATTATACCTTGATTAAGTTCAAAAAATTTATATACCTTGATTAAGTTCAGATGGAAAGAGAAGACGTTCAGGGTGAGCCAGTTTGTCTCTATGAAGAAGAATGACCGCATCATAATTGTTCAATGGAGTCCGAAAAATGCACTGTGAGCCGCACAATATATTCAGTAATGTATAAAAATGAATTCAACTTACGCCAAAAATATAACATTAACAGATTAATTAAATCAGTCAAGCTCACCTCCCAACTATAAGAATCTTGCTGACCCTGCATAATGAGTTTAGTCAGCAAGTTTGAACTGCTTTTAGCATAGACAGCCATCCTTTTGAGCTCCTATCATATGAAAAGTGTAAATATTTATGTCATCGCACCTCATAAGAAACAAGATTTTTCAATGATACTCCTAGATATTCCTAGACATGGCAGAATGGGCGGTTCAGGGAGATTCAGCAACAGGATCAGTTCAAAATGGGTAACTTTGTACTTGACTACTTGTTAGGACGGGTCGAACAAAAAGGCTCTGTCCCAAATTTAACAAATGACTGGTTGTCAACTATCATTACACAAATTAGGATATTTCAACAGTAATATAATATTTTGGATAAAGCGAGTTATGTGGTATTATGTACTAGATGTACAAATTGTCAAATTGCGTGACTTTCGACCCATTTATTTAAGCCAAACTTTTTAATTTCATTCATATGACTTATTATACATAAAGCATATAGACCAGAAGAGGTGTTTAAGAGGGATATTTCAGACCGGGGCTACAAAAACTTATTCATGAGAATTCAACAAAAAAACAACTGGAGTAAGGAGAGGTGTTTAAGAGCCGGTGAAATGAACTATACATGTTCAACAGGCCTATAAATGCTCTAAATATGTTGAACTACATCAACTAGCCTAGTTTTTCACAAACAACATATTACGTCATTTTTATTGTCATTATATGTGAATCCATAAAATAAGCTAAAATGACCAAAAATGAAAAAGTAGATATTAAGCTAAAACAGACACATCTTGTATAAGCATCCGATAAAAAACAAGCTAGCTTATTAAAAGAACTGTTTTGGTTCAAACTACTAGATGGGTGAAATAAAAAGCAAAGAAATACTTCATTTATACAACTATACCATATGAAACCACATTCATTAGGAAGAAATACTCACTGCTATGCTAGGACACGAGCTGGTCCACGCTTCAGATCCCTTATCATAAGCTGTCGCCAAGTACATGGCAGTTGTTATACTTCCTGTCCCTTCTTCATAAGCTTTTCTACTTAACGAAAACTTATCCTGTAAATTGGAATACTTTTTGTCAACTAAATTATTCTCCTACAATTAGCCAATCAATAGAAAAGTTGTTTGGCATTCAGTGGATCGCTTACATTGATCTCTTTTTCATCATCTGGCGTCATATCCTCATTTATATCAACAATCATGGGAGTAAACGTCCAGTCATGTTCAGATAGTAGTCTCAGAAACCTATTTACCAAATCAAACTTAAAATATATTTTACATAGGAAGCCAAAAGATACATAAAAAACAAGTCAAAGGAAGATCCATTGTTGACCATGGATTTGAAGGATTGTGATTTGTGAGTAGGTAATAAAATAGGGGGCAATTAAGGTTTTTCTTAAATCTGGATAGATAAAAAGGGAAACGGAAAGATTAAGTTAGATCTAGACACTACAAGCAGAGTTTATTCTTTATGCCCGTTACACAATGATTACTTATCCTCAGAACTTGTATTTTTTAATTTATACATACCATGTATGTATTGTCTGATACATTATTGTTTTGTCTTAGATAATTCTCTAAGTAAAAGAAGAGTTGAAACCTTAAAAAGCCAGAAATTCGTGAGCATGGTGCCGAAAATGGCAAGGCCTTTTGAAAGATATATGCAACCACAAGCTCAATCGCTTCCTCCATAATAGAAGCTGAGAATAAGTGTGCAGCAACCCATCGTTTAGCCAACCTTCACGGAAATAAACAAAGTTACAGGTAAATACTTATGTTTTCTCATTTCAAGTCCCTTGTTTATGATGATGACTTGATGAGACAAAACCATAATTGAAGCTGAATATTACAAAATGCTTACTGAACAACTGGTCCATATAATGGATAGCGACCAGAAAGACCATTAATCATGCTAGCATGCTGACTTCTCAGAAATAGCAACTTGTCTGTTGATGAAACCCTTTTAACTTGGTAGCTTTCGGCTGCATTAGAAGAAAACCCATATCATTCAATATTGGCGTGTATTTATTGAAAATGACAATTCGCATCAATTTATTTATTTGTATTCTATCTCAAATAGTGAAATAAAAATAACTTCAGCTAAAAGAGGAGCACGCAACCCAAGTTGAAAGTTGCTTAAAGTATATTCTGAGTAATTTATTTATTTGTCTTATATCTCAAATGATGAAATCAAAAAAAACTTTTGCTAAAAGATGAGCACGTAAACCAGGATGAAAGTCGCTTTAAGTCTATGTTTTTAATGAATACACCCTTCTTGATTGTCCTTTTTACTTCAGAGATCTAGGTTACTATAGCACAGTAGGTTGTCTTGCTTTACTCGAAAATTGAAAAGGCTGTTTGTGGATCAACCCAGCCCCACTGCGCCTATATCCTAATGACCGATTTCAACCTAACATGTGTTCATTGACTTTCGAATGATGATAAGATACTTTTCCTTACCTTGTCCATTTAACAAGTCGAGGCCCCTTTCATGCAAAATTTTGAGACGAAACACATATCCAGACAAGAAAACATCCACACCTTCCTCTGATGGACAATATTTTATTCCATAATCCTTCTGAAGGCTATTAATCATCAATGCAGCACAATCAGACATTACTTCTACAATAATACTAAAAAAACACAATTGTATGAACTCACCATTCTCCGATTCTTAGCAAGAAAGCAGCTTTGGTTTTCTCAATTGCTGCATCATCCATAGGCCAGTTTCCAGAACCCTCCAACTACATTATTAAGAAGATCTAAGTCCATAAAAAGCTGCAAAATACTAACTACTAATAATTCCAATGAAGTCGACAGCTAGCATGCCTGAATCATAACTTCCATTGACTGTACACAGGTTGATCTGATTCTACTTCCACCTTTATTTCTATTAGCCAATGGATGAGGTTTTGGAGGAAAAACAGATGTGTGTCGGAAAGCTGTAAATATCCACAAACATAATACATAAGATACAGAAGTGACCTATAGATGATTGCATATGCTAAATCGTATCCCATGTGCATACAGGTAGCAAGTTTACAGGTTATAATTTAACTCTACAGCAGGCAAAAATGCGTAAACTTTAATAAAAACTGGCTTGAAAAAAAACAGGCCAAATGGGTTGAAAGATATCAAAACTTTATACGAAGTGTATACTAATGCTTACAATTTATGAAATCCCGTCATTCATGTTTATTAGGATAGTAATTCAACTATGCATTTCATAATCATATATTCATATTTAATATATCGGTTGTTAATAGAGCTCAAGAAACAACCCGGAAAAAAAATGTTTGTAAGTGAACCCAACACGAACCAGACTCAAGTTTCAACCCTTTATCCAACCCAACTGGAAGGACTTAATTGCCACCTCTACAAGTACAAGCAACGGGATAAAGCAAAACCAACAAACCCAACATTGTTTAACAGGCCCTTATAAGCCATAAATAGAGTTACAATCAACCATTTTAGCAGCAGCATCAAGATAAGCATGGCTTACGAATAATCAATAACGATTAACTGTATGCATGGCCATGCTAATATAACAGAACAATAATAAACTATTAAACTGTATGGAAGTCCTCCAAATACTTAGTCTCTTTATATAATGACAAACAAATAAAACCAGTCCGTAGATAATATTAAACCTGAGTCCAAAGGCTGCACACTGGAGATTCCCAAAGGAACATCACTGAGAAGACGTAAACGCTTCGATAGAGTAGCAAAACTTTCAAGCAGACTTTCATCAGAAGCCAGATCTGAATCACATGACGATTTTCAATGACTTCGTATCCAAGAATTTCATGTGGAAATATGTAATATGTCTATTAAGAGAACAAGAAATGTGCAAGTGACATAAGATATAATTCTTATAAATACCTTCACTGTCACAAACCAATGAAAAATCAAGTTGATCAAGAGCATGCATAATCTTATCTTCTGTCAAAGATAGATGTCGCTTAAGCACATATTCAGTGACCCTTTTTATAATAAGATATCTCTTTGCAGGCTTGCATTCCCAGACTATCAAAATAAAATATAAAAAGAACAATTATTAATTGCATAGCACTAGAAAGCATAAGAAATGGTAACAATTGGAAAAGCATCACTTACAAACACATTCCCTTGTACCACTTTTAAATTGGTACAACTCAGCCACATCTCCCCAAAATTTCCGAAACTTCAAAGCCTACAGAAGAAAATTTACGGAAATTAGTGTGTATCAGCACAAATGTATAAGATTAACATAAAGGAACAGGTACCTCTTCTTTATTTCCAAAAAACGGACCCCTTGTATACTGATCAATTGCTTCTGGCAAGCTCACAGAAATTCCAACCATTAATGGCTCTTTGTCAAGCACCGACAAACCCTAAATTTCACAATAGTCAGTAGTTTGAATGCATATGAAAAGATGGTATATGTTCACATGCATGACATCACATACATCTACGATACTGCAAGTCGATGTTGCATTCTTCCATGTCACGCGTACCAACTTTGCTCTGTCTCCTAAGCCTTCTTTAAGAAAAGAATGTACCTTGTTCTCATATAGTCTCCAACATTCATTGTCCGAACAGAATCCTTGGGCAGAAACTTCAGTTTTCCCCTTCAAGTTAATTCTAAAAGAACATATACAGAAGTGAACAAGATTTTCCAAATAAACTTTGTCAGTAATAATCAAGTTACCTCATACAATAGTCAAATTTAGCAGGATAGTCAATCTTGGTCATAAATAGCTCAACAAAACCTCCCTCTTTACATTTATCAATACACCTAAGTGCCAAAGCAGCCTCTGCTTGAAGCTAAAAATTAAAGAGTAAAAACAGAATAAAAATATGGGAAACGTATTACTTTGATGGAACATGTATAAATCCTTATCGTAATGAACTGATAACCAATAATACCTCATTCAGACCACCCTTTGTCATTCGGTATGCTAAATTGTAATGAGCTGATAAATCACATATAACTGCTGGGAAATACTGTACATATTTCTTCCTTTCCTGGAAAAATAAAAAAGTCCAAGTCTTAGCGCAGCTTTTTTGCAACTAAAAAATAATAAGCATCACGAAAGTGAGAACACTGTCAATAACATACCTCCTTAGACATATCACTTCCTCCTTGAGGCTTAAAGAAAATCCCACTGCCCCACAACTTGGAAGAGGCTGCAAATCCAGATAAAGATCATTTCAGCAATATAGCTATAGTCGTTGCAAATAAGTCCTGTAGATTATATCTATTGCAAAATATAGCAAAACGTTATCAAATAAATACACATACCAATGAAGTCCAACGTGATACGAAAGATCTGCATTACTGTCATTGCTTTGTTAAGGCGGGCTTTACCAGATTCTGAGGCAAGGTATGCCATTATGATTGAGATAAGGTACCCATTTAAAGAATCATAAGTGTGTAGAGAACTTCTTTGTCGACCCCATACCTAAATCATTGAAATAAACCTAAATTTCTTTCAAAGTATCAAGAGTGCAGTGTATTAGCAGTTAAAAAATCAGTTTAGTGTTAACATACTTTAAGCAAAACTAAAGCCTCTTGTAAGGCCTTCCATCCTAAAAAAGCCTTTTTAACAACTTCTGCACCATGTTCCATAAACATGTCCTCTAATAAACTGTTGTTGTAAATTGGGGTAGCTTCAGAAACACCTTAAGATCATATAAATTTATCAGGTGAGTGAAAGCACATAATGCAAAGGAACAAATTGGCTAAAAATGAACTAAGTTGTGATTCTGTAACAGAGATGCTACCTCCGCTCAAAGTATGAAGATTGTTACGCTCTATGTTCAGCTTTTGGACATTGAAACGAGATTCTGCTGTTGGAATTAACCTTAAAGAAAGCCCTGGAAGTCCAGCAGACTTCACAGCTACATTATGTAGACAATATTACAAACGTGGTTGCCAGTAAAAGAATAATGCTGAAATTATTGTGAAGGTATTAGCTACCAAAAAGCACAATAAATCAAGTTACTGACCAGGATAGACCACAAGAATAGGTTTTCTTGCCTCGTTTTGAAAGAACGGCCATTCTACTTTTTGGACTATAGAAGAAGATTCCAGATATTTCTTGATAATGCAGAGATATAGACATCTTTTGCCATGGTACCGATGGTTCAAAAAGTCCTTCTCGTGGAAACACTCCTGCAAAACCCAAATCCAATAGAATATAAAATAAAAGCAATTTTGCAGCATATATTTATACAAAATGTCAGTATTTTTTCCTATTAATTTTCATTCATCCATTTCACATACCAACTAGTGAAATTGTTTTGTTGCATGGTAACATACAAATTAATCAAGTTTTCTAGATCAGTCTCGTGAGTCGTGACACTGAATACTGTATGATAATCGAAGAAACAAACCATGGTCTCTATTTCATATCAGATATAAAGGACTGGGTCATACGAAACATTAAAGGCGAGCTAAGCTAAGCAGGTCATCCACTACACATTACGATTTCAATATTTCATCGTGCCCATTTCATTTCTCATTTCTACAGGTTGCTAAAGTTAACCTGCAACATCCATATCAGCTCAACCAACTGTTGCAGCCAAACCTAGACATATTAAAGAAACATCCACTTCGCTAGAGATGCATTTGTTTATTATCATCTCCAGTATTGTATTCAATGAATTCGCACACACAGTTTACTATCAGCACAGACAGATAACACTTACCTTCGGCAATCGAATGAAAACATCAACATTCACATCAGGCTTCACAACACACTGAATTGAATAACTTCCACCAATTTGAATCGATTTCGGCCGTTTAAACTTAAACTCAACTTTATCCGCGCCAATATCTCTAACAAATCCTGGTGCCAAATCCGCCGTAACCTACCAAATTCAATCAAACAACAACTTAATTTCCTCTATTTCCTTCCATTTACATAAACTCGACCTTAAGGTTTAGGTTTTAGCGTTTAGAACCTGTATATCTTCAGGAATGTTATTGATGCATTTTGTGATTGATAAAACAACATCATCAACTGTTTTAGTTGTTGTAGATGAGTAATCGAGCTGCACTTCCTTCATTAGCTCTGATATTTTTAAGTTCACGGTGTCTGTGTAGTCGTCGACGGCAGCCATGGCGGTGGTTGTGGTAGAGACGATGGAAGAATAAGACTGGTGGTTGTGTAAGGGTTTTAACTGAGGTTTATGAATTGGGGCTTTTTTTGTATTGTTTTGATGTACAAATGAAGCTAAACCGAAGCCCATTTTGTATTGTTAGGTTTTTGGTTGTTTTTTTTTCTACTTAAATTGTTAAACTCAAATATGTCATATTGTCATGTATTTGTTTGTGTCAAACATATCGGGTTGATCCGGACATGTGAAAAGTCGTATGATCTAGACACGACTTGTTTAATTATTTTTTGTTATTCAAGTGACTTGATGGATTGTAGATGGGTTGACAGATTGTAAAAAGGTTGATGACTTGTAATCTAATTATAAGCGTGTCAAGCATGTTAGTTTGATATAAATAGGTTCAGGGCCGGTCCCGAGGAATCGGGTGCCCTGTGCGAGACGAGAAAAAAGACCCTTCAATTCGAAGCATCAACGCACTACATTATATAAACTAAATTTTTAACCAAAAAACAAATGTTAGATAATTAAACATAAGAAAATTAAAGTATTTGAATTATCTAAAAGTTCATTATGGTAAATTAAGAAAATAGAAATAACCGTTAATATTAAAAAAAATTATGCAAAGATTAATAAAAATTATTCAATATACCAAAAGTATTTTTTTACTAAAACTAAATGGTGGTTGTCAATCACCTACTGACAACTTTTTAATACCCCAAAATAAAAGCAAAATTTACTGTTTTGGCAACTTTACATACATACATCATCATGTTCATCTTCGTCTTTAGAAAAAACTACCGTTGCTGGAAAACAAGCATTTTTATTTCTCTCATCCCTTCTTTCACTTTTAAGTTTTAAGTGCCCTACATGCAAATCTAAAGGGTCAACTTCAAATAAGTTTTTGAATACACTATCCAACTAAAGATAAACTCCGGCCACCGGAGGGTCACCGGACCCCGGACCCTCCCGTGGTTCCGCCGCTGTTGGTGTCCCCGTCAAACGAGTGCCCTGTGCGGTCGACTACCCCGCACATCCCATGGGCCGGCTCTGAATAGGTTAAACGAGTTGTGGGTGAGTTAATTGT
This sequence comes from Tagetes erecta, assembly GCA_030867185.1. Lineage (NCBI taxonomy): Eukaryota > Viridiplantae > Streptophyta > Magnoliopsida > Asterales > Asteraceae > Tagetes > Tagetes erecta. Next base: position 98,202,545 of record CM061487.1, read on the forward strand.
TTGGTAAATGTTTAGAAGGTTGACTTGGTTCGTTAAGTAACACCACTTAGTTTTAATTTAATAGGTTAAAAGGAGAAACCAAAAGAATATATGACAATTCAAAACCGAATTAAAAACATTGACACATCTAAAATTTGTCTTGGGCTACATATACTATGCATCTTAGAGACTTAGATAGTTTAGATCACAAAATAACACATAAAAAATAAAATTCAAATGTCACTAAAGATCACATGTTCAGGTTGAAAAATGTGTATTACTAGGGGCATTGGACGCACACAAAACCCAAACGAAACAATAAGAGAACTAAAAATGGATCATGGTATTTACACTTGTTTGGTTTGTATGACATACGTCTAATACTACAAATATGTTTTTTTTTTTATGTTTTGTGCTCAAAAGCATATTATTTGGTTATAACTAGCGATTATGTTCAATAGCTTTACAGACAAGTATAATAAAAGTTGACCAATCTATAACCGACTACCCCCATTTTATCAAGAAGCCTTCGCAACTCCATATAACCTAACATAGTAACACCCCTAGTTTAGGAGGAAGATTATACATAGGTGCACTCGTTTTTGTTTGACTAGTTTTGTGTCTCTCGTTTTTTTAATAGTTTTTTTAGTCCATATCATAGAGTGATGTTATTTTAAAAAGTCTATTTTTTCCTAAAATGTCTAACAAGTAATTGGTCATTATATATTGGATCCAAGGGTTGTTAAAATCCGAAAACACAATTGTAAATGGTTGAATTTAAATAATAGATTAATGATATTTTAGTCTTTGTTACTTTTGTCGACTTTCTATATGCATATTTCACTTCATAACTTTTTTTAAGCATTCGTAATGTTTATATACACAATTAAATTTTTAAAAATGACACCATAAAAAGTGTGTTTTATCTTTAAAACACGTATAGTGTTGATATATAAAAAATAAATTTTCTTGAATTTTTTTTCAGCTCATTGTGTAACATGTTAGATCTTTATGTGACACTATGTCATCGTGTTATATTATAGCATGTTTTCAAATACATACTTAAAAATTACATAATAACACAATATTGTGTATATCGTAAAACATATATAGTGCTCTTTTATTATTGTGTTACAAGTATAATCATTGTGTTATATTGTGTACTAGGTTTAATACCCGTGTATACACGCGGGTTGATTTATACACATGTTGATTTATACACAGGTTATCTAAATTACGCATCATTGAGTAAATAATAATAATTTGATAATACATTAAAAAAATACATATAGTTTTTATGTGAGCAATTTTTTTAAATATTTTAAATTTAAAACTTGAATGAGAAACAAAAAAAATGATTATAAATGTATTATTAAAAAAATACATTCATCTTCTATATTTTTAACTCCATCAACTAATGCATGGTGAATTCCCTCCTAAACTTCCTATTATACAACAAAAAAAAATTTCCCCAAAAAATTGCCCCCCATAAAATCTTAATTTATTAGATAGATTTCATAAGAATAGTGTATTGTGTATTATTGTGTTATATAAGATGTAAAACACAATAGATCTTTGTGTCATCTCGTATTGAACTTCATAACTGTCATTAAGTTATAAATGATTATCTTTGAGTTGTCGTTATGTTATATATGATTACTTTTACATTGTTTCCTTGTGTTGTATATGCATATCTGATATCTCTAATACTCTTGTACATTATGTTATATTTACTTGTGAAATATTATTGTATTAGTGTTCTACTAAGTTTAATATCCGTGTATACACATAGTTGATATAATATAAAAAATATTTTAATAATTAAATAATTTTAAGTAATTATAAACCATTTTTCAAATTACACATCAATGAATAAGTAACAATAATTTGGTAATATATTATATATATATATATATTCAACTTCTAAACTTTTTAAGTAAACAAAAACTTTTAAATATTTTAAATTTAAAATTTGAATAGAAAATTAAAATAACAAAATTGATGGTAAAATATTAAAAAGAAAGAGATATGGTGTGCTAAATGACCAAACTTTTATTTATGTTCTTTTCAATAGTTTTTCGTCACTTGATAGCCAATGAACTGGTGAAGTGTTAACAGAGAGACATGATTTACTAGGTGACCTATCTTTGATTCATGTATTTTTCATTATTTTATGTGGCATCTAGTAATGGTGAGAAACTGGTGGAATCGCTGGTTCGATCCTTGAATTGAGGGTTTTTCCTAACAACACGGTCGTGCCTTCTCACAGGCTTTGCCCTTGATAATGTTTTTTTTTGTTCGGATGTGAGTGTATCCCAATGTGGTGAAAATTGTCACTGGCTTATATGAAGGATTCGTTGCTATACTTATGTCCATAAATTTAACGAACAAGTCTAGTACATCACAATTTCTACAAAATGCACATGTAAATTACTAGTTAGAATTTTGAATACACATGATTATCATGTTTCTCTTTAATATTTAATAATGATTTGTCAATAAATAAATTAACAAGACGCCAAAATGAGTAATAAGCCTACTGAAAATTGTCCAACTAAAATTTAAAACACCAAAAGAATAATATTTATATAAAATTTTATTCTAGTATGTTATATGTATATGAACTTTGTTTTAGCATTTAAACAAGCGAGCATAAACAAATGAACATTAATGGATATAATAAATAAACATAAATGAACGTTCACGAGCATAAATAAACGAATAAGACATGTGTTTATGTTCATAACCAAACACACTTTTTTTGTTTACATTCGATCCTCTAACTAAACAGACAAACATCAACGAATTCTTCACTTAACAATATTTCTAAAAACGATGGTTGACATTATCACACTCCGGAAAAATATTTGGATTGATTGAGTTCGAAGCCTCAATCTGCTGGGTCTAATCGTGCACTTAAAACGACGTTTTGGACTTCTCCTAATAAAAGCTCATATAAAATGATTATAAACGTTCGTTTTTCAATATGATATATATATGAAAGCTCACTAATTTGTTTTTAGAAGACCAACAAATCTATCTAATAAATCAAGGTTTTAGGGGGCTACATTTTGGGGGGAAATTTTTTGTTCTATAATAGGAAGCTTTGGAGGGAAATTAAGTGAAATTTTAACCATGCATGAGTTGATGAGCTAAATACTTAAATATTAATATTTATAAATCTTTAAACATAATGGTTATAATTTATTTAAAAATATTATAATTTAACCCGTATGTAACATACGGGTATTAATCCTAGTTGGAGCATAGACGAAACTTTCACAAACATCTGTTAACCCTAAACTCATATCAGCAACATAAACTCACCGGCACACCACTCAACCACCGTCGTCTCCGGCCACCCTCCCCCAACACCCAATTACACAAACAATCATCAATGGAAGAACACACAATCCATTCAGACGAATCAAATCCCCAACTCAATCAACAATCACCACCACCACACTATCCCACTCGATCACCAACCGACCAATCATCTCCAACTTCCGATATCTCCCAAATCACCACTTCAAACCCTTCCAAAATCCCAATTCGCCCACAAAAAATCCGAAAACTCTCATCATCAACATCTGTTTTCAATCCAATTGAACAAATTAAGCCTCAATCAACGATCGCAGAAGCCGATGAATCCAAATCCATCGTCGTTTCAACCACTGTTACAACCGCCGTAACCAAAAACCGTCGTCGAAACCCTTCGCGATCGGAAAACTTACCTAAAGTGATAAAACCGTTATCAACTCCCGGTGAAATTACCGTTGCAATCAATCATCTCAAATCCGTTGATCCTCTCCTCGCTAATGTGATTGATAATCATCCGCTACCTACTTTTGATTCAAATCAACCACCGTTTTTAGCTTTAACTAAAAGTATTTTGTATCAACAACTCGCGTATAAAGCAGGTGCATCGATATATAATAGGTTTTTAACGTTATGCGGCGGCGAAAACGGTGTTGTTCCGGAGACTGTTTTATCTTTAACTGTTGATCAGCTTAAGCAGATTGGTGTTTCGGGGCGAAAGGCGAGTTATCTTTACGATTTAGCTAATAAGTATAGTAATGGGATATTGTCAGATGATATGGTTTTAAAGATGGATGATAGGTCTTTGTTTACAATGCTATCAATGGTTAAGGGGATTGGATCATGGTCTGTGCATATGTTTATGATATTTTCGTTGCATAGACCGGATGTGTTGCCGGTTAGTGATTTGGGAGTTAGGAAAGGGGTGCAGCTTTTGTATATGTTGGATGAGTTGCCTAGACCGTCGCAGATGGAGCAGGTTTGTGGGAAGTGGCGGCCGTATAGGTCGGTTGGTGCGTGGTATATGTGGCGGTTTGTGGAGGGGAAGGGCGGTCCTGCGACTGGTGTGGCTGCAGCTGCTTTGGTTAGTAATCGGATTGGTGGGCAACCGCAGCTAGGGCTGTCTGAACAGTTACAAAAGCAGCAACAGCAACAGCAACAACAACTTCAGTTGCAGCTTTTGGAACCGATCAATAGCATTGGGAATCTCGGGTTGTTATTCTCATACTTTAAATCTTAATCCACTGATTAGTTATATATGCGTATGCGTTATCTGTGTTTTTGCTTAGATGTTATGCAAATGATGCCTTTTTGTTAGTGGCGTGGCTTCAATTCTCTTAAAAATTTTAAATGCAGGTTGATTAGGTGTGAAAAAAATGCAATGAAAGATAATTGTAGTTAGTCAGTGAGCATTGTTTTTGTTCATCAGGAGTTAAATACATATACTTGACGCTGTATATCTCTATATACATTGTTTTCTCTTGAAATGAGTTTAAAACCTCTATTAATTGGTTGGTTACCAACCTGTATATTAGTTGCATATGATGCCTCACCATGACATTTTCGTTAGAAAAATCCTTTCTGCGACATGAATTTAGTTCTAAAAATTTGCTGTTTGAATTTCATATTACTCTAAAGATGAATAATAGTAAGGATAATTAGAACAGAGTTTATTAAAATCATATATTTAAGTTACGAGTCTTTTTTGTTATTATTAGCTTCATTACTCATTTTAATAATATTTATATTATGAATGTATTAGTTTCCCTTCAAATTTGTATTGTTTCTTAATATTTCATTAGAGCTTCACGCTTACTTATATTATTTATATTGACGCAGTCCCTCATCAAGTAAGTAACATAGAGTGGTGTACAAGCCTTACTTGCTCTCTGATATACCTAAACCATAGTTTTGATTAGGCTAACATGTAAAGATCATGTTAATCTAGTTGCTCTTTTTATGAAGAAATATGTGCTTTAACCCCCACACATGTATGTGCTCAGTTATCTACTCGGTGTGTTCCGAGCCCATGCATTATATAATATTTAAGAAAATGTAAATTGTGAAGGTAGGTGTGTGTAGTATTATTTTACTTAGCATTATATAGGGTTAGGGTCATTACATAACCACTTTTATGTTCAGAACTACAAATTCGTTATTTACATAGATGTAAATTAAGTTTGTGAAGTTAAGTTGTCTTTACACATGTGTATATCAGACATAAATAGTCTACTGTAAAAACACAACTCTTTTTAGCTATGTTTGATATACCAATATGTAAAGTTTCCTGTTTTCACCCGTTTATTAAGATTTAAGAGCATGCTATTATGTGTATTGCGGTTTAGTAATTAGTGCCGATGATAAAACTGACACACGACTAAATAAAAGATCAAAACTGTAGTTAAGTTACAGAATACACAGCCTACACCAATTTTCAGATCTAAGTTTAATATTTTGGTGTGGTTGAGCTTGTTTTGAGGTCACTAGTTTAAGTTCGATAAAGCTCCAAAATGCTCCTTGATATTTCAGGCTATGCCTTTAAAAAGTTATATAACCTGGTGCCTTTTTTTTGCAGGGCTTGCATCTGGGGGTAGTGACAGAAAGATTTCGTCAACTGATTTAAGTGAGAAATAACGTGTAGCGGTTACAGAAAATGTATGAATATCGTTGGGTGAAACGCAGATGCGTATATTCATTCTCAAATTGATTATTGGTCTGCAGTTTGGTTTTGGTAATGTAAATTGATTTTCCACACACAATAACAAGCTTCTTTTCACATCCTAATATTCTCATATATACATCAATATATGTAGTTTTTTCTTCTTAAGTGTTTGTTTGGCTATAAGGCAATAACCGAATCTTTTTTTGTAATTATTTATCAATGCTTGCAAATTTGGACATGCCGTTGAACTGGTCATCTTACTGGTCGAACAAGATTTTAGAATCGGATGACATCATAAATAATATAATAATTAAGTTAGTCATATGTAGATCTAGTTTAAAACAATATAAAAAGTACTATATATTTTGGTGTACGTATATAATTTTAACTCAATGACTGAAGTAACTAATACATAATAACTAAATAAACAAAAACATAGATGATGAAAGTCGAAAGAGAAACTTCAAAGTTCTGTCCAAACAACATGTTCGGCTGACTGGTTTGATTTGTTTGGCCAGTATTAAGTTGAAACAATTCACATAAGCATAACTGGATTCGTCTAATATGTCATAATATGTGATTTGGTCCGGTTTTGAAAACATTTTATATTTATATTTGTATAAATGTATAATTGTATTAGATAGGTAGAAAAATGTTGAAGGGCTCATAAGTCACAACCCAAAGGCACACTTGCTAAATGGGCCAATTGTCAGAGATTTATATGAGGCTTCAAAACCCAAGTGCCACCCTGTGTCCACTATGTAGTATGTTTGTTAAAACAATATGAGTATGACTATGTGCAAAAAGGATTGAAAAAAAAAGTTATTTGGGAAAATTGTATATTGTCATAAAATAATTATTACAAGGTCAAGTGACATATGAGATGGACCACCTATATTAATTACCGTGTTGTCCGTTGTATGTTTTTTTGTTTGTAGACAAAATTTTGTAAATAGATTGCATTTCACTCTCTCTAGTCATATAGATTTTAGCCTCTCAATTCTCAAATGCCTAGAAAGTGGTATTGCCCCCCCACTATTTTACCCTTTTGTTTATTTTGTTTTTTTCCTTTCGATTTCAAACTTTTATAGTTTTACTAAACAACATCACTAGATTTATATAATATGAGAATGGGCCGCGCGATCTAAGAGTCATGTTTTTAATATGTGAGTTTTTCACATGCACTGATACAAAAGTTTCATGTGTCATATGACTTAGTGTGCATGCATCACGTTTTAAAAGATGTATACATGTTCAAACTTAAATGTAAATATAATATGCCAAAGTTTGATATATGTCATAGTAAAGTAGAGCGATCAAAGTGATGCACATGTCAAAGTTGAGTTGGGGATTAAAAATGAAAATTAACAAAGTAAGGGGACAAAGACAAAAATAAAAAGAAGAGAAAAAAACATCCCATACGTGCAATCCAAACCAATTTTTGTGAATTGTAATAAAACATTTTGTATATAACAACTAAATATACGTAAAATCCACAAATGATGTGGTGACACGTGACAGTCGTTGGTTGGCTGGTTGCCATCACCGATCTTGCTAAATAGTAGTACATATAATATAATATTACTAACTTCAAAGTTGTATGTCAACTATCTCTTGGTTTAATGATCAAGAGTGATGTGAGAGGTTTTGCTTCTCTTGAATGTTTTTAGTTCAAATCAGTGACGTTTAGATAATAATTTAATGATACTAACTACTAACTGCTAACATGTCTTAAAAAAAATATAACTTAAAAGTTTGAGTATTATTTAACTAGGTTAGACACCCGTGTTTAACACGGGATTTGGTAATAATAAAAATAATTAAAAATATCATATTTGTTGATTTTGCATCGAACTGGTAAACGATGATAATGATTATAGAATGGATTTGGTATTTTCCCTTAGATGTGCGGCTGGAATGAATTCATTCATATTAACAAAACCCTAACCTTGTAAACATTAATCATAGCATGCCAAGTCAGCAAAAGTATTCTAATATTAGGCCAAGTAAGCAATTAAGTGCTAGATTTGCTAAGAAAATGACACTTGACAAGAATGTGTTTGGTTTATTATATTTTATAGATTATAGATGACATTTGTGTCATTAAAGAGTTTCTAAAAATCAGATTTTAACTTTGCTATTCATATTTGTAATAAAAAAAATTATTATAGATACTTCAGAAGTGAAAATTAAACTCAATACCTCTATAATGTAATAAAGTCTTAAATACTTCAATTCAATCATTTGGATTAAAGATCATGCGCCTTAATCAAATTGTTATTACTCCGTATAAAATATTAAAATCCAAGTTCCATTTAACAAATACAGTTTTAGTTTGAACAAATTTGATGGTCAAAAGTAAAATTATTATAGATGCAAAATTTTTGTAATGGTTGGGGGAAGAATGATTGGAAATGGCACCAAATGCTCATTCAAACAAAGTATTGATGATCAAAAGTGTGAATGATACCACTATTGCTTTAACCCATGCTGCTACTGCTACTGTCTAACGTACGCACGCATGCTCATCTTGACGTGACCTCTACACGAACTTTTGTTATCGACACAAATGGACAAATAAGATGTGTTGATTAACTCATCAAAACCAATAATTAAAGTACAAACTAAAATAAATTTGTTGGTAATTTCTATTACTAATTTCAGTTTATTTTAAAATAATTTTATAGAAAGTTATATACAAACGATTAAAATATATGTTAACATCGTATTATTAGAAAGAAAATTTGCAGCTCAAAAGAAAGATAAATGAAAATAAATGTTTCAATATGCTAAATATAAATTTTGAAAATCACATTATCTTAAATTTTTCATACTCATATGACTTGTTAATGTTGTTTTGTTTTTTTAAAAGTTTTTTTTTTCTCAGGAAAAATATTCTAGTATAAATCGTTATCCTAGGATGTTTAACATATATATTTGTCGGCGCTCAAGGAAAAAAAAACTTCTCCACACTTCATTCACAATGCGTGATAATTCTTGGGAAAAAGGACATGGAATGACACTATCGTAGGATAAACGAAGACGGAGGTATATCTTTAGGTAACAAACATGGGAAAAAAACTATGAGGGATATCAGGAAGCATAAATATTGTTGTGAGTGATATCTTTATATAATATAGCAAAACAATTGGAAGTAAGGTTTATATCAACTGACTCGTATTCTCCTCCAGATCAAATCCCTAAAATATTTGTTTGAAATTCGAAAAAAAGAGAAAAAAAGTTAACGGCCGTTAAGTGTATTTAACGGCGGACCACTGTAGGCCAAAAAAGTTGGATTTGGGACCACTGGAGGGAATAAACTGAGTTGGGATTATTTTCGGCCAATAGGTGTTAGTTGGGATTATTTTAGGCCAATTTGCCAAAATTATACTAGTATTTAAAAAATATTAATTGTTTAAAACGAAAAAAGCTTATGTTGTGTTATACACGGTTAAATATATATATGTGGTGTTTAACACTTTAACAAAAGAGATTTATTATTTTTGAAACAAACCCAAATTTAATTGTGTTGGGGGGAGTTTGGCCACCGTAAATCCTCTTTTGAGAGCCAATATTTTCACGCTTAAAAGTATATTATTTTTTACTAGATTAGTACCCGTGTACTACACGGATTTTAGTTTTATAGTTTTTTAACTCAATTTAGATATCAAATTTATTTTTAACATATCTCGATTTTGATATCTTTATATAATATAGCAAAACAAAAAAATCTTATGTGGCATCTTTTCATAGCTTTTAGCTTATGTGGCATTATTTGAGAGATTATCTCACAATATTGATTTTTTATTTCAAATAAGTATATAAAATTTATTATAATAAAACTAATTACATTTTTGGTCCCCTAATATTTTGGAGAATTCTGAAAAATTTAAGAGTATTTATATTTTTAACCCTTTACTTCAAGGGGTGTACGTGAGTCGGTTTATATTTGATGGGATTTAAAAATGAAAACTTATGAATAAAGTTAATAATAACATACAATTAAAGACCTCGGTGTTTTATAAATGCACATAACATTTTATATGATTTTTAAAAAAAAATAAACTACACCATAAAACTAAGCAATTTATTCTCTTTAATTTGAGTATAATATTGCTATAAAAATCTAATTTTTAAAAATATATCATGTGTTCCGTTTTATCACGGTTTTGTCTCAAAACTAAATAAAACATTCATGAACATCCTTAAAAGCATCATTTGAATTGTGTTCCCGAGCGTAGCGCGGGCACTAAACTAGTTTACAAATATATTCATATAAAAAATCATATGGTACAATAAAGGATATGATTTATAATAGTTTGTAAATTTTTATTGGAACATATCGGGTTAGGAGATAATTCATGATAATTATTAATTTTTTATTTGAATATATCGAGTTATGAGATAATTAATGATAATTGGTAAAACTTTAATTTGAACATATCGGGTTATGATAAATCATAATAATTGATAAGTTTTTTATTTGAACATATCAGGTTAGAAGATATAGATCATGATAATTTGTAAATTTTGTATTTGAAATATCGGGTTAGGAGATAATTGATGATAATTTGTGAATTTTTAATTTAAACATATCGGGTTATTTCGAATATGGAGCATACCATGACCCGTCTAAAACTTCTCCATCAAATTAATTTAGAACATGACACCTAAGCAAAATCCTATGTGGAGTAGTTAAAATGGTGACATGTGGATATTTAACTCAATTATTAGAATAGGTAGATTTGTGCCTCTATTTAATTATCATCTAATGCTACTCTTTTAATTGCATTTTATATTATTGAAAAAAAAATACTAATTTCAATTGTGTGCATCCTCCAGTTTTACTTGACTGATTGTTTTACGTTTCTTTAAAACAAACCCTGCATTGATTTTTTTTTTTTTCTAATATGTTTTTTGGATTGCATTTATGTTATGCGTTGAATACATATATCGCAAGGATTGGTTTAAAGCATTGTTATGTTGAGAAATGTTCATATAAAAAATTATTTTTTTTTACAAAGTGTGAAAATAACACAATGTTAAGAAAAAATATACAGTGATAAAAAAAGACATAATGATACATTAAAAAAATTATAACTCATAATATAAATTGAATTTTAAAAAAATGTTTCGCAGACATTGTTTCCATATCGTCCTCCTTCATATAAAAAATGAAAATTTTAAAAAATTCAGTGTTTTTATTGTGTAAAAAATTTACAAAAGACATAATAAAATAAAAAAGAAAAAACAATGAAAATGTTGATTTTTTTATTTTTCATTTATTTTATTATGATGGAGGATGACGCGAGGAAGAAGGCTTCTTAAACACTTTTTTTAAATTTGATTTAATTTGTGAGTTATGAATTTTTAATCCTCTATTGTGTCTTTTTTGAACAATTGTATTTTTATCACACTTTGTATTATTTTTACACTTTTTAGTTTGTAGGATAACTCCACCATCCTATTATGTTTGGGTTGAATTAGTGTGCTAAGGGTGAGTGGAATGGTTATGGCAAGGAGATGACACGAAGGTGGTTGGGTGTTCTTGTGGACGAGTTTGGCTCCTCGCTGGGGAGCTCGTGGGGTGAGGCACAAGCTCATCGTCTTCTCGTCTTCCTCGTGAGGATCACACGTCCTCCAGTGAGGTGGTGCTAAGATCCATCTTAGTTGCTCCGACGAGGACTATTCCCCCGCCCCCTTCTTATAAGATCTTGAAGTTGTATAAGTCATTTATACTATCGTATTTAAATGAAGTTTTTGTCTTTTTATATTAAATAGGGCTATGACTACCTCACTACCATTACACGTGTGTTGAACCTAGTGTGCAATATAGTTAATTAGATGTTTTAATAGGTTGATAGTTATGAGGGGGTTACTCCGGACCATAAGCCCTTGGGTGGTTGGTAAGGTTGTCGACTCTGAACGTTAGCGACAGTGGCGGAGCCATCTCAGTATATTAGGGGTATCATTTGAAAAAAAACTGCCCTACACCAGTACAATTTTTTTGCGTACACTCGTATAAAAGGTTTTTTTTTCAGACACTCATACAAAACATCATTTTCTTGCATATTATTAGCAATATCCGGAGTTTTATTAATATTTTCTTGAAAACTATTAACAATATTTAAACTATTTTAACCAATATTATCATTTTCTTGACATTTTAAAAAAAAAACTACAATTAAAAATGTGTTTTGATTTTTCAGGGGTATCCTTTTAAGTGTTCAGGTGTATGCTAAACATAAAACGGAACAAAAACATTAAATTTTACGTTACGCGTAAAAAGTTGAGTTGTAGACCGGGCTACGGCTCAACTCTTTATATGTCCGCCATTGGTTAGCGAAACGTTTAAATGATCATATAAATACAGTGGGAGTGTTAATTGTTTTAACTTCATCTTTAGATATATAACTAGGTTTATGTGCCGGGTCGCGCGTTGCGACGGCCAGGTCTCACGCATGTGATTTCAGATTTCATCAGACGCTTTGATAAAAAGGTTTCATTTCTCGCATGTTATGGAGCAAAGTCATAATGCGTAACATATTAAAAGACGTGTATATAACAAATGTACTTGCCAAAATTAAAACCAAGTCAAAAACGGATGGTCAATGCTAGAAATATGTCAAAATAGATTAGTAGGGACAAAGTCGTAAAACACGTAAACAAAAGTTTATGCCTTGTACATTACGGTATAAAGCAGCATATTAATAGACGGAGAAATATCCAAACTTAGATGTCAAGAATATGTCAAAGTAGAGTGACGGTTCAAAGCTGTAAAGTGACTAAATCATCGGGTGTCAAAACGATAATAAGTCAAAGTCGATGGTCAAAAAGATAAATATGTCAAAGTTGGGAGTCAAAACCGTAAACATATAAAAGTTGAGGGTCAAAACCGTAAACATATAAAAGTAGGGGGTCAAAACCATAAACATACAAAAGTCGAGGGTCAAAACCGTAAACATATAAAAGTTAGAGGTAAAAAAACGTAAATACATAAAAGTTTAAAATAAAAAACAAGTTAGCAAATCGGTCGGTGTCACCGACCTTGAAATTAGAGTTATATACAATTTTTAAAAGTTATTATCATTGTAATTTACTTGTACAAAAATCTAATTTCTTACTTCTTAGGGTTATCGGTTTTTTTGCTTCTATATATGGACAATAATAGATTATATGAGGACGATTATGCAACAACAATAAAATATATTAAATGATTAATCTCTTTAGTATAAAATAACCAAAAGATGATATTTGGCAATTAAAAGACACAAAACCATTTTATTATCTTTGACAATCTAATCAAGTCTTTTCGTAGACGATTTATATAATAAACATTACTAATTTACTACCATATAAAATAAGAATAAGAAAAGGAGATATCAATAACAAACAGTTAAAAGAAATATCAGGGTTCTTATTGGCTATTTTAATACAACTATGTATTAAATTAATCACTTGGAAATTGGTCTCACCAATCTAGGAGCTTTGTGACTAACTAAAATAAATCTACTAGCTAGCTTTTATTCATCAATATAAAATATGTATTATAATTTAGTTATTGTAGCCTTTGTAAACCTATTTTAAAATAATAAATTAGGATACTTTAGTTGATTGGGGAATTGATTATGTTAGCTCCACATGGTCTCGTGTCTAAACAAAGTGCCATAAATGGACAAGTCAAGATTTACCCCACAAATCAAGCCATTGATCCTTTAATTATAAGCTTTTGTTAATCTCTTTTGATAGGGTGCTAATTATAAATGAAAAAAAACAGATAGTTCGAGATATTAACTAGAAGTTGGAACCTTAATTTTAAATAGGTAACAAAAGTTATTTTTATAATTTTATAAATTCTTTGTAATCGTAGATGAAAATGGTAAAACGCATAAAAAAAGTAAAACCTAATTAAACACAAAAGGCATACATCTTTGACATATCTTTCTACAAGGTTTAATATTCGTGTGCTACACACGAGTTAAATAATAATATTTATAAAAAATTATAATCATTTTGTTTAAACGTTTGTAATTATTTAATATTTAAGAATTTAAATATATCAACTCATGTATGGTAACAAAATTCCACTCAAATTCTCTCTCAAACTTTCTATTATAAGACAAATATGTTTTCCCTAAAAATATCCCATAAAATCTTGATTTATTAGATAGATGCACGGTTGAATTGTTTCATAAGCTAAATTAACTTATAGGTATGTTTTTTAGTTTACATTAGAAAACATGTGCCAACAAAGTCTAGTTTCTTAGTCCCTAAGTTACAAACCCTAACGTATCTTCAAATAAGCCATAGTCGTTTGTTGTAATCTTTGGTGTATTAAGCTAATAAAGATAAACCCTAGCTCGTTACAGCATGTGAACACATGTTACCTTAGGTGAACAACCAAGAATTTTTGTGGTCTTAGTTTATGTTTTCTTGTGTGTGTGAGATTTTGTTTCCGTTATGATATTAACATCTAGAACCGTAAAATTAATCAATTTACATGACATGAGAGGCAAACTACTTTAGAGAAGGGAGTTTGCTCTTACGCTTAGTAAAAATCGATAATAGGTTTTTAAGTGGTGCAAATTTTAGAAATAGATAATCTTCCGCTTTCTCGATCTTCTATGGATCTCCGGAAAAAAAGTGTTAAAAGAATCTTTCATTTTGATACTATGGAAGAAATGAAAAGTCGAAATATGAACGAGTCCGTGAAAGTTGATAATCGAGACAAAACTAGCCCTAAATAATTGTATATGCCATCACTTATCCAAGAATGCTATAAAAAGTAACATGACCTAGCTAGTGACCATAGTTATAACAAGTCTAATATAGTTTGTCAATTATGCTACACACGACTTTGCTTTCAACATAAGGTGTGGGAATCACAAAAAAGAAGTGTAACATGCCTTATAAGTTAAATTCACCTACTCAAGTGTCAATCGAACATCTTATAATAGATTATATACCAAAGACATGCGGAATATATATTTGTCCACCTTGAAAAGAGAATTTGTGTCATCCTAAAAGACAAAACATAAATCCATTTTAATTGGATATAACCTTATAATAGCTTGTAATAATATATCATTATTATTCATATAAAGTGACAAGACTAGGAAACACATGAGACCACGTATCAAATATTATCTTTATCATATAATATTTGATCATATCCATGATTCAAAATTTCAAAGGGTTGAGATATCAAGTTGTGAAATGAGATTAAAGTCGATAACAAAGTTATCCAAAGAAAATATTTCCTAATTAATTAGCTATAGATCCCAAGATCTAGATTCGATATTAGATTCGATAGGTATATTGGTTTTCATTGGTCCCAACTATCAACTTTTGTCTTCTACTGGTCCCAACTTTTAAATTGGTTGTCAACGGTCCCAATTTTTATCATTTTGGTAACCACTGGTCCCGTCGTTAAATTTTTTTAACGCCGTTAAGTTTTTTCCAAATTCAAGACCGATGTTTTAGACCTTTTGATCGGAAGGATAATACGTGTCGATTGATGTAAAAGTTTTCTCGAAAAGGCTCTCTGAACGATAAAATTTTTACATCCGATTGAAGCACCTTAGGTTTAAACACCCGATTGAAGCACTATTTCGTTGTTCGAAGCGCCGTTTTGAGGTAACTTTTCCATCAATCGACTTATATTATCGTTCCGATCAAAAGGCTTATCACATCGGTATTGAATTTGGAAAAAACTTAACGGCGTTAAAAAAATTTAACAACGGGACCAGTGGTTACCAAAGTGATAAAAGTTGGGACCGTTGACAGCCAATTCAATAGTTGGGACCGGTAGAAGACAACATGTGATAGTTGGGACCAATGAAAACCAATATACCGATTCGATATGATAACATGTTCATATAAGATAATCAAGATGTTTGTGGTGGTAACTATTATTAATATCCCTGTACTATTTAAGTGTACTTGATCATGATATAAATGAGTAACATGACTAAGGATTTTACCAAAGTTATGAAAAGTTTTATGTGATATGTAATATGTCTTCTACACAAACATTCAATTACAATGGATCAATTCAAAACTTCTCTTATACTGACATATAAGAGAGTAAGTGTATACTTATGACAAACAATTCAATAAGTAACGCCACTCATAACAAGTTATTTGTAAGGTACGTACGTAATAGGAAGGGGATAGGCCGGGTTAAGGTAAAATGGCTGTTGGTAATTAGTCTGTGAATGCCTTGATATCCATCTCAGATGTTGTTTAGATGTTTAATAAATACCACGTTATTCTTCTAGTTATTATGTTATAAATTTTAGGCTTGATAGCTTATAATTTTTTTTAGGTATATTGGTTTTCATTGATCCCAACTATCACCTTTTGTCTTCTACCGGTCCCAACTATTAAATTGGTTGTCAACGGTCCCAACTTTTATCACTTTGGTAACCACTGGTCCGTCGTTAAATTTTTTTTAACGCCGTTAAGTTTTTTTCAAATTCAATACCGATGTTTTAAACATTTTGATCGGAAGGATTATACAAGTCGATTGATGAAAAATTTACCTCGAAACGGCACTCCGAACAACGAAATAGTGCTTGAATTGTGTGTTTAAACCTAACAGTGCTTCAGTTGGATGTAACAAATTTATCGTTCAGAGAGCTTCTTCGAGAAAACTTTTACATCAATCGACGCGTATTATCCTTCCGATCAAAAGGCCTAAAACATCGGTCTTGAATTTGAAAAAAACTTAACGGCGTTAAAAAAAACTTAACGGAGTTAAAAAAATTTAACGACGGACCAGTGGTTACCAAAGTGATAAAAGTTGGGACCGTTGACAACCAATTCAATAGTTAGGACCAGTAGAAGACAAAAGATAATAGTTAGAACCAGTGAAAACAATATACTTTTTTTTATAGTAATATAAGTTTTAGGTCTCATAGCTTACAAAATGAAATATGTATTAGTCTTGTCTCGTATTTTAGTTTCTAATATTTTTGACATCTTATTTATTTGAATGTTTTAGTCATGTCATAGTGTTGCTGTAGGCATGATGGTTATGTTCGAGGGTACTGTTTTGACCACTACTAGACATTCTAGTGTATTAAAAAATGTATATTTAATTGTAATATAAATGTATCATATTATTATAGAGTATTGGACCTTAACAGTCTTAACTATTAGTTTTTTGCCGCTATTCGTTCCAGCTTTTGAAATATGTGCTGGCTTGACCATTAATGGACCGCCGTTAAAAAAGTTAACGGCATTATCTTTCTTTTTTTGAATTTCAGGTCGACGTTTTATGGTTTTTGATCGGAATACGAATACGAGTCGATTGAAATAAAATTTACATCAAAACGATGAAATTTGTACATCCGGTTAAAGAACCGTTAGGTTTAAACAATCTGATGAAGCATCATTTTATCATTTGGAGCACCGTTTCGAAGTAATTTTATATCAATCGACTTGTATTCTTATTCCGATAAAAAACCATAAAACGTCGACCTGAATTAAAAAAAAAAAGTTAAAGCCGTTAACTTTTTTAACGGCGGTCCATTAATGACCAAAATGATAAAAGTTGGAACCGTCATCACATATTTCAGAAGTTGGAACTGATAGCGGTAAAAAACTAAAAGTTGAAACTGTTAAGGTCCAATACTCCTAACATTATTGTTAGTTTGTGACCAACAACTATATAGATAATATAGATTTCTGTTACATAACAAGAATAAAATCAATTTAATTTTTTTTGAAGTGTTAAGGTGCGCTTATGGTTTAGTAATAGGGATTTTTTTTTGAACTGATAATATAGATTTCTGTTATATAATCTTGGACTTAAAAAACAACATGTAACAATCAAATAAATAGAAATTTGCAACTATCTCGAGGAAAAGAAAATAAAAAAAACATAAAAAGACTTTGGAACAAGTTAAGTGAGCTATATTGGTTAACTTTATCATTAGTAGCACGTATAATCATGCTTTAAAGATCAAAGCTTTCCAAATAAAGAAAGATTATGCCTATTAATTATTAAAATAATCCACATGATTATAAAAAAACCATACTTTTTAAAGAGATTCTAGTACTAGTTAAAAAAGATTTTAAGGTTGAAAAACAAACACGTCACTAGGTTTTTATTTTAATAGAATTATAATGAAATGTGTTTATGATAAGTTGGCAAAGATTAGTCAACAAAACGACGCAGGTGAAGTTGAATTCTGACGTTATTGAGGTGTGATTAATTTTGTGTTTTTCGTTAGGCTACTTGTCACGGGTGGCCATGGACTCATGGAGCGAGCGAAGTGGACGAACACTCGGGTCCGAATTAAAAAAAATAATTTAAATATTTATAAATATATATGATTAATTAAATAAATGTATGAATAAAACTAGTTAAATTAACTAATTTGGTAGCTCATTTAACACAGCCAATTAATATAGAAAGCTTAATAATCAGTTAATCACCTCATTCAACTAAAAACCTAAAGCATTAGTTGTATTAAAAAACAAAAAAAAGATGATTGGTACTTGTTGCAGAGACAAAGGCGAGTAGGCGACGGGAAGGAGAAATGAAAAAATGTGTCAAATCTGAAGTCAAAACCAAATATCGAGAAAGACGATGTGAATTGAAGGTGCCAAATGAAGCCTTTTTTAATAGCAAACTACATCTATTATAACACTAGTCCAAATTAAATTACACCGAATATCATTATATCAAGGATAGAACCCATAACCTCCTCATCTAAATGACAATGCATTTACCAAATGGACTAGTCTTGTATTACCGTGCCAAATGAAGCCTAACAAATAGATGAGACTTCAAATGCACAAAAAGTGGAATTTTCATCCAAGGTGGTTTTTAGAGTCAACTACTTTGAAAGCATTGGTGATCAAGAGATTAGTTCTCTTGAAACAAGATTCGACTTTTTCAAAAAAATGAGGGGGAAAGTCAGTAAGATGTCGGAGAAGCAAAATTCAGACTCGCGGGAACAATACCAACAATTGAAACTACTTGATTTGTTTCCTTGAAAGTTGAGGATTATGAAAAAGCTTTTAAGTTGTGTTGTTATATTCTTGAAGATGCATTTAAGTAGGGAGAACTTCCGCTGCATTCGCAGTAATGGGGGAGCCCCAATGCCGACAAAGAACACCTATTAGTGTTAGAGGCGGAGTTTCGATCTCGGTCCTTACACCTCTGAGTGCTTCGTCATAGACCGTTGCACCAACCACCGTTAAAAAAAGTATGGAGAACAATTCAATAATGATGCTGATTATCTTTATCAAGGGTTGAATTTGTGTGTAACATTTTTCGTAGCTATATTAACAATTCTCTTGATGCTTTAAATAATTTGAAGCAGCTCGGTTTTTTCCAAATGCATTATTTGCATATAGAGTGTTACTTACTATTTCGATAACTCTAGCATCTTTAGAAATATGTTTTTCAAAACTGAAGTTGCTATAGTCTTACTTGCAATCTATAATGTCCCAAGAAAGACTTAATGAATTGGCAATGATAGCTATATAAAACGACATATCAGAGAGTATGGACACTTAAGAAGGACCGTATTTGTTCGACTAGACGGTCACATAGTCAGGCACCTGATCGGCCGGACTTTAATAGTTGCCCACCATTGGCCCTTCCACTTTTCGGGTCTGGATTTTGTGCGTCGTTTCTGTCGTCATGGTCCACGAGGAAGAAAGAAATGAATGAATGTTCTTTTTACGTAGCCGTATCCCTACTCACCCGATCCATGCACATCGCTCTCTCCTGAAGGTTGGCTGCCTGTCCTAGATCTTCCCATTTCATATAAGATCCTGGGCTCGATCAGTATCAAGGTGATTCTTTTTCTGTTTATATATATATCAACACATGCATCTGCCCACTCCTCTTCTACATATCACTCCATTTTCTCTCCTCCACTCCCATGAAACCCTAATGTCTTTTGTCGTTCACATAAGCGCCAACTTCTCTCATGCCCCGCCAATCATGTGATAGGGTTAGATCAGTTAGGGAAGAAGAAGATATGAACTAGAAAGAGAAACTAGAGAAGAAACGAAGATATTGACTCAATCTCATAATAATATCATTGATACGTCTCCCAAATATATAAGCAACGCTTTTACATTTGACTCCCCTCAACTAACATAATAAAATATTATAACCCTACGCTAAACATAGTAATAAAGACTCACCATAATAAACTAAACTTAATAATAATGACCTAAAATAAATAAATCGTAACAATACTTTCCCCTTATTAGATTCTTGACCTCAAGAATCCAATAAAAAAAAACTTGCAACAACTCTAGGGCTCGGCTCGTTCCACGGTGGTCGCCATTCAATACATTTGAAAACATATGAGCATGTCTTGATACGACCCCACGGTGGACACCAATCGTGTCTCTTAGTTGCATCGCTTACCGATTTTAATTCTTCCTTTCCAAACATTAGTTTCACAATTAGCTTCAAAATATTTGGAACCGTGGATGCAGTGGTTGTTGGGATCAATACGGGGGCAGTTGTTGGTTTCCATTTTAGTTTCGGGTTAGGTTGGGTAGGTGGCTGGTTCGGGGTAGTTTTTGGTGCTGCCGCTGGTGCACGCCACATGGGTGGTGGTATTTTTGAGGTGAGTTTTGGGTAGGTGGTGGTGGTGGTTTGGATGGGGCGGTGAAAGTATGTTTTAGATCCATCTCGATTGAATATAATCTCTGTGTCATCATTACCTGATCTCGGATCTTCATAGATTGTTTATGTCGGCTCATAGCTTGCTCATGTTGTTTCATCATGACGACTAGGGTTTTCTGGAAATCAGAAATCATCTTTTCGATATCTTGATTACATGTGTTCATCATTGTGGTGAAGAAGAATTCCGATTGGAGATCGGAACGGCTCTGATACCCTTGATAGGGTTAGATCAGTTAGGGAAGAAGAAGATATGAACTAGAAAGAGAAACTAGAGAAGAAACGAAGATATTGACTCAATCTCATAATAATATCATTGATACGTCTCCCAAATATATAAGCAACGCTTTTACATTTGACTCCCCTCAACTAACATAATAAAATATTATAACCCTACGCTAAACATAGTAATAAAGACTCACCATAATAAACTAAACTTAATAATAATGACCTAAAATAAATAAATCGTAACATCATGGGTGCATGCTTTAACCGGGTAGCAAAGGCCGCCATCCCCTCGTGCTTTTTTATCAGTAGTGCTACCCCGTTACCTTACTTTTTGTTTATATGTATTGAGTTCGTCACCGTTAAACACTATTTAAATGTATTACATGTATTCATTTCACCCACATAAAAAATATTATATTTATTGAGCTCATCTTCATGATTTTTCTTTTCCACAATAAAAAAAATTCAAAATCCATCACCACCGGCCGCATCTTTTACCTTCCCTAAAAAAGACGTTTGATACATTGTATGATATACATACCTTCCAAATAGTCAAACTGACAAGGAATTGAAATGTCTATCTACGTTCATAATCACATCCATTTCACCACTCTTTTGATAGCATAGTCAATTAGTAAATTTCTTTAGGTTTTTAATGCTCTGTACGACCCTAATCAGCCTAGGATATGAAAGTTTTGATTGTACATTCGATGATTTAAATGATATTTTGTAACTGCATGTAACAATGTTTTTCAACATCTTTACCTTTCTAAGATTACATTTTTTATTATCTTCTAACCAAACTTGTTATCCTTTTCCAAGTTTTAAATACCTTAATAATTCGTTTAGCTATTGTTAACGACCATTTACCACATGGTACACAACCTTTTGCCTTTAATCGTCCTGTCCATTTAATTCAAACCTACCGAGTTGGTGCAATTTAAATTACCTCATTCATCTCCTAAAATCTTTATTTTAGTAGTCGTGTACTTACGGCCGTGGAAATTGGTTAAATGAACCATCACAATCGTCTTTTGATGAAGACACGGTGGTTCCTCTTTCGGATCACCCATGTCTTGAGTTCCACCTGTGATATTAATATGTTAAAAAAACAAAAACCTATGTGTGAGAGTGGTGACACTTTCTAGTCATAAAAACCAATAGCTAGGTTGCTGTTTTATATAGCATGTGTATTTTTTTATAAACAACAAAAGACATGATATATGTAACACGTGTATCATTAGATATTCAATTGCACTTGCTAATGCCCCCATGAGATACAAAACAAGATGCCCTCATATCAAAGCAACATGATTCAAAAAATAGCATGTTGTGGACTGGTGGTACATAACTAAATAGTGATCACTTTCTACACATGAATACATGTATTTTTCTTTCTTGAATACTCTCGTCTCATATTTACAATGTGTACTTATTTGAACCCGCAAGGACGCGACAAACCTATCAAGACTAGCTATACAACATAACACCAAAGAATTTGACCTATAACCCATATGACTCATGTCTTTTTTAAACCATGTTACACATAAGTAATATAATACATATGTGTATATATATTTTTTTATAATTGTTATGATAGCCCACATACATACATGGGCATATAATAAATATATAAAAAATAAAAAGATGATCTAGAGGAGCAACCATTAGAGGACAAAAGAAGGGAACTTCCAGGCCCTGGCACATCCCTGTCCTCAAAGACTGAGAATCAGACAGGCTTAACAGTGCCCCCTCTGTGGACCATCAATTTCCCTTTAATTCCAAACCCCACCTAATTAACCAAACCTCCTCAATGTACAACTCCCTATGCATAATGTACAAATCATTAGACAAACATTCACCTGGATTTAGTGATTTCAGCCCAATAAAAACCTCTAATCATCACTGTTACCATCATATGCAAACATATAAACCTCCATCATCTTCCTCTAAATCTAAGCTAATGAGTAATGAACTGAACATTAACATTACAAGTTTCTTACTTTTCAATACCAAACTAGACCCATCTTGTTTTCTACTTGTTTCTTTATAGCTTACTTTAATCCTGATGGCCTGCAGGAGACACTTCCTTCAAACCACACCCCCTACCCCTACACCTACTACCCCCACCCCTACCCCTACCCAAAAATCATGTTTGTTGTCTGCAAATCCCATTCCTGGAAACATGGATTACATCTGTGTATGCATATTATAGAGGTGTTGCAATCTACTGCATCAATTATCATTTATCAAGCAAAGTTTCATGGTCCCATTTGATAGCAAAATGTCATCTTTTCACTAGTTCAAGATTTTCTTTACCACTACAGTTTTACTTACTTTTTAGATCAAAGTTTAGAGATTTCAATTTGTTTACTGAAATCTTTGATACTTAGAAAGATGTCAAATTTAAATCGAAATAACCCACCTGAGTTTAATCGAGGATCATCTTCAATCTTCCCTTATGCAACTTTAAATTCATCAAATGAAACCCTAGATCAACAGCCTCGTGTTCATCTGCATCAAAGAAATGAGTTTCATGTGTTACAAGAACAAATCCAAGCTCAAAGAGAAAGAAGAGAGCCAAACCCAGATCCAGATCCAATGCCACCACCACCACCACCACCGGCGCCGCCGTTGTCACCGTCACCATCACCGTCAAACAGTGTTGAGGCTGCAGTGGTGGTAAGATATAGAGAATGTCAAAAGAACCATGCTGCAAGCATGGGAGCTTATGTTGTAGATGGGTGTGGTGAATTCATGGCTAATGGAGAAGAAGGTACACCAGAAAGTTTAAAATGTGCCGCCTGTGAATGCCACCGGAGTTTTCACAGGCGGGAGGTGGAAGGTGAGTCACAGTCCACTTCATGGATGCCCGCTGTGCAAAACCCGCCATCCCGTACTGTTGCTGCTGCTGCTATACAGCCGGCTTTTCATCATCATCAGCAGCAACAGCAACAGTACAGGTACAACCACCAGATGCCACCAATCATGGTGGCATTTGGTGGGAGCAGCGTTGCACCGACAGAATCATCAAGTGAAGATCTTGACATGTACCAAACACACACCGGACAACAACCAGCAAAGAAAAGATTCAGAACAAAATTTACAGATGATCAAAAGGCAAAAATGCATGATTTTGCTGAAAAAATAGGGTGGAAGATTCAAAAGCAAGATGAACAGGAGATTCAACAGTTCTGCAATGAAGTTGGATTGAAAAGAAAAGTGTTCAAAGTATGGATGCACAACAGCAAACAAGCCTCCAAGAAGAAACAAGAGTAAGATTTAATTAAACTTAACTAAAATTTGACATCTTTTGTACCATTTGTGTTATTTGACCTTAAAATCTTATGCATTATTTATATCTATCATTAAAAAAAACTCATCACAGTAGTTATGAATCTGATGTGCTTATTTTAAGTTCTAAATCTAGACGTTAATCAAGTGTCAGAAGATTAATTTCCTCCATGAATTTTCAGTTTAATTACCTTGTTTTCTCTCTGTACTATATCTTCATAGAGCTTAATTTCACTGTGCATCCTTCAATTCTGGGACCATTTAATACTTTCTTCTGCCCTAAAGTGTAGTAAGTACCCTACACAATAATGCATGTACCATAGAATATCAAATCTCATATAGATTTCCACCAAACATAAAAACATAAATTCATGTGTCATTCAACAAATCTAAAACTTTATATAATTTATGAGCTATGAGGCAAATTTTTATAAAAACTGCAATAAAAATAATGATTTGGGTGGATCATATCTATCACTATATCAGTATAACGTACTTTGGGTACTTGATTTAGTAGTTTATTAGTTATATTGTAAGTGTAGCTACAAGACATTATGGTTGGCAAATTAATAAACTTAAACAAAAGATATAGAACTTAACTTTTAGAGAGAAAATTAATAAACTACTTCAAAAAGACTTGCATTAGATTCATTGCCCATTAAGTGCATGGCAATATTGCACCAGGTAGCTAGTGAAGCTATCTGCAACTCAAAATCCCACCATGGATATGATAATAATAATGTTAACAATAATAGTGACAACTAGAATAATATTAAATAACTGAATGAGGATCCAAAAGTATAATTAAATAACAAAGATTAAACCCTAAACCCTTTTATGGGTCAATTATTTATTAAAGAGGGGGGGACAACTGCCACTAACACAACCTGATTGCATCCCCTTTGTACCCCACACTCAACTCAATCAGATACTTAATTACTAATGTAGCTTAAGAACAAACACATACTATAAATAGAAGTGTTACAGATAGCTCAAGAAACCAGTAATTTGAGTTATCGGGGATACAATGTTAAGATGCTTATTGAACTAAAACATTAATCAGGTGGACAGAAAACTTACAATCTATAAAGATTTAGAAAGTGCCAAACTGCTGATATGTGAATGCATTATATAGTGATTCATTGTTGTCTTGTTATCTCAATAACGTGTCATCTAACAAGAGGGCTTAATATTTTGGCTTTTTGCAGTGAATGATCGCAATCACACACAGTAGTGACTTAGAACAATATGAGTCGCAAAAAGAGCGGTTGACAGTAGGGCTGGCATATCGTGTCAGACACGACACGATAAGACACGAACACGATAAGACACGAACACGATAAGCCCAAACACGAACACGACACGATAACTTATCGTGTCATTTTTTCTAAACACGAACACGAACACGATAAAAAGCAGGTTACACGATAAGACACGATAAGACACGATAAGAATTCACTTTTTAAATAAAATAAAATTTTCATAAAATTCACTAAAGTCTTAAAAATTCATCTTCCACACAACAGATCTCTTTTTTCTCTGCACTTGTATCACCTTCCATATCCACTGACCCACCTTTATCATCTTCCATATCCACATCTATAGTTTGCTTTTCTAGGTCAATTTTGATATGGTTAAAAGAGTCAGAATCCATCTACAACAAATGAAAATACACAAGAAAACTCAAATTGGAATGGTAGACGTGAAGACGAGAGAAACGCAAGGGAGCCTGTAGGCGGTGAACGCCGAACGGTGGTCAGCGAACGGCGGAGGCGGTGGTCGACAAACGGCGGAGGCGGTGGTCGACGAATGGCGGAGGCGGTGGTTGTCTGGTTGATGAGCGGCGGAGGCAATTTAGGTTTAAGGTTTGAATTTTGAAATTGATTGAAGAAAAAGATGCGTGAACTGTGAATGATTGAATGGGTGTAGGGTATTTAGTACTATTTGATATCGTGTACATAATACTCATATATAATTATATTTTTTAATAATATAAATATATTAACAGGTGACCCATCGTGCTAACAGATCTTGATCTGTTAAGACACGAAAATTAGCAGGTCTTTATCGTGTTAACCTGTTAATGACACGGGACCTGTTAAGGTCAAACACGAAACCTGTTAATTCCGTGTCGTTTCGTGTCGTGTTATCGTGTCCGTGTCAAAAATTGCCAGCCCTAGTTGACAGTCAATGATTTCTTGTAACTAACTATATATCTTACTAATTTACAAAGATATAATAGACCTACTAAATCAATCTGTTTTCCCTAATAAAAGTATTATATCTGGGATGAGAAGCAATCAAGGTTGAGTCTTCATGCGAGCATATACACGCTTGAAGCGAGCCCTAGGGTAAGTGATCTATCATATTACTCTATCCATTATGACATCTATGTGCAAAGTACCACAATAACTTGTTCGCAATGACTCTTGACCTAAAAGAAGTTTATGGCACATCAATGTAATGGAAGCATCATCAATTTACTATAGAAACCAGATGTTACCTTATACCGGCAAATGCCACAAACTACACCAGCTCCTTTAGGCTGCAAAAGAATACAAACCCACCTTGGCACCTTTCTTCCATAGGTTACCTTAACCTGCTCCTTCATTGAGTCCTTTGAAACTGAAGAGTCGTCAACCTTGTCTTTAGCTGCATCTTAAGCATCCGCTGCAGCGTCGATTTTACTTTTTCTTTAGCAATATCATGGTTTCCTTAACCTATTCCTCTGTCGGGTCCTTTGAAAGCTCATACGATTCATCAACCTTAGCTTTAGCTACACTATATGTGTCAAAAGTTCATACATATCCTTGAAACATTGATTGTTTAAAAGAATCTTCAGATTCACCTTTCTTCTCTGAAGCTATGTCATAAGCATCAGTTAACTGGATAGAGTCTTTCGCAAAGTTATAAGTGTTATTTTGCCCATCCACCATCACTCCTTCGATGGATGCTTTAACTTCAAAACATCCATCCGTGTGCATCATACTACTTGATATGCTTTCTCAGATGCATACTCAAAAGTCAAAACATCAGATATTCTGTTGGTCATGAGTTCTTGCCATCTTGGGCCATATCTAAACCTATGGTCAGTTGGTCGCTGCTTTACCGGCCAGCACCTTTGGTTACAAAACCAATCATATGCACTACAAAGTGGGCACCTTCTATGTCATTTTGTTCTAACCCGAGACCCCTAAATCGTATCCAAACTGTAGTTTGATGTTACTTTTCTAACTTTATACTAGGGAAAGCATACCAAAATAGGGCCGTTCAATACAAAATTTCTTTTTTTCAAAAAAGAAAGCAAACAATGGTGTTTAAATACTAACTACTACCCTGCCATTACACTCTTTCTCTCGCACATTATATAAGCATAGTTTTACATCAGCATTAATGTTAAGAAAAATTGCAAAATATGATAAATTTGGCCAATAATATCAGTCTAAAAGCTTGACATCATTCACAGTCATCATTACCGTTAGTGAAATCGAATGAAAATCAAGTATACATACGTGACACCTTAATTAGTAACTGATTATAGTAAAGGTTTGTAGTGTTATTATTGGTCAAACGATTATTACTTACCAGGACAAATAACAAACCAGTGATTTGTGCGATTGGGATGATCAAACATAAGGTGGCCGATTAAGGCCCTAAAAAGGACTTTTAGAACGAATTGAACAACAATTATTAAACTAATGAAAAAAGGCTGTACGTAACGTTCAAACTAATCAACCTAAATTGACGTTTAATTTAAAATAATGTACGTAGAGGTTACCAGCTTCGCTTTTATGTCGTTAAAACTCGAGCCGATCGCCGCAATCAGCAGAAAAAATTGAACCCTCGGCCGTTTTCCGGTCAATACAAAACAGCAATTGGGCGGACAAAGTGTTAAAATGAGATAACAAAAGTTGGAGATCGAATTAATGAAGAGTGTTATGGAAGATGGTGATTTTGGGGATCAAGTATGAACGTTGCAGTGAAATTCGGCCACGTGGCGACCTCTGCCAGCTTTTCATATTTCGGGTTCAACCATCTTCCCGCCACTCGCCACGTTTCTCTCTCAATACAACCCAACAACATCTTGTCCATAAGGCCCGTCACATGTAATATGATAAAGGAGGCCTGTCGTGACGAGGTTCGAATTGATATCTCTTCTATAACTACATTATTATGTTAATACGTAAAAAACACTCTTTTATCATCGTGGGTCGGCTCCTAAGAACTTCATATGTGGAATTGAACATGGATCTCATTAGGAGCCAATTAAGGGTCCTTTCCACTAGTACACGTTGGTGGGGCGGAGAAAAAACTATGAGTAATAATGTTTTTTTTTAAACGTAAGTTTATAAAAAAGTTAGCTTGATCAAGACGAGCCAAGCCCCACTAAATTACAAACCATATATAAGAACAACATAACTATAAAACAAAGAGTTTAACGTTGCCTATTTTTTTTATTAAATATTAAAATGAATAGAAACCGTCAAAACATTTACTACTCATAAACATTTTCTAATCAAATAGATATTTAATGTAGGGCAAATCAATAAGATCTTACAAAACACACTAACATAAGACAATGCTAAGGCATCTAAAAAGTCTTTTAAAAGACTCGATCATTAAACAACTAGATGATCATTGCTGAATAAAAATAAGTTAACTTTTAAATAAGTCAAAAGACATAAAATCAGTAGAAAAGCCTATGATTGTGTCATCTTTATAAGATTGAGTGTGTGTGTTTTTAACACTAAATTAATTGTGTTTGGTTTGTGGAGTTATTTGGTAGAAAAAAGGGAATCGGAAATTATTAGAGAATTTATAATTTAAAGGAATTGGATTAGGAATTATATAAACTTTTTGTCAAGTACATTGAAATTTGAATTTGTGAAAAGAGTTTGAAAGTTAAATGAATTGTGATACATAAAAATAATCAATTTGTGTTTAGTTCACAAAACAATCGTAAAGAATTGGCCGGATACTGTCACCGCGTCATCACCTATTTGTCATTAGAATCCCAATGGGTAAAATCAATACACATAAGATCATAAGTAGTATGCCCCGTTGCCCGCTATCCATAGAGCTTAAGGGGTAACTATTAATGGGTACCCAAAGGTTTAAACCGCACACGAACTATGTTTAAAACTATATGTCTCCTAGCTACCCTATCCATTTTCATCTACAATTTAGTACTAGACATGGTCATGTTCATAGTCAATGTAATACTCATGGCCTCATGGTTTTCAATTCAAGAGAACATTTAGACTAGTGACATTGGTGGCAAGATAAAGCAATAGTAAATAAGATATAAAATGCGAAAAATGATAACAATGAAATGGCAAGTTTGTGCTATCATTATCAATTAGGTGATAACCAATAATCATTGGACATTAGTCATGATATGGTACAATGCCCAATAAATTAATTGCATGCATGTGAACGTGTTATAAACTAATACGAATATTCATCAGGAACAAATGAAACAATTAAAGTTAATTTGGATACTGAAGGTGACCTAATTATCGTGTGATAATCGGCCTTGATGCAACTTATACGGAGAGAGTTATTTCTTAGTTGTCAACTAATTCATGTTAATCGAACTATATATAAGAATAATTAAGGTGTAGTGAGTTTTTCTATATTGTATTGTAAATTTTATAAATCTTCTTATGCCTATTGATTTAATATGTTCTTGCTAATAAATCTTCTTGTTTGATTAATAGAAAATTAAGAATTGAAGAAATTTTCTTGCAAGTAAATTAAGTTACGCTAAAAATCCTACCATGAAAAAATTGTAATGAATTTATACTAAAAATCTATGAATTACTCATAAAAAATATCTTTTTTTAGTAAAAAAAAAACTCATTTTATTCGTAAGCTGCACAAATCACCTTCTATCTCATGTCATTGGTGTAATAGCTCGTTGTTGTAATCAGTGGATGCTTGTCCGATCCTAACATCTTGCTACTGACTTTTGTTATAGTAAAATTGCCAGAATTAAAATTAAAAAAAAAAACTCATGCCATAGGTTAACCTTGATTTCCTCCATAAGCTTCTTCTACTACCCGGCCTAGCCTATAGATTATTATCACTTAATCTTTATATAATATAGCAAAACCAAAAAAGCTTATGTGGCACCATTTTAAAGCTTCTGGCTTATGTGGCATTATTTGAGAATTTATCTCATAATAATGATTTTTTTATTTAAAATATGTATATAAAATATATTATAATAAAACTAATTACATTTTTAGTCCCCTAATATTTTGGAGAATTCTGAAAAATTTAAAAATATTTATACTTTTAACCCTCTACTACAAGGGCTGTACATGAGTCGGTTTATATTTGATAGGGTGTGAAAATGAAACTTATGGATAAAATTAATAATAATATACAATTAAAGACCTCAGTGTTTAATAAATATACAAGACTTTTTTATATGAGCTTTAAAAAAAAAATAAACTACACCATAAAACTGAGCATTTTATTCTCTTTAATTTGAGTATAATATTGCTATACTAAAAATTTAATTTTTAAAAATATATTTCGTGTTTCGGTTTACCACGGTTTTGTTTCAAAACTTATTGGAACGTTTATGAATATCCTTAAAAGCATCACTTGAATGTTGTGTTCCCGAGCGTAGCACGGACACTAAACTAGTCTCTCTTATAATAAATTGCTAACCCAACTCCTCACATTAAGCCACTTGTCACCATCACATTCATCCTCATTTTTAGAAACATGAAAATTTTTTGAAACATGTAGTTCAACATTTTTAATGTAATCATACTTTTAATTATGAGTATATATTTTCATCATTGTCAATTTTTTCATGTTAATATATTTTTGTTAAATTTTTTTAATCCTATAATATACGTCCAATTATGTATCTTTATTATATTTTATATATTAAAACATATAAATAAATTATATCGTTAAACTCCGTGGGTACCCACGGGTTCTAACCTAGTTAAATATAAACAAGAATAAAATCCTTATTCTGTATATATTAGTGGGAATATTAATAAAGGTTTTGAAGTGCTAGCATAAAAATTCTAGGCTCTAATCACAATAGTGTCATGTGATTGTTTCATTTCATGGCATCATTATTAATTAGCTAGAAGATTCTTCAATGTAATGATTATACATGGATGGCTTGTATATATCTAGGATGTTCGTTTGTGTAACTTTAATATAACATATACACAAACACATAACCAAGCATGATTTTCGTATTCATGTTCATTCATTAAGATAACTAAAATGTTTGTGGCCGTTTATATTCGTTCACTAAAAAGCTAAACGAACAATTCATGAACATAAACAGAAAAAAATAAACGAACAAAACTGAACTATAGAAAAGTATATAATATGTATATGAAAATTTAATTTTATAGTTAAACGTACGAACACAAACTAACATAAATAAACTAACCTGCATGAACATAAATGAACTAACATACCATGTGTTCATGTTTGTTCGTCTTACTAAATGAACACAATTTTTATGTTCATGTTCGTTTAACTACATAATGAATATTTCGTGAACGTTCGGTTTGTTTACAGCCTCTAGAAGTTAATTACAATTATAAGGTTTTTCTCAATGCAAACCGATCACCGCCCTTCAACTTTGTTATGGGTTGCGCTTTGACAAGCTAGGGTCGTTAGGGTGATAGTGTTTTTGCTCAGTGGCACACCACCACGAGCATCTCATGGGCAACCTTTTCTTGTCACACGCATAATTAAGTATTTATTATTAAAAAGTGGGTTGTATGTGAGAATGATGGGTATGTATGTTAGTGTTGATGGTGAAAATGTGAAATGTAATTAAGGGAAAAAGTAGTGAAATCCAAAATAGCACGCTTACTAAGTTTACATGTATGAATGCCATGCCTCAATATATATTATGGCATGCATGTAGGGATGACATGTCTCAATGTTATGGCTTACATGTCTTAGTTTCTTATAAATGATAAAGTGGGTTATATGTATAGTAGTGGCATATCTAGAACCAAATATAATGAGTGTTTTATGAGAAAATTTTCGTTTAAGGGTATCATAAATTTTTTTCAGGGGTATCCCTATACTTAAAACCGTAAGAAAAAATGGTATTCTGATACTTACACCGGTGAAAATTGTACTTCGTAACGAACGTTGAGGGTATCCCCGTATACCTCTGGGCTCTTCATAGCTCCATCCCTGATGTATAGGCTTTCACATCTTGTAGATAACTCTTTTAAGGAAATTGCCAAAATAGCTTTAACTTTAGAAGAAGGGATGTATCCTTAAAAAGAGGGTTATGGTGATTACACCCCCAAAGTTGTTTACGAAAACATAGGCGCAGTGCTAGATGGTCAAAGAAGTTGGTGACCTAACGACATGGGAGCCTACAACCGAAACTCGACCCTCGTAACTATAATGATCCAAAGGTTGCGCAAATCCGTGTCGGGTAAGTTCCTCCTACATGCACATAAGGCGTAATGATTTAGGCACTATCTAGGGGAGAGACACGGTGAAATAGACATGTTTGTGAGGATGCATACTACTTGTACTTAGAAAGAAAAGAACCAATAGTGAAGATTCGTTGTCCACTAAGATTGGCTTTAGGCTTTTCATGCATAACGTAGAAAAGAACCAAAGAGTGTCTCATTTTGTTTTTCTTTGTGGGGGAGCGGGTTCGAGCAACCAGTGAGACACCACTTCTTAAGAGCTGGAATTCAAACATTATGTCAACATGTATGTGCCAAATGACAACCTCACGTAGACGTCTTCTAGGGACACTAGCCTCCCAAAAGTCTCAGTTTGACAGTATCCAACATTACCTAAGTTCTCGTAACCTCGTCGAATGTTGATTAGATTGCCTGAAATGTAATTTTTTTTATAAATTCTTTAAACTAAGAACTTAGAGCCATACAAAGCGATAAATTGTGCAAATCATGAAATGTTCTATATGACTATTAAAATCAAAATATTTAATTTACAAATACATGCATTCTTCCTAAAAAAAGCAAGAAAAATACATTAGGGATTTCAAGTACAATAAATACATTGTTGGTATAACAAGACTCTATATAGTGGGCGTTATGCTCGTGTGAAAACGCTCCGTACACTAATACGCGGGGGCGTTATGTGTAAAAAATAAGCTTGGGCGTTTTGCTAATAACACCTCCACCCTTCCCTCTCTTCCTTACTTATCTTACACACTCTCTCACTTCTCTCTCTTGCTAATAATTGAGGGACATTATCCAATTATGCTATTATTTGGTATAATAACCCTTGCCTAATGCCTAGTCACCGGCCACATAATGAAAAATGCTTCTAGATGACATTAACAATTACACATAATCCAAAGACCTTTAAAAAAACAAACAAAACTTTTAGTTTTCTTTCAAGTTCTAAACGATTTGTTTGAAAGCTAATATGAACCATCTGTACAGTACTTACCCTTAAAAGTAGGGATGAGACTGGTATCGTACCGGTACCGAACCGGTACCAATACCGAAAACATGGAAAAGTGGGTACCGGTACCGATACCGAATCTATCGGTACGGTACCGGTTTGGTACGGTACCGGTACGGTATAGGTACGGAACAAGTACTTTTAGGTAAATTTAAGGTATTGGTACCGAACCGGTACCGATAACGAAAATACCGATACCGAAAACATGTAAAAGTGGGTACCGATACCGGTACCGAATCTATCGGTACGGTACCGGTTCAGTACGGTACCGGTACGGTACGGGTATCGGTTCGGTATTTCGGTACCAAACGCTCATCCCTACTTAAAAGTCACCAACCTAGATGTTTTCTTCAACTTCACACTAGTTTTTTTTTACTACATGTAAGTTTTACAAATTTCTTAGAGTGTCAATGTCATGTTCATATTTTTTTTTACATATGGGTAATGGGTAAACAACTAAACACAGTAACATTCACATTTAAGTTTATATATTGGGCCTAGTCTCTTGTGCACGAAACCTCAAACCATAAACCAACCAACCACAGTTAAATAAACAACCACCACATTCTCATTCATCCTCATTACACAAAACAAAAGTTAAACCATGGTTTCTTAAAACCCTAAAACTTGCAAAAGGGGTTTATACACCAAATCTTCCATTTCACCAAATTCATCTGCAGATAGGTTTACATTTTACACTATCCAAGCTTCGTCAATGGCGGTTTCCAGGTTCGCATCATTGGCTGCTATGGCTGCTGTTGCGGCAGCATCAACCACAACTTACGCCTACGCCGATGCTCCGTCGTACCGGTTCAATCCGTTTGCTCAATCTCACTCGAATCAATCTCAGTCAAATCAATCGGATACGCAGCCTTCAAACGCAGAGCCTGTGCCTGAGGTTGAAGATTCAAAAGGTGGATTTAATCCTGAAGCTTTGGAAAGAGGAGCTAAAGCGCTAAGAGAAATTAATAGCAATCCTTATTCTAAGCAGGTGAATGTTTTTATAAGGTTTTTGTTTTTGTTACTAGTCAATATATAGCTCAGATTGAAGATATTAGTATTTGTTATGAGATTTTGTATTTCCAGATTGATGTTTTGATTGTAAGCGTGCTTTGAGATAATAGCTTATTGGTTGGAAAACGAAGATGCTTATGAGCAGTTTTAGTTAATTGTATTATTATATAGCATTTTAAGCTGATCTAAAGATGTACTCTGATTTTGTATTGGCTTGGTTAACAAGCTAACCGAGTTCGAGATTAATGTGCTACTTATTATTTTCTTCTAGTTAGGTTATAAAGGAATTAGTAATAAAGCCTTGTCTGCATAATTTGTTTGGGGAATGGTTATACAGACAGATGTTGAATGGTTAAAAATGTTTACATGTTTTAACAATTTGCTATACGTCTATAAAAACCTTTAGTTGGATGTTCAGAGCAAATTTTGTTCATTTCTTGTAGGTATTTGAGTTGATGAGAAAACAAGAGCAAGTTCGGCTTACGGAATTGGCAGCAGAGAAGGCTCATCAGGAAGCTATTCAGGCTCAACTTGATATTGTGAGTAATATCTTAGGTTGATTCTTCATCTTGATATTTGAAGCAAAAATAAGTTTGACCCGAAAGCGTCTACCTTTTTGATGTAGCGCTTTAATTTGATAAATTTTAGCATCTCATATTCTATGCTTTGTAATGCATTTTTTCATATGCAGGAAAGACAGCAAAAACTTGCTGAAGAACAAAGGAATTTAGTACAACAACAGTCACAAGCTAAGGCCCAATTATTGCGATATGAAGATGAATTGGCTAGGAAAAGAATGCAGGTTCAGTTAGTTTTTTGTTGTAGCTTTTAATAACTGTGAATGCTATATTCTGATTATTTTCATTAGTTTAATTTTTCGTCATCAATAATACTTGTAGACAGATCATGAGGCCCAAAGACAACATAATGCTGAGCTGGCAAGGATGCAAGAAGAGTCTTTAGTACGAAAAGAACAAGCAAGACGAGCAACTGAAGAACAGATTCAAGCTCAACAAAGACAAACAGAGAAAGAGAGAGCTGAGATAGAACGTGAAACCATTAGAGTTAAAGCCATAGCTGAAGCTGAAGGCCGGGCCCATGAAGCAAAGCTAACTGAGGACCATAACAGAAGGATGCTTATAGAACGAGTGAATGGTGAAAAGGAAAAGTGGCTTGCTGCAATCAACACAACTTTTAGTCACGTTGAAGGTAATACAAGGTTAAACAACAATTGACCGTATCACCATACACTTATATCACTAATTGTTAATTTGTTTTTATTTTCCTAGGTGGTGTGAGGATGTTGTTGACGGATAGAAGCAAACTAGTAATGACCGTTGGTGGAGTTACTGCCTTAGCTGCAGGAGTTTATACAACCAGGTACTTTAAACTTAGTTTAGCTAATTAAAGTCTGGTTGGATTGACAAAATGGAATGAGCATGTAATGAAATGGAATGATGTTTGGTTAGCAATGGGTCATGCTAAGATTCATTCAAGTATGCAACTTTTTTTAGGTTTTTGTCATATTTTAATTTAGACATAGTTTATATTAGATATTGAAAAATATTTTTAAATTGTACGATATCCTAACAAGTTGTACTTTTTCGAGAAAACAACAGCCCTCCCTTGGGAAATCCTTTATGGAATTTCCCATTACATGGTTAACAGACATGTATCCTCCTTTCTCATGGAATCGTTCGTTCCAATCCACCTTCCATTTTTGCATACTACAATCTCTTGGTGCTTTAGTTGTCAGTACCTGTGTAGCAAATGACATTGCTAGCAGCACATTATTGTTACAAACATGACTGTAACACTCCACTTCATGATTTCAGGGAAGGTGCGAGAGTTATGTGGGGATATGTAAATCGGATTCTTGGACAACCATCATTGATTCGGGAATCATCCATGGCAAAGTTCCCATGGTCAGGGATAGCAAATCGTGGAATACAAAAGTTCAGTAGTTTGGGCAATTCAGCTTCGGTGGAAAATAAACATAAATTTGGGAATATCATACTTCATCCTTCTTTGCAGAGGAGAATAGAGCACATTGCTCGAGCTACTGCAAATACCAAGTCTCATCAGGCACCATTTCGCAACATGCTCTTTTATGGCCCCCCTGGTACTGGCAAAACTATGGTTGCCAGGGAGATAGCTCGAAAATCGGTATGTTTAAGATATTTGACTTCTTTAAGTTTAATTCAACAAGACCTGCTGGGACATTGGATATGTTATCCCTGTTTGTCAGTTGACAATAGTTTGAGGTTGCAAATTCCATCCATATACTTATGACTGGGTTGATTCAGGTTGGTTTTATGAATGTGTCACATGGTTCACATGGCTTCCAAACTCCAAAGTGTATTTCTAATGCATAAAACCTCCTAAATCATCTGATTTTATAAACTAAACTATTATATTGAGATAATGTAATTTTGTAATACTTGATGTGCTTGTTTTTAAAGAAGTTGAAAACTTTGGATGAAGGATGATAAGTATTTTGGGTTTGACACAAGCTGGACCCAACCAGCATAAAGTTAACCATTGCCATACTGCCATCTCTAACCGTGATCATACTTCTGATTAGTTACGCATGCACATGCTCATATGTTTTAGTTTTTCGATGTTCAAGGAATGATAGAAGTTTTGCTCATATCATGTACATATGTGTGTGTTGTCCAGGGCTTAGATTATGCAATGATGACAGGTGGAGACGTTGCTCCACTTGGTGCGCAAGCAGTTACTAAAATTCATGAGATATTTGATTGGTCTAAGAAGTCAAAGAGAGGATTGCTGCTCTTTATTGACGAGGCTGACGCTTTTCTCTGCGAGTAAGTTACTAAAAGTCATTAGGTGTTTCTGGTCAA
Source organism: Tagetes erecta (assembly GCA_030867185.1). NCBI lineage: Eukaryota > Viridiplantae > Streptophyta > Magnoliopsida > Asterales > Asteraceae > Tagetes > Tagetes erecta. Next base: position 98,240,022 of record CM061487.1, read on the forward strand.
CCTTAACCCAATTAGAAATTTACCTGTTTTGACCCATTGACCAGCCTAGTATCCAACTCATTTTACCATATCTTGCTGACACTTGCAGTACATCTCTAATGCAGGCGTAATAGCACACACATGAGTGAAGCCCAAAGAAGTGCATTGAATGCATTGCTCTTCAGAACCGGAGACCAATCAAGAGATGTTGTTCTTGTTTTAGCCACCAACAGACCTGGTGATCTCGATAGTGCTATAACTGACCGTATTGATGATGTCATCGAATTCCCACTTCCACAGGAGGAAGAACGTTTCAAACTATTGAAACTCTATTTACACAAATATCTCTACCAGGAAGATGACAAGAAAGAATCCAAATGGCATTCGCTCTTCTCCAAGAAAACACAAAAAATAGTGGTCAAAGATTTATCTGATGATGTTATCCGTGAAGCTGCTAAAAAGACGGAAGGGTTTTCAGGCCGTGAGATTGCAAAACTAATTGCTAGTGTTCAAGCAGCTGTTTATGGCAGACCCGATTGTACTTTAGATTCCCAGCTGTTCATGGAGATTGTTGAGTATAAGGTCGGTGAGCATCACCAAAGAATCGAGCTAGCAAATGCAGGTAGCCAGTTAGCATAATCGAATTAAATTTAACTCTCATGTTGCACGTGTGAAACTCGTCACTACTTTTAGAGGTGGGTTATTTGATGTCTAAAATTTGAGTTTTGATCGGGATATAGATAAAGATTGTTAAAAACACAGACTGAAAGGAATTGCTTTTAGTAGGATTATGAGGGTTGAGCATTAGATATAACTATATAAGAGGCTTTGACAGCTAGAATTTATATTTTTTTTTCTATGCTTGTGTACTTGTTATCATAAAATTGCCCTTTCTTTGAATAAACCATTGATTATTTCATGCCTTCACATCCAAGGATATTATTGTTGTTTAATACAACTTAGAGTTAGATCAGTTTCTGTAATTTGGGGAAGGTACACAACCAGACTCTATGTGCCTAAGGTCTTCGAGAAGCACTTTATAGTGTTTCTTCACTTCATCAGCAGACTTGCCACCCACGGCCCTTGCGATCTTCTGCCACCTGTCAGGGGTGTCTTGATCATAAACAGCGAGTGCTGTTTCAAATAACTTGTTCTGCTTGGTGGTCCAAGAACAGTTAGAACTATACGATATGGAGTTTGATGCCATTATTTTTCAACTGATGCAACTGTGTTCTTTGAATTGTTTCGAAATTGGGATGTGTTGTAATGAGCATTTAGTTAGGCCTTTATAACCCCAAGGAAAGTGAATAAAGTTACAATAGTGTCACATTGTACGCGATCCATCATCATCAGCATCATCTTCTACGTACTGCAGATAAAACATGCAGTGTATGTAGTAGAACCGGTATGTGTTTATGGTGGTCCATTTTAATTCAATTTGTATGCATCTCATAAGATAAACATGATAGGTATCCTGTCTTTTATATTTCAAGCTATCATTATACCGATTTTGATGGGTGTAGGATCAAAATTGTCTTATTCAGTTTTGTAATTTGGGTAAAAAACACTTCAGTTTTTTGTTTTTTCTATTAGTGTTGATTTCTGTACGGATACAAGTTTGTTTCTGCTTGTGTTAAAGAACCTGATTCTTTCATCCTGCATTGCATTGTTCCATTTGGACCACATTAAAAGTATGATATAATGAAAGATATAGTTATCTAACCCAACTTGGTTTGTCTCTTGGTGTGACACTTCCAAGTTGTATGAGCACAACATTTGCGCTAGTGGATGCCATCCTTGTTACATCGAGTTGCTTGAACGTTTACAAGTTATCCTAGTCGACGAAAAAGTGTTGGATCTCATGGGATTATTGTTTGTAAGGTGTACTATTGAGTTAAGTTCTTCATTTTTTTATGAATTTTTTTTTATGAAATTTTGTATATATTACCGGAAATGGTTGCTAGATAATGAGGGTATCTGAAATGGGGGCAGGTTCTGCCACCACCAAGCTATTGGGAACGACTAATCCCCTTTGGCTTGGTCGAAAGGTGAATGTTGCGAGTTATGTTACCACTTCTCACCCCACAAAAGCTAGTTGTTGAAGGCCTTGAGAGTGGTGCCCAACGAGTTTGTTAGCGTTTGAATATGTTTTTAAACATATTTTATGTACTATAAACACATGTACATTATTTATTTATTTTACGCACATATGCTTCATTTCTTTTTTAACCCTTTCATACCCACACATTCAAAACCCCAATTCTTAAAATGATGCATAACCTTTTAGTCGAAGATTTAACTACGGGTTTATATCGTCAAGTTCTGATGATCCATCTCAAATGAATCAACGTAACTTATGTTTTCTCGTTTCAATTTCCAAAATTGTGTTAGCTTCTGAGGTTCGCAAAACTGCTTCCTCTATAACTTATATTAAACAACGATCGTGGTGAGTCACGTGACCGTTATTTGAAATGTTATTTACCTGACAAGCCGAAGTTTAATGATAGCTTGTTTAGATATCGGTTTATGATAGAAAAGAACTAATTTTTTAAATAAGGACAATATGAAAATAACTTTGAATAAATGATAAGAAAACAAAAGCGGGTGATGACCAATAAGATTAACATGTTTAGGATTGAGATCGCATGAAATCCAGATTAAAGATTACCTAAAGACTTGAAGAATATTTAAATTATTATTATTATTATTATTATTATTATTATTATTATAATAATATATATGCTAAAATGCCACAACAAACAATATTATCAAATTGACTAAAACCACTATTCATGAAGCTTATAAACTAATATATAGTAGTGATAATATATTATAATAATAATAATAATTATTATTATTAAATTGTTATTATTATTATTATTATTATTATTAGAACAAATTACATTTTCATCCTTTAACTTTACATTCTTTTTCATTATTTGTCTTTTTTTACTAAAATGTTCACCATACGTACTTTATGTTTAAAAAACATTACATTGTTAGTCATTTACTCTAACCCTGTTAAAAATGCCGTTAAAGTGTGTCACGCGCAGATCGCTTGAAGGCAAATTTGTCTTTTCCAACCCATTTACAACTTATGTTTTGATTAAACCCCAACTTTTATCAAATATAAGTTGTAAAAGGGTTGAGAAAAGACATGTTTGCCCTCACATGATCCGCACGTAACACACTTTAACGGGATTTTTTTAACAAAAGTTAGAGTAAAGGACTAACTTTGTAACATTTTATAAACATAAAGGACGTTTGGTGAAAAATTTAGCAAAAAAGGACCATTGGTGAAAAAGGACGTAAATGATGAAAAACGTAATTTGTTCTTATTATTATTATTATTCTTATTATTGTATAATGTTACAACAAACAAAGTTACCAAATTACTCAAAAACACTATTCATAAAGTTTGTAAATTAATATATAGTAAATTATTATACTATAGTGTTTTATTGTTGTGGTGTTATGTACAACTGTTTCATTGTGAAGGTGTTTATGTAAATATGTGTTATATTGTGATGATGTTGTGTATAGTTGTTTCATTATGTTTGTGACACCCCGCCCGGCGGCGGAAAACACCGGGCGCGTCAAGTGGATCGGATATCAAAGTACAAAGCACATGGCACCCTAAATGTATATTTTAATATTAATTAAGCAATAATGCTGTGACATAAATAGGCATTCAAACAGTCTTAAAATCGTAACAGAAACGGCAAATAAATATTATTTATTGTCCTTTTTATTCTAGGTCCGAAGCATCCTACGTGTCTTGAAACAAAACCGAATCAAACTCTACCTGAAAAACGTGTAAAATAAGTTAGCTAAAGAATTAGCTAGTGAGTAAAACACAATTAATAGTACATAGTATAAAATCCGAGATCATTATAGATTGTGTTTCGCAATCTCATGTGCATAGCAATTTCAGCATATATCTCAACCATGACCATAGAAACACATAGAAACAAGTATCATAGACCCCGCAGGGTTACCTTTAGCAACAAGTCATGAGGAACCAACTCATGTTACATTTATTGATAACCATCGTTTAACCGTCTCGATATGCAAGTTATCAAAAATGTTTAAGCATCTCAGGGACATAGCAACGTAGCAACAAGCATCACAAGTAGTAACTAGTAACATAGAATCAACCAAAGAATCGCCGGGTCAAAATCACCTATCAGGCCATTAATGTAGGTGGGCTTGTCAAGCCATTAGCGCTAACATTGTACCGGTGGAAATTACAAGATAATATAACTAATATTGACTATCACACAATTTTGCTACATGCGGCCAAACACGATTAACACATCTAATGATCTCATTTTCGAAAATAGAAACATCAAAAGAAACCGTTGTATCATAGAAACACGTATTTCAGCCCCAAAAACGTAAACAATAAAAAGGGGAGTGAGTTTACTCACCTGAACAATAAAGATAATAGCAACACAAGAAAGTAACTAGAGAGAATCGAGGATCGCCCAGACATTAGAATCACCTAATTAACCGGGGGAACCTAATTTAGAAACGAAGCAAGTAACGTAATAACTAGAATCAAGAAAATAGAACTTCTAGGGTTTTGGATTTGGGGTTTTAGGGTTTAAAATTATAAATTTGAAATTAGGGTTTCAAAATATAATTTAGGGTTTTAAACTCCAATTTGGGAATTTAGGGTTTCAAATTCAATTTAGGGTTTTAAAATCCAATTTGGGGATTTAGGGTTTCAAATCCAATTTAGGGTTTTAAAAATCCAATTTGGGGATTTAGGGTTTCACACAAAACGTTGTAGTATTTTTCGTTTAAATATATCTTACGGATTTACTTTAAATGAAGTTTATAAATTTAAAGCCTAATAGTATGGATTTTGTATTGAAATTGTACATTTGTATGTTTTGAAAATGTATTTAGTTTAAATATATTATTTAGGTTATTTAGTAAATATAATTAAGTGTTTTAAAAGTGAAAAATATAAAAATTTGAAGAAAGGAGGGCAGTGGGTTTCGAACCCGTGACCCCTGGGTTCAAACCAACACTACTTGACCACTAGACCAGAATAACATTTTGTTAATGAATCTCGTTTTTAACAATTTTAACATTTGTTCTTAAACAAAACCCATTCCATCATGAACCCTGGAAACATGATTCACCGAATTCGTTTAATCTTGTTACCCAAATCCAATTCCAACAGAGGGCTTTCGATCTACAAACCATCACGAGCATTTTGATATATTAAACTTACCTATTGGTGAGCGTTTGACACGGATTCGAATAGGAACAAAGGCCGACTGTTTCTGGATCAAAATTTGTTAATCTGGAACGCTATGAGACAAAGTTGATGTGTTAGATAGATGTAGGTGTTCAGAAGGAATCAAAAGGATATAAACTTTACCAGAAATAATGTTCCGAAGGTCGAGTTTTGATTGAGTCGCCGGAAAAAGTATTTTGGAGGTTGGTTTCGGTAATTGTAAGAAAATAGGGATGCTTTGCTGGTTGGGGTATGATAATCGGTGGTATAGGGTGTTAGGGTGTTAAGGAATCGAAACGATTTGACAGTAAAGGGCCATTAAGATCGACGGTTAAGGAACGACTGTTCAATTCGGGATTTAAGGTTGTTGTAACTGAGTTTTTAAGATGCCAAGGGGTTCGAAACCTGTCGAGGAGCATTTTGCTGGTTTTTAATTGAATTAAAACGTACTAAATGTAGAGGTTAGCACTCGCCGGAGCGCCGCCGGAGTTGGCTGGATGTTCGCCGGCGAGGTCGCCGGTTTTTCGGGGTTAAACGCACAGGGGGGGGTGGTTTGGGTTAAAGTTTCAGTTTAGGTCCTTGCAGTTTGAGATGGTTTATTATTTTGGTTAATAACTTATAATTCCAGTTTCAAAAGTTACAGGTTCGGCCCAAAGTTAATTAAATCACTATTTTAACTAACTAACTTAACCAAATTGAAACGTAACAATTATATAAGTGACGCTTTTATAGTTTTAGCTCGTTTACGCCATTAACAGACTTTTTCGAGACTTAGAAACGTTTCTGTTTAACATTTTCACTAGTTTTTGTTTACGAACTATATATATATATATATATATTTATTTATATATAGATTTTGAGATTTATTGTTCCAAAGAATATTTATTTGATACGCGTGAATGTTTTGCGACATAAATACGATTATTTAATTGAGACGGGAATAACGTAGAATCAATGCGTTTATTCATAACAATAAACGTTACATTTTGAAGAAAATAAATACGATTATAATTTAAAGGATAACAACTTCGGGTTCGAGTCGGGCATTCGGGTTCGGGTTTGGGGCAGATGTCACAATGTTTGTTTGATGTTGAACGACATTTGTCTTTTCGTTGATTTTAGTCCCGTGTACGGTTTTAACGGATATTATGCTAGAAATTACCGGTATACAAATAATCTGCGCAACGCACAAGCGATGTATAACTCTTGTTAACTTTTAATTAGTTTTTAATCAAAACTATGTAGTTTTAATTGGTTTCACATGTAAGTTTAGATTCATACGGTAGAATGAGTGGATGGACCATGTAGTTTGACTTGTGTTGTTATTAGTCAATAAAAAAAATATCAACACACAAATACCCCACCCTATCAATCCTGCCATCATCTACCTAAAGGGCAGGACTGACAATTAGGTTACATGTTTTGATATGATAAGACACGTTAAGCCAAAAAGTACACTGTATTTTTAGAGTTTTTTTTTTAAATAATTAAAACTACGAGCCTAAAGTTTATCATGTCTCATCCTTGATACATTAAACATATATAACTGTCACGTTCAAACTATCAAAACCATGTGTTAAACGAGTTATTTTCATGTTTAATATTTGTACTAGTCGTGTCGTTTTTAACTTGTTAAACACGATAAAACACGATTTATCAGCCCTACTAAAGGGTATGCGTGGAAGTTTCATGTAATGTGGTTTTAAATAAGTAAACACTTAATGTTGCAGTTTTGAAAATGTAAATTGTGTTCAACAACCAAATAACGTGTTCAATAAAGTTTTAAGCTTACTAAGTTAGCAAGGGTATAAATATCACGTGACATTCTCAAAGTTTCAAAAGAAGTAACAAACACTAAGTTAGGGGCTGCTTGGCAACATCTAAATGGATAAATGCTAAACTAATAAGAGGTCTGAATAATTAAGTACTGAATCAGTAAAAAGTCTTAACCATTAAAAGCTAGTATATTGCTTAACTTTTTAAAGGTAAATGTTTGACTAATTCAGATAATAACTAATGCTTAATCATTCTAAGACAAATATCTGAACCATTGCTCACAAAACGAACAGGCTGAACTATTATTAGGCCGAAATAAACACCCTTAAGCCTTTAGTGTTACTCCGTATTTGTTTTTTGATATGCCGCTTCGTTTCAAATTATAATACTCAGGTACCTTGTTCTTCACCTCCTCCGTATCTGGTGACCTAGAAAAATCACAAGGTATTAATTCCTCCAATTCACCTTACTCATTATGTTACTAACTCTCAGATCTAGTAAAACACCTTCCCTGCCCTAATTGAACGATTTAGGGTTTTGCTTTTGCCACCAACTCATTCTACTTATCTGTTGGATTGTAAATGGCGACTGAATCATCTGAGGGAGAAGAAGAAACGAAGCTGATGGGCGGAAATTCTCAATTGGTGGTGGATACTGATCTTCGTGAGATGGCCAAAAATGCTGCCTGGAGTGTAAGCTCTTGTAAACCTGGAAATGGCGTTTCTTCGCTTCGAGATGATAATTATGAAACCTACTGGCAGTATGTTAATTTCATTTCTGTTTATCTGTTTGTTTTTGGTGTGTGTGTGCATCAGTATAATCATGTATTTGAATTTGTGGATAATGTTTGATTGATTTTGGTTTCAGATCTGACGGTGCGCAACCGCACCTTGTTAACATTCAATTTCAAAAGAAAGTTAAGCTTCAAGTAAGTTCTAATGCTTGGAAAACATAATAATTCATATTAATTTTGGCTGCAGTGCAGTTTAGTTTTTAATGAGGTGTTGTTGTTCTTTTAGTTAGTGGCGCTTTATGTCGATTTTAATCTTGATGAGAGTTACACGCCTAGTAAGGTCTCGATTCGTGCTGGAGATGGTTTTCATAACTTAAAGGTATAATATCATTTATGGTTGTTAGTTATTTGAGTAGACAATGTAATTAGAGGTATGATACACTATCAGGTTAATCAAGTTGCTTCTTTTATGATTGCAGGAGATTAAAACAGTCGAATTTGTCAAGCCAACTGGTTGGATGTACGTTCCTTTATCTGGCAATGATCCGAGGTAAGTAATATCAGTCTTCTTTTTCAATGTGTTTGTTTCATCTCATGACATATTATTGAAATATTAATCACATCAGTTGTAATCTCTTTTGGGTATATCTTGAATTTTCAGTATAGTGTTAAGGATGTTATGAAAAACTTACAAACTGTATATGCTTTTATTGTGCAGGGAAACTTTTGTAAATACATTTATGTTGCAAATTGGTATATTGTCGAATCATCTTAACGGAAGGGATACACATGTCCGCCAGATAAAAGTCTACGGACCACAACCGTGAGTCATTCCTTTTAGTTGAGTTTTCTAGAGATTGTAGTTTCGACCCATTCACTTGTATGAATAAGTCATTCAGGTTATGTTTTATTTCTAGCATGTAGGCACATGGTAAAAATGAAAAATTGTATGGAATTGAACGGGTTGAAACTTGAAGGTTAAATGCATAAAACCTTTATATCATTTTTCTAATCATATTTTACGTGTAAAGTTACTATTAAAAAAAAAAGTGAAGTGTTTCTCAGCTGGACAGTCATGAACTGTTTTGACCTAAATCTACGTCGTTTTGCTACTTGACGTGTCTAACCTATTTCTTTTCTCTCCTCATAAGTTTTCAGAAAGCAGTGATAAATATTGAACTCAAGTATCTTGTTTTATGGTGTGTTGCAGGAATCCTATACCGCACCAACCGTTTCAGTTCACTTCAACTGAATTCATTACTTACTCAACTCTGAGATAAACCTAGAGAAAATGTGGTTACAGTTTCCCTGCCCAACTAAGTGCAGTGCCGTCTTAAATTTATGGTCAACTGTGTCATCTCTTTCTTACTTTTTTGTTGTTGGTGTTCAACGTGTTATGTACAACATTATACGTTGGGTGTGATCAGGGTCAGCCATAAACTGAAAATGAGCTGATTCATTTAGTAATTGGTAATTTGAGTCAATTCAAATTATACAGCAAGTTTATTAAAGTCACTATTCTAAAGCTTGTTTGCTTAACCCTGATTCAAATGGGTGTTTAAAACTATCTACTAGTATGACTGCTGCAACGCTATCTTGTGTTGATCTCAACCTATTTGACCTGTTTTTGACCTGACCGGTGCATTTGGCTCGAGGTTCTAGTAAAATGTGTGCAGGGATTAGTGATGTTTTCGGCTCATTTATAGAATAACAGGTAAAAGAGATTTAAAAACCATGGTCTAAAAATGGATTTAACAGATTTCGTTTAAAGTTTTCATAAGTATATTACCATCAAAATGCCATTTTGTTGTGTGGAAATCATTCTGTTTGCACTTTGCATACATCTTATATTTAAAAGTAAACACGAACGCTGGTTAGAAATAAAAATGTGGAAGGTGCAATTCGGAATCAGCACATTGCAATGCATGTTACGGATCATTCATGGTTTTCAGCCAAATCACGAGTTGATGTTTTAAACAAATGTCAACAGTATCGCTAAATGGCAATAAGTTGGGTCCAGAGACGACACAACACGAGTACGTATAACTATAGTCACAACTGTAGTCTGCACCTCATAAAAATGGACGAGGTTCACAAATAAATGAACTTTATGTTACACAAGATGAGGAAGTATACAATGTCCAACTTACTTTATATACACTTTTATTCAACAAAAACGTATACGTGCATGGAAAGACAGACTAGTGAAGCAAGAAAAAGAAAGCTGAATGTACATCGATACTTCGTATCAGCAGCACATTATAAGTATAACAGTTTATGCAGGCTAAACTTTTCTGGCTTTCTCAGCCTCAAGCCTCCTAAGTGTTGATGAACTCAGTTTTTCTCCACTCGATTCTTCAGATACCAGATTCACAACTTCAATCTGCAATGACAATACTATTAAATTATAAGAAGAATAATGTACGTGAATAAAATAAAGTGCATTCAATTCAGAAGATATGTGCCTTTAGTTGTGAGAGGCCTCTCTCTGCTCTCTTCTTGTTGACCGATAATCCACCAGGTAGCGTCTCCTTGCTGCCAAATGGGTCAAGACAATTCAGGTTTAAATTGTTCAGATTGGGCTGGGTTGAGCCACAAATACTTGTCCATTTCTTAACTATCCATTAATACTTAATACGTATATTATAATGACAAATGTTCATTATTACAAGGGTTATTGGATTTTAATAATCCGAACTTTTGTATATTGGCCGATATTAATCCCAACTTCAAAAATTGCCTGTGTCAATCCCAACTTGTAACTTATTTTCCTACAATGATCCTCCGTTAAAGTTAACTTAACACCGTTAAACTTTTTTCGAATTTTTGACCGAGGCTTTAGGGCTTTTGATCGGGAGGACGATACGAGTCTAATCATGTAAAACTTAACTTGAGTCGATGCTCCAACCGAAGAAATTTTAACATGCGATTTAATCACCGTTAGGTTTATAGACCCGATTGAAGGTCGTTTGGTTATTTGGAGGGTCGGCTCAAGGTAATTTTTACATGAATAGACTCCTATCGTCCTCCCGATCAATAGCCCTAAAGCCTCGGTCAAAAATTCGAAAAAAAATTAACGGTGTCAAGTTAATTTTAACGGAGGATCATTGTTGGAAAATAAGTTATAAGTTGTGATTGACACAGACAATTTTTAAAGTTGGGATTAATATCGGCCAATATACAAAAGTTCGGATTATTAAAATCCAATAACCCTTATTACAATTAGCCTTAATATTCAGATAAAACGATTAAGGAGATTGAATACCTTAAAAGTTAAAAGTAGACTTGGGGAAACTTTCAAAAAGTTTGACTTGTTCCCCTTTTAGCTTAACTTTTAACTTGACCAACTTACGATACAACAAAACAAAATCAACCCAAATGGATTGGAATTAAACTGTCATATTATTTTGGAATTTAAAGAACAATATTCACCTCAAAATAGAAGATTTATCCTATTCGCAAAATGTTAACTTCATGAAGATCTAAGGTTAACCTAAAATCATGGTAAAGGTAAGAAGAGGAAACCTGACAACAATAGCTTCAAGATTTGGGTCGACAATTGAAGGACCATAAGGATCTGTAATGGGTTCAACTTCTACTACCAGCTCAGGTTTGATAGACTGAAAAAAGAGAGAAGTTAACGTGTTTGACAATTTTCATTCTCTCTTCAACAGGCTGTATAAGAAATGAAGCATATAAAAAATTCCGTACCTTAATGTAATCTTCAACAATTTTCATTCTCTCTTCAACAGACTGTATAAGATCTGCAAACTGCAAAAGTTTCTACATCAGCATCACATTACACAAGTCCCAGAAATTGGTTCCAAGATGCCAAATGGTTAATCGGATATCAGACAGAACGTGAAGATCTATAGTGGACTCAAATTTCGCACAACAAAGCATGCCATCTATACAAATGCCAGCATACACTGGTAACAAGTAAAATATATAAGAGTGTGCAGAAGAGCAAGGTCCAAACCTGTTTCTTCGAAAGCATAGGTCCATCACAAACACCAACTACAATTCGATCCTTAGCCAACTCGGCAGCTGCCTGTAACCAACAATCAAACCTCAGAGAAAAGAACCAACAACTCACTCTGCACATGTTAAGCATGTGACAAGAAATAGATAAACACAAATTGATGAGAAAAAACCTTAAGGAAAAGGCGATGACCGTCATGTAAGCGATCAAAGGTGCCACCTAGAACAACAGCTCCATAAGAATTTGGTGGAGAAATAGTTGACAAATCAGACGCAAGCTCTGGATTTGGGTCCTCCACAATTGTCATTTTATCCAGCTACCTGATTTTTAATTTCCGTTCTTTCAAAATTGTATACTTGCAATGTATAACTATCGTCTCTTGCAACTGTCACGTCACATTCATCATATAAGCTAGAAAATTAGTCTCCAATAACCAAAACGCCTCAAAACTTCAAATCACTCAGTTCAAATAACATGAGAAAAACTACACAAAAAAACAACTATAATTTCCTGGAGATCTAGTGAAGATGAAATCAGTGCAAATACATACACTAGGGGATATGTTTATATGTTCAAATTGAAAGCAACTTGAAAAACTACAATTAGATGATTATTACTAATCTAACATACAAGTAGTTTTGCATATATCTCAATCATTTACTAACAAAGATGTATTTGTTAACACAAAACAAGCATAATTAGTGTGTACACAGACAGCTAGGGAGATATAAACAATGAATTGAACAAAGTGTATGTGAAAATAATGGCAAAAATTGAAGCTGGAATAGTCTAATCGCATATAACCGCGAACCTACAAGACATAAAATGAACGACAGGTGGAAATTAAATATCGATAATCAGAAACGCATAGATTAGATAATCGAGAAGTAAACAAAGCGTACCTCTGGTTGAAGGCAAGTGAAGTGCAAAATACGTTTACGAATCAACCTTGAAACATGTATAGATTCAGATTGAAATCAAGTCCGATGAGGTGAAGAGATAGCTGTAGGAGAATGAATCAGGCGATGAAGATGAAGATGATGATGATAAGTAAGGTTTGGTTTGGTTTGGTAGGAAACAGGTATCGAATTAGATGGTGAATAAAGATGTAGAAATTGGATTCATTGCAAATAGAAATAGTGACGTAAATATGCAAAATTGTTTCATCCATGGAACATATAGCAACGTTTGGTGGGGTACAATTTATACTTTCGTTGATTCGCATTCATAAAAAAAAGTTACATGTCTTATGTTTTATTATATAAATTTATAATGTGTCAAATATTAAAAGATGGAGAAAACACCTGTCTTCTTTTCGTCGGGTGGTGCTTAATTATAAATTATAGGTCAAAATGATAGTCATGTTAAAGTGGTAATCAAAGTAAGAGGTCACATGTGTAAATTTTTGTTTTATGAATAATATACTTATGTTAGAATATTATGTTTGAGGTTCTAAGTTTACATTTAATGTCTTATAGGTTTAACGTTAAAATATACTTTTTTTATATTACAACTCTTTTTAGAGTTGTAAAAAATAAATAAAATAATTACCACACTAAATGTTATATGTTAAAGTTCTTCAACCTAATTTAAAAAAAATCAAGAGATTATTTTAAAATAATATTTATAAATTAATTAGGTGCAATTTTATTAGTTTAGTGATATTAATGTACAAAAATTAATTTGGTGACATTTTAGTGACCTTCGAATTATGGGTTCAACTCTTGAAAACAAACTCTTAAATAAAGTGTAAGGTAACGTTATGTATATTAGATCGTAAAACGAGCCGACCCCTCCTTAAACCCTATGAAAAGGATTCAGAGGTCGTACCAACTCACATAGTTTCAATACTCTTAGAGTTCATGAAAAAGTGTTTTTTAACGGTTTATGAAAGTTATGTAATCTTACTTATCCATGTTATGTTTATGTATATAAGTAGTAACTAAAACATATAAAACAATTCTAATACCAAATTCACATCTCAAAAGCAAAAATTAGATGTTTTAAGAAAGAACAAATAAAAAGGATTATCAAAATTGCACAGGATAAAAATGATCCCAACACTAGAAAAAAAACTTTTTGGCACCATATACTAGGATTATTAGAACCGCAATGAACATAATTGTTGTCTTTTTTCCAGTTACATATGTATTTGGATATGGTAGTAATAAGCAACTGACAATAAATTACATCTTAATCAACAAACCAAACCAAATTGTAAAATAAGCATAGCTACAAACTTATGAGTTTCGTACATGAAGCTTATTTTGATTCACGAGTATAACGAACCTACTATTTATTATACATAAGTACTGTAAAGATAATAAACTACTTTATTGTCCATCGAATTATGTATCCAGTTTTATAAATATGACAAAATCATGCTCAATTACCAGAATCTCAAACAGTGACAAAATACTGATTAGCGTTACGTAACTAGAGTTTCTGAAGCCAACTAAGGTAAATGAACTACAAACTGTAACCATTAGCAATGGTCCTGCTGTGAATGTTATACTTTGTGCATAGTTAATTGTAGTCTGTTACACAAAGACCATATATATTGATTGAAAGTAAATTATCATGAAGCCATTTTCAGGTGTTTAATGATACTCCACTATACTGTACTTAAACTGCTTAACTTTGGCACTAAACAATCTTTCAAGAAATTTTGAATCAGAGATCGGTACATAGCTGGGAATGTTCTGTAGTGATCTACATGCGGGGACGACTTGAAGTTAAAAGTCGTTACTTGTCTTCCAAGTTTCTTCTGGTGTTCTGCAAATGATTCTGTTCTTTGAAATGGGATAACCTTATCAGCTGTACTGTAAAGGTAGATTTGAGGACAAGAAGGCTGGTTTTCTGAGAGAGTTGTTATTACTTTTGTTAACCTCCTGTGACATAAAACATTAAATAGTATTGGTAAGAAATTGATCTATAAAAGTTGCAGTAATTGTTGCAAGTTTATGGAATGGAAGGAGTGTATTGTTGAAGCATGCAAGCCCTTTGCAGCTTGCGCCTTAACTGTGCCTTGCTACTATGTTAAAAATATTAATAAAACTTAATCTAAATATTTATAAAACAGGTGTTTTGTGTGATAAACAATGTTTTAACTCCAAGAACACTTGTTTTCGACCCAGAAAAGAAGAGTCAAACGGGTCAAAGGTCAATCCAAGTGTATTTTTGATGCACAAAACCTCATAAATCATATTTTTTTTAAAACAATATATTTTTGGCATATCGTAATGAACATGTGATCCACTGAAACAATGTTTCAACTCCCAAAGAGCACCTGTTTTCAACCCACCCCATTTGAGCCATTGTCCAACCTGCCCAAGTGCCACCTCTAAAGTCTAGACAGAGGGAAGAGATTGTTATATGTTTAGAAACTAGAAAAACAGGTACTTACTTCTTTATATCTGGGACTGCAAGAAAATACGTGAAGAACTTCTCAAATAATGTCAAAAGTAAGCACTCAACGAACAAAGGTTCCTTCACATCTGTATTTACATTTGTGACTCCATTTTGTACTTCCCCAGCCTCAGATGAAGAGTTAACAGCAGAACTTTGCTTTTTAAGTATCGCTGTAGTGAATCCAGCAGCCCACACCTGCAAAAAGTTATTAAAACAAACCATACAAAATCAATCACATTAGAATGTTACTTAATAAAACAAGATAAAACATCAGGATTTAGCTATTAAGTGTCTACAAAGATATCCATATTTAAAAATCCTAATAACACATGAAGCAGCATTGCACAACTGCATAAGTGCTTCAATAAGTGAACTCTCGATCCTCATCACCATCCATAATAAATCATTGTAGATAAATAACGATTATGTGATCTACATTACCAGCAAATGTAACATAGCTATCATCTTTCACCATTAGTGTGTTTTACATAATGTTATCAGTTCCATACTTAATGTGGGGAGTAGGATATAAGCCTCTCTGTTATATCAATTTTGTTTTCAAAAAGTCGAGGTGCAAGGGGAGAACTACATGTATGTGAGGCATTGCTTTATACACAAAGATATAAGCTTTATGTATCTCTCTCGTCTCTTTTACATTATTAGTAACAAAAAGGTTGAAGGGATTATGAATGGTTTGCTTCATAAGGGAGGTTGATAAGGTTGATAAATCAACCTCCTTCATCAAGCAAACCATTCATAATCCCTTCAGCTTTTTGGTCGTTTTTTGTTTATACACATTAGCCCTTCCAGACTATAATTTCTACTCACCATAAGCACTAAGGCACCAAAAGCCCTAAAGCCTGTTTTTGAAACCAAGATACGGGTATGCACACAAACTCACAAAGTACTAATAAACACGTACTTTGAACTATGAAGCTTATAACAGACAGAAGACAAAGTTTTAGGTTCTTCAAGAGTTTAGCAGAATCAGTATAGCAAGCATAAAACTTTGCAACTAAAAGTCTAGAATCAACTTCAACCAACATAACAAGATAAAACAAACCTTAGGATCAAGTTCCGGATCCCCTCCCGAATCAACAACACAACCTATAATCCTCTCAACCACCTCATCTCTACCCTGCAACAAGTTCAAAACAGCACCATACCTGCAACCACAAAACTTATCAATAACCAAACCACAAAACCATAAACAAACCATTACAAAACCCATTCAATCAACCTACACAAGCCAACCGGTATTACTAAACGTATGAAACACCAAAAACCGTTCTCTCCCATCATCCTTCTCCTCCATCCACAACACAAGCTCATCACTCAGCTCTGCAATTCTAGCCTCTATGTTCCTCCCCAAATCAAAGCCTAACACATCGTTAACCGAAGCAGCAAACGTAACCGCATTCATTCCTAACACGTTGTACATCTCAGCATACCTCCTCAAATGTTTCTGCTTAGATCCTAACCAACCTAACACCACTACTGTAACCACAGGTCGGTTATTTTCAGAAATAAACCCTAATTCTCCGCTGTTTACATCGTCCAAAGCGTACTTCCATTCAAAAGCTTTGTGATTGTTGCCGGATAAAATAGAAGCAAATCGATTGATAGGAGAATTGCTCGGATTGTTGACAGTGGAGTGTGGTTTTGGAGTGAAGAGGTTGAGTTTGGGGAAATGAGTGTGAATGTGGGAGTTAGGGTTTGAGAATGAGAGTGAAGCGAGTGGAGTGTGGTGGAGGTGTTTTGAAAGGATGAGTGTAGTGAGGAATTGGCGATTGGTCGAATTGAAAAGTGACCTGGTGATTGAAGCTTCCATGGCGGAAATTGTGAGTTTCAGAGCAGTGATGTGAAATGAAATGGGGGTGATGAAGTGAAGGGTGTTGGTTGTAGCCATCGAGGCTATGAGCCAACTCTATTCGGGTAGCAATGGGTTAGTTAGTGTTAGATCGTAGGGAGTATGGGTGGAAGTTGGAAAAGGTTAATCTCGAACGAATGCGGAAAAAACGAAAATTCTTCGAATATGTCTAGACTTTGACTATACTCAAAACTAATAAAAATCTCACACTTAAACTTTTTATAGACATGTTGAGACATCTGACTGTAACGCCTGACTGTACTTTATGGACGTCCGACTTCACCCTAGGGACGACAACTTTATATATTTAAAAATATAAAATATATATATACGGATCCAAAAGCCTCTACTATATAAGGATCCAAAAGCCTAAAATATTATATACGGCTGACATCTTTTCTGAAAGGTATTTAGAGAGGGGAACACTCAAACGGATATTTGATATTTTTAGTTAAATAAATGTGAAAATGGATAAATTTTTTCTTTTTTTTTTAAACAGTGTAAGGTCTTGTATAACCACAATTTGTTTAAACTACTTTTACAGCTTCATAACTCGACTTCTCATTTTGTTAAAACTACTTTTACGGCTTGACACAATAACGTCCGACACATTATAATACTTTTTTAATTTATGTCTAACCACGTTATTGTCTAAAATACTTTTACAAATTTACACCGATGTCAAAATACTTTTACGACTTTACAC
The DNA here is from genome assembly GCA_030867185.1 of Tagetes erecta. Classification (NCBI taxonomy): domain Eukaryota; kingdom Viridiplantae; phylum Streptophyta; class Magnoliopsida; order Asterales; family Asteraceae; genus Tagetes; species Tagetes erecta. The sequence goes on from CM061487.1 coordinate 98,257,730, forward strand.
TATAGCATTTGAGGCATTATATATTTATACTAGATTAGTACCCGTGTACTACACGGATTTTAATTTTATAGGTTTTAACTCAAATTACATATCAAATTTATTTTTAACATATCTCTTATTAAAGCGATTTGGAAATTTACAAATATATTCATATAAAAAATCATATGTTACAATAAAGGATATGATTTATAGTAATTGGTAATTTTTATTGGAACATATCGGGTTAGGAGATAATTCATGATAATTGTTAATTTTTTTATTTAAACATATCGAGTTATGAGATAATTAATGGTAATGGTAAAACTTTAATTTGAACATATCGGGTTATGATAAATCATAATAATTGATAAGTTTTTAATTTGGACATATCAGGTTAGGAGATAATTCATGATACTTGATACATATCGGGTTAAGATATAGATCATGATAATTGGTAAATTTTGTATTTGAACATATCGAGTTAGGAGATAATTGATGATAATTTGTGAATTTTTAATTTAAACATATCGGGTTATTTCGAATATAGAGCATACCATGACCCGTCTAAAAATTCTCCATCAAATTAATTTAAACATGACACCTAAGCAAAATCCTATGTGGAGTAGTTAAAATGGTGACATGTGGATGTGTTACTCAATTATTAGAATAGGTAGATTATTTTTTAGTTTTTTTATATATGTCTAATAATTTTACTGTTACGAAATTAATGTGTCACGCGCTCTCACAAACACCACTTTCTAGCCTTGACGATAACACATCTCTACTTATCAGAAATAATCGAAACATGTAAACCGGTTAAATAGGCATCCGTTTTTGACTAACCAGACTTAATTAATGCAATCAAGTTCTACAAGTCAAAACAGGGATACCACAGCTCTATTATTCACCAATATAGGGACCGCGTATTTTAGAAACTTTAAATGTAATTATTAATGTAAAAATCGCACACATGGGGTATACTGTATGAAATTAACCTAAATCATAAAAAATTTAATTTTATAACACACTAGGTTAGACCCCATGGGTACTCACGGGATTGATCGATAAAAGTATTTATATTGTTTTATAATGAAAAAATTAGTAATAGCAAAACATCAAATAAAGTATGCTAAATATGAAAAAAAAGTGAGGATGAATATGGTGGTGACAAGTGGCATTGTGTGTAGACAAGAGTTAGCAAATTATTATAAGAGAAGATTATCTTTTTATTTTGTATTTGCTCAAACATATCCACAGGAGATTATTTTGTTTTCTTTTATCATGTTACTAGTTTATTAACTTGGGTATTATACTGGTTTAAATAATTAAAAAGTATAGAGTTTGAGCGAAAAAGAATTTGCAAGAATTAACCATAAAGGGACATATGACTATATTTATACTCTTTTATTAGTATTAGATATTTACATTAAAAAACCTTTATATGCATTACATTTAGTTATTTCCTTTATATATTATTTTCTTTATTAATTTATTTTTATAAACTTCTCATCCCTATTTAAGAAGTTGATTTCACTTTATTTCACTACTAGGCTAGTTACTTACCCATATATCACACTACCTATAAACTTAATTAAAGATGTAATAATAGAAAAGATAATTATAATTTATAATATTATATTTTTAGAATATATATAAATGATTGGTTTTTAAAATTTGATTTATGCGTTTTCAAATAATTTACATTGATGTCAAAGATAAATAGTAACGTTTTTTTTAAACCATACCGGAGGGAGAATTCCCACTTAGTGATCGGTCTGCTAGTTCACGCAAATCCGAAGAAGTTATCACGGACGAGCCACATGCAGGGAAACTTGCACGTGTGGTTCTGGTCGGGCTTTCTTGAGATATCTAATAACCTTCATAACAGTATTAATGTTTGTATGAGTTAATATATTAAAAATTCAATTAGAATTCTAATTTCAATCATTCCAAAAAAACACAAAATAAAAATGGATAGAATTTATAAATATCATATCCATGTTGCATGATTATAGTTAAATTCTTTAAAAAAAATACACAATTATGATTTATTAAGAGATTAATATTTCTATAAATTCACTTATGGGTAGATGGATTACCTAGTTAAATGTTTACATGTATTAATTATATTATATACCTACTAATCTTTAAGGTCGGTGGTGACTACTTGGGTTTTTTAGTCATTTTATATAATATGTTGGTATTATATATCTTGTATTCAAATCTTTGTCAACTATGTCATCTTAGTTGGAGTGGCCTTTGTCATTATACTTTTGCAATAGAGTGTCAAGCGTTCAATTCTCGCTGCCTTCGTAAGCTTTTTTCCTTTGATTAATTTAGACTTTTTGTTTTTTACAAGTTTCACCCCTAACTTAGCTTAGACATATTTACAACTTTAACCTCCAAGTTTAGTTTATAACCGTTTTATCTTCAAAAGACTTTGTTAGTTTACAATTTTGACCATTGACTTTGACTTAGTTATCATTTTTGCCTTGAAGTTTTGATGTATCTATATTTTTTAATATGTGACGCATTACGACTTTACATTGTAACGTGCGTCACATAAAACTTTATTTATCAATGCGTACAACGAAGTCAAATGACGAGTCCCGGTCGCCGCATCGCGCGGCCCGGGTCTCATATCTAGTTACAGAGTAATTTGTAATACATGCTTACATATTAATGTTTAAGTGTAATAAATTGTTCTAATATAGTTGTTTATATCCATGTTAAAGTTTACTATCTAAAACTATATAAGTATCTGTTTTTTATTACTTTATAATGTATTTATTTGTTGCTTGACCCCAACTCCCATCTCTCTTTATTTCTTTTTGGCTTACTCCTTCCCTTTTATCTTAAGGGCTGTTTAGTAAAATCTAAATCATTAAGTATAAAATGGTTAAGAGGTCTAAACCATTAAAATGTTCTATCAGTTAGAGAGATGTTAGGGACCTTAGGGTAGAACTTTAGATGAGATTAAAGTTAGTATATGTTCCATTCAGTTTCATTTAGCATCTATCTGTCTCTTAATCATTCAGCATTTAATTGAGCCATTTAGAGGCTCGTTTTTTTATGAAACAAACGCTTTAAATGCTGAATGATTAAGCACTGAACCGAACCATTAAAAGGTGAAACAAACAACCTCTTAGTCTACATTCTACTGTAACACTATCTTACATGTTTTTTTCTAAGAGATTATGTTTTAATAGAAAGTCCAATGAAAGGGTTTTGGAAATGATATGTGACATTTTTTTTAAAACTAAAGTAAATGTAGGGAAAAATTTTAAAATATTGATGTTAACTTTCTATGCTCATAATGTACATACCTTATTAATCGTCTGACTACAAAATAAAAAATGATATTTTTTAGACGATTATTTTTGGTCTGCTATTTTTGACGTGTGCGTCTAGTCGTATGACATTTTTTCTATGCTCACAATGTCCATTCCTTGAAAATTGTCAGACTACAAAAGAAAAGTAGACATTTTTAGACGATTATTTTTGAACGACTTTTTTTTATGTTTCTAGTCGTATGACATTTTTTGTAAAAAAACTCAAGTAATTGTATGGACATGTGGTTTTCATGTGTGATTGGTTTTTGAAGGTGTGGACGACTAATAAATAGTGTTTATTATGGGTATAGAAAGTCAACATGAACATTTTGGTTCATTTCCCCGAAATTTAAATATTGGTAATAATTCTTTAAACACTCAATAACTTTTACATATAACATTATTTTTTTAGTAAATAGTCATTTCCATCCCCATGATTTTTTCTTTCTTGTTTATGTCTTTGTCATTTCTAAATATTGTCATTTCATCTACTTCGTTAACTTCATCCAACATCCACCGTTAAATGAGGGTTAATATTGTCAGTTTACTTTATATGTTTATTTTTTAGTTTAAACTAATACCCCATTTATATCCACTTTCAAGCCCTAATTTCTAAAGACTTCATCCCTTCTTCTGCTCTTATCCTTGTCGATCAATATAGAACCATTGCTTCAATCGATCAAAATCATCTTCACTCCGTAAAAATAAATGGTGCTTTGCTCGTCATGTGGATCTAAAACCTTAATTTGTACACCATGGATGTCTTTAAGCATTTTTTGTTGCAAGAGACAAGTCAGTTTTATTCATACACCAATCGTTGGCTATTAATACAATACCTAAGCTATGCACTCAAAAACACCCTAATAAAAGATTAAAAAACATGTCAAGTAAATTGACAATAATACCCCTAATTTTAATGGTGGATTTTGGATGGAATTGATAGAGTAAATGAAAATGACAAGATTTGAAAATGATAGAAACACATAGACATGAAAAGAAATTATTGGATGAAAGTGGCAAAAACCACTTAACTCCCGGGACAAAAATGTCTATTTACTCTTATTTTTTAATTAAAGTTTCGTCATAAGAACACACAATAAGAACACACATTTTTTTAATCTTTAAAACGCGTATAATGTTTATATAAAATTGTCTGACGAATATTACATTATCACAAAATAAGCTAAAAAAATCATTAAAAAATCTTCTTTTTTTTGAACGGCGATGCATGTCGGAGATGGTTGTCGATCTATGTAAACTTGGTCCTTCACCGTTAAAAGGGTTTTGTGCACCTTGTTTTCTTGGCTTGATTTCTCTCGTCATTATTTCTACATCGGTGCTAGACAGATAAAGAAACGGCCACCACATATTGCCATTAGCCACCTACGACCAATGGCGAGGCTTAAGAGGGACCAAGGAGGGTCCGGGCCTCCTCAGTTTTTTTCGTCCGAAATATTGTTTTGTTGGTCGGTTATTGATTTTTTATATATATATATATTGAGTTTGGCCCCCTGAAACAAAGCATTATATATTTATGGGTTTTTTAACTTTGGCCCCCTCGGGCCAAAAATCCTGACTTCGCCACTGCCTACGACTAGTGGTGTATGGTGGCGATGGTGGTTGCACCTCCGTTTTCAAGTTTGGTTCTTTCAATTGATAACGATTGTTTTCAAGTTTGGTTCTTTCAATTGATAACGATTGGTGGTATCCATGTGATCGATGGGTATGATGTTGATTGATTTGTGTATCACTGAATAATGTTGTCCATGTTTTCCTTTGCTTTGTACCACATGATTGATTATTTACATGGCGGTGATAAAACATCCTTGTTGGACTTTAAGTTAATGTTATAAAATATGCATCTTAAATATTAAACGTACGAAATTAAGGAAAAAACTTTATAGGTTAATAATCATGTTTCAAGTTTATTCTAGCTAACTTATTCATATAGTTTTTTTTAGTTTGGTTCGGTGGGTGTTCTACTTAACATGCCTATATGACATTATTATTAACTTTTTACACTAACTTTAACATGTCCAGTGTGTCTTAGGTTTGGTTTTCATAGCGATTTCATTTAATTTTTCTTCTTATTTACGTCTTGAATCTGCTTCTTTTATTCAAACTTACCTAAAACATAAAGAAAATAATATAAATAACTAAAAACCAAATATTTACATATAAAAAGATTAAAATGTGATAAAATATATAATCAATTCATGTGTTTTACAATTTATCAATTTTTATTTTCTTACACTTTTTCTGTCTTAAGTTATCGAAATGGTTTTAGATTTTAAAAGCACATGTGGTGTAGCTTGCTTGATAAGATTACTTTCTAAACTCGATGTCTAGAGCCATCCTGAAGATTTTAATGTTTGTGTGAGACGAAAAAGGGCTTCTGGATGCTAACTAACTAAATTACATAAATTATTTTTAATGAAAGTTAGACGTTATATCAATAAACATAACAAAATCAAGCTACTAGAAAAAATTGGTTTAATGCAATTGATTTAACTCTTTTTTAATAAAAATTTATATTTATACATAAAATATAAAAATATTTTTAAAAAATAGTCTCTTGAAAGATGATGTCCTCTACGATCGCACCTCCTGCACTCCTTTTGGGCCAGCCCTAACAACATCACTATTATACTTAATAATTAACCTATCATCGGTGCTAGAGCTATGAAATCGTTTATCTTTTTAGTGGTGATCAAGCGATGTTTGATTGTAGCCTCCCAACTGAAAAGCTAAAGTCAGTTACTATTTTTATTATAAGGTAATTACACAAATGATGTTTAGGTTAAAAGAAAGCTAATTACATGAATGACCTTTTAGTCACTTAATGAACAGTTAACAAAAGTTAGGTTTAATACCTATATACCTTACAAAAGTTTAAATTAAAAGCCCCAAATTTATTAATAAAGAAAATAGTACCAAATCTTACTGTTCCCACTAAATCATATGTAGTGTTTGTGTGACCGACCAGCTCTATTGAAAAAATACGAGGGGAACAAATGAAGAAAATGAGAAGTATTTTAAACACTAATATATTTTATTCATTCACCGAATCATGCATTTTCCATTTTTTCAAAAACCTATTACAACATGCCTGTAGGAGATGGATTCTGTTTTTTTAAAAACCTATAATTAGCTCACATTAATATTAATATTTTCATATACAGTTGATTTATTTTGATATTTAAAAAACTAATTTGAGATGATTGTAAATATGATGATATTGACATTCACCTAAACAAAATTCTATCCTGATCGATCAAGTAAAGGATGATATTAGGTTTGAGTTGTTTGTAGTACGTACAATGAGTACGTCCATGACCCACTGCGGTATCCAAACACAAGCTTTCAATCATTTTCTATTTAATAATATGGGGAAAGTGAGTACGCGGCTGTCACACGTGTAACTTACACGCGAAACTCATTAAAACGACGTAGTTTTGATTAAATAAACAAACAAACTACATAGTTTTAATCATCGAATTCGATTAACATCTCTAATTTGACTCTAGGGTAACTACATCAAAGTTATCTCTTCTTGCTCTTTTTGATTTTTAACCTTTAGATCGGTCGATTAAATTTTCACTTCCCTTTGCAAATAACTCAAGTTCAAATTAATCAATAGCAATTCACAATGCATTTAGATCAACCGATTTAGTTTCCACTTCCCTTGTCAAATAAATCAAGGTTTCAATCAATCAATTTATGATGATATTCTCAATGCATTTTGATAAATACTTACATTAGAATTGATGAATATAATACATATTTGCGAAAAGCTTCAGATTTGAAAAAAAATTTGTCAAGCAAAAACATTAGGATTATAATGGACAATGATTTTGATGAAGGGATTGAGATAACATGTTAAAATAAATAATTGTATTTAATTAAAACTACGTCGTTTTGATTAGTTTCGCGTGTAAGTTGCACGTGTGACAGCCACGTACTCACTTTCCCCTAATAATATTTATTATATAATCTTTTATTGCTTTCTTTCTATCCTTACAATATATGTGCAACTCTTCAATGTTAATTCATCTTCTCTTTCTTCCTTCTTTCTACTTTTTTTTAAGTAATTAACTTCGATGAAGAATTTCAACTTACTGATTATCACATTAAATAGGTATTTGAGAGTTTTTTTTTAAGAAAGTAGAAGTAAGGGGAGAGAAGTAGAAGGGAAATTTTTATGATTTCTTTGCCTAATTTTCTTTCGAAATTGAAAATAATTGAAGAGAAAGAAAGTATGTTACATATATATATCACATGGATTATTTTTCCTTTATATCTTTTTATTTTTTTCTAACTCTAAAACATTAAATGAATTTCAATTTTTTTTCCCTCATTCTTTTTTCTCTTAAACTTCTTTTTTTCTTTCTTTTCTCTCATTTACTAAACATGTAGGCTCCCATCAACCTATGTGTGTAATGAAGACCCCTTCTCAAACACGGTTTTTTTTTAACGGTGACTTTCATGAATTGTGACGGACGTAACGCCCCGTCACATGAAGGGTCCCTAACAACCACATACGTTGTCTTAACCGGGATCGCATGGTGCATCTAACTTGGCAGGACGTTCACAAGGAAAATCCCACATAGGCCGGCGTAGCAACCGTTATCGAATATCGAACCATCGCCCGTGGGTAAAACATGTTTGTCTCATTAGCATTAACTGGATCATTGACTGGTATCGCTGGAAAATGGGGCTTGTGGGAGTTGAACTTGAGACCTTTTGATACATCAAGTAACAACTTTACCACTCCATCCAAATTCCTTTAATTCTTCTCAAACACGTTTAACTACGTACTGCTTGCATTTAGGAGTTAGGAGAAGCTAGTATTTGTCATGTTTTTCAAATTATAAATAGATTTTATGTTGAATTTGTATCAAAATGAACATTTTAACTAAGCTTTGGCGCCAAAATTCATTGTCGCAGTCATCGCGGGAAAGTTGGGGAAGATGACCGGAAGAAGTGATGGAGCAGGGGCGGAGCTGTGAGTAATTCAGGGTAGCCCGGGATACGGCTCAAATTTTGTCACTTGATACATATTTTTTTATTTTTTTTTCATTTTATGCATATGATACTTGTGATCTACTATAAGGATACCCCTAGAGGTTAAAAGTATTTGAGAATTTAGATGAAAAGAAAAAGGAAACTGAGAAGCTTTTCCAAAATCATGGCCGCCTCTGTAAAAATACAGTAAAGAGGGAAGAAGACAACCTAAAATTTATTATTATATGCTATGTTGGGCTTTTTTAAATAATCAAACCATGGCCCATATACATATAAAAATCCAAAACTGATCCGAGTGACTTCATACAAAGTTCAAAGTTGTAACAAACATAAATTAATAATTAATTTTAAGAAGCAATTTTAATCATTTTCTTAATATTTACTTCAAACTTAATGCAAATAACATTTTGCTTTTTTACTTTCGTTTGATTTTTTGATTTATCCTTTAAGTTAGTTTATTTACTGTTTTTATAATTTTTTAATAAGTTTTTAATTCCCAGTTAGTTATTTCATAATCTTTAAAAGGTAGCCTTTTAATGAACGGTTATCGAACAATCCCTTAAAAATGTTGCAAACGTACACTTGAAAGTAGAAAAGTACGAAACCTCCATGTAAAATATCCTAGTTCCACCACTGAAATTCGGATATTGATATTTATATGGAACAAAATGATAACTATTGTGATGAAAAAAGACTTTTTGTTATAAAATGATTTAATGAATATTCGTGGTTAAAGTATATTACAATAGTGGACAAAATATATTATTATTGTATGACAAGAAATATTTTTTTAGGATACCCCTGGATTGTTTTTCTAGCTCCGTCACTGTGATGATACACATATGGAAAATGTGGTTTGGAGATGCGGCCTAATTAAGTCCACATAAGCCATTTTGACGCTATCGCGAACATGAATTGATCAATGAACATAAGGATGTCGGTTAAAAAAATATGACCATAAATGTCAAAAGCTAGGTCAAAAGGTTTATTATGATAAAATCTCTTATATTTATAGAAGTATCATACTTCGCATTTATGATTTTTTTTAAAACGACGGTTGGTGCAACGGTCTACAGTCAATGCATCGAAAACGATTTAAGTAATGACATAGTTTTTGTTGGCATTTGAATGGTTGAGGGTTGTGGATAGTTTTCAAATTTTTATAGATTCTTTCTCGAATCATGATGGCCGGTATATATATACCTTCTAGATATATATATCCTTTCTTTAAATATCAACAAAAGTTAGAATAATCTTCTCGTTTTATCACTTGTATATAATAATAATAATAATAATAATAATAATAATAATAATAATAATAATAATAATAATAATAATAATAATAATAATAATAAAATGTTTTTGTAACGATTCAATGTATGAGGTTCAATTATATATATCACAATAGAAGTGCTAAAGATGTCATCACCACCCCCGGCCTATATATACCCTTTAACTCTACTTCAATTTCATGCAATTAATTTACTACACATACAAAATATAATCATATATATATCAATTGCCACAAAAAAATGTCTGTCAAACAAGAGAATATTGTTAAGCGTCCACTTGCTAATTTTCCTCTCAGCGTTTGGGGAGATCAGTTTCTTCACTATGATCAGGTATATATATATATTCACCTTAACAAATTTATCATGCATGGAAACAACACGTTTTTTTTCAAACCGGCCTGTTTTTAAAAAATTTTAAAATAAAAAAAACTATGATTCGTTCGTGGACAGTGGCGAAGCCAGGATTTGCAGTCAGGGGGGCCAAATCTTATTAACGTTTTGTTTCGGGGGCCAAATGTTAAAACATTTTGTTTCAGGGGGGCCAAACCCAATATATATATATATATAAAAAATCAACTACCAAACAATAAACCAACGCTTCGACCGAAAAAAGTGAGGGGGGGGCGGTGACCCTCCCCCGTCCCTTTGATCCTTCGCCCCTGTTCATGGATAATAACTCATTTTGGTTGTTTGACCTATAACACTTTTAACTTTTACTATTATTTTCATGCATGTACACTTGAAAACAGCAGTAAAAGTTACTAGCTAGTGATTATAATTCTATATACTATATACATATATGGATGTAACTCGTAAATGTTCCTGCATGAATGAAGATTGAAGATGAAGCTGAGATTGAAAAAGTAGTTGAAGAGCTCAAAGAAGAAGTGAGGAAAGAAATGTTGAGAGCTTTGAGCATTCCTAACGAACATACCAATTTGTTAAAATTGATCGATGCAGTCGAACGTCTTGGCATTAACTATTACTTTGAGGAGGAGATCAATGAAGCCTTGCAACACTTCTATGATGCGTATGGTGATAAATGGAATGGTGGCGCTGCTTCTGTTTGGTTTCGAATCATGCGACAGCATGGCTTTTTTGTTTCAAGTGGTTAGTGCAAGTGTACACGTCGTATAACTTAATTAAGTTAATTAATAATATGTCATGATGTAAACGAGGCTAATGCATGTACGAAATGAAACAGATATTTTCAATAGCTACAAGGTCGACAAAGATGGAGGTTTTATAGAACCATTAGCGGATGATATTGAGGGTTTACTTGAGTTGTATGAGGCTGCATATCTAAGGGTTCCTGGCGAAGTCATATTGGATGATGCCCTTGTGTTTGCAAGAGCTCGTCTTGATGACATTGCGAAAAATCCTTCTTTAAGCGATTCTGTAGTCACGAAACAAATACAAGAAGCCCTAAAGCAACCTTTGCATAAAAGGGTGCCGAGAATCGAGGCAGTGCGCTACATACCAGTTTACCAGCAACACGCTTCTCATAACAAATCTTTACTAAAGCTTGCAAAGTTAGGGTTCAACCTACTCCAATCACTCCATAAGAAAGAGCTCAGTCAAGTTTACAAGTATGCACATGATATAAGCCATCTAAGTAACCCCCTTTTTTTTAAATAAATCAAAATAAAGATTCACTAAATGCTATTTCTCATGACATATTTTCCCACTAAATCATTTTCGTTAGAAATTCATTGACAAATATTGTTTCTTATAACTCATTGCCCATGAAAATTTATGTGAAAAATAACCCAGTTTTCAAGTAGTGAATGATTGTTAATTTAATTACATGATGTTGTAGGTGGTGGAAAGGCTTCAATGTACCAACTAATCTATCCTATGCTAGAAATAGATTGGTTGAATGCTACTTCTGGTCATTAGGCGTCTACTTTGAGCCTAAATATTCCGAATCTAGAATGTTCTTAGCTAAAGTTCTATCAATGGAAACAATTCTTGATGACACTTATGATGCTTATGGTACTTTGGAAGAACTTGAGATTTTTACCCAAGCAGTTAAAAGGTATACAAACCAACATGCATGCATCTTTTCATACAATAAAACATAGTACACACGCTCAAATTTTCCAAGTTACACATACATATATGTTTCTTAGGTGGTCAATTACTTGCTTGGACGATGTACCAGAGAAGATGCAACTTATATACTGGATGCTCTTAGATATGTACGGAGAAATGGAAAAAATATTGATAAAGATGGGAAAAGCACATCATCTTAACTACATAAGAAACGCGGTAAGTTTTCTAACATAGTCCAGATGTAATAATATCTTTTTGTAGGATGTACATGATTGTGCATATCATCATGAACAGATGATGGAATATATTGGATGCTACTTGAAAGAGGCTAGATGGGCGAATAATGGGTACATACCAACGCTAGAGGAGCATAAAGAAGTTACAACTGTTAGTAGTGGGTATAAATTTACTCTAATCGCAAGCTTTGCCGCCATGGGTGATGTAATCACCGATGAAACATTCAAATGGGCTCTCACTATGCCTCCCCTCGCAAGATCTTGTTGTGTGTTGTGTAGGATCATGGATGATATCGTCACCCACAAGGTACACTCATCTCCTATCTTAGCCATTGTGTAAAAGGTTTTCTATTTGCTATATTGCAACACAAAAGAAGTACTTTAGATATATACATGTCACTCATTGTTTTTTTTATGAAGTACTCATGCTTTAAAGATTTGTAACCTATTAGGAGGAACAACAAAGGATGCATGTTGCATCTGGCATTCAATGCTACATGAACGAATATGACGTTACTGAGCAACATGTTTATGATTTGTTCAATAAGAAAGTTGAAGAAGCTTGGAAAGAAATGAATCTAGAGTCCTTGAGGTGTAAAGATGTTGAAATGCCTGTGATTATGCGGGTCATCAATTTGGCACGTGTTATGGATGTTCTTTATAAGAATACGGACCATTTCACACATGTTGATGACGAACTCATAAACCATATCAAGTCGCTTGTTGTGGATGCTATCGCTATATGAGTTCTTGTCCTAATTAAACTAGCAATAATACAATGTTTCATATGTGACACTATATGATAATGATGGTTGATTATAGCAAAAAAAAAAGTGATCAAGTTCTTTGGTATGTGTTGGTTTGTGTGTCCTTGTTAAGTAATAAAGATCGATCAGTTAATTAACTAGTTGATGTTTAACGTTGAAGATTATTATGTACGTGTTTTGTATTCATATGAAGGTTTAAGTTAATAAAGAATATTGATTTATGCTTCAAGTTATATATCTTTGCTATACTTATCATGTTTCGTATTTTAATAAAGGAGTATTCGATATTAACGGACCTAACTATTAGTTTTTGGTCGCTACCGGTCTCAACTTTTGAAATATGTGCTAGCGTTCCCAACTTTTATCATTTTGGCCACTAATGGACCCGCCGTTAAAAAAGTTAACGGCGTTAACTTTTTTTTTATTTCAGGTCGAAGTTTTATGGTTTTTGATCGGAAAAAGAATACGAGTCGATTGATATAAAATTTACATCGAAAAGGTGCTCCAAATGACAAAACGATGCTTTATCGGGGTGTTTAAAACTAACGGTTCTTTAATCGGATGTACAAATTTCGTCGTTTGGATCATCGTTTCGATGTAATTTTTATATCAATAGACTCGTATTCTTATTCCGATTAAAAACCATAAAACGTCGACCTGAAATTCAAAAAAAAAGTTAACGCCGTTAGTGGGTCCATTAGTGGCCAAAATGATAAAAGTTGTGACAGCCAACATATATTTTAAAAGTTGGGACCAATAGCGTCCAAAAACTAATAATTAAGTCCGTTAATATCCAATACTCCTTTAATAAACAACTATATACAAGCGAGATAAAGATACATCAAATATAGTAACATCGTATAATTTCCCAAGTGGAGTGAAGTATCCTAGAACGTGGGCATAACTATTTTTTTTCTAAGAGCTAAATTGATGGACAAAAAAGTCATCCTTCATCCACGTGTAATTTTATTTAATTTGTTCTTGATTGTTAAAAGTTAAAAACTCGTATGGAACAATTACGGGAATTTATGATGTATTTCTTTTTGTTTCTATTGTGTGTTTCATGTTATCAAATTTTATAACGTCCCCCAACTTGATTACGTGACATGATGTGCAAGTTTAACATATACCTTTGAGCGGTGGCGAATTTAGAAAAAATCTTTGTGGTAAAGTTAAAAGAAATTTCCACTACGCGATAGCTTTATACATAATAATTTCTTTTTTACTACAAGTATAAATTAGGGGTAGCGAACTCTAAACTCTTCTCCTGCTTTGTGGATATCTAATCATAAAAAGTTAACTTTATAAGTAAATATATTCGCCACCTACCTTTAACAACCCGAAATTTAGGCGGTGTTTGTTTTTTTCAAAAAGCACTTCTTGACCACACAGACCACATGCATACGTTAAGGTATGCAGATTGTTTGTTTTTTGGAAGACATTTCATTAAAAAAAAGTATGCCCGTCCACTTCTTGGTGCAGATCTAAACCATTGTCTTCTACAAACTTCTAACCTCTTCACCATCTTCCTCCACCCCACCTTAAACCTTAGCGGCACCTTCATTGTCGCACTTCATCCTCTAGCCCCCACCTCCGCCGTCGCACCTCCAACCGCACCTTAATCACAACACAAACACAGAGATATACAAAAAGCCATTACAATTTCGAGTTATATACTATCGATCTGTTTGATTTAGATTATAAAGATTGAAGATAAACAAAACCTTGACAGTGAATTCATGAATCAAGTTTTCTGAATCAACAATTGAAGGTGTGAGTTGAACAGGTGTTGCGAACGGAAAACATCGTTAGAAATAACAACGGTCGCCGTGAAATATGAAGATTATATTAAATTAATCACAACTGAAATAAATTGAAGGTAAAAAATGGTAATTGCCACAAAATGTTATTTGGGTATTGAACCGATTGCATCGATTGACTTTTGTTCGTTACTTTAGTTTTCAATTTTCTCATTATTTGTAACTTTAGGTTGAAAATGGATAATGGTATCAAATGTTATATGAATATATATTCTTGGTGATAATTGTAATTGGATTCACAATGAATACATGGTTCATTGTGTGTGTATAAGATTAATTTGTGTTTGTATCCATTTCATATTCATTGTGTTTGTATCCATCAAATTGAAAAAGCCCATTAGGTTTAAATTGAAAAAGCCCATTAGGTTTTGCTCATTATCCTTTTATAAATAGGAGTCTTATCCTCATTAATTAGAAGAGGTTCAACTCTCTCTCACTCTCTATATATATATTTATACATCTCTCTCTTTCAAATTAAAAAAGCCCATTAGGTTTTGCTCATTCTCCTCCTACAAAGAGGAGTCTTGTCCTCACTAATTAAAGAGGTTCAACTCTCTTTCTATATATATTTTACCATCTCTCTCTTTCTTATTGAGACCCTAACGACTAACGTGACTTCGTGTCGGAGGGTCCTCGGAGCCTACTACTCCTTGGGCTCTCTAACGTAGGTTTTCATGTTTTTGCATAATCCATCGCATCCAATTTCAAATCTTTGTGAGAATCTTTCAATGAGCGTAAAACAAATAGAACAATTTTTGGTAGCGCAGCTAGCATACCCTCCATCATGAATTCAACAGATGGTTTTCATGTTTTTGCATAATCCATCGCATCCAATTTCAAATCTTTGTGAGAATCTTTCAATGAGCGTAAAACAAATAGAACATTTTTTGGTAGCGCAGCTAGCATACCCTCCATCATGAATTCAACAGATGGTTATTCATGAGCCACTGCGATCACTACAACACAACAATAAATACATGCAAATAGAAAGAGAGGACTTAAATCATACTACACATTGGTACCATTTAAAGGAGTTGGGGAATTATCACCTAGTAGCCAAACTACTTAACTCCAATATTAGTAAAAAGGAGAATAAACACGTACATTCGAGGTGATTATGGACATATCTGCAATGATACCTAATGCAACAGTTTATGTCATGAAAGTGTTGGAGTTTGATGCAGCAGCTGTATGATCCAATACTCGAATAAGATTGTTTCATAGTTTATTCCAGTTGAAGTCTATTTCTTACGACAGGACTGGTCTTCGTGGCAATACTAAATTGATGTTGGCTAGTTTTGTTGAAATGCTGAAGTGCTGTTCACTGTCCTGCACTTCAGAAAAACTAGCCAACATCAATTTAGTATTGCCATGAAGACCAGTCCTGTCGTAAGAAATAGACTTCAACTGGAACAAACTATGAAACAACCTTATTCGAGTATTGGATCATACAGCTGCTCCATCAAACTCCAACACTTTTATGACATAAACTGTTGCATTAGGTATCATTGCAGATATGTCCATAATCACCTCGAAGGTACGTGTTTATTCTCCTTTTTACTAATATTGGAGTTAAGTAGTTTGGCTACTAGGTGATAATTCCCCAACTCCTTTAAATGGTACCAATGTGTAGTATGATTTAAGTCCTCTCTTTCTATTTGCATGTATTTATTGCTGTGTTGTAGTGATCACAGTGGCTCATGAATAACCATCTGTTGAATTCATGATGGAGGGTATGCTAGCTGCGCTACCAAAAATTGTTCTATTTGTTTTACGCTCATTGAAAGATTCTCACAAAGATTTGAAATTGGATGCGTTGGATTATGCAAAAACATGAAAACCTACGTTAGAGAGCCCAAGGAGTAGTAGCAGGCCCGGCCCATAGGGTGTGCGGGGTAGTCGACCGCACAGGGCACTCGCTTGAACGGGGGCACCAAATTAAAAAAAAAAATTATATATAATTTTGATGGCCAGCTGAAAGACCAAAAAAACGAGTCTAAAAACCCCCTCACACGGACCCGGGTTTTTGGAGTGTGTCCGCAGGTCGCGCGGGCGTCGCATTTTGGGAAGGAATTCGAACCAGATTGCACCCCCCCTGCGCGCGGGTAGGTGCTAGAGTAAAACATGACAAAGGAACTTAACATGCCATGAATGCTTGAATATATAAACTAAGAATTTTTGTTTCTCCACTCCAATGTGGGACAAAGTGAATAACACAAAACTTTTAGAAATCTTATTCAGATGTCCAAACAAACAGAACCTCTTAACCATTCAGCACTTAACCATTCAGACATCTTAATCATTCAGCATTGCCAAACAACCCCTTTGATTTTCTTATGTTTAATTATCAAACGTTTGTTTTTTGGTTAAAAATTTAGTTTATATAATTTAGTGCGTTGATGTTTCGGGTTAGGGGGCCTTTTTTTCTTGTCTCGCACAGGGCACTCGATTCCTCGGGACCGGCCCTGAGTAGTAGGCTCCGAGGACCCTCCGACGCGAAGTCACGTTAGTCGTTAGGATCTCAATATGAAAGAGAGAGATGGATAAATATATATAGAAAGAGAGTTGAACCTCTTTAATTAGTGAGGACAAGGCTCCTCTTTGTAGGAGGAGAGTGAGCAAAACCTAATGGGCTTTTTCAATTTGAAAGATAGAGATGTATAAATATATATAGAGAGAGTCACAGAGAGTTGAACCTCTTTTAATTAATGAGGACAAGACTCCTATTTATAGGAGGATAATGAGCAAAACCTAATGGGTTTTTTCAATTTGATGGATACAAACACAATGAATATGAAATGGATACAAACACAAATTAGTCTTATACACACACAATGAACCAAGTATTCATTGTGAATCCAATTACAATCATCACCAAGAATATATATCCATATAACATTTGATACCATTATCCATTTTCAACCTAAAGTTACAAATAATGAGAAAACATTGAAAACTAAAGTAACGAACAAAAGTCAATCGATGCAATTGGTTTAAAACTTAAGGAAACATAAATTTAAACTTTAGTATTATAACATGTTTCTTAAACCATTAAGAGTTTGTGTTTTCGGCTCGTACTTACTACTAAAACAATAAGTTTAAAGTCCAAGTTGAAAAACCCGAAAAAACCGAACCCAAACCCAGTCCAGAAACCCAAAACCCAAACCGAAAAACTAAAAACTCATGGGTTTTAAAAATACAAAAACCGAAGTTTTGGGTTTAGATTCAGTTTGAATCAAAAACCGACCTATGCACACCCCTACTTATAATCATGTTTCGTATTTTAGTAAACAACTAAATACAGTAGATATAAAGATACATCAAATATAGTAACATTGTATTATTTCCCAAGTGGAGTGAAGTATCTTAGAAGTGGAAACAACTATTTTTTTCTGAGAGGTAGATTGATGGAAAACAAAGTCATCCATCATTTACGTGCATATTAAATACATATTTAGCACTTGAAAAGTTGCTTGTGAGTTTAAATATTTTATTTCCTTAACAAATATTGTAAAACATATTAGAATTAGGTGCTAGATCATCATTACAATAAGAAAATAAGCTAATACAAGAATTGAATATAACCTCGATCAGTTAAAAGATAAATATTGCAATCTGTGATTAAGCCTTTTTGAATTAGGTGTTCTCTTTACTACAAGAAAATAAGCTAATGCAACATTGGTTAAAATACCACGTGTTCTTCTTAGATTTTAACAAAAATCATGTAAATTCAAGTAGCTAATATAATACAAGTATACAACACAGTAGAATACGACAAATTTGAAAACTATATTTAGAGAGGATGGCGTGACAACTAAAATGGGGGTGTATATAGACGTACTCTCCCTTTAAGATCGGTCAAGAAGCAACGATATGTGCTAATTATAGGTAATGTTTGGTATGTGAGAATGAGAGGTGGAATGGTATGAACTATTACTATTTGAATGAAAAAAAGTTTAGTCAATAGAATGGAATGAACCGTTACCAAAGAATGAAAAATACCTTATTTTCATTCCATCTATGAACAACCATGTTTTTTTCATTCTTTCAAGGAATGGAATATTTTTCAAGTCATGACAAGAATCATAACCGACTCATGCCCTAAACCTTGACCCGACCCAAGACCCCATGAATCGATCATGTCCTGACTCATGATTTGAACCATGACCCAACCCATGAACCGACTCACGACCCGAGCTATCTACCGACTTGTGACTTGACCTATGTTGATCCACGCCTTGAACCATGACCCAAACAATGATTTGGCTCATGACTTGACCCATGTCTCATATCATGACCCGACCCATGTCCCGATCAACCCATGACTCGGTTTATGAACCGACTTATGACCAGATTCATGAACTGACTCATGACCCGACCCATGAACTGACCAATGTCCTAACTCATTCCTCGAACCATGACCTGACCCATGTGTCGATCCATGACCTGATTCATGTATTAACCCATGTATAGTGATGTATCGAACCTTGAGCCGATCCATGGTCCGAACCAAGACCCAGCCCATAACCATGACTAGTTATTTTTGTCGTTTATAGAGATTTGTATTTCTTTCATGTGTTTTTCAGGTCTACCAAACGACAAGAAGTATTGATTCGTTTTAATTCTATACGGTAACTAAACAAAGAATGAAATGGAATGATCTATTTCATTTACTTTGTCCATTCATTTCTTTCATTCATTCTATTCCTTGTTCATTCCATTACCACATCCAAACAGACCTTAAAGCTAAGAAGGCTAAGAAACAATAAGAGATTGACATGTGGCATTTAAGAAAATTAGGAGATGAGGTATTTTAGTCATGCCCACTTTTTTAAATATTCTCTTTCCACATGGAAGTCACATATCAAATCCCCCACTTTTTGTAAACGTTTATAACTTTTACATACGACATTATTTTTTAAACAAATTACACCATAAAAAACGAGCTAATTTTTTTCTCTTTAAAAGACGTATAATAGTGATATATAAAAAACGAGCTTTTTTCCCATTTTTTCAGCTCATTGTGTCTTCCGTCAGGTTATTGTGTGATTGTGTCATCCGTAGGGTTGTTGTGTCATTCATCGGGTCATTGTGTAATCTTATTTGACAAGTATTAAACAATGAATCTAATAATAATTACATGATAACACAAAAAGTATTTCAAAGATCTTGCTCTCACAAGGTCTCCGAACCATTTTTTTAAAATTTGATTTATATTGTGAGTTATAATTTTTTTTAAAGTGTCATTGTGTCTTTGTTTACCATTGTGTCATTCTCACACTTTGTAACAAAAAATAACTTTGTCTTTGAACATTTTTCAAACACATATTAACAATTTGTGACACAGTGATAATTTCTAAACACATAAGATGACACAACAAATCTTTACAATAAGATGATATTACATAATGATTTAAGAATGAACCGATAAAAGTGATATTTCACTAGTTTTAATATAACATAACCACATGATATTACACAAGGAATAGACAAGTGCCGAAATTTTTTATTTATTTCTTATATATCAATATTATACGCGTTTTAAAGATAAAAAACGTTTGTTTTTTTTGGTGTAATTTTTTTTAAAAACCAATATCGTATCTAAAAGTTATGAACGTTTTAAAAAAGTGGGGGAATTGACACGTGACTTGCATGTGGAGAGAGAAAGTCAACTAAAGCTGCTATGACTAATGTACCATTCTACCAAATTCTTTTCCTACAAATTGATCTCAACCATTAAAACAAGATCTAAAGGTCATAAATCTTTCTTAGCCTTCTTAGATTAAAATCTTTTGTAGGATAACTCTCCCCCCTCTCTCTCTCTCTCTCTCTATATATATATATATATATATATATATAGATTGGGGATTTTCTAAAAAGACTCAAAACTCTAAGAAGTGTAGGAAGCAATCAACAACAAGCACGTGGCAATGAGAGAAAAAAAACACGGAGGGGCATCTTCGTCATTTATACGCGCGATGCTGAGATGTTCAGTTATGGTGTTTTTTAGGCGCGATGCTGAGATGTTCAGTTATGGTGTTTTTTCACAGCGCGATTCTGTGATGGTCAGTTATGGTGTTTTTTCACAGCGCTATGCTGAGATGTTCAGTTATGGTGTTTTTTCACAGCGCGATGCTGAGATGTTCAGTTATGGTGTTTTTTCACAGCGCGATGCTGAGATGTTCAGTTATGGTGTTTTTTCACAGTGCGATGCTGAGATGTTCAGTTATGGTGTTTTTTCACAGCGCGATGCTGAGATGTTCAGTTATGGTGTTTTTTCACAGCGCGATGCTGAGATGTTCAGTTATGGTGTTTTTTATATGCATGTTGAAAACGCGTACAATGACTAATCTACCCCGGAACCTTATCGCGCGTCATTAAAAACATCATAATATTTACAATATTGCCACCGCGTTAATCTTGACCGTAAACACCCTAAATCTAACGTCCCAGATCGCTTCTTAGTCTTTTTAGAGTTTTAGCCATTTGTAGAAAATCCCTCCCCTATATATATATATATATATATATATATATATAGGGTGAGGATCATTACAGAACAATGTTTTATCGTGAGAACAAAAAGAACGAATCTTGGCCCTTGATTCATATACTAATTTTTTTATATTTTTTTAATTAAAAAGGGGTAGTTAAGTAATTTATTAAATCCCATGATTTTCTGGATCCCTGATTTATTTCCTCTTAATTAGGAAACATTACACCAACTCACAATCATAACATATTTTCTAGAATATTTAATTTACATCACCAAGAGTTAACTAGAACCAAATTCATCTTCTAAAAATTCTCCTCATTGGATTTTAATTCTCCAATTGAACCTCCATCAACTGACAAGAGGATATTATACACTGTTACGTTCATGATTAATTGCTCTTAATTTCGTTCAAGGACATCAAAATAGGTATTTCGTATTTTCGATTCATAAAGCATTCAGCGGGGCGGAAGTTTTATTTTCGGTTTTAATCAAATGATCATACCCGGCGGTGCGGTTTTACATTGTTGCCTCGCTGAGTAGATTAAATATGCCGTTAATTAACGTACGAAGTGCTTATTCTGCTCAAGTAGAGTTGTTTCATGGTTTCGAATCGTTCAAAAAACATTTTTGTTTCCAATGTTGCTTCCAAAAATATAATGTCAATAAAGTCATTGCCGCCATTGAAGCAATAATATCAATGCAATGCTTTTCTCCGAGAACGACGCCTTGTGGCTAGGTGTAAATTAAAGTTGTTTGTTCATTACCGGTAAGGTTAATCCCGGAATGATGAAAGTCTTAACTTAATGTTTTCTATTCTTGTTTCTCGTTTGCAATGTTGGTTTTTTTTAATATTTTTATTAACTGTATATATGATTATATTTACATAAGATTAAAATAGAACCATTTTTTAGAACAAAAGAGCCACTAATTTACATAAATGTATATTAAGCATTATGATGCGATATTTTGATTGTTTTACATATTTGTAAAGCTGACATAATTAAAATATGGTTCTCTTTCTATAAGAAACTATTTATGTCGGATATACACATATATAAAAATAGCTTAGTATTACTAGGCTTAATATACATTTATGTAAAACAGTGATTCTTTAGTTTTTAAAAATAAAAGTGGTTTTATAGGAACCAAACCCTATTAACATATGTGTATACATATTAAAAAGATGGATTTACAAATATGTATATTTTAATGTGTATATTTACGTATGCGTGAATATGTTAAAAACCAATTTACATATATGTTTGTTTATATCAAATACCACACACATGTTTAAAAACTATTTTTTGGCATCTACATTACTTTATATATTTGACGACTTACGCATATGTAAAACATTTACGTTTATCTAACTAGATGTCACGTATGGAAATTTACGTAAATGTGGATAGCTTAAGATTGATAAAGAAATTATTGGTGTAAAATATAAACATATGTTAGTTGTTAAGCATAATAAATAACGATGAATATGAATATTTGCATATATAAGCAATATTAATTTTACACACGTTTAAATAATATTAAAACCTGTATATAATTTATATGAAATTTACACGTATGTAAATAGTATGAAAAACGTATACGTAAGAAGTTTATAAATAAAACGAAATTCTCACATATGTAAATTAAATAGTAATTACATGCATGTAAAATCGTATAAGTAAGAGAGAGAAGAGAGAAATATATAGTATATTAATTGAGTTTTAAATTGGAGAGAGAAAATTTATTCTTGTACTAACATGCCCTTTTTATTAACTGTAACTTATTTAATTAATTCATATTTATATTTTCTATCATATTCAATCATAACCATTAATCAAGTTAATCAATGGTTAAAAATGGTTCTTTTTGTTCTGAATATAAAAGCTGTTCTATAATGATCCTATCCCTATATATATATATATATATATATATATATATATATATATATATAGTTACCTTCAAATGAGAACCACATATTTGGAAAGAACTTGTGAGAACCATATAAGTTATGTACTTATTGCTTCAATAACAATGCTAAAGTAAAATGTATTGTTTTTTTGAGAACTCATTTTTATGAAAGAACTGAGTGAGAACCGATTTAATTGTTATATTTTTTATTATCTAAATTGACAAAAATTCTTGTAAACTTACCAATTATAAGTTTTATTTATAAAAAACATGATTTGCATCGTTTTTTTGTTGAAATGCATATATGCACCCACATTATATATGCAAATATGCACACATTTTAGTTTCTAAAAAAAATCGAGGAGAGAGGTGAAAAAAATCAAGAAATAATGATCAATAGTAATAAAACAATACCTTTTTACTATACCATTGTTATTGAAGCAATAAGTACATGACTTATATGGTTCTCACCAGTTCTTTCCAAATATTTGGTTCTCACTTGAAGGTAACACTATAGTGTTGCATTCTTTTGAGAACCTACAATTTGAAAAGAACCAAGAGAACCAATTTAATTGGTTAATATATGACAGTTAATAGTAAATTAGTTTTAAAAATATTAATTAATTATACTTTCAATTGAGGGCAAACATGTAATTTAGCTTCCTAATTTGTAGGTAGTGGTTGGTTATAATTCAAGTTTAGCATTCAATCTAATTTCAACAATCAATCACTGAACTTTCCACTTGCAGCCGCCCTCCATCAACACAACCACATGTTGCCGCTGCACAACAACTCTACTCCCACATACACCCAGTGGCGTACCTAGAATTTTTTTTTCATGGGGGTCGAAAATTTGATAGGAATCGTTTGAGTATCGATATATAACATTTGTTTTAATCCAGTTCGACTCGGTTCGGGTTAACCGGGTCGGGTCAAATTAAAAAATAACAATAAACTAAATTTGAGGGGTTAAAATTGATTTTTTTTCATTTCCCTCCACTTATATTTAAAATTGAAAATTTTCAATCTCTCTCCACTTAACTAACTTCTTTAATGTTAAAACCCTAATTTTTATCTATAAATATTAATCAAAATCTCTCTAATCACCTTTATCACTCTAAACTCTTTTGCAAACTCTCTCAATCTATTTAAGAACTCCATATGTTTGCAACAAATTTTCAATAGCAACTTGTGAGTTTTTTTTCTTTCTTTCATCTTTTTCTTTTTTCTTTTATTTTTTGACATTATTTTCTTTCAAAATACTTGAAACATCCTTTAAGAATTTACCATATATTTACCAAGGTAAATAAAGTTTGATAAATTACCATTTTGAGGTTCAAGTTAGGATTGTTTTTCTTAAACCTTATAAAATAAATTCTTTATTTTGTTTCTTAAAGCTCATATGTCTCCATTCTATATCTTTCTTAAGCCATTAGTTAATATACAAATGAGAAGTGAATGAAACCAAACCATGTTTCCAAACAAGACTATGTTGGAGAACTTGTGTTATGGTATAAAAATGGTGATGTTAATAACCTTGGTTTACAACTAAACTTTCCACCATTACTCATGTCTTACTTAATTACTTAGCTAAAGTAGTTAATTTATTTATGTATTTCTATTCTTGTACTCATGACCATCCGAATCATCAACTATGTTGATGGTTTTGTGCACTGGTGAAACACTTAAGGTTATAATACCTCAATGCTTGACTATACATGACAATATAAATAAATATATATTTCTATCCTTCTAACCATAATTTAACCCAATACATGGTTAAATATTATGTGTCTCGTATGGGCTGTGGATTGGCATCTAACTAAGTTTTCAAGACTGGACAGGGGGTCGAGAGTTAAATTTTACGGGGGTCGATCGAGAATTTAACATATAAAAACAGGAAAAAAAATAATATCGCAGGGGGAGCGGGCGCCCCCCACCCACTCTTAGTGGGTACGCCCCTGCATACACCATCTCCTTCTTCGCTGAAGGACCAATGCAGCACCAGCGAATCACTTCTTTGGTCCGTTCATCATCTCTGTGAATGAGTTTCACCATTAAATTGATCAGCGTAGAAGTTTGATTCTATAGAAATTGACATAACACCATTAAATTAAAAATATAAATGCGGTTATGACTAATGAATTGTTCATGCATTTATGTGTGCAATAATGCACATATAAGAACATTAATGCATGCATCAATGCATTTGAAGATTGATTCATATATGAATTTACGAGTAACTCTGCATTAATATATTCTTTCAATGCATTCAAGGGTATTTGAAATTTACATACTGATTAGTTTAATTTACAACTATTTACTCATCTATCTAATAAATCAAATTTTTAGGGGGTAATTTTTGGAGGGTTTTTTTTATAATAGGAAGTTTGGGAGGTAAAATTTAGCTATATTTTTCACCATGCAAGTTGATGGAGCCAATTCCTTAAATGTTATATATTTATAAATTGTTAAATATAATGGTTATAATTTCTTTATAAATATTACTATTTAACCCGTGTGTAACACACGAATATTAAACCTAGTTTTATAATATAATATGGACAGAAAGAATAAACCTTTGGAGCATTTTATAGACACAAGTTATTTGAATCATATAGTTAATAAATTACCATAGTATCCCTATTGGAATTTTAGTATTGTAA
Source organism: Tagetes erecta (assembly GCA_030867185.1). Lineage (NCBI taxonomy): Eukaryota > Viridiplantae > Streptophyta > Magnoliopsida > Asterales > Asteraceae > Tagetes > Tagetes erecta. The sequence goes on from CM061487.1 coordinate 98,283,303, forward strand.
GAATATAAAGAACAATTTAAAAAATATGATTGATTAATATTGGTTCTTTTTGTTCTTTCCTAAATTAAGGTTCTCAAAAGAAAACACACACCCATATGTGTGTGTCGTTACCTTCAAATTAGAGTAAATTACATTTTTAGGCCTTTATAATAAGTTAAATTACGGATCGTGACCTTTATTTTAAATTTTTGCAATACTGGTTGGCCTTTATTTAAATTGTTATCACGCTTTTAGGCCTTTAATCTAACCACCGTTAAGTTCTTCCGTTAAATCCCCTCATGTGCAATGCACATGAGGGTGTTTTGGTCATTTTATACTTAAAGGACTATTAGTGTAACATTATCTTGATTATTGTTATAAACCTGATCATCCTACATATTTCATCATGTCTGTTACAAATCTAAATGCTATATTGATTTATTTGTTTTCTAATAATCCAAATGAAAGTATACAATGAAAGAAATGTGGATCGTATGCTTAATCTGTAAGTTCTGTTTTATTTTTTATTTTATTTATTCATCTCTGGTTTGATATTGTATAAATGTTTATTGGTTAATTGATTATTTGTTATTTGATTGATTTTTATTGTTTTTGTTGTGGAAATTAAAGTGGGAACAATGTGGTTGATTTTTGGGTGTGAAAACAGAGCATGGTTTTTCAAGAACCTGATTTGTCCAGTTGATGGAATAAGTTTGATTATGGTTTTATTTTCTTGATGTGAATCAAATGTTAAAACCACTGCTAAAGGAGTTAGAAAAGCGATTTGTAGGGCACTATAATAAAGAAGAGGAAGTTGAAGAGTTGTGAGGTGAAAATGTGGATTACTATGTGAAATTGAACAATGAATCGGGTAATTTTCGGTGAGTTTTGGAACGATCTTCGTTGCAATTGGGAAGGGGTTTAAGATGGATTGAAGAAGTGGAGGATTGAAATGCAGCTTCGATTGATTCAAGTTATTCTAGAGTTAAATCACAATCTCAATCCAAATCATAATCATTATTAGTGAGTGTTTTTGGAGATGAATTTTGGTTTAGGTCATTTTTTTGGGATTTCCATCAACTGCTGGTGGGCGAGTGCATTTTTGTTTGTGAGAATTTTGATTTTGCAAGTTCACAGGGGAGAGATGATGGTGACAGTGGTGGTGGTCGCTGGCGGTGGTGTGGGGGGGGGGTAGGAGAGGTGGTGGCGATGAAGGGGATGGTGGTGATTTTGTTTGGATGTTGATGGTGGTGGTGGACTGGTGGTGGTGGAGAACTGGAGATGATGATGATAACATATTAACAATAATCAAAATATAAATGTACAATAATAGTCTTTTATAAATAAGTAAAATGACAAAAATACCCTCATGTGCATTGCACATGAGGGGACTTAACGGAATAATTTAACGGCGGTTAGATTAAAGGCTCAAAAGCGTGATAAAAATTTAAATAAAGGCCCACCAATGCAAAAATTTAAAATAAAGGCCATAAATCGTAATTTAACTTATTATAAAGGCCTAAAAATGTAATTTACCCTTCAAATTACATGTAATTGTTGACTTTAAAACTATTTGTATACATCATAATGTATGATTAGTAAATATTGCGTTTTTATATGATTTTAGCCCCAATGATCCAAGTAAGTAAAGATATTATATTCTTTACTTGTACTCGTCAATCATAACCTAACTATTAGTATAAACCATATTCTGTTTTTATATGGTTTATTTTTATATATATGCAAGCATTTGATGTTTTTCTGACATAATACCAGCACACACATCCGTTTTACATTTCACTACGTATCATGATGATAACTTTCAAATTCAATTATCCACGGCAATGCGTGGCTACGCCATCTAGTTATAAACATAAAGTGTATGTTTGTATAAATATAATAAAAGACTATAAATGCAGTGTTGTCTATTTTAATGCGTATTTTCTGTATCAATTTATATTTTTAGTGTTAAGATAGTTAAACGACTTCAATTCGACACCACCCAGTAAATTGCCGTGGGATTTACACCGTATTTGTTGTAACTAGTCTAAATGGTTAACGTTTACACCTTATTCACCTAGTGAACTAATGTGTGGCTTTTTTTAGCGTTTAATAAAAAACGTTAGATCGAATAATCTTCTCGTTTTATCATTTATATATTATTAACTAGATTAACGTCCGTGTGTTACACGAATAGTGACATAAAAATAGAGAAGTTCAAGTTATTTAGAAAACGGGTAAATTTGTTGAAAAAAAAACAAAGTTTTAATTTTGTTTCAATTATACCACCCATACAGTGTTTTGTTTTAATTAAATAACTTTAAAAAAATATTTCAATCCTGTGTAATTAACTTATATAATTAGTAAATATTAATTTTAATTTTCATTTTAAAATAAAGTAAAATAAATGTTCACAAAACTTTTTAAAAATTGAACAAAAATCTACAAAATTTTCATAAATTTGTATAAAAATAAAAAAAAGTGACAAAGTTTCAGTTTTGTTCCAATTATGTCACTCATACATTGTTTTGTTTCAATTAGATAACTTTAAAAAGATATCTTGATCATGTGTAATTAACTTGTATAATAGGTAAATATTAATTTTAACATTCATTTAAATTAAAATAATGTTCACGAAACTTTTTAAAAATTGAACAAAAAACTACAAAATTTTCATAAGTTTGTTAAAAAACAAAAAAAAAAGTAACGAAATTTCAGTTTTGTTTCAATTATGCCACTCATACATTGTTTTGTTTCAATTGGTAAATATTAATTTTAACATTTATTTTAAAATAAAGTAAAATAACAAAATTTTCATAAATTTGTTAAAAAACAAAAAAAAAGTAACGAAGTTTCAGTTTTGTTTCAATTATGCCACTCATACATTTTTTGTTTCAATTGGTAAATATTAATTTTAACATTTATTTTAAAATAAAGTAAAATAAATGTTCACAAAACTTTTTAAAAATTGAACAAAAAACCACGAAATTTCCATAAACTTATAAATAGATAAAAAAAAGTGACAAAGTTTCAGTTTTGTTCCAATTATGTTACTCATACATTTTTGGTTAGATTTAAATAACATTATGGAAAAATAATAATTAAGGAAGCAGATGAATTCAAAATGTAATATGATTTATATATTTTTTTTTTCAAAACTATATATATTTGGAAATATGTATATATTCATTTGATTATGTTGTTAATTTGAATTAATTTAAAAATGATTAATTATGGAATGAAAATCTTTATCTAATATAACTGTTATCAACATTTTGAGCGGGAAACTGATTCTTTAAGTGACTCCGGTGAATGACAAGTGTCATCCAAAACCCTATTTTATTAGAAGGTATAGATACAATGTTTTTGTAAGGATTCAATGCATGAGGTTCAAATATATCATAATAGACTTTTTTTTTTTAAACGACGGTTGGTGTAACGACACGACCGTTGCATTCAAGATGCGTAATGTAATGATCGAATTTGAAGTCTGGCCCTGCCCCTGTAACAAGCACTTATAAGCGGCCTAGTGGACTCCCTCAAAATTGCAATCGCAACGGAGGCTCAAGTTGGTTGAGGTTAAAGACTCATCAACCAATCGTTCCAGGAAAAAAAAAATCATATATGACAGAAACCTTTAAACTTTTCAAATAAAACTCTTCGGCTCCAGTAAATTTAGCTTCATTGTTATACCGCAGAAAAAATAAGTAGAGATAAGATTTGAACTTGGCTCACTAAGGATTTCAATACGTTTAATTAACTTTGACTATCACAATAGATGATAAAGATATGATGTTTATCACCTCCCCTTATATATACCCTTAAGCTCTGCTTCAATTTCGTGCAATCTAATACACACACGCATATATATATATATGTACATATGACACAAAAAATGTCCATCAAACAAGAGGATGTTAACCGCCCACTTGCTACCTTTCCTCCCAGCGTTTGGGGAGATCACTTTCTTCACTATGATCAGGTATATATGCACAATAACAAACTCGTTACGAAAACTCCATTTTTTGGTGTTAAATTAGAGCTTGGTTCATGCTCGTATTTCGACTTATGACGTACATTTCTAATTTTTGCGAATGAAGCTTGAAGATGAAGCTGAGATTGAAAAAGTAGTTGAAGAGCTCAAAGAAGAAGTGAGGAAAGAAATGTTGCGAGCTTTGAGCATTCCTAACGAACATACCAATTTGTTAAAACTGATCGATGCAGTCGAACGCCTTGGCATCAACTATTACTTTGAGGAGGAGATCAATGAAGCCTTGCAAAACTTCTATGATGCGTACGGTGATAAATGGAATGGTGGCGCTGCTTCTGTTTGGTTTCGAATCATGCGACAGCATGGCTTTTTTGTTTCAAGTGGTTAGTGCATGCAAGTGTATAACTTAATTAAGTTAATAATATCATGTCATGATGTAAACGAGCTAGGCTAATGTATGAAATGAAACAGATTTTTTCAATAGCTACAAGGGCAAAGATGGAGGCTTTATTGAACCATTAGCGGATGACATTGAGGGTTTGCTTGATTTGTATGAGGCTGCATATCTAAGGTTTCCTGGCGAAGTCATATTGGATGATGCCCTTGTGTTTGCAAGAGCTCGTCTTGATGACATCGCTAAAGATCCTTCTTTAAGCGATTCTGTAGTCGCGAAACAAATACAAGAAGCCCTAAAGCAACCTTTGCATAAAAGGGTGCCGAGAATCGAGACAGTGCGCTACATCCTGTTTTACCAGCAACATGCTTCTCACAACAAGTCTTTACTAAAACTTGCTAAGTTAGGGTTCAACCTACTTCAGTCACTCCATAAGAAAGAGTTGAGCCAAGTTTACAAGTATGCACATATAAGCTATCTATCCTTTTTTTTCCTTAATTTCTTCAGATTATTACAATCAAAGATTACTTAATGATGTTTCGCATGATAGATTTCTGGCAAAATCATCGTTAGAAATTTCTCACTAAACGTTGTTTTCTAAACATTTCCCACGATATATATATGATAGGTTTGGATACATTTGTTAACTTATTGTAGGTGGTGGAAAGGCTTCAATGTACCAACTAATCTATCCTATGCTAGAAATAGATTGGTTGAATGCTACTTCTGGTCATTAAGTGTGTACTTTGAGCCTAAATATTCTGAATCTAGAATGTTTTTAGCTAAAGTTATTTCAATGGAAACAATTCTTGATGACACTTATGATGCTTATGGTACTTTGGAAGAACTTGAGATCTTTACCGAAGCACTTAAGAGGTATTTGAACCAACATATATACACCTTTTCATACAATCATACATTAAAACATAATGCACACACTCAAATTTTCCAAGTTTGCACATTTTCATACAATAAAACACAATACATGCACACACTCAACATACATATATGTTTCTTAGGTGGTCAATTACTTGCTTGGATGATGTACCGGAGAAGATGCAACTTATATACCGGATGCTCTTAGATATCTACGGAGATATGGAAAAAATATTGTTAAAGATGGGAAAAGCACATCATCTTAACTACATAAGAGACGCAGTAAATAATTTTCTAACATAGTCCAGATGTAAATTTTCTAAAAATAATGATTGTGCATATTGTCATATACAGATGATGGAATTTATTGGATGCTACTTAAAAGAGGCTAGATGGGCGAATAATGGGTACATACCAACACTAGAGGAGCATAAGGAAGTTACAACTGTTAGTAGTGGGTATAAATTTACTCTAATCGCAAGCTTTGCTGCCATGGGTGATGTAATCACGGATGAAACATTCAAATGGGCTCTCACTATGCCTCCCCTCGCAAGATCTTGTTGTGTGTTGTGTAGGATCATGGATGATATCGTCACCCACAAGGTACACTCAACTTCTACCTTAGCCATTGTTTTTTTTATGTACTCATGATGCTTTAAAGATTTGTAATATATTAGGAGGAACAACAAAGGATGCATGTTGCATCTGGCATTCAATGCTACATGAACGAATATGATGTCACTGAGCAACATGTTTATGATTTGTTCAATAAGAAAGTTGAAGAAGCTTGGAAAGAAATGAATCTAGAGTCCCTGAGTTGTAAAGATGTTGAAATGCCTGTGATTATGCGGGTCATCAATTTGGCTCGTGTTATGGATGTTCTCTATAAGAATACGGACCATTTCACACATGTTGATGACGAACTCATAAACCATATCAAGTCGCTTGTTGTGGATGCTATCGCTATATGAGTTCTTGTCCTAATTAAACTAGCAATAATACTATGTTTCATATGTGACACTATATGATAATGATGGTTGATTATAGCAAAAAAAAAGTGATCAAGTTCTTTGGTATGTGTTGGTTAATTTGTGTGTCCTTGTTAAGTAATAAAGATCGATCAGTTAATTAACTTGTTGATGTTTAACGTTGAAGATTATTATGTACGTGCTTTGTATTCATATGAAGGTTTAAGTTAATAAAGAATATTGATTTATGCTTCAAGTTATATATCTTTGCTATACTTTATCATGCTTTGTATTTTAATAAAGGAGTATTCGATATTAACGGACATAACTATTAGTTTTTAGTCGCTACCAGTCCCAACTTTTGAAATATGTGTTAACGGTCCCAACTTTTATCATTTTGGCCACTAATGTAAAAAAGTTAACGGCGTTAACTTTTTATTTTGAATTTCATGTCGAAGTTTTATGGTTTTTGATTGGAAAAACAATACAAGTCGATTGATATAAAATTTGCATCGAAACGGTGCTCCAAATGACAAAACGATGCTTTATCGGGGTGTTTAAAGCTAACGGTTCTTTAATCGGATGTACAAATTTCTTCGTTTGGATCATCGTTTCGATGTAATTTTTATATCAATAGACTCGTATTCTTATTCCGATCAAAAACCATAAAACGTCGACCTGAAATTCAAAATAAAAAGTTAACGCCGTTAGTGGGTCCATTAGTGGCCAAAATGATAAAAGTTGTGATCGCCATCACATATTTTAAAAGTTAAGACCGATAGTGTTCAAAAACTAATAATTAAATCCATTAAAATCGAATACTCCTTTAATAAACAACTATATACAAGCGAGATAAAGATAGGGATGCCATATTCACACACCTAACAATCTAACCAAACACTCATTTAACGCCCGTTAAGTCTTTAACGGGCCGTTATACAACAAACGTAATTATAAAATATAAAAAATTTAAAAAAAAAATAAAAAAAAAATTTTAAAAAATTCTAACGGCCGTTAGATGCTTAACGGGCAGTTAAAATTATAGGTAATTTTTTTTTATTTTAAAAATTACTATTTTGTAAAACAATTATATGTATCATTTAAATTATTCACTTGAAACATATGAGAAACTTAAATGCATTTATATATATATATATGAAACATACTTTATTATTTCTTTTTATTAAAAAGATAAAATAAATACTGCAAAATATATGACCTTGTTCAAACTTATATATTATCGTCATACATGTCTCATAGAGCTACTTTTAATTTATTTTAATAACCTTATAACTGCATATGGTTATCATAAACTTGTTCTTTTTAGTTTTGAAACACCAAGTAATTGTCACATAAAATTTATAATTATTGCAAATTTCACACTATAACATGTTAGGAACTTTTGAACTATTTGATATTATAATAATATGATTTAATTGCCATAATAATTATTGCAAATTTCGTTAAAGGCCTAACAAACCATTATACTACAAATGCAAAAAAAAAATAAAAATAAAAAATAAAAATTAAAAAAATCTAACGGCCGTTAAAGGCTTAACGGGCAGTTAAATAGATTTAACGGCCGTTAAGTACTTAACGGGCCGTTAAAAGGGTGGGTGGATAGAAAGGTTGAGTGTGTGAATAGATAGAGCCTAAAGATACATCAAATATAGTAACATCGTATAATTTCCCTAAGTGGAGTGAAGTATCCTAGAACGTGGGCATAACTATTTTTTTTTTCTAAGAGCTAAATTGATGGACAAAAAAGTCATCATTCATCCACGTGAATTTTATTTAATTTGTTCTTGATTGTTAAAAGTTAAAAACTCGTATGAAACAATTACGAGAATTTATGATGTACTAGGTTTAATGCCCGTATGTTACACACGGATTAAGTAATAATATTTATAAGAAATTATAATATTATTTTAAGTATTTGTAAATATTTAATATTTAATGTAAATAGCTCCATCAACTCTTGCATGATGAAAAATTCCATACAATTTTTCCCTCCCAAACTTCCTAATATAAAACAAACATTTCCCCTCCAAATATGGCCCTTAAAACCTTGAATTATTAGGTAGATTTCTTTTTGTTTCTATTGTGTGTTTCATGTTATCAAATTTTATAACGTCCCCCAACTTGATTACGTGACATGATGTGCAAGTTTAACGTATGCTTTTGAGCGGTGGCGAATTTAGAAAAAATCTTTGTGGTAAAGTTAAAAGAAATTTCCACTACACAATAGCTTTATACATAATAATTTCTTTTTTACTACAAGTATAAATTAGGGGTAGCGAACTCAACTCTTCTCCTGCTTTGTGGATATCTAATCATAAAAAAAGTTAACTTTATAAGTAAATATATTCGCCACCTACCTTTAACAACCTGAAATTTAGGCGGTGTTTGTTTTTTCCAAAAAGCACTTCTTGACCTCTTTTGTCTGCGCTGCGCAGACCAGGCGCATACGTTAAGGTATGCAGATTGTTTGTTTTTTTGGAAGACATTTCATTAAAAAAAGTATGCCCGTCCACTTTTTGGTGCAGATCTAAACCATTGTCTTCTACAAATTTCTAACCTCTTCACCATCTTCCTCCACCCTACCTTAAACCTTAGCGACACCTTCATTGTCGCACTTCATCCTCCAGCCCCCACCTCCGCCGTCGCACCTCCAGCCGCACCACAATCACAACACAAACACAAAGATATACAAAAACCCATTACAATTTCGAGTTATATACCATCGATCTGTGTGATTTAGATTATAAAGATTGAAGATAAACAAAACCTTGACAGTGAATTCGTGAATCAAGTTTTCTAAATCAACAATTGAAGGTGTGAGTTGAACAAGTGTTGCGAATGGAAAACATCGTCATAAATAACAACGATCGTCGTGAAATATGGAGAAGATTATATTAAATTAATCACAGCTGAAATAAATTCAAGGTGATAAAAAATGGTAATTGCCACCAAATGTTATTCGGGTATTGAACCGATTGCATCGATTGACTTTTGTTCGTTACTTTAGTTTTCAATGTTTTCTCATTATTTGTAACTTTAGGTTGAAAATGGATAATGGTATCAAATGTTATATGGATATATATTCTTGGTGATTATTGTAATTGGATTCATAATGAATACTGTATAAGACTAATTTGTGTTTGTATCCATTTCATATTCATTGTGTTTGTATCCATCAAATTGAAAAAGCCCATTAGGTTCAAATTTAAAAGCCCATTAGGTTTTGCTCATTATCCTCCTATAAATAGGAGTCTTTTCCTCATTAATTAAAAGAGGTTCAATTCTCTCTCTATATATATATTTATCCATCTCTCTCTTTCTTATTGAGACCCTAACGACTAATGTGACTTCGCGTCGGAGGGTCCTCGGAGCCTACTACTCCTTGGGTTCTCTAACGTAGGTTTTCATGTTTTTGCATAATCCAACACAGCCAATTTCAAATCTTTGTGAGAATCTTTCAATGAGCGTAAAACAAATAGAACAATTTTTGGTAGCGCAGCTAGCATACCCTCCATCATGAATTCAACAGATGGTTATTCATGAGCCACTGTGATCACTAAAACACAGCAATAAATACATGCAAATAGAAAGAGAGGACTTAAATCATACTATACATTGGTACCATTTAAAGGAGTTGGGGAATTATCACGTAGTAGCCAAACTACTTAACTCCAATTTTAGTAAAAAGGAGAATTAACACGTACCTTCGAGGTGATTATGGACATATCTGCAATGATACCTAATGCAACAGTTTATGTCATGAAAGTGTTGGAGTTTGATGCAGCAGCTGTATGATTCAATACTCGAATAATGTTGTTTAATAGTTTGTTCCAGTTGAAGTCTATTTCTTACGACAGGACTGGTCTTCGTGGCAATATTAAATTGATGTTGGCTAGTTTTGCTGAAGTGTTGTTCACTGTCCAGCACTTCAGCAAAACTAGCCAACATCAATTTACTATTGCCACGAAGACATGTCCTGTCGTAAGAAATAGACTTCAACTGGAACAAACTATGAAACAACCTTATTCGAGTATTGGATCGTACAGCTGCTGCATCAAACTCCAACACTTTCATGACATATTTGATTGCTAACAACCGCACCGGCCATAGTAAGGCTTCTGATTCGATAATCTGTATCATTTTTGTGTTGCACAAATCAATCAAATCCAATCACAGATTGACGGGTCGACTGCTGATAAAGTGTAGGAGTAAATTTAAAGCCTCTTTAGCATCATCAAAAGACATTTTCTCGTGCCCCTGCCTGGGGAGAATAGCATGTATGGCATTTGCGATGAATTGGAAAAACATATTTGTAATCCTTTTGGCGAGGTACTCTGGTTGCACATTCTTATAAATGCCGATCATACTAGACATGGCGGCTATTAGAACATTTGGACCCATTCCAGAGTGCTTTGCGCACATTGTTTCAAACCATCCAGTTAAATATTGATAGCCAAAAATGTGACCTAGAGCTTTGCGAATCATATATGCGGCTTCAATTCTAGCTTCAGAAAGCACAGGAGATTTGGTTTCAGCGTTGCCACACAACAGCTCCAACTTCAAAGCACATAAAATAGCATGTACGCTTCATTTCCAACCACCCTTCATGATCCGAGTATAGACAATATGAGAACAGAAGAGAACATATACTAGTAAGGGCTTCAACAAGGTTTCTCCTTAAAACACTTGGTGTGCAAGTTTCTACAACACAACCCAAAGAAGATAAATGATGAGTGTTGAATCCACCAAATAATATAATAAGTGAACCTACTAGTTTAGTGCAAACCCATGATGCCCGCTCGACGTACGTAACATGACGAGTTTGTGACTTAATTAATTACACGCATTATGTTGGTGACAATAACATCATTATGTATAATTAAAAAATAACATCATATATGTCTCGTTCATTTTGCGGCACAAAGTGGTGAAACATATTAAAAAATAATAAAACAAAAGGGTAAAAAAGAAAGCAACAAAGTTTAGAAGAAAAGAAATAATAAAAGAAAAAAAAAGATAGTTAAAAAAAATCAAAACACAATGATCCGATTAACTGATCAACCTTGTGTTTTAGATTTATAAGAAATGTGATTAATATAATATAATTATTTACTTGGCTTTTTAGTATACAAGAGCTATTTGACGAATCATATATCCATACTGTATAAAAAAATAGAGCTAAGATAAATTAGTGGATCAATACTCGAAGTTAGGTATTTAAAAGAATCAAAGATGTGAAAATCATAAGAAATTAGATGACCTTGTAAGACTTTTTTAAGGGAAAATTACCGGAATGTCTCTTTTGACAAACTTTTTCCTCAAAATGTCGCTTGATTTGGAGCCTTTTGTTAACGACAGGCGCTAAAGCCTCTTTTGAAAAAGGGTTGCGCATGTTTACGCCCCTTTCCAGCCACCAATAATTAGTTGTCATCTATCCACTCAAAATCACTAAGGGCTGTTTGGAATGGTCTGAACCCGGGTCTGAATCTGAACGATTCAGATCCACGCTGGTCCAGTCTGTTTGGCTAGCGCACACGTCTGATTCGGTCAGATGTTGGGTCTGAGCGAAGCTCTGAGCGAAAAAGAGGCCAAACCAAGTCTGAACGAGGTCTAAAAGAGTCCAGTGACGAGCAGCGACCATCATTTGAAACTTTTGCATCGCCGTGAAGTGAAATTAAAGAGTTGAAACGCAAAGTGTGAGCGAAATTGTTGAAATTGAAAGATGAATTGGTGATTGCGGTTAGGGATTTGAAGTAAAAGGTGAAAAAAAGAGGTGGGATTTAAGGCCATTTGTTATGTTATTATGGAATGTGAAATTGGTAGTATTGTTAAGGTTTGAAAAGGGATCTCCGAAGAAAACATTGATCTTAGGGTTTGAGAAATGAAGATGTAGAGAGAGAGAGAGAAAAGGGGATTTTGAGAAATAAAATTGAGTTAATGATACTGGAAAGTGTTTTACTTTTGTTCGGTCTTTGTGGAGTAGAAGAATAATGTCTTTCTTATTTCTGAAATAGTTTTGTTTTCTTGCACCGACATGGTTTTTTGAAATACTAATAATATTTTTGTTTCTACTTTAATACGAAACAAAATGAATGAAATAAAATTTTTAAAATTCTCATTCATATGTTCAACCAAACAGACCATCTTAATCATTCAGCACTTAACCATTCAGACTTCTTAACCATTCAACACTTAACCATTCAGCATTGTCAAACAACACCTAAAACCCGTTTCGGCCACCATCGCCTTTTTTCTACCAAAGAGAGGCTATGGAGACTAACTACATAGTTGTTAGCTTCATGCTAGAGGCGGTGGAGACCCTTTTTTCACAATATTAAAGAGGTGGCGTCCTTATTAACCAAAATAGGGTACAGTCTTTTTTCATTATGGGCTAAGTGGCTAACGCCAAAATAGGCTATAGCCTCTTTCCTCATAATGGGCTACGACAAGATTTGGATAATATCGTGAAAAAAGACTGGATCAGCAAAGTTTATACTAAAAAACCATTTTTCAAGTGCCTTACTCTTGATATCCAATCTAGGTTATGAATTGAAACTCATTTTTCAAGTGCCTTACTCTTGTATTAGGAATTGCTAGCTTGCAATAACTCCTTAGTTAATATCAACAAAAGCTATAAAATGCATTACTCATTTTATTTTCATTCTTGTTTTCTAGCTTACAACATTCCTCTAGCCAACTAGAACAAAAGGAATATATAACATACGTACATACGGCCATCGCTAGCGCTCGAGTCAGGTTAAGAATCAACGCTTTGAGTTCAATTCTTAATCGTTCTTGTCAATTTGATTTCAATACCGCTTTGGGGAACCATTTATGTAATTTACTCAAACTATTTAAACACATTTTGCCATTTGGTCAATTTCATTTAACATAAACCCATTATCACACCATCATCCACCTGATAGCTAGGATGTGCCCAACCACAACCACAACATCAAGATTCACAGAAAATCTAAATTTAAACGAGTTTAGCGCCAAAAAATCATAATTTAAACAAGTTCATCATCTTCATCACTTAAAACATCAACATATTAAGTTTTATAACAAAAAAAACACAAAAATAAATGGTTGTAAACATAAAATCTGACCCGACTGGTTTGAGCGGTTCAATCCGGTTCATATACACGTATCAAACCGTGTCTAGTTGAACCGGAATTCTTAAAAAAAACGGTCCAACTGCGGTCGGACCGGTCGGTTTAATAACACTAGGAATAACTATATTTTTTAATAGCTAGATTGATGAACAACCATCATTCACGTGTCTATTAAATACATATTTAACACTTGAAAAGTTACGTGAGTTTATAAGTTTAATTTCATTTACAGATATTTTTTTTTATCTATGTTTGTGTATTAGAATTAGGTGCTAAATCATTACAATAAGAAAATGAAGCTAATGTAAGTACACTAGTTAAAAGATAAATTCTTGTAATATATATGTGATTGTCTTTTCGACTTAGGTGTTCTCTTTACAACAAGAATAACGACTTAATTGGTTTTATTATCCAAAAAGAGTTGACGGCGCATCTTGTTGTGGATCCGTTTACCTTCTATTTCTATGTAAAGAACTTTTATTTTGAAAAATATCTATATAATATAACGCTCTTGGATGCAACATTGGTTAAAATACAAAGCGTTCTTCTTAAATTTTAACTAAAATCATGTAAATTCAAGTAGCTAAAACAGGGGTGTTTATAAACTCTCCCTTTAGCAGCTACAATATGGTTGAGTGGGTCATATATATTACAAAAAATGTTGGCAATGGCAGAATGTATACTATCGAATGAAAACAAGTATAGCAGCTTGCTGGGTCAATTTGGGTAGAGAAAAAATTAATGCAAATCCATTTTCTTGGCATAGGCAGCCACAACATGATTTCGCTGCACTGCAGCTTTTCAACACAGGACAACTGTGCTATTATTTGTCGTCCAACATGTTTTAAATGATGCTAGCTTAACACCTTCATAAGCTGATGATTTGTTTTTTACACTGCCTAGAACCTGTTTTGTGATGTTGTTTGCTGATTTATTCATGGTAGCAGCATGTTGTATGTTGAATTGAAGCTTTTGCCTAGAACCTGATATATGTTTTTGTTCTTTGACTAAAAGCGTGTATTGCATTGTTCTTATGTTCATGGTTATGCGGATGGAAAATCAGGTGATATGTAACCAAAAGAAATTGTGTTTTTTTTTCTTGTTTTCGTCTGAAAATTATCACCAGTTCTTCAATCAAACCTCTCCTAACGTTGTGTACTTTTACATGTATTAGTAAAACTCATTTTGCATCTATTGATAAATTAAACTCATTCCGCATCTTAATACATTGTTGGTAATAATTTCCTATACTGCACGTATTAAGATGATTGTTTAAACTTTCGACGTTGCAGAAATGTCTTACACCTAAAGGTTTGCACCTCTCATGCTGGCCTAGGGCTGGCAAATCGTGTATACATGTACCTATTAAGACACAAACATGTTAAGACACGAACACGAAACCTGTTACCTGTACACGACACGATAACTTATCGTGTACCTATTACCCATACATGTACATGTACCTGTTTATAACAGATATACACAATAAGACGTGATGGAATTAGGGTTTACAAATTGGAATTTAGGGAATCAGGGTAAAAGGGGTAAAATAATGTTATATTATATTTTGAATTTTAAATAAATTATAACCGGTACTAACAGGTACTAACAAGTAACCAAGTAAATACATGTTTAATACACGAAAATTAAAAGATAAATTCGTGTCTACCTGTTTATTGTCTCTTAGGCTTATTTGTTACCTGTTCAAATCGTGTAGGTTTGTGTCGTGTATTCGTGTTCGTGTACAAAATTGTCAGCCCTAATCATGCAACAGTATAAAGATAAAATGATATAGTTAGGCAATTAATTATTTAATGTTGTCATAGAGCCGAGTAGCCGACCCATAACTTTCAGAAGCATACTAGCATTGGGCTTATTTTCATCGTTAGTTTTGCAGGTTTATTTTTAATCGTCTCTTAAAAATAAGAGCCTTTTAATCTCTAAATTTTTAGTTCAGCTAGGTTCATTTTTAATCGCCTCTTAAAAAATAGCCTTATTAAGTCACACGTACGAGATTTATGGTTTTCACTTCGTACGGGCCGTCGAGGAGTATACAAGTTGTATGTGGCTGTAGCCGAAATTTTTACTGACGTGTTTTGGTATGAAGTCTTTAGGACCCATACGGCCCGACACCCAACCAAATCTACATATACCCGAAGATGGCCTAAATGTGGAATACAACAACCAGATAAGGTAATGGTTGTTGTTTAGATGTCTCTTAACTTTATGTATTCAACAAGTCCCCCCCCCCCCCCACCACCACCACGAAAGGTGACTGAGTACGATATGCTCCTGAAAACATAATGGTTAGATATTTTGGATAAACACGTAACCTGATTGATATATCTTGTTAGATACCCGACAAAAATTATTCAAAATTTCTTATACCTGTTTACCCATTTAGATAAACCACTTTACCCGTCATAGTGCCACTGTGCCAGTATCTAATATGTCTCAACTATTGTTCAGATAGTTGACCAAGTGACGAAGTATTTATCGTTTGCTTAATTTAATGTTCTCGCAGTACACGTTTCTCAATTAAACACTCTCCTAAGATTAATTTGTAAATAGACATATTTCAGCAATGGCACACTACATTGCAAATATGCCATTCACCTTAAAACCCAAATTGATTTAAAAAACCGACACCTTTAAGTGATCGATCAAGGTTCGGTGAAATGTAAATCCACCTAACCGGTCTATGTATGACCCTAGCAATCATGATGTTAATCTAACAACTTCACTGTTCTATTATTCTGATCGTATATAAGAGCATATACATCAAAGGACATGTGGTTATGCATTTAATTTAAATACTCTATTGTTCTAGTCATAACTTTAGAACGTACTACTTTTTTTAGAATAATGAACTGACGCTTAATTTCTTCTTAGTCTTCGTGCTTCTATCAAGTTCACTAATTAAGTCAAAAGCAGGATGACACGTTATGTTTTCTTTATTCGTCTTACCTTTATTCTTTCCAAAGACGGAAGTTAACAATATATTCAGAAGCTTTATTAAATACGTACTAACAAAGGTTTATATGAAAATCTAGATGTGTGAGAGTTTATCTATCTAATAATTCAGACATTTCGGGGGGGCCACCAAGCCCCATTTGGGCGGCATTTTTTAGGGGGATTATAGTTTTGAGCGGCAAACTGAGGGTGACCGAAATTGATGAATTGGGCGGCATGAGTTGAGTTGTTTGGAGGGAAATTGGTTGTCGATCATATATGGAAACAATAAAATTTCTTTAAATTTCAGAAATAAGCAAATCAATTCTAAAATCAAGATCATAGATAAATGTTTGAGCGGTTATTCTTCTTTCCAAAATCGCGAACAAGGTAAGCATATTTTAACCTAAATCAATTTGAGCGGCATTTTATTTTTCAAAATCACTTTGAGCGGCATGTGTTGTTTCCAAAATCAACTCAATGAATTGATTGACCTTCCGTTTCAATCACCCAATTGGTTACATCATTGATTGGAGGTTTCAATATAAGAATATGTATGTTCTTGAACTACATATGACTGTTCCATATTTCAAAATCAATCAATCGCTCTATGAGAAGAACCAATCTGAACTTGGAAATCGATCAATTAGAGAATCCCCGTTTGGTGCATTTCTCTTCAATCAAAGCTTTCTCATATTCCCAATTTTAAGCTTTGCGTTTCATTGATGATTTTGGTTTATGTGATCATATAGAAGTTGATTCTTGACTGTGATTTGGTGTTGTTTTCTTTTTAGGTTTGCGTAATTTGGTGTTTCTAGGATTAAGCTTTTGTGCTTTGTTATTGCTTATAGTGTAATTTTGATTTTGGGTTGTTTAATTTTTACAAATGGAGGTGTTTTTGCATACCTTTTCTAGCCAATGTGTGTGTATAAGTTGATTTTGTAATATGTAGTGATTCTAATTTTTACTATACTCAATTAGTCACTTTGGGTTTCATGACTAATAGTGTTGTAAGTTGTAACATGATTTTAGCCATGGTTATTGTTCATAATAGTTTCATTTTAATTTTAAAATCTATATCAATTAACCATGGCTAAATCTATTTTCTTGAAAACTTCTTTGTTGATGTTGTGTGCAGAGTTTATGAATTTGATGCAAAATAGTGGTGTGATGTACTTCCTTTGTGATTATCTGCATTTAATTGAGTAATTTGGGTGGAGAGTTTATGAATTTGATGCAAAAGGGTTTCTCTTAAATTTTAATTTTGAATTATCATAAATAGGTGATTAAACAACCTTCATTTACTGTATGAATATGGTGACATGTTGGTTTTTCAGTTTTGTAGAAGACACATATTAAATCCTGCAACTCAGAAGAAAATGTATATATTATCGAACAAGGTATCATTTTCTTGAATTTATGACGCTACAATGGGTGTGTCTTAAATTACATGTTTAAGAAAGTAAATCATATATCGTGTTTTGTTTAAGTCAAACAAAGTGTATCCGACATACCGGAGAAAGTTTCCTAAACAGGTCAAGTGGGTACCTGAAATCAGGTTTGTCTAATTCTATTTAAAGTTCATTGTTTCTGATTTTTTTTAAGAACTTATTGCCCACTAATTGGTCAAAAATCAATTATCTAAGTATTGCAGACCATAGACATAATTCCCAACTCATATATCATTGATTAGTTTTAGGTTGATTTTGGTTTTATGATTATAGATATAGGATGACTCCAGTAGTTGATTTTAAGTGCTTATGATTAAAGATATAAGTTGAGCTCATTGATTGGTTCCGTGGAGGAGGGTAACACACATTAGGAATGTAGCAGATTTGAAGTCAACAATATCAACTTACTAAATGTAATTTTCGATCTTAGTTTTAAATTGATCCGTTTATAACTATGTATTTAAAAGTTTTTTTTTTCGAATTTAGCATACTACAATGATGTCTAAGTACACCGAAGAAAACTATACTAACAATGTTTGTTATATTTATTCTTCCTACTATTTATTTGGATATGCAATTGTCAATATAACGATCTTCATTAACAGTAACAGGTCTTTTGAGGAAACAAACAGTTTGAACTAAGCTTCAATGCAAGGGAATGAGTCAAATGGGTCATAAGTCATTTAAAGCCTGTTTTCTGTTTTATATTTTACTATCTGTTGCAAATTTTTTAATGTAATGAACTAATGTTCTTTAAATAGTTTTTATATAATGATCTAATGTTCTTTAAACAATTTTATGTAATGATCTAATGTTCTTTAAATAGTTAAAGTAATAGGATGTTAGGTGTTTAGGATTTTTAAGAGGTGAAGTGGTTGCTAGATTTTGACTTCAACAAGTTGTTAATGGATGTTAGGTGTTTTGATCTTTTACCCCTTCAATATGTATTGAAAACTTTCAATATCAGGTGAAACGCAAATGATACAAAAGTTAATTTTGTATCTTGCATCTTTGGTTATGTCAAATTTCATTTTACTCATATTATACAGTCTAATTTTATAATTTGCATTGTCATGAGTTGAAGATTAGGTTACATTTACTTTTAATTTTTGTTGTTTGATCATGTTGTGTGAAGAAAATAATAGGTTACAAGTCATATCGTAATGTTGTATTTTGTAACAAGTCAAGCTGAAAGTTGTTTTTTAGAAAGGGAGAATAGGTTACCACCAAGTTTAAATAAAGGTTAAGTGTGATATTTTGTTAGCATAATAGCTAACCTAATAATGTTAAAAAAAATTTAGCAAATGTTGTTTCAACATTTCAACTTTTTATAATATAGTTTGTCTATTTATATTTGTTCTTAGATTTTTTCACAAATAAATTATACCTCCCAGTTAGTTACCTTCTAATGTTTGTGACAAACAATAACAACTTAATGCATTGCTAACAAGCGAGAGATCAAAAGTTGTTACTTAATCTTCCAAGCTTTGGTATGGGTCAAAACATGTTTGATTTGAACGTACTATCGATTATGTCAAGCCATAAATTACAACTTTTTTAAATATTGTTTTTCAAATCCGTGTATCACACGGGTGTTAAACCTAGTTTCATATATATCAAAGTTATTTTTTTTAAAGGGGAATTTTAGTCATTTTCACTCCCTAAATTAGTAATTCTTAATTTTCGCTTAACTTACCGTATATACATCCCTGTCATATTTACAACATCATAACGCCTAATAGAATTTCATCACGTCAAAATCGTTTCTTGTTGTTGCCAAGCGTTTTCATGGCTCTAATATTAATGTTGGAACAGGTTTAAACGGTCTTGAAAGGTACGTTTGTTATTAACACTAACAACCCAAGAATTTCAGCATGTTTCAGTTTCAGTTTTCACCCATACTCCTAACATCGTTAGACTGACGTCATTTAACCAAAATGTTCTTGTATTTAACAAAAAACTTCTGATAGTGTTAGTTACTTGATAAATATGTTAGTAAGATTTCTTATATATATTTAACATAAATCTTAGTGTTTTTTAGTGAAATTTAATATTCTTCGTTCGTCGATCCAATTAAAATTAAATTACTCATCCTGCGATGTTCTGACTTGGGGCATATAAAAGCTACAAGTTACATGCTTAAATTTTAAATCGTAATTAAGTTACACGTTCCTGGTACTCTCAATGTTCAAGCTAGGTTACAAAAATGTTTTCCAACACTTTTACATAGAAAAAAAAACGATAAAGATGACATTCATCACATTTCACCACCACCTACTATATATACCCTTTACGTTAAACTTTTAGATTACACAAAAATAGGTGTACGTTATATTAGTTAAAGTTGTTTGTTATCCACGGGTTCGACCACATGCACCGGTTTTTTAATGGCTTTTATTTTGTTTCAGCTGTTTAGTTTTGATTTTTTACAACTCATAGTCAAATCAATGTTCTTGTATGTTCTTTAGCTTCTTTTTTCAACTAAATCATTTGTTTCAAACATTTTATGTGTTTGGTTTCATAATTCTATGAATTGGTTTTATAGAGGTAATTAATTAAAAACGTTTGTTACCGCGCATGATGAGGAGACTCTAACAGGTCAATAAAATTGATTTTAGGCGACTCAGAGTTTCAGTTTAAAAAAAAAGCACATGTATATTTCTTGACCGACCCGTCGGAAGATAGATTAACACTCAGACCGGCTGACATTCAAGGAGGGTCAAACTGCTTTAAAAGTTGCTACTTGCAAAGTGTCTAAACACGAGAAAATATGCATTGACAACCAAATATTTGTTCATTTTGCATTTGATACGTTTGAAATCCTTACACTTGCAGCTGTAGTGGTACTTAATCGAGTCCAACGGGTTATGCATAGCTTTGTTATGACCACAAGGGTTAGCGGCACAGTTTGTTGCTCATTTACCTTTTATTTATTTCTATGTAATAACTTTTTTTTAATTATCTTCTAGTTAAGGATCAACTTACACGTTCGTCATCTAATTTTTTTTAAATAGTCGTTTATTTCATGTGTTATTTTCTGTTTAAGAATGTTTTGGGTTCAACATACGCTAGTACGTCCTGGTACGTACGTAGCTAGGTCCATTATCATGTCCGGTTGTTGTTGAAATGCCGAGCTTAATTTGCAGGATTAATGTGGCTTTAGGAGATCAATATTTCTCTTTCTAGTCCACCTACATTTTAATGTGTCGATATTAGACATACTTAGCGGCTAAACTAATTGTTCATCAGCGCATAACACCTTGAGATTGTTATGCACTTCATACGAGACACTACAATAAATTTATTATGTATCGGCAGAACCTTTCCCGACAAACCGGTCTGTGCTGCAGATAACCTTGTGCCGACAAAATTCGTAGGCATAGTGTTTGTACCACTTTTGACTGGTCAACACCTATGGTGACGAACTTTCATTGGTACAAATTTAGGCAGGGTAGAGCGAAAATTGTGGGGGAGGGGGGATGGTGAAACCTTTTGCCGACGAAAAGTCCTCGGCATGGATAAATAACTTTTTAATTTTTGTTTTTAACCCACTTAAACACGAAAAATAAAAACGACAACGCTTGTTGTTCACCTATGTTGACGAAAATTCCTTGGAAAAAGGTTTTTAACAATTTTTTATGGTCATGTACTAGATTAGAGGAGATCTTAGAGTTAAACTATTTACATGTTTACTAGGCTTTAATTAATATTTCGTTGTAAATGGTTCAAAACTTCGGATAAGAGATTTTAGGTACAATTAAGTTAGGCGTACATATATACTCGATCTCAATTAATGTTGAAGGTTACGAAAATGTTTTCCAACACTTTCACATATAAAATGTGTTAAAGATGACATTCATATTTCAGCACCTAGCTAGCTAGCTACTATATATACCCTTGCCATTTACATCAAGTTTAATCATTCTCATCTTAATTTCACAAAAATGCCTGCAGTTAAACAAGAGGATGTTAAGCGCCCAACCGTTAATTTTCCTCCAAGTGTTTGGGGAGATCAGTTTCTTGTCTATCACCAGGTACGTACGTACATACGCCTTATTAACGCTAGCTAAACAAAACAAATAATTAAGATTCATTGTAACTGCGGATCGATGTGTTTGTTGGTGAAAACAGCAAGAAGATGTAGTAGGTGTTGAAAAAGAAGTTGAAGCTCTCAAAGAAGAAGTGAAGAACGATATATTACGAGCTTTGGCTATTCCTAAACAACATACGAGTTTGCTAAAACTGATCGATGTGATCCAACGCTTAGGCGTTGAATATTATTTTCAAGAGGAAGTTAGTCAAGCCTTGCAACATTTTTATGATGCATATGGTGACAACTGGAATGGTGGTGCTGCTTCTGTTTGGTTTCGAATCATGCGACAACATGGTTTTTTTGTATCAAGTGGTTAGTATATATAGATTAAGTTTATATATATACCATGATATATATATGCAAAAGATGAAGCTAATTAATGTATGAAATGAGACAGATATTTTCAACAACTACAAGGACAAAGATGGAAGTTTTAAGGAGCCATTAGTGAATAATATTGAGGATTTAATAGAGTTGTATGAGGCTGCATATCTAAGGGTGCCTGGTGAAGTCATACTAGATGATGCTCTTGACTTCGTAAGAGGTCGTCTTTATGACATCTTGAAAGATCCTTTGTTAAGCGACTCTGTCGCAAAACAAATACAGGAAGCATTAAAGCAACCTTTGCATAAAAGGTTGCCCAGAATCGAGGCGTTACACTACATACCGTTTTATCAACAACATGCTTCACATAACAAGTCTTTACTAAAGCTTGCCAAATTAGGGTTTAACCTACTTCAATCACTCCATAAGAAAGAACTCAACCAAATTTACAAGTATGCACATATATATAACATAAAGCCTCTATATGTTGCTATATATGATATATCCAAAGGACATGATATTTGTAAGGTTTATAAATTTATTGTAGGTGGTGGAAAGGCTTTGATGTCCCAACTAATGTACCATATGCCAGAAATAGATTAGTCGAATGTTACTTTTGGGCACTAAGCGTTTACTTCGAGCCTCAATATTCTGAATCGCGAATGTTCTTAGCTAAATTTGTTTCAATAGAAACACTTCTTGATGACACTTATGACGCTTATGGTACTTATGAAGAACTCGAGATCTTTACAGATGAAATTAAAAGGTGTTTGAACCAACATATATCCACACATTTACCTTAATTATATCCATTGAAACCAACTAATTTACTCGGACTTTTTTCAATTTTTAGGTGGTCTGTTACATGCTCGGATGATCTTCCGGAAAGCATGAAACTTATTTGTCGAATGCTTCATGATTTGTATGAAGATATGGAAAATGTCTTGATAAAGATGGGAAAATCACATCATCTCAACTATAGCAAAGAAGCCGT
The DNA here is from genome assembly GCA_030867185.1 of Tagetes erecta. Classification (NCBI taxonomy): domain Eukaryota; kingdom Viridiplantae; phylum Streptophyta; class Magnoliopsida; order Asterales; family Asteraceae; genus Tagetes; species Tagetes erecta. The sequence continues at coordinate 98,306,461 of CM061487.1, forward strand.
ACGTAATATCACAGTATATTAATCTAGTTGAATAAGATTTTGATAGCGCGCTTACCATTTATAATGGTTGTATATTTTCGTGTAATTGTCCTTTACAGATGATTGAATACATTGGATGCTACTTGAAAGAAGCTAAATGGGCAAATGATAGATACATACCAACAGTGGAGGAGCATAAAGAAGTTACAATTGTTAGTAGTGGATACAAAAACACTCTAATAGCCAGTTTTGCTGCCATGGGTGATGTAATCACGGACGAAACATTCAAATGGGCTCTCACTATGCCTCCCCTTGCGAGATCTTGTTGTTCGCTTTGTCGGGCCATGGATGATATTGTCACTCACAAGGTACACCCAACTCATGTCTTAGGGATGTTTGTTTCATCTCTTAATGGTTCAGTTCAGTGCTTAATCATTCAGATTCAGCATTCAGAGCGTTTGTTTCATAAAAAAAGAGCCTCTTAATGGTTCAGTTAAGTGCTGAATGGTTAAGAGATTGAAAGATGCTGAATGAAACTGAATGGAACATATATCCAACTTAATTACCATCACATGAAGTTCTAACTTAATATCCCTCCCATTTATGCATCCTCTTAATGGTTCAGACCTCTTAATCATTCAGCACTTAATGATTGAGTTTTTACCAAACAGCCGTCACACCCAATCCTGGCGCGTGTAAATTTTTTTACACAATTCATTTATATGCTTGTATTAAATACAACAAAAGTTTAGAACATATTCTTACAAAACATATCTTTTATGATTTTCAAGATTTGAGTACTGATATTGATATTTCAGGAAGAACAAGAGCGGATGCATGTTGCGTCTGGCATTCAATGCTACATGAATGAGCATGATGTCTCGGAGCAACAGGTGTATGATCTATTTAACGAAAAAGTTGAAGAAGATTGGAAACAAATGAACCTAGAGTTCCTGAGGTGCAAAGATGTTGCGACGCCGGTAAAGATGTTGGTGATCAATCTGGCGCGAGCTATGGATGTACTTTACAAGAACAAGGACCATTTCACGCATGTTGGTGAAGAACTTATAAATCATATCAAATCCCTTGTTGTTAATCCAATCGTAATATAATCACCTCATCTCTTTAGAGAGCTGGCCATTGATATATAGCCATATATATGTTCCATGTATTTGGAAATGGTCCATTAATATTATTTGTGCTTCAACTGGTTGATTAACAAAAATAAGATTAATTACTGTATGTAAGTGTGATTTTAATTTTCTGTACTGTGTATCTTTAAGTTTGAGTAATAAAGATTGATCTATGCTTTAAAGTATATATATACGGGTTCTAAAATATATAACTAAATATAGATATTAACATAATATTTCATAAATAGAAGATAATTTTTTTATATTCCTATGTAATTTTTTTTATAAAACAACAATTTTAAAATATTAATGAGAAAAAGATAATAAAAACTAAAAATTATGGGTTAACCGGGTCGTGTTCTTGTCAACCTAATAGTTTTCGTGTTAGGTTCGGGTTCATACGTTAGGTTCCTGTCATGTGAATTTTTTCTAGCGCCCATTTTGACAAATGCGATAAGGGTGGATTATGGTTTACTGATAAATTAAGTTTATTACCCGTGTGTTACACACATGTTAAATATACTCGTGTGTTACACACATGTTAAATAAAAATATTTATCTTGAAAAAATTATAACAACTATATTTAATGATTTATAAATATTTTTATTTAATGATTTTTAAAAACATTTTCAAATATGAAATTAATCACTAATTTTTAGCCCTAGCATGGAGAAAATTTCCTTTAATTTCCTTCCAAGCTTCCATTTTTAGGACACGGTATCTTTCCATCCAAAAAATAAAGCTAAAAAAACTTGATTTATTATGTTTGATTAGGTTTATTACTCATGTGTTCCACACATGTTAAATAATAATAAACTTTAACACTAATTATAACCGATTTAAATACTTGTAAAACTACTTTTTTGCTATAGTATTAACCACATTATGTCAAAATATACATAATAATTGTTAATATATGAATAATTTTATAAAAAAGCAAAAATATTATTTATAAATATCTAAAGTCTTCTTTGCATACAACATTTATTGTTTTACTCTTAATTCGATCGTTATTATCTGAATTTCCACTCTTCATTCTTCATAATGTAACATATAGTTCACCATATGTGAGAACTAATTATCTAAAATACAAACCAATCTCGTATAAGAACATGATTATAAAAATAAAAAGCCACCTTAAAAAGAAATCTAAAGTGATACTATGAGTACTATTAAAAAAACAATCACAATTGTTTAAACAATGACTCGTTTATAGGAAAAAAATAATAAAAACACAACATGTTACTATGAATATTATTTAAAAAAAACAATTGTATTATTAAAAAATAAATAAATATTCAAAGTCTTATCATCAATATGTTGATCTATATTATCATATGTTGTAAATTATGAAAAAGAAACTGATGATTGTTCATTAAAATGTAAATTATATTTGGTAGTCCAAAATAGTTTCTATTTTGTGAGGAACAGATACAACAATTTTTATTAGGTTTAAAACCGAAGGATCATAATCCTTTAGAAACTAAATTTGTAGAAAAAAATATTTTGTGCCTCATTTTACCCCCCCCCCCCCCCCCTCTATCCCTCCAAAGGGGTCTTGGTGCCCCCCTTAAATCCTTCGCACTCATTTTCTCCTTAAAAAAGTTTATGGTAACTCTTTCTAAAACTTTAATTTATTAATTAAATGTGTCCCGTAAAGATTTAAAGTTGAAGTGATTGTTTTTGTTAATGTAGAGAGAATTCAAATGGAGTACCAGCTACCAAGGGTGTGTCCTTGTTTAGTGAAAAAGACTGATCAAGTTGTGTATGTACGTATGTGTGAGAAAAGCAAGGGAAAAATAGGAAGTAGCAGAACCGCAAACGGCAAATATATATATATGTTTGTTGGAAATGAGATCTGGCCATTGATATGTACTATGTAGCCATATAAAGTTCAAAGTGGGCCAATCATGGGGCTCGCATATACGGAATGATTGAAATATATCAATAACAACTTACATGTGGTCATGTGCTTTTAGCCTTTTACAATATTGATTATAGATTTGACATTTTGACTATGATCCAGTTATATCAACCTATGCATACACGAAGAGGCAACGGGCTCACGGCTCTAAACGAAGCCTAGGATGTGGGTTCAAATTACTACAATCTCAGTCCCATAATTGTTTATATTTTTTCCCGACTGACATTCCCCACTCATCACCGTGGGTTGGCTACCCAAATTGTTTACTGAACTTGGGTCCTTATAGACTACATTAAAAGCCCAGCCAAGTTCGCGCCTACCATTCTAAAAACTTAAGAAGTGAAAAAGACCTAGTAAGTTTGGTTCTAATTTCAAACATTAAGAAAAAAAGTATCCAAAACTTTAACTTATTTATTAAAAAATAGTTTTCTAGAAGCCGGCGACTATATAATTAAGAAAACTATAAATAAGATGTATATATAATTAACACTTCAAATTGGAACAACGAAACGTACGAACAAAAATATAATTAAGAAAACTATAAACGGTTGGTGAGTGATCGATGACAATAAAAATAATATTGTTAACCTGGACTGCTTTTTTGGCATTGTACCAAAATCACCTACTCAAAAACAATTTTCTAGTTAATTTCTTAATGCATGCTTTCATACTATATATATTGGTTCATACCTTCTCTCTATGTATTAGTGACACTAGATATTTAAATACATATATATATATTAGTTAAAACAAATTTGCCGTCCAAAAATAAAAAGTTAAAACAAAGTTGTTCCGACATACCTTTGGTTGAATTTGTCACCATCCACTAATGTTACAAAGTCAACTTTTACAATCTAAGACAAATTTAAAAGGTTAAGCATTGACCATAAAATATTTTTATTACAAAAAAGTTCTATATATGCTATCTACTCCTCCTATCTGTGTCTTCATACAGTTTGTAAAAATACTTTGTAGTCCTGCATCAAAATGGCACACAACAGCAAGATCTTGATCATCGGAGGAACCGGGTACATCGGAAAGTTTGTCGTCGAGGCAAGCGTGAAAGCAGGACACCCGACTTTCGTTTTGGTTCGAGAAAGCACAACCAAACATCCTGAAAAGTCCAACCTCATAGACAGTTTCAAAACTCTTGGTGCCACTATTTTAATTGTAAGTAGAGCCTTTAATTGTTTTATGAATTGATGTCATTAGTTTTGTTTTGTCCATCATTTTGTTGTGTGAATGAGGCAAACTTATGTTTTGAATGAATTGTTTTCAGGGAGATATCCATGATCATGAAAGTTTGGTGAACGCGATCAAGCAAGTCGATGTTGTGATCTCGACGGTAGGTGGTGAACTAGTAGCTGATCAAGTCAAGCTCATTGCAGCAATAAAAGAAGCAGGAAATGTAAAGGTATATATCTCAAAAAGTATCTAAAATTAAACACTTTTTTCAAACATGTCTAGTTGATTATATATATACCTAACATATAACTTTTAACATTTGTAGAGATTTCTACCTTCAGAATTTGGGACAGATGTTGACCATGTCAATGCGATCGAACCGGCCAAGAGCGTGTTTGCAGGAAAGGCGAGTATCCGTAGAGCTGTCGAAGCCGCAAACATCCCACACACGTTTGTATCGTGCAATGGTTTTGCAGGCTACTTTTTGCCCACCCTGGGGCAGATGGACACATACACCGCCCCTAGGGAGAAGATAACCATCCTCGGGGATGGAAAACCGGAAGGTAATAAATAAAGTATTTAGTTTCGGGTTAAGCACAAGAGGCCGGGTTAGCCAATTGTCTTTATATACAGGGGTGTTCATGAGTCAAATACGGAACTGACTAGACAAAAACCAGATAAGGTCAAAATAAAGACCGAGAACTGGACATGGGTCTGAGTCGGCCCACGAGATGCCCACCCCTGACCATATATACACATGTAAATAAGTTGTTTGAGACACGTAAAAGAGAAATTTAGTAACTTTCATAGTATCAGAGCTAAAGAAGTACGTACAAATCAAATAATATCTTTGTCTTGTTTTATTATTTTGTGTAGCTGTTTTTGTGAAAGAAGAGGAGATAGCTTTGGCCACCATCAAAGCAGTTGACGACCAACGTACATTGAACAAGACATTGATTTTCAGACCTCCGGGCAACACATTGTCGTTTAACAAAATTGTTTCCATATGGGAAAGCAAGATCGGCAAAACCCTCGAGAAAACGTATGTTTCCGAGGAGCAACTTATCAAAAACATCCAAGGCGAGTGCAATTATACATTGCTTTTAAATCGATTTATTTTAAAATAGTTACATACATGTAAATGATAATTGTTTGTCTTGCAGAGGCTCCATTTGGGTTGAGCATTGTTTTGTCGATAATGCATTCGGTGTTGATAAACGGAGATGCAACAAACTTTGAGATCGAACCTTCGTTTGGTGTGGAGGCTAGTGAGCTTTATCCGGAGATAAAATTCACCACGGTTGATGAGTATCTTGCTCAATTGGCTTAAATATCTTTCTTTCATCTATCAGACCGAATAATCATTGTTGATAATAATAATATATATTTTTGCTTGTTCAACACTTGGATGTTTTCTAAAGCTTATATAATTTACACATTTGTAATTTATGGGTGTTTATTAATATCATATATCAATTTATGTATCTCACTCCATCTCCTACTTTCATTGAGTTAACAATTCATACACCTCTTTAGCAAGTTTATACACCAAACAACTATAATATAAAAAACATTTATTTATGTTAAAAGCGGGTTAAAACTCATCTAAAACATATCTAGGTTACGAAGATACATGTCACTAGTTGCTTTCAAATAAGGGGACAATTTTTGCTTAAGTTTTGGCGTGAATGATGATACTGAGCACATTCTTCCGAAGGCATCAATCCGATTAATAACCATAAAGTCTTTAACTATGCAATTACATCGTAAACAACATCATAATGCTGAATGTATATTCACTGGTTAATTTTAAACTCCAAACTTGAATCTTGTGCCAACCCCACATTGTCTTCAACGATGTCTATGCTTCGTAGACATCGTTTTTGCCACCTCTATTTCTACCATCACAAATCACATTTCCTCGCACAAAAACATATAGCCCATGTTTGTTGTTTAAGTTTTGTTTTTATTGATGCACCCCAAGTGTATGATAAAATGCCTGAATCAGATTGTTTCTTGTAACTATTGTTTTTTTGTTTAATAGTTTGTGGGGTTTTGGTTTATTAATTGTCTGCATATGGAGAGCCCAGTACAATATAGCAGAGTGTTGAATAGGCATTCATTATTGATCATGAAACAGGGGAGAAGTGGATATGAACCATCTGATACTGAAACAGAATTGCATGAACCACCTTGGTATCAATCCAATAAAAAGATGACAATTACAGAATTTGATCCTGAAGGGCTGCCACCGCCAAGGAGACGTAGCAAATCTCCATACAAGACTAAAAGAGGTGATGGGAAATCAAGGTCACCAACTCCCGGCACGCTTCCTCTTCCACCGAGGAGAAATATCAGCCCGTTTTCAAAATCGGAACGAAGGAGGCATGTTTCGCCATTTAAATCCGTTAGAAGTGATAATTTATCAGATAATGATGAAGAATCTACTGCCTCTTATAAGCCAAAAAGTTATCACAAGAGTGAAAAGCTAAGTTATGTTAGAACGTTATCAGCACCTCGACTTAGATCAAGGGACGCGGATGAAAAACTGAAAAATGATCAATGGTTGAAAAGAAGAGAGGGAAGAAGTAGAACACCTCCATCGCGTAAAAGTCTTGCTCCGGTTAAAGATAAAGAAAGTAGCCATAAAAGCACACCTTTTATACCGCGTGCACACGTTCTTGATAGCACAGATTCTCTTCCAGGTGGCGACTTCCCTCAGGGCTATGATGCAGCGGAAAATTGTCTCAGCTCGGAGCCCAAATCGCGCATAGACGAAAAGCCCAACCCACTTCAGCGTAATAAGTCAAACACCAATCCTAATTATAATACTACTTGTAAGAATATGGTTTCCAGCATTGTTGTTGGTAGGCAAAGTTGTAATGTAAGTGATGTGAATGGGAAGTCAAATGGCAGTTCTGGGGGGTTTACGGCAAATAGGCGAAAAAACCAGACAGATACATGGTTTTCTTGCATAGGAAAAAGATCTTGCGGTACCAAAAAGAAGTCTCCGGAAAGATTAAGAGCCTTTGATGAAGCTTCATTTATTGAAAAAGCTTTTGTGGTTGAAAAACTAAGACAGTTTTGGGCTGATAAGTATCAACCTTTATCATTAGACAGGTTCACTTGCCATAAACAACAAGCCCTGCAACTAAAGCAACTGGTATTATGCACATTCATTAGTTTGTGAATCTTTTGTTTTGAAACGAGTGTTTTGGTTTCATAGATTCTTACTTTGTTTTGCTTTAGGCATCCGAGGAAATACTTCCACATATTCTTTTGAAGGGACCTCAAGGGTCAGGGAGGAAAGCTTTGACGATGGCCTTACTATGCGAGATATATGGAGATGCTGCCCGGAATGTAATTTTACTTTCGTATCGAAGAACACGATTTTAGCCTTTTTGATTTGTGCCAAAATACTTAGATTGGTAATATTTTTGCAGATATCTCATGATTTAAGATACTTCCAGATTCAGGTATGTAAAAGTTGATATTTTTTTAGAATGTGTTTTTTGCTTGATATCGAAAACAAAGTGTAATAGTTGATACTTAATCCTCATTGGCATCCTTAAATACATGTTATAATCTTGTTTTTAGGAAACGAGGTTGACTCAAGTAGCAGTTCCTGTAACGTCAAGTCCTCACCATTTGGAGCTTAATGTGCACTTGGAAACTAATGCAAGATATGCTCTTATGGCTGCAGTCAAGCAAATAAGTAGTGATCATGCAGTTACTTTTGAGATCAGTACAGTCAATTTAAAACCAGATTATACAGGTCCATTTATTTTAATTTTTGTCTTAACTAAAAGGTCCAATATCAAACTTGAAATTAATGATCTTGTTGTCTAATTTACAGTAATGGTCCTTTTTGATGTTGACAAAGCTAATGAGAGCAGTCAGAACTTAATAAATTGGATTATGGATTGCTACTCGGATGTTTGTAAACTGATTCTTTGTTGTCAAGATGATGCTGACATTCTTGAATCAGTAAAAACTCGGTGCCATGTTACTAAGCTTGATGCTCCTGTAACTCATGAAGTAAGTGATTATGTATTATCTATGCATCGAAATTTCAATCCATTTACCTATAAATGATTTGGATTGGGTTATCTTTAATCTCTAACGGGCCAAAAAATTCATAAAACCTCCAAAAACATCTCTTTTTCTTAACTATCAGTGTTATAATATAGTTTATGCAGTCATAATTAACATATTAGTTTTTTTAGTTATCTGTACAAAAAAAAATTTCAAACATTCATTCGATTTTCCGTGTACTAAAACCTCAGATCATGGAAGTTCTGATTCAGATATCAAGGAAAGAAAAGTTTGATTTACCGATGAAATTTGCAGCAACGATTGCGAATAAATCCAAACAGAATTTGAGGAAAGCAATCATGGCTCTTGAAGCCTGCAAGTCTCACAGGTAAGATAACACATATATTATAATAAAAAAAATCTATTCTCATTCAAATTCTAAAACTCAAGCACATATGCAGCTATCCATTTGTTGAAGATCAACCTATCCCCATAGGATGGGAAGATGTACTTACTGACCTCGCTGCTGAGATTTTATCTGATCCATCACACAAGAGGCAAGATTATTTAACAAATTTTATAAATGACATGATAACAAGCTAACAAGTTTAAATTTTGTTTTTATCAGGCTATTTTTCACAAGGGGAAAATTACAAAAACTTTTGGTGGAATTTGTTCCGCCAAAACTGATACTTCTGGTAACGCTACAACCTTTTAGTTAAACATCCATTTCAACACTGATAACCGTCACCCTCAAAATTCAAAAAATCAAGATTTTACGATATAATGTTTCTATTATGCAGAAACTCATTGAACAGTTCCTTAAGGGTGTTGATGCTAATATCAAAAGGGAACTATATTATTGGCATGGTTATTATGTAATGTCCTCTTCTTTTACCATATTTATATGGTATTTTTTTGGCAAATATTTTTACTAAAAGTTAATGCCAATCTATAGGATAAAAGGCTCCCAGTTGGAACCAGTGCCTTACTAAAGCTAGAAGGTAATAAAGATATATAACATTATGATGAAAAATGAATGCATAAAACTGCTTTAAACTTAATTTCATTACACCCTATGTTTCTTTATATATGTTTTCTGCTCCTGCAGAGTTTGTTGCCAAATTCATGAGTATACACAGGAAGACTTTACATAATCGTATGTGACTGAACCTTGGCGAAGCAAAAATAACGCAAAATAGGGATAACAAGGTGTCTCATTGTACCTTTTAGCCGGTCAAAGAAACACCATCGATTTTTTTTTGGTTTCTTAGCGTAAACATAATGATCCAAGTTGTTATGAAGTTCTGATGAGATATTTGAGTTTATTTTACCAGTTTGTAACTCTTTGAGTCTTTGGTACTGAATATATGATCATGTTTGATGTTGATTGAGTTCAAATATCACCTCAATGGGGGCATTTGTATTAAGTTTTTTCCGCTGTTGTGATGCTGACTTGATGACGATGAGGATGGTGATTGATGTTGTCCTCTTCCCTCAAAAATCATGTTTCTTTAGCATAAATTGTTCAATATCGTTTATTAGTTGTAGTTTTTATGAATATATGGTATAGTTTGAATAGAACTAGTAAGTTCCCCCACACGTTGCGGGTTAAAACTCATTGTGGGTTATTGAATGTAACAAAGCAACGATAATCGGAGAGACCTCACAACCAATTTTTTTTTACAAATGATCACTTTAAAAAAATAAGAAAACATGTTCATTGTTCAAACCAAAAAGTACAAACAATGGTGGCCATGCTTATCAACTGTATAAGGGTTCAAAACATAAACTTAAGAAAACATGGTGGCTAAAACATAAAAACAACAACTTTCTTGTGACAAACTATACAAACCATAACATGTGATTACGATACCGTGAGTGTTAATGAGCAACCACAATAAAGTCACCTTTGAAATATTGAATTTGATTTGTTAATATTATATTAAAAAGTTAATATTATATTAAAAAGTTATTTGTAGTTAAGTAAACGACGGTTTAAATTAGTTTTGGTGTGATATTGATTTTGTGGTGGTAATTGGTTATTAACAATGGCATGAAAGTTGAAGCTTTATTAGGTTTGTTTGTGACATGGAGACGAAGGAAGGAAGGAGCCTTGTTCAAAACATTCTCTGCAACACCATGGGATGAATGATCTTCTTCTTCGTTTCTCATTTCCCCCTTCGATCATCTCCTTTTCATTTCTCATAGGTACAATTTATAATGATTACATGTCCTGTTACTTTCTTATAATTTTCTAGCATACATGAATTGATGGATCTAGATTGTTTGATTTGCTGCTCGTGTTTTAGGTTTCATGTTCGGTTAATTTGTTCATTAAAATGCTATAGGTTACGTTTTGTTAACATGTTTCGTATTTAACGTTGCGGTTTACATAGTTACAATGATTACAGCTCCTATTTGTCTCTGTTTAGGTTATTCTATTGGTTTAATTTGTAGCATATGTGAATTGATGTATCTATTAGTGGCGCCGATTTGCGGCTCAGGATGCATATTAGGTCGTGTATGATAGAAATCATAAATTTGTTTGAGTTCAAGTATTATAATTTAATAGCAGAGATAAGATTTTGATTGTGAAGATGTTTTAGTTAGTGGAGGCTATCAGATTTCAATTTGTAACGAATGTTTTGATTTGTGTTCAATCTATGGAAAATCTGAAAGGTATATAGATATTTTCAGGTTCAGTTATTTTGTTAAATGCTATTGATTATGTTATGTTCAGATGTTTTGTATTTGACGTTGCGGTTTACAATGACGATTTCAGGTCATATTAGTTAGTTTAGGAAGTTTCAGTTGTAGCATACATGAATCAATTAATGATTCATCTGTTAGTGGCCTCGATCGTTTGATGTGTAGCTTATGTAATCCGGATGGATGGTAGGTCGTGTTTGATAGAAATCAAAATGTGTTTGAGAAAATATGTTATGATTAATAGTAGAGATAAGATGTTGATCTTGAAGATATTGTAGAAGCAATCAGATGTCATATTGTTTCTTATTGTAATCAACTTTTTGATTTGTGTTAAATCTGAAAGGGGGTGGCGGCACAACTTGTTGCCCGTTTACCTGCCACTTTATTGTAAATTCTTGAAAGTCTTATATATAACAATGTCTCACCATGGATTCAAGTAAATCTGAAAGATATACAGATATTTTCATGGTGCAATGCCTACATTCACAACAGTAGCCTTGGATACTTTAATAGAGCCAAAAGCTTCTAAGCTGGCAACAACAGGGAAAACTAAACCTGAATCAAAACTGGAGAGGAGGAATAGTATTGGAATTATAGGTTCGGATCGAAAGTCCAATTTGAAAAAGACCTCAATGACGGTTGAGAGGAAGCATCATTGGACTAAGATTTCACCTGCTCTTTACGCTACTCCTGAACCAACTCCAGTTACCGATTCCCCTTTATCGTATCCTACATCACCTTACATTGTTGACCATAAGAGACGTGGGCCACGCCTTTCGAAGACTTTTTCTCAGGATGATGCTGTTATTCATCAAGTTGTAGCTGATGAACCTGCTGTAAAGATCAAGAAAAGTGTAGAAGCGGAGGATATTGATTCTACCAAGGCTTTTGATTTCATGGATGCTGTTGCTGGTGATATTAAGGGTAAACATGTAAAGTTTCAGCCTAATGAAAATCTTGGAAGAGCAGAGGATGTTGGATCTAGCCAGGTTTTTGGCATCACGAATACTGTTTCTGGTGATGTTAAAGATGCACATGTTAAGCCTCTGCATAAAGCAGATAAACATGATGTTTCAAGAAAGTCTGAGGCATTGGAACGAGATGGTGAGGTAGATGATTTTTTTGATCCGCATGATTCAATAAGTGTTATAAGCAACTCTGCTGGGGAAAGTAATCATGCAGTAGAGCGGTCTTTACATTCCAACACGCCATTTGCTGAGTTTTTTGATGCGTGGGAAGGTAATCTCGTTTCTTTATACACACATGTATTAATGTAGTTAAGAGACAGGACTGGGTAGAACGGGTAATGGGTCAAAACCTGCTGGTTTGGATTGACATGAAATACTATTTTGGCCGGTTAGTGATAAAGTATACTCTGAATAAACTCATTCATAAGTAAATGGGTTGTAATTGCCACCTCTACATAATTCAGTTTGACCAATTCTTTCATGATTTCCACAGAACTAGCAACCGAGACTGGAATCCAGCACACTGCAACCAACATCCAGGGTGAATTACATGAATTACATTCAGGCTTTTTGATAGAGATGGAAAAAAGGAAGCAGGCCGAAACCCGTTTAAATGATATGAGAAGCCAATGGGGAAGAATCAGGGAACAATTATGCGTTGTTGGGCTAACTCTTCCTGCAGACCCTACAATGATGGAAGATGAATCTGCCGTTGATCCTGGCGAAGATCTATGTCATCAAGTCAATGTTCTCCGATTTGTGTCCAATTCTATTGGGAGAGGTGTTGCTAGGGCTGAGCTGGAGGTTGAGATGGACGCCCTGTTGCAGTCAAAGAATTTTGAGATTAATAGGTTGTTGGACCGACTGCGTTACTATGAAGCTGTTAATCATGAGATGTCTCAAAGGAATCAAGAAAGCATTGGTGAGTAATAAGTCATGTATCACTTTTTTCTGGTCTCTTATCAGCATTATATTAATTTTTGAATCGCGTATGATTTAGAAACCATGCGTCGACTTAGGCTAAGGAGGAAGAGAAGACAGAGGTGGATTTGGGGTTCAATTGGTGTTGCAATTACACTTGGAGGTACTGCTTTAGCATGGTCTTATCTCCCAACTGGAAAAGGATCTTCTTCCACAGATCCTTCTGGAAGCAACCGTTCCGTTCAGTAGCAACTACCCTCACTGCATAATGCCAGAGATAACATGTAAAGAAAGCAAACAACCTGACACATCAACTTCCACGTCCTCATTTGAACCGGTAAACATGTTGATCACCTTTACATGCTATTCCATAATCCATGTTTTTCAATCCTTGGATGTGTGATTTTGTTAGTAATTTTGTTAACATTTAGGTTTATGGACGCGATGCAGAATAGCATGGAGGTTGTCTGGCTGTAAATTTCACTCTGAAGACTTTTAGGGAGGTAATATATGTACATAACATGTTCAGAGGTAATAACATGGATTTGCATACATTTTTGGCAATAATAAAAGCATGGGTTACAGTTTAAGACTTTAATCAATGAATGCAAAAGAAAATTGCTTACAAGATGGATAACATAAGTGCATTAAACTATTGGGAATGATAATATCATTGTTAACCACTTTCTTATTGTTGGCAGACAGTTTTATAATTAAAAAAAACAAGAAATGGTTTATTATAGAACAAAGTACAGTAAAATCGAGCAAGCGTTCGTTAACTCCCCTGCTTTCTCTACCACATGAAAATACTAAGAAAACTTCTTGGTTCTTTCCATAAACAATTAGTTGATTCATTCTTGCATGTCATGTGTTTCTTGAGACGACGTATTGAATTACTTCATTATTCACCGGTAAATAAATGTGTATTGATAAGTATACACTTCGTGTATACAGTATGCATGTAGTGTTTTCACTTGGGAATATACTAAAATTTTGATTATTGTATTTCACTAGCCTCTTCATGTATTCACAGTGAACACACTATATATTATAAAACTATGTATGTTCATCGATTAATACATTTCACTCTTAATATTGTATTTGTCCATAGTACTTGTGTTCAACTGTGAATAAACTATTTGTTGAACTATTTGGAACTGAGTGTATTCAACAGTGAACACATCATCATAAATATATAGAAAAAATCACAACTGATTAAGATTAAACAAGTAACTTTACTTTAAAGTTTGTCACAACATAGCCTTCGCAAGTACAATTATAAGAAGTGCTGGTGGAATACAAGCCAGGTATCACGTTTATATCGCTGAAATGTAAAAGAAGAAAATAAAAGATGTTTTTACCCTCATGCGGAAGGCACCTGGGAGTAAAATTTGGACGGTCGATTGATGGAAAGACTGAATCGGTTAAAACTAAAATTTCTATAGATGTAAACTGCTAAATTTGTGTTGTAATTGTTAACACATCTAAAATTCATTGAAGAAAATTGCAATTTACTCTTTAACATAATATCCTCTTATTTCACAAAAAAATATGCTCTATATTAATATTTTACACATCCGGAACATCATCTAAAATCACAATATGTAATCATTAGATTAATTTTTAGATTTAAAATGTTAAATAATTATATACTCCGTATATAATTATTGACATAGGCATAGATATAGGCATATATTTTTTATGTATATAAAGGCATGGAGTTGTTGATTGTTGTATTAATTTGAAAACAATAATCACCAAAAGTTGTTTAGGTTCGCCGTAAATAATGCTCTCGTTTTTTTCTTTTAATGTTGCATGGGACATGAATTATATATATAATATTTTTAAAATGTATCTTAAGTTGAAATTAAATTTTAGGTTTTTAGACATTTGCAACGTAAAAAAACTCATTAAAAATGATATATGTCTGGTGAATTATATATATATATATATATATAGTACGTACTGTTTCAAAAACTAAGTCGGGAATCATTGAATTCATTTGTTTTGTTACAAGCTAAACGGCTAACCTATAACTGGAAATATTACTAGACGCCAGGTTTAGCCTATAAGTCCATGGGACAAGCACAAAAAGGTTATTGTTCTAATTATGCATGGTACGTTGCTTTGAAAATGATTACTTAAAGTTCAATAAAACAGCACAAATTAAATTGATATTTAATTTAAGTTAAGCTAAAGAATAACATAACCATTTTTTTAAACTGTGAATATAACTTTTTTTTAATTTAACATATTTTTCTCAAAACATATCATTATTTCTGCATAATTTGACACACACGTAAGTATATATGAAACAAATTAAAAGTTTAAAAGTTTTAAATTGAAAAGGTGATAAGCATTTAAATTAGATGGCATTTTAATTGGGGCCCATACATAACCTTCACTGGCTATAAATTCTCTTCACCACCATTAACATGATTAAATATATAATTACACTTTTATTTCCTAATCATTCTCTTTTTTTAATGTCATTTTTCTTGTTTTATATTATCACTGAAATTCAGTATGATGCATTTAATTTTTTATACACTTGAGGCCTTTGGTCAAAATGCGGAAAGTATGGACGAAATGGAGCTCATATTCGTCTAAGATATTATTAATTGCTATTTTCAACTTTTTCTTTTCTGTTTAAAAATATATAAAAAAGAGTGTTCATTGTATTTATTTTGAAGCAAACGGCTTTTAGCCTAATGGTAAGTAAAGGACCTTTAATCTAGTAGTATCTAAGCGTTTTAAATACATATTCTTTCTGAATAGATTAGGAGTTTAAATCTTTAAAAAGACAAATGTATAGATTTAAGATTAATTTTAGTGTAAATACATAATTAAAAAGCAATTGATGAGTTGATGTTTTTAATTTATTGGTGAAAATAGGTTATTTTTGTCAAATCTCTAGGCCAAAACCGAATTTAGCTAAAAAAACAAAAGACCTTGGCATATATAAATTTCATATGCATCTAATGTGTTTAATTCATGTTTAATATTAAAGTTACAAGTTTGTCAAAAGTTAAAATTAGGCCCTGTTTGTTTTTGCATCTTTTCTCTGAATAGAGGAAAACGTCTGATTACATCACGTCTGATTCGGTCAGACGTAATCAGACGTGGGGCTGTTTGTTTTTTTATCTGGCATTAAGAGGTTCAGCGTCTTAATAACATCTGAACCAGTAAGAGCTTTTAGTGGGTCTGAAAACCTCTTAACCCAAAAAAAACATATGTTTGTCTCCGGCCTCCATTAACTTCTAACCCGGAGACTAGGCTCCATCTCTGACGACTAGAGGTTCGTCTCTAGCCTCCACCTCTTAATGATTCAGATTTCAGACATTTGAACCACCTCTTAACATTCAGATTCAGATGTGGTATTCAGCTTCAGACTTAAATCTTTTAAAAAAACAAACGGGGCCTTAGGCAATTAAGTAAATTTGAAGAAGCCGATATTGGGGTATTGGCTCATTGGCAACACACTTGTATTAATAGGTCGGAAATTTTAGTCCTGCTGTCAACAGAATGTGATGTATTTCTTTTTGAAAACTAAATAACTAGGGTTTTTTTAATACCATTACAGTTCTTATTAAACATCAAAGAACTTATAATAAGGTGACTGGTAAACGAGCAATATGGTTAAAAAAAAATTAAATTTGAAGGAGGGTTGGGTTGGGTTGGGTTGGGTTGGGTTGGGTTGTGAAGTCAATCAATCAATTTGAAGTGTTGGCTAGATTGGGTTTGTGTGTTGTTTGGGTGGCAGTGTGGCACCTGGTCATCTACACTAGCAGCTAGCTACTGTGATGGTCTTGCATTGCATTGCATATGTATCCACACACATCAATTTCCCATGTGGTCTCACCTGCCTCTCTACTCTACTCTACTCTACTCTACTTATAGTCTGTCTACTCTTTCTTTCACCCACCAGGTGAAAATTCATTTTCTTTTCTTCACGTATCAGCCTACAATAATAATGTTATAATCATTATTAATTAATGTCATATATAGTTTTACGGATTATGAGGAATTTTAGTTATAAACTTTATGAAAATTAGTGCAACAAAATATTAATTAGAAAATGAATAACGTATATATGAGGATGGTTGAATAGGATGCATGCATGCAATAACTTATACCATGCATGCATGCCATTGTACGTCCAACTTAATGTGATGTATGTACGTTTGTTTTTCTATGGTACGTGTATGATGCATACTATTTTTCTTCTAGTTATAATGTATTTTAAGCCATGGTTATATATTTTTTTTACTATTTTATTTTCTATGAAACACAGCTTAATACATTCAGCAAGTGTTTTATATATCTATCTTATATCGAACACCAATTTTATATTTTTTCATTACCATGATCAATTTAAATAAATGATAAACGAAATTCTTCGAATATATAGTGTTTTCCTGTTTATATGCCTCTACGAAAACTTCAAAAAATAATAGGGTTTTTTGTTCAAGTCCGCTTTAAGAAAAAAAACCAGGTTTTAAGATTAGATCAAACATTTTTCACCTAAAATGAATTTTCTCGTATAATATTATATTAAATGTTATGTAAAAAAGGCAAATAAAAAAATAGTGTATAGAGTATAGACAGACAATTAATTAATTAAATATTATTGTGATTGGGTAGAAGGAAAATATAAAAAAAACACAAGTTAAGTTAATAATAATGTGTCAGGGGTGTTTGCGTCTTTCCTTCCATTGAATCCGTACTCTTTGCGTCAACTCTATTGTATATGTTTTTCTTTCATGTTTATGTCTCTCTTTCATATTTCATTTTATGTTTTTATTTTATAGTTTACACCGATCAAATGTTTGTTTCAAAATCCTCTCTATTCGATCATGTTATCAACTTATGATTAATTGGGTGATTACATTTGCTACGTAACCCTAGTTGGGAGTTGTGGTTGATCCTCTTATGAGCCCATAGGCCGGTCGATTAGATCCTAGCTGATTGACCAAAACAACACTAGCGAGAAGGGTATACTCATGTGAGTGTGAGATCTTATTTCTAAACGAATCCTTTCACAAAAAAGACAGTGGTGGATATAGCAAAAAAAAACAAGCATATAAAATAAATATTTTTGTACGTTCATACCCTAATGAATTTCTTTTGCCATACAGTACAATACTATACTTTAACCCGTTGATATTCATCAAACCATTTTCTAACAAAATGTTTCATTTTATCATAATATATAATCATCGTTTTCTTGTATGTTATTAATAGTATTCTGATTTTTATCACAATCTCTTGAATGTCATTAGCATCGTCCGAACTTCTATCGCCTTTGTCTTAAATATCGAATGGCTAATTAAGTTGCTTGGGGGCTGTTTTTTTCTTAACATGATGGTAAGTTGTAGAGGGCCGGTATGTATGATGAAACTATGAATATGATGTTGAATTTTGAAATATTTTTTTAGAACGACGTTTGGTGCAACGGTTTAAAATTAAAGCATTCAAAAGTACAATGATTAAAATCGAAACTTCGTCTTTAACACAATAGATATTTTTCTTCAGGATTTTAAAATTTGAATTTAGGGGGCATATTGAGGAAACAGAGAAGTATAGTAGGGGTGAGTAGCAAGATACTATGCTGCTGCAGGGGCCCCTATTTCTTTTACCCCTGCTTGACACGTCATCGGTTCAAAACCAATTTCCCCGTGTATCAAAATTAAACTTGATCAAAATTCACAAACAAACATAAACTAAACTGCATGCTTTTTTTTTAAACAAGATTTAAGTATTTAACCACTAGCAAAGAGAACAAACACTAACATAAAGAAATAAAATAAGACATGAACACCATACAATTAAGATCAAACAACCTCCATTGTTCCCATGAAAGAGTTTTCGCTCGTGATCGATTTTTGACCCCATAGATGTCCTAGAGTTTTGACAATCTTTTCTAATGAAAACCGTATTGTTTTGCACCTTCCAAATGTTCTATATTGTTAAAATAACCGAACTAATCGCTTTTTTCCCTCTTCCTTGATCCAGAATGTAATAACGCATCTTGATGTGTAATATATAGCATCTACAATATCAAAGATGAAGAAATACAAACCTAATACTTGTGGGTATACTTGATACCTGATGTATAATTAGTAATTACCCATCGAATATTTACCTAACAGACATGATTTTGTTCGATCTATAATCGTGTATTGCATTATGATTACAAATATTCGTCATTTCTCATCCCTAACCTATATATATGTTTTACTTAATTTTATATAGATTATATTTTTATTCACTCTAACACGTAAGTTAATAATGTGTTACTTAATTTTCATTTACTTATTAATAATGATCATTATTTTACTTAAATATGGTGTAAATAAAAGACTAATTTAAAAGTTTAATTGATACAACTATTTGTAATTTTTTGACGTGATGTTTTGTGTTTTACGATAAAACTTATTTGTTTTGCTTTAGACTGTTAAAGTGATTATAAAATGTGTTTATCTTTAACATTATAGGTTATGTTAAAAAGTTTATAAGATAATTTTTTTTCAAATAAAATGCTATATTATTCTAGACCGTAATATTCCATTTATATGTTGAACAATTATAAGAAAAACGTGGAAATAATACTATTGAATAACATAATCTTTCTGTTAATTTATATGATTTTTCTGTTATTAGTAATTTGGTGTTTTAGTTACTTTATACGACACATAATTATTGTTATTGAATGAGTACATAAAATAAACAAATACTACAATAAGGAAAAAGAAAACAAAATTACATGCTTTATTAATTTGTTGTTCTTGTTTTAGACTTTAGAGCATATGTGATATACATAACTTGTTAGTAACAACCTGAAACCAACTTTTTCTATTTATTTTATTCATAAAATAACAAAGATTTAATTTTGATCCACTAATTAAGGATGTCAAATAATATTTTGGGATATCGTAGTTGAATAAAATTCTTGTTGAAATAGTATTTACATATAAAAGTTTATTTAATTGGTTGAAATACATTTTCACTTATCCTACTAAATATAAAAATATACAAAGTGCGAGAAAGACACAATGATACAAAAAATAGACAATGGAGTGCTAAAAAATTCAAACTCACAATTTAAATCGAATTTCAAAAAAGTGTTTCGGAGACTTTGTTACTCATGTCGTCTTCTTTCGTAAAAAATAAACGAAAAAAAAAATCAACGTTTTCCTTGTATTGTGTTTTGTAAATTTTGACACAACAAAAAACACAATGAAAATAAATAAAAAAAGACACATTAAAACGTTGATTTTTTTTATTTTTTCGTATACTTTTTAATGAAGGAGAACAACGTGAGGAACAAGGTCTCCCAAATATTTTTTTGAAAATTGATTTATATTGTTAGTTATAATTTTTTTAATGTGTCATTGTGTATTCTTTTACCATTATATTCTCATATTTTGTATCAAAAAATAACTTTATCTATGAACGTCTCTCTTTCACTTATTATCTTTGATCAAATTGCATCAAACTAATTATAATTGTTTCAAAACGGTTAACACCTACTCTTTAATGTTACTTATCAATCTAAAACATCAATCTAAAAGTTTATTCGCTTATGAATTGAAACTTGAATTATTAACCACGTATTTCTTCGAACTGCAAAATTAAAGATATCATCCCATCAAAGAAAAAGCATACACCAAGAAAACATGTTAGTAACAACCTCATGATCGATACCAACTTATTGTTTTCTATATTACACACTTTAAATAACAACAATGGATTATTTTTAATCCACTTATTAAGGATGTCACAGAATGTTTTGGGATATCGTATACAATTGAACAAAACTCTTAAACAAAATATTATCTATATACAAAATTATTTATTTACTATATTAAATCTACATGTTTGCCGACTATAAAATTTATACCTTAACCATATGTCCATATGGAAAAAAAAGACTTTAGTTTTTACACACGTTAGACCATACATAATGGTACTTGCTCTTTAGAGGCGTTTTCTGTTATGTGAACGTCACCTTAACATGAGCATTTTAATCTTTTTATACTCTTTCAAGCCCTTTCAAACCATTAATCTGTAGTCATTATTACACAATAACAAAAAACACTCAACTGATCGGAAGATTCAACGCAAAATAAAAGTTTTATTTATAAACCCACCAACAATTTGACAAAAAAAAAATACCACCCCGTGTAATGGTATTTGTGGCAACTAAGTTTAACGCTCATTACGAATTTTCTTAATATCGCTATACCTCATGCCATATGTCATGTAGTCTTTTTTTAACGGTCACGAATAAACGCTCGGTTACACTGGGTAGCCCGATATCAAAATACCTCATTAGATAGTCATAAGCCCATCATCTTCAGTTCCATGAAAAAACCCGTTGTCCAAAAACTCAAAGTAGTAAACGCTAGGTTGGGTCAAATTCAAACTCTAACACATACGGCTTCCAACCCAAATCTTCACATTTCCTCCCATTCCGCTTTTTTTTCTTTAAATGATAATTTTATTAGAAAGAAACAAGCCACTACCAACATATTAGGACTGAAACAAACTTAAACAACAAAAGCTATAACCACATACTATTACTCCTATTATGCCACGTAACAATTTACTTCCATTCCATTTAACTTAGAGCTTGTTGGCATTTGTAATAAAATTGATATATATATATATATTTTTAATGAAAATAAAAAATAAGAAAATATTTGAACATAAAGTGGTCATGGGCCCCTTTTCGCCGTGTCCAACCGTCTATAAAACCCCGCTAACATTTCCATCGTTTCAAAAAAATTCATTCACCGGAAAATCAAATCCGTCAATCAAACCTTCAAATTTGTTCCACTTTCATAACATGAACATTTTCGACATTCACAACATCAAAACGGAAAAACAAAACGCGATGCTTCAATACCGTCGCTTTAAAAACCTCACGAAATTGTTCCGATTCATTGAGCTTTTTTCAGCTCTAATTTTACTCTCATGGATCTCAACTCGTTTACCGTTTATCATCAACATAACTTGCGACTATTTCCGTCAGCTTATCTCCGTCATCGTCAGTCCTCTGTTCATTTTCCTCATCGGTAACCTCATTGTTCTTACTCTACTACTCAAATCCGGTCAAATCACCAGCAATTTCAGCGTTTTAGATGTTGCTGGATCTGATTTGTATGATGAGATTGTAAATACCGTAACCGAAGATACTGTTACTGATACTGATCCTGTTCCTGTTCCTGTTCATGTTCCTCCGGTTGAAATTGTGTATCAGGATAAACAAATGATATCTGAAGTAAACAGTAAACCGATGGTTAACTACTGTTGTAAGGAGAACGATGAAGGTATGAAGAAACGGTTATGTGATAGTGTTTCAGATCTGGATCTGAAAGTGTATCAGAGAAGTCGTTCTGAGAACTTGATGAAGATAAAAGGTGATTTGGAGTCAGATAAAGTTGTTGACAGGAAGCTGAAGCGGTCGGAGACGGAGATCGGACGTCGGAGAGATGAAGCTACGGCGGAGGAGGAGAAGAGTGTGGTTGATGAACTGAGTAATGAGGAGTTTCAGAGGAGGATTGAAGTGTTTATTGCTAAACAAGTTAGGTTTCATCAAGAAGAAAAACTATCAATTGTTCCTCACACTCATTTTTAGTATCATAATTTTAAAACAAATTAATAGTGAAAATTGTTATTATTATTATTATTATTGTTTTACTGTGTTTTTGGATTTTGTTTTAACTTTTGTTTATACTTTTTTTTTGTTTTTACATTTTTCGAGATTGCATGGATTCAAATTTACTTGGGAGTTGGTAAGGATAGGATAAGCTATTTCTCGTTTATCGTATGGTAAAAAGGTTTGTCGAAGCATGAAAATATTCGAATTGTTTTACTCTTTGCACGATTTTTACTATTTAAGTGTAAATTGTAGTAAAAGAAGGTAAAAGTAGACTACATGTTAAAACTTAAAATGTCCATTAGTTTGTAGATTCACAGTTTCTGATACGGACATGATAATATGACATCATATGGAGTTAATAGGTTTTTTTGTTTGATATTAACAGGTGTCATGTCATTAATTGGTTAACATGATAAAGATACGTTCATTATCGTATTTTAACAGGTTAAATATCTGTTAACATGCTAGGCCATCTGTTAATATTTATTTGAAGAAAAATTAGTGGAGAATGAAGGTGGATATGAACTTTGATGTAGATGAGTAGAAAGATCAAAGACTTCTATGGACTTTTAATCTTTAATGCATATTCGATTATTCGTTTATCAATTATTATCATGGTTAAATACTATTTTTATGAACTTTTGTTGTTAATTTTGTAACTTAAAAATTATCATGTTAAGTCATATTTAATAGGCAAATTGGCCTAAAATAATCCCAACTAACGCCTATTGGTCGAAAATAATCCCAACTCAGTTTATTCCCTCTAGTGGTCCCAAATCCAACTTTTTTGGCCTACAGTGGTCCGCCGTTAAGTGCACTTAACGGCCGTTAACTTTTTTTCTATTTTTTTCGAATTTCAAACCGATATTTTATGGATTTTGATCGAGAGGAGAATACGAGTCTGCTGATGTAAACCTTACTTCCAATTGTTGCTCTAAATAGTTTAATTTTTGATATCCGGTTAAAGCACCGTTAGGTTTTAAACACCCGATTGAAGACCGTTTTGTCGTTTGGAACACTAGTTCGAAGTAAGGTTTACATCAATTGAACCGTATACTCCTCCCGATCAATTTCCATAAAACCTTGTTTTGAAATTCGAAAAAAATCAAAAAAAAGTTAACGGCCGTTAAATGCACTTAACGGCGGACCACTGGAGGCCAAAAAAGTTGGATTTGGGACCACTGGAGGGAATAAACTGAGTTGGGATTATTTTCGGCCAATGGGTGTTAGTTGGGATTATTTTAGGCCAATTTGCCTATTTAATATTTAAAAAGTAAGAATTTTTCTGAAAATATATTTTATTTAAAAAATAGGTTTTTATCGTGTAATATCGTGTAACCTACTTTTTATCGTGTCCCTGTTTAGATAATATGACACGATAAGTTATCATGTCGTATTTGTGTTTGACCTTATCGTGTTCGTGTCTTATCAAGTTTAGCCCTATTTAAAAGTGATTTCAAAACATTATTTTTTAACACACATATTATAGCAAGATATCATATGTAGTAAAATAAGTTCAGATTTGAATTAAACATGTTTCTGTATGAAACGATTGTAATTATTTCTAGACATGTCTTAACCCATGACTCGTTTATAAGACGATTAAACCTATTTGCTATAGTAATTTCATTTCTATTAAAGTTAGTTATGAGTTCTATTGAGTTTTGTTTTGAAAATGTTAAGAATTGTTCTTTAAGTATATTATTATTAACTATGATAGTATTTGATGAGATTTATTTCATGTTGTTATTTTCCAATGGTGTCAAATGAGTCAAGTCGTGAGTGTTACATGAGTCACGTCATTTAGTGTTGCTAAACTTGTGCTTTTGCTAGCCCGGCCTAGTGTAAATTTTTTTTTTCCATTGTGCATAAACTTTTCAAGTAATTAAGTTAAAATTAAAATGGATATTGATTTTTTAAAAGTATTTGAGTTGGTCTAGTATAAATATGTATATTGGAGTAGTGAGAACCATTGTAATCTCCTCAAGTTCTTATTTATAAAAAGAGTCACATAAGTCGCGGAACCATCTTCGCTAAGTTTGGTCTCTAGTTGCGGCTGAAAGTGAGTCACATTCATGCTTCGACTCAAGTCTAGGATGTCACATCTTGCTCCGACTAGTAGTTAGCCAAATCCCAAGTCTCCACTTGTCAAGTCATAAGGGTTTTTCAATGTAACAAAGTGGTCCTCACAACATTGGAAACATTATTTCAAAGTTAACAAGAGTTGAGTTTATATGACCTATTAGAAGATCTAGAGCACATATACCATTCTAATCTTTCATCACCTTTGCCACAAATAGTTTCCTTATGGTTCTCATATTTTGTATACATTCGAATATATCTTATAAAAATTTAGTTATCATCTTTTTTAATACATTCGAATATTGTAAAATTCCATTACAAGTTGACACGTCTAATATTCATTAGGGAATAAATTCATATATAGCTACTTAAATGAAACTAATATTAAACATTTATCCCATAAAAAGTTAAAAACACCAAATAATCTTTCCAAATCATTTAACTATATATGTTTCTCTTTAACACTATGATCTATGTATGAAGTAAACAAAATGATTAAAACACCGCACATGAAATATAAACACTACTTCCATGAAATTAAAGTGACATAATTTTTTTATTTTCTAGCATTTGCATGCTTGGGAGAATGATGCAACTTGTCTCAAGAATTGGATATATGGAGGGATAATACAAGAGGAATGTGTTCCATATTCTTGAAACAAGTAGTGAACATGTTCATGATGATGATTTAAAGGAACTTGTTCAAATTTACACTTTAAGACACTACAAAACCTAATCGATTATATACTCATCATTTTGCATAAATGTTTTTCAGGAGAAATTACAACAAAAGAGCTAATATTGTTTAGGTTTATTGTTCTTCTCTTAAAATATATGATTATACTTCATTTTGTAAGTCTTATTTTATATGTTACTCCAAACATAGGATATCAATACACTTCATATATTGTCATTATACGGCAATCCACTGGCGGAACTAGCCCGGAATATTAGGGGTATCACTCGAAATAAAATTATTCTACACTTGTACAGTTTTTTTGTAACACTCGTACGTACAAAAAAACATTGACGTAAATTTTTACAAAACAACATTTTTTGCATGTCATTAGCGATGTCCGGAGTTTTATCATCATTTTTTTTAAATTATTAACAAATTTTAGACAACTTTAACAAATATTATCATTTTCTTGGCATTTTTTCAAACAAAATTGACAATAAAAGTATGTTTTTATTGTTCAGATGTAATTTTTTAACTGTTCAAGTGTATCCTAAACATAAAACGAAAGAAAAAACATCAAATTTTACATTACACACCAAAATACCTCCGCCCTTGCGTCAATTGGTTACGTATAATTTAACACTCTTTAACTTCACTTTTGCGATTGTTTCCGGCAACATAAGTGGAAATTGAAAGTTTTTAGTAGACAAAATAATGTAACATATTATAAACACAAACATATTTTGGGGTATGTACTTTCCTCTTGGAGAATAAAGAAAGGTAAAAATTAAATGTACTAGTTTGACCACAAAACATTTAAAAAGGTAAGTTCGATCTCTTCAATGAGTGAAAACATCAACTCCGTATTTATTTTGAGACAAAACATAAAACAAATTGATATATCATATCATATTGTCCGTTTGAATTTAATTACCACAAGTCATTCAAAGAAAAACAAATTAATTAAGGTAATCACTCGCAATGAAACTAAATTATGGGTTAATCATGAATCATTATCCCATGCTTTGCCCCCTAACCTCCCTGGTTTTTAAAGATAAAAGGTAAAGTTTTACCTTTTTTTGTTAAATTAAATTTGATTTTTGGTTCAATTTAATAGTATTAAATTTGATAAAAATGGGAGGTGTTATGATGAGCAATTCCACCAAAAGTGACCTTAACACATCATTTTTCCATCTTCATGCCAAAAAGGATGTATGCATATATATGTCAAACACAATGGCCCTCCTTATTCTTCTCTTTTCATTCTTTTTGTTTTCTTTTATGTTCTTTTCTCTTACATATGCTAATGCTTATGATTTCTTGTAATGCAACAAAGTTGTGATATATGTTTCTAGTAATAATTAATGGGGAAAGTGAATTAAGCAAGTAGTTAAGCTCACATTTGCAAAAATTGGTTGCTATATTTTGTAAAGAATATAATATTTCAATTCTTCTAGATCTTTAATAATCATAGGGTTCATCTTGCTTTGTTCAATACTAGTAGGGTACTCACGCGATACAGCGATGTTGATGTGACAATTTAGAACAAAGTGCATGTGAATTCTATTGTATAGTACTGTTGTTAGCTTTCTTAACAAAAACTTGAATAAAAAATATATTATTCGTAAACATAATACTTTAAAAATATATCAAATCATTCGAATGAAAAAATAAAAGTCATAGAAATAATAATATAAAAATAAATACCAGAATTTAAGGTAAAAATAGCGTTGAATCTTGTTTGTGAACAACTTAAATTTCAGGAAATTGTATAATAATTCAACAAGATTGGAAATTGTTAAATTTTGTTTGGGAAAGTATGTTCCTAGTATAGCAAGAATGAAAATTGTTGAAATTTTAAAAAATAAGTAAATTACTATCTTGTCCATTTAATATGTATATTAATGTATTATAGAAACATAACTTTAAGTAACCCATCAAAAAACATTTTACACCCAATATATCTTCATTTTAAACAATAAGTATTGGATAATTTTCCATATAAAAAATCTCATTCTTCCGGTTTAAAAGATGAAATTGTGTCATGGTTGCCCAAATATAAGGATTCATTAAGTGGTGGGTACCAGTTAAACATCATTAGGGTATGTATGTATGTATATATACTTTTCATTTTCTATTGAAAATGATGAAATTAATTTGTTATCCATTAATTCTTGCAAAAGTGCTTTTATGTCCTAGCTAGTTTGGATATTAAAACCAAACCCCCCACCACATTATCCCGTTTAAAACCGTCCACTTTTCTATTTGTCAAAAAGAAGAAGAAAAAAAAGTCGTCATACGATGCACATCAAACTTTTAAATGTGTGCCTTTGTCATAGTGTTAGTAACATAATTAATATCATACACGATGGCCTAACTTAGTTACATGTTACACACAATCATACTCGATCCTTTTGGTTTTATCCATACATGCATGCATCAAATGATTTGACCGTTCGATAAAAATCACAACATAAAATACTGTCTCTTGGTGATATCATACACGTTTTATACGACTATAGAATATGTTCTAAGTTAATAATATCACAAGTAAGCATATATCCACATGTCTTGATTGTGTAAGTTGTGTGAATTCGATACCAAATCCAAAGTACAATATCTAAGTTGAATGTTTAACTTTTTGAGTTACATAATTTTTGTTCGAATATATTTAGATGATAGGACGTGCATATAGATTCTTTAAAAAGGTAGAATAAATGCCAATGACCTTGCAAATCCACTCATTTAGAATAAAACCAATGGTGGTTTGGATAATATGGTATGACAATGACCATAAAGTATCAAGTTAGTCAAGGTTTTAAGACTTCAATTTTAATAATTAATCATTCAAATATTCTTTTGTATTGAAATTGTGTTATACAATAAAGTGATTAACCTAACTAGGTGTTTTCGGCGCTCGTGTGACACAACAAGACACATTTTTAAAGTGACTCGTTCAAAATAGTAACGACTTCCATTAATAGTAACAATTACTAGTAGTAGAAGTAAT
Source organism: Tagetes erecta (assembly GCA_030867185.1). NCBI lineage: Eukaryota > Viridiplantae > Streptophyta > Magnoliopsida > Asterales > Asteraceae > Tagetes > Tagetes erecta. Next base: position 98,334,757 of record CM061487.1, read on the forward strand.
AGTTTATATTTACCAAAAACATAAGTATTAACAAGTTAAGCAGGAGCATTTATATTTTTAAATTGTGAGATAAAATTTCAATATTTTTGTGGAATTAAACCTTTTAGTTAGCTCAGTGCATCAATTCACTAATTTCAATATCTACACTTAATAATTCAAATATCATTTTTTTTAATCTTGGTCACCCCAAGTAGCATATTTTCTTTTATCAAAACTACAAAGTACAAACTTTACATTTTTAAAATCGTAGCGTAGCGGCCACACGGCCCACACCAATGTTTTCGATAGAATTTATATCAATCGTGTAACCCAATATAAGAGGCCCAATAAGTTTAATAGAGAAAAACCAATAACGAGATTATGGTTTTGGGCCTATTTTAAACAAGCATGTTAGCCGCTTAAATATTTCACATCTTGTAACCAATAACAGCTATTTACATCTAGTTGTCACACAAAAATTACGAATATATTTAAACAAGCATATTAGCCGCTTAACAACTGTCACGTAACTCGTGACAGCTTGAATATACTTAGTTTTATTAATAATCAATTTTGTTATTTTGGTTTTTGATCTATTCAGTTTTCAAAACTAAAATAAGAGTATTGGATATTAATGGACATAACTATTAGTTTTAGGCCGCTACCGGTCCCAACTTCTGAAATGTGTTCTGGCTGTCCCAACTTTTATCATTTTGACCACTAATGGACGTTAAAAAAGTTAACGGTGTTAACTTTTTTTTTTTGAATTTCAGGTCGACGTTTTATGGTTTTTGATCGGAATAAGAATACGTGTCTATTGATATAAAAATTACATCGAAACAATGATCCAAACGACGAAATTTATACATCCGGTTAAAGAACTGTTAGGTTTAAAGTTTAAACACCCCGATAAAGCATCATTTTGTCATTTGGAGCATCGTTTTGTCATTTGGAGCATCGTTTCGATGTAATTTTTATATCAATCGACTCGTATTTCAGAAGGTCATTTAAGTACATCTGTATTTCGGGTGGTTCATCTTTACCTAACTTGAGTCGGGTCTTTTCGATGGATTTGAGGAGTTCAGATGCAACTAGTAATGTGTTGGGTCCAGATGAACATCCAAGATCCGCAATGACTAGCTAGGGTTTTTGGGAAGTTCATAGTACAATAAAGATTAGTCAAAGCATCTTCCATTATATGCCTTGTCATTGATATAACCTTTCTCTGCAAACACGTACAAATTAACGAGAATTAAATCATTAAAATCTTTATATATGTTTCAATAACGTCATGCATGCATGTCTACGTAAAGATATACTAGTAGAGACCCGCGCGATGCAGCGGGAACGGATATTGTTGGCGGTACTCGTTTTCGGGTGTTTTGTTGATTTCGTAATTTTTTTAAAGATAAAAGTTTTTTGAGGGATTCAAATTGAATGTAATCACATGTGAATGAATACGCATTTATATATCACGTGTGAATTGGAATGTATTTAAATATGAAGTTATTTGAGTCATGATAGACACGTATCCACGTCTTAGATGACCAAAACTCATGTGGAACTTAAGTAATTATTGATGAGAGAATGTTAGAAATATTAAAGTTGAAATTGAAATTTAAATGAACATATTTACATATCTAATGATTTTAGATGTGAATTTTTTCTAAAACACTTAAACTTAGAACATGTGTAAAAACTAAAAAACTAATATTTTTATCCTTTTTCTTTTTTTTTTCTTAAATCCTCAACTTTGTCTCATATGTTTGGAATTTTAGCAATTTTATAGTTTTGATCACAACAAAAAAAACAATTCCTTTAAAAGATACCAAACATGATAAACTCAAAATTACACATTTATTTCCTTTAGACTATTTACCATATATTATGGTATACAACAAAACGAAAATATTTACCATATACTCATGAAATAAAAAAACCAATGACTACTACTTCAACTTCACCTAAAACATACCACAACCTTCATTCATCAAACTTACCATCTTTTTATACACCAATTATTAGGTGTAAATAAAGGAATCTTGACGAATGCTATAAACTTGCTAACTTGACAAAAAAAGATACCGTCCAAAAAGCACCCTCACCTTCCCTAAACCGCCTACACACCTCCTTGATCTGCTAAGCCAATAGAAAAATACCACTACAACTCCAGTCGAAAGAGGCCACACATATGTTCCTTGCTTGAGCCTCTCCCACTCACAATCTGCAACCATGAATAATATTAGTTTTTTTCAAAATTAAGAGTGAGCCCAAAAGGGTATGTTATTGTGTCCCACAATTTTTATTTCATGTAAATAATCTGTCAAGCATCAAGTGTGATTACAAAATTAGTACAATTCGTATAATTCTACAATTATTGAAAAAAATGAGTTAGGGGTTTAATGGATTAAAAATATGCATTTTGTCAAGATATTATTGTTTGACTTGTTTTCCATTCATAAACAAATAGGTCGAAATGACCACCTTTAGCAAAATACAAATCTTCTTTACCTTAACTGGGATCTTCTACTCTAAAGACTCGAGTGAGTAGGCTAAAGCTTTGTTTCAACCACATATTACTACCATTTGTCCCAATGGTTTCCCGGCCTTTTTCTTTATCAAATAAAGATTCTGCAAGAGCCTTTGCAGTTTTCTTCACTGGGCCATTCCTTCACCTCCTCCCATAAACAAGACCGCAGGCAATATCGGATCCAGTTCTAACTCAACTCGCAAGTCATCCTGTAAAAACATCAAAGTTTTAAAATTTCAATTTAAGATATCGGGGTTAATAAGTCAAAACAGATGGGCAACTTTGACCATTTGACTTTTTTCTGATATGGCACCTGGAAGGCTGGAAACACGTTGCCTTATTAACTTAACATAATATCTTAAATCACAGTTTTTGAAAGTTAAATGGTTTTATGGCTTAAAAACTTATTGTTCCTAAAAAAAATTAAGGGAAAAGCAGTAACCTTGTTGAGGACAACACCGGTGAAAGAGGGTCGAACGGCAATCCAAAAACACGTATTAAAACAGACGAATCATTAAATTTGGATAAATGTTATCCCTAACAAGTCAAATAAAATAATATAGCTAAAAGGAAATGGGTTAAATGGGTAGCAGGTTGAAAGTCATGTTAAGTTTATTTAGCTTATAGCCTCCATAATGTTCTTATCATTTGACATTATTAATAACATGTGATAATGCTGAAAGACACATACATATTTTGCACCTGAAATACGTTCTCAGAAAAGGTTTGTTTGTAGCATGCTAACGTCCGCACTGATGACACCTGATTGAAACAATGTATTCAAAAGGTTTGTTTGTAGCATGCTAACGTCCGCAAGCTGTCAACAAAAACTACCAAGTGCTGAACCTATGAAAAAGCTAGTGCCACATATTAATTTTGTATAGCAATTTCGAAGGATACAGTGAAGTACGTATGAAAGTGATTTTAAAAAAATATATATCATTTGACACTAAGTTACTGTATAACAATAATCAAATACCATTGAAGCAATTCTCTTAATTCTTGAAGTTTTAACGCATAGACTCTCAACAGATCCGCATCCTAAAAGTTATTACGTGGCCGAAAACCTTTTGTTAATTGTATTGAATCATAACACTAACCGAAACTAAACTCAAATAAATTAAACTTACTTGATTCACAATCATTTTCAATGGTTTATCATAATGTATGGATTATATTTTAAGCAATTACTTATCTTTCCATGGTTAATACCTATAGTTGTAGTGTACATATGATTTGTCAAACAAATTACTTGAACAATTGGGATTACTTTTCAAGCTTCAAGTTCTGAACAATCTACCAAACAATATAAGTTATTCAGTTCATTAATGGAATCTAGGAAATCTTATTTGTCATAAACCATTAATCTAAATTGTCTTATATATTAAAAGCCTGGTTCTTTACTCTTTAGTTGCATAGTTGCTCGTATAATGTGGTGGGTAATATAAAATCAAGTAAGAAATAAATCACATACCAAAGCAATGAATTGAAGTCCATGTGCAATGCAATGCAAGTTCAGATGGTTTGTGTGTTTTGCCAAATGCAATGCAACCAAGTCCATGCTGAATAACTTCTGCAAAGAGAAATTAATTTTAACAAGCTTTGATCCGAAAAACAAATGTTTCAATCATTGAACAATTATTTTATTTACCACATGTTTCAGTCATAGAACATGGCCCTATACCTCACACAACTTGCAAAAACTATTCAATCAGATTTGTAATCAGAAAATAAACAGTTTTTTAAAGTATGCAAAGTCTATAAAAGTAATTTTCCAAACAGTTTTTAATGTACATAAAGTCTATCAAACTAAATTTCCAAACATATTAGAAAAGATATATGCACCTGCTCGTGAGATCTTGACCTGTGAACATGAATTTAAAGTTTAAACAGATGAAATACATTAAAAGTGGAAATAAACTAAAGATTGGAAAATCAGCGGCATCTTGCAGCGATGCTACTTTTATTTTCTTTGACAAAAAAGTTGCTTAAACGATAGTAGCTAAAATTGTATGAACATTCAATCATAAGAAAATTTTTACATGTGCTTTCAGTTGGCACTTTTTTTAGTTTACATTAAAAGTGGCTAGTAAACATGTTTACAAAAAAAAACGTTTGCAAAAGACCACAATATCAAACTCCAAACGAGATTTAGCATTTCATATTCCTTATTAAAACATGTATGATGAGAAATTGAGGAGGCATTCAATAATTTAGTTCTAGGGTAAATGTAAAATCTGATTCAAACGCTCCTATAATCCTAATCATTTGTGACTCAAACTCGATAACGTTGTTCTTACCTTAAGCTAGGGGTGCTCAATGGGTCAGGTTATTGGGTTGGTGGGTTGAACCCGACCCGAACCTGAAAAATTTATACAAACCCAAACCTGACCCGAACCTGAAAATTTAGACATTACTTAAACCCAAACCCGACCTGATTTTTAGCAGGTTGACCCGAACCCGACCCATTTGACCCGAATTATCACAAAATACATTCTCCAAGAGTTAAAAAAATCAAAATTACCAAGAACTGCATTCTTTAAACGAGAGCGAGCTTATGGAAAATCGCGAATTGCCACCCAAATGTACGCACAACCATATAATACATTCGATATTGTTATAGTTTTAACGTCAAGCACCCTAAACTACATGTATATTTACACAATATACCATAAATTTTATATTTATATAAAAAATCAGGTCAACCCATGAACCCAGTGGGTTGACCCGAACCTGACCTGTTTTTAAAATCAGGTCAGCAGGTTCAACCCGAAACTGACCCACACCCATTCAATGTAAACCCAAACCCACGATTTTCAGGTTAGGTTCAGGTCGGGTTTTCAGGTCGGGTCAGAAATTCCCAGCCCTACCTTAAGCAGTATATGCTTGGAGCACACAAACTGCTGGTTATAGATCAGGAACTTGATGTGGTAAGAACCTGATTACAGTCTTATAACCACAAACCATGACCAGCATATATAATATAATGTGGAAAGAACCTGATTGCATCAATGTATAAAATTACCCGATGAAGATCGCTTTATGCAGGTTCATCTATAAAAATTCGCAACCAATTGACCTCTTCTTCTGAGATTAACAAAAAGTGCATGCTTAAGTGAAATATAGCAAGAGATATCCACCCTTAATCTCGAAATCAATTCAGACATAAAGAGCATGAACATATATGAACCCTAAACGTATACGTATACAAAATCATTCAATATGAAGTTACAAAACTATTACATTTCCATCATATTCTTGTGTGGATAACACTTCTGGAGCAATGTAAGTTGGTGTTCCAACTGTTGATTTTGGCGGTGAATACAGGATTGAGGACTGCAGCAGAGCATTTACAAGAAAAACAAATCAGACCAACATCAAAGATGATGAGATGTTAACTAATGGTACCTTTGAGTAACCAAAATCACATATCTTCAACCGAGGAACATGGCTTCCATCTATCAATGTGTTTTCTAGCTTCAAGTCTCGATGACAAACTTGCTGCAACAGAGGTAACACCAAATAGTTAATTCGTTTCTACCACTATTTATGTGTTAAGATTGATATAAAAGATTAGTAATATTAGGAATCAATATAACACATACCATAGCATGACAGTAGCTGACCCCAGATATCAACTGTTAAAAGAAGAAGCACCCCTGTACAATAACAAAATAAGGAAGTCCCCCAAGCAAATTTTGTTAGCTTTTCATTGTATAAATGTTTATTTAACAGCATAGAAAATTATGTCAGATATTTGGCAAACATTAAACAAAATAGAAAAACCTCATCCTCACTAAAGCGCCCTGCTTTACAAATTTTGTCGAATAGCTCCCCTCCCGCAACATACTAATAACAATTTCCAGATGAGTTGGGGTCAAGATGACCGTTAGAGTACCAAAACATGAAATGTATTTGAATTTTTGTTTAACAGAAGATAATCAAAGCGTAAAATGACTAATGATTCCGAACCTCTTTAAACCGCACTATATTAAAATGTCTCAAAGGCCTATGGATGATTATTTCTCTTTGAACATTCTCATATATCTAGAAAACAACAAAGATTAAGATACCAAGCCTGAACCAAATTACCCACAAATTAACAATTTTCAATCAAGCAACAATTATTGATATCTAATGATCAATATCCAATTAAAGTTTCCAAATTTTGGCATGAATAACAGAAGAGAGACTTATTACTTTGTCAAACTGGGTAATAACTTTTAACCTGTCGATCTAAGATTAGATTGACCGAAACATTTGTCAAAAATTTCAAACTTTTTGGAACATAATGAGTATACATGTTAATTAATAATCTAAAATATCACAAAAATTGAATTCACATGCAAAGAATAAATAATCATGTAAGGCCAGTCATAAACACGGAGAATAGTTTCTATGTAATGTACCGTATAAAAAACCATCATTTCTAGAACTGAAATAGTTTGGCCAAGTAGATAAATTGTAGTGAAATCAAACATAAACTTAAGAATCACTAATCAGTTCCTCTAAAAAATTCATTGTTGCAATATATATGAGAAATGGTAAAAGCTAAAAGTACCTACTCATAATCAATGTAGTTGGTTCTCTCATTCAATCTTTAAAGCATGGTTATACATAATGGCACTCCGTACCTGTATGATCTCATCCACAATGCTTCTCACCTAGCTTTCATCTACAAGTGGTCTGAATACCTGAAACCATGTTGAAAGAACACTTCAATAAAAATAATCAAGAACAATAATTGAAAAAATATGAAGACTGAAGACAAATCCAGGTTCAAGAGTTCTAAGCTTCAATTAGATGCAGAAATCAATCTGACCTGAACGTGAATTTAACCTACCAAATAGAGTCTAACAACATATACATAATGAAATTCACAAACTTAAAATGAATAGAAAGGGAACCCAAAATGCTTTACACACTCAACTAACCTTATAAACAACCTCTTGTTTTAGTATTGATGAGTGCAATTTCTTGTCATTAAAAACCATATACATAATCAGTTTAAATGAATAAAAATAGAACCAGTTGCATATTCTATATAGAAATATACAAAATGAGAAAGTAAAAGAAAGTACAATAACCATTCTTGTAGTGTTCTAATAGACAACACTCGCTCTTTGATTATTTACAATTTAAAATGCATTTCTAAACCAAACTTGAAAATAATAAAAAACAAAGAAACAAACTTAGAAGCGGATGTTTCTATCAACTGCTAGCATATATAACCTACGGATACTGAAAAACAACACTTATAAAAACACCATGAGGCAAAACAAACCACTTTATAAGTTCACTTTATAAACATCAAACAAGTGCATGGAAGTACAAATAAATGACCAGAGGGGCAATAATGGAATGTGATCCGCAACATAGATTAACCAAATAAACAGTGGCAATAACCTATTATCCAAAACTTATCAATCATGGATGATTAATAAAAACAAGTATTAATGTCAAAAGTCAAAACACAAATGAAAGACTATAAAGATTGTTTAGAAATCAAAACAAATATCACAATTGTTCATTTTCAGTATTTACAATCTGTATCATCACTAATCTTATTAAGCATTGTTAGTAGAGTATGTTGAAAGAACTGCTCGGTTACGACCATAACGATAAAGTCACACAAATTAACACATTACAAGAGAGAATACCTAAATATATGCACACATGGGTATATTTACATAAACTTTTATTTTACCAGAATGGGCACCACCTGCAGAAATCAAAATATCAGTTTTGTTAGTAATAATAAACTGCAGAATTAGAAAAATTATAACTTTCTTTTCCTCTCTAACACAAGAATAGATAAAAATCCTTTTCTTTTCAACTCAGGGACAAGAAACAAAATTTTTATTTTTTTCCCAGGTAACAATCAGATAAAATTTAACTATCATTTGCAAAATTCAATAACAATTTCCTATCATGATGTATCAGTAAGCCAATAGCTAAACACAAAAACTCAGTAGATAATAATAATTATCGATTATAATCAAAACAAAGAGAACTAACATTGATAGATTTACAGATGCTTCAACCATAGTGGCAATCGCCAGACTCGTTTAACCATCATATGTGTAGAAACTATATTGACAGATGATAAATCAATCCAAGCTAAGAGAAACAACAGTAATAAGCTGAGATTAAGACATAAATCATATCACAGATTGTAGTTTTATACATGAATTGTCAATCACCAACAAAACACACTTTTAAAACACCTAGAAATCAAAAATTAAAAAATAAAACCCTCAATCGACCATAGAAATCAAAGAAACCATATGATCGCAAAACCCTAAAGAGACCCATAATCAATTTAAAACGCAGAAGTAACCTAAAACTAACGAAATTGAAATATGAATCGCAAAGAAACCTTACTCAAATTGTTGAAAAACGCCGTTCAAGCCTGGGATCGTCCTACAAAACATTCAATAAACAAATGTAATAGATCATAAAATCTGACCCATTTAAACATAGTTATGGACCTACCAAGTACCAACAAAACCATCTCAAAGTGACGAAATCACCTTAAGATCATTATTAATGTTCTAATTTACACAGAAGCAACTTTATGTTAGCGTCCATACAACAAACTACTATAATGAAATACTAATAACCGGTAAACATGCAGCCAAACCTTGACATGTAATCGCAAATTAAAGACTAATTACCTCTCTGCAAACTGACAGTTTCATTAGGTGTTTGAACACAAATTGTATTTATAACAATACAAAGCAAGCATTAAAACTTGTTAATCTAAGAATTAGTAGATGACTAACAACATAGTAAGAACTGGCTAGTTATACGTAAAAACAATAATTATAAAGCAAACATGTTACAATGAATTTAAACCACAAATGACTATATCCATATCATTGATTAAACTGTGAATGAACAAAAATTTAGACCCTGATTCGAGTTCCTCATCTGTGCAAAAAGGGCATACAAAAAAAACAAATTTTGAAGAACAAAACTCAAAAGAACCGTTAACGAACAAAATCGAAAACCTAATACAACATCATAAACCTTAAGCTCATAAGTTGTAGTTTCCATCTGTAATTTAAAAACTTATATGTATATTATCCCATCTAGTAGAGCTTTTCTTAAAGCAACTTAACTTCAAAAATTAGCGACCAATGAAGAAACGTAATAACGATAAAAAAAAATGGCACATAAATCGAACCTGGTGTGTGCTTCCAACAAAACTCAAAGCTTCGGGTCATGAAATTAATTGCCCGTCGAAGATGATGATGACATTAATGCGGTGGTGATGTTCGATGGTTGCGACGACGGACAGGGGCGGCAGCGACGGTGGTGTTCGATGGAGATGATAGACAGATTGTGGTTTGAAAGCGTGAAGTTGTGTGAAATCAACCGAGAAGTTCAAGTATAAGGGAGAAGAAAATGGAATTTCAGTTACCTCTTTTCCCGTACATAATGCTAGGGTTTGACTATAAGTATTAATTTGTTAAAAAGACTCAAATACCCTTAAACTACCCTTAAAACTGGTTGTACATTGTGTTTAAAAAATTTGTACGTGGTTGACAATATTGGTATCCTTCCAATCTGCTTTATAGATAGTATAGATATGGATGTTTATATATGCGTGTATATATAAAAAAGATGCATGCATGCATATATGGTACCGGTAGAAGAGAATTGGTGCAAATAGCTATAATCTCCATCACCACCATTCATATGAAGCACCTCAGTGACATCCATCTCTCACTCTCACACTATATATAGTGAAAGAACTAGGTTTATGTGTCGAGTCTTGCATTGTGCTGGCCAAGTCTGATTACGTATGTGACTTCATCACATGTGTTGATTAAAAAAATTTCATATCTCGCACGTTACGGTGCAACGTTATAATGCTTAACATATTAAAAGACGGGTATATAAGAAACGTAAATGCCAAAATTAAAACTAAGTTAAAACCGAATTGTCAACGCTAGAAATATGTCAAAGTAGAATAGTAGGGTCAAACTCGTAAAAAAAATTATGTCTCGTATATTACGGTGTATAGTCGCATATTAAAAGACGGAGAAAAATCAAACTTACATGTCAAAGTCTGGAAGCGAAGTTGTAAATATATCAAACAGAGTAACGGTTCAAAGAATGTAAATTGACTAAGTCATCAGGAGTCAAAACAACAATAAGTCAAAGTCGATGGTCAAATACATAAATATGTCAGTCTGGAGTCAAAATCGTAAACAAGTAAAAGTCAGAGAGTTAAAAATATAAATATATAAAAGTTTAAAATATAAAAGATAGCGAATCAATCGGTGACACACACCGACCTTTGAATTTAGAGTATATATCAATCAATGTTAAATTCCGGTTTTTACCAATCCTAACGGCACTCTTACTCATTTAAAAGTTTAATAAAAAGCGTCAATTAAGTTCACACTCCGTTTAAAAAAATATATTATATCTATCTAATAAATCAAGGTTTTAGGGGGGAAACTTTTGGGGGGAATTTTTTATAAAAGGAAATTTTAGAGGGAAGATATGAAATATCATGCATAAGTTGATAAAAAAATATTTTTAAATATTAAATATTTACAAATTTTTAAACAAAATGATTATGATTTTATAAATATTATTATTTAACACGTGTGTAACACACGGGTGTTAAACCTAGTTCTGTTATAAATGCATGCTACACTTAATGCAATCATGATACTTCAACTGTGAAGTTGAAACAACGTATTGAATATAGGATGGGCTATGATTAATGCAAACATAATACTTTATTGATGTGAAGTTTCAATTATAAAGTTGAAACAACATATTGAATAGAGTATGGGTTATGATTAATGTACCTGTACGTATATAATGTGTATGTTGTGTTAATTTGTGTATAGATTATGACGAATGAAATTATTATGATTTTATTCGATCAACTCACGTGTATGTTTTGTATTTAACCCACCCAAACATTGTTTCACTAGTTCAAATAAATGGCAATTTAATTAAATATCATACAACGTAAGATTGTGATCCGTACATTCACGAAGAAGTTGAAAATGTGAGAAGTTAGTATTTTAAAGGAGTTATTGGATTGGTTATATCACTCATAGCCAGAAAGTAATTAGTTAATTACCAAAGTTAACGTGATCAAAGAAGTTAATTATTGGATCGGTTATATTCATTGGGCGGTCCTCTTATTGTCAATGCAGTTGTATCTCAGCTTAAGAAGTCGTCACTCGCATGGCGCATGTATGATATTCAAAATCCATTTTAACAAAGCGTTTGATTCAGTTCTTGGGAATTCATTAGTTCTATTCTTGAGAAAATGAACTTCATGCCAAGACAGAAGGCATGAGTTAGACCATGTGTAGTGGGGCGTTTTTGCCCATCCAAAACGCCCCCAAAGCGCCCCCATAGCGCCCGCAACCATTACATAGGGGCGCTTTGGTGATACTTTTTGCCTTTGGCGCTATGTAGAAGGCGCCCAATATTGCTGAATGTTGACACATGCTGATGTGGAATGCTTTTTGGGGCTTTTTGGGGCTTTTTGATTGTTACCATTACACATGGTCTTAGTAGATTCTTACTTTCTCTAAATAAAGTATCGATCTTAATAAATGGATCACCCACCAAAACAAATTTATTAGTTAAGGGATGTACGACAAGGTGACCTTTTATCTCCATTCATGTTTTTTTTATTGTCATGGAAGCATTTAATTGGATTCTCAATAAAACAATATCGGCGGGTCTCTTTAGGGGACTAAGGATGCCAACAATAGGTTCGATTATTTCATTTTTGTTGGCAAAAAAACTGGAACTCGATTATTGAAATCTTCAAAAGCTGATTGTCTCTTTGGAAAGCCAAACACCTTTCCAATAGTGGACGGGTTGTTCTGATCCTTTCAGTGCTTGACAACCTTCCGACATATTATCTCTCTCTATTCAAAGCTCTTGATAAGGCCATCAGATATCTTGAAAAGATTAGAAGGATTTTCTTTTAGGGAAGCATTGACAACAAGAAAAGCATTCATTAGGTATATATGTTTGGGAAATAATTTGCTCCCCTTACAAATTTGGGACTCTCGAATCGGTACCATTAAAAACACAAAACCTTAGCCTTCTAACTAGGTGATGGTGGAGATTCAAGACCGAAGGAAATAAGTTATGGGTTAAAGCCATCTCATCCGCTCATCATACAAACTGTGTGGATGCTTTAATCTCATTTCAAACCAACATCATGGTCAACTTAAAAAACATAACATAATCTTAAATGCACCTCTTTCAAATGCATATAGAGAATGATGATGGTTACCCGAGGACAATGGCACCTTCATAGTACGACCGATTAGATCTATTTTTAACAACTCACTCTCCTTGCATTTGAGCTATTTTTTATTGGTGGCAGGTTAGTTCCACTCAAAGTCAACATCATAGTTTGGAGATCCGAACTTTATAAAACCCCCACAAGAATTGCTCTACATAAAAGGCATATTCTCATTGAATCCAATATGTGTCCTCTATGCAAGCAGATGCCTGAATTAGTTGATCATTTATTTATCTTATGTTACTATGCATCTACCCTTTAGAGTTTGATTAGCAACTGGTGTAAAATGTCATAAGCTTTTGTCTTTTGAATAAAAGATCTCATCAACCTCTACAAAATAATTCCTCTAAACATGACCTGAAAAGAATCTTAATTTTCAGGGTCTCATATTAGTAGCAATTTCAAGCCTATGGATTAGAACCCCATCAATCAACATGTGGATGAAGAATAAAGAATAGACATAAAAAAATCCAATTTAGAGCCTATGAAACAACCTTAGAGGTAATTTTCATGAATAAAGCTCCATCAATCAATATCTTACCTGAAAATATAAAGAACTAGATTATGCCCTGTGTGTTTACACAAGTTGAATAACTAAAAATATTAAATTATTATCGAGCATAATATGACGAGTAAACATTACACTATAAATCATTACCATATTCGATACGTTCTCTAATACCAACAAAAACAAAATCTATATAAGACAAATTATGGATTCACAAGCATAAAAATCCGATTAAAATCGTACAAATGGACGACAACTTGTATTGATACAAGCCATGAGCATTGGTATAGAGATAAGAGACCGATAAACTAATGTAGTAGACAAAAATAATGTTTAAATAGAATTTAATACAAAAATCAATGCTTTGGAATACTATTGATATATATTTTGGTAATTGATATTTTTACTTTTGTAAGAATATGATACTTATTTTTGTAATTGATAGAGAAATATAATACTAATATGGTAATTATTTTATAACTAATAGGTAAATATATTATATGATGATCGTATATTGTGTAATATTTTGAGGATTAAATATGTAATATATTTTGACGGGAAAACGATGCCAACAATGGCTTCATTACATGCCATGTGGCATTAAAAACCCTTATTTTATTAGAAGGTATAGATTTTGGATACATGTGAACGAAGAATAGACATAAAAAAATCCAACTTTTCATGGATCCAATAATACGGTTTTAGATTTTATTTCTAGCACGTTAAACTTGTTTGCTTGCCAAAAAAAGTCATTTTTACACGTGCCTCATGTGCACACAATACCTCACATGCACCATCGGAAGTGTAAGACACGTACGTACATTGTCCCTAGAGTCAGAAATACATTTTATATAATTAATCCACCCCTAGTATAATGTTTATAGGAATTTTGGACGATCAAACTTCAAAAGTACTTACACAACCATGTAAGTTTATTTGTGTAGCAGTAAGATATAAGACATTAGATACTAGAGCCATGACTATTGGACGCTTTCAGAAAAAAATTGTACTTATTTATCAAAACTCAAAAGTACATGTCCATGTGATTTTTATTTGCTTAGTTGGTAAGAAGTGACATTTTATATAGGTTAAGTAAAGTACAAGATTTAAAGTTTTAAACTGGTTAGGTCATCAGAAGTCGAAATAATGATAAATCATAGTCGAGGGGTTAAAACCATATATAGGCCAAAGTTAAGTTAATGATTAGTGAAAGTTTAAGGGTGAAGTTGGAAAATTAAGTGGGGGTCACGTGAGAAAGTGGTGGCAAAAACCACCGATTTTCGCTATTAGAAGGTTATATATATTAGGGGTGTTCATGGTTCGGTTTAAAACCGTGAAACCGTTCAAACCGGTCATCGGTTTGGCTTCATGGTCGGTTTTATTTTTAACTTTCGGTCGGTCGGCTTAAAAAAATTAAAACCGTAATGAACGGTTTGGCTTATGGTTTTTTCCAAAAACCGGTCGGATAAAACCGGACCGGACCGTAGGATTTAAGTATTTCAAAATTATATATTTTTTTATATTAGATATATAATTATTTATAATATTTCATATTATATATTAGTAAATGTTTTTTTTAGTTTTAGTATAGCCCATTAGCCCGAGCAAACTAACGTTTAGATAATTGAAGCCCAAAATGATTATCCTATATATTTTAGCATAGCCCATTAGTCCGAGCAAACTATGTTTTGACCTGATTTGTTTTGAACACCTAATTGGCTAATTACTTTAAGCTTCTTTGTGTAATTTGGCAGTTTATTATAAGCTTTTATTAGAATAATTTTGTACTTATTATGTGTTTATTTGGTGTTGATTTTTTTGACATCTTATATTAGCACAAAGATGAACATGTATAGTATACAAGCCCAATATAGGCCCAAACCGTGAAACCAAACCGGAGCCAAACCGTTAGTAACGGTTTGGTTTGGTTTGGTTTGGGTTGTGTTTTCAATGGTTCGGCTTCGGTTTTCGATATGCAAAAACCATACTAACGGTTTGGCTTACGGTTTGATCAAAAAACCGTCAAAACCAAACCGTGAACACCCCTAATATATATATTATTCTATTTCGATCTTCTCTATTAGAAGGCTATAGTTATCATTATGTTTTGATTTTCAAACTTGCACACTAAATGCTACCTTAAAACTTAGTGAAAAGTTTTGTCTTGAACTTGACTCGAACTAGAAGTTACGAGAGTTATACATATTCACGTGGTTGGTTGATAGAAATATTTTATGTTTTGTAAAAAGTTTGATTTAAAGTAAGACAATGATTGGACGGTTGTTAATTAAGGACTCGTGTAACACGACCATATGATGGAGACTAAAGTAAGACAATCAATATTCACAATAGAATATTCTATGTGTGTTAAATAATTTGATTTGTTTATTTAGTGTGATGTTAATTACATATTGTATACGTGTTAAAAATCAATAATAACATGGCCAATTAGCTCCTCCCACGAGTATGATGGTTAACATAAATTAGAGAATGTGTTTAAAAAGATATATAATACACTACAAAAATATTTTAGAGACGAATTTTGAATCATCTTTGCTAACCAAAATTCGTCTTTGAAGGCGATATAATGCTTTGACGACCAAAATTTGTTGGTAGAAGTTTTCTTGGCAAATGCTGGCCAGGTAAGAAAAAATTAGTCAGCAAAAATATTGTTAAAGGTGAACCAGAATTTAAAAAAATAAATAAATAAATAAAATATATATTTTTGTCAAATAAAATTCATAGGTAAAGAGTGTCAGAGCTTTGCAAACGAAATCTAATCGGCAAAAGCTAGTATGTCTTTATTTAATATTTTATTTATTTATTATATACCTTTGCCGATTGAAAATCTCTCAATCAAACCCTTTCGTCGGTATAGTGTTTGAACAGTCAAAGATATGTCAAACCTCTTGCCGATAAAATTTTGTCTACATGGTTTCTATAGTGACTAACTTTTTCGTCGACGCAACTGTGTTTTTTTAGTGATAGATGGATGAAAGATGATCACGATGGTTGTTTAGAGTATGTTAAAAGTATTTAACGAATAGACCCACAACTAAATAATATGGAGTAGTTTAATAGTTGGAATCGTTTAAAAGAGTTTTGAAAGTTTTGATTATTGTCGAGATATGTGAATGATGTTTAATATGAAATTCTAATTATATTAAAAAAAACTAGATTAAAATCCAATTTAATCAACATGGCCATATTATATTATATATTAATAATTTAAGAACTTGATGAATAGTGTAAATTTTTGTTTTCTATTTTCGCCACAAGAGTTTCATATTTGATGTTAAGGGATGGTGGAGTGTGTTGATACGTTATTGTTATTAATGTGGAGGTGTATAATTGTTAAACTAAAACACTATTGCTCATGCTTCATAAAGCCATTATACCCTTTTGTTATATTATATTTGTCATCAAACCTCATTCTCTATTTTTTCTTCTGTCATTACTCACACATTCTCTCTTTTTTTTGTTCAGCTTCCAGCTGATGTTATCGGGGCTAATTTGACGCCGGTCTTTATCGCGGATGATGGTTGCAATTTTTAGTTGATCCATACTTGCAACCTGTACCACAATGGTGACAATTTGATTTTATAATTTGAGCCAATATGTAACTAATATTAACATCACTTTTAAATGTCAACCAGAAGCGAAGAAAAAACTGATAAAAAAAGGCTCACACAACGCGTGAGCCAGCGAATAAATCTAGTTCAATCAATATAGAGAACAACATAGCCATATTCAAACCAAACAATATATGTTAATTGTTCTTTTGTGTTATTGACTTGTGATGGATTAAAAAATCTATGGAAACAAACCAAACAAATTGGTATCAACTCACAACCACACACATAATTTGAAAAACAAGTATATTGTTCTCTTCCAATATGATCTGATATTTACAATCACAAATTCACTCTTTGACAAATAAGTGCTTTTAACTCTTTGGATCGTACGTAAGAGCTGCGTTTATTGCTCAATTGGAGACCGGATCGAAAACAGGGTCAGCGATTTCAATTGGATTAGAGCTTTTCTCTAGACGGCAACGCTAAATCGGTTTCTTTTACCTTCATTGATCGTTTTATACTCTCGTTCTAGAGTTAGCTCTGCTACCACTTGTTGAATTTGAAAGTAACCAAACTGCAATTGTCGAATCACCCTATATTTAAATCCGTATGCTTAACATCAACTTTTTTAATTGCCTAATTTCATAACACCGAATCGTACTTCGGTTGGTGTCTAGTTTATCCCGTGGTTGTTTAAAGTGAAAATTCCCAAATTAACCACTTTGACAAAAAATTAACATTTTGTCCTTTTGATTTTTTAAAGCAAAAAATGTCATTTCTAGCTAGTCTAACACACCTACAAGAAAGCTAGTCAAACGACTAAAAGACCAGTCGTAATCGTCTAAAAAATGTCTATTTTTGTTATCTAATCGAACGACCAGCTAGAAATTTTATTTTGTAGGGGGACAATATATGTATTTTTCATAAGCATATAGACCACCAATGATTTGGTGGTCAATATGTGATTTGGGCCACTTAAACAAACTATATAGATATTTTTATTAAAACCACACAGAGAAAATATTACATTCTTCATCAATATATAGTTCACAACAATACAATTCAACTAGTTGTTTCTTAATCATAGATGCTGAAATCGTAAAAAGATCATCTTTTACGGGTCATTGATACCGTGACATTAACGAGCTTGGTCTTCTCTTTCGACATGCAAATCTTGATATTGTTTGTGTACCTCTCGAACACCTCCTCAATGATCGACTCGCCAAAGTGACTCAAGACCAAAGGCTCCGCAACAGCTCTCATGCATTTCCCCATGTTGTATCCTTGATCATCCTTTTCGGATAAATTGAGATTGTCCTTTGTGCATGCATCCCAATTCACTTCAGAAACCTCAAGGCAATTGATCGCGAACGAACCTTCTTTCTCGACTTCAGTAATTACTTCTTTAGAATTTGGAGTGTACTGCGGAATGTTAAATGAATCCAACTTCTCTTCTTCTATACGTCCCTGCTTTCGACAACTTAATATTAATAACTTTTAACTTATTTTCAATTTATTTCTCGAAAAATGAAAGAATTTATACCTCAGCAACCATATCATTTAGGGATTTGGCTAAGAGGTCCCATACATAGCAACATTCTTTGCTACAAGGATCATCACTTTGTCTCCCTAGTATTGTTAAAACCATACGCCCTCCACGCACCATCTCTTCTGCACGACACTTGAGAAACATCGTGAAATCTCTTTGAAATTGCTCATAATACGCTTTTATTACGCTTGGAGGGCTTGTTCTTGACATGTATATGTTTCCTTTGTTTGTATTTATCATTTCAGGAACCTGTTTAATTAATAATAGTTTTACGTACTCCACATAAATTTATAGTCTCACACCACATATACAGTTCATTTCAGAACCAGTAATATGTTAAAAACTGCGAAAACTGTATAATGCTATTAGAGTTAGATAGGCAATTAACGTACCTTGGAGAGCCACATGAGACTATAAGAAGAGTAAACAAAATGAATGCTTTTGCTGAGGAAAAGCCTAGTGTAGAACGATCCAGGGACACCAGATACGTAACACGGTGGTAACGAAGAAGAGTTTTGCATCATTTGCTTTCTAAGGCTCTTTTGAAACGTTGAGACAGATTGAAAAATGGCGTTGAAATCATTATGAGGAAGGTCATTCAAGTACATCTGTATTTCAGGTGATTCATCATTACCTAATCGATGTCGGATCTTGTCAATGGACTTGACAAGCTCCAACATCACCAGTAATGTATTGGGGCCGGATGAACATCCAAGATCCGCCATGATTAGGGTTTTGGGGAAGTTCATAGCACAATAGAGATTGGCCAAAGCATCTTCGATTATGGGTTTCGTCATCGTTATCACCTTCCTCTGCATGCCACACATCATATAATCATACGTATTAATTAATTAAACGAAGTTTATGAATTGATCATCAACTTAGTTAGAATTAAGGTACGTATAGTAGGTGCAATTAAGGTACCTGGAGAAGAGAATTGTTTGAGTAGCTATAATCCCCATCACCACCATTCATATGAAGCACTTGAGTGACGTCCATATATGCAAGTATATATATCTCACTCTCACACACACTAAACCAATTAAGATTGAAATATTGAATATATATGTCTCTCTTGAGTTTGGGCTGCCTCTATTTATACACATATAAATATGCAATCATGCATATTACTATTTCATACGTACATTGTTGTGTACACATCATGTTTAGCAATATATCTATATATAATCATGGAGTATAAATTGCAAATTATTTTTATAGATATTTTAATGCATGCATGGTGCCAAAGGACTGTGTAGTCTCTGTCGTACAGAAGTCATTTAATTAAATACGTATGTTCACATGCCCCAAAGTTGATATTTAAATACGTATGTGATCTAGATTATAATTGACTCATATTCGATTTTTGAATCTAACGTGGCGTGTTTTTAGGTGGATGTCAAATGGGTTAGGCCCAAGGAGAGGGTTAATTTCTCTTGGATCGGTTTGACGAACATCTCTCGATCAAATGAATTTCGCTGGCTAGTATTCTATTAGGAGCGTTTTTTAACTGTTACATCGTCTCCGTTAAAATTTCTCAAAAATACAATAGCTAGTATTTTATTTGTTGTTCTCCTAATAATTTGAGAGATACGGTCTACAATATTTTGCTAAGGTTTATTCAAACGCTACGTTGTTTCGTCTTTCTTCACATTCTGTTGTTATTTCTGTAAGAATTATTCTAACACATCGCAATCCTAAAAAGCTAATATCAAATTAATTATCTATATAATATTGTTGAGTTAATTAATTACCAGTGAAATGGAATGCAAAATTACGTATCGATTGGAGCTAGTACGTGGTAGTAGGGGTGTTCAAAAAAACCGTAATCCGAATAAAACCGAAATTCGAATCGTATCTAAAACCGAAACTAATTGATCCGAATTCTTATTCGGATATTCGGTTCGGATATAACCGTATCCGAATTCCTTATTCAGATTTTCGGTTCGGAGTCGGATGTCAAAATTTTATGAATTCGGGTTATTCGGTTTATTCGGATATCCATTTAAATCGAATAAGAGTTTGCCTACTATACAATTAATCCCTTATGCACATACGTATATGTTTTCATCCCACTAAAAATTACCTCATTTGCTCACTATAGAAACACATAGATATTGTTTAGACTATTTTCTATCAAGTGGTTTTGTATTTTTGTATTTGTATTTGTGTTCTAGACTAGTTTTCTACTTTCGGGTTAGTACGCTTTATGTTGTATTTGTCGTATATGTACGCTCCGTTTTGGTTTTAGATAAGGTTTAAAGAATTATGTTGCAATTTTAATTTTTCTTTGCATTCATAAGATAAACAAGAGGTTAAAAGTGGCAAAAAAATAACTTTTCGGATAGATTCGGTTTATTCGGATAATTTCGGTTATATCCGAATCCGATCCGAAATGAATTCGGATAAGATTCGGTTCGGTTAGCAAAATGATTAATTCGGATCGGTTCGGATACGGATATGTGCCTGAAAATTTCAAATCCGAATAAACCGATCCGAATAAATAAAATAAATCGTTAACCGAACCGATGAACACCCCTACGTGGTAGAAAGAAGCGTAAATAAAAATTTCATATATATATATACTAGGTTTAATGCCGTGTGTACACACGGGTTAAATAATAATATTTATAATAAATTTATAACCACTATGTTTAAGTATTTATAAAATTTTAATATTTAAGTATATGGTTCTATCAACTTATACATGTTGATAAATTCCACACAATTAACTTCCCTCCCAAATTTTCTATTATAAATCAAATATTTCCCTCTAAAAGTGATCTCCTAAAATCTTGAAATATTATATAGATATTTGTGAAATAGGTTACTAAATCAAGTTAAGTGTGAACTTTAACCAAGTTGAAATGGGCGTTTTTAGGGGGGTTGTATAGACGTCGCCATCGCAAAAATAAAATATCGCATATATACCTTTCATGTTTCATGTAACTTCATGTTTCATGTAATGACTTTTTTTATAAGTGATCGACATTATTTTAAAGAGACTTTTCTTATTAATGAAACTTAACTTCCATATAATATACTAGCTTAGAGCCTATCTTACGATCGTGAATACAACATTTAAGTGGTACTTTTATGGATATTCATGGAGAAAT
Source organism: Tagetes erecta (assembly GCA_030867185.1). NCBI lineage: Eukaryota > Viridiplantae > Streptophyta > Magnoliopsida > Asterales > Asteraceae > Tagetes > Tagetes erecta. The sequence continues at coordinate 98,356,317 of CM061487.1, forward strand.
GAACGGTTTCAAACAGTTTTGAGACCGTGAAAAAACCGGAACACAATTATTTTAAAAAATGTTTTTTAGTATAGCAATAATATACTCAAATTAAAGATAAATAAATGCTCGGTTTTATGATGTAGTTTTTTTAAAAATAATTTCGTATAAAAAAGTTATGTGTGCTTGAAAAATAAAAATACGAAAGTCTTTAATTGTATAATATTACTAACTTTATCATAAATTTTATTTTTATATCCTATTAAAATACAAACCGACTAACGAACACCCTAATAGGAGAGATTTGAAAACGTAACTACTATTAAATTTTTCTAAATATTACAGGATTAATATGTAATTAAAGTTATTATAATATAGTTTATATACATATTTTAAATAAAAAATCATTATTATGAAAGAAGATCTCAAATAATGCCACATAAGTAAGTTGCTCTCAACGAATACCACATGAATAAATTTCATTTTGCTTTATTATATTAGAGATTATACTCCTAGCTGGAAATATCATACTTATTCAACTTTAATAAAGTTTTATTCTAAGCTACATGACAAGAGGTCGTTCATACTTCGGGTAACATGATGACGGAGACACCACTATAAAACAATCAAAACAGAGATCTATCGTTTTAAAAAATTAAGTTAGAATCCGTTTAACTTGAATAAACTATAATAAACTTTTTAGTATTAACATTAAATATTATTGCTAAATGTAATATTTATTGTTTAACTCATGCAATAATTAGATTTTAGCATGCAGTATATAATTTAGCATTTTAAAAATGAATAAAAACAACTATGTTATTTTTGTGTTTAAAAAAACATATCTCGTCATTTTTGCGTCTAAAACGAACCTACATTGTCATTTTGTGTAGCATTTAGAAAAGGTTTGGTAAATGAAAATAATTTACAAGTTATGACCATCATAGGAAATTGTTATGTTGGGATTTATTCGGTCAATGCACTAAAGTTCATATTATTAAGATCGAATAACTGTTAGATTTTTTGGGGTGGAGTTTTAGGTTTGAGGGTAGGTGAATTGTTTGACGAGTTGGTAAATGTTGTTATTTAAAATGTGTGTAACACACAGGGTATTAAACCTAGTGAAAGACTAATATCAAGTTACATGAACCAAGATAACATTTGTTAACCGAGACCATAATAAATCGTAGTGAACCACGTCAGAAACTAACAAACAACTTTAATACCAGTTTTAGCAAACAAAATTACATTTCATTAATAAATGTAGCAACGAATGCGATGTTCAATCAGTAGTTGTGATTTTTGTATGATTTTGTTGAAACTTGTTGAAGTGGATCCATATTAATTAATCAATTGAATATTAACAATATTTGACTAGTTTATAAAAGTGACAATATCGATCGATTGGAGTAAGATGAAAGATAATTAATATTAAATGATACACATATATAATTAGTTTAAAGAAATCTTTTATATAATAAAGGAAAATGAGTTTTGTTTATGTGTCAATCATTTAGGGTTGTTTTGCTTAGTTGACATTATTTGAGACTTTCTCTTATAATAATAACTAGTTTAGTGCCCGTGCTACGCTCGGGAATATAATACACAAATGATGATCGTAAGGATATTTATGGGACACGGATGATTCCAATCAGTTTTGAGACAAAACGGTGGTAAAACGGGAACATAATATTTTATATTAAAAAATTGTTATTTTTATTGAGCTATTTAAATATAGGTTATTACTAACTTTATCACAAAGTTTCATTTTTATACATCTTCAAATATAAGCTGGCCCATGTACACTCCTGGTAAGAGATGGTTTAAAATGTAAATACTCTTAAAGTTTTAAAGACAACATGACTTTATTTAAAGAATTTACTTTTTAAGTATATCAATATTATACTCAATTTAAAAAGATTTAAATGCTCGGTTTTATGTTCTATTTTTTTTAAAACAATGTCGTATAAAAAGTTATATATGTTTAAAAATATTGAGCTATTTAATCTTATTTATACAGACAATACTGCTGCAATATTCATTACTGCTAATCCTGTTATTATCAACTTTATCAATAAATTTTATTTTTTACCCTATTAAAAATAAGGCAACAAATGCATACCCCTAGTACGAGAAGGTTTAAAATGTAAATAATCTTTAATTTTTGTATAATCTCCTAAATATTAGGGGTACAAAATGTAATTAAGGTTATTATAATATATTATTGTTATAGATAATATTTATTTCAAATATAAAAATATTATTGTGGGACAAACTCTCATGTGATGCTAATTAAGCAAAACCCTCTCTAATAATGTCACATAAGCAAAATATATTTTGCTATATTATAATAGGATTTTATAATTAAAATATGTATACATAATTTATAATAATATATTATAATAAAACGAATTATATTTTAAACCCCTAATATTTAGGAGAAATTATAAAAAAGTTAAGAATAGTTACATTTTTAACTTTTTTACTAGGGTGTGCATGAGTCAGTTTATATTTAATAAAGTATATAAATGTAACTTAAAAATCTACATATTCTAATAATTGAGTAACAAATACACATGGCATGATTATAGCATGTCCACCTAGGATTTTTCCTATGTGTCAAACTCACATTCTTCCTATATATTATTTTATGCGGATCTTCAACTGGGTTTCTGGGTTTTAATTTAACCCGATATTTAACATATATCTTATTAATATATTTTATTATTTTTTGAAAACAAATGAAAAAAACTTGTATCATTAATCTCTATCTATATCTTATAACTACTTTTTAGTAGGATTTGGATAATTTTTAATTTGAATAATCCTTATGAAAATACTAAATTTATTTATTTTGGATTTCAAATATATTCATTTGATATAATCGTAATTTTAATAATATTACTTATTTTAATAGTAATTATACATCTTTAATAGAATAATTAAATTATACAAAATTAAAATAATTATTTATATTTATTTGATTTAGCTTTTCTAATAACAAATCTTCTATATTAATAAAAAATATCGTTTTTATCATTCAACCCGTGTATTACACGGGAAAAAACCTAGTAAATTAATAATATGCTATAATTAAATACCTTAGTATCTTTTAACCATCCATAACTTTTTATACAATATAATTTTTTTAACTTACACCATAAAACTAAGCATTTAATTCTCTTTAATTTGAGTATAATATTGATATATTAAAAAAACAGTTTTTAAATAAATCTTGTGTTTCGGTTTTATAACGGTTTTATCTAAAAATTGATTGGAACCTTCCACACCCCAAGAATATCGTTATAATCATCTAGTTATTATGTTCCCGACCATAGCACGGGCACTAAACTAGTAAGTTTATAAAACACAATCGTACACTAATTCACGGGATTTTAAAGTGGATAACTAGAGGCCTACTGGCATGATAAAATAAAAATAAAAAAGAATCGTCCGATTGATCGAATCTCTTTTAAAGCAAATTCAATTTTCGTAAAATACAAAATTTCAGTTTTTTTACTAGCAATACCTTGATTTTTAAGGAGAAATACATTACAACATGCTGAAAGCAGGATTAAAACACATAACCTAGTGCTCCTAATACAAGAGTGTTACCAATGAGCCACTAACCTTATTGACAGTAAATGTTAGTTAAACAAGGTTTTGGTATCTACGGTGTTTTTTAGGTGACAATGTATTTGAAATTATCTAGGTGTTGTCTATTATCTATACATATTAATAAAAGAAGGTTTTTGGAGACACTTGACATTCATAGGAGCATCTTAGATAAATTTTTCCGCTCAAAACTAATTATAGAAACAATGACTTATATTTATTCATAAATTAAATAGATCAAACATTTATTTAATATTTATTACTAAACTGAATAGATCAAACATGTTTTGTTACAAAAGCAACCCAACAAGCGAAAGTAAGTAACTTTTATTCTATGTTGTGTAAAATGTATGATATATATGATGATCATTAACATATAATTTGTTTTTTTAACATGTTTTAACCTTTTTTATTAAATTTTTGAATCAAGTGGATTTATGAATCTCACTCAGTTAAATATTATCTTTTTATTATAGATTTTTTAAGTAAATTATGTAATAGTGTTCAAGGAACTTGTAGAACGTATTTGAAAGTTTGTAAAAGTCATAACAAGTTACAGTCATACTTATTTTAACTTTGTTAAAGTTCTAATATATAATTTTTTACGTTGTTACCTTCAGCCCGTGTGACACACGGGAAATAACCTAGTATCAAATATGTATATAGATATTAAAATTTATATTACATGCTTATCGGATCGGAGATATATGTCTTGAATTGGATGTTTATCATCTAAATTTTAAAAAAACTCAATCTTAATCTCAATCTAAAATAAAATTATACTTTTGTTAAACAAGAAAAAAAGTTAAAATTATAATTTGTAAAAATTTAAGAAAGAGTTATAACACGTAAAAAAGATTTTAAACGAAAGGCGCATATACTAGCACCCTAATTAAAAAGTATATATGACGCTGGTTAGGAAATGGTCCTTTTTTTCCAACACAAACTATTGGATCAAGTTAGGTTTGTCTTTAACACAATAAATGACTGAAATATATGGTTGCCCATCCTTCTTTATTCGTAAGTTATTTGTGGCCATTATTTACCTTCCAAATATGGCAGGCCATACGTTCTTTTAATTCTAAGGTTTCTTATAATTGTTGCAAGTTATGATATATATTTGTGTGGGTCTATATTATATGCTTTGTGAAGTAAATCTGGTTCTTCTATCAACTTCGTTTTAATTACGTGTGTTGTTGATGATAGATAGCAATGTTTTAAAAACTGAACCGGACATCGAACCGTAATTTTAATTTTATTGGTCGGACCGTGGTTTGACAAAATATACATTTATCAAAATAATACCATAAGAATTCTAATTTAAACACAACCTAAGTTCAATAATATTAAGTTATAACACAAAAGTCATAAATCAAACAGATTTTAACACTAAGAACCACAAAAAAGTTACAATTTAAACAAATTTTAACACCAAAATAAAACCAAATCATCATCATCATCATAAGTTCTAAGTTCAAATGTCACATCACGTATCCAATTTTTCATCATTAAGTAAAACTAATTCATCGTCTTCATCACTCAGAACATCAACATATTGAGTTTCATCACCTAAAACACAAAAAATTATAAATATAAACATAAAATCCAAGAAAAAACGGTTCGATAGCGGTTCAAAACGGTCCGGTTCGAGCGGTTCGATAACGGTTCGAGCGGTTCGCAGCGGCTCACAAACACCTATCAAACCGTGACCTATCGAACCGTGATTCTCAAAAAACACGGTCTGACCGTCCGACCGGTCGGATTGGCCGGTTTAAAAACACTGATAGATAAATCATCTGGGTTGAGATACTTTGGATTTTTTAGAAGTTCTAAGTTTAAAACCGGTGGAGTTGTCCCACTTATGTTAGTTTCCTCTAGGGACTGGTGGAGCTAACTGGGGTTAGTCTCGCCTATGGTTTTTACCACATGGTTATCAGGTAGTCGGTATGTGGTCGAATAGCGTGAGCTAAGGTCTAGTAAACTTATTTTTCGTAAAAGAACAAAAACTAAAAGGATAAAAGTAATTAATAAATTTTCATATGAGACTATTTACGGCTAACTAATAAATAATTAAGAGAATATTACAAAAATGGACATTTGACCATATTTTTTTACCAAAATTGACACAAAATTTTACAGCTTACAACTTATGGATAATTTTTTATTTTGTAAGTGATATTAACTAAATGTTTATTGTGGGCTTGCTCGTGGGTCACTTTTGTAACCAACATGTATTTTCGTGTTATGGACTTAGAAACATCTCATAAACAAGATGTAGACTTAGCCAACTTCTTTTTCAAAACCCGGCTCACCGGCCACCACCACCATCTTATCCAAAAACCCAACTTTCCGGCGATGTTTTCCGAGAACTCACGTATATATGGAATGTAACACAAGTATATATGTCTGGCAGTTAAATAATGAATTTCCTAATATTGGTCTGGATTACAAAATCTTTGTATTTCATACATAGGAAAAAACAAAAAGTTTGAAATTTGTATTTAAAACAAATTTCACTTGATCAAACTCAACCTCCCTTTGTATGTATGTTGCAGACCATTATCCTAATATTGGTCTAGATCTCTCTCTGGTGAAGGTTCTACTTTTCTGGGAAAAACAACATATTATGGTCATGACAAATGGATTCATTCTCGTCTTGATCCACTATGAAAATTTTTGAAATAAAAATGATAGGAGAGGTAAAAAAAATATTGAACACGTGGGAGGATCCGAACGAATTCTGCTTTCATTTCCCACGCATGAATCAATGTTGTATATTTGAAAGAGGTTGACTTTCTTGCTTCCCTCACGGTATAATCCTCCCGGGTATAGACGCTATGACGTGAAATCCAAGAGACTCGATGTATCCTTGAATTTTCTCTTTAATGGGGGCGCTTCATCTTTTCTTTAACCTAATTAATAAGCCCCGGGGAGAATGATGATTTTTTTTCATTCCGGATAAAACCTCCTTGAAGCTTCCTTTCCACAATAGTGTTAGTAATTGCTCGAACGGACCTGATTAAGTATACGCTGACCAAAAACTATAACCATACCATTCACCATAAAAAGTAATATCTACCATGAAATTAGAAGTAATAAATTATGAACATTTGATCGAGAACTTTGACTTAAAATGTTAAAAGCACGGTCCAGTTCAGTTGGGTAAGTAAACTAAAGCATTCCGCTACAATACTTTTGTTTTATTTATTTTAACAATTATTGTTGTCTTACATATTTTTATATCAATTATCATATTTTGTTACCAGTTATCAGTTTTGAACGTTAGAAGACTCAAAATTTATTTTTATTCGGGCCTAGTGGAAATTATTGATACATAGGACTAGCCCTAGGTATAAATCTATATCAGGAGTTCACTTTGTTAAATTGATAACAGGTATCTAATCCTCAATGTATTGAATTTAGCTCATGTTTTTATTTTTCTTTTTGAACGAAAAAAATATTTAACTAAGATAAAAAGGCAGCGGGAAGCAAGGCAAAGTCTTAACTTTTGGCGTTGTTTGTCGTACACTATATTTTAATGTTAGCATCGTAAAGCATGCAACGACATCATAAACTAGTCGCATCGTACTCTGGCCTAACACATTAATATTTTAAACATTACATGTGTAATGAAGTAAACAGATATTGAATGATGAGTGTCAAATTCAGTTGCATCATAAACTAGTCGCATCGTACTCTGGCCTAACACATTAATATTTTAAACATTACATGTGTAATGGAGTAAACAGATATTGAATGATGAGTGTCAAATTCTATGTATGTGGAAAGTGGAAACGCAATATAGAGTTGTTAGACTAGTTTATATTTGTAAAATTGAAGTCACTTATCACATCTTAATTTGTATTTTTATGTTATAAATAGGGTTATTGGATTTAATCACCTCTAATTATTGGTGATTGGCCGATGTCACCCTCAAGTATCACTTTGGCCAATATAACTCCCAACTAAACACTTTGGTGTCCGTATCACCAAAAGTTAACGAAAAATTAACCTAAATTTAACAAAAAGTGACTTGAATTGGTTAGTTTTTGGTGATACGATGTCCGTATCACCAAAGGTTAACCAAAAATTTACCAAAAGTTAACAAAAGTGACTTAAATTGGTTAACTTTTGGTGATACGGACACCAAAGTGTTTAGTTGGGGGTTATATTGGCCAAAATGATACTTGAAGGTGACAGCGGCCAATAACCAATAGTCGAAGATGATTAAATCCAATAACCCTTATTTCAATGACCGGTTCTTAACCTTACAATGCTAAATAATCGTGTTTCACGCTTCTAATGTGAAGTTGTAGACCATCCCATAGTCCCATATGGCCCATATCATCAAGTGTTAATTTCAAAACCACACATGCATTTTAATTTTAAAGCAAACATACTCAAATGAATGGTCTATAATAATTTGTTTTTAAAACATATTCTGTTTTCCCAACTATTATTTTCACTACACTATTAGACACTATAGAACGCTTATTATGGCGACATGATATTTTCTAATGTGGTTCTCATAGATTTTGAATCTAGTGCTTATTCTAATACGGCTCCACCTTGTTGGTAATTTACCCACTAGTTATTATTTTATAGCAACTTTCAATGTGATGTAGTGATAATTTTTTAAAATAGATTGAAGTTCAAATCCCACTAAAATCATTTTGAAATGGGCAAATGGGGGCAATGAAAGGAGACTTGTGACAACACAGATCTCTGAGCCAAACGAGTTTTACCGCTAGCTTATTGTCGTGCCCGTAGGCGGGTTAGTGAGTTTACCTATTGATTAACTTAAAATTTTTTATTTTTAATGTATTAAGGGTGATAAGTCAAACAAAAAAGTTAGCAAAAAAAATGTAATTGTTTAAAAGTTAGGGGAGGGGATTCAACAAGTAATTAAAAAATAGTTTAAAGGGGGGTATATATAGCATCACTCTTTCTAAAACCTAAATAAACTATTTGTCTACGTTATTTTGTCAATCAACGCCTAACATGTTGGACATAATATTTTTTTCTTATTTACAATAATCACGTTATTGTCACCAACCTAACGGTTGTAGTTAGGTTACAAGCGCACTGCGTCATGAGCGGACATCATACATTTGTTTCGCACACATAATATATGTGCAACAAAGTCATGAATGTGCCGCAACAAGTGCACCAACAAAGTAAAAAACATAACACATGCTGAAGTCATAAATGTGAGGCGACAAGTAAACCATTGTGTCGAAATCTAAAAGGTATTAACAAAGACCCAACCGTTGCATTGCGTGGCCTGGATCATGAATCTAGTTTATTTTACTTTATGTATGGTGGAGCTTGTTTATAGATATTTTTTAAAACATTGCTAGTGACCTATATTATTCTAGCATCACACATTATGTATAATTATTAAAGGAAGATATTATTCAGATACCCCTAATTTTTATGTAACGTTGCCACCCACACGATATATACAACACTATACGGTAGTATAGGGTATAAAATTGAAACCAGTGTCAAGTTGTATGCATGGCGGTGTCTATACGTATCGTATATGAATATACGACAAGTATTGGACTAGTGGTTTTTTAAAGTTGGGGAGATTCATGGTGTGTGGATGGTTATACGTGTCGTATAGCACTATATGATATGTGATAGATTTTTAATTTTTATTTAGCTATTTTAAACACTTTTTTAAAATGAGAAAAGATACATAAGTTTTCTAATAAATACGTATATTTCTTAATAATCGAAAGGAAACTGTCCGTATGAAACACAACTGTGCATATATATCGTATACGGGTGTCAAAACATAACGTGGGTTGGCATATTAATATTAACTAGGTTAGATACCCGTGTCTTACACGGACTGTTTTAGAATAAGCTGTCAATTGAAAAAAGTGTTTGAAATTACATAATATGATTACAAATAATTAACAGTACAAAAGAACATCTATAATTCTATATACTTTTTTTCAAACATTTTTACAAGCATTTCAAGAAGCTAAATTCCAAATATACTGATTAATAATACGTAGTAGTACATAAGGTGATAAATAAATATATATTATAAACATCAACACCACTGAGTCAACTATGCTATAATCATCCAAAACTTTCAAATTTGATAATTGATATATGTTAATTTAGGTACAACAAATAAGCTATTACATCAAAATCTTATCATTTAGTTATGATAAATTGGAAATAAAAGAAGGTATATAATAACATTACTATCATTTGGCTCATATAGCCAAAAAGCAAATTTCATAAGCATATGAAAAAAATTGCTAATTAAGAACAAAAGAAGGAGAATTTATACGCAATTGAATGTTTTTAAAAAACTGATTTGAATAGGATATTGAATGTTTTGACTTTTGAGGTGTTAGTTTATCAAGCCAAGTGGCAAAAATAGTTTAATAAATTGCCATGTGGCAAGTATTGATTAATATTATGCCAAGTGGATGAACTTGGTTTCTTTTATTATATAGGATATTAATAGTACTGTTATTAAATAAGGTTTAAATGTGCTTTGAAAATGCAAAAAGCCTAATGTGTGAATATATATCTAGCTACATGTATATTAGTATATAAGTATTATTTAGAGTCTGTTTGGTATAAACTAATGAAATAAATGAGGAAATGAAATTAAAAAAAAAGGATTAACGAACAAATGAATGAAAATAATCATTTCATTTCATTATCTTGTTTGGTTGCTTTACATAAATGAAATGAATTATTATATTGTTTTGTTTGATATGAAGGAAAAACAAATTAATGAAATATTATTCACTAAAAATTACAAAAGTATATTTTTATGGCTATGGGTCGGGTCTTGGTTTGGGCCATGTGTCAGGTCATGGTTCGAAACATGGTCGATACATGAGTGAGGTCATAAATCAGATCATGGTTTGGGTTATGGGTCAAGCCATGGGCTGAGTCATGTTTCAAGGTATGGGTCTAGTCACGGGTTGGTTCATGGCTCGGGTCGTGATTTGGTTCATGGTTCAGGTCATGGGTCAAATTATAGATCGAGTCAATAGTTAGTTCAAGTATTTGTTCATGGGTTGGGTCGTGGTTCTTTTCATGAGTGAAGTCATGGTTCAGTTCATGAGTTGGGTCTTGGTTCGAGGAATGTGTCATGTCATGAGTGGAATCATGGTTCTGGTCATGGGCCGGGTCATGGTCGATTCATGGCTCGGACTGTGAGTCGATTCATGGCTCAGACCGTGAGTTGGTTCATGGCTCAAATCGTGAGTCGGTTCATGGCTCAGACCGTGAGTTGGTTCATGAGTCGGGTCATGGTTCGAGATGTGACTTAGGACATAGGTTGTTTCATGGGGTCTTGAGTCGGGTCAAGGTTTGTGGTATAGATCGAGTCATGGTTCTATTCATAAATTTAAAAAATTATTTCATTTTTTGAAGGAATGAAAAAAAAATAGGATGAAGATGGAATGAAAATATGAGGTGTTTTTCATTCATTTGTAATGGTTCATTCCATTACACTCACCAACCAAACACACTCTTTTTAATTCCGTCGTAATGACCCATTCCATCATTCATTCCTGCATACCAAACGCTACCTTATTGAATTTAACTAGATTCGCAGCATTACATATGGTATTTAAATATTATTAAATAAATTGTCCAGTTGAAAATTATCCAAAACGCCAAATACAAGAACTCAAATATAAACCAAATATTCAAACAAAAAGGTTTAAGTGTTTGTCTAACTTGATCCAAGATCCTAGTTATAAGAATCTCTTAAATCCTTCTAAAGTCGTTTTTCCTGAAATCATATAAAAAATAATTGATCTGTTAAAAATTAGCTGGTGAGTAAACATAGGTTTAAGTACATGTAAATATAATGATTTTAAATTGTATTCATATGTCATGTTAATAATATAAAATGCAAAGTGTTTCACATAAGACAAACAATGCATAATCAAACCTAAATAACTAAGCAAAAGCTTATCATTATAACCGGTTTTCAATCAACCTCTAAGCAAAACAATAATTAAATAGGCTTGGTTTGTTAGCCAATAGATCTATCATCAATTACGGTAGTTTGAATGATGTTTATCATTTCTTGAACACATAATGCAAGTAAAAACATAACATGAATTAAATTCATAAGTATAATGAGTAAACACTTATTTAAGTATGTTCACATGAGATCACTATAAAGCAAAAAAGGCCTACGAATATTCACATGATGAATGATTGGTGAATAAATAACTAAAGACTTGAAATAAGACACTAAGAATCTCCTTAACATTAATCTAAGGAATAGTGTCTTATGTTACAATAATAATCTATAGATTATTTTGGAAAACTAGGGTTATAATAGAAAGTTTAGGTCTTATTTTATAATTGAATTAATTAAAAATACTACATATAGTTTATTTAAATAGATAAAAACTAAGTAGATTAGATACATAACAACTAATTCATTAAATACATAATTAAAGATAACTAGATTAATAAGAGATTATTAATCTAGTTTGGTGAATTCATTAGATGCATAATTCGAAAAAAATTTAACGGAGGGATATGAAAATAATTAAAAGTTATGACCACTATATAGAAAAACGTAATTGGTGTTTTTCTTAACGATATGTGGTCATAAGAATTACTTAAGGTAAATTTACCTTTAATGTTTCACAAAATAGTTGTGTTTAGTGTGTCTATGCACACCCCTCTCTTAAGAAACTGTTTCAAACTTGTCAATATTTCCGCCTTACTTTTTTATTGCTCTTATTTGTTATCAAAATTATGTTATTTAATGAACTTAAACATGTATGCATCAAAAGTGTTTGTTATGGGTGTTCAACAGTTCGGTTAATGGTTTGTTCAGTTTATTAGGTTCGGTTTATTCGGTTATGGAATTTTTTTTGGCCTAACTAAATCCAACTCAACCGTTTTAGTAGGTTTATTCGGTTATGAACATTTTTTTACATAACCGAACCGAATTCCACCGCTTTAGTAGGTTTATTCGGTTATCCGATTAAACCGGTTATTCTATGGTTTATTCATATAACCGTATCAAATATATCGTATTTTGTGTAATCCAAAACTGAAATCACTATTCGGATATGGTTAGTAACTGAACCGAAAACCAAAATTGTAATTCGGTTTGGTTTTTCGATTATAGATACGATTTGTTTCCGATATTTTAGATTTGTTTAAACACCCCTAGTCGATACCTATAAATTAAATGCAGTTATTTAATGTCAACATTATAAGAAATGAAGGACAAATACGAAATTAAATCTAAATTTAAAAAAAAAGTATTTTTATAAAATAAATGTTGAAATCTACCTATTTTAATAATTAAGTAACTCTTCCACATATCTTCATTTTAACTACTCCACATAGGATTTTGCTTAGGTGTCATGTTCTAAATTAATTTGATGGAGAATTTTTAGACGGGTCATGGTATGCTCCATATTCAAAATAACCCGATATGTTTAAATTAAAAATTCACTAATTATCATCAATTAGCTTCTAACCCGATATGTTCAAATACAAAATTTACCAATTATTATAATATGTATTTTAACCCAATATGTTCAAATTAAAAATTTACCAATTTTCTCCTAACCCGATATGTTCAAATAAAATACTCAATCAGTCAGTTCAGTCACATGTATGGTAGCAGGTTACAGATCAATTTTCACTGACTTTAATTGCAATCGATCAACAGTTCCACTCATCTCCACTGTTTCACACCTTCAATTTCTGCACTCAATTCCACCATCTGAGCTTCAAATCGTTTCTTCATCAACTAACCATGGGAAACATCAAAGATTTTCTTCAACTTTTCTGCATTGCAACTGCTGATACGAAGCTTGAAGAGCTGCTATTTCTCTCTGAATCAGTCCGATCTAATCTCAATACCTTTTCCCCTAGTTCTTCCTCCAAGGTACATTGTTCAACTGTATGTTTCAGAGTGATTGTAATTGGTGTGTGTTATAATACAATTACGTTAATGATTTGTTAGAACAGTGATTAGGGTTTTCGGTTGTGTTTAGATTTAACGCATTGCTGCTTCTTTGGTTGGAAATTGTAGTGTAGAATATATTGACTTTGGAAGTCAAACTTGCATGTTCAAATTAGGTTAATTTAATGTTTATTTGGATCTGGGACCATTAGGGTTTGATGTAAAGTTAAACTATGCAGGTGCATATTTTCAATTTAAAATTAGATATACTGATTTTAAGTTAGAGGGTATTTGGATGTGCATTTATAAGGTGATTATTGTGTTATGATAATCAATTAATCATACTCGAACAATTCCCGAAATCTCGATTAACATTCTAGTTATATTAGAGAAATGATGTTAGAAATCTGATTTTTGGTTTTTCAAGTAACACTAATGGCCTTAAAACACAAATCCAAACACCATTTACGATACTATAGAGAACAAGAAAACAAAGTTAGATTAAGAGAAGGCGTTATTCATGTTAGTAGCCGATTCTGTATCAAGATGGAAACAGATGATTGTTTCATTTTATTTCCTAAATAAAACTGTGATCTTTATTGCGGGTGCATTGACAAATACAGGTACAAGTTGTAGTTGTAGACGTGTCAGTTGGACCAAATGAGACAAACACCTTCAAAGATTTTACATTTGTGTCAAGAAAAGAGCTTTTATCTACCTACTTTGAATCTGAAAACAAACCAGAAATTCAAATTCCAGAAGTTAGAGGTGAAGCCCTTGCGATCATGAATAAAGCACTCACTTTTTACATTAAAAAAGCACACGAACGTGGTGTCGTTGCTGGCGCTATTGGTCTAGGTGGCAGCGGAGGAACCTCTCTTATATCATCTGCTTTAAAATCTCTGCCACTTGGGGTACCCAAAGTTATTATATCTACTGTAGCCAGTGGTCAAACAGAGCCTTATGTTGGGACATCGGATTTGGTTTTGTTCCCGTCGGTTGTGGATATTTGTGGGATTAATAATGTGAGTAGGGTTGTTTTGTCTAATGCTGGTGCTGCGTTTGCCGGGATGGTTTCTGGAAGGCTTGTGAGTTTAAAAGAATCTTTAAATTCTGGTACCGAGAAATGTACGGTTGGTTTAACAATGTTTGGAGTTACAACTCCTTGTGTAAATGCTGTAAAAGAAAGATTGAATAAAGAAGGTTATGAAACTCTGGTTTTTCATGCAACTGGTGTCGGTGGTAGAGCTATGGAGGATCTTGTTAGAGGAGGATTTATACAGGTAATGTTTGAATCGAATTAAATTATTGATTTGGAGGTTTAAATTTGCATTGTAAGCGGTTAATGTTGTAATTGTTTGCTTTTGGAAGGGCGTTTTGGACATTACAACAACCGAGGTTGCTGATCACATAGTCGGAGGTGTTATGGCTTGTGAGGAATCACGCTTTGATGCAATAATCGAAAAGAAAATTCCATTTGTTCTCAGTGTTGGAGCTTTAGACATGGTGAATTTTGGTGCGAAAAATACAATACCTGCCGAATTTCAGCAGAGAAAAATACTTGAGCACAATGAACAGGTGATCATACCTCTAAAAATATAATTTTTTTACCTAAAAAGTTATCTTCTATTCAAATAACATTACCTTCATAATCTACAGGTCTCATTAATGCGAACAACGGCAGAGGAGAACAAGAAATTTGCTGCATTTATTGCTAGAAAATTAAACAAATCATCATCAAAGATACGCGTTTGCCTACCGGAAATAGGCATTTCTGCTCTAGATGCACCTGGAAAGCCTTTTTATGACACCCATGCTACGGGTACTCTTATAGACGAGTTAAAAAGACTCATCGAGACTACAGATGATCGGAAGGTTAGTTTGTTATTAATCAAACTATATTTACCATTTATTGAAATCTTTGTTAATTTCTGTTCTATAATTAATTAGGTGAAGGTTTATCAATATCACATTAATGACACCGAGTTTGCAAAAGCTTTGGTTGACTCGTTCTTGGAAATACATAAAAGACCAAACATCACTAGTCCAAAACAAAGGGTTATCGAGCCCGATGCTTCAAGCATACCCTCCAAGACTTACAGAACTATTTCTTATAACTTAACCAACTTCCCTGATGCAAAACCAGGTACGTTTTGCTCTTTCAGTTTATATGTTATTATAAGTATTCATTGAGTTTATATGTTAACCGATGGTTGGTTTATTATTTGTTATAAAATAGAAACATTGCAAAAAACTCAGAGTGTGCTACAGATGTTAAGAGACCAAATAAGTCAAGGGAAACCGATAATAGGGGCTGGTGCGGGGACCGGGATATCTGCCAAATTTGAAGAGGCGGGCGGTGTAGATCTGATTGTACTGTACAACTCGGGGCGGTTTAGGATGGCAGGAAGAGGTTCATTAGCAGGATTGTTACCGTTTGCTGATGCAAATGCCATTGTGGTTGATATGGCCAATGAAGTACTGCCAGTAAGTACAAGTATGAACTTTTATTCATCCTTATTATTTTTCAGTATTTTGACATTGAATGTATAGGTAGTGAAAGAAGTAGCTGTTCTTGCTGGAGTATGTGGGACCGACCCGTTTCGTAGAATGGATCACTTTTTAAAACAGTTGGAATCAATCGGCTTCTGTGGCATCCAAAACTTTCCAACTGTTGGCTTGTTTGATGGTAATTTCAGGCAAAATCTTGAAGAAACAGGAATGGGATACGGGTACGTATTTCTAACATAAAAAGTTCTCAGGCGGGTTATGTAACGATTAACTAACGATTTAGTTATGTTATTTGATTTGTGTGTTTTCAGTTTGGAGGTAGAGATGATAAACAAAGCTCATAAAATGGGTTTATTAACAACACCATATGCTTTTAACGAAGACGAAGCCATTGAAATGACAAAAGCTGGTGCTGATATCGTTGTAGCACATATGGGGCTCACAACATCTGGTTCGATTGGAGCAAAGACAGCCGTGACATTAGAACAAAGTGTAGTTCTCGTTCAAGCTATTGCAGATGCTGCTCATAAAATCAATCCGGATGTAATCGTGCTTTGCCATGGAGGTATGCAACTCCATTTTTAGCATAAATAGTTTTACCCAAATGTAAGTGTTTTTGAAAGTAAAGTGCATAATGTGGTTGAATTTACAGGTCCTATATCTGGTCCAATGGAAGCAGAGTTCATCTTGAAGAACACTAATGGAGTTCATGGGTTTTATGGCGCATCAAGTTTGGAAAGATTACCTGTCGAAGAAGCGATCAAGGGAACCGTTCAACAATACAAATCAATATCTTTGGTGTAATGTATCATCAGCTGTGTTTTGTATGTATGTATATTTACAGTTTTTTTAAACTTTTTGCTGATGTAATAAACAAGTGTTTATTTGCACTCATCATACATAGACTATAAAACTTCAGGGTTTTTAAGTGGTTCATTAATGCGCCTTTATTATTTTTAGTTCTTACTATTACTGTAATATAGTTCTTAATAGATGCGTATTTTAAAAAACATATATTAAAGGATGGTTACGATTGGTTTGAAGTTGTAACCAACAATCAAAAACATATATTAAGGGAAATTAGTCGTTGAATTAATCCCAATTACTCATTCTCACTTCCCTATTCTCTTATATTTTTATGTATGTCAGATTCACGGTTGATGCATTTACCAAAAATAAATATTCAAATTTTGAGTGAGATCATCTCATCAACAGGCTAACATGACACAATCAAGAAAGTATCATAAGGTTTGGTTAAGTTATGCACCATATTATCACACACAGGTTTTCACTCACTAAAAACAAAAGTTATCGTGAAAGTGAGTGACACGCGAGAGCGACAAACCTTTTAACCCAATGTTTTCAGGCTCAAGTCGGTTGAATTGGGATTCGTAGATGGCATCGAACCGGGTCAATATATGTTTAGTTGGTTCAGACCAGTCAACGGTTGTATCAGATTAAAAAATTGTTTTTTTAAATGGTTGTCTTTAAAGTTATACACTTATACAATCTTTGTTTAAACTCATTGTATTAAACTTGGATGTTATCAAAGAAATATGGGTGGAGTGGTAAAGTTGTTACTTGATGTATCTTAAGGTCTCACGTTCAATTCTCACAAGCCTCATTATCTAGCGTGCTGGTGAGACAAACAGGTTTTACTGACGGGCGAGGGTTCACCGATGGGCGAGGGTTCGATTCACACAGGCCCGGTTAAGAAAACGTATGTGTTTACCTGACTTGGTTTAGGGACCCCCATGTGACGGGGGTTGCGTCCGTCACAATTTATGAAAGTCGCCGTTCAAAGAAAAAAATTAAACTTAGAATGTTTTTTAACAAAATAATCATGTGTTTACGTTATGATTTTAAAACTTAAAATAATTGTGTTACTGACTGTCGATTCAGTGTGGGATCCGATTACTAAGACCATTGCTTTTAACATTTGTTATAGATTAACAGATGTAAGTAAAAGACATTCGAATTTGGAACAAATCTCAGATCCCTCGTAAGATAACGATTTCAAATTCTTTTTCAATTCTTAGTATTTGTTTTCAATCTTGTAAATTTAACATCACTTGTTTGTCACAATACCTGTATAATCTTCTATTGTGTTTCCAATTTATAACTTTTTGTAGATCATAAACACTATTGAAATTGAAATCACAATTTAGGTTTCAACAGAAGTAATTAGCAAAATGAATCCGGATTCAGTCAAATCCACTCTGCAAACTTTAGCTTATGGAAATGTAATGGCTGCTGCTGCTCGCGATTATCAGAAGGTATATTAGGGTTTCTAATAACCATTTCCCCCAATTTATGATTATGTTTGTTTCATTTTGATCATATCCGGTGAAAGATGAATGATTTTGATAATAATTTGTGTGTTACGAAGATGTCATTATCTGTGTGTTGTAGGAATTGTTAGCTCAAGAAAAGACGCAAGCATCATCATCTGCTAATGAGGAGGTTGATCTAGATGAACTGATGGATGTAAGTTATGCGTTTTTCGTTGTACATCAAAAGTTTTATTTTTATGTACTGAAATGGAAGGAACTGTGTATCAGGATCCAGAGCTGGAAAAGCTACACGCGGATAGGATTGCAGCGCTTAAGGTTGTAAATTGACTGTTTTTTTAATGCAAGCATATGAATTTGAGAGAATTTTTTACGTTTATATGATAATTTGTTTGTGCTTTGCTGTTTGATTGCTAAAGAGAGAAGCTGAAAAGAGGCAGTCTTTGACTAAAAAAGGGCACGGTGAGTATCGAGAGGTAACCGAAGGAGACTTTTTGGGTGAAGTTACTGGTAGTGAAAAGGTGATTTGTCACTTCTATCATCGCGAGTTCTATCGCTGCAAGTAAGTGTTTTTGTACAAGTAACTAACTTTTATAACAAAATTATTTGTATTACAATCATCGATTTGTCGTTTTGTCTCTTGAAGTTTATTTTATGATTTCTTTCAAGATTATAATGTTGATGTATCTTGTAGGATAATGGACAAGCATATGAAGGCTCTTGCACCAAATCATCTAGATACCAAGTTTATCAAAGTAGACGCAGAGGTACATTTCTGCAATGAAGTTTTATTAACATCTAGATACCAAGTCTATCAAACTTGACTTACGATATGTTTTTAACATTTTTAAATTCGTGTAGAATGCCCCGTTCTTTGTCACCAAACTAGGAATCAAAACACTGCCATGTGTCATATTGTTCAGGTCAGATTCATGATCATACTATTAATTTGAGTTTTGGTTATCATTTGGGTCTAAAATATGGTTATCTTCTTCAGAAAAGGAATTGCAGGAGATAGGCTGGTCGGGTTTCAAGATCTTGGAGGTAAAGATGATTTTAGCACGAGGAGGCTCGAAGTTTTGTTGATAAAGAAAGGTAACATTTTTTCCAATGAAAATCAATCTACTTTGGATTGGTTTTGGTACTTGTTGATCTTCATATTTGTTGTGTAGGTATAATTGACGAGAAGAAAAAGGACGACGACGAAGAAGCTGAGTATGATGAAAGTAGACGCAGGACTGTTCGGTTTTCTGCAAGTCATGATTCTGACTCTGAATGAAAAAGATAGAAATATGTATCTTGGTTTGATTATTCTATTATGTAATTTGCTAAGATTTTGGTTTCATGGATTTATGGATACAAGCTTTGTGTTGTACTTTGTTTTAATTAGTATTAAAGTAAGATTTAAGAGTTTGAAATCAAATATGAACCCTCATTCTACAAAGCTAAACAAAGATAACAACTATTTGTTTCATCTCTTAATGGTTCAGTTCAGTGTTCAATCATTCAGATTCAACATTCAGAGCGTTTGTTTCATATAAAAAGAGCCTCTAATTGGTTCAGTTAAGTGCTGAATGGTTAAAAGATAGAAAGATGCTGAATGGAACTGAATGGAGCATATACCAAACTTATCATTATCTACTCTAACATCTTTTATATTGATAGAGTATCTCAATAGTTCAAACCTCTTACCATTCAGTACTTAATGATTTAGATGTTGCCAAACAGCCCTTAAATCTTATTACTGATCTTGATATAATTATACATTCATCTTTATAATGAAAACTAAATAGAAATTGACATCAATGTGGCTGTAGTTTAGTGGTAAGAATTCCACGTTGTGGCCGTGGAGACCTGGGCTCGAATCCCAGCAGCCACATTATATGTTTTTTTTAATTCCACTATGCTTACAAGTTCCCTTAGCTCAAACAAGTAAAACGTATAAACTTTAACCGTCGACAATCCTACAATTTTTTCTGATATGTCCTCTGAACCCTGTCAATGGACTTATATTCCCCATCTTAATCATTGATTTAGCAAATTGCTCGAAAAACATGTCTTGATTTGCAGCATATTGTCTCACAATCTGCATTGATTCTTGGTTCTCCTTAAACAAGATTTGATCAGAGCTTAAAACCCCTTTTGAATCCATCAAGTTCTTGTAGTACCCATTGTCAAACTTCATAGGGGTCACATTATCCAGAAAAAACAGGTTCTGGTCACCACCCGATTGCGGGCAGTTTGTGCGCAGTTGTGCAGCAAACAATTTATCTGTATGCTCATTGCCTGTGTTTCCATATAGCCTTTGTTTGAAGCTGGTGCACCTAGCATTTCCAATGGTGTGACTTCCTGCAACACAAAGAAAGGAACTTTCTTGAATTATGGCTTGAACTTTCGTTGATCCAACTTAATGATTACCTGAAAGCGCTACAAGATCGACCAAGTCAAGACCTTGGATCTTGAATTTGGTGAGGATGGTTTGAAAAGTGCTGTTTGGAGCAGGGATATTGTGGTTAGACCCATGCAAACTTGCACCAAATGAGTCTCTTCTTCCAACCGGAACTTCCCAACTCGGTCCACCACTCTGTATATACAAGATAAAACATTAATCATCTTTTTTGGTTCATAGAGTATACTTTACAACATAATACAAGATACCGTACCAGAACTGTAGAGTCTCTAGCTGCTAGAGCGAGGATATCTGCACAAGAGACCGTCTGTGGACAGGCTACCTCCAGTGCGGCTTTGATCTCATCAATGACTTCAAATCCACGAACTGAGTTGCTGTTAGGGATAGACCCTTTCTCGCTAATTACATTGCGCGTGCCACCACTATCCAACAATATTGATGCATCACATCCCTAGATAAAAAAAAACAAATGATCATTTCTAATATCATAAATATAAAGTCTCAAAGTGAAGAAAAAGTGGAGTTTGAATAGGTTGTAGTTTACAAACCTTAACAAAGCAATCATGGAAATGGAGTCTTAGCAACGATGCAGCCATACGCGGGTCCTGTGCAACGGCTTGTGCAACGATGGTGCGAACTATGTTGGCGGCTTGTGGGCAAGATTGATCATAGAATTGTGGGTAGAGGTAACCTCCATTGGTGATCTTAGAGAAACAATGATGGGTTTGAGCCAGGAGTGCTACAAACACCATGGTCATGGTTAGTGAGTGAGTCATTTTCGAGATTGTGTGATATGGTTCGAGCCCGAGACTAGTGTAGTGCAATGAGGGGTTGTGTTTTGACTTGTGATGGAAGTAGAACCATAGCTAATACTTATATACAATGGAGGGGTTGTGGTTTGGCCTTTTAGTTAGACCAAACATAATTTTTTAAAGTTTAATGACCTTTGTTAGTTTGTAACTAAACTGTCAACTTAAAGCTAATTGCTTGTTTGGGTGACATTCAATAATAGAAAATTGTATAGGGTTAATATGGAGTGGATGGAATTAGGTCAACTATTGCACAAATGCTTCTTCAATCATTATGTATATTTTTCTCAAATTTAGAACAACAAAAGTGTTGTTTGCTTCATATGTACATCATGCTATGGAACTTGTACATCATTCACTGAATCTTTAATTTTTTAATGGAAAAAAGGAACATTCCACCATGTGATTTATGGCATCTTCTAATTGCTTGTTTATGAGTTGGTGCATCATAAAAACGAAGAGTTTGTACATGTATTGATGTATTTTATACAACTAATTGTTAAAAATTGAGTTGTTCATAAGAAATTATAAAAATATGTATTATAGTTCTAGTTCCCATGGTTTTAAGTTTCTTTTCCTCTTTTGTCACTTTTGTTACTGCGCGTAGCATGTTACATTGTTGTAGAAATATGATGAAAACAAGCGAGGTGACGGTAATTGAGGTCGCTGATGATGATCAATGAGCATTTGAGAAAACAATTACATAGGAAATAACTCGGTCAGTGATTAAAATATTTCAAAAACTAACGTTGTTTTTTAAAATGTCTCACTTGGCTTAGGATAGAATTTTTTTAAGATACGCATACAAGTTTTTCAAGCGATTGTCAATGTTAGAAATCGTGTAGCATATTAGACGAGGTTGAACGATAAAAATATAAAAATACATGTATTTATAACTTGTCATGGGTTACATAATATAGACATGGCATGACTCTATTGGGACATTTTTATACATATATATTATACCTTGCAAATGGCTTCATTGGGACATTTTTCAAGTAAAGAGCAAACATGTCTACAAAAGCTAAAACATGCCACACAAATCACTTGAATATAGAGTTAGCTCGTAACAAAGGTCAGAAGAGTACGGAAATAGATGTACATGGTTTAGTGTCTATACACCTTCACAATCAAAGTTCTGCCGCATTGGGCGCCAAAAACCTCAATCTCGTCGCCAAAGATAACTTATGGTGAATTTTTTCTTGCTCACTAAACAAATCTCTACCAACTAAAACGTACAATCATTCACTTCCAAGAAGTAAGAAAAATCACTCCAAATGCACATCATACAACAAAACATTCACAAACCAAACTCTGTGCAAATTGAGTATAACGCACCAGTCTTAAAATGGAAACATATAACAAAAAAACAAAGTACGTATGTAGTTTAAATTCTATATATTTATGAATATTGGTTTCCTAAGATAATATAGTAAGTAATATTGGTCAAACTTTAAATCGAGCTCCAATTTTCTAACTTTGATATAATATATCAACTAAAGAAATTGTGTTACAAGTACATGTTCATTTAAAACACTATTTGCAAGCTTAAATTGCAAAATTGACACGCAAAAATCCAAATAAATAAATAAAATCAACAAGTTATTTCTCATGGATGCCAAAAATCATAACTAGAAGGTTAAATTATCAAAAGTCATGTTTCATGATTAAGAACACATAAAGGAATTAACAATTACACTAGGAAAAATATAAAATCGCACCAACCTTATGGTTACCGGTTCCTTTTTTTGTATTCCACGACTTTGCCATTACACTTATGAAAGCAAAGAAATCAGTCAATTAGAACAAATTGTGCATATATGAACAATGAGTCAGTCTTTTAAATCTTAATAAAAAGTCTTTTAAATCTATGAAACTGTAAAAGAAGGGTCAAAAGAGCTCCATTTACATTGTTGTTACATTTGTAGCTATTAGGGCAATGGTGATACCTTCGTGAGTAGCCACGTCAACTTAAACCCATGAACACACTACTTAATCTTGTGAGTTGCGAGTTATGAAGAAGGTAACATTATTTTGTTACAATGTGGTACTGATTTGAGAGATCTCCTTATCTCGACACAGTGGGGAGTAGAAAATTTGTGAAGACCAGTATCATGATATAATGTGTTGAAGAAGCAGGGCCGGTCCAACCCAATCCATTCAAGTCTTCAATTCAACTCTAGATCTCTCTTGTGCGATTACCCTACGTAGGTTGATACCCACTGCCCAAATTCAAATAGATCTTGTGTCATTTATTTTGTGACATGATCTGACATTTGACTTATCAGGAAAATTATTACGTCTGATTATCTAGGTTGTTCTTAGAATCCAAGAACCATAAAATCTTGGCACCATAGGATAAAATTTTGGTTTTGATTCCGTCACTATGAAGAAGGTAGTCACTTTTCTGGAATAGTGAGACGACTGTTGCATTGTGCTCCATTTTGTATTAGAGAGATTCATCTTTTAAGCAAACTCTTAGTTGGAGAATCGGGGAGAGGAGATAGTGTGGGTTTGTTAACATCCACTTAAATCTTTATAATCGATTATGAACCTTTTTTCTTAAACTTGTTACATTCTTGTTTATTTATTATTAGCATATTAAAACAAGTTTTTAGTGTTCTTCTATTACTCGGTCTTTAAACTTGACAAGAACAAAAAAATTATTTATAAAGACAATTGTTTTAGTATGCTGCAAAAACAAAATTATAATGGAATATATTAGATTTATCTTTTATTTTATACAAAAGTTACAAATTTATAAACAATTATCTTTTATTTACAGAATCTGATATAAAATTCTCTGTTTTATTTCTAAACTAGGTTTAATGCCCGTGTGAACACACGGGTTAAATAATAATATTTATAATAAATTTATAACCATTATGTTTAAGTATTTATAAAATTTTAATATTTAAGTATATGGTTCCATCAACTTATACATGGTGATTGATTCCACACAATTTCAGAGGAACTTGTATTAAGTTTTATGTAAACTACAGGTCTGACCACGAAAAACTTTGTTTATAACAACTAGACCGATGAACAAAAGAGTCATCTATACGTGAACTCAACAATCTGAATTTAATACGACGCAAACATAACAAGTGTCACCATCTAATAAAAAAACTTAAGACCTCCAACAAGTCATTTATTTAAGATTACATAGAGGCCGAAGATTAAAACCTCAAACCGATATAAAAAAAAAAAAAAACCTATACTATTTCGTATCAGCAACGTTGCTGTTAAAAAAATAAATAGAGGTCCTTTAGGTGTGTCAGTTTGACTGCCAAATCAAGGTCAAACAACAAACCAATTCAATTGTTTTGTTTTTCAGTTTTTCATTTTCTCAACAAAAAACCTCACACACTTCCACACTTCACTTCTTCTTCCCCAAATCTACTAATCTCTCTCAAATCAAACAAATTCAATCTCACTGCTAACAACTTCACTTCGAATCATCAATCTCCATCTATAACCACTTCACAACTACCAATCTCAACACAAAAAGCTCGATTCAAAAAAACCCTAGATCAATGCCAATACATCAATAACCATTTCTCAACTCCAGCTATGGCCAAACCTTCAACAGGATTACGAACACTCTGCTTCCAGAAGAAGCGGTTGCTGTTGCTACTGTTAGCCATGGTGTCTATCTCCACCGCCGTTGCGTTTATCATTAGAGCTGTTTATGATTCGTCCTGTGATCGTCAACGTTTTGATTCAACATTAGGTAATAATCGTATTCAGAAGACGCTGACTCCGAAGGAGACTTTGTCGACTCAGATCGGAGCTACGAGTCCGCTCAGTTTCATGAAGAGTAAACTTGTTCTTCTTGTATCGCATGAGCTATCACTTTCTGGTAATTTCAGATCTTAATTTCTCTCAATTTGAAATTTACGCTTACGATTATGCTTATGTTAAACTTGTTACAGGATCTACATACGCTTCAGTATTGCATTTGATTGATTGATCTCGTTGATAGATGTGTGAATGAGCTCAGTTATTTTTTTGGTTTTAGTGAATTTAAAGATGCATTACACAGATCATAGTTGAAGTATTAGGAGTAATGAAACAGTAGCTCATTTTAGTGCTTTTATGTATACACGTCTTTACAGTTATGGTTAGTTAAGAATGTTAGACTTTAATAAGAAGTTGGAACAACAGTTGCTATTTATAGGTTATGGGACTTGAATTGCTCTGTTGTATGTTGAAACGAATTACACTGTCGATATCATATGTTCCCTCATTCACATAAAAATGGTCATAGTTTAATTTGATGCACCGTGCACGTGTGAATAGATCCTTGCTCTATCATATTGAAAAAATAAGGGGGAAATGTTGTTACTATGTTGGTGACCTATTAGCTTCCAACTTAAAGAATATGTTATGAACACAAATCATTAATCAGTACCATGAATGATCGCTTGATTTTGATTCACTAGGTGGTCCACTGCTTTTGATGGAACTAGCATTTTTGTTACGTGGTGTTGGTGCTGAAGTTTGCTGGGTAACAAACCAAAAACCATCTGGAACAGATGAAGTTATATACAATTTGGAAAACAAGATGTTGGACCGTGGAGTGCAGGTAAATCCTCAATTTGACATGGTTATAAGTTTATAACATCTTTGATATTGTCTGATGGTATTTACCTAAATGCAACTGTACGTTTCTCTGTTGCCTCCTAATAATTTTCGAATACATTATAGGTTTTCTCTGCTAAAGGTCAAGAAGCTATAAACACAGCTTTAAAAGCTGATTTGGTCATTTTAAACACTGCTGTTGCTGGAAAATGGCTTGATGCTGTTTTAAACAAAAATGTCCCACGAGTACTGCCAAAGGTTTTATGGTGGATTCATGAAATGCGTGGTCATTATTTCAAATTAGATTACGTTAAACATCTGCCTTATGTTGCTGGCTCTATGATTGATTCTCATGTTACAGCTGAATACTGGGAGAACAGGACTCAAGAACGCCTAAAGTATAAAATATCCATCTTTATATACTCATTTAATTACTCTGTTTAGCAACAAAATTGTGAAAGCATACTATCTTTTATCTTGCAGAATTAAAATGCCAAAGACCTATGTTGTTCATCTTGGTAACAGTAAAGAACTTATGGATGTTGCTGAAGATAATGTGGCTAAAAGGGTTTTGAGAGAGCATGTTAGGGAGTCACTTGGTGTACGAAATGATGACATACTATTTGCTGCTATAAATAGTAAGTTAACTTCCACATTAAAATGATTATAGTTTTCTAATAGAAAGTAAAAGTTGTTTTAATAAATGATGATGAATTGATAATGTGCAGGTGTGTCACGGGGAAAGGGTCAAGATTTGTTTTTACGTTCATTTTATGAGAGCTTACAACTGATACAAGAAAAAAAGCTACAAGTGCCATCCATACATGCAGTAATTGTAGGGAGTGATATGAGTGTACAGACAAAATTTGAAACAGAACTTAGGGATTTTGTGGCCCAGAAGAAAATCCAACATCGAGTTCATTTCGTGAATAAGACTCTTACTGTAGCCCCGTATTTAGCAGCAATTGATGTTCTAGTTCAAAACTCTCAGGTATCATAAAGTTCCAATCTTTCAACTTTTGATGACTAATTGATCAATGTGGTCAAATGTTTGACTTGGATAACTTTTTCTTGTCTCTTTTTAGGGTCGAGGAGAATGTTTTGGAAGGATAACAATCGAAGCTATGGCGTTTCAGCTTCCTGTATTGGTATTCATTTTTAGACTTTTGTTATGTTGAAAATTAACATTTAAGCCATCTTAATTACACAAATTTACCTTTATGCTTGTTAAATTGCAGGGAACGTCAGCAGGAGGTACTGCAGAGATTGTGGTGAATGGGTCAACCGGGTTTCTGCATCCTGCAGGGAAAGAAGGGGTGAGTCCACTCGCCACGAACATTGTGAAACTTGCTACACATGTTGAAAAGCGGCTAACCATGGGAAAAAGAGGGTACGAGAGGGTCAAACAGATGTTTCTAGAACGACACATGGCTGAAAGAATTGCTGTCGTTTTAAAGGATGTATTGCACACTGCAAATTCGCGACACTAATTAAAAGTAGTCATGTTGAAAAAAGATTTTGTATATTGAAAAACAGTATAGCGATCATCAGTTTCTGTCTCCATGAATGTTATGTTCACTAGTCTGTAATCAGGATACTCATTTATAGTTGATTTATGTTTTAGTTAAACAGGCTTTGATTTTGACTTTATTTTGTCAAATTAAAACACAATCGCATATGTTGAAATGTTGTTTAATATCGTTTTGCATAAAAGTTTACCCGGAAAATGTGCAGCAGGTTTCCATGGGTGGACTTTGGTTATGAACTTATAATACCGAATCTCGGCCATAGTACGCCTTCGTGTTTTTTTATACTTTATAAGGTGATGTGTTTTGAGTATAAAAAAACATGAATTGTTAGAGGTAGGGTTTTGAGATGATTATGATTCTTTCATATCCCCATCAGGCTCACATGCTATTTGCTTTACAAAAATATCAGCAAAAGATAATTCAAGTATTTGATTTTCTCTTAAAAACTACATTCATAAATTTTGAAGTTCAGTCACAAACTATTGCTTCCAATCTTCTATTACTATAGTCTTGTCTTCTCCGTCGCCTTTTTATTTCTTCATGCTTTTACAAAGGCCATCACTTGAGACCTTTGATCACGGTCGCTAGCTCAGATCTCTGTAGCACAACCACTGCCACCCACATCCGTGGCACCACGTTGGTTTAGGCCGGTATGCACCCGGCCAGTCACCCACGCACACTACCAAAACCAACACTGGTTGTATCCTTGAAATCATAATGCATTGCACCTTGCACCTCCGGTGGCTTGACCAACGTACGTTGGATGGTTGTCGTCTATGGTGAAGTGGCCGGGTTGCAGTATTTGTAGTTTTGCATGCGAATTGAAGGTGTCAACTATTTAAGTTGGGGGGCATTGTAACAGCTCATAAAATGTCCACGTTAGAGGGTTTAAAGTTCATTACATAATATTGACATGAAAACAAAAACATTAAACATTGATTAAACTTTCATAAGATGTGGTAAAACCTAATATTAGTTTAATCAACATACAATTTGAACACACACATTCATGATTAATGTTATAAACTTATCTCTCATATATCCTAGAACATAGACACCATTGAAATTATGGTGGTCATGACATGATACAAGAAATAAGTTAGTTTAACCAAAGATAACCCCAAAAATGCTCACCTTTAATGAATGAATCAGGAAACAACTATCATTTTCAACATAATTAATTGGTCTATATCCTAATATACTAAACATTAATGTGAGAAGAGAAGGGTTATCATGAGAAAGAAGAGATTGTTAGGCTAGCCAAGGAGACTGCCTGATCACCGACTAATCACTGGGTCTCAAATCATTAGTCTGAAAAGACCAAACCCTTTGAAAAGAAGAAACAGGCAAGTCATCCTTGGCTACCAAACAAAACTCTCTCTTGGTGTGTTACCCTACTACTCGGTTTCTAGTTGCGAGCTTAAAATGGCAATTTCCTATGGTTTGTGAAGGTCATATTTATAGCCTTAGTGATAAGAATATTATGTAAATAATTGAATGAAATATGGGCATTGGCATTTGTTGTGTTCAAGTGGCCGGTATGGTTTAAGCCTCATGCATGCATGATGAGACCAAGGGAATGGAATGAGAGAATATATTCATTCAGGTCATGGAAGATTTAAAAGAAGGAATTGAATATCAACAAAACTTTTAGAAAGTGATGCAATCAAGACTCATTATTGGCTCTTCAATAGTTGGTAAAGACAGCCCTTCAAAGTCCAAATGTGATGCAAAGTCAACACATATATACTTTGAACGAATTGAAGATCATGTAACAAGATCAATACAATTAATACAATAAAGAAAAAAAAAAGAATATATTGTGTTCTTCTAAAAAGCACCTATATTTGCACCTTCCATCAAGAGGAATATAACCATAGACGGTTGTGATCGATCTTTTTTAAAAGAGGCAAGACGAATATTGGTGATTGACAAAAAATATTTTCTCACGTCGATGCATAGATAATTATCATGCTCAACTTGGATTGACAACCTACTTTAACGTGTCCACCGCAGATCTTCCTGAAAGTTGTTCATTGAACCGGTAGATCCTTGGATTTTGAAAGTAAATTTTGAGGTGGTATTAATAGTTGAAGTAGTGTGGGTTTTACTGCATGCATAATGCATGAGGTTTCTTGCGTTGTTAAGGTAGTCAAAGTCAAGGTCTTAGTAAAAATAGTTGGTCATAGTCAAAGTGAAAGACTCAAAGTGAAAGAGAGTTAGTCATATAACTAATTTAAGACTTTTAAGTAGCTAGATTGAAGCTATGAAGAGAAGATCGATGAACCGTGGGGAAATTAAAATTAAGGTTTTCAGGTTAGGTTTTGAGATTTTCTCACGTAACGTGAGTTTCCTTCTGATAGGGGAGTAAAGATAATTGTGTGGGTCAGTTACCCACGTGGGAAGTAGAGATAACGGCATGACTGATCCAAATTGGTGTTAAAAATTGGAGGGGTGTATGAATTATGGATCTTGTATTTCATGTTGCGAGATGAGAAAATTAAATACAAAATAATAAGTTTTCTCCCTTTTTACTATTTGGTTTGACTTTGACTTCTACTTAACGTATCAAGTTCTCTTCTCCACAAGTCTTATTTCGGCTAAAAGTATGAACTTTAAATCATGGGTTGATATTAATTTAACCTTTCGATTATAATAAAACAAAATTAATAATCTCTCTATCTTTTTCCTAGTTATTAATGAAATATACAACTTTAAGTCAAACTCAAAGGAATGAATTAAGCAACTCATTGTTAAACCAATTCATCATTGTTTTAACTTTTAACGAACAAATGTAACTTTTCTTTAATTAGGTTTAATGAAGTTCATATTTTAGAAGACAAAGTTTTTGTTAAGGATAGTGTCATCAAACCTTTTCGGTTAATACGAGTTAAGAGGTGTCAAGTACACACCGATTTAATTAATTTTTTTTTTTTAATTTCTGTCATCTAGAAACCTTATGGATTATATATTCGTTTTACACAAATTTAACAGAAAGTTAGTGTTAGATGTCGCAATTGCAAAACTAATACTTAAAACTACCAAAACAGATTATCAATCAAATTTGGACCTCAAAACTCTAATTTTACTAAATTACGTGGAAAATCTTGTTAGTGATTTTAGCGTTATCGCGCTTGTCTTAGGTGTTTGTGGTTCACTTCAGACTAAAAGAGAAATCAAAATATATATAGTGATTCAAGTTTGTGCATACTACAAATTTCGTCAAGATTACTTTGGTTTCTTATGCATAGACCGCTCGGTAGTTCAAAGGATCAAAACACATTGAACAAGAAGTAGCGTAGAAATTGTTCCGAGGCAGATGTTCAAAGGAGCTCCTGGCTAGAGTTGATCAAAGTTTTTATGCATAGAAAGTTACTTCGGAATCATAAAGTTGATGAAAGTTGCTTCAATTTTGATGACTGATATTATCTTAAATCATCAATAGCAAAATTGCTGTTCAGTAGCAAGACCAATCTTAAATAATAAATGAAGATCGGTAGTAAAATGGTATAACAATTATGTGTATTTGACTCAAAGTTTTTCATTAAGATATCATTTATGCTCAAAGTACTTTAATCCCCTCTATTTAAAAAGTCAATCCATGCAAACGAAACCAAGAAACTATAACAATTTGTGTATTTGACTCTATAAAAAAAACAGTGCATTCATATCGCATGTTGTTTCTTGGGTTATAGACATACAGAATCAATAATGAAATAGACATTCTACAGATAAACATATCAAGCTAGGTTTCTTATCATCTAATCCCTTGCGAAAAAGACGACTCCCCAACGATTTGCAGCCAAGTCAAATGGAAGTATTATCCTGCGCAGTCAGTAGTTTGTTTGTTGCGCCACTAGTCAAGAAACATTAGTATCGAACAAATGGTGGTCGGAGTGACGTGACCGTATTTGTAAATTGATTAGAGCAAATAAAACAATCATTAGTTTCTTGTTAACGCTTCTAGTTCTTTTTACCTCTCATGCTCTATACAATAAAACATGTTACAACTGATCTAAACCAGATTAAAACAGATTTCAAACCTTTCAGGTTTCAGCCTCATCTGCTTTTTTTTTCCATTTATAAACCAGTTTATAATCCGATCTGGTTTGGGCCATTCCGTTATAATATATCAATGTGTAAAAAATAAGAAGTTATATTGTTTTTAAAAGTTAACATTTTCGATGTTAAACGAGCCGAGCTCAAGCCTACCCTAGCTCGGCTCGGCTCGTTTGCAGCCCTACCTCTGGCGACTAATGCTACAGTACAATCAATAGAATTCTACTAGTTTGATTCGATCCACAGCCGGTATATTTATTTCAGATTCTATAACTGATAACCTAACCAGTGACGTAATTCGGTCCTTGTTTAACCATGGTGTTCCTAATGACACGAAAGTAGAGAACAGTCGAAAGAAATCATGCTAACCATTTTTGACCCATATATAACACCAACACTCACCTTTTATGCATGTAAGGGGACAACCATTTTTATCTGCTGTAAAGTGAAAATATATTTATAGATAAGAAACAAGAAAATGGTTTTCATGAGAAAGAGAATATTAGGCTAGCCAAGGAGACTGCCTGATAACCAACCAATCAAAGGGTCTTAAACAACGAATCTAAAAAGACCAAACCCTTCGAAAAGAAGAAACAGGCAAGTCATCCTTGGCTACCAAACAGACTCTTTCTTGTCCTCTCATACATGTAGCCGCTTAACTTTCTAGTTGTGAACGTAAAATGATAATTTATATGGTTTGCCAAGGCTGTATTTATAGCCAATTATCAAAATAAGACCCGACAGAATCTAATAAAATTCTCGCATTTCTCTAGAACGTGTTGTGTGGACCGTGGAGTTTTCAACGCAAGTATGCGATGAACATGGAATAAGAGAATATAAATTTAGTAGGAATTTCAACTGAACCTTTTTTTTATAAAGTGATTGAAATCAACACTTGCTATTGGCTTCCCATAGTTGGCAAAGACAACCACTCAGGTGACCTTTCGGGCTAGCCTGCGCCTCCAATGACTAGCTATGATTGCTGCAACAAAAATGACCTGATGGAATCTTGTTATATAAAACAGGTTGCATATAGTAGTGTTTGGATATGCTTATGTCCTTTGAAGTTTTGATAAAAACTTGTTTTGGTGTTCGGCAAATTCTAATTGATTAATAGTGTTTACACATAAAATACCCCTAATGATCAGATAATCAAAACTTGTTTCACTATACCCAAAAAAACTGTAGATTGATTATCTGCGACTTAAAAACACACTGTTCAGATGATCACAGTCAAAATGAAATGTCAAACACCCCCTTACTTCACTATGTTTATTTCATCTAGCCAATGAGCCAATCAAAAGCCTAACACTTGATTGAAGATCAACTATAATAAAGTAATGTTAAGCATAAAACTACAAGATGGCGTGGCAGAAGATGAATGAGTAGGCCCATCAAATATGGCCCCGGAGTGGCTATGAGTATGACACATGTACACACAAAAAGGGAGAGCATAAATCCATCTTATCTTTAATTTAAGGGATTGACTTGTGAAACTTTATAAAAAGCTAAAAAGGCACAAAATCCATGCAAGATTTTGTCAAGCTTTCAATTGCACAATTATGCCGAAAGGGAAGTCTCTTGATCATCCAATAAGAAGTGTGTTTAAATTTTTCAAAGTACAAACCCTAAAAATACACTAAATTATACCTTGAACAAAATTACAGTTTCAGTAAAAAAATCAAAATTTAACAGTTATTTTTCTTTACCTCCTCAAGAAGGATAAAGACAGACCTTGAAGAAAAGCATGCGAAGATGGGAGCATACGGTTTGCTAGCTCTAATGATTCTGCTAATGCTTTCGACGTCAACATGTAAACATCACCAACTTGATTCTTAGTAATCCATTCATCCAACATCCTGTTAAAAAACCCAACTTATTATGTTTTTAAAAGTTGCAGTTATAGTAACAAGGGAAGGAAGTGAAAGGTGAAAAAGTATATTTTAACAACAAACCTTAACTGGGACTCAGTGCTGTTACTGCAGTTGGAAAATAGCACTTTAATCATCGGGCGCATAATAATATTGGGAGCTGGTATCATTGCATCTAAACAATCCCCAAATGAACACCAGGAATTTGGGTTTAATAAAACAATTTGCAACAATGGAGATCTGGTTTGCAGATCTCTAACCACGGTTCGAAACGAGAGTTCGCCTTCTGCGCTTTCCAACAACTGACTAGTAAACATCCTCTCTAAAGTGTATTTCCTGTCAGATTTAAGCAGTAACCTTTTATTTAGTCCTCAACAAAAGTAAGGCTGCAAAAGTAATAACAAAAAAAGGGTACACCGTACACATACCTAAACAAGTCTGTTGGGCCTCCAACTGGTAAGCAAGTAGATATAAAACATTTAAACAAGTGAACACCATAATCATTTAAAGCTCCATGAGTGTTTTCATGTGGATACGCTCCAAGTAGGCATGAACATTGTGGACATAAGATTTCATTCCACTTAATATCTTTTGAAAGATAAGGAGATGCAACCATAAAACTATTTCCAAGAAGGCCGTTGACAAGACTGGCCTTGTTTGCTAGTAACTCACTTGTATTGTGTGTTTGGTCCTCATCTATATGAAGATGGCAACATCCATTTTGACTGTTATGGTCAACATTTGATGCATGTGTACTTTGATTACTAGAGACAACTTTTCTTAAACTATTGGTTCTAGAAAACTCAACAGAAATTTGTTCTTTGTGTTCAGTTTGGTTAAGAAATTTATATCCTACAAAGTCATCCTTACAGAGAACAACAGAAGTAGCATCTAATAAGCAAACGCCAGGTGTAGATGTATATGAGTTGGCATATTGGGCTACTAGTTTCTCGCTTGCACCCCCAAAAGAACAGCAACAAGTCCCAAACCAGTTATCAGCTGCCTCACGCCAATTAACAGATGGCATTTCTTTGAAATTTCTGCATATGTGGTTAAGATATAAGAAAGACCGGCGAAACAATCTAGATGGTTAAGTGTTAATCAGAAAAGCACCCTACCTAACAGTGCTAGTTAACTTGGTAGAGCAACATCTGCAAAAAAATTGCACCTCCCCACAAGAAGCCAACTTTTTAAGATCTGGATCGAAAACAGAAAATGGATAAGAAAAAAAACTTAATACACAAATGAAGTGAAAATACTAAGCAGAAAAACACATGATAACCACGTCATCTAATTCTCAAAGAAACGGAAAATTGGGATAAGTTTTACTAAATATATACCTAAACAAATGGCAGCTTTATTAGTGTGTTAAACTACTTGGTTGTTTGATGAACAAAAGATTAACGTTTAGTTGGTTTGTTTGAAAAAAAAAAATTTTGATTTTTACAACTTTATACCTATACCCACAGGTACTTGTGGTGCATATACATAACCACACAGAGGACCTAAAGTCATAGACACTTTCTGTAATCATGCCATTGTGTGCACATAGCACTTGAACCCATGATATAACTGACCTGGTTCATTACGGCATTTCCATGTCTACTCAGTATGCATACCTATACCCACAGGTACTTGTGGTTCATTACACTTTAAGTAACCTAATCAGTTTGAGACACAATCTACTTGGTTGCAATTGCCACTCAAACACAGCTATTAAAAACTACATGCTTCGTCATTATGATACCTTACACATATGTCCTCATAACCATAAGTTTTAGTTTCAAATTACTTGCCAAAATCACCAACTTCAAGCTGCAAAAACTTATGAAATTTCATTTTCTACACAACAATGGTGTATCGAAAGTATAGTCTAATACTAAAACCTAAGAAATTACCAGAATCCAACTGAAGAGGTTGAACATCATCATCATCATCATCATCCAATGCAGCAGCTTCGAATTCAAAATTGGACACAATCGGATGGTCTACAGGAAGAACTAGTAAAATTTTAACTTCAATGTGATCATCCAGTGCTCGAAAACTAATAGGAGATTCAACATCAATCAAAACCCTAGGGATCGGGACCCAGAAAAGTGAGTGTAGTTGATTTTGGTGGAGCCAGGTTACCTCGAGCAATGATTTGTGGAACAAAATTGAAACCTTGAGATCGATGCATTGAGATGAAGGTTTGGTGTTTGAATTGAAGAGGTATAATCGGATGATTGGAACGTGAGAATTTGATTCCCATGTGTATCTCCATTTTCTAGGGTTTTCAATGGCGGGAACAACTTCACTAGTGTTCATTTTGTATAATGTAATAAACACTATCGGTAGAAGAAACTTATCAGGCTTTATAAGATCTTATATCTTTCGGGGGTGGATAGGGGGCGTTATAAGCGTTTTATGTTTCAAAAGATCCTTGTATGTGTCATCCCATGACGATGACGCCTCTTTTTTTTTTTGGTTTGCTGCCAAAACGAAGGTGGAGCTGCAATGGGGTGTTATGCTTCAAACGACTACGCATGGCCTTAGAGGTTTAAAGATGAGCGTTTTCCTGTTGTCACGTCTATAGAGATGCTAATTAGTGTCAAGCTAGATTGGTTGCACACTTGCATTTGTTACGACTTACGAGAGAGAAGGATATGTGAGTTTTTTTTAACTCTTCGAAGGGAAAAGCTCAAGTGTGAAATTACAGCTATATTGGCATCGACTATGTCTCTCATCGGTTCTCCAGCATGCGAGTTCATTCAGTATCGAAGTCAGCTAGCCTTCATTCAATCAAGGCAAGTTCAATGGGATCTCCCTTGTCTCTCAGTCTCAGTTGCAATACTTGTACATGAAAGGCAGTGAAATACCATTAAATAGAAAGAGGATTGAATATCTCACTTCGTGTTACTCAATTATAATATGCTTACTTTTCTAATCACTATCAAATCATCACAATACACATTCTAATTAGTGTCATCCTTCCAAAACACATCCTAATTACTGTTGCCTGTCCGACGATAAATTTTTACATTTTTCTAATCACTATGACATTTCCATAGCATGTAATGTAGTCAAATATTAAAAATCGTGAAGGTATAACTAAACTAAGTATTGAGATTTGAGACTTTATTGGATTTGGCTTTTGAGTGTGTAAAGTTATCTAGTAAAATTTGAATAAATGTTAGAACCTTGATGATTTTCAACCTTTTGGATGGATTTATTCATGAGTTTTGAAACCAAACTTATCATTATATATATTTCTACTTAGTGTGACTGAGACATGCATGCTACATAAGATGATTTGTGGTCTTGAGTTTTTTTAAATGGACTTGGTGTTTTGATTCTAGTCTCAATGTCTGTCTTACCAGTGTTTGTTTTTGTGTAGTTCTTTTTTGGTGTTGTTTGGAGCGGTTGTTTCGGTGTTTGGTGATTCCTTTTGTAATTTGGTGGTTGTAGTTTGTTGTATCTAGGTTCCTGCTAGATAAAAACTTTGATGAAATGAAAGGATAATTTGGTGGCATTCAAAAAAAGTGGAGCAGGCTGCAAAAATATCAACATTCATTTTGTAAATGAAGACATGAAGTTATAACTTATAAGCAAGAAACCAAAATGAATAACCAAAACCAACAATAGAGTCTAATTCAAATCATTAACCATCCACCATTGGAGGTTGCATAGGATAATTCTCTGAAAAATCAACTTGGAGTTGGTGTTTTACATTAGTATAAATACTTCCCTGAGCTCCATTCACTTCAATCACCCACCTTTACAAATAACAAATGCAAAAATTTTAACAAACCCTAATTGTAAAAGGCATTGCTAAAGCAACTTGACCATGTATCAGATGCCTAATATGAACATCCCCTTTTATTTAAAGAATGTGTGAAGTGCAAAAACAATAACAACAAAAATCATACCCACTAAATCTCACTCATAACAAAGCTGTTGTAAGGGGCTGAGGAGGGAGGGAAGTACAATAACCTTACCTCTAACCCTGCACACACGTTACTATGCAATTTCATATATAAATATCATATTTCCATAAGAGAAATTTATAAAAAATGGGTAAAAACTCCTAAAAAATTCTTTAAAAAGTAATGGCTTTGACAATATGTTTTTTTTATAAATATATATATAACCTACTTATGTCCAAAAAATAAAATAAAAACACAAAAGTGTGAGCCATCCCAATTCTTTCAATCCAGCTATTTTGTCACCGTCGGTAGTAAACTATGTTAGATGTTCTTCAACTTTTCTTGCATCGAGTTTATAAATATATAACAAACATACCCAGTAAAATCTCACCAATAGCATGGTCTGTGCGAATAGTATAAGCCTCGCATAAAATTACTTTATAATCCAGCAAATGATGCATTGATATCCCTTGGCTTTTCTTGATCATGGAACAATATTCCTGCTTGGTTGAATAAAGAGAGCAGATACATCAACTCCTCATTCGACAGTTTCGATGGTCTCTTATCTTCAAGTCCAGCGGTTCTAATAATCCCAACAAGTTTTTCTTTAAACAGGTTCACATCTGTCCCCAAAATGTTACATTCATCTTCCTCATTATCACATTCATTACAAGATTCATGCTGCACAATATCCTCACTAGAGCCTTTAAATCTTGATAGATTTAAAAGCTCTGCCACTTTTTTCTTCTGCCTGAAAGTCGCGCCCAATGTCTTGTTTTTCTTACCAAAACATGTTTTAGTAAAAGCCCACCATTCATTCAGATTTACATCCGGGATTTCAGTTTTCAAACAGATCTTAACAACTGAGGAGTCGACTTTTGGTATGGGCACAAACTCCTTTTTGCTTACATTCATGACATGCTCAACATCAGCAACC
This sequence comes from Tagetes erecta, assembly GCA_030867185.1. Lineage (NCBI taxonomy): Eukaryota > Viridiplantae > Streptophyta > Magnoliopsida > Asterales > Asteraceae > Tagetes > Tagetes erecta. Next base: position 98,394,751 of record CM061487.1, read on the forward strand.
AGTTTCACATTAACAGCCAGTCTATTAAACTCTGAGTCACCAGGATTAGCTAAGAGTCGAGTAGCAAACTCTTTCTGGAGAAGAAGAGTTGCATTTCTAAAATGGTATCCACCAAAAACCAGTTTAGCCACTAGAGGTGATGATATCCCATAAGGAATGTTTGCCACCACAAGATCAAAATCCGGAAAATCCGCCTTTAATGCATCCTTACATATAATCTACAAAAACAAAACAATTCGAATTCGGCTGTTATGGTCCATAATCAATTCAGTTAATCTACAACCATTTTAAACATTCAAAATTCTGAACTTTTATTGAATAGACTAAGGTTGTATGTATAGTTGTATACACATATGTTATTATTGCAAAGAAAATTAACATTGTGAGGCATTTCATCAAACAGTTTACAAGCAATCATACAAAAACATATAGCTTCTGTGAGGCATTTCATCAAACAGTTTATAAGCAATCATACAAAAACATATAGCTTCTGTAAGGCATTTCATCAAACAGTTTACAAGCAATCTTAAAGAAACATATAGCTTCCGTGAGGCATTTCATCAAACAGTTTACAAGCAATCATACAAAAACATATAGCTTCTGTAAGGCATTTCATCAAACAGTTTATAAGCAATCATACAAAAACATATAGCTTCTGTGAGGCATTTCATCAAACAGTTTATAAACAATCTTACAAAAACACATATCTTCTATCAGGCATTTCATCAAACACTTTGTAAGCATCTTATTCTTACAAACAACATACCGTCAATTTCTCACAAAACCCACATTCAGAAGCACGATTTTTAAGAACCTCCACCATACGATTATCAACTTCAACTGCAACAACCTTCTTAGCAGCTTCAAGAAGCCTGATTGTAAGATTTCCGGTACCAGGACCGATTTCAAGAACAGTATCATCAGGCCCAACGCCGGAGCTGTTGACAATTGAATCAATGACTCTTGGATTGGTTAAAAGATGTTGGCCCAAGCTTTTGTATAGCTGTAAACGATCATCTTGATTTTCGTTTTTCTTTCTAACATGCCTGTTAACATTGTTCTCGTCATCGTCATTGTAGCATCTGTTGTTGAACGGGGGACGGCCGTAATTGGCGTGAGGTTGTTGAAATTTGAGGAGGAGTTGGCGAAGAATGTACTTGGAACGATGATTGATGGAGGATTTGGCACATTGAAGCATACTGGTTTGCGGTGACACAGTTTGAAAGTTTAAAGCTTTATTTATTACAAACATTTTGAGTTAAGTTTCAACTTTCAAACACTATAAGGCTGCCAGCAACGCAACATCCATATACCCGCCCTTGCCTCCGCTCTGACCGTCCTTCATAGGGGCTAGGTTGCATTGCATCCGCACTTGCCGACCTTCACCAAGGGCACCCCGTGAGAAGGGTATGTGGGTCCCACATGATTAAATGTGTGTTATGTTTTTTAATTTGTTTTTAAAATAGGTGATTGTGGAAATGATGGGTGTAGTGTAGTGTTATGGGTAAAAGTTGATTGTGAGAAATATAGCCAAAAATGAATAAAAAACTAATATGACATGCTTAATATGCTAATTTTTAAAATGACGGCTCAAGAGTTTAAACGCTTCACCTTATTTATAGAAGCAGGCAACTGACATCTAAATGAATTCACTTGTTGGTTTGGAAATGACTTAATATATAGATAGAATACTTTGTGATTTGGAAACTATCACGTTAGGTTTGGAGAGAAATATGACCGGTTATATAAATAGGAAAGCAAATGCAAGCTTATATATACCGGTCTCATTTGTGAGTCTATTTTTTTGTTTTATTAAAATACTAGGTTTAATACCCGTGTGTTACACACGGGTTAAATAATAATATTTATAAAATCATAATCATTTTGTTTAAAAATTTGTAAATATTTAATATTTAAATATATTTTGTTTCATCAACTCATGCATGCTATTTCATATCTTCCCTCTAAAACTTCCTTTTATAAAAAATTCCCCCCAAAAATTAGCCCCCCTAAAACCTTGAATTATTAGATAGATTTAGCGGTTATTAATCATCAACTTAAATGAGGTTTGGATTATTAGACTATGAGGGTGTACTTAATTAAGTACAAAGTGACCATTTTAAACCACTAGCTATACAAGAAAAGTTGGCATTATCCTTAAACGTCAAATTAACAATTAATGCTTGAAATCCCGTTCGAATCATTCTCAGATGCCCCGAGAGGCATCCTTTCCTTGTTTGTTGGGTTGGTTCACGCGCGCGCAAACGAGCACCGGCCGCAACAGCAGGAAACTATGACCGTCAGCTCGTGTCGTGAGATGTTTGGTCAAGTCCTATAACGAGCGAAACCCTCGTTTTGTGTTGCTGAGACATGTGTCTGCACATTATTTATTTATTTATTTATTTTTATTACTAGTTTTCATTCTGATTTATCGAATAAGGATAATCAGGGGAAAAAAGGATTCTCTTATGTTATTATTTATTCTTTTTCTAATTTCGTTTTTGGGTGCTTGGCTGAAATCTTAAGATACTACATACCTGAACTAAAATGAAGCATGCCTTGTGATGGGATTAGTAAGCACCAACTGATATTACAAATTCTAACAAAATTGGAGATACTAAAGACATAAAGTTTGATCATTTTACTTGTTAGGCAGTATGATTACATTTTACAAAAGTGAAGTGATGACTATCACTATAATTAACAATAAAATTTATAAATTAAATATCAACTAACCTTGTGATAAAATTTAATGGATTACTTTAGTTATGTAATATTGTAATGTAATTATCTATAAATATAACTAGATGTAAGAGAATAATTTTAAGCTGGCTAGGCCCATCGTATAATGTTTAGCCCAGTTTTGGCTAAATATAAGTATATGTGTAACAGTAAGGTTTCATAAGCCCATATTCAATTTTGACTTTAGAATCCCAATGGGAAGACAATTTTTAGGGGGAAACTTTTTTTGTTTTTTAATGAAAATTTAAGAGGAAAATTTAGTGCAACTTTTTCACCATGCATATATAAGTTGATGAAGCCAATTTCTTTAATATTAAATAATTATAACTTTTTAAACATAATGGTTATATTTTTTTTATAAATATTATTATTTAACATGTGTGTAACACACAGGTATTAAACCTAGTTTACTAATGATTCTCAGTTTCTCACCGGTTATAGTACAAGTAACTTTTTTGTCCCGTACCTAATTTACTTATACCCTATAACTAATATTATCGAACCTGCACACCGAAAGTTTCGAACCCATACCACTTGGTAAGATGCTTGCGCCATCTACTAACAAAATGTCTCATAATAACAAATTTATAAGTAACTCGTCACCGTCAATCTATTTTATATAAAATGAAGAGATGCTAGATATAAAATGATTTATAACTTTTTTTTTCAAACTTAGCTGACTCGTCTAATTTCAAGCGGCCCACTCTTTCTGTGTATGAACCTTGTCTACACGTACAAGTAGTATATATTTTTCCAAAGATAACTTTTCTTATTTAACAACGTATGTTTGAATAAGGGAATAATTGTATGATCCCATGCCTCTATAGTAGAATACTAGTTTAGTGCCCGCGCTACGCTCGGGACACAACATTCAAGTGATGCTTTTAAGGATGTTCATGAATGTTCCAATAAGTTTTGAAACAAACCGTGGTAAACCGAAACACGAAATATATTTTTAAAAATTAAATTTTTAGTATAGCAATATTATACTCAAATTAAAGAGAATAAAATGCTCAGTTTTATGGTGTAGTTTATTTTTTTTAAATCCATATAAAAAGTTATGTATATTTATAAAACACTAAGGTCTTTAATTGTATATTACTATTAATTTTATTCATAAGTTTTATTTTCACACCCTATCAAATATAAACCGACTCATGTACACCCCTTGTAGTAGAGGGTTAAAAGTATAAATACTTTTAAATTTTTCAGAATTCTTCAAAATATTAGGGGACCAAAAATGTAATTAGTTTTATTATAATAAATTTTAAATATATATTTTAAATAAAAAAATCATTATTATGAGATAAACCCCCAAATGATGCCACATAAGCCAAAAGCTTTAAAATTATGCCACATAAGCTTTTTTGATTTTGCTATATTATATAAAGATTAAATACAAACACATCTCACCTACCGTTTCTATTGATTTATTTATTTGGAGGTATTATTTCATTTACTATTGTCGGTGTGGTGTTACAATTATCATCTAATACTCATGTTGTTTTCCCTAAAGTTTATTTTATGATTTTTAATACTCACTCCTAGAATGTTCACTTTATTTCATGATACTATTAGGAATTTATTCTCTATATTAATATTTTTTTTTATTTTCCTTGAATATAAAAGGAAATAAAGGGAAAGCATGCAAAAGAATTATTCAAAGCATTTTGCATGCCAAGGAGAATCATAAGGGGATAAGGCTTGAACAAGAAGTGATGGACCATTAGTGTATACCTCTAAGATGGTCTTATAGCATATAAAATACAACAATTTTTTAACATGATCCTGTGTATTTGAATCGGAACCAGACATGACCCTACCCGATCAACAGGTACACACCGGTTCTAGTTTCTCAGAGAAAATAACCACCAGAAGCGGTTCTACCTCTACTTGGTCCCGGACCGGACCTGAAACTAATAAAGAATCGATAAAACCGGTTAAAACCTGATCCTACACAGAACCGGACCCAACTCTACCCAATTCCTGACTTTGTAGACCAAAACCGAAGTCGTTTCATTAAAAAGTCTGGTGTGTGCATCTCTAAACACCCTTACATGACATAGTTTCAAGTTATATAAGAACTACGCATCACACATAAACTTCAAAATTGTATAATATTTTAATGTATAAAATAATACCCATAAATAGAAGTGAACATTTCGGGTTTTTATCTTCACCAATTTCGAGTATTAATCATCATAATATATTAAACATCAAAGAATTTACAACAAAGTGACAGGTAAACAGGCAACGAGTGTGGAACCTGTTGCAAGTATAGCATGTATAAAAAAGTCGGGTATTATCAAAATCGGTTTTAGTTCTAGGACGGAGCTCATACTCTATGTAACCGGTGTCGAATATTAAAAAACGGTGTAAACGTTAAAATGAGTATAAAACAAAACCGGCTGGAGGGCTAGCTTAAGACCTATACTTTTGTTTTATATACATATAAGTTTTGTTATTTTAACAATTAAATACACTAGTTAAACTTAAATAAATAATTTAGAAAGTGCAAATAATAAGATTAAATCTTTAAAATATTACCAAAAAGAAAACTTTATTAAAACTTAAAGCATAAAAAATAATTAGAAAAGAACCAGGAAACGTATATAACCCAAGTATTGGACTCAAGTTTTCATAATGACCTATCTATCTAATAAATTAGAGTTTTTAGGGGGCAAATTTTTAGAGGGAAAACATAATCTTTTTTATAAAAGGAAGGTTGAGAGGGAAATTGAGTAGGAGAGTTAATAAAGACAAAATTTTAGGATTAATAATAATTTACAAAATTATTTATAAATTTTTAAATATAATAGTTATAATTTTTTAAAAATATTTTTATTCAACCCGTGTGTATTACACGGGTGTTAAACCTAGTTTTGGATATTAAGAAGATTCTAGTATCGCGTGTATAATCAGATACTAAAAATTAAACATTCCTGATATCGTTATTGTTGTAAAAACTCATACTCTAAGCACACCTTACATGTTGGGTTGGAATTAATTAATTCCGGTTTTTGAGTACCTAGTTTAGGAAAAAGATACGGTATTAGACCATGTGTAATGGGGCGTTTTACCTAACCTAAAGCGTCTAAAACGCCCCCAAAACGCCCCTAAAGCGCCCCCAACCATTACATAGGGGCGCTTTGGATGCCAAATTTGTCTTTGGCGCTTTGTACAAAACGCCCAATTGTCTTAATTGTGGTGAAAATCTGACGTGGAGGGAATATTGAGGCTCTTTGGGGCTCTTTGTGTTTCACCAAACACATGGTCTTAGTATTAGATTTTGATACAAGTTTGATTTCAGGTATTTATGCGCCTTTATTACCTGGTAACTTAATATATAACATAATAAATCATTGTTTTTTTCTCAATTCTTTTGAGAGAAAAACGTATTGTCCTAAAAATGAAAGTTTGTTAGGAAAAGTTAAATGCAATTTTTCTTAATTAGTTGGAGCAAAAAATTTATGATTAATACGAGCTAAAAAGGTATTTTCAAATCATAATATATCAAACAATTATAAATCCTTAAATATAAAAGGAGAAAGGTTCATATACAAAGTTATATTTGATACAAAGTATTAAAATAACACAATAGTAAAAAAACACAATGACACATTAAAAAAAGTATAACTTACGATATAAAATGAATTTAAAAAAAGTGCTTCAGAGACATTGTTTCACGTGTCGTTCTCTCTCGTATAAAAAATAAATGAAAAAAAAATCAGGATTTTCATTATGTTATTTGTACTTTCATTGTGTCTTTTGTTGTGTCAAAAATTATAAAAGATACAATGAAGATAAAAAAGAAAAGACACACTAAAAACACTGATTTTTTATTTTTCGTTTAATTTTTTTATTAAAGAAGACAATAAAGGTATCCGAAACACGTTTTTAAAATTCGATTTAATTTGCTAGTTATGAAATTTTTTAATCCTTCATCGTGTCTTTTTAAACCATTGTATTTTTATTACACTTTATACCATTTTTACACAGTGTAACCAGATCGTGTGTAACGTACACGCCTTAAATCTACAAACGTAAACGTAGAGAGTTTGTTTGAAGTATACACCTTTGAATTGATTGGAGTTTGTGATTGAGAAAGGGTACGGAAATCGCGCCACTTAATCATACCTCGGAGGGAATATTTGCGCCGTTAAACATGACGGTTATTATGAAAGATTTTGACACTTGACTTTCACCGACACTAACGTTAGGAAAGCACATTCCGGTAACCCAACTCGAACGAGGATAACGTTTTCCGACGTTTTAAACGGCGATCGTCGATTGTTTCTTGGCCGCAATTATTAAACCCATGTGACACCATGCTTTATTTGTATCATGTAGGACCCACAAATTCAACTACTCTTCAAACTACACGTGTCTATGTCACGTGACGCCACTTCTCATATTTTCTTTTTCTTTTTTAACATGTTTATTATGCCAATAATAATTAGCTCAAGTAATTAAGGTGAGATATCCAAAATATATAAAAATAGAGAGGTCTTGAGTTGTTCCTCTTAGAAAAATAAAAGAACAAAAAATTGTGGTTTTAGGTTGGATCATAAGGTTTTCTCATTACAGGTGAGTTTCCTCTTGTGAGAGTATGATAGTGGCTGAGAAACGGATAGATGAGCCCGATTAAGATAATATTTATCATCCGAAGCAGGTTCTACATTTTCCGATAAAAAAACATACTTATTATTATACAATATTATTATTATTATTATTATTATTATTATTATTATTATATTATGATTATTATCGCTTATTGGTATCACGATATGTAAATTTTGAATAGTAATTTAGATAATTATGAGAAGTCATTTTTTATTTGATCGTTTTTATTCTTTGTGTACAAAATCGTAGGGCTTTTCGTTGACACACTCCCAAAGGGAAGCTTATACAAAAGTATGTTTTAATTAGTCTTGAATCAGAAAACAATTTCAGTAGAAAACTCATTTTAGTTGAAAATGTTAAAAAATTTGGCCAAACCTCAAACTCCTATTTCGCCACTTGTTGAACTTGAAGTCAAGATCTCATTGTTTTAATGAAGTTTTGGATATCTAAATTCAATCACTTAAATTTAGGATTATTAACGTTAAATAGGGTATGTAACGATGTTTCTTTGAAAGTAGTTAAGTGTTCTAATCCAACCGTAAACAAACATATAGATTTAGGTGTTTGAATAAAAATTTGTGATTCGAAAACTTAAATTTCACCACGGTATCATGTAGTTATCTTTATACAAAATTGTCACGTTAAGTGCACATAAACCTGTAGAACACAACAAGTTAAATATAGTTAGTTATGGACAAAACGCAACGTTAAGTACATATAAATGTGTAAACATGATAGTATGATTAAAAGATGGATTTGTGATTTATGGTAAACATTAAATTGTGATATGATGATTATAGTTTTTTTTGGACGAAACGTATCGTTGAGTACGTATAAATGTGTAAACATAGTATGATTAAAAGATGTATTTGTGATTTATGGTAAACATTAAATTGAGATTTGATGATTATAGTTATTTTTGGACGAAACGTAACATTTCCCACATATGAATGTGTAGCGGGAATTTGTAGAGTAAAATGTATTTTTGGTTGTATACAACTATACATGTTATTATAAAAATATTAATAACTTAAAGTCGGTTTTAACTAGTTTGATAATCGTTTCACACAATTAAATGCATAATTTTGATGAAATGTTACGAAGATAAATAATAATAACTCAAAGTCAGTTTTAACTAGTTTGATAACCGTTTCACACAATTAAATGCATGATTTTGATGAAATGTTACGAAGATAAATAATAATAATCCAAAGTCAGATTTAACTAGTTTGATAACCGTTTCACACAACTAAATGTATGATTTTGATGAAATGTTACGAAGATAAATATATAAAAAAAATTGGGTAGAAATATCCTATATCTAATTCGTATACACAACCAAAGTTAATTTGAAGGAGTGGTTGGCATGAGTCTTAAAAATCCGGTTCGGACCCTTTAAATTGAACAATATGACACCTGAAAGATGGTCGTATGCTCACAATGTGCACTTGATCATCGTTAAGTTGAAAGCTCAAAATTAAACACAACAACTAAAAGATCAATGTTGTATAATGTGTTTTTGAAAGCTTAAGCTAGACACTATGATATCTAATAGTTGAAAGTTGATTGTTGATATGAAAGTTGGACACTATCATGAAAGTCAAACACTTGTCACAGCAATCACGAGGCAAGCTGATTTAGAGATGGCAATGGGCCGGGTATGGGACGGGTATTAGTAATCCCAGGCCCGTACCCGAATGTAAAACCCAGTCCCATACCCGGCCCAATACCCATCGGGTTTCAATCGGGTAATTACCCGTCGGGTATCGGGCATACCCATGGGTATCGGGTATACCCGTCAATTACTTCCCCAATATAAAAATGATACATACATACATAGTAAAATGTATCAAATCCAAATAAATAAATTCTCATGATATATGAATTTAAAAGAAGCAATAGCGGTAAATATCAAAAGATTATTCATTCTTTAAAAAATATCAAAATGAGTAAGTAGTTCATCTTTCAAAAAGCTTATACTAGTTTATAAAAAAACATTCATGAAAAAATACTCAAAACAAAAACACTAACTTGCTTTCATAATATAATACTTATTCAAAAAAACTAGTTCATCTAATGTAAAACATATTAAAAAATACTAATTCATTTAAACGCTAAAACCAAAGAAGATTAGTGATTATATACAAGGAAAACAAATATATATATATATATATATATATCTTCGGGCCGGGTACATGGGCCGGGTATGGGACGGGTTCATGTAATCCCATACCCGTACCCGAACCCGGATTTTTTTTAAAAACAAATCCCATACCCAGTCCCATACCCGAAAATCCGGGCCATTACCCGGGCCGAATACTTCGGGTTTCGGTTTTTCCCATCGGGCTCGGGTTTTATTGCCATCCCTAAGCTGATTGTTTAAGTTGGGCACATCTCATTCATTGGAAATGGCAATATGATGATTTATGAGTTTGGTATGTCGTGTGGCTAGGGCTCGGTAGTTCTAGATCATACCCGGTTGTAAAACCATTGCGTCTAGTCATCAGATACCCAACTACTCATTACATGTTAGATATCAGATATACCTACCAAAAGTAAAAAAACTAACTCTTCTGTCACAATAGTATCAAAAATAAAAATCTTAATAGTTTTGGTATGTCGACTCACAAGTTAAAATCAAGGTTAGCCTTTGTTGTACCACCATGAGTTACACATATACGTAATAACATAAACCAAACTTTAGTTTTTGCGTGGGCCAGTAAATATATCTAGAAACATGTCGTTTTCGATTATATATCTATGGATAAGTATGTTAGGATATAATATTGTAATCATACATGATGTCAATTTCAAACTTCTAGGAAGACAATTAACACCCACTTTGAAGTCAATTTAAGGTAAACCTTCTAACAAGTAAGAGAATTAATAAGTAATAAAACAATAGACTAAACAAGTAAAAAACGGTATACAAAATAAACGTATGATATAACAGAGTCTTTGAAAATAAAAAAATAATAAAATAAAAACTAAAACTACATAACATATCATAAGATAACATACTGATAAGAATCTCTGAAAGTAAGAAATAATAAAATAAAAACTAAAATTATGTGTCGCTTAATAATGTATAATCAGACTTTATTTATGTCTATTAGAATCAAATTTATTGCCGGAAGGAGAACATCTCAAGATGGTTAAGATATAGTATTTTTCACTTGAATTATCTTTAAATACTCTATCGTACAAAAGTTAGTAGCTAAATTAGAAAAAACAGACCCGTCATGATCTAAAATGTCATTAAAAAACGAAAAAGAACTACAAGAAACAAGTTTGTTAATGGAAATCTGCCTAAAGTAAACCTTTTACCATCATAATTATCGTTGTCTCCATTCATTAAAGTTAAATTGATTGTTTAAAGGTAAGAGGACAAAATGATTGTGCAACGGGTGATCCAATAGAGTTAGTTTTCCGTTACAAAGGAGGTATTGATGATGAGAATGTTGGAACAAAAATGATGAGCCATAACATAATCAAAGCATGTTAGTTTACTTTTTTTTAACGAGTTATAATATTATACCAAACTAATTTATATCATCTACATATTTAAGAAGCAAAGCGTCTATGAAGTGGGGTAATTTCATATTGACATGTTGGTTTAGTTAGATTTTTAAATGTTATATAACATATTATCATAACTTATTTAATTATATAAGTTTTAATTCAATTATAGTTTGAATAATCTGATTAGTCATTAAGATGCACTTGAATATATTTGATTTATTAAGTTTGGTCTAAAAGATAAAGTCTGGTTCCTTGATTTAGGATGACTTATTATAAAAAGTTTGATGTTGTAACATTTTAGTTTTTGATTGATTATTCTAATATATAAATTTGGTTAAATTCATTAAAAAAAGATAAAGTTGGGTGTAATGGGCGTGATGCCCCTCAGCTAACTAATGTTTTAAAATGCCTTATAACGCTCACCACATCACTTCGCAAGGCCATTATATTATGGGCAAAAATGGGCTTTGACGTTTCCTGCATAACGCATATGCCCCTCTTTCTCTCTTCCTCACTTCTCTCTTCCTCACTTCTCTCACACGCTATCTCTCACTTCTCGCTTTTGGTAATGATTAAAGAACGTTATCACATTATGTTACTTTTTATCTCGTCAACATACACATGACGGAAAATGTCTTTAGAGGGCGTTACCAACCATTACAATTAGTCTAAGAATAAAAGAAAATAAAAAATAAAAAGGAATTTACGCGGGAAGGGGCGAAATTTGCGGACCTAAAGTTGGTGGAGAGGGTCAAACATATCAGCTTTTGACCTCGGCTCTCTTGTCGATGTTTACTAGATTTAGTTAAACTAACAGCACCTCCCATATATATTATTTATATATAGCAATAGTTTTTACTCACGTGGTTGCTTGAGCTGAGATACCTAACATGTTACTAGATATAATTGTATCAAGTTCAATTTCCACTTGAAATGTAATGAAAGTTTTGGGTTGGCAATGGGTTTTTCTACAAGGTATATTGGTTTTAAATAGTTTCAACTATCACATTTTGGTTTTCATTGGTCCCAAGTCCCAATTATCGAATTCGCTGGCAATGATCACAAATTTTATCACTTTGTCAACCAACATACGACCGTTACAAGTTTTTTAACGTCGTTAAATTTTTTCGAGTTTCAAACCAACGTTCTAGAGATTTTTCAAGTTGATTGATGTAAAGGTTACCTCGAAACGACATCCTGAATAACGAAACGTTGCTTCAATCGGGTGCGTAAAAATAACGGTGCTTATTAGATGTAAAAATTTTGTCGTTCGAACCGCCGTTGTAAGATAGCTTTTACATCAATTGACTCGTATTCTCCTTAGGATCAAAAGCCCTAAAACATCGGTCATGAATTCGAAAAAAACTTAACGCCGTCAAAACATTTTTTTAACGCATACATGTTGGTTGCGAAAGTGATAAAAGTTGGGACGTTACCATCCAATTAGATTAGTTGGGACTGGTAGGAACCAAAATGTGGTAGTTGAGACCGTTTAAAAGCAATATATCTTTTTGCCATGATAAGTTTTCTCATTGATGGTGTTTATGAGTGAGTCAAGTCTGAAAGTTCAAAATTAATATGGACAGTCCCATGTTAGGAGACTCACCCGAGTATTGAGAGTAATTACAAATGCTGTTAAAAAAAAGTATATACAGGTTTTTAATATATATTTTTTTATTTCTTAAACAACAATGTCATACATATCCGCACTTGGCTTTTAGGCTAAACGTCATAAAGGTGAGAGATAAAGTTCGAGGTCTTACACTTTTTAAGTTCAAAATTTGATCATTGGGTTTCTCTTACCATGATGAATCATTACAATTTAATATTTTTAACGTACACATATTAAACCTAGTAAATTACTTGTCGTACATATATCCCTACTAATAAGTAATAAGTCTCCTTTGCCTGTTTGGCTTTTTATTTGGTATTAGTTTGAGACAAATTTGAATAAGCATTTCCATTGATCACTTCCAACTTTTATATTTTTATGATTAACAAATTCGATTGCAAACGAAAGGTAGCATATATACATTACAGCTGATATGATATATGTATTTGGGTGGGCCTTTACAACTTGCCACTATCGTCCAATATATATTTATGGATAGGTTAAAATCAGAGGTTTGGGTGTAAAATGAGAATGAGAATGAGAATATAATTTAGCCGTACATCATAATGTTGGAAAGTTAGTTGATTTCAATCATTTTTAGATAAATATATTGTATATGTGTGAGACTATGAGATACATATAAAACTATGTGTAATGGTTAATGCTTTTTGGGGAATTTTCTATCATGTGAACAATGATTAGTGGTATAATGGTTAATGTCCCTATAATATCCCATAATCATTAAATAATTATTAATCAATTTAACAAATCAAAGCAATCATTGAACAACACACTTGGGCACCGGCGTTATGTTAAACACACCCACGCCCATAACGCCCCCATAACGCCCCTGCGAGGCGTTATGAGGCGTTATGGGGCATTATATGCTTGGGCTCACGCCCATTACGGGCATTCTAATAAAAAATGTGTTCGTAAGAGGCTAATTAATATGTGTGTGTGTTTTTTTTTTTTTTACTTTTTATGGTAATTTATTGTTTTTTCATCAAAGCATGTAAAATGATAAATGCCGTCCTTTCTCTTGTTTTTAGTGACATTAGAAAGAAACCGAGTGATATAGTGGAGGAAATTAAGGTTATTTTGTATCTTGGGTTAGTAATAGGAACAAAGAGTTAAAGGTAAATTGGGAGTCTTCGTATAATTTTTTTATTTTAATTTCTTTGTAATGTTTCTAGTCCCTTGATAGATTTGATAATGAAATTCTTGTTTGGCTGGCAAAAAATATACGCACAATATGTGTAGATATAGTAATCTAGCTATAGATTGACTAATTGATCGACGTGACAATATAGTATTCATAAGCAAGTCAGGTGGTGTGAAATGTGCATTTGTTTGAGTTTATTTGTGATCTTCGGTACTATAACATCGTTGATTCTTAGAGGCAAACCCCCTAACCGCTGCGAATTTCAAGGGATACCTCTCCTTTAGGGAGCGAGATCTAAGAACCAGAGGCCATGACTGAGATTTCGTCATTAAATATACATTAGAAATTAAACTTCACATGTGAAACCCCGAATGAGAATGGACTCCAAATTAAAGCAGATTAGAGTTCTAAGCTCGCCATCTCCTACAAATACAATTCTACACATTTTTTTGGCATGCTCTCTAATCTATGGCTCTCGAAATCGAACAAATTCACATACTTGTTCTTGATCATATACTAAAGTTTATATACAGATTGAACAACTTAAAAATTTTAATATAAAAGTGCAATCAACGACTCTTAATTTTATAGGCATTTGATCTTATAGAATTACAAATCCCCTACACAATACATTATAACACTAATGTGAAATGTTTCACCCAACAAATTTCATGTCATTTAAATATATCTAATCAAAAAATGCATTTCTAAATATGTATGGTTTCTTAGTTTCTAAAGCTATGTATATTGATTTCACGTGAGAGGTAAAAATCACGTGCGACAGCTGTGATGCTACAAAAGCGCGTTGAACGTCAATGGTCTCACATGGTTTCCAACACAAACACAAACAAAGATCGTATTATACAAAACTTTACCCGGGGCAAAACTCAAAAGGGTGATTATGTACACCTTTTAAAACATAAAGTACAAGCATGCTTGCTTGATTAAAAATCAACTTTCAACTATTTCCCAAAAGGGAAGTATTATGGATTTCATAACCCTTGTGTGTTTTTCTTTGCAAATTTAAACTTTTACTAGCCTTAATTATATATTTCGATCCTTTTGATGTGTTAAATTTCGAATAGCCTTTCTATCAAATATCAATGTCCTAAAATCAAGCTATCAATGACCTGGGGCATAACAATATGCTAGGCTCGGAAAAGATCAGAGATTTAACGGCTTTAGTTTTAATGGCCATAGCTTGGTTGTTTGGTTGGCTAGAAACGATCTCATATTCAACTCCGTTGCCCTAAATGTTGATGGGGTAGTGTATAGAATTAAGGTGAAAACTTTCATTTGGCTTAGATACCAGGTGAATAGGTTTAATGTTATGTGGCATGGTTAGTACTCTAAACCGTTGATGTAATTTTGTTTTGGTGTTTTGTTTGTTTCCTTCAAGTCCTAACGTCTTCAATGGTATCATAAACAAATCTCACGTTCTTCAATGAAGGTTTAAGGACATATGTAACTTCACACTATTGATTCAAGCCGCAACTCAGGCCATCAATCAGTCAAATATATCGTGTCTCTATTGTTAGCTATAGTTTGTTTACTTGTAATTTTATAACATTTTCATCAAAGTTTGACATCACGGTAACATTATAAAACCATTCAATCTTAATTAAGATCTTCTAGTTATTTGCCGATCCAATTCAAGAACATCGTTTAGTTTGGGAATAACTGGATTAAAACCAACAACGAGTGATATAAGTTACAAATTTTACTTTAGATCGTCCTAGAACTTAATTAAGTTCTTTAACTAGCTAGGCTAATGTAGCAAGTATGTTAGTTATTTTTAAAAGTTGTACCCAATATGCTTTATTTACACCCATCTAGGTTTCCATGTTAGACAAGTTTTGATTATTAATGTTTGTGTAGTTATGTTGGGGTAAGGTTGGGGTCATCAGTCATTTTGCATGTGTCGTTATGTTTGTGTAGTTATGTTGGGGTAATGTTTTGATTGATTGTTTACCTATGCATTTTTATATTCATCTAGAATGATACCAATGGCTAAAAGCCTAAAGTAAAAAAGAAATTAATAGTTTATAGCTTAAGTAATATAGTTTTATGTATGGGGTGATGTTAAAGCTTGGGATTTTCATAGTTTCAGGTTCAAATGTGAATAAAGGGTGCTTTTATATGATGGTGGGTTTTCTCCTTCGGTCTTTTGTGGTGTTTCTAGATGAATTACGCATAAAGCGTCAAAATTAACATAGACGGTTAAAATCCTACATAAGAAAGACTTACTTAATTGGATATTGAGTGTAGTGCCAAACGCCGTTCAAAAGAAATTAATATAGCGTTAACTATATAAACTATAAATATTATTATATATATTAATAGACAAAGCTCATGAGTATTAAATGATGTGGTGACAAGTTTTATTTTATTTTTTGATGTGATACGATTTTTTATAGTTCATTTTTTCTTTGCATTGTTGTTTGATTTTAGAGCTGACATATGTTTTCATTGGTTGTATTGTTGAGTGTGGTTTAATGTTTGTGCCATGTTTGCTTTTTCTTTTTTACGTTTCAAATGACAACATTAAAGGCTCGTGCGAATACACGTATGAAAAAGGCTCGCACAACGAATGCAATCACAAGATTGTTTGTACAAACATAATAGTCGAACGAAATCCTTTTATACAACGCGCAAAAGACTGAAAATACCTAGTTGTTTTAAATATTGATTATTTAAAATCAATTGTACTAAGTATAATACTCATAACATTTATTTATTATTCGGTGTGAGTTTATAGATTAGTTATGGAGTTGAATGGGAAATAAATGTTTAGCAAGTAAAACATATTCATGTCTATTGAATATTACAGTGTAACATAAGATACTTATTCGTTATTAGAGGCAAGGACCCTAAGCAAGGGTTTAAAGAGGTGGTATTGTATACACATGTTTGTGTAAACCCATGAATACACATATGGCATGTCATATTCGGATTTGACCTGTCAACTCACTAACACGTACACTCCATTTAGCAAGCATAGTCTTCTACCCTCTTTTTCATCCAAGCTGGAAACATTAGTGCCTCAAAATAGACTTGCATGTTATACCTCTCGACTAATATCAAACATTATTTGGATTTTGATTTGACTTTAAGTATATTTTCTAATTAAAATGAATTGATCGTACTAAAATAACCATATAAGCTTAAGTTAGAACGTTCATAATAACATATATATATTTAATGTCACACCCCGACTCCCAGGGCCTGACACGTTGCATAACATGTACCAATGAAATAAAATAATGTAGCGGAAGACTTAATAGAAAGACCACAAATACGGTCCCAAATTGGACTTTCATTAAATGTCTTAAAATAGATACAACATTGTCTTCACTCGATATGAGTGTAATACATTATCATAACATAAGCTAAAGACACTAATCCCAAGCATCTTCAACTTAGTTCTTCCTCCTATGTGGAGTGCCTTCATTGTACCACTTCTAGCTAGACCTTTCCTAGCTAAAGTCCACAGTTATTTTCTTTCACCTGCATCACGAGCTAAAAGACGTCAACAACAACGTTGTTGGTGAGTCATAACCAGTGACATAAGACACATAAAACATTTAGACATCATCATTTCATATATGTGTGTGGTTAATAAGTCATCTACAAGCCAAATCTTCTCTAACGCCATATCTGATGGTGGCCAACTTTCGTTAGAGACCTGTTAATGTATATGCCGCATACAGGAATAACCGAGATACCCTTGCGACCACTCTTGGTCTCTTGTTTCTTATTGCCTAGGCGGGTGGTACCTCTCCTGTTACGAGCAGTCAGTCTACCTAATTGGATCCAACTAGACGCATATACATCCCGAGGCGGAGCCGGTAGTTCCTTAAACAACTACCTCTTAGCGCGAAGCCCTGCCCTAATGACTTGCCCTGTGGCATGTAGCCGCCATCCCTATCCAGGGATGACTCTTAACGCGAAGCTTATTACCGCGGACCAACAACACAACAACCGGACGAACCTGGAGTTGAGGTGCGTTGAATCACCAGGTAGCGATCGTCCTTATAACCACATACATATTCATAGCATTTCATAAAACATTTCATACTTTTCATACATGCTCGGATACAGCCCCGAAATCATAAAACATATAAAAGAGGGGCGGTTAGACTCACCTTCAGATGTAGTCTACTTATCACGAGCTAGTGGCTAATCAAGACAACCCTGTAAACATCTCATACTTATTAGGATTCATTCCCCTGGGGATAATCCTATCAGTGTCTTTCTCACTGATGCATTGCCTTAGTCATATTATGTGACTATGGCGATGACTTTAGTCCTTGGCATAGCCATTCCTCTCAGAGTGCATTCAACATCTGAGTCAGGGTTATCCTACATTCTTATTATCATTCTTTTTGAAAAGCCACAACATCATATCATCGTGTTTTCACACGATTCTTATCATTCATTGAAAACATACTTTATTCCTAGTATTATTATATAACTAGGAAGGTTCTATTCTAAAACCCTGGTTCTTCCATGGACTTAAGTCATACATATATTTTACATAGGTACGGAAATCTTAGACGTTACCTAATGAGTCGAGCGGAGTGAGGACCTGGGTACGGAGGTCTCTCTAGAGTTGGGCAGCACTTCGACAGCACCTTGCTTCGTCCAGCAGATCTTAAGCTCACACGTAGTAGAGAACACCGTTCACTATTATGACGGGTCTCATTTAGTATCTCGGGTATATATAATATAACTATATAAAATGGTAAGTACTCGAAGAAATCTAAAAACGAGTCTTACCTATCACCGAGGATACTTAGTAGACTTCTCGTGAGCAATCCCGCACTTGAACAGTGCTTCCGGATCCTTGCGTTCTTTGCCGGAAACTCGTCGGGACTTCGTCGGGACGTTCTTGGCCGGAATAGAGCGAGAGAGAGTGTAGAGAGAGAGTGAAGGTGCAAGAAATGAAGGGGGGGTCGTCCTCCTTTTATAGCTGGTGGACGCGTGCTACGCGATACGCGCACGCCCACACTCCTCCTGCGCGTATCGCGTAGGAGGGGTGGTTTCGCGTGATTCAGCGGCTGCCCCTGTTTCGCGTACCCGGTTTTGGTTACACTAGGCGATACGCGCAGGCCATGCCTTCCCTTGCGCGTATCGCGTAATTTACTTTTTTTTTTTTTTTTTTTTAAGTCTTTTTATTCTCGTATGAGGCGGAGTGTCACATTCTCCCCTCCTTATTGGGATTCCGTCCCGGAATCACTCTGAGAATAAATGTGGGTACTTTTTCTTCATAGCGTCTTCTGGTTCCCAGGTAAACTCAGAACCACGCCTCGCATTCCATCTGACTTTAACGATGGGGATGCGTTTTCTTCTTAACTTCTTAACTTGCCTTTCGACTATTTCTGTTGGTTCTTCAACAAAATTTAGTCGTTCATCCACTTGGATTTCTTCCAGTGGTGTTTGCAGGGTTTCATCAGATAGACATTTCCTGAGTTGAGAGACATGGAAGACTGGGTGGATCCCACGCAGTTCTTCCGGAAGTTCTAGTCTATACGCTACTTTGCCTATTCTGCTGGTTATCATAAAAGGTCCAATGAATCGGGGACTTAACTTTCCCCTCTTTCCGAAACGGATAGCGCCCTTCCAAGGTGATACCTTTAACATAACTTTATCTCCTTCCGCGAACTGTAGTGGCCTTCGTCGTCTGTCGGCATAGCTCTTTTGTCTGCTTTGTGCCACTACGAGTCGCTCCCGGATCACCTTGACTTTTTCAATGGTGTCTAACACCATCTCAGGGCCAGTCATTTGACCTTCTCCTACTTGGAACCAGCATAAAGGCGTTCGACATCTTCGGCCATACAAGACCTCAAATGGCGAAGCTTTCAAACTTTTGTGATAGCTATTATTGTAAGAAAATTCAGCTAACGGGAGGTGGGTGTCCCAGCTTCCTCCAAAATCTATCACACATGCCCGCAACATATCTTCTAAGGTTTGAATGGTCCTTTCACTTTGACCATCCGTTTGCGGGTGATAGGCCGTACTCATCTCTAGTCTAGTGCCGAGAGCTTCATGGAATTGCCTCCAATATCGAGATGTAAATCTTCCATCTCTATCGGAAACAATGGACACCGGCACTCCGTGCCTTGCCACTATTTCATCAACATATAACTGAGCGAGTTGCTCAGCTCCTGCACTTTCCTTTATAGGTAGGAAGTGGGCAGACTTAGTGAGTCTATCCACAATTACCCATATAGCATCATTCCCCTTCCTTGTTTTGGGTAAACCCATCACGAAATCCATCGTGATCATTTCCCATTTCCATGTAGGAATCTCGAGGGGTTGGAGCATACCAGACGGCTTTTGGTGCTCAGCCTTCACCTGGAGACATGTCATGCAACGCTCCACATAGGCTGCTATGTCCTTTTTCATTCCAGGCCACCAAAATTGATCTTTCATGGTATAATACATCTTGTCTGCTCCAGGATGAATGAGGTACTTGGTTTTATGGGCTTCATCCAATATGAGTTCTCTCAGATTACCAAAGTTTGGTACCCAAATTCGGCATTTCATACGGATGAACCCATCTTCTCCTGCTTCTAACTTCTTTACTACCCCAATCATCTCTTCCTTCTGGGCGTTTTCGTCCTTTAGTGCTTCCTTTTGGGCCATCTTTACTTGGTCCAATAGGTTTACTTGCACATTCATTCTTAGTGCTCGGACCCGTCTAGGTTTGGAGCATTCTTTTCTGCTTAAGGCATCGGCGACGACGTTTGCTTTCCCGGGATGGTAGTGAAGATCGAAGTCGTAATCAGACAAGATTTCCATCCATCGTCGTTGCCTCATATTAAGCTCCTTCTGATCAAATATGTGCTTTAAGCTTTTGTGATCAGAGTATACTGTAAACTTCGAGCCGTACAGATAGTGTCGCCATATCTTTAATGCGAACACTATTGCGCCTAACTCAAGGTCATGAGTTGCGTATCCGGTTTCGGCGCCCTTCAGCTGTCTTGAGGCGTAAGCGATTACGTTGTTACGCTGCATCAAGACGCAACCAAATCCTGTAGCAGATGCATCACAGTACACGACAAAGTCGTCGTTACCATTGGGTAATGCAAGGATTGGTGCGCTGCTTAACCTTTCTTTCAAGGTTCTGAATGCCTCCTCTTGTTCGGGTTCCCACTTAAACGCAACTTTCTTTTGAGTTAGCTTAGTCAACGACTTGGCTATCTTAGAGAAATCCTTAATGAATCTTCTATAGTAGCCGGCTAACCCAAGAAATCTTCGTATTTCCGTTGCCGTTCTAGGGGTCTCCCACTTCATTACAGCTTCAACCTTTGAAGGATCAACTTGGATTCCTTGCTCATTGACAATATGTCCTAAGAATTGAACTTCTCGTAGCCAAAATTCGCATTTCGAAAATTTGGCATAGAGCTTTTCTCCTCTGAGAAGTTCGAGCACCTTCCGTAGGTGTTCAGAGTGCTCTTCCATGGTACGAGAGTAGATCAAAATATCGTCAATGAACACAATCACAAATTTGTCTAGATATGGCTTGCACACTCGGTTCATTAAGTCCATGAATACCGCAGGTGCATTAGTTAGCCCAAAGGGCATTACTAAGAATTCGTAATGGCCATATCTAGTTCGGAATGCTGTCTTTGGTACGTCTTCCTTCCGAACCTTCACTTGATGGTACCCAGATCTCAAGTCTATTTTCGAGAAATAGCTTGATCCTTGCAGTTGATCGAATAGATCATCGATTCTGGGTAACGGGTATCGATTCTTAATCGTTACCTTATTAAGATCTCGGTAATCGATACACATCCTCAACGACCCATCCTTCTTCTTCACGAATAATATGGGGGCTCCCCATGGTGATGAACTCGGTTGGATGAATCCCTTTTCCAACAGCTCTTGAAGTTGGGCCATAAGTTCCTTCATCTCCGATGGCGCTAGTCGATAAGGTGATTTCGCGATCGGTGCTGTGCCTGGCACTAAATCGATGTGGAACTCAACTTGCCGGTCTGGAGGTAAACCAGGCAATTCCTCGGGAAATACGTCAGGGTATTCTGCGACTATCGGGACTTCTGGAATCTCCTGCTTCTCTTCTTTTTCGGTCATAAGGTATAACCAGAATCCATCGCACCCTTGCCGTAGATACTTGCTTGCCTTAGCGATCGTCAAAAGATTGGAAGGCTTACGTGGCGTGTCACCCTTGATTACTGCCTGTTGACCGTCGGGCAGTTCGATCTTTAGCACCTTTCGCTCGCAATCAATTTGCGCCTTATGCTTAGTTAACCAATCCATTCCTAGAACTATATCGAATCCTCCTAGTTTCATAGGGAGAAGTTCTAAGGGAATGTTTTGGTCATTGATCTTAAGGTAACAATTTCTAAGGGCATTTTCAACTTTTACCTCAAGGCCATTAGCTATCTCAACTACGTATGGTACGTTTAAATTAGCTATCAAGCCGTGCAAACATGGTAAAAACGTATTAGAAACGAAACTCCTATTTGCACCTGAGTCGAACAGTATGCAAGCATAGGTTTGATTTACTGGAAACATACCAGTAAGCACTTCATCATTATTGCGGGCTTCCTCAGCGGTCATTTGGAAGACTCGGGCATTTGCCTTGCCTGTTGCCCTCCCCCTATCGTCTCTTCCTTTCATCTTCTTAGGGCAATTTGCCCTAATGTGACCCTCTTGCCCACAGCCAAAACATTTATTGGAACCGACTAAACAATCTGCGGTTGTATGACTTGATCTCCCGCACTTCCCACACTCGGTTGCGGCAGATCTCTCTTCTGCGTTGACCTTCCTGAACTTGTTGGGACCGGATCCCCTTCCCTTGCTGGGCTTCCCGTACTTGCGATCGTCGCGACCTCTCTTACTTCCACTCCCACTTGTTTCTGATGTCATCCGACTGTTTTTCGTCCGGATGAGGTCTTCAGTGAGCTCAGCAGCTAGATCCACAGCTGCTTGTAGGGTGGTAGGTTTGGAGGTTCGCAAATCTCCACGGATTTCGGGGATGACACCCCAGATGTAACGTCCTATCTTCTTGGACTCAGGCCCAGTGAATTCAGGTAGCAACCCGACTAACTCTAGAAAACGTTCAGTGTACTTTTTGTGGTCCGTCCCCTTCATCTCCAGATGGAGATACTCATCTTCCAACTGCTCAATCTCATGATGTGGAACGAATTTCTCCAGGAATCTTTGACGGAAATTCTCCCCGCCCATTGCAGACGCCTTCCTTGGGTTCATTGAAGCCTTCACTGTTTTCCACCATGAATGTGCCAATCCTTTAAACGATTGAGTTGCAAACAGAACTCGGTCCTCATCATCGCATCTACTCACGTCGAGGGTAGTTTCGATCTCCTCGATCCATCTCAGTGCATCAGTAGCTGTCTTGTCGCCCCTGAACTGTTCGGGCTTGCACGCCATATAGTGTCTATAGTTGCATCCCTTGGGCTTTGGTTCTTGATCTCTCCCTTTGGGTTTGTCGACTTCATCGTCACTTTCAGAGTCTGGACTGCTACTTCCATGGCTACTCCTTTTGGAGTGAAGATCAGAGTTGGATTTACTCTTTTTCGAGTCCCTCTTTTTACTACTTCCAGATTCGCCACTTCCTAGCACTGCTTTAGTGACTCCTGCAATGATTGCCGGCATGGCCGCGGTGATTCCCGCAGTGAGCATTTCCTGGAATTTGGCCATCTGTTCAGCTTCTTGCTTCTGCTCAGCAGTTAGTGGCTCTTCAGGGTGAATCTCAACAGAGGGTTCCCTTTCTCGATTGGCGTCAATTGGATCTTTATTCCTTCCTCTAGTGGAAGGTCCAACTTCAGAAGCAATCTTGTTGCTTCTTTCCTTAGCCATACTATAATTCAAAAGTTTTATTTTGTTAATCATAATCTCTAATACAACTTACAACTTTGAAGTACCCAAAAACATATAATAACGATTTCATAACATAATTCCAATGTAATAGTACAAATACATCATGTCTTGGATTACAACATATCATAAAAAGTGAAGTACAACATAACATAGTTTAGAATTACAACACAATTCAAATCAAATACAACGTAAATTTCAAAGTACAAGTCTTCATCTTCTTTGGTCTTCATCCGAAGAATTTCCTCCAGTATTCTTCCTTTTCGTCATCCTTGTACTTCTGCTCATTACCTTCAAGTGGAACTCGGTAACGTTCCATGGCCCTAGCATCTTCTGTTGATCGCCTTGGAGGGTCTAAACTATAGTGATGACTAGAGGATCCTCCCCCCATAGAGCTTCTCCCTGGTTCAGGAAGATACGGGTAAGGTGACTGATAGTTAGGAGGGGGATAAACTGGATGAGCATAAGATGGTGGAGAATATGGATACGGAGTGTAGGATGGAGGGGATGGATACATAGGGTACGGATGGGCGTAACCCATTGGTGGTGATTGGTACATAGGAGGAGACGGATACATAGGTGGAGGTTGTGAGTACATCGGGGGTTGAGGGTAGGTAGGGACTGGTGGGTACATCGAGGGATGCGGGAAAGCTGGGGTCGCGTGAGCTTGACGATAGTACTCATGATGACTACGTCGCATTGCCTCGGCTAGCTCATCGCGCTCCCGCTGCTTGTAGTCGTATGGTGCTAAATATGGATCCCTCTTGGGTATAGTTATAGCGCGTGACTTGGCGCTTGATAGTTCCTTAATCTTCTTCTTCCCTTTTCCCCTCGAAGGTTGGTCGCTGTACTCATAGTCCATAGGGATGGACTCCTCCGGACGGTGGTGGTGATCGACTTCGCCTCCTGTTTCATCTCCATCTTCAGCAGGCTCCTCCCCATATTCGTTGCGTTCTACTTCCTCATTATCGCTTTCCATTTCGGCTCGGATCCGCGCTCTCTCGCTATCAGTCATCATGAAAATGGGAGAGTGGTGCTCTTCGGGTTCTTCTTCAGGTTCCTCCTCATGTTGCTCCCCATGCTCTTCCTCATCCTCTTCATCTTCTTCGTCATCGTTGGCGTTTTCGGCCTCGCGAATCGCAGTCCAATCAGCTTCTGTGAGCCTAAACCTCTCCACATGGCCTCTCCGAAATGTCTTCTTTGCGGCCAACCTGGTCCGTGCACGACGAGGCTGGGGTTCGGGTTTCTGCTGGGGTTCATTCATCGCCCTTGCAGGTGAGGGTATGTGAGTATAGTAACCCGAAGCATCGGGTGAGTGAGTCTCTCGTGGTTGAACAGAACGTTCCCCTTCTTCAGTGTTGTTGTTATTACTGGAGCTACTCTTTTTGGAGGACGATCTGCTCATACCAATTGCTCGGAGGAGAAAGCTTTTTCCTGCCATTTCCTGTTATATAATTCGAAATATAAGCACATGATATTCATATCGTATTAATATTAATGCCTAGTTCCTTCGCCTTTCCTGACGAGGTTTCTAAGTTAATCCATATGACTTGTAATTATTTTCATGCTCACACGAAGGATAATCGACAACTACGTTGATCAGGCGTACTTGTCTCATTTCCTTAGGTGTTCAATCAATATTTACTCATCATATTTCATAACATTTCCTAGGGTTTTTCTTATCTTAGTGGTCTTTCGAGCCTCTCGGTTAAAGCTTAAGGATCTATGTGAACCTTAATTCGCTAAAACCATTAGCTCTGATACCAACCTGTCACACCCCGACTCCCAGGGCCTGACACGTTGCATAACATGTACCAATGAAATAAAATAATGTAGCGGAAGACTTAATAGAAAGACCACAAATACGGTCCCAAATTGGACTTTCATTAAATGTCTTAAAATAGATACAACATTGTCTTCACTCGATATGAGTGTAATACATTATCATAACATAAGCTAAAGACACTAATCCCAAGCATCTTCAACTTAGTTCTTCCTCCTATGTGGAGTGCCTTCATTGTACCACTTCTAGCTAGACCTTTCCTAGCTAAAGTCCACAGTTATTTTCTTTCACCTGCATCACGAGCTAAAAGACGTCAACAACAACGTTGTTGGTGAGTCATAACCAGTGACATAAGACACATAAAACATTTAGACATCATCATTTCATATATGTGTGTGGTTAATAAGTCATCTACAAGCCAAATCTTCTCTAACGCCATATCTGATGGTGGCCAACTTTCGTTAGAGACCTGTTAATGTATATACCGCATACAGGAATAACCGAGATACCCTTGCGACCACTCTTGGTCTCTTGTTTCTTATTGCCTAGGCGGGTGGTACCTCTCCTGTTACGAGCAGTCAGTCTACCTAATTGGATCCAACTAGACGCATATACATCCCGAGGCGGAGCCGGTAGTTCCTTAAACAACTACCTCTTAGCGCGAAGCCCTGCCCTAATGACTTGCCCTGTGGCATGTAGCCGCCATCCCTATCCAGGGATGACTCTTAACGCGAAGCTTATTACCGCGGACCAACAACACAACAACCGGACGAACCTGGAGTTGAGGTGCGTTGAATCACCAGGTAGCGATCGTCCTTATAACCACATACATATTCATAGCATTTCATAAAACATTTCATACTTTTCATACATGCTCGGATACAGCCCCGAAATCATAAAACATATAAAAGAGGGGCGGTTAGACTCACCTTCAGATGTAGTCTACTTATCACGAGCTAGTGGCTAATCAAGACAACCCTGTAAACATCTCATACTTATTAGGATTCATTCCCCTGGGGATAATCCTATCAGTGTCTTTCTCACTGATGCATTGCCTTAGTCATATTATGTGACTATGGCGATGACTTTAGTCCTTGGCATAGCCATTCCTCTCAGAGTGCATTCAACATCTGAGTCAGGGTTATCCTACATTCTTATTATCATTCTTTTTGAAAAGCCACAACATCATATCATCGTGTTTTCACACGATTCTTATCATTCATTGAAAACATACTTTATTCCTAGTATTATTATATAACTAGGAAGGTTCTATTCTAAAACCCTGGTTCTTCCATGGACTTAAGTCATACATATATTTTACATAGGTACGGAAATCTTAGACGTTACCTAATGAGTCGAGCGGAGTGAGGACCTGGGTACGGAGGTCTCTCTAGAGTTGGGCAGCACTTCGACAGCACCTTGCTTCGTCCAGCAGATCTTAAGCTCACACGTAGTAGAGAACACCGTTCACTATTATGACGGGTCTCATTTAGTATCTCGGGTATATATAATATAACTATATAAAATGGTAAGTACTCGAAGAAATCTAAAAACGAGTCTTACCTATCACCGAGGATACTTAGTAGACTTCTCGTGAGCAATCCCGCACTTGAACAGTGCTTCCGGATCCTTGCGTTCTTTGCCGGAAACTCGTCGGGACTTCGTCGGGACGTTCTTGGCCGGAATAGAGCGAGAGAGAGTGTAGAGAGAGAGTGAAGGTGCAAGAAATGAAGGGGGGGTCGTCCTCCTTTTATAGCTGGTGGACGCGTGCTACGCGATACGCGCACGCCCACACTCCTCCTGCGCGTATCGCGTAGGAGGGGTGGTTTCGCGTGATTCAGCGGCTGCCCCTGTTTCGCGTACCCGGTTTTGGTTACACTAGGCGATACGCGCAGGCCATGCCTTCCCTTGCGCGTATCGCGTAATTTACTTTTTTTTTTTTTTTTTTTAAGTCTTTTTATTCTCGTATGAGGCGGAGTGTCACATTTAACTAAATCACACAGTTTCTTTAAATTTATATCTATATTTTATTTAACATATCACATCTCATTCTCTATATTTATCTTTATCACACACACAAACAACTAATCTGTTATTATTTTCTCTATCTAACACATTTACAAAAATTATAGAATTCGATGAAAAACGATTCTCTATCTAATACAAGATATCTTTAAATATAATCTATATAATAATTTAATGTTTTAGGGGATGCTACTTTTTGGGATGATTTTTTTTTGTTTTATAATAGAAAGTTTGAAAGGAAAATTCACCATACATTAGTTGATGTAGCTAAAAGTATAGAAGATAAATGCATTTTTTAATAATACATTAATAATCATTATTTGTTTTTGTTTCCTATTCAATTTTTAAATTTAAAATATTTAAAAAATTCTGCTTACATAAAAGTATAGAAAATGAATGTATTTTTTTAATGTATCATCAATTATTGCTATTTACTCAATGATGCGTAATTTAGAAAATCATCTATAAATACATAAATATTAATAATTATTAAAGTACTTATTGTATTATATCAACTTGTGTATAAATCAACCTTGTGTGTATACACGGGTATTAAACCTAGTAATAAATATGATGGGGTAACTTTGTAAAAATGTAACCAAGTTTGCCAACTGTTCCAATTAAATATTTGAAACTTTATCTGTCTCTCTAAACTCACTGAAGTTTCATTAAGTGTTCCAATCCTATGTAACAGTTTTACGATTATTATAATTTTTAAAATTGAGTTGGGCAAATGAAATATATATAAACTTTGGATACTATTTGGTGATTATTTTTTATTCAATTTGACTTAAACTCAATAAATTTAGAACTTTTTTATTAAGTTGTAAATTTTTAGTCTTCACTTTTAGATCCCGATTCAAATTAATTGGAGAAAAACTCTCACTTTTTTATAATCATAACTCATATATGTTTCATATGTCTAACTCAATTTTAAAAAAATCAAACATTTGTAAAATTATTACATATGATTGAAACACTTATGAAAGTTCAGTTACTTTAGACAGACAAAAAAAGTTTAAAGTATTTAATTGGAACAATGAGTAAACTTGGTTACATTTCTGTGATATTTTTCCTAAATATAATTTTTTAACTAAGATTTATTAATACAATGTGGTAAGTTATGAAAACAGTTTATTAAGATATATCATAATCATCCAGCCAGAAAGAAAAACACACCTATTAAATAAATAATAAAATATAGCATGTGTAATTCATAACATGTTTTCCTTAACTTTAGACGTAAAGCAATTATTTAAAAGTCATAATCAAAATGAGACAATGACAATTGTCTTACGCCATGATGCACTACACAAAGCAAAAATTCAATCAAAGATCTCATCTTTAAACAATGCACAAAACACACACCTCACTCCTATACATATAACATATACATATAATAATAATATAATATAATTAATTTATTAAAAAGACACATTCATACACACCATATATGTCGGTGTGAAGCTGATCTGGCTAAACAATATTACCCCCTTTTCAGCCTCACTTCTACACACCCTCTCATTCATTCATCATCTTCTTCTTCCCCTTTTCTCCTCTGCAACTTCAACATTTCTGCTTCAATTCAATCATGGAAACCAACTCGGTTTCCAAATGGGTTTTGTTCATCTTGGTTTTAATCCAACTGGGTTGTCAAAACATTCAGTGTACTGTCACATATGATAACAAGGCCATTGTCATCAATGGTCAAAGAAGAATCTTGATTTCTGGTTCTATTCATTATCCCAGAAGTACCCCTGAGGTACAAACTGTTGTTCAAAAGTTACACAAACAGTTGTTGTGGTTATAAAGATTGCATTTTTGGACCTAATGTGGGGTTTTAATTGATGGGTTTTTGTTATTTGTTGTAGATGTGGGAAGATCTTGTGATGAAGGCCAAACAAGGAGGACTTGATGTTATTGAAACTTATGTGTTTTGGAATGTGCATGAGCCTACTCCTGGCAATGTATGTTGGTTTTTTCTTTGTTTCTTGAATTTTTATTATTCTAGGGTTTTTTTTGGTTGTTTTTAGTCTAGATTTTGCTCTAATTTTATGAAAAGTTACTGAATTATTTAGTGTTAGTTTGATAGATCTGTGACTCTGTTTTTAACTAATAATTTTATGGAAAATTTTAAGTTGATGTACAAGTATTTTGCTGTAATATTATGATTTTTAACTTTTTGTTTGTGAATTTCAGTATGTTTTTGAAGGGAGGTATGATTTGGTGAGATTTTTGAAGACGGTGCAAAAAGCAGGGCTTTATGCTCATCTTCGTATTGGACCTTATGTTTGTGCTGAATGGAATTTTGGGTAATTTTTATAAATATTTTATCAAATGTGTATATTTCAGATCTGGGATTTTTTTTTTTAATTTTTAGGATTTAAAAGCTTATTTTATGTGAAATTGCTAAAAAGTTCATTTGTGTTTGTTCCTTCAGAGGGTTCCCAGTTTGGTTGAAGTATGTTCCTGGGATTAGCTTCAGAACTGATAATGAGCCATTTAAGGTTACAATTGCATAACTTCAGTTGCTTGGTTTTATTAAATATATAAAAAGATTGTAGCTTTAACTTTAGTTTTATATAATAATATAATATAATGCAGAGGGCTATGAAGGGTTTCACTGAGAAAATTGTGAATATGATGAAGAGTGAAAAACTTTTTGAGACTGAAGGAGGCCCAATAATCCTCTCTCAGGTACAATGTTGAGCAATTATGTTGTCATGACTTGTACCTTGTGCAGTTAATGTTGTACGTTGGTTGGTTTGGGTTTGGGTTGTTGTATTGAATGTGGTTTGTTTGTTGCAGATAGAAAATGAGTATGGGTCTGTTGGGAAGGCACTTGGAGTTGCTGGACATAATTACATGACTTGGGCTGCGAATATGGCTGTCGGATTGCGGACAGGTGTCCCGTGGGTCATGTGCAAGCAAGATGATGCTCCTGATCCTATTGTAAGCACCCTCTTTGATTCATTTGTTTCTGTCACATGAAAAAGCTTCCATTTTTTGCTTTCTTGATGTCATAAAGACTAACTTTTGTAAGGGTATTTTCGACATTTGACAATCGTCATTGAATGCGGTTGCAGTTTGTTGTTCTGGTTTTAACAGAATGAGTTTATTACTAAGTTTTAAAGATTAATTAATTGTTGAGAGCAGAAAATAATTATGATCAGTCAATGCTCATTAGGAACCTTTATTCTTTGTCAGTTGCTTAATTTGGCTAAGTTGATGTCTGTCCTTATAGAATCTTGTAAAGGGTTGGTTTTGGGCCATGTTAAAAGGTCCAAGCTTGTCGTCGTTTTATCGTGGGCCAGGCTTGTTGCATGCATCGCCAGGCGGGCTAACCTCGTCTTTGATTCGGCCCAAATATGCTTTGACTACTGAAGAGTCAAATGATCTTGTTTTTATTTTTGTAACAGTTCAAAATTCCTGAAATTTTTATAAGAACAAAATTTGTATCTAGCATAACTCTTACAAAGAAAATGTCAGTTTAAAAGCAGGTTGCTTGTTAATTAGTAATAAAATAGAGTGAGTTTGGAAATGGGTCAATGCCACTGTTTGACAAATATTTCGGGGCATTGGTGGCAGATAAACACATGCAATGGTTTCTATTGTGATGCTTTCTCCCCGAACAAGCCGGACAAACCAACCATTTGGACCGAGGCTTGGAGTGGCTGGTTCACGGAATTCGGTGGCCCAATCCATGAGAGGCCTGTTCAAGATTTGGCATTTGGCGTTGCTCGATTCATACAAAAGGGTGGATCATTCTTCAACTACTATATGGTTGGTATCTTTTGTCATCCCTAAAATTCAAAACATAATATCTTATTAACTAAAATGTAACTCGTGTTAATCTTTATCAAATCAGTACCACGGAGGAACAAATTTTGGTCGCTCTGCTGGAGGCCCGTTCATCACTACCAGTTATGACTATGATGCTCCACTTGACGAATATGGTGAGTTTAAAATTCTATTCAAGCAACTAATGTAAATTGATTTTTAAGGTTACATTTTTGTTCCTGTCCTTCAGACTCGTGTTATCTATCGTGTCCAAAATCCTATACTTTGACTTTTACGATCAAACTTATTGTTGTTTGGAATTTATAGGTTTGATCAGACAACCAAAATACGGGCATTTGAAGGAGCTTCACAAAGCCATCAAGCAATGTGAACCCGCTTTAGTTTCTGCAGATCCTAGAGTCACTTCTTTGGGAAACCTGCAACAGGTTGTTATATATATATCTCAAATAGTCAATCGAAACCAAAGCAAAAGAAAAAACATACTTAATATATTTTATGCTTTCAGGCGCATGTATTTTCTTCCGAATCAGGACATTGTGCAGCGTTTCTAGCTAATTACAACACAAATAATGCTGCAAAAGTGATGTTCAACAACATGCACTATACCTTACCACCATGGTCCATCAGCATCCTTCCCGACTGCACTAATGTTGTCTTCAACACTGCAAAAGTAAGAAACGTTTTTTCTTTTCATGAATCATTTGATTAAATTTGCATCCTTTTGTTTTACCTGTTTATAATTTGTAAAAAAACTACTGCAGGTTGGGGTTCAATCGACACAAATGGAAATGTTGCCGACAAATGCGGAACTATTTACATGGGAAACATACAATGAAGATCTGACCACCGTTGATGACAGCTCGACTTTCACTGTGTCTGGTCTACTCGAGCAGGTTAATGTCACTAGGGATAATAGTGACTATCTTTGGTATACAACAAAGTAAGTTTTATATTATCAAATATGGGCTAAATTTACTGATTAATCATGAATTATTCACGAGCCTCAAAAGAATGTGTTCTTTTTTGTAGTGTCCATGTTGATTCTTCTGAGTCGTTTTTGAGAGGCGGGGAGCATCCTAAGCTATTGGTCCAGTCAACGGGTCATGCGCTTCATGTGTTTATTAATGGAGAGCTTTCAGGTACTATTAGTGAACTTATTTATACAAAAAACACATACTTGACTCAAAAAGACCATTTATAAGTTATAACAAAGTCCAATATGTACATATAGGTTCGGCTTTTGGAACACGGGAAAACAGGAGAATTACTTACAAAGAAAAAGTCAATCTTCGTCCAGGGAACAATAAAATATCACTACTTAGTGTTGCAATGGGTTTACCGGTTAGTTTCTTCTCCGTTTCGCATGTGAACTTTACCCTCAAATTGTATCTAATTCTATTTTCTTTACTTGAAGAATATCGGAGGACATTACGAAACATGGGAAACTGGCGTCATGGGTCCAGTGGCACTGTATGGCCTTGACCAGGGGAAGCAAGATTTGTCATGGGCTAAATGGACCTACCAGGTCCAGTTTACTTCTAATTTCTTTGACATGTGTCTTCTTTTTGGCTCATCAGGCCGAAGACCCTTCATGCATATATGTTTCCTTGTTTTAACAGGTTGGCTTGAAGGGTGAGGCTATGGATGTTATCTCTACAAACCGCATGTCATCAGTCGAGTGGTTGCAGGGTTCTCTTATTGCTCAGAAACAACAGCCACTAACATGGCACAAGGTTATTTTGCATTTTGCAACACCATAACCCTGTTACAAATTTTTGTTATCTAACCGTTGCTAACCGTTTTGAAATGGTGTTCACTTCAGGCTTCTTTCAATGCACCTGAGGGAGATGAGCCATTGGCTCTAGACATGAGCAGTATGGGCAAAGGTCAAGTATGGATCAACGGTCAAAGCATCGGAAGATACTGGACAGCGTACGCAACCGGTAATTGCCAAGGGTGCCATTATGCCGGTTCTTACCGCCCCCCTAAATGTCAACTCGGATGCGGTCAACCAACTCAACGATGGTACCACGTGCCTCGATCGTGGTTAAAACCGACAGATAATTCGTTGGTTCTTTTTGAAGAACTTGGAGGAGACCCGACCCGTATTCAACTAGTCAAACGGTCAACAACAACCGTCTGTGCCGATATGTTTGAATATCACCCTAATATTAAGGACTGGCATATTGAAAGCTTTGGTAAAACACAAGAGCTTCATAGACCAAAGGTCCATTTACACTGCGGTCCAGGTTTAACCATTTCAGCTATTAAATTCGCAAGCTTTGGAACCCCGCTTGGAACATGTGGCACGTTCCAACAAGGAACGTGTCACGCTCCCACGTCCTATGACGTCATTCAAAAGGTACGACCTGCATTAAAAAAACTTTTCACTTCATGTATTAATAGTTGTACCTGATATGCGAATTGTGTTGTGCAGAGATGTATTGGCAAAGAAGCTTGTGCAGTGACCATAGCAAACAGCAACTTTGGCCAGGACCCATGTCCAAACAAACTGAAGCGGTTGACAGTTGAAGCGGTTTGCGCTCCAAGTACAAGAGGTTGAGTGAGTGCAAAGTAAAGATGAAAAGGAAATACTAATCAACAAATTTGTGATTTAGTTTAGTTTGTTTATGAGGTATTTATTTTAAAAACTAGAAGGTGATGTAGGGTGTAAATTAGTAAAGATCTCAGGGGTTCTAAATTGCGAGCCTCGTGATGGATCGATTGGTTGTCTGGCGTTTTTGACCGGAAAGTATAACCAGTTGTTTACCTGATCCCGTACCCGAATATCTGGTGTGATTTATTTGCAGTTGTTTGTATGATTGTTAAGTTTGGGGAAATTGAAACCTCAGAATTAGGTTCAGAGTTTAGGAATGGATCCTATGCTGAACATTTATGTTAATTGTGTGCAGTTTTTAATGAAATATAATGTCAAACCATTGTATTTTCTAAATTGTTGTGATTTCAACTTTGATGCATCTTTTTTCTGAATGGCAAAATTTCATTAGAAAAAAGAAACTGCTAGCAAGACGTTAGTTAGGCCCACAAGCAACCTAATTACAAAGATACAAATTTACAATTAAACATGAGACTAAAAGTCTAAAACTAACACTCAGATTCATTGCTATACATAGCTAAAATAAGGATTGTTAAAATAAAATGAAGCACAAGGCCATAAATTCTTCATATTGAATAGAAAAATATGTAAATTTTACATGCATTTCTAGCACTTCAAGTGTACATCAACATTTGCACAAAGTACATATTGAATCCACAAAAGAATAATAAAATATAATTGACCAATTTCCTCATACAAACATGGTCAACTTAAAAAATCAATTCAAGAAACATTTGAGATAACTACTACACATTACAAACATAACACTTGATACACATCACCTCTCACACTTAAATGCATAATACTTACTAGAGCTGTATAATGTTTTTGAAATAATAAGTACCACAAAGATACCATCCAAACAATATGAACACAACAAAGGCCAAAAAGGTTAGAAAGTTAGCACCTCCAAATGTTATCCCCATGAACAACATAACCATAAATGGCAAGTAAGATCGAACCATAGATGTCGTGTTCACCCACTTCCCTTTGAACAGAATCAAAGCAGCCACATTCACTACGTTCCACCCACTAGCCTGGGACTCTAACCGGTTAAGATGGTTTGCTAGAAACGAGTGGCAGTTGCAAGTTAATATGCTATAGGTTTGCTTTTGGTATTCGTGTGTGGTTTTTTTCAAGGCATCATCCCATGTGTAATGATTTCTTCCTGATTCAACTAATCTATATTCTTCTTCGGTTCTGTATGTACCCGAAGGATGCTGGGTAATGGAATGCTGTTTTTAAACAAATTGTTAAACACTTTTAACAAGTAACAACACGTCGAGGGAATAATAATGATAATACTAGCACAAGCCACAAGGTGTAGATGTGTAGTGTACCTTTTCTTTGGTCATTTGGATATAACGAGCCACGGGCCCAAATGCAAAGTTGTCTACAGACACAAAGTTCGGACCTGCAAAATCCACAATGACTCCATCCTCACGGCCTACCCCAACATGACCAACAAACGGAAGCAGCCATGAAATAACCGGGAGAGGGGTCCACACAATGCAGCATGGAAAACGAGCTCTTGGTGGATCAATTTGCATGCTATTTGGAACATTATTATGCTCAATCATCATAGCCTTAGGCTCAGTATCTAAATCCATGGCTAGATCTGCAGATATTAAACTGTATTTAGCATTTAATCATGACGCGTACATAACAATTAACAAAAGTCTCCATGTTTTGAAGTTAGCCAAAATGGGAAATTGTAGGTTCATTCACTTGATGAATCATGTCATAGATATGTCTAATGCACAATATAACTACTTGCATCACAACTTCTTTTTTTTATACTACAACTATCAAATTTTCTCTACATTTAGCGTGATGATCGGTTATTTTCGTCTTTCTCATCATTTCATTTCAGATGTCTTTAGCTACATTCTAAATCCACACTCAAACAAAGGAATGATACAACTATAAAAGCCATTAAAATTCAAGCTTCATTGTATTTTCAATCTTCTAATGAATATAATGATATAACCATACAACCAACCGATATGAGATACGTCTCATACCTTGCAATGATAACAGAAACTATTATTCTCAGCTAGCCAGCCCTAAAATTTGGTAGATTAAAAATATATGAAGCTATTATCATGTCTCTAATTGAAGCTCGTAGCATCAATGTTCATCATCAAAAGTTACCAGATCAATTCATTTGGAAGTGCACATTAAAATGCAAATCTGATCTGATCTGATCAGATCTGAGCTGATGAAAAGAATAAAATAAAACTAAATCCCTAAAAACATAAGTGGATTGTGGTTTGAATCGAACAATAGAATAGGAAACATGAATAATGTAAAATGATGATAGTACCTTTGTTGCAGATCTAAGAAGATGATGAAGTTCACCGATTCGCCACTCACGTTTCTTCCTTCCCCCTTTTTTTCTTTCGGTTAAAAATCAGTATCATATCTTAGCTGCCTGCTGGCACTTTTTTTCATTTCTTTATTATCAAAACAAATCATTAATGATTATGTTATTCAGATCTCCAGGCATATATAAGTCAGTGTTTTACGAATTAGTTGGTTTTCTTATAGAATGAGTTGGCGGCAACCTTGAGAGTTGGATGAAATCTCGTTTGAGGTATGAACATACTCGACTATGAAGAGGTATATATATCATTGAGCTTGAATTGTCATTGTTGTTCAGAAAAAAATGCCTTAGGGCTAAACTACACTTTTCTTT
The DNA here is from genome assembly GCA_030867185.1 of Tagetes erecta. Lineage (NCBI taxonomy): Eukaryota > Viridiplantae > Streptophyta > Magnoliopsida > Asterales > Asteraceae > Tagetes > Tagetes erecta. The sequence goes on from CM061487.1 coordinate 98,431,200, forward strand.
TATTTAGTACCGTGGGTACAACTTATCGTCGTTTAGTTCACATAGGCAATAAACATATTATCAGCTTTAAATTTTTTTTACTTTGTCTTATGTTATGAAAAAAGTTTTTATCCCTTTTAACTAACACGAAATGTGTGTGGGGAGTTTTAATGCTATATCCTTTCTCGCTACTTGTTAACGTGTATGGCGTTTGAGGCCTTCTTAACACACGTAAGGAGCAATGTGGTGGTCATTGAGCTTGGATTAAATGGCTTGGGCGTGAGTGTATACTGCTTGGCCGTATGTTTAAAATTTCACATTTTATGATTTAGTTTTATAAATTACAATTGTTATCATTTCTTTTAAAACTTGTTACAGTACTCGTCTTTTAATGTAACGTTTGTTAGAAAAAATGACGTAAAACATATAATAAGTTTTGAAACAAAGGATGATTGTTTTAATTCTTATAGGACAAAAGCTTAAATATTGAGCAAAAGTGTAATTTACTCAAATGGTGGCGGTGGAGGTGTGAAAGTTTTTAACATCTCTCTTTTGATCCTCTTTTGATCGAGAAAACGGGGAAGAAGCCCGTATATATTTTTTCTGAAATTATGAATAATCGGCTATTTTCTTTAATCACTCAAAATGGCAAGTTATTAATATGGGGAACAATCGGCGATTGTCTCTAATCACTCTAACATTTAAACAATCACGAAAACTAAAAAGTAATCAAAGAAAAGATGAACATATAGACTTTTCTACCAGTGTGATTTAATGCTACAATTAAGATAATATTTGTATTAACTAGGTTTAATACCCGTGTATACACACGAGTTGATTCATACACATGTTGATACAATACAATAAATATTTTAATAATTAGATAATATTTATGTATTTATTGATGATTTTCTAAATTACGTATCATTAAGTAAATAGCAATAATTTGATAATACATTTAAGAAAATACATTCATCTTCTATACTTTTTATGTAAGCAAAATTTTTTAAATATTTTAAATTTAAAAATTGAATGGGAAACAAAACAAAAAATGATTATTAATATATTATTAAAAATACACCATCTTTTATACTTTTGGCTCCATCAACTAATGCATGGTAAATTTCCTCCCAAACTTCCTATTATAAACAAATAATTCCCCCTAAAAAATTACCCCCTAAAACCTTGAATTATTAGATAGACTAGGTTTAACACCCGTGTTACACACGGGTTAAGTAGTAATATTTATAAAAAAATTATAACCATTATGTTTAACGATTTATAAATATTTAATATTTAAGAATTTATCTCCATCAACTTATGCATGGTGAAATCTCTACTTAGTTTTCCCTCCGAAGTTTCCTTTTATAAAAAAAATTCCCCCCATAATATAACCCCCTAAAACTCTAATTTATTAGATAGACTAGGTTTAATACCCGTGTGTTACACACGGGTTAAATAGTAATATTTATAAAGAAATTATAACCATTATATTTAACAATTTGTAAATATATAACATTTAAGGAGTTGGCTCCATCAACTTGCATGGTGAAAAATTTAGCTAAATTTTACCTCCCAAACTTTCTATTATAGAAAAAAAATCCCTCCAAAAATTACCCCCTAAAAGTTTGATTTATTAGATAGATTAAAGTGCTCAAAGATTTTACAATAATACATCTACCTATTCTAATAATTGAGTAACACATCCATATGTCATCATTTTAACTACTCCACATAGGATTTTGCTTAGGTGTCATGTTCTAATTAATTTGATGGAGAACTTTTAGACGGGTCATGGTATGCTCCATATTCGAAATAACCCGATATGTTTAAATTAAAAATTCACAAATTATCATCAATTATCTCATCACCCGATATGTTCAAATACAAAATTTACCAATTATCATGATCTATATATTAACCCGATATGTATCAAGTATCATGAATTATCTCCTAACCTGATAAGTTCAAATAAAAAACTTATCAATTATTATGATTTATCCTAACCCGATATGTTCAAATTAAAGTTTTACCAATTATCATTAATTATCTCATAACTCGATATGTTCAAATAAAAAAATTTACAATTATCATGAATTATTTCCTAACCCGATATGTTCCAATAAAAAATTACCAACTATTATAAATCATATCCTTTATTGTAACATATGATTTTTTTTATATGAATATATTTGTAAATATCTAAATCGATTTAATAAGAGATATGTTAAAAATAAATTTGATATGTAAATTGAGTTGAAACCTATAAAACTAAAATCCGTGTAGTACACGGGTACTAATCTAGTTAAGTCATACACGAGGTTAGCGTATGCATCACTATATATTCATGCTCCTTAAGTTTGCAATAAAAAGGGCCTAGTGCCCTAGTGTACGGGGCCTATGTGGGCCAGCCCAAGATGCCTAAAGCCCTCACATCCAACAATTATTTGGAAATTTAACTCTTGCAAAGTTGCAATGTATCTTTCTCTTGGGCCAATCACTGAGTTTTGGATAATGTTGTAGATGAGGTAACCGTTAGTGTTAGAGCGTTTAAAGTGGATGCATCAAAAGTATAAGAGTGTAGTTTTTATATTTTAGAGCTCGTTATGAGTACATTGAGTTGTTGTTAGTGAATGATAGATAAAAATTTGATGCCCGAGAAGAAAAAAACTATATTAGTTATTGTTCACCCCATCTAACTACTTAATATTCTTGAAAGTGATTGTGAATGTGGGAGAAAGAAAATGTAATAATAAAGATATGAATAAAATGCAATTTAATTGAAAATGAGAAAAAAATAGTGATTTTTAGTGTAAATTTAGAGATAGAGAAAGTGTTTCTACTATGAATGTTCTTTAGATAATACAAGAACTTCATTGTACTAAAGCCATGAGTAGTGGATGAGAGTTATAGCAAAATGTGCTCACATAAGCTATTGAGTCAGAAGTGAGCTATAGTGATAAATGGTGGTATATAGTGGGCGTGATAATTGTGGTCACACAATGGGCTATAATGCTCTTGATAATGATGATAGGGCGGTGTGGCGCCTATGATAGGCAAAGAAACTCCCCATCACGGAGCCATTACGCATAGCCTAATAAGAATATATATATATATATATATGTATGTATGTATATATATATATTGTAAGTGTTAGGTGTTGTTTATTTTTCTACAGAAAAATGTTTGCAGTATGCAGACCACATCTGCAGAAGAAGAGGTGGACCAATCCTCTGTAGTCTGCAAGAAAAAGACTGTTTGTTTTTAACGTCTATAGACTAATAAAATAAACTAGCGTGGTGACGGTGTGTGGTGGTGGACGGTGGTATACGATGGGTTGTGGTGGACAATGTGTGGCGGTGGACGGTGGTGGTGGTTGTGGGGGACGGTAGGTGGTGGTGGTGGACGGTGGCGGTGAGGGATGGTCGATAGTGGTGGTGGCGGTGGGGGACAGTGGGTGGTGGTAGTGGACAGTGGGTGGTGGTGGTGGACACTGAGTGGTAGAAAGCAAGTGGTGTTTAACCCTTTACAGACCTTTGAAAATATTAGAAGTGGCTGAACCGTGTCTGTATCAGGAAGAGCTTGTGCATACGTTTTTTTAATGAAGCGTCTTCGAAAAAACAAACTGTCTGCAGATGATAATGTTTGCGAGTGGTCTACATGACGCATACATAAGAGTCTGCATATACCTTTAAATTCAGAAGAATAAACACCAACTTAGTGTCGATTTATTATTGAAGAGAAACCTTTATATAACATACTTCTTTAATATGAGTACGTGTATGCATTTCCATGTATATTTTTTTTTGTTTTTTATATAGATGAGTTGCTAAGTATAGAGAGTTTAGAATAGAAAGTTCATTTGTTTTAGTCAATGACTACAACAAAACACATGCAGTTATCCTGACGATTTGCATGTCATCAGGAAAGCCTATACCGGTGACACCCATTACCAAATGCTTCAATGGTACATGTTAAACTGTGAATATGGGTCACGCATGTCGTTGGCACAAGGTGCTCTATCATTACTAGAAAAGTAGTTTTTTTACTCAAATGTTTGTCGTTATTTTTCAATAAAAGCTAACAAACCTAATATTTTACTTAAATTTCTGGCAAATTAGCTACAAGAAAATGTTACAAATTTATATCAAAACTTATAATTATTAGATTTTCTGATAAATTTGTCACAAATTAAAAAAAATATTATAAGTATAAAGTTTTGTGGCAAAATTATGGCAAACAAGAAAATATTAGATGTGTAATTCTTGTTGTAAACTTTAGGGACTTTGTGGGAAATTTGTGAGAAGTTTCGTGGCAAAATTATGAAAAATATTTTGCAACGTGATTTTTCTTACAACCATGTTTTTTGTGGCAAGTGTCTCTGCATGTGAATTCGTGACAAAGTTGTCATAAAACGCATATAGCGACAAATTTGCCGTAAAAACATAGCTGTGAGGAAAATCACGTTGCTAAATATTTCTAACAATCTTGTCATAAAACTTATTAATTTCAAACAAAATGAATTTATCATTAAATTTTGCAACACAAGTGTGCAACATTATTTGATTTTATAGCTACTTTGTTAGAAATTTGTGTAAAATATTACGTTTGTTAGCTTTAATTGAAAAATAATGACAAACATCTGTTAAGCTTTAAATATATAGTTTTGGATGCAAATTGATCATGTCGATAAGCCGGGTTCAATTCAGTGCATGGTAAAAAGTTACATCCATCCAGAGGCGGAGCCAGAACCAATTATCAGGGGTATCTTATGAGAAAATTTTCACTGAAGTGTATCATAATCTTTTTCAGGGGTATCCCTATACTTAAAACCGTAAGAAAAAATGGTATCCTGATACTTAAACCGATAAAAGTTGTACTTCGTAACGAAAGTTGAGGGGTAGTCTAGGATACCCCTGGGTTCTTCATAGCTCCATCCATGCATCCATCACTTGTTTGTAGCAAACTTTAGTGACAAATGAATTTTGTGGGAAATTTGTGATAGGTTTCGTGGCAAAATTACCGACATATATTTTGCAACGTGATTTTTTCCTACAACTGTGTTTTTGTGGTAAAATTGTCGCTACGTACGTTTTTGTGACAACTTTGCCCATAATATGTGTATACAAAAAATTACTACTTTTGATACACACATTCGTTGCAAAGTTATCACAAAACGCATACAGAGGTAAATTTGCCACAAAAACATTATTTTGGGAAAAAAATCACGTTGCTAAATATTTTCTAATAATTTTGTCACAAAACTTCTTAAAAATTTCCAGCAAAATGTAGTTGTTACTAAATTTCGAAACAATAGTTGCTACAATTTTGTCACAAATCTATTATTTATTGTTATTTTCATACTTGCTACAATTTTGGTACAAAACTAATATATATATTCATACTCCGTATTATATTTATTTTTTTGACTTTCGTAACAAATTTGCCACAAAATCTAATATATATTCATTTGTTTTGCTATAAGTTTGCAAAATTATTTGATTTGGTAGTTACTTTGTTAGAAGTTTGTGTGAAATATTATGATTGCTAGCTTTTATTAAAAAACAATAAAGATCGGTTAAGCTTTAAATATATAGTTTTGGATGCAAGTTGATCATGTGGATAGGGTTCAATTCAATGCATGGTAACAAGTTACATACATCACGTGTTTAGTTGAAATTAGGGGTGTATACGGTCCGGTTTTTGCGGTTTTTGGATAAAACCGTAACCAAACCGTTACTTGCGGTTTTTTACCATTAAAAACCAAAACCGAACCGTTTAAAGTAAAAAACCAAACCTAAACCGAACCATACGAACGGTTTGGTCCGGTTTGGTTTCACGGTTTGAGCTTTATAGTCCAAGTTTAAGAGCTCTAAAAAACATTCCGTAATCTTGTCAAAATCTTATAAACTTTCAAAAGTACCGGTATTGAAAATTGATTATATATCTGAATATTGTAAGATTACATGTGTTGTAACAATACAATGATAGATATTTATATATATATATATATATATTATATAATGATAAATATAATGATATTATATGTATATATATACGATCGATATGCTAGTTATAACATATTTTAGCACTAACAAACTAATACATATAATAATAGTTTACTTACAAGAACTCATATATGAGATCTAATATATGTATATACACAAACAATGCGCGTGCGGTACTCCGGTCCGGTTTTTTACAAACGGTTTTTGGTATAAACCGTAAACCAAACCGTTCATAACGGTCCGGTCCGGTTCTTTACGAACGGTTTTTTATATAAAAATAAACCGACCGCAAAACTAAACCGATGACCGGTTTAGACGGTTTCGCGGTTTGAAACCAAACCATGTACACCCCTAGTTGAAATAGTAACTTGATGTCAACATATATGTGAAAGGGTCATTGGTTATGAAATATAAGTTCATGTGAAGGGTGGGTACGTGGTACTTAATTTTGTTTTATAAGCTAGCTATATATTTAGGGGGACCATATATATATACACATAATCATGCATGCTTCATGATACATTGCTTTCATTTGTTCGTCCTAGGAAAATGACTTTTCCTTAACTAAATCAAAACATCCCTCGATAACTTATTATTCATATCCAACTTTGAGAGTTACAACTTTGAGAGTCATAAAAAAGTAACAACTTTCCAGTTTCATTGTAGTACGCGGTGATATGATCGATCGATCGATATATACATGTACATGGGTACCGAAGAGATCGAGAAAACTGTTGGAGATCGAGTTGTTACTAATTACAAATTGTTCTTACCGTTGATACTCGTAACTATTTAAGAAGAAATAGCTATTGACGGATTAAACTTGGTGCTCATGATCATATATGATCGCGGTCGATCGTTATATCTACGTTAGTGTCTCAATACCATATACAGGGATTGAGCTATGAAAAAAGACATTTTTGGAATTTTCCCTTAATAATCTTATGAATACAATTAATCAAATAACTATATATATTGTTTTGCATATATATACGTACAAACATTAACACTTCAACACTAGTGTGTTATGTTAAATTACATAGTCGTGTTACATGTTTAATATTTAAATCATACATGCAATGGTTTAATCCTGTATTGTTATTTAAATAACGTATCATGCATGCATCAAATAAATCAGCGAAGTACACCAAAACAAAAAGCCTAGTTTCCAATTACATAAAGTTAAAAGATTAATTAACTAATAACCATTCAACAAATTTTAAAACCATGCCTTTTGATCAAGCTTTGGTCGTTTCCTCTATCTAAAACATGCATGCTAATTGCTACAAGACAAACATGGCTAGCTAATTCCAAATTTTTCTATGTGTCACATGATGTTATATATCTAGTAAACTTTTAAAAGACTATGTATATATATATATCATAAAATATTGTTTTCCTACTGAAAAGGATCTATTACTAAATCTTATCGTGTTAATTAAGAGAAAAGCAAATCGTACGGATGATTATATATAATTAAGTTAAGTATATTTTGTGTGTGTGTTTGTATATTTATAGACAATGGACCACCCTGATTGGAGAACCAATGCATGTGCTTGGAATCAATTGCCGCCCGCCTTGTGTAACCTAGCGGCTATCTTTCATTTTTATTTTATTTCTTTAAGCAATTTATAGGTTTTTTAGGATTAATTCATACGATTTAAATTACGAGTCTGATACTTCAAACAGAAAAGTGTTATTAATCAGACATTAACCTTATCAGGCAACCTAATGGCTACCTTTTGACATTGTTTTTTGTTGATTTTTTTTAATATGAGTTATAATTATTGGGCTTCAAATGAAAACTCATATGCATGCAATGATGAAGTTTGAGTTATTATGCAATGGGTCCGAGGTTAAAAATCTTAGAAACTTTGCAACGCTGGCGTGACCTGCAGACACTAATGCAGCTCTAAAAACCTGAGATGCTTGAAGATATCAAAAGTGGAATTTGTGGGCTTTTCTAAACGCTAGTTAATTTTTTAGCGGGACCCAATCCAATATATATATATATACATAAATTTTAAATATGAATCAAATAACCGGTGTTTCGAACGAAAAAATAACAGGGGCCAGGGCCCCTCGACTACAATTAAGATGCGCCCCTATTTGCATGGTTGTTCTTCTGGCACAGCGACATGGGGGATGAGCAGGGGCGTACCCACTAAGAGTGGGTGGGGGGCGCCCGCTCCCCCTACGAAATTTTTTTTTCCCTGTTTTTATATGTTAAATTCTCGATCGACCCCCGTAAAATTTAACTCTCGACCCCCTGTCCAGTCTTGAAAACTCAGTTAGATGCCAATCCACAGCCCAAATGAGACACATAATATTTAACCATGTATTAGGTTAAATTATGGTTAGAAGGATAGAAATATATATTTCTTTTGTCATGTATAGTCAAACATTGAGGTATTATAACCTTAAGTGTTTTACCATTGCACAAAACCATCAACATAGTTGATGATTCGGATGGTCATGAGTACAAGAATAGAAATACATAAATAAATTAACTACTTTAGCTAAGTAATTAAGTAAGAAGTGAGTAATGGTGGAAAGTTTAGTTGTAAACCAAGGTTATCAACATCACCATTTTTATACCATAACACAAGTTCTCCAACATAGTCTTGTTTGGAAACATGGTTTGGTTTCATTCACTTCTCATTTGTATATTAACTAATGGCTTAAGAAAGATGTAGAATGGAGACATATGAGCTTTAAGAAACAAAATAAAGAATTTATTTTATAAGGTTTAAGAAAAACAATCCTAACTTGAACCTCAAAATGGTGATTTACCAAACTTTATTTACCTTGGTAAATATATGGTAAATTCTTAGAGGATGTTTCAAGTATTTTGAAAGAAAATAATGTCAAAAAATAAAAGAAAAAAGAAAAAGATGAAAGAAAGAAAAAAAACTCACAAGTTGCTATTGAAAATTTGTTGCAAACATATGGAGTTCTTAGATAGATTGAGAGAGTTTGCAAAAGAGTTTAGAGTGATAAAGGTGATTAGAGAGATTTTGATTAGTATTTATAGATAAAAATTAGGGTTTTAACATTAAAGAAGTTAGTTAAGTGAAGGGAAATTGAAAATTTTCAATTTTAAATATAAGTGGAGGGAAATGAAAAAAATCAATTTTAACCCCTCAAATTTAGTTTTTTGTTATTTTTTAATTTGACCCGACCCGGTTCAACCCGAACCGAGTCGAACTGGATTAAAACAAATGTTATATATCGATACTCAAACGATTCCTATTAAATTTTCGACCCCATAAAAAAAATTTCTGGGTACGCCACTGGGGATGAGTACTGTTATAACCTAAGATTGTAAAAGTTTTAGGGTAAAACATGATTTGTCCCTTGTCTTATCCTACTTCGTTCGGGATGGGTGGACATGGCTTGTGGGTAGGGGTGCTTAATGGGTTAGGTTTTCGGGTTGGTGGGTCGAACACAACCCGAACCTGAAAAATTTATACAAACCCAAACCTGAAAATTTAAACATCAATTAAAATCGAACCTGACCTGATTTTTAGCAGGTTGACCCGAACCCGACCCATTTAAGCTGAATTTTCACAAGGTATATTTTTCAACAATTCAAAATTACCACAAAAGGCATTCTCCAAACGAGAGAGATCTTACGGAAAATTGGGAGTTTCCACCCAAACGTACACACAAACCTAAAAGACATTCAACATGATTAGAGTTTTAATGTAAACCATCGTATGAGTGAGGCATATTGACACAATATACCCTGAACTTTGTTATTTATAAAAAAAATCAGGTCACCTAGTGAACCCAGTGGGTTGACCTGAACCCGACTTGTTTTCTAAGCAGGTCAACATGTTCGACCTAAAACTTACGCACACTCGTTCAATGTAAACTCAAACCCATGAATTTCAGGTTAAGTTCAAGTTGTATTTTCGAGTCGTGATGAAAATTCTTAGCCCTACTCGTAGGGGTGACATCAGTCAAATAAAGTTAAATTCATCCTTGTTGTGGAAACTTGTGAAAACCAGTAAAAAACAATCCAAGCAAATCGGTATTTTTATCGTTCAAGTAAAATTATTTTTGCACACATACAATATTAAGTTCATTAAAATATTATGTTCTTTTATGTAAAAACTAACACATGTCTAAGTTAAAATTTACACATGTGTTACTATTTTAACACACGTGAATTTGCATTTATACATAATAGAACAGTTTTGGTGTGTTTTAGCTTGATGAATAGCGAAGAACACAATACCAACATCTCTGATACCAATTGATGGGTGGTTCAATCCGATCGTTTACTGCTACAAATCAGATTATGTATCACAAATCTATGTAGTACAACAATCAATCAACACATAATTTCATACTTAATAATTCACTTGTATTGATGATGGAATAGTTGCAGTACAAATTGTGCAGAGAGAAAGAGTACAATCAACACACAGACTCTATTCGTTTATTCTCTCTCTGTCTACACTCACACACAACATTCTATTTATATATCAATACATTTAGGGATATACAAAATTTACCCTAAACTAACACTTTGTACAAACTAAAGAACAAAGTAAATCTTCTCAAAGAATAAGCCCTAACATACATGTTATTATTTTAAAATCATTCTTTACTTAACCTATTCAAATGCTACCAAATTAGTAGTTAATTAGCGTTTGCAAGAAAATGTTATACACTTATAATATTGGTATTATAATAATAAAATATTGATTTGGATTGATTTTCACTTAGTTTTTATAAGTTGTCATAACATACATAATTGTAATTTTTATGTATATTAGATTAGAGGAAATTAACTATTTTTTTAACTTATAAAGTTACACATTCTTATAACATCAACTTTTAATGAACAATGTACATCGATCTTTAAACATGATTTAAAATGTATATAATTTCACAAATCTAGAAAAGGATACATGAAATTGTCCTCTCTTACTAAAGTTAGGAATGTTAGAATACAAAATGATAATTATGTACGAAGCACTTACATGATTATCAGTTTGTTATTACATTTAATTAAATTCCATGCGTGATGAAATTAGCACGTAAAAACAAATACACAAGAGCAAAACAAAATATGATATTAAGGGAGATAGAGACACAAATACTTATAAACAGATTTTATATAACTTACACATCAAACAAAAGTGAGATGAATACTTATGAGTAAAAAGGTTTTAGTGAGTTTCAAAAGTAAGAATAGTAAGGAAAATTTGATTTGATTAGTGAATTAAAAAACCACATGTTAATTATTTAATAGCCTATTGATCGAAGAGAGAGAGAGAGACGAATATAAACAAGCTGAGATAAGACTCAAATCTCTACTATAATAAAGGAAAACAAAAAAAACTTACGTGACATCTTTTTAAAGGTCTTTCGTTTATGTGGTATTATTTGAGAGTTTTTGTCACAATAATGATACTCTTTTAAAATATCTTATAATAACATTATTTACATTTTGATCTCTAATATTTAGGAGAATTTTGAATAATTTAAGAGTAGTTACATTTTCAACCCTCTCCTACTAGGGGTATGCATAAGTCGTTTTATATTTGATAGGGTATAAAAAAGAAACTTATGGATAAAGTTTTTTTTTGAACTTATGGATAAAGTTGATAATAACATAAAACTAAAGAACTCAATGTTTTACATACATACATAATTTTTTTATACAGAAATATTTTAAAAAATAAACTACATCATAAAAACGGGCATTCAGTTCTCTTTAATTTGAGTATAATATTGTTATACTAAAAAATTTAAAATAAATCTTGTGTTTCGGTTTACCACAGTATTGTCTCAAAATTTATTGAAACCGTCATGAATATCGTTAAAATCACCAATTAAATGTTGTGTTTCTAAGCGTAGCGCGGGCGCCAAACTAGTTATATATAATTTTAAAGGTGAAGGTTAGAGACATCGTCACGTGTCATCACCTTATTCGCCAACTAGTTTTTTTAAAACTTTAATCTATTTACTATTTTGATCCCGACTTTAAAGTTGATGAATTATTTAAAATAAAAAAAGTTTTAAAGTAAGTTTTCAACAGTAAAAAAACTTTTGATTATTAGTGAATTAAGAAACCACATGTTAATTATTTAGTAGCCAATTGAATGTAGAGAGGGGCATGAAATAGTTTTTATATTTAAACCACAAGCACTAACACTTAAATTATATTCTCTCCGTCTCATTATAAATTAATGTCTATATTTTTTTTTGGGATTTTTTAATATGTGCCCTAAGGGCACAAATAACATTTTAATATGGTAAGTATTCTTACTAATTACATTAATATTCTACTACTTACCATATTTACCAACAAAAACTAAATATAAAAACATGATTTTGTTGGTAATTATGGTAAATAGTAGAATATTTATCTAATTAGTAAGAATACTTACCATAATAAAAACATGTTATATGTGCCCTTAGGGCACATATTAGAAAACCCCTTTCTTTTTTAGTTGTCCCATTTAAAATGTCTACTTTTGAAATTTACTGGTAAAATTCCAAATGTACCCTTAATAACATAAAACAAACAATGTGATGGACCCACATAATATTTATTGTCAATGGGTATTATTGTCAAATGACAAGCAAGAAAAAACTATCATTTAATGTGTCTAAGACTTTGTGTTTTTCAAAATAAGACACTTCTAATGGGACGGAGGTAGTATAATTCTAACGTTGAAGGTCACTGACATTGTTACGTGTCATTACCTGATTTGCAAATTAGTTTTTTGTTTTTAAACTTTGACATATTTACGATTTTGATTCCCAATTTTAATATATTTACGGTCTTCACCCCCGACTTTAACATTTATCTTTTTGACCCTTGATAACTTAATCAATTTAAAACTTTGACCTCTTATTCTACTTTGACATATATATGACTTAACCCCAGGTTTAACTTGTTATCATATTGACATCTTAGTTTCGATTTTGTTCTGTCTTTTAGTGTCTTTTAGTATGTGACACATATGGACTATATATACACCGTAACGTACAAAATATGTTCTAATTAACCTACTATTTAAGGTAAAAATCTTCAAGCAAGATTTTTTAAGAAGGCAAACCATTCGCTTGGCATTCTTGGTGGGGTCTCATTGTTTGTTCCATAAAGCTCAACGGTGCCAGGGAGGATATATGGTAAATTCGTTCATGAGATGAGAGGAGCAAATTGCTTATCAGCCAATATATATTTGTTGATACAAAAGGGTTAATGACATATTGTAATGGTTTTAACTTATTATTGTAAGGTTTTGCATTTAATATCATATTAAAACAGAATTAAAAGCGGTCATCTTTATTTGGTTAGCAATTGAAAAGGACCATAAACCTCATAAACCCAATTTAGTTCTCCACTCTCCTATATTCTCAACTACATGTTTGTAATAATTTAATAATTTCCAATTCTAATAGAGTGCATGATTAGAATTTTATCGTACACATCCTTCATTTATTGTTATTTTTGTATGTGTATTCATGATATGGACCTAATCTTGCACCGTATTTGTTTAAAAGGTTAATTCTTGACCTAGTGTCTTGCTAAAGGTAATTTTTAATGATATTTTTTCGCCGTTTAAATTAAAAAAAAAACTAGTAATAAACTGTACGTGTTGTCGTTTTTAACATGTTTTCTACATTCATTGTTTTCCTAATTAAACACTTTTTTAAAAGCCATAAAAAATTAAGGTTGATAGAATTTAGTTTTCATTGATTGGCTTAATTATACACTGACACTTTATTGCAACCAGAATAGATGGAATCATGTTGTTCATCAATCAATTCAATTCAATTCAAGAAACTCAAGTACAACTTAATTACCATGCACTTGATCCCTTAATTATTTAAAGCCTTACAAAAGAGCTAATAGTTGCTTACCATATTTGGTTTGCTCATTTGATTGATATTTGAGAAGTTGTCACACAAATTGATTTCCTGTCCATATTGCCTAGCTACTTGCTTAAAGATTTTCCTAAATTAAACACGTACAACATAAAACTAAATTAGTTATAGGTGAAAGGCCAGTGAACTTATTGTTCAGTCATAGATACTTCAAGAAGTTGCACACACATATAATAATCCTCTTAGAAATATGGGTTAACACACATTTAATCCCTAACCTACTTCATAACCACGTATCGAGAAGTTGCATTCACCGTGACATACAAATTAATAAATATATATTAACCTAGTTCGATCACTTTTGATACGAACTAAAGCAATATAAATCGATCTATAAATCAAATCAATTTAATCGTCTACTCTAGAAATAAAATATGCAGTTACCGAGACTCTATAATTTGAGGGCTCTATAAGACCATGCAACATATATATTGTGTACGATTTTGTTTCTAGTATTTATATGTGCAACTCGCTTCATGTATATTGTCATAGAACTAGATGCAATCCGAATTTCAAGATTTTGCAAATAACAAATGAATAAAAAGAACCCTGATACCTTATAACGACAACATCAGGAGAAAGAAGTAAAACTCTTCCGATCTGATTTTTATAACTTCATAACTACTCGACTAGCTAAAAATAATCATTTTGACATAGAAAAATCAAATGCACAATATGTGTCATTTTTTTTGGTCAAGATGATTATTTTGCGAATTTTCCCAAATTTTTAGCCTTTCAATACTGTCTTTGCGAATTTCAATAGTTACAGTCGTTCCTGATTACGTTGTTTATTTTTCTATTGGAAGCAACCTAGCTCATGTGGCCCGGCCTTACCTAAGAGAGATATTTGTTCTTTTACCCCAAGTACTATTCATCTTTAATTTTAACCCAGGTATATATATCTCATCAAGTATACATGTGTGTGCTTGAATCATCCCCCGGCCACACTTCGAAATACATCAATCATAGTCAACAAATACTCAAATAGATCATCCTTGAAGGTTGAAATCCGACGTTGATCTTTGGAATGAGTGTGCTTGTCAATACCTATAGGCGGCTTCGTTTATACGTACACATTTCATTAATCTTTCACTTCTGGTTTGACTTCATTACATAGATGTACGTAAGGTTAAAGAGGCAAAATGAATACACAACTGGGATGATGATTGGCTGACTATATGATCACTATAGTTGATGACATTGGATAGCGATGAATAAACTCATCACCCCAAAAAGAAAATAAAACATATGTTGAGTTAATTTGGAACTCCAACGTTAATAAAGAGGCCAAGAAAAAAAAACTTAGGGAAAAAATCAACCAAAGAAGAGATCGACGACCTTGGAGATTACAGAAGCTTGGATTTTTTTTTTCCAACCAATGCGGGGACAACTATATATTAAGGTACAATCTTGGATCGACGTTTTTTGTTTAGAGTACGTTTAAGTTAGTTATATTTTTTTCTTGTAGTTTTTTTTGTTGGCATATGCTGTTTTACCGATTGTTTTTTTTTGGTGTTTATATATGGCCTTAACATTGAACAACTTTTTGGTGAGGTCAAAATGATATATAATGTAAGAGTTTATGTGATGTGTGTAGTTCTAATTAAGTATTATATACACATATGAATGATATAACACATATGTAATTAAGTAGAAGTTAACAAGTTGATGGTTTAGCAAAACCAATGGATCAAAGTCGACCTAAAATCTAGTCATCTTTGGTTATTAGTAGTAACTAAGAAAAAATGGTATCTTAATACTTAAATTAGTGAGAGATATTACGGGATACCTTTAAACTCTTCATAGCTCAATATGTGCGGCTGTGCTACTAGATCAAACTAGGCCATGCTAATGATTCTTCCAAGTATTCGACCTATATTTTTGCTTTTAGTTCTAACACATAAAATTAATTAAGAGAAAAGAAGATCAAAACTTAAGAACTAGTACGTGTTTATAATAATTGAGAGGAGTACGTGGAATATTCTAGTGCTTTATTTTTTTTCTTCTTCTTAGTAAACTGCAGTTTTGGTTTCTGTATTTTGATACCATTAACAGTTTTAGTCTCATCTTAACAGTTTTGGTCCCCGTGTTTTTATTTTCTAACAGAAATGGTCTCGAACACTAACTCCATCCAGTTTTCCGTTAAGTCTCTCGCACGCGCACCGCATTTGAGGGGTAAAAATGTCATTTCTCTTCCTCTTTATATCTAGGTCATCATGTGAGTTAACATTTTAATTTAGTCACATGTCAAAAGAGTGGTAGAAATGACATTTTTACTCCGTATGTGAGGGAGACTTAACGGAAAATTGGACGGAGTTAGTGCTCGGGACCAATTCTGTTAGAAAATAAAAACACATGACCAAAACTGTTAAAGTAAGACTGAAACTGTTAATAATATCAAAACACAGGAACCAAAACTACAGTTTACTCTTTTCTTTTATTTATGTACCCTAATTTTCGAACATTGCCCCTAGGATAAAAGGGTCTAGCTAGTTGACAATAACCAACTTATACAAATTAATACTGTTAGATATATAGAATAAGATTCAAAATCAAGGTTGTATATCGATCTCCAGAATTTTTGTTAACATAAGCAAATCTATAATTTATAAAATATAATAAACCAAACTCATTCTTGCCAAATATCAATTTCTTAGCAAATCTAGCCTCTAATTGTTTACTTGGCATAATATTAGTAAAGTTTTGTTGACTTGTCATGTTATGATTAATGTTTACAAGGTTAGAAAATTTTTGTTATTAGAAATTTTTTGTTTAATCCATTTGTATTAGAATTTTTTTGTTTAATCCATTTGTATTCTTCATGAGTTTTTTTTTGTATTTTATCAACAAATATGATATTTTTAATTATTTTTATTCTTATTAAATCCCGTGTTAAACAAGGGTCTTAACCTAGTTAAGCTATATATAAGCTAGCTAGGTACAATAATTAAAGAGTACGTGTACAAATCAGAATTAATTCACTCAATATTTCTATTTCTTTTCAAGCTAGCTACAAACGTACATGCATATATATATGCTTTTATTTTCACTTCTCTTTTTATATTTACATCCCTTTTTATATATATATCCGATCCTTTCGATCAGTCCTAAACTGATCGATCGAGATATATTTGTTTGTATAAGATTTAGTACCATTATCGACCGACCAGATGATGATCTACTACGCTTTTCGAGTGTCACTACTCGTGAGGATATGCTTTACGTATGATGAGGATCTGATTATGGAGGAACCACGGACATCTTACTCACTTGCATTTACTTGCACCGCTATCAAATTATACGAGTACGGATATTATATGAAAGTTGTGTACCAAGTGTTACCAAAGAGTATATTCTTAAAAATACGTTTACTCCACACCATCTAATTATGTTTTTTTTTCTTTAATTAATTTCGATCCAAGTCCCGTGTGCTAATGAATGGTGTTTTGGAACGCAGATCTCGTACATGTATTTAATTTCTATGATATAATTAATAGTATATGCATATATATATGCTAGAGTTGGGATGATGCATGTAAAGCTGTGGGCATTTGGTTATCGATGCATTTGGTTCACTTTTGCTTTTGAATCTTTGTTGCAATCCTCTAGGATTGATTTTACATCTACTTTCAAATAGATGTGATGAGGCCGGTTATGCATACTTTTCAGATTGTATTTTTTTTTTTTTTGGCTTTTAATTGCTTGCTTAATTTGAAGAAAGTTGATTAAAAATATTTCTATTTCTATATCTAGTAAACTACAAGGTCTTAACATCAATGATTAAACTTAAATTAAAGATACGAACCGAGTGTCATTTGATGAGTAATTGAGAACAAAGAAGAGGGATATCGAAAGAATGACCTTGCAGTTTAGTTCACTAACTTGGTCTTATTTATATGTTTACCAATCACATTAATTTTCAACATTTTGACCCCCTGATGACTTAACTAGTTTTTTACTTTTAACCTTACTCTAATTTGATATATTTACAACTTTAATCTTTCGGATTTGACTTAGTTGTCGTTTTGACCTCTATCTTTGTATAATTATTCGTCTTTTAATGTGTCACATTACGACTTTACACCGTAATGCAGAGTCATGAAATTTTCTAATCAATGCATGTGACAAAGTTACATAGATGAGACTCGACCAGCGACCTAGAAAATGCATCGCGCGCCCCAATTTTAAATCTAGTTATATGGAATTCGTAAGTTTTGAAGGGTATAGGATTCAATTAAAGTTAACTAGGATTATATATTGTTCGCACGTTGCGCGAGCCATTTGTAAATCGTTAAATTTCCATCATCACAACCGTTAAAACTTAAAACAATACGCATGCTAAAATCAACGAAAGGACAAATGACATTCGACTTCAAACAAACATAAAGAAACAACTGTACACAACACATTCACAATAAAACACGTCTACTCTGGTGTTGGCAATGACGGATCACAACTCTCTTTATAGAATCTCTTAACAAAAGCACATTGCTATACACCATTTGTCACAATTCGGCATCCACAACCAATTGTTATTTTGTTTAAAAGAAAGAATGAAAATTGTTACAAAATATATACATAAGAGGTTTCAGAGAAGATTCTACATCGTAATCCGTATAATCACACAAAAAATCATTACAATTTCTCCCATTTTTAATTAAATAATAATTTTATGTTTTTATCATTAGTTTTCTCTCGTTAACTCACAACTACTTTAAAAACATATTAAAAAATTATACGCATAAACAGTGGATTACTCAAATTTATCAATATACATTATATTACTCAAAACTCCACTGAAAACCACTTATAACCATTACATAAAATATGAAAAACCATCTCCTAAACATTTGAAGACTTCAATGTGAATACCCTAAAAGATGATTTTTGTTATTTCTTTAGTTTAAGGACGAAAATGAAATTTACCGGATACCAAAATGACAAAATATGTAATTTACTCTTGAAAAATTTAAATATTTTATATGTTACCGAGTTGGAATATAAAGTGTATTTTCGATAATAAGTCTTGAGAAAATAATCAAACAAATATCAATTTACCTCATTAATTTCTACAGCATTGGAACCAATTTGATAAACTCTTTGCATAACCTCCCAACCGCCAAACCTAAAAGCCCCACCCCTATAAACCTAAAACCCCCACCCCACCCTCTAAAATCTAAACTTACATCCCACTCTTTAAAACCTAAACCCATCTCCCTACCCACCCTAAAAAACCTAACCCCGCACCTTAAAAACCCTATACCCTCCCTTACCCTAAAAAACCTAAACCCCACACCCCTAAAAACCTAAACCTCGCATCTCGACCGAAAAAAAACCTAAAAACCAAATTTTAAAGCAAAAACTAAACCTTAAAAGTTAAGGCCTTAAAGTTTGACAAAACAATTTAAACGCCTCTTAAGTAAGGTTAATCAAAGTTCGTTTAACCGTTTTTTACACGACGAAAATACATTTTGTATCGGAATATTTCTCTTATAACTAAGTGGATGAATGAATCAATAAGTAAGTGATAAAACTATAAAAAAAATTATCAACATTCTGTCATTAAAAAACTCTTACAAATTATTTAAGTTTCTTTCTATTTCATTTTATTTTTCTCGATAAAAATACTCAAGACCCCAACATATATAATAAGGGGAAAGTGAATACGTGGCTGTTACACGTGCAATTTGCACGTGAAACACCCCAAAACGACGTAGTTTTGATTATATAACTTAAAAAATTATATTTTCTTCCAGACTTAAATTCTCCATTGATCTCTTCCCTCCGATCTCTAAAAGCTGACCATCGACCATCTTATTTTCTCCATGTATTTCAATTTGTAATCGAAAAATCGGCAATTTACACTTCGCAATTATTAGTTTCTCAATTGATTCAATGATTATCCACATAAAAACAATCAAGCCTTCTCATTTATTTATTGAAAAATACAAACATCGTATACATACATGTTTACAGTTAGACCTTTTAAGTATAACCGAAGTTAATTTGCTACATAATTAGAAAACAAAAACATAAGAGGGACTCATGGCCCTTTAGTTGCGAACCGAATTTTGAGTTTTTTTTCAATTGTTAGTCGAATGGGTCTTTTTTTATGATAGAATTAATGTTTTTTGAAGCACATAAATTGGCCCAGATTGTAAAAGGAAAATTGGAGGACAATAGAATCAAAGGATGGAAACAGTTAACCTTATAGTATATGTTCTTTTGCCATCTCAATTTTTTGTTTTGCTGTTGAATAAAAACAATCATACTTCACATGCTTCGTTAGTTTCACGTTCAAGTAGTATTATTTTGTCTTCACAATTCACTTGATCGGGATGACGACAGATTTTTTCGATTATAGATTGGAATCGATGGAGAAAATAAGATTGATCGATTGAAGAAGTCAATGGCATATTTAATTACTGATTGATCGATTGAAGGGGTTGTTTTAGGGTGTTTCACGTGTAAGTTGCACGTGCAAAAGCCACATATTCACTTTCCTCATATAATAATATTAAGAACGATTTTTATCTACTCCTAAACGGCGATGAAACAGGCTCAACGTTGGACTCTAGCTATTTCCTCAACGCTATACATTACTCCTTAAAGTTTCACCTTAAACTCGAAGGGATTGTTTCATAAAATTCGAATCATTAAGTGCTTAATTGTTAAGAGGTCTGAACCATTAAGAAGTTTTATCAATGAGAGGGATGTTAAGGTAGAAATACAGATCAGAATAAAGTTGGTATAATGCTTCATTCAGTTCTATTTATCATCTCTCTGTCTCTTAACCATTAAGCACTTAAGTGAACCATTCAGAGATTCTTTTTTATGAAACATACATTCTGAATGCCGAATCTGAATGATTAAGCACTGAACTGAACCATAATAAGAGGTGAAACAAACAACCCTAAACCTTAAAGTTAAGACCTAAACACTAGATCTTAAAGCTTTAAACCTCCAAATCATAAACTTTGTAGTAAAACCTAAATACTAAAATAGTTGAGTTCGACGAGACAACTTCATAGACCTACAAAATGAATTAAAACGGCTTAAATTTTTCTTGGCCTTGTTAGGGGAAAACATTTCTTATTTAAACTTCTTATACCTATACAAATTATGTGTGTGTAGGTGCCTATTTATGTGTATACGTGTTGGCCGGCTGTGTTAGATATTTTAGTGTAATTTAGATTAACTAGAGATCGAATGTCGTATCTTAATAATAATCAAAAGAGCTCGTAGGTGCGGAGTGCACACTCGTTTGAACTTATTAAGATATTAAGAGGGTTTCAAAGGGGCAACGTCCCCTTAGTAGGGTCTGGGGACAGTGCCCCTGGAAACAGGGTCCAAAGGGCAGAGCCCCTGGCTGGGTTAAAAAAATTTATTTTGACTAATCTTGTCATATTTAAAAAATTCAATTACGAATTTATATTTGAAGTTTGTTAGAAAATTCATGGACCAGTTTTGTCCAATTATACGCTCCTATCATCTATCTTCTCTAGTGGCTCGAAATCAATCAATTTCACATACCAGTTCTTGCAATTCATAATCTGAGTTTTATCCGATTAGATCAT
Organism: Tagetes erecta; assembly: GCA_030867185.1. Taxonomy (NCBI): domain Eukaryota; kingdom Viridiplantae; phylum Streptophyta; class Magnoliopsida; order Asterales; family Asteraceae; genus Tagetes; species Tagetes erecta. The sequence continues at coordinate 98,452,678 of CM061487.1, forward strand.
TTGTTAGAACCAGCCAAATAGATTTGGTCTGATAGTGATCACACGACTCTCAGATTTTCCAAGTAATTGTTTTAGAATTTGTCCAACAGGCTATCTGTTCTGGAAATTAATTAAATAATTCAAACGTTGCGCATCGATCAACAAAAGATGTTGAATATCGACGCTCGATCACATAAAGATGGATATGACACATGCAGCTGGAGGAGATATATACCCCTAAAAGATGAAATTTCATGTCCAAACCACAGTGCATCACTGTACATGATCGATGAATCTACTAGTAATCAAAGCCAGACAACGTACATATCTTGTCAATCACTCATATATGTTAATTAAATTTTATTTTCTTGGTTTCAATATAGCCTCACGCTATTTGCACCGTGATTTATGATTAAAAACCGTTTTATACGTCACGTATAGCCATATACGTGGTGTATATGGTATGATGTTCAGACTTAATACGTCGTATATAGCCCTATATGCGGCGTATTGATTTTAATACCCCGCGATTAAGAGTGTAAACAATTGACGCCCGGCCACCTGAAACCCTATATACTTAATTAACCATTTGGCTTAATTAATGTGCGGTTCGTTCACGGATGACACAAAGAGCTAATAGATCATGTGTAGAGAAATGGTCTAAGTTGACCGTGCTTCATTGAAGTGGCGTTGGCTTGTGGAGGACTAAACCAGCTACACTATCTATTATCCAAGGAGGAATTCTTTCAGTAATATCGGCTGTTACGTCACTTCCCTCCGCATTTCATCAAGTGGTCATGCTAATAGTTATAAAATAAAACCCCCAGTAGATCGAGGTGGTTGTTTTGCTTATTATTAGGGATTTTAGTTGCATGCATCATGCTGAGTGTTTATTTTCTCTAGTTATATAAATAGAAGTAACTTTTGGTTGTATTTGTACCCAGTTTTCAATTAATACAAAATCAGTAGTACACTTTGTTCAAGCAACAAAAACAAGCCAAGCAAAGTTTATATATGATGACACTAGCTTTTATGTCCCAGGGGCCGGTACAAATATCATTTAACAGTATAAGATTGCATTTAACAATAACAGATTTTATATATCAGTGACAGAACTAGCCCGGAATTTTAGGGGTATTCTTCGAAATAAGATTGAACTAAACATTTATAGTTTTTTTACGACACTAGTACAAATTTTTTTTGTCGTACATTCATTCAAAACATCATTTTTTCTTACATATCATTATTAATATATGGAGTTTTATCATCATTTTCTTAAAAATTATTAACAGTGTTTAAATAGTTTTAACAAATATCATTTTCTTGCCATTTTTCAAACAAAATTGACAATAAAAGTCTGTTTTAACTGTTCAGGACTTCAGGTGTAGCTTTTTTAAGTGCTCAAGTAAAAGAACAAAAATCATCAATTTTTACATTACGTACGAAAAATTGAGCCGTAACCCGGGCTACACCTCGAATCACTTTACATCCATCCCTGGTATATATTCATCTGGGTATTTTTATTTGGGGCTGAAAGTAGCAAAGTGCCATTATTGTCATGAAAAACATTTATATACAAGTTAATATATAAACGTCTTTTTATTAAACCCGAAACCTTAACGTAAAACCGACCTCTCCCTTATTACTAGATCAACCAAAAGAAAAACACCCTCATATGGTGGTTTGTTCTATCGATCATTTACAAAACTATAAACCCTTAATTTCTAGAACCAAAGACATGAAAAGATGTGTTGCATGTTTTTTTGTGGCTCGATGCAACTACAGGATAAAAAAAGTCAAACCTTTAGCCCCACTTGTGAAATTTCTATTAGGGTTTTGTTTTTTTCCAAGCTAAAAAAATGCATAAAATTAATTAATATGCATATATTTATATATAAAACTAGCTCTTAGTTAACGACAATTAACTACTGTTTAGATACAGGTTATATGGAATGAAATGAGACAAGACTGTAAAGAGAGAGAGAGAGAGTGTTTGGGTGTGTTTTTGGTTATACTTTTGATGCATGGCTGGAGGGCTCAAATAAAACTCATCGAATAAAAGAACACAAAAAAATGATATGGTTCCAGCTTTATGGCGTAAATGAAGGAAGAAAAAGAAGAAAGTTTTGAAACAAATTCAAACCACGAGACACACAGACAAATTATTATTGAAAACAAGTAACCAAAATATATTATTATTTTATCATTCAAAAAAACAAACAAATAAAACACCATAACAAACAATATGGACACAACTCCTAGGCATTGTCCCCATTAATATTAATTTTTTGACAAACGTATATATATAAGTCGGATTTTGCACATTGAAAGTGTAGCAAAACTATATATATAATGAGAAATTAAACAAAATCTCAATCTCCATATTAATTAACAGGTGCAATTCGTGTGTAAGTTTATTAAAACGCGACGATAATATCAATCTCTTGAAATTTGATGGAAAAATGGCGTACTCGTCAAGTAATCGTTGCCGCCGATAGAAGGATATAACGAATGACCGATAAAATTTGCTGCCGCGGTGGAGTTACCAGGTGATGTGGTGGTTGTGGTGAGATTCAGCTGAGGGATGCCTGCGCTTCCACCAGAAGAGGTCTCTCCGCCAATGTATTGACTTTCGGGGCCTTGATCATATAGAATTCCTTTAAACAAATGTCCGCCGATGTTCACTGCCCCTTGATATGCGAACTGGTCGTCGGATTCATCGATTGAGCTTACCCTAACACATCGGAAGTTCGCCGGCGTTGTCAATTCTGATGGGAAGTTACCTACCTCAAATCCTAGTTTCATAACATGGAACAATCATTATTAAGTAAATAAGTTGTAATTTTTTAATAGTGTTAAAGTGTAACAATTATGTTGTAGTGATATATTGTGTATTGTAAATGAGTATTGTACGCACGTTTTGTTGTAAAAAAATATGTTTTGTATAAGTTAACAAAGATAAAAGAGGGGCGTATATATATATAATATGTTTTTGTTCACATTTTGCTTATTATATCTTTCTCTAGCTTCTCTATATATGATTATTTATATACGGGATAATGCAAATCATTAATTAAATTTCATGAGAACATGAAGAACAGAATAAACCAATCATTTCATAATCTTAAAATACTTTTTAAAATAAAATAAAAAAACATAAAAATGCAGTATTTATTAATCTCTCTCTCTCTAGATTCAATAAAATATGGAATTTTTTGTTTGTATATAACAAACATGGAAAAAAAGGTGTAGTTGATATTTTTTAACATGAAATATTTATTTCATTAATCCATTTGTCAAGTGAAAATGTATACATTACTAGATCATCTAATGGTTGTATGTGGAGGTTGTATTATATATCTTCCAAAAACATACACATGTTAAAACAAACGGCTAATAATTAAAAAAAATATACGCACATATAAGTTTGATGATCTTTAATGTACAAATGAAATTTAGACTATTCACTTAGGCTTATTTATCCACATCGTGATAATTTAACTAAAAATCCTCCTTTATATTTATATCTTGTTATTAATCTTCATTTTTATTTATTTAATTAATAATACTCACTATTCGTTTGCTTCTCTTTCGCTAACAAATGACTCGGTAAATATAAAAAATCACTAGCTATTCAAATCATATATATAATCATTATAACTTATGGATAATGAAAAACTATAAAGAATCGAATATAGTGAATCCTTTTTATGTTTTTCTAATACTCTAAATATAAAAAAAGATTATAATGATCTAATGTAAGCAACAAATCTAACTACAAAATTTAGAAATTATGAATCACTAATCAGAAACTTAAACGACTTAATTAATTCAGTGTTATGTAAAGAAATGAACCATATATATTATATATAATGCAAGTAAACTAAAGAAGTTGAAATTACAAAATATGATCGTATAAAATCTTAGTCGAAATTTTGTTTAAAAAATGGGAAGCATCCAAGAGAAGAAACAATTAAACAACTATATGTAGGTTTTTCTTAGGAAGCAGTTAGGTCTTTTGATATAATAAATAATACACGAATTTTAAAACACACCATTTGGGGCAAATACATAAATTATTCAACAACAATAATAATAATAATAATAATAATAAAAATTAAAAAAAGAGAAAGAATATTGATAAAGATTTTATGTACCTGTTGAGTTGTACGCAACAGCAGCAGTAGTGACTGTGTTGATCAAATTATTGTTGTCATCATGATCTTGAACCGATCTTGGTCTTTTACTGTTTTGAACAACACGGCGGCGGTGGTTCTGATCTTGTTGCACGGCGGCGGAGGAAGAAAGAAACTGTTGTCGTTCACGGCGTTTGGCCGCCGGAACCCACGTGCTTTTCACATGCGTTTGACACTGAAACCCTCTGCTTTTACAACAAGTTCTACATCTCATATGTGGACAATCTTTCTTAGCTTGGTTACCACAGTCCTGGCAACTCACACCACCGCCGCTAGCGGCGGTGGTGACACCATGACCCATCATTACAAACCCCGCAGATGATCCCCAGGTGGAATCATCTGAGAAGTTAATAAGCCTCCCATCATTCCCACCACCACCACAAGTTATAGAGGCAGCAGCCCCCGCTAGCAAATTATGAGCATGCGGGGGCTGCTGCCAAAGTTCAAAATCTTTGGTGGTGGTGGCAGGTCTGGTTGTTGTACCTGTAGCGTACAACAACCAGCTTGTTGAGTCGGTAGGATTGGAAGTGGGATTTGAAGCGATGGTGACGGTGTTGGGGTTGGGGTTAGTGTGAGTGTTAGTGTTAGTGTTAGGGTTTGCAGATCCTAATGAGAAGAAGCCAGCCATAGCTTCTGTTGCAAGCTGTTGTTTAGGTCACAAGTACTCCTACAACACTTGAATTGTGACGACTCACAATAATAATAATAATAATTATAATTATAATCCATAGCAATACAATCTGGTGCTAACCCTATTTAATTAATTTGTAGATTATTATTATGAAAAAGAGATAAAAAGATTTTTATGTAAATAGATGGAGGCTAATTATTATAGCTAGCTCCTGGGTTGAAATTGAAAAACGAAATCAATATCAATTAAGATGAAAAAGAGAGGTAGAATTGAATTGAATTGAGTGATGGTTGTACGTGAGCATTAAAGAAGCTAAAAATTTACAGGTCTGCAACGCCGCAATCGCTATAAATTGAAAAGCAGCTAAGCTAAGCTAGCGTCGTCTTCCTTTCGCTGTTGCAGCTGTTTGTTGCTTTAATTCCACCATTAATATGCGCTAGCTGCTGCTGCTGCTGCTGCTTGTTTTAGGCGATTTCATTTTTCTTTTCTTTTATTTACTTATATATATTTATTTTCTCTCTCTTCTACTTGTAGTGTATCTATCTCTATTACATTCACAATGGGGGATATATGAAATGATACAATTACATATAGGTCCTCCAAACTCAACCTTCATTTTCAAGTTTACTCATTTTGTCAAACTTTTGTATTTTAACTAGGCTTTTTTCTTTCTTTAGCTTTTTTTTTTCATTCTTTTGATCTAAATACTAAATAATTTTAAGTTTATGTTTTGAAAACTTAGATACAATTAATAATAATCACTCAAAAGGTAATTTTTTATTGTTACTAAATTTTTATTGTGAAAGTACAAATTGACATAGACGTTGTGAATGTAAGAACAACAGAAACAGATAACTAAAAATGAGTTTTTAGATTAAAGTAACATTCACTTTAATGTAAAAGTCCAAACTTGTTTCATGTTATCTCACTCAGTTAAGTCAAAGAATTAATATAGCCAATTATGACAATAAAAACTAAAAGATCAAACTTACACTAATGTAACAAAACAAGATTGCAAGATTTGAATGTTGCTAAATTGGTTTATACAAAATGGATTAGTCTAACAACTACCAATTCATAGAGTTGAAAATATAGAAAATATCATTGGCAAACGTGGGTCAAGGCTCTATGGGTACTCAATTTGCAAATAAGCCAACAGTTCCGTGTATCGAGATAAGAGGCTCACGCACGGGGTGTGCCTTAAAGGCATTTCACCTAAATACTTGGGTTTGATTCGTTGAAAATATTTATATTTAATAATAAAGTTGTGATTCTACCTATGACCACTAATATGATAATGTGTGTGCAATGTAAAGTTATTGAGACTCTTTTAGAGACGACACAACCACCCTCAGCTGGTATAGGAATATCCACGGACGAATCGACATAACTACCCCAAGCAACGTACTAGAATAAAGAAATCGAGAAACACATTTTTAAGGGAGTTGTCACCCGACCATCAAAAGTGAAAGACTTGAAAACATCACATATTCTAGTACTCTAAGAATGTGTACCACCACTAGACACCGTTAAGCGTACCACCACAATTATATATAGACATAAACTGTGAGAATTACCAATACGTAGACAGAGTTTTAGAAGTAGGTTACTAGTTAACAAAAGTATAACAAGTAATTCAATTCAATGAGAAAACATAACTTCAAATATTGCACACACCAAAAGTATAATTTAAACAATATCATATATAACAAGAATAACCAAAAGTATACAAAAACATTTTCTTATGTTAATGCAAAGATCAAACTTGCATTAATGTAAGAAAATGGGCTTGCAAGATTTAAAGGTTGTTAAATCTGTTCAAGCTACATGTAATGACATAACATACTACCTTCTAAGCTGGAAATAAGGAGAACAACCTTGAAAAACATGGGTTGAGGCTCTAAAAGTGCTCTTTTTGAAAATGAGCCAATGTTACTATTTACAGGCAGATCATATGTCATGCACGGGGTGTGCCTCAACTATGATGTCTGCTCCATTATCTTTGTCTTGTACTTTTCTGACATACCATTGAGACACGAGGGCGTGCTTCTTAGGTACGGGGTCGTGCTCAATGTTATCTTCTGTACCGTTATTATGTGTCAGTACGGATCAGACATAACTGTCAAGCACACAAGCGTGCTTATCAAGCACGGGGTCAAGCCTCATCTTTGACTTGTCTTTTCTTCATTTTGTAGGACATAAGGGCGTGTATCTTAGACATGAGGCGTGTCTAGCTTCTGATTTCCTTAAAATCATCAAGTGTTGACACGTTTTCTCATTCTACAGCACGAGGATTCTTCGGTCTTATTCCTTTTGCTAATTTTCTTTTGTTTTTGCATCGTTGTATGATTTTTCTTTTTTTCAAGCCTGAAAATACAAAAGAAGACACTTAAGAACTTAATCTCATTTTATTATTAATATAGCCACAAAATGAAGATGCTTTGATAGAAAATACATATGTTCACTTTTTCCTATATTAGTGTACCTCACTAAAAATATTAGGTCTCAGTACGAACTGACAAGTTGGTTTGGGGTGAGGGCATGCCTCACATCTACTCTTCTTGATTCTTCTTTGTTGAAGGCACGAGGTGCCTCTAATCTGTTTTGCAAAATTTTAAGTGTTGAGTCGTTTTCTTGTTCTATAGCACGTGGATTGTCCCAACCTTCTTCCTTTAGCTATTTTTCTTCATGGTTGCCTTGTTTTTGTGTCTTTTATGATTTCTGAATTTAAAGTACGTGCCTAAAAATACAAAAGAAGACAATTGTAAAGTATAATAAAATAAAGTTATCAAAACATCTAGGAAATGGGGATGTTTTGATAAAAAGTATATGTTAATTTCAGAATAAATTACAAATCACAAAGGCACGAAAACACCCATGTAAGGGAAGGAAGAGAGCCGTTAAAAAAAAGGGCAAAGGAAGAGAACCTCCCCAAGATACACCAAACAATGTGCCTGCATTGAGGAGATTTCTAACGAACCAAAAGGAGGCTTTTTTAACCATCGTGGTCGATCTTTATCCAAAGAGAACTCATGCAAGGCTTTGATATCAATAAAAGTCAGAGTTGGAGTAAACCTACATTCCGATAAATATAGTTTTGTTAATTACTTTCTTTTTTTCTCATTCTATTTGTAAAGTTTGTTTTGTGATTCACTTAACTTGTCACAATTCCTATATTTTGAGCATATACTCAAATATGTGAATCAAAGTACTAATTCTAAGTTTAGTAACAACTTGGTATATAAATGGATAGAAATCGAATATTGAATATGACCTCCATGTATAGAAAATTATGAATCTGAACTACAAATTTAGTGAAACAAAGTCTCCCCATGCAGTGACGGATCTAGGATTTTTAATCAGTGGGTTCACTATTTTTAGGCGCTCCGATTTTAATAGAACCTGACATTAAAAAAAATCGGTTCGGTTTGCCGGTTCGGATCGGGTTACCGGGTTAAGTTCAAAACATAGTAATAATGTGATACAATAAGTCAATATTAGAAAACACATCATCTTTAGAAATTAAAAAAACACATAATATAAATTAAAAAAAAGACTATCTAAAGTTGTTCCCTACGAGGTTTCATCTTTTATCGGTAGGTTCACAATTTCTGGAAGATCCCATGGAAGATCATTCATATTAATTTTCAAGGATTTACTACTTGAAGATTATGATTCATGGTTTGGTGGTTGTCTTGAAAATTCTTTCAATACTCATAATACTAATCATGTTAAAAAAAACAAATTAACAAACTAATGTGTCTCAGTAATCTTCAATCAGTATTCAGTAGTATGTCATGTGTAGATTGTATAGAAACACTAATCTTGAATGATCAATCAGTCATGTTCTTTCAGTTCTTTACAAAATTTATACATTGCACATATATCAAACATTGAATCAATTCTCAAAGATTGAAATAACAAATTAACAATCAAACATCCAAGCTTGTTCAATCAATCAATTACACATTCAATCACACAATTAAAGTATTAAACATTGATTTAATAATACTTTTTTTAACAGAGCCGCAGCCGCAATCCGTAGAGGTTTGATGGCTGAGCGCCTGAGCGGTGGTGGACTTGTGGTGTTAGGGTCGCGGTGGAGTGTGGACTAGGCTGAAGCTTGAAGAGTAGATATTGGTGGCTACTGGCTGAGAGAGGGTTGTGTGCCTATGCTCATGTTTGGAATGAAAAAAGTTAACGATTAGGATTTAGGCATTTGAAACCCTAAAATCTATCTAATAAATCAAGGTTTTAGGGGGGCCATTTTTAGAGGGAAAATGTTTGTTATATAATACGAAGTTTTTTGAGTATAATATTTCACATGCATGAGTTGTTGGAGACATAGAGTCAAATCCTTAATATTAAATATTACAAGTGCTTAAATATAATGATTATAATATTTTTATAAATATTATTATTTACCCGTGTGTAACACGAGTATTAAACCCTAAAATAAAAAATATTTATTCAGTTACAAAAAAGAAGGCTGGAAGAATAGAACCAGAGACCTTTTGCATGTTGAACAAGCGTTTTACCAGTTGGTCTAGGAGAACTATATTGTTAATCATTAAATTTAAACAACTATATGGGTTCACTCTATATTTTTTTATGGGTTCACTCCAAAAATTTCTATATAATTTCTATTAAAATTTTCGAACGCGGTGGGTTCCCGTAAACCCGTTGCTAAGCTATTGGATCCGTCCCTGTCCCCATGCTTCTTATGCAGTTTTACAATGACAACATATATTAATGTAATTATGTAAATCTTATAATTACTGTGAAATATACTTACTATACACTGATGACTGTCCCACTCAATTAAAACTACATGTAATGATTAATGAGTCTATTAGAAACATCTTATGTAATATGGTTCCTAATTTGACAAAAGACATTATAGCAAAAAATGTTGTAATGGTCGATATTCTTATATTGTCCCACCATCATTATTCAATTATTTTTCAGCGATTTAATTTTAATTAAAAATAAAACATATTAAATACATACTAAAAATATTATTCATCCTCTTTGAATACTATAGACTAATAATACCTTTACTTGTTTTCTTTAAGTAAGTTTTAATTGAATGTAGTGGTAAGAGGCCTTTAAAATATAACACATATAACAAAATTAATTTTTATAGTCTCTCAATATTGAATAAGGGTAAACAACATTTTAAAATTTAATTTGAGTTACTTACACGAAGATCTCTAAGGTTTGGGAAAAATGGATCTTGGTACCATACTTTGAACTAACCACTACTGATGAAGCCATGCACCATCTTAAACCCCTTCCCACCGGCGGCATTGACAATCACAAACCACTACTGATGAAACCATGCACCATCTTATACATGCATTAATCTACTTTCATTGCCATAACAAAATGATTTAGTAATCAAATTGTACGTTGTTGAACACTTGACCAAAGCCTACAACTTCTGGCCGGCCGGCCGGGTTGTTTGAGATTTAATTAGTCGAACGTACCCAACATCGTCTTTGCAGTTGTGTACGTTGCGAAACTACAGCACCAAAGCTAGCTGCTGAAATCAACACCACTCCAATCACCCTCAAAATCAACCCTCTTTGCACCGTCTGAGTCACGTGATGTTACGTCACGTTTTAACTTTTTTATTTTAACGTATTAACGACTTTAATCACCGAATTTTGACGTATTTACGGTTTAATCCCCGAATTTTATTAATCGTCATTTTAGCTCGTGATGAGTTTTCGACTTTGATCTTTTACTCTACTTTGACATATAATACGACTTTAATATTGTTATTGTTTTGACCGTGGCTGACAGTTTACATGAGACATTTTTTATCAACGCATGTGATGAAATCAAATATGCAAGACCTGATTGGTTGACATGGCCGCTGCAATGCACGACCCGGTCTTTAATCTAGTTTAAATATGAATAGTGAACTAGCTATTGATGTTCACTTGTATTTGCGAGTTCATGAACATGCGCATATTACAGTGATTAAATTTATTTTTTAATCTATATACACAGTTTAAATTTTATCAGCGTGTGTGGCTAAGTTGTAAACGTGATACGCCTCTGTCTAATTTACGTACATTCACAACGCACAACAATTATCGAAGTCAAAACATGCCAACTAAGACCCGGTTACCTAGCTAGTTTATATAAAAGTTATAAGTTTATTTTTCTTTGTGTTATATTAAAAAATGTCTCAAAATGAGAACTAGATACATAACTGGCTGCGTAATGTGGTGGGCGAGTCTTATTTGTTACGCTTCGACTTCAATATATGCTGCGGCGACGGACACAGTAAGGTCTCATATTTGCGCGGCTTAGCCACACATGCTGATAAATATTTTTTTTTTACTAAAGTGTAGATATACAAAGTTAGAGATTAAAATGATAAATAAATCAAAATAATTGATGAAATTTCAAAAATATATCAAGTAAAGGGACCAAAATAGTAAACTTAAAAAGTGAAGGGACTAAAGATGTGAAAGTCAAAACCACTAAAGAATAAAGAGGGAGGTCACCGACTCCTTTTAGTATTTAGGGAATCTATACATATATATATATATATATACATCTATATCTATACATTCTAATAAAATAGGGTTTTGAAGAAGACTTGTCATTCATTGAAGGCATTTAGAGAATTGTTTTTCCGCTCAAAGTGTTGATAATAATTTTATTAGATGGAGATTTTCATTCCAAAATTATTCATTTTTGAATCAATTCAAATTTAACAAGATAACCAAATGAAATTATTTCTAAAAATATATAGTTTTGAAAATATAAAAATCATATTATCTTTTGAATTCATTTGCTTCCTTAATTCTTGTTTTTGCATAATGTTATTTAAATTTAACAAATTGCATTCGGTTGTTCAAAATTATTCAACACTGCAAAATGTAATGTTTTAAGTTATTTTCAAATGTTTCTTTTTCTAAAGGGAAAATCACATAGAAACATAACGAACTTTATAATTTGTTCCAGTTCGGTCACTCAAACTTTGTTTTGTTTTAGTTAGATCACTTAAGTTTAAAAGGTGTTCCACTCTTAGGTAGTTAACTTGTATAATAGGTAAACACTGATTTTTAGATATTTTGGGACCCGTTTTGTGTTTTTTTTGCCATCAATTAAATATTTCTTACAAATTTTAAAAAAATTCACAGATTACTTTATAGTTTTTTTACAATTTTTTTTAAACTTTATGCAATTCGTAAATAAATTTGTCACTTTTTTATTTATTTTTTACAAACTTATGAAAATTTTCGTTGTTTTTTGTTCAATTGTTAACAAGTTTCATGAACATTTATTTTACTTTATGTTAAAATGAATCTTAAAATTAATATTTACCTATTATATAAGTTAATTACATAGGATTAAGACATCTTCTTAAAGTTAAATGATTAAAACAATATTTGAGTTACTTAATTAAAACAAAATTGAAACTTGGTTATTTTTCTACAAATTTACCTAATTTCTAAACTATTTAACTCAGTGTTTTGAAAACCGGAGCGGCTGGTCGGACTGGTTGAACTGGGAACCGGTCCTGTTAATGGGGTTGAACTGCTATGAGTGTGACGCGGCCGATCGGATCCGATAGAACTGGTCGAGCCGGAAAACCGTGCGGTTAAACCGGGAGAGAAAAGAGGTTGGACCGGAAACTTTAAAATTTTACCTATATTTTTTGTATATGTATTTAAAATATATCTGAACCGGTTCAACCAATCAAAACGTTGAACTAGTAAGGAGACCGGTTTGATGTCCGGTCCGATTCTAAAAACATTGATTTAACTTTTCTGTTTTTCATATCACTACCCGTGTAGCACACGGGTATTAAGCTAGTGTGGTAATTAAATAAAGATAGTAATTAATAAGAAAAACTAGTTATTATGAGAGAGTGGTAATTGGGCTAGATAATCATAGGCTATGGCGCAAATAGCAACACAATGAACACATACATCCACTCCTCAAAATCTAACTTAAAAAACTGCCCGGTGTCAATTTATGAAACTTTAACACTCATCAATTTAATAAAGACAGACAACATGTGTCATTAAGCCAAGAGACCATTCACAGATCAAATTAGTTAGTAACTAGGTTAGATTTTTATGATAATCTAACATGTACCTGTAAATAGCAAAAGCTGAAACTCTTTACTACCTTACTACGTAGATAGACCTGTAATCAAACTGAACTAACGGGAACAATTATATGTTCGTGTTTGTTCATTTAACTTTAACTGAACATGAACAAGAACACATAATCGAACAAGAATTTCATGTTCGTGCGTTCATTAAGAAAACCGTTCGTATTCTTTCACTAAACAAACGTAATGTCGTGCTCATTCGTGTCTGTTCATTAAAAAGCCAAGGTTAATTAGCACAAACGAACATTAATGAACACATGTGAAGAAGTCTAGAACATCATAATGCAACCAAAACACACATGTAGATTAGTGGTTCAAATGTGCATGATTCCTCCAAAGAAAATTATGTTTATGTAACTTTATTTTAATATGTATCCAAAATTCATGTTGGTTTAATATTTAAACGAATAAATATAAATGGACATAAATAAATGAACAGATATGAACGGACATAAAAGAACGTTCACGAACCGTAAATGAATGAACAAAACACGTGTTCATGTTCGCTCGTTTAATTAAATAAATGAATATAAACGAACTTCCCATCAAATAGTTCATAATTGCTCATAAATGTTTAGTTTATTTACAGGCCTATCTATAGATTATCATTTGAGATGTTTGTTTATCTTAAATTAGTTGATAGTTTGTCACTAATTTAACTTGTTAAGACTAATTCAGGATTCTAGACTAGCTATATATCGATCTCCCACAACGTCAAATAACTTAAAACCAGATGTGACCGGCCTATCCCTACTTATTGTTACTAATTTTAAATTTATAAAGATGAGGACTAAAGGCATGTTTTTGGATTATAAGGAGACAAAAGTGTCTTAAAAGTTGAAACATGCAAGATAATTAGAGAAAAATATTGGCATGATGCAAATGACATGCCCGCCCTTCTTTTGCATTGGCTCTTTTATCCAACAATACTCGCTTTCGATACTTTTGGTTTTCTAGCCCCGAAGGCCGTGGAATTTCTGAACAGGGTCAAGCGGGTCGTGCATAGCAATTCCTCGTCGGCTAAGACCCAAAACTTTATTTTTAGTAGGATTGGCTTTGCTATTCAAAAGGGGGTTGCGGCGCAACTTGTTGCCCGTTTACCAGCCACTATATTGTAAATTGTCGTTTCTTCTAATCTAATTGTTTCACTTTAAAAAAAAAAAAAAAAAAAAAAAAAAAAAAAAAAAAAATTATCACCATACGAATATGGTTTAAAATGGATAACATACCTAGTTTGGATATAACTTTAATTTTTATTATTATTATTATTATTATTATTATTATTATTGTTGTTGTTATTATTATTATTTATGTTTTCCGAACATTAGAAAAATATTATAATAATTTCTTTTATACTATTTAGACATCTATCTTACATGTATCTATCGTTTCGTACGTGTAAGCTATTACATGTAGTCTGTTATATATCACTATTTAGTTGGCATATAATCACACAAACACATAATTCGATCTTGGTATTGGATCAAACCACGATCAACACTTTATATTAATCGTAAAAGTTGATAAGCCCTCATGTCAGGGGCGGATCTAAGGCCATGAGTATTGTGTCAGTCGACATCAATCTTTTTTTGTCTTATTAACTGCAAGACGAAAAACCCAGACATATGTTGTTTCACTTCTCGATCAAGCGCTACCAGTTGGTTTTTTTTTTCCAATTAAAAAGACCGATCGAGCCACCATTAATTGCAATATTGTTTATATCTTAGGTGTGAAGGAAAACATGTCTTGATATATCAAGTCCCTTGTAAGGTCGATCCAGTGAACGTAAGATCGCTCACTCATGCACGATATTAACAGTCAACCTATGAATGCGGAACCTAAGTAGAATAAATGCGATCTGATATATCTTAGAACTCGGTTACAATGGAAAATATAAACCTCATTATGAAATACTAGTGATCGATCGATCTAGTATTTATACTAAAACCCAAAAGCCCAACCCATAACCTGAATTCGTATGAGAAGTCGTTTGAAGTAGCCGCCGCATACTGGTGACTTCTCATGAACTCACACCCATAATCTCGTTCACAAAAACACAAAAGACAAAACATAAACGATTTAATATATCAAGATCGAATGTACGAAAAATAATTTAGAATACCCCTAATATTTTAGACCAGATAGATCCGTCGATGTGTACTGTATTTACATTAATTGATCTTATCTACACCTATGATTTGAGCATTAGAAACAAGATGTGAGATATAACAACCAAACCAACTAAAAAACTTAATTAATGAATTAAGTGTGTGTATTCTAACAATGGCAGTGTCGTAGCATATGCATATACCACAACTTACTAATTTTCATGATCAATCTAATATATAGCTAGCTAGGCAAAGGATCGAATAGGGAACGTACTAATAACCTTTTATTAATTATGCATGTCCATATGCAAATAATCTTTATATAATCGTGTAACTTTCTATGAGTACTTGCGTTTTAATGTACCGACGAAGAAGGTGTGTGCGTACGTACGTACAAGTATATATGCAACACAAGATTAATGTCCGCATTTGTGTGGTACAAGTGACAAGTCCTTGCTTATATATTCTTAATTTGTATGAAGACATGACTATATATGTAATGTACGTCGAATCATGCATGATCAGATGCCTAACACAAATTAATTAAGAGAAGCAATTAAGATAGAGTTCAATATATATATACTTACATATATATATATATATATATAGCAGCCAATATATTAACGTACGTACCATATATGTGTATATATGGAACTTTTAGTTTCCTTTTGCTTTTAAAGTTTTTAGCTTAGGCCTCTTTCATGATTCAATCAAGATTATTGAAGCCTTTTCATTCACAATCATGACACAAGATTAAAGATAATTGGAACTTGTTATATACTTATATATATATGTTTCGTATTAATTTACGTTCATTAATTATTTCATATATTACTGCAACTAATATATGATTATTTTCTTTGTATGTATACGATGTTAATTAGTTTACATATTATAATTAATTTATAGTAGAGTAGTTTTTGTTTTGTTAGTTATAAGTGATACGAAAGTTGATTCTTTATGGAATTAATATTCATTATTTGTATCAAGTTTAACTATTCTTGTGGTATGATTTTTTTATATTGAATTGGTGAATGACAGATACGTAATATTTATTTATAAATAAAAGGAAATACTTTTTTTATATAGATAGTAATTCATTGTTTATATAAACTTTAGTGTAAAACAAGTAGAGTAAGAGCCATTTTAAAAATAATTTGCTTATGCCGTGATATGAGAACTTGTGTTTTAAGTTAAGTTTATTTTCTATTCAATGATACTATTAGCTAGTATCATGTTTTTTTAAAGAAAAATAAATTAATTAATAGAGAACTTTTATAAAGATAAATAGCGAACTTGAACTAAGTGAGGTACAATTTGCATGTAGGTGTCTTTTCTCCTACAAAAGCATAAAGCAGAGATAATAAAATATATTTTTTTAAAAGCAAAAGAACTTAAAAGTGAATAACTGACATTAATATTATTATTAATTAGTTAATGCCCATTCATTTAAATTCAGTAATTTTATGTATGTTGAGAAACTTTTTTTAATGTAAATAATGAAGGGACTATGAGTGGCATTACGGGGACCAGCCTATTAACTAGTTACAAAAATTATTTATAGATCGAATTATTTCTAACAAACACATAAAAACCATGTGATAAACTTAAATAAAAATCTATCTTAAATAATAAAACATATAAATTTTCTATCATTTAACTGACAACATTTTAGGTTACACATAATAATATATGTAATTTAATATTTGTTATATCATACACTCACATGTGTTATTAATCTAATCTGATAAGATAAAAGTTATATAAACATTCTTTTTAGTTATAATGTTTTAAGCATTTCTTCAACCTTAAATGTGGAACCAATTAGATAAAAGCTACATAAACTACGACTCCTCAATAGCTGAAAATTTTAAAATATTCAAAATGGTGGTTGAGACTATTTTATATATTGTATACAATTGCAAGTTTATGACATGTATGGCATTTACTTGGTTTTTTTTCAGTCACATGAAATCTATATATATATCGCATGCTCATGTTCCCGTCTTGAAACCTAATATATCTAGTTTTTTATAATTATCAAAAACTTTTACGATAAGAATATAGAATTGTTACGACTGTAGTTAAGTATTTGATATTTTAAAATAATTTTAAGAATGTGTTTGAAATTATGTTCTGTAAATAAAGATCCCAAAACGAGTAACAAGCTAGTGACGAATATATGATAGTATCATTAGTCTTTCTACCAATTAAAGTATGGACCGGTTTATTCATATAACTTATGAATTGATCAATGACTATTTAACGCCGAAGAAGTTGAAATATAAGTGTTCTTAGACATATGTTTATAAAAAAACATATGTATTGTTAGCTAGATTATGAACTAATTGACATTAGTGAATGTGTAAATTGTCATTAAAAAAATTTGATTGTTAACTAATAAGTATGCATAAAAGATTGTGGAAAAATACATACTAAAAGTTAACAGTGGCTAAACAAAAACAACTTAAAAGCTATTCCCAGCAATATTCGTATTAACTCTTTACTTCATTTAAAAGGCGCAAGAAATGAAAAATCTTCCACAAATATAAGTCGTCACTCATCTAATTAAATACGAGAAGAAAATTAAACACGTTTGGACTTTTTTATTGTCTAAATCTTGTTAGGAAAGTTAAGGTGTTATTTGTATATAACACAAAGTTATATATATTTAGGTTGTGTGTATTATTTATAATAGTGTAGAGACTAGATAATTAGTAAATATGCAATTAGGTTTACAGAAACCAGTATATCAAAAAGAAGACGCTTCAAGTGACTGTTTGAGCGAAAACTACAATCGCTAAGAGATGTGATAGTTAGAACTTAGAAGGAATACTATTCTGATCGAGTTTGCAATAGTGTAAATAGGGTTGTTAGATTCGATTGTAACGTGTGTCTAAAGCTACAATGTAAACAATTAAGTTGTAATGGAATATAAATTAGCCGATTGTTATCGATTTAATCATGTTGATATGAAATGTTGACTTCTAACAAACTTCCCGAAAACATAGATCGGTCCTAGTGATGTAACATATCTTTCTAACTAGGCGTACATAGACTATATATGGTTAACGTTTATTGTAACTTAATTAGTCTAGCAAGTTGTTCACAGTTATGTACAAATTAAATAGAGTGTTGCTATATACACCTCTCTTTTCAAGTTTTTTACTTGTTACATTCTCTCTCTAAGGTTTTAAAAAAATACAATTTCAACATTTTTTTACAAAATTATATTTTTCTCTTAAATTAAGATCGATTTCATTTATTATAATGTTGGATTAAACTATTTCATTTAGTTGGTAAGTATCGACTATAGGCATCCAAACTAACAGAAACCGAAATAACTTGGAATAAATCATCTCCATAACCGAAAAACGAACCGAATTGCAAATTTGCTTTTCGGTTGGTCACTAACAGTATCCAAATTGTGAATTTTGGTAGCAATTGCCCAATTTTCTAGTAGTATGATAACATAAAAAAAGTTTTATTCGGTTCGGTTATCTGAATAAACTACATATCTAATTGGTTTCATCGGATAACCGGACTGAATAATCCTACTAAAGCGGATGATCGAATTTGGTTCGGTCAGGCAAAAAAAAACTCCATATAGCCAAATAAACCTACTAAAGCGGTTTAATTCAGTTAGGATAGGCCAAAAAATGATTTCATGACCGAATGAGAAGATTTTCCAACCGAATAAACCAGACCGGACAAAAAGTTAACTGATCGTTAAATACCGACATCAAACATTTTTTTATATACGCATATTATTACTTTCATTTAGAAACACATTTTTTTAAGAAATAATGACAAGAGTAAATTACGGTTTTCATCCTTGTGGTTTAGGCTTTGTAACGGTTTTCATCCAAAACTTAAAAAATGCTCAATTTAACCATTGTGGTTCCAGATTTGTCCCAATTAGATCCAAACCTCTAACACCGTTAAATTTAACCGTTACTCAGCCCTCACTTGCATCTCACGTGAGGGGCATTTTTGTCATTTAACTCCATCGTTTGCATATATCAACCAAGAAACCTATGCAAATGGTGGGGATTAAATGACAAAAATGCCCTCACGTGAGGGGCAAGTGAGGGCTAAGTAACGTTTAAACTTGATGGTGTTAGAGGTTTGGATCTAATTGGGACAAATCTGAAACCATAATGGTTATATTGAGATTTTTTAGGATTTGTAATTTAACATCCTCATTAACAGTTATCATCTAGAACATGGACAATATTGATGATTCATGTTTTGTGATTTATTTTCAAATCGTTTAATTTATCTATTGGGTGCGTTTTTATAGAAATCAAACATAACAACATATATTTCATTTCACGAATAAGCTAACAAAAAACCAATCAAAATGACCCCTTTAATTTTGGATCTTAAACATTCAACTCCACAAAACTTGCTTAAACTTCTCTTTGACCTTTCTTCATGTGTTTTCCCTCTTGTCAACTCTTCTTCCTCCTCCTCCTCCTATGGCGATCGGAAAATCTCGTGGTAACAAGCGACCGCCCGGTGGTTTGTGTTCCTCTAGCGTCACTACGGTTGTCGTTACGACGGTGTGTGTTTTAGGCATATGGATGTTAACATCAAACTCTATAACTTCTTCCTCAAAAACCACCATTCCTATCACTACCTCTTATGATGTTTCGTCGTTTTTAGAATCGAACCGAAAAATCCCAGTTGATCGTACTAGTCAAGATAAACTACATGTTGATTTTTTGTCTAATGCAAGTGTTTATGAAGACAAACGTATAGATGTTGTTGCATCACATGATGATCAAGAAACGGGACAGAGTTATAAGCTCGATGATGATAGGGATTGGTTAGCTGAAACTGAAAGTGAACGTGTAAACGAAAGCACGAATAATGTTGTCGATGATGATGCTGAGAGCTTGAATGATAGTGATGTAGGGAAACAAGAGGCTGAGGAACAACAAGAAGATGCAAAAGAAGAACAAGATATTGAAACATCAACTTCGGAAATAGAAGATAACACGAACATAAAAACATCGACAGATGAAGAACGTAAACATAAAACACAAAAGATCGAAGCAGCTGATGATCAAGAACCCGATACAACGAATCAAGAAGATACACAAATAGACACAAGTAGTGATCTTGAGGATCAACAAGAAGAAGAACAAGAAAAAGAACAGCATGAAGACGATGGACCAATAGAATCACACTCGATAGCAGCAGAGACAAAAGAGCGTGTCGAAAATCAAGAAGCACAAGATGTTAGAACCAAAATGGAGCAAGCTAAGATTAAGTCAATCACATCCAACACTACTATTGCAGCGAGTGAAACTGCGTCTAAACACGATGTTAACGGCTATATGGACAGTTACGAATGGGGATTATGCAATGTTACAGATGGGGCAGGTTACATACCATGTTTGGATAAAAGTGTAACAAGACAATGTCCAAATGAGCCTCCAATGTGTCTAGTCCCACTTCCTAAGGCTTACAAGACACCTATTTCATGGCCTCAAAGTAGAGATAAAGTACAATTAATATACTTATTCAGATTAAGTCTACATTTGCACATGAGTTAATTTAACCAATTTTAATTAGGATGTGATGACAGATATGGCTACATAATATCCCAAACAAGGCCTTATCTGAGTTTAAAGGTAACCAAAACTGGGTCAAGGTGACAGGAGAATTTATCACTTTCTTAAAAGGTGCTCTTCATTATATACACTTTCTAGATCAGGTAACTAAAAACAAGTATCAGATACTAGATGTTGTATAAACATAATCTTTGTACCTATGTAAGTCCGCGGTTAAATATGAACAGGCAGTGCCTGGGATCGCATGGGGGAAGCACACGCGAGTGGTTCTCGATATAGGGTGTGGTGTTTCGAATTTTGGAGGTTACCTTTTTGATAAAGACGTTTTAACAATGTCGTTTGCTTCTAAAGACGATCAAGATTCTCAAGTACAAATCGCGTTAGAAAGAGGGATGCCTGCAATTTCTGCTGCCATGGACACTCAACGCCTCCCGTTTCCAAGCAGGGTGTTTGATCTTGTACATTGTGTTCGTTGTAAAGTGCCTTGGCATAAAGATGGCGGCATCCTTCTTTTAGAGGTTAACCGCTTGCTTCGTCCCGGAGGTTATTTCGTTTGGTCAGCATCACCTGTTTATGGTACACTTGAACAAGACATCCAAATATGGAGAGGTATGTAATATTCTTTCAACTTTTTTACTTTTTAAAAAGTTTATGCATATTGATTCTCTACATGAAATTTATGCATATTGTTTTTTAAACTAGAGATGTCTGCTTTAACTGTGGCAATGTGTTGGGAGCTTGTGACCATCAAGAAAGACAAACTAAACGTGATCGGTGTCGCGGTCTACCGCAAACCAGACTCAAACGAATGCTACGATTTAATAAAGAGACCGACACCTCCCTTTTGTAAACAAGACGATGATCCTAATTTTTCTTGGTATGTGCCATTGCAAACATGTATGCATAAGGTGCCGTCGGGGGAGACAGAAAGAGGTTCACATTGGCCTGAAGAATGGCCGAGCCGGGTTGAAAAAGCTCCCTACTGGCTAAACAACTCCGAGACAGGAATTTACGGGAAGCCAACTTCAGATGACTTTATACAAGACTATGAACATTGGAAACGAGTGATTACGAAAGGATATATGAGTAACTTAGGGATTAACTTGTCGAATGTGCGGAATGTTATGGACATGAGAGCTGTTTATGGTGGGTAAGTGGTAAACTGAACTACAAAATACAACAAGCTAGCTTCACAATGGCATGCAGCATATATTTCAAAAAGAAAAATCTAATTTCTTGTGTTTAATTAACCTTGGTTCACAGGTTTGGTGCAGCACTAAAAGATTTAAAACTATGGGTGATGAATGTAGTAAACATAGATTCACCCGATACATTGCCAACGATATTCGAAAGAGGTCTTGTTGGTATCTACCACGATTGGTGTGAGTCATTCAGCACGTATCCTCGATCATACGATCTTCTCCATGCAGACCATTTGTTCTCAAAGGTGAAACTAAAGTGCAAGATCAAAGGTGTATTTGCAGAGATAGATAGGATTTTGAGACCGGGCGGGTTATTAATCGCTCGAGATAAACCAAGCATGATAATGGAAATGGAGAAATTTATGAGGTCGTTGAATTGGGAAGTTAATTTGACAGTTATGAATAAGCAAGATGGAGTTATTAGTGGTAGAAAATCATTTTGGCGACCAAGCATATATGTAACACCTTGATTGGAAATTTGGAATGAGTTAAATTGGAACTAAAGTCAATGTTTACAAGTTAATTTGTAGAGTTTAATTTGACAAAAAGTTAAAATTAAGGATTTGAAAATGTAACGTTTTAAAAATGTTTGAGAAACCTTTGGTCTGATTGTAGAATAGGATTGTTCTCCCTTGTGAAGCTTGTAGTATTTTGCAAGTTCTTCGAACGAGTGCAATTTGATTAATGTGGGTCAATTTAAGCGGTGAGTTTCTCCTGAAATATTGGACGGGCATGGTCACCAACAATCCAACATTGTATGTGTTCACAGTCGCATGGGCATAAGTGGTCGTTCGCCGATTAAATTGCTCGGATAACCAGGCCTGTATATATAGTATTCGTTGACCGCTAAAAAAGTATAATACGATGTTTTGTAGCCAATTGCCGATTGGATGTGTCAAATGAAAGAGTACTAGGTAAAAATACGTTTCTGACCCTCTACTTTCTGTACTAAACAAAAGTTGCCTCAAAACAATTATATGGCACAATTGATCATCTAGAACCGATCTTAACAGATTAAACTTAGCCCATACATCAACATGCAATCTAAGTCCAAATTGGCTAAAAATATAATTTTTCAGAAGTACCATTTTATTTTTTTAGATTATATATTATTATGTCTTGATTCAGACTTGTTCCATTATATGATTAAAACACAATTTCACTTGGTGGGTATATATAATATGTGACAACGATCGATAACTTAAGTTGTTAAAGTAAGATACCTAATATTTTATTAAAATAAAAAAATATTGGATTCAACTTTCATATGTAACAAAAAGATTTAAGTTAGTTCACAAGGTTTCTCTACTAAAATAAGTTTATTCCGAACTTCTATAGGCAATCTTTAATTTAAGAGTACTTAAGAAACGAAGATGATCGGATTAACCATAACCCATCCGTGATCCAAATTATAAACCGGCTACTATCTATTTACGGAAGCATCTTTTATGTACTGTTACTAATTTCTGTATCACGCTCATTAGCACCCCCAACCCCAAGCTTCACCTTCAAATTCATCTTCATTATCTCTCAAATGGAAGCTAAATTCACTTCCAAATCATAAATTTACAACAGTTAATGTTTTCTGGAGGCAAACATGATGAGTTCTTCGTTGATTCCAGCAGATGACCTATTGCGGAAAAATTCAATCGAGGTTTCTAATCTTATGCATGTTGTAGTGTCTAATTCTGTCGATTATCGCCATTTTATACGTATTAATTTGAGTGTGTTTTTTGCTAAATTTGCATCTCAACTGTAGTGTCACCACTTCAGTGATTATATCATCGTTCATGATCTTATGTTATTGGTATTAGCCTATTAGGTTTGTAGATACACGGCAATTAAAGCACATTTGAATAATCTATCATGTATTGCGTGACAACATTTCGAATATAACTAAATACTGTGTTTGTCTAGTGTATACCGTGATATGTATCCAATACAAGGTTGAATAAATTATACCAAAGGCTGATAGATGAAGAAGCTGACACGTGTAGTTAGCGAAATTAAGTGAAAAGTAGGTAAATCTACATTGATTGGTGTATATCATTTGACTGGGGATTCGATTTATCTTCATAGCGGAATGATCGAAGTGCTAGCCGCACAACTTGTTGCATGTTTGCATTCTATCTAGATGTACGAAATTTAAAATATGGACTTAAAAGAATGAAGAATAAATGAAAGGTCCTGAAAGCATGCTTATAGGCATATACTAATGTCTACATTAGTGGAAATAGAGATGTTGTGTCGAGTAGGATTGAGTGGAGGGTAAACCTCATTTGATGAAATAATGATATCATTTGAAGGGTGAAATCTAAGAGTATGGCAGAAGAATTACATGAGTCGTGGTGTTTGTATGATTATATGGTTGAAGTTTTTGCTAATTCTTGGTTTATTATGTGGGAAGAATAAGATCCGATTCCTGTATTTCCTTTTGATCATATTGCTGCAATATGCTTTTTGTCGATCATGATTTATTTGGTGAGTAAGAGTAAGAGACGCAAACACTTCACATTTTATACATACTGTAAAGGGTCTAAGATTTAGGATAATCACTACTGGGTTGAAACTTGATAAGTTGAATTAGATTGTGATGATGAATGTTTTTTGGTGAATTTCATCATAGAATTTATAGTCTTGTAGAGTTGTAGTCTAGTCTTTTGTATTCTATTTCATAAGTGGGGCCTTGTTTCACAGGCTGGAGGTTCACAGGAAGAGCTTGCTAAAGGAAACAAAAGGATCCCTAGTACGAGAAAAGGGGGGAGCATCTGCAAACCATATTATCGCACAAGAAGAAGGATAAAGTCAGAGTTAAGTAACTCTCCAGATTCTAGTTTCGTTGACAGTTGCCATAGTTTTCAAGATCATGTTGCACTTAATCATCAGGCCCAGGTTGGTGATCTTATGTTCAGTGATTGTCTTGACTCTTGCAACAATTTAGAAAGTACTGCAATGACTGATTTAGTTGATAAATCAGTCAATATATGTCATGAGTCAGTTCAAAATGCTTATATATATAAATGGCTCCATGAGAGAAGATGGATGATCCTTTACTAAGAGATAATCGGTTGACTTTTATTTACCTGGTTATTGAAGCAGAAGATGACACTCATATATGGATAGATGGGATCTAATAATTTTAGTGCTGTTACAGAAGTTGAATATGCAAGTCTTCCTGATTCATTTATGGTGTCGATTACTTTTTGTGTGTCTTTGAGTGTTGTTGTTTTAGAAAAATGCATCCGAGTTGTAGTGTTTGCCTTCAGTACTTCAGTGATT
Source organism: Tagetes erecta (assembly GCA_030867185.1). NCBI lineage: Eukaryota > Viridiplantae > Streptophyta > Magnoliopsida > Asterales > Asteraceae > Tagetes > Tagetes erecta. The sequence continues at coordinate 98,477,798 of CM061487.1, forward strand.
GTATCACTGTAGAATATGGATGCACGAAATTTAAAGCGCATTAAGCTACTCTTTAATGGTGAAGTTCCATTTGTATTTGAATGATCTATCACGATGTTGCCTAACATACTTCCGAATATAACTAAATAACTAATAATTTCTCTAATGCGTTTTGTCTGTTATATGCCATGATCAAGTTCCAATACAAGTTTGAATATCTTTTTCATGTAGTTAGCAAAATTAAGTGAAACATATATATGTCTACACTAATTGCTGTATATCTATTTGACTGTGGGTTCAATATCTTCTGCATGGTAGAATAGAATGAACAAGAAATGAATTAAATGCCCTTAAAAACATGTTTGTGGGCATATACTAATGTCAATATTAGGGAAACTAGAGATGTCCTGTAGAGGATTAAAGAGGTTTGCATAGAAGATGGATTGAGTGGAGGGTAAACCTCTTGTGATGAAAATATGAAATAACAATATTATCTAAAGCGTGACATCTAAGGGTATGGGGAAAGAATTACACGGGTTGTGGTGTTTGGATGATATATATGGCAGAACGTTTTGCGACATCTTGGTTTATTAACAGTAAATTTAGGGGATGAAGATTTGGTTCCTGCATTTCCTTTAAAATCATACTGCAATAAGGTTTTCTTACAGGATTTTGATCATGTTCATCCTATATCCTTCTTGTAGATCATGGTTAGATTGATGAGTAAGAGTTTAGAGCACTTCACATTTCAGACCACTTGTAAAGCATCTCAGATGATATGGTGGCAAAAGATTTAGGATAGTCGTTGGATTGAAACTTGATTAGATGGATTAGACTGTCGCAATAAATGATATTTTTCTCTCTTTATGTGAATTTATCCAATATTATAATCATGTAGTCTAGTCTTTTTTGTTCTATATCATAAGTGGGGCCTTGTTTCACAGGAAGCACTTGCTATAGGAAACGAAAAGATCCATGTTAAGAGAAAAAGGGGGAGCATCTGTATAACATATTATCGCACTAGAAGAAGGATAAAATCAGAATCATTTAACTTTCCAGATTTAAGTTCCTCTGACAGATGCACTTATTTTCAAGATCATGTTACACTTACTCCTGAGGCCCAGGCTGGTGGTGTTATGTTCAGTGACTGTCTTGCAAACAGTTTAGAGAGTACTACAACTACTTATTTAGATAATCAATTAGCTGACGGATGTCATGAGGCAGTTCAAAATGATTATATGGATGGCTCCATGAGAGAAGATGGATTATACAAACTTACTGAAAATGTCTGTCTTTTACTAACAGATAATCTGATGAGTTTTTTTGACCCGGATATTGAACCAGAAGATGACAAGCATCTGCATAAAGTTGACTCTGATAATTCTAGTGCTGTTACAGAAGTTGAATATGCAAGTCTTCCTGATTCACTTTGGAGCTTCTCGGATAAGGAATGTGTAGTTTGCTCTTTAAATACAGAAGACACAATTGATGATATTCCCAATTCACAATTGCTGAATTCTCCTGTAAATGTTCTAGAATATCCATCATTTCAAGGTGATGATGAGCAGGATGTTTGTCACTGGGAAGATGATGTGGAGTCAACGTCAATCTCACATCTCGACCTTGTTCAGCTTAGTGATGGGGAAATCATTTGCACTTTAAATACAATAGATCCAGAAATACCATGCAATGATAATATTTCCTTGCTGAATCACCAATATGCTTCTGTTAAACCTCAAGTTGCTACTGATTCTATTGACTTAGCATCATCTTTTACTCAGTCACAGATGGATTGCCTAGATTTATCTTCTGAAATTGATTCTGCACATTCACATGCTGCTGAAATTGATACTTCTACATCAGAACATAAGAGTGATAGTGACCTACCTTCCTTTCCTGATATTGAAGATCCAGAATTTCCATGCAGTGATGATCGTTTCTTGCTGGTTCATCAATCTCCTTCTGTTAGACCCCAAATTGCTACAGATTCTATCGACCCGACATCATCTTTTACTTCATTACAGATGGATTGTCCAGATTTATCTTCTGAAATCCATTCCGCACACCTAGATGTTGGTAACACTCTTAAATCTGTACCAATGGATGATAATCCTTCTATGTTAGACCATAACTATAATCGTTATCTACATTGCTTTCGTGATATTGGCAATCCAGAAATGCCATCTCCTTTTGTTACACCTCAAACTGCTACAGATTCTACTGGCCTCACATCATATTTTACTCAGTCTCAGATGGAGGTTTCACATTTGTCTTCTGAATTTGATTCTGCAAATCCACATGTTGGTAGCACTCTTATATCTCCATCAGTGGATCTTAGTCCTTCTGTATCAGACTGTAACAACTCAGACAGTGACAGTAACAGTGACCTACCTTGCCTTCCTGAAATTGAAGCTTTGGTAAACTTCATAGTCGTTTTTTAATGTTTACACCATATTTTAAGGTCATTTCTTTCTTTAATACTTTTATTTACTCTTTCAGATACTTAAACTGGAGTTTAATCATGCTCAGGATTCAGGGATTGCCAATGAAGGTGGTTAACTTGGTATTTCGTTCAACTTATGATCAGCACTTTGTATAGTATTGATAACTCACTCAGTTTCTTGTTGACTTTTTCTGCAGTTAAAAGGCGTAAATACACACATTGCAATATGACGATAAATACAATGAAACAGTCTTCATCACAAAGAACCATGTCATCTCTAGGTGCTTTTGCTGTCTTCTCCAGTCGTCATTATAACTATTTTATCAAGAAAACCGAGGTACATACATATGTCTTCTCAACTATGCCACAAAGCTATTGCAATTTATTGTTTCTTGCATTATGTAAAACCTCTAAAATTTGTGTACCAGGTGACAGTAGGCAGATCAACTGATGACACTAATGTTGATATTGATTTAAGAAAAGAAAGTCATGCCAACTTGATATCTAGGCAACAGGTGAGAGTCTTCAAAGTACTGATTTAAGGATATATCAATTCCAGCATGTCTATTTTTGTGATAACATGGTTTGTCTTTCTTTAAGTCTCTGAAACTTTAGCAACTAAAACTATATTGTGTACTAAATTTCAACGTGTTCGTCTAACCAGGCTATTATAAAGATGGAAACTGATGGTACATTCACTCTTACAAATATCGGGAAGGGTCGTTCAATTTTAGTGACAGGAAAGCCAATTGATCATGGGCAAGTGGCTGCACTCGGCTCAGGTTGTTTGATTCAGGTAATTAGCTAACTATTCTGTTTTTTATAAGATATCTATAGCAAGTGATATAGTTAACATTTTGTTTCCCTTAATTTAAGACAAAACAACTGATGCATGGTGTTATGTTTTGATTTGGTAGATAAGGGGAATGAATTTCATGTTTGAGATCAATGAGAGATACGTGAGATGCTACTTGGATATCGGTATCCAGAAATCCCAAGGTAAATTTAGAACATATGAATGGTCCGTGAACTGACTGAAACGAAAATTATCATATTAAATATATTAATGTTTATACATGAGATTGATTCAACATCATTTTAAGCAGGTAAATAGAAGCAAAATATGTTGTTACAAATATTCTTCTTAACCATTTAAAAGTTATATCTTCAATCCATCCATGTCCATCTTCTTTATACATGTATAAAAAGTATCCAACTCAACCTGCTGCAAAGTTGTTGCTGGGCTTTTTAGTGAATTATTGTGCCATTTATAAAGTCAATGGTAGACTGGATCACACTCACACACCAAGTCTCAACCCAATCAGTATCGGAAACAATTGAGTTTTGGTCTTGTTTCTTGGTGTGTGACCTAAAAGAAATCGACTGGTCATGTATAAACATGATGCAGATGTGTAGAAAATCATGAGAATATCAGATTTTTTGGTATATATGATCATGTCAACAACTTTTCTTTAACCTTTCTTTAGCAGCCATATAACTGGTGAAGTTTTATTACGTGTATGTTTAGAAAAATATACAAACATGGCAACCTTTACCTTTTAAAAAAATGAAGTGATAAAAATGAGTTATTGAAATAAAATCTGGCCTAAATGAGAAATGAATTCTCGCAATTAAATATGTATATAGGCTGTTCATGGGTTGAAACCTTCTTGGACAGAGGACACCAACTGGTATTGTTCATTGGGTTGGGTCAGTCTGCTTCAGGTTGTTTAGTAAAACGTCTGAGCCTGTAATGTAGAGGTGTACAAATCGGGTTTTGGGCCCAACCCGAACCGGGTTTTAACCCAACCCGGTTTTGGTCAACAAAATCCAAACCGGGTTTTTGACCAAACCGGTTCGGGTCGGGTTGGGTTTTCCAGGGGATAAAAATCGGGTTTTTGAAACCGGTTAGGGTCGGGTTAGGACCGGGTTGGGTCAAAAACCCGTTAAAAAAGTGATTTTCCACCGGGTTGGACCGGGTCGGGTTCAAACCGGGTTAAAAAAAACCCGGGTACAAACCGGGTTCAATACATAATATAAAAACCGGTTTCAACCCGGCGGGTTTTTAAAAACCCGAACCGGGTTCTATGATACCGGGTTGAAACCGGTTCGGGTCCGGGTCGGGTTGTCGGGTCGGGTTGAAAAACCGGGTTTTTTTTACACCTCTACTGTAATGTATTTTTGTCCAACTTTTTGGGCCGAAAACCTGCAAAGATTTTCCGTTGGGAATTTTTTTGGCTGAACAAAGCCGGAAACTAGGGGTGAGCAGAAATCGGTTAATACCGAAATTACCGAAACTCGACCCGATATTTTACCTTATAGTACTTATGAGGATGGCGATGAGGAATTTATTGTTGAATTTTTTTTATAGTGTAACGAATAAAATCCGGTTACCCGGGGTAACCAAATGACGAAATACGACCTTATACGTTCTGCGAAGTCCAAACCCACCATTTCGGGGAAAACCCAACTCCAATTCAGAGGAAACCCACTAACCCGCTCGCCTGTAGGCATGATAACAAGCTAGCGGTAAAACCCGTTTGGCTCAGAGATTGAACTTGTGTTGCCACAAGTCTCATTTCATTGCCTTCATTTTTCCTTCCAAAGTGGTGTTAATAGAAATTGAACTTAGGGCTTTTTAAAATAATCTAAATCTTTTATTACTACACTACATTGAAAATTATCGTTAACGCCCTTACAATCCCAAAAATCATTTTGAATCAAATTTGTGGGGGCATCATAACTTTAAACTCATTAAACCTCTCCGATATGCATTCACACCAAATAACCTTGATTTCCGTGCATAACGAAAGAAAAGATTTTGGATTCATTAGTTTCATGAACCCTTTGAACCTCATCTATTTGAACCCGCGACAATAATAACAGTGTTTTTGATGAGGAGGTTTTATCAGCAAATATGAGTTTCCTTCTGTTGAAGTTGAGGGTATAGTCTTTACTCTTATAATTTGATAAAAGACCATGACCATGTGATTCAGGATGGTGTCGATGAGTCATCATAGGGACCATGGACCTGCAATTCAATAAATGATGTTGCTCCCCATTCACAAAACACCGATGGACCTCCTTCTACCCGACCCGTACCCATCCTAGCTATATTTTTTTGGGGCATTTACATATATCTCTCCTTCTTAAGATCATTTATTACGTATTTACCCACTCTCTAAATTCAATTACATATTTCTCCTTCCTAAACCATATATATTACATATTTACCCAATTTATTTAAAATAGCCTTTTGATTTACTATTTTACCCTTAATGATCTTCATAAATATATTTTTATATTTTCTTATGGTTTGTGTAAAAGAAGGGGTAAATGAGTAATTTATTATGTCAAAGGGGATATATGTAATTAAACTTTAGGCTTGGGTAAATATGTAATTGATGGACTTACGAAGGAGAAATATGTAAAAAAACCTATTTTTTTATGGGCTAAATGCATATTTCCCCCTCCAAAACACTTTAAATGCATATTTACCCAGCCAAAAAATCAATTGCATATTTCCCCTTATAAACAACTTTAATTTGCAAATATACCCATTTTTAATAAGGACAATTAGTTAACATTGGGTATATATGCAATTTATTTTTTTAGTTGGAGAAATATGCATTTAAGGATGTTTATAGGGGTAAATATACAATTAAATCTTTTTTTATTTCTAACGTTCTTTTGTTTCGAGCTATTATTACTCCCATCACTTGCATAATATTTTAATTAAAAGTGTATAAAACTTGGGTTGCTTTAAAAATGTCGAAAAAACTTGAAAAAAATTTAAAAACATTGATCAAGTCATGTTTGTATCGGTTTTCTAGCAGGGCCAGCGCGGATCCATAGGCCATAGAAGATACGTAATATTTTACTATGAATTGGGTTAAAACTAAGGTTCTTAACATCATCATTTTTATATTAACAAGTCATCCAACATAGTTTTGTTTGGAAACATGGTTTGGGTTCATTCACTTCTTATTTGTAAATTACTTAATGGATTAAGAAAGATATAAAATAGAGGTATACAATTAAGGTTTTAAGAAAAATAATTTTAACTCGAACCTCAAATGGCGATTTACCAAACTTATTTACCTTGGTAATTATATGGTAAATTTCTAGAGAATGTTTTAAGTAAGAAAGATAAAATAATGTAAAAAATGAAAGAAGAAAGAATTAAAAAAACTCACAAGTTGTAATTTGTTGAAAAAATATGAAGTTCTTAGATATAATGAAAGAATTTAAGAATGAGTTTAGAATCATGAAAATGATTGGAAGTAATTTGGGTTAGTATTTATAAATACATAATATGGTTTGACATTAAAAATATAGTTATTAAGATAAAGAAAGGGAAAATGCAAAATTTCAGTTTTTGACCCTCAGATTTATGTTATTAATTGTTTTGCACCATCAACTCATGGTTAAGCATGATCTTAATTACTTTGAGATATGAACCATATAACACTTATAAAATCAATTTTCTAAAACTATAAGTTTTGATAAGTTGCTCGGTTTTGAGTTAAAATGCTTATTAACAATTGTTTAATCGTTGTACAAGCATATAATCATCAAGAATGATATAAAAAGAGTATTTTCACTATGATCAAGTCTTGACATTACACATAAAGAATAAAGAGTACAATTACAATTGAAATACAAATAAATGAAAAAAACGAGACGTTACACTTGTCATTATGGTTTTTTGTAGATTGTAATGATATTTGATGTATTTTGGTGATTTTATGTCTAAAATTTAGTTTCTTTGTCATTTTTTAATTTTAGCCAACTCGGTTTGACCGGAATCGAGTCGAATCGGGTCGAAAAAAACTATATAGTGATACTCCAAAGACTCTTATCAAATTTCCGACTCGCGTGGAAAAAAAACTCAATTTACTCTAGTAAGTTGCTAGAGATTTAAACGGGTTTTTTATCACTATGTTAAACTGTTAACCTTAAAAAAAACTTGAGGTTGCAACTTATATGCATTTATAGTTTTTCTCTATATAAAAATTTAGCTTTTTTGTTAAATGAGAAGGAAATGGTCAAAGAAGTGCAATCAATATCGATTTCTCTCTATGTCAAAATGTTTGTGGTGAAATCATTAAATTTGTTTTGTAAATGTCAACCTAGAGTTGGGAATGAAGACTTGTGACTTACATGGGTATCAATAAAGTCTTCTTTTGCCCACGGTATCGTCTCTATGTCAATGGCACTAACACCCATGCTATTCTCTTTTGTTGAATTCACGGTAGATTTTGTAAGAGGGTAATATATATATATATATATATATATATATATATATATATATATATATATATATATATATATATATATATATATATATAGGAGGAGGTTCATTTGAGAAGGCTCATATATTGCAAGAAGAAAAAGAAGAAACTTAAATCACTAAAAAAACTTATCAATAGTTTAATTTTTTAAATAAATTCACTTCTTACATACAAATGTGTAATGTATAAACTAAAAAAAATCATTACAATATTTTTTACGTATGTATTTTTAGCGTTTTTAATTTACCTACACATGTGTAGGTTATGTGACCTACACATGATTTCCACATGTGTAGGTTTAATAAATAAACGAAATATATTCAATTTTATTTTTTGAATATCAAAATTAATGAATAAATATTGCATTTCTATCATTCTTTTGTATGTTAAAAATGTTTTTGGTTGAAAAAAATGAAGAATTTAGCTATTTCTTACACTTCTCGCAATATTTGGTCTTCTCAAAAGAACCACCCTCCCCTATATATATATATATATATAGTTATAGTTATTCAATTTTGAAAAGGTAAAACATGATAGTTGTTTTATATATATATATAAATCATAAAATATATATACAAACCATAACCTCCCGAATATTTTTTAAAATTTGATGAGTTTGATATGATTATTTTTATGGTTCATTTATTCATTTTATAGCTCAAACCTCGACTCATTTCAAACTATGTGTTTTGGAAAGATGATATGTAGTGATTAGAATGTGTAAAAAGATGGTGTCACGTAGGTGATGATTAAGTCTCATGTAAGATGTTTTGTGAAAAGATAATAGTAATTGAAATATCTAGTATGATAGTGATAATAACATGGGTATGAATTTAAACACCAACACATAAAACCCCTTTTCACAAGCGCCATAGCCACCACACCCGAAGAGGAAACGCCACATCTTCCCCACCATGTTGTGGCCACCTCCTTTACGCGTGCTAACTTGGACACCTCCTTCGTGCCCCCGCAACTTTCACTCTATGTTATGAATTTAACTTTTTTATTATTTAATTATTTTTTATTATACTCATATGTGATAATGTATATTATGTTATTAAGTATCATATTATATCTATTATATAATCACAATCTTGTCATCTTTTTATTCATAAACCCGATTATTAATATATTATATATATACTATTAAATTGTTTTTTGTTATATCATATACTAGTTTAGTGTCCGCGCTACGCTCGGGAACACAACATTCAAGTGATGCTTTTAAGGATATTGATGAATGTTCCAATCAGTTTTGAGACAAAACCGTGGTAAACCGGAACACGGGATATATTTTTAAAAATTAGACTTTTAGTATAGCAATATTATACTTAAATTTACTACACCATAAAGTGCTCAGTTTTATGGTGTAGTTTATTTTTTTTAAATCGTATAAAAATGTTATGTATATTTTTAAAACACTAACGTCTTTATTGTATGTTATTATTAACTTTATCCATAAGTTTCATTTTAAACCCTATCAAATATAAACCGACTCATGTACACCTCTTGTAGTAGAAGGTTAAAAATATAAATACTCTTAAATTTTTTAAAATTCTCCAAAATATTAGGGGACCAAAAATGTAATTAGTTTTATTATAATATATTTTAGGTATTTTTACATATTTCCCCTTCCTAAGCCCATCAATTACATATTTACCCAAGCCTAAAGTTTAATTACACATATCCCCTTTGACATAATAAATTACTCATTTACCCATTCTTTTACACAAACCATAAGAAAATATAAAAATTTATTTATGAAGATCATTAAGGGTAAAATAGTAAATCAAAATGCTATTTTAAAGAAATTGGGTAAATATGTAATATATATGGTTTAGGAAGGGGAAATATGTAATTGAATTTAAGGAGTGGGTAAATACGTAATAAATGATCTTATGAAGGGGATATATGTAAATGCCCCTAGCTATATTTTATATACATATTTTAAATAAAAAAATCATTATTGTGAGAAAAATTCTCAAATGATGCCACATAAGCCAGAAGCTTTAAAAATATGTCACATAAGCTTTTTTGTTTTCCTATATTATATAAGGAAGGATATATAAAAATTTATATTACGTGACTTAGAGCACTCTACAATACAACGGTCGTTTGCCGTCTCCTTGATTGAGAATTTGTTTGTCTAAAATAATATAATGCCTAAGTTGAGTAAGTTTATGAAAAAGAAAATGATGATTTTTTTCTGTTAATTTATCTTAAAATAATTAACACATAAGGCGTTTAGCTTAGGGATATGAAGATTGAAGAGGTTGTAAAAACGCGTTTCTTCTCGTAAGTATGAGAGTTCTGTCTTATAGTTCGGATTAACAATAATGATATTTAAAATTTCAAATAAAAAAACAAGTGAGAGTCATTTGTAAGGTCTATGTATAAGGTGTAAGCGTTAAGACTACCCGTTGTGAAGGTCAAAGGGGGCGCTATCCTCCCCTACCATGTAGGCAAAGGGCGTAAGTGGAACACAAAAGTGGTTGGACAAAGGGTCGCGATGCCCTTGGGGGCATGGAGCAAGTCGTGCCCGCTTCAGAGTGTTTATGTGTGTGTGCGTGTGTGTTTTTTTTCCCTTTTAGATCATTAACCAACCACAACACACTTTATTTAATTATCACTCAGATCTCACATCTCCACATACTCTCATTCTAGTCACCATTACCCCTCCTCGCCACAACACATTCTAGTTATTGCATAGTGATACCTGTGAAATAGTCAAAGTCAACTGTGAGATAACTTGAAGATAAACTAATATTGAAGGGTGGTTTTGGTAATCCTTATGGGGTGGCTTGGAGGAGGATTAACCTAATGACAATTAAGTTGTTATTAGGATTTATCTAGTTAATATTTTATTGTTTTAGTAGAATAAACAATTGAGTCGGTTTAGATTTCTTAGCTTACGTATTGGACTAGAATTGGTTTTTGTTTTGGCTATATAAGTCATGTAATAGATAGTTGGTTTATTCATTCAAAGTTTTCAAGTTTAATAAAGAGTCGATCAAGGTTGTTTTGGTCATACGCAGCAGTTTGGTTTATTGAGTTTATTTGGGTGGTTTAGCTCTCCCAGTTTAACAATACCGCCTAAGTGATAACACTTTGTTAGATCTAAAATTAAAAATGATGTTTGCCAAATTGAAGATACAACAAAATAGACTTATCGGGGCTAAACACGATGAAAAACTTTGATAATAATAGATTATAGGGAGTATTGTTAGCTCTGAAGTTTATATATTATCAACGCAGTCAGAGTCAACGTTAGGTGTTTTATCATAATGACAAAATATGTTTTAGACTAAACATTAGGGGCTTTATTTGTAATATTTCCTAATTGCAATTAGTCTATGTTTAGTGTCCTAATTGCAATTAGTCTATGTTTAGTGTCCTAATTGCAATTAGTGTATTATCATTAGACTATAAATAGAAAGCTATGTAGCAATTAGGGTTTAAGCTTATATGAGCTAGATTGAAGGTTTCCATATAAACAACATCTTTTGCAATCAATACAAGTTCAAATTACGTTTTTACATTTTTCTCTCATCATCACTCTTTCACAATGTATAGCCTAAAAGAAGGAAAGTAAACATAACTCATTATAAGGTCTTTAAAAATCTTAGACTTACCTTAACTATGTGTTTATGTTCATAGACGCTCGAAGTGTAGATTTCTAACTTTTTAGAAGTAACATAACATTTTTGCTTGTATAAAAACCTATCTTTTGAATAAAAGTAATGTGTGATGTTAGTTATATTTCAAACAATTCATTGATTCTCTATGATAAACCCATCACAACTTACATCTTACGATATTTGAAATCTCAACCTTTTGATTGTGACATATATATATATTACTTTACCAGAATTCCCTTTTAGAGATATTTATGATATTTAATAGTCATGCGGTCTTTTATGGGTTCAACTTGATTATATCAAATTATATATAGAGACGGTCACAAAACTAAATAAAATCTTATTTTTCATTTTTTGTACTAAACTTCCAACACAAACAACACAACATAAGAACAAGAAAGCATAGCCTATGTCATCTCCCGAACTCTCAAAATGCACACATCACCAATTACCAAACACACATATGGTATGGTTTGACTTAGAAATTAAGCAGATTTAACATATATAAAAGTATAGGAAGTTTATGACCCATAAAAACTCAACCACACAATGTAAATTCTTTAAACACGATGTTAATTCTTTAAAATGAGATAACAACCTCTTCACCGTCTAATCGTATCACCGCATATTATCCTTAGAGGTAAAGTACATTTTTTATGGGTGTGGGAATTAACTGAAAAACCAAACCGAAAAACTGATGGATTTTGTTTATAAATTTTTTTAACTAAATTTTGGTTCGGTTTTAGTTTTTGCAAAAACCGAACCCTTAGTATATTATGTCCAGTATATTATTTATACAAAATTAATAACTTTATGTGTATGCTATATAATTGAAAGGTCCACATGTGATATACCAAAAGCCCATGTTGCAATATATGATTCCAGAAGTTTAACTAATTGGTTATCGGTTCCCACGTACTAATGTGCTATTTGACTTTTCGTCAAATCATTGAAGATGAGGGTTTAAGAAGTTTGTATAGGATGTACGCAAGAGAAGACTTAGATTTGTTTATGGTTATTGATATTTAAGCAAATGTTATTTAGATTTGTGGTGAGCTTTTAGTGTTTAAAATTTAAGAGAACATAAGTTTAAATTTTAGAAGTATTACATTTTCCACTAATCATTAAGAGTTGTGTTTGTAACATATATTTAGTACTAAAAACAATTAATTCAAGATCAAGGTTGAAAAACTGAAAAAGCCGAACAAGAACCCAAAACAAAACTCAAAAAAACTGAAATCCATGGGTTGTGAAAAAAAAAACAAAAAACGAAAATTCGACTTTAAGTTCGGTTTGAGAAAAAACCGACCCAGACGTACTCATACACCCCCCCTAATGTTTTTACATAAAAAAATTTGTCAATTTTAGAAAAGAAAAATTTGTAATAGCATTGTCATGTCAAAGGTAATAAACTTTTAATCATACTATAACTTTTTCCCAAAAATATATCTCAATCTATAAAATATAATAAAGGAAACCAATTCTAATCATGTGTCAATTTTTATTAAAACATCCTATGTATGATCAGTTTTTTACTACATCAAAATCCACGTGTCCATTTCTAAGTACCTACAAAATTCGTGACCCATTTACAACTTTTAACGGATCCTTTGACCCACCTACCACAATCCGGATCAGTATAAACCATTTTAAGCCGATTTCAAACCAGTTTTCTCTTTGACTTGGCTTTATCTTTAAACTCATTAAGTTCAACTCGATTCGTTCAACAAATACCATCCATGAATCGGAAAATCAAGAATTGATTTGTTCGCAGAATCATCTCTTTCGTTTAATTGTTTTTTTTACAGGCTCATGATCGACAATGCCGGCTGTAAACATCCTCTCAAGTTCGACATATTTTTTCCTTTTAATCGATCTATTAGTTGTGATTTCAGTTTCAGTTTTGTTAATTTTAATCTTGGTGATTTGTACCTTTGTTTTTGCAGATTTCAATTTTGTTATATTTTGATTCTTAAATGTCAACAGAAAGATCGGAAATCTTTAGATGGCTTTTAAGGAAATGCCAATATCAAGGTTAGTTTGTATTATATTTCTTTAGTTTCGTTATCTGATTTGGGTTTTGTTTACTTGATTCTTGAACAAGTGGTTTTGTTGTTTGATGAATTCAGTTTACTAATAGTCTGGACATTTACAAAAACGTATTGGTTTTAAATCTTGCATAAACATCAATTGGTGGTACTAAATTTACATAAACTAATTGATGTTTCTTGACTTCCTACTAAGTCAAGCTCATGTTTCATTAACTTACACAAACAGTAAAGTCATTTACATAAAATAAATTAGCTTATGTAAGATTTGTAAGCAACTTACTCTTTGGCTGAACAATATGGGTAAAGTTTATTTTAATTTAGGTCAAAATTTCAAAGGTAAAAGAGGCATTCTACTCAAAAATGTTTATTTTTTATAACTTTAAAGTCAATTGTTAAATGTTTTTTCTCTTTAATGGAATCAAAGTTTGATTGTTCGCTATACAAGCAGAGGTAGAGATTCCTTCATTTTCAGATTTCAATTTTACTAGCTTTTCATATTATTCACATTGATTCTTAATCAATAGACCAAACTTCAGTAACTACAGTTTACATCAGGTAAGTTTATTTTGTTTCTTGGCCGCTTAAGAGCTTATCATATGTGATATATCACATTATAATTGTATTTACTTTACTTATTACTATTGTAGGCATAACTTCATTAGATATAATGTTGTTTTGTTTATGCAGCGATACTCGCTTACAAATCCTGTCATTAGGAACACATGTTATAGAAGCTTTCCATTCAAATTTCAAAGATGACAAATTTCACTACCAATGTGTATCGCTATGACCATCAATAAAGTCAAGGACAATCGTTTTCAAGAGTTGGCTTATAATTTTTGATAGTGAAGGTAATCATACCAATGCGACATCCAGTACTGTTGTGTATAAGGAAGTATTTAGAGACTTATAGTTTGGATTCACATGTATCCAAATATTTACTTAAAACTTTTTTTCCTACTTTTAATTGTTTACATTATGTAATTGCACGCATTTTTTTTCAAATCAACTCATTCTAACGTAGTCGCATGTGTAACACGGGTAGTAACCTATAAATACATGTAAATACATGTTTATTTATAGCTTGGGCCTCTCATATTTAGCTAAAATCTAACACCAAATCCTTTAATATCTTTTGTACTCTGTCCTCTTTCAAAACACGGGTTGACCCGTTTACTCTTCTTTCTGACCCGAAAACACCATGGTAACATCAAACTTAATACAAGCATCATCATTAATTAATCTATATATCAAGATCCAACTATAAAACTTATCAATCTAATCCTGTATCTGTATCTAACATGAACAACCTCAAAGAAATTATAAAAACCAAAAAAAGAAAAGAAAAGAAAAGAAATTAAAGACAACAACAATGGAGCTTCTGACAACACTCTGTTCAATTCATAAAACACCCACTCACTCTTTTTCCCCAAAATACTCACTTCCATTTTTCATATACAATCAAATCAAACCCTATTCACTCTCAATTTCAAAATGCCTCATCTTTTTAACCCAAATTTCTTCAATTTCATCATCGTTTTTACACACCTCTGTTTTCATACCTACTCTATTACACATTGGGAAGACATACAATCTCTCAAACACTTCAAATCCAGCATTGATTTCAACTCAATAACTCCCGGTTCATGTTTATCTTCCTGGGATTTCACCGTCGATCCATGCGATTCCGTTTCCGGCGAACATTTCACTTGCGGTATCCGATGCGACGTCGTTTTTCCACTCTCCGGCGTTAGCAGAGTCACTGAACTCACCGTCGATCACGCCGGTTACGCCGGAAAACTCTCTTCTTCTTCATGGAACCTTCCATACCTTCAAACATTAGACTTAACAAACAACAACTTCACTGGTTCAATCCCCGTTTCGTTTTCAAAACTAACTCGGTTACAACGACTCAGTCTCTCAACAAACTCACTCACCGGGTCAATCCCTGACTCACTACCTGACTCGCTCCAAGAGCTTTATCTCGATAACAATAATCTCAACGGCTCAATTCCACAAACACTTAACAGGTTAAAAAATTTAAAAAGGCTCGAGTTTCAGGGTAACCAACTCAGTGGCGAGTTCCCTGAGTTGACTCAACTCAGTGAGCTTTACTTTCTTGATGTTAGCAACAATGTCATTTCCGGGTATCTTCCGGCGTTGTTCCCCAGTGGCCTGATTGAATTAGCGATGAGGAATAATTCGTTACAAGGGAATATTCCGGCGAGTTTAGTTAACGGTTCTGTTTATCTTCAAGTATTGGACCTGAGTTACAACAACCTCACCGGTTCTATTCCGCCGGAGCTTTTTACTCATCCGTCTCTTCAACAGCTAACTCTAGCATACAACCGCTTCAATAGTGAGCTAAATTTTCTTTTTATTTTTCTTACACAATTCATCTTAAACAGAACAAATGATATAACTCACCTCGTAAATTCTTTAGCGTTTAATTCTATCATTATGTTAGTTTAAGGACGAAAAGTCTACAAAAATATAAGAATATAAAGAATGATTTTTGTTATTTTATTAAAGAAGAAAATGCTAAAAAAATGTTATTCTTCCGTCTTAATTTAATTGTCATGAGACTCACAAAACAAATTTATTTTAAGAAAAAATGGATTATTATATTTTTTCAATCTATTAAATGACCATAATGTGATTAAAGTGTTTTATCTTTTTAGTTATAAAGTAAATTTTGTGTTCAATAATTAAAGGTAAAATTTAAAATTATATATTTATTTTTAAAATAGTCATTTAAATTAGAATAATAAAAAAAGAAAATATAGACATTAAGGGGTTGTTTGTTTTGCCTCTTAATGGTTTAGTTCAGTGCTTAATCATTCAGAGTGATTGTTTCATAAAAAAAGAACCTCTGAATGGTTCAGTTAAGTGCTGAATAGTTAAGAGATTGAAAGATGCTAAATGAAACTGAATGAAACATATACCAAACTTATCATCGCCTAAAGTTTTACCTCAATATCACATTCATTGATAAAGTCTTTTAATGGTTCAGTCCTCTTAACCATTTAACATTTAATGATTCAGATTTTGCCAAACAACCCCTTAAACTGAGACGGAGGGAGTATAAATTATTAAGACAATAGACGAGTTATGTGATTATTAGTTTTCTATATACTTGGAAAGAATGAAAAATTTAATTAGTTTTTTTATTAGTGTTATTTTTTTAAAAGATTTCTAATGTATACTATATTTTTCACTTGTAGAATTTGAACCATTGAATAGTGGCGTACAAACAAGGTATCTTACTAATCCAGATGTCTCTTTAGGACAAAATAGTGAGCTAATAGCTATTGATTTGAGTAACAATGATATCCATGGGTTTTTACCCGGGTTCATGGGTCGGATGCCGAAGCTATCGGCATTATCGTTGGAGAACAACAAGTTTTCGGGCGTGATACCAACACAATATGCGTTGAAGGCGGTGGCAGAAGGCGGTTTTGGGGGATTGGATCCGTTTGAGAGGCTATTGTTGGGTGGGAATTACCTGTTCGGGTTGATACCAGGCCCGTTATTGCGGTTGAAGTCCGGGTCGGGTGTGATGATTCGGTTAGGGGACAATTGTTTGTATGAATGCCCCGAGAGTTTTTATTTTTGTGGAGGAGGCGTACAGAAAAGTTTGATGGAGTGTAAGACTTTTACTCCATGGGATTAATTTTTGTAGTACGTTCATTCATGTGCTTGTGTTTATATATTTTGTATGTTGTATAACTTATTTTGTTATGGTTGTTATTTATTGTAGTGTGAAACTCTTTTTGTAATTATATGAAAGAGGAATTGGATTTTAGTGGTAAAAGGTATGTCCTGAAGTCAATAGTTGTGACTAATAATAATATTAATAAAATTAAAAGTAATTAGACACTAAAATAAAAGTATCTATTTTAGTGTGAAACTCGGCTCTTTGTGTGTATAACAAGAGCAGTTTCAAGCTTCAAGTTTAAAATAAAAAAAGAAAAAAATTAATTTGTGGTGATTTTTCTTCTGGAAAAAGACTCGTAAATAACTTTAGTGCATATTCGTGAATCGTGTGTGAGGTATAGTTGGGTTGTAATAAGAGGTAAAGTTTAACTCGTAGAGTCAAAGTTAAAAGAACCTAGGTTTATTTTCCGTCCCGCGCTTTGCCTCGGGTAACATTAAGGGCCATAATACAATAGACTACTTCTTTGTGTGAGGCAGCCTTGCGTCAAATTTTGATACTTTGATTCTGGTATTTATATGTATGCTTAAATACGTGCGGGATATGATAAGACTTAAGAGTAGCAACAACCGACACTGGATAAGAGTAGCAACAACCAACATGCTAGAACGTACACGAGAGAATTGCTGCAACTCAGCAATTAAGTTGTTTGGGTTGTGACTTGGAACTTTGAAATCCCTTTTTCAAAGGGATCAAAAAGTGTCACAAAAGGGAATCAAACCCATAACGTTTGCAATCGAACCCATAACTCTTGAGTGAAAAAGTGTTTGCCTTGCTAACAAAACCAAGTTATCTTATGCATAACTTTTAACTCACAATAATATATAGGTTCACTATTGCTTTTTGTATATAACCTTTATTAATAATCAAAACATTGTGGGTTAATATGGACTCGCAGTGAGTTATGTAGGTCCGTCTAATTTACAAACTACCAAACTAGCAAAAAGAGCCCGGAAAGGGTGAAAACACACCAAAACATTATAATATTTTAAATTTTTAATCCTATACGACAATCTTTTAGTGTGCCCTTGCCACATGCCCAAATTTGAATTTCCATATCCTAGTAAAGGAACAATAATAAAGTTTGAATTTAAAATTCAACAACGATTTTAATTACCTATTTTAAAGCATTTTAAAAATATTATAGTTGGTACAATCGAAATAAAATGATTTAACAAAGAATACCTACAATTTCGTCATCACAATATTATATTTAAAAAGAAAAATTTATACAATTTCGCAATCAGAAAGCATCTTAAAGTTTAACTTAAATTCGAAAAGCTATATATTTATACACCTCAGTTTATTTGAAGAAATAAAGTTTTAGTTTTTATTTTAAATAATTAATTATAGTATAATGGAGTCAAATTTTGGTTTCTATCTCTAATACTTTCAGTTCTTATGTTTAGAAATTTAACTTCTAATTATTTCATATAAAAATGTACACGATTATCTAAATATTTATTTTAATTTATTTTTATTTTACTCACGTTTTAAAAAAATATCTAACCTAGCTATTTAATAAACATATATGTTCCATATGTATCTTTATTTTTATATTAATTAATAATATATTTTTACAAATTGTGTGTTATGTCATAAAATTTTGCTCTTGTGTTTTTACAATAACTGTTAAGTGGGTTTGATTAACCTAATATGGATCAAACTAAAACAATATAGTCTGATTCGAATGGAAAAAAAGCTCTCCTTTTAAAAACTATGGTAACCTAACATTAGGATAGTCCACGTTCTAAAAAATTACATGAGAACACAATTAGAATATAAATTCTAATTATTTTAGTAACCTATAGTTTCAGTGAAACAAAATTCAAAATTTGCTATTATTTGAATAACATTTTCTAACAAATATGTTTACTTTATATAAGTTAAAAATATTTTACTGGGTTATTCAAAACAACCACTTTTTTTTATTAATTTTGATATTATAATAAAAGAGTAACTCATTAGTATGTCAACATTTTAAATACTTCATATATGATTTTGCTTAGGTGTCACACTTTAATTTAATTTGACAGAAGATTTGAAGGCGGGTTATAGCATGCTCCATATTTAAAATAACTTAATATGTTAAAATAAAAAATTCATCACTTATCAGTTATCATAAATTATCTACTACTGAATATGTTCAAATAAAAAATCTATTAATTATCATGAATTATCTTATAACCTAATATGTCCAAATAAAAAACATACCAATTATTATAGATCATCTTCTTTATTTTTGCATATGATTTTTGCGAAGAAAATATTCGTAAATATACAAACTGATTTAATAAGAGATATGTTAAAAATAAATTTGATACCTAAGTTTAGTTAAAACTATAAAATCAAAATCATGTGTACTACACGGGTACTAATCTAGTTAAATAATAAACAAATTATGTTTTAGATTCAAAGACTATTCATTAAGAGAATAATATTTGAGTCTAACGCACAATTTGTTTATTATTTAGGAAATACGGTACGTAAAGTTATTCTACAAAATGTAATTTCGATATATACTAGGTGGGCTTTCTTTTTTTAATCGTTTTTTGTTGGTACCGACACTAAACCCGTATTGAAAATTCACAACGCAAAAAGCGGAGAGTCAATCCAGATAAATGACAAATACTATACAAATATGTGATAAATCTATAACCAGTATTTGATCAAACCATACGAGACCAACATGACACACGTACGGTACATGTATTCGATAAAAAAAATTCATCCCTACGAGCAAAACTTAGTGATAAGGTCAAAATATTTAGAATGTTAATTAACTTTGGTAAACAAATTTTCAACAAATATATATCTAGTGATAAGATCAAAATATTTAGAATGTGTTAATTGGTAAACAAAATTTTCAACGAAATCTAAGCCTCTAAGGTATTGACTATATATACGTTTGTGATGTATTATGTGATATTATAATTGTTCGACCTTGAAATTGGTACGGACAAGAAACGTTCTCATATCGATTTTTAAAGTGTTCAATGTTTTCGTCTAGCTAACATTAATTGTCATCGCTTTTGAAGTTTCTTTCGTATTTTATTAGATTAGATGATTATTGAAAATCGACCTATTTTTTTGTTTTTATATTAATTTATTATATATGTTTATCCTCCAAAAGATTAGTGATTGATGTTGACTTTGAGTCTAGCTTGATATTTATGCTTGGATGATTTTAGATTTTTAGTACCCGTTGGCTAGATGGCGTGATGAATTAAGTTCAATTACAAAGTTTAAGAATGAATTTGGATCATTAAATTTAATATTAAATAAAGATTAATGGCTCATAAGCACAAGGTGACATAATGATAAATAGTTAAAACTTTAAATGGTAGGCCAATGGTATATTAGTCTTGTCTCACTTTCAAATTCCACCCTATTTTTTAAACGTTCATAACTTTTACATACGATAATATTTTTTAATAAAAATTACACCAAAAAACGAGCGTGTATTTATCTTCAAAACGCATATAATATTGATATATAAAAAATGAATTTTTTTTGAAGTTTCAGCTCATTGTGTTATATTAGTCAAGACATTGTGTTATAATTTTCAGATTGTGTTATATTTTCATCAGGTCGTTATGTTATATTTTCATCAGGTAATTGTGTTATATTTTCATCATGATGTTGTGTTATATTTTCATAAGGTCGTTGTATTATATTTTCATCAGGTCGTTGTGTTATATTTTCATCAGGTCGTTGTGTTATATTTTCATCAGGTAGTTGTGTTATATTTTTCATCTGGTCGTTGTGTTAGATTTCATCAGGTCATTGTGTTATTTCAGATCATTGTGTTATTTCATTAGGTTATTGTGTTATAACACAATGACATGAATAAATAACACAATGACTTGACAAATAACACAAAGAGCTGAAAAACGTGAATTTTTTTGTTTTTTATATATGAATATTATATGCGTTTTAAAGATAAGAAAATGCTCGTTTTTATGATGTAATTTTTTTAAAAAAATAATATCGTATGTAAAAGTTATGGACGTTTAAAAAAATGGGGTGAAAATTAAAATATAGAGACATTACCATTTTTACCATTCCTTCTAATTTTAAGGGAGTGCCACATGTCATCATCTCATGACTTCTTAGACTTTCTATGAAAATTAGACTTTGTAGTATAACTCCACTCATGGCGTGATAACCTTATATTCTCTTTTGTTAATTGTTAATATCTTATTTTGAAAATAAGTGTTTTTTTATATTAAGTATGTTATAAATAAAAATAATAATATAACGTTGTAAATGACCGTAAACATTCAATAAACTTATTTGTGTTCGTATTTGACGATAGCAGGAATTCAATAAATATAATTTTGTACATTTGTTATTTGCCTTCAGTATTTGACTGTTTGGCTACAAATAAAGTTTACACGTTACATATTATTTACATGAAAGGATTTTAAAAATCAAAACTTTCACTTTCACTTTCACTATTGACCGACACGAATATAAATGAGAATAATCTAGGTGGAAATCTCAATTTTCAAACAATTCTTTTAAAGAGTTCCCGTTAAAAAAACACATTAGGTTGTTATTTTTTTTTACGAATTTCAAAATATTTTTAGGGCTTTTGATCGGGAAATGATACAAATAGATTGATGTAAATTCCAAACGATAAACTAGTTGTAAAACTTACATCAATTGAAGCATTGTTTCGTCATTTGAAGCAACGGTTCATGATAACTTTTACATCAATCGATTCGTTTCCTCCTTCCAATCAAAAGCCCTAAAACAATAGTTTGAAATTCGTAAAAAACTTAACAACTAACAACGTTAAGTTTTTTTATGATCCACATACCTTTAGATATTATAAAACACCATTAGTTTTTAACTTATAAAAGTACAAATCAAGAATAATTGCATAATTTTCTGGAAATTAAAAAACAAATTTGTATGTAATTTGCTTTTATTATTTTAAACATTAGCAATAATATTGCTCTCTAGAAATAGATTAATTCTAATGAGTAAATGATAATAGGAGGATCTTGACGGTCGACAACAAATACGGGGGTAGTTAACTTAAAACGACTCATTATGTTTGAATAGCTAGTTTGGTTTGGTGGGTGAAAACGACTGATTGGTTCAAATTAAATAACCATATAAATCCTAGTACATTTTTTTGAACGGCAAATATTAATATTAATATATATACATCGATAATATATATAAGAGGGACTAATAAGTAGCTAAAAACCTCAAGAGTACACCGTCGGTAAATTAAAATATGCAAAGTAAAGCAAAATTCCATACAACCCGATTCAACCCGGATCAAACAAACCTCCCAAGAGTACAGTCTCTAGAACCTTGTTCCTGCTTCGTGCTCTCATCCAACGTGAGCTTGTAGAGTGTAGACAGTATCTCTGATATAACTGAGTTAACTGACGGGGCAATTGAAGTAAAAGTGACTCTATTCCGTTTCTTCAGTAAACTCCAAATTGTAGCCATAATCTATCACATGAACCTTTCTTTTGGTTTTATGTTATTAAATTCCTTTAAGGAAAAAAATTAGAAAAGAATATAAGTAAATATGTTATTTAGCCCATATCTAAGGAGATGTGCCGATGTGGCAAAGAACCATAAACTTTGGAAGGTCGTATGTTCCACCCAGGATCGTGCATAGTATTTTGTTGATTTTTTAATCCTTTTTTTCTTTCTATTTTTCTTATATATTTCTCAAGTTTAATTTTTATTTTTACTACTCAGAATTTTTATTATTATCAACGCTGCTATTGTAATACGTGTGGGGATTGATCATCAACTTCGTTTTAACAACGTTTCAAGGTTATTTTTTTTACACTGTGGTGTCGTTGCCGTAATGAGTTGCTCTAGTATAAAAACTCGTTACTTATAGATTAATATATTGTGTATATAAAAGATAATACAAAACTATTTATATCTATATGTGTATATCAGAAGAATTTCAAAACTAGAGAATGGAATTTATATTTGACACCTTAATCGTGTATATATATGTAGCATATAATTACTTTACATCGATAATATAAGATAGAAAAATTAATTTATTGATAATGAACTATACATCAATCTAACTTTAGATTCACTTATTCTAAAAAAACATTTTATTTTTTTAAACAGCGGTTGATGCAATGGCCTATAACCAATACATTCAAATGTACAACAACCAAGATCGAAATTCGAAACTCAACCTCTAACACCAAGTTGATCGGACTTCAAACTCGTCAACCAACTTTTCGAGGAAAAAACCGGGCATGGACCTTTAACCATGCTAAGTAAAACCCTTATGCTAGGACACGAAGCCGGATGTTAGCCGAGGACGGCCATCATTCCCATGTCTTTGAAAACTACTTAAAACAAAGTTTAAAATATGGGCCTTTCGGTTACAATGTTCCCCATTACCATCAAGACAACTTCTCTAGACAAATTATACATGGAAGAGTTTTTTATTAGTGCACACTATATAACAACGTATTGAAGTACACATCAACCATCCAGTGACAGACGGTCTTATACTTAGGAGATTGGAGGTAACATGCGCTTGTTGGGGACAAGACATGTCGGAAGTGAAATTCAGACATGCAGGGTCCCCCACATTTGCATAAGCTCTCCGCACCTACCCTCAGCCAGTTACGCTAGCACTATAGATATGCCCGAAGGCGATTAGTGTACATTGATCTACAATTGCTTTTTCGTATATCCATATTATTAATTATTTAATTATTTCAGTATATACTGATTGTTAAATGATATGTAAACCATGTTCTGCAGGTGTCTCTTTAAAAATGAATTTTAAACATAATATATACACGGTGGGTTTTCTCCTTTCAGGGGGTGTAACGGGGGCCTTTGTGAGGTAGCTCGTAATTGGGTGGTTGTCTTCGGGTGGTTTAACCAGGGGTTATTCGGTGTTGCTGTTAAAAAGTAAATAATAATAAATAAATAAATAAATATAGTGGTAGAAAAAAAAAAAGAGACTCGGCTCTTAATTAATAAAATTACAAGTCGTTGTGATATTGGACGTTGTAACTGGGCTCGTGAGACCCTAAACCCTAATAACCCTAAAGCACAATGACTAACAAATTGAACTAGCTAGCTTGTGTCTTTTTCCTAATCATATATCTTAGCATTTTGTTTGATCTCATCCGGCCACTAGCCAGTTGGGGCCGGTGCTTTTTAAGTGTTCAAAGTGACATCTTGATAGATGACAAATTGATGATTATATATGTGTCTCTTATTTTAAAGATTGAAGGTTCAAGTGTAAATAACAAAATCTCCTCTTCTAATAAATCACTAACCCATTCTCCCATATTGCGCCACTTGTCACCACCACAATCATCCTCAACATTTTTGCGGATCCGGGTCGGATCTCCAAACCATATTCGACCCATTGCAACATAAATACGGATCATGTTTATATCCCTCATTCAACATACACCTGCTCATTCTCCTCGTATGAAACCCTAATCGGCCGTACGAGCAATCCCTAAAACCTTCAATCGCATCATCCTTCTTCCACAGCGCAGTCATCTTCTCCGATTGATTCTTCAGGTATGTGTTTCTTGGTTTCATCCTCTTCGTTCGTTTCAGTTTCGATGGGCTTCAGTTTCTTTCTATGTATCTTATGTCGATTTTCAGGGTTTAGTGTTTACTCGAACGAATGTTGTATAACAATTATCTAAATCGTCATCTTTCCAAGTTTATTCAGATTCAAGAATCAAGGTAACGGTAATTTGCATCTACGATTTCAATTACTTCATCTTTTGATTCCGACTATGACTCTTTGATATAAGTCGTTCGATTTCATATGTTTATTAGATGCTTCATGTGTTTAGATTATTAGGTTATTTTCGTTATTTGATGACTTGACAATACTATTTGTTCATCAGCACTTATTTTGGATCTATACTTGCTGTAATACGTTTTAGTTGTTGAATATGTCCATTGAGATACTCGTGTTAGTTTTGGTGAGATCTATTGCCTTTAGTCCAGTCATCTTAATTCAAATTTTCTACATTTTCAGACATATTATTTTACACCTGTGACTGAGACAAGTAGGTATATTTGTATTTAAGTTTGCTTTCGTGTCAAATTAGTTTTTGGATTAATTGATTTTATGTGGTTTATATATAAGCATATATCGCTTGCATCCTAAGATCTTTTTTTATATTTTGTCATGAAATTGGGTGATTGAAAATGTTGTAATCTACTGCTAATGTTGCAGTACGATTTGTGGAACAGAGATATGGACTGCAGCGGAATATGGAAGAACAATGTACACCATTCGGCAAAGAATTGGACTGTTGTACATAAGAACGCAAAATAGGTGTCTTCTTAGTTTGCATTTGTATCTTATTAGTTGTACATGCTTATTTGTTAGATAAGTAAGTACCTTTTGAATGGATTCATAGTTATCTTGGTTTATAAATAAGAATTTCATATCTATAGTTGATTGATGAAATGTTGTTAATCTGGAATGCATGATTATCATGTACATAATAATGAGTTTTGAATGATAGAGTAAGTTGCATGATTAGTCAATGAGTTGTAGCTTCTTTAATTCTTCTCAAACCTACAGGTTTATTCATACTTTTGTAAATACATCATGGGTGTGAAACAACTTATGAAGAACATTTAGTGCATATAGTAAATATGTTAGTTCACTTTTCTCATTTTAATGTATATTCCTTTTGATGCTTTTTGTTGTAAGTAATATGAAGTTTGCCTTTTGAAATACAGGTTACCCTATTCAATTGGAGTTATTGTTTTGACTTAAAAGCTAATTGGTGCTGCATAGTGAAAGGGTAATGTTTTGATTAATGTGAATTATAATATCATGGGTGCTTATAAGTTCATACTTATTGGTCTTGCATAATACGGTTGAAAAATAAATTAATTGGTTGCATAAGAAACTGATTGGGTTGTCTTTTATGGTTTCTTCTCATTGAAACATGCCAATGCTACAAGCTAACACAAGCATAATTCACGATATGCAACACCTTCTAACTTCATCTGGTTCAAAAACAAAAATTATTTATTTAATGAATTGGATTTTTTTTAAAAGATGACTACTTGACTCAGTATATGTATTTAGGATATTATGTTTGAGTTGTTCTTTCATAGCACCTCACCTTCCATTTTGAACCATTAAAGAAAAATTTTCAATACATTAGGCTTATAAATCGATGATATGGACTTAATTTTTGTTTAATATGTTTCAGATTATCTTGAATCAACTTTGATGTTCGCTACAACTTAC
Organism: Tagetes erecta; assembly: GCA_030867185.1. Lineage (NCBI taxonomy): Eukaryota > Viridiplantae > Streptophyta > Magnoliopsida > Asterales > Asteraceae > Tagetes > Tagetes erecta. Next base: position 98,504,180 of record CM061487.1, read on the forward strand.
AAGTGATAAGACAAGGGTAAGATATCCCTTTAATATTATCAATGTATAGAAATTGTTCAAACCTTTATCACAACTAATTGCAAATGCATACCCTTTTAGCTTGACTAAAAATGAAATTTGAAACCTAAGATTTGTTATGGATGCTTTTAAATATTTATTTATTTATCTATCATATCTACTCTAATTACTCCATGAATATAGTGTAGAAATAAAACATTGTTATTTTAGGTCAGCATAATGTTATTTTTAGAACAATATGATGCTTGAATCTGTTACACTTTAATCCCTTTTCAAACAATAATGTCAATTCAAAAACAGAATGAGACATATGTATATGCAAAAGATACATGGGTTGTCAAGAATGACTTTGGTGGATGATGTCAACTTGGAAGAGTTTGTTATGATCAAATGACTTCGGGTGCGTATGTCAAGGCTATATGTTGTGGATTACTTGCTTTAAGAGAACACATAATGAAGGTTAGTAAAAACTCTATATGGTTACTCTTTGCTTCAAACTAAAAGTCTGATATCTTTGCACTTTTAGGCTGTCACCTGTAAATCCCTTTGGTATTTTGGTAAAGGTGAAATTCATAATTAAAGGAAATAAAGATCTATTTCAGATTTGAACCCACGTGGTTTTGATGGATTGATCGATGACAAGATGAAGGATGGTTTGATACACCAGTTTGAGGAGCTTGCAAAGCATTAAGTACTTCCAATAAAGTTGTTTTGAGATTCCACTTAACTGGTTGATTCAAATTATGCTTTATCTAAAATGGGTCAAACTAATAAAGAACAAAAATTAAACACAACTTGGTATTTGGATTCTAAATTTGTTTTTGAACCCTTAGTACTTTGACAATGTCAATTGCTAGGTGTATGGCCAAGTATTTTGTTGTTTCTTTTCTCTTAATATGCTGATACTTTTTTTTTAAGTTATAATCTTACTTTGTGATTTTTAATGTTTTTGTTAGGGTTGGAAAATGAAGTGATAATGTCACTTATGCTGATTGCTACTGTTTGGTATGAAACTGCTTGTTTAAGTAATTTTTTGAAGTAGTCTATATAACTTCGGTGAGCATATTACTTTCGCCACATGATTTGTAGACCAATATATTGGAAACATAATGTTGATTTAATTTGATTTATTAAATTTGGTATAAATGTGATTGCTTTAGTTTGACTTGGTTAATGATAATGTTGTGTTTTTAATGGTGATTAATTTGATGCTGGATTTTCTACAGCTTTGGTGCAGTAAGTTGAGTTTTCGATTCCATGGTGGGACCTTCAAGTGTGTATATTGCATTACCAGTTCTTATGTGTCTTTGCTTCTTCAAAGTTCAAACTATTATTTCAAGGTAAATAATTTTTTGAAGCTTGAGAACTATTACTTCAGCTAAATAATTCTTTGAACCTGGATAGTCAGGTGGCAATTTTCAGTCATCTGTTTCAACCGGTTGAGTTGGGATGTGTGTTTTATTTCAAACCAGTCATATAGGTCAAATAAACAATATAACTAAAAAACTAATTGGTCAACTTGGCTTCATGTGTAAAGTGTTATCACCTAAAGTTTTTTTTTTTCGATTTGTGACTTGTGTTTTTCTTTGTTTTATATGTACTGTTTATTTTGTTTAATGTTCTCCAAGACTTTTTGTAATCTGGCATCTTTATTCATTCAAATGAACTGTTCAAGAATTGGTAGCTTAAAGTTACTAAACAATGTAAAGTTATATATATTTTTATCGTTCAACTCCGTGGGTATCCACGGGTGTTAACCTAGTATATATATATATATATATATATATATATATATATATATATATATATAGGGAGTTATATTTTAAACAATATGTTTTTAACGGATATGAAGAAGATGATGGTACGTAGTTGATGGTTGGTGACGCAGAAGATAGCCATTAATGTTAAATAATCAGTCAACAGTCAAATATTTAACATTGTCAACATCATATATATGTTTTTGTTTGATACGGAGTATTTGTTAATAGACAATGTTAGATGATTAAACAGAACCTTGGTAGTCAAATATTTTGCTTTTAATCAAAATCATGGATACATACATGTCGGGTGAATATTATTTATATTGTTTTAACATATTAAATAAAGGGTTATTGGATTTAATCACCTCCAACTATTGGTTATTGGCCGCTGTCACCCTCAAGTATCACTTTGGCCAATATAACTCTCAATTAAACACTTTGGTGTCCGTATCACCAAAAGTCAACCAATTCAAGTCACTTTTGGTTAACTTTTGATTATTTTTTGTTAGCTTTTGGTGTTACAGGCACCGTATCACCAAAATTTAACCAATTCAAGTCACTTTTGGTTAACTTTTGGTTAATTTTTTGTTAACTTTTGGTGATACGGACACCAAAGTGTTTGGTTGGGAGTTATATTGGCCAAAGTGATACTTGAGGGTGACAGCGGCCAATAACCAATAGTTAGATATGATTAAATTCAATAACCTTAAAATAAATCAGTTTTGTATATATTTGTAGGAAAATATATTGCATTAAATAATATTGAATACGATTTTACAGGCCGGTTACAAAGGTGACGCCATACTGACCGTTAAATAAAAGATTAACAATGATGCGTTTGTCAATAACATAAATAAAAAAAATAAAAATCTTTTAACGCAATACTTCTAAATTACACCACATATATTTACATTATAAACTAATAAATGATGATAATTAAAATTAGTTTCACACGATTTTTTCTTTCTATGAAAACCACCCACGTATATCTTAGTATATTCTGTATAAACCGGTTAAACCAGATTTTCCAACACTTCAATATGCAAGCAGCACACTAGCTAGTTAATCCGAGAAACATCACCGGCAGGTAGTTCAACCGGTAATGCCAGGCGGTTTGAATTAGTATTTAAAACGTTTGATGATCATTAATCTCAAGAACGTATAACTTATGCAATATATAATCTTATATATACTCGGACTCATATAAACTTATTTTTTGAAGGGGATTAATTTATGCAAGTGATTGGATCAACTTGTTTGTATCTATAGGAGTTGTGTAGAGTTGAACAAAATAATATAGAAGGAACTTATGTAAAAGGGATTGGATCAACATCGATCAACTTGTTTGTATTTATTTTAACAATTTAATTATCAACTTGAGTTATATATGGGCTTGGATAGAATATACAATCTTATAAGTTGTTAATATTTACCTTTTTCAGTCTTCTTAACAAATTAATGCCATATTGGGTATATGATGTTGACGTAGCTAGATCGATGCATGTTCTAAAAAGTCTAGCTATATATTAATTTTCCAAACAAGCAATTTGATCAAGGGCATATATATATATATATAGTTATGATCGATTATGCATTTGGATTAATTCGGTCATGGTGTGGTTTTACACTCCACATGCATGCATTTGATCAAGGGCATATATATAGTTACTTCTGTGCTACATCAATATTCATTTAATTTTCATATATATCTCCACATATATATATGAAGGGCATGGTTACATATTTTCATGTCGGTGTTACTGTCATGTCATATTTATTTTCTAATTAGAGTTAAATATTTTACAGTTTTTAAATAGAAAACAACAAAAAAGATTTATCTTAAATAAACTTAACGGTTTCTAAATATAATTATTAACATTATCTGATAGTATTTAAAAAACACGAAGTTATTAAATAACGAAAACTGAAAATAAGATAAAAAAGGTACCTACAAGCCAGATCTTATAAAAAACGCAATCGTAAAATATAAAAGTAAATGATAAAGTATGTGTGAAAGCCGTATATATATACGTGAACAAATACTATATATTTTATAAAGTAGCTGGCATGGTTTCATAGAATTAATACTGAAAGTTCATAAAAATAAACAACACACCATGAATTATATATATTTTACGTTAACGAGTATAAGTTATTAACAAAAATATTTGTGTTTTTTAAATGAATCCCACACCTGTTAAGTATTCACACATTATCACGAAAAAGCTAAAGAAGGCGTTGATTTTACGACTTTACGTGGTTTGGTCTTAAGCTAATTTACGTCCACAGAGCTGCAAATAGTTCCTTTTGCTCAAATTAACAAGTCATATATCCTTAATTTATAAAGTACGCTCTAAATTTGTCCTTTGAAAATATTAATTAATTGGCGTGTAAATAGCTCATATAACATGCATGAACAATTTAACATATATCTAAATGTAATATCACTCATAAAACATGAATTGAATGGCACTTTATATATATTATATATACATATCTTGCTGTACTAATAAAACATTAACTTTTGGCTATATATTCTTCTTTTAAGCATAACATATCATTGTCACGTCACTTTATCATATATGTTTCACTCCTACATTAATCCTTTTAATTAAATTAAAAAACTTAGTCATTGATTGAATCAAATTTATATAACTATTTATTAAAGTTCTTTTCCTTAATTAATTCCATAACGTTTGAATTTAAAATTCAACTACGATTTTTATTAACTAGTTCAAACAACCATAAAGGATATTATACTTTGTACAATGAAAACTGAATGGTTTAACGAAGAATTAATCCTACAATTTCGCCATCCATTATAATAGTAATTTTAAAACGAACAATTCTACAATTTCGTTATCATAATAGTAAATTTAAATTTTATAATGTCCTATTAAATTTATAGTTAATTTAAATTCAAAAGGATATACAATTTAACACCAATTTAATTTATAAAAAAAGTACATAATTATCTAAATATTTATTTTAATATATTTTTATTTAACCCTTGTATTAAAGGACGTGTGTCTAACCTAGTATAAGTTATAAACAATTTATATATCCTACTTTTTTTACATGTTCAAATCATCTAATGAGAAATCAATAACTAGATATATATACCCAATTAACAACTATATATCTCGTTTTGCATGCATGCCATGTTGCACTAGATACTCCACCACGTACGGGTCTTACACAATACCTTAAAATCACATGTGAAATCTTGTATGATGCACATGCAATTTTACTAGATTTTTTATCTAAACGTACGTATTTTATTGATGATATTAATTATTCATTTGGAAGTGGAAATTAATCGAGATTAAAAACTAGCTATATGTTTATGTTGCATTAATTACTAGGTAGGTCGTACAGTCTTTGATTAATTAGTTGGTAAAGCAAACACCTCAACTGCCACAGTTTATCGTATTACATATATAACAAATTAACTTACGTTTAGTAAACTTAATTTTAGTCACCCGTTTGACTATGATTCACTAATCACTATCATTACTTAACTAGCTAGCTACTTAAACCTTACAATTTATACATGGTGTTGCATACGCCTCAATTTGCTTCCATCATATATACATTTTTCCAATCCAATTTTCTAATCACAAAACATCTTTGATTTATGGTATGAAACAACATTATTTTCGTCACCGAACCATACAAGTTGGCCGGACCAGGTGGAACCGGTCTGATTACGCTTTTTGAACGAATTATATTTTAGCCAATTGGTTGTTGTACGTATGAATCCTGGGGAATCAAGTGAATAATTATATAGTATGTTTTTATTCATCTGATTTAATAGTATGTTTTTATTCATCTGATTCTTATATCGTTCATCCAGTCTAATGGTTTAACCAGTAAAGCGGTATGATAACTTTTGGTTATCCGGTTCTTTTCTAATTAATTAAAACATTAAAACATATAATTGTGAGTGGTTCCTCCACATTACACAATCTTATCAACTTTGACATAATTGGTGACACAAAACCATGTGCAACACGTACAAGACAAAGTGGGTTTTGAGTATAGTAACATGCATGTGGGATTATAAATTTCTATATGTTACTATAGGGATATCTCGCTCCAAAACAAGGAAAACAAGGGTAGTGGATGTGGTGAAAAGGTGACGAGGAATTAATTAGACGATGGTGAAGCTTGTGGATGAGCTTGGCTCTTCGCTGGGAAGCTCATGGGGTGAGGGGCAAGCTCATCGGCTTCTAGCTCATCATCCTCGTGAGGATCACACCTTCTCTGGAGAGATGGTGACGAGATCCATCGCATTGATGCCAGCGAGGACCACTCCTCCTCATAACTAAGATTATAGAGATATTATAAGTGATTTAGTACAAATGTTTATTTTTTATTAAAAAAATTAAATAATTATATGACTAATTAGTTATCACGGACTAAATGCATGATTAACACAAGTCGGACACAAAAAAGTTTATATGGTGTGCAATCACATCTAACTTGGTTTAGATATGTTATGCTACCCTCCACTAGCTAGATATTTACCACATATTCATGTTACATGTTTTATTGAGTACTTGATTGATAAAGCTCAAAAAAAGTGGGTGGAAATATCTTTTTCTTACTTAAATAGATCGATTGAGATAAATTAAAGCTCTAAAAAAACAAATGTTATTATCACTGAATTTTATTATGATTTTATTTCAGAAAAACAAAGTAAACGGTAAATAGATCATATAAATAATTGAGTGGCACTATATATAATTTTCAAGGCAAGTTTATTAGTCAAAGTTTCCCACACACAACTAAATAATACTCCCTCCGTCCCATTAGAAGAGTCTTAGTTTGAAAAACACAAAGTTTTAGGCACAATAAATGATTGGTATTTTTGTTTGTTATTTGACAATAATACCCTTGACAATAAATAGTATTGTGGGTCCATCATATTGTTTGTTTTATGTTATTAAGGGCAAATTTGGAAGTTTACTAATAAATTTTAAAAGTGGACACTTTAAGTGGGACAACTAAAAAAGGCAATATGGACACTTCTAATGGGACGGAGGGAGTATTGAATTTTTTTAAAGAAAAAATTGACTATAATTTTAATCCATACTATTTCAAACACGGTGTGCCCGCTCAACGTGTATATATAGCACCTATTATTTCAAACTTTAGGTAGCAACATTCAACAAGTTGCCACTCAACTCTACACTTGAACCAATCAATAATGGATTATATCCAAATCCCTCTAACAGTTTACGCTTCAATCTTTCTTCTAACCATGTTTTTTCTAGTCTGGCTTCGGCGGAAACCCCTCCCGCCGGGGCCTATGGGTTGGCCTATCATCGGCAACATGCTGATGATGGACCAACTCACCCACCGTGGCTTAGCCAAACTGGCTGAGAAATACGGTGGCATTCTCCATCTCAAGATGGGATTTAGCCACACCGTGGCGGTGTCATCTCCAGAGATGGCGCGCCAAATTCTTCAAGTTCAAGATCACATCTTTGCCAACCGTCCGGCCACCATCGCCATCACTTACTTAACTTATGACCGTGTGGATATGGCGTTTGCGGACTATACCCCGTTCTGGCGCCAGATGAGGAAGTTGAGTGTTATGAAGTTGTTTAGTAGAAAACGGGCCGAGTCCTGGGACTCGGTCCGTGATGAGGTGGATTCCATGGTGAAATCCACCGCTATCAACTCAGGTACACCTGTAAATTTGGGAGAGCTTGTGTTCGGGTTGACCCATGATATTATTTATCGAGCGGCTTTCGGGTCAACTTCGCATGACGATAAAGAGGAATTCATTAGAATTTTACAAGAGTACACAAAGCTTTTCGGCGCATTTAACTTGGCTGACTTTATTCCGTGGCTCGGGTTTATTGACCCGGCCGGGTTGAATACCCGTTTACCCGCTGCCCGGTCCGCCTTGGATCGTTTCATCGATAAAATCATCGATGAACATTTGAGCAAGGGGAAGAAAGAAGATGATGATAATGTTGAAAATGATATGGTGGATGAGATGTTAGCGTTTTATAGCGAGGAAGGAAAAGTTAGTGAAACCGAGGAGTTGCAAAACGCTATTAAGTTGACCCGAGATAATATAAAAGCAATTATTATGGTAAGTAAATTTACTAAAATAAACAACCCTAATTAATATAATATTTGATGTAATGTTTAGTTAAATGGTGTTTTTATAGGATGTAATGTTTGGTGGTACGGAGACAGTAGCTTCTGCTATAGAATGGGCTTTGACCGAGCTAATGCATACACCAGAAGCGCTAAAATGTGTGCAACAAGAGCTGGCCGATGTCGTCGGTCTTGATCGTCGGGTCGAAGAATCCGACTTTGAGAAGTTGACATACTTCAAGTGTGTTGTCAAAGAGACGCTTCGTTTACACCCACCTATCCCAGTTTCCCTTCACAAATCATCAGAAGACACAAAGGTTGAAGGCTACCACATCCCTAAAGGAACACGTGTGATGGTCAACGCGTACGCCATCAATCGAGATAAAAACTATTGGGAAGATCCTAATACTTTTAACCCGTCTCGTTTTTTGAAAAACGGGGCTCCGGATTTTAAGGGGAGCAACTATGAATTTTTGCCTTTTGGATCAGGTCGTAGGTCGTGTCCAGGGATGCAACTTGGGTTGTACGCGATGGAGATGGCGCTAGTGCACCTCCTCCATTGTTTCACATGGGAGTTGCCGGACGGTATGAAACCTAGTGAAATCGACATGGGCGATGTGTATGGACTTACCGCACCAAAGGCGATACGACTTGTTGCGGTACCAACACCGCGTTTGTTATGTCCGTTGTATTAAGTTGGTCTTTAAATAATAAAGTTTTCTTTGTCTTTTAAGATTTTATTTTATAAAATCTGTATGAAATATTGAAATGTATTATCAAGAAATTAATCCAGGTTTTCTTTTGTACTAACTAGGCTCAGTCCGGGTCTAATAACATACGCAAGGCCAATGATTTATGATCTAGCTTGTTACGAGAACAAAATTAAGAAATTTAAATCGTTGTTAGTTTGTTCTTGTTAAGTTTTCCTAGGTATATTGGTTTTTACCGGTCCCAACTATATATTACATGTTGTCTTCTACCGATCCCAACTATTGAATTGGCTGTCAACGGTCCCAACTTTTACCACTTTGGTAACCACTGGTCCCGTCGTTAAACTTTTACCACTTTTACATCAATCGACAAGTATTATCCTTCCGATCAAAAGGCCTAAAACATCGGTCTTGAATATAGAAAAAACTTAACGGCGTTAAAAAAATTTAACGACGGGACCAGTGGTTATCAAAGTGATGAAAGTTGGAACCGTTGACAATCAATTTAATAGTTAGGACCAGTAGAAGACAAAAGGTAATAGTTGGAAAAAGTAAAACCAATATACCTAAGTTTTTTTAGCTTTATATTAGTTACATTTCCTGCAAATAACTGGATAAATGTTAGATGTATCATATTTAACTCACAGAAAATAAAAGAAAAAAGACATTTCAAGTTATATATATAACCTGGGTCCTGGGGTGTTCATGGTTCGTTTTAAAACTGTGAAACTGTTTAAACCGGTCATCGGTTTAGCTTCTTGGTCGGTCTTATTTTTTAAGTTCGGTCGATCGGCTTTAAAAATTTTAAACCGTAATGAACAGTTTGGCTTATTGTTTTTACCAAACACCAGTCGGATAAAACCAGAACGTAGTGTTTAAGTATTTAAATATATATATTTTTTAAGTTAGATATATAATTATTTATAAGCTTATTCTAAGCTTGTATTAGAATAATTTTGTACTTATAATGTGTTTATTTGGTGTGTATGTTTTTAACAACATCTTAATTAGCTGCTATTTTTTGACATCTTATATATTAGCACAAAGATCGATGAACATGTATACAAGCGCCTAATATAAGCCCAAACCGTGAAACCAAGCCGGAGTGATCAAACCGTTAGTAACGGTTTGGTTTAGATTGGTTTTTATATTCAATGGTTTGGCTTCGGTTTTTGATATGCAAAAACCGTAATAATGGTTTGGCTTACGGTTTGATCCATCACCCCTATATATATAACTACCAAAGTTGGCCTTGCGCGTTGTGGGGACAAGAAAAAGAAAATCACTAAGTACGGTACGACACCTTTTGTGATGACAAAAAATTCAACGTAGTTAGTGACGTAAAAATAATGACAGCAAAAGCCAAATTTACGAGGTTGAGAGGTTATAGTCAAAAATTTAGAAACCGGAAAAAGTTGAGAGGTGAGTTATAAAATTTTACAAATCCAGTAGACTAGAGTATTTGGTGTCAAATAACAACTTTAAAAAACGTAAAGGTTAAAGTCAATACTTTGAAAAATATAAGTTGAGGAACTTATTTCATTCTGTATATTCAAAAAAGTTGAAAAGGTAAAATTGTAATGTATGAAACTTGGAAGGGTGAAAGTTGGTGATGACTTTGCTTTCAAACACATATATAATACAAGTATTATGAAACAGTGGATCTTTCAACAAGACCATGTATAGTTGTGTTCTTCTCACTTAAAATGTTCCTATAGTGCCCCTAGCGCCCCAAACCACCCCAGGGCGTTTTTAAGGTGCAAATTATGCCCGGGCGTTTTGTAGGAAGTGCTTATTTGAACATATATTGCTACCAAATGCTAAGATGGACTAGAAAAAAGTTAGATTTTTTAGAGTTTTTTTATTAACCAATACACATGGTTTAATCGGTGAAGGTTTAAATTATGTGTAGTATATATAGATAATTTGGTGATGTTAGGAGTAGTTATTTATAACCGAACTTCTAGATTTTGTAAATTATATTACATCAGAGCATGTATTATATATGATTTAAACCCTTTTTAGTTATATGACACTATTTACCCACAAAAATAAATGACATTTTTTTTCAAAGAAATAAAAGTAAAGCTTTGGTGGAGCCGCATAGATTAATTTGTCAAAAGTTTAAGCGTTATTTTCACATTCATTTTGAATATAACCAGTTGACCTATCTACATACAATTTCTAAATTTATCCAAAAAACCCAATTAAAATAACACTTTTAGTGAGGCAATATACTCATGCTAGCACCATAAGTGATGATGATAATGATGATAAAAATGTTGATATTTCAAGTGGATTACTCACTTATATATTCCACTTCCATGGTATTGGATATATAGGGGATGTCACCCATTAATAATCATCCAAACTCTTAACCTTTTTTTTATATAAATATATATATGTGTGTATTTATGTATATGTGTATATAAGTAAGAGCATGTTTTATATAGATTTAATTAAATTTAGAGATCTAGAAAAACCATATAAACACTATGAGATTAATTGTGAGACAGATGTACGTGTTGTATAATCAAACCTGATCTTTTTCCTTAAAAAATTAAAGTTAGTAGTTAGTACGTTTTGTCTATCTACCTAATAAATTAAGGTTTTGGATGGTAAATTTAAGTGGGAAAATTGAGCGGGAATATTTTGGGGGTCAAACATTTTAAAAACAAAAGTAATTTTAGAAAAAGCAAAATCAATTTCTCTGCATTTTAAAATAGAGAATATTTTTATTGCAGAATCAACACAATATTGAATAACTAAACGTTGATGAGTGATTTTGAATCCCAACAGTTTCCGATATTGATTTTTATTATAATAATTTATATTGTTGCATCTTATTTTCAATCGTGATTTCTCAATCAATTAATCATTTGTTTTATTCAACCCGTGTGTCTACACGGGTATTAAACCTAGTGGGTTTATATATCATGTTAAATAAAGTGAAAAAACCATGCTACTAGTCTCCTCTTATAACAATTTGCTAACCCTTATCTCCACACAATGCCATTGTCACCACCATATTCAGCATCACTTTTTTTCTTATCTAGCATATTTTATTTGATGTTGTGCTATTACTAAATTTCTCATTATAAAACAATATAAATACTTTTTATTGATCAACCCCATAGATACTCATGAGGCCTAACCTAGTATTATATAAGGATAGAAAAAAATTTGGCTCAGAGTGCGTATGCCATCGGCCTATATGGATATGGTCTGGATAAAACGAACGAGCAAATTGTTATTACGTATTAGAGACTCCATAACAAAATGTTAGTAATTTAAAAATAATTTTAAAAAAAATCCTAAAAGTGACAAAAAGGGAGGGTCATGTTTAACCCGGTCAAAAATATGTTAGTAAGAGGGGGCGGAGCACCACCACGGGCTCCAAACGAAGACAACACCACGTCCACGCACCACCTCGTCATGCGCTCCCTACGTCCAAGAAAATATTTAAAATTAAATTGTGTGTTGCAAATACCTAGTTTTGTAAAAGGAGTAAAATGTAGTTTGGTCCTTATGTTTTGATATCATTGATAGTTTCGGTATCATCTTAACAGTTTTAGTCCTTATGATTTTATTTTCTAACAGAAATGGTCCCGAACACTAACTTCATCTAATTTTTCGTTAATTCTTCCTCACTTACAGAGTAAAAATATCATATTTCCACTATTTTTGGCATACAACTGAATAAAAATGTTAATCTACATGATAAAAGAGGGGGTGAAATGACATTTTACCCCTCATGTGCAGGGCACGTGCGAGAGATTTAACAGAAAGTTGGATGGAGTTAATTTCCGGGACCATTTAAGTTAGAAAACAAAATCACAATGACCAAAACTGTTAAGGTGGAATCGAAACTGTTAATGGTATCAAAAAATAGTGATCAAAACTGCAATTTGGTCTTGTAAAAGTGTTGAAACACCATCAGATCTTTGAACTAATAGTTTACTCTGAAAGTTTAATTAAAATATATGTGCACTATTGTTTTCGTACACAGCTTACGAAATAACCACGCATGTGAAATATACAATGCGTTAAATTATCACGCAGGATGTAATTCTTATGCAAGAATATATACATTTTGTGTGATGGTTTAACTCTTGGAATTTATTTATTTATTATATTGCCATTACTATTAGAACACATAAAAGAATTTACAGCAAGGCGGCAGGTAAACGGGCAACAAGTTGTACCGCCACTCCCTTTTGAATAGAAAAACCTAGCCTACTGAAGACAAAACCTTGACCCTTAGGTGTCGCAACATTGCTATGAATGACCCGTTGAACCCTGGTCAAAAAGTTCACCGCCTCAGTTGCTAGGAAGCCAAATGTGTCAAATGCCAGTGGAATAAAAACATGTTGATTATCGATACAGGCTTTCTCGTGTTTTGCGATCTTGCATGATTCCGCCTTTGTCGCCGCCTGTCGTGCAACGAATCCATTGTCCCTGAGCGCAACCAAGGGGGACACTCCCGTAAGGTCCACACAAGCGTGTTTGCCCCCTGTCCAACCAAACACAAGAATATCAGCCGGCCTTAAAGTAGATCTCCCCTCAAGCGGATCTGTCAGAAAATTCACAGGAGCCTCTTTTTTAGCCGAAATTCCTCCTTTTTAACTCTTGCATGAGAATTTCATCAATGTGTGATATCAAAAAAAATTTAAACAACCAACAATATCAATAAAAGCGTAATAGCAAGGGTCTAGACCCACTTACAAAGACAAATGAGAAGAAAAACAAACAAAACAAGTTAAAACCTGAACCGACACCCGATCTCCAAACTAAATTTATTACCTTCCCTCTAGATCTCATCCACCAGAAGGCAAGCGATTTTACATCCCCCTTGATAGAATCAACTTCTTTTCTCTTGGATTTGAAATTTGTCGTTTCGGGCTTTCCATAAACACTAAAACGTAGTAAAAAAGATAGCATATAAAATAGAGTCGAACACCCGTAAAGTAGAGTCGGGCTCTCTACATGACTACATGTCTATGAACATATTTGATTTTATTGGTTGTGAGCATCCTATATGTATTCAGAGGCGACTCATCTGAATGAATATGACATTCTACGGATTGAATTTTGAAACTTGCATGGAAGTGACATTTTGTTGAACTTTTTTGTTAAAAGGAAAAATTTAGGATTTTTCCTTAAACTTTTATTGCTTGTCTTATAACACAGAGGAGAAAATTTGAGATGGGCGGGAGAAGATGAGATGGGCAGGAGAAGATTTGATGGTCAGGAGAAGAGAGATGTTGTTAAGATAGAGGAGCTATAGAAGTTTCTTTAGCGTATTTTCATAATGTAGATTATGAAAGATAAATGATAGATGAGATGGAGTTAATATTTAGATTGGTTTTTTTATATTTTGAAGGTGGGGTGGAAATGTAAAATGATGGATTCATTGTGAATGTTCTAACTTACCTTAAAAAAGTTAAGACTCATAAGGATGTTTTCTAAACAGATATCAAACTATTTTCGGATCAAAACTAGGCTCCATAAAGACACATAACTTGTGTGTTTTTACTAGTAACTATTTAATATATGTTTCTTTCAGGACCAGGATTAGACCATAAATAACTGTAAATTTGACATGTATTTGACTGGATTTTGATTTGCACCTGTAGTACAGATGCTCGCGTTATCACTTCCCTTTATTATCCTTTTTTTTCAATTCACGTATTTCGTAGAAAGGGTTGAAATGTTTATGCATATCGTTCAATTGATTAAGGAATATAATTGTATGTCATTTAAGTGTACTTTTATTTAGGTTGCTCTATTATTGTAGTGTGTTTACAAATTTGTTTTCTTCATTCGAAAAACATCCAAGATTTAAATGTGAGTTAAAACTTTGACACGTTGGTTTTGATTAAATGCCAAATTTCCCCCAATGACTTTTAATTTCATGGTAGAAAATGTGTCTAGAGCATAGAATTGATCTTGGCTTTGAATAGAATTGATAGTTGGATTTAGTGATTTACTCTCAACAATGTTGTTATGTCTGTTCTCTTGTAATTCTACTCGGTGAGATTTTGGCTAACATATCGTTTTCGACTTCACAATTCCCTTGAATTGTCTACTATCGTAGGGTGTTACATAAATAAGCTAATTTTTGTTATCATTATGACTCGTTAATGTCATACAGGTTTTATGTGATGGAATATGGGTTGAGCGCATAGGTTTTTTTTACTATGAGTTGGAACGAGTCAGGTCAACGAAACTCTTTTCTAAAAAAGCCTTCGTATGTGTTACAATCATGTATTTATATACACGGATTTTAACCTAAAATACCCAATAAAATAAGAAGGCAAATTGGCTAAAATTAATCCCAACTAACACCTATTGGCCAAGAATAATCCCAACTCAGTTTATTCCCTCCAGTGATCCTAAATCCAACTTTTTTGGCCTCCAGTGGTCCGCCGTTAAGTGCACTTAACGGCCGTTAACTTTTTTTTGATTTTTTTCGAATTTCAAAACAAAGTTTTATGGATATTGATCGGGAGGAGTATACGCTTCAATTGATGTAAACCTTACTTCGAACTGGTGTTCCAAACGACAAAACAGTCTTCAATCGGGTGTTTAAAACCTAACGATGCTTTAACCGGATATTAAAATTAAACCATTTGGAGCAACAATTGGAAGTAAGTTTACATCAACTGACTCGCATTCTCCTCCCGATCCAAATCCATAAAATATCGGTTTGAAATTCGAAAAAAATAGAAAAAAAGTTAACGACCGTTAAGTGTACTTAACAGCGGACCACTGTAGGCCAAAAAAGTTGGATTTGGGACCACTGGAGGGAATAAAATGAGTTGAGATTATTTTCGGCCAATAAGGGTTAGTTGGGATTATTTTAGGCCAATTTGCCAAATAAGAAATAGACTTGATATTCACAAACAAGCATGTGTGATTTTTATAGAGATAGTTATTAGTGCTTATGTGGTTTCTACAATTCTATTTTTTTAATTAAACGAGTGACATGTTTTTGTTAGAGTAACCCAAACAAATAGACACATGATTTTAACATAAGGACGAACACTTGTAGTTTTAATTAAACAACACATTTTTTTTATATTAGTAGCAAATATATACCTCAATCGTTGACTTAATTAGTCATTATCTTTGACTTAAGACACAAGCCTCCTTGGGAGACCATGTAGCATGTCACATGTGCTAACTTCGTAATTGTATAATCCTTTTGATTGATATTAATTGTTAAAGATAATAATGACATTTAGTATTTAATTAACTTTTTTATAAATGTATCTGTCTACTCAATATTTTCTATAAACATTTTGAATATTTTATAACGTTAAACATTTATACAAGTACGTGTGTAAAAAGCATATTGAATAAATAGACGCTCTAAAGAGTAAATATTTGTAAGAATTATACTCATTACTTTCGTCAATTCATTATACATTTATTATAATTTAATAGTTATTAAAATATAATATAATTTATAAGGATAAAGTGATGTACAGATCGAGTGATCGGATCCAGGGGTGGGTACTCTGTCGGTGGGCACACCGCGCCACCCCTTTAAGAGGCCGAAGTAAAAAAGGATTTGCAAACTACCTTCACCGCTTGAAACCCCATAAAATTTAAATGCTAAAAGGTCTTATGGGCCTTGAACTTTGAGCCAACGCCTAGCAACTCTTTAAGCCTCGGTGATTGCCGGATTTTTCTTGCCGGAGATGACAATTTGAAGAGAACATGGCGGGTGTACCAATTTGAAGGAAGATAATCATTTTTTTAAATTTTTAAAGGTTTTAAGAGTTTCAGTTACATCTTTTTAAATTATATTTTGTTTCAGTTTTCACCTTATTTTCTATTTCAATGTTTATTTTTTTCTAAGAGTCATAACTTTTTATTTCCATGCTTTTGTATTATTTTTTATTTATATTAACTATTATTTGTATTAGTTTTTATTTATATTAATTATTGTTTTAAGCTAAATAGGTTTTAGTTTTATATAAATACATGCAAACAAAAAAATATAAAATATAAAAGATGGGTGAAAGATCTTAAAGACGACTAAGTGTCGATACAACACTACTTAACCGAGTTAGTCCCATTCAAGTTTCATAACTTTTGAATGCAGATTCCCTAGTGACCTTTACATACGTCCAACGCTAAGAGTATCTTTGTTCCATCTAACGGGTTAGAAGAAAATTTGGATCGTTCACCACACGTGTGAGAGGAAACCCACAAGTGCGTAAAATCTCATGAGGTTCAAGAAAAAACCAGTGGCCTTTTACAACCTAGGGCAATACCTCTCATCACCAAATGCCGTTGGACCGAATGACAATATTGGCTCTTTTTGTATAATTCACCGGCATTTTTTAGCAATAGTTAATATATATAGTATATAACAATCATAATAAAACTTAAGAAAAAAATTAATATCATCACCGGTTTCAATTAGAAATCCTTAAATATTATGAAACGTTTAGATATTACGAGTTTTATAAACTCCATGTAAGTTGTGAGTCATGAGGACAATCTACTTTAAAAAAATTACCGGAAAATGAGATTTAAATTTATGTCGTGACCCATGAGGACAATCAAGCATCACGTTCCAACGTGATAAGTGTTATACGGTTTTTATAATTCTCTTCATGTATAAAAAGATAAAACTTATCACTCACCATTACATTAAGACTTTTGAAAATAATATAAAGGAGGATGAGTATTTTTCTTTTCAAATTAGGTGGCATTGACAAGTCATCATGTCTTTGTTATATCAATATTAAATATACCTAAAAATCAATTTCTTAAAATAACATTATATCGTTCTTAAATAAAAGACAAGTGATAAAAAGCCAAAAGATATTTTTTTTTCATATATTTGAGACTTTGAATAGTTTTGAGTCATAAAGCAAAAGATAAAAAGGTAGTAGTTAAAAGTGACATGTATTGTTTGGTGATTGTGTTAAATTTACTTGATCCTAACTTTCCTTAACTGGTTTAGTTATTTTAATTTTTTTAACCGTTAAAAGTTTATACTGCTGGTATTTAACCATGGAAATATTATAAATAAAAACTCTAGAAAGAAGTTAAAAGTCAAAAACAAACCCCAAGTTAAATTATATTGTCTATATGAAAACTACACCAATGGGACTAGTCAATGTAATAAAATTTAGATAGCTTCTTCATTCTTCTCCCACAAATATGACACACTCTTGGCCTCCATGACTATACCTCACACTTGACATTAGTGGCGGATCCTGAAATTTTGTAATACGGGTGTTAAAAATGACAGTACCTGAAAATTTTTATTTTTATTATCTTTATGTTTTTGGTTACATTTTTGGGTTGGCGATTTGATTCGGGTCGGATCAAACAATAACAACAATAAATATCTAGTTTTCTTCATTCAAACAAACAAATGTTTGTTCTTACACATAAAACAACTAGATAATTTTAAACAAAACAAAAACCTAAAATATATATGTGATGATGCAAGAGGAATGTTAAGTACCTAAAATATATTGATTTTCACTGTTCACAATTTCACATTACACAATTGGTAATGGGTTATTGCGTTTGATTTGTAAATTGTAATGACTCATTTAACTTATGGGGTATTTCTGGCGAAAAACACGCAGGGACCAGAGCCTGTCTCCGCCCCCTTAAGGGTGCGCCCTTGGTTGACACTGACACCGTTTTTTGTTAAACACTTCATTGTTCCTTGTCTTTCATATACTCCAGCACGAATATAGAAAACAAATTACGAGAGGCTTTACACCAACAACTTATAAATGCCAAATTGAATTTACAACAAAGCATGCTGTAAATAAATAGTCAGTGGATTCTAGAGCTTCCCTATAAACCAAACATAAAGTAGATAGCGTATTAATGTTCCTTCTAGACAATTCATAAACAGTGGGAAGATGTTCCACTTCCATCTCCAACAAAAAACAAAACATATTCTTGATAGATAAACATTGGTTTAAGTATACATCAATGACTATACATCTTTATTCCTTAGTGGCATTTGCTTTCTAACAAAAAGTATTTGTTCGTACGAGCTTTTTAATGAATCAAGGTTAAAAGAATGGGAAAAGGGTTAAGCGTTTCATGATAATTCAGCTGCGAAATATCAACTACTAGACCCTAACACCATACATGAGTTGTTCAGTGTGCAAGTTTAAATGTGTATCGTATCCTATATCAAGCCTTTGAGATTCACCTTCGACGTAAAGAGGTAGAAATCTCATACTTAACAGTTAACCTATAATACTTAAAAACTTCCTTCTAGAGTTCGTTTAGCGTAGATATCCAAAGTTTGGGTTAATGATTATTCAAGAACTAAACATCGTACTACAACTTTACTTCAAGCGAAAAAAATTCAAGAACTATACTTCAAAGCATTTGAACAATTTTGATTGACTTTTGACCAATCTTAACCGGTTTTTAGCGGCTACCAATTTTATGACCGATTAATCCCGGTTTACCCACCTGTTATGAGACTATATGAAATAATTTCCTTTTCTAATAACATTTGAGTCTCTGTTAACAACTATATCTTTCTGTACATTGGATCCAATGGCGAAGCCAGGATTTTTGGCCCGGGAATGCTCATGTTTCGGGAGGCCAAACTCAATATATAGATATAAAAAATCAACAACCGACCAGCAAAACAACACTTCGGACGGAAAAAATTGGGAAGGCCCGAACCCTCTTGGGTCCCTCTTATGCCTCGCCCCTGATTGGATCAACAAATATTTACTCAAAGATTTGCCTTTTTGTAATTCAATTTCTTATTAGGATCAACAAGAACATTTGAATTACAAGCATATAGAGTATCAAACCACATTTATCAACTATCAAGATTCATTTTATTATGAATCGCTCGTAATTGGTACAATCTAGACCCAACAAAATATTAACATTCAAGAATAAGAGAATAATTCTTTTCATGTACTGGTTTATGCCAGATATCACACTTGCAGCACAGGTCTTTACATCAGTATTCGTAATACGGCCAACCCAACAGCAGAAATTGAGACGAGAGTACCTATACAGTACTTGATCACATCATATTTTGCAGCTTCCATCTCAGCCCTTAACGAATGAATTTCCTGATACCAAAAGATATATTTAAAAAACAGAGTTACACGATCTGGACAAGTTGATAAACAAAAGTGAATGCAAACTCACTCCATCAAGTTTGTTCGTTAGGTGGGCAGTTTCGTGTTTTTGATTTGATAGCTCGTCTCGGATTCTCCTGCAATTATTGAGTAGTGGCAACAATAACAATTTCATTATGCCGGTAAACCATTTGTTTATAACAGCTTCAAAATATAGAGAAGACAATGTCCCATTACCCTCTTTCAAGATTTAAATCCAGCCGCTGTCCTGCAGTGACTTTGTCAATTTCATACCTATATCATCAAAAAAATTCAAACTCAGAGGTTGGTATAAGAGGAGAGGGGGGGGGGGGTTGATAAGGTTTGACAATGCTTATTTTCTACACTTGAATGGAGTTATTCAACATTGCAACTCACTTAAAAACTAGTGGTTGTGTAAATCTCCATGTCATATAGATGGCAAAACATGTGGGTTGGGTGACGGGTCAGGTGACCCGTAACCACTTCTTTCTTTATAAATAAGTAATGCGTTCCACCTAAAGTATTTGAACCAATACACAGTAAACTATACCTTAACTCACTGCGCATCCTATCGATATCAGTCTTAAGTTTCTCTGTTTCACGTTGCAACAAAGAAAAATGGTTTTCCTGTGATGGAAATCTCATGTTAGAATACGACCTGTCATGTGGCTTTGACTATTTAGCTCGTTTGTGGAATAAGTGAACAAATATGGGTGGTAATATCACATTCACAACCCACTACTTGCACCAATTGGCTCCTAATGAATTTTGACGAATGAATGAATGAATGCACCCAACATAAGTCATAGCTAACTATTTAATGTAAATGCCATAGTTGCATTTTATTCTGTCATCGTCCTTCATGGTTAATCATAACAATTTGATCAAATTAACGAAATCATTTTCAGTTCCTGCTTAAAACTATTAGGCCATCCATAAGTGCCTCCATCAAATCACACTTTCCTATAAGTAAACAATAAAATCCATTGCTTTAAATATTCAAAGATACTATCTGTCTGTTGATATAAAAATGAATGCATACCAAGCCTCAACTAACTCGATGTTCAAAAGATCAATAGCTTATTAATCGTGCGAATTTTCTTTTCTAAATAACTTAAACTAGCCCCCCAAGGCCAAAACTCACTGAAACGTTAAAAAAGGGTCTGGCGTCTTTAATTAGTTATTCAGTCTTTAATTAGTTAATTTCTCCATATCTCATGTACTAATCAAGTGTCCTAATTCCAACACGTGCTCTATTTGAAGAAAATAAGCAAAGAATGATTTACCCATCC
Organism: Tagetes erecta; assembly: GCA_030867185.1. Lineage (NCBI taxonomy): Eukaryota > Viridiplantae > Streptophyta > Magnoliopsida > Asterales > Asteraceae > Tagetes > Tagetes erecta. The sequence goes on from CM061487.1 coordinate 98,525,203, forward strand.
TGATCGAAGAAGCGCCATTAGAATATTATTAATAATCCTACACTAATGCAATGCAACGACATACTCATCATGCAAGATATGAACAGGACCTTCACAAAACTGTACTTAATGAGTGCAAGTTAAAGTCTTAATCATAATTACATGTACATTAAGGTCTCTAGTGAATTCACAACAACACAAGATATGATGATACGGCACCACTATAAAGTAGACAATACAAATGGCGTAAGCTATTTCAATTCACAAATACAATCATTCAAACTCAATCCAAAGCATCAAATAAACAAATCACCTGAGAGTTTTGCACTCGCGACTTAAATTTCCCCAAATTACCATCTTGAGTCATCTCAATCTACATTACAAATCATTAAACTTGAACCATAAACAACAAAAACTTTCAATACTTGAATAAAATGATAAACAAACCCTTTGCATTTCACCCTTGGAGACAAATGACTGAGCCACATTCTCCAAGCTGTCATTCAAAACCTCGATAATGGCAGACGTAATCGCCTCGGCTTGCTTCGAAGGCACGCCTTCGCCTTCTAATCTCCTAACCTAATGCTCATTTCAAACAGTTATTCACACAACATTAAGCAAATTCATGTAACTCAATAGCAGTTGATGTTATAAAAACAATGAGTAAAACAAAATAGGCGTACTAAAGCTAGGGTATCGACGAGAAACAGGCGTTTGCCATTAGGTTGAATGAACTGACAAAATTGCCTGCACTTAAATCTGCAGATATAAAACATGAGATGAAATTGAAACCGTAATTGAGAAACGAGAAATTGATAGGGTGAACGTGACCTGAATTTGGTTACGGGACGAACATAGGCTGCATAAGCGGCCATTAACATTGATTTTGCGATCGAAATGTTAAACTCTTCCGAATGATTTTTTTTAATGGCAACTGTAGAACTATGATTCGGATTATTAGTGTGGAAACAATCTAAACCGTTTATTAACGTTGTGTCATAATTTCATCCGTTGTTTAGATTATTTGTGTGAAAATGAAATATGATTGCGTAAAATCTTACTCATTGTTATTAACGTTAGTTATTTAATATGAAAGACTGCATTTAGAGGCTCTAAAACAAAAAATGAACAAACATCGAAAAATAGAAACGGAGAACTAACGATAACAAGAGTAATGTTGGGAGGACTAGTAGTAAAAAAAATATCTTAAAACACACATAAACATACATATCGTAAGATAATAAATACAAAGTCTAGTTAATGCGTAAGTTAAAATAAATATATACCATTTTGTAAAAGTCTTTAGTCTTAGCTTTATATCTCAACTTAAATTTATGAAGATACATGTAATAAACTGCCCTTTTTATATTGGAGTCACTAAACTTAAAAAATGAGATAATTACTACACTCTCTTGTGAGCTTGTGAAATTGTATATTTTCTTATGTATTAATGCATTGTAAACTTGTGTTTTGGCTTCCGTCCATAACGTTTTGTTAGTAGGTGTTATTTTTCCTTTATTAAAACCATTGTTCAAAAAACAGACGGAGAGAAGGTGGAGGTGGTGTGGGTGGGTTAGTCATGCACAAACCGGATTTTTTTAGGAATCAGATCCGGTTTTGGTCAACAAAGTCAAAAACCGGGTAGGGTCGGTTCCGGTTCCGAGTATAACCGGGTTTTGACCGGTTTAACCGGGTTTATCACATCTTAAACAAATAACCCCTCCAAAGCGCCTAAAAGGTGGTGTTAGTTTTATAGGAGATCACACCCCACTAAACATGGTCAAAACGCACTCCTCCCTCTTTCTTATATCATGAAACACTGCGTATCAAGAAGGTAATATCATTATCAAAGTTTTAAAATGGTGATACATCCAATACGAGTACCTTTAGCCACTCTCATTAGAAAATAGTATTATTCTGATTTTGATGGAACTAATATTGTGTTCTCGGGATCACTTAACGAAAGAAAAGAAACAAAGTAAAAGAAAAAAAAATTGTTGTTTTCAGAGTTTTTTTTCTTATGAGGGAAATTGAAGGAAAAAAAAATATGTTATAAAGTCTTTTTTAAAAAGAAGTGAAAGGAAAGAAAAAGAAAGAGATTAAGAGTTTTAAGCTTAAATTTCATCCTATTAATTTGTAGAGAAAAGAACTATCTATTTTTTTCTCTTTCAAGTGAACTTGGAAACATAGTAATGTATAAGACTTTAAAAGTTTAATACTATCAAATCAAATAATAATAAAACGGACCAAAGGATGACCCATGTGGCCATGTTATACAACTAGTTTAGTTTCGTGTTACGCTTAGGAACACAATATTCAAGTGATGCTTTTAAGGATATTCATGAACGTTCCAATAAGTTTTGAAACAAAACCGTAGTAAACCGGAACACGAAATATATTTTTAAAAATTAAATTTTTAGTTTAGCAATATTATACTCAAATTAAAGAGAATAAAACGCTCAGTTTTATGGTGTAGTTTATTTTTCTTTTATTAAAATCCATATAAAAAAGTTATGTATATTTATAAAACACTAAGGTCTTTAATTGTATATTATTATTAATTTTATCCATAAGTTTCATTTTCACACCCTATCAAATATAAACCGACTCATGTACACCCCTTGTAGTAGAGGGTTAAAAGTATAAATACTTTTAAATTTTTCAGAATTCTCCAAAATATTAGGGGACAAAAAATGTAATTAGTTTTATTATATTATATTTTATATACATATTTTAAATAAAAAATTATTATTATTAGATAAACTCTCAAATGATGCCACATAAGCCAAAAGCTTTAAAATTGTGCCACATAAACTTTTTTGGTTATGCTATATTATATAAAGATATACATATATGAGCATTCACAGTAGAGGAACCATCTCTATCTCTAAATTTACACTAAAATCACTACATTTTCTCTTTCCTTATATTTAAATAATAATACTTTATACATGTATCATTACAGTTTCTCTCTCCTCCACTCACAACACTTTCAAAAAATATTAAAAAATTATAGGAGGTGAACAGTAGCTTTTCAAATATAGAGTTTCTCTCTCATCCACCATCAAATTTTCTCTCTCCCTCACTCACAATAATTCACAACCACTTACACTCACCCTCTAAAATATAAAAACCACACTCACATGTTTTTGATTCTTCCATTGTGAATGCTCTGAGTGGCAGTTGCTACTTAGCAGTGTTGGTACTAAGGTCAACAGTTGGGCCCAAAGACCACTACCTTATCAAGTTGGGCTTGGGCCAATGTCTATTTTGGTTATATGAATTGTTATTGACATTTTCCAACTATAAAGACATGGTATCATTACAGTTTTCTCTCTCCTCCACTCACAACACTTTCAAAAAATATTAAAAAATTATAGGGGGTGAACAATAGCTTTTCAAATATAGAGTTTCTCTCTCATCCACCATCAAATTTTCTCTCTCCTTCACTCACAATAATTCACAACCACTTACACTCACCCTCTAAAATATAAAAACCACACTCACATGTTTTTGATTCTTCCATTGTGAATGCTCTGAGTGGCAGTTGCTACTTAGCAGTGTTGGTACTAAGGTCAACAGTTGGGCCCAAAGACCACTACCTTGTAGTAGAGGGTTAAAAGTATAAATACTTTTAAATTTTTCAGAATTCTCCAAAATATTAGGGGACCAAAAATGTAATTAGTTTTATTATATTATATTTTATATACATATTTTAAATAAAAAATTATTATTATGAGATAAACTCTCAAATGATGCCACATAAGCCAAAAGCTTTAAAATTGTGCCACATAAACTTTTTTGGTTATGCTATATTATATAAAGATATACATATATGAATTGTTGGTACTAAGGTCAACAGTTGGGCCCAAAGACCACTACCTTATCAAGTTGGGCTTGGGCCAATGTCTATTTTGGTTATATGAATTGTTATTGACATTTTCCAACTATAAAGAAATGGTATTATAATGTGGAGTAATAAAATTGAAACCAAACATCCGTCAATAAACCATTATTATTTAAAACATTTGGTCCTTTTTTTTCTAAAACGGCAAACATTTGTTCTTTTTAGGTTCAACTTTCGGCGTCTCAAAATAAGGCACGCATAATTCAAATAAAATGTCCAAATATGGATCAAGGATCCAAAATATTTTAACTTAAAGTTAAGACAAAAATATTTTTCAACTAAAATTCAAATTATTAACTATTAACAGTTTAATACACGTCAATAGTTTGACTAGTTGGTTTATATTGGATCTTGATTTGCTGTTAAAATAATAAAAAAATGCATGGGAATAGTTTTCATTCTATTCATATTCAAAAAGTTAAGTTATAATCATTTGAAACATCTAAGATTTCATATGTGCTTATTTAATATATAAGTTTTTTAAAATTATATAAGTTGTTTAAAATTATTTCATCTTTCAAAATTTAAGACAACATATATAGTTGTCTTATTTGAGTTTACTGTCTATAATAATTTATAAAAGTCTTTGTAAAAAAACAAACATAAAAACTAAAAAGGTGTTATTAATTTTTACCTGGATGGAGACATACTTTGACACGTTCTCATAATTTGATGACAATGCTTCAATAAGTGCGAGTGCGACACCTCATCTCATTTGGCCCCCACAAGTTTGAACATATAAACAGCATGCATTTAATTTTGACTTTCCGCAATTAAATCCTATTTGGACTATATCGAAATATTGAATTACGATAAATATTCTTTTCTACTACTCTATCATATTACTACGTTGATTTTTATATATAGATATTGTATAGTTTGACATTTAATTTGTGACAACCATACAAACGGTTTCTTGTTTTTTAATTAAAAGCATAATTTTAAATATCATGAATACGTTTAGTAAAAGGTGTGTATATACTCAAACTCAATTAATAGGTAGAAACAATTTTATATAAATAAATTTTTGTTTTGGTTTAAAGTATTTATAGTTAATTAAAATTAAGTTTTTCAATAGTGATAACTTTGAATGATACTAGCCAAGTTGTGATAAGAAAATGAAGAATTAGTAGAAAAAATATATTTTTTAACAGTAAAGATAGAATTATTTAATACTAGCTAATATGGAACTAATAATTTTTTTTACTATAATTATTAAAAAGAAAGCTACATTTTTCAAAAGAAAAACAAGATGGTATCATAGTTTAAACAAACTTGCATGTTAGATTATATGACTTTCTTTAAAAAAAATCTTTTTAACAGCAACAACTTAACGAGCAGGATTTAATAAACTCAGGATCTAGTACTTCTAACACAAATGTGTTACCAATAAGTCACTAACCCTATTTCGGCAACTTTCTTTTAAATGTATCATTTGTTAGCGTGTGACGTTTAATTATTACAAACAAAATATTTTTTTGTGTTTAAATGCGGTCTTTTGATTTATGAATGGAAATCAAGTGGATTCAATTTTCTTTTCTTTTCATTTGAAACAAATTCAGATTACAAAGTCAAAAAAAAAAAAATTATAATAAAATAAAAATAATAAGAAGAAATAGTCACTAGTAGATATCAAAATTCAACCCCATTTTGAATTTTTGTCGAACTTTTTTCCCTCTTGTTTCATTTGACCATCCAATCATCATGAATAATCTTGTTTCTTTTGTGCCACAAACAACGGAGCATGCATCCAAAATGGTAAAAAGGTCCCTCCCTCTCAAATAATTAAACTAACTTAAGTTTAATAAGTTTACATTTTTTTCTTATCAATCTTATCATCAATGTTGATAAACAATTTAACTTTTATTGGAACATTGATTATGAAAATTATCAAACAACTTGTACCATAGATTTCAATCAAAAAAAATTATTTTTCACTAAAGTCTCACTTGAATCCCTAAGAATAGATTAAGTCGTCTCGGACATCAATTTTCTTTTTATTCATCCATGTTCTTACCTATAAATAGATTATATATGTAAATACGGATGAATTCAATATTATTGAACCAATTTTAACTTTTTAAGGCTACATATATATACACTTATTTATGATTTTTGTAGGTATTGTAAGAGTTAGGAAAAGACTAGGTAAGTTGTAACATGACCCAATCCATATCACAATTAAAACAAAATAAATAAATGTGTATGCATTTTCAATTAAAAGTATGCAATTTCAAAGTTTATAACCTTAATTCATAGTGTTTTAGTTCCCCAAAATATTGATTTCAAATTACAATTAGCAATTACTTTTTTTATTCTTTATTCATCTTATTATTGTTTATGGTTTAGGGTGGTGGGAGTGGGTTATGGCATACCTCCCACTACCCTCACAATCTACCAATCACAAATATCCACCTCACAACTACCCTCATACTACCCTCACTTCATAAATTTGGTAGTTGTCAAGTACCCTCACACTACCCTTACAACCCACCAACCACAACACTCCACTTCACACATTATTTATTAAAACAAAAAAAATGATTAAAAGATTGTGAGAGAGTACGGAAATCAAGGTTGTGAACCCTCAACACTTTTGTGAACCCGTGGTCAAGTACCCGCACCCCTACCCGCATAGGTGGCGGCGGTGTTACCGCGCGGGTAGGGACATACCCGCATGGGTACCCGCACCCACACCCTCCACCCTTCTAATTTGCTAAAAAGCTGAAGGGAGCCTTTCACCATCACCACTCATTGCCCATATCTTTTGTGAGAGTCAAGAAGATAATACTCCCAAACAAGCAGGGTGAAAACTCAAAGGTGAAAAAAGGAGCTCATCATGTTTCTCCTATCTCTTTATCTGACTAATTTAGCTTGTATAATTAAAAGGTTTTTTTTGTTTATTAATATTCCTAGAAACATATAAATTATGAGCATATATCTAAAGGGAATATATTACATTCTGAAACCACGTTCAACTTGAAAATACGACAAAAAATACAATAAAAATATAATAATTTTAAAATTGCAAGTTTTTGAAAAAATAAAAAAACTACCCAAAAAAAGGAAGCACGAGTGTCCTTTTTGAGCCATGGCAGACCAAAGTAACCATATCTATGATGCACCCGTATGAATCTAAAAAGCGACTTAAAGTTATATTCCACGTGGCTTTTCTAAAAGAGAACAGGCTTTTTTATGTACATAAAGTAAAATTTCTTATATGTAACATACATATATTGCAAAAAGTTAAACTAGGTAATAACAAATAGGAATTATTTCTTTAGATTTTTTGGGTTTGATAAATCTATAGTTTAGGATGCAAATTTAATATAACTACGTTTATAGGTCTCTCGCAAGTTGTGTGAGAGTTGTTTTGTGTAACGTTCATAGATTGTTCTTCGTCTTATATTTACAACCACATGAAAACTGGTAATTTTTTACTTTGTGCGAAATCAAAGGTTTTGTTATTTCTTCCCATCCAACGGGAGGCGGTGTAACCGCAAAAAACACGAAGGGTTTCATGACTTCATCCCAAATGGAGTTACTGATAAGCATGGCAATTGTAACCTCTGGGAGTGGCGAAGGGTTACATCCCTAGAGGAAAACCAAAGAAAAATAGTTACACATAATGACAATCGTCGCCACCATGCATAATGGCTTATGGTTTCCAATGAACAATCTATCCGCCATCATCGCCTAATCGCCGCTAAGGGTTGAGAGCGATAGATTTGGGCAAAGGAGCCCTAGCCACCACCCTAAGCTCGACGACAAAACCCGTAATAAACCACACACCGCCAAAGGCAACGGTTAAAACAACCGGCAGGAAGAAGACGACAAGTGAGATGAGTTTTTTGAAATGATGATAAAGAGGGTATACGTTGGGCTGTAATAAAATAAATGACAAGGACCAAAGAAGTAAAGCAATAAAACTTAGTGACAAAAGTCTAAAAACATAAAACACACTACAGGATACCTTTCGTTCTTAATAAATAGTAATTTTTTTAACAACGAATTTCATTAAAGGAGCTAGCAAGCAACTAGCAAAACAACATTACAAATGGTTAAAATGAAGAACATCACTTTCTCCATGTAATGGATTTTAATGATGACATACTCTTGATATAAAGATACGAGTGAGATTTGATATCCTGAAGAAGTCTGTGAATGAGTAACGGGGAGTTGTTGAAGATTAACTCATTTGTAGAATTCCAAATACACCAAGCAGGCGTGAGGATTATAGCATGCGATACCCTCTTGAGCTCTACAAATACTTGTGTTGAATTGTGAATTTCTAATAGATCCAAAATCGAGAATGCGAATACATGGGGGAGACTGCACCGGGAAGCGACAATCGACCAAATTGGGTTGTTAGAACCCATGTGGTGAGTAAATGTTCCATGTCCTATTCGTTGGAATTAAAAAAGGACATGAATTGTTTACAAGTACGACCTCTTGATGTGTGTAAAGTGTATAGATTTTTTAATAATAATTTTTCACACAATTTGGTTTTAAATTTATAAAAGACGACAATTACTTTAAGACTAACTACACACAATAGGCAAGTGTACCTATCGTATAGTAGTATAGCTTTAGGCAAGAACCGAATATCGATCCATGGACACGAGAGCTCCTGATACTAAACCGTTGTCATTATCTAGCCGGCAAATAAAGTGGTTTGATATTTTGTGTTTTTAATCTAAATAGACATAAATAAATATATCAAAAGTTAAGAAAGATAATCAAACAAAGGAAATGTTCACTTAGACTTTGAATCCACCTAGCCTTACAATGACAATCTACACAAATCCATGATGAGATCATTCTTACATGCATAACACGAAAATAGACTAGACCCCCGTCAAGGCTATCTAATCATATGACTCTTTGGAAAGTTAAAACGATGATAACATAGTAACCACCTAAAGTCATTCCTTGAAGAGCTAATGATACAATTATGTTGAATATAAAGATGGACTAAACTCCTGTCAAGGTTATTTAATCCCATAATCCTTTGGAAAGCTAATACGATAAACACATACTAACCACCTCGAATCACGTAATGGAAACAATGTCATGAACCTTTTCAACTTGTGAATATCATACCATGAATACATGAACTATAAATTCACGCTAGTAAACAATAATCACACATACATAATGATACAAGGAATTCACAACAAATGTAATGGCTTTTCCAAGCATATACACAAGGATGCACATTTGACTAACAATCTTACATGTTCCAATCCCCATCCACCATTCCTAGTCAAATGTCATGAACACATACACATACATCTACATATCCATGAATAAATATCCTAACACATACGGTTTTCCAACATAATATGGTCAAGACACCCACGAGATTAAACATATAATCAAGTCAAACAAACACACATAATCATTGAAAACATTCAAAACATTGCTAAAGTCATCAACATAATCATCACCATAAACAACATGTAATCGTCAATGTTTAGCTAGGATTCATCTAATCTAAGTGAATCAAGAGTTTTAGCTCATGCTAACTACAAAAATACCCAAATAGCTTGAAGGGTCAAAGAGATACATGGTTAGATAAAGAGGATATCAAACCAAAATCAAGCTAGAATAGGTAGAATGATGTTAGATTCTTCTTTGGAGTTGATAATCTTCTTCCTTTATGAAGTTGGATGAAAACCGACTTGGAGGCTAGAGAGAATTAGGGTTTTGCTCCCTAAAATTGTGTGTGAGAAATGAGGGAAATTTAGGTTAAAAAGGGGGAATTTTGCGCAGAGCATGGCCATGTCGCGCTCAGACATGGCCATGTCTTTATCAAATTGCTTATCAGGGCTTGCATGGCCATGTCTCCATCAGACATGGTCATGTCAGAAGCTAATCTTCAAATTCTTCACTTTTTCCTTTGAGTTTTTCACCAAAATCACCTAGTTGCCATCCAAAACTACAAAAATCCAAATAAAACACAATTAAGTGGCTATTCGGATGAATTTGCAACAAAAAGCGTTTAAAACGAGGGCTAATATGCATTATTAACATGTATATTTATTCACATATCAAACATCCCCACACTTAAACGTTGCTTGTCCTCAAGCAAAATCTCATACAATGTTTCAACATCAACTTATTGGCTTTTTTTTACTACTAAAGATGGGCAATTCACACAGAATTAAAGATCCAAATGCATAAATGATTTTCAAGAATTTCAATAACGAAAAACAAAGAACCAAACAAGGTGGAACCACAAATATATTTTTTTTCTTTTAAAGCATGAACATATACAATTAAGCATAGTATGTATATAGAATTTTCATTATGTATAATTTCACCTCTCACAATGATTCACTCAACACTCGGCTTTATTTATGTGAATCACTCAATGACCAACAATAAAGCAACATTATCATAAGCTTGCTTAGAAATCAATTCTCTATCAAATAACATAAGAAACTGCATAAATCAAGAGGTCTTTGAAGGGTTGTAACGGGGCTTGGGTTAAAGGTGTGGAATTTATGATATAAAGTGGCTAAATGGTCAAAATCCGGACTAGCTAGATGTTTTGTGATCGACTACAAAGATATGAAGAGAATATACAAACTAAGAACAAACTAACACATGTACATACTAATAATGAGCCTCTACTGTACTTTTTTTTTTCTTTTCATTCTTGTACACAAAATAGCTCATTGTTAATTGCTTCTACCTTACATAAACCGAAATAAACACCAAAGTGATAGTTCTTTTTTTTCTTTTCTTTTCTTTTTCTTTTTTCTTTTTTCTTTTATTTTTCTTTTCTTTCCTTTTTTTTTTTTTTTTGAACCATAACCACTACTAATGTCGATACATTCATAAATACAAAAAATTCCTATAAAAGTAACTAGATACGATCTAAACAACTAGCATAAGCCGGATTTTGACACATGGGTTTAAACATTACAAAAAAAGGCTTTTAGGCTATATAGGCTCAAGATGTGGGTTAAACAATAAAAAGGAAGGGGCTCAACATGAGCAACTAGGGGAGATGATCGGGTGTGGTAAAAGAAATGAAAAGGAAAGGTAAACAAAGTGGTTTATCATAGTGCCTATATCATGTTTATGCAATAACTTAGTTCATGATCTTGAAATGCATTACCTAAGCAAGTTCTAAAATGAAAGCAACATTTGGCACACTCAAAATTTAACAACAAGATGAGCATGATGAATCATGTAGAATGAATGCTCGAAAGGCACAAAGTTAAGCTCACGGAAATGGGGGTGATGGGTATAGGTGCAAATATATACATAATCATCCTTCTTTTAACATGTCATGCTAAATTGATGTTTCAGTACAATTTATTAAAAACTTGAAGGCTCTCTTAACTCATGCAATTCTGAAAACACAATCATGCTTAAGGATCTAAAATAGATGCGACGGATGCCAAAAAAACTTTAATAATAAATATGTTTTTTTTTCTATTTTGTTTTTTTTTTGCCAATAAAAAGGGTTTTCACATGCAGAGATACACAAAAACAAATGACACTAGTGAAATGATATAAAACCCTCCCCACACTTGAATTGTACATTGTCCCTAATGGACAAAAACATTAAAATGCAATGCAAAAGCATAAACGGTGTGAGCAAGGTGGAACGGAAAACTCCCCTGGTGAAATCGTTGTAAGATTGCCTAATTTGTTCTCAAAAAGCCTCCAAGCAACACCACGTGTGAAGAATCCAACCAAAACAACCAATGTCATACATCAATTAGTGACGAACCCAATGGTAAACACAACCACAATGAAACGGGTCATGCCACCATGACTTGTATTTTCCCGGACCAAACCTGATACAACTTATGTAATGAAGGAGGTGATCGTCCTTGCAGGATGTTATTGACTTGAAATGCTTGAGGGACAGATGTCGTGCCTTCAATGTTTGTTGGTCGGTGAAGTATTGTGCCCTCTCCCACGATTTGTTTGATTCATGTGAAAAATCATTATAATCCTCAGTCACGGGACGACTATCTTTGGTGCGATTTTGAGGATCGGGAGCCACCTTTGTTATTGGTTCATTGGTAAACTCGTCCGCTTGCACATATTCTTGTTGTGGTTCTTCATTGATCACCACAATTGGCTTCCCATAAAGCAATGCTTCTATTTCATCAAGATCACCAATCGGGTCGAACCATCCTCCAATCCCTTCCATAAGTGGTATGCTCACCAATTCATCTCCAAACTCGTCCTCCCAAGATGGAACAATATGGTTTGTGGTTTCCCCAATAATAGGACTCGGGAGAACCACTTCCATCTCATCCAAGAATCCGTCCTCCCATTGTTCATTCCTTTGTGATTCCTGCATCATATCATCCTCACAAGACAGGTGTGAAATATATAGTGGATATAAAGGATCGTGAAAGGTACGAGATGCAAACAAAGGTATATGAGTATCATACTCGTAATTGGTCGAACGAGTGGTGAAACACTTACCTAATTGAAGGGTGGATTGATGCTCCACGTTGTCTTCTTGCTCATTATTGGTAAGCACACCGGGAGAATGTAAATGCGGCTCATTAAAATTGATTTCGCTCTGAACCGGAGGTGGGACTTTTGTTTCATCCATTATTGTCTCTGGTTCTAATTCTTGCTGTAACACATCAAAGGAAGGAGTAAGTTGGGCTTCACTTCCATTCTTTTGCTCCAAATCAACAATTAAGTCTGTGTTGCAAGATGAACTCTCCCCTAGAAGTTGAACATAGATCTTATTGCATTCAATACTCAATGCCTCAATTCTATGACGGTTTTCTGCAAGTTCTTTAAAATACGGTTCTTGTTGCTCAAACTTATCTTGATTACAACCATTGGTAGGTTGTGAGAACATATTAATCCCTTGTTGCAGCAACTCGTATAATAATGGACGAAGTTCAGTTTGGGATGGTGGTGAAGCATACTTCTCAAATTGTTGTGAAGGCTCTTCATAACAATCTGTGGGGAACCCTTGGAAATGATAACAATCCGGTGTGTGATGAGGACCTCCACAGATCTCGCACCAAACTTCCTCATGGAAATCACAATAATCATAATGGCATCCTCCACAGTAGTCCATGTAGTTGTGCTCCATGATAATTACTGTAAAAAACACTCAAAGCAAAAGGATCACGGGCACCAAATAGAGATAGAATAAGATAAAAAATAAACAAAGTACAAAGAAAATAAACTAACAAATATATACAAGATGGCTAAAGTAAAAACTCAGGTCGTTCTCAGAATTGCCGTGTCCCCGGCAACGGCGCCAAAAACTTGATGTGTGTAAAGTGTATAGATTTTTTAATAATAATTTTTCACACAATTTGGTTTTAAATTTATAAAAGACGACAATTACTTTAAGACTAACTACACACAATAGGCAAGTGTACCTATCGTATAGTAGTATAGCTTTAGGCAAGAACCGAATATCGATCCATGGACACGAGAGCTCCTGATACTAAACCGTTGTCATTATCTAGCCGGCAAATAAAGTGGTTTGATATTTTGTGTTTTTAATCTAAATAGACATAAATAAATATATCAAAAGTTAAGAAAGATAATCAAACAAAGGAAATGTTCACTTAGACTTTGAATCCACCTAGCCTTACAATGACAATCTACACAAATCCATGATGAGATCATTCTTACATGCATAACACGAAAATAGACTAGACCCCCGTCAAGGCTATCTAATCATATGACTCTTTGGAAAGTTAAAACGATGATAACATAGTAACCACCTAAAGTCATTCCTTGAAGAGCTAATGATACAATTATGTTGAATATAAAGATGGACTAAACTCCTGTCAAGGTTATTTAATCCCATAATCCTTTGGAAAGCTAATACGATAAACACATACTAACCACCTCGAATCACGTAATGGAAACAATGTCATGAACCTTTTCAACTTGTGAATATCATACCATGAATACATGAACTATAAATTCACGCTAGTAAACAATAATCACACATACATAATGATACAAGGAATTCACAACAAATGTAATGGCTTTTCCAAGCATATACACAAGGATGCACATTTGACTAACAATCTTACATGTTCCAATCCCCATCCACCATTCCTAGTCAAATGTCATGAACACATACACATACATCTACATATCCATGAATAAATATCCTAACACATACGGTTTTCCAACATAATATGGTCAAGACACCCACGAGATTAAACATATAATCAAGTCAAACAAACACACATAATCATTGAAAACATTCAAAACATTGCTAAAGTCATCAACATAATCATCACCATAAACAACATGTAATCGTCAATGTTTAGCTAGGATTCATCTAATCTAAGTGAATCAAGAGTTTTAGCTCATGCTAACTACAAAAATACCCAAATAGCTTGAAGGGTCAAAGAGATACATGGTTAGATAAAGAGGATATCAAACCAAAATCAAGCTAGAATAGGTAGAATGATGTTAGATTCTTCTTTGGAGTTGATAATCTTCTTCCTTTATGAAGTTGGATGAAAACCGACTTGGAGGCTAGAGAGAATTAGGGTTTTGCTCCCTAAAATTGTGTGTGAGAAATGAGGGAAATTTAGGTTAAAAAGGGGGAATTTTGCGCAGAGCATGGCCATGTCGCGCTCAGACATGGCCATGTCTTTATCAAATTGCTTATCAGGGCTTGCATGGCCATGTCTCCATCAGACATGGTCATGTCAGAAGCTAATCTTCAAATTCTTCACTTTTTCCTTTGAGTTTTTCACCAAAATCACCTAGTTGCCATCCAAAACTACAAAAATCCAAATAAAACACAATTAAGTGGCTATTCGGATGAATTTGCAACAAAAAGCGTTTAAAACGAGGGCTAATATGCATTATTAACATGTATATTTATTCACATATCACCTCTCCTAGCTAGCACTTTTCTTGTTAGGAGTCTCTCTTGAATCGCTTTCCATCCAAAAATATTTACCTTTATTGGGAGCCAATTATTCCATTTGAAACTTGAGAGGCATTTGTCGTGTTTTGAAGCAGAAGCTTCATGGATTTCACCAAGAAGCCATGTTTTTTTGTCTTTAGTCCATCTTCATTTATCAAAATCATGTGAGATATGAATATTTAAGAATGCAGCCACACCAAGCATGAGTTGTTCCACTACTACCAACTTATTCCTTTTCCAACGCCATCGAACTACAGTATCATGCACATTATAACACTCACAAACAAAAATAGACTTACATGATTCAAGGTAGTAGATATCTGTAAAGAGCTCTAGGAACTGTTTTTCTATTGCCCAATCATCTAACCAAAACCTAATTGAAGACCCTGAACCCACACGACCACGTATCATATGATTCAAATTGAGGTTAATTTTTATTTTAATATTAATTTCTGTTAAAATTGTCAATTTTATGAGAACCATATTGTTTTTCTATCTTTTCTATTACTTTTGAGTTAAGGTTGTATTCGGTTTTATCCGAAGCATAGGTTGTGAAGATTTGGACCTAAGAAGGATATCAAAAGTTCTTTGTAGCCACAAATTGGTTCAATGAATCTTACTAATCAACTCGCAATCATATAACAAAACCAGTTTACTTGCTTCTTTAAATGCTTATTCTCTAGAGCAATAATGTAGTTTTCTAAATCGAAATTGTCTTCATCTTGATTATGATATGGTCTTGAGATTTTAATTCTTAGCTTTAGCATTCTACTAGTCTGGTTTGCTTCAGTTGATTATCTTGTATTTGGCTTAATATTGCATCAATGTAAATGATGTAAACAAATAGACAAAGAAACCTGAGATTTTACACTAAATAACAATACTAATTTATGTATATTGAAAATCAAACATTATGTATAGTGTTTTGTTGTTGTGTGAGGTGTTGTGTTGATATTGGTTGGTGGTTTTGAGGTGTTGTGTTCCTATTGGTTGATGTTATGAAATATTGTTTTGTGTGGGACTTGAGTTGTTGTGTTGTTATTGGTTGATGGTTTGAGGTGTTGTGTTTTTATTGGTTGAGTTCATGAAATAGTGTTTTGTGTGTGGTTTGCGGTGTTGTGTTTGCATTGGTTGTTATTTGTTATTTTTGTGTTTTGTTTTTGTATTTGATTTTTTTGTCAATTTTTGTTTATGGGTTGTTGGTATGGTTTGCAGTAAGTAATAACCCGCTTAATAACTGTCGCGCAACGCGCGACAATGTAAATATGCCTAGTAATAATTAAAACTAAAGTGATAATTGGCTATAATATGTAAGTTAGGGGTGAGAGATATGGTTCATTCTATACCCTTCAAGCCACTCACTCCACTAATAAAAATATGTCACATATCAACCTTGCATTTCAACCATTTTCATCCAACCACCCTAAGGTCACAATAATCAATTTTTAGGTGTTATAGCTTCCCACCACGCCCCCATCACGCCTCAACACCACCCGCTAACAGTTCTAGGGATCCTTTTTGTTCTCCATGTGATGGCTATCACATTGAAAATAATAGAGTTGTTGCCCAAGTTAATGATTTGACCGTTTGAGATTTGTATTAAATTTTTTTTACTATTTTAAATAACACAATACCATTATAAATTTACACCCAATTCAACCATTTTC
This sequence comes from Tagetes erecta, assembly GCA_030867185.1. NCBI lineage: Eukaryota > Viridiplantae > Streptophyta > Magnoliopsida > Asterales > Asteraceae > Tagetes > Tagetes erecta. The sequence goes on from CM061487.1 coordinate 98,541,665, forward strand.
TACCACAACCATCTAGTTCCTCCGCAATCTCTATTCCACAGCAATCTAGTTATTTTACAGTCACTATTCCACAACCATCTAGAACAATAATCCATACGATAATTGATGCGAACCATATGGTATATGAAAATGATGTATGGATCGAAAAATCAGGTTTTAAATTTATAAAAAGGAAAAACCCAACAAGTTCACACAATCGGCAAGTGTACCGGTCGTATGTAGTAAGTCAAGTAAGTCCGGATATCGTACCCAAAGATCTGAGTTTGGCGTCCTTCAGTACTGGATCTCTATCGACTTCTAACCGTTGTAAAAGACTTGAGTTTAGATTTTAAAGACTAAATTAAACAAGTAAGAGACAATTATCTAAAATTACTCTAAGAAAAGATTTAGACTAAGGAAAATTATCTAAAATAAACTAGGGGTAAAAACTTAACTAAATGGAAATTAAAGATGGAAATAAGCTAAAAGAGAACTATGGGTGGAGTGATGACTACTTAGGCGGGAATCCTTATGATAATCTGACAACTCTCGGCTTTCTAGATATGTCGGCACCGGATCTGAGAATATATCTACTCAAAACAATCTAACACATCAGTACATACTATTAAGGTCTCGTGGGTGATAGAAAGTCCTAAAATAAATATGTGAAGCTCACGGTGTGAGGAATGTCTACAAATCACTCCCGGATTTCTAAGGGATCCTAAACTGGCTCGCCTCTCGGTTTACAAGTTCATTTATCCTAGAAACCGACTCAATCAATAAACTAAAATAGCGGGATCAATTGGTTTATGATAAATCAAGACTAGATAACACAAGTTGCTAGTTTTTATTAAGCAAAACCTACTCCCGTAGTATTTTAACCCAAACCAACTAACAAAAGGATGAAATCTACAAACCCTCACCTTTCGGCAATGAATCCGGCTAACACATCGGCTCAAATCCACCAATCAATCTTAACTTATGAGTATCTATTCCTAGATCTACCCAAATGATGATTTAGTCTAGTGGACTAAACACCAAAAATGTGAACTTTATTATCAAGTTATCAAATCAAGATAATACTATTCACAATCAAGTCAAGATCTCAACATGAATCATAAAGTCAACACACATATTACATACAAGATCACCATAAACCAATTTTCTCACATAGAACATCCATCCAACATATCAAAATAAACCAAAAGTCATCAAATCATCATCAATCATCCATAATGCCTAAATAGTCATACTAAATCTAGCCAATCATCATCAAAAATACCAAATCCAACCCAAATATGTTTAGATATAGCATCATGTCAACAACAACTATGAAAATCAAATAAAAATGCACAAAGAAGAGTGGATCACACCCGAATTGGCCACCAATCTTCAAATCAAAGCTTTGATCTACTAGATCTTCCACTCCAATCTTCAAATCAACAACTTTTGGTCTTCCATCAAAAACCTCAAGATCTTCAAAGAGAATCTTCAATTCTTCAAGATCAAAGATCAAAATACCAATCAAAGCTTGAATCCACACCAATTTGCACTTATGATCACCCCCAAAGACCATCTCAATGATTTCCAGCCGTTTTGTGTTTTTAGGTGAAGAGGTGATACCCTAAAAGTGTGCAAAATGTTGTTTATATAGTGATTTTTTTAGGGTTTTTCCGTTTGAGGCCGATGCGCCCCTCTTCATTAGGTGATCATGAAGGGTGTATCGTGCTATGGCGGTGCAAATTATGATGAGCTGGCAGGGCGATGCACCCCTCTTCATAAGTGATGAAGGGTGTATCGTGCATCAGGTCTTCATCTTTCACAAAATCTTGAATTTGCTATAACTTTTTGCTCGGGTCTCGGTTTTTGCTGAAAATCTTTCATTTTCTTCTCGTTTTCGTCCCGAATCCGCTTCTTTGTTCGAACTTACCTAAAACCAAGACAAAATAAAATAAATAACTAAAAAAACAAATATATTTACATAAAATAAGATTAAAATGTGGTCAAATATATATTATAAATCCATGTGTTTTGCAACACATCAATAATCTAAACAACAACCTCTACAATAAGCTAAATAACCCATATAATAACTCTAATAACCTATACATTCAAAACAACTCATATCCAAACCATTTCTACCAAGCCAACATGATGAACCAAAATATTTCAGAGATATTTTTACCGGCCCAAATTAAATCGCAATCATCCAGGCACATGGGCGGTTTTGCAAATTATAACCAACAATCATCCAGTTTTAGTAATTGGAACCAAAAACATGAGGATGTTGTTGATCTTGATTTTGTTACATCGAGACTCAATATGTGAACGAAAACTAGTTATTTTAATTATGTGCTATTGTATTTGTTTTTATTTTAATTACGATGTAACGTTTTTTAATTGAGTTAAAATGTTACTCCCCCCGTCCCATTAGAAGTGTCCTAGTTTGAAAAACACAAAGTTTTAGGCACATTAAATGATGTGTATTTTTGCTTGTCATTTGACAATAATACCCTTGACAATAAATATTATTGTGGGTCCATCATATTGTTTGTTTTATGTTATTAAGGGCAACTTTGGAAGTTTATCAATAAATTTTAAAAATGAACACTTTAAATGGGACAACTAAAAAATGCAATATGGACACTTATAGTGGGACGGAGGGAGTAGTTTTTATTTAATTTTTGTTACTAGTTTAAATTTTAAAATATGAATATATAAGTATTATAATTACCAATCAATCATTGACATTAAATACAAAACTGAGTTATTCTATCACAACACTACACCATTTTTTTTCTATCACTCACTGTTGACTTGACAGCTTACGTGACGACATTTTTTTGCTATAACTCTCCATATCACACTTCACAAGTACTCACGACCTAAGGGGCACATTCCCACTAAATTCACTCCATTTTTAATTAAAATAAATAAAAAAACACATTTTATTAAAAAACTAAAAAAAGACACATTTCATTAAGAATGCACATGAAACTGACTAGATAAAAATTATGTGACAAACTAAAAAAATAAAAATAAAAAGCTACAACAAACTAAAAAAAATAAATAAACCATTCGTTGATGTTGGGGAGAACATTTAGGTGCTCGAAGACAAGATGTAATAATCGGGGCTCGAAGACCAGACGTTGTTGGCCGGGTTTTAAAATGAGATAAATATGTAAATGAATAAAGTTGTATACTAAAGAGAATGAAAGAAATGTGGTTATTTTTTTAATGTAAAAGATGTATTTTATAAAGAATTATTTTTAAAAACTTTTATTTATTAATACCCAACCCCGCCCAATTATTACCATTCAAAGCCACCAGCTCACACAAAAAATGCCCCCACCTTCAACCATTTAACGGGGATGTGATTTTAATGTAAGCATGCATGTTAGAAGTTCACTGGTTACAATTTTAGATAATCGAATAGATGATCTTCTTGTATTTTGCCTTTTGTTTTGTTGATATGTGATAAATGATAAATGAATAGAAGTTTGTGTTGTCAAAATGATATTTTAAACTAGATTAGTACCCGTATACTACACGGATTTTAGTTTTATAGGTTTTAACTCAATTTACATATCAAAATTATTTTTAACATATCTCTTATTAAATCGATTTGGATATTTACAAATATATTTATATAAAAAATCATATGTACAATAAAGGAAATGATTTATAATAGGTGGTAAATTTTTATTTGAACATATCGGGTTAGGAGATAATTCATGATAATTGTAAATTTTTTTATTTGAACATATCGAGTTATGAAATAATTAATGATAATTGGTAAAACTTTAATTTAAACATATCGGGTTAAGATAAATCATAATAATTGATAAGTTTTTTATTTGAACATATCAGGTTAGGAAATAATTCATGATACTTGGTACATATCGGGTTAATATATAGATCATGATAATTGGTAAATTTTATATTTGAACATATCGGGTTAAGAGATAATTGATGATAATTGGTGAATTTTTAATTTAAACATATCGGGTTATTTCGAATATGGAGCATACCATGACCCGTCTAAAAATTCTCCATCAAATTAATTAGAACATGACACCTAAGCAAAATTCTATGTGAAATAGTTAAAATAGTGACATGTGGATGTGTTACTCAATTATTAAAATAGGTAGATTTTAATCTAACTGAAAAAAATGCTGAAATGATGTCTAAGGATGCATTTATGTTTATCTTCTAAACCAACCATGATATAATGACAAGCTGATTAATAGATGCTAGACAATAACAAACAAACGAATGGTACAGTTGTTAAAAATGTCAAATCAACCAAATAAAACAACATACAAGATACATCACATCAACATTTAACGTTTAAGTCACCACTTTATTTAGAAGCAATAAGCCAATAACCTTAATAATATACAAGTGAAGACTTATTCAATGAATCTAACAGCCATGCTTAACTAAGAAAAAAACTACTATGAATGTAAGTTGAAGTTGTTTAAATTTTAATTAGGCCTAAGTTATTCCTCTAAACCTTTAATTTATTCTTGTCTTAGTATTAGTATTGCGATTAATTCACTTTACATGGGTGACAAGCTATTTAAACACCCACGAACTTGCAAACATTGTATGCTTAACAATATTAGATTTTGGTAGCCTTTATTTCATGTTTACGAAATATCACATGTGCGAGTTTGATACCAAGAAAAAACATGGTAGGTAAGGAATGCGTTTTGTGCACCTGACATTTTTATTCAGTTAAATAAAACCTAATTTCAAAGGATTATATTTTTTAAGTTTAAAACGCATATGTAAATCAAATTAGAATACATTATATTACTCCTTATGTAATTCAAAATTCAAGGATTCACTCTTTTTGTTTGGTATTTGAAGATGAATATATCAACTTTATAATTTCAACTTTTACGTTCATTTTTAGTTTAGCAAATTTGAAAAAACAAGATTTTTTACAAACGAATAGATTTACAAATTGTATAGACTTGAAGATTTATAAATTGAAACCGTCTTTTGAAAGAAAAAAAAATCGTTTGGATCCGGTTTGCGTTTTAGGTTTTAGAACTACATACGATGGGGGCGGGTCAATATTCATATAAGGTTTTAGGTTAATTGTGATGCTATTCATGTGGTGACGGTGGTGGAGGTCAAGCGATGGTGATGATGATGATGGTATTTGTCGACGGTGATCAAGAGAAGGTGACTTTGGTGGCTGGAAATAGATGGTTGGTAATTATCGGGGATTTCTTTTTTAGGTTTTTGATTCTTGACTTTTATTTTAACATCAAGTGTATTTATGTCATTTCATTTTCATACCAACTTAACATGAAAAGTAACACTCGTCCATTCCAAAGTCTTTCGTTGTTACATTGTTACAACAAGTAATATTTGAAAGTTTGAAACCAAACATGCAATATTCACAAATCACATGAACAATCCTTGAATCCCCACCACTTGTTAGGGATTACATCACTTTACCATAAGACTATCTAGGGATGAGATTGGTACTGTACCGGTACCGAACCGGTACCGATACCGAAAATACCGATACCGAAAACATGGAAAAGTGGGTACCGGTACCGATACCGAATCTACCGGTACGGTATAGGTACGGAACAAGTACTTTTAGGTAAATTTAAGGTATTAGTACCGAACCGGTACCGATACCGAAAATACCGATACCGAAAACATGTAAAAGTGGGTACCGATACCGGTACCGAATCTATCGGTACGGTATCGGTTCGGTACGGTACCGGTACGGTACGGGTATCGGTTCGGTATTTCGGTACCAAACGCTCATCCCTAAGACTATCCATTTATAATTAATTTATATGTAACAATATTATTAAATGTAGTAAACTAGTAATACATAATAAACACATAAAATAATAATAATACAAACTTAGGGGCTGATTGCTTAGTCTCTTATTGGTTCAGTTCAGTGTTTAATCATTAAACATTCAGAGCGTTTGTTTTATAAAAAAAGATCCTCGATATGGTTCATTTAAGTGCTGAATGGTTAAAAGACAAAAAGATGCTAAATGAAACTAAGTCATATACCAACTTTAGTCCCTTCTGCATTTTTACCTCAACATTCTTCTCATTAATAGAGCTTTACTCATTTAGCACTTAATTATTCAGATATCTATCTAATAAATCAAACTTTTAGGGGGCAATTTTTAGAGGGAAATTTTTTTAATCTATAATAGGAAGTTTAAGAGGGAAAATATTAAGTTTCATACAATGAGTTGATGGAGCTCCTTAAATATTAAATATTTACAAATTACAAATTTTTAAACATAATAATTCTAATTTCTTTATAAATATTATTATTTAACCCGTGTGTAACACACGAATGTTAAACCTAGTTATCAATAAACCACTTAAAAAAACTAGTTTTTTTAACTTATAAACAATCTATGATCAGTATCCAATGACATTTCACAAAATGGCTATAAACACTATTCAAACATTTGAACATGTGTGTTGTAGTATGTGAGAGAGAAAACAAAGACACTAGTAAAACACAAAGTGTTGAGCTGGGGTCTCCACTGTCTTTATATCTTCACTCTGTTTTCAAGTTTTTGTTTTCTAAACAAAGAGAGAGAGAGAGAAAGAGTGCAATGCGCACAGTCGCGCATAATACGCCAAACGTTCAACATTCATCACCACTCTTCCTCTTCTCCGGCTAACCTACGCTTTCATGCTCATTTCCGTTACATTTCGTTAATCACAATGCTCCACCACCGTCATCGTTCTCCGCCGTTCACAGCGGCCGTTACTTTTCTCCTCATTCTTCTGTTTACATCACATTATAATTTGTTAACAAACGCCGATCGTTCATCGGAAACGTTAACAGAGATTGACGCACTTGTTGATTTCAAACTTAAGCTTAACGATCCACTCGGTGCACTTACCGGTTGGAACCGTTCAACTCCGTCGGCTCCATGCGACTGGCGCGGCGTCACTTGCTCCGGCGGACACGTCAGCGACGTTCGTCTTCCTCGTCTGAAGTTAAACGGAGTTTTGTCTAGCAAAATCGGTGATCTACGCATGCTTCGTAGGTTGAGTCTTCGTTCTAATAGCTTCAATGGAACATTACCTTTGTCTCTATGGAAATGTACTCGTTTACAGTATGTTTTTCTTCAGTATAACTCATTTTCCGGTGAGATTGATTCTCAGATCTCGAATGTTAACCAGCTTTTAGTATTTAACATCGCCGGAAACAACATTTCCGGCGAAGTTCCAAACAATCTACCTTCGAGTTTACGCTACCTCGATCTGTCATCAAACTCATTCTCCGGCGAATTACCGAGTAACATTTCCGATTTTCCGTATTTGCAACTCATAAACTTTTCAAACAATCACTTCACTGGTGTAATTCCAGAAAGATACGGAGGTTTACAAAACCTTCAGTTTCTATGGCTTGATAACAATCAGTTACAAGGCACGTTACCTTCAGCGTTAGCTAATTGCAGCTCGCTAGTGCATTTTAGCGCTGACGGAAATGCAATCGGAGGTGTTATTCCGGCGGGGATAGCTTCGCTTCCTAAGCTGGAAGTAATATCTCTGTCTCATAATAATCTCACTGGTTTAATTCCTTCGTCTATGTTTTGTAATGCGTCGATTTATCCTCCGTCAATTAAAAATGTTCAGTTAGGGTTTAATGCATTCACGGATATTGTATCTCCTGGTTCCGGTACTTGTTTTAGTGTTTTACAAGTTTTGGATCTGCAACAGAATCAAATTCACGGGAATTTTCCTTTATGGTTGACTACTTTACCTACATTAACAGCTTTAGACGTTTCTGGCAATCATTTGGTAGGAAAAATTCCTAGTGAGATTGGGAAGTTGTCAAGATTGGAGGAGCTCAAACTTGCGAATAATTCGTTACTTGGTTTGTTTCCAGGTGAAATTAAGCAGCTTAGTAACCTAAAGGTTTTAAATCTGGAAGGGAATTTGTTTACTGGTGAAATCCCTGGGTTTTTGAGTGAGTTAAAAGGTCTTAAGATGTTATATTTGGGTGGAAATAAGTTCAATGGAACCATTCCTCAAAGTTTTAGTAAACTTTCTCAGCTTGAAACTTTGAGCTTGAGAGGTAACAGTCTCACTGGAACTTTGCCTGAAGATTTGATGACAATGAGTAATCTTACAACATTAGATCTTGAAGGAAACCGTATCTCGGGTACGATTCCGGTTAGTATTGGGAACTTGAAAGGGCTATCGGTTCTCAACTTGAGTGGAAATGTGTTCTCTGGTGATATTCCGGGGAGTATTGGGAGTTTGTACAAGTTAACTGCTCTTGATTTGAGCAAACAGAAGCTAACGGGAGAGTTGCCTTTGGATCTTTTTGGTTTGCCTAATTTGCAACTGGTTGCTTTGCAAGAAAATTCGTTTTCGGGTGATGTTCCTGAAGGTTTCAGCAGCTTGTTAGGTTTGCATTACTTGAATCTGTCTTCGAATTTGTTTTCGGGTCACATTCCTTCAACTTTTGGCTTTCTTAAGTCATTAGTTGTGTTATCTTTATCAAATAATAATGTCTCAGGCAGCATCCCACCAGAGCTTGGCAATTGTTCTAATCTTCAGGTTCTTGATTTGGGTTACAACACTTTAAGTGGGAAAATCCCAGCTGATGTTTCACATCTATCTCATTTGACCCAACTTGATTTGAGTAACAACAATCTTTCTGGTGAAATCCCACCAGAACTTTCCGGCATCCCGTCGTTGAACTCCATTGTTTTAAGCTCAAACCATCTTTCCGGAAACATTCCAGAGTCGTTTTCGTATCTAGCGAACCTCACTTCACTAGATCTCAGTTCAAATAACTTGAGTGGTGAGATTCCAGCAGGTTTTACGGCAATGTCAAGCTTGATGTACCTTAATGTGTCGAACAATGATCTTGAAGGGCAGATTCCAGAGGCATTGGGTTCTAGATTCAACAAGTCTGCTTACGAGGGTAATAATGGTTTATGTGGGAAGCCGTTGAATCGAAAATGCAAAGGGGTAACTAGTGGTAGTAGAAAAAGATTGATTTTGTTGATTGTTGTGGCTGCTACTGGAGCTATTTTTATGTCTTTATGTTGCTGCTTCTATACATACAGTCTTCTGAAATGGCGAAAACGGATTATTGAGAAGTCAAAAGCAGGGGAAAAGAAGAAAACGAGTCCACAACGAAGCTCGGGGACTCGAAGCAGTGGTGAAAATGGAGGCCCAAAGCTTGTTATGTTCAATAACAAGATCACTTTGGCTGAAACGCTAGAAGCCACCCGGCAATTTGATGAAGAAAATGTTTTGAGCAGGACTCGATTCGGGTTGATCTTTAAAGCATGTTACAATGATGGAATGGTGTTATCGATTCGTAGACTGCAAAACGGGTTACTTGACGAGACCATGTTTAAGAAAGAAGCTGAATTGCTTGGGAAAGTTCGACACCGTAATTTAACTGTTCTACGTGGATATTACGCAGGCCCGCCTGATCTTAGACTACTTGTGTATGACTACATGCCAAATGGTAACCTTGCTACATTGCTTCAAGAAGCATCTCACCAAGATGGGCATGTTTTGAATTGGCCCATGAGACACTTGATTGCCCTCGGTATAGCTCGTGGTCTCGCTTTCCTGCATTCGACTAACATGGTCCATGGTGATGTCAAGCCCCAAAACGTCCTATTTGATGCCGACTTTGAAGCCCATGTGTCTGAATTCGGGCTAGCTACTCTCGCCACCACCAGATCTCCAGAAGCAGCCACCTCCAGTTCTGCTGCAGTCGGGACCTTGGGGTACGTCTCACCCGAAGCAATACTAACAAGTGAAGTCACAAAGGAATCAGACGTCTACAGTTTCGGGATCGTTTTGCTGGAGTTATTAACAGGTAAAAAGCCAGTGATGTTCACACAAGATGAAGACATTGTAAAATGGGTCAAAAGACAGTTGCAAAGAGGTCAAGTTTCTGAGCTTTTGGAACCCGGGTTGCTCGAGTTAGACCCCGAGTCATCCGAATGGGAAGAGTTCTTGCTTGGTGTTAAGGTCGGGCTGCTTTGCACAGCACCCGACCCACAAGACCGACCCATGATGGCAGATATTGTGTTCATGCTCGAAGGTTGTCGTGTCGGTCCCGACATTCCGTCATCAGCCGACCCCACCTCCCAACCCTCCCCAGTGTAGACCCGAACCAGAACCGAGTCAACCTGAAAATAACCCAAGTTTGCTTTGTTTTAACATTAATTTTTAATTGATGTTTCCGAGTGATTTGATTGTAGCAATTTTTAGTTTAGCAGTTTGGTGTTTGAAACCATGTTAATTTTAGAGTTTTAAGTTTTGTGGGTAAGTTACAAACTTACAATTTTGTTGTTTTTACAAATCTAAATTTTAGTAACGTGGTGGTCAGTGGAGGGTACACTGACAATAGAGCCGTTAGTGCATCACAAGATCACACTTGTTTTTGACAATAATTATTCGTTCAACCCCACACAATATTAAACTTTGAATTATATTATATATAATTTATAATACAGCTGTGAATCTGTGACAAATAAAAAACTAATTGGCATCGATTTGGGGTCGTAACAGTCACATTCATGTTGTATTAATGTGTTTGACTTTTTTATTGTTTTCTTTTGGCGAATATAGTTTGTAACGATTTGATAAAGTATATATGTTAGTAAATAGAATTACCCAAGTCTTTCAAAACTTAATTATTGCGCCCACATGTTGAATTTAATAAATACATGAGGTAGATTGGTAAATTTTGGTTTTTTACCTCCTCATGTTTGGTCGTGCAGAGCATATTTACTCATATAATCACATGAGAAAAGATCAAAATGTCATATGCTTGATTTGAATCTTTAAGTTTTAACAGTCAAATATAATGTATTCATACAATCAACTCTGTAAATAATGATTGATTATCTTTTTTATTTTAAATATGACTAATATTTGTTTGTCTAACTTTTAACAAGTAAACGTTTTAAAGTTAAAAAAAGTGTTGGGTAAGGCAAAAATATGTAATTTAAGCCATTTAAAAAAATTTCGAAAACATTATATTTGACATATAACTTGAATTGTGTTTATTTACTATTTGTATTACATGTTATATCTTAAATTATATAAAAGAAGTTACGGAGTACTTGGTTAACAATGTTTGTTAACTTTAAAATATTAATCCTTACCTTTAAATTTTCAGCTTACGTGACATTTTAGTATACTAAATCAAGGTTTATTTGGACGTTACTTTTTAGGAGGAAATTACTTTTGCCGTCATTTTCTTGGTTTCATGAGCAGCAATTTTAATTAAAAAAAAAAAAAGAATCAACCATATGTTTTGGAAACTATCATTTAGTCAATAAATGGTTTTTGGAATCAAAATTGATTATAAGTGATACTTTTTAGTTATAATTTTGTTTTAGATATTTATATATTACGTTTAAGTTTTGTATTGATATATTTTAAATTTAGACTGTGTGTATATACATGTTTTAAATGTAGTTTTGTAATAAAAATATATTATGTTTGAGTTTTTTATTTATATATATTTTAAATTTAGCCTGTGTATATGAGTGTTTTAAATTTAGTTTTGTAATAAAATGTGGTTAGGGTTTTAGAATTTACTCAAACTGTTTCTTTTGAAAGGTGCATATCAAAGTTAACTGAAATGATGATATGATCAATAAAAGTTTTTAACTGGATCTAACTAATAAATAAGACTATGGGTCTATGCTACTTTCTATTATAAAAAAGATATTCCTATAAATAAACTTTATTAAGGGGCTGTTTGACAAAATCTGAATCATTAAGTGCTGAATGGTTAAGAGGTCTGAACCATTAAGAGGTTCCATCAATGAGAGAGATGTTGAGGTAGAACTTCAGATGAGTATAAAGTTAGCATATTCCCCATTCAGTTCCATTCAGCATCTCTCAGTCTCTTAACCATTCAGCACTTAACTGAACCATTCAGAGGCTCTTTTTTTCTGAAACAAACGCTCTGAATGCTGAATGGTTAAGCACTGAACTGAACCATTAAGAGGTAAACAAACAACCCCCAAATCAAAAGATTTTACAAAGAATAAAGTCTCCCATTTAAGTCAGTCACTTTAAAATGAGAAATCATTTTTAAAAAGTTTCCTAACCAACATCATATTTTTCAACAATATACGTTTCAGTAAAATATTTATTAGGTATATGTTTTTTAATATCAAAATAAAGTTGATCCAATAACTATTTTTATTGATAATAATTAAATTATTAGTTAGAATATAGTTTATTTTAAAACAAGAAAAATGCATTATTAAAATATTGCAGCAGAGGAACGTTTACGAAAGTATAGAATCACATGATAATTTTGTCGTTGGTAAGTGGTATTAATTGATGTCATAGAATTAAAAAATAGTCACAAATTATCTAGGAAACCCAACCAAGTCGGTCAAAGTCTTCTTTTAACGTTTATACACCAAAAATTAATTTAATACTCATCAGTTGCCAAAAGAGTTAAATGACATTAAACTGATTCTACGTTAGCTCTTAGAAACCATAAAAACTAAATTCTATTAATATTTTTTTCTTTTTCAAATAATAAATGTGTACACTTGTTTTCCCCAATACGTAGCCTAATGGTGGCCTATATATAAAATGCGGATTTTACTTATATACCTACAAACTTTGAAAATTACAAATTCATTACGATACACATAATTAGAAAAAAATTAAAATTACAACTTCATACACGTACATATACATATAGAAAGATATAGTGGGAGGATGTCAACAACTATTTTGAGTTTACAAATAACCAAACCCTTAGAGATTTAGTATATCATGTATACATAAACAGACAAACATATGTGTTTAACTTTATCGACATTAAATATAAATAATTGTTATAATCTATGCCCCCAACTATATATTAAAGTATTAAGACGACATTTGACAATCAGTCGGGCCTATAACTGAATTATATGAATCACATCAAATAATTAACATCATTATTTTTCATTATCTTCTCTTGCATATCATTAAATAACAAGAGTTTATTGGAAACCAATGGATTATCAGCACTTGGTTTTATTTTTAAACATCAAAAAATTTACTTAGAGTATAATCATACACTTCAAAACATATTTTTAGGTAGGAAGATGTAAACCAATTGAAAGATACCTCGAATTAGAATTAGAATTTGAATAACCTTATAAACATGTACAAAATGTTAAAACTTGATTTGTCATGCTCAATAGCCAAGTAGCATTGCATCTGCCAGTTTCAAAGACGGTAAGATTTTTATCTGACATTTAGTATGGTCATTTTACAAATTATTGACTATAACATTGTAAATATAAAAATGTTAATTATGTTGCTACACTTTAAGACTTAAAGAAAGGTCTATTATAAAACTAATTAATCAATCTGAACAGATTTGAACTGATAACTTGTGCATACAACAAATCATATATGAAAGTACAAAAGATAAATAACTACAATCATTTGACATCCAAAATGTCACAACCACCTTCCAACTATAGCACCAATAGGATCTAGTTCGGCAGTGCATAATAAAAGTACAAACTATACATCAAATGCTAGAAATTGTCACATCACAATCTCAAACCAAATCATAGAAACAAACCACAACCGTATAGACGTCTACGAGATGCGTGTGTGTACGGAGAAGAGGAGGGTCAAACAACATTTTTCTTAACAAAAACTTGCAGAAAGACGATCAATCCAACATTTCATATACGTTCTTAAATTTTCGTGACGAATTGCCATGACTAAAAAGATTATTTCGTGATCAATAATTCTTAGATTTTCTAGGATAAAAACGTCACAACTTGCACCCTATAGGATTTAAACCCTAACCTTTGGGTTGCGAGATACACCACTTAACCACCAGAATATCTCATTGAGGACATGAAGAAATATATACTTGATGCTACTCGCAAAATGATACCTAAAGAACAAAAGCTTAAAGGAAACTACTCTCATGATGACAAATGAAAGCAGAAGCCTACAACTTCACACAAATGGAGCCGTAAGACACAGATCAGACGAAGCATGAAACAACTGAATTTAAATGTTTAATAACAACTACAACACTACAATCTTAACTATACCCCCCCTCAGGTCCTCGTGTTCTTCAACGTACACAAATAATAAATGAAAAAAGAAGCTATGGGCCTAAAGAAAGATGCACTAACTAATTAACAAATAGTCCACTACCCTTCCATCATTTTGCCTGCATCTTTATTACCAATATATACAAACATATATATGTATATATATATAGAGAGAGAGAGAGGGACACACACAAACCATATTTAAGGCTAATTACATAAAGTAAAATCATATACCCACCACCCCCTAAAAAAATCAATGATAACCTGAAACTTAAAAGTTAAAACTATTTGGGCTAGAATCAATTACTAATTAAATGAGCATACACCCAAGTGACACTTAGATGCTCTTTCAAGTCTTAACTCAGGTATTTATTTATCATCTATCAGTTACATATGGTCACACATGCATATGTATTCTCTTTTTTGACTATCTACTCACAGGTACTTTTGATCAAATCCTAAGCCATTTATCAAACATTTAACTCAATGTGCACTCTGCCAATACTTCAATTAAAAAAATCCATAGATGATATACCCAAGATGGACATAGTCCACAGCACTAGACATGGGTAATTTCACCATAATCCTCAAAATACCTCCAGAACATTATATCCACAATCCAATTTTTGAAACATGTCTAAGTATCTTTTGCTTCAAGCTGATTAAAACTCCACGTGACATACTCACGATATGCAAAATCCAAAATATAACTCCACAAGAATCATCAACCGATATGTCTATAAAGCTTATATTCTACATCACTGCAATTACCTTAGATCACAATGTGAAAGACTTTCACTTAAAATAGTGTGAATCTTAGTCTGTTCCCTTAAAGTTTATAATATAAAAGGTAGAAATATATGTGGAATAAAAAACAATGTTCATAAAAAGAAATGCCTTACATCTTTAAATATCCTCCACTCCTACGGTTAGTCCTTATGTCCCTACCATCTTAAACTAAACTCCTTCCACAAGAAATACTGATAAATCAATGTCCTAATGGAAGGGACAATCTAAAAACTAGACCACAATGCTGTTCGTTCAACCAAAACCAAACACACAAAGATCTGGGAAGAAAATCTATATAGAGAGAACAGAGAACCTCAAGAAGAAGCGGTAAGAAATAAAATTAAAAAGATTTAGGGCTTTCCTGCAGAGTGGCTGCAACATCTGCAAACACTCCAAAACCGCACTTGCATATGCCGCCTCCCCAAGTGTCTGCCTGAACACAATAAGCTAACATAAAAAATCTTGACATCAAACACAAATAACAAAGAGAGATTTTCATATATCCCATTCTACCCCTCTAAACATGCACAATAACTTATTCCCCCAAATTACAAGTTTTCAGTGCATGATGTACAACGCTCAAGAAGCATGGTTTTGGGAAGTATGATGTTTTGCAAGTTTAGAGGGGACATATGAAATTTCCTAATATCAAAATTCAAATACTATAAAGACAAAAAAAGACACATCAGTCAGCATTCCACTTACCAGTAGTTATCTAGTCTAATAGTACCGACCACCATAAGGCCGGCCATCTCCGTATTGCCCACCGCTATAAGGCGTCGGGTCACTGCCATAAGACCCACCACCATAAGGCCGGTCACCGCCATAAGGCCCGCCACCATAAAACTGGTCACCACCATAAGGCCCGCCGCCATAAGGCCCACCGCTATAAGGCCGGTCACCGCTGTAAGGTCCGCCGTTATAATTCCGATCACCCCCATAAGGCTGGTAGCCATAAGGGCGGTCACCCCCATAGTAAGATGAATACTGCAAACAAGAAGCTGGATGTCAAAATGAAAAGTCTTGCAGAACACTGAACAGGTGTATAAACACGAAAACAAAAATAACTCACATCATAGTTGTAATAGTCACGTGAAGGGCCGCCGCTGCCACCTCCTGTAATATTAAAAAAAGCATGAATAGATGGTAAATTAGCATATAACAAAAGGGAAATAATCAGTCTTCAAATAAACCAGTAAACCTCGATAATGAGCTCCTGGGGAAGATACTGTTGGATCAGAGTAATCAAAACGAGGTCGACCCCTGCTTGGCTCAGCATAGTCAGAATCCTGTTCCTGAAGAAAATTACTGATTTCAAACAAGAAAACCAATGAAGCATTAAACAAGACTAAACTGAAAATAATGAGGACTTTACGGCAAAATATGGTCGTTTCATTCCACGTGAAGTATCTCCATACGTGTATGGGTCTTCATAGGGCCTCCCACCATAAGGTCTGCCAAACTCTTCTTCAGGTAAATAAGGTTGTCCTCTCATTGGCATAGAATAATCACGTGGCATATTAGTACCATGCCTGGGTCTATCCACATCAAATCTTGGTGGCACAACGCCTTGAGCAGACGGCTGATGTGGACCCCTGAAATTATCATACCTCCCTCCTGCAATAGTGAAAGTACGCTCATCTATTATCAGTGCACTACAACAGAACAAAAGGTACAAAAAAAACCGTGCAAGTAGTTACCAAAACTATGTCTCCCTCTAAAAAGAGGATGACGGCCAACAGGTGGATAATCCTCTGTGAAACCCATTCCTCTGGTTTGACGAGGTCCATCTTGATAAAAGCCTCTGCCTCGTTGGGAAGTCATTCGGTTGGAAAGATGTTCACCTCTTCCAAATCCCCTCCCTGTAAACCAAGAAAACAAAAACTACAATATACAAAAAATGTAACTATTATAATATATATCACTATATATATATTATGTATGCATACCAGCTTTAGGAAAGCTATCACCACTAACATGACCGATTCGAAATCCACCTGCTATTCCACCTTTCACCGCCTGAGTTTTAGGCAAAGGATTTGAAAGCCTTGCTCTCAATACCATCTACACACAGTATAATTTGTTAGCACATCAAAACAGAAAATTACAATACCATAACATTATATATTTAATAAACATGCTACACAACAAATGTGCCCTTGCCTTGTCATCACCAAGTTCTCTTTTATTTATCCCATCAATGCAAGCAAGAGCATCTTCATGCGTAGCAAAATCAATAAATCCAAAATCTTTTCTCTTGGCAGTTGACATGTTTCGTGCCAGCATTACGCGCTCAATTGTACCATAGGTTTTTAAGTGGTTCCTAACAATGTCTTCATCCCAATGAGAAGGCAGCCCATCAACAAAGACCGACTTAACCTGAGCCAAAACCTCTGGATCTGGCTCACGCAACGGTTCAGCAAAAGCTACTTTGGCGGTTCGCTCAGGATGACCAAAAATAGCGTCAGGCTTTTGAAGTCTTCTATAGGCAAGCATTGCATCAGGGCGGCCTGTAAACTCAAGGAATGCAAAACCACGGCTCAACCCTTCATTTTGTGGATCAGAAACAAGTGTGATCCTTTCAACACCTTCAATGCCATAATCCTTTAGTTTTTGTCTTATCTGCCACCATATTAACTGTTATAAATGTGCTGCACAAAGAAAAAATCATTAAGAAATCAAAGATTGCTTACAGCTTCTACTGTCCATGTATTGCAGATATTCCCCAAGAACAAAGTATCATCATCTTCACTTGGTGCGGTCCCACATCGCTTTCCACGTATCTGCCAGGAAAATTTGTGTTAGCCTTTTACCTGTAGGATGTACCCTAAACTAAGAGGTAATATATTACTAATAGTGAAATATCAAACGTACAACAGGATTTTTCATTTCTGCTAAAGCACGGGCCACTTGCTCCTTAGTAGCAAATCTCACAAATGCGTATCCTTTGTTTTTATTAGTTGAGAGTTCTTTATTCATACGAACTTCAACAACCTCACCAGCATTTTGAAAAAATCTCTTCACGTCTTCTTCC
Organism: Tagetes erecta; assembly: GCA_030867185.1. Lineage (NCBI taxonomy): Eukaryota > Viridiplantae > Streptophyta > Magnoliopsida > Asterales > Asteraceae > Tagetes > Tagetes erecta. The sequence continues at coordinate 98,559,569 of CM061487.1, forward strand.
GTAGCATCCCGATCCAATCCACCTACAAATATCTCGAATTCTTTCCTTCTCTTTCGCTCCTCTGCAGCTACTGTAAAGTGTTCATGTTCTTGAAACCGTAACTCATCATGTTCTTTCATCTTCACATCTGCCAGCTCATCATCATCATCTTCTTCTTCTTCATGACCATCATTGCTAATGTCCCTATCCTTTTCCTCATCACTAAAACATAAACGCTCTTGTGGATCTTCATCTCCCTTAAAACCCTCATTAAAACTTTTTTCCATATCAACAGGCTGATCGTTCACGTTATCCTCATTAGTTTCTGTTGGCACCTCCTTAACTTCAGGATTTATTTCTTTACCTAAAGTGATCTCCTGATCCTCAACGAGTTTCTCCACATCAGCTTCCTCTTTTTCATCTTCTGTGCCAGGTTCCTCAATCTCAAAGGGTTCTTCATCGTCAGTTTCGTTATTTTTTCCATCAACCACTTCCTCCTTTTCCAAAACCAGTTCTTTAACTTCCAATGATTTATTTTCTGTTTCAATATTCTCATTCTCAACCTCTTCTGGTTCATCCACAACATCAGAACTTTCAGGCCTTAAACTACTCTCAACAATCGCTTGAATATTAGCATCATCTTCAACATCATTCATGGCATCCTCATCTTTAACCGCAACCTGATCATCAACATCATTTGGACTCAACTCTTCCTGCTTAACACGCACCACACCTTTTACCTCCTCTAATCTTTCCTGTTCCTCACGAACTTCACTATCACCCTGTTCACCACTAACCGAAGCAGACGATGCCTTCACATCCCCCAACTTACCTTTCTTCCTAACCACAGTCTTTTTAACCACTCTCTTAACAGTTCTTTTACTTCCAGACTTCGTTCCAGGAGTTACCTTCCACGCGTCATCCTCTACCTTAACCGCTACAACTACATACACAATGAACCAAATAACAACAACAAAGCAATCAATCACCTTACTGTTTAACAACATAAATAGTGGAAACAATGCAAGTGAGTCAACATAAAAACAACAAAGTCCACAATAACAATCTCCATCTAACTTTTTTCCGCTCATAAAACAAGCACTTAAGTTTAACATTCATAAGTTATAATATATCAATATATTTAAATAGAAGGCAAGTTGCGCGGCAAAAGCGATGAACGAATAAGGTAAACAGAAAACAAGTTTTACCTGGTGTTTGTGGAGTTGATGAGGTTGAATCGTTGGTGGCGACAGTTTTGGCTCTGGTAGAAGGAGTACGTTTAGGTGTAACGGTGGAATTGGACGGTGATTGTTGAGATGAAACTGGTGGAGTGGGAGGGGTTTTAGTTGTTGATTTTCTGGGCGGAGGGGTTTTTTTCGCCGGAGGTGGCGATTTGGGGTTGTCGGTGGTGTTTCGAGTTCTCATGATTTGATTTGATTGGATTGGATTGGATTGAATTGAATTGAATTGAAGCGATTGTTGAAGGTTATGCAAACAGAAACAGAAACAGAAATTGGAATTGGATGATGATAATGATGATTTTAGTATAAAATTAAACCCTAGAGTAGATATTGGCGTAAAGGACAGGAGAAAGGGGTTGATGAGCGGTTGAAGTCGGTTTGGTGGTGTTTTGGTTGTTTTACTTTTATGAGTTGGCTACTTCGGTTGAAGTCCGATGTAAGTTTACTTCAACTTTTTATTATTAAAATAATGTTTAATTGGGTTAGAATCGAAGAAAACTTTAGACATTCTCTAGTAGACATAGCAATGTATTTATCATAATAATCGGGTGGATTATCGTAACTGAGTTGACAAATAGCGGATGAGAATTTCTGAATTGCAGCAAAATTCATCTTCACTCTTGCATCGTATCCTTCTTAAAACTATTCGAAATGGGCTTCAATATCGTCATCGATTTTCATAACAATTTTTTCGGCAAACGGAATCATGTTCTAAATATGTGTGCATTATATTTCGGGGCATCCGAGCAACCTTGAAAATAATCATCTAGTAATTAATGTGCGCTTGTATTCAATTATATGGCACATACCTTTTTTAAGTGGTTGTATATGTCTCTTCTTGTTCTATGGCATCGACGACAAACAACGCATACAGCCATACTAAATCACATGATTAGAAAACATAGATTATTCTTGGAATTATATTTAGACACAATAGTTACTTATTACAATATTTTATCCCAAAAAAAAGGTAAATGTGGGTTGCAATATGTCCATTGTAAGTTGTAACATGCAACCCACCCATCTTACCAACTCTATAAAACGTGTCATTCACATCCCATTTATGGCAAAATGGATAAGTGACAAGTCGATTAACTTGTTAAAACATGTAAATTTTTAGGCTATCTTTAAATCACAAATAATTGGTGTGAAAATATGGACTACAATAAGGATAAATTTGTTTGAATACAATGGTTTAAGAGATTGTATATAACTGATCAACTCATTGACTACAGAACGGTAATTAGCGATTAGAAATTTAGAATGCTAGTTGTAACTTGGTTTACAACTATGACAAGTCGTTTACCCAATATGAGCTGATGTTTGCTTTTTAGTCTAAGAAATAATAAGTTTAGTGAACATGAGAAAACCTGTTTAGAAAATCAAGGTGTGTTTATTCCTTTTGCCTTTGATGCATTTGGTTTCTTAGCCCGGCCAGACTTGTGGTTTTCATAAACAGGGTTCAACGGGTTGTACGTGTATAGTAATTTTCAGCCCTTAAGAGTTAAGACTCAAAGCTTTGTTTTTTATAGGATGAGGTTTGTTATTCAAAATGTGGTTGTGAATAATTAAAACATAAAAAAGAAAATTCATTTTGAGTTCTAAAAATTAACTTTCTACGTAGGTTCCAAGAAATTCTCTCTCACAAGGTGAGAAATATGAACAAATGATGGTAAGTGTATGTGTACACGGAGTGGACCAGTTGACTCCTGAAAGTTATACTTATATATATAATGGCTAACAATTGAAATAACTCAACTGAATTGGCCGGTACGTTGCATGGCGAAGAAGAAAAGAAGCGGGGATGATATTGTTGGTGGCGGTGACTTATTCAGAGGCTCAGAAGTTGAAGATGAGAAAGCCTTGATGGTTGATCACCAACATTATGCATGTTCAAAATCTAATGCATGTTCTTTTGAAGGAAGGAACACAAATAGACTCGATTACTTCAGTGTGGCTGCTTTTAACGTCCGCGGAGACACCGGAACTACTGATTACGGTGGTGGTAAAAAACGCATCGGTGGTGAAAGTGGAAGTATGGGATGGTGGAAGAAATGGTGTTGTTGCTGTTGACATTAATTTTGGAAAATAAGTGTTTGCTTATTTCGGTTACATTTCTTGTTTGTGTGTTATATAATTAATATTATTATAATGTGGGATATTACTTTCGAATTAGGCTAATTTTGAGAATTTAAATGTGATTTTTTTAATTTGGATTTTGCATTTGTTTCTAGGTATTTTGTAATCTGAATAACGGTGGTTGTATGAACTTTTAATGGTTCGTTGGTTGATCTTAGATAATAGTTGATTAATTTGTGCAAAATGATAACAATTTTAAATCAAAACAAAAATAAATAAGTCGGCTAAAAAAAGTTGTAATTTAGTAATTTACTACCCTCTGATGCTTAAGTAAAGTTACAAGTTTGATCTTTTAACTTGATTTGAAGTTTAAACTAATTAACCTTAAGTCAAACATTTATGTTAACGGCCTAAAATGTTGAGCTTGAGCTCTAACTGTGGCTTGTTGACCTAGCTTGTTTATTTTTAGGACTTTTTAGTTATAGCACATGTTGAATTGTTGATGTATACATCAATCTCACTAAGAAGCATAGAGTCTAGAGTTTTTTATGCTTTTAGTTTTTGGGGTGGTTCTTGTGACCGATGGACTCATGAAACTTTTTGTGAGGGTCTGTGACTTTTACTTGTCAACATTCTTTTATAAATATTAATTTTTTTGGTTGGGTACTATGTACTCGTTAATTCGAGACACGTTACAACCGGGTCATGTAATAGCCTTTTGCACCAAACATAATTGATTTTGTAACTCCACATATAAGCAGCCTAAAATATCAATCAAAAGGCTTATGACTTCTAGAATATTTATTTCTGGTAAAATTCTCCACGGGAAATGTAGTAGGAAGACTTTAAGCGAAATGTGTCGAAAGTGGAAAGTGGAAACTTCATGGAAATTATATTCAGTTACAAATGACAATATCACCAAACTTGAAAAATATATATTTTCTTAAAATACAAGTTTTTGATACATAATGTTCTTAAAGCATATCTTGTGAAGATACGTAATTATACAAGTTTAAAGAGGTACGTTGTTTTAAAAATAACATGATTAAAATTCATTTTACAAGATGAAAAAATGCATGCTTCTAAATTCAAGTTATGCATGCTTCTAAATTCAAGTTTTCCTATAGAAAATTTACTAAGATCATGTGTAGTAGTGGTGAAACACAAAGAGCCCCAATATTTCCTCACGTTAGATTTTCACCACAATCAAGACAATTGGGCGTTTTGTACAAAGCGCCAAAAACGAATTTGGCATCCAAAGCGACCCTAAGTAATGGTTAGGGGCGCTTTAGGGGCGTTTTAGAGACGCTTTAAGCGCTTTAGGTTATGTAAAACGATCCATTACACATGGTCTAATAAGGTGTCACAAAGTCATCCCATATGTATGAAAAAAATAAATAGAGAAATAGAAGTGAGTGGAGGGTGGCGGTGAATTCAACGAAGAAGGCACAAAAGAAACTTGTAACTAATTGATGGTTGACCTTGACTCCACATTTCATTAAATCCTTCAAATTTGAAAGTGCATACTTGTAAATTATTTATCCGGTCACAATTCATCTTATTTAATTATCACTATTACCTTTCACAACACATCTTACCTCACGCTTAGTTATCACCTAAATCACTTTCTTTTTACATTTTCTTTATCACTACAGTTTATGCTTAGTTTATGCAAGATTTATAAACGTATCATTTTAACGACTTGGTTTTAGTATCCAAAAACGTTAGCGGTGCAGACGTGCAGTTTGTTGCCTATTCGACTTCGGTTTCAGTTTCAATGTAAATAATGTTTTTTCTAATGAAATGAACGAATTAAAACTACTAATTAACACGTAGTATAAAAAAATTAAAATGTAATTGTTAAAATGTTCATCTTGAATCTTGATGCTTGGGAACCAAGTATTGTGACTTTTGACTTTTACCGAAAGAAACTAATAATAGTGGGTGTAATGTATATGTGTACGTACACAGAGCCATCCTATATAATAAAAGAAACCAATTTCATCCACTTGTCATAATATTAAGCACTACTTGCCACATGGCAATTTATTAAACTATGTTTGCCACTTGGGTAAAAATGTCAATTCCATCCAATTTTTCGTTAAGTCTCTCACACGTGCCCCACATCTGAAGGGTAAAAATGTCAATTCTCCCTCTCTTTTATCTAACTCATCATGTATGTTAACATTTTTATTCATTCTAATAGACTGATTACTTCAGTGTCGCTCCTTTTAATATCCATGGAGACGATGATATGTCCACTACAATTACTAGTTTTGGTGGTGACATGTCTTGGCAAATGGCAAGTTGCTAATAATATTTCTTTTGGTAGCTAGTGAGAGTGGTGGTATACTGGTATTAGCTAGTATGGTCGACTTTTAACCAATTGACATGTTATCAGTAAATTATATATACCCCAAATTAACTTCTTTAAAAAAATTTGAATTGGAAGTGTGTGTTGTGTGATTCAGAATTTAACCATCAACTGTCATATATTATATATGGTGTACTTTACATTTGCTGAATAAACCTGCATGTCAATAATCAATGATGAAGCGGCCATGAAAAGTAGAATAAACCTGCATGTCCATAACCGAGAGACAGTACGTTCTAAGTTGAAGATGTTGACAAAGACTTGAAGTTTGGAGGCGGGTTTCTATTCTGATAGTGATCATAGTGCTTTCTATCCGTATCATCCAAGCTTTAATAATATATACGTGGAACTAGAAAATCTAGATTTTGGGCAGGACACAAATAGACTTTAATGTCACTTCTTTTGATGTCCATGGAGAAAATGAACTCGATGGTGGTGGTGGCAGGCCTCCTCAGTCGTGGCAAGCCAGGACATGGGTAATGGTACTGGTGGTGGGTTTTCACAAATACCTGTCATGGATGTTGCTGATAAAGGTAACGGTGGTGGTGACTTGGTAGTCGAGACACTAGGCCATGATAGGGCTAATGGTGATGGTACCGGTGGAAAGAAATGGATTGGTGGTGAAGGAAGAGGCCCGGTGGTAACAGGATGGTGGGAGAAGTGGTGCTGTTTTTGGTATCGTGGAAAGTAGTTTGGAATGATTGTTGACACTACAATTTTGATTGCATATATATTATTATGTTTGTACGTCAATTTAAGTAATTATACACAGATAAATTGTTATTTTTGTACGTCAATTTATGCATGAATGAAATATTATACAAACATCATTAATGGGACATCAATTATTTATAACTTAAGGTTTAATCTACATAAATTTGACAGCCCTGGGTTTAATTATGTGTTCAGGTTCAAAGTTTATACACACTCCTTCACTATTAGAAACTATACATGTATTTCAAACTCAAGTCCAACAGACCACTGAAATCCGCAACTCTTAAACCGGTTTCCATACCGTAAGCACCTCGTGAAACATCTCCTGAATTAATTCTCTATCTGCACTCTTAAAAAATTCGTTAACTTCAACTCTAATATCATATATTTTCCCAAAGTCGAACAAATAAGTCAAACACCCCTTCTTCAACTTATCAAGCTGGTATATCCAAGCTTCTTGCAGCCTCTCGAGAACATTACCCGTGTTTATATCTTCTAACAAGCTTTCCTCACATAAATCCTTCAAATTCGGAATTGCATACTTATTTGCAGCACCTAAAAGTACAAGGCGGTGTTTCCAGAAATCTTCTTGTGTTATGGTTCCATACAAGTATGAAAGAAGGGTGGTGATTGACTCGAGGGACATGTCCTGGATATAAACGGTGGATGGTGTTTCTTCATTAAGGTTGTGTAGGAACATGTTGTGGAAAACTGGGGAGCTTGCAGAAAGAATTGCTCTGTGGGCTTTTAGATTCCCGTCACATGTGGTAATGGTGACATCAGCATCAATTGACTCGTGAAACATGCGGGAAAGACAACGGAGAATGCTTTCATTTGCTGATGATCTCAGCATCCCATCATTTGGCAAGACTGAAGTTGCTTCCTCACCCTGCAGTAGAATTACGGATGGTAATTTTGGCAGGTTTACTTGTGAATGGATCAATTTTGGTCATGTTTGATCGAATGCGGGTCAAATAAACCCAAGATTGTTATTGGAATTATATAGTTTTTGTAATCATATTAACACAATAGTTACTTATAGCAATATGCTCATATATGCGTATGCGGGTCAGCTCAACCATTTTGACCTGTTACCCACCCCATCTTGCCAACTGTAGAAAACCCTATCATCCATCCCATTTATCTGCTGGTGGCAAAATGAACAAGTGGGTTAATATGTTAAAACATGTATATTATCAAGTCTAGTTGGGTTGACCCTAGTACCTGCACTAATCTATTTTATTTCACAAATAACTGTTGTGTTAAATATGACGACAATAACAGTTCATTAAAAACAAGGGAAATTTTGTTTGAATAAAGTGGTTTAGGAAATTAGGAGTAACAGTGGACTATATAGTATGGTCGAATTTAATCTATGTGACCATTGAACGATATTTTTTTTGTTGTTTTTTTAAATTTCACCACCTGACATCATAAATAAAATATAACCCAGATTTACTTTATCAAAACTTGATTGGAAGCGCATGCTGTGTGATTGATCATTTAGCCATGAACTGTCATCATATCAAGGTGCTTACATTTACTGAATAAACCTGCAGGTCCAGAAACTCGACATCAATGATGAGACGTCCATGAAAAGTAGTATCAATTTGCCAGATACAGTCTTCACTTGTCCGAATAAGTCTCTCAAGAACTGCAACATTAATACAACAATGTACTCAAAACTCAAAAGCTACAATTATATCCTTTTAATAGAAAAATAAGCAAAGAATGGTTAAAAAATTCTAAACAAGGGGCTGTGATAATCAAAATAAGAACAATTCTTCAAATTGAGAAACTCGATCTTATTAGCATCAAATTCTTGGTCTTGTATAACTCTAAGCAAGATATGAGCTATAATATAGGGTCGACGCTCTGCTCATTTGTAAACCCTTAATAGGTTAGTGCTAGCAGATATATCATAAAGCCATATACTTTTGATAACGTGACACAGGCATCCCATAGATGGTTGCAAATTGAGTTAAAGAGTGTTTCAACTCTTGGCAAGGGTGACTGGCATGAGAGGAAAAAAAGATTACACATTACGATTTGCTATATGTTAACAGCATGACATAACGCAGTGGCAATTCAAATAGTTTCACGGGTGAAACTCGGTTACTTATTTAAAATTTATGACTACTATTGGGATAACTTTTTATATTTCCCAACTACCTGTTTGTGTTTGTCTTTATCATCGTCCTATTCTTCTTTATGATAAGTGGTAGTTATATTCTTAGTATATTTACAAACACACACGTGTATACATATAACAACATTTTTCATATATCATGCTATAGGCATACTTGCAATCACCATATGTGTATCTATCTCCAATCTCCATATAGATAACTATAAGCATGCTCATATACATGTATCATACACGTATGTATATAGGCTGTTTACCAAGATGCTATTAGATTATTAAAACTCAAGTGCTTGTAGATTTTTTTTCCTTCAATGGTGTGAAACAATCACCTAATAGCCTTTGTCCCTTTTTCTGGATTAAGTGTGATGCTCTAGCTATCCGCTCATCCTATAGTTTCCTTCAAGTGTGCCTAACCATACCTCCCATGTAAAAATTTGTGTTCCATAATGTTTTGCTACAAGTGCTAAAAGAATATTAAATCCACCATTATTAGTCAAGATTCAACTTTGAATATTATAGACAGCCTAGAGTGTAAACATGTAGTCTATATATTACCCTTTGTATTCTAGAATCAATCACACAATAACACAATCATTTACCAACGTTAATTTGGTATCAGAGTTTGATCAGCTCTCTGACCTTACACCTTCACAATATAATCAAATCCCCTTCTTCCTCACTTTTCTAATCAAATCACAGCCCATGCTCAAATCAAACATATTTTCAATCACAATCACCATGACACTCATTGCATCCATCACTCAAACCGAGAAACTGCACACAATTCCCACAAGTTTGGGTTCTCTTTGAAACCATCAAACCATGGCTACTACCTACTGGAAAGCTATGATCCAGTCCTTTCTTGTAACCAACAATCTATTTGGTTACATTGATGGAACCATACTGTGTCCAACAGAGACAATTGAAACAGCAGGCTCCTCCGAAAAAGACAAGGCAGTCGCCCCAACATCATAACTGAACCCCAACTATGCCATCTGGATTGCTAATGATGCCCATGTTATGATGTTGATCACTTCTACTATATCTAAAGCATCATCTGGACTTGTTCAGGGAAACAATACCTCTCGAGAACTATGGCTCGCTATTGAACGTGCTTATGCACCCCATACGTCTTTTTGGGAATTCATCCTCAAGACTCAATTGTTGAAAATACAAATGAAAGGTGATGAATCTTCCAGTGACTATCTTACCAGAGCCCAAGAATATTCTAATGTTCTCGCCAACATTAGAGAACCGGTCAAGGAGAAGGACCTTGTGATACTTGTTATATCAGGCCTCCGAGAAGAGTACAATGGTCTAAAGTCTACCATACTTGTCCGCCAATCTATAACCAGCTTTACTGAACTTCATGGCCTCTTAGCAAATCATGATTATATGATCACTTGCCCAACACCGATGTGTCTCCTGTTCAAGCATTTACTGCTACAACAACTAATCAAATCAACACCACTGGCCCTACAGCAACCCCTCAAACTGACACAATTCAGGTTCTTCAGCAATTTGTGACCCGACTTGGCCTCCAAGTTCAGCGTGTTAACTCTCAGCCCCCTCAAGCCTTATACACTAATCGGTATAGCAATAATCGTGGTCGTGGTCAGGCTAATCGTTGAGGTTTGCAACAACAATTGCAGTCCCGGTGGGGGAAATCGAAGCCAATTCAATTAAGCCTCGAATCAGAATACAGTGTTTGGAACATGCAACAGGTGTGGTATTGGTCACATTCCGTCTCAGTGTCCAAATCGTGACCCGTCTACATTTCGTACTCGCCAGTCACCATCCTACAAGTTCTCTGACTATCGCTCACAAGCTAGAAGCTCTTGAATACCGGACACTGGATCCGGTCATCATGTTGCACCAGACCTTTCAAAATTTGACAACTCTGAAGTCTATTATGGTGACGACAATCTCAGTGTTGGCAATGGTAACAACCTACCCATTCTTCATATAGGATCCTCACAACTCTATTCACACTGAAGCCGAGTACAAGGCCTTGCCGATACGGTTGTTAAACTTACTTGCCTACAAACACTCTTGAAAGAACTTCGGGTCAATACTTGATGCGTTCATGATTTGTATGCATATTTAGTTATTAACTTTGTGTTTTTAACTTAATAATCATCTCGAACGTATTTACTTTGATATATATTTGTTTTGTAGGTGTTGGGAGCTAAATGATGATTATCAACGCTTTAATGAAGATTAGTTAGCACGTGGATGGAAAGAGATCAAGAAACGAAGAAAAATGTGAAATTTTGGAAAAGGTAGTAAGCTTACGTCCTAAAGGACATAAGCTTACGTCCCTTTGGACATAAGTGATTTTTGCTCGTTTAGAGGACGCAAGGCAGACCCTATGGTCGTTTTTTGGGTAGACTGTAGTAAGCTTACGTCCATTTGGACGTAAGCTTACGTCCGTTGGTCGTTTTTATTTTTGGTCCGGATTTTCATACCTATTTAAAGGGTTTTATGATATCTTTGAAACCCTAACTTCATTCTCAGCCACCAAGGACGTTTTGGACGACTTTTCCATCATTCCATCTCCTTCGAACATCATTCCAACATCAAACATGCAATTCCAAATCAAGATTAAAGCGATAATTGTGAAGATTCAAGGCTAAACCACCCGTGATCATCTCCGGGTGGATGGTTAGTGGTTGATTTATGTTTTCTTAGGGTTTTAACTTATTGGGCACAAACTTTGAATGTTCTTGGATGTTTGATAGTTTGTGTGTTTACCTTTTTCATTGATTAAAACGATGTGGTTAATTGTTTTGAGAATTTGTTCATCAAGTTACTAGTGGCAATTATTAACTCATTGAATGAAGTTCTTAGTACATTATCTACAATTGATGTTTGCTAATGAAATAACTAGGTTCGGCATTAGTTAGTCATAATCTTCTAAATACATTAGTTGATTTTGGTTCTACTATCTAATTTAACAACCCGTTGTTTAGTTGGTAATCATAGTTCAACAAAATTGGTAAACGAGTTATGTCTATGTGACTACCAACTTGGTAAACCTTAAGTACACATTAGGTCACTTACTTGAAACCCGGATTTGATCCATTTTCCAATTATTACATCACAACCAATTAATTTCATCGCACTTGTTTTTTTCTTAATTCTTAGTTTAATAATCAATCTAAATCTTTCACAGCCAAGTGGCAATAGTTAATTTATTTAGTTTAAATCGTTTGAATTCTTAAATTAAATTACTTATAACACTAACCACATGCTCTTCGTGGATACGATACCTGACTTACCCTGGCTACCAAGGTTAATTAGGTTTTTGATTGGACCCCACGACAGGTCTATCAATACTACAAGTGCCCCTAATCTTTGGTGTGATAACCTCAGTGCCACATATCTTTCAGCAAATCATGTGTTTCATGCTCTTACAAAGCATGTCGAAGTTGACTTCCACTTCGTTAGAGAAAAAGTTGCAAGAAGGGAATTGTTAGTAAAATTCATTTCAACCAAGGATCAAATTCCAGATGTGTTTACCAAGCCACTTTCCTCACAACGGTTTCTTGACCTACGATCCAAGCTACGGTTTCTTGCAGATGTGTTTACCAAGCCACTTTGTAATATAATAGGGAGCTAGAGTGTAAATACGTAGTCTATATATTACCCTTTGTATTTTACAATCAATCACACAATAATACAATCATTTACCAAAGTTAATTACCATCAACAACTAATATCAAACCAAACTACCGTATCTCATTAAGCTTCTCCTTTTGCAATTCCTAAAAGAGCTCAAAACATGAAGGTTGATTTGTTGTTTTTTATACAACATTTTGAAAAATGTGAGCCAATGCCCTCAATTCAATTAGCAACAAATCCATATAAGAAGACTAAATAAAGTAACTCGAATACATCAACAAACACTAAACTATAGATGGAGACTTTACTAATCCAATACGAATATCACGTCGTATCTACTTCAACAATTGTATTGTTTGTTAAACAGTCCCCTTAAACCTATTCGAAAAATTTGCTCTAGTGATTAAGCTACCTTTACTAAATCATTCTGTAAACACAGAAACTGAAAAATACTAACCCTAGAAACTTCTTATGCACTTCTGAAATCATGTAAAACAAATCTGTAGGTAATATATCAATAATAATGAATGGTAATTGAACCATATTACAAATTAGAAACAAAACAACAAAGAATAAGAGTTCATACTCGGCGATGTGAATCGGCGATTGGTTCCGGTAGAGGTGACACGTAAGATGACTTTAACAACAGGCGGTTGTTCTTTCGATAACCGAGATGGCTCCGGAAACAGACGAATATACGTATACAGTTTCTTCTCGATCGATAACTGCCTGAATTGCAATAACCTCGAAATCAATTATTATGATCATCAGGATGTTAATGATTGATGTAAAATAGTTGAAATTAGATAAGTGTTGAAGGATGAGTACCAATTCCAGATGGCGATTTTGAAAGGTTCGGATCTTTTGAAAGTAGAGGATCCGAAATTGTCGATCCTCCATTGAGCTAATCTGGATATCGTCTCTACCTTTGTATCTGCCGCCATGCGTGAGTCGGACGGTTGCAGCGCCGATCACTTCTACCGGAAAGTTGCTCACTATGGTGATGACTGTGGTGCACTCACATGTGCGATATTCTCTGTAGAAAAACAAAAGCAAAATTCCTACCTTTTTTTTTCCTAAACGTTATAGAAAAAGTCATTTATGTTTATTTTTATTTTAATTATATAACTTATCTTTAAATTTATATTCAAATTAAATCATTCAAACTTTGTTTGTTTTAATTAAATAACTTAATTTTTTTAATATTTCAATCATATATATATGTAAATATTATTTTTTAAAATTGTGAAACATTTTTAATAAATGATAATTTTTAAAAATTCTAAACTTTACTTAGTGATTTTTTTACTAAATTTGAATTTTATTACTTATAAAATTGTTTACTACATTAATTACTTTTTACAGATTTTATTAATTTGTTTTATAAATTTGAACATTTAATTTACAACTAGTGTACTAATAATACATTTCGATTAACAATTTAAAATTACATGCTTAAGATAGTTGATCAAATCATGATTTTTTCTCTCTTCTACAGGACTATGTTTAATATAATTCAATTGTAACTAACACTTAATAAACTATGTGTATCTAATAAAAATCGCCAATCTGTTTCTCGTTTCGCTCTTGCTTTATTTCGTATAATAATATATAATTTTAGTCATGATTTTTCTTTTTCGTTCAACTTGTGTAATATAAAGATTCTAATGTAGTGATAACGATATAATCATCAATACAATATAAATATCTAAACATCTAAAAATTAGATCGCTTTAAAAAATTTATGACATATTCTGTTTGTACAAAAATATTCAACGACACATAATTATGTCCACTACAAGAACTACAAAAAGTTAACTACAATGATCTTGATCAATCCTTGTTTTTCAAATTTTTTCAAATAAAGAAAAGTTACTAAATTAAACTTTTTCATAAGCTTTTTAAAGTAATTAAGAGACTACCCTTAACGATTTATAGTATTCTAATGGTTAAGATATATATAAGTCTAAATAGTTAAAAGTTACCACTAAAATATAATCTTTTAATTATTTTTTAAAGAGACTATAAACCATTAAAATTTAGCCATAAATCAGTCCCACAAAATGTGTGGTTTTAGATAAGCCACATCAACCCCATGTCGTATTAAATCATCACATCACACAACAGTCAACAACAAAAACCAATCAAATCTTCTTCTTCAACTTTTGTTCCGCCAATCACCATGGCGAACGATCATCGTCGTGCTCAGAAGAAGAACACAACAGGTGCCTTTTTCTTCTTCATGGCGACCTTGATTATGTGGGCTGTCTCTGTTTTCTTCGAAATTTTGTTCAATAAGCGTACAAAGCTTCTTCCGCTCATTTATGGCTTCTGTTTTTACCAATCTTTTAATTGGATTTGCCGTAAGTTCATATCAAGAGACCCGCTTTTGGTTAACACATGTGTGTCTCTTCTTCACTCGTCCCTAACCTCTGCTTCAGGTATCATGAATTGTTCTTTGTAGATTTGATGCATCTGTTTGAATTTCTTGTGTTGATTTGATGGTAAATTGATCTCAATTGCTCAATTTAAGATGATGTTGATCTTCATTTGAAGATGTTGACCTTTAAAAGTCAAATGAGCTGTCTTTTAGCTTCGTAATTCTTCGGAAATATCGTCTTGATGTAGATATTTTTTAATGTTTTTTCTACAAAACGAAGAAAATTTGAATGGGTAACTTTTATATGTTATAATTCATCAATAAATCTTTGGAAATTTTGGATTTTTCAAGTACTGTGTTTGACTATGTATGTTTGACACTTTGACTAACTTGATTGCTTTGTATTTCATGTTAATCTTTTTGAAATTTTACAATGGCTGCAAATGTTCTTTGTGTATAAAGGGTGGATTTTGCCACAATAGTTGTACATTAGGCATGTAAGATTGTAAAGTTAGTAAACATGGGCTGAATTTTGTTGACAGTGGTGTTCATTTTGGTGAAGCAGTTGGCATCTAATGGTGTGAATGAGTCGTTTGAGCATTCACAGCTTGTTAACACTACATGGCCATGGGCGTATTCAGCATTGTGCATATCAAGTGGCTATTTCGCGTATGATCAGTTGGATATGTTGCTGTATGGTTTATATAGTGGATGGATACCCTCCATTCTATTGCATCACTTTATACTACTTGGATGCTTTACTCTAGCTCTATATCGAAATGTGACAATCAACTACCTTATTCTAACTCTTATATGCGAGGTAATCGTTAACTTTGACTTTGACTTTTAACTTTTGACTTTTGAGATCACATGAGAACTCAAAAGTACTCGTTGTCGATATGAATCTCAACCATGTTTGATTGTGATTGTTAGTTACATTCCATCTTTCTTCATGTGAGAAAAGTGAGACGGATGGTCGGCTTACGTGATGGAAAGAACAAGCTAGTGAAAGTCGAGTGGTTGTTGAATATGGGCACCTTTTTATTGGCGCGCCTGTTATCTCATGTGCTAATAACAGTCAAGCTAGTTAAAGATGCTTCTAAGTTTGAGAAAGGAATCGAGCTTCCACTCGCTCTATTTGGTATGGCGGGTATGAATTTGCTCAATGTTTTCCTTGGCATGGATCTCGTCAATGCATTTAGGAAAGAGAACCGACATAATGTTCATGAATCGTAGCCTAGCCTCTTTTTATCTAGGATTTGATACAAGATGATGATTGTAAAATGCATACTTGTTTGGGATATAACACTGTTTCTACATTGGGAGAGAAAAAAAAGTGGATTTTTGGTTGGCATTGGAGTTATTTTTAAACAATTGTAGCAAATTGTATTTTGGGTCTTTATAAGTGTAGCTAGATGAGCGGGTCAAGTATCACATATTCACATCAAGATAATTTCACAGATTGAAACTTGTCAATATGTGATTGTACTATTGTAGTCTACTATTTATTTATATAGGTGAGATTTTTGTTATTTTTATATTAAAATAAACGTTAAGCTGACATGTAAGTTTCTATGATCAAGGGTTATCAAAATCAAACAAAAAAAGACGGCGCGATTAATTACACAAATAGTAATTTCCCCCCTGATATAGAACATATTAATATGACCGTTTATTAAAGAGTCAATTCGCCAAATAGTAATTTGCACAAACTCAAAAGGGTTACTAAAGTTTGGTGTTTGGTTTTTGGTTTTATGAACATAGATTTATGTATTTTTTGACATCCTGATCAAACAAAAATAATCATACTCTTAGAATTGAAAATTAGGCCATATAACTTTAGAAATCAACATGCATCTCTAACCAAAGAGAAAATTTAGTAAGGATGCGATAAACTACTCGAAGTATGTATCATGCTTTAATTTTATCACGCAAGTTGTTTTATAGAGAATAACTATCATTGTCACCTAGGCCGCCCGATACGACATTCAGGCCTTAGTTGACACGTGCTATGCGTTGTGGCGGCTTAGGCGTGTTTTTTTAATGTGTTGTGCTCCTGCATTACGATGGTCATATTAACATGTGATGCTCGCACGAGTATAAACGTTTGTGACTTCATTACACTCGTTAAGTTGGTGGCTATAATGTTGTTATAGGTAAGAAATGATATTATGTCTCATGTGTTACGTCGAGAAATCGTTAAAATAATTTAATAAGTCAGTAAAACAAAAAAAATTAAAGGAAAGGAAAAAGTAACAAATTCAAGAACAAAAGAAAAACTTAATTAAAAAAAAGATAACAAAGTTACATCGACCTTAACATTACTATTTACCGAAACACAAACTTATTCCATAATTTAGTTTTTTTTTTCTTTTGTCTTTTGCCATTAAGTGTTTTTTTACAACTTTGATCTTTGTCATGTGTTTTATTATAGCCTAATATATGACAATATATTAGGGCTAGTTTTTAGTGATCTTTTTCACTATCTATGATGGTTGTCTTTAGCAGTGTGTATTTTATCACTGGCTTCATCGTTGGGTTTAGGGTGGTGCCCATGGTTCCTTTGCTTCAATATGCCATTCTCGAATCCTTGGCGACGATTGGGTAATATTCTGTTGGATGACGGTGATGGTGACAGGGGATTATTCATCATAGATCAAAAGCACGACGATGATTGTTGCCGGTCAGTGTAACTGTGTTTTCTTCTGATGTTCCATTACTTGGGATGAACCCTCCGTTGCTTCCGGCGTTTGCGCCACCTCCTGTTGGATGGTGGCGATGGTGGTCATGGTGGATGTGTTGTGACGGTTATTACAACGTTGCCTAAAGAACGATCTATAAACGTCGTCCAAAACAACTCTCACGCTACGCGTAAAAGTACATATAAACCTATTTTTGTATTACATAAATGTTCTATGTATCATGGTTTTATTTTTTCACACAAGTTCTTTATAGAGAATAAATAATATTTTATGTACCATGGTTCATTTTTATCACACAAGTCTTTTATAAAGAATAATTGTACATCCAAAAACTATAATAAACTATAATGTTAATCATCTTTTCATATCAAACTAAATTAGTACCCGTGTACTACACGGATTTTAGTTTTATAGGTTTTAACTCAATTTACATATCAAATTTATTTTTAACATATCTCTTATTAAATCGATTTGGATATTTACAAATATATTCATATAAAAATTCATATGTTATAATAAAGGATATGATTTATAATAGTTGGTAAATTTTTATTGGAACATATCGTGTTAGGAGATAATTCATGATAATTTTTAATTTTTTTATTTGAACATATCGAGTTATGAGATAATTAATGATAATTGGTAAAACTTTAATTTAAACATATCGGGTTAGGATAAATCATAATAATTGATAATTTTTTTATTTGAACATATCAAGTTAGGAGATAATTCATGATACTTGATACATATCGGGTTAAGATATAGATCATGATAATTGGTAAATTTTGTATTTGAACATATCGGGTTAGGAAATAATTAATGATAATTTGTGAACTTTTAATTTAAACATATCGGGTTATTTTGAATATGGAGCATACCATGACCCGTCTAAAAATTCTCCATCAAATTAATTTAGAACATGACACCTAAGCAAAATCCTATGTGGAGTAGTTAAAATGGTGACATGTGGATGTGTTACTCAATTATTAGAATAGGTAGATACTACTTCCAAAAAGATCTCGTGGTCGTTAAGTCACGACACTCAGATCAAGTCCACGGCTTCATGCTACATGAAAGAAAAAGAGAGGGAATTTAGCGATGAAGGGTCCAAGGCTCCAAACCCTCACCTTATAGTCGGTGTTCGATATTTATTTTCTATTTATCTATTTTATTTTTTATGAATTAAATATGACTAGTATATATTAACTCAACAAAAATTTAAGAAAGGTATCAACCTTATTAAGATTTTGTCAAACAGTGACACAATTCGTGTAATTGACCCATTATAATAAAACAACATTTTAGTATCCTATAGGTGTTTAAAGATTTTATGAGAAAACAATATTATTATTGTCGGGTTACAAGTGGAAAGAGCCTGGTGGCCAAACAAGAAATAAGGATATAAGTAGATATGCTCATGCATCGTCCACACATTTGGACTTTGTAGTTTGTACACTCACAAACTTCAATATATTTGGGCGTGTTTGTATTTTTGTTACTATATTAATATTATACAAACCTATGCTTAAAAATAGACTAACGATTAATATCCAACGAATCATTAAATCAAGCATAATCATTTTTAAGTATTACTAGAGGTATTTTATAGACGTTTGACGCTTAATATTCAAATAACTTTTAAAATAAATTTTTTTATGTATTAGTTTTAAAATAAAAAAACGTCTAATTATATATGTAGTTTAAAAAAACAAAAAAAAACATATCATGTATAATCCACATATTTAAATCTACCTTGAAGAGGGATATAAGGGATATAAACTATAAAGACCGCTTCTACCCATACCTCAAGTCTTAATCTTAAATTTTGTTTGAATAACAAACACATACACTCTTCAAATCTAATCTTAAAATTCCTCTATCGCTTACTTTCTAAGATTCTAACCCGATGATGAGATAACTATAAAGTGACTCTCATACACTTGTTACTCTTACTTTAACCCTACACAAATTTATAATCTACTTGATACTATATTTTGAACCTTAATGAGCTACCAATGAAATTCAAATACTAAAACTCTTTTAATAAAATACATATCAATATTCTTGAGATTTTAGGAGGTTATTTCTAAATAAGCAGACATAAAACATTAAAATTAACATAAACGATTGACAATCTCATTTTAAAAAAACTCATTACGTGTTAGCATTAAGAGTATCTTAGTTACGATTACAATTTACGATAAAAGATTAGATAAGGAATATGTCATGTATATATTATTTGAAAATACAAGTGTAAAACAAACAAACAAACAAGAAACAAGTCCTTCAAATTAAGCATCTATATGCTCTTTGGATACTCCGCTCGTCAGTCAATCGCGACTCTTATTATCATTCACATTATTCATCATCATCATCACCTTTATTAATCGTCTTCACCAAAACCCTACCTAAACTTCATCACCATCAACCGCTCAAGGTACGATCCATCTCCAATTTTCTCTACATATTTATCTCATCACGCCCTTGATTTACATCTACTCTAATTCTCATTTTAGCATTTTGCTTAATTCGCCTTATTCATCTCTGAATCACTATAGATTAGCATTAGTGTTTCTCAGTTGATGCATTTACTTTGTGATTTTAGTTTCTGGAGGTCATAAATTGCTTGGATAATTGTTTTATCTGTCATGTTTCTGAAATTTTGTTTTTATCTGTTTGTTTGTTTACGAACGTGGTTAATCAACAAGCCTGCTACAGTTATACTCGGATAGATAGTTGGATAAAAGTACAGATGAATACGTGGATTTGATATGAGAGATTGATCTGTGGCTCATTTTGATATAATTAAAATGAATTGGTTTTCTTTGCAACCTGAGATATATTGGAGTGAAGCATTCGTCACACCATATTATATGAAATCGTAGTTCAAAGGTTGACCATTGAGCTAAGAGCTAGTATGCCAATGTCTTAATGCTAATGGTCTGATTCAAAATGTGTGTCAACATTAATAGATTTAGGAGCTGTTTGGCTACTTTTGAATGGGTAAGTGCTGAACTAGTAATAAGTCTGAACCATTACGTGTTGAATCGGTAAGAAGTTTGAACCATTCAGACTCAGTATAATGCTTACCCATTCAGAGGCAAATGTCTGACTGATTCAATTGCTTCAACTACCAACAAGTTCATTCAAGTGAGAATCTGACACATTGTTTACTGAGGCACTTCATAAACATTTAAAAGTTCAAACCATATTGTGTAGTCTGTATTGGGTTTTGTTACCTAGCTCTCTTGACACACCCGTTTTCCTACCTCTAGTATATACTTCACAACTCATTGGCCCACTTTGTAGTCTTAATATTGTTTATCCCCTCTGTAATTGAGGTAATCTTGATCAGTTTAATTTGTGTTCTATTGTTTAGGTCATTTTTTGGGATTATAAGGACATGAGTGCATATATTATTGGTGTTTTGGCTCCTCTGCTACTCACTTTCGCCCTTCGGAACTCTAAAAAAGGAAAAAACCGAGGCTTGCCTGCTGATGTCGGTGGTGAATCCGGTTATGCTATCAGAAACTACCGGTTTACATCTCCAGTTGAAACAGCATGGGCAGGGATCAAGACTCTAGCAGATCTTTTCGAGCAGGCATGCAATCAGCATGCTGACAAGAATCTACTTGGAACAAGAAAAATAATTTCTAGGGAGACAGAGGTGAGTCAAGATGGGAGGTCATTCGAAAAGCTTCATTTAGGTGATTACGAGTGGATGACTTATGGCCAAGTGTTTCAAGTTGTGCGCAATTTTGCATCTGGTTTGGTGCAAATTGGGCATAAAACGGGTGAGCGTGTAGCCATCTTTGCAGATACACGTGAAGAATGGTTTATTGCATTGCAGGTAATTTATATAGACATTGCTGTTAACTTAATAGTAGGATTTCATTATTTGTGAACTGTAACCATGAGTATTTTATCTCGTCAATCAGGCTTGTTTTAGGCAAAATGTCACTGTTGTCACCATGTATGCATCGTTGGGGGAAGAAGCCATTTGTCACTCATTAAATGAGGTATCTGCTTTTCCTATTTTCTTTTAGATTGGATAAATGCGGCACTTTTACAAAATATACAACCATCTTAACCAAAACACCAACCTGTCATCTTTTTAATATGGTTTTTAATTAATTTAAATATTTATAAGAACAACACCTGAAGAAATATTTTTTGTCTCCCATTAAATGATGTTGAAATGCAGGTACGTAAGATGTTGATCAATTAAAAATTGATAATACAAAGTGGGATATCATTATCCATCTATTCCATGAAAAGGCACGCTTGTGCTTTTGTGGTCCTCTCTACCTTTATAGGCGGATATAAGAATTTAAATTTTACTGAATAAATTAACAATTTGTTGGGGGTCTCTGCACCATCTAATGAGGCTGAGGAAAGGTTTGCGCTTATTTCACACTCCTGAAGCCCCCTATTTAGTGTGATCTTAATGGGCACGATTGTTTGTTTTGAATAAGCTAACAATTTCTAAAAAAGCAAGTTAGGTAGGAAGTTTGTTTTTAGTAGTTGTAAATGTTCTTATCTGTCCTAATGAATTAAACCTAGTATTTAACAAACTTCTTTGTTTAACAAAACTGATAATTGGTATTAGTGTTTTTACTTTTCAAGTCAACATGGTTAGCTACCTTTACAATGTGATCAGTGTCTAACAAAGTTGCTGATGCGGATCAGCTGTTTTGAGTGAAAGCTTGCTAACCTGCTTAAATATCTAAGCTCCTTGTTAGAAAGTATGACTCCAACTGCATCTAATTACAATCTAAAATGTTTTCCAGACAGAGGTTACTACTGTAATTTGTGGAAACAAGGAACTGAAAAAACTTATAGATATAAGTGGACAAATAGACACAGTACAACGTGTAATATGCATGGATGATGAAATATCTTCAAATCCCTTAGTGACTGACGGGAGTAGCAGCTGGAAAGTCTTTTCATATTCTGAAGTTGAAAAAATTGGTAGAGAGAACCCTGTTGAAGCAGATTTACCACTTCCTTCGGATGTGGCAGTGGTTATGTATACAAGTGGGAGTACTGGGTTGCCCAAGGTTAGTAAAAATTTTGTTCTCTTAACGTTTTTGTTCATTTTACTTAAAAAAAACTTCATAAAATGCACTTTTGTGTAGGGTGTTATGATGACACACAGCAATGTTTTAGCTACAGTTTCTGCTGTCATGACCATTGTGCCTGGCCTTGGGGTCAAAGATGTTTATTTAGCCTACTTACCACTAGCACATATTCTTGAACTTGCAGCAGAGGTATAGTAAACCATTTAAAATATGATATATTTTCTTAAAATATTATTATATAACTATGTATAAACCGTAATTCTATTTTTTCATGTTACAGAATCTAATTGCAGCTGTAGGAAGTTCAATAGGTTATGGTTCCCCTTTAACTCTTACAGATACATCAAGTAAAATTAAAAGGGGCACAAAGGGAGATGCATCCGCTTTGAGGCCAACTTTAATGGCATCTGTTCCGGCTATACTTGATCGCGTTAGAGATGGTGTTAGGAAGAAGGTTGATTCAAATTCCATACACATGTGTTATACTCATATGTTACTACAATATTTGTATGAATTTTGGCTGAAACTTTTCAGGTGGACTCAGCAGGTGGATTATCAAGTACATTGTTTAATTTAGCCTATAATCGCCGGTTGTATGCTATAAACGGAAGTTGGTTGGGGGCCTGGGGTTTAGAAAAGCTTCTATGGAACATTCTAGTATTTAGAAAGGTTCGAGCCATTTTGGGGGGCCGTATACGGTTCATTCTGTCTGGTGGGGCCCCTTTGTCTGCTGATACTCAAAGGTTTATCAACATTTGTCTTGGGTTAGTACTAGCAAGTTCTAATTGGTTATTTATACTGCTTATTTTAGTTAAAAGTTCATGATGTCACCATGTTTTCATGTGTTCTCCAGGGCACCAATAGGTCAAGGTTATGGTCTAACTGAGACGTGTGCTGGTGGGACATTTTCTGAGTATGATGATACATCAGTTGGTCGTGTTGGTGCACCCCTACCTTGCTCCTATATCAAGGTTAGATCTGCATGTGTGTTTTTGAACTCACAAAAGTCATGCTTATTTGCATTTTATTTTTTAAGAAACGTGAATTTTACGAAATTCCTAGGAGTGATAAGACAATGAGACAAATCTATTATTTTCTCTTAGGATTGGACTAGATACCTTCCAATGCAGAATGCTAGCATATTCCCACCAAAATTTAAGGCACTTTTGTTTTATTTACACAAGGTTGACAAATTTGTTTTATTCTTGTTGCTATTAGATGTTAAAAATACTTGTAACTATGTTAAACATTTTCTTTGTCTATGTAGCACGGGGACGCCTAAACAGGTGCCGTTCCCGTCTCGGGGACGGTTTGGGGACGGAAACGCATAGGGGACGTTTCCAAACCGTTTTCTATTATATTTAGGGTTTCAAAACTCATTAAATAAAAAGAAAGCCAATTACCCATAAATATTATATGCGGCTTTCATGATTTTCAAACGTAAGGCACTATTCTATACATATACTACGGCTCACACTAGATGAACTGGAGTTTGAAAATGACTTTATTATTGGTAATAAATTACTTTAGGAAGATTTAGTACTTTTGGGAGTTTAAACTTCACATCAATATATCTATTTTGGAATTTATTTAATATATTTACACTTTTTTTTATTGTCGTACCTTTGCCGTACCCGTATCTTGGATTTTTGAGTTTTGTTTCCCATCCCCATATCGTCCCCGTATCTCGGTCTCGTACCCGTCCCAGATTTACAAGTTTAAACATATATCTACCTTTTTTTACTTTTAAACTATGCCTACAAGTATATGTTATTAATAGTATTTTGTGCATTACATTTAGCTACATACAGATTTACAAGGTTATACTTCCTTTTGACCTGTACGTTATTTGCATGTTTATATTATATTTTGTGGATTTGTACCTAGTGTGATTTCACTTCTAAATGTGATGTTTAGACTTTAGATGAAAGGTTCGCTTAGTTAGCTACATACAAGATTAGATCCTAGTTTCCTACAATATTGTACTTAGAGCTTTTCACCTCGTACGTTCTCAAACTATTATGCTAACTTCTTACGCATTGTATTATGTGGTTACATCATAAACTACTATACTGAATCATGTACTAGTTTGATGTTTTAAGTGGTAAATTATTGTTACTCATTGTTTCTTACTAAGACACTCATCAAACAATATATTTTGGTTTCACAGCAGTTTTAGAGATTTAGAACATTTACATTATGCCCTATTTTGCTCTTTTCCTTTTTGGGCTTGATTTCTGGTTGTTGCATCTTTTTATTCGGCAGTCTAGTTATTGTATTATTACTTTTGTGCAGTTAATAGATTGGCCTGAAGGTGGTTACTTAATAAGCGATTCACCTATGCCTCGTGGAGAAATAGTGATTGGTGGGCCAAATGTTACACTTGGATACTTCAAGAATGATGAAAAGACCAAGGAAGTATACAAAGTAATATTCTTTCTTCCCACATTTTATATTTTGCAAGATTTGCATGAGATGGGAACTTTTGTAATTTTCATCAGTTTTACTTATGATTGGGTCAATTTGGGTTATATACTTATATCTCTTGTCAACGGGGGCTAAGTAAAAAAAATTAGTTACAATTGGGTCAAACGTTTCCTACATTCTATTTTATTTTAAATGCATTCAACCACCAAAAAGTATTTATTAAAAGATTTTGGATTGTTACTGCAGTAAAGTTTTTATATTAATAAATTCACACCAATTATTTATGAACATGTCAACCCAAGCACCCACACTAAAGTGACACTTCTACATAGGACCATTTTGACCCATTACTCAACCTGCCCAAATTGCCACCTCTTAAACTTTTTTTTTTGGTGTATAAAGGTCGATGAGAGAGGCTTGAGGTGGTTCTACACAGGTGATATCGGGCAGTTCCATAAAGATGGCTGCCTTGAGATAATTGACCGTAAGAAGGATATAGTCAAACTTCAACACGGAGAATACGTATCTCTAGGAAAGGTACATTTTCTTTTTATGTATATCTATTTTTCTTTTTCTAGTTTCATAAAAACCAGAATCCGCTCAACACATCAATGTTTCTTCTACAGGTTGAGGCGGCTCTAAGTGTTAGCCCTTATGTTGATAACATAATGGTGCACGCCAACTCATTCCACAGTTACTGTGTAGCCCTTGTGGTGGTTGCCCAATCAGCAATTGAATCTTGGGCTTTACAGAAAGGTATCGAGTTTAATGATTTCACAAGCTTGTGTGAAATGGAAGAAACCATGAAGGAAGTTTATGGTTCCCTGCTAAAGGTAACACCAATATACACCATTCATTTAAATTTTCACGCTTTATATGACATAAATTGGCTCATAAGTTATCTGTACGTACAGGCTGCAAAAACAGCGCGATTGGAGAAGTTTGAGATTCCTGCAAAGATCAAGTTGCTTTCGGAAGCATGGACTCCTGAATCCGGACTTGTTACTGCAGCCCTAAAGCTCAAAAGAGAGGTGATCAGAAAGACTTTTTCAGAGGAGCTGGCAAATTTCTACCAATCTTAATTGATTGTTGGATTTGGGCATATATTAAGTATTATAATAATAATCTTTTAACTCTTTTTGTTAGTCTTCACTCTTTCTGCTCAGTTTTGTTAATTCCATATCTATTGTTGAGTAAAGTGGTTAGATGTCTTTAAAAATACCAATGTACGTTTATATTTGATTCTAGTGTAATTAGTTTTGTTTTACTAGTATGTACTTGTGGAAATTAATCATAAACTCGCATTGTGGTTCGATTCACAATTCGTATTAACCATGAGATGTTGATTCTAGCTAGCATACATATAAAGTAATGAAAACTAGAATCATCACCTTCATGTGCTGTGACCATGTATTCAATATATATGCTGAAAATGTGAACTTGATAAACACATCTAATTATGAATATAACTCGAGTATGTGGATTGTGAACAAAAGACGGAGGCAAAGTCTCTACCATCGGACGATCAAGACGGAAACGTTTTTATAGTTGCTACTTGTATTACATTGTGACAACATAGAAAAGATTTGGGTTTGGGGTTGTATAGTGGGGTTGTATTGTGCCAAATGATGCTTAGGAAAACTTTTTTTTTTCAACTAATCCACATCCTTTGCTCCAACGATCTTTAGTTTAGTCTTCATTTAAGTGGAAAAGGATTAACATGTTAGGTTTTAGGGAGAAGTGATGACTTTAAAATGGAGAAAAAGGTTTTAAAGGCTAATTTTGTTATTTCAATTTTTAACTTTTATTTACTTTTACAAATTTACAAAGCAAATATTTTACAGTTTACCACTAGATCGAATCAATTGAAATCCCTTTATTCATTCAAAACATTTTGCGTACCAAACACCTTGTAGAGATTTGTCCTAGGTGACCGCTTGTAGCAATTTGTACTTGAGTGAAGGGGATGAGCGTGTTGTTTTACGAGGCACGCACTAAGATAGACTTCAAAAAAACAACTAAAGGAAAGAAGAGAGGAACTACAAGCATTGAAAAGCAAATGAATGGTTAATAGGAAGAAGAGTAGACTGCAGTTTTGGTCATCGTGTTTTGATACCATTAACAATTTTAGTCTCGTCTTAACAGTTTTGGTCCCTGTGTGTTTATTTTCTAACAGAATTGGCCCCGAACACTAACTTCATCTAATTTTCCGTTAAGCCTCTCACACGCGCCCCGCACCTAAGGGGTAAAAATGTCATTTCTCCCCCTCTTTTATCTAGGTTGTCATGTAGGTTCAAAAGCAATATTTTCAAAAAATAATTGTCATAATTAAGAGAATAAAAAACTTAAGAAAGATGCCGTCCAAGTCAATTTAGAGATAATGTTTTCAAGTTTAGTGTAATTGCAGCTTATTTTTGCCCCAAATATCGTCCATATTCTAGATAAAATCCCGCTCAAAAAAATTCCCCCTCCTCTTACTTTTATCGCCCAGTAAACCCTGATTTATTAAATAGATTTTCATGATAGGGACCTTATATGCATATTTTCCAAAATCATCGACACATTTGCATTGACCAATAATGAAATTCAAGATGGGCCTTATTTTTTGATATAACATGTTTTAACATTGTAGATAAATGCTATGTCTAAAGATTCTACACATTGCTAGAAAAGTATTGACAAGTGCTAGATGACAATATTCACACTGTTATACTTGATGTTAAATGATGCAAAAGTCTTTTCAAATTTGTATATGTTTTGAAATTTTAATATGATAATAATAATTTAAACTAAAACTTCAAACTCAACAAGTATTTCCACAAATCATAAACTAACACTTAGTTGTTGCGCTTGTGGACCTCACAATCACCGAGGGAGATTTATGATTTGTATATCGAATGGCATCACTTTCATAATCTTCCTTATTTTTATGCTTCATGCATGTGTCTATTAATTTCCTCACAAATTATATCTTTGCATTTATATTTGTTTATGGACTCGACAAGAATTAATTAAGACGGACATGCTATATCTTTATTCTTTGCAAAGTTGTATTGCTCCTTTGTATTGTTGTCAAGTCCATATTTCAAAATTTTAATAACTTAAACACAATTTTAGATTAACAAAAAACATGTTTTTAACGTATCATATTAATTTATTTCAATTCGTCAAGCCATTTATTTATGATGATTTAAAGTCGGTCTTCATGTACAAACAATTTATATTCTAGAACGACAACTCACATGTCTATCTACTTTTACTCATAATTAAACTACATTAATTTTAAATTATCTCATGTTATAATTAGGTCTTTTTTAAAAAAACACGAGTCTTTATCAACAGGAGGATGTATCCTTATATGATATAGGAAAACAAAAAAAGCTTATGTGGCATATTTTTAAATCTTTTGACTTATGTGGCATCATTTGAGAATTTTTCTCACAATAATGATGTTTTTATTTAAAATAAGTATATAAAATACATTGTAATAAAACTAATTACATTTTTGGTCCCCTAATATTTTGGAGAATTTTGAAAAATTTAAGAGTATTTATATTTTTAACCTTCTACTACAAGGGGTGTACATGAGTCGGTTTATATTTGATAGGGTTTAAAATTAAACTTATGGATAAAGTTAATAATAACATACAATTAAAGACGTTGGTGTTTTATAAATATACATAACATTTTTATACGATTTTAAAAAAATAAACTACACCATAAAACTGAGCACTTTATGGTGTAGTAAATTTAAGTATAATATTGCTATACTAAAAGTCTAATTTTTAAATATATATCTTGTGTTCCGGTTTACCACGGTTTTATATCAAAACTGATTGGAACATTCATCAATATCCTTAAAAGCATCACTTGAATGTTGTGTTCCCGAACGTAGCGCGGACACTAAACTAGTAGAGAATAGAATAAAATTTTAAAATATAACAAAAATAATATATGTCACAAATTTAAAATATAATAATATTGTTTCACGACTTATGACGAAATATAATATTTTGAAATCATTGTCCTCTCTCTTGTCTGGTTGATAAATGGCAATGGATTTTGTGACCTAGAAGCGAAGCATGTTGGTTTTTGGAACTTTTTGATGCACGAGGTGAACAGCAAAATATAAAATATATATTTTTTTTAAAACAAGCAACTCCGAAATAGTATAATCATAAGATCGATCGATTAATTAGTGTGTTCGCAAACTTGCAATGTTGCATACTTATATTAAGTTGGGTCTAAAATAACATACTTTTGTAATTACTTATCTATCTAATAAATCAATGTTTTAGGACAAATTGGTCTAAAATAATCCCAACTAACACCCATTGGCCGAAAATAATCCCAACTCAGTTTATTCCCTCCAGTGGTCCCAAATCCAACTTTTTTGGCCTACAGTGGTCCGCCGTTAAGTGCACTTAACGGCCGTTAACTTTTTTTCTATTTTTTTCGAATTTCAAACCGATATTTTAGGGATTTTGATCGGGAGGAGAATACGAGTTGGTTGATGTAAACCTTACTTCCAATTGTTGCTCCAAATGGTTTAATTTTGATATCCGGTTAAAGCACCGTTAGGTTTTAAACACCCGATTGAAGACCGTTTTGTCGTTTGAAACACCAGTTCGAAGTAAGGTTTACATCAATTGAATTGTATACTCCTCCCGATCAATTTCCATAAAACCTTGTTTTAAAATTCGAAAAATATCAAAAAAAAGTTAACGGTCGTTAAGTGCACTTAACGACGGACAACTGGAGGCCAAAAAAGTTGGATTTGGGACCACTGGAGGGAATAAACTGAGTTGGGATTATTCTCGGGCAATAGGTGTTAGTTGGGATTATTTTTAGCCAATTTGCCATGTTTTAGGGGGCAACTTTTAGGGAGAATTTCTTTAATTTATAATAGGAAGTTTGAGAGGGAAATTGTTAAATGTCATGTAATGAGTTGATGGAGCAATATCATTAAATATTAAATATTTATAAATTACAAATCTTTAAACATAATGATTATAATTTCTTTATAAATATTATTATTTAACCCGTGTGTAACACACGGGTGTTAAACCTAGTATTAAGAATAAAATATATAGATGATCGAGGAAAACATTATACTACGTGTGTTACACAGTTTAAATAATAATATTTATAACCATTATGTTTAAATATTTATAAATTTTTAACATTTAAATATTTGGTTCCATCAACTTATGCATGATAAGAAATTTTTCTTTTCAAAATTACTATTATAGATCAAATATTTCTCTCCAAAAATTACCCCATAAACCTTGAATTATTAAATAGATACAGATTACGATAAAATAAACGTACGTAAATAAACCAAAAGTCATAATGAACTAATTAAATATCAAAATCATAACGTCCTTTTTCTATAAGTGTTGAGAAGTGTAACTATTAAAAAAAATAAAAAAATCTATGTATATATAGTAATAAAAGACTAAACACATTACATGATTCAATTAAATCGTTCATATACTCGTTAAATTTGATTTATCACATATCAAACTCATTCATTCATCGACATAAAATTTTCAGTTTTATATATGTCTTTTTTAATAAATCTTTCTTAATCATGTTATTCATTTTAAATTTATATGTTTCATATATACGCTCGTTAATTAGCTTCATCTATATCTATACATGTCAAAATCAAATATAAATAAAAGTTACAAATTAATTTCATTTCGGCCATTTCTTTCTATGTTACCACAAAATGACAGAATTACAAGTCATTACCTATTTTGTTTCATAAATTATAAACCAAGCCGTGCATATTTTATTCATTCTTTTACAAGAATTTTTTTAATGTGACACTTAGCAGTATACAACGTATACCATAAAATTGATATCATAATATTTTAATATAAACATATATAACGTAACGTTCAACCCGTGTAGCCAGTTTATCATAAATAACATTCAAATTAACTAGTAAAGTATGTTCATAAGTCATATATAACTCGCCATTAATTAAGAGCATATATATTCAATCCAAATAAACGGGTACATGACAAAATGAAATAAAATGACGTTTGAAAAATAATATTGCATCGGCGAGATTAATTAATGTGAGTATATGTATTAATGAGCCTAAAATAAAACTGACGTAACATGTTTATAGCATTTAATTATACATGCATCTGTTTAATTAAAACACTAAACTAAGAACTATTATGAACATAGACAAATATATTTGTAACTAGAGGCCAGAAATTGTTAAAAAGACAAATGAAAATTTTGTTGTTCGAAAGAAAAAACAATAAAAGACAATTTAATAATAATAATAATAAATCAAATAATTGAAAGGGTGACATGCTAGGCCATCCCAAGGCCCGACTCACGCCTTATCTATCAAAGCTACATCAGTTTTTTATTGACCCGGTATTTTAATATTTTATATTTCCTGAAAAATTAAAGTAATATTTATTATTCATATATATTACTAAATATTAGGGTTAGCAATTCTCAAGACTATGGGTATAAAAAAATCACATCATTTTTTTAATAGTTCTATTTGATTGTTGTCACTTTCATTAACACTTTCATCGTTATCACTGTCAACTTAACACTTCACTTTTTGCAACATAGACGTGTCTATCCTGCATCGCATGCTTAAGTCACATAAAAACATAGTAATAAAACAACTGAATTGTTAAATTGGGAGTACGTGTGACAATGAAAGTATTAATTTTTGTTTTTATATAAAACTTTTTACATTCTTAAATTTGATTATTATGTGTCATACACTTGTTTCTTTTAAATTTACATGGAAATATTAATTGGAAGTATTAAAATCTAAAAACTTTTTTTTATATTTATTTCTAATTTAACCAATCATAATCAGTCATCTAAACCATAATAATATACTTAAAAAAAAGCCCATAACACTCGAACACCCCCATTAAAAACTCTTTTACAAATAAACATTTTTTTCTAATCTTAAAAGCTCTCTCCATAAAATCAGCAACACATAACCTAAAATTACATATTTACTGTTGCATGCATACATGCTTAATTTGTACTATCAGTGGGTTTCCACTAATCATGTCGTGGCAACCTCCAACTGGCCCAAAACTCTTTTTTTTCAAATATTTTTTAAGGGGTAGATAAGTTTTTGAGTTTTTTTTTAAAACAGTGTTCTTTGAAAAGTGAAAACTATTGCTAAATTGATGTTTTCTAGTTATTTTTTAACTTATCGGTTTCTAGTTATTCCATAAGACAAAGAAAACATCACAATTGAAATAAAAATTTATACACAAATTGAAAAGAAAAATATAAACATGTATGTAAAAAATTGTTCGATCAACAAATTATGTGAAAAACTATTGAAAATCGGTCCACTGTGATATAGTTTTTTTAATTGCATTCAACCCAATTAAATTGAAACTACTAAGTCACAAAAAAAATCCAAATACAATAAAGGAGGTTTCAATGACAAACTAAAAAATCAAAAGATTCAATATTATCACTAAAATCACAAACAATACAGGAGGATATTAATTTTTAAAAAAAGACAAAAACATCTACAAATCAATCGTATAATGAGATCATAAAATATGTTCGTTAGTTCAAATGCTAATCAGTTATGACTCATTGGTTGATTCTGAAAGAGATGACAACAAAGAGGGGATGCATCACAACAAAGAAGAAGATTTGGATAAACATAACGTTAGGATATCTTATTTGATAAAAGACTTCCATTTTAATAAAAGATAAATGAGAAAAATAATAGAAAACACACCAATTTAGTAAATAGTTTTTAAGGAACACTATTCTGGTAAATAATTTTCTTCTAAACACTAGTTTGGTAAAAAAAACTCTAGGTTTTCTTGAAATTGTTAATAAACAAAGATGTACGTGATCAAATGGTTAAGGCGCACGCTGTAGATGACCCAACTGAGAACATGGGTTCAAACCTAATCCATAACATTTTTCTCTGAATGAGTGTTCCGTCTACTTGAGAGCGCGCTAACAACTCATGACACGACTCTTTATTTGACCTAAGTTATGGTTTCCGTTGTAGTACCTAGAATTTCATGACCTCATGTGTGCATGTTTATGAAATACGTTTTATTAAATACTAGTTTAGTGCCCGTGCTACGCTCGGGAACACAACTCAAGTGATGCTTTTAAGGATGTTTATGAATGTTCCATTCAGTTTTGAGGCAAAACCGTGGTAAAACGGAACACATGATATATTTTTAAAAATTAGATTTTTAGTATAGCAATATTATTATACTCAAATTAAAGAAAATAAAGTGCTTAGTTTTATGGTGTAGTTTATTTTTTAAAAATCATATAAAAATGTTATGTATATTTATAAAACACTGAGGTCTTTAATTGTATGTTATTATTAACTTTATCCACAAGTTTCATTTTTAAACCCTATCAAATATAAACCGACTCTCGTACACTCCTTGTAGTAAAGGGTTAAAAATAAAAATATGCTTAAATTTTACAAAATATTAAGGGACCAAAAATGAAATTAGTTTTATTATAATAATTTTTATATACATATTTTAAATAAAAAATCATTATTGTGAGATAATCTCTCAAATAATGCCACATAAGCTAAAAGCTATGAAAAAATGACACATGGGATTTTTTTGTTTTGTTATATTATATAAAGATATATCAGTATATTCAATTTAATTAGACACTTTTTTTTTTCTTCATTCGTTCTTTTCATTAACATCTTTCAAAGGATTTACAATAAAGTGGCAGGTAAACGGGCAACAAGTTGCGCCGCCACCCCCTTTTGAATAGCAAAACCTAGCCTACTGAAGACGTAACCTTGGCCCTTAGGTGTCGAAACATTGCTATGAATGACCCGCTGAACCCTAGTCAAGAAATTCACTGCCTCAGTGGCTAGGAAGCCAAATGTGTCAAAAGCTAATGAAATAAAAACATGCTGATTGTCCAGGCAGGCTTTCTCGTGTTTGGCGATCTTGCATGATTCTGCCTTTGACGCTGCCTGTCGTGCAACAAATCCATTGTCCTTGAGCGCAACCAAGGGGGACACTCCCGTAAGGTCCACACAAGCGTGTTTCCCCCCGACCAACCAAACACCAATAATCAAATATATTATTTGTTTTAAGAGTAAAAATGTACAACTAAAGTCGATTTTTTTGTCTTGTAAACGGTTTTGGCAATCGTTTTAAGCTATGGTATGACGTGGAACACATTGATTGTCTTCCAAATCTGAACATCCCCGGTAGAAATTTAAATAAATTTATGTTTTTATCATTATTTAACTATATAATCTTTATTTAATAAGTTATGTTTAATTGTTTAAATATGTTTTTTTCATTAAGTTATTGAGCCTAAACCAAGATAAAATTATAAAAATAAAGCTTGAAACGACTTGAGCTTAAGCTTAGTTAAGCTACGATGGTTTGCACCTGTAGTTAGATTACATCAAGACAAAGCCATAAACTTCTTATTTTTTAAAATTAAAGAATGAAATGACTAGCCTGCCTGAATTTTTTTTATAACCAGTATGTTTTAGAAGAAAAATTAGAGAAATGAGGTAGTCAAATGAAAATTTAGGAAAATGGTATAACCGTTCCAGCCTAGAACGGTTTATGAGCAAAAGAAAATTACCAATCATTGGGGTATACTGACACTCGTACTTGTGTCAGTGAAATATTTTTTTTTCTTTTTTTTTTACTAAAACCGTTCCAGCATGGAACGGTTCATGAACAAAAACAAATTTGACACTAACACCGTTAAAATCCCAATGTTAACTCTAACAAACTTAACTGGATCAAGTTAGACTTAACCAACTTAACTCCAAACTTAACACCTCCGGTTAAAAGTTAACTTACTTAACGAAAAACTTAACAAATCATTTAAATGTTCATGATAAACTTTCAAACTACTTAAAAACTAACTTGACTAACAAACTTCAGTTTTTCATCAACGATTACATATTCCGTCAACTTCAGTTTTTCATTAAATTTAATTTTTTAATTGTTTTAAGTTAGCTCCTTTGAACGTTCATATATCTTTTTCATTTCAAATTTAAGCGTTCGTACATACGTCATCTCTTCGAAATGGTCAAAGCTACCACGAAAAAGAGACAAACAGTCAAAGTTAGGCACTTAACTACTTTAAAAAAACAAATAAGAAGATTAAAAGTAACGTGCCGACATTTATGACATTTCCGTCTCCCATATAATGTACTGGCTTATTTTTATAATTTTATTAATCCATAACGCTGATTTCCTGCTGCAATAACATCAATAGCCGGATTTAAATAACTTGCTTAAATAGTGAAATTGATGCTTTTATTTATCACGAGTAAATAGTATTGACATTTCCTTTATCAGCAGCAGGAGAACACGTGATTGATTGAACTGAATTGGTTTGTTCATAAACCGCTCCTAATAGGAGCGGCTACCTATATAAAGTAATATGTCTTATCTAAAAGTTGCAGACTAGTTGCAGAACATGTCCTTTAAGCATTTACTCATAAACCGTGGTGAGGTGGCACGGTTTATGTGAAAGTAATTTGTGGGTTTTTAAAAGTTGAAGGCTATGTTAGGTATAGGTATGTGTTGTTTTTTTTAAATGATAAACCCAGTAGAAGCGCTTATTGAACAAAAACTTTAGTGATGATAGGTAGCCGCTCCTAGATGAAGCGGTTTATGTAGATTTTTTTAAAACGTGTATAGTATTTTTTATGAAGCCTATATATAAGCCGAAAGCTTCTTACAAAATTTACAAAATGGAGGCGGTTGAAAAAAACATGGACGAGGCCGAAGGCAAAAAAAAAAACTTTGCTGAAACATCGTAAGTATGTTGAAATGCTTGAAAAAGCAAAAAAAAAAAAAAAGAAAGATCCCACTGGTGAAGGCTGTTAGGGACTGGCCACCTGGTTGCAGTCCTTCAAAACCAAACAGCGAATGTCTAGGCAAGGAGTAATTAACTTCGTACTATTAGTTGATTTTTATATTGTTGAGTTACGAAGTGTAATTTTATAGTTTATTTATATATAAGTAGTGACTTCCGAGAAATCAACATGAATGTCTTATTTTTTGATCGGAGTCTATACTTATTACCTTTACATTTCATTACATTTATGTCTTGGCTAACGGTTTATGTTAAAAAATTAGCAATCCATAAATATTTAAATTATACTTAATGAACTATTAAAATACACATTATTAAATTATGCTGAAAGTTACAGTCCAAAAATCATTCAATAACACAACAATTACTACCTAAACTTTGATCATTCATGCTAAAAATCATATATAATTCAGTAATAGATCAAAAACTACCAAAACTTTGACCTTTAACGCTTCAAATTACAATACATAAATAATTCAGTATCACAAAACACAAAGACGAAAACTTACAAATCCATAACTCGAGAATAAATATCGAAACTTAGCAACTAGTAGTAATGTCATAAAACATATTTATTTAGTCTGTAACCAGTGATGCAGGTACATCAGATATACTTAATAAGCTAATCTGATGTTGGAGTGGTAAAGAGTATGACCGTGTAGACGTTTCCGGTAGCTCCGAGGAACCGATGAGGAGGTGTACACGATAGAAGGCAATTTATCTATGTTTTCTTATATGATTTTACTTAGTTATATAAAGAAAACAAGAAAATTGCCTTAAACTGATTTTGATTTTACTTAGTTATATAAAAAGAGTATGAATTCCAAATATGGTATGGAGGTTTGGGAGAAGGGCGAAGTAAAAAATTAGAATGAGACATTTGCAGGGTAGGAGATTTTAATGATTTAGTGTGGGTATATTTTTTGTATGGGAGAATAGACGAGGATGAAGATGAACTCATTCTAAAATTTTTTATTTTGGTTGAGAGAGAAATGAAGAAGGGATGTTAAATAGAGGGTAAATGGACGAGGATGAAGATGAACTCATTTTATGTTAAAGTGACTTAAAAGAACCAAAAAAACAAGGAAACAAATAACCCATAAACCGTGCTTACGAGGAACGGTTAATGTAAAAAGAAATTGAAGTTTTTTAAAAACAACAAAAAAATACTTTCACTTCTGGCTTACATTTATTAAAGGGCATTAAAATTAAACTATCACCATCTAATTAAATAAAAATACCAACCACAAATTTGCATTAAAAGGGCATTAATATGAAGTTGTTTTGTTTGGAGAGAACAAGAATACAAATAACCCATAAACCGTGCTTACTAGGAATGGTTCATGTAAAAAGAAATTGAAGTTTTATTAAAGTGTTAGTGCATTGAAAAACTAAACCATATATAGTCATAAACCGTGCTGAGTAAAGGCAGCTCATGAACAAAACTTTTTAGGGGCTTTGGTTTACCCTGTACAACCACCAATTCTGCTAACTTTTTCTATTTTATTCATTTCAAGTACCCTTGATAACATATTTTATTATATAATTTTTTTACGCAAACAGCATATATATATATATATATTTTATATATTATACATATATAATGTTATAAAGCTTTTGATCTAAAAAAAGATTAATTATAAAAGTTACTTTAAACTGATGTTTTTTTTATATTTTTTCACAGGCCACGTACCATGTGTATTGACAAAACTAAATTTTTCTACAAAATTACTATAGACTGCGATTAAAAGATAAGACCTTCATGTTTTTTTTTTAATATTTCTTCATAGACCACGTATCTTGTGTTGTCATGTGGTAGTTCAATTTTTTTTAATTTTTATTTATTTACGATTTACGTTACTTTTAATCTATTTTTTCAAAATTAAAAAATATAAATTATCTTCTTATTTGTTTTTTAAAGTAGTTAAGTGCCTAACTTTGACTGTTTGTCTCTTTTTCGTGGTAGCTTTGACCATTACGAAGAGAGGACGTCTGTACGAACGCTTAAATTTGAGATGAAAAAGATATATGAACGTTCAAAGGAGCTAACTTAAAACAATTAAAAAATTAAATTTAATGAAAAACTGAAATTGACGGAATATGTAATCGCTGATGAAAAACTGAAGTTTGTTAGTCAAGTTAGTTTTTAAGTAGTTTGAAAGTTTATCGTTTACATTTAAATGATTTGTTAAGTTTTTCGTTAAGTAAGTTAACTTTTAACCGGAGATGTTAAGTTTGGAGTTAAGTTGGTTAAGTTCTAACTTGGTCCAGTTAAGTTTGTTAGAGTTAACATTGGGATTTTAACGGTGTTAGTGTCAAATTTGTTTTTGTTCATGAACCGTTCCATGCTGGAACGGTTTTAGTAAAAAAAAAAGAAAAAAAAATATTTCACTGACACAAGTACGAGTGTCAGTATACCCCAATGATTGGTAATTTTCTTTTGCTCATAAACCGTTCTAGGCTGGAACGGTTATACCATTTTCCTAAATTTTCATTTGACTACCCCATTTCTCTAATTTTTCTTCTAAAACATACTGGTTATAAAAAAAATTCTAGCCTGCCTAGTGTGATGAAAGGGTGTTGATATTATTTACGCTTAACCATGCATTAAGGAGACTTGTGGCAACACAATGTACGTGGTCATGTAGTGGTAAAAGGCTTGAATTTTTCAATGTGGTGTAGTGGTAAGAGGCTTGGATTCTCCAAAAGAGACCCTAGTTCTATTCCTACTACAGTACTACCACCACTTTGGAAGAGGCAAATGGGGGCAATGAAGGGAGACTTGTGGCAACACAAGTTTGATCTCTGAGTCAAACAGGTTTTACCGCTAGTTTGTTGTCTTGCCTATGGGTGGACGGGTTAGTGGGTTTTTCCCGAATTGGATTCGGTTTATAATATGTGGGCTTCGGCTACACAGCGCTGCCTGTGTTTGCAGAGCGTTTGGGGTCGCCTTTCGCCATTAGATCACCCCGGATAGCCGAGCTTTATTAATAAATACATGCATAAAATTCATCAACTATATTATTTATCCGGAGTACTCTATAAGATACAGACTATTAATAAATACGTACACTTAACCATGCATAAAATTCATCAACTATTATTTATCCGCATTAAATGTAACATTTTTTTGTAGTAGTATTCATATTTAGCTATAAATATTATTTGATTTTTTTTTAACAACAACACCGAAAAACCCCCCTGGGTAGACCTCCCGAATCCAACCACTCCATTACAAGCTATCCTACAAAGGTCTTCGTTACACCTCCCTGAAAGAAGGAAACCCACCCGGATAAAACGAGAAAGTTTTTCACTATAAAACAATAAGTTTCTCTTGACTTACAATGTGTTAAATAAAGAAAGTTTTTCACTATAAACTTGTAACAATATTTTGTTTTCTAAAGTAATCTTACAAAAATACTACTTTAATATTATGTTATATTGCATTTTTTTAAGCTAGTGGATTCGTGTTATTTTTATAAATGTAAATCGACTAGAATGGAATAAAAATAATTTCAAATAATGTAAGACACATAAATTCATATAAAATAAAATAGTAATATGCTTAATTAGAAAAAAGTTACAGTGCACGCATTTAGAAATGCATGCATGATACAATTAATGCTTTCTTCATAAATGTAGCTGGTAATTGCAAATGATGGTCAGTCTAGGTCGTTTAATAAATTTGAGTTTTTTTATAAAATTTTAAGTTATAGTCTTGTTGAGGGTTTTTCTCACTACGTGGGTTTTCTCTGAGAGTGTTGGTCGAGTCAATTTTGGTTAGTCTCATCTTACGCCTCTTTGCCCATGAGTTGTTGGATAACTTTCTGTGTTCGTAGCAACGTGATCTAAAGTTTAAGATAACTTATTCACCGTTAAAAAAATTTAGCTGGTAATTCATGTTTTTTAAGTAAAATGTGATTGGTTAGATTAGAATTAAGTATAGTAGAGTATGATGCAATTAGAATATAGATAACGATGTATTTGTTATTTAGAAATGGCCGTACGTGTTAAATGGTCTTAGGTTCAAAAAAGATGCTAACATTTAGTTGGGTGTTTTAGAAGGCCAAAGTCAGCGTTTAATTTCTCATTAGCTTCTTCAATTCACGCCACCACTATATTCGTCTCGTTCTTTCTTTTTTACAATATATAATATCATATCATTAATTAATTCTTTATTAAAATTATTATTTATAGTGGAGATACAAAAAGTTATGACGATTTCCCCTACAAAATCAATTTCATTTTCATCCAAATTCATTCACATCTTCTCAACTTGTACGTACGTGTTAATTACTCAACCTTCAACGATAAATTGGATAATCAAGTCATGACCAAGTTAACTTCAACTTCACAGTTGAATAACAACAACAACAACAACAACAACAACAAAGCCAAAGCCAGCTTCACCACCACACAGGTGATCGATGAACTAAAGGAACTAATGTCCATGGCGATTCCAATCACCGCAATGAACCTCCTCGTTTTTCTCCGAGCAGTTGTTTCTGTTCTTTTTCTAGGCAGACTAGGAAGTCTCGAGTTAGCCGGTGGTTCGTTATCCCTAGGTTTCACCAACATCACCGGCTACTCGGTCCTAGTCGGACTAGCATCTGGTCTAGAGCCAGTATGCAGCCAGGCGTACGGTAGCAACAACTCCAACAAATGGGAGTTGTTGACCGTATCTCTGACCCGTATGGTCGCCATACTTTTTATGGCGACCATACCGATCAGCTTATTATGGCTAAACCTAGAGCCTATCATGTTATTAATGGGACAAGATGCAGCGATAACGTCAATGGCCGCGACGTATTGTATGTATTCTGTTCCAGATTTGTTAACAAACTGTTTGTTACAGCCGTTGAGGGTTTATTTACGGTCACAGGCGGTGACTAAACCGATGATGTGGTGTAGTTTAATAGCGGTAGCGTTTCACGTACCGTTGAATTATGTTTTGGTTGTGGTGTTGCGGTACGGGGTGTGCGGGGTGGCGGTGGCTTCGGTGTTGACGAATTTGAATATGTTGGTGTTGATGGTTGGGTATGTGTGGGTGTATGGTAAGTTTAGGTGGAGTTGGAGAGTGATGGATTGGGTTGGGATTGGGGAGATGTGGAAATTGTCTCTTGCGAGTTGTATGGGGATATGTTTGGAGTGGTGGTGGTATGAAATCGTGACGGTTATCGCCGGGTATTTGGAGAATCCGCGGCTCGCAGTCGCGGGGACTGGGATATTGATACAGACTACTAGTCTCATGTACACGGTTCCTATGGCGTTGGCTGGATGTGTATCCGCTCGAGTAAGTTTTTTTTCGAGCTATTTGTTGAGGTTTTATTGTTTTGAAATGTTCGTGTGCCTAGATCGACCACAAGTGCATAGTCACTAGAAGTCATAAGTTCGTGAGCTTGTGAAGCTGTTATTCACAAGCTCCCTTCTCACAACACTTTTATTTGTCTGCACGAGTTTGTTATCTCGTGAGCCTTTGCGTCACAACCCTTTTCGTCCCTCATTTCTATTTGAGGGATGCATATTAAGAAGGTTTTTCAAAGTTAAAATATAGCCGTATTTGAATTAAATATAACTTATTAAATTGGATTTTAATAGTAATTGATTAAAATTCACTCGTGTAATTATAATCAATTTAGCTGTTTAAAAGGTGTGAAATCTTCGATTAAAATGTGTGGTTTTTTTCAAAATTTAGAATAAGAATCATAGCAAATATATGTTTGTATTAATTGTACGATTTTTTAAAACTAGAAATGATATTTTTGGAAATGTATTTTTTGCTCTAGACTAGTTTGAGTTACTTGTTCTCATTCTACTACATATTTACATATTTAAATTTAAGTGATTTTTAATTTAATCTTTACAAACAAAATGCAAACATAAACTTCACTCTTTAACACATAAACTTGATATGTTAAAGAGATCTTCTCGGTTCAAGTCTTATCTTGAAAAAAAAGGTTTTTTTTCTGATGAAGGAATGAATGATGAAGGAATGAATATGTTCAGATTTTTATAAAATTCTGAAAACTTAATCATACAAATAGTGACTTCTTTGTTTAGTTTTATAAATTTAGATAATTAATTACGTTGAACTTCACTTAAAATGTGTAACAAATCGTTGTGACGTTGTTTAAGACACTTTTAAGATACGTTACTACTTTTATATCAAATAATGATTTATGGTTGTTGCATTTCTATTTGGAGTTACTCAAAGGAAAAAAAAATGAATTTTGCCTTTTAGAAAGTGAGCACTAATTACCTCATTATATTATTATGAATTTATGATTAACTAACTATTTGATAAAAAGTGCGCAAAAAGATTTTTTAGTTATAGATCGATTTACTATATATATATTAACATAAGTTGTATATATATATGTTACTTCCATCCCATTTATCTCGTGTTATCATATAAACTAACAACATTGAATATAATACAAAATATTTATTGAATTTTATTATTTTGTATAATTATCATTAAGTGTGATTTTCACCAATTATCTCGCTTTAAATCTAAAACCATGTTTTAACAAGTAAAAGGAACATAATTCTTATTTTCAACGGAAAACATTATTATTCTTTTAAAAATTAAAATAATACAGGAAATTTTGTATAATGATGATGCATTGAGGTGTTAGATTTGCTTTTTGATCAAAGTTTCATTAATAAATATAAAATTCATAAAGTTAGGGTGGAAAAAGTAGAATTATTGTCTTTAAAATGTTCATATTCTATTTACACAAAGTTTACTTGTAATAAGTAATAATATTCTATATACTTTATGTTAATATCATGTGTTCGGTTTTAACTTTTAAGGTGGGTAATGAGCTAGGAGCAGGGAGACCAAACAAGGCGAGACTAGCTGCACTTGTCGCGTTAGCCTGTGCTCTCGTAGTCGGCTTCATTAACATCATTTGGACCATCGTCTTTAGGGACAAATGGAGTGCCTTATTCACCCATGACGACATGCTCCGATCACTAGTGTCATCTGTCATGCCCATCATGGGTCTATGTGAGCTTGGCAACTGCCCACAAACCACCGGTTGTGGGATCCT
Organism: Tagetes erecta; assembly: GCA_030867185.1. NCBI lineage: Eukaryota > Viridiplantae > Streptophyta > Magnoliopsida > Asterales > Asteraceae > Tagetes > Tagetes erecta. The sequence continues at coordinate 98,602,246 of CM061487.1, forward strand.
TCGTGGGAGTGCCAGGCCCGCGGTTGGTGCCCGTATCAATCTCGGGTCCTTTTACTTTGTGGGCACTCCTGTGGCTGTGGGTTTAGCCTTTTATTACAAAGTTGGGTTTAGTGGTTTGTGGTACGGTCTTTTGTCAGCTCAATTGGCATGTGTTGTTTCGGTTTTGTATTCAGTACTTGTTCAAACGGATTGGGAAGCTGAGGCGTTGAGAGCGGAGTCGAAACTAACAAATTGTACTAGTGAATTGGAGATGGTCACGGAGCATAATGATGTGGCTAAAGACCGTGAAAACGGGTTTTGATATAAAATGTATCAAAGTTATTGTATCATTGGAAAAATGAGTAAAAACAAAACACTCATATGCTATGACGTGATATGATAGCATTTTGTTCTATCTGACCCAATCCAAACAAATTCTTTAATTTTATTTGTTTGATTAACAAACTTGTTAAACTAGATTTTAGTTTATTATTTATTTATTTAAAAGGTTAGTGAAGTGAGAATATGTTCTTTTAAAATTTAACAACACAAAAGAAAATTGTTAATGAAAGATACGTGTCTTGTAGGGATACAAAAGAATATCTTAGCTGACCTTAAGTTCCATTATAGGAGTTGAATTTTATTTTTAAATTTCCAAATTTTAATCAAAATATGATAGATAACACTCCTTTTTTCTCCTATCGAATCTTACTTTTCCAAAATAGAATATTATTTATATACTACCTAATTATAAAGGTTGGTGTTTTTACATCGGCTAGTTACGTGACGTTTCAATTTTCTTTTTTACTTTAACACATTTACGGTTTTAATACCCAATTTTTAACATATTTATGGTTTTAATCTCCGACTTTACTGGTTGTCATTTTAGCTCTTGAAAAGTTTTTGACTTGAATTGATCTCTTACTCTACTTTGACATATAGTATTAAATATTGTTATCGTTTTGACCTCTAACTTTTGATATTTCATCTTCTTTTAATATGTGATACATTACAGTTTTACGCCATAACGTACAGGACATGAGACTTTTTTTTATCAACGTATGTTATGGAATCACGTACGCAAGACATGACTGCATGACCCGGCCTTCCTTCTAAACTATTCCAACACAATGTGATTTCCTTCTAAACTCGCTCAGATGTCATGGGTTTTAGTTAAGACACTGACATATATTTACTAACTTGATGTAACTAATGCCTAACATATAAACCATTGTTAAAAAAATTTCTTTATTTTACATGTGCATGAATTTGTTTTTCTTATTAAAACTTAGGAGACCTTGTGGACCTATCACGACATCACCCATGAAACTCAAGTATCTACACACCATATGACACATGGATGAAACTCACATTCACTCCCAAGTACTTTGAAGAGAGGGAGAGACATTGAAGTTTACTTGCTCAAACAAAGTTATCCTCTTGCGTTCAAAAGATAACACACACAAATTCATAAAGGTTAAACGTCTTCGCTAATCTAATGTGCATTCCTATCGTCGAAGCCACTAGGATGGCAGCACTGCACCCGCTCAAGCCGCGTTGATACTTCAAATATGTATGTATATATATATATTTTCATATTAAAGTATATTTCAAAACAATGATCAAAGACTAGAGACTTGTAACTTTTTATTTAAAAGACAAAAGACTTTAACATGAATGAAAAGGTTGTTTTTATAGAGTTTAGGGGCAAAGTAGGTATAGTACGTGGAAAGGGTTTAATAAAGAACAAGTAAATGGAAATTAAATAAAGATGATTTAGTTCGTTGGTATTGTGACTATTGTCCAGATGTGTTGTTGTGGGTAATGTCCAAATACTAATAATACTTTTGTTTCCACTACTTGAGTTTCTTTTGTTTTCACTTGTATGTATCACTTCACCATTATAATTATTATTATTATTATTTCTTTTCTGAACTAGTTTATATTACTAATTAAAACTAGATTCATAAAAACACCAACTCGCCTACTAGAGGATGACACATTTGCACTCCATGTAGCTTTCAACAAGATACAAAACAATGATTTGCACTCAATGTAGTTTTCAACCAAGATACAAAACAGGGATGTTCACAAGCCGAGGTTGAGTCTTGACTCGACTTGATATTTCTGACTCTTTTTTAAAACGCTTTAGGATAGGCACGGGATTAACCATCTAATTATCCAAATTGTTGTAAAACAACGGCCTAATAGCAGCCATTATATAATTGTATACACAAGAACTTAGGTAGATATCATATATAGTGAAAAGAGACAAAAAAAAAAAAAAGAAGAAGACAACTCATTCATATATATAGGGATTCTAATACAATTACAAATGCCACTAATATAATTATTATAAACATAAGTACCATGAGAGTTATGAAGGTGGATAGTCACCCTATTAATAATATATTTATAACACGAATCCGTTTTCTCAAATATATTAATATCAAATAGAAATTAACAAAAATTATATGATGAATAGCATCTTAACTTTGTTAGAAACTTAATTATTGCTATAATAAATAAGAATAAAGACTAATACCTTAAATGAGTCGGCCAAGATCAAATTTGTTCTTCAATTGCTCAGATATCTCTTTTCAACCAAGGAACTAAGCAAGATAATTTCGTTCAACTTTAAATCAAATAGTGAAGGATAGTCGATTAGTAATGAAAAAGGGGTGGAGGTTGTTGATGTGAATTTAAGATCAGGTTTTAGAGGTTTTAGGTAACGGACATCCAATCACATAATATCATAATGAATGCATACCCGATGGTTATTGAGTAACAAGTAACCGAAGGTGTATACAACATCATGTACCGATACCCGACTCGTGTTGTCAGGTTCGAAACAAACACGTTTATGTAAGGATTGGTAAATTGAATCTCCAAAACAATCTGGGCCATATAACATGAAAACATAAATCAAATCACCCATAATACACTGCAGCTAAAAAGTAATAACTTAAAAGAGTTCCAAAGATTAACAAATTGTTCTTTCATTACTTTTGGAAGAAAAAAACTCAGAATAGTCGCAATTTCCGACTTGTATAAAATATGTTCTAATGAGTGTAGAATCTAACCTTGAAAAAGGACCAAAAATAAAGAGCTTTTCTGTAAGAAAAGAACTATACTATAAGAACAAATAAACAGAACAAAAATACAGGGCAAGGGAATATAGAAAATAAAACACACGGCCTTCTAAACGCCTACAGCAGATCAGTGACCTCGTCATCTTCAGTCTGTCGTCTGATCTGAAGAAAATTGTCCAAAAATATCGGGGCATGAATCCCATTTAGCTTGTTCTCTAGCCTCCCAATAGCCCCCGTTATAAACAAAAGTATCACTTGCTTTATCTTTTGCAAACCACTGTGGTTTCCACCCTCTTTCTTGCATTTTCCTAGCCTTAATCATGTAGAATATGAATGTATATCAGGACCAGTTGACAACTTAAGATGCTATTTTATGTTGAACTTGGTCGGGTTTGTTCACATGTAGATGAATGGGTCATGGGTCAATAGTTGGGTCGGTCTAGTGTAGAGTCTGTTTACGTCATTATTTGTTTCAGTAATTATCTTTTAATCAGTATTGTTTAGCATTTTGTATGGTTATTTGGTAAGTAAAGGCTGAGTATGACTTGGTTTCTGATTGGTCATTAAGGTTGCGAGGAGTCATTGTAGTCGTGTACCTTAATTTTGATATTAATAAAAGAGTAAACTGCAATTTTGGACCTTGTGTTTTGATACCATTAACAGTTTTAATCCCACCTTAACAGTTTTGGTCCTTGTGTTTTTATTTTCTAACAGAATTGGTCCCGAACACTAACTCCATCCAATTTTTCGTTTAGTCTCTCGCACGCGCCCCACATCTTAGGGGTAAAAATGTCATTTCTCCCCCTCTTTTTATCTAGGTCATCATGTATGTTAACATTTTTATTTAGTCGTTTGTCAAAAAGAGCGAGAGAAATGACATTTTTACTCCGCATGTGAGAGAGACTTAAAGGAAAATTGGATGGAGTTAGTGTTCGGGACTAAAACTGTTAAAAAATAAAAACACAGGGACTAAAACTGTTAATGGTATCAAAACACAGGGACCAAGACTGCAGTTTACTCTTAATAAAATGGTGTCAATCAGGGTTTTGATCAAACACTGAGAGTTTTGTGTTTGTATTTTTCTATTTTCTGATTCTGGGCAAATATTTTAAGGTTTTTAGCCATGTATGAGCAGGGTGTACCTGTCTCTGGCGTTGCTCTAATCTTAGCTTCTCTGCATTTGCCATTTCATACTCGCCATTTTCTAAACACCGCTGGTCGGGTCTTAGCCTTGAATCGGTTGGTGGAAGCTTTTCCTGAAAAAGATGCAAACCAACAGATTAATAAAAGAGTGTTAATAAGCCATTACGTTCGTCAACTATTAAAGTGAAAGTTTTACCTTAAGTCCAGGGGTAAGCTCGTTTAAAGTAATAGCAAAACGAGTTAGGTTATATCTTGTGGGAACTTTTGGGGGTTTGCTTCTTCTCCACAGCAAATGAGCATCTGAAAACGGGTCACCTTTTCCTTTACCAGAACAGTCTCCATTAACAAAATGCATACTTTCGTCCCATTTGCCAATCAAAGTTGCTGCAGTTTTTCCGCTCCTATCTTGAACAATGCCTTGTACCTGCATCAAGATTAAGTTTTAATTTCAAAATAATGAAAAACCATGATGTAAATCTTTCTACACACAAATATTTAATTCCTACCAAGTTTGAAGCAATCTAAAACTTCATCATAGAATAACACAAACATGATAAGTAAACCGAGCATTGATTTAACTGAAAATAGACTCTGATAGAGCATGAAGAAGCTGCACCCTGAACCAACTAAGGGGGTAAGGGGCAAGTATTTATCTTAACATATTATTTAAAGGGGAGCCGTTAACGTTCAAAATGAGACGCATGCACATACCTTACGCTTCACATACGCATAACAATCCAGATATTGGGTTTTGAAATGAATAAAGGTGTGATGATCAAGGCAATTGACCTTTTGCAGAAATAGTATAGTAATTACTTTGACTTTTGAACTTACATTCCCACTCACACCATGAAAAGGTTAAAACATGTAAAATGACAACTTTGTAATTTGTGTGTGTAAAAGATAACTTGCCTCAACTACCAGAAAAACAAACATACAGGCAAGGAGCTAACAAAGTCTTGAACAAGTAGGTGGTTTTAGCACTCTCATGGTAAAGACTGTATCCAGATCCCAGATAATGATAACATTTAAAAGGCTCTCTTAAACATTTAAGGTGCAGCCAAATAGTCGATCTTCAGTAAATTGAGTATCTACTCTTACTATTAAAACAAAGAAAAAAAAACATCCCTCTTTGTTCCTTCACCCACCATACTTCTGTTCGTTGAACTCTGGCAACTTCTGTTCGTCCACCTCAGAACCAGGCATCTCATAATTTAATAATATTAAAAACCCCTTTATTTGTTCACAGAAGCACAGGCGTATATTTTATGTTTATCTGAGCAATAGTAGCGTTAGGACTTAGGAGTGGTTTTAAATGGCTTTGATTTGTTCAGATTAGAGATGGGGCGGTTACGTTAATGGTGTTGATACTAATATCCCCAATTTCTGTCTGATGAAACTTCGAACTTCGTCATCTTCATAATTTTAATTTTAATCTCTTCGTAACATCCTAAGTTACCCCTAGAGTGTATGTTACTATTAGTAAAAGATTTGTTGTCCCAAAAATTATACGTTTTCCTTCAAGAGAGATCGACGAGTCATTTTACAGAGAACTATCTGAAAGATTAATGTTGGTTAAGGTTAAGGAAGGAATCTGTAACAGATACTAAATGAAAAGAATAGTAAGTGTAATTATTGAACTTATAGGAGGAAAGGTACAATTTTCAACATAGATGAAGAACGAAATGTGTATCTTCAATAATAATTAAAAAAACTAGTTAAACGGCACTTTTGTGACTAACTATTAAAATAGATAACTACGCGAAGAAATTTGAAAAATGCGTCACACAAGCTGGGATCGAGGCAAGTTATAAATACAAGAACGGCTAAAAAGCTACAGATTACCTTGAAAAGTTTAAAAGTAATTCATTAATATAGGTCTTTAGAACAGAACCCGGTCATTTTTAGATTAGATGACAATGTTCATCAAGCGCAGTATAGAGGGAATGCATACAAAAACATGCCTATACACATCATGGAAGAATGATCTTACACTAGACAAAACATCTCTATTCATCAAACAGTTTTGGGATGCAATAGCGGATTGTTAAAAAAATCATTGAACAATGCAACTACAATCTATATAGACATGTAATATCTGAAGTGGATCCACAAACCAAAAACTAACTCAATACTAACAAACAGAAGTACTTTTTAGCCTATTTCAGTAATAATCGAACCAAAATCTAACATGAGACAGCACGTAGCAGTAAAAACCAAAATCAGAGTGAGAGCAGATAATGCATGCATGAGTAACTAATACATGGTGAATACAAGTATGGCCTTACCAATCTACATGCTATTTTTAAATAAGATTAAAAACAGATAAGTGTATTTTTTTAGTCGATTTCATAAAAAAGAAACAGAATCACACCATTATTATAGGATTATTTTATGGCACTAGAAGAATGAAATTAACATATCCATCAGTAAGTAACACTTGAGAATAATGGCAGAAAAAAGGAAAACCTGATGTGGGTTCCGTTCTATGATAGACTGCTCCTTGAATTTCAATTTACAGGAATAATTTTGGTTCCCTTGGATACGCATCGTGCCATAATGATCACAATAAAGTTTCCCCAAAATAAGGTTGTATATGGATGTCGTAACCTGAAACAAGATCCAAATATCCAACATGAGACGCGATTTACAAGAGGAAATTCAACAAGTGCTATGCAGTACCTTATTCCACTGAAAAACTTCCCCATCATCAAATTTCAAAGTCAAGACCCCAACAGGATCAAGCTGAATTGAACGACCCCAAAATTTACTTTTCAAGTTGCTATCTCCCCAAAATTTCCACCCTTTACCCTCACAGTGACAGGCTACAATCATTGGGTGATGACTGACCTGTTGCAAGATTAAAAAGTTCACTGGAAGGATTCAACAGGGTATTTTACACTAAAAAGCTGAAGATAACAATTCATGGTCTTAGTAAAGAGTAAACCTTCTCAGAAAAAAACCGAAGGCCTTTATCTGGATAATCTGCCTCATAAGTCTCTCCTAGCAATGGATTAAAAGGTTTGCAGTTTCTTCCTTCAGTAGATGCATAACCAGATACTGCAAATGCAGCCACATTCAAAATCCGCATAAGGCTGTTACCCTAAAACAGATTTTATAATGAACTGGTGAGACTTAAATGTAAGAAGTCTGTTCAAGCATACAATAAGATGACAAGGGTAAACCATAGAATATTCATCTTATTTTGTGGGATAAAAAATATGAAAAAATAGAATTACATAACATGACCTTAGGCTTTAGGGACTCAAATGTAGTAGATTTCCTCCTATTGTTTCATTATCATGATATTTTCAACTTAAAGGCTCAATTCAAGACAATCAATTTTCAATTAAGATTAAAAAAAAAGTACGCTAATCATACTCCCTATTACTGTCTTTTCTTCTATAAACCAATCAATCACGCCATTAGAAGGCTTACATCAGCTATCTGTTTATCATCCATGCCTCCTAATTCACACTTAAAAACATTTTTGCGAAGAAGATATCATGACCTCAAATAATTAAACAAACGCACCCTTTTGCCCCATTCATATGCACGGTCAAGAAGATAAGAGTACTCCAAATCTTCAAAACATTTTTGCAAATAAGAAATAGGTTCGTTGAAGTATACAGGAAGACACACTTTGGTAAGATCTTTTCCAATGTTATCTTTGATCATTGACCAAAGACTTACTCCCTTCTCTTTTTCAATAGGATCTGGCAACTTCTTCCTTCGCTTTACACAAGGGAAGTTGGTACCAACTGATCTAATAGATGCATCGATTTCTGGTTCATTAGCTTGAGGATCATCATCATCAGATGTAAAAGATGATGACCTTATGTCGGACCCACTACTTCTAAAAGAACCTGATGATAGGAAGTCCCGAGTGTCAAAGAAGGCATTATCTTCATCATCTGACTCTTCTTCAGCAGCATCTCCCCTATCATTATCATCCTCTGATTCACTTGGGCTTGCATCTGACAGAGAACAGAAAATAAAAATTAACAAGAAAGGCAGTGAAGCATATAATTTTCTAGACAATCTACACAAACCATCATATATTTTGTAGGGAGATAAAACAATCTTAGAAGTCAACAGAGTCATAAAGAAATTAGTCTTGAGTAAAACAATTTCACAAGCATACCACTATATTTCTCTTGCCTTAGTCTTGAAGTTGCCCCAACCTCTTTCAACAGCCTTTGGCTTTCATCTACTACTGTGTTCTCGAGGTCAACCTTTTCTGTCTACAAGCAATCAATTTTTTACCAAAACTGGAAAATGACTAATAGAAGGCTAGAAGCTATACAGATCATTAGTGTCTACTCATTACTAATACCATGCATCATACAGTTACAGTAAGATACAGAGTTTAAATAAAACAGTATGTTCTAAGAAAGATAAAAGGTGTTGATGTTATTTTTGTAAAAATAACTAGTAAAGAATTTGTTCATCAAGTGCAGATGAAATTTACTGCTTTAGCTCGTCATATAACTTATTATAGAACAGATACAATAACAGAAGGCCCTACACTGGTTGAGCCACAATAAATGCATGTTAGGTTCTAAGAGCCTAAAATATAGAGAGCCTTTTAGAGCATGAATATCTTGATCAACTAATGGTGCTTTAAATGAATATCTTGATGTAGTTACATTTTAATGACAATTGAGTACAGTCAAAACAAATAATTATGTATGAACATTCCTTGTGATGCATTTGTTCAAATCAATTTCAGTTCATGTCACTCAAAACTAATTAAAGTACATCAAAGCGGCCTCATACAAGCCTGAAATAAAATATAAACTATGGCCTACCTCCTGCTGGAAATAAGTCTAGCATTTGAAAAAAAATAAATTAAATCAAGTAACATCAAAGTGCGATGATTTCTATTCCTATGAATATGAAAATACTGCACATACCTCTAGCAAACGCAGTGTATCCATTAGAAGCAAATGCTTCTGCTTAAGAAGCACTAATTGATCTTGCAATGCTGAAAATTCAGTAATCATAATAGCTTCACTATCCTGAATGGCTGCTTCACTTGCACCTTCTTCCATTAACCGATGCCTTAACTTTTCTGTTGATAGTGTAATGCCACCAATAGGAGCCATTAACTCACTGTTGGACATTCTAGGAAACATGCCCTTCACAGCCTGTAAAGCTTCCATCCACGCAATCCGATCGTCCCTTGTATCTGCCCTCAAATGCAACCTTTTTGTCCCAGTAAAAATGGAAAATCTTCTGTCATCTGATCTACTATCGCGAACAGACGAAACCTAAAACACGTGACAACAAAACAATCTCATCCAGTGCAGTCAAATAGAAATAACAATTCACAAAACTAGAAATAAGAACATCAATGAAGCTGTGAACTTAAAAGAGGCTAAATTAGCATACAGATGAAGTGAAATAAGATCAAACAGATGTTCTAATACAGAAACAACATTTGGTTAAAATGAATTCCAATAATCCAATCAAACTGCTAGACGATCATTGATGATGATGATTCAAATAAAATCAAACTTCACCTTAAGATGAACTTCACCAACGGGCTTACGTTGCGAATGATTGGCAACATTAAAACTCGAACCACGATGACGAGACAAACGACGAAACGATTCATCACCGATAACCCTAGCTCCTTTTTCGGTGTGTTTAGTAACAATGATCTTATCAGGTCCATGAATTTTATAATACGAAAGCACACCATCCTGTAACACAAACCATCTAGGTCTCCATCCTTTGCCATAATTCACCCACTTATGCAAAATCCCCGATATTCCATTACCTACTATATCATTTATCTTCACATCTCTCTGATCTCCTCCACTCGTCAACCTCATCGCCTCACAATCCGACGCCGTATTAACCACAACCTGATTGCTCTTATTGTTGCTGATGTTATAAATATGATGATTATGTATGAGGTTTGCGGATTGTGATCCTAGGGCTGGAGATGAGGGCATGGAGTTGTGATGATCGGCGGGAACACAGCAGAAAGGATGCATATAGGAGAAATGGATTGGATGAAGAGCATGAAAGTGGTGGTGCGGTGACCGTGATTAGGGGAAATAGAGATGGAGGTGAATTGCAGTCGCCGGAGGGATTTGGGAGGACGGTGGCGGTGGTGACGACCATGTAAATGTAAGCATCTGCATCGCCTTTTTGGACCGACTCACATGCTTTGATTCGCTTCTAAGGTAATGTTCCTTTGCTAAAAAGCTTTACAAATTACTAGATGCTTTTTTTGTTTTCAAATTTTTATCACATAATTGGTTGTTTAAATGGTGGGTACTTAGGTGTGGTCTTACTTTATAACGGTGCTTATTTAAGGTGTAATGATCGAGATTTATTGGACGTATAAGAGTAATGTTTTGGCTATAAGAATGTGGTGGTGTAATTGCTAGTTGGTGTAAATTACGCAGCATTTTTAGTTTTAAGTGTGTACTATCATCTGAAAAAAATAAACTTTGTAGTTATATTCCTAGCATAATTTTGAAGCCTTTGGGAAGCGATGAACAATAGAGCTTTCAATGTTAATTTCAAAACCGGTTGAGACATTTTGAGAGATATCAAATCGTTGTCTTACCTTTGGATCAAAGCTAGAGTTAAAATGAGTATTTTGAAATGAAAACAATTGTGCACTTTTATGTATTGATTTATGCTCTAGTTTTAGCATCTTGATAGTTTTTTTTTTAATAAATTCTTAGTTGTTATAAAAAATTAACTTAAGAACCAGTTGTTGACAAATCATATAATTAAAGTGACTAACAATGTGTTCTTAAGTTATAGAAGTAACTTGAAGCTGTATTTGGACATTACATATAAGTGTGAAATTGTAAAAAAAATAATAATAATGCAAATTTAATTATAAATTGGTTATTTGTAACTTGATAAAACAATAGTCACTTAGGGATTGTTTGATAAAATTTGAATCATTAAGTGTTGAATCATTAAGAGGATAAAGTTGATATATGCTACATTCAACATCTCTTTATTCCTTAACCATTCAACAGTAAACTGAACCATTATGATACACTTTTTTAATAAAAAAACGTTTTTAATGTTGAATGTTGAATAATTCAGCATTGAACTGAATCATTCAAATGTGAAATTGCATGTTATACGTAGCATGTGTAATCTTCTTTGTAAATATGCAAATACACCGTCAATTAGATATAACAAAAAAATCTAATAAAGTTATTGTTATGATCAAAACTGTTACAAACTCCAAACCTCAGGACATGATATAACAAAAGATTTATTTTTAAACTGAAATAGTTAAAACTACGTAATTATAAGGATCAAAAGCAAATATTACGCTATTAGCTAGGCATTAAAAAATAATTAATGTGAATTGATTATATGTAATAGAAGGTTGGATTAAAAGGTCTAACAAAAAGCTAATTGTGTTGACAACTTGTCATTTTTTGTATCTAACCCAACTATATCATTTATTATGCAATTAATGGGACTTGGGGACCATTCGTGTATTTTACCATGCAAAACTAATTTCTGGATAAGGTTGGCACAACCCTTGTGGTCGACTAAGAAAAGAAAGAAACCGAGTGTTAAGTGCGTCATGTGGTGTGGTCAAGAAAAAAAACCATAAAGAATAATCATTCAAGCTTCTTAATACATGGGTAGATTATAATCTTTTATATAATATAGCAAAATCATATTTGCTTAGTTAATATTATTTGAGATTCATTTGTTTAGTTGGCATTATTTGAGAGATTCTCTTAAAATTAATAATATTGTTATATTTAAAAATTATATATCTATCTATAATAATTTATTATAATAATATTAATTTTCATTTGATCCCCTAATATTTAACAAAGTATTTAAAAAATTAAGACTATTTATATTTTCAACCCTCTCCTACTAAGGGTGTGTATGGGCAATGTTATAATTATTAGGTCATAAAAATAAAACTTAGAGATAAATTTATTAATAACATACAATTAAATACATAATTATTTTTTAAATATACACAACTTTTATACGACATTGTTTTAACAAAAACTACACCATAAAACCGAACTTCTAATTCTCTTTAATTTGATTATAATATTGTTAAACCAAACAACAAGATTTTAAATAAATTTTGTGTTTCAGTTTTACCACAGTTTTATCTCAAAACTGATTGGAACCTTTCATGTCTATGAATATCCTTAACATCATCACATGAATGTTATGCCCCGAGCGTAGCGCGGGCACTAACCTAGTCATCTATATATATCTATACCTATTAATAAAATATGGTTTTAAAGGACACATGTCATTATTGGAGATGTGTTAGAGCATTTTCCCACTCAAAACTAAGAATATTCTCTTTTAAGTTATGCATGAACAGAAAATCGATAATATTAAATTACTCATAATTTTCTATTTCAAAGTTTCAATCTATCTTATTTACATCTTACATATCACAGTGAAAACAGGAAACAAATAACTCACTGAAATTTACGAACTAGACCATGCATGCCGACCCGTACGCTCGACCAGGTACATTGAGTGTCGCCGTGAATTTTGTCGGATATTTATCATCTGGATTATTTGTATGTATGTTTTTTCTCAATCTTTTTATAATAAACTATTTGCTAGGATTTATAAGATACCCAGTTTAAAAGCGTTGATATCTAATTTGGTAATACGAGTGTATTTGTTGTAATCTATTTGTTCAAGGCTAAAATTAGAGTTTGAATATAATTTGTGTTTCTATTTTCATATATCTTTAATATAATGTGTAGTTTATTTTTAGATGTTAATCTTCTCATAAAATTTTAGATTTGTGTTATTTATGTATTACTAGCCATGTAACTCACGGGGTTTAATCTAGTTAATAAATATACAAGACATACAATACCATGACCAATTATTTTTACAACATCACATTCTTTAGAGAACACATAACTAGGTGATTAGAGGGAAAACTGTATGACGGCAAAAAAAAAGTGGTATTGTATGTGTCCTCGGAAATCAAGAATGTTCCCTAAAGAGTATTTTTCATTTTACAATAGATTATAATCATCAATTAAAAAACCAAAAAAATACCACGAGCTTACTAAAAATTTTATGATGCTAAAAAAAGGTGATTATTTTAACCTCAAGTGGATTTACTTATGTGATTAGAGTTAAAATTGTGTAGGTTAGTGATAAAATTTGTCACAAGAGGTCATGGTATTGTATGTGTCCTCTAAAGAGCATACTTGGAGAGAGATCATTTGTGATGCAATGTTGTGGATTAATTTAGGTATTTATGTTAATTGTTGATGTAATTTGATGCAATGTTGCTTTAGAATACTAGCATAAACTTTTAATAGTTAGTGTTTGTTAGTAGTTGTAATTTGTTGTGGGTAACACCTTTATAAAAAAAGTGGTTAATTAATTTGATTGTCACTTATATATATATATAAACCATCCAATCATGAAGGTATCTTTAAAGTCACATCTATTTCATCTCTAGAATTGATTGGCCCTTCGAATAAAAATGTGTAGTCACGATAATTTATTGTGTCACAAATGTGTGGCGTATATACTAGGCAAGAAGACAGTTGATTTAAGCGACAAAGACAATGTTGTAGATTTAAAAGACATAAAAATGGTGTCATTACTCTATAAAACAATACATGACTTTCATGGCATTCAAGGTTTATTATTTAGTTTTAAAAAGGAAGTTTTCATATTGGATGATGTATTTTACCTCACACATAAAGCTTATCAAATGCCTTTATAACACATGGTTTAGCGTTTATGGGTTATTAACCGGAAACCTCTTTTTATCCATATCTATCATAATCTTCTAATATATAAGGTTTTGGATGTTACATGACATTCCATGAATCCACTACCGACATCAAATTCCTACTAAAAACATAATCCCTTATTTGCATCGACACTCATTCAATATCCATCCACATTTAATATTTCAGTGATCTATAAAATAAAGTTTTCATTTCATTCTTGTGATCAATTGGCCGATGATTAAGTAAATTTCAAATTCACTTTGTCACTAACTGATTAAATTATTTCAAATCTTCTCCGTGATTTACTAGCAGATATATTTACTATACTTACCGCATTTGCTTCAATAAATAACTGTTAATTAAAAATACGAAGTATTAGTTAGGTATTTAAAGATTTTTTTACCTTTTTTTATTTTTTTAATATTACTGCTTTAGCAATATGTTATTAAATAGTATTAATTAATATTAAAACCAATTTTATTATATTAACTATTGTAATTATACGTAAGTTACCTCATATTTTTACGAGTTGAATTGTATTTAAAAGAACATGTTTCACACATGATACATGTATTTATCACTTTTTAATTATTAGGTTTTTTTACATATTTCCCCTTCCTAAGTCCATCAATTACATATTTACCCAAACCTAAAGTTTAATTACATATATCCCCTTTGACATAATAAATTACTTGTTTACCCATTCTTTTACACAAACCATGAGAAAATATAAAAATATATTTATGAAGATCATTAAGGGTAAAATAGTAAATCAAAAGGCTATTTTAAAGAAATTGGGTAAATATGTAATATATATGGTTTAAGAAGGGGAAATATGTAATTGAATTTAAGGAGTGGGTAAATACGTAATAAATGATCTTAAGAAGGGGATATATGTAAATGCCCCTAATTATTATATAGTCACGAGTTGTTTATACAACTTAAAAATGACGGTATTGTTGTTTTTAGCAGATAGAAATAATAAAATACCATGAGGCCGTGACTACGTGAGTATCACTTTCAAATTTGGTTGCTATAACAAATAATCAAGTAGTAATATATATTAATAGTTTATTTGCACCAATCATTATCTATCTATTGGTGAAAGTGTTTGTTTTGCTTTCTAGTTTGTCGTTAAAAAAATAAAGAGCTTGAAATGTGTTCAATTTTAAGATTAAGATTAGAAAAGTACACTTGTCGTAAAATAGTAAAATATTAGGTTTAACAAATTTCAAATCCATTTGCTAGTTGATGAAGTCGGTTGTTCTTCCATACGTGCTTCAATCTTCGGCTCTAGTGATGGCGGTAGTGAACAAATTTGAAGGTGCGGGTGATTTTATGGTGAACGGATTTCGATGTGGGTCAGGACATAGGAGAAAGAGTGGAGGTGTGGTGATGGAGGTATGTCAAATAGTGGTGGCAAATTGCAATGCATATTGGTACAATGGGTGTGTGGTAGTGTCGTCGTTAGTCAATGGCGGGCCTAGATTGTTTTTCATATGGTGTCGGAATTTCTTTTGTTCTCGGTTGTTAACAACCTAGATATGTAGACGTCAAATATTTTCGGGTTGGTCAAAAATAGGGTCGGGCCGGGTCATGTTCAATAACATAGGTCTTTTTATTCATATAAAATTTTTTTCGATCTACCTACAAGTTTTCATATTTCAAAACCGGGCATCACATCTTCAATGGCAGCTTTTACAAACGACTCATTTTCAATATACAAATAAAAGCATCGATCAAATACTCTATATTCATCTAATTACGTAAAAACAATTTTTACTTACCTCATATAAAACAAAAGTAGGACATTTATATATGCCAAATCAAATAATAAACTTGTAAAATACAAGTAATTATAAAAGGTAAAACTCAAGATATAGCTTGAGAAAAAAAAAATCTGAAGCATTCAACTTTCATTATGTGAATAACCAAGTAGAAGTTATAGGTGGTGTGTGTTAGTAACTTTTAAAATAATTTTTTTTATTGGTTGGTATAATTAGAGATCGAAGGACCCTTGAGAAGAACCACCAAATTAATTACCAAATAATGTCATCGTCTTCTTTGTTATTCTCAATGGCTTTACTTACCATCAACGGCTTTACTTACCATGCAACTTTGCCGGAAAAATTTCCGACGAACACTTTCTTTCTAGTTGTTTTCCTTCTTGTGTGGTTCCATCACTGGTGTCGGTAGTAAAAAAGATTGGTGTCGCTTATATTTTGGATATAATACGTTATACTATTAACCAATAAAATATTTGTGTCGACTAATACCATACTCATGGCGTTAGATCCGCCCCTGCCGTTAGTGGTTGTTGCTTAGGCACTTAGGCTAGGGTTAGTTATGGTCTAGTGCCAACTCATTATGGTATCAATATAGGCTAACACCATAGTTAGGGCTTTTTTTCAAAAAAATACAGCTTGTTTCAACTCTATTTAGGACCAGCTCATTATGGTATCAATATAGACTAGTGCCTAAGGCCACATATTTCTTTAGGCCTCATTTTTTAAAAATACACTGAATAACTGAATATTAAATATGGTTTTGAGTATCATGATTAGGATCCTTACAGAACAACCTTAGTTACAGAACCATTGATTTACATACATGTAAATTAAGGAACCATTAATTCACATACCTGTAAATTAAGGAACAATTGATTTACATATATGTAAATTAGTGATATTAGAATAGTTAATAACTTGATCAAAAGCCATAAATTATTCTTTTTATTCTTGCAATTAAATAGTGTTCTGTAATAATCATCCGCTTGAGTATCATAACAATAATGTTTATGTAGTGTGATAGTAAGAATTGTATTGTTTGGTCCAAGAGCCGATGTTCAAAACCCAACAACAACCATAAACCATTCTGTCTTTTTTTTTTGCTTTATATTTTTATCTTCTTTCACATACTTTTTTATATGTTTTTGTTTTTTAATTTCTTTACACATTTATATTGTACCAGTGATCTCTATTGTTTTAAAGAGATCATTCTTTTAAACTTTTTAATGTTTTTTAGGGATCTTTTTTTTTCATATAACTTTTTTTATAACAAGTAGTCGAAACGAGCATTAATAATTTTTACACCCTATCGTATTTATGTTTCGAACCACCCTAAAAGCACAGACATATACGTATCACAACCATGGCTCAGGTCAATTCACGGCTACTCCTTCCGTGCCTCCAATTCTTTTGTTTTCCTTTTTTTTGGGGTTTTATGCTTGTGCTTTTTAATTTTATTATTAGTATCATTTACCATTTTTATTGATTTTTATTTTTTTAATTCTTACTTCAAATGTTTTTAAGAGCCCTATTTTTCTTTTAAAAAGTTATCTACAAATCGTCAAAACAGTCGTTACAAAGTTGACACCTTGACGTATATACATTTTGAACCCAACAACAAAACAAAAAAAACTTATATTTATATCAACCTTGATACTCCCTACTCACGGCAAATTGCGGGTAATCTCAAAGTTAAATCTAAAGTGAATAGTATAAAGCTATTTTTAATAGAATCAAAGTAAATAACAATTTAACATGCTAGTTTTTTTAACAAAAGGAGACCTTTAAGTAACCAATAAAATTGCTACATGTTACATAAACTGTTGAATAAAACTGCGTATATCAGATCACGAAACGATACCTAAACCATGTACAAATCATGTCATAAGTCAAACATTGAATGTGAAAAAAAGTAAAACAAATGTAATCTTGCTGTTAACCAAACCAAACGAAACCCATATGAATGAATTATAATTTTGCTGTTAACCAAAGGCGGAAATATCTAGAACAAATATCGAGGATCTAAAGAGACTTTAGTGAAAAAATATAGGGACCATTTATGTAGTAATATAGTTCTTCAAGGAGTTTTAAAAAAATAAAATGTATGATATGTAGTAGCAATAGCAGTCACTATTAAGGGGTAGCTGTAGTTTCACACGTAGCAATCGAATCCCTTATTCATCTTCCACCAAATCGGTAATCAAATTCAAACTCAAATTTGCAAATAATTTACTTCTAATCTCATTTTGACAGGCGATTGTGCTCGGTATCTCAAATTTCTGTTCTAAATGTATGGATTTGAGCATTTGTAGTGTGTTTATGGTCTGTTACTGTTCTGTTATTTTATGTTACTGTTGTTGCGCATGTACATGAAACTGTGACGATCTAATTGATTTCGTGATTTTGATTGTGAAGTGAGCAATGTGGAAACTGAAGATCGCTGAGGGAGTGAGTCCATGGCTCCGGTCGACGAACGATCACGTCGGCCGGCAGTTTTGGGAGTTTGATCCGACGTTAGGGTCCGTTGAGGAGCTTGCTGATATCGAGAAGGTTCGACAGACGTTTCATGACAATAGGTTCGAGAAGAAGCACAGTTCAGATCTGCTTATGCGCATTCAGGTAGATTTTAAATTACGAGCATCTGCTTATGACGTTTGCTGTTGACATTAGACAGTAGACATACATTTGTAATTGATGTTCTAGGATTTTAGTGTACAATGTGTTGTTAAGCCAATAAAAAACCTAATTAAACTACTTAGCTAGGGTAAGTCGCATACAAGGAGCATGTGATTAGTGCCTTAGTGGTACACGTTTTGATTTTACTTTTTACTTAGATATTAATATTAATATTGATATTAAAATTGAAATGTTGTTTGATTTGATTAATTCTGAATGCTAAACGTAATCTGGTAATTGGAGCACGTGTAGA
Source organism: Tagetes erecta (assembly GCA_030867185.1). Lineage (NCBI taxonomy): Eukaryota > Viridiplantae > Streptophyta > Magnoliopsida > Asterales > Asteraceae > Tagetes > Tagetes erecta. Next base: position 98,620,925 of record CM061487.1, read on the forward strand.
ATATAACATGAGTGTTGATTTTGGATTTGGTTAGAATATGTTGGTTATAATGCCCTATTTACATGTAATGTGGTAATCACATTTTAGTTTAGAGCTCGAGCAACAAAACCAAATGTAGATCAACATTCAACTTATTTACAAGCCAGCTTTCTATTTTGAGTAGTTGGTTGATAAGAATTATTTGTGTGGAAAGTTGTTGGTATTCAAGTTTTTTAAGTCCCCACATTTGGAAAGTTAGGAGGTGAAATTGATGTTAAAAGTTAAAGAATATGTAAAACAGTGGATGGACAGTGTCATCACCATAATGAGTTTTAATGTCAATGGTCCCTAAGCTATGCGTAAATGATAGAAGTTGTAGTGCTTAAATGAGATTGAGTAACATGATTGGTGAGTCTAGCACAACACCAGATATGATTTATGGGTGGAAGATACCCCAATACATGTGATATGTGTGGATTGGTGACCAAGCAATAAATAATATGGGCCTACCTATGGTGCCATTCTGTCCTCTCATGTCATCTCATTTATCTGCCTTATGTTGGTCTGGACCTACAGCTTGAATATACCTGGCTAGTTTTGTTTACCTTGCACAATCATGGCCTGAAAAAAGGTGCATTTGCGTGTGAAAAGTAAAATTGCTCCTCAATTCTGGATTAATTAGCTATCAGATAACATGGTCTAATGATTAACCATGAAGATGTAGACTCTTTTTTTGTCATTTTTTGGATTAGTAACTATAGGATGATTGTGAGGTTTGCAGGCATCACAAAAATCCCACATATATTGTTATTTATATAATTAGTACAAGTAATCATAGTCATCAAACCCTTTCTCTCCCTAAAGATATAGTCGTACTTTATCGACATAGATTTGAAGGCTATGGATTTTCTTTCTCTGGATTTTCAAGAGAAATTCTTATGGTAGTAACTACTAATTAGTGTCTTAATCTATTCTACATTGTGTTGGTTTGATTCATGGCAGAAGTTCAGACTCTGGATTGTCGTCATATAACTTCAATTGGTGAAATACCTAGTTTCTTATCCCATAAGCTTCAATTTTTGCTCTTTCTAATGTTTTCTTTCACATCTAATGCTATTTTTCACTTTATTATCACATATTGCAGTTCGCAAAGGAGAGATCAAGTTCTGTTTTCCCACCAAAAGTCAATATAAAAGATGCTGAAGATATCACTGAGGATAAAGTAACCAATGTATTAAGAAGAGCTATTGGTTTCCATTCAACCCTTCAGGCGGATGATGGGCATTGGCCAGGTGACTATGGAGGCCCTATGTTTTTACTGCCTGGTTTGGTTAGTCTCATCTTTTCCTGCAGTTTTTTTAGCATTTGTATTTTGTATTACGGTTTCAAGTCTAAAAGAATACATCTATTTGTGTGATGTACTACCTTCTTTAAGATGAAAAATCCATGCAATGCTGACAGTACAAGTTAATCTGATGAATCAGGTTATCACTCTAACTATTACTGGGGCACTAAACGCAGTCTTATCTAAAGAGCATAAACGAGAGATGTGCCGCTACCTCTACAATCATCAGGCATGTATATCTTAGTGTTTTCTTTTCTTTGGATATACTTTATGATAAAACATATATCTTGATTCTCCTGTACTTTCTTTATCTTTTGTGTTTTCAAGTCATTAAGACTATAATAGAATGTCATAACCACAGAATATAGATGGTGGGTGGGGGCTACACATTGAGGGTCATAGCACCATGTTTGGTAGTGCCTTGAACTATGTTGCTTTGAGATTGCTTGGGGAAGGGGCCAATGATGGAGAAGGTGCGATGGAGAAAGGGAGGAAATGGATTTTGGACCATGGTGGTGCCACTTACATTACATCCTGGGGAAAGTTCTGGCTTTCAGTATAGCTACTTCTCCTTGATCTTGTTTATTTGATTATATGTCACTGTCTATTTTCTCATATATGTTGCTAAAAATAGGTGCTTGGTGTATTTGAGTGGTCTGGAAATAATCCGTTGCCTCCTGAGATGTGGCTCCTTCCATATTTCCTTCCTATCCATCCAGGTGAGTGCAGCTTATTCGTCATTACTATGCAAAGCATATTATTACTTCTAGCAAAACGTACTTCTACTTTAAGTCAAAAGCTCTGTCTGATCAAGCCGTGACAGTAAGTTTATACTTGACGTAGCATGTAGATGAAGTGTTGTGGATGCATTTAGCTCAACATTAATCAGTTTGATGTTTATATATTCACTTGGGGGCTTTATACAATCTGCTCATCATTGCACACCTAGATTTTTCTGCCTTACTGTTATTGCAATGTGGAAATAGTTCATGAAAACAATACAAATACTATCCAGCTAAAGCTTTACTCAACATTTCAGGTAGGATGTGGTGTCACTGTCGAATGGTCTACCTGCCTATGTCATACTTATATGGGAAGAGGTTTGTTGGACCTATCACATCCACAGTTCTAGCCTTGAGAAAGGAACTTTTTACTGTCCCTTACCATGACATAGACTGGAATGTTGCACGAAACCTTTGTGCTAAGGTTTGTATACTTTTTCCACTTGTACTCCAACATTTCAGATGCATCATGTTCAGGTTTTATGAGTGCTTTGATATTTGTTCCAAATAGCATAAATCAAACATTGAATTTTGCTTTCAATGACAGACTGTCATGATTAGCATATTTATGTTACATATGGGTTTATTTTGTTCCCAGACCATGTAACAAGATTGAATTTTGTTTACATTTGGTTTTATTTTGTTCAAGACTTTAATAAGGAGAATAAACTCCTTTTCTCATGTTCTCATTTGCACTATTTTAAAGTATGTTATTTTACTTATTTGCAGGAAGATCTTTACTACCCACACCCACTCGTACAAGACATACTTTGGGCAACTCTTGACAAGTTTGTGGAGCCTTTACTCATGAGATGGCCTGGGAAAAAACTGAGAGATAAGGCTCTATGCACCGCAATGGAACATATTCATTATGAGGATGAAAATACTCGTTATATATGCATAGGGCCAGTTAACAAGGTAAATAGAATTAATGTTCTTTTGAGATTATTTGTTTCTGTTGTTACATATTTATCTATGTACTGAGATGCAACAGAAGTTTACTCCAAATACAACAATCATATGCATGCATAAGTACATAATTTAAAATGGTATTCCATTTCAGTTTTGAGGACTTACTAAAGCAGAAACTGAATATATCATTATTAGGAAATGGTTGGCAGGTTAATTTCTTCCTGCTGTACCCCATCCCATGATTATATTCTAATTCTTCTCTTGTAAATAAATTGCAGTTTCATGATTTTTATATACCGAAAGGTTTTTTCTTTCATCTAAACCTAAATCTTTACTCAGGTTCTAAATATGCTTTGCTGCTGGGCAGAAGATCCAAACTCCGAGGCTTTCAAGTTGCACCTCCCAAGAATACCTGATTATCTGTGGCTTGCTGAAGATGGCATGAAAATGCAGGTATAAAGACGTGGCATGTTACAATTCTTCGTTATTTAAAAATATTTTTTTGCTTATTGTAGAAGGGAACGAAAATGTTGTCCTCGGGATGACTTGTCATCCCCTTACAATTTATATAACACATAACAGAGTAATTAGATTTTAATCATATATTCAATCACTTGCTGCAGGGTTATAATGGTAGTCAGTTATGGGATACTGCGTTTGCCATTCAAGCAATTATTTCTACAAATCTCATTAAAGACTTTGGTCCAACACTGAAAAAAGGACACATGTATATAAAGAAGTCACAGGTGAACACGCTGTTTCACTGATTATAAACTTTGGTTCTTGGCCACATAACCTTCAAATTTAGTTACTCTTGCTTCTTTTTAAATTTTTTTTATTTGGCTTTAAAGGTGTTAGAAAACTGCTACGGTGATCTTGATTATTGGTATCGTCATATTTCAAAAGGTGCTTGGCCATTCTCAACCGCAGACCATGGTTGGCCCATTTCAGATTGTACTGCAGAAGGGCTCAAGGTAAACATATATCATTTTCAAGCTGTCAGTTTGTTAACTATTCACACACTATATTTGCTTTTTTATTAGGCTGCACTTTTGCTTTCAAAATTGCCATCAGAACTTGTTGATGAGCCATTAGATGCAAACAGGCTGTATGATGCCGTCAACGTTATTCTATCTTTACAGGTAATTTTGGTTGTAGTAATTATCGTTTCACATTTCTAATCTTGCTGTGGCATAATACTGTTTTCTGGTTTCCTGACTATCATTTCAGAACTCAAATGGTAGTTTTGCAACATATGAACTGACTAGATCCTACAGCTGGTTAGAGGTATGCATGCAATTGCTATCACATGTTTTACTTTAAGCACAGAATCTGTTCTCATCTTTAAACCATACACAAACTATACATTCCTCATTTTCCAATGCACAAATTTGCCCAATCATTACATCGCATATGACCTAATTTTGGGCAATTTCATATATACCCCTGAAAACTTGCATAATGTCATATTTACCCTACCAATAATTAATATCAAGTATTCAAGTATACACATTCAAATCACTCAAAGGTTCCATATTTACCCATTTTGTTAAACATAGATTTATAATATCACCATCTATCCCTTCTCTTTCCATTAACTCCAAAATGTCATATCCTAATGCAATTTTAAGGGAAGGGCATAAATTTCATAAATTTAAAAATGGTTACACATGATTATTATTTGCTGGCTAGATATGATATTATATGAAGTTGAAAGAGGGGTGGGGGGTATATGAAATTATTACTAGTTATAATTATCATAAAGTACGTAATCTGACATTATTATTTGTCTCTGCAACTCAACGTTCAGTTGGTGAATCCTGCTGAAACTTTTGGTGACATTGTTATCGACTATCCGTAAGACATCAAGACCTCTTTTCTAATGTCTCTTTTTTGAAGTTGTGGATCTTTGCGGTTGTATATGAATTGGGTATGATGTTTCAGATACGTGGAATGTACCTCGGCTGCCATTCAGGCTTTGGTGGCATTTAAGAATTTGTACCCTGACCATAGGAGTAAAGAAGTACAACGTTGCATCAATAAAGCCGCTGCTTTTATTGAATCAATCCAAGCGCCAGATGGTTCATGGTTTGTTTTGCACCTTATCAATGAAATGATCCTATACACGCATAGAAAAAATATGTTTCTTGCCAAATTTGATAAGAAACTTTTGAAATACGTTCATTAGGTACGGTTCTTGGGCGGTTTGCTTCACGTATGGCACATGGTTTGGGGTCAAAGGATTAGTGGCTGCTGGAAAGAACTTCTCTAACTGCTCTAGCATTCGCAAGGCTTGTAACTTTTTGCTGTCTAAACAACTTGCTTCGGGTGGATGGGGAGAGAGCTACCTCTCTTGTCAAAACAAGGTCAAAATTTGGAATTTTAGTTAATATCATTCAACTCATTTCTTCCACATCACACTTGCATCAACATGCTGATATTTTCTATACAGGTTTATACCAATCTTGAGGGGAATCGGTCTCATGTGGTGAATACAGGTTGGGCTATGTTAGCTCTAATTGATGCCGAACAGGTATGAATCCAAAACCAATGCCAATTATTAATTTCTAGACGTTTTTTTCAATCTTGGGAAAAACTTGGTATTGTTCTAAATAAGTTTTACATCAGGCCAAAAGAGATCCAAAGCCATTGCATTCTGCAGCCAGAGTATTGATTAATTCCCAGTTGGAAAATGGTGATTTCCCACAAGAGGTAATCTCGTGTCATTTTCGCCTTTTGTCTCGACATGATATTTAAAATAACAAATAGTGTTTCGGTTCATTACTTTACCTGGTTTTGATAGACTAATGGTCTTTATTGCTTATTTAATTTTCTTCCAAATTATGCAGGAGATTATGGGGGTGTTTAACAGGAACTGCATGATCACATATGCTGCATACAGAAACATCTTCCCGATTTGGGCGTTGGGAGAATACCGATGCCGAGTACTTCAGGCAAAATCTTGAACTTTTAGATTACGTTGCGATGTTAATCATCCATTCATTTAAATCTTTCAGAAAAAGGTTCCAAATGCTATCTTTAGTGAAATCTTTGAACACCAATGTTTTGAGCAACTGAACTGATAAAGATGAGATCTTTCGGCATCAGATAACTGTTTTTATATCAACGGCTATCGTGTTTTGATATACCCAATTTAGATAAGATAGATGTTGATACCCAATTTAGATAACATAAACATCGACAAGAAGCAAACCATATTCTCTATGGCACTAAAAACACAGAAAAGGTAAAAACCGTTCTCACGATTAGCTCCTCTATTCTAACTACCCTATTTTTGGTAACTACTAATTGATTTGATCCGGGTTGACCTAAATAGTGGATACGTATCATGTAACTAAACGTTAAAACAGACACTACGAATATGAATGTAGCATGCGGGTCATATAGTCCGTATGGTTTGTATGACATGCGAGAAAGGGACATACGGATTGTGTGAAATAAGAAAACAAGTCATGGGCCATATGAGGTGATGTTCTTTAAATCATATGACCCGTGTGGCGTGTGATGGACAATCATCTGGCCAGCTCTGTGTGCAGACTTGATTTTGACATCATATGACCCGCGTATGATATGACAATCATGGTATACAATTTGGGGTGATGTTTGTTTAGCAACTTTTAAAAGGGTATTTTACTAACAATGACCTACACACTCAAACAGTCAAACCTAATCAATGTTATATGCGGGAGTTGAACCTCACACAACCTTTGGTATGTGAGACTAATGGAGTAATGGTGGGTATAAACTATATAATGGCATTAATTTGTGACTCATAACAGTGATGTGCGAGACTTTCTTCTAGGCTTTATGCACATAACCTTATAAACAAGCTTGTTGGATATTAATGAGATTAATGTGAGAATCAAAACGATAGGGAGCTATGTAAAGGTGAAATTTAGACAAACAGTTCACGAAATATCTTCTATCTCGTAGCCAAAATTTATCTAAAAAAACTATTCAACTAGTACTCTTTTGAGGTTGAATGAGCAATATGACCATGAACTTGAAGATCATGTTGAAATCTAGTTTGATAGTTTTACAAGTATAATCTTTTTTGTGTAAAAAGAACCACTCATCTTTTATATGTATGTATACACATGGTTTCTCAGATATCTATTTAATTTGGCATGCATATAATGATCAACATGAGAAAAACCGATGACAAAAAAAAATTAAAAAAAAAAAAAAACTCATAGTGCATATGGTAAAACCATTTTCTTATACCAATGGTTACATTGTATGCTTGTAAGTGATAGGCTCCCTCTATGTTGGTGTTGACTCATGTGTATAATATGTACTCTAAATTTACAACTTTGGTGAAAGATTCTAGATGTAAATCAGAGAGCCTTCTGATCTAGTCTTTCATTCCAATTCAAGCATCGAATCAGGCTGCGGAACCAGTCGCCTGTTTGGTCAAACTTGTTGACTGTCGGGAGTGGATGCTGACTCATGCATATACGCACCGAATCTCCTCTCGAAAGCTGTTGCCTTCTCTTTCCATCAAACGATACCCAAGCATTACTTCGTGCGTCTTTTGGTATCTGCCATCAAAACAAATACTTTTCATTATTGTCTTGTAGTTTTTGCATAAATAACTTAACCAACCAAAAAGTCCCACTGAATCTTATTAATCATGAATTCATAACAAGTTAATGACAGGCAATATTTCAAATCTTTTCTGAGCAACTGTATTCATGAGAGAGGCATTGATTTACCTTTAACTCAAGACGTGCAGAATCAGGAAGTATAACAGGTCTGAACGAGAGCGAATGTGGACAAATGGGAGTAAAAAGCATGCATGGAACATTTGGATGTACCTGCATTCATTATATGCCCTTTAAAATACAAGCCTCCTGCAAACCTACCATATTATTACTTTATCATACCATGGATCCTCCTGCGGCTGTAGAGTAAGCTGTACTTCCTGTGGGTGTTGCTATTATGACTCCATCACCTTGCACCTGTTTGAAAAAAAAATTAGGTCAAATGGTAGGAGAGTTTATGGAAGGGAAAGTTGAAATAAATAGCAAAAACGCTTTGACTTCATTTCTAATTTGGTTACTACTGTACAGTTGCAGTCATGTCAACATTACACACATGGCATCAACAGGTGGCCATGCCAGCTTTTTTACAGGTAAATAAAGGCTGGTTGCTATAACGATAACATAGAAGGATGTTGTTAGCTTGTTAAAGGAAAAAAACTTACGATAAATTGCACCTTATTTTATATAAGGTTAGTGCCACCGACGTCTAGGAAACATGGAGATAAGACTTTAATAGCTGCACCTTATTTTATATAAGGTTCGTGCCAATATTACATTTGCCTTTAAAAAAAGCAACACATATAAAAGGACCCCTATCACACCATGAGTGAACTAATTAAACAACTAACCTTAGTAATAAGACGGTCGTGTTCGTAGCACTCAACTTTGGAAAGATATGGGTTAGAACCCCGGTCAACCACTACCTCATTTAAAACATCAAAAACTTTTCCCGGCATGGCTTTCCCATTTCTAAATATCTCACAACGAAGACGCATTCTAAGAGTTATATAAACCCCCTCCAATGTGTTGTTTCCATGGATGACCCGTTTCAAATCATGCTTATAGTCTTCAAACTGTACCATAGAAATTTACTAACGAATTAATAAGTGGTATAATCTAATCACACTAAGTTGAGTAAGATGCTTACTGCATGTGAAGTAAGAAAACCAAGAGACCCAAGATTGAATGATACGACAGGGGGAACAGCACCTCTAAACAAGTTTGATGCATGTAGAATAACTCCGTCACCCCCCAAACAAGCAATCAGATCTACCCTCTCATGAAGATCACTATACAAGGGAAGCAAAATGGCAGGTCAGGTATTGAGATTGATTCAAAACAGATTAATTTATATACAAGTCAAGTTGGGTTGGATTGACCTGGAATGCTTTTTATCCAAACCTTTGCTTTTTTGATAAAAATTATGTATACGATATTACGATTAAAATATTGTACTTTTTATAATGATCATCTAATTTTTTAAATAAAATGATTTTGGAGGTTTTATGCACCAGATACATATTGAGCAATTCTCAACATAGTGTCTTCTAACCTTATTTTTTCCAATTTTACTTGATTACATGTTTGCGAAAAACATAAACCGAATTGACCCATTAATTAGTAAATGTATCAAATTTTCCACCTCTAACTTATATGAACACAATACCTCATATCTTGACTGTAGAAAGTCTGTACAAACCCAAAACCGGGTATTCTTGCAAAAACGTCATGAACCTCAGGTTCTACAAGAATATTCATATTTTCTTGATGATACAAGAAATAGGCAACCTGTGGTTCAATCAGAGCACCGCCATTTTAATCTAATTGTTATGTGACAAGAATATTCTTCTGACTAATATTGTGATGGAAGTACCTCTTTAGCTTGTTCCATTAATTCTTGACCAAGCTTCTTCAACAGTAACACAGTTTTAGGTGATGATTTCCACATAAGCATCTGCTGTTGGGTGCTAGGATGAGTAAAAGCTAATGAGGATTCTGTTACTTTTTCTCGTGCGCAAGAAACCCCATCTGTTCTCACCAGAAACAGCTCTGCTTTCTTTCTTGATTGGATTCTTACAACACCAGTTGTTGAAGCACACATATTTCCCTCGATCATTTCTACATCTTCATCGCTGGATTCCTCTAAATTATCTGTTCGTGTGACACTAGTCGCTTGTCTATCTGCATCATTAAATTCTTTCAATCTGGAACGGGAATTAACTTGATTCTGAAGAACATTGTTCCCATTATAACTAGATGAATTCCCATTGGTTGCTGAACCATTTGTTGAATCAGGATTGCTGGTACTTAAAAGTGACTCATTATAACTTGGTTTCTTACTCGGTCTCACTTGTTTCTCCATTCTGTTGCGTTCAAAAGTAAAATAAGTCGAAGGGGAAAAAGATCTACCTTTTAAAAACATGGACATTTCTTTTCTGGAGAACACATTGCTAGGTGGTAACTGAGATTCAATAGGATTTACACAGAAATTAACGAAGACCTCATTTTGATCACCATCACTTTTATTCACCACTTCTGTGTAGGCACCATTGCTACTTTTATACGGGTTACTTGAGGTTGAAGATTCTTCATTATCTTGAATTCGAATGCTATTGGGTGAACTGTTACGAGACATATATTGTCTCCATCTAGAAACCATTGCGGATGTTCTCCAAACACCTTCTTTACTGTGAACATAAATCGGTTTTTTCATCGAGTTGGATATCAAGGTTGAAAATATCTCAACCTGCTCCATCGACGGTGTGTTCCCCACTTCAACAGGAAGTTTGACCAGATCAATTTTCCCAGATGAAAGTGCATCTTGCAATGCCGTTTCATAGAATATATCATTCACACTCTCAGCTCTAAGATCTACAATTGTTTTAAACCCCTTTTCAAGCAACCACTTCAAACTTTCTTCTGTCAATTGGCTACCCCTCCAAAAAGCAACCTCAGAATCACTACGTTCAGTATCTTCTTTTTTAGTAGATAAATAAACCGGATTCCAATTGGCAAATAATGAGTGAGGTGGATAATCATCCCCGCGGGGAAGACCAGAATCATAACAAACGTTTTTCAGCCTTTGAAGTTTTCTCCAGACAACCAGGCTTCTAGAATCATCTCGTGTTAAAAAGATTTCAAGAGCGACGTGTAAACTTTCACAATATCTTTTCATTTCACGCCTAAAAATAGCAAGTGGCGGAAGCTTATCTTCCATTATATCCACATCAGAAACACTGAATGACTTCATGATTGTCGACCGACCAGATAAAAGATCTTCACGTCCTTTATTCAGTAGGCATATCATGCAACCAAGAACAGAAACTATTTTATCTTCAAGTAATGGTTTGTCTTCTGAAGCAAAAGCATAAGAAACACTGCATTCACCCGTGAGTGGGTTACATAATGTGTCCATTAATGCATTGTGAAGGCTTTCAGCAGCGCGAAAGATTCTACAGTATGCTTCAACTTCGGCTATATCTCCCGGAAGTGGACCCACCCAAGGTAATTGTGTCAAATTATGGGATTGGTATGTCTAATAATTTAAGACAAAAGGAATTTACATCAAATGAGGAACAATACTTGTAATAAGTAATAAACACACATTTGTTATGTCAAAGAAGATAATCTAAATCGACCATTCTTTACAGGTCAAAATTGTGACCAGTACACATACTAAGTAGCATTGAGGCTACTTAAATAGCTAAGGTCAAAGATGTATGTGAGAAACGGACGGTTTAATAGGATGAGCACAACAGCCAAACACTTGACATTTTAGGCACATTACGGGAGTTCTTTTTCATGTTACAATCGACGAAAACATTATTACGTAACATTGCATTATGAACTAAATCACTTAGGGCTATAATTTGATCCCAAAAAGCAGCTACGATTATAGAAGTTTCCACGATAAAACTAATCATTAAAATTAACGTTCAATACCTAACTTATTATGGTTTTTCATGTCATGATAATCATTTTGAGAATGAAGATCCAAAAATCCCCCAAACACTATTAGCAATCAAACTTACGATCCATTACATCATCTAAAAAGTTAGTTAGCTCTTCAAAACACATAATAATCAACGAATTACAGATCTAAATCCACCCTAAAAACATCCAATTCACTCACTAGTAACATTAACCAAAATGATAAACAACGCACCTGTGGATCCAACCCAATGTTAACTGAGAAAGGATTAGAAAGGTCAGCCCTAGCAGCAACAGCAACACTGAACCGACGTCGTTCCGGTAACCGGAACAAAGTCATGAAGTTAGAGGATCGATGAAGTCCGAACAAATAGTGTTTCGAGGTTAACATCTGGAAAATTGAAGGAGATCGATTGACGTCGAGGATGATGGAGTGACATGAGCATGACGCCATCGCCATGGCACCACCATAGAACTGAGGGAGGAAAAATCAGTAGGTATGTGGATTGAGAAAATTAGGGCATGTGGATGATAACAAGGTGGTGATGATGGGTTCGATTGGGGTTTTGTTGTGTTGTGATGTCATTATTTGACTTGTACAGTTTTCAGTTACCTCCATTTCCGGTGACTGTACCGATCAACAACTTTTAACTTGTCTCCAAACAATACTTTATTTACTAACTTTTGCACAATTTTATGCAACTCATTTGCTCAATTTTTTTTATAACAATCGCCTCTTTGTAACACTTGTAACTTCGTGAGCTTTTGAAACTGAAATGAAAGATGTGAGATTGAGATTGTTAAAACATATATTACTACTGCTACTGAATCATTGATAAGTATGATCAATAGTTTATGACACCCTAAGATGGACTTTAGCCTAATCATATCAATCTCGTTTGTATAACAATATGGTACTGCCATTTAAAGAGGCGTATATGAACATTTTTCTTTTTGTTTTCCCTTAAGTATATATATGTTTGAAACAAATCGATAAACAAGTCAACGTTACATTGTGCTAGTAGCATGTTGCCGTGTCCCATCTTTTAGACACGTCATTCTCTTCTGTTTGATTGCTTTCCTTTTATTTCTCTCAATTTTCTTCGAATTAAAAAGATGAATTTTAGCCAAAACCCCCTTAATGGCTTAATTTCTCTCTTTTTTCATATTTATAAAAAAAACACTCTGGTACACAATTAAAAATTGTTTTCTTCAAGATTCTTTTGCTCTTCTTAAATAGAACCCGGAAACACAACGTTATTTTTTTTATTTTTTTTTGGGCTTTCTTACTTTGATTTTCTTTCTATTCTCTTACTATTTGTTAGTTTTTTTATTACTGCTGGGTTTTCTGTACTTTTATGTCACATCACTAGCATGATGAGCCTTTGGTGCCATTCATGTCACACGTTAAATTAGGAAGCTTATGGATATTAAAAAAAAGATCAATATATATTTTGGTGGGTACAAGTGTTGTTAAAAATGTTAACTTTGGTGATTTTGTGTATTTATTATCTAGAAGGTTTTTTTTGTTACGGTGAAAACATTTTTTTATTCTTAGGTGGCTGTTGCCTTTGAATAACAATATTATTATTATTATTCCAATAACATATATAAAATGCACATCCTCATTCCCTACTACTCCTGCAGCCTAGGTTGCAAATACAATGGCTTCCTCCATATTCTCACTTGCTTCTACCTCTACTCTGCTATTTGTTCTTGTGCTCCAACTATCTTCAACGGCCATATCCGATATCGTTACACCGCCTACTACTCTCCCTCCTATTATCAGTACGTAAATCCTTCCTCTTGTCAGTAAAAAAAGTATGTAAAACAGTTATGCAACTGATACAATCTCTACTTCTTTACATATGTTTGTTCATGAATAGATAACCTTTGTGATGAAGTCAACTGCGGAAGAGGAACTTGCTCGGTTGATCTTGCTAAACCGTTTAATTTCGTTTGCAAGTGTGATCCCGGATGGCGAAGAACTATTAATGGCAACGGAGATGATTATTTTCAGTTCCTTCCTTGCATCATTCCCAACTGTAACATCAAACCTAACCTTGTAATGAAACTAAATATTATCTGCATTACAGTTGACCTTCTTCTGTTGTTTTTTAGGTTCCATCAACTACTCGTGTTTGCCTGCAGCTCGTCCTCTGAGTCCTGGGATCCTCAATAATATTACATTCTTCGATCGTAAAAAAACTACTACTTTTCTTGAATTTTAGCACAATATCTAACTTATGATGGCAATCTAATCACAATCAGTACATGTTATGGTTTCACTCAGCTTGTTATTGGACATACTGTGGAGATGGTACATGCAACAGGAATCTTACAACATATTATAAGTATGCATGCAGCTGCAATCCTGGATACACTAATCTCCTTAACATGTCCCAATTTCCATGCTTCAGCAGCTGTAAAATCAACCATCCATTCTTGACTAAATCCTAATTAGACCTTAAGACCTATGCATAAAAAGTTCGAACTCTGAAACAGGTGCTATTGGGGCCGATTGTGCAGACCTTGGATTTCCTTCTAATGATGGGCGTGACGGTAATCAAGGTGAGACAACAAGCTCAGAAACCAGTCAAGGTTTGCTTGATTCTTAACCAGAATAAGATTTTAGTTTTCATGTGGGCTATAAACTATGTATTATAAAGGTCATCCTGTTTTTGTTGACTTTGACTTTGACTTGGCAGGTATCAGGTTTCTTTCTGGAAGCTTCAATGGTATTGGAGTCATAGTAACATCAGTAGCCATGACAATATGGATATAGGAAACATGATACAAGTTTGGGTGGTTCATTATTTTGTTTGAGAGGTCATCTTCATGATGCTTTGGCTGATACACACATATATACACATGATGTATAAATGATTGTTACTGTTGAAAAATAAGTTTTTTTTGCATAAAGGAAACCAATAGAAGTAAGATTTGAACCTGAGGCCTCAATATCCCATCAATTCATTACACTACCTCTTGAACATTTCATTCTTTTTCTTTAACATTGGTTGAAATATAATATGAACCACATGGACACATGTATAAAAAATAAAGTTAATAAACATTATATTTCTAACTAAACCGCTTTCCATAAGGTACAGCTGAAATATACTGCATAAAAAAGTATGATATCATTAAATTTAAACTGAAAAAAAGTTGTTCAAAAAGGTAAAAGCAGAAGCAGCAGAAAATAATTTTATAAAGAGGGCATGATGCTTAAAAGGTAAAGGCATGTGATACTAAAAAATACTTATTAAATAATTTCTCAATAAATTACTTATTCACATCACAACTGGTCTTAAGAGGTTACCATTAAGAATCAACTAAAGATCAAAAAGTACCTAACTTCTGGAACGTAACATGTTACCTGTACAATGATACATCATGCGTGCATGTGTCGTTTATATGTAAGCACACGTATATAATCTTTCCTATGATCATCCTCCATATAGTTCTTGGGACTCCATGGGAGTTGACCAGTGGTTCAAAAGTGCTTCCACAGTCAACCTTCGTGTTGCACTAAGCATCGAGATGAAAAACCGACATCCATCAATTTTGTATTCCTCCAATGGGTCCCTATGCCCAAAACTCCTCACATTCACCTGCATTCAAATATCCATTTGTTTAGTAAAAAGGACAATAATTCAGTGCAAAACTGAAATTAACACCGAAGTACAATGTTTAAACTCTTAGTAACAGGCACGATGGTTCCAATCTCATTTACTCAGTTTTCAATTATTACAATCAGTGAAAATAAGTAACTCGAGATGAAATTTGTTCCTAATCTTGGAATGAACAAAATTATGATAATAGCATACCGCTGAATTTAGTCGGTTCATGTTGACAAGATGATCCTTCCAGAAACTATCAAGGGATTTCACAAGAACTGTTCTCTGTATTCAAGATTAAAATTTTTATATATTATGAAAAGAAAAAAGATAATAAACGGGAATGTGATAGCATTACTGTTAGATAATAAAGTACCTCAATTTCTTTCACAAATTCTTCAGTATAACCAGACTCTTGAACAGTGTTCACGTATGAGGTAATTAATAAATCACCAAGGTACTTGCGCAGAAGATTAATAGTAACTCGATATTTTCCATCTCTACAGTTAAACATCCCAAGTAAGAAGAAACTTGCATTCAAATTAAAGGTGGCAATATGGGCGGGTTGGGTAATGGGGGGTTGACTGGCATACACTTTTTTCTCCATTTCTTAATAATTTTGATAAATGATTTTCTAAACGTTTGAGATAAAGTACAACCTAAATCAAACCATTTATATGTAAATGGGTCAAACTGCTGCTTCTAAATTTGAAATCCAAAAATTAAAAAGTGAAACCAAATCCATCAAAAGCGTTTATTGCACACGCACCTGAGTGAATCATCAGAGCATATGGCTAGCCAACGTTTCAGTGAAGAAGCCTTCTTACGGATACCTCTGAATGCATTTGGAGGTTGTGGTAAATTTGAAAACTTGAAGTCGTTAATATCTACATCACTCATTTCATGAACATTAACAAGTGACTGCAATAAAGATTCCACTGTAATTCCTGTACATGACTCTGAAGAAACCAGAGATACGATTATTTAGTCCTAGAGTTTAAAAATAATATAACAAAACCCTAATTAAGACCACCAAGTTAGAGTTAGGACTGAAAATAAAACTCACCATCTAAAATCTTCCAAGAGATTGTAAAGAAGTCCTTTAAGATTTTGTTTAAGTTCCAGTTGTTCGGATGCTATTGAATATATAAATTGTGGGGATCAGAACTATGCAAGTGAATAGTACTTAGATCTAGGATAAAGATAATTAATACCTTTAACGGATTAACATTTGCCAAAACAATTTCATCTACAACTGCTTGCATGTTCCTAATATCCATGCATAAAGCATTTAGATGGCAAAAGTAACATACACAAACATACAAACTTTCATGAAAACTGCATTTACAAGTTGTTTTTCTACTTTTGGATAATAGATAACTTCCACAATAATCTTACTAAAGAAGATACTCACTGGAATATGTGATGTGAGCAACTCTCAGAATCACCAGTTAAAATTAACTGACGAAGATCATAAACATGCTTTCTTTGCACCTGAAACCAGAAACTTATGTGTTCAGTACTTCATTATGCAACAGTAAAAAAAAGTGGGAGATATTGAGATTACTTTGAAACAATAATCGCAAAAATATTACCACTTGAATAATAAAAAAGAATGATAACTTGACATATATTTGACCTAGGAGAGCATAAAATATAATCATAAAACTTCATTGGCAAAGCTCTAGTTTAAAAGATGACCAAAACTAAAACAATTTTCATGGTGATCTATAAGACTATACAATAGAATATGTACCTCTAACACTTCATCAAACTCCACAAGGCTCTTTCGTATGTTGAAAAAATACTTTTCTGCTGAGACTTGGAGAGCCAGAAGCTGAAATTTGTTAATTAGAATTGACGGTTAGAATATAATACAGAAATGTTTAAATGAATAGAATGTAAGCAAGTTATTAGGTCAAAAGAATGTGCATAATATTAAGGGAGAACCACGTCAATCTGGCTGTACACATGGAAAGATTAGCATAATAAAATTATTATTATATAAAGAATTAGCTCACACCTGTCGAACAATAGCATCACCTTCGATTGGCACATCCTCATCATTTGTAATCCTTGATATCAGATTCACAGCCCACTCAGTGTCAAAATTGAACTTTTGGAACATTTCATCCTGCAAACTGTAACATCGATAGGTCTAAAGTTACAACATCACCTTTAATGGAAATCATGAAGAAAAAGGAAGATGAAAGGCACATTGTTTAGAAATTAACCCTCAAGAATCGAGTCAGGTGTTTGACTTGAAGCTTTATAGATCATTTAGTAGAACTTACCTGACCATGAACCGTGTTGATCCAGGATCTCCTTGCCTTCCTGCTCTGCCACGAAGCTTTGTAAAGCACAAAAAATATATATAAACTGGTTATTGAGTTTCTGATTATATATGTAATAATAAAAATCACAAGTCCTGAAAAATGTCTACGTTGGGTTGACTTACCTGATTATCAATTCTCCGAGACTCATGCAAAGATGTGCCAATCACGTGGAGCCCACCAAGTCTTTTGACTTCCATTCCTTCATTAAAACAGTGAGCTTCACAGTCCTTTAGCGCTGACAAATACGCAAGTGCAATGCAAGGACCAAGAGGGTACATCTCTGACTGTTCCTCTACAAGTCTTTCCAGCTCATCTACACCCACTGATTGGCTCAATTCAATTGACCCTGAAATTATAGACTTTGCCTTCTCATATGTCCAATTTTTGTTCTCACTTTTGGACACATACTTAGCTGCATTAACATATGTTCCAAGAACATTAACACATAATATTTATAAGGAACTCACAGTTAAAAAACTGAAGTCAAAGGTCACTAACCCATTAAAGCCGCCTTAGCTAGCAAAGCTAATGACGATGGTCCAATTTTCATTTTTGATAATACCTACACCACCAGAAGATGATAAAAAAATGATTACTAGGGGTCCAGAAAAGTAAATGATACTGACCAAATTACCTTTTGCGACTTCGAATCTTCAAAGTCAAAATCTGGGGTATCATGACTCATATGTGAAAGTATGCTGTCCTCTATAACTTCTCTTGCAAGCATCTGAAGTTGCCATAAATCATAAATAGCATACTCCTATAACACATTCTTTTGGACTTGGAACAAATAACCACACGATATAGAAAAAGCCAACTCACCTTTGGATTACCTCCCAATATAATGTCCGTACCTCTACCAGCCATATTCGTAGATATGGTGATGGCATATTTTCGTCCAGCTTGGGCCACAGTTTGAGCCTCTCTGGCAGCATACTGAAAGAAAAAACCAGATATAAAATCTAAGAACGTAAATCAGTTCCATAAAAAGAAAGAATTTAACCACATTGCTTCCTAAAAGAATAAACCTTTGGTCGTGCATTGAGAACATTGTGAGGGATCAAGCTTTCCCTTAGCAGAGAAGACAAATATTCTGAATTCTCAACACTACACTCACAGAAAAAAACTATATACAAAAAATATACAAAATGAAGAATGAAAATATGAAATAACATCATTGTAGTACCTGGTTGTTCCAACTAAAACAGGGCGGCCAATTCTGAACATATTTATAATTTCTTCACGGACATATTCCCATTTACCACGAGCAGTCTATGTAATCAAAACAATTAAGGCATGGTTACCTATTTTTAATCAGAAGTATTTCACAAGAAAAAAGAAGGGTGGAATGGTCATGATATTTAATGTCTTACCGCAAAAGCTTGGATGGGTAAATCATTACGAATATTTGCCATATTTGTGGGCACTTCAATAACAGGCATCTGGAACATTTTCAAGAACTCCTTTTCCTGTAACAAATAAACAAAAGAATTATAACAGTAGCTTGATAATGATGACAGTGTATAGATTCATAAAATGTCAATACTTCAGTTTTTGCAGTGCCAGTCATCCCCGAGAGCTTTGGATATAGCTTAAACAGCGATTGGTATGTGATTTGCGCCACTACAACCGAATCCGCCTAAGAAATATAAGAGAATAAAGCTACCAAGAACAATTATGATACGGCAACACACATAAGATATTGATAAACATCACTATATACCTGGATTTGTAATCCTTCTTTGGCCTCCACAGCCTGATGAATCCCTTCTGACCATCGTCGTTTTTCTTCCACTCTCCCCGTCAACTTAAAATAATTAAATGTGTATCAAAAACTAACCTTTGTGGGATGCTTAGTGAAAAAAAAGCAAAAAGGATTTGAAGTATTTAAATTGACAAAAAACACACTAAAAGTAACTTGGCCCAAACCAGAGAAATCCAGGAGAATGAGTAATCACATGAAAATGTGTTTATTACCTCGTTTATTATGAGAGCCTTTCCGTTCTTAACAATGTATTGGACATCTTGGCGGTAGAACTCTTTGGCTTTCAAAGCGTTCATTACAAATCTACGATATAATAATTATAAGACGCTGATGTTGAAGTATTGGACGACAAACTTTATGATTAATATATGAAGAAAAGAGGATGAAATGGAAGTTACCTAGCCCAAGGGTCATGCTCATCCCATAGATCATTTGTTTCCAGAGCCATCTCAGCTAGGTTGATTCCTTCTTCAGTTAACTCCACGGAATTATCTTTAAGCTCTATATTGTAGTGCTGTGCAGTGAAATAAGCAATGAGACACTGGATCTCAATAGCCAAAAATAATAATTAAAAAAACAGTGAACAAGATATTAGATTACAAGTCCACGCATGAGAAGCTCGGCTACTTTGGCAGCGACCGGATAGCGTGCAGCATCCTTACTAGCCTGAGATGAGACCAAAAGACACATTATTGCCACAACTTAAAATTAAATTAAAATCATAATATACCTGACCACTTATCAGCAAAGGGTTTCTTCCCTCATCAATTAGCACAGAATCAACTTCATCAACTATTGCAAAATGAAACGGTTTTGGCCTGATAAACAACATGCTATTAGTCCCAGTGAAAATTAAATCAAAATAGGGTTGTTAAAAATGTGGCGATACCATCTCATAACCAGTTGTCCACTGCTTCCAGCAAGATTATCTCTCAGGTAGTCAAAACCAAGTTCCTAGCATAATTAAATTTACAGCTATGAGGAAGTATAAGTGACAAAATTTGCAGGCAATATGACAGAGGGACTTACTGAATTATTGGTGTATGTAATATCACATCTATAATTAGACCTCCTTTCCTCAGCTTTCATCCCTCTCTATATGTGATAATATAAAAGCATAAACATAGCAAGGAAGTTTTAAGGAGTAATTTATGTATGTTATTTCTGTATGGGTGCATGCTTTAATAACATACTTGAATAAGGCCAACAGAAAGACCTAAAAAGCGATGAACACGACCCATCCACTCAGCATCACGTTGAGCAAGATAATCATTAACAGTAACCACTGTAAATCAAAAATCATGCCGGTTATATTATATATTGTATTTGCAGAAAACTAGAAGTATAAGAACCATAGTTATCAAAAGCCCTCGCCTGAGGGACTAGGCAACCAAAAAAAGCGAGTCCCTGTAATTGCGCTTTTCTTTGCTACGAAGATTTAGTCCCATGAAAAGCTCATATATACCTAATTTTTTAATTAATCTAAACTAAGGAAACTAACATTACCGATTTTTGCTCCATAATTGGCACCAAAAGTTAAAGGGTAAATCCTAAACTGTATTCAGTCAATAAATCTTTTCTGAGGTCTCAATCCAAGCCAAAGTTAAAAGTCAGATTTTTATAATATTTCATTGATGTTTATGAATACTCATCATGATGTTTACGGAGTAAGATGATGGTAATGTGATTGAAGTTGATCCTGATGGTATTGAAGATTTACAAACTTTTGGTTTGCATATTTTACTACTTATAACTTTAGAAGTTTTTGCTTTCAAGTATTAGCAATTTGGTTTTGAAGTATTTTGGTATATGAGATAATTTGGGTACTTTCCATTGAGATTATGCTATTATGGCATTTGAATATTTTGAAGTAATTCTTAGTTTCTATTACATATTATATTTTACTTTTTTTTCTTTTAGTGCGCTTTTCACTTCTCAGGCCCGTGCTTTTTTTGTGCCTCTCGCCTAGGCCTTAGTCCCACCCTCTCGCCTAGAGTGCGCCTTGCGCCTTTGATAACTATGATAAGAACAACCGAATGTAATACCACATACCATGAACACCATCTCCGGTCAAGGCATTAAGATATGCAGCCAACGTTGAAACCAGTGTTTTTCCCTCTCCAGTTTTCATCTCAGCAATAGACCCGTCATTTAACACAGCACCACCAATAATCTAGCAATTGCAAGACCAAACTCAAATCAAGTTCATCAACCAAAATATGAATTTCATCACCTAAATAAACTCATTGAACTTCATTCAACTATACTTAAGTTAACATACTCCAACTAAAACAAGCATATGCAGATAGAGATAAAGACCTGCACATCAAAATGACGCATGCCAAGTTTCCTCTTGGCAGCTTCACGAACAACCGCAAACGCCTCTGTAATACGATTATACAAAGCAAACACTTCAATCATTACATACAAAAAGAAACAAACTTTAATGCCATAAACATAGAAGAAAATATATAACAACCAGCTTGAATATCCGCAAGTGTCTCTCCTTTCCCCAGGCGTCTTCGAAACTCAGCAGTTTTTGCAGTTAGCTAATTAACCATCAAAAAAGATAACTACTTGATACAAAAAAAAAACAACATACCATAGAAAACAATGAAAAGACTCAAACCTGTTCATCAGATAGCTTCTGAATTCGAGGCTCAAATGAATTAACAAACTCCACAAGACGATAATAATCCCGAACAACCCAGTAATTCAAGCTAGTGAAATCTCCCCATGTTTTCGTAACAAGGCCAACACTTTCCTGAAATATTAAACAGAGGCATTTCATCGAACAGGTGGTGGGCATGTGGGTATTTAACCATTTTAGACGTGGAAAAAAAGAAAGAAGTAAAGAAACGCCATGAGTGTACCTTAAGAGACGCTGTAACTGTGGAATTGAAGCGATGGCGTCGTGTACGAAAGGAAAGAAGAGGGAAAGAAGTGGTGGGTAGTGTACAGAAGAAGTTGGAAGTGGAAGATGAATGATGGTTGTTGGTGTTTAGGGTGTGAAACGATGGAGTTGATAATGGAGAGGAGAAAGTTGCCATGTTGCAGGCTTCGACGGAGTTTGGTTCAGGAGAAAGTGAAACTGTGCGTTGCGTTGAGTGTAACTTCGTGTCACGGTTTCAGTGTGTTTACTCTAGCCCTTGGGTAAACGAGGGTCATGGTCGGTGAATGTTATGAAAAGAGAAGATTTTATATATTTAATTAATTATTCTTAGTTAAAGTAATTAAGGTGAGTATCTAAACAACTAAGCTTACACAGTTACACGTATTCGAATGGTTAAGAACGGGATGAAAGGTTTTATCTCTGGTGGTGATTATGAGTTTTAGTCCCGACATGATATATTTTGAGCCATAAAATATGAGTTTTATCTTTATTTTGTAAATTTTTTGATGTTTAATATATTATGATGATTTCTTTGAAAAAAAACCAATGGTATATAAGATAATACAATTGGTAATTTGAACTATAATTTATATAATGATAATAATATGTAGTGTTACTAAGGGGCGGACATAGCCCGAGCTACGGTTCAACTTTTCGTGCGTATTGTAAAATTTGATTTTTTTTCATTTAATATTAAAAATACACATTAGCAGTTAGTTAAAAGATACCCTAAAACAATCAAAACAAATTTTTTTAGTGACAGTTTTTAAAATAAAAAGTGTCAATAAAATGTTGATATTGGTTAAAATAGTCCAAATATTGTTAATAATTTTCATAAAAAAGATGATAAAACTCCGAATATTGCTAATGCTATGCAAAAAAATAATGTTTTGTATGAGTGTACGCCCAAAAAAACTTTTTTTACGAGTATACTCAAAGAAATTGTATGAGGGTATACAAATTTTTATAAGAATACCTCTGATATTTTGAGCTAGCTACGCGGCTAGTGTTAATATCATATACTAATGAAAATCATAACATTCATTTGCGTTGTAAAAGACAATCACATCTCTAATGATAAAGGAACTTTATTAGCCTCAAATAGACCGCTGATTTTTGTCACAATGAGAATGTTACATGATCATCCGCACACAAGACACATTTCTATTGGTAAAGGAACTTTATTAGTGTCAAATAAACAGTTGATTTTTTTTGTCTCAATGAGAATGTTACATACTTAAATGAATCATGGTCATCCGCAAACTCGCAATGATGTGTTTTTGGATGTTTTTGGAGGAGATCGAAGGTAGGATGAAGGTGATAGAGTCATAGTACGATAGTGTGAGGGATAATAAGAGAGGACTGTTTTAGGAAAGAGATGACTTTTCGGGAATTGATGGTATGCTTTGTTTTTGAGGAAGTCAAAAACGGTCTTATTGTAGCGCTCTAGTTGTTTTGAAGCAACATAAATAAAAACTAGGGTCAAACGTAGTTGTGAAGTTAGGATCAAACAGATTTATTTTTTAATTAGTGTGAGATTGTGTCCCAACCCAAAATGTTATGGCGGTGAATTGAACCCATGGGTTGGTGGAACTTGGAAGTACATCCGGTTTATTTTGAGTTGCGTTAGAAAAGAAGAAGATAAAAGATTTTGTGCAGTGCAAAGGGAGGCTTGACAATGATGGGTAAGTGCAAAGTTTGAATCAACTCACAAAGCAAAAAAGACCCCGCCTGTCCAAGTTACAATTGTGATCCATAGTAAAATGGTTAGGTTTACGGCTATTCGGTTCAAGTTCAATCAAGACTTGATCCATTATCATGGTTCAGTAGATGTCCTCATTGATGGTTGTTACCTTCAAAAAGGTCATGTCGGAACCTATATATAGCAGGTAGAATACATTTGTGAAACTCTTGTAAAAAATTCAAAATTTAATATAGAGATATTAATAGCTGCAGACAAAAAAAAGTAAACAAAGCAATTAGGCCATGCCAGGATGAAGTTCAAGTATGCACAAAACATGTAAAAGGAGTCAAATGCCTGATTCAGGTGCACATTCAAGATTAAAGAAACACCAATCAGAAGTGGTGAATGCTTCACTTATTTTCAACTATGGATTCCCAACAGGCCAACATCATCAATCTTCACCGGTCCATCAACCTGCAGATTCAAAAACAAAACAAAAAGAAAGATCATGTTACACAACAAGTCGATAAAATGATCGCTCTTCTACTGGTAGTCAAGTATTCAATTTGCAACTCTATGCTGCTGAGGATTTATCTAAACATTTTACCAAAAGTCAAACAATGTTGTTATGTTACCAAAAGGTAGTAGCAGGATGTCACGACCGCTGAGCAAAGTGAGTGACAATTAGCCTTTTTAGACTGATATTTCATTCTAATTACAACTATTCTAAAGAAAGGATCTAACTTGTATAATGCATCTCTAGCTTGTTGTTTCCGTGTATAAGCCCTTATAGAACTTGGATCTTTTTTTCAGTAACTTAGAATTGCTAGACATGGATGATAACATATTTTTCAACTGTAACACCATTATAGCAAAAGACCAATGGTTGGACAACAGCTGGAACAGGTAAAATGATTAATATCCAGAACTGAAACTCGAGTCATACACTCATACAACTATACAAGGTCTTTTTATCATAATGAGCGGGTGCCTATTATGAAGCTAGAAGCAAAAATTCAAAGGAGCAATGTCTTACCGGAAATGGAATGAAACATACCACTTTTGAGGTCCGATTTTACCACCATCTGAAATGAGCATAACTCCTGTTGATGGAAGCAACTCCATGAAGACTCTCCCTTTTCTTACGAGCAGTTCCCCGTTTCCTATAAGCATCCATTATCTCGGCAAACAAACATTCCTCCAACCTTGAGCTATGATTGGTTCGCCTTTTAAAAGCCGCATCAAGGATCCAACGAACAGCTAGAGTTTGTTGACGATCTCTAGCTACAACCCCAGGAACATCATAGATATTACCAGCAATTCTAACTTTCGCAACCTCACATATCGGTTTCACGTTCTCCAAAGCATCAGAAATAAGCTGAACTCCATCGCGATCAGTACGCGCCAAGCGATGAAGTGTTTCATGAAAAATCGCCCGAACCCTAGTTTTTTTTCCTTGCTTCATTCGAAAATTAACCAGCTTGTGGATCAATTGTTTCTTATCATTATCTAATCCTCCCATATAGTTGAGAATTTCTGAACCAGTGTACGCGGTTTTCGACTGACTACGGGTGGAATAATGTTGCAACATAAGTGGTGTAATAGGCAAACATGAACCTTGAAGCTCTCTAACAGTGGCGTTTAACTGCCTTGCAGCAAGTCGAATCATTTTTCCTAAATTAATATGTGTGATTTACGGTACCTAATTATGAGATTTGAGAACATGTAATCAGAAAAATGAAGTCGAAATAAAACTGATGGATACGGTTTATGACAAAATGCATAAAATTAGTACCTAAACAACATCATCAATGGTAATAGCAACATTGATATATGAATCAAACTTAGAACATGAACGAAGAACAAACACATACTCGTTTTTTTTTCTCAACTGAAAGTTAAAATCGGAGAAATTGCATACCTGGTAAGTGAGAGCTTGAAATCGAAGGCAATCGGAACCCTAGAAATGAAGCAAATAGGCGGAGGAGAAAAGGGTTTGGCCAAAGGTGAAGGGTAGTATAGTCATTACATGAAATGACGTTTATGCCCTCGTGTTTTTTTAATCTTCCGTTTCGCTCGTTTATTATATCTCAGTTACTAACGTCGGTGGGTTTTAAAAAAATGCCTGGTTGTCTCACATGTGTATACCTCGCGTACTTAAGTTTCATTGTTGATTGTGTTGCTTTCTTGTTATGTTTGATTCTAATAACAAGTTATGTTGACTGTTGAGTTGCAAGTTAACAAGTACGGAATCCTTATTAATTGTTTAAGATTAAACATAAGAATATTATAAAAGATTCAGCGTAACGGTAAACATATAACATTACTTTCAAGAGTATTTTTAATAATACTACAAAGTGCACAAGTTTACAATATTTCAGGTAACCTAAAAACTACACACAGCTGAAGTTTATATATCTTCAATAATATTGCAAAGTGAACAAGTTTACAATATTTCAGATTTTACAATATTTCGAGTAACCTCAAAACTACACGCGGTGAATTTTATATACTACGCTAAAACATATCTTAGTAAAATGATCGATGACAAACTACAACCATTGATCTTTTCATGTCATGGGCTCATGGCATACCATGAATACGAAATTCTATTAGATAGTACAAAACAAAGAAAACATTCTTTTTAGATCATCAACAAATGCACTATAGTGTTGTTACCACTTTTGATCACCACTGATAAATTTGACTCTCTTAAAGATTTTCAACAGATGGAATTGTCTGCTGAAATAACTGTAATTCAGTAGTTATAATAGTTTAGCAAGTGAGACATGATTACATAGTGTTTAGTAGGTAAACTGTGTAATCATTTAGAGTTATTTGTGGGAGCTTTGAATGTTTTAACTATCAAGAGTGTTTTAGGTAGTCTCGTTATTTACATCTCAACATCTGAATGACGATGTTATAGGCATCATTTCAACTCAACTCTTTAACAGGTTATGTTGAATAAACTTTTCGAATTTCTAAAAGGTTGTGATTATTAATGTGAAGATTCACTTCTTGGCTGGGCATAATTAGAGGACTACAAGTTAGGTTGCCAACTTGCAAGTTTATTTGCAGGGAGGTGTGGTTTGCGGTCTCATAAACTCATCTAAGGCTTCTAAAGGATTTCAGTCATATAATTTGTTTCAAGACAATCAAAGATTTCAAGCCTTACATATGTATTAAATAAGTGTTTAAATCCACAAAAATATGGTCTATATTAACCTACTCAAGAAGATTTTTATAAGTCTTTTAGAA
The DNA here is from genome assembly GCA_030867185.1 of Tagetes erecta. Taxonomy (NCBI): domain Eukaryota; kingdom Viridiplantae; phylum Streptophyta; class Magnoliopsida; order Asterales; family Asteraceae; genus Tagetes; species Tagetes erecta. Next base: position 98,647,994 of record CM061487.1, read on the forward strand.
AATCACTATACAAAACCTTACAAGAAACGTTTTTATAAAAGAAAAATGCGAAAGAAATTACGTAACTAGCTTTTTTGTAACAAATGTTTGAAACTCGACTCTATATGCAGAAGTCTTGCACAAAAGATTTATTGAACACATAGCATAGAGTTAATTACATGAATGGCCCTTGAGGTTTGATCTTATTTTATGTATGGCCCTTAACTTTCAAAATTACAAGGATGGCCCTTACTTTTTGAAATTTTGTTACACCGTTAGCCCTTGTAGTGGACGGACGTTAACTTTTACGTTAAGTGGGTGCGAAAAGACCATTTTACCCTTAGAAAAAAACAAAAGAAAAATTTGTTTTATTTATATTTAGGATTAGTATTGTAAAATATATTATATTATAGTTTAAATAATACCATCACCACCGGACACCCCTCTTCACAATCACCGACGATTGTGCAATGACCACCTGCGATTTTGCAATGGCAATGCCACCACCACCACCTTGGTCTTCCATTACCGCCACCGACAATTGTCCAACCAAATCACGCACCACCACCACTGCCACCGAATCTACCCCCACCACCAAAATCAATGGCCAACCTTTTTTATGCTTTGTAGAATGGCAAAAAGAAGGATACAGGATGAAAGCTATGTATTGTAGCACTTTTGAGAAGAGGTGATGATGGTGTTTGTGGAGGTGGAAGTAGATGAATGGCAAGGTTGCGTTGACGGGAGGTGGATGCCGAAGAAGCTGGTGGTGGTTTTCGCTGGAAGAAGATGATGGTGTGAATGTATGATGGATGAAGATGATGTCAGCGGCGGTGGCACTGTTGCTGCTGTCAGAAAGGAAAGTATCATAGAAGATAACTGGGGTGGCAGGTATATATAGAAGATAACTAGAGGTGGAGTCATGGTGGTTTTAGTGGTGGTCGGAAGGAGATGATGGATGAAACGGCGGCGGTGGGTGTTGGGGGAGGGATGATGGTGGATAAGGATGGTGGTGAATGAAATGATGGGTGATACAAACATTGAATATACATATATATATATATATGTATATATATAAGTTTTGTTTTCTTTTATTATTTGATTTAGTTTTAATATAACTTTATTTATTATGAAGGGTATTTTAGTAATTTCACACCTTGTTAACTAGGAAACTTAACGACAGTTAGTGTCAAGGGCCAACGGTGCAACAAAATACAGAAAAGTAAAGGCCTTCCATGTAATTTCGAAAAGTTAAGGGCCAAACCTGAAATCTAGACAAATCATAGGGCCCATCCGTGTAATTAACTCTATATGCAGAAGTCTTGCACAAAAGATTTATTGAACACATAGGATACTTATAATTGAAAGTGTAAGTGAACTGACTAGAGTAAAAGAAAAAGAAAAGCCTTTCATTTAACTAACTTGTAAAGAGTAAAGGAGCTATCCGCGTATTATTTTGGTAAAATCCATTGTAAAAAAACTAAAAAGGGCAACCTCTTTCACGGTTTATTTTTTGTTTGTTTTACATTTGAATGATTCAGTTTAATGTTAAATAATTCAATATTCGGAACATTTGTTTCATTAATATAGAATATTTTGATGGTTCAGTTTATTGCTGAATTGTTAAGAGACAGAGAAATGTTAAATGAAGCATATACTAACTTTAGCATTATTTACACTTCTACCTCAGTTTCTCTTTCATCAATAAAGTCTTTTAATGGTTTATACGGTTCAACACTTAATGGGTCAGATTTTCCTAACAACCTCTTAATAAGGATTAAATTCAAAAAGGAAAATGAGTGTTTCTTGACGTCTGATGGTTGATACGCCGAACATGAGATTGAGTGTCAAAAATGCATAGGTCAGAACTTGCCTTTTGAATATTGGGCTATAAATGTATGTCTTGTACATAATTTATCTTTACCATTTTTTGCTCTAACAAAGTACACATACATATTCTAAGGGGCTAGGCGACTTTCAATTTATGCAACCAGCCGGTCACATCCCCCGCAATGAGAAACCCACCACCCCACTACAGTCAATATGTTGTCTTAACCGGGCCCATTTGATATCGGAGTTTAGCTAGGCGTTCAACCGGGAAAACCAATGGGGTTTTTCCTGGAAAATCTCACAGGTAGGGGGGTTAGAACCCTGAACCACCACTGTAAAACCAGGTGTCTTCAACCAGCTAGGCTGGAATCATTAGACAAATATACTAGCTCTTAATGATCAAAACATCTTTTATTGGTTTAACACTTAATGGTTCAGACATTTTATTGATTCAACAATTACCCATTCAAAAGTTGTCAAACGGCCTCATAATGCTAAACTAGTAAGAGGCATGAACCATTAAGACCTGATATGTTGTTTAACTATTCAAAGACAAATGTCTAACCAATTCAGATGATATGTCAGTTTTTAACGAGCAGATAAGAGGTCATTTTTAGCGGGTCAAATAAGATTCTTAAACATTTAGATTCAGTTTAACGTTTAACCATTCAGAGGAATATGTTTCAACCATTCAGAGATTTGCTCGCGAAACAAACAGTCATAACCATTAAATGCTGAATCATTCAGACATCTGAACTATTAAAAGACCGAAACAAAACCTCTCAGTATCTCTCTTGATTTCTTAATATTGCAAACACCATTTGAAGAAAAGATCAAAGATGAAGCAAACATCAAGCACCCGTAAATTACACAATTTTGAATAAATAGAAAATTAAATATTTAGTAATGGATATTTAGGATATTACGAAATGATATTTTGATAGAAAATGTGACTAAATTACACATGTAAATAAAACATGTTTATGAGAGAAGTATCATCTTCTATAAAAAAAATGACCGTGTTTAAAAACTCTTTAAACATTAAATTTTAGTTACAGTTACTCTTTATTCCCTATCGACCACAAAGACCACAAATAACTATTAGTTTATTATTACCATGTATATCAGTTTATCACTATATTTGTGGTTTTAGTCATGCTTGATGTTCAAGAAATTCATCAACCCTTAAAATTTTCAACTTAGTTACAAAAAATATTATTAGACTCTAACGGTAATTAGACCATAAAACTTAGTCATTAAGTAATTGATTGTCATAAAATCAATCTCACTATATGCATATGATTTTGTACAAGGTGAATGAGGTGTTAAATTGTAAAATTCATAGTTCAGGGACATCAAGTTAATCATGACAAGGCCTAAAAACCGGCTTTGTAATTTGAACGCACACAGATTTACCACGCATACAGAATATTGCGCACACAGATACAGTAAGAGCCATGGTTTCAAGAAATTAATGACTTTAAATACCAAAATTAAATATATAAAAAATTCGTGGCAGCACGCTGGTATGCCAATCACCATATTAAGCCAAGTGGCACGTCTCACGAAAACAAGCCATGCCATGTAACGTGACTGTCATGCGTCTTATGCCCCTCTAATGTAATGGCACTTTATCACCGTTTCTCGCTATAAAGTTAGTAGTTTTTTTCCATATAAATAGTACCTAGTTGATCGAATAATTCAAGTTATTCACAGAGTTGAGTTAATATTCACAGAGTTGAGTTGATATCACTCCAAATCCCCATGTATGCACATTTGTGTAAATGTAGCGTATATTAGCAGGTGGAATTGATAAGATATTTCATTTAAGTTTCTATATTTAGTTATAAATTTTAAATTCAAAAGGGTATGTGTCATAATTCTACCCGGATCATACAGATATGATATACATTTTCTTATATTGCATCAAGCAATTTAGCTTCAATTTTCTTCATATGATATTATCATAATTAATTAATTATAGATTAATTTCCAGTTATCATTTTCTTGAAACTTTGTAGGTGATCAAAGAACACACAGCAAGATTTTGTTCCAAAAACATCAAGAAAACATGTCAAGCAGTAGCTCATCCTCGGTTTCCAACAAGTGTAACGAAGAATCGGACGGTTTAGGTCACATAACCAATGATGTGATCGAAACACTAGCATCACAACTAGAGAACGTGCCATTGGGAAACAACAAATTTAACGAAGATGGTAATCTGGCACCCAGTTTAGCGCATGATGGTTCTCCCATCGCGTCACCAGATCAAACTGATGACCTGGAGACCCGACAAGATCTTGATCAAGTTATCACACATTGGGTTTATTTTTCTTGTCATGAGTTGAAGTGGGAAGCTTTTAACCCGAATAGCAAGGAATGGATGAATTTGCCCATCATAATGGGTGATATATGCTTTCAGCTTTCGGATAAAGAGTCTATTGCGGTTGGGACCGAGCTTTTGGTTCTAGGGAAATGTTTGTCAGGTCATGCGGTTTACAAGTACAATTTACTAACAAACTCATGGTCAGAAGGACAGCTAATGAACAAACCAAGATGCTTATTCGGGTCTGCAAGTCTTGGCAACATTGCGATATTTGCAGGTGGCGTCAGCAGAAGTGGAAAGATGGTGAATGAAGTTGAAGCTTATGACAGTGAGACTGGTGCTTGGGAGATGCTTCCTAGTTTGCTTAAGCCAAGAGGTATGAGTTCCGGGGTGTTTATGGATGGTAAGTTTTATGTGATTGGTGGATGCAGTGGGCCGGACATGAAGCCGTTGTCGTGTGGGGAAGAGTATGATTTGGTAGCTAAGCAGTGGAAGGTGATTCCCGACATGTCGCCAGGTGGTGGTGGTGGTTCAATGGCTCCACCGCTGCTTGCAGTGGTTGATAACGAGTTATATGCTGCTGATTATACAACAATGGAGGTGAAAAAGTATGATAAGACACTTAATGTGTGGGAGTGCATAGGTTTATTGCCTAAAAGAGCAGCGAATGTGAGTGGATGGGGAATTGCGTTTAAAGGATGTGGGGATCGTGTGATCATCGTTGCTGGTCCTAGAGCATATGGGAACACACACGTTGAAATATACGCGTGGGCCCCGAAAGAAGGACCACCGCAATGGTCTATGCTTGGTAGAAAGAAGGCTAATAACTTTGTCTACAATTGTGCTGTTATGAGTCGTTAAACTCGAGATTTGACTTAGATCTCGAGTATTTCAGTGTTTAAAAAAATAAGTGTATTGGGTGAATACCTTCACCTATATAAATAAAATATGTTTTCGTTTATTTGTGTCGATCTAAAGAGTTTGTTAATTGCTTAGTCCAACCAAAGATTGTGCGTTGAAGTCTTACGAATGACAATTTATCCTGGATTATCTACATGTTACCCATCGATATAATTTAAGAGTAAAAGTAAACGAGTGTGTGAGTTGCCGTTTAAAAAAATAATTCACAAATCTATAAAGTAATTCAGTGACTTCTCCGTTTCGACATCAATCAATTAAAACATAATTATTTAACAAAAAGGAAAACGAGTCACCAAAAATTATAGAAAACAAATATATGTGCTTCCTATTTATAACTATATTTTTTTTAAATAACGGTTGGCACAACGAAAAGACCGTTGTACTCAGATGAAGTGAAGTGCAATGACTCTGTTCGAAGCCCTAGCTTTAATAATTCATGATTGGTTGGTTCGAGCGGTTTTGCCATGTGCCGCTTGTTGCTTGGACCAGCCTACATTTTTTTTTTCTTTTCATCCACTTTTTAAATGTGACTTAACCTGTTGGCCGTTCGGCAACCCAACCCAACCCGATCCGACCTAACCTGTAATTGCCCATCTGCTCCAAAATCCCGCCTGCCATCTCCCGGGGATGTAACTAATGCCTGTGTTGAAGAACCATCATTGCATTTTCCAGCAGCTCTCTGGCTTTCCTATCCGGTGAACATCCGACAGCCTCCATCTCCCTATACATAATGGGTACCTGCAATCAAACTTCTTGTTATTTATGCAAATTCCAATACACGTTGAATTTAGTGATGACGAAGTAATAACAATATTTTACACACCTTGTCATACTCCTTTGCTCTTATCAAAACCTTCATAAGTGTAGTGTAGGTAATCACATCTGGACTTATGCCCTTCAGAAGCATTTAAAAGTACAATCAGCGTAAACATATTCAGGTTCGGATACTTTATGAGGTTTAAGTTTTCAACAGATAAAGAGCATACACTTTCTTTTATGTGCTGATATACTGCAAGTGCCTCCAAGTGTCTTCCAGCCATGCCGAATGCATTTATCAAAACGTTCAGCATAATAAGATTTGGTTCGATTCCTTCACGCTCCATCAACTGGAGAACTTTAACTGTTTGCTCACACAAACCCTGTGTAACAAAAACAAAAAAAAATTCACAAAAGTGCCTGAAAATTGACAAATATTAACAATTTTATGGTTACTTTCAAACATTATTGCCAAGTAAGATTGTTATCTACTTATCTTCATACATTCTTGTGAAACATTGGAAACTGATATATCGTTAATAATTATGTAATCAATTCTTATTCAAGGTGATAATATGAAAACGAATTTGATAACTTGCCTGTTGAGCATAAGCATTCGCAAGCACACAAAAAGTTCTAGCTGATAGGGTAACTCCTTCATGCTTTAATGTATTTATGCACTCTTCTGCATCTTCAAACCTCCCTTGTTGCCCATAAATATCAACCAAAACCGCATAAATGATCTCACTTTGTCGATGACCACCATGTTTCAACCGCTCAAAGATTTTCCTCATTACGTCCCACTTACCCTGTTCTCCTAATCGACTAATGATGGTAACGAAGATACTTGGATCAGGATACATCCCTTGTGTTTGCATTTTATCAAACAGTTCAAGCGCGTTGGTGAGATCCCCATGCTTGCAATGCCACCGGATCAACGAATTCCACGTAACGATATCGGGTGTAATCCCTTCTTGCAGCATTTTATCAAACACTTGGCGTGCGTCTTCTAACTCACCAGTTTTCCCAAACGTGTCAATCATACTATTGTAAATCTTCTTATCAATAACAACTCCGTTCGCCCTCATTTCTCCTACAAGATTTGTAGCTTTCTTCCACATCCCATTGTCCCTGTAAAGCTCAATAATCCTACTATACACAAACGAGTTCGGTTCAAATCCATCGTTCTTCATTTCACCTACAACTTTCCATGAATCGTTTAACCGTCCAGCATTCACATAATAACCAAGCAAAATCTCATACGTTTCTCGATTCTTCCACACACCTATATCATTCATCATCTCCACAACCCTCTCAGCAACTGTCAACAACCCTCGTTTCAAAAACCCTTTCAACAATACATTACACACTTTTATCCTCGGTTGAAACCCTAAGCTTACCATTTCATGAAAAACTGCTTCAGTTTCCAAAACCCTACCTGCACTTGCAAGCGCTGTTAACAACGAAGTATATGAAGCATAACTCAATCGAAAACCTAGGGCTTCCATTTGAGAGAGAAAGTTCATTGCTTTATCGATGTTTTGTTCTTCACATAACCGGCGTATGTACCTGTTGGATTTCTCCGGCGAGAGCTCTTCGCCGGTTGTGTGATTAATTTGAGTTTCGGAAATTGATGAGTTGTGGGTTGTGTGATTGGTTTTGTGTTGTGTTACATGGGTTGATGTATTGGGGATGTTGTAGTGTGAAATGTGGGGGTTGTATTGTTTTGGAGGAAGATGGAGATTGAGTGATTTAGGGCGTGAAGTGAGTTCATGTTTGGTGAAGATGAAGATGGTGATTGCATCTCCTCTGTTTGGATGTAGCGATTGCATAGAGGGAACTGAATTGCGATGAAATGTAGTTGAAGATGGAAGATAACTGGCACCAAATTTTGGTGGTAAATTATTCATAACAACATGGAATAATATTGACTTTTTTTTTCAAATACAGTATACTAGTATACTTAGAAAAAAATATTTACCAAATGTAGTTTTAGAAGTTTTTTTTCTGGTGTAGTTATATTAAACTTTTATTTTAAAATAAAATATAAAATACCCAGCTCACCCATCGTCCCACCCTATCACTATCGTTCCTATTAAGTATTTCTATACTTTTTCATGACAAACTCACTGTCTAGTTATAAAACGGCAACAGCTAATCGATGTTGCTTTTAATTGGAAACCAACAAACCTAAATTAATGACATCTCTTAACAAAAAATAGCGCTATAATTTTGATTCATATAATCATAAAATTATTGGGGCAATGTTTAAAAATAAACAGAAAAGCATAAAATTGTAAGGCAAGGTGTTAGAACTCGGTTCAAGATCTATATGTTACGGTTCAATTTTGAGGTTATTTAGTTCTTCACTCTTTAAAGCTTCTGATAATTTGAGTCAGGTGCTAGAAACGCATTCGTGGGTGTTTGTTGAAGAAAAAATGAATCACTCCTTTAACTTATTTCATGTATTGAGTTGTTGTCGAATTGCATTACGGATAGGTGAAGTTTTAGTCACTGAAACAAATCAAGAACTTTCCAAAATGATAACTTTCCATTACAGATGGTTGGGATTTAGGCCAGGTCGTTGGAAAGTTTCATCTTCAATCAACGAAACCAATAACGATGGTGGTAGGGGTGGTTGAGGCTGAGTATTTTTAACCTTTTATATATATAATAAAGTTTAATAAAACTACACCACAATGATAAATACTTATAAAACTACATTAAAATGGTAAATATTTTTCCTAAATACACTATTTTAGTAAAAAAAAGTCGAATAATATTAGGTGTTAATTTGGCCGTAACTAACATACAAGGATTAAACATAAATGTTCTACACTAAATTTTAAACTATAACATTATTAAAGAGCACTTATTATATCTTAGATGTGCATTTCTTTTGGCATGACTTTGTTTCACGTCACCAGTAACAAATTCGTTGTTAATTAAATAATGAAAAAATAAAAAATAATAGTTTGTATCAAGCGGTGCTTGAATGTGAATGACTCAAATTACTACTTCCTAAGTCTTTTAATTAAACCAAACATTCTATTTAAGAACTGATTTAACAAAAAAATTTAACGTATTTTAACACATGATGCGTTATAACTTTTAACGATAATACATTATACATGAAATTAAAATACCTTGTTAGAAACTTTGACGTTTATATTACATCGTCACCCTTATCCTAACACCTCTTCGAAGGATCTATGTTACCTGTGGCCGATAACCAACGCCATTTCCACTTGAACATCAACTCACACCACTAAACTCAACTCACTGTATTTCAATCCCATCACCACCTTCACCATTCACATGGCTACTCTCACCATCAACACCACAACAATCAAAATCCCATTTCACTCATCAAACCCCATTAAAATCCCACTTCCCATTTTCACCAAATCCCAAACAAACCACCCAAAACCCATCACAATTCGCCTCAATTCAGTTTCCGAAAGCTCAATTTCTCTACCCGTTGAACCCATTGACGATGAAAATGAAGTTGAGGATGATGACCCAACTGCAGAACTGAGTTATCTTGACCCGGAAACTGACCCGGAGAGTATCACAGAATGGGAACTGGATTTCTGTTCTAGACCTATTCTTGATATTAGGGGGAAGAAGATTTGGGAGCTTGTTGCTTGTGATAGCTCTTTGTCTCTTCAGTATACTAAATACTTCCCTAACAATGTTATTAATAGTGTCACTTTGAAAGATGCAATTGTCTCCATTTGTGATGAATTGGATGTGCCTATACCAGATAAAATCAGATTTTTCAGGTCATTTTTTTTATTGCAATTCATTTAATTGTTTAGTTGTTTGAGCTTTTGATTTAGATTGGTTTGTTGATGATGGTTGTAGGTCACAAATGCAGACTATTATTACTAGAGCATGTAAGGAGCTTGGTATAAAACCGATTCCTAGTAAACGGGTGCGTTTCATGTCGTGTTGTGTTGTCTAATCTAGTTTTAGCTGTGTGATTGATTGTTTTGATTATGCTTATTTATGTTTGAAACTATGTAATTTCAGTGTTTGTCACTACTTCTTTGGCTGGATGAGCGGTATGAAACGGTTTATAAACGGCATCCTGGTTTCCAAAAAGGATCCAAGCCTCTTCTTGCACTTGATAACCCTTTTCCAATGGATTTACCAGATACTTTGTATGGTGAAAAATGGGCTTTTGTTCAGTTACCTTTTTCAGGTAAGATGTTTATTGTGTTTGATGAAGGTTAGTTAACTGTTTATGATGTTTAAAAAATGTTGTTACTTGGAATCGATTTTGGTCTTGATGAAGGAACTTGTGTATCATAGTATTGATTAGAAACTTTGTTTTTGCAGATGTTAAGAAGGAGCTAGTGACACTAGAAAAATCATTTGCCTTTGGTGCAACTCTGGATTTGGATTTATTGGGTATTGAAATTGACGATGATACGCTAATTCCTGGACTTGCCGTTGCATCTTCACGTGCAAGGCCGTTGGCAGGTTGGTACATATATTCGAAGTGGCGTAATGGGTTGGTAGGGTGACGCCCAACGAGTCAAAACATTTAACTAAAAGGGGAGCATTTTGAAAGTTGGTGAAAGTATATTTTCGATGCATACAACTTTTTATATCATAATTAACTCATCAGTAATGTTCTAAACTCGACCCATTTTGACCCACCCGCTCATCTTGCAACCTCTAGGAAACAGACTATTTGACTTTATATATTGCACATTAGTCTAAAACATTGTCCTTGCAGCTTGGATGAACGGTTTAGAAGTGTGCTCAGTTGAAGCCGACCTAGCCCGTGCTAATTTGGTTCTATCCGTCGGGATTTCGACTCGTTATGTTTATGCCTCATATAGGAAATCACCCGTGACTACAAGCGAGGCTGAAGCTTGGGAAGCGGCAAAGAAAACCAGTGGGGGTTTACATTTTCTAGCAATCCAAGATAGTTTGGAGTCTGATGATTGTGTGGGTTTTTGGTTGTTATTGGACCTGCCACCGTCGCCTGTGTAATGGGAGATTAAAATGCTAGTACATAGTGTGCCCGTTTAACGACAAAAGCTCGTTATTAGGTTTTGAGCCATCTGCCTGTATTGTCACATACCGTGAGGAGCACTGGTTCAGTGGTTTAGCCTCTGAAATGGTCGGGATTTGAATCCGATTACTACTTGTGATTGATCAGTTGTATTATCATATGTCTGAGTTTTGATCATCTAATACCTCCTTCAACCAACTAAGTTTTTGTGTTTTGCTGATAGAAATATGTTACATCTTGTTGCAACTAATTCAACCAACCAAATTAACTTAGTTTGAGGTGGTTATGGTCCTGATTCGATCGGTTTGTATGAAATTCGAGGGTTGAAATTGTCAAATTTATTTTCTAGTTTTATTATAAAATTTAGGGATTAAAATTGTCAAATTCTTAATTGAAACCCCTAACTGTAAAGGCACTCATATGATGATTCGGTCTTAATTCCGGTTCAAGAGTCAATGTTCTAACTGCATATATGCTCTTTTGATGATTTGATCTTAATTCTGGTTCGAGTTTCACTGCGATTTTTTTAATTGCAAATATGCACCTCTAATGATTCGGTCTAATTCTAGTTCGAGACTCACTGCGATTTTAATACTTGTTCTTCAATTCAATTTTGAGTTTAATTCGATCCGATTAGTTGATAGAACCGGACAAATAGAATTGTTAGACTATTAAATGTTTGTTTGACAAAATCTGTATCATTAAGTGCTGAATGGTTAAGAGGTCTGAATCATTAAGACAAACGCTCTGAATGCTGAATATTAAATGATTAAACACTAAACTGAATAAATAAAAGGTGAAACAAAAATCTTAAACCGAAAACCAAATGGTGTATATATAATGCATTTTAGGGACTAAAACTGTAAGTCAAAAGATACCAAGGGACTATTACTGTAACCCACTTTTGAAAACCCTAGATTCGTATCCCCAAAAGGCTAAAACCCTCACTCTCGTTATCGTTCATCCACACAAGTTGCAGAAATTATCACCGTGAAATCAAAGCTACAAGACAAACAACAATGAATTGAGTTGAATTGAGAGATATATATAAGGAAATGATCCAAAGTTATGCAGAAATTTTTACGCCTAAACCCTTACACAGGCCCCATCTTCTCCTCTTCAGTTACCCTTATCCCTTCAGGGTTTAATCAAACCCGTTCTCTAGGGTTTAATCACAACACTTCAACTTTATTCACCTCATCAATGCCGTCAGCTACCACCATGGCCGCTGCAATCAGCTGCAGAAACTTGTTTGGTAACAGTAACTCGTGTTCGAATTCACCTCGTTTAGGTTATAGCTTGAGCTACAAATGTCGTAATTGCAGGTGCTCTATTGAGAGTGGTAATAACAATAGGTCCAATAGTGTTATGTCTAGGGCATGGGCTGTGTTGAAGGAGAATAGAAGTGGCTCTCGTGTTGCTTGGTGTCATACGTCTGTTTTCGATAAGGGGGCTTCGGTTTTGGCTTCGGCGGTGGGTTCGGAAGGGAATGGGGAGAATGGTGATGTTGTTGATGAGAAGCCTGTGAAGTTTAGTAGGAGACATAGGGGTTCTGTGAGTGGTGATGGTGGTGGTGCTAATGCTCCGTTGTTGCTCCCCGGAAACCCGGATTTGTTGACGATTCCCGGTGTCGGTCCGAGGAATTTGAGGAAGTTGGTTGAGAATGGGATTGGGGGTGTTGCTGAGCTCAAGAAAATCTACAAGGACAAGGTGTATTTTTTTACTCAAGTTGAATGAAATTAAGTTTTTTAAATAATGTAAATTTTGTATATGCATTGTTTGTGTATTATAGTTTATTTGACAGAAAGATGCATGTGATATTGTGATTTGAAGAATATTATATTGATTGCTTTTAAGGGATATTTGAGAGTGTTTACTTTTATATTTATTGCTTTTATGCATTGCTGTTTTTTATGATGTAAATCATGTTAAGTGTGTTATGGTATGCTGGTATATGACTTGTTTATCATTATTTACTTTTATTGGGAGTGTTTTTCATTTTTTAGCTATTATAGTTTTAGATATGAAATTGTGGGTTTATGTTATGTTAGATAATTTTGTTTTGAATTTGTTAATCATAAGTAGTGTTTTTGTTTGTCTTACTCTACAGTTTTATGGGAAATCAAATCAAAAGATGGTTGAGTTTTTACGAAGCTCTGTTGGCATTGTACATAGAAACCATGCTGAGAGTATAACCACATTCATTAAAGAGAGTGTGGATGAAGAGCTAAAAGACGATGGTGTGAATCCTGTACAGCAAAAGAAACGACTTACTTTCTGTGTGGAAGGAAATATAAGTGTGGGAAAGACAACTTTTTTGCAGAGAATTGCTAATGAAACTCTTGAGCTTCAGGATCTTGTTGAGATTGTTCCTGAACCCATTGACAAGTGGCAAGATATCGGGCCTGATCACTTTAACATATTAGATGCTTTTTATGCTGAGCCGCAAAGGTATGCTTACACGTTCCAAAACTATGTATTTGTTACAAGAGTTATGCAGGAGAAGGAGTCATCGAGTGGAATTAAGCCCCTCAGGTTGATGGAGAGAAGTGTTTTCAGTGATAGGATGGTATGTTTTATGTTTAACACTGTATTTCTAATCAACATTATAGATTTATAGCTAGGCCTTTTTTTTCGCAAAAAATGCATGCTGTTTTGTCTGGTCACAGGACTTGAAAAACTTAAACTGAAACCATCTACTTTTGAAAACCGTTGTAAACACCATTCAATTTTCAAGGCAACAACATTTTTTGGGTTTGGGTCAAAGTCATATTAACTCAAAATAATCATTTCGGGAAAGTATTTTTAAAGTCCATTGATCAAATTAGAAATGAGTGAAAGCTACTTATTCATATTTTCTCCTAGTCTATCTACTTGTGAATGGGTCAATTTGGGTGTTCTTCTATCTCCAACAGCTCAAAACTGCCAAAATGGCTTAAGTGGGTTAAACTTGTCCACCAAGACCACCCCTTATTGCTATCCTTAGTCCTTGTTTTTTAGTATGACATCAAAAGAAAATTTCTTTCCAACAATAGGAAAAAAACTGTGAGATTTATCATGGAATTTTTTTGTTAAAACTACTATAATTCAGCCAGTGAAGTATGTGGATTTACATATATTTTCTTTCTTTGTTAAAAGGTTTTTGTGAGAGCTGTGCACGAAGCTAATTGGATGAACGAAATGGAAATCAGCATATATGACTCCTGGTTTGACCCGGTTGTTTCTTCTCTTCCTGGCCTTATTCCAGATGCTTTTATCTATCTAAGGGCCAGCCCAGACACTTGCCATAAACGAATGATGCTTAGAAAGAGAGCAGAGGAAGGCGGGGTCAGCCTTGAATATCTTCGTGATTTACATGAAAAACATGAAAGTTGGCTTTTCCCATTTGAAAGCGGAAATCATGGAACTTTGTCTGTTAGTAATCTTCCTGGTCATTTGGATAGTGCTTTGCATCCGGACATACAATCCCGTGTATTTTATTTGGAGGGAAATCATATGCATTCCAGCATTCAGAAGGTACTTCCAAATGTCAATGTTCAATATATATTTTTTTGCTTTTGTTTTACATTTGTATATTGACTCTATTCCTATAACCAGGTGCCTGCTTTGGTTCTTGACTGCGAGCCTAACATTGATTTTAGCAAGGATATTGAAGCTAAACAGCAGTATGATTTCTTTTATTTCACATGCTTACCGTATTTATTTTTCTTTTCTTTTAAAAAATAACTGATTCTTGATTGCATGATCAGTTTGTTAGTAATGTTCATATAGTGATCTCTTTCACTATCATGCATTGAACCGCATTTAGTTTTTGTTCAATGAACTTATGAATTCATAACTGTAAGCAATCATACTCACTAAAATAAATTACTGGATGTTCTAAAGGGTTTATAAAAATATAGTTTTAGTATAGTAATCTAGTTTCAGTATTAAAGCCTTCTGCTTCAGACTGAGCCGTTGGTTTGATATCTGAACACATTTTTTATATGCATGTGAAGGTATGCTCGTCAAGTTGCAGAGTTTTTCGAGTATGTGAAGAAAGTTAAAGAAGTTCCTGCTAAAGGCAATGAAGAGAGCAGTAGCAGGGGTAGCCAATCACAGGTACTGCTGCCACATGGAGGATTATGGGTTCCGCCACAGAAAGGGAATATCTCAGAGTCTCTCAAGTCGCTGGATTTCAGACGCGCCATGTCGATCATGCCTGGATCGGGCCCTGGTTAATGGTTTTTGCTTCATAGAAGTCTGTATTTTGCTTGTAAAAAGAAATTTTTATCTCCCTGTCACAGCCTCTGCTTGATTGTAGGATTGAAGTCAACTTAATGTAGGATGATTGTAGTTTTTGTTTAAATTGTAATGAAGGGTTTGTAAGTTTGTTATTTCAAGGTTGTGGCATTTGTGGGAACCTATATGTTGGTGGGATAGAATTGGTCCCTTGTGTACCATTGGGTTTATAACCTATCTCCGTTCTTGGTTAGACCATGTGTAGTCAAAAAGCCCCAAAAAACTTAATATTCTCTCCACATCAAATTTTTACCACAATCGAGAAATTTGGGCGTTTTGTACAAAGCGTCAAAGACAAATTTGACATCCAAAGCGCCCCTATGTAATGGTTGGGGGCTTTTTGGGCGTTTTAGGTTGGGTAAAAGTCTAAAACACCTCATTACACATGGTTTTAGGGTTGGTTTTTACCAGCATTTAGAAAACCGCCCTGGATGATTCAATCGATTAAACTGTGAACCGTTGGGCTTGAGGCTGCATGTTCAATCTGTTATAACAAAATTAGCAAACTAAACTTTTTCTAATGGCAACTTCTTATGTTATAATATTACTAGGATGTACAACACTTTTTTTTAAAACTAAAATCATGCTTGCTAACATAAAACAAAATCTAATATGATAAAATAAAAAAAGTAAGAAACTCATGAATAACGTGTGACATTCTATTTTCAATTTTTTTTATATTTTTACGAAAAAGCAGACTTTTTAATTGTGTTTACTTAGTAATATAACGAAACACACTTTAGGAATGCAAAACTAGTTTTAAAAGAATTAATATTATGAGAACTAAATAAGCATTTGTAGGTAGTGAATGAAAGGTTACATTTGGTAGGAGAGAAATTCCTTTACGGTTGCACTATCTATTTTATTCTCTTTAACTTGATATTCATTGAAAATTTGTCCTTTGTTTGTTACCTAATAGGATATTCTCAAGAATCGGTTTCGGGTATGATGGGTTTGTGAAAAAACGAGTATTAGAAGAGATTGGTTCCGGTTCTTAGTTGAAAAACCTTACTTTATGTATTCGGTTCCGATTCTTATCGGTTCAAGGTATTCAAGACAAGTATTTCAAAGAATATATTTCCGGATAACGAAAACTTAGTTAAACATATAAATACATTTATGAGTTAACTGTCATTTTAATCCCTGACGTTTTTCTATTTTTGTCATTTTTATCCATTTAAGTTTTTTTTGCCTACACTACTCTATTGTTTTTTATTTTTGCCATTTTCATCCACTTGGTTAACTCCGTTAGCCTACACCGTTAACCAAGCTCATGTTCATATTTTTAAAGGGGGTAAGTTTTTTTTATTTTAAATCCCTTCAAAACATATTTTAATATCGAACTATAAAATTCTAACCCACCCACTTTTGTTCTCTTCATCCACGTACTTATACTAATATAACTTATTATTATTATTATTATTATTATTATTATTATTATTATTATTATTGTTGTTGTTGTTGTTGTTGTTGTTGTTATTGTTGTTATTATTATTATTATTGTTGTTGTTATTATTATTATTATTACTACGCACAACACAAACCACTATATATATTCATATTCTAATTCTGTTCCACCATACTTCTTAGAGGTTAAAATAATAATTAAGTCAAAGTTAATGGTAAAGTAAAAAAGAATTGTTGGTGGGAAAGTCGAGTGGTGACACATGCCCGGCAGCGAGTGATCATCAGTGGCCAACGCTAACAATGATTACGATAATAATAATAATATTGATTACGATAATGATTTATGATAACGATAACGATAATATCAATATTAACAACAACAAAAACAATATATAATAATAATAATGGTAAATTACTATTTTGGTCATTGGGGTTCGGTCAAAATAACTATTTTGGTTCAGGGGTACTACTGTCTTTTCACACAAATTTACCTGAAAATATGGATGACCATTAGCGGTGTGGACTGAAATATCAAGTTTGTATGAAAACAGTGAATTAAAATAGTAGAAAACAAACTATTAGACAAAATCCGTGATTTTAATCAAACACGGGGACCAAAATAGTAATTTACCTTAATTTAAAATATGTTTTGAAGGGATTTAAATCTTAAAAAAATCAACTAACCCCCTTTAAAAACATGAACATAAGTTTGGTTAACGTTTACACTAAAGGGGTTAAGGAAATGGATGAAAATGACATAAAATTAAAAACAATAGAGTAGTGTAGGCAATATTTTCTTAAATGGATGAAAATAACAAAAACATGAAAAACTTAGGGACTAAAACAACATTTAACTCTACATTTATTAAACATATAAATAACTAGTTTCAATTTCCAATGACATTAAGCTTAAAATGTTAAAAAAAATGTGTATAACATTCATAAATAAAAAATATAAAAAAAAACTAGATTAACATTGCAACTTTGTTTTCTAATTTAATAATTTTCTTATAGTGAGCTAGACATTTCAATTTGATTTTTACTATTATTGTTTAATATTTTTATTGGATTAGAAATACTCAGTTGTAATTCCTTAAAGCGAGGTGCATGTTTCCAGTATTTTGGTATCGGTTTTAGAACCGGTTTCAAGTAAGATTGGTCCCAAATAACTGGGTATTAGAAGAAACTGATTGTGGTTTCAGGTCCAACTTTTGGTTGAAAAACCATACCCTGTGTACCGGTTATAAGTATTCAAGAATTAGTTCTATATTTTTTAAGTTGGTTCAGTTCAAGGTTTTCTGTTTATTTTCTATACATATTTTAAGCGAAACCCATATGAGGTTGGCTGAAGCAAACGGTGGCTGGTTTGACTTTTTTTTTATTTAAATTATTTTTAATAATTATTAAAAAATTGTACTAACGAATATTACACTTCTTAAATATACGGATGAAGAGTAAAATTTCTAAATTTTTTTATCTCTCTGCGCTCACAACCACTTACAACAATTATATAAAAATACATGAAACTCACCCACGTAACTAAACAGTTCATGATATGAATGCTCTAAAAAGATGAAAATACCTTCTATTTAATCGAACATTTTAATATTATCAGTTTCTTGAACTTAAAATTTTTTTTTACAGCGAAACGAATAAAGCTCGACTACCTGAGGTAACCCAATGGAGAAAGATGATCTCATACACTTTGCAAACACAAACATCGCTGGATGGCCCAAACTCACATATTGTTAGGAAAACCCAACTCTAATTTGGTGGAAACCCACTAACCCACCCGCTCTTAGGCACGACAACAAGTTAGCAGTAAAACTTATTTGGTTCAAAGATTAAACTTGTGTTGGCATAAGTCTCCCTTCATTACTCCTATTTACCTCTTTCAAATAGGGATGGCAATGTGCTGGGTATGGGACGTGTATTAGTAATCCCAAGCCATACCTGAATGTTTTTCCCAGTCCCATACTCGACCTAATACCCATCGGGTATCTATCGGGTAATTACCCGTAAGGTATCAGGCATTTCTATACCCCTATTGGGTAAACCCGTCAATAACTTTCACAAATTAAAAATAATATATATATATATATATATATATATATTTATATTTATATATACAATGTAAAATGTATCAACACTAAATTCATAATTTCTCATGATACATGAATCCAAAAGAAGTAATTACGGTAAATATATAAAAAAGATTAATTCTCCAAACAATATCAATAAAAGATTTGGAAATTAGAATAGTCGATTCATTACTTAATGCAATGCATGAGAAAACTAAAAATAAGGGAGCTTACTGATTTATACCTAAAGAAAATAAAAAATATAAATAATATATCTTAGGGTAGTATTTCGGGTAATCGGCCCGGGTTCACATGAGCCCATACCCATACCGGAACTTGGATTTTTTTCTCAACAAAATCCTAGGCCTGAAAATTTAGGCCATTACCCGGCCTGAATATTTTGGATTTCGGTTTTTCCCAGCAGACTCAGGTTTTATCGTCATCCCTACTTTCAAAGTGGTTCTAATATAACTTAGGGGCTGTTTGGCAAAATCTGAATCATTAAGTACTAAGTGGTTAAGATGACTGAACTATTAAGATGTTCTATCAATGAGATGTTTGTTGGGGGTAAAACTTCATATAAGGGTAAGTTTGGTGTATGCTCCATTCACTTGCATTCAACATCTGTCTGTCTCTTAACCATTCAGCAATTAACTAAACCATTCAAAGTTTTTTTTAATGAAACAAACGCTCCAAATGCTGAATCTGAATGATTAACCACTGAACTAAACCATTAAAAAATAAAAAAAAACGCCTTAAACTTGGTTTTCTTTAAAAAAAAGCCTAACCTTGCATTGTTCTTGAATTTAATAATTAAAAGAGTAAACTGCAGTTTTGGTCCCTGTGTTTTGATGTCATTAACAGTTTTAGTCCCGCCTTAACAGTTTTGGTCCCTGTGTTTTTATTTTCTAACAGTTTTGGTCCCGACCACTAACTCCATCTAATTTTTCGTTAAGTCTCTCACACGCGCCTCACATCTGAAGGGTAAAAATGTCAATTCTCCCTCTCTTTTATCTAAGTCATAATATAGGTTAACATTTATATTCAATCGTTTGTCAAAAATAATGAGAGAAATGACATTTTTACTTCGCATGTGTGATAGACTTAACGGAAAATTGGATGAAGTTAGTGTTCGGGACCAAAACTGTTAGAAAATAAAAACACAAGGACCAAAACTGTTAAGGTGAGACTAAAACTGTTAATGACATCAAAACACAGGGACCAAAACTGCAGTTTACTCTAATTAAAATTTAAAATGTCGCTATAACAATCACAGGCTCCAACCGGTCCCACATGGCACATACTACTACTACTACATGATGAGATGAGACCATGTCACCAAACAAACAAATATTACTCAATATATCTATCTCCTCATCAGATAATAATCATTCATTGTATTATTTCAACCTCATCATCATCATCATCAACATCAATCCTCATCCCCAATTCAATTTCACCCCAACCAAAACACTCGTTACACTATTTTCACTTCAAAACTAAACTCTACTCTCAATACGCCTAACATGTTGCGCTAGTTTAATCAGATATGATATGGAAGCTGATGTTTCCATCTCACTTTAAACCCTAGTTTTTTTCCCACACCCCAATCGATCTTTTTTTTCTTAAACGATGTCGAATCGTTATTTGATCTTCTTCCTCTTCTGCTGCCTGCTCTGTTTGATGGCTTCGAGGGTGTTTGCTACTGTTGTTTTAATGGGGAATAATGTTACTTTGTCTTTTGATGGTATCGAAGCTAATTTTGGTCAGTTTTTCTTCTTTAATCATGCTTATTGCTTCTGTTGTGTATGATTAGTGATTTGTATCATTGAATTGAAGCTCAAGATTGAATTTTTTTATTAGGGTTAACTTAAAACAACATTATTTTGGGTGATTGGAAGTATGGTTTTGATATAATTTAAGATTAAAATAGTTAATTGCAAGATCTTGTAATACTGATTATCATGATGAATGTGAAATTAGTCAAATTACCAATCTGACCCTAACTTTGAGCATTGGAAGTTTAGTGATTTTGTTATGAGAATGCTAGATTGATGTGTATTAGTTTTGGCGTTTTCGCGATCGAATTTGTTGACACTTTTGACTTTTTTTTTTGTTGCAGCTCCTCTGGTGAAAGGGTCTGGGGAATGTGGAACATTGTTTCTAGCCGACCCGTTGGATGCTTGTGCGCCGTTGACTAATAAGTTAGTTGAAGAAAGCGAACACCAACCGTTTGTGTTGATAGCTAGAGGAGTTTGTAGCTTTGAGGATAAAGTTCGAAGAGCACAATCTGCAGGATTCAAGGCTGCGATTGTCTACAACAACGATAATAGTGATCTTGTTGCAAGTATGATTCTTTGTCTGTTTTCTTTTACATTATCATCACATATATTGTGTTATCATGTATTTAGTTAAATTTATTTATAGATTTTTTAAAATGCGTATACACTATGCTCACCAAAAACCATCTGTGTGCTTTTTGATTTTTACGCTTAAATCTGGAAGGTGTTATTAATACGATTGCGAGAGTATAATGTAGGCCTGACAATGCCATCCCAAGCACATTATACATGTCGAAATGGGTGATGCTAAAAGCGTTACATGAAGTAAAATGGTTTCAAACGGGCTGTTGAATAATGATAATGTTGAAGTAGCGTGGCTCATCTGAGTCATCTCTTACATGATACACATGAAAAAGATTTTGTAAAACCATCTCTTCAAAGTCTGTTATAAATATGGAGATTATATTGTCACTTCCATAATCTTTTAACTTTTAAGTGTAATTTTGTCTTTGGAAGCATATTTCAAGATTTCATATACATCAATAAATAATAATTAACATAAAATTTTATTTCTTATATAATACTTGTTTATGATTTTAGAACAAAGAAAAATTGTAACGGTCAACCCAGCCAGATTTGTTGCCCCATTACCATGACCAGTTTGACCTGTGTAGATTGGTTTCCCAATCTGACTGTTTTTCTACCTCGATATTTTTTTTCAGATTAGTGAGTATTAACGTAGTAAATTTACACAAAACTTTATAATTTCTGTTCACTGTATTTAAATGTCTGATTGAGACCTTTTGAATTTGCAGTGGCAGGGACTTCAACGGGTATAAAGATACATGCGGTGTTTGTTTCAAAAACATCAGGCTCAACACTCAGCAAGTATGTGGGTATACCCGCAATGGAATTATGGATTATTCCAAGCTATGTGAACTCAGCGTGGTCAATCATGGCCATATCATTTATTTCATTGCTGGCTATGTCTGCCGTGCTGGCAACTTGTTTCTTTGTACGTAGGCACCGGATAAGACGAGGACGCCCTCAAGGTTCACGCGTTCGAGAATTCCACGGGATGAGTAGTCGGTTAGTGAAAGCAATGCCCAGCCTAATATTTACAGCTGTTTTAGAAGATAATTGCACTTCAGCTACATGTGCTATCTGCCTTGATGATTATAACGTCGGGGATAAACTTAGAATTCTGCCATGCAGACACAGTAAGTCTTCTTTCTCATCTTTTTTTCTTTGGATCAAGAAAGTTAGTGATATATTTTTCCTACTTACGAACGGGTCGATTTGGCTCACTTTATCTCAAAGTGATCAAATATAAAAAGTTAGCCATTAGGGAAATGTGTTAAACGGGCTGAAAATCATCCAAAGTTGATCTTTAGTCCTTTCAATCCCTTCTAAATTATTTATCAGTAGATTTAACTATTTGTGTAATAAGATAGCTCATGCAATCATAACTAACATATTATATCTTTATAAATATTTCAAATTCACAACTTTGCTTATGTTGGATTTTGACAGAATTTCATTCAATTTGTGTGGACGCGTGGCTGACTTCTTGGAGAACGTTTTGTCCCGTATGCAAGCGTGATGCAAGGACCGCCACAGGTGAGCCACCAGCCTCAGAACGCACGCCATTGCTTTCATCCAACCCAGCTTCCATGGCCTCATCAACCGCATTATCTTCTTCATATTCATCATCATACGCATCATCATCACGAGCAATGCAAATAGGTCAAACATCACGTACACCTTCTAACATTCATTCCGTCTCAAGTACCCCTTACACTCACCACTCCCTTCAAAGCCGTTACCAATCCCCTTATATCACTCCATCAAGAAGCTCAGTAGACATTAGAAACATCGCGTCTTCTTCACATAGATCCCGCGCCTCTTATTTGATGTCATCAAACTCTTTGGGATACCCATCTTTATCACCTCTAAATTCAAGACACCTGTCATCATATTATCCCAGTCCCGGAAACGCTTCATCAAGTTATATCTTCTCGTCTAGTCAGCAGCAACAGCAGCAGCAGCACCCCTTGCGGCATAGTGATTCTGCTGCTAGCTTTTCCCCGTTTGCCTCGGCGCATTCTCTTCCAGAATGCTGATTATAATGTGTACATTTGATTATTATACTTTTGGTTGATATTGTGGTGTTTGATTACTACTGGAATTGGAATGATGGTTTTCATTGTGTGTACGTTTGAAGGGGATATTAGTATGAAAGTGAATACTTAAGGAAGATGTTCTTAGAATTTGTAAATACAGAAAAACATACTCATCATGATATATGTCCCTCTTGTTCTAAACAAAAACAAGGTATGAGTGTTGGTTCTTCAACAGCATGCTTCATTATCTTGATACGAAACATTAACATTATTAGATCATGAAGGTAGTAAGTAACTCTCATGTGAATTCATTCACTCACAATTTTCTACACAAAAAAACTCATGATGAATCTAGTTGTTCCGACTCAGGATTGACCGGGAAAAAAATTAGACGATGGGTAATCCAATCACTAAGGTATTTCGTAAAGCCGGAAGTGTCGGAAATATATTTGGTGCTCCTCTTGATTTTCTTTCCGGCAAGTATGACTAACTACGATTGCAACCTTCTTATATATACTAACACTACTGTTACGTTTTCTCATTCTGGGAGAACGGGTGTCGTTTACTGTGTGGTATGTTGCATGCTGTTATGAAAGGCGAAAACAATACAAGAGAGATCTTGAAATGGCGAACATGAATAGAAGATTGTGGTCTGGTCAACAAAAAAAGGAAAAAGGAACCTTTTGAAAAGATTGTTAAAGGCTCAAAACCATTGGGTACATGTAGGTGTTGATTCGGAGAAAACATGTTAAGCATGATTATGTTCGGGGTATTAGAACATCAAGCTATGCGAAAAGGGGCCGAGTCACAAGAGATCTAAACATCAACACAAGAGGACATGACATGTGTTCAAACAGGTTCATAAGGATCCATCCATGTAACATAGTGTTTCTTTTTGTTTACTGTTTAATCTAACATGCTTGTGATTTATTTCTAATTTATGTAATTTGAAACATTTTAATGTCATTTCTAACAATTTAATGTAACATATAATGTGACCAAGACAAATCAACCAATTAGTTTTAACCTTTATAACACAAACACTGGAACAAAGAACAATAATATTTAGAGGAAAAAAATGGCTAAGTTGTCTGTACAAACTACAAAATACCAATGGCTAACAACACATACACATGTTGGATCAACTCTACAAAACACAACATTCTTAATTGCCTAAATACTAATATTAATCAGTAATACCTTAAAAACCGATAGCCGAATTCACTGATGCCATCGGGGCAAAACCGTCTGATAAACTGGTATTACTCTTCCTACTAAATGTTAGGATCAGCTTCACAAATTTCCTAACTTACCCTCGGAAAATACAAGTCTTCTGGCACCAGATTCGACTTGATTAAACCAATCTTACCTGCTCATGAGCTTTTAAAGCATCACAAGTAAAGCTCTCTAAAGCCTTAAAGATAGGAATTACACCACCTTGTAAACTACTCGAACCACTATTTCCAACTAACTTCATAGCTGCTTTATAATCCAGACTCACTCGGTCTTCAGAAGGAACCATTGACCCGTGTGTTTTATCTGGCCCAAGATGACTTTTTCTCGCGAAATCCTTGGCAAGATACTCTTTTTTTAGCATCAGTCTTTGCATATCATCTTGTCTCTCCAGCAATTGCCTCAAATTCAAAGCAAAATTATTCATGGCTTTTGAGACTCGTTCTTGAGAAACAATATTTATTTCCCTGTGCCAATCATTGCATATTATGAAGATTGGTGGAGCTCCTAAACGACCTGGGGAATAAGGTACCTCCCCATCAATTGTTACTTCTGGGTTGTGATCAATGCATTGTAGTAGCCACTTATTTAAAGAGTCAACATATGATCTCTGAGCATTGATCCAGTTATTAAAATGTTGTGCCCACGTTACAAGTCCTGCTTCAAGCTCAAGAGTGGTTCTCAGGCTTGAATCTCTTTCCAGACTTGTGTTTGCCCTTAACGTCCGACTTCTGCTCTCCATGATGGCTTCAAATTGCTTTCGGTGACATTTTATTATCGCTTGCCACATTCTTATTAGCCTGTAGAGAACACAATAATCAATCATAGTATGCAAGAGTTCATATTGTAAATACCAAAGTTAAGCTTGCTATAAGATCTAACTACATACCCATAGATCAACTCACTGACTTGTGGTTGCAGTTCTTTGTCCCTGACCTTGTCTATCTCACAAGATATGTCATCAATAACTTTGATAGATACATTAAGTTTAGTCGTTAATCTTCTTATAGCAGCCTGTGTAGCATCAATCTTACTAGATTCTGCTCCTTTTGCATCCAATTCATCCAGTCTCTTGCACATTTTATCATAAATCACTCGTAGCCTCTCTTCACCCTACAACCAGACCAACCACCTGATGTATCAATTTCACATCACTAGAATTGAACCAAAACTGAACACATGGAATCATATTTATTATTCCCCAAATAGTTTCCTAAGTACACATCATAACTTTTTATGTAGAACTAGTAAGATGACAATCGTATTACCTTTACTTCTTTGTACAATTTCTTCTCCCATACATACAGCTTCTCTAAAGTAGAAGAAAGATTAATGGGCCTAACATCCTGAATTGCATCCACATTATAGGATCCTGCTAATTTTGTTACTTGAGAATATGGTCTTACAGACTGTACTGGATGGTTTGTAGATGCCAAAGAAGGTGTCAGTGGATTGAAAATCTTGGATAAGATCGCTGCAAAAAGACATATATAAGTAGTCTGTGATAAAAGACTAAAACTCTAAAGAAATTCTGAACATTATAGTTTAATCGAAGAGAAAAGCACCATAGAAACTACATTGAAAAAAAGCATTGTGTTTTATAAATTATGGTGACAAAAAACTAAATATGCTTTACCCTTAAGAACTGCAAACTTTGATTGATAAGGCAGCTTCCCTGCCTCAAGCATCAAGGCAACCTCTTTTCCAAAACTAAATGCCACCTCGAATTCGTCTTTAATTTCATTAACTACTTCATGCAGATCCCGAGAACCATGGGGAGACAAAGTTGTCAAACTACTAAAATTTGAGGACTCTAACCCTTGTATAGACCCTTCATCCATATCAAAATGGACCCCCTTTTTACCCTCGTAGCCTTCCTCCATGCTTTGTGAAACAATTGTGTCGGAGCTATGTTTATCTACTTCAGTGTAAACAGAATGCCCTCCTTCCTTATTTTCTGGTGGTACTGAACTTGAAGTGGATTTAACACGCACTGTCTTTGTAGTGCCTTCATGTTTTCTTGGTGGTATACTTCTAGAACTACCTTCAGTACTACTCGAAGGTTCTGTCCATGAACTGTCTTCAAAATCTTCTTTTCCTTCATCTACATTCCGCTTTGTACTAAATGTCTTCATCTTCACAACCTCTTCAACATGCGACTCTGTTTCCGTTTCTTCTTCCAAATCAGGAATTCCCTCCCTTTTTCTCACTTCACTAGAATCTGGACTACTACCCATTGACTCATACCCATATCCATATCCATATCCATATTCATTATCATACGAATCAAAAAAGCTAAAATAATCAGATACCATAGCTTGAGGAGGAGGCGGAGGTGGAGGCGGACTTTTAGGCTTCTTTGGTTCTTGAGGGGGTGGCATTGCCCCACCATAAGAAAACCCATACCCATACCCATATCCACTTCCATACGGATCATAATGTCGTGGATCAACCCATTCACTTGTTTCTTGAAAGCCCCTTACTTCCTCTTGGTGAATTACAGTGTGACTAGCTGGAGCAGATTTTCTCATATAAGAAACATACTGATTCGAATTTGAATATGAATTCCCACCAAACCCATTATATGAATCAAAATTCTCTTGATATCGCCCCCAATGAGGTTGAAACTGTGATGCAGATTGGTTCATGACATAAGGGTCACCCACACCCCAATTAGCTTGATTTAATCCCCAAGGAGTTTGGTATTGTAACGCAGACATGTTCGCAACATAAGGTTCACCCCATGGAGGTTGATAAGGCATATTTCCTCCTCTATTCATGTCATATGAATCACCCCAATTAGTCTGATTTGGTCCGGTTTCATTGTACTCATGTGACCTATGTAAACTTGAATATGATGGTGGCTCATTTCTAAACCTACTACTACCACCATCATCATGTTCATGTTCATGTTCATGTATATGATCATCTACAGAAGTAGATTCAGATCCAGAATCCTCATCACCATCATCAACTATACGAACATGCGAAATCGAACCCGAACGTGAAGACATGGAGCCATTGTTCTTAGTCTTAGCTAAATCAGATGGCAATGTAAGCACAGGAGATGATGATGATGCAGGTGGTGAAGGTATAACAAGCTGTTCATCAACAAATCTAGAAAGTGCATAACCAATATCTTTAAGAGAATGAAAGTAAGCCAGATGCGAAGAAGACAAATCATACCGATAATCAACAGCTGATTTTATCAATCTCTTCCTTTCTCTACAACGTATCACCAATGGCAAATCATCCACTTTTGAAGCTCTGCAGCCCATTGAAGTAACTAAAACTACTACCATCAACCATCACAAAACCCTAAACCTAATGCTGCTAACTTCATCGTCATATATTCACATTTGCTGTTGCTGCTGAAGTGATACTAAACTGTTACCATAACATAAACTCAGCAGATCTGTTTGAAAACAATCCAGATCTAGCTCATTACGATTTGGTGCATTGAATTGATAAACTCGCATGCATTAATTAATTAGATTAAATTAATGGGAGTGAAGAAGGAAATTGGGATTGAGGAAATGTGAATTAATAAGTGAAGAGAAGAGAAATAATAAAATAATGAGTGTGTGTGTGATGGTGATGGTGATAGTATCGAAGTGGTGTAATAATGGCATGTGTTTGTGTTTTGTTTCAACAGAGATTTGACGAAGAAGAAGATGTATGTGTTGTGATTGAAAAATATAATAATTATATATGCTGAAATGTGTCAGAAGAAGAAGATGGAATAAAAATAATAAAAAAAAGAAATGTGTAAGTGTAATGATGATGGTTTATTGAAGTACGCATGGCTTTGTCTTTCATCAAATGTAAACTTTTAACTTTTATTTACTTTCCACATATAAAAAGCTATTGCTCTTTTACTTTATTATATGAAGTTGTTGTCTCTTTTTTCACTTACCGTACAATTTTGTTTTTATTCACGTGGTGTAATTATTTTACATGGTATGTTAATGGGGTATAAAAATAAGGTGACACAACCATTAAAGCGTTAAATTAGAGTGGCAGTTATCAATATCTTATAGTTAAAAAAGCTAATATTCTTTGTAAAAAGATAATAACTATGTATTTGAAATATTTGTTCCTTTATAAGAGGTTAAGAATTTAAGTCGTATAATAGACAAATACATAGATTTAGGAACATGATAGATAGGTGAGGTGGTGTTTAAAAAAAATAAAAAAAAGAAATACGTTGTGGTGATATAAACACTATTTTTATACGTTGTAATGAAAAAAAAGGAGAGAGCCTACAAAGTGAAACCTTGCTCTTGTAGGTTTAACAGTTTGCATGGTTATATCATCACGTAAAATTATGTTTTGAATGAAATTTAGATTGAAACCTAGATAAAAATAAACGAATCACAATGATATATTTGAAATTTTGTAAAGCATCATAGTTTTATATGTTATAAGAGATGATGAAAAAATGTTATAAGACGGGGTGCGATGTGGGGTCAAGTCTAGTGTTTGTGACTTCGTCATACGCGCTGATAAAAACAGTTTTATGTCTTGCACGTTATGATGTGAAGTTGTAATGTGACACATGTTAAAAATGGATATATCTAAAATTAGATGTTAAAATTATAACTAAGTCAAAGCCGAAGAGTCAAGGTAAAAAATATGTTAAAGTAGAAGAGGGTCAAAATTTTAAATATATCAAAGTTAAGTTTAAGGGCGTTATCAAAGTAAAAGGACTATTTTAGTGATTAAGAGCAGGGGGTCTTGGTAATTTACAAGGTCGTGTAAATTTGCTCAAAAAATTATTACAAGTCTGAAAATATATTTTCGTAACTCTAGAAATCTAAATTTAAAAAATGTTTTATAGTTTAGAAAACTAAAGACTTGGTTAACAAAATTATGAAATTTCTGTTAATCAAACTATTTTTCATTTCTTTTGAGTTGGTTTGGTCAACCGAGTCATAAAAAAATCGGTTTCCCACGACAGTTAACTACTCATGGCAGTTAACTACTCATGTTGTACACGTCTATGTTTTTTTTAAAACTTATGGGAAAAAAATATGTAACTTTTACTTCTTTTTTTTTCGTATTCTAGCTTCTTCTTAGTGTTTTTGAATAAAATTCTAAGCGGTCAAGTGATCGTTAAGAAAAGTACTTGGGCCATTAAGCGGTTAACCATAAGACCATAAGGGTATTAGACCGACATACACTGGTTCATACCGAGGCTAATCAAACCGATCGTCCGATCTCACAAGGCCCAAGCTGGCAGGCACCAAAGCCCTCAGAATTCAAGAGTAATCATAATAAGACACACCCAAAAATGCACCGCCCCACCTAGGTTCATTTGTCGTTGGGGCTAAAAAGATTCATGGTCTATCCCAAATTCTAAAACTCAATTTGTTTGCAAAATACAATTCTCAGTGATTCAAAACGTCTTGCCAGTGGGCTGGCTCTATTACCAAATAAATATACTAATTGCCTCTTATGGTAACGAACATGTGCTGGGCATTCAACAAATTGAAATGGAAACATAACACTTATTATAACAGCAGCAACATAAATGAGATTATGATACAAAACCATATTTTCGGGTCTTTTAACTGGTTGCTTCACGGCTGTAGAAGGCGTCGAGGGTTTTGGCTGGTATACGGTGAAGAAGTTCACGTGGGAAGATACGTAGAAGCGTCCATGCTAAATCAAGTGACTGGAAGATGTTTCGTGTGTCGTATGCTCCTTGTGCCACAAATTTCCTCTCAAATTTGTCCAAAAACTCCAGATATAGCTGTTATAGATACACAATAATACATCACTAATAATAAATTTTGTTCATTTACTCAAATATGAGTGTTTGTTTGTGTGTGTGTGAGAGAGAGAGAGACCAGATCCTCAGAAGAAAGAGCTTCTTCTCCAACCACTGCTTTCATGGCCTGAACATCTTTTCCAATGGCATAATTTGCATATAGCTGAAAATATAAGATTAACAAAACTAGGTAAGCTGATCCAAATTTAAAGCATAATATATGACGAGTGAGGTCAATTAGATAAATCTATCTTAGAACGTAAGGTAACAAACAAAGAAACTTTTTGATTTTTACCTGGTTAGAAACATCAGAGTGATCTCTGCGAGTCATCCCCTCACCAATAGCACTCTACAAGAAAGTAAAGTTCATTAAATGGAAGTCGCTCATAATATACATTCTTGATCAAGAACTTGATTCTAGATGATAATCTCAAGCAGAGCTTTAGGCTTATTACCTTCATCAATCGGGACAGGGATGGGAGCACATTGATTGGTGGGTAGATCTGTAATACCATCATAAGGACAATTAATTTCAACCTTAAACTTTCTGAAATCGGAATACATATGATTAGCTTTGATTATAATCATCTCACCTGTCTGTTATGGAGCTGTCTGTCAATGTAAATCTGTCCCTCGGTAATGTATCCCGTCAGATCCGGAGTGGGATGTGTAATATCTGATGATCATAAGGTTTAGAGAAACTAATAGCAGAGAGAACGAAAAGAAGACTACAAAAAGAAGATTAAAAAGGAAGCAGACCATCGTTGGGCATAGTCAGGATTGGGATTTGTGTAATGGAGCCCTTTCGACCTTCAATTCGTCCAGCACGCTCGTATATTGTTGCAAGATCTGTGTACATGTACCCAGGATATCCACGTCTTCCAGGCACTTCCTCTCTAGCAGCAGATACCTGAAATCATGACAGGCGGGTCCAGTGGCAGGTCAAGTAACATGTCAAACAAATATAGTGGCAAAATGAACAGGTTCAGGTCAAAAAGAACTTTTGCTCATACAAGTCCAGGAAATTTAATTTGTTTACATATAACTAATGTGCCAAAAATTATTACATAAGTAAAATGATTTAGAAGATTTTAAGCATTAAAAAATGCACTACAACCAATTTGACCCATTTCCTTATAAGCTATAGCCTATATGCATGAGGATAACTTAACTCGACACACATGCATGTGGCCCCATATGTGAGCGTGTGTGGAAAAGTAAAGGTTGCCTACTTGTTGAGTAGGCAGCATTTTCTCTATATATTTAAATTTTACCTCTCGAAGAGCATCAGCATAGGAACTCATATCAGTTAAGATAACAAGAACATGCTTCCCACATTCATAAGCCAAATATTCTGCTGTTGTGAGAGCAATACGAGGAGTGATGATACGCTCAATTGTAGGGTCATTAGCCTATTAAACAAATCACAATTGTCTTTTAAAAGTTAATCCAACCAATAACGATAGAAACGCAAATCAATAAAATTAAAACAAATACAATGAACTTACAAGGTTCAGAAAAAGAGTCACTCTCTCCATAGATCCATTTTCCTCAAAATCACGTTTGAAAAATTGAGCAGTCTCCATGTTCACACCCATAGCTGCAAATACAATGGCAAAATTGTCCTCTTCTCCTTCACCCTGTAAAAGCAGGTAATTAATAATGTTTAAAATCACTAAATGTAAAGTTCTAAGGAAAGACATGCATGATCAACAAATAAACATAAGATTATATGATATTGTCCAGAAAATACCTCAAGTAAGTTTACTGTTTTCTCCAACCGTTTTACCAAACCAGCTTGACGACAGATCTGTGCAGCTATTTCATTGTGAGGAAGACCAGCAGCAGAAAATAGAGGAATCTTTTGTCCTCTAGCAATTGAATTCATGACATCAATCGTTGAGATACCCGTCTGTATCATTTCTTCTGGATATGTTCTCTCACTAGGATTAATAGAACTTCCTGAAACAATAATACACCAGTGATGTATGTCTATATAAATGTGTAATACTTATAGCATGTATAGGCACGTATGTCAATAAATTGAGAACAACATCACCCTCTAAAGTATTAAGAGGTTACCAGATATATCCAAGTAAGCCTCTGGCAAAATAGGAGGACCATTATCAATTGGCTTCCCAGAGCCATTGAATATGCGTCCAAGCATATCCATAGAAACAGGAGTTTTAAGAACCTGAAATTATTAAATAATATATGGAACATTTAAGTAAAATATGAAGGGCGAAAGAACTCGTCTTTGAGATATTTGGAAAGAAGCAGGGAGAACGAAAGATAAGCATTACATGATAAAAAGACTGTGCAATTTTCTAAACAAACTATTTAACAAGGGGTTAAACGAGGTAGAGAAAAGTTATGCACCTCCCCTGTGAACTGAACAGTGGTGAATTTATTGTCAATTCCTGATGTTCCTTCGAAAACCTGATCATGAGAACAATGATTTCCATTAGGTGGATTTGAACAATCAATTTATAAAATTGATGCCTTCTTAGTGGCTGAATGAAGCTACAGACAGTTATATAACTTTTACATTGTGTAAGCCATAAGGATGTGTTTGGTTTGTAAATGGGACCGGAAATGGAGATAGGTACAAAAAGGGAGAAAGAAAGTATGATCTTTATATGTTGTGACTGGAAGTGGTATTTAAAAAAAATAACATTAAAAGAACAAGAGAAAAATGTGTTAGAGTGGGGATGAAGGTATGCAAACAGCACTAAATGGGTCGGTTTATAAAAACCCATAACTCAGGCGTTTCACAAACCTGAAACCTCATCCTCTAAAAACAAAGACTAACAATCACTTCTATACCTATTCCACCATTCTAAAACATTCAAACCAAAATACCCTAGGCATCTACTTGAACAGTTATGGTTTTCAAATTCTATTGTGCAGCTGTTTGCAAACATATATAAACTAACTAAAACTACTTCCATGCAGACTTTGTTTCCACATAAATTCTTAAGACTGGAAATGTACATACACTGAAATTGTACACTAGCAAATAACAGACAGGCAATTTTCTTCCATTAAGCTAGCGAATGAGAACCAAAAACAGACTGTAGATCGACTATTGAAAATCAAGAATGTACAGACAAAATATATGCATATGGTAATCACCTGGACAACAGCTTTCTCACCATCAACTTCCAGGACCTGACCACGTCTAGTTGTTCCATCTCCTAAACGGATATTGACGATCTCTTGGTACTTTGGTCCCTATCATGATAGAAAAAGAAATGAGCCTTTTACTTGATGATGTGGCTAGTATGCAAAATAAATTTGAGTGTTCACACAATAAAGAGTAACCACGACCAAAATCTTAATAACAACGAAAATAAAATAAGAGCGTCAAAACTAAAACATAGATACTAACCTTCACTTTATCAAGAATGACAAGTGGCCCAGCAACTCCAGAGACAGTTCTGTACTCTGTGCAAGCATCAAGGAACAAAAATATCAGAAATTATGCCTGGATAAGGTGAAGTATGCGTCTCTATTATCTAAAATATCCAATTCACTATCAAAACAGCCACGTGTATCAGGAACATATCTTTATCAGTTAACTGAAACAGACGAAGCCAGATAGATCAAGTAGCTGGATACTAAAGGAGGTTCATCTTAGGGGCCAGCAAAAGGCCAAACAATAGTTTCGATGACTTTGTTTCTCAAGACGTTCACGTATAGATTGCGAATTGGGTACGACTCGAGTGGTGTCACCTTCGTCTAAGCTAGAGAGTATACTTATATAGCATGCATCTTAACAGTAATTTGCTAACTGCTTAAATTGTTGGCAAAATGCAAGCTTACCCATTCCAATCTCGAGCGTCCCCTCTTCCATGGCGCTATTGTTTTGTGCAACTCCCATATTCAACTAAGAAACCTACACAAATGAAAAACAAGGATTATTTCCCCACAGTCCATTAGGTTTAGTCAATAAATACCAAACGCAATTAGGCAATGATTGATGAAACAAGGTTCAGAACTTAAATAACAAAACATTAGACTGACGAATCAATAAAAAATGATCTATATACACATTTCCTTCTTCACTTGTTACTTTCAACAGTCGTCAGATTTGGAAACGAAAACAAAAGCATGAAAGTGAGTTGGATACACTCCGTAATTTGATCTAAATCTACAAACACCATACTTAACGCTGATCCAATCAAAATCGAAATGAAACACATGAATAAGACAATTGAGAAGAACAAATTAGGCGGATCTGGATGCTACAACAGATGCATTAACGAAGAATTAAAATGAAATCGTAGAGTATTTTGAGTTTGAGTTTGAGTTTCACCTTAGGCAGATCCGATGGGGTTTGATTGGATGAATGTGGCCGGAGAAAACGACAGTCACGAGATGATCAAGTTTCCGGTTGGTTTAATTGGCCGTATTCAACGAAACACGTAACACATACATACATACATCAACTATTTTTTTATTTATTTATTTATTTATTTTTCTTCAAATCTGTATCTATCAATCTCGTTAACAAAAGGCATCTACTAAATTACACGTCCTTCTAATTTTAATTGCATGAGAGAGTGACAGTAAAAAAATTAAGATTTTAGAGATTTTATGTTTAATTTTGACTCAATAAAGAGGATGAGTTTTTTTATGGTGTTTCGAAGTGAATTAAGCTTAAAGTGTTAAAATCAGTATAGACGGTTGACATCACGGCTCAAAAAAATTCACTTTGATATTAAAGGTAATTTTAAGCGACAATAAAAAAAATTAAGTAAATTACATATTAAATTGTCTAGTTTATAACACTTTTATGTTTAAAGCACTTGATTATATTTTTTTTTTTTTTTTTTGAACAGCATAAAGCACTTGATTATATGTTAATAACTTCTATGAAATATTATATGGGAAAAGAGGAAAAATGTCTCACCTTCTAGCTCCTTGTTAAACATGATTGTTTTAACATTTAATACGAGAGAATGACATTAAATAGGATAGACGTGGGAAATCCCAAGTTAGCTTTAAAAAAAAATTAAATTTGGATCGAGTGGTAAAGTTATTCTTGGTCTACTAAAGGTCTTAAGTTCAATTTACATAAGCTTTATTTTTTAGCTATAACAGTTAATGATCTGGTTAATGTTGGTGAAACAAACAAGTTTACTCACAAGCAAGGGTTCGATCCTCGTTAACGGTTGTTATACCGACCTCATCGAGTTTTTCTTGTGAGCGCTCTGTCAAATTAGACGTACCACACGGATCCAGTTAAAGTAACGTATGTGGATGCCTGACTTGGTTTATGGACCCCCATGATTATGATTGCGTTCGTCACAATTCTAAAAAGTCGCCGTTAAAAAAAACTAAAAAAATTTGAATGAATGAATAAAAATATTACTTTATGATAAGAATTGCTTAACTTATAGGTACGTGGTAGAAATTTATTTTGAATACAAAATTTTGTAAAAAAATGGATTATGTAAAGAAGAAAAGAATCTTACATAACAAATAAAATTAGGACTTGATTATTTTTAATGAGTAGTATCAATATATTTTCACAATAAATGCTTATCTATTTATGTATACATGCATGCATGTAATGATTTGTGGTTAATTTATAAGTAGCCCTCCTCATCTCACAATACAAAATCATTCTCTTAATTTCACCACTCAATATGCATACGAGAATGAACATTATCTTACACTTGTTAGTTCTCTACATAGGAATCAAACTACGAGGATGTGCTTGCGATGCAAATCGGCTGATGACGGCCAAGAAATCAACGTCCAACGGGGCTTCCAGTTCCCGTGATATTGGATCCACTGCCTCAGTCTTTCTTCAAGTCACTGGAAATGTTTATCCCAAAGGGTATATATTTGTGTCATTGTGTGTGCCATTTTGTATATTTTAGTTTATATGTATTGAAGACAACTTATATATTAATGAAATTGTTACTATTTTGTGAGCAGACACTATTATGTGACAATGAATATAGGAAACCCATCAAAATCTTACTTCTTGGATATTGATACTGGCAGTGATCTCACTTGGGTTCAGTGTGATACACCTTGGTCCACTTCTCTTCCGGTAACTAATTCACTTTTGCACCTAATTAAACTAGTTTTTTTAACCAGACCAACTAGTTAGACCGGGAACCAGACACATAGATGGCTAAGTGGTCCGGACGTGTGTAATTAAACTGTTTTTTTATTGAACCGACAGGTTACCAAAAGAGTTGGGTGGTTGGACTGGATTTCAAGTTTTTAGCTTTTTTCTTTTTTTTTTAATTTTTAAAATAACATTTAATGTTATGTTTATTACTCTGAACTTTACATTTGTGCATTTAAGGCTTGATACTTTTTAATATTGTAAATACAAATAAAAGTTAGGTAATACTGTTACATATATTATTGTAATTTCCTTACATATATTTGTTTCTAGTTTTTAAATTAATTATGATGCAATCCGGTCAAATTCTGATTAATGAATCGGTAAGACATTCGGTTTGATGTCCGGTCCAGTCCAGTTCTAAACACATTGCTTAAAACCACATATTAAGCCGAATTTGTGATATTTTGTTATAAAATCTAAGCTTCTTAAGTCACTAGAATTTGTGACTCGCACATGAAAACAATATATATTAATGTAAGTAACAATTCGATGTCGTTTGTCGTACGCAGGCTCCTCACCCGCCTTATAAACCTACAGGCGATATAGTGAAATGCGATGATCCATTGTGTGTAGCTTTTCACTGGCCGGAAACACCTACGTGTGAGACTCCAAATCAATGTGACTATGGCGTTGAGTATGCCGATCGAGGAAAATCTTTTGGTATATTGATTAAAGACTCATTCTCATTTCGTTACACTAACGGAACTGTAACGTCACCACATATTGCATTTGGGTTAGCCATTCTTTTTTAACTATAGCAGTTTTTGTTTGCAAATGTTTAAATGCATGCCTAGCTGATCATAACATTTTAATAATATGATACATTCAGATGCAGCTTGCAACAAGTCGTACCAAATGGTGTGACTCCGCCGCATCTTGATGGGGTTCTTGGACTTGGGTTAGGCAAAGTAGGCATCTTGAGCCAACTTCAAGAACTCGGCGTCACAAAAAACGTCGTGGGTCATTGTTTTAGCTCGCAAGGAGATGGATATATGTTTTTTGGCAACGAACTTGTACTGGTCACATGGACACCCTACGTTGATATGGGGTGAGGATTTTATAAACGGGTTAATTATTGAATTTTATTAGTCCTAACTATTAGGTACTGGCCGCTGTCAGCCTGTCACTCCCAACTACACACACTCATTCTCACCACTCCCGACTTAATTAACACTTCACTTGCTGTATCACTTCGCTTTTATGCCACATAAGCATGTCACGTATGATAAAAAACCACGTACGTGGATAAAAGCGGAGTGACACAAAAGTGAAGTGTTAAGTTAGGAGTAGTGAGAATATAGTTAGTTGAGAGTGGCAGTCGTCAATACCTAATAGTTGAAAGTAATAAAATCTAATAACCCTTTATAAACTGATATAAACCGATATATTATAAACTGTCATTTCAGTAAGTTTGTTATATGATTTGTATAAAAACTCATGAAGTTGGATCTAATTTATAACAGAAAACACTACTCTTTGGGAACTGCTGAGCTTTTTGTTGGTGAAAAAACTAGTGGAATGAAAGGTCTTCCTATATTGTTTGATAGTGGAAGTACTTATACTTACTTTAGTGCAGCAGCTTATAAACTTATAGTTTCTCTGGTGAGAATTTTTGGCACTTTTAGCTTGTTTACACGCTTTTACAATATCGCGATAAAGATCCAAACATATATATGATTGTTGCGCGCAGCTTATGAATGACATAATAGGAAAGCAACTAAACACTGCAGATGAAGATAAAACTCTCCCAATATGTTGGAAGGGATCAACACCTTTCACATCTGTTCAAGATGTTAGAGACTTATTTAAACCAATAGGTTTAAGCTTTTCGAACTCGAGAAATGTTCGTTTTCAAATCGATCCTCAAGGATATCTCATCATCACTGTAAGAAATTATCACACAAAAGCTAAAAAAGAAGAGTTTAATTTGTTCTCACATGCATGCAGTTGAGTTTAAAATTTGCAAATGTTGTTGCAGGAACATGGAAATGCTTGCTTAGGGATCTTGAATGGCACAGAAGTCGGCCTCGGCGACCTTAATCTAATCGGAGGTAATTAAAACGTACCTTAAGAACATATATATGTAGTTTTTCTTGATGTTGTTAGAAATGTGTTGTGATTGTTTTTGGTATTTGCAGACATATCATTTCAAGACAAACTGATTATCTATGATAATATGAAGAAACAGATAGGATGGGGTCCTGCAAACTGCAACAAGTTACCAAAGTAATAAGTCTTTTTATATGATTTCTTACTAGTCATATATACAAATTTGTTTTCAAGTTTCATGAAGAACTAATTATGTTACTTATTATGAGAGGCATGTATTAAGTTTTAAATGCAAGATCATTTATGGTTGACAGATATATATTTGCTCTTTTGTAAAAAAAATAATTCTTTTTTTTATTATAGTTGAACTTTATTTCTTATTGATATACTGAATTTTAAACTTTTTTGTTTTTTTTTATATTTGTGCTACTAGTTTAGTGCCTGCACTACGAATGATGATTGATTACCTTTGCTGAATATTTTTCAATATTAGAACAACTAAGTGGTGGATCTTCATCTTTTTGGTTTCAAAAGCACATGAAGATTAAGAGAGTTAAACAAGTTGAAGATGTCATACTTTTAACTAAAATCCAAGAAAACAAAATACTTGTTGCCACACTATTATATATTTTTTTGCACAAGCGTTTATTTTTAACTAAGTTTAATACACGTGTAGACACATGAGTTGAATAAAAAATGAACTATTGAATGGGGAAATCAAGATTGAAAAATGAGATTTAAAATCTAAATCATTATAATAAAAATCAATCTTGGAAACTGTTGAGATTCAAAATCACTTGTTTACGTTCAATTATTCAATTTTGAGTTGACTTTGCAACCCAAAATATCTTTTATTTATAAAATGCAGTTAAATTGATTTTGCATTGTTTTTGTAAAATTTACTTTTGTTTATGAAATGTAAGAAATTTGGCTGACAAAAATTTTTCATTCAAAAATATACTTCCCTCTCAATTCAAGCAACTTGTTTAATTTTGAACAAATTTTATAAAATTATATTAATAAAGATAGATTTACATGGAAATAGAAGGTAAACGGGCAACAAGCTGCGCCGCTAACCCTTTTTGGATAGCAAAACCAAGTCGTTTAAACACTACAAAAAATCATGATTTATTATATTAGATGTGGTTAATATTTTCTTAAGAGAACTTTTTAATTAATTAAAAACTGATTTTACATTTAATAAAACTAGATAACACTAAACAAAACCAGACCAAGCTTCGCCTTCAATAACATGTTTATATCAAGTGCTTTAAGAGCGTTCGGGTTATTCTTGTAATTAAGCTCCCAAGTTGTATGGGAAAATGCCATAGAATAGTAATCAAGTTTTAAAAGTGTACAAATTAGGTCACTCGTGCATTCTTTGCCCAAGTCTAGTCACTTAACTTTCAAATCAAGCCATCATCGGATTTTTTGGTGTTAAGTAAGAATTGGAGGAGAAGATGCGGGATCAGGATTACTAATATATGTAAGGGTGAAGTTATCTTACAAAGTGTAAAAATGATACAAAGTGTGAGAAAGACACAATGATACAAAAAAGACACAATGTAAGCTTAAATTTTTTTTTTCATAACTCACAATCTAAAACGAATTTCAAAAAACTGTATTGGAAAACTTGTTCACCATGTCGTCCTCCTTAAAGAAAATAATGAACGAAATATAAAAAATTAGAAAAAATCAGCGTTTTCATTGTGTCTTTTGCAAAATTTTGACACAACAAAAGACAATTAAAGTAAAAAAATACAATGAAAACGTTGTTTTTTAATTGTTCGTTTATTTTTTAAGGAGTAAGACGTGGGTAAAAAGGTATTTGAAACACTTTTTAACATTCAATTTATATTGTAAATTATAAACTTATAATTTCTTTAATGTGTCATGTTGTCTTTTTTTTTTCCATTGTGTTTTTGTCACATTTTATACAAAAAATGACTTTAAATATGAACTTTTCTCATATATGTAATTATAATAAACATGAAGAAAACATTCTAAAACAACATGTTTACCTATAATTTAAACGAAATATTAAAGTCGAGTAATCTAATTTGAACGTTTTATTAAATTTAAGTACCTTAATTGAAACACTTTTAAAATACAACATACATGAACTAGTCATAGTTACTCATGACACATGCTTAAAAGATACTCCAGCTATTGGTGGTCACTTCATAAACATACGCAAGTTGTAATCCATATTATTACAATCATGACTTGTATCCACCCATATCATTATAACCCGACAACACCACATACGCGTAACAAATGAGCCAATGTTAAATACAATCTTGCCTACTACACCACATGCGCCAACATATAATCAGTGTAGTACCGACAAACCCATCGTTTATATCCTTATATAATATAGCAAAACAAAAAAAAATTTATGTGACACATTTTTAAAGCTTTTGGCTTATGTGGCATATATTGAGAGTTTATCTCACAATAATAATTTTTTATTTAAAATATGTATATAAAATATATTATAATAAAACTAATTACATTTTTTGTCCCCTAATATTTTGGAGAATCCTGAAAAATTGAAGAGTATTTATATTTTTAACCCTCTACTACAAGGGGTGTATATGAGTCGGTTTATATTTGATAGGGTTTAAAAATAAAACTCATGGATAAAGTTAATAATAACGTACAATTAAGGACCTCAGTGTTTTATAAATATACATAACATTTTTTTACGATTTAAAAAAATAAACTACACCATAAAATTTATGTGGCATATATTGAGAGTTTATCTCACAATAATGATTTTTTTATTTAAAATATGTATATAAAATATATTATAATAAAACTAATTACATTTTTGGTCCCCTAATATTTTGGAGAATTCTGGAAAATTTAAGAGTATTTATATTTTTAACCATCTACTACAATGAGTGTATATGTGTCGTTTATATTTGATATGGTTTAAAAATAAAACTCATGGATAAAGTTAATAATAACATACAATTAAAGTCCTCGGTGTTTTATAAATATACATAACATTTTTGTACGATTTAAAAAAAAATAAAGTACACCATAAAATTTATGTGACATAATTTGAAAGTTTATCTCACAATAATGATTTTTTTTTATTTAAAATATGTATATAAAATATATTATAATAAAACTAATTACATTTTTGGTCCCCTAATATTTTGGAGAATTCTTGAAAATTTAAGAGTATTTATATTTTTAACCCTCTACTACAAGGGGTGTATATGTGTCGGTTTATATTTGATAGGGTTTAAAAATAATATTGTTATACCAAACAAGATTTTAAATAAATTTTTTGTTTCAGTTTTACCATAGTTTTATCTCAAAACTGATTGGAACCGTTCATGTCCATGAATATCCTTAAAACCATCACTTGAGTGTTATGTCCCTGAGCGTAGCACGGACACTAACCTAGTATATATATAAAGTGTAGTTGTAATGAATGACTAGAGTTAGCCGAGTGTGTGTAATAAAATAAAAATAGAAAGAAAAGAAATAAGCGCGTAAATGCCAGTCGTCAAGAACAAGTCTTACATGTCCAAGTCGTCAACACAAACTCAGTCTGATTCATCCAACATGCATTCAACAATCACGCACCTCATCATCATCATCTTCTTCTTCTTGTTAACAGCATTTCAAGGATGTTATTCATCAGCAAAGACATCATCTTCCGGTGATCGATCCTCCGTCGTTTTTCAAGTCACCGGAAACGTTTACCCTAGAGGGTGGGTATGCGTTTAAATCTGTTTCTGCAAATATCATCAATTGTTCTTCTCTTCTAGTTAATGTGATTTTTTCTTGATTTGATTGATGATTTAACTCTAGAAGCTTTGTGAATTTGTCAATTTGTGCCTTTTTCTTGATTTTTTTTCTTTTATGCACACCTTCTAGATCAAGTTGGCCCACTAATATATGTTGTGTGTATGTTATGTTTTAGTAAAAGCCATTTTTAGGTTCTTTTTGTAGGGAGTTAAATATGAGAATGTCATAGTTCAACAGGGCATTCATAGCAATGTTTTTGACCCTAGGGGCCAAGGATTTGTTTCTGGTAGGCTAGGTTTTGATATTCAAAAGGGGTTGTGGCGTGGTTTGTTGCCCGTTTAACTGCCACCATATTGTAAACTCTCTAGTTCATCATGATATTCTATTAGATGTCGACGTACAATAGGCATTATATGTGAAGATTTTGGATCATATGGAAAATGTTTATGTGTACTTTTATATGTAATAATACTAGAAATGTTCTCAAATCTTGGTTCATATAGTTTTTGCTTCAAAAGCTATTATGAATTCCTTTTAGCATGTTGAAGTATGATGATAGAAGTAGTATTGAATTATAGTGCAAAGTTTTGTTAATATGGCATTCACATTGTACAGTTTTGGTATCAAGTTGATCAGTTTTTAGTTCTGAAGATCTAGCAATTGAGCGGAAAGTTAGCATTTAGAGTTGGTATTTATCTTGTTTAGTTGTGGCATAAACTTAAGTCTGACTAGAAATTTGTTCTTGATGGGGGAGGAGTTTGCATCCTAAAAGAGTGAAAAGAAGAAGTTATCCTATCTGGGTTAATCAAAATTTCAGGAGCACAAAATAATATTGAAATGTCATTTTGGAACAAGGGTTTTATTCTCTTAACAGAATTAGGTGTCACAAGATTGTAAATTGCTTGAAATTTTGAGAGCTTTAACAGAAGGAAATTATAGATCTTTTGATTTGTGTTAAAGGGACGAGTTCGACTTCTTTATGCAGGTACTATCATGTGACGGTGAACATAGGGAATCCACCAAAACCTTATTGGCTGGACATCGACACTGGCAGTGATTTGACTTGGCTTCAGTGTGATGTACCTTGCACCAAATGCCTCCCGGTATATCTGTATTTTAATGAGTATTAAAATTGGTATATTTGTTCGTAATGATAGATTTTAGACCCGTATAAAAGTATTCATTGCTTTGCTTAAAACCATTAATATTTGTAGTAGACAGAATGAGCCAGTGGGTGTTGGCCTAAACAGACGGCTAAACTGAAATCAAATTTTTACTTGTGTGTGTGTGTAAATGTATATATGTAAAGCCCAAGTGGTAGAGCACATATAAATGATGGCCGACTTGGCAAATAGATATGGTTATGTTCGCCCCATTTAATTTCCTAAATTTAATCTACTTAGGAAAGAGCAAATATAAGTTATATACATAATAAGCCCCTTAAACCATGACTAACCACAACATACATTTTGTTCATTTTTATAAGTACCATAACTAATATTATTCATAGTATTCAGATGATGCATATGCATTTAACATTAAATGTAACAATTATTTTTTAAATCTTTTAGGCGCCTCACAAGCCTTATAAGCCTAACAAAGACCTTGTGACATGCATGGACCCGCTGTGTGAATCTGTTCACTGGCCAGAAACACTTGATTGCAAGTCTTCAAAGGATCAATGCGACTATGAAGTTCAGTATGCTGATCATGGGTCATCTCTTGGTCTATTGGTTAAAGACTCGTTTCCTCTGCAATACATCAATGGATCGGTCGCCAAACCTCATCTTGCATTTGGGTCAGCCTTTTTTCAATCCTTTTTTTGTGATCCATTTTTTAACGCATGAGTCATAATACCATCTTAGTTTCATACATTCAGATGTGGTTACAATCAAGAAGTTCATTCCTCAATGGACCCGCCTTACACTGATGGAATCCTTGGTCTAGGTTTAGGCAAATCAAGCATCTTAAGCCAATTAAATGAACTTGGTATAACAAGAAATGTAGTGGGTCATTGTCTTGGTGCACAAGGAGATGGATTTCTGTTTTTTGGAAATGAACTTGTTCCTTCTTCAGGCGTCACCTGGACACCAATGTCAACAACTGAAATAGAGTGAGTTTATTTAGTTATTATTCATATTTTCTCGGTAGGTTACATATTGGCAGAAGTTATCATGAACTTTTTCAGAAAACACTACTCCTTGGGAACTGCCGAGCTGTATGTTGGTGGGAAAACAAGTGGAATAAAAGGTCTTCCCATAGTGTTTGATAGTGGAAGTACCTATACTTACTTTAATGCAAAAGCTTATAAATCTCTAGTGTCCATGGTGAGTCGATAATTGTTGTCGTTTTTGGTAATTGTATCAGACACTTTCAACTTGTTTTTACCTTATTATCCAAACCTATGGCTGCAGCTTATGAATGACATTAAAGGAAAGCAGATTTACAATGCAAATGATGATAAAACTCTCCCATTATGTTGGAAAGGATCAAAGCCTTTCAAG
Organism: Tagetes erecta; assembly: GCA_030867185.1. Lineage (NCBI taxonomy): Eukaryota > Viridiplantae > Streptophyta > Magnoliopsida > Asterales > Asteraceae > Tagetes > Tagetes erecta. Next base: position 98,692,487 of record CM061487.1, read on the forward strand.
TCCATTCAGGATATCAAAAGCGTATTTAAGCCAATAATGTTGAGCTTTGCAAAATCAAAGCATGTTCGGTTTCAGATGGACCCTGAAGCTTATCTCATCATCAGTGTAAGAAGTTAACTGAAACCTTAAAAAAATTGATCTTTTCTTCATTATTGTTTAAAATGTGCATTTGTTGGTGCACAGGAACATGGAAATGCATGCCTTGGGATCTTGAATGGATCGGAAGTCGGCCTGGAAAACATTAATCTAATTGGAGGTAAAAATCTTAAGACACAAATGTGGTCAAATTTTCAATTCGTGATGTATGTATGCGTGGTAAAGCTGTTTTTTTTACTTGGTAATTGCAGACATATCATTCCATGATAAAATCATCATCTATGACAACGAGAACCAGCAGATCGGTTGGGCTCCCGTGAACTGCAAAAAACTACCAAAGTCCTGAATCTATCTCTTGTAATTCCTTAGTTTTTAAAAAATATATATCCAGGCTTTTGTTACAGCAAGAATTTTGTCTTGTTTGTTAACAGCATAAATGACAACGAAGATCTGGATCATGGAGCGCTTTGCAAGCCCTATGGTTCCAACCTTGACATTTTACAAGCCTATTGTGCCGCTTAGTAACTAGAGAAAAGAGTGATAAATAAAGAGCTTCCAGACTCAGATATAGAATATGCAACAAATAAACAAATAGTGATTGTATATTGTCAGTAAATACATATGTTCAGTTGTTACTTGTTAGTTGTTGAAATTTTGAAGCAATACATACATCTTTTGCAAATATACTTAGAATGAGTTAATGTCCATGTCAGCAATATTATCACCCTGACATGATGGAAGTTAATTGTCCAAATTAGCAAAATCATATTGTATATACTGTTTTTAGCCAGAGTCGACTCACCATCGACTTTGGCATTTTAGCAGGACATAGATAAATGCTGACTGCCAGAAGCTGAACTGAACAAATCACCTGCTTTGTGTTATTTGCGTAAGTGAATCAGTAACTGTCTAACTGAGATGTCATCACTTGTGGAGCTTTCATGATCAGCAATCAGTATCTTGACATAAACATACCTTAAGTTGGCATAACCCAAGCAAAAATTTTTTTTTTCTGTTTTTCTTGCTTCAACTTGCTATCTTTTTTAGATAGTTTCTAAATGAAGGAAGCTAAGTAGAAACCACCCTAACTTCTACAGATGCTATTAGTGAAGGGGATGAGCAATTCTACTAGTTTTTATAAAATTTTATCTTCAACACCTTTATGTCATCCCCAATGTTTTCAGTTTTATTAATATGTTCTTTCTTTTATTTATTCGCTGTTTAAAATCATACATTCATCTAACAATTGTGTTTAGTTTTAATGGTTTTGTGACATATAAATGGTGTACAAACATGGATCATAAGTTGGCTTCATATATTTTGTTGTACATCATGTCAACTCATTTTTGTTAGAGGTGTTTAGACTGATGTTTTTTACCCTGGTTTATTTATGGGAGTATTGCCATAAGGCCAGAGCCACGACCACGGACCATGGTAATCATTGCTCTTGTCTTGTGTGTACAAAGTTTCTAGGGTGTTTTTCCATCAAAATAGTATAAGCATGATGTGCCTCATTCGTCACGACCCGTCTTCAAAGCAACCTGTCGATGAGACTTGATAAACACACAGCTTGTGCTGGGCAAGGTAAAAAAAACAATGAAAGCTGGATTTGAATTTTGCATGATTGAACTTAAATTGAATTAATTGAAGTACCTAGTATCTAAACCATATCATAATAAAGATAAAAAAACTATTTATTAACAAAAAAAATTGGATCCAAACTTTCTTGCCAAAATTTGTACTATTTGTACATAACAAGTGAAGCCACTTTGGCAGTTTCACTTAGGAAAGCCATATGGATTGATTTATATAAAACTATTTTGCATATGCACACTGTACAGCAGGCAAATTTACAAAACTGAACAGATCAAACGGTGACATCATCCATCATACTTGACAACCGATCAGTCATGTTCTCATCTGATGTCTTGTTGGACCATGTAATCTCTATTTCAAGTGTTCTAGAAGACCCCTCCTTTTTTGCTCCCTGCCCATGCCTTAGACTAAAGACACCACTATATACGCCTTCACTCACAACTTTATCAATCTGGATAGTAACTTCCCCGAGCGTCGTCTGGAAAAAAATGATACCCATCTAGTCATCATCATGCAGTAGTTTTTTTTTTTTGTAATCGTGAGAACCTATTATCAAAAAACTCATAGAACCCCATGAAGGATCTGCTAAAATGCAGCTTGAGCTGGGCAGATGGCCTTCAAAAGGGTTAAAGGTAGATAACAATATGTCACCCCCCTTGAGGTTTTAGGCAGCGGCAATTAAAGAAAAGCTAGTTGGCTAATTTACCTTCCCAAAAGCACTTTTGCTTTTGCATTCAATGTGTAGCTTCTGTCCCTTTGGAGGCACATCAAAAGCCCATGTAAATCCTTCTTTCCATTCTGGAGACGTATTGCGGCTCACAACCTGAACATCATCACATTATACTAAAATGAGTACCTCTTAACACCAAAAATATGTTATTTTTTCTTTCTATTTCTCGCTTCTCTAAAAAGCAAAAGATAAAGAGAACTACGACTACAATAATCCGAACTATAATATATTCAATTTGAACTTGTCGTTACAATGTCATGCCAAATTCAAAAATTAAGATATCTTAGTAACATATTCCTTTTTTCCATTACCTTTGTCTGGTGGGAAGGACCCTGGCCTATTTTGAGTTTACAAAAAGCATTTGTGCCTCCCATAACCTGCTTTAAATTATTAGCACGCTTAATAGTAACAGTCAGACAACCTGGTAAACAATGCAACAAGCCATCTGCTCTTTCATGGAAGCTTGGGGGACATGTTTTCATGAGCATTTGGAGGATGGGAATAGCTTCTGATGCAATCAACAACTGGGACTTTAAGACGTCTATTGGCATAACTGCCCATGAACGTTTCAACAAACATAACGTGTTTAAAACAGAATCTTGTGCGCCCTCATTACCAGATTTAAGAGCTGTTAGTAAATGAGGGATGCAAAGAGTAGCAGCTTCAGAAACATGCAATTTAGGAAAGTTGGAAAATATGACATGTATGGTCTTCAAAACCTCCTCATTTATAGTTGATGTTGCCCACAATTCTCTCTCTAAAGCAGCTGAAACACAAACAATAAGAGCATGAATATATGAAATAAGTGTTGAAACAACAGAAATTAATCTATTATTACCTGTTAAAGATCGGATAAGCTCGTTTGATACATATTCTTGAAGAGTGTGGTTTGAAAATAAAAGTTTAATCAATAATGATGCCTGCCCAGCAACCTCTGAATTAGGAGACAGCAATAACTCTTGAATTACTAAAATACCACCAGCTTCTGCAACAGCTCGTCTATTGGTTCTACTATGCATAACAAAGTTCTGTAACGCACAAATTGTTACCATCTTCATTTCATCGGTGGATTGATCTTCAAGCAAGCTTACTAATGCACAGCATGCAGTAACGGAATCTCTAGCTCTAGCTAATCCTTCATTTTGTGACAGGTCACCAAGTGCAAGAGCAACAAGAAGCTTACCTGGCATAGATCTAGTTTGTGGATCTAGAAGGTATTGTGCTAAAGGTGCTATTGCATATTTGCAATACTTCATTTCTCGTACCCTTGCATTGTTAAACAAAGCTTCTAGTAGTCTTCCAGAAGGTTCCTCACATTGGTGAGATCTTAGTAGGTCAAGCAAAGCATCTATAACACCAGCTTCGGTCATCTCTTTCGCACCTGATGAATCAGATTTCTCTTGAACAATCAGTGCATCAAGAGCTACAAGAATGGTGGGCTCCACATTTGAGTTCAACATCTTCACAAGAACAACAATTGGAACTCTGAAATAGTAATCAACATCAAACCGTAAAACATTTGAGAGGACCAATGCAGCTGATTCCCACAATGCATGAGATGGCTGCGGGTCATCTTGAATAATAACTTTTGCCAGCTCAAATATCCCGCCAGCATCAGCGACTGCACTAGGCCAGCTAAGTGAGATACTTTCTAATGCCTTCATTGCTGTTTGTTGTAAATTCAATATTCCAATCCCGGCAAGCTGCACAAGAGGGACAACAGCATTTTGAGTTGTTATATCTTGCTGAAAGTGTTCCTGAGCAAGCAAATGAGTCAGCAACTCAGTGCCGAGTTGTTGGATAGCTTGAGATGGCGATTGCAAGAACGAAATTAAAGGCTCGATTACTTGACTGGGAGTAAGTTTTTGAGTTTCAAGACTTTGTGGTTTCTCCAGTATATTAACAAGTGCCTGCAGGGCACTGTGTTGTCCCCACAGGCAAAAATCAGAACGAAGTAAAACATCAAAAAGTGGCTGTACTATTTTGGCAGCAGGTGGACTTTTAGAAATTGCACTACTATTTGTTAAGATTCTAAAAAGTTCACAAATTGTGGAGCATAAAGCACTGGGGGCAGTTGGGAGTAATGCAAGACAGTTATCAATAACACCAGCATTAACAATATCTAACTTGCGGGGAGTTCGGTCTTTTCCAAGCTTAATAAGAGCAGAAATGCTGGCTTCAATAAGCGAATGATTTGATCCACAAATTAAACCAACAAGAAGATTTATAACATCATAATCTGCTGCAACACTTGCTGCTTGTTCATCATCCAACAGTTTATCAAAAGCATAAACACCAAACTCCACTGCGGAATGATCATCAGATTGCATTAACAGTACAAGAGGATCAATGCATCTAGAAGCAACCGGCGCTGCTCGAACTCTTGAATTGCCAAAAAGAATAGAGCATAACTGAGCAGCATGGCTTTTTAATCCTATAGAAGAATTGGAAGATAAAATTTTATATAAACTTTCAAGGGGATTTCCTTTTGCATCAAGAACCATAACTGCTCGTTCAGTGTCTGTTGGAATTAATTTAATCAAGGTGATAAGAGCAGCTTCTTGTTCACTCTCTGATGCTGCATTTAGCATATCAATCAATGGTTGAAATGCATGCAAAGCTGATTCAGATTCTCTTATATCCTCACCATCAAACAACTGATGAAGAGCTCTAGTAGCACTTAACCTAGAAATTCTTGATCCCAAACGTAGAACAGCTATAAGTTGATTTAAGGAACTAACTGCTGATTTGTATTTCAAAAGATCAGGATTGCTATACAGTATTCTCATCAGCTCACATATGTTGGCTTCGGTAAGATCTTGTGGACCCAAAGATAGATACTTTGTTAAAGCATCAAGTGCTCCAGATTCAGCCATAAAAAGTTTATTTGCATCATTTACATCTGCAATTGAAGTCAAAAGGCAAACAGCAAAAGGTGGAGCACCTGGTCTATCCGGCATTGGTCTCAAAAGATCCACTAATAAGGGAATGGTTATGCAAGCTGTTAATCCATTTCTAACTTCTTCAATTGCAAAAAGATGCTCTAAAACAATTTGATCAGGATTACGCACCAAGGAGAATTCATCAGAAATAGTGATAAGGTCCTGCATATCCCCTTCTATGTAACCAATCAGTGTTGTTAAACCAGCAACCGCGCCAGAGTTTGCAACTGCAAGATTTAGTTCATGATTTCCGATACACACAAGACTAGCCATAGCCTGAGCAGTGAAAAATCTGTCAGCAATTTCATCAGATTTCAGCAGATTTGCTAGAAATGGAACGATTTGCATGGTTAATGTTGAAGAAACCACATTTTCATCTTGATATAGGATAGCCAATAGTAAAGCTGCCATCCATATCCCCTCGGTGTGCTCAATCTCTGCCTGCTAAAAAGGAGCATAAAAAGTTCAGAATAAATAAATATTTCAAAATACAAAATAATTGTGGGACCTACCTGTGAATTTGAAGTGTAGTTGGCAAGCTTTTCTAAGAGGACCTCAAGTCCTCCAGCTTCCACTACAATACGCTTATTCTTCTCACTGAATGAAGAAAGAATGGATAACAACCACATGCCAGCTGTACCTTCCAATAGATAAGCTGGATCAGGTATATTAAACTCATATCCATCATGAAAAACTGTTCTGTTAAAAAAACTTCTATCATCAGCTTCAAGAGTGTAACAACCGGAACTTTGTTTTGTAATATCTACAAGTGCGCATATAACGGGTTTTAAGTACCCCGATTCATCAAGTGCATCAACAGTTTGCTTTTTGTGCTCCTTCGAAACACAAATGAGCAATAAAATCCCACCAATTCTCACTTCCAGACTTGTGGATTTCAGTATTCTGTTACCCAATGCACCAATCGTTCTTGAATTTGCAGCCAACATGTCACCTAAGACGATGGGTTGGTCTCCACAAAGTCCAGAAAGAATTTCAATTACCTTATCTTGCACCGAATGAGATCCATCAGCTAAAAAACACACAAGCGGCTCCAAGTTTGAGATAACTTCAGCTAGAGTAGACCAAGGGGAGTAAGTTGACTTCAAATTGTGTTTCGTTTTAGCCAATAAAGAAATTAATTCTAAAGCTTCAAATGCATCGGTCCCATTTATATCTACTCCATTCAAAGATTCAACAATTGCAAGAACAGCAAACTGAAACTGATCACCGTTAGGGAGAACATCGGTCAGTGGGAAATGTTTAAGTAGTTGAAATAGTGCATGAGATGCCCCTTTCTTGCCTTTCAAGCTACCTTCTCCCAACACCCGTGTCAAAGCAGATACAATGTCTTCTGCTAACGCCTCTGCAGCAATATGTGAATCAGACAAAAGATTGGCCAAAGCAGACAAAGCAGTCTCTGCAGCATCAATGGAAGATGTTTTAGCCAGCTTGATTAAAGGCTTTACATCCGCTTCAGTCATATAAGGCATTTTCTTTTTAAAATTCGTGTTAGCTTGGCGACATAAAGCACCTAAGGCCCGTGCTGACTGTGTAGCAATAATTTGTGTGTTGCTTGTTAAAAGCTTCACACAGGGATGCACGACTTCATCAGTTGCAAGGCTTTCACATATATCTTGACGGTTGCTGAATAGATCAGCAAGAACAGAAGCAGCATGTTCTTGTGTTTCTTCATTTGAAGAATTAAGAACCTGAACTAGCGACCTTAGCCCTTTATAAGCATCTGATCCCTTTTTCACAAGATCACTATGGGATGCCATTGCAAGTACATGACCCAATACTTCAATTGTGTGGGCCTTTGACTTTGGAGAGTCTCCCCAAAGTAGAGCTAGTAGTTGATTAATAATGGCAGCATCAGCTCTATGGATTAGCTTTTTTAGGGCATTAGAAGCAGCTTCTTGTCCCTTTGATCCACCACTCCTTAGAAACCACAAGAAAGCAGGAATAGCTTCTGCGCTTTCAACACACGCACAAATATCTTCACTGTGACAGCATAGGTTCCACAGAACATAAGCTGCATCCTCCCGCGCTTTATCAGATCCCATTTCTAATAACTGAACAAGTGGTGGAATGCCGCCAGCGGCGGTAATTGCCCACTTGCTATCATCTATTTGGTCAGTCAATAGTGCAAGCAACCAAACAGCATACTCCTGATGTTCTTCACTGGATAAACCTAGAAAAGAGATAAGTAACTGAATTCCTTCTCTCTTTTTTAAGGCTTCCCACAAGTCAACTCCATCACAACATAAGCTTATCAGAGAGGATATCAGATCTCCTTGCACATCCGATGATGCCATAGTTATAAGCCCTGTCAGCACCTTCTTGGCTTCTGATTGGTTTAGATATCTTGATAAGCAATCATTGCCATACAGACTAGCCATTGCTTCAAGAACACGTTCCTGAACCAGATTATTCTCTTGAGGTTTTAAAAGTGCTACTAAAATGTTCTCTATTTTCGTTGCATCTAGTAGTTCATCTTCAAGATTTGACCTCTTTTCACAGATCATGAGTGTGTAAGCAAGTGCACCGATTACATCAGCAACAGGAGCAGCAGACAGCTGTGGTGACTTGGCAAGCTCTCCTAGATGTAGAATAAGACCAGACATTCCACCCCATATGTTTGCCAATGCACGTGTGGCGTGCCCCTGAAGAATTTGACCACCTTCTCCTTGCATTGACTCCTTTGACGGTGCAATCACAGCACCAATGAGTATTGCAACACCATTCGCATCAACGATGGCTTCTTTAGCTTTGGTTGACCTTGAAGAAAGAGCTTCAAGAGCATCAGCGGCATTACACCTCACAGGAATATCATTTTTTCGACTTAAAAGCCCAAGTAAAGCCTCAATTGCTCCAGAATCCATAATTTTTTGCATACTGTTATTAAAAGCCAGCATTAAACGAGCCAAAAGAGAAGCAGCATTTGACTGAACAGCAGTATTATCAGATGAAAGCAGCCCGACAATAATATCCACACCGCCAGCCTCGAGAGTAACTCTCCAATATCCGTCTTTATCACCACAAAGATTTCTTAGAGCCCCAGTGACAAACCCTACAACCACTTTGTCCTGTCTTTTATTGGAATTAAGCTGTTCCCACAAAGTTGGAACTACACCTTCTGTAACAAATATCTTCATACCCACATGGTCATCTGAAAGCCCACCTGAAGATACTTCATAAATGGCTTCTGCTGCAGCCTTTTTGGCATCAATTGACTCTGATTTCAGAAGTGAGAGTAATGGCGGGATGCATCCACCTAAAAGAACCTTTAATCTCAAGTCTTCGTCTTTACACAAAGCAGTCAATGTTGCAGCAACATTGACTTTTGCCAAGGGAGTACCGTTTCTAAGAATGGATATAAATAATGGCATTGCTTGAGTGTGTGAACCTATGATAGAACGTGTTTCCTTTCGTGCTTTAGCAATACCAAGTAATCGAGCAGTAATAGGTTCTTTTTCGTGTGGCGAAGACATGTGCCCATGAAGCTGCTCAACAATTTGAGCAACTGCGGACACCGTTTCTTCATCAATATCCATTTTGGTGTTTCCACTTGATTTCCTGTTAAGTCATTGTAGTGTAACCATATGTCAGAATTTGACATACAATTGCTAAAATGAAGATGTTAGCATAAGACCACACGTTGTGGCAAAGGGTAGGGATGCTAAGTCCATCCATGTCAACATTTGTTTGGGCACTACACCACAAGAGTGGTGAGGGGGTACTGCCCATGATGGCGAGAAGTATGCAGCGCCTGTGAAAAGAGCTAAAAGTGTGGGGTTTTTTTTTTATATTTCACCCAATCAAAACAAACCAATTCTATTATCACTATCACCCCACCCCACCACAACACGCATTCTAATAACTATCACCCTCCCACAACTCATCCTATGTGACGCTTAATCATCACCTACATGGCACCACTTGTTTACACTTTTCTAATCACTATCACCCTCCCACAACTCATCCTATGTGACGCTTAGTCATCACCTACGGGGCACCACTTTTTTACACTTTTCTAATCACTATCACCTTCCCACAACGTATAGCCTAATGTTCTAAAGAAAAAAAAACACGTTATTAAATCAAACAAAATGAATCCCAGAAGTATGAAAACAGCACCAGCAGCTAAAAGATCAGTCATATTTGCAAGGTAAATCAAACTTCTTTTAACACTAACCTATTTCCAGGAGCCGTATTCTCCGGAGTGTCAAAGTATGGATGTTTTAACATTTTAACCAATAATAAACTACCCCTTGCAGCCTCCTGCAAATTAAAAATATTAACATTCTCATATCTCAATCAAGACCCAAACTTTTTAATCAAGGAAACTTTGAATCAACAAAAGCTAACCTAGACTCACCTCTCGTGGTTTATTCGTACGAAACTCGAAGGCCGTTCAAGTAAAGCTTTGCCTCTCCATCTCTCCCACAAACACACATAGAACTCAATCTTCCAGTTTGCATAACAACAAAATGTAACCTAGAAAACAATAATTCAAAGCAAAGATCTCATTTTTCTGTAAAAAAAACACAAGTTGAAGCAAACATATTAAGAACTAGACAAAACTAGAACCTAACTAAAAATCAGAACAAAATGTGCAACCTTTACCTTAACTAGTTTGATAAAAGTGCTGCTTGGCAGCACTGGTGACGAAATTAATACTGAAGACGAAGCGCATCAAACATTGAAGCCCTAAATAATTCCCGATCAGGTGTTGGTAAATGTAATAGTAAGTAATAATTAAGTGCATTATGAACTAGTTGAATGAATGAGTAATAATGTAGGTTTTGTTTGTTTTGTTATTTAACGGAGAGAACGTCGGCAACAAATTGATCGGTTGATAATGATAATGATAATAATAATAATGGTATCATCGTGAGATGAAGTTAAGTTACCTGCTGCTACTGCAAGAAGATGTAATTGCAGATCAACAATGGAGGGTCCCGGCACCGATTGATGGTTCCGTGATGGCTGTGTTTTACTGTCGACTTTATTTCTACTTCAATTTTAGGTGAATTGTTTCACAAGAAACAAACATGTAATACATATTATTTTGTGTCTCGTGACGGTGTTATTTTAATCTGGTTTGTTTATTCATAGCTTAATCTTCACCGAAGAAAAAAATAAGAGGTTAAATGTCTTTTTTTTAGTTTTGGTTTTGGTTTATTTAATGATTTGAAGCTTTTGTTATTTGGAAAATAATTTTATAAGTACACAAAATATGTTTATAAGTTATAACAAGTTAAAGTATATAGTGATTTTCTTGGTGTAAGCGTTAAAAACGTCGATAGCATTTTTATCCTTTTAAAACGCATTTTATGTACCTATAAAAGTTGTGGGACATTTATTAATAGTATGTAATTAATTACAAGTTAAGAAATGTATAATAAAATAAGCTTAGTTTGTTTTATCGAAAGTCATCATGTTTTATGATTATATCATATATAGAATATTTGCTTAGGTTTAAACATATAAGATCTTTAGAATATAATGATCTTTCTAAAAATATCACCGACTTTTAGTGCTAACTAAAAAAACAAATATTGAAATCTTATGCTTATTATGTATATAATAAGACAAAATGTAAAATTAGTGTTTTATACATAAGTATTTTATGGTTTTAAGGTGTGATTTTCTATTGGAGTGGCATGTTTGTCGTCTATTAAGTTTGGTATATGTGTTCATACCTAAGGAAGTAAGCAGCCTATTTTTATATTAGTACAATAACGGTTTAGATAATTCGTTGACTAACTAGCTTATTAAATTATCTGATCAAATTGTTGATGGATTTAAAAAAATTGAGTTAATAGTTCTTGTGTAATTATACACTAGTTTAGTGCTTCGTGGTACGCTTGAGAATAGAACATTCAAGTGATGTTTTTAAGGATATTCGTGAATTTTCCAATCAGTTTGAGACAAAACCATGGAAAACCGAAACACATGATATATTTTAAAAATTAGATTTTTAGTATATCAATATTATACTCAAATTAAAGAGATGTTATGTTTATTTATAAAACACTGATGTCTTTAATTGTATGTTATTATTAACTTTACACATAAATTTCATTTTTAAACTCTATCAAATATAAACCGACTCGTGTACAACTCTTGTAGTAGAGGGTTAAAAATATAAATACTCTTAAATTTTTCAGAATATTAGGGGACCAAAAATGTAATTAGTTTTATTATAATATATTTTATATACGTATTTTAAATAAAAAAATCATTAATGTGAGATAAACTCTCAAATAATGCCACATAAGCCATAAGCTTTAAAATAATGTCACATAAGCTTTTTTCATTTTTGTATATTATAAGGATTTATTCTTAAGTTTCATTTATATACCTTATCAAATATAAACCGATACATGCACACCCTAATAAAAAAAGGGTTGAAAAAGTTACTACTCTTAAGTTTTTCAAGTTTGTCCTAAAATTAGGGGGTCAAAATGTAAGTAATGTTATTATGGATTATGTATACATATTTTAATTATAAAGTTATTATTTTGAGAATAACTCTCAAATAATGCTAACTAAGCAAAACAAACCTAAATGGTTGACACATAAGCAAATATCATTTTTCTATATTATATAGAAGATTAGTTACAAAATAAACGAAATTTAATTTTTTAGGTAGACCAATTATGTTTTATAGAATAACGGATGTTTTATATAAAGTATAGTAAATTTTTTTTGAATGGCAAAAGTATGCTCAACTACAATGCCGAGTTCTTTCTCATAATAATCTATCCGGGTCGATTCCTTCCCATCAGTCTTCTATGAAGAGAAAAATAACTCGGGCAAGAAGGAAAGAAAGGCACTTTCAGGCACACAACCGCTGAAGTGAAGGTTTTAAGTCTTGAATGCCGGTCTTTGGCTAGAGATGTGCGAAACAGCCGGTTTGCATTTTAGCTCCTAAACATAAAGGATAGGGGTCATGGGGCCGGGCCTACCGTATCAAAAGGGTCATAGAAAAAGAACCCAGCCGCCTATGTCATTCGACGTTCCGGGACAGGGGCCCGTCCGATTCGACCGACTTTTGCTTTTGGATAACAAGAAGGCGAGCTTCTCTACTTTGATCAAATAAAAACTTATAAAAATGAATACTCTTTAGTCCTTACGTACTCTCTTTTTATTTACTCACATACTAGGCTATAAACTTGCATTACATGGGATAGAATAAATTACATTTTTCGTCCTTTAAGTATATGTAAAATTTCCTATTTCGTTCTTAGTCTTTTTGGCTAATAGTTCGTAATAAATATTTATGAATTAAGGTAGATAAGCAGGACAAAACTTATTTACGAGGTCATCGGATGTACCATCACGCCGTTTAACTTCTCATAGGGGCCACGTTATTCATTTTAATCCATTTCACTCAACTTCACCCAAGTAAAAGATTTAACATTCATTAACTCCACAAAATCATTTTTTTAAATAACTCATTTAAACATTAACAAGCCAGTTTAAACATTAACATTTGTTAACACAATGACACATCACCCTTTTAACGCCGCATCAAGTCAGTGTTTAATACCGGTTAAAAGCCACCAACTAGGCCTTAACGCCTTGGGTCATGTGTAGTATATCAAAAGTCCTTTGGTGAGAAAGAGAGGAGTGGAAAATAAAATATAATATTGTAAAGAAACTTGCTTATTGATTACACTTATAATTTTTTTTTATTTAAAATATTAGTCTTATTAACATGTTACATTATAATTTCTCTTCCGGTTCATGTGTGACATAGATATATAAACTAGTAAAAAGATACAAGAAAAAACAAATATATAGATCCATTTCAGTTAAGTTTTTATCATCTCTCTCCGTATAAAGATAACATGTTAATAAATGCCTTTTAAAAATAGATATTTTCCAAGGTTAATAATTTTTATAACTTACTTTCATCTTTCTAAAAATATTATAAAAAGTAGCATATTAGTTTAATACTCCGTAATTTACTTTTATAAATATAGATATTTTGAAAAGAAATTATTGAAACGAAGTTGACATGTATACGATCTAAATGATTTTCGAAAGGAAATAATGTATGCAATAATTTAAAATCCGTACCATCCCTTGTATTATTATTTTTATCGGTTAAGCCATCCAATTTTAATACTGCAAAGAATACTGCCATATCATAAATTTGGTCTAAGTTATAACTACAATCATATTTGTTATTACTAATCCTTATATAATATAGCAAAACAAAAACATCTTATGTGGCATCTTTTCATAGCTTTTAGCTTATGTGGCATTATTTGAGAGATTATCTCACAATAATGATTTTTTTTATTTATAATTAATATATATATATATAATTTATTACAATAAAACTAATTACATTTTTGGTCCCCTAATATTTTGGAGAATTCTGAAAAATTTAAGAGTATTTATATTTTTAACCTTTACTATAAGGGGTGTACGTGAGTCGGTTTGTATTTGATAAAGTTTAAAAATGAAACTTAAGGATAAAGTTAATAAATAACATACAATTAAAGACCTCAGTGTTTTATAAAATACACATAACATTTTTATATGATTTAAAAAAAATAAACTACACCATAAAACTAAGCACTTTATTCTCTTTAATTTGAGTATAATATTGCTATACTAAAAATTTAATTTTTGAAAATATATCAGGTGTTCCATTTTACTATGGTTTTGTCTCAAAACTGAATGAAACATTCATGAACATCCTTTATAGCATCACTTGAATTGTGTTCCCGAGCGTAGCACGGGCACTAAACTAGTATAGTAATATACAAAACAAATTGGATATATATGATATGAAATTATTAGTTATGAGATTTGTTATTAGTCGCTACCGGTCTCAACTATGAGATTTGTTATTAGTCGCTACCGGTCTCAACTAATAAAATATGTTCCGCCGGTAACAACTTTTCTCATTTTTATCGCAATGGATCGCCGTTAAAAAAAGTTTACTAACGTTAAGTTTTATGAGTTTGAATCCGAAAAAGCATGCTAGTTTTAGCCTTCACATAAAAATTTAGTGGTTTGAAAAAGAATAGAGGATGTTGATTTTGATGAGTTAATGGGCCGGTGTATGGATCTTAAAAAAGGAAAAAGAAAAAAAGGCATGAAAGAGATTGGCGGATAAGGAGTTGAAAGTCATAGGGGGTTGTTTGCGGCTGCCGAAAACTAATCGGAAAACGTGAGATTAAGAACAAAGAGTTTGACGTGTGAAAGGGTTTGAGGTCGGTGGCAATCACCTGTTGCAACCTGATTGGTTTAATTTCTTCTTTTATAAAAATTTTTAAATGTCAATTATACATACATCATGTGTGTTAAGATATTAAGAGTTGTTTGACAACATTTGAATGAATAAGTTTGAGTCAATAAAATGTCTAAATCATTTGATGTTGAATCAGTAAGGGGCTGGTTGTTGAGTTGTTTCACCACTCGATCCAACTGATGTTAACTAAGAAGGATCTATTTTTTTCTCGACGTAATCAGCTTGTCTTCAAATGCTTTCTTGTATCTAGCTAACTATAGGCTCCAACTTGACGTAAGAATGATGGGACATAATTGGATATCAAAATAAATAATTAAATACCTCGAGTGATTAGAGCTTTCCTAGTTGCTATACGGTTTTTTCCGTTCTCCATCCAAAGATATTAACCTTAAGAGGAACCCAATTGTTCCATTCGAGAACAAAATGATCATGAGTTAGTGTGTTGAAGAAGCTTTCTTATCGATGCAACCCAGAAAATTCCATTCGGTTCCTTGATCCATTGACACTCATCTTGGGTATTTGTAATTGTAATATTTGAAAGTTACATTTTACAAGCTTGAAGCTGCTGATGAACGGTGGTCGGTTCCTTGATCCATTGCCAGAAAAATCCATTCGGTTCACGTGATACGACGGTCGTTGCGGCTCGGTTTTGCTTATGTGACTTAATCACACGCGTTGATATAAAAATTTAATGTCCCGTACATTACGTTGTAAAGTTGTAATGTGTCACATATTAAAATACGGAGACATATGTCAAAATCATTTTTGTCAAAGTCATATATATGTCAAACTAAAGTAGGATGTTTAAGTTGTAAATATGTCAAACTTGAGTTTGAGACCCAAAATCATTAATATAACAAAGTAGGACCATATAGTATCCTTTATAATATATGAATATAAATTTTGCTAAGTTGGCGTAATTGGAGGTGATATTTACTTACTTGGCTTCATAAAAGTGTTTTTTGCACAATAATATTTTTATATTTAAAATATGTATATACGTTTTAAAGTCTTCTACTAAGAGCATGAATGGTCTTCTTACATCTGATATGGTATAATAATGAAACTTAACAATAAAATTGTTAATAATCTACAATTAAATATTGTATACTCTTTAAATCTCTTTAAAATAAGTATCTATCTATTCTAATAATTAAGTAACTCATCCACATGTCACCATTTTAACTACTCCACATAGGATTTTGCTTAGGTGTCATGTTCTAAATTAATTGATGGAGAATTTTTAGACGGGTCATGGTATGCTCCATATTGAAAATAACCCGATATGTTTAAATTAAAAATTCACAAATTATCATCAATTATCTCCTAACCCGATATGTTCAAATACAAAATTTAGCAATTATCATGATCTATATCTTAACCTGATATGTACCAATTATCATGAACTATCTCCTAACCTGATATGTTCAAATAAAAAACTTATCAATTATTATGATCTATCCTAACCCGATATGTTCAAATTAAAGTTTTACCAATTATCATTAATTATCTCCTAACTCGATATGTTCAAATAAAAAAATTAACAATTATCATGAATTATCTCTTAATCCGATTGTTCATATAAAAATTTACCAATTATTATAAATCATATCCTTTATTGTAACATATGATTTTTTATATGAATATATTTGTAAATATCCAAATCGATTTAATAAGAGATATGTTAAAAATAAATTTGATATTTAAACTTAGTTAAAACCTATAAAACTAAAATACGTGTAGTACACGGGTATTAACCTAGTAATATTATATACTAAAAAACAAATCGAAGCGCAGCTGACTCTAAAATAGTATTAGTATATAATGACAATAGTAATTTTTAAAGGTTTCAGTTTCAAACTTTTCACGACCATCAAAATTAGCATTGTACATTATTTTTTTTATTAAAAGAAATAAATGATCATGATGGGCAATTGGTGCACGGATGCATCAAGTAAAATCAATTTGGCTTTTTATGTAATTCATCATATATAACACTAGATTATTACCCGTGACTCCACGGATTGAAAACATATATTTTTAATATTAAAAAATGTGATATTTAATTGATGTTATCCACGTATTTGTGAAACACAATTAAAAACGTAATAAAAGATAAGTCCCATACAATGTACCTGAAAAGGATGATGACAAACACAACCATGAAAATTATTAGTAAACAACTTTAAGATTCCAAATACAAAAACATATATTCAAATTAAAAATAGAACCTTCATTTTTCTTGTAGCTACAGTAAATGAAAATAAAAACTAATGATACATACAGTTTCCTTTACATCATGAGAGGCATTACAAACTACAACATTACAGCAGATTGAGCTTTGGACAACTGGTCCCTTTACTTCTAAAGCCAATAGAAAAATGTGTCTTCTAAAAAACTTCAAAATACATATACAAATACGAAAATGTTGGAAGTGATCGACACATTTTAGTCTGCAAATGAAGCCAAAGGATGAGATAGATCAACTAACAAAAGGTCCATCATACTTTTAAGGGGGTGTGGATGTCGGTTCAAAACTAAATAGACGATAATAAATACTGAATGTGGTTCTATTGTATGAGTTTGTAATGATCAGATGATTATATGTTTATGTGTCCAGCAAGTCTAGTTATTTAGCAAATAAAATGACCAAAACAAATATTTTGCTAAAATTGATTGCATTTTGAACAAATTAGTCATATCTCAATATGAGTTAACAACAACATATCAAATAGACTCAAGAACTGGCATTTTTATCAGTCTAGCTGTAACTCATATGAGAACTACTCATTACTTAAAAATACTTGAATAATCGTTATATAGCACTAACCTTACATAATGTTGTAAAAGCTCGGCTTTGTTAATCGAGAGCAATTTTTGCAATAACAACAAACCTTCACATGTACCATGCATCATGTCCAGCATCATTTGCAATTTGAAATGGCGAAAGCCCTACGATCTTGCAAACACTGATCGACATCATCTAACAAAACAACAAAAAATTCACACGTGCCCTGCATCACGTCCAAAAAAAATGGGAAAACCCCTTCAAATTTGTTTACCCAATATAAAAACCTTAATTGCAAAACACCATCAATTCTACAATAATAGATGAAAAACCTTGGTGATGGAGAGTGGTTTGACGCAGAACAGAAAATGAAACTGATTAGAGTAGGTAAGAAGGAATCAGATTTGAAGTGCAGGGAGATAAGGAAGGCTTCAAGTCCTAATATAAAAATTGATTACAGTCACCTGTTAATTACAACAAAAACAATAGCATAATAAAGATTAATGAAAGATGATACAATCTAGAGGTAATAAATAAGAACCACTAATAATAGGCATTCTACCTCCACTTCATTCAGCTTAGTGATTATATTGAATTGCACTCTAAATTAAGTAAAACATATTAGTGCATAAAAAGATAATTGCATCATGGTATTTTAAGTTAAACATATTACTGTTTTAGAAAAATTTATGATTCAAATCAAAATGTATTAACTCAAATCACAATGTCTAACGATTAGTATTAATCAATCACAAGTTCACAACGCTGAATCCTCTCTTGCAACGTCAAGTTCAATAAACAAAATGAAATGCTTAAATTCCATAACGCTGAATCTGAAACAACATGTATCAAATGAGATAATCCTTATAAATAAATAAAGAATATATAGATGATAATAGAAGGAGAGTGATCATCTACCTTTTCAAATTAGATAATCATTGATGAATATCGATTACCAAAGATTTCTGGAGATGAGATACAGAATGAGAGATGTTGTTGAATATGAAGTTGTGATAGTTTATATAGAAATTGAGAATGTATTTAAATTTGGAAATTTAAGCTACAAAAAACTGAAGTCAATTGTGAATTAGGTAAACGTGACGCTTATTTTTGGAAATGATTTGAGATGCAGAATGAGTGAAACGTATTATGTAAAAACAAAGTTTCCAAAATTAAAAAGATTGCTACCAAATACATAAGTTTTAGTAATGTACACATAACCAAAATTAAAAAGATTGCTACCAAATACGACCTAAGTTTCTTACAGTAAAAAGTTGACAACATATGTATATGTTGCATATACACATAACAAAATAAGTAGAGATATTTGTTCTCATTAGGAGGTTTAAAAGTTATAAGTATATTGTTCTAAATAAATATCAACAACAAAATTAGTAACGATCCAGCATATTGTTCTAAAATGACATTATTGTTTAAAAGGTGATTAAACTGTATTGGAACACATACTATAACCGGAACACATGATGTTCTTAAGTCCTGTTGCATCATGACCATAAAATGGATCAGGCGTTGAGTGGGTGAAGAACCATGGTTTCTGAGTGTATCAAAAGTGAGTTTCTCAATTGCCATGATGTTCTTGAGTCCAGTCGACAATTGTTTTTGCAATGAATGTATGATCAAAAAATTAAGTATTAAGACACCATGCCCTTTTTATGTTAAGTTCAATTTTCTCAAGAATCATATCAATCGGTAATGAAGGCATGAGTTAATTTGCAACTACTAACTTTAATCCATAAACAATTAATTATCCAACCAAAAAATAACTTACATTTGATGAACATTCAGCTGAGTTGTCTTCAACATCATAGCAAATCTTCTACCAATTCGCATGAGTAGAGACCTTAAGAGCCATTGGTTGTGGTCAGTATTGTATGTTAACTTCATTATCAATCAAATATACGCGATCAGTACCGCTCTTTGAATCCATGAACGCCACAACAACACCAAGAATCTTCTCCAACATTCTTCCACATCAACCTTCACCTCACCAACATCAATAGAATTCACACAATTTTCTTGAATTAACGATTCAGTAAACTCTACTACATTACTCTCATAACTTTTCATCAAATCAACACCAACATCAACTTCAATTCTCTAGGTGTCTCATCAAACAGCTGGTAGGCAGCAGCTCCACCGGATACTTTCCCGCCTCAAATCACAACTCCACTACCAAATTCTTTATCACCAAAGAAACTACTGTATTTGAAAGCTCATAAACAACAGAAAAAAAAAACATTTTCCTAAGAATGGTGATACTCAAATATAAAATCAACCTCCATCGTAATAAAAAAAATGACTTGTATTTACTGGGAAACATTCAGATGTAACACAAAATTGATAAAATGCAAGAACAAAGTTTACATAAGTTACAGTAAAAAAAGTAGCTATTAAACAAATATTGACCTGCAGTAGAAGTCAAGAAGGTATAAAACTGAAACATATTATAATCATCATGTTATTTAAGTTATCTACAACAGAAACACGAATCAATGGCGTAAACATGTTTATATGATGAAATCAAAGGCGAAAAGAAAAACCTTTATGAAGAGGAGGATTGTTGAGACTGAAATCGGAGCGATTCGATCAAAGATGACGAATTATTATGTAGAAGATGACGAAATCCAAAATCTGCGCGAATGATGAACCATGAGACGACGCTGAAGGATGATTGTATGTAGAAGATGATGAAGGAGATGACGATTGTGCCATAGAAGATTGTCGAAGATGGAAATGTGAGACAACACTGAAGGATGATTAGGGTTTCAAAACATAACTGCGTGAAGAGGTGTGGTTTTTTTGTTAGGGCGGATCACAATTACGGGTCACATGTTGGATATCCATAAGTTTGGGTCCGCGAGAAATGTATGTGTTTTGTGTAGGCGGGAATTTGAAAAAAATAGACAGGTGAGGTAGTGCCACGTGTCCACTGAGATCTTTGTTTATTATAATAGAGATCTCTCATACGATGGCCTTACATGCTATCTTTTATTTGGTTTTTTATAATACTCTTTTTGTCCTATCTTTTATAATACTTCTTTCGTCTTACTAAAATTGTTTATATTTATTTTTGGGATTTTTAAAAGAGGATATATGCAAATGCCTCTTTATTTTTGGTTTGTCCTATTTCATGTGTTTATTTTTAAAATTTATTTGTCAATTTTTAAATTTACCTTTAAATACACAAGCTAACATAATCAAACAATATGATGGATACACGTTGTGACACTCCGCCTCATACGAGAATAAAAAGACTTAAAAAAAAAAAAAAAAAAAAAAGTAAATTACGCGATACGCGCAAGGGAAGGCATGGCCTGCGCGTATCGCCTAGTGTAACCAAACCCGGGTACGCGAAACCAGGGGCAGCCGCAGAATCACGCGAAACCACCCCTCCCACGCGATACGCGCAGGAGGAGGGCTATGGTGCGCGTATCGCCTAGTTCATCTTCGACAGCTATAAAAGGAGGTGACCCCCTCCTTCATTTCTTGCACCAACTCTTCACACCCACTCTCTCTCTACACTCTCTCTCGCTCTATTCCGGCCAAGAACGTCCCGACGAAGTCCCGACGAGTCTCCGGCAAAGAACGCAAGGATCCGGAAGCTCGGTTCGAGTGCGGGTTTGCTCACGAGAAGTTTACGAGGTGTCTTCGGTGATCGGTAAGACTCGTTTTTAGATTTCTTCGAGTACTTACCGTTTTATATAATTATATTATATATATATACCCGAGATACTAAATGAGACCCGTCATAATAGTGAACGGTGTTCTCTACTACGTGTGAGCTTAAGATCTGCTGGACGAAGCAAGGTGTTGTCGAAGTGCTGCCCAACTCTAGAGAGACTTTCGAACCCAGGTCCTCACTCTGCTCGACTCATTAGGTAACATCTAAGATTTCCGTACCTATGTAAGATATATGTATGACTTAAGTCCATGGAAGAACCAGGGTTTTAGAATAGAACCTTCCTAGTTATATAATAATACTAGGAATAAAGTATGTTTTCAATGAATGATAAGAATCGTGTGAAAACACGATAATATGATGTTGTGGCTTTTCAAAAAGAATGATAATAAGAATGTAGGATAACCCTGACTCAGATGTTGAATGCACTCTGAGAGGAATGGCTATGCCAAGGACTAAAGTCATCGCCATAGTCACATAATATGACTAAGGCAATGCATCAGTGAGAAAGACACTGATAGGATTATCCCCAGGGGAATGAATCCTAATAAGTATGAAATGTTTACAGGGTTGTCTTGATTAGCCACTAGCTCGTGATAAGTAGACTACATCTGAAGGTGAGTCTAACCGCCCCTCTTTATTATGTTTTATGTTTTCGGGGCTGTATCCGAGCTGTATGAAAAGTATGAAATGTTTATATGAATGTTATGAATATGGATGTGGTTATAAGGACGATCGCTACCTGGTGATTCAACGCACCTCAACTCCAGGTTAGTCCGGTTGTTGTGTTGTTGGTCCGCGGTAATAAGCTTCGCGTTAAGAGTCATCCCTGGATAGGGATGGCGGCTACATGCCACAGGGCAAGTCATTAGGGCAGGGCTTCGCGCTAAGAGGTAGTTGTTTAAGGAACTACCGGCTCCGCCTCGGGATGTATATGCGTCTAGTTGGATCCAATTAGGTAGACTGACTGCTCGTAACAGGAGAGGTACCACCCGCCTAGGCAACAAGAAACAAGAGACCGAGAGTGGTCGCAAGGGTACCTCGGTTATTCCTGTATGCGGCATATACGTTAACAGGTCTCTAACGAAAGTTGGCCACCATCAGATATGGCGTTAGAGAAGATTTGGCTTGTAGATGACTTATTAACCACACACATATATGAAATGATGATGTCTAAATGTTTTATATGTCTTATGTCACTGGTTATGACTCACCAACAACGTTGTTGTTGACGTCTTTTAGCTCGTGATGCAGGTGAAAGAAAATAACTGTGGACTTTAGCTAGGAAAGGTCTAGCTAGAAGTGATCAAATGAAGGCACTCCACATAGGAGGAAGAATTAAGTTGAAGATGCTTGAGATTAGTGTCTTTAGCTTATGTTATGATAATGTATTACACTCATATCGAGTGAAGACAATGTTATTTAATGAAAGTTCAATTTGGGACCGTATTTGTGGTCTTTCTATTAAGTCTTCCGCTACATTATTTTATTTGATTGGCTGATGTTATGCAACGTGTCAGGCCCTGGGAGTCGGGGTGTGACAGGTTGGTATCAGAGCCAATGGTTTTAGCGAATTAAGGTTCACATAGATCCTTAAGCTTTAACCGAGAGGCTCGAAAGACCACTAAGATAAGAAAAACCCTAGGAAATGTTATGAAATATGATGAGTAAATATTGATTGAACACCTAAGGAAATGAGACAAATACGCCTGATCAACGTAGTTGTCGATTATCCTTCGCGTGAGCATGAAAATAATTACTAGTCATATGGATTAACTTAGAAACCTCGTCAGGAAAGGCGAAGGAACTAAGCATTAATACTTATACAATACGAATATTATATGCTTATATTTCGAATTATATAACAGGAAATGGCAGGAAAAAGCTTTCTCCTCCGAGCAATTGGTATGAGCAGATCATCTTCCAAAAAGAGCAGTTCTAGTAACAACAACACGGAAGAAGGGGAACGTTCGGTTCAACCGCGAGGGTCTCACTCGCCTGATGCTTCTGGTTACTATACTCACATACCCTCACCTGCAAGGGCGATGAATGAACCCCAGCAGGAACCCGAACCCCAGCCTCGTCGTGCACGAACCAGATTGGCTGCAAAGAAGACCTTTCGGAGAGGCCACGTGGAGAGGTTTATACTCACAGAAGCTGACTGGGCTGCAATTCGTGAAGCCGAGAACGCCAATGATAACGGGGAAGACGAGGAAGACGAAGAAGAACCCGAGGAGCAACATGAGGAGGAGCCCGAAGAGCACCACTCTCCCATTTTCATAATGACTGATAGCGAGAGGGCAAGGATTCGAGCTGAAATGGAAAGCGATAATGAAGGAGAGGAACGCAACGAATATGGGGAGGAGCCTGCCGAAGATGGAGATGAAACCGGAGGCGAAGTCGATCACCATCACCGTCCGGAGGAGTCCATTCCTATGGACTATGAGTACAGCGACCAACCTTCGAGGGGAAAAGGGAAGAAGAAGATTAAGGAACTATCAAGCGCCAAGTCACGCGCCATAACTATACCCAAGAGGGATCCATATTTAGCACCATACGACTACAAGCAGCGGGAGCGCGATGAACTAGCCGAGGCAATGCGACGAAGTCACCATGAGTACTATCGTCAAGCTCACGCGGCCCCAGCTTACCCGCATCCCTCGATGTACCCACCAGTTCCTACCTACCCTCAACCCCCAATGTACTCACAACCTCCACCTATGTATCCGTCGCCTCCTATGTATCAATCACCACCGATGAGTTACGCTCATCCGTACCCTATGTATCCATCCCCTCCATCCTACACTCCGTATCCATATTCTCCACCATCTTATGCTCACCCAGTTTATCCCCCTCCTAACTATCAGTCACCTTACCCGTATCTTCCTGAACCAGGGAGAAGCTCTATGGGGGGAGGATCCTCTAGTCATCACTATAGTTTAGACCCTCCAAGGCGATCAACAGAAGATGCTAGAGCCATGGAACGTTACCGAGTTCCACTTGAAGGTGATGAGCAGAAGTACAAGGATGACGAAAAGGAAGAATACTGGAGGAAATTCTTTGGGTGAAGATCAAAGAAAAAGAAGAATTATGTTGTATTTTGAATTATGTTGTATTCGTATTATGTTGTATTTGTATTCTGAATTATGTTGTATTCGTATTCGAATTATGTTATTTTGAACTATGTAATCTCGTACCATGTTTTGTTGTATTGAAACTATGTTGTAATCCAAGACATGATGTATTTGTACTATTACATTGGAATTATGTTATTATAGGTTTTTGGGTACTTCAAAGTTGTAAGTTGTATTAGAGATTATGATTAACAAAATAAAACGTTTAAATTATAGTATGGCTAAGGAAAGAAGCAACAAGATTGCTTCTGAAGTTGGACCTTCCACTAGAGGAAGGAATAAAGATCCAATTGACGCCAATCGAGAAAGGGAACCCTCTGTTGAGATTCACCCTGAAGAGCCACTAACTGCTGAGCAGAAGCAAGAAGCTGAACAGATGGCCAAATTCCAGGAAATGCTCACTGCGGGAATCACCGCGGCCATGCCGGCAATCATTGCAGGAGTCACTAAAGCAGTGCTAGGAAGTGGCGAATCTGGAAGTAGCAAAAAGAGGGACTCGAAAAAGAGTAAATCCAACTCTGATCTTCACTCCAAAAGGAGTAGCCATGGAAGTAGCAGTCCAGACTCTGAAAGTGACGATGAGGTCGACAAACCCAAAGGGAGAGATCAAGAACCAAAGCCCAAGGGATGCAACTATAGACACTATATGGCGTGCAAGCCCGAACAGTTCAGGGGCGACAAGACAGCTACTGATGCACTGAGATGGATCGAGGAGATCGAAACTACCCTCGACGTGAGTAGATGCGATGATGAGGACCGAGTTCTGTTTGCAACTCAATCGTTTAAAGGATTGGCACATTCATGGTGGAAAACAGTGAAGGCTTCAATGAACCCAAGGAAGGCGTCTGCAATGGGCTGGGAGAATTTCCGTCAAAGATTCCTGGAGAAATTCGTTCCACATCATGAGATTGAGCAGTTGGAAGATGAGTATCTCCATCTGGAGATGAAGGGGACGGACCACAAGAGGTACACTGAACGTTTTCTAGAGTTAATCGGGTTGCTACCTGAATTCACTGGGCCTGAGTCCAAGAAGATAGGACGTTACATCTGGGGTGTCATCCCCGAAATCCGTGGAGATTTGCGAACCTCCAAACCTACCACCCTACAGGCAGCCGTGGATCTAGCTGCTGAGCTCACTGAAGACCTCATCCGGACGAAAAACAGCCGGATGACATCAGAAACAAGTGGGAGTGGAAGTAAGAGAGGTCGCGACGATCGTAAGTACGGGAAGCCCAGCAAGGGAAGGGGATCCGGTCCCAACAAGTTCAGAAAGGTCAATGCAGGAGAGAGATCTGCCGCAACCGAGTGTGGGAAGTGCGGGAGATCAAGTCATACAACCGCAGATTGTTTAGTCGGTTCCAATAAATGTTTTGGTTGTGGGCAAGAGGGTCACATTAGGGCAAATTGCCCTAAGAAGATGAAAGGAAGAGACGATCGGGGGAGGGCAGCGGGCAAGGCAAATGCCCGAGTCTTCCAAATGACCGCTGAGGAAGCCCGCAATAATGATGAAGTGCTTACTGGTATGTTTCCAGTAAATCAAACCTATGCTTGCATACTGTTCGACTCAGGTGCAAATAGGAGTTTCGTTTCTAATACGTTTTTACCATGTTTGCACGGCTTGATAGCTAAGTTAAACGTACCATACGTAGTTGAGATAGCTAATGGCCTTGAGGTAAAAGTTGAAAATGCCCTTAGAAATTGTTACCTTCAGATCAATGACCAAAACATTCCCTTAGAACTTCTCCCTATGAAACTAGGAGGATTTGATATAGTTCTAGGAATGGATTGGTTAACTAAGCATAAGGCGCAAATTGATTGCGAGCGAAAGGTGCTAAAGATCGAACTGCCTGACGGTTAACAGGCAGAAATCAAGGGTGACACGCCACGTAAGCCTTCCAATCTTTTGACGATCACTAAGGCAAGCAAATATCTACGGCAAGGATGCGATGGATTCTGGTTATACCTTATGACTGAAAAAGAAGAGAAGAAGGAGATTCCAGAAGTTCCGATAGTCGCAGAATACCCTGACGTGTTTCCCGAGGAATTGCCTGGTTTACCTCCCGACCGACAAGTCGAATTCCACATCGATTTAGTGCCAGGCACAGCACCGATCGCGAAATCGCCTTATCGACTGGCGCCATCGGAGATGAAGGAACTTATGGCCCAACTTCAAGAACTGTTGGAAAAGGGATTCATCCAACCGAGCTCGTCACCATGGGGAGCCCCCATATTATTCGTAAAGAAGAAGGATGGGTCGTTGAGGATGTGTATCGATTACCGAGATCTTAATAAAGTAACGATTAAGAATCGATACCCGTTACCCAGAATCGATGATCTATTCGATCAACTGCAAGGATCAAGCTATTTCTCGAAAATAGACTTGAGATCTGGGTACCATCAAGTGAAGGTCCGGAAGGAAGATGTGCCAAAGACAGCATTCCGAACTAGATATGGCCATTACGAATTCTTAGTAATGCCCTTTGGGCTAACTAATGCACCTGCGGTATTCATGGACTTAATGAACCGAGTGTGCAAGCCATATCTAGACAAATTTGTGATTGTGTTCATTGACGATATTTTGATCTACTCTCGTACCATGGAAGAGCACTCTGAACACCTACGGAAGGTGCTCGAACTTCTCAGAGGAGAAAGGCTCTATGCCAAATTTTCGAAATGCGAATTTTGGCTACGAGAAGTTCAATTCTTAGGATATATTGTCAATGAGCAAGGAATACAAGTTGATCCTTCAAAGGTTGAAGCTGTAATGAAGTGGGAGACCCCGAGAACAGCAACTGAAATACGAAGATTTCTTGGGTTAGCCGGCTACTATAGAAGATTCATTAAGGATTTCTCTAAGATAGCCAAGTCGTTGACTAAACTAACTCAAAAGAAAGTTGCGTTCAAGTGGGAACCCGAACAAGAAGAGGCATTCAGAACCTTGAAAGAAAGGTTGAGCAGCGCACCAATCCTTGCATTACCCAATGGAAACGATGACTTTGTCGTATACTGTGATGCATCTGCTACAGGATTTGGTTGTGTCTTGATGCAACGTAGCAACGTGATTGCTTATGCCTCAAGACAACTAAAGGGCGCCGAAACAGGATACGCAACTCATGACCTTGAGTTAGGCGCAATAGTGTTCGCATTAAAGATATGGCGACACTATCTGTACGGCTCGAAGTTTACAGTGTACTCTGATCACAAAAGCTTAAAGCACATATTTGATCAGAAGGAGCTTAATATGAGGCAACGACGATGGATGGAAATTTTGTCTGATTACGACTTCGATCTTCACTACCATCCCGGGAAAGCAAACGTCGTCGCCGATGCCTTAAGCAGAAAAGAATGCTCCAAACCTAGACGAGTCCGAGCACTAAGAATGAATGTGCAAGTGAACCTATTGGACCAAGTAAAGATGGCCCAAAAGGAAGCACTAAAGGACGAAAACGCCCAAAAGGAAGAGATGATTGGGGTAGTAAAGAAGTTAGAAGCAGGAGAAGATGGGTTCATCCGTATGAAATGCCGAATTTGGATACCAAACTTTGGTAATCTGAGAGAACTCATATTGGATGAAGCCCATAAAACCAAGTACCTCATTCATCCTGGAGCAGACAAGATGTATTATACCATGAAAGATCAATTTTGGTGGCCTGGAATGAAAAAGGACATAGCAACCTATGTGGAGCGTTGCATGACGTGTCTCCAGGTGAAGGCCGAACACCAAAAACCGTCTGGTATGCTCCAACCCCTTGAGATTCCCACGTGGAAATGGGAAATGATCACAATGGACTTTGTGATGGGTTTGCCAAGAACAAGAAAGGGGAATGATGCCATATGGGTAATCGTGGACAGACTTACTAAGTCTGCCCACTTCCTACCTATAAAGGAAAGTGCAGGAGCTGAGCAACTCGCTCAGTTATATGTTGATGAAATAGTGGCAAGGCACGGAGTGCCGGTGTCCATTGTTTCCGATAGGGACGGAAGGTTTACGTCTCGGTATTGGAGACAATTCCACGAAGCCCTTGGCACTAAGTTAGAGATGAGTACCGCCTATCACCCG
The DNA here is from genome assembly GCA_030867185.1 of Tagetes erecta. Taxonomy (NCBI): domain Eukaryota; kingdom Viridiplantae; phylum Streptophyta; class Magnoliopsida; order Asterales; family Asteraceae; genus Tagetes; species Tagetes erecta. The sequence continues at coordinate 98,720,810 of CM061487.1, forward strand.
CAAACGGATGGTCAAAGTGAAAGGACCATTCAAACCTTAGAAGATATGTTGCGGGCATGTGTGATAGATTTTGGAGGAAGCTGGGACACCCACCTCCCGTTAGCTGAATTTTCTTACAATAATAGCTATCACAAAAGTTTGAAAGCTTCGCCATTTGAGGTCTTGTATGGCCGAAGATGTCGAACGCCTTTATGCTGGTTCCAAGTAGGAGAAGGTCAAATGACCGGCCCTGAGATGGTGTTAGACACCATTGAAAAAGTCAAGGTGATCCGGGAGCGACTCGTAGTGGCACAAAGCAGACAAAAGAGCTATGCCGATAGACGGCGAAGGCCACTAGAGTTCGCAGAAGGAGATAAAGTTATGTTAAAAGTATCACCTTGGAAAGGCACTATCCGTTTCGGAAAGAGGGGAAAGTTAAGTCCCCGATTCATTGGACCTTTTATGATAACCAGCAGGATAGGCAAAGTAGCATATAGACTAGAACTTCCGGAAGAACTGCGTGGGATCCACCCAGTCTTCCATGTCTCTCAACTCAGGAAATGTCTATCTGATGAAACCCTGCAAACACCACTGGAAGAAATCCAAGTGGATGAACGACTAAATTTTGTTGAAGAACCAACAGAAATAGTCGAAAGGCAAGTTAAGAAGTTAAGAAGAAAACGCATCCCCATCGTTAAAGTCAGATGGAATGCGAGGCGTGGTTCTGAGTTTACCTGGGAACCAGAAGACGCTATGAGGAAAAAGTACCCACATTTATTCTCAGAGTGATTCCGGGACGGAATCCCAATAAGGAGGGGAGAATGTGACACTCCGCCTCATACGAGAATAAAAAGACTTAAAAAAAAAAAAAAAAAAAAAGTAAATTACGCGATACGCGCAAGGGAAGGCATGGCCTGCGCGTATCGCCTAGTGTAACCAAACCCGGGTACGCGAAACCAGGGGCAGCCGCAGAATCACGCGAAACCACCCCTCCCACGCGATACGCGCAGGAGGAGGGCTATGGTGCGCGTATCGCCTAGTTCATCTTCGACAGCTATAAAAGGAGGTGACCCCCTCCTTCATTTCTTGCACCAACTCTTCACACCCACTCTCTCTCTACACTCTCTCTCGCTCTATTCCGGCCAAGAACGTCCCGACGAAGTCCCGACGAGTCTCCGGCAAAGAACGCAAGGATCCGGAAGCTCGGTTCGAGTGCGGGTTTGCTCACGAGAAGTTTACGAGGTGTCTTCGGTGATCGGTAAGACTCGTTTTTAGATTTCTTCGAGTACTTACCGTTTTATATAATTATATTATATATATATACCCGAGATACTAAATGAGACCCGTCATAATAGTGAACGGTGTTCTCTACTACGTGTGAGCTTAAGATCTGCTGGACGAAGCAAGGTGTTGTCGAAGTGCTGCCCAACTCTAGAGAGACTTTCGAACCCAGGTCCTCACTCTGCTCGACTCATTAGGTAACATCTAAGATTTCCGTACCTATGTAAGATATATGTATGACTTAAGTCCATGGAAGAACCAGGGTTTTAGAATAGAACCTTCCTAGTTATATAATAATACTAGGAATAAAGTATGTTTTCAATGAATGATAAGAATCGTGTGAAAACACGATAATATGATGTTGTGGCTTTTCAAAAAGAATGATAATAAGAATGTAGGATAACCCTGACTCAGATGTTGAATGCACTCTGAGAGGAATGGCTATGCCAAGGACTAAAGTCATCGCCATAGTCACATAATATGACTAAGGCAATGCATCAGTGAGAAAGACACTGATAGGATTATCCCCAGGGGAATGAATCCTAATAAGTATGAAATGTTTACAGGGTTGTCTTGATTAGCCACTAGCTCGTGATAAGTAGACTACATCTGAAGGTGAGTCTAACCGCCCCTCTTTATTATGTTTTATGTTTTCGGGGCTGTATCCGAGCTGTATGAAAAGTATGAAATGTTTATATGAATGTTATGAATATGGATGTGGTTATAAGGACGATCGCTACCTGGTGATTCAACGCACCTCAACTCCAGGTTAGTCCGGTTGTTGTGTTGTTGGTCCGCGGTAATAAGCTTCGCGTTAAGAGTCATCCCTGGATAGGGATGGCGGCTACATGCCACAGGGCAAGTCATTAGGGCAGGGCTTCGCGCTAAGAGGTAGTTGTTTAAGGAACTACCGGCTCCGCCTCGGGATGTATATGCGTCTAGTTGGATCCAATTAGGTAGACTGACTGCTCGTAACAGGAGAGGTACCACCCGCCTAGGCAACAAGAAACAAGAGACCGAGAGTGGTCGCAAGGGTACCTCGGTTATTCCTGTATGCGGCATATACGTTAACAGGTCTCTAACGAAAGTTGGCCACCATCAGATATGGCGTTAGAGAAGATTTGGCTTGTAGATGACTTATTAACCACACACATATATGAAATGATGATGTCTAAATGTTTTATATGTCTTATGTCACTGGTTATGACTCACCAACAACGTTGTTGTTGACGTCTTTTAGCTCGTGATGCAGGTGAAAGAAAATAACTGTGGACTTTAGCTAGGAAAGGTCTAGCTAGAAGTGATCAAATGAAGGCACTCCACATAGGAGGAAGAATTAAGTTGAAGATGCTTGAGATTAGTGTCTTTAGCTTATGTTATGATAATGTATTACACTCATATCGAGTGAAGACAATGTTATTTAATGAAAGTTCAATTTGGGACCGTATTTGTGGTCTTTCTATTAAGTCTTCCGCTACATTATTTTATTTGATTGGCTGATGTTATGCAACGTGTCAGGCCCTGGGAGTCGGGGTGTGACAGGTTGGTATCAGAGCCAATGGTTTTAGCGAATTAAGGTTCACATAGATCCTTAAGCTTTAACCGAGAGGCTCGAAAGACCACTAAGATAAGAAAAACCCTAGGAAATGTTATGAAATATGATGAGTAAATATTGATTGAACACCTAAGGAAATGAGACAAATACGCCTGATCAACGTAGTTGTCGATTATCCTTCGCGTGAGCATGAAAATAATTACTAGTCATATGGATTAACTTAGAAACCTCGTCAGGAAAGGCGAAGGAACTAAGCATTAATACTTATACAATACGAATATTATATGCTTATATTTCGAATTATATAACAGGAAATGGCAGGAAAAAGCTTTCTCCTCCGAGCAATTGGTATGAGCAGATCATCTTCCAAAAAGAGCAGTTCTAGTAACAACAACACGGAAGAAGGGGAACGTTCGGTTCAACCGCGAGGGTCTCACTCGCCTGATGCTTCTGGTTACTATACTCACATACCCTCACCTGCAAGGGCGATGAATGAACCCCAGCAGGAACCCGAACCCCAGCCTCGTCGTGCACGAACCAGATTGGCTGCAAAGAAGACCTTTCGGAGAGGCCACGTGGAGAGGTTTATACTCACAGAAGCTGACTGGGCTGCAATTCGTGAAGCCGAGAACGCCAATGATAACGGGGAAGACGAGGAAGACGAAGAAGAACCCGAGGAGCAACATGAGGAGGAGCCCGAAGAGCACCACTCTCCCATTTTCATAATGACTGATAGCGAGAGGGCAAGGATTCGAGCTGAAATGGAAAGCGATAATGAAGGAGAGGAACGCAACGAATATGGGGAGGAGCCTGCCGAAGATGGAGATGAAACCGGAGGCGAAGTCGATCACCATCACCGTCCGGAGGAGTCCATTCCTATGGACTATGAGTACAGCGACCAACCTTCGAGGGGAAAAGGGAAGAAGAAGATTAAGGAACTATCAAGCGCCAAGTCACGCGCCATAACTATACCCAAGAGGGATCCATATTTAGCACCATACGACTACAAGCAGCGGGAGCGCGATGAACTAGCCGAGGCAATGCGACGAAGTCACCATGAGTACTATCGTCAAGCTCACGCGGCCCCAGCTTACCCGCATCCCTCGATGTACCCACCAGTTCCTACCTACCCTCAACCCCCAATGTACTCACAACCTCCACCTATGTATCCGTCGCCTCCTATGTATCAATCACCACCGATGAGTTACGCTCATCCGTACCCTATGTATCCATCCCCTCCATCCTACACTCCGTATCCATATTCTCCACCATCTTATGCTCACCCAGTTTATCCCCCTCCTAACTATCAGTCACCTTACCCGTATCTTCCTGAACCAGGGAGAAGCTCTATGGGGGGAGGATCCTCTAGTCATCACTATAGTTTAGACCCTCCAAGGCGATCAACAGAAGATGCTAGAGCCATGGAACGTTACCGAGTTCCACTTGAAGGTGATGAGCAGAAGTACAAGGATGACGAAAAGGAAGAATACTGGAGGAAATTCTTTGGGTGAAGATCAAAGAAAAAGAAGAATTATGTTGTATTTTGAATTATGTTGTATTCGTATTATGTTGTATTTGTATTCTGAATTATGTTGTATTCGTATTCGAATTATGTTATTTTGAACTATGTAATCTCGTACCATGTTTTGTTGTATTGAAACTATGTTGTAATCCAAGACATGATGTATTTGTACTATTACATTGGAATTATGTTATTATAGGTTTTTGGGTACTTCAAAGTTGTAAGTTGTATTAGAGATTATGATTAACAAAATAAAACGTTTAAATTATAGTATGGCTAAGGAAAGAAGCAACAAGATTGCTTCTGAAGTTGGACCTTCCACTAGAGGAAGGAATAAAGATCCAATTGACGCCAATCGAGAAAGGGAACCCTCTGTTGAGATTCACCCTGAAGAGCCACTAACTGCTGAGCAGAAGCAAGAAGCTGAACAGATGGCCAAATTCCAGGAAATGCTCACTGCGGGAATCACCGCGGCCATGCCGGCAATCATTGCAGGAGTCACTAAAGCAGTGCTAGGAAGTGGCGAATCTGGAAGTAGCAAAAAGAGGGACTCGAAAAAGAGTAAATCCAACTCTGATCTTCACTCCAAAAGGAGTAGCCATGGAAGTAGCAGTCCAGACTCTGAAAGTGACGATGAGGTCGACAAACCCAAAGGGAGAGATCAAGAACCAAAGCCCAAGGGATGCAACTATAGACACTATATGGCGTGCAAGCCCGAACAGTTCAGGGGCGACAAGACAGCTACTGATGCACTGAGATGGATCGAGGAGATCGAAACTACCCTCGACGTGAGTAGATGCGATGATGAGGACCGAGTTCTGTTTGCAACTCAATCGTTTAAAGGATTGGCACATTCATGGTGGAAAACAGTGAAGGCTTCAATGAACCCAAGGAAGGCGTCTGCAATGGGCTGGGAGAATTTCCGTCAAAGATTCCTGGAGAAATTCGTTCCACATCATGAGATTGAGCAGTTGGAAGATGAGTATCTCCATCTGGAGATGAAGGGGACGGACCACAAGAGGTACACTGAACGTTTTCTAGAGTTAATCGGGTTGCTACCTGAATTCACTGGGCCTGAGTCCAAGAAGATAGGACGTTACATCTGGGGTGTCATCCCCGAAATCCGTGGAGATTTGCGAACCTCCAAACCTACCACCCTACAGGCAGCCGTGGATCTAGCTGCTGAGCTCACTGAAGACCTCATCCGGACGAAAAACAGCCGGATGACATCAGAAACAAGTGGGAGTGGAAGTAAGAGAGGTCGCGACGATCGTAAGTACGGGAAGCCCAGCAAGGGAAGGGGATCCGGTCCCAACAAGTTCAGAAAGGTCAATGCAGGAGAGAGATCTGCCGCAACCGAGTGTGGGAAGTGCGGGAGATCAAGTCATACAACCGCAGATTGTTTAGTCGGTTCCAATAAATGTTTTGGTTGTGGGCAAGAGGGTCACATTAGGGCAAATTGCCCTAAGAAGATGAAAGGAAGAGACGATCGGGGGAGGGCAGCGGGCAAGGCAAATGCCCGAGTCTTCCAAATGACCGCTGAGGAAGCCCGCAATAATGATGAAGTGCTTACTGGTATGTTTCCAGTAAATCAAACCTATGCTTGCATACTGTTCGACTCAGGTGCAAATAGGAGTTTCGTTTCTAATACGTTTTTACCATGTTTGCACGGCTTGATAGCTAAGTTAAACGTACCATACGTAGTTGAGATAGCTAATGGCCTTGAGGTAAAAGTTGAAAATGCCCTTAGAAATTGTTACCTTCAGATCAATGACCAAAACATTCCCTTAGAACTTCTCCCTATGAAACTAGGAGGATTTGATATAGTTCTAGGAATGGATTGGTTAACTAAGCATAAGGCGCAAATTGATTGCGAGCGAAAGGTGCTAAAGATCGAACTGCCTGACGGTTAACAGGCAGAAATCAAGGGTGACACGCCACGTAAGCCTTCCAATCTTTTGACGATCACTAAGGCAAGCAAATATCTACGGCAAGGATGCGATGGATTCTGGTTATACCTTATGACTGAAAAAGAAGAGAAGAAGGAGATTCCAGAAGTTCCGATAGTCGCAGAATACCCTGACGTGTTTCCCGAGGAATTGCCTGGTTTACCTCCCGACCGACAAGTCGAATTCCACATCGATTTAGTGCCAGGCACAGCACCGATCGCGAAATCGCCTTATCGACTGGCGCCATCGGAGATGAAGGAACTTATGGCCCAACTTCAAGAACTGTTGGAAAAGGGATTCATCCAACCGAGCTCGTCACCATGGGGAGCCCCCATATTATTCGTAAAGAAGAAGGATGGGTCGTTGAGGATGTGTATCGATTACCGAGATCTTAATAAAGTAACGATTAAGAATCGATACCCGTTACCCAGAATCGATGATCTATTCGATCAACTGCAAGGATCAAGCTATTTCTCGAAAATAGACTTGAGATCTGGGTACCATCAAGTGAAGGTCCGGAAGGAAGATGTGCCAAAGACAGCATTCCGAACTAGATATGGCCATTACGAATTCTTAGTAATGCCCTTTGGGCTAACTAATGCACCTGCGGTATTCATGGACTTAATGAACCGAGTGTGCAAGCCATATCTAGACAAATTTGTGATTGTGTTCATTGACGATATTTTGATCTACTCTCGTACCATGGAAGAGCACTCTGAACACCTACGGAAGGTGCTCGAACTTCTCAGAGGAGAAAGGCTCTATGCCAAATTTTCGAAATGCGAATTTTGGCTACGAGAAGTTCAATTCTTAGGATATATTGTCAATGAGCAAGGAATACAAGTTGATCCTTCAAAGGTTGAAGCTGTAATGAAGTGGGAGACCCCGAGAACAGCAACTGAAATACGAAGATTTCTTGGGTTAGCCGGCTACTATAGAAGATTCATTAAGGATTTCTCTAAGATAGCCAAGTCGTTGACTAAACTAACTCAAAAGAAAGTTGCGTTCAAGTGGGAACCCGAACAAGAAGAGGCATTCAGAACCTTGAAAGAAAGGTTGAGCAGCGCACCAATCCTTGCATTACCCAATGGAAACGATGACTTTGTCGTATACTGTGATGCATCTGCTACAGGATTTGGTTGTGTCTTGATGCAACGTAGCAACGTGATTGCTTATGCCTCAAGACAACTAAAGGGCGCCGAAACAGGATACGCAACTCATGACCTTGAGTTAGGCGCAATAGTGTTCGCATTAAAGATATGGCGACACTATCTGTACGGCTCGAAGTTTACAGTGTACTCTGATCACAAAAGCTTAAAGCACATATTTGATCAGAAGGAGCTTAATATGAGGCAACGACGATGGATGGAAATTTTGTCTGATTACGACTTCGATCTTCACTACCATCCCGGGAAAGCAAACGTCGTCGCCGATGCCTTAAGCAGAAAAGAATGCTCCAAACCTAGACGAGTCCGAGCACTAAGAATGAATGTGCAAGTGAACCTATTGGACCAAGTAAAGATGGCCCAAAAGGAAGCACTAAAGGACGAAAACGCCCAAAAGGAAGAGATGATTGGGGTAGTAAAGAAGTTAGAAGCAGGAGAAGATGGGTTCATCCGTATGAAATGCCGAATTTGGATACCAAACTTTGGTAATCTGAGAGAACTCATATTGGATGAAGCCCATAAAACCAAGTACCTCATTCATCCTGGAGCAGACAAGATGTATTATACCATGAAAGATCAATTTTGGTGGCCTGGAATGAAAAAGGACATAGCAACCTATGTGGAGCGTTGCATGACGTGTCTCCAGGTGAAGGCCGAACACCAAAAACCGTCTGGTATGCTCCAACCCCTTGAGATTCCCACGTGGAAATGGGAAATGATCACAATTGACTTTGTGATGGGTTTGCCAAGAACAAGAAAGGGGAATGATGCCATATGGGTAATCGTGGACAGACTTACTAAGTCTGCCCACTTCCTACCTATAAAGGAAAGTGCAGGAGCTGAGCAACTCGCTCAGTTATATGTTGATGAAATAGTGGCAAGGCACGGAGTGCCGGTGTCCATTGTTTCCGATAGGGACGGAAGGTTTACGTCTCGGTATTGGAGACAATTCCACGAAGCCCTTGGCACTAAGTTAGAGATGAGTACCGCCTATCACCCGCAAACGGATGGTCAAAGTGAAAGGACCATTCAAACCTTAGAAGATATGTTGCGGGCATGTGTGATAGATTTTGGAGGAAGCTGGGACACCCACCTCCCGTTAGCTGAATTTTCTTACAATAATAGCTATCACAAAAGTTTGAAAGCTTCGCCATTTGAGGTCTTGTATGGCCGAAGATGTCGAACGCCTTTATGCTGGTTCCAAGTAGGAGAAGGTCAAATGACCGGCCCTGAGATGGTGTTAGACACCATTGAAAAAGTCAAGGTGATCCGGGAGCGACTCGTAGTGGCACAAAGCAGACAAAAGAGCTATGCCGATAGACGGCGAAGGCCACTAGAGTTCGCAGAAGGAGATAAAGTTATGTTAAAAGTATCACCTTGGAAAGGCACTATCCGTTTCGGAAAGAGGGGAAAGTTAAGTCCCCGATTCATTGGACCTTTTATGATAACCAGCAGGATAGGCAAAGTAGCATATAGACTAGAACTTCCGGAAGAACTGCGTGGGATCCACCCAGTCTTCCATGTCTCTCAACTCAGGAAATGTCTATCTGATGAAACCCTGCAAACACCACTGGAAGAAATCCAAGTGGATGAACGACTAAATTTTGTTGAAGAACCAACAGAAATAGTCGAAAGGCAAGTTAAGAAGTTAAGAAGAAAACGCATCCCCATCGTTAAAGTCAGATGGAATGCGAGGCGTGGTTCTGAGTTTACCTGGGAACCAGAAGACGCTATGAGGAAAAAGTACCCACATTTATTCTCAGAGTGATTCCGGGACGGAATCCCAATAAGGAGGGGAGAATGTGACACTCCGCCTCATACGAGAATAAAAAGACTTAAAAAAAAAAAAAAAAAAAAAGTAAATTACGCGATACGCGCAAGGGAAGGCATGGCCTGCGCGTATCGCCTAGTGTAACCAAACCCGGGTACGCGAAACCAGGGGCAGCCGCAGAATCACGCGAAACCACCCCTCCCACGCGATACGCGCAGGAGGAGGGCTATGGTGCGCGTATCGCCTAGTTCATCTTCGACAGCTATAAAAGGAGGTGACCCCCTCCTTCATTTCTTGCACCAACTCTTCACACCCACTCTCTCTCTACACTCTCTCTCGCTCTATTCCGGCCAAGAACGTCCCGACGAAGTCCCGACGAGTCTCCGGCAAAGAACGCAAGGATCCGGAAGCTCGGTTCGAGTGCGGGTTTGCTCACGAGAAGTTTACGAGGTGTCTTCGGTGATCGGTAAGACTCGTTTTTAGATTTCTTCGAGTACTTACCGTTTTATATAATTATATTATATATATATACCCGAGATACTAAATGAGACCCGTCATAATAGTGAACGGTGTTCTCTACTACGTGTGAGCTTAAGATCTGCTGGACGAAGCAAGGTGTTGTCGAAGTGCTGCCCAACTCTAGAGAGACTTTCGAACCCAGGTCCTCACTCTGCTCGACTCATTAGGTAACATCTAAGATTTCCGTACCTATGTAAGATATATGTATGACTTAAGTCCATGGAAGAACCAGGGTTTTAGAATAGAACCTTCCTAGTTATATAATAATACTAGGAATAAAGTATGTTTTCAATGAATGATAAGAATCGTGTGAAAACACGATAATATGATGTTGTGGCTTTTCAAAAAGAATGATAATAAGAATGTAGGATAACCCTGACTCAGATGTTGAATGCACTCTGAGAGGAATGGCTATGCCAAGGACTAAAGTCATCGCCATAGTCACATAATATGACTAAGGCAATGCATCAGTGAGAAAGACACTGATAGGATTATCCCCAGGGGAATGAATCCTAATAAGTATGAAATGTTTACAGGGTTGTCTTGATTAGCCACTAGCTCGTGATAAGTAGACTACATCTGAAGGTGAGTCTAACCGCCCCTCTTTATTATGTTTTATGTTTTCGGGGCTGTATCCGAGCTGTATGAAAAGTATGAAATGTTTATATGAATGTTATGAATATGGATGTGGTTATAAGGACGATCGCTACCTGGTGATTCAACGCACCTCAACTCCAGGTTAGTCCGGTTGTTGTGTTGTTGGTCCGCGGTAATAAGCTTCGCGTTAAGAGTCATCCCTGGATAGGGATGGCGGCTACATGCCACAGGGCAAGTCATTAGGGCAGGGCTTCGCGCTAAGAGGTAGTTGTTTAAGGAACTACCGGCTCCGCCTCGGGATGTATATGCGTCTAGTTGGATCCAATTAGGTAGACTGACTGCTCGTAACAGGAGAGGTACCACCCGCCTAGGCAACAAGAAACAAGAGACCGAGAGTGGTCGCAAGGGTACCTCGGTTATTCCTGTATGCGGCATATACGTTAACAGGTCTCTAACGAAAGTTGGCCACCATCAGATATGGCGTTAGAGAAGATTTGGCTTGTAGATGACTTATTAACCACACACATATATGAAATGATGATGTCTAAATGTTTTATATGTCTTATGTCACTGGTTATGACTCACCAACAACGTTGTTGTTGACGTCTTTTAGCTCGTGATGCAGGTGAAAGAAAATAACTGTGGACTTTAGCTAGGAAAGGTCTAGCTAGAAGTGATCAAATGAAGGCACTCCACATAGGAGGAAGAATTAAGTTGAAGATGCTTGAGATTAGTGTCTTTAGCTTATGTTATGATAATGTATTACACTCATATCGAGTGAAGACAATGTTATTTAATGAAAGTTCAATTTGGGACCGTATTTGTGGTCTTTCTATTAAGTCTTCCGCTACATTATTTTATTTGATTGGCTGATGTTATGCAACGTGTCAGGCCCTGGGAGTCGGGGTGTGACACACGTAATATTATTATGAATGTGTATTAATGTCAAATGACAACAAAAAAACAATAATTTAATATATAAAATTTTGTGTTTTTTAAATCAAGACACTTCTAATGGGAGTATGAGACAGGGGGAGCATACATGTAGAGATGAAACAATTTCAAATATTTTATTTATTAATGCATATTAAACAATTTGTCAATTTCCATCTAAAAACTATGTTGTTAACTCTTCACGTCGTTGCTGCTGTTTCTATGACCCTAATTCGAAATCATCGATTTATAGATGTTTTATGATAATCTCTTACGCCAATTTTCTATATTATAAAATTTCACCTAGCTTTTATGTTTAACTAGGATTATACGATGCTCGCGCGTTGCGCGAGCCACTTGTATAACGTTAAATTTCCATCATCACATGCGTTTCAAGTTATAACTAAACACATGCTGAAATAAACGAAAAAGCAAATGTCATTCAATTTCAAACAACATAATGAACAATTGTACACAACACCATCACAATGAAAACGTCTAATTCGATGCTAATAACGGCGGATCATAGTCCCTTTCTGTAGAATCGCATAATAAAAGGACACCACATACACTATTCGTCAAAATCATCCATTCACCAACACCATCCATCGTCGATTAAAGAAACAAAGAAGATGACGGAGGTGACCGGAAATAACGTCGGAAGCAAGAGAGAGAAACATAAAATGAGCATGCTTCTTCCAAGAATCCAAATATAAAGCAACCAAAAAGAATTCAACTTATTTATAAAAGAATCATTTTACTTTGGTGGTGAAAATGCAAAGCCAAAAACTATGGTGACCAAAATACAAAACATAAAACAACATTACCTTAAACTCAACTTATCAATAAAAGAGTTATTATACTTTGATGATCAAAATGCAAAACATACAAAACTATCATGGTCAAAATAGAAAACATAAAAGTTCATTACTCATGAAGTTTCTCTTTAATTATATAGTAATATATAATTTGGTGGCTAAAATGCAAAATTACAAAAAACACTTTTGGCTACAAAAACAATTTTGTGGCCAAAATACAAAACCCAACAAAAAATGGTGACCAAAATACAAAAACATAAAAGACACTCTTCATAGTGTTTCTAAATTAATAGTATATAGATTGGTGGCCAAAATGCAAACTACAAAAAAACACTTTTGGGTACAAAAACAATTTTTTGACCAAAATACAAAACCAACAAAACAGTAGTGACCAAAATAGAAAAACATAAAAGACACTATTCATGAAGTTTTCAAATTATTAGTATATATAATATGGAATGTTGAGGGTAATATTTATTTAAGTTTAACTACAAATTAACACTATTAAGTTATCTTAAATCTAGGGATGAGATCGGGATGGGTACCGGTATCGCCCGTACCGGTACCGCCTAGTACCGGTATCGAGTTTTAAGAAAAGTGGGTACCAGTACCGTTTTTTCGGTACTGATACCATGTTGGTACCGGTTTCATGTTTTATCTTTTTTTAATAAAATTTATTCGCTTATTTCGGTTTAATTTTATGCTTTTTAATATAAATATACTATATTATACTTGAATATAAGAAAAAGAAATGAAATATGGTATAAATTAATTAAAAATCATATCAACTTTATTAAATTTAAAAGTTGATAATCTAAAAAATATTATGAAATGACTCAAAGTTGTAAAGAAAACACTTTATAACATTAACCATGTAATACACAACATTCATAACATCTCAAATTATTTAAAATATACTAAAAAAAACGAGTTTTTGCTTAACCGGTATGATACTAACCGGTAAAGTACCGGTACCGAATTTAAGAAAAAGTGGGTACCGGTACCGGTACCGATATTGTTAAGTTGGTACAGGACCGGGACGGTACCGGTACCGGTACTCCGTACTAAAAGCTCATCCCTACTTAAATATATATCATAAGCTCGTGACGAAAATTAAACCTACATCACTTGCTAGAAACGTTTCAGTTAGTATTTATTTGTAAGTCCTTAAAATCTTGAAGGATATCATCACCTAAAATGGAACAATTTTAATGAGCCATGATAAAATGATTTACACATGGCTGACTTCTAACCATCCCTTATTTGGCTTAGTGCTTATTTGGCTTAGTGGTGTCCGAGCTTTGGGTTCTCACAAGAGACCCCGATTCGAATCTTGGGAGTTCATCAGGTGGAAAAAAAGCCATTTGGGGGTGGCTATCACGTCGATGAAAGGACGTCTGGATAGAGATATTAGCATAATGTGATTGTGAGACAGATAGTAGTTTGAATCCCACCCTTTTACTTTGGAGCCGCATTGCCTCATGTGCCTTGCTATAGGGCAGTTTGTCACATGCCGGTCAGTGTGTCCGGTTCACACATTTTTATCTAGCTAACTTCTATAACTATCATATGCTTTTATAGCGTGCCCTCTGATCAATAGGAATAATCTTTTAATTGTGTCTGATTGACCTAAAGTGATGGGTGTAAGACTTTTTTAAGCTTTCACTTCAACTTTTAAGCATCCAAATAACAAACTAACATCTATAACCAAGATATATATGGTATTAAACATTATTTAAACTAGTTAAATCCAGTTGCTCGCGCGTTGCGCGAGCGTTTTGTTTGACGACTTTAAGAACAAATGAACAAAACAATTAAGGATCAAAATCAACAATTGCCTCGTGAGGCAATACGATGTTACTCACTATAACCCAATTGTAGTAATAAAAAACCGAAACAAAACAAAGTTTAAAAGTGGCTAAGAGATATTTGTGAATAAAGACTATACTGTGAATGCATCATGGCTGCAACGGGATCGCACATATTGACTAACAACCCACAAAAGTTGCCACGCCAACGACACATCACTATGAACCAACGCAACCTCATCACAGCCGTATTTTATCACACCCAATGATAATGGAAACCAAATCTATAACGAAATACCAATAGAACAACAATTTTTCGATTTCACCACTGCAAACAAAGAATCACAGGGCCAAACCAACAGTTTCATCTAACCCAAATGCAAACCATGGAACTCAAGGTTTTCAACCCATCCATTCACGCACCTTCATTACAATCCAACAACTGTTACAACCAACCAAAGATCAACTAAAACATGAACAACAAATGTTTCACCAAACCATTTGAAAACCCCAAAACAATAGCATCGTAGCCATGCATCATCATCGGATACAACACAGACAACAAATTAGGGTTTCAACATCAAGAACCAAAACCATCAATTGCAACGCCATCGACCTCACCATCGAAATCAAAACTCGTCTGACTGTCACAACCACCAAAATCCAACGCCATCACCCAATGAAAGGCCACCATCCAACTAAATTAGTTGGAGGCAACTCAAACAGAGGCGGCGACACCAATGAGAACCAGTCGTCTCACCGTCACAACCACACCATCACCCGACGAAAGGCCACCATCGAGCCAGATTAGTGGAGGCGACAAACAAACACATGTTTAAAGGTGAAATCAGGCAAGAGAAAGTGCTGAAACTGGTGAAATGAGAAAGTTGTGAATCAAAAACAACACCGAGATTATGTTTTCGTTTTCAACTGATGGATAGATGAGATGGGTAGATGGGGGAAGCAGGAAAAGACACGTGGGCATGAGATGGACAGATGGGGAAGCAGGAAGAGATGCATAGGCATGAAAGCAAATTACAAATATACCCACAGTCACTGTTCATAAATTTTCCCAATTATATAGTGTATAATATCAAACACACCAAGCCTCATTACAACCTCATTAACACCAAGGTTAGAAATCACTTTATCAAAAGTCAAAACACATCAACAAGAAAAGAAAGGTCGGTGAAACCTTTTTTCTTAATAGAATTGGTCGGTGAAACTTAAAAATACTTTTAACAACATCAAAACACCTTCTCTAGTTATTAGATCTCAAGTCTAACAGGCATTTTATCCTAATCAACACGAGATGAAAGAAACCCCAAATATAGTAAATACACGTCAAAACTAGCATACATATAAACTCTAAACCCAATCCGGCCTATGCTTCAAAATCGTTTGTATAAAATGCAAAGAAAAGAAAAAAAAAGAATGAAATGTAAATATATCATATACATACGGTATCTTTGTGTTTTCAAATGTGCAACTCAAGCCCCTTAATTAATTTTGGTTGTCCCAAACAATGACATTTCAACCTACTTTTACACAAACCCCCAACTACAATGTGTTGGGTAAAGTGAGTTGTAACAGACTGCGGACCTTGAAACTTTATTTAAGGGCGGACATTTTATAAGGACCGTTTATTGCAACATAACATTTTTTTCAGTCTTATTTTGGCCAGGTCTTATTGAGTGTTGAAAAGCATTTTTAAAACGGTTGTCAAACGTGTTTATTTACATATCTTGAACTGCATATAAGCAATCATACTCACAGAATAAGTGACGACGTATGATGATTATTTTTGTATTTGCTTTTTTGCCTTAATGTACTTGTCATTCACTTGAGTTTTTTCCCAAGTTAGTGTACTTACAAAAAGTATTTACTATTTTAGTGTACTTTGAAAAATGTTACCAATATGGGTAGTTTTCTATATTATTTTACTTTTAACAAATCTATACTTTTCATTTTCTCTTTTCAACCAAAATACAAAAAACTAAGCAAGAGAATTATTTAAAATATTTTTTTCGTTTGCTTGTTTAAAACAATCTACAGCTTTTGCTTCTTCAAACATTTTAAATAAAAATTTCGCAGCATTATTTTTGGTTGATTCTATATGTTGGTTACTAGTTACTAAAATGAGATGTTTGTTGCTATGTCCCTTAGATGCTTAAACAATTATTGATAACTTGTACTTCGAGACGGTTAAATGACGGTTAAACGACTGCTATCATTACTTGTAACATGAGTGGTTCTCATGACTTGTTGCTACAGTTTACCCTGCAGGGTTTATGGTTCTTGGATTCTATGTACGTTTCTTTGCTCATGGTTGAGCAATATAATGAAATTGTTATACACATAAGCTTGCGAAACATATTTATAATGATCTCGGATTTCATATTATATACTATTAACTGTGTTTTTAATCACTAGCTAATTCTTTAGCTAGCTTATTTTACTCATATTTCAGGTGGTGTTTGAGCGTTTTATGCCTTACAAGACATAGGATGCATATCGGACTTAGAATAAATGAACAATAAATTACAACGATTGTCGGTCTTTGTTTCTGGATTTATGACTATTAATTCTTCATTTATGTCACGACATTTATGCTTTAACTATATTAAAATATGCTTTTAGTGTGTCATGTGCTTTGTACTATTGATATCCAATTCACTTGACAGCCCGGTGTTTTCGCCGCCGGGCGGGGTGTCACACTTTAGCTGCGTTTCTAATGATTCGATTATTTTCGCATTTAAAGGTGAGTAAACTCACTCCCCTTTTTACTATTTTGCTTTTGGGGCTGAAATATGTGTTTCGATATTATACTACGGATTTTCTTTTCTTTTGTTTTCTATTTCAAATGAGATCATTTGGATTTGATGTGTTAATCTTGTTTGGCTGCTTGATGCAAAATTATGTGATAGTCAATAGTAGTTGTGTTGTTTTGTAAATTTCATCGGTACGATATTAGCCCTAATGGCCTGACAAGCCCATCTATACTTTATGGCACGATAGGTGATTTTAACCCGGTGATTCTTTGGTTGATTCTATATGTTGGTTACTAGTTGCTAAAATGTGATGCTTGTTACTATGTTGCTATGTCCTTTAGATGCTTAAACAATTATTGATAACTTGTACATCGAGACGATTAAAAGACGGTTAAACGACTATTATCATTATTTGTAACATGAGTAGTTCTCATGACTTGTTGCTAAAGTTTACCCTACGGGTTTCATGGTTGTTGGATTCTATGTACGTTTCTTTGGTCATGGCTGAGTAATATAATGAAATTCGTATACACATAAGCTTGCAAAATATATTTATAATGATCTCGTATTTTATACTATGTACTATTAACCATGTTTTTACTCACTAGCTACTTCTTTAGCTAACTTATTTTACTCATATTTCAGGTGGTGTTTGAACGTTTTATGCTTTACAAGACATATGATGCTTATCGGACTTAGAATAAATGAACAATAAATTACTTTGATTACCGGTCTTTGTTTCCGATTTTATGACTATTATTTCTTTATTTATGTCACAACATTTATGTTTCGATTAAGTCACTCAAACATAACCAATTTTTTATTTTGTACAAACATAACCAATTTTTTATTTTGTTCCGATTAAGTCACTCAAACTTTGTTTTGTCTCAATTTGGTAACTTACCTTTAAGTTTTGTTCCAATTAAGTCACTCAAACTTTGTATTGTTTCAATTAGGTAACTTATCTTTAAATTTTGTTCCAATTAACTCATTCAAACTTTGTTTTCTTTCAATTAAATAACATAAATATACTTTAATGTTATCAAATATATGTGAAACTTTTTTTTATTGAAAAACATTTATACTTTTAAAAATTGAAGCATTTTAGAAATTCTAAAAAACTTAAAATAATACAAAAAATATTCTTTTTGTTATAATTTGAATATTAAAATTCATATTTTAAATGATATCCAAGTTAGTTATTTAAGATTAGAATATTTTCCTAAACTTAAGTTATCTAATTGAAACAGAACAATGTTAAGTGACTTAATTGAAACTATACTTAAAGATAAGTTACCTAATTGAAACAAAACAAAGTCTGAGTGACTTAATTGGAACAAAATCAAAACATGATTATGTTCATGTGACATTTTCCCTTAATAATATTAAAATATGTATTTAGTGTGTCATTTGCTTTGTACTATTAATATCTAATTCACTTAACAGTCCGATGTTTTCGCCGCCGGATGAGGTGTTACATTAAAGGCACACAAAAAGATCACACCCAATGATCTTAATCTAAAGAAGAATGGTCCAATAATCGGTAGAGTGGTCCTTGCTACGTGTCTTGCAATAAGAAAGGCTAGAAATAATGTCATCTTTTCAAATGAAGATGTGTCCATATAAAAAACTAAAGAGGTAATAAGAATTGTGGTATTTTTATGCGTAAATTCAGACTACCCTAGCATAATTTAAAATAGTGATTTTTACGTATTTCTCATTCTTAACCTTCTTAATTACATATATCCGCAACCCTTAATTTTTATTACATATTTCTCATTCTATTCAAATTTGACACAATTACCCTTTCTATCAATTCTCATTAATATATATATATATATGTGTGTAAATAATCATTTAATTAGTTTATTAACGATAAAATAGTAATTTAAATAAATAATTTTAATAAAATTAGTAAATGTGCCTTTTAAGATTAGTTAAATATGTAATAAAAGAATTTACGAATGCGATATATGTAAATGCCTTTTTAAAATACTATAATCGGCATGGCATAGTTTTAATTTTGAGGTTACTTGTTTAGTTAAATAGAAGCCGTTCAAAAAAAATTATTTAAATAGAAGGTCCCTCACTCCCTTGCTTTCAATGAATAGTCCTTAGCCTTTTATTTTTTTTTATAACACATAGTTGTGTGTCTTTTTTTAATTAAGATCGTCACCATCAACCTATGAGAGAAAAACGATTTATAGTAACGTCTCGATCTTTTTTAACCTTAATACTTCCTCAATTTTGTTTCGGGTATTAAAATATTTTACATTAATATAATAACAAGCATATAGAGTTTAAGGCATACAAAAAATATATGACTATTAACTAATCTTCATTTAAATTTATTTTTTTTAAATTATAAGCGGAAGATTGTAATAATAAAAAAGTAATAGCAATCAACCATTGTTTTCTAGGGGATTTTGGATCGTTAAAAAGCCAATAATCACTAGATATCTCTATTTTTCCCGTTTTATTATCTGGCTTATGTTCTTCATTAGTATTCAGACTGAATGACTCTATGAAATTACTTTGATACTTCCACATATTATGGGTAGCGTAGGAGACATCTCTATTTCCCCCGGGAATCTTTAGAATTACCAATGCTTAGCTTTCAATTCGCCTCTGACCATAAAATGAAATGTGAATTCCGGTTCTTTAACTTTAAGCTGACATATCCCTAAATAAAAGCCCGTACATCATTTTGTCATGCCATATAAGTCTTCAATCTAAAAACCCAACCTAAAACAAGAGTTTATCACAAATGAGACTTGAATCCAATACCGAGCAACATCAGTCAACCACTTTTTTTAAACGACCAACGAATCCTCCAAACACGCTACTAGCAAAACTCACCACATCGGGATACACTCGCCATCGATCGAATTGAAGAAAACCTTCACCTAGGGCCGAAGCCCATTAACGTACACTCACCAAAAGACACAACAATACAGTGAAAAAACTCGTTTTATTATAGAAACGACAAACTAACGATCTCCATTAGTCTCTCATCTCACCTAAATCACGTAACACATCAAGTCTCTCTCTACCGGTGCATAACCGGCTCATTGGCATCAGTCAACCACTTAATAATATTCGAAATTGAAGACAAAAGTATTATCCCACGTGCTAAAATTCAGACAAGAAATACTTATTATATTAAACTCTTTGTAACGCTTTAAAAATCCCTCACATGTGCAATATTCCCCACTCACTCTCTACATCTCCGGTAACATCACATACATTTTTTCCTCAAAATGAACCACCGGAAAACACTTCTCCCCCTCTTTTTTTCCATTTTTACCCTCACCACCGCCACCAACGACCACATCTCCTCCTACCTCAAACCAACTTGTTCACAAACCACCGACGCAATCGCAACAACAACGTTACGAAACATAACACCACTTGTTTTCCCTGTTCTAGAACACAAAAACCAAGCCTCATGCAGAGAATGGTCACAAGCATGTTCCGAGGAGATTTTATCTATGTCGAAACAACCCGAAAACGTAGAGTGGTTGAAATCATTGAGACGGAGGATACATGAGCATCCAGAACTTGCGTTTCAAGAGTTTGAAACGAGTAAGTTGATTAGAAGTGAGTTGAATAAACTCGATATCGGTTATCGGTTTCCGTTAGCCGTTACGGGTGTTTTAGCAACCATCGGCACCGGTGAACCTCCGTTCGTCGCTATTAGAGCTGATATGGATGCTCTGCCTATTCAGGTTGCGTCTTTTACTTTTTTTCTACTTTATCAAAAAAAATTTATGAAATAACTTGTAAATTCCTTTTTAGGAAATATATTATTTGTCTTGTTAAATACTTCAAATTTTATAAAATAAAATAAAATAAAATAAAAACACCTGGAGTGTGTATATATATATATATATATATATATATATTATTTATAGTGATTTTTTTTAAGGTTTTGGTGTCTGGACCATGTATTATCTCATTTTTCTTAGCACTGCTTTATAAGCTGGTGTTATAAGCTGGTGTTTTTGGTCCTACTTTAGAAGTTGATGTTACATGGTACTGCAGGTGTCATGTTTGTACTTTATAAGTTAGATATAACTTGATACTTGTTGTATGATTGTTTGTTAATCAAACAGGAAGCTGTCGAGTGGGAACATAAAAGCAAAATCGCGGGTAAAATGCATGCGTGCGGCCACGACGCTCACGTAACAATGCTTCTTGGAGCTGCCAAGATTTTGAAATCTCGTGAGCATTTTCTTAAGGTAAAACTGAACTGTATAGTTGTCACGTCACACGCCCATGCATAGTATTTTATTTTTTATTTTTTTTCTATTGAAATTCTATTAGCGTAGTAGTATGTGACAGTGACTTGTTAGGCTTTTTTCCGTTTATTATCCGGGGTTAAGTTCTAGTAAAAAATCGATACGTTTAAAATGAGTCAAGATCATCACTTAACATTTCATGGTCCAAATCCAGAAAATGTATTAGAAAGTATTTGTTTGTTCTTTACTCTGTTCTGACGGACAACAATTGTTATTACCTCCTGAATAGTAAAAAAAGAAAAAAATAATAATATTTAAATATGAACGAACGAGGCTGTTTTTTAATTAGAAAATATTAAAATAATACCCATATAGACCATGTGGCTAGAAAATGGGTGGTAGAGTTTAAATGAAATGAATATTGGACATAGTCACATAGGACCAATAATTTCTTTAGTGCAATTCTTGAAGATAAAATTCAATGCTTTATTAGAATTTAGTGGTGAACCGAATTTTCTAAAAGGTTTTGAAAATGAACCGACCAATTTTCTACACTCCAATTTTTTTTTTTTTTTACGAAAATTTTAACATATTACTATTATTATCATTCTTCCTATATATTAAAATACAAAATAAATCAATATCTTTTTCTGATCTTTTTATATACTGATTTTTATATTTTTATAAATTTTAGAATACAAGAGTTAAAAAAATTTAGATATGATGTTATAATGTTTTTATTTTTACCTGTATTGCGATATGAATTTACATAGAATTGTGTCGGCTTAAAATTTGATTTTTTTTTGTAACTTTACTTGCATAATGTTTTATAAAATTCTACGTTTTGCATATGAAGTGAATAGTAAAGTTTTTTTCTCATGAATTAACCATATAACTTTTGTGTTTTTATTTTTGGCCACAATTTTTTAAGTTAAAATAAAAATTATATATTCACTGTACTTTAATTAAATTTACATCGTACATTGACTAACTTCTTACTTTTAAAAAATTGTCATAACGCTTTTGTACTTTGAAGCTTAGCTACAAAGTTATGCTCATTTAACTTTATTTAAACTTACGATATTTGGATATAATAAATAGTATTTTTATGACACGTTTTGATGTCCATTTTAATCTATTTTGTGTCACTTTTGTCATACGTTTTGACGTAAATTTAAATTGGAACCCAAATGTAAATACTTTACACTTTCATTTTTTTTATATAAAGTGTCACATTTTATCATTTTTTTTTATCTGTTATGACATTTTGTTTATGTACAATTGTACATGTAACATAAATATCATTTTAAGTTGAGCGATATAGCTTTCAATTTTTGGACTATAAGCTATAATATAATTTTTATTAACTCCTGAATAGTAACCATTTGTCAATTGTCACCTTATAGACTATAAAAAATGTCTTTGTTATTGCCATCACAACAGCTAGAAGTGTCAATTTGTGTTGGTTACATCTAAGCTGACCCAATAATTTATTGATTACAAGAAAATTCAAATCTTTATTTAGAAATACTCTGGTTTCGATCCTACGGAGTAAATGGTAACCGACACAACACCAACTACTTATTTTTCGTAAACTATTTATTTATTCAAAAAAGGATAACGGCACAAGTTGTTGTTCTGATATTAATATATTATGGATTTGGCGTATATATATTACAACAGGGCACGGTTGTTCTGATCTTTCAACCAGCAGAGGAAGCTGGAAATGGTGCAAAAAGAATGATGGGAGACGGAGCTCTTGATCGCGTAGAGGCAATTTTTGCGGCTCATGTATCGCACCAGCATCCCACAGGAGTGATCGGGTCAAGGCCCGGTCCACTTCTTGCAGGATGCGGGTTTTTTAAAGCCGTCATTCAGGGTAGAACCAGAAATCCAGTTCTGGCTGCCTCTGCTGCTGTCATAAGCTTACAAGGGATTGTATCCCGAGAGTCGAATCCACTCGACTCACAGGTTGTTTCCGTGACCACATTTGATGGCGGTGATGATCCCAATGTAATGCCGGATTTTGTCGTCCTCAAAGGAACCTTGAGAGCGTTTTCAAACACTAGTTTCTACCAACTAATTCGACGTATACAAGAGGCAAGTGTATAAGATTGTTATCTTATCAGGTCGTGTAACGGGTTAAAATGAGTTGGAGTTAAAACTAATTATATTGAACCAGCCCATTTTAACATAAACGGTTGATATTGCCACAGGTAATAATACAACAAGCAAGTGTGTTTAAATGCTCAGCAACTGTGGATTTTTTCGAGAAAGAGTCAACTATATATCCGCCAACGATTAACAACGACAAGATGTATGAACACGTAAGAAAGGTCGCGACTGAGCTTGTTGGCCCAACGGGTTTCACGGTCGTACCACCAATGATGGGTGCAGAGGACTTCTCATTTTACTCGGAGGCGATCCCTGCAGCGTTCTTCTATATCGGGATAATGAACGAGACTTTGGGCTCGACACACACGGGTCATTCTCCGTACTTCATGATCGATGAAGACGTGCTTCCTATCGGGGCTGCAACTCATGCTGCAATCGCCGAAAGATATCTTAACGAACACACGAAATGAAGATCAAAAACTCGATCGGTTTTTCGATTTGCTAGCTTGTTTAGTTCTTGAAGCAAAGATGCAATCCAAGTAATTAGTGTATTAGAGGTACATTCATTGAGCTTAGTTAGCTATTGCTACTAATTATGGGGTTTTTGCTCGATGAATTGAAGGAACATGATACACTAATCTAATCTAATATTGTCGAGTCGGGTTTTGGTCTAATCAGACGTTGTTTAGATCTTTAGGTTTTTTTCCATTAAGTTGTTATTAATGGATAATGAATGGTTGTATGTATAATTAAGTGATGAATAAAAATAATTATATTTACTTATTGTGTTGAACATATAAAATATCCTTTTTGTTGAGTAAAAAGGTAACTTTTTAAGGGAGTCGAACTTTTAAGTACAAAAACTAATTGTTAAAATAGGAATTGTCACTTATATATTAATTCAAAATAATTTCTATAGTAACTTTTTGGTTTCTTATTTTTACCATCAAGTTTTACCTTTTTTGCATTATAGCCCCATGCCAAGTCTTACAAGTTTTTTTTTTTTTTACATTTTTTCCCCAAAAGTTTCACTACTATAGTGTTTTTTTTTTCATCACAAACTTTTTTAGCGTTGTGTATTGTAGTTTCAGTTTTTTTAATCAAGCAACAAACTTTGAGGTACTGTGACTAGCCGAATCGATTATGAATAAATATCATGTTATTGACCACAGTGTCAGTTTCCAACAAATGAGACAACAAAGTCATGCCGCATAGTGTCAGTATAACCGGCTATAGACACGCCGCTTAGCACGTTTGAGTTTTCCCTGGTTTTATTTTTTTATGCATTGATATGTGTGATTTTTGATGTGTATGTTATTCATTATTCGCTAGTATTTATATACATAAATAGAATCGATATTTGAATGAATCGTTGAACACGCGTGTGAACCTAGAGGCTAGAATTCAGCTAGTTTTATTAAAAGCAAAATGTACTATTAATTAAGTTCACGTGTTCAGTTAGGTTTCATATATATATTTTCTAGGTACTCTTTTTTCATAATATTGATTATTGAGGTTTTTCTTTTTTCTAATTTACAACATTTCGATATCAATTTTAGTTTCTTTAACAATTACCATTAACATGATATCCGATCTATATATATATACCATGTTCCCGTTCCTTAGCTTCATGTTTTATACACGTTATTATTTCGATCACTTGTTGCTTTAGTCGCTACGCTTGTCGTTAATTACAAGCCAAAGTAAAACCAATCACCTAGTTAGATTTTTCTGGATTTTCCCATCTCTTTTCTTAAATGTTTAATGTTTTACAAAACCTTACACGAGCCCTTGCTCGACTTGTTAATGGTAATGTTTTATCTTCTAATTAAGTTAAACGGGGATATTCGTTGGAAAACTTTGAAAGTTGACACCAAACAGAATTCGACACGACTAAGAGTAAAGAATTGGTTTATATGATCAAGACAAATATTAAGACGCTTCCAAAATCTAAATTATTAGCATCGTTAGTTTTATATATGATCGTGAAAAAAAACTTAACATGTTGCATTTAAACGTTAGTGAGCGTCTATATATCGCGTCAATCGGTTTGTGATGTGACAAGGATTATAACTTTCATGGGGTACGTTAGTGTGTTCCATTTGACTTTTGTTAGCCAATTAAGTTAAGTAGTATACTTTAAAAGGATTTGTTGAACTGTTTAAGAAAAACATGTGACACAGTTCTGGAACTAGTGACTGCATGCTTAAACTTTAAAAGGATTTGTTGACACTTCACCTAACCTAATTTGTAGATTTTTATGACAAAATACAAGTAATTAAAAGTAAGCGGTTTAATAGTCATTTGATGATGCAATGGAACTGGGATTTAAGTGTCACAGTAAATGTCATCATACGTCCCGTAACGAACACATAAATTTGTTCGTTTCAAATTAAAGAGCTTTGTGATATTGATAACCATACGCACTTAGATAAAAATATGATTAATTATTTGTTTTTCATAATGACTCGAGGGAGAATAATAAGGATCACAGGGTCAACAATAGATTAACAATTATCACTAACCATCTAAAATATCGTAGTTATGGTCATCATTATAAAATTAGCCCATGAATATATGATATGATATTATAATATCAAGTTAAAGAATATAATATTATAAAGCTTATCATACCCTATATGAAATAAGATTTTATGAAAAAGTTTAAACTAATAATAATATTTTATACTAATTTAGTGCATGCACGTGTAATGTTCGAGAACACAACACCCAAATGGTGATTTTAAATATATGTTTGGGGTACGGATAGTTCCAGTCAGTTTTGAAACAACCATGGTAAAACTAAAACACAAGATTTATTTTAAAAAGGTTGTTTCTTTAATATAACAAATTATACTTATATTAAAAATGATTAAATCTTTGGTTTTATGGTGTAGTTTTTTAAATAGCTTCGTATGAAAAAGTTATGTATGCTTGAAAATCACCGAGAGTCTTTAATTGTATGTTATTATCAACCTTATCTCTAATTTTATTTTTATATCATATCAAATATAAACCGATCCATATACAACCCTAATAGGAGAGAGCTGAACGTAAATACTCTTAAATTTTTAAAATTTTTTTATATATTAGGAGACCAAAATTTAATTAGTGTTATTATAATATATTTTATATAAAAAATATTATTGTGAAAGAAACCCTTACAAATGATACAAGTTTTAAAAGAATATCACATTACAAATTTAATTTTGTTTTATTATATTAGAGGTGATATTTTTAATAAGACATTCTAATGATAAGTTGCATTGTGTTTATCCAAAAAAATCTATAGTTTAAATCATATAAGAGAGAAACAGAACCAATTTATACTAGGAGACTCATATATAGTTGTTTAAAGGAATTGGCTATGAATAATCTCAACTAATACTTATTAGTCGAGAATAATCCCAATTTAGTTTATTCCCTTTAGTGGTCTCAATTTCAACTTTTTTGGCCTGCAGTGGTCCACCGTTAGGTGCGCTTAACGACCGTTAACATTTTTTAAATTTTTTTAAATTTCAAACCGATGTTTTATAGATATTGATCGGGAGGAGGATACAAGTGAATTGATGTAAATTTTACCTCGAACCGGTGTTCAAACGACAAAACGATCTTCAGTCGGGTGTTTAAACCCTAACGATGCCTCAATCAGATGTTAAAATTAAATCATTTGGAGCAACAATTGAAGGTAAGGTATGCATTACTTGACTTGTGTCCACCTCCCGATCAAATCCATAAGACATCGATTTGAAATTCGAAAAAATAAAAAACAAAATTAATGGCCGTTAAACGCAATTAACGACATACCAATGTAGGCCAAAAAGTTGATTTTGATACCACTAAAAAAATAGTTAAGTTAAAATTGTTCTCAATCAATAGATGTAAGGTATAATTAGTTTAGATCAATTTACCTTGTTTAATAGATCGAATAGTTACATATAAAGTAGCAATTAATATTATTCCATACCTTTGATGGAGAAAGATTTTTGTGATCAGAGTGGTATTAATGGTGCCTCAATAATCACTACCATCATTACTACCATTATAGCATCTTTGTGAATTTTTCTTATTACTTTGATGTAATAAATTGATAAAAATGAAAAAAAGTTTATGCCATCTATTGTAACGATAGTCAATGTGGTATTTATTTTAATATATTTTTGCTCCATCACCTAATTTAAATAATATTTCTTCTTTAATATATCAATTTACTTTAAAAGAAGAAAATATTACGTATCGAAATAGCCTATAACTCTACAAGTACCACATATCAAATAATAAAAGCA
This sequence comes from Tagetes erecta, assembly GCA_030867185.1. Lineage (NCBI taxonomy): Eukaryota > Viridiplantae > Streptophyta > Magnoliopsida > Asterales > Asteraceae > Tagetes > Tagetes erecta. The sequence goes on from CM061487.1 coordinate 98,748,121, forward strand.
ACATTATTACTTGTCGAAATAGCTTATGAGTTCATGAAATTGAAATATTGCATCATAAAAAGATTCTTATTTCTAAACGGAAAAAATAATCCAACCCTCTCTCCAGTGTCATCACAGTGAATGACACGTGTCATATAAAACTCTCTTTTATTAGAAGGTTATAGATTATAGATTTATATCTACGAATTCAGATCTTATTTCAATCGGAATATATATCCACCTCTATCTAAAGTAATAAAAGGGTAAACTTTAATTTGACACATGTCATAATTTTAGGTTATTCACATAGACAAAATCGTATTTGGCAACACCACATTCACCTACAGCTTAAAGATAATAATACGGTCATCTTTTTTAATACACATCATATATGTTTTTCAACATGTGTAGTACACGACTTGTCAACATTGTGATTTTGCTTGTTGATTAATTGTAACGCTAACAGACATTGGAGTGCTATATGTATATGGATTTGGTGTAAAATTCCTTTGTTCTTGGCAACAAACATTGTTGATCATTTGAAGACGATCGATTCTTGGCCTTTTGAATTAGGAAAAAAGGAAGTGCTACATGCCAGTTTTTTTACAGTGTTTTGGAGTATATAAAAAGCGAGAAACAAGTGGAACTTCAACAACAAACATAAGTCGGATAGGGAGTTATTGAGGGAATTAAATTAAATCTTTTTTTTCTTTGGATTAAAAATAGAGGGAAAAAATAGATCCTCAATGGCGTAAATTTTTATTTTAACTTTCTCTTAACTCTAGCACCTAATAGAAAATCTTTAACCATTAAAAAAAAACAGGTTAATAACCTTGTATTAATATAATTAGGAACTTTCGTGTGAATTGAACATGTGTTTTAATAACATTTAGCTAATCGACAATCATTGCACCATGAACACAGAGATATACATGTACCACACATGCACTTATTTTTAGAATAGCAATTATCTATCTTGTCAAGTCATGTTTTTAATTATGATAAATAAAAAAAACGAAAGTAAAAATGATGATATATATTCATCAATGAATTTGGTTGAAACTTTTGTACCTTAAAAGGAAATGAGAGAAGGACGTAAGATTGAAAGAAGAAATTAAGTATGAAAGAGTGAACATTAAGATAATGGTAACCAAATCGTAATAGATAAGTGATAACGTACGTCTTTTAGCAGCTTAGTGGTATCAAGGTGTACGTTTAAGTAATAATATGTTTTCAAGTCTAGTTTTAGTTTAGGAAAATATTGATTAAGTGTGTGTGAGTTTGTCGTTAAAAAATAACAATATATGAAAATTAAATATATATATATATATATGTGAATAAATAATTAAATATTAGTAGATTAAAAGTGTTTTAAAATAGTGATTCTAACCCTTGTTACATCATCAATAGTTACCCGACAAAAAGACATGTTTTACTATCCCAACTACAACAATTCAATATGTATCGACTTCGTGATCATATCTCCAAGAGTCATTAAGATCTCATCTCATGTCTTCAAACTCTTTTCCAACATTAATTTGAGACATGGGGATAGGGACAATGATTTGCACACAATTAAGAAAATGGTTGGCTAAGGGCTTATATTTTTTAGGCCACTTAAAATACAAATACATGTTTACGTAAATATTTTAATCTCTCATTAAAACCCTTGCGTGCTAATCTTTGTAACATGTGTGCATGAAAATCTTTGTAGCATATTTGATGAACCTTTTTTAAATCACCATCATAACGCATGTAACAAAGTCACAAACGCGAGACATAACCGTCGCATTACGTTAGTTTTTTAAGATTAAAAAACACCTTAAAATATTCTTTTCCGGCTAATATAAACTAGTATAGAATTTGTTCTTTCTATAAGCTAATGCCATATCTTTTACAAATCTGGGAACAAATTTTAAAACTTCTATTTACTTGAAATAAACGAAAAGATTTAAACATTTGATAAGAGTTTTAAAAGATATTTTTCTTTGACAACGACTTTTAACAACCTTTTTTATACTTATGTCAGTTCTTACATTTGGCATGTGTCACATCACATGAACATATTAATTCTAGTCTTTACTATTGCCTTGTTTCTATTTTATTATTTATTGAAAATCATTATTTAGTTATCTAATTTTTCAATGAAAACAAAAAAACATAACCAACTTTCAATTCTTTTATTATAACTTTAAAACACACCTCCCTGTCTCATCATCTCCGACTTGAAACCTAGCGTTTTCAGTCATCGCTGCCATTGAACCGAAAATGTGCTTGCAGTTGTATGAAATGCAAGAAAATAAATGAACAAGTAAATTACAAGGATGGTATGGTACATACAAGATGCAATAAAGTCAAAATTTTGCTTTTATATTTCTACGAACGAGCTACCGAATGTGTATACGAGCCAAGCAGCTCGAGTTTTAAGCTGAATTAGCAGGCCAGCACTAATTTTACCAAATGAAAATTTGCAGTTGTATCAAATTATTATAATGATCAAAACAAAGGACTGAAGTTACATACATTGGAAGTGCAATTCAGCTTCTGAATGACTTGTATTGTAAAAACAAAAATATGCATCATCATCATCATCTTAGTTCAATATTCATCTGGCTTTGCACCTGATCTCGAACGTTCCACTGCATTGATATCCATCCATTAGATTGCAAATTTGTAATGTACATTGTTATTAAAAAAGGCGGTTTACAAAAAGATTCGTGTTTTGATGAAAAGATATTGATTGACTACCTGAAGCTCGTTTATTTCCTCGTCTGTAAGAGAACGCTCCATGGAGCGATATGTGATCCTGTAACAATGACTAGTCATTCCTTTCTTGTTGGTGAAGTTGTCAATCAATTGTACCTGAATATATAATATGTGTTATTTTGTATAGGATAAATATTTATGACTGATAAAGAACAAAAGATGATTATAAACCTCCTCGGCAAGATCACCAGCAACGCCTCTGACTATTTCGCAAAGATTGTTTTCAGTGAATGAATCATTGATCCAGAAACTCATGTCTTTATAACAAGGTGGATACTGCATATATTATTATTATATGAACAAGGTAACCTTTTACAAAAGATATCGCACGTAGATGCCAATTCATACCTTTGAAAATGGCTTGAACTTTGTCCCAAGTTGACCTTTAGTAAACTGCATTAACAAGGAGAGACAACGCAAAACGCATTAGGTCATTAAAAAACATCGTCCATTTTTTATTCTAAAATAAGTCATTCATCCAAAAAGACATCAAAACGTAGAAGTGGAAATTTCGACCCGTTAACTTATTGGTTGACAAGCTAAATGTCTGCAAAAAAATAGTAAATAAATCTTTGACAAGATAAGTACGGAAAGTGTTTTGGGTCACCCCGTTTGGTGTGTAACCTAACACAGCAATTTGCGACTAGTAAAGTACCTGAGACGTGAATCGTTTATCTGTAGACCAAAAGAGTCTAATATCAGGGATGTCAAATAGGACCATTGCCAGACGTTCCAATCCAAGACCAAAAGCCCAAGCCACATTATCAGTTTTCCCGCCCCGTTTTAATATTTCTTGTTCCATTACCCCGCAACCAAGAACCTCCAACCACTTCTCCTGAACAATCAATTAAAATACATAATAATTTGATCTAAACAAATGCATCACACACACCCTTCAAAATAATCCCAAAAAAACTCTAATATCTAGTAATGATATACAAGAGAACTTTACCTGAAAATATATCTCCAGTTCAAAAGACGGGTTTGTAAATGGAAAATAAGTGTCTACCCATCTCATTTCAACAGCACCTGAAAATTTCTATAGGTTTTAAATGCCAAAACATACTTAATTCCAACTCACAGCGTATATGTAGATCACGATTGCATACAAAATCAGTGAGTAAAAGTAACTATACTAGTAACTTCTATCTAAACTAAGCAAATATAATATCAAATTCTGAATCATGAAGAGAACATCAACTATTTACTATTGCATTTAGATCCTAAATGATATTTCTTTCTTACCAAAAAGGTGACGTGCCAAACCCTCAAGACAAGCTTTTAGATCATTTGCGGCATACAAAGTTCCATCCATGCCTGAATCATTCCAATCATTTGGACTGAACACTCTAACTCCTTCCATCTGCACAATCTCATACAAGGATTATAATCTGCACACTTTGGGAGTATTTGGACGTGTGGCTTGAAATTGATAATTGTGACTTGAAAAAAAATTCAGATACCTGATGGAATACAGGATAGTGAGTTGAATCAATTGAGTCTCTTCGATAAACATCACCGGTAACAAGAAAACTGGTATACCCTTTTCTTAGTAACTCAGCCTGATGTGCACTAGTGTGACACCTCAGCACAGTTTCTGCATCAACGTAGTATGTATCATTGTAGCTCCTGCTCACATGATCAGCAGGTACCAAGACATCATCAAAGTTCTGAATGCAGAAATGAAATAAAACTGTTATCAAAAGATAAAATACGATAAAAAAATTATTACATGCTTAAATATTTTCTGTGTAGTAACTTTAAAAGGGTCAAAGGGATACCTGTTTAGTAGTGACAATAGGGCATAAATCATCAAACTTTAAAAACTGGTTGTTATAGTTGGAGTCAAAATACTCATATATTGCATTCTTGAGTATCCCAAGGGGATGATTATCTCGCCTATGAAGTTGTAATCCAAGTTTAGTGAATATTAGATCAGGGACGTTATTTGTCGGTTCATCCTTAACCACATCTGTATCACAAAATTATGAATATAGAGTATATCAGGACACAAAATCAGCATACCAGCGATAGACTTGATATTAAGATTGATAGAAAATGTTTAGCTTTTGACAGTCCATCAACCTAGCTGAACTTTGAATTGATGTAAATCAATCTCAACACGGTTCTCTTATGATTGGCAGATAAGTTTAAGATCTTTCTGTTAGTGTACCTCGTTTTTGAACCGTAAGCGTTCAAATCCAGGTTTTAAACTAATAACCACAATACCAGCCGAACCAATTACCTCAAATCGTATAAGAATCAGATTCTCATTAACTACTTCATGATCGTTCGCATCATCCAATTTCGAATCGTTCGCATTTTACAGAAAGTGATTTACTATTAGTCAAATGTCTCAAACAATGAAAATGTATAGTAAGTTTCTTGATCAATCCTAACAGAAATGAGCAAAATTCATTCTTAATTTGTTCACTAAACTTTAACAACATTTACAAGTCTTTAACCTTGATAACTGTCATCTCCACCCAAAAAAGAAAAAAAAACAGAACAAAAGCCTCTAACATGCTGTCAAGATTTAAGGGTCTTATATCTGTTAATGAAAGTTGGATGCTTTTCATAACATCTTCCAAAAAAAAAACTGAAAACATTTCATAACCATATCCAAACACTGAATTGGTTATCAGAACAAAAGGGCAAAGATATGATTGATTACACAATACAATCCAGCAAGAAATGAGAATAAAAGATACCCAAATCATGAAATGCAATGAGATGAAAAGGGTTACCTTGTTTGGAGATTTGAACACCGCCGAGCTCAAGGAGTGAAGAAGCAAGTGGTTGGGTCGATTTGTGTCTGCGAATGAGAGGTGAGGAAACAGAGATGAAGGTGTTGAAAACATGATTGGGTTTGATTAGGGTTTTGGTGGAGTGAAGGATGAAAGATGGTTTGGAGAGAAGGATGTGGTGAGCAAAGGTGAAAGCAGCCATGGTTGAATTGAACTGAATTGGATTGTAATTTGTAAGTAAGATGCACCACAAGCTTTGCAACTTCTGGATTGTAATTGGATGATTATTATTGTAAATTTAGTCGTTGATTGTTTATCGAATAAACATGAAATGAAACTACTCTTTAACCAAGCTTCAAATAAATTAGTTTACTTATTCTTATCATGAGAACCCCTAAGCTTATGAGATTGATTTGCTAACCAACGGGTAATATGGCTTTTATCGGTCTTTAATCTTAAAAAGTTATGATAAGTTAAAAGGGTGTTTTTTTAAATATTATTTTTATATACTTACTCACATGTTTATAATATAACTAGATTAGTATCTCATGTGTTACACGGACACAGATTAAATAACAATAGTAATTAGTCTTTTTAAAATAAACAAATAACAAAATATTAAAACATATGACATTGTAATTCAATTATTTATATTTTTTTATAAGTTAGTTTCGATAAATATCTCTTTTATGTTATACTTGTTATCTAAAAACGATTTTAGAAATAATTTAGACTATATAGTATATCATCCGTTCAAAACTAAAGTTACAAAATAAATCAACTCTTTAAGTAAATATATTTTTTAATTTTTAAAATAAATCAATTTTAAGAAAAAAATATTATTGTGTGAAAAACTATGAAACAATATTAGTAAATTTATTTTACTTTATTATAATTGAGATTATTGAAATATAAATAGAAACTAATTCAATCATAGATTAATTCAAACATAGATGGTTCAAATTTTAGACTCAACTTCTAGCATAATTAGTTTTTGAGCTTACTATGAATTAATATACAACAACAACAACAACATATATGAGAGTATGTGTATCTTTGAATCTTTATAGCTTATCTTCCAATTATAACATCCTCTTTTGCTTGCAATGGATCAAACTATATATTAATTTGTTACTATTCACATAATGCATCCACCAAAAGTGTCTTAGACGTGCCAGGACACGGATCATCACCAAATACTTCAGTTGTGTGAGAAATTAAACATTGCCTTTTTCCTATACAAGCCTGAAATATCAAAACATATATTAAGTACAATCATTATAAAGGACCAACAAATTTGTAAATCAAAGTAGCTCACATTTTCAACAATTTGTTGAGAATTAGGTGAATGACAGTTGCCAATGGAGTAGCTTTCGCAGTCGCCTACCGGGTTACCATGACTCGCAAACACAATCTTGGAGATGATTCGTTTCTTAGGACATCGCAAATGAACGCTAGGCCTTCGTCTTAAATGAAAATGACCATGTACTCCCCATGAGTTTATCCTAGGAGGATGTGAATCCGATACGTGCCCACAAACTTTGTTGATCGAAACAACATCTAGTGAAATATTTAACGGGTTTCCATGCTCTTCCTCGAACAAAACTAGCAGGTTTCGCGTTGGTTTAAGAAAAGATCGCGGTACATTATACCTGTCATACAAAAACATGTTGAAATTAAGTAATTTGTTATAGTGATATATAAGCAAAAATTGCATATGCAAGTTTCGAATTAACCATGTTTGTGAAGGAGATCCTAAAGGAGTCTTGAACGACACCCAATATCTTCCGATACTTTGACCATTGATCCAAACCTCTCCTTTCCCCATGGAACCAAGGTTTAGTGCAATCGGTTGGTCGCCCTCAGGCGTGTCAAATGTTGTCTGCAAGTACATAAAAACATCATGACTTGTACAACACGTAAATAGCTAGCATGTACATTATGTCATAGAAGCATGCCTTACCTTATACCATGTTAGCGTACCAGGATTTTCGTACTGGTTCCATGAGACATCACTCGACCCTTCATCCGTGTACACTGATAGTTTTTCCCCTAGTAAGCCGACCTTAATCAATTCATGAAACATCACCAGATTCGCGTAAATGAGTATTTATAGAAAACAGAATAGATAAAATGGTATTATTTTGTTGTCATGGCTTACTTGGTATCCCCAAGAATAGCTTGTGAAGTTGAGTTTCCCAATCAACACCTCCATTAATCCTGAACGTTTACGCTCCATAAATGCTCCTGAATCCTACATGTTAACTCATTGGATCAATAATTCAGTCATATAGTGTTTTACTTTTACGTAACATTGCTTGTAAGTTGTCACCTACCGGCAACCCAACCATTGCACTCAAGACTGAAATGCTGTTGATTCCTGTTGAGAATGAAACGGTCTCCTGGAGTGTAAAGTTTTTAACGTTACGTGCTCCATGTGCAGAGCCTAAATGCAGATCAAATGACCATATTGGCGGTTAGTAAAAGGTACATATCAATTCAATATATAAACAGAAACTCATTCGTACCCACAAGAGCTCCATTAACATATGCGCGTAAAACATGTCCTCGAGAGTTCACTTTAAGCATATGTTGAGTTTCTGCGGATTTCTGATGGACGCTATATGTTCGCAGGGATCAAATTTACATTAATTTCTTCTGGTTAGTCAAATGAAAATGAAGATTAGTGAACTGTACCTCATTGTGTACCAAAGATAATCCGACTTGTCTTTTGTCGTATTCATTTGTTCTAGCAATGTATTTGACCTCATCGAGGTTTGATCAAATTGAGGAACAGTTTCACTAAAGACCTCCCATTGTTGATGCGAGTCGAATCTTACGACTGGCTGCATTGACCGTGTGTTGACCTGTGTGCTTACCTGTTGCATTCATGAAACAGTAACTGTAAGTATCTCATTCATTCCCCAAACAAATGTTCAACTTTAAGAAACATATTAACATACCGTGGCAGTATTAAAAACTGCATGTTTGCAGTCGGGTAAAATGCTAATCGACTTTGGTGGCAAACTATATGAAGTATTTCGAAAAACTACTTGAGGGCTTTCTTGACTGTTGTTGTTAAGAATAAACGCAGCACATGTACTAGAACTTGCATTGTATATGTATGCCTGTATGATTAAGTTGCATGGGTGATTAAAAGAATTATAAATAATTAATTTTTGTACAACAAAAACAGATGCTTACATCTTGATTTGGACCCAGATGCTCAATGGTGAATTGTCCGTACAGTAATGCATCTGAACATAACTTCAATGCCGTGTGCATATGCATAAGATGCCCGTATTTTGGTTGTCTGATCATGCCATATTCATCAAGCGGAGCTTGATCATAGTATCCCGTTATGATATACGATGCAGAAGTCCTTCCAAAATTTGTTCCTCCATGGTACTGTCACAAAAGTGACAAAACAAAAGTTACAACTTCATATATGTTTACTTAACTGACTGAAGACACACGGTAGGTTGACTTGTTTAACCCGTTTAATTAAACAGATCGACCCTTTAACCCACTTAAAAGTAGAACAAAATATCATATAAGCTCATACCCCGTTTACTGCTCGCTTAATCCATTAATGTATGTTTTCGACTCACCAACCCGTTTAAGCCTTACAACTTGATCTCAACCCGTTTGACTCATTTACATGGTTGACATTTTTGGCATGAACAAATATACGGGTCATGTTCAGGTTCATCAATATATCAAACTCCTTAACCCGACACGACTGCAACGTACCACTTAGATATTGCAAACTATTACCATATAGTAATTTACAAAGCTTCCATTCATCTTTACAACAAACAGTGTTGTATGAAAAGCCAGATCTTGGGCTGATCTCATGTTTGCATCCTCTCCATAGACTTGTAAGCTTCAATAACCAGAACACTAATTAGTAAAGATCGCGATATGATTTACATTTAAAGGTAGCAAGGAAGTAAGTATTTACAAAGAAGTCCAGTTTTCGGTCCACATGGAAGGCTTATTCGGCGAGTTTGGTCCTTTCCATGTCTCACCACATCTCATCCCATTGCATGTGTTGATCTGCATGAACCATGATGCATATGTTTAACCTTAAAAGGCAATAATGCGTAACTGAGGTTGTTGTTTACATGTACATACAAAACACGAACCATTGGACCAGGGGCGTTGTCTTGCTTGCACATCATCCAAGGTTCACTTATGTTTTGGCTAATCGCCATTTGTGCAGTCCAATTAACGTATCGTTGTCCATCCTCATGAAAAGCTCCTTCGATAGTTTGGTACTCGTTCTCTATCTAACAAGTTAAAGTAAACAGGTCGGGTTAGGTTTATTCTCACACTTTATGATTTGCATAAAACTCTTAGTGTAAACTTAACCCGACCCAATCACTTATGAGTGAATAGATTATATAAAAAACTATTCACTCATAACTCATAAGTCAATTAAAATAAAAATGAGAAAAAGGTGCAAACCTGTGTTAGAATAATTGGGCCTCCTTGTGTATAAAACAGGTTTTCTGCCTTCATCATGTTCACGATTTTAGTTGTGAAGTTTTGCATATGAAGCTGCAGAAATCAAATCAAGAAAATAAGTTTGACTTTGACTTTGACTTGGAAGGTCAAAAGTGTGGTTACCTTGAATGCTTGATTGTTGGTTCGGAAGACAATGCCAGGAACATCATGTAACCAAAATGGCAAACCTCTGAAGAATTATACATATATAGTGAATGAATTTTGTCTCGAAAACTAATGAAGTTAACGTGATCGGTTCTAGTTATAATATTTACTTACCCGTATTTCCATTCGGCCTCGATAAAGGGTCCGATTCGAAGACTCACATAAAGACCTTGTCGTTGGATTTCCTTAATGAAACTTACTATGTCATTTCTTCCAGTAAAGTCATACTGCAAGTTAATCATATCCACCAAAAAACCCATAACATTATCTATATATATACATTTTTAGATTGAGATTTTCTAAAAAGGATCAAAACCCTAAAAAGTGTAGGAAGCAATCAAAATATAACATGTGACCATGAGAGAAAAAAACACGAAGAGGCATCTTCGTCATTTATACGCGCGATGCTGATTTCGAAATCCTGGTCATCACTCTCGATGTTCAGTTATGGTGTTTTTTTGACGTTTATTAATTACGAACATCCGATCGCATGTATGGCGTGTTTTTGACGTTTTTCGTTTTTAATTATGAATCCATAATCATTCATCTATGGCGAATACTGAAAGCGACGATGTTTTTGTTTGTTTTTGACGTTTTCGTTTACTAATTACGAACATCCGATCAATGTTCTGTTCTTCTGAATCATTGTGTTTTTAGCATTATGAATCATGGTGTTTTTAGTGATCAGTTCGAATGTTAAAAACACCATGATTTAGAAGAAATAGATCCCATTTGATAGTGCTAAGAAACACCATGAAAAAAGTTAGAAACGCCATGAAAAGATGTGTGAGAAATAAAACATCAAAAAAGTCAACTGTTTTTACTGTGATCAGTTCAAATGTAATAAACACCATGATTCAGAAGACACGGATCTAAGAAACACCATGACGTTTGAATTTTGTGTTAAAAATGCACAATGACAAATATACCCCCAAATCCATCTCGCGCGTAACCAAAACATCAAAATAATTACAAAAATGCCACCGCGTCCATCTGAGCCATAAAACACCATAATCCGATGTCTCAAATTACTTCTTAGCCTTTTTAGAGTTTTTTGTCTTTGTAGAAAATCTCTCCTTTTACATTTTTATATATGATTTAGTAACAAGTCAAGTGAGTGGGCATATTGCATAGGGGCAATTTCATATATACCCCTACAAAGTTGCATAATATCATATTTACCCTTTGCATGCTTAAAAAGTGTTGTATATTATGCATTAAAAACTTGTACAAAGGGTAAATATGATATTATGCAACTTTGTAGGGGTATATATGAAATTAAACCTACTGCTGCATATATACATTTTGTTTATTGCATATACTTTGTATTTTATTAACTTCACACGTTCATACCAAAAGATATATTCTTTTGTATTAGTCAATATGTTTTCTTTCAGTTTTAAAATTTTAATCTGATTTTTAAAACCGGTCTGAATGGTGAACCTACCAACAAGACGGTCGGTTCAATAACCGGTTCGGTTATGAAAACATTAAGGAAAGGTAGACTGACCTGGCCGGGTTGTGGCTCATGGAGGTTCCAAAAGACATAGGTTTGTATGACATCTAGACCACCTTGCTTCGCTTTAGCTATCAAAGATGGCCACATCTGCATGCCAAGAGATTAATTAGCTAGACATGTCATATATACGTAGTCCGATCCTTCAATTCTCTAATTACGCATAAACAACGTAATAATCCAGACGTTAGCGATTTTACGTTACATATATATAAAAACTGACCCGTAACACAATGATGGGTAGTACGTGCAATTAATAATAAATAAGAAAGTTGGTAACGTACGTTACAGAATTAAGTTTAAAAGAATATATATAAACAACAAATTAATTAAATAAATGTTTAACAATGTTATCATGCATTAATAAAAAGTGAAAGAGATCAATATACACTTACATCAGGTGTACTCCGCGGATAATGGATTGACCCGGAAAACAAAAGCTTGCGATGGCCATCTATGATCAGTGACCGTCCGTCGTAACTCACATTTGCCCCCTCCACCGCCGTGTCATGGACCAGCAGTAGAAGTACAATCCACCACAAAAACCACACCATCTCTTTGTCTTTGTAAAACAAAATGAGAAAGAGGAAATTAGTATGTGATGTTACATTTGAATGTGTTGTGTTGTGTTGTGAGGTAGAAAGAGACGGCGGAGTAGTTAAAGAAAAGAAAACATATTTGTTGCATTGTACGGCAAACATGGTTTTTATAGGTTGGTGGGTGTTGTTGACCATTGTTTTAAGTGTGATTATTATTTTAAGTTTTGTAAATATGTTATGTGAGGCAAAAAATATTATCTACACGTCACATGCATGTATGAATTGAACTCTTTTGTGGAGGGATGATCTTTTGTTGTATCCAAAAACTATGCAATATATTTGGTGAGCGTGAGGGTAACTACTTAAATTAAACGATTTGACTAAGTATATATATATACAGTGGCTCCTTCATTTGAGAACCACAAAAATAAAAAGAATCAAGGAAACCATTTTAATTGGTTCTTACACATATGCATTAATGCACATGGGAGGTTAGTGCATATATACAACCGCTTGTAACCGTTTGTAACTGCATCAATGCACATGTGAAAGAACCAAGAGAACCATTTTGATTGGTTCTTCCACTTGTGCATTGATGCAGTTACAAACGGTTACAAGCGGTTGCATATATGCACTAACCTCCCATGTGCATTAATGCACATGTGTAAGAACCAATCAAAAGGGTTCTTTTAGTTCTTTCCATTTTTTTGGTTTTCAAATGAAGAGGCCACTATATATATATATATATATATGCTATTATGTGTTGTGATTATAATGCTTGAATTAGAATTTTTTTAAGTATACATTTCACGTTTGTTAGGGGTGTGACGAAGAGTAAAAACTACCAATTATTTGATCATCGGTATAGAAACTTATGTGCCATGTTTTTGGTACTATTCTTCTCGTTTCACTTGTGAAATTTTTTTCGATTTAACATTTAGTACCGATTTGATCCCTTTGCCAGCCATAGGTAGCCATATAATTAATATACTAGATTAGTACCCGTGTACTACACTGATTTTAGTTTTATAAGTTTTAACTCAATTTACATATCATTTATTTTTAACATATCTCTTATTAAATCGATTTGGATATTTACAAATATATTCATATAAAAAATCATATGTTACAATAAAAGATATGATTTATAATAGTTGTTAAATTTTTATTGGAACATATCGGGTTAGGAGATAATTCATGATAATTGTAAATTTTTTTATTTGAACATATCGAGTTATGAGATAATTAATGATAATTGGTAAAACTTTAATTTGAACATATCGGGTTAAGATAAATCATAATAATTGATAAATTTTTTATTTAAACATATCAGGTTAGGAGATAATTCATGATACTTGGTACATATCGAGTTAATATATAGATCATGATAATTGGTAAATTTTGTATTTGAACATATCAGGTTAGGAGATAATTGATGATAATCTGTGAATTTTTAATTTAAACATATCGGGTTATTTCGAATATGGAGCATACCATGACCCTTCTAAAAATTCTCCATCAAATTAATTAGAACATGACACCTAAGCAAAATCATATGTGGAGTAGTTAAAATGGTGACATGTGGATGTGTTACTCAATTATTAGAATAGATAAGGATAAACGTTACAACAAGGCAATATACTCAGAGTAGTTAAATACAAATAAATTAAACAAAACAATTATTTTGTTAAAAAAACATCACGTATAATAGATTTTTTTTTCTTATAATTAGAAAACCAAATTATATGTTAATAGATTTGTTTAGGAAAACAAAGAAAAAAAATCATATGAGTTAATATTTTTTTTTTAAATTGGTTTAAAATAATCTCAATTAACACCTATTGGCTGAGAATAATCCCAACTCAGTTTATTCCCTCCAGTGGTTCCAAATTCAACTTTTTTGGCCTCTAGTGCTCCGCCGTTAAGTGCACTTAACGACCGTTAACTTTTTTTTGATTTTTTTCGAATTTAAAACAACGTTTTATGGATATTGATCGGGGGGAGGATGTGATTCAACTGATGTAAACCTTAGCTCGAACCAGTGTTCCAAACGTCAAAACGGTCTTCAATCGGGTGTTTAAACCCTAACAGTGCTTCAACCAGATGTCAAAATTAAATCATTTGAAGCAACAATTTAAGGTAAGGTTTACATCAACTGAATTGTATTCATCCTCCGATCAAAATCCCTAAAATATCAATTTGAAATTTGAAAAAAGTAGACAAAAAGTTAACGGCCGTTAAGTACACTTAACGACAGACCACTGTAGGCCAAAAAAGTTGGATTTGGGACCACTGAAGGGAATAAACTAAGTTGAGATTATTTCTAGCCAATAGGTGTTAATTGAGATTATTTTAGGCCATTTTTTAAACTTATTGTAAACTTAATAAACACATTGTAATCATGCCCGGATGGCATATTTTTTATTTGTGAGAATAGAAATGTTTGGTGGAGGATATATAATAAGCTTATTTTGTTCATTTCAAATTTCAAAATTTATATCCGTTGAGACTTTATCTCTGTCACTAGTAAGTGCGATTGTTTCTCATCTCGCCATTGAAGCAGATCTCACTGAACAATGGGAAGGTTTCCAGCCAAAATCGACTACGAAAACATCCGAAACGCTCGCATTTCTGAAAACCAGGTTCAATTTCCACCCACACTCTGTTTACAATTCATCATTTAACCAACAAATACAACGATACTGAATCTGATCCTTATCACAGGCTCGATTGGCTTCACTAGGGTTGCAAAAGACCATATCCGAGCTTCGATCCATTACGACTCCTGTAAAATCACCAAAGAGGAAACCTGTTAAGGTTGATTTCAGTAGTGTTCCTTTGCGTCGATCCAATCGATTGAAAGAACTAAACCCTACTTCCCCTGATGGTTTGGTTTCGATTCGTCGATCTCTCCGGCTTCCGTTAGATCAGTCCCCAAATGGTTTTCCCTATTATCCCCTAAACCCTTAATCACAAAAAAAAAATTGTATTTTTAGTTACTAATTTCAATCTGGATACTGGAATATAGGTAAGGTTGATGATGAGGAAGAGAAGAGGCCTGCTAATGCTCCGTTTGTGGATACGAGATTGTGCTATTCTCCGAATGTTTCGTCCGAAAGACGTTGCATGAGCAAGGGAAGGGGAAGTGTTTATGATCCTGTCTTTGGGATTTGCTGCCATTTTTGCAGGTCAATCTCTATACTTTTCTTGCTACTTTTTTACTTTTAGTTTTGATATCAATTTAGTTTAGATTTAATTGATCATCAAGAACTTTGTTTGTCTGCTGTATCTGTTTTTGAATGATTTTATCATCTGTTTAGCACAAATACCACACATTCAGGTCAATCGCTTGGTTTTAATAAGTGCGTTTGAGGCATGCCTAGGTGCAAAGCTCTGGGCTTTTGTTAGCATAAGGCAGCCGGTGTACAGGAAGCACACAAAAATGTTTTTTTTTTTAAATCCCAGTGAGGCGCGTGCTTTTTGTAAGGGGTGTTGTAGTTGCTTATCACACAACTTCAAAGTCTTTTTAACTTTTATAGGCAAAAGAAATTGTGTGGTGAAGAAGACTGTAAAAGGTGCGGTGAACTTGATGTTGAGCAACCATGCCTAGGTTAGTGCATACTCTACTGTTTCGTTTTCAATATGAATGAATATGATCATTTGTGATCTCACATTTTCAAATTCAGGTAAGACCGATTGCTCTGTGTGTCATTCTACCAATGGTGTACTTTGTCGAGCTTGCCTTAAGGTCAGGTATGGTGAAGGTAAGCAGTCTAAAAATCAAAGTTAGCTCGGTTCAAAATACAAGAAATGGAAATGGAAGAAGTGATATTTGTTTAAATGTGTGGCAGAAATGGAAGAAGTGATAAATAACAAGCAATGGAAATGTCCTCACTGCATAGAAGAAGAAGGATCCAGACCTTATTGGATATGTAATAGGTACAATCATCACCATCTTTTAAAGCTGAGATTGTTTGCTCCATATTGTATTCAATTCAGTTCATTTGATGTTTCTTATTGATATCATTGTGTAGCTCTTTTTGCTTAAAGAAGCGAAAGATGGTGCCGACTGGGATTGCCATATTCAGAGGTTTGGCATGTTTATCTTTAATCCAATTCTATATGGTTGTGATCATAGATAGATTGGTTTAAATACATTTGTTTCTGTATTGTAGCTCGGGAGATGGGCTATGAATCGGTTGCACATCTGCTGATGGATGAACTTCAACGACAAGCAAATAGATGATGATGTAGAGTTGTTGTAATATCTCGAATTTAGGATAATTGGATTGCTTAGGGTTGTTGATCACTTGTTTGTTAGTTAAAGATTCGAAATTATTAACCATTTATTAGTTAATATGATTTGGCTAACACCAAGTGTTGTTCTCGGATGATTAACTGCTTAACTACCTTTGACTCATCAAGCAGAGGCTACTTAAGTGAAGTAAGATCATTAGTTTCTAATATAACTATATCTGCATAAAACAAATATATTAACAAATGTATAGAGCAAAATTATATAGTATGGTTGGATCTTGTAGAAAAAGAAGCACTACAAACACAATCAGACTAGTAAACATGACGTGTTCTTTCTTGACTTGAATGATCTATGATGACTATTCCACGTATAAGGTAAATACCTGAGGTATTTTAAAAATCGTATTTTCGTTGTTCAGGCTTGCACATATGATGAGCAACTCATGCTTGTCTATGGTGATTGTTTGTCTCAAACCTATTTAGGGTCGAAAACGTTTTAACTTTAACCAAATTGAACCTTGCTTCAATTGGATCGTCTCAATTCAAACTTAGTATGACTCGTTACCTAATCCTATCTAACCAACACGTCTATGTTTTATCATATAAGGCTACCGAACGATGGGCCGACATATTGATTTTTTTTAGAACGGCAGTTAGCCGACATATTGATTTAGGTGCGCAACCTTGACGATGGACACATGGTTTAGAAACTTAGGCTTACTAAAAACAATTTATTATTATGTATTTTTTGCCTAAAAAGATTAAATTTTAATCTGTAAAATCTGGTCGTCTTCAACCTCCTAAAACCCTTTCTTCTTCTTCTTCTTCATTTCCATCAACACCAGCATTCATGGCGGCCGTTCAACGCCTGCTGACACAAACCCGCCGTCACTCCCCAATTTCTTCATTCCCATGGCTTCGAAGATCACTCTGCTCTTCATCACTACCAGATCCTACTCCAAACCCTAACCCACCCCCAAATGAAACCAACACAAACAGACCACAACCCGTATCCGTTCAACCTGTATCCTACCCAATCAAACCCAAAGACCCATCTCCAGATGAACGACCCGACCCGAGTAACACAGAGCCGAGAGGTTGGAGCCGAGAAGACGTTCGGTTTTTTAAAGATTTCAATCCTTTATCGGGTGTTTCGTATCCTAACAGGGTGGCGCCATTGCCGGAGGATAAGATGATGCAGGATGGTGAAAGGGAGGGGACGAGTGAGGAAATGGAGGTTGAGAGGAGGAGGATTGAAGCTGAGAATAGGGTGATGAGGAGAATGTTTAGAGTTGAAGAACAACCCGTGCCGTTTCCGACATTGTTGAAGGCGGAGCAGCGGACGAATGCGAAAGGGCAGAAGGTTGTTCATGATCTTAAAGAAGCTTTACAGCTTGTAAAGGTAGTATCTTGATCAGTTTTTTGTTGTTATAATGTTGCTTGAAAGTTTTGATTAAGACTTTAATTAAGACCTGGATATTGAATCTTAAATTGCAATCGATATTGGATTATGTTGCTGATTCAAGTTAGTATGAACTATGAAGCTTTTGTTTACATATTGTTTGCTTCTTTCAAGATCATATGACTGAACGTTTTGTCGGTTTCTTCATCAGGCCTAAAAGAATGCATCACTTCCTCTTTTGTAGCAAGTTTTTAATTTACTTTACTCTTCATGCTCGTTAGTAATAATTAGTTGAAGTTACTAACTTTATGTTGGTTCACAATCTTTCTGTGTTTCTTTCTGTTGAAAGAGATTTGGACACATGAGCAATGGTCACATTTATGTCGAATTACATGCAAAGTAAGTTTTTATTTTGGTAGGATGGTGGAATCGTATGTTGTAGGTATGTTTTGAAAACATCGTTGAGTAATTGTTCGTTTTAGTGCTTATGTGAATATGTGATGCAATAGTGGCTTTTTTTGTCTTAGATGTTAGTCTTTTTCGGAATAATGTCAGTTTTAGACTTTATCTCATCATCTTATGTATACATGGTTAATTTTCCATCTTTAAAGTCTCTTATGCTATAGCATAAAATATAGTTATCTTTGGTTAGTGAACAGATTAATTTTAGCAAATTTGCTTTGACTGTAGTTCCTGATTTATGTTTTATTTTTGTTCGTTTAGGCGAATGCCAAGCGCAATTTCGATGAGACCTTGGAAGCACATGTAAAATTAGCTGTTGATTTGCGTCGTACTGATCTGGTATGCCGTTTTCTTTTTAACTCTATTTTGTCACCATGGATGATGCTTTCTTGTCACCTTTTGACTCTCAATATCTACTATTGTCATAATTTCTTGTACTGAGGTTGATTATTATCCTTAACATATATTCCAATGGTACAAAGACCTTGTTTGTGTGTTAATTTCTGAGAGTGCTTTGACAAACTAAGATTGTAATCATGTGAACGACAAATTGCTAATGCATCTTCTTCGCTGTCTCTAGACTGTTCAAAAGAAAAAATATAGTTTTTAAAAAGCTAAACGCTTCATGTTTACTTTTGAAAATGACTTTTCACGGAGAATAGCATTCTTTTTTAGTTAGAATTCATTTCTTTTGCCAGCATTTTCTTGTCAACTACATCGTTGGTTATTATATCCAATTTGACTTGGTTTATCTTATGTTGTTACTTTGTTTTGAAATTGCAGAAACTTACTGGTTCGTTATCTCTTCCACATGGCAGTGGAAAGGTACCACATATGCTTGATTCAAATTTTAATACTGATAACTGATCGATATTTGATGTTCTTGTTGTATATAGATTACATCATGGTAGTTTGTGATTTGCAGGCTCTTCGGGTGGCTGTGTTTGCTGAAGGAGCAGCTGCAGACGAGGCTAGAGCTGCAGGAGCTGATATGGTCGGTGGCGAGGACCTTATTGAAGGAATAAAAAATGGTAACTCATCAGTTTCTTGCTATTATGTTTTTTAGTTAGTATATTTGGCAAACTTATAGATTACAATTGGGTTTAGTTGTCTACAATGCCAATGTCTTAATGATGATAGTGGTATGTCTTGTCATATCATCATAGACACAACTAGGTTAGCATTGCAACTGACTAAGAATTAACCCCTAGGATTAACTGTAATTAAGATAGTAAGGTCAGGCGGGTGTTTGGATATGCATTTTAAAAATGATTATGTGATGCTCAATAACTAGAATCTGATAATCGAAGGTAATAGAACTTACATCGTGCAAATGAGGTGTTTGGATCTTTTTTTTGTTGTTGATAGTTTGGCAAATTCTGTTGAAGGAAGTATAGATAAAACAATCGTAATTTAAGAGTTTATAAGAAATAATCATTAGCAGAAGTAGGTGGATAAATTATATCGACTACTCACATCCGCATATAAGAACCAGTTCTTGAAAGACTAGTGGAAGGTCATATCTAAATCTAGGTGGATAAAATATATATTTTAGTCAAAGTGAAATTAAGAAGCTGGTTCTTGCTTGTTCAAGAAGTATTGAGTTACGTAGTTTCAGTTCTTTAATAAAATCTGGAATAAAATCGTATGTTTTGATATTGGTACTTGGTACTCACAATACTAAGGAACATTTACGATAGACATAAATTAAGTCACTGTAAAAAATGAGAAATATTTGGACTGTTCTTTATTTAAAATTAGTAAAGATTTTGTTAGCAACTGTTACACTACACAGCTTGTTTATCTTAATTCGTTATTTTGCAGGTAGTATTAACATAAAAGAAATTGACAAGTGCATTGCAATGCCTCAACTCATGCCACGAATAGGGAAAGAGGTCTGCATTTTTCATCTCAGATTATGAAAAGTCATGAAACTATGGTCTATGGTTTTAATTAATGAAATGTGTTATTTTCTTTTGGCAGATATCGAAAAAACTCAATCGTTTGACACCAAATGCAAGAGTGAGTCATAACTTCATCTTTTTTCTTTTCTTTAAAGCTAGTTAAATATCGTGCTTTCGAGTCATTGTTTGATTTGCTTAAACAAACAGGATGGTTCAGTAACCACTGACATTTCAAGGGCAGTTAAAGAAGCTAAGAAAAACATCACATTTAAGAAAGACAAATCAGCAATTGTTCATGTTGGTCTTGGAAAGGTAATCAATACTCTTTGATTTATGTTCATGTTACATGTGATTCGTAGCATAATCTTTTTGCATAACTATCTGAAACAGGTCAGTTTCACAGAAGAGGCCTTATGTGAAAATGTGGGTGCCTTTGTTAATGCTCTTTTGCTTGCCAAGCCTGCAGGATTAAAGAAAAGTAAATAACTTTCTTTACAAGCTTTCAATTCTTGATTCATGCATGAAAACTAGACTAAACCTTTATCGCTTAATTGGACCAAAAATAAGTTATTTTTTTTTGTTTCTTTGTGTAGGTTCTAAGTATGCTGGCTACGTGACCACCTTCCACATCTGCAGCACGGTAACCTTCTTGCTACTTTTTCTTCAATAAGGTCGCATTTTCACGAAATATGTTGATTACAGAAGGCAAATTCATCTCGTGTATTTATGAATAGGCTTGTTTTGGTTCTGTTAATGGGTCAAATAGTTATTATTACTGTAACAATGTAGTTTGTCACGTTGTACAACTTTGAAACTAATCGAAACAATTGATGTTATGCAGATGGGACCGTCGTTCCCAGTTTCAATCCAATCATTGTCCATAGCAGCTGATCGTTACACCAAATTGCAAATGAGATGAGATGTGTGAAATCGAGTATGAACCACATGTTGTATTCCCAGGCAACGATTTTGATTTTTCTGCTATTGCATCTTGGTTGGTTGGTTTTTGTTACACCCAAGCTGATGGTGTATTCATCTTACTGCATAAGTATGGTATGGTTATAGATGCTGTTTATTTACTTTTAGTTCTCATGACTAACGAATAAATTTTGTTTGAAGATAGTACTTGATTTAAAGAAGTGTCAACTAGCCTAAAGACATTTATATTTGATGATTTTTTTAAATAGTTTATGCAATGAAGTACAAATAGTTTTAGAGATGTACAAGTATTGCAACTAAGTGATAAGATTACATTTACAAGTGAAACACAATTATTGCAGCAAGTGTTAATACATACATTTAAAATACAAGCGTCTTTTTAACACAAACATGCGTGATAAATGATTCAACTTGTATGATTTTGAAAATAATTACGCTAGCATGTTATGAAAGCATGACTTCATTCTCACACAACTGATTTAAGAAAAAGATGAAATTCGCACATAAACGTTATCACACAAGTGATTCAAGGAAGAAATTGAATTCTTTACGTTCTGCATTTTACCGTTAATATTGAATAACAAACGCCCATGATGACTTCATGCACTTTCTAATGCATAGTACAACAACATGCAATTTCGAATCAACATGATAACTTTAAAAAAATTAAACATGTATTTCATTTTTTATTTTTTGAAATCTAATATATTTTCATCTAGTTTAAATATTCATAAATAGTACCATAACTAACTACTACTAGGTCAATTCCGCAATAGTTCTTTTGAAAACTTGTATGTATATATAGTCAATTAGTTCTAGCTGCCAAAAACATGAATGTTCTAATCAGCAAAAATATACAAATTAATATTAAAACTTATAAAGATTTAAATTTCCTCTCATTAACTTGAAACATTTATTCCAGCTGTCGATCAAAACACTAATCAAATCAGACATCGATCGAGCTCATATGTATATACTAGTAACAAGACCCATGCATGCATAATGTTCCACTTCAAAACAACCCGTACCCAGCCCACTCCGCATCACTCACACCCACCATCCTCGGCGACGATCGATAAGACGAAGAAAACGAAGCTGACGACAAAGGCGAGTCATTGTACAACGCTGATCCCGACTTCCGAGTTGAAACCGACCATTCGGAGAGCCTCTCGAGGTCCGACTTATACATTGGGTCGTTCACATGTAGCAGCTTATTAGTCTTCCTAAATGACCCTAATCTCCGGGCTTGAAAGCAACCCGATGAGACCACATCGGGTTGACGGGCCACAGGCTGCTTAGGATGAAACTCGAAGCGAGTTGATTGAGTTGTAGGAGAAGGGAAATGGAAGGATGTTGGGCTAGATGGTGGTGGCTTGAGAGATGAAGTGCGGTGGTGGTTCGATGGCGGCTCGTTGAGGGGTTTGGGGACACCGGGTCGGATCTCCCATTTGAATGGAACTGAACCTGGTTTTTTAAAAGACTCGTCTATGTTCATGATGTATGGTTGATTTTGAAGAATGAGTGAGTAAGAGAGTATATATATAATATATGGAGAGAATTGAAGATGAAGATGTACGTACGTGTTGTTGGTCACGGCGAGATTGCCGGTAATAGCAAGTAGACTTTGTTAATTATTTATTAATTATTAATTGTTATTGTATAACTAAGTGTATGTTCAATTGTTCATGCATACGTAGATCGATGGAGAGAGAAATTAAAGTCTATTGGTTGGTGAAGTGGCAGTGTCAAACCGGATCGATCGAACTACTTATTTCTAACTTTGAGCTTTGAATGTAAATCTTTAAACAACTCAAGCTCGAGTTTTAATTAAGTTAATTAAACAAGTTAAGCTTCATGAGTTTGACTTGACACCAATAATTGTTAGCTAGTTCTTTAACTATCATATAAATTACAATCAAATATATACGTCCTACTTACTTAAAATGATGTTTCTAGAGATAAAGTCTTTCTCATTAAATCACAAGCCTTAATGATTCGTATATACTTAGTTATTAATCTCATAATCTAGCTATAAAATACAAGTATCCATAAAATTTGTTCGTCTTAATTTTAACACCTCTCACGTGCATTCTTATATTTAACGCTTGTAAGTTAAATAATATTTGTTTATTTTTTCTGTCTCTTACAAACACAAAAGATATCTACCTATACCTTATAATAAAAGATGGTTTTGAAGGACACATACATTTATTGGAGAGTGTGTTGGAACATTTTTCCCGCTCAAAACTAAGAATCTTCTCTAAGTTATGTATGGAAAGAGATCGATAACATTAAACAACCAATAATTTTTTTTTCCCAAAGTTTCAATCTACTTTATTTACATCTCTAAAATCAATGTAAAAATAAAAAAACAAACATAAACAAAAAACTCATTGCAATTTACGACTTAGACTCATGCATGCTGATCCGTACGTTCGACTCAATACATATGAGTGTCATCGTGAATTTTTCCGGATATCTGTCCTATGGTTTATTTGTATTCCTGTTTTTCTTAATCTTTTTTGGTTAATTGGTAGGATTTATTAGGCAGCCAGTTTAAAAACGTGTATATCTAATTTGGTACTAATAGTGCATTTGTAATTTAAATATATTTGTTCATTGCTTAAATTAGAGTATGAATGCAATTTGTGTTATTATTTTCATATATTTTTTTGTAATGTGTAGTTTTTTTCAAATAAAACTTTTTCGTAAAGTTTTATAATTGTGTTTTTGATGAGATATGAAGAGTAGTTGCTGAATATAAGTTGATTATATTCGGAGCGAGAAGTAAACTCTTTATATTCATACTACTCTTTATATTTTTTGATTTTGATGAGATATGAAGAGTAGTTGCTGAATATAAGTTGATTATATTCGGAGCAAGAAACTCTTTATATTCATACTACTCTTTATATTTTTTGAAAAAACTACACATAGTACTCTTTATGAGATATAAAGACTAACTACTCTTTATAATTTTCATATAATTGTATTTTTTGAAAAAAAAACTAACTACTCTTTATAATTTTCAAATAATTGTATTTAATCTAGTATAAAATAAATATGAGATATGAAGAGTAGTTGCCGAATATAAGGAGCGAGAAGTTAGTTCATATTTTTTATAACAAGTATATATTATATCAAATAAATTACACAATACCTCATAGGTAAAGTTAGAACGAAAATCTATATCTTTAAACACAAATATATTACCGGTTAATTTTTATAATCTGTCCATATTTTAAAGCATATGATATTTTTTTCTCAATTTTGATGTGATGTGAATGCCATAAATTGATTACAAATAGGGTCGATAATATAACTTGATTTCAAGAAAAAACTAACATTTTTGTTTTATATTAAAAGATCAATCAATCGAATATTGGTATATTAATTCATCTCAAGCTCTAAAAATTATTAAAAAAAATTAGTAACCAAATTTTTGCACGATTCCCGTCAACCAAAGTAGGTGGTAGGTTTATAACGTAAAATCTTTAAGATATGGGAGAGTGATTCTTGGGCATAATCCAATAAGCAAGACAACTCTCAATAATTAAAGTGGTGATCGTCACAAGTAGATCGAGGTGAGAAAAAAAACCAGTTTGGAAAAAGAAAATCAAAAACACCCGAACTGGTTTAAGAAAAAAATCTTATTTGAAAAAAAACTGATTAGATTAAAATCAAACTGGTGTTTCAAGATAAGTTTGGGGTTTAGAGCAAGAAAACCGATTTAACGAGAAAAAAACCGGTATTTACAAAACGCTGGTTAAAAACCAACCTAAATCAGTTTGATAGAGTTGAATTTACACTTAAAAAACTAGTCAAAACCCGACCCGGTTTAATAGGTTAGAAAAAATAACCAGTTTAGACAAAACCAATTTGTTTTTTTTAAACCCGATTTGCCAACCTCTAGTGACAAGTGGTTTAACTATGTAAGTTTAAATCTCTAGTAAAGTTTAAGTTTATATTATATTATTATACATCTATTCACGTTAATGTTACCATTGCATTACACATTAAAAAGTTGACAAATACGTACACCACAACTCACCATCTTAAGCTAGTTGAAGTGTTAATTAATGTGTCTTTAAATTAAAAATAATAACATGAATGATATTAATAGAAATAGAGTAAGCTATACTTAAGAGGACTAATAATAACTATCAAAAAACACAACTTTGATTAAGGTTGATTGATAGTGCCTATAACCAACCACAATTATTATATTATATTGATAGAACAAGCCACTGGATTTATATTGTACAACGAAGATCTATGTAGTTCGTCTACTATAATTTATGATACGCAAACACTCTAAATACTGGAGTATTAATTACTAACCACCACATTGGATCTTAGCATCATCAAGCCTATTAGCTATTGCGAGCCAATAGGGATCTTCAAACGAGCATTTTTCCTCATTTCCTGACCATTTGACGTTCTCTGGCGTTAGAAACTTAGGACCCCAAGCTGGGGTTCCATCTTCATACGAGTTATGGGTCAATCTAGTTAACTCGGAACCATCCAGTTTCATGGTAAATATGTCTCCGTATGGTTGATAGTGATGAGGATTAGATATTGGTTCAGCAGAAACACCTGCATAGTCTGAAGTGAAAACAAGGTGGTTCCCATCCGGACTGAACCCTGGGTGGTTTACGCGTCCGCCTGATCCACTATGGATCAAGTGACGTAAACCAGTTCCGTTTGGGTGGATCAGATATAATGCAAAACTTCCTGAACCCGGGTTATGGCGATCTGATACAAATGCGATCCAGTCCCCATCTGGAGACCAGCTGCACATTGTGTCGGACCATGGCCCCTCCGTCAATTGGGTTAAACCACCCTTTTCTCCGATAGCATTCATGATGTACAAGTTCTTATGGCCCGTTCTCCCCGACCGGAAAACAATCCATTTCCCATCAGGTGAAACCGATGGAAATGCGTTGTTTTGTCCCCCAATAGTGAGTTTAGTAAACCGCGGTTCATCGACATCAACATCTATCGAGTATATATCAACACTTGTGTCCTCACTCGCAAAGGTCGGCCCAATGCTCGTGTAGATCATACCTTTACGCTTAGGATCCCACACAGTTGAAAACGCACTAACATCTGGATCTATCACCCGCCTACCCGACCCGTCACTATTAATCACATAAATACCCGGTAACCAAACATACGCGATCCGACTCCCATCGGGCGAAAACGAAGGAAACGACCCGTCAACTCGAAACAAAGAAATGTCGGGTTTCTCTGTTCGGATATTCTCAAGAAACAAATCATTTTTTATCATCTTTCCATTGTTTCCAGCCCCTCTACATCTATGATACCCGACCCGGGAAGAATCAGGTGATATAAACGGGTTGTAATGATGAGCATTTGGAGCAACTAATCGGGTCAAGTACTTAAACTTCCCGGATCCAATATCAAACAGCTCTATATGACGATAATCCGAATCGGGTCTTCTAGTAGCAACTGCAATAATGTTTTTGTTAGTTACTGAAGCAGCAGGTGTAAACGAGTGAAGACCCGGTGGGGTGACTCGCCGAGTCACCACCGAGTCAACCGAAAACAACATATTTTCAGGAACAATCGCCACATAAATGCTCCACCACCCATCGTCACCTCTCCGGTGAAAATAAATCGTTGAGTCATCAGCCCAACTCGGCCACCCACCGTGTTCCACCACCTTAACTCGGTTTGACCCGTTCCGAGTCAAGAAAACATATATATCCGTACTGAGTTCCTCCACCTCCCCACCCCAACCGTTTTCGCCGGAAGAAGCCACCGCCGTCCATAAACCCGACGGAGACACCGCCGGACTGAAATCAGCTACTCCTGGAGGAGTTAACCTCTGAGTCAACCCGGTTGATAACTGAGTCGAGTAAACCGCTGCCCAACTCGTCCGACTCACTCCCGTTTCCTCGTGAGTCGACACGTATATCAAAAAATCACCCACCAAACTCGGCCTGTCCTTCATCGATATCCGTCCATCACCGCCGCCGATAAGACGGCGTTGAGACCGAGTCGACTCAGTTTCATAAATAGATTGTAAACGAGTTGACCCAGTATCAAAGAAGGACTGAGACTGAGTTGACTCAGTTTCAAGAATAGAACGTTTTGTGGGGCGATGATCAAGAGAAGGATAAGAAACTACATCGAGAAAAATGGATGATGATCCGTTGCGTTCAGTAACATAAAGGAGGTGAAACTGACCGTTGGAATTGACGGAGACGAAGTGGCCGTTGAAGTTGACGGAGTTGGCGTCAGTGAGTTGAAGTTCAGGGCCGGTGGTGTTGATTGGTAAGGAGAATATATCAAAAGCGTATCTTGATCGGCCAAGTGTGGTGAAGATGATGCTAGTTGCTGCTATGTATTCAATCAAGATTAAGACGATGATAATAATAAGATGAACAGGTTTCATGACTGACCGGGGTTAACAGTGGCAACTGAAGTGAAACACTGGTTTGTTTATTCGCGACTTATCTTCATGATATATGTTTCTGGTCTGAAAACAGTGCGTGTTGCTAAAGAGATCATTACGACGATTGTTTACATTGGTGACGGTTTTATGAATAAATAAATAAAATAATTATAATAGATATATTTGTTGATTTAGTAAGACAACATTACACCACAAAAAATAAGTAGATAAAATATAGATTTATATTATTTTGTTTTGGTATGTAGCGTAGTATTTATCTTTTAGAAAATGTTCAAAATATATAGATAGATAGATAGATAATAATGCATCCTTATATAATATATTAAAACAAAAAAATTCTAAAAGTTTTATGTGGCATCTTTTCATAATTTTTAGCTTATATGGCATTATTTGAGAGATTATCTTACAATAATGATTTTTTATTTAAAATATGTATATAAAATTTATTATAATAAAACAATTACATTTTTTGTCCCCTAATATTTTGGAGAATTCTTAAAAATTTAAGAGTATTTATGATACGGGGTTATCTACAAGTTATAATTTGAATATTTATTCAAATTAATTATCTTTTTTAGTTTTCTTATTTTTATCTTTTTATGATTTAGTATAAATATTAGAAGTCTAGGTTTATTTTCATTAGTTTTTTATTAAGTTTAATTATAAGAACATTGTATTTGGAACCTTTGGTTCAGTTTTGGTCTTTGATTAATCGTTGTTCTTGAGCCATTTGGATATTCCGTGGAATCGGTATCATTTAGTATCAGAGCTTTGGTTTCAAATGGCTCTATGTGAGGACGAGTGTTTTCTTGTTCGAAGATTCGCCGCGGGAGGCATCGACAAGAACATTGGTGATTCACATGCCGGTGGAAAAGATAGATATTCTATTTGCAGAGTCGCCGCCCGAGGCAGCAATGGTGTCTATCCCGACCCCCGGAATCTTAAGATCAAAAGACTTCGAAAACGAGTCCAAGATCTTGAGGTATCGTCGACTTGGAAGGAAACGGAACCGGAAGAACCCGTCGGGGACGAGTTAACCGGGGATGAGGAGCATCCTATCAATGACGACATTATTTATGATTCTCCACCCGTGTATGATGAATACATGGATGAGGAATGGTATTCTTGGGCAAGTGGTGGTGGGATTAAATTATTTCAGGAACTTGAGTTGTCTATAGTTTCTTCAAAGGTTGGAGGCGTGCCCTATGGAGATTGTGATGGAATTATTCACCCGATAAATATGGGAATGCAGTCGAAAGATATTGCCAGTCTAAATATTTTGAAAGTTAAATGTGTGAAGATTAATCTAGATGGTAAAAGTCAAAGTAAGGATATGTATGAAAGTGGATTTTGGAGGCTGCAGGTTGCACGTGAGTTACAAGTGAAGAATCTACATCTTAAAAAATTAATTAATTCTACTTATTGTATTCTTGAAGGAGTTGAGTCATTGGTTGTTAGTTGTGACCAACTTCAAAGACATAACAATCTTATTGGTAATGGGATACAAGTGGGTGATCAACTGAAAATGTCTTTAAAGCCAATACTTGGCGAGAAACAAAAAAATGAAAGGGTTGCAGTGGAAGCGGATACGATAAGGGGTCGAGTCTTTCCTTTTGACCCGGGTGGTGTGGATTTGAAGGCAAAACTCGAGGACGAGTTTTTTTTAAAGACGGAGAGTATGATACGGGGTTATCTACAAGTTATAATTTGAATATTTATTCAAATTAATTATCTTTTTTAGTTTTCTTATTTTTATCTTTTTATGATTTAGTATAAATATTAGAAGTCTAGGTTTATTTTCATTAGTTTTTTATTAAGTTTAATTATAAGAACATTGTTTTTAGAACCTTTGGTTCAGTTTTGGTCTTTGATTAATCGTTGTTCTTGAGCCATTTGGATATTCCGTGGAATCGGTATCAATTTATATTTTTAACTCTTTACTACAAGGGGTGTATGTGAGTCGGTTTATATTTGATAGTGTTTAAAAACGAAACTTATGGATAAAGTTAATAATAACATACAATTAAAGACCTCAGTGTTTCATAAATATGCATAACATTTTTATATGATTTAAAAAAATAAACTACACCATAAAACTAAGCAATTTATTCTCTTTAACTTGCTATACTAAAAATCTAATTTTTAAAAATATATCATGTGCTCCTTTTTACCATGGTTTTGTCTCAAAACTAAATAAAAATTAATGAAAATTCTTAAAACCATCACTTGAATTGTGTTTCCGAGCGTAGCGCGGACACTAAACTAGTATATAGTATAAATGAATAAAAGTGGTTTATTGATTGTGAGATAACTTAATAAAAAGTATTGATGTAAGAAAAGTGGCTTTATATGATTCGAGTTGATTTTGGGTTTGTGTTGAAGAAAATAATGAAACTTGTTAAATTTTTTGTGTGGTTATTAGACTTTAGGAGGACATCAAATCTATTATTATTAACTAGTGGTATTCGCTACCTCGCGCGTTGCGCGAGCATTTTTGGTTGCTAGTAATGAGCGTATCGATGCGATGTCTTTCACAATGGTACATGGATTTGATAATAGATAGAGCTAGTAAATCAATATGGTAGATAGATCGGGTAGAAGACCAACCACTAATCTGATACTTTTATTGTCTTCGATCGGCTTCAAAGCTTTTTTCACTTAGCGCTTCCACTGATGCGACAACCCATTATGTTGAATCTTTGCTCGTCTATGTACTTTTGCAAGCCACTATAATAAAGGGGATGAAAATAAGCAAAAGAGATTAATATATAAAGGGTAAAGAAAAAATAAATACCCAACATAATTACCATTTGTGCAAGTATTTGTAACCATACCAGAAATAGAAGCAAAGCTAGTCTTTACCCATGGTTTAACCTGATAGAAAATAAGTATTATTTAAAAAATAACAATGCAAAGCATAATTCAGTATTCTGTCATATAACTCAGTTACAGAAGAAATTACAGTTGTGATTTCCCATTAGTTGTGTACCTAAACACACTAAGAATACTTTTTTAAGCATGTGATGTGTTTCAATTATGTGATGTGTTTCAAAAGTGATTGGCAATATCAATGACCAAAACCAAATAATAAATAATCAGCGCAACATGAAACATAAATTTACCTACAACGATGGCGTGAAGGAGCAAATTATTAGACGGCGAGAAGCAAACAATCACAACTGTATAAAAATACCATCATCGTAAAACAAACCATAGAAAAAACACCTTTGGTTCTCGGATCATAAGATGTAGTTTTATTATATACTCATATCATGATAAGGACTAATGGATTTTTATTGTTTATACCAACTCCTATCTCCCGAATTTGCAAAAAGGTTTATGCATATGCAAAAAATAAACATAGGTAAAGCAAAATAAGAATAACAGAAATAAACTCCATTCTCCATAATTTGCAAAAAGTTCATCACATAGTGCTCATGAACATATATATATATATGATAACAAAGTTAATGAGTTGAATATACCTGATGATCGTAAAAGAGACGACATGGATGCTCATGAATTCTCAATTTCTCCAGGTCATGTCTGATGTCTCTAAAATAACCAGCTCAATGTTCTGTTCTTTCCGATAGAAGATTCAAAGAATGACCCTTACACTACATCAACAATTTCACCAATCTTAATCATTTGAAACCAAAACCTTATAAAATCAAATTTCTTAAGTTGAGCATACCAAAAAAGCAAAATCTTAATCATTTATACATTCCTTCAAATGATAGTTTCAATCTGGTACCAAAACTGAATCATAAGCAATAAAACACACACACACACACACATATATATTTTGATGGAATATGTTGGTTTAGCTCCACTTAGAACTCACTCACCATAACCATATATCAAACAGCAACAGGTAACCTTATAAAGAGGCGAAAAAAAGTCACTGTTGACCAATATGAGCAAGCACGTTAGCAAGTATTTACTATAAGCAAATAAAGAACAGCAACAAACGTCCTAATTACATTTAAACCACATTTGACCTTTGTGGGTTTTGTAGATAAAAGGATTTAACACCAAATGAAAGCGATTGATGATTCGTGGAACTGATTTAGCCACATATATTCAAAATATAGGGTTCTTGAATATCAGTTTCTAGCCTTTCTATAAGGTTGTCGAAAATGTTCAAATCTACAACACAATATTGTTTATACTCAAACTTAATCATGCAAAATACATATAACATAAATTTCAAGAAATAACCAAATTCATGTCGTGCACCAACACATCACCAAAGACCCATTGTTAGAAGTTAATTTGAAGAAAATATAGCCATACCGTCTCTATTGTGTAATCAAGCCAATTAAGTTTTTATGATTTTGCTTCTTCCTACCCCTGCAATTAAGGCCATGCATCAATTTATAAGAATATAAGCATTTATATTTAACCAGAAGAGGAAACATTCATTTCATCTTAGATAACCAACATATTACAGGTTTATATATAGTACTGGTTTTTTAAAGATTGCATCTTTTATATATAAAATGTGATGCATCGCATGACTGCACATAAGGTGCTGCCAAGGTAACAAATGTGCTGCACTTTGAATACAATGGTTTACCTAAAAATACCAACCATCAAAACACACAACCGGCGGAACATGTAGAAAAACCGTATTTGCGCGTAGCAGTTCGGGTCACTGCAAATAAAAAGACATATTTTGTAAACCAAATAACATAAGTATAGAAGTTTAAATACAATGGTTCATGAATGACAAACGCATGACACTGTTAGTGCCTCTGTATTTAGTTATTATATGAGTAAATTTGGTGGAAGATAATATCACACAATCTACTAATGTGGACACAAAATTTATGAACACTATCAATTTCTTAAATTAGTCTCGTTAGTGTTCTTATTTGTCCTCTATTGGTTAGTAAAATTATCTTATTTTTGCAAAGGACTACAACATCGACCATATGTTCACTCAAGATAACACTAAATCATTAACACAATCTTGCATGTTAAAACAACCTATTTTAGAATACAACAGTCAAAGAATAGCAAAATTTAGGCTCTTATTAAGGAAATAACAATGTTATATACATGTTTTAGTGTAGTAACCATTTGAAGATCGATAATAAAAGGTATGGACAACCTCACAGCGTGGGCACATGCAGTTGTGCTTATCGCCCGCCGATACCACCACACACGTCACCAAAATCCACTTCCTAGGTCTAATAACCACCAGCAAGGGTTTTAAAGAATCGACCAGCAAGCGTGGCCTCAGGTAGCCGTGTTCATCACTCCGCCGCTGGATACCAGCAAGGGGGTCACCGGAATCCACCATTGTTGCTACACCTACCACCTCGCTTCGTAGATCTGGAGATAGAGGGGAAACAGTGAAAATAGTAAGAGAGAGAAGACAGGATGATGAAGCGGCAAGCTGAGCAGATTCGTACGTGTCTATAGAGAGGAGGAGGCAACGAAACACGTGGAATGCGGTTGTACCTTACAGCTACCTAATAGTACTTTACTGTACTACTGTTCATTTTCCTCACATATCACTTGACAAATCAATATAAAGGAGAATGTTTGGGCAAAAACGAATTTGAATATTGAGCAGGAAAATTTTGTGTTAATTTGTTTCTCCCACCTCGTACAGATTCTATGATTCGATGTTTGTGCATATTGCCACTACGTGCTTGCTAGTTTGTCTGCTCATTTCGGTTAATTAATATAAAGTCAACATTTTGTGTTAGTTTGTTTGTGATAAAACACAAGGAAAAAAACACGGGAGCCACTTTGATAACTTTGACCGTCATCTTAGTCTGTCGTCTCTTCTAACAATATAACCCTAAAAGTATTGATATTATTTATAATTGTTAATTTTTCACGATTTTACTGGACACTTAAAAGCATTCATTTGCAAAGCCAAAACCCTACTTCCCTGAATCCTAATCACCGTCGTATGATTGCAACTTGAAGCCCGAATTGCTTCTACATCGAGTCATCAACATCTACAGAGTACATATTACATGTTCGATTCTTTCCATTACATAGATGTTCGAATGTTCGGCGCTAATCATATTAATTTAGGATTTTTGTAAAATTGAGCTGTTACTGCTTACGTAACAAATCATATATACTTAAAATGGTATTTTATGCTCGAGATAAACAAATCATCTCTACTCATGATGCAGACTTTTTTTTTTGTTTATTTAGCAATACATGAAATCTCAACTATTGAACGAGTGTAATTTGAGGAGATGCATGCATGTGTCCTGATTACAAGAAACCTGTGTAACGTTTCATGGCAAAACAGTCGGGTCAGGTCGGTTTTTACATTAAAACGGGTTCGGGTCAAAACGGGTGGTCTTAAAAACAGGTCGGATGGGTCATTTCTAAAATTTAAACACTTATAAACGGGTCAAGTTGATGATACGGGTTAGGGCTTCACATTTCACAGCCATAAACGGCTTGTTCACAATATCCTCCATCTCCGGCGAGCAACTACAACGACTTCCGATAGTGTGGAAGCTCCGGCGAGGTCTTTGAACGATCTACGTACTCTTATTCTTCATCGATTCAGTTCTTTGGATCCAAGATACACATACAGGTATCATTCGTCTTGTTTTTACATCAATTTCTCTGTCGGTTAGCGATTACAGTGATTTTTATCGGAACGAATTGCGTTTCGTGTGGATTTGTGTATATAGTTTCCCCTGATCTTATCAGTACATAGTTTGTTTGTGATTGGTAACATTATATGCAACGATGCTTACACAAATTGTTAATAAAATCCAAATCGTTTCATTTGAGGGTTCCGGATTAGGGTATGATTTGCAGGATAGATGAAAGATTGCTGATTTTGTGTGTTTGAATTGCAAGAGACAGTGAAAGATTAACGTGGTTAAGTGTTTTAAACTGTTTTTAAGTTCTTGATTTGAATGAATTAAAGACAGTTGTTGCTTTTGGTTTATGATGGATTGTAGTTGCAGTCTTTTGTTTCAAAATGATGTGGAAAACATTTTCACATTTCAAGTGGCCTT
The DNA here is from genome assembly GCA_030867185.1 of Tagetes erecta. NCBI lineage: Eukaryota > Viridiplantae > Streptophyta > Magnoliopsida > Asterales > Asteraceae > Tagetes > Tagetes erecta. Next base: position 98,782,758 of record CM061487.1, read on the forward strand.
GCCTTGAGTTTTTAAGAGAACTAGACGTTATTAAGTAGAAGTATTATTTTTTTACCTGATCCGATTTGAAAACGACCCGTTCTGACTGAACCCCTTTTAACGCAGAAACCAACCTGACCTGACTGTTTTGCCAGGCTAATCATCATGCCATGAAACTTTACACCTGGAACAAAATGGTTGAGTCGCATTTGTTTGTTGATGTTAGTATTGGAAAGAAAATCTGTTAAGAGGGCATATTGGTTCTGCTCTACTTGTGATTGCTTGTTTTATTAAATAGTTTCAAAGGTTATATGGTTTCTAGGGTTGTTAAAATGTTTCAAAATTGTTTACACTCGCCGTGTGAGTATCACCTTGCCATTGTATGAAAATTTGCATGTTTGCAAAATTACATGTTAATGCTACTTATTTGCAAACTGGTTTGTTCCTTTTGACAGGTGTGGCCATTATCAACTATGATTTACACAGCTATTGATACATTCTATCTAACTGATGAGCAACTTCAGAACACACCTTCTAGAAAAGATGGAATAGATGAAGCAACTGAAACAATACTTAGAATATATGGCTGTGATCTTATCCAAGAAAGTGGGATTTTACTTAGATTGTATCCTTGTGGTGATCTTTGTATTTTTTTTTTGAGTTTTATGCAATCCTATAAATATATGTGTTATATAATTGGATTGTAAAAGGTCTTAACTACATACCACACAGACCACAGCAAGTAATGGCCACGGGTCAGGTTCTGTTTCATCGCTTCTACTGCAAGAAATCTTTTGTTCGTTTCAACGTGAAGGTTTGTTTTTCTTGTTTCAATAAAGATACGACTTATTCCATTTAATCTTAAATAAAGATTACTGGTTTTTAATGTTCATAATTGTCACAGAGAATCGCTGCTGGTTGTGTTTTGCTTGCCTCGAAGCTTGAGGAAAACCCTAGGCGAGCAAGGCATATACTCAATGTTTTTTACAGAATGGAATGTAGAAGGGAGAATCTACCTATAGAGCATTTAGATGCATTTTCAGCGAAATATTCAGAATTAAAGATGGATTTGATCAGATCTGAAAGACATTTATTGAGGGAGCTGGGTTTCATCTGCCATGTTGAACATCCTCATAAATTCATATCAAATTATCTCGCCACCCTTGAAACACCCTCAGAGTTGAGGCAAGAAGCTTGGAATCTTGCAAATGATAGGTCTGAATGTTCATCTCTTTGACCTGAGAAGTTAAAATGTTTCGTCTGTCATTTTTTCCCTTTATTTTCATGAACAAATCGTCATATTTTGCTTTGGACAGCTTGCGCACAACTTTATGTGTGCGGTTCAAGAGTGCAGTTGTGGCATGTGGAGTTGTTTATGCTGCTGCACGCAGATTCCATGTACCCTTGCCAGAAAATCCGCCATGGTGGAAAGCATTTGACGCTGATAAAACGGGTATTGATGAAGTTTGTAGAGTTCTAGCTAATCTGTACACCCAACCTAAGGCACAATATATACCTGTTTGCAAACAAGGCGGTTCTTTTACAATGTCCAATCGGTCATCTGATTCACCTTCCCAACCCGTTTCCAAGGTTCACTTTTGTTTATACCTCTTATGTGTTACATATTTTGTAATTTTCAAAATAGGCAGGTTGGGTAATGGGTTGATAGGCTGCTGACAACGGCAATTACAGATACAGTAAATTGGTCGCGTTAGGTTGACCCACCTGACTAACCAACATATTCATTGTTCTTTCTCGTATAACTATTTTGTTACGAAATTAATATACTTAACTGAATAAAGAGATTTTTGAAGAGAATTTAAAGACTTTTGGGTATTTCAGCCCGTTTCATTGTTCACTATGTATTAAAATTTACCCATTTGATATGGAATACAACTATACCAACCTTTTTTCAAGCATGTGTTCAACTTGAGACCCACGGTTTTTTCTATTTTTGTTCTCTTATTTAATGGCGCAATGTGACTCCAGGTTTTTGGTATGTGTTGTAGGAAGTTCCATCAAGTGGCCCCCCAGTTGTTGAGGATAGAGATTCAACCAAAGTGTCTCCTGCAGCTGTTAATCCTGATTCCAAAGATGCCCTAACAAAAGCAGCAATTGGTAAGTTAAAAGATACGACAAAGAGTCACGATGATATTCAGAAGATTTCGGTTGAGGGAGAGGTGAAAGACGAAACTGTCTCAAAAAGTAAAGAATATATATCAGATACCGGCATTGAGCGATCAAAGGACAGGGAAAGGGATAGGGAAAAGGAAAGGGATAGACAAAAGGCCCGTGACCGTGAAAGGGGGAGAGATTCTGAAGCCGATAGAGACAGAGAAAGGGTCAAAGCTAGGAGACACCGGTCGAAGGACAGAGGAAAAGACTCAGGTTAGTTTGTTGTGAACTTGTGACTTGTAAATAGTAGTTGCATGCATTGATATTTTTTTAAAAAGGAAAATGGAAAGTCTGACTTGGCAACAACTTTTGTGAGAAATGTTTGTGCATATCATGTTGTTTATGAAGTCTGATATTCGGATGTATTATTTATATGCAGGACATGCAGAAAAGCCAAAACACCATTCTTCTCGAGGTTAATATTTGTTACTGTTTCTATTATCATGCATATAATTTTAAAAACTGACTGGGACTTAAGTAGAACGTCTAAAAATCAACCTAACCCGTCCAAATTCAACATAATTTTCTTGCGAGGTTGATTTTTCAGGCCACTCAGTCGTTTCTCTATTATCAACATTTCATAAACCGCAACAAAATTTACAATTACACAATGTTGTTACAGATCGCGACTACCATGGCTCTTATTCTTCAAGGGATAAGGACCGTCACAGGCATCATTCTTATGGCTAATATGCACAAAAAATAAAGCAGAAGCGGTTCAAATACAATTGTGTGTTATAATTTTCTGTTATCCCCTCTCTTGTACCGAGCACAATGATGCACACGATCTGACATGTAATCTGCTCTTTACTGACCTTGAATATTTTGTTTGTCAAAAATGGTACAGCTGTGTTGGATTGTCTTTAGAAAGAAAACATTGTACCAATTACTGTATCTCAGTCTTTTTATTTTCTTTTACCTACAGTCAACAACTTATAATATACACGTGTGACATGTTGTGATGTTTGTCCATCAACTTATAATACGTGTACTGTGTACATAGTTCTGACACATGCTAAGTTCACCATGACACAATATACGTTATCTAAAATATGTACGCAATATTAATTTTATATGCATTTAAAAAATTCAGTTCTTTCTGTCATCATCGTCAATCAAACAAGGCGAAAAACAGAACATATCCTTTACATTTATTCAAGTACTTTTTCTTGAATGAGTTACTCGCAACACCGATCATGTGCGCTTTTCGTCCTACTGCTAATTAAGCCGATGCTGTGTCGCAAAACACGACCAGGTCATATTGATAACCGCCTCATGCTTTGATTCTCCTTAGCGCCAGGTAAGCCAACAATCTATAACCAAAGAACATGATGAGCAAAATACCAATGCACGAACTCGTCGAAAACTGACCTTCAATATCATCTTCAATAAACTTACAACTCGCGTGTTTATTGTGATATTCAAAACAACCCAACAGATACCATATGTCCCGTCCTGTTCCATATTGGGCATGTATCAGTAACCTGTAGCTGTAAAACGTTGACGAAATATATTTCATCCATGTAATAAAGACTGGCACTTTATGCACATAATACCCTCCTGTCAAGACGAATGCAAGCATCGTCACGGTTACTACTGTTGACGCTTGTTTAGCGTCCATTATGATCGCGCCAACCGCGTATCCAAGCCCTTGAGAAACCAGAACATATGCTAGCAAGATTAACAAGGTTTGTAGGAAGGCACCAACTTCAGGTTTTAACCCACACATCCAGTAAGTGATGCATATAAACATGGTGGGCAAAATTAGTTCCATGGGCGCGTCTCCGACGATTCGGGCCATGAAGTATGATGATAACGAGTACATCCCGGAAGCTCGTTCTTTCGTGAAGACTGCTCGATCTTGAGGGAAGGCGAACACTGCATTGAACGACGGGAACACACCCCAAAAGATTGAAAAAAAGAACAGTAAACCGAGCCGATCCTGGATGTCCCGAAAATCCGAATGCCACCACATGAAACCCGCTAATAATGAGGCTGCCATCACTTGGAAGACTCGAAGCGGGTTGAAGGTCTCGTGTTTTCTTTCCTTGAGACTTCTTTGCATGAGAACAATGAACTGTTGAAACCACGTGTTGACACTGCTCGCGGTTGTGCATTTGTTATTCTTCGCAACTGTATGATCCCTTACCGCGGTATCCAAACACGCGTCCTTGACTTTAGGCGCTAACAATTCATTGTAAGAGGATATCAAAGTCTGCTTTATGTTTGGTCTTTCTTTATCAGCAGATGCTGTTGTGTCTTGTTGCCAAACACCTGTTATCGAATCGAATCGAATTAGCACAAAGGTCAAATCATGTAATCATACATCAAATTATACCTGGCATATATAAACTAATCAGGTTGAAGATGATCTATGCAAAAGTTAATTTCAAATAAAGAAACAAAAGTTGGTGTTGTAAAGTAGAAGTGCACTCAAATATATAGTCTATAATGGTGTAAACGACAACCACACACCATCATCCACTTTATTATCACTCAAAAGTGTTTCCCTTTAATGGTATTATTGACCCTCACGTAACGTGTGAGTGCACTACAAAAGTTGTCTATGCGTAACATGTAATCATTTATTTACCGACGATCACTAATTTATCAAGTCGTCGAACCGATGATTCACAAGATAACACCAGTCAACCAAACTAAAAAGATCGAGTGTTTGTGTGTTATGATGTAACGATTGAAGTAAGAAACTAATGCGATTTTTAAAACACTATTGTGGAGACATAAATTAGAACGAATAAATGTGTCGAGAAAAAGAGAGATTAAACAAGAGCTTAATGAGTTTTTATACGTAAGCAATGTAGTCATCTTCCTCTATGACTTTATTTTTATTTAATAATGGTGCGCAATTTATAAGCACTAATTAGAAAATCAATTCAGTGTCTAAATGAGTATCTGATTCTTTATTGTAATAATATTTGATGTATTTAATTTAAAAAATATATTCCAAGAAAAATGCAATATTCAACTAATAAAGAATTTAATTAAAACATAATATTTAGAAAAATCTGTCACATGCTAGATACTAAAAAAACATTTTCCTTTAAATGTATGTAAATGGAAAACTTGGATCTAAATCAAAAGTTTTTTTTAATGTTTTTATTATTTATATATATGGTTACATACTTATCTATTAATTAAAGAATCATAAAAAATGTTAGATCTTTTTTTTATATAATAAAAAGTTAAAACGAAAAAGGAACTGAAAACTTTCATCCCCACTACCAACATTTATAAAATATTTTAACTGCTTTATTGGTGACATGTCCTATTGATAGTTCACTTTGAGGAAAAGAACCCATTTCAAAATCATGAAAACGACAAATTAATAAACTTTTGAGACAAAAACGTATATAATTTCGTTTGGAATATATTTTATGCAAATATTTAACTTTTGAAAAAGAAAACAAAAATGTTTATAGACTAAAAATAGAATTACACGTATCCATTGATTGTTACTATTTTATTGCTTAAAAGTTAAAACCTATTATTATTATTTTCTTAAAATAACTAATTATAGTATTAAATATTTTTTGGTTTTAAAATAAACCATTCCTCACTCTTTACCCGACCCGTAATTTACGAGTTGCGATAACAGAATTGAAGCATTAAATCAGCGTGACTATATATTTTAAATAATAAAATCCATCCTCATAAATCTTGACGGCTTTGGGAACCAACATATCGATATAAATAGTTTTTCTTCATCCTATGGAAACGAAAATGATTATCACACGTGTCTCTTTTTAATAATGCCACCTCGTCGATGCGGTTACAAGAACTAACCAATTACACAATAATAGTTTTTTAAATAACATTTATAATTATTTAAAATATAAATAAAGAGTTGTTTGATAAAATCTGAATCATTAATTGCTAAATGGTTAATAGGTCTGAATCGTTAAAAGTGGTGTTAATGTAGAAATACAATGAGAGTAAAGTTGGTATATATTTAAAGTCAATTCTATTCAGCACATCTCTTTCTTTTAACCATTCAACATTTAACTGAACTATTCAAAAACTTGTTTTTATACAACAAACGCTCTGAATGCTGAATGCTGAATTATTAAGCACTGAACTGAACTATTAAAAGATAAAACAAACGGCCCCTAAAACTTCATATAATTTACTAGAGGCTCCTAACTCACAAATGTGTAAATCGAGACGTTCACTGAATCAATTTTATATTTCTGCTTGTCTATATGCAAATTGGTAAGTGAACAAGGGAAGCATAAATAACAGTGTAAATGATTATTCTTACAGTTTATAATCAACTTATTAATAAAATCTTCAAAAACATAAATTATCTTCTAGCAAGTTGGTATCTAGACCTGGCGGTTACAGAGTTACAGGTCCACACTGGTTTTTATAATAACTACAACTAATATATATAATATAATATAATATAAGTAACTTATAATACGTATGTTTCATTTAACGGGAACAAATAGTACGTTGTAGTTGTTACAAAAACAAAAACGAATAATAAAACGTACCGTTTGCAAGATCAAGCAGAAAATCAGCTGGGTTCATGGGAAAAGATGGTCGGAAATCGATCGACTCAAAGTACCTCATCGCTTCCGAACCTTTTCCAAAGTAAATGCACCTTCCTTCCGACAAAACTAACACCGTATCAAACATTTGAAACACCCTACTAGACGGTTGGTGAACAGACGTCACAACCGTCTTTCCTTTCTGGTGTGCCAACCCACTAAGGGTGCACACCAGTTTATGAGCCGCCGTCGAGTCAAGACCCGACGTCGGCTCATCAAGTATCAACAAACTCGGGTTCACCAACAACTCGTGTGCGATACTCACACGCTTCCGTTCCCCACCCGAGACTCCCCGAATAAACGTGTTCCCAATTATTGTGTTCTCGCATTTCGACAATCCCATCTCTGAAATCACCGACTCTGCGATCTCCGTCTTCTCCCGCCGAGATAAACTCTTGGGGAGACGAAGGAGAGCGCAGAAGATCAAAGTTTCCCGCACGGTAAGATGCGGGTAAAGCACATCATCCTGTGTCACAAACCCGGTTCTTTTAAGAACGGTTTTTGTTAGTTTGTGGCCGTTTGCGAGTACTTTTCCCGTGAAGTAGTGCTCGGGTAGCCTCCCGGAAAGCGCGTTTAAAAGCGTGGACTTCCCGCTTCCAGACGGACCTAAAACCGCCATAAGCTCACCGGGACACACCATGCCAGTGATCCCTTGCAAAATGGTTCGTTCTTGAATCATGGATTGATCATGATCAACAACATGATTCATGGCTCTTTTGAACATGTTTTGGATAACATGACTATTACCATTGTTGTTGTTGTTGTCAACTTTAAGTTTGTAAGAGAGATCAATGAAGTGGAGATGAATTGGAGATGAATGAGTCATGATGTTTGGTTATGGTGAGTGGAAGAAGATGGAGAGTATTTATGGAGATGAAGGGCGGATGTTGACAGTGGTTTCCGACGTCAAAAGATGGTGACACGTTAAAGAAGAGGGTACGTGGCGGGTGTAGGTGAAATTAATTAAGTGTGTTGTTTAGGTTCAATGCTTCATTCTCATTTTAGCTAAAAGTTGAAACCAACTGCGCGCATCTTTTCTTTTCTTTTCTTTTCTTATATATATGTTTATTTGCCTTTAGTTGTTCAATCTTTTATTTGGTTGGTGTCCGGCTTTAAGCCATTTTAATTAGTATTTTTAATATACATACATACATATATATAGTTTATACATACACATGTGTTGTGTTTTGTTTATAGTGTTAAGTTAGAACATGTTACAGAAGTGTCGATACTTTTTGTGGAGTGGATGGGAGATGGATTAAACACGTACAACATTGATATGATGGTGGTGTTATTTAATTTGGCACAGATGCATGTTCTTTTTGAAATTTAAGAACTATGGATGCATGTATATTTAGAATTTAAGTTTATTTGATTATAGCTTTTTTTTTTTAAAGTCCGAAAACTTACAGAGTGAAAACAAACTATAATCAAATAAACTTAAATTTAGAAATAGAGGAGTTAAGCTCGTTAATTAGTTAAAAAAGCTCAACTTGATGTATTTACACTCGTAAATGAGAAATATGACGTTCTAAAAACTTGGGAGTGGAAAAGGTTAAAAATAACATTAAGTCTAGCTACTTGATTGTGGCAACATTAAAGTTGTAATATTTACGTGTATAGTGTAACATAAATATAAATCAACAATAAATTGACATGTAGGATCCAAGAGATTTACATCAACTTGATGAAGGGGCCTAGTGACTGAAATCAACCTTATTAATTCCTTTATGGCAATCCGTTTATTAGGCGCGCGTATTTCATCTTTTGTTGCTTTAAACAAGTCATGATCACCTCCGGTTAGAAGCTAGATCGGTCAGTATAGTAAGTAATTACACACCGATCGAAGTTCCTTTGCCTCGGTGTCTTCAAGTCGACGAGAATTGCCGCGCTCATTTATCCATGCCGTCCTTGAACGCGGAGGACAAAACTTACCCACAACTTTTTCCCTTTATTGTTCTTCCTAGGCGGGCAGACCAGTTCCTCTTCCATATCAAGTTCATCATCCATGCATGTTGTTGAGGTCGATATTGGTACATGCTTCAGAGCTGCATTCAGATGATCAATGATCTATGTTTTCTACCGTCATGATGATGAACAATGACCCATCATCGGTACCAAGTGGCACTTGATAGATTGAGAAAATTAACATCTGAAACCAACCTAGCTTTGAGCAAATGCAACGTTCATGCGTTGAAAGTATTTGTTGAAAGTGTAGTTGTAAATACATCTATATTGCTAAAAAACTTAACAAATTAATTAATTAAAGAGTAGAATAGATTGAACTTGATAAAGGATCGTGAATTATTTGTTTGAAAATGTGTTGTTTATATTGGAAAAATGGCAGCTGCATGCTTAGTTAAATAAAAAACAGTAACATTTATCCACCACCCTTAACAACTAAGGGAGCAACTAAGGAGTAGTTTAGTAAAATCTGAACTATTAAGAGCTGAATGGTTAAGTGCTCTGAACCATTAAGAGACTCTATCAATGGAAGGGATGTTAATTAACGTATAATTTCAGGTGATGGTAAGTTTGGTATATGTTCCATTCAGTTCTATTCAGCATCTTTCAATCTCTTAACCGTTCAGCACTTAACTGAACCATTCAGAGTCTCTTTTTTTATGAAACAAACACTCTGAATGCTGAATTTGAATGATTAAACACTGAACTGAACCATTAAGAGGTGAAACAAACAGCCTCTAAGTTCCTTCCTGCACATCCGTTGGCCCCTTCAAGCCCTCAGCCACGCCCCTTTACGTACACGCTCATATGTAATGAGTTTAGATAATGTGCCAATGCGACTCCTCTCACGCCCACAACTTAACACTCTTATAGTGTTCTACATGTTAACCTAATTGATGGAATTGTGTTCTTCGCATTGAACAATTCTGTGCACCAGTTAATTACAAAAATATTTGAAAAACAATTTTAGTAATCTCAAAGAGAAAAAACTAAGAATTATAACTTAAAAATTACTGATGGTAAGAATTTTACACAAATACCCTTACAAATAAAATGTTGTTAATTTGTTAAGTATAATATTTTTTTTAATTTTTTAGTAAAAAATTCTTGCATTTGGACCCTCCAATATAAGCATATATATATATATATATCCCCTAATGGGAAAATGTTTGCATACGAAACCGGGAAGAATGGTCGTAGTGAGTGATGATGTACTTAAAAAGAAGTCAATAAAAGCTTGGACATGCCCATTCACCATTGTCCCGCATATAAAGCACCTAGCTAATTTTTCAAACCATCATGCAATCATGTCTTTAACAAATGGAGTCAAATCAAATATTTCAACTATCATAATTATATATATATATATATGTATTTGATATAAACATGATCCAATAACATTTGTTGATGTGCTACTAGCTACTAACGTACCCTACATAACTTCTTCTCATGTGTTGTTAGATAAAACATTATAATGTAGCTCTAATATTTAGCTGGCCGGCCATTATATGATCGAATCAATAAATTTATATGCATGCATCTTCTTGATTTAGCTCTAGATTCCAATCCTCACTTGAACGGTTTTACTGCTTCTATTTATTTCTCGTGTTAGTGCATTAACTTTTGGGACATCTTTTGTTTCTTCATCATCTATATCATTCTAAAAAAGTGTTGCACATCAGTTTCAAACCAGAGACACACTCACCTTAGATGAGAAACTATCTAACATAAACCTGAAATTCTTATTTTATCACAAATGAGTCTTAAATCAAGGTCTTCTCTATTTCTGAAATATTTTTGAGTATATATATCATTTATTCTTTTTTACATTTTATTAAAAATGTAATCCTGTTTTACTTTATTGTTTGTTTGTTTGTTTAATGAGTTTGTGGCAACAAAAATCATGAAAACTTTGGCTGCTTTTCTTCTTTTCCTTTATCTATATTTTTTCACTCATGATGGTGTTATTGTTGTACTTTTGTTTGGTTCAATACCTGTATCCTAGATAATATCTTCGGTCATTCTAAGAAAAGTAAGATTAAGCCGATAATAGATCTAAAAAAATTGATATAAATACATTTAAAAGACTACCACCAAAAGCCATTTGAAACTACAAGTTGAGAATGGTACCATAATTAGTTGCAAAGTGATGAAAATAAAAAGCCAATAACACACATGTTCGGTCGCAAATATAGAGGCTATTTTTTCTCCCTTCAAAATCAGTCACAAACTCATCTCGATCACACATTAGAAATTGGACTGATGAAAAAAAAAAAATATTGGATCTTAACAATCTCAACTATTAGTTTTTGGTTGCTACCAGTTTCAACTTTTGAAATATGGGCTAGCAGCAGTCAGTGGCGGATCTAGAAGAAACATTCAGGGGTAGCGGAAAACTGATTTTTTGGACTTAAAGGTATATCGATACATAAAACGGAGAGGAAAATTAAAATTTTACACTAGTTTTACACTTCGCCGGAAAAGTTACCCCTCCTTCTCAAATACATCCGTCCCTGGCAGCAGTCATAACTTTTGTCATTTTTGCCCCTAATGGACCTTCGTTAAAAAAATTTAACAACTTTAAGTTTTCTTTGAATTACAAACCGGCGTTTTAGGGTTTTTTTATTGAAATGAGAATTCGAGTCGATTGATGTAAAATTACTTCGAAAGGGTGCTCCAAACGACGAAATTTGTACATCCGATTAAAGAACCGTTAGGTTTAAACAACTAAGTCAAGCATCGTTTCGTCATTTGGAGCATGTACAATTTCAATGTAATTTTTATATCAACCGACTCGTATTCTTTTTCCAATAAAAAACACTAAAACGTCGGCCTGAAATTCAAAAAAAAAGTTAACGCCATAAAATTTTTTTAACGACGGTCCATTAGTGGCAAAAATGTTAAAATTAAGTTGGGACCGCCATCACATATTTCAGAAATTGGGATCAACAAACGACCCAAAACTAATAGTTGGATTGTTAAGATAAAATACTCCTGACAAAAAATCATAATATAAAAAATCGTAATTGAATCCCATAGGGATAAAAACTACTATGTAATCCACCGGTTAATATGAATACGAGAATATTTTAGAATTTTAACTAATGAGATAGATGCAAAAGAATATATAGTTAATTATTACGAAAATATATGCAAGTACTATTTGATCTAAATAGGATCCGTGAGCTAGATAAAATAAGAGTTTGCCACATAGGATTTTTCCTATGTGGCATATGTAAAATGCGGACAAATAAATGAGTTATTTAATTATTAGAATAGGTCGATGAAGATTAGAAATTTCATATCTCGGAAATATTGGTTATATTTTTTTATTTCTTTTGGGATAATGGTTCACTTAATCGCCCGTTAACACACCGGATTCAAGCTACTTTTAGTTCAAATTTGTTCTATGTTATTGAGAAAAATTCAAATATAAAGTGTATTTTTGGTACACTAGTGTGAGAAGGAAATCAAACGAACTCTGTTTGAGGGTCTGACAAGTCGTTTCAACGCTGTCGGAATGTGGTCAAACATAGTTAGTTTGATTGCCTTTACACTTGTGTACCGAAAATATATTTTGTACAAAAACTACACCATATGTCGAATTAAAACCTATAACAAACAACGTGTTTTAGGGCTTAATGTTAGTGGATAAGAAGGGAACTTCTCAGTTAAACGTGCTCAAGTGCCAACAATCTTAGGATGGGTGACCTCTTGAGAAGTTTTCACCCGAGCAACCAAAACCAAATCTGTGAGCTCTAATGTGGGAAGTGGACAAGTAATGGTCTGGATGTTACAAGTGGTATCAGAGAAACTCTTATGTCGTTCGGCATGATGGGGCAAACCTCATCGAGGATGGTGAGTCCCCGGGGGTGTTTAGAGGGGTACATTAGGCAAATCTTACATCTATGAATGGGTGGTGGGGCAAACCCCATCGAGTCCAAAAGGAGGGTGTTTGTAACACCCTAGACAAATCCCACATCATCCGTGAGCATGAGTGATCTGAGATTTATAAGGATGCCTGACTTTAAATACCAACAACGCATTTTGATGCTTAATGTTTAGAGGTGTAAACGAGCCGAGCTACTCGTGAGCTACTCGAGATCGGATCAATAAAAAGCTCGAACGAGTCGAGCTTTTTCGAGCTCGAGCCCGAGCTTTAAATAAGAGCTCATTAAGTTATCGAGCCCGAGCTCGAGCTTTACATATCGAGCTCGAGCCGGCTCGCGAGCCTTATCGAGCTTTTCCATTATATGTTTTTTTTATTTTATAAATATATATTATTATTAATAGTTAAAATATATATGAGTTATGATTAAAATATATAATATGTAATTTTTTCGATATAAATTACATATAATTAAAAGTTTATGTAAAATTAAACATAAATAATTAAAAATTTATATAAAATTAAATATAAATAATTAAAAATAAAATAATAAAAAACCAGACGAGCCGAGCCCGAGCCGAGCTCGAGCTTGAGAAGTTTGTGACGAGCTCAAGCTCGAGCTTTGAAATTAAAGCTTTAAACGAGTCGAGCTCGAGCTCGAGAAGTTTGTGACGAGCTCAAGCTCGAGCTTTGAAATTAAAGCTTTAAACGAGTCGAGCTCGAGCTCGAGCCTGATTAAGCTGAAAAGAGCCGAGCTCGAGCCTAGACGAGCTCGGGCTCGGCTCTTTTACACCCCTATTAATGTTAGTGGATGAGAGAACTCTAAAGTTAAGCAAGCTCATGTGGCACCAATTTCAGAATGAATGACATCCTGAAAGAAAGTTTTCATCCGAACAATCAAAAACAAATCCGTAAACTCAATGTAACGAAACGAACAATATTAATAGTATGATGTGCCGAATGTTACACTTACCATTACAACACGTTTTAAGCTTCTTAGTCGGTAATATGCGAAAAAATGTAAAAGAAAAAGGAAAACACGTCATGCACCAAATACCCTAAATAATATTGGGTGTGTTCAAAAGTATTCAACTAAAACATATTTTTGTTAAAGTTTCGGAAAAAAAAAAGATAAAGAAGAAGTGAGAAAGAATTGAAGTCGAACTTGATTACTTGTTAAAGGTGTTGGTGGAGGCCACATATGAAAAAGTAACAATATAATTATCCTTTTAATTAGACGACTTTCAATTGAACAATTTATGCATGATACGTCATAAAAACGTTTACTTTTAATAAAGGAAACATCTCTAATATAATAAAGCAAAATCAATTTTGCTTATGTGTCATCCTTTAAGGGGCTTTTCGCTTATGTGACATCCATTGAGAGTTTTTCTCATTTTTTATTTAAATTATGTATATAAAATAGATTATGATAACAATAACTACATGTTAGTTCCATAACTTTAGGTGAATTTAAATTAGTTACATTTTTAACCCTCTCTGAATAGGGGTGTACATAGGTCGATTTGTATTTGACAGGGCATAAAATAAAACTTGGGATAAAATTATTAATAACATACATTTAAGTACCTCAACAATTTCAAGAATACATAATCTTTTTTAAACGAACTTTAAAAAAAAACTACATCATAAACCAAATATTTAATTTCTCTTTAATTTAGGTATAATATTGCTATACTAAAATAATATTTTTTTAAAATAAATCTTATGTTCTGGTTTTACCAAGGTTTTGTCTAAAAAATGATTGGAACCATTCGTGCCCCCTTGAATATCATTAAAATCATCATTTGAGTTGTTCTCCCGAGCGTAGCGCGGGCACTAAACTAGTATATATAATAGCGGATCAAATTAACTATGAATCGATGATAACCAACACGTGTCACAAATTAACCCAAAGGCACATCACGTATCAATAATACGCGATTAGATGATACAATTATATATGGCCTTTAAACCAATTGCATGTAGTTGTACTTGAACCAATCAAAGTCATGTTTTTTTCTCTATCAACTTTGATGAGAATGTTCAACAAATGACTAGTTGTATCATGTTTTTTTCGATTATGTTTGTTAGAAGAGAGCTCGTTAAGTACGACACATACTATTAAAGACAACCTAAGAAGCCTAAAAATAGCACTAGCTAGGATTTAGTGTAAAATAAACGTATGAAATTGAATAAGTATGTGATAAGTACGTTGCTAACACGTTAAGTATGAAAAAGAACAAGGTAGCTTAATTTCTAGTTGTGTGAAATATTATTGGAACATGATAGAGAGATTTGTTTTAGTCTTTGTTTTTAACTTTTTTATTTTATTTTATCAATTTTCTCTTTTAGATTTGAAATAGCACAAAATGTTTCCTTTATAACCACACAAAATGTTCACTTTACTTTAATGAAGGTCTTGATTATATCGATCTCTTGATTATATCGAATTGCTATTTTTTATATGCAAGTGTTCACCAAACCTAACTCTACAATGTCTAGCTAGTTAACTAGTTTAGGTTACACTCATAGAAACTCTTTCATGGGTATAGCTATCGTTCCATATATATATAACGGGTCCTGACTCTTGAGCATATATGTATATATGATCCATGATGACGGACAAGTTGTCCAAATGAACCTCGATTTGTCACTGGATATTGTAATTTGGGATTTTCGCGGCCCCATTCTCATTAGTTTGAGTTTCAAGAAACATCACAGAGTTGCTCAATCCGATATAATCTATTTTTCCATATTGTTATGGTATGGAACAAACATGTTGCAGAACAATATGACATTATCAACAGAAATTACAATCACTAATACTATATTTTTTTTAACTGTATGTTACTGTATTCCATCTTTTTTTATTTTTTTTAAAGGGTGACTTGCTCTTTAAGCCATTGTCTCCAATCTACAAGGAAGTAGTATATTTTTCTTTTAGCTAAACATAACTATATGAGTAGACACTACAAATTAACTTCTGCGATGCTAGAATAAAACAAAAAAGTCCCTACCGATCATTAATTGATGGTTATATGCCGTTAACTAATAACAAATAATGTAGCTTAGACTCTGAAATGAAATTTGAATAATCTCATTTATATTTGGTTTCTCTGTTTTATTTTTAAGCTATCGATCAGAGAGTGACAATCACATTTGATCACC
Organism: Tagetes erecta; assembly: GCA_030867185.1. NCBI lineage: Eukaryota > Viridiplantae > Streptophyta > Magnoliopsida > Asterales > Asteraceae > Tagetes > Tagetes erecta. Next base: position 98,798,508 of record CM061487.1, read on the forward strand.
AAGATAGAATATACAGTATATGTAAGTTGAGAAAAAGAATAAAAGTAAAACGTGTAACAAGAGTTAAAAAAAACCTGTAAAAAAAGTTCAGTGTTATGATACCATGCTAATTGCTCTATCAGGAGGTGATTTACACATTACTACTTAGTAGTTTAGGTAAATATACGTAAAACATACACAACAATACGAGTATCAATTTTAGTGGTATATAATGCATGTATATCTACTTTTTCTGTTATGGTATATAAATCATCCGGCTACGAAAAGTTCAACTAAAAGGTATTAGAATTTACAAACATTCTCCTTTTTATTGATTAACAAACGTAAATGAACAGTAAAAAATCTAGTAGCTGCGTGGCAGTTGATACGTGGAGGTTATTTGAGAAACCTGTGCAACGTGTACACCTGAAATAGGCTTCATGGTATGTGCAACGTGTACACCTGAAATAAGCTTCGTGGTATATGAGAAATAGGAGAGAGATATCTTGAAAATAACAGATATAATTGGTGGTGGACGGCGGTGCACCTTTTTCGGGAACTTTTATCCGCCGGCGAAGATAAGCTTCCAAATCTGGAACGTTCTCAACTATGGCTCCTTCAGCCTTGATCTTTAGCGTGTATCACTTCTCTCTGTTTCCGGTTGATGTGCACAGAGTTGATAGATAGGGGAAGTTAGAGAGACAGGGTTAGCCCCTGTTTTTGACGGGCAGAGAAGAGTCGACAGATTCCCATCGTCGCTCATCCTTTTCATTCTCAACACCGATTTCAGATCTGAGTTTGAAAACTAAGGTAATTATGTTGGTGTCTCATTTAGAAGAATGTTTTCAGTAATTTTGTAACTTAACATTTTACTTTCATATGGTTTAGATGAGGCATGTAGGTGACGTTTTTAACATATATATAAGCAAGCATAAGTTAGGATCCTAGATCAATATATATATACCGCTTGACTAATGCATGTTTTGTACCAAAGCTTAATTAATTTTGTATTCAAAATACGAATTACTTATTGTAACACATGGAAGTTTTCTATTTTGTCGAATGAATGCCATGTAGATTTACAAAGTAAGTGTTGGAACCTTTTCGTAATTTGTTATGGTTCCAGGGTATTTGAGTATAGTTGTTCTCCTTTATTGTTTTTGTTCGAGAATTGTAGTCGTCGGTCATCTTTTGTGCTATGGAAAGAAAGACAGTAAGACACTCATCGATTCTTTGATGTTGCCGGTGCTTACGGATACCAAAAGGTTGATATTTTGTGTGTGTATTCGTATAGAGAGGTTAAACACAACTAATATCCACTACTGCCACCTACACATACCTCAATCTAAAGACTACCAGAAGCAAAAAAACTTGATAGCCATGTTACAAGTTACACTGATTATAATTCAAATTTATAAACAAATGCTCTATTCTAACTCTATGTCCTTAGAAGATTATGTTCCATTGATCTCCGTTGATTTGATTTAGATCTAACTAACCTGTGTAACTATGTTTACAATTAATAAACATATAGAAGTCCCTCAATAAATCAAGCCATTTACATGATCTAAACGACAGTCGTTAGAACTTGGATGTAGTTATGTTGTTTGAAGTTGTAATAGTATGTTTGAAGTTGACTAATACATGACCGGACATCATACCAGGTTTCCAGAAGCTCATAATTAACATAACGCTCACGCAACTAGCGAATACACCTAGTTAATTTAATTGGTGAAAACTTTATCATGTTAATGCTTAAAAAAGTCATGGACTATTGTAGAACTGCCACGTAACTCCTTGCACTTTCGTGCTATGCTATTTAACTTTTCCAAACACTAATTTTTTCTGTCATATGTCTTTACTAATTTATTATACGCGTTACGTTTAGGAACACAACATTCAAATGATTCTTTTAAGAATGTTCATGAATTTTCCATTTAGTTTTGAGACAAAACCGTTATAAATCGAAACACATGATATATTTTTAAAAATGAGATTTTTAGTATAGTAATATTATAGTCAAATTAAAGAGAATAAAGTGCTCAGTTTTATGGTGTATTTTATTTTTTTTAAAAAATTGTATAAAAATGTTATGTATATTTAAACATTGAGGTATTTAATTGTATGTTATTATTAACTTTATCTATAAGTTTCATTTTTAAACCCTATCGAATATAAACCGACTTATGTACACCCCTTGTAGTAAAGGGTTAAAAACATAAATACTCTTAAATTTTTCATAATTATCCAAAATATTTAGGACCAAAAATGTAATTAGTTTTATTATTATATATTTTATATACATATTTTAATAAAAAAATCATTATTGTGAGATAAACTCTCAAATAATGCCACATAAGCTAAAACTTTGAAAATATATTGCATAAGTTTTTGTTTGTTTTGCTATATTATATAAGGATTTAAAATATGACATATCATTTTACTTTATTTTATATGTCACTCACACATTAATAATCTTAATTAAATTAAAAGACTTGGTTATTAAATCAATTTTATATAATTATTTATTAAAACTCATTTCCTTTAATAAAATAACGTTTGAATTTAAATTCAATTACGGTTTTAAATCCCTATCTTAAACAACCTTAAAAGATTTTATACTTTGTACAATCAAAATTGAATGGTTTAACGAAGACATCATAATAGTAAATTTAAAACGAAGAATTCCTATAATATCATCATCATAAATTCATAATGGTAAATTAAATTTTGTTACGTTATATTAAATTTAAAGTTTAATTTAAATTTGAAAGTACGTTATATAATTTAACAAGTTTAATTTAAATTCGAAAGTTATACAATTTAACAAGTTATTTGATAAATAAAAAGTACACGGTTATCTAAATATTATTTTAATATATTTTTATTCAACATGTGTGTTACACGAGTATTTAACATAATTTAACTTATAGAAACAATAAAAAACTCTTCATATTTTACTTTTTAATAAATACTTTATATAAAATGCATTTTCAGTTAATTATTACAAGGTTTTACCATGAAAAATAAGTGTAAGTTGGTTTTCAGACCTCACGATGCGAGCACGATGGGACATATATGTGACTTTAGTAATCGTGTTATGTTTATGAGATTAACAAGTGGTACGTGCTCGCACATGATGCGACGCGACATGTTTATACTTCGATACATGCACACGTGTTACGTTGATGTCGCGCTAACACGTGATGCCCGCGTATAATGTGCCATGTTTATGAATTACTTACACGTCTTAGAAACGTGTTAAGCGTCGCATTGGCGACATAAAAATTAATGTTGAGTTTTAGGACTCACGTTGCAACGGAGATATAACCTTGTAAGGAAAAAATATTGTTGAAAATTTAAGAAAACATTACACCGTAAAACTTAAGGTTGAAACGATAAATAACAATAATAATAGAATAGTTTAATTTGCACCAACGGGTAATAATCTTTGAAGCCAAACCTATTTAAGCAATTAAACTAATCCTTTTAAACAACACCAATGGTCAACATGCATGTAGACAATCCATGACAATTTGTCACACCTTAGACTCTAGCAAACTCACAAGTCACAACATTTAATTAGTTAGGATGAGAACACTAATCACTACATTTAGTCATATATGATCTATCCCTAGCTCGCCCCTCCATCCTCCACATCCTACTAAAATTATTTAGTAAAGGGGTAAAAAACGATTTGTAATTTATCATTATTATTATTATTATTATTATTATTATTATTATTATTATTATTATTATTTTGTTCATACTTATGACCACAAAGTAAAACACCAAATGTAGTTGAAGGGATATTGCATTGATAAAGTATCTTAAATACATTATCATGTATTAATCAAGAGCATATATCATATCGTTTTTAAAATGCAAAATGATCCAAGAGAAAAATCATGCTTAATTTTACAAGTATTTCTTCTAATCAGCATCAATGTTGGTCTTATATTCGCAATAAATAAATAAACTAGACAAAGGGTATTGTTCTTCTAATTATAACCAAGAATTAATACAACTCAAAAACATAAAAAGAGTGGAGGGAAGCATCATCTTTTGTCAATTAATAATTATGTTCTATTCTATTTGTTTGGTATATCCAACTATATAACTAAGCAACACATATGGAGCTTTTGCATATTGACATAACGCGCAATCTTTATGATGGAGGATGAACAAGAAGACAAATTGTAATAGTAGCATTATTACTAGGAGAATATAATCATATGTTAGATTTTAATAATTTTAACTATTTTTTTATTGATCATTATTATCGGTCTTATTAACCTGAATATGTGTTCGGGGTCTCAATTTTAATATTTTTTACACCAACAAACTGTCTTTAAAAATAAGTAAATGGCGTTAAGTGTATTTTGAATTTCAGACCGATGTTTTATGACTTTTGATCGGAAGAAGAATACGAGTTGATTGATATAAAATATACCTCGAGACAGTGCTCAAAACGACGAAACTGTGTTTCAACCAGGGGTTTAAACCTAACAAAACGCTTCAATCAAATGTTAAAAGTTCCTCATTTGGAGCACCGTTTCGAGGTAATTTTACATCAATCAACTCGTATTATTCTTCTGATCAAAAGTCCTTAAACGCATGGGCTGAATTCAAAAAAAGCTTAATGCTATTAAATTTTCCTTAACGGCAGTCCGTTTGTGGCAAAAATGATAAAAGTTGAGACCGTAAACGCATATTTCGGTAGTTAAGACCTGTAACGACCTATAATAAGTAGTTGAGACTATTAGAATGAATCCTTCTATAATCAAATCGTGTATATATACATACACGATGTAATTTTGGGAAATATCAACTTGCTTACTTTCCTATGGACGAGGCAAAATGGAGAATCTTAATTGTTTTGTTTGCTCGTTATGTTTTTTCCTTTGTTGCTTTTGTTTGTTTTCTAGCTCTTGCTACCTAGTTTCATAATAAAAGTTTGGCCGTTCAATAAAAATACACACCGAGAAATGAAAGAAACCGAAGAAACATTTCTCTTTCAAAAGGAAGGAATATGTTTAGTACTTTAAAGCCTAAAATATAAAAAAGGAGTCAACTCAATATACAATGAGAGATTATATTATGAAGACAGATTATGAACGATTAAATATAAAGCTAAATAAATAATGTACGAAGCATCCTGGGTCTTTAATTAAACTAAATAAATTATAAAAAATAATTCATCGCTAGACTATTAATTAAGGACACTTATATTTATGGTTTTGTGTTTTGAGCACAAATGTTTGTTGTTTTGTAACTATCTCATGTCCTTTTGTGACTATGTTAAACAAAGAAGATGAAAGTGGAGCATGAGGACAAGAAACGACACCGAGTAAAGTTAGAGAAGAAAGTAGAAGCGTAAAATTGAAGATCGAAACAGAAGATGGAAAGGTAAAAAGAAAAAAAATGATTTCTATTTAGTCTGATAGTTGAAGTCTCTCGGCAATGCAACAAATGACAGAGGAAATTATAAAACGTTGGGGTTGAGATAAACTTTTTAACCATTTATTTATTTATTTAATTAAAAATTTATGCATTAATTGTAGGACTTTGCTTGTTCGTTTTTGTTTTTCTTTTTTCCGTCTCATTTGTCTTGCAACCCGGCCTTATGCCTTATAAGTATGAGTAAAATATATGAAAAAACAAATACGATCTCTATTAAACAAAAGACTATAATAATTCAGTTTCTTTTAGTTTTTTTCTTAATATTTTACGATTTTAAAGTTGGGAAATTGTAGATTTGAAATGAAAAAGTGGAAGCATATCTCTTTCTTATATATGTAATGTAATTTAATGGAGGCACCACTTCATGTTCATGCTGTCATATGACAAAACACATCATTAAATGTTCATTGCTTTACTATTGTACGTTATTATATTTTCTTTTCTTTATTTAACAAATAATTAAGTAGCTTTATCATCTTACACGATATTTGAATCCAATATTAATTAAAGCTTTAGGTTAGAACTTGTATAATCATATGAAAATTTGATGATTAATTTAATTTAAAATTCGATTCATTGAACACCCGCCCTCACATATACGTATATAGACCCACATATATATTTGATCTATTCTACGTACATGCACATACATACACTTCGCGAAACACACGTGTATATATATAGACCCATCCCAATGTTAAGACTAAAAGACCAAATTGTAGCCACTCTTTTATTTTAATTACTAGATGAGATTCATGTACGTTGACTTAATTTAGGGGGTAGCATTGTAGCAAGAATAAATAAAATATATTATGACCAGAATTAATTAATTTAGTTTATTGATTTTTTAATGCATATATATAGTTAGGGAAAAAACAAACCGCATATATGCAATGTTAATTTAATTATAAAAATATGTCATAAATGATTTATCATTTGACATATCTATCTAATAATTCAAAGTTTTAAGCGACAATTTTTTAAGGAAATATTTGTTACATAATAGGAAGTTTGGAAGAGAATTTATTATGCATTAGTTGATGGAGCCAAAAGTAGAAGATAAATGTATTTTTTATTAATATATTTTTAATCATTATTTATTTTGGTTCCCATTCATTTTTTAAATTTAAAATATTTAAAAAAAATTGCTTACATAAAAGATATAGAAGATGAATGTATTTTTTTTAATGTATTATCAAATTCTTGTTATTTACTCAATGATGCGTAATTTAAAAAATCATCTATAAATACATAAATATTATCTAATTATTTAAATGTTTATTGTATTATATTAACCATTCAACATGTGTATAAATTAACTCGTGTGTATATACGGGTATTAATTAAACCTAGTAGTTGAATATGTTGTAGCTAGCTAGGTCAATAAAATCGTTCTTAATTAACCCATTCTTTACATATATCTTTGTTTTAAATTAAGTTATGAAATATAGGTAAACATATATATATGTCTAGCTATTTACTATATCATTTCAATCCTTGGCAAAACATTACACACATATGATCTCACTAGAGAATTAAGTTCACAAACTTAATTAATAGATTATATTTTATTAGGGCTTGTAGGGCTCCAAACAAATCATATATATATATGTTTGTAACAATATATATATTCTTTCTTGGCAGCATTGAAGTACTTAAAATTCATTCAGTGATGTCAGTTGTCAAAACATTGCACACATGATACCATTAATAGTTGTTTCCACTTATCAAAGGTTCATCATCAACCATGTCTAGTTCATCTTAATTTGTCTCGGACACTATAAGCAATTCCTCGATTCGCATGTTGCAGCCGACTAATAGTCAACATATATATCTTTAAGGTAGCATTGATCATGACAACGAACTATATATATTGTGCTACAAATCACTCTTGCACAAAGAGTACGTTTGACTAACACCACTATACGATATACAGCATATATTACTTTGATCACTTAATTTCTAGTTTATTACATCTATGCCATTCATGATTGCATGTGATGACTAATTAAACCAAATAAAGATTTAATTACACTAACCATTTTTTATAAATATAGCTTTGATCTCAACCTTTCAAAAGTTATAGGTCTGGTTCTCATTATTCGATCGCTTAGACGTCAAACTAAAAAAAATGATTGTTTTAACGTATTTCAAATTTGTTGATAAATTAATGTTTCTCAAACTATTGGAAATTTGTATTGTGTTTGTTTTTAGGAGGTAATAATTTCACGTATTTAGAGGCTTTACACTAAAACTGTACGTTAACAAACCTTTTGAACTAAAACCAAATCAAAGTCAATATAGACATTTAAAAACACTAAAAGAAATTTATGGTTCTCACTTGATAGGTTAGAGTGTGTACTACCATTCACTCGCATCTTATTTCGTATATTTAACTATATTGAATTAGAAACTTCATAATCGAATAATGTTTTGTGAGTGTTGTGATATATATAGTGCATGACAATTGGTTTAGTTTGCTGGGGTGGTGGTATGTGATGCATGACTATTGGTTTGGTTTGGTGAGGAGACAATTAGCTTTATTTTTTTTTAGTTTAGAATATTTTGTTTGATGAAATAATGTTATGGCATATAGATCTATCTTGATGGTTTGAATGTTTCATTTTATCTGTTTGACTTCGTTTGAAGTTGAATGCCATTTGTTTTTCTATGGATTTTAGTCCGTGTATGGTTTTAAAGGTTATGATAACGGGAATTTATCAATCTCTGTAATAAACAATGTACAAATGACTCGCGCAACGAACAGGCCCCGTATAATCTTAGTTCATTTTAACTCATAAAATTTAAAGAAAAAAAACCCACATCAATCCAAAATAAACATCTTATTCTTATATTTATATGGTAGAATTAGGTTCAAATACAAAGTCTAAATTTTCTAAAAAGTCTAAGAAGGAATTTGGACCATTAGATCTAATATTAAATGAAGATCAATGGCTCATAAACACAAGATGGCATAATGGTAAATAGTTAGAACTTTAAATGGTAGGCTAATGGTATATTAGTCTTGTCTCATTTTCAAATTCCACCCTCTTTTTTAAACGTCCATAACTTTTACATACGACAATACTTTTTAATAAAAATTACACCAAAAAAACGAGCGTTTTTTTATCTTCAAAACGCATATAATATTGATATATAAAAAACAAATTTTTTTTTGAAGTTTCAGCTCATTGTGTTATATTCGTTAGGTCATTGTGTTATATTTTTCAGCTCATTGTGTTATATTAGTTAAGACATTGTGTTATATTTTTTAGATTGTGTTATATTCGTCAGGTCATTGTGTTATATTTTCATCAGGTCGTTGTGTTATATCTTCATCAGGTCGTTGTGTTATATTTTCATCATGTCGTTGTGTTAAATTTTCATCAGGTCGTTGTGTTATATTTTCATCAGGTCGTTGTGTTATATTTTCATCAGGTCGTTGTGTTATATTTTCATCAGGTCGTTGTGTTAAATTTTCATCAGGTCGTTGTGTTATATTTTCATCAGGTCATTGTGTTATATTTTCGTCAGGTCGTTGTGTTATATTTTCGTCAGGTCGTTGTGTTATATTTTCGTCAGGTCGTTGTGTTATATTTTCGTCAGGTCGTTGTGTTATATTTTCGTCAGGTCGTTGTGTTAAATTTTCATCAGGTCGTTGTGTTATATTTTCATCAGGTCGTTGTGTTATATTTTCATCAGGTCGTTGTGTTATATTTTCGTCAGGTCGTTGTGTTATATTTTCATCAGGTAATTGTGTTATATTTTCATCCGGTAATTCTGTTATTTCAGATCATTGTGTTATTTCATTAGGTTATTGTGTTATAACACAATGACATTAAATAATTCACACAATGACTTGACAAATAACACAATGAGCTGAAAAACGTGAATTTTTTTTTGTTTATTATATATGAATATTATACACGTTTTAAAGATAAGAAAATGCTCGTTTTTATGGTGTAATTTTTTTAAAAAAATAATATCGTATGTAAAAGTTATGGACGTTTAAAAAAATGGGGTGAAACTTAAAATATAGAGACATTACCATCTTTACCCTTCCTTCTAATTTTAATGGAGTGCCACATGTCACCATCTCATGGCTTCTTAGACTTTCTAAGAAAATTAGACTTTGTAGTATAACTCCACTCTTAGGGGAGGCGGAGTGGTGCGCGAGAAGGAAGACGAGGTGGGAGCTCGTCACCTCCTCGCCGGAGCCGGTGTGGGAGCTCGTGAGCTCGTCACTTCCCCCCTTTAAATCTTCTACTCGTCGGCCTATTTCACAAGGTCACAACCTCGTCGACAAGCTTCGCTTTTGCCCTCCTCGTCTCCGAGCTCGGCGACCGCTCCGTCCTCCCTTATATGGTATTGCAAATTGGATCGGTATATTTACCGCTCCTGGCTATTCACACCGTAAACCAAGCGATCACCCTACTACCAATAAATTCATCTTTTTGTTTATGATCACACACCACGTACCAATTGTACTTGATTGAGCCAAGAAGCTGGTTTCCCGGTTAAGCTACCTAGCTAGGTTTGTTCAAGTCAATGTGAAGTTAGTAAACACAAATTCATATATGTAGTTATCTTTTGATATATATGGATATTGTATGAAACTTCTATATAGCTTGTTTTCATGTCAAACAATTCAAGTAAACATTAATATGAATATAAGACTTATTTTAACGTGAACTTATTTTAACTTGTCGCAAACCGCCACAATATATAACCAAACTTCTACAAAAATTTATTAAAAGTTAATTTTAAAAGTAAAGTTAAAGACACAAAATAGTTAGATGATTATATCGTAGATAGATGAAAGAAGAAAAAAAATAATATAAAAAAGTATAGAGATGTATAAGGAAAATGTATAAGAGGGTGTTTTTGGAAAATGAGATATAAATATAAGGAATGATAAGATTTTTTAATAAGCTGTAAAAATTAGTATTCTAGTTTAATTTCTGTCATTATAGTCGTTAACGAAAAACACATGTCATTTAACTTCAAACAATACATAATAAAACAACTCTACACAATACTATTACAATGAAACACATTATCTTTCTCCGTACTCATCACCATGCACCATCTGTCATCCACCCCCACCATCAGTCCTTGATTGAAAAAAGGAAGATGACAGGGCAACAAAAAAAATACACCGGAAGCGACAAAACGACAATAATCAAATGAACCAAAAAACACAAAACCTATAAAACTTATAATGAGCAAAATGCAAAACATAAAACAAAAGTGTTGACGGAGAACAGTTACTCAAAATTTCATTAAAATAAAATTTAAATCGAAGAGTTGCATTATGTGTTGATCATCATCGGCATTGACTCCAGTTTCATAGTCTAGTCCGCGTAATAAAACAGCCAATTCGTCGTAAACTATGCTCCATCCCACCATCTCAATTTCACTCTCCATCTAATTTCAATCATCATCATCATCATCATCAATGGCAGCAGAACCCAAATCAACTGAATCACCAACACCACCGGCACCAGCACCAGCACCAGCACCGGCACCTGTCGCTGAAGTTCACATAGTCTACACCGATCAACCTCAAGGCCAAGAGCCTGAAGCTCATCACCTTCGCACCCTCACTTCTGTACTCGGCAGGTATCTTCCCTCAAGGGTTCAACTAAATTTTTAATCTTTATTGGTTTATTCAATCTTTTAGGTAACAATTGGATGATTTAGGGTTTTGAATTGAAAATAACAGGTGTTTCACAAGTTACGTTATTGAAATTGGTGTTAATTTTGGATACTTGTGTGTTTATTGGTAGTGAGGAGGCAGCTAAAGGAGCTTTGTTGTACACTTACAAGCATGCTGCTAGTGGATTTTCGGCCAAGCTTACTCCTGATCAAGTCGAACAAATTTCGAGTATGTTGTGTTCTACTCCCTTTTCATATATCTGTTTCATCATTTATTTAGGACTGTAATTATATCACGACAGGGTGTTTGGTATTGCGTTGTGAAGCGCAGCGCAATACCAGATGCCCTATATAGATGAAGGTATGATCGCTACCACTTTTCTGATTCAATATTAGATATATACGAGTTAGCAAATCCTGTGTTTTGTGTTGGGTAAACTAAACGAATGATGTTTTGATTTTGCAGAACAACCAGGTGTTCTTCAGGTGGTGAAGAGCAGGAGTGCTGAGTTACATTCAGGACCTGCACAGGCTCACACCGTGTAAAATCATGACCTTGTATTAGGTTCGGTTGTATCAGGTTTGGTTTATTAATAAATGACTCTTGACGAGGGTGCTTGTAATGATATTCTTGATCGTATGATAATTAACAAGACGAGCTTTTACTATATATATATAGTCTTCATTTCTACTAGCCGAAAACACCTCAAACTTTGCATTTATGTTGAACAATAGACACCATAAACAGAACAAAAACTTACAAAAAAGTTGGTTGGTTGGTTGGTTGGTTGGTTGGTTAGTTAGGGGCTGTTTGGCAACTGCTGAATGATTAAGTGCTGAATGGTTAAGAGGTCTGAATGGTTAAGAGGCTCTATCAATGAGATGGATATTGATGTAGAACTTCAGATAATGGTAAGTTTGGTATATGCTTCATTCAGTTTCATTCAGCATCTTTCAATCTCTTAACCATTCAGCACTTAACTAAATCATTCAGATGTCCTTTTTTTATGAAACAAACGCTCTGAATGCTGAATCTGAATGATTAAGCACTGAACTGAACCATTAAGAGGTGAAACAAACAGCCCCTTAGTTAGTTAATCTTCTGATTCCTTATCATCATCGACGACAAGAGCTTCTGCCAATTCAAAGTTCAAGCTCCCTTTCATCGCTCTGCTTCTCACCTCCTCATCGCCTTTTCTCATCATTGCTGTAAATTCTGCATAATCTATACGACCATCCTGCAAAACACAAAAATCACATTAGGCATATAAAGTTGAATTCATGAACAATACATGAAATGAAGACCGACATTATCTTGATCAACTTCTTGGATCATTTCATCCAGTTGAGCGTCTTGCAGACCGAAATCTTTGCAAGCTTGTTGAAGCTCATCCATGGTTATGAACCCACTTCCATCTTTATCAAAAAATCTAAAGGCTGCAAGCAAGTTTTCGTCTCTCTCAAGCTTGTTCATGTGCAAAGTTGCTGCAATAAATTCACCATATTCTATTGTGCCATTGCTGTCAATATCAGCCTGTTTTCAACTCAAATTCAAACTCTATATGGTGATTATTTCTTACAATTCTAATCATTTGATTGTTTATGAAAACAAAGAGTAAAAGAACATACAGCATCCATAAGTTCCTTGATCTCAGATTCCATTAAATTCGAGCCAACTCTGTTTAACCCTTGTTTGAGCTCTTCAAATGTTATCGTGCCGCTGTTGTCTGTGTCCAGCATTGTAAATAACTGCTTTAGCCCACCAATCTCCTCTTCTGATAGTCTTTCTGCAATAACCTGGACAACAATTTGATCAACTAATTCATGTTGATTAAACAAATGGTGTATGAAGGTGAATGGAAACTATATCAAATCATACGCGTAAAGCCATCTTCTTAAGTTTATTCATAGCTGAGAAGTGTTTGAGGCGCGATATAACTGCAGAGTCTAGAGGCTTGTCTGGAGCAACACCATCGTCTAAAATCCATGGATGACCTGGTAAAAGTATGAAAATGAACTTACTTGAATTGAACAAAAGATGCAACAAACTATGTTATGACATTGCAACTCACATAGTACTTGATGGGCAGTTATTCTTTGTTCTGGTTTCTTATCAAGCATCTTTTTTATCAAATCTTTCGCACTTTCTGAAATTTCCGGCCATGGTTCAGATTCAAAATCTAGTATTCCTTTCAGAATCTGCTTAAAAATACCTGAATCCGTTTCTGAAAAGCAACGCGCAAAAGTCATGTTGTCATGAGGAATGTAACACAACAATACAATATTCTTTTAGATGATACATTACCCGCCCAGAATGGCGGAACCCCTGATAGTAAGATGTACAAAATAACCCCTGCACTCCACACATCAATTTCAGGTCCGTAACGTTTATTCAAAACTTCTGGCGCAACGTAGTAGGGGCTTCCAACCACATCTGATAGATACTGTCCTGTCAAAAAGAACAAAAGCAACTTAAGTTAGTGCTAGAATCGCAGCTTAAGTTAACACTAGAAACAAAGAACAAAACCTGGTTTGTAGAAGACAGACAATCCAAAGTCAATAGCTTTAAGCTGTGCATCTTCGTCATGGTTATGAAACAAAAAATTCTCAGGCTTCAAATCTCTATGCATAACTCCAAGAGAATGACAAGCTTCGACAACTTGAACAATCGTCGTCATCAATTTGGCAGCTTCCTTTTCACTATAATGTCCTTTCTTTACAATCCTATCAAACAGCTCACCACCAGCGCATAATTCCATAACCAGATGAACAAACACATTGTCTTCATACGCGCCTTTGATTCTCACAACACATGGATACTCGGATAAGTGATGCATGATTTGAATCTCTCTCCATACGTCTTCGTAATCTTCCTTGCATACAAGTTTCCTTTTAGGTATGGATTTGCATGCGAATTCGATACCTGTTGATTTCTGTCTGCAAAGATAGGTGGTGCCGAATTGACCGCTCCCTAATTTCTTCCCCATGACGAAATGGTCTCTTACTCTTGGAGTTGGGTGTGAGAGGACTGTGTTGGAAGGTTTTAATGATGAGATTTGTTTGTATTTCTTCATGGATTGATGAATTAAAAGACTGGATCTTGATTGATTTGTGTTGGTATATTATGATTGAAAGAAGAAATTGATGATGATGATGATACGAAGAAAATGGGGGAATAAGGTGTGATCTCATCTCATCTCATCTCATGCAATGCATGAATGAGATTTAACTATAGGGAACCTAATCAACGGTCTCTCTGTTATTCACTAACAACTATTTCAATAACTCTTTTATTAAAGTTTAGAAAATAAATAATAAACATAACATTCAAATTTTGATAAGGGTGGTTTAAATTAAATTTTTGCTAACCACAATTTGGATCATTCACAGCGTATTAATCCATCCGATCATCTTCTTTCCCCGAGTACAAAATCTTGAGGTTCTAAGTTGACACATTCTAAAAAAAAGCTTGTATAGTCTTTGAACAATCTAAAACTCTTATTTTATTACAAATACAGTTGGAAAAGAATTGGTTTAAAAAATTGTTTAAAGAAGCTGTTACATTGAAAAGATGCACCAAATTACTTTTTAAAAAAGATTTGAGCTTTTGTGAAACCAAATTATCCTAATTTTCTTTAATTTGTTGTTTGATATTTAGTGTTTTATTTTTATTTTTCAAATACTCGGTAATGACTAGGCACTAGATGATAAGAGTTTAAATAATATGAAAAAGGTTTAATAAACAATAAGAAAACTTATAAGTTATAACCAATTAACCAAACATTTAAATAACAGCCTTATATGTAATAAACCATTTAACTAATAACCATATTTTGTTAAACTTGGGTTTGTCCATTTAGGTAGACAACAAATGTCCTTGCTAACTAGTGTGGTTAAAAACTTTGTGACACAAGTTTAAATCGCAATAGTGACACAGTCTTAGCATCTTACTATCTTACAACCATTAACAAGGCATGTCATTAAGTTCTCCAGACATATTTAAGTCTGAGATTTACAAGATAGTCGGTTTCTTTCTAGATTGGGTCATTTAGGTAAACAACAAATGTCCTTGCTAACTAGTCCATGTTTAGGTGAAGGTTGCACACTGTACAAAAATAAACCTGGGTATGACTATATATGAGTTAATGTATTCTCCAGTTTTAGAGAACTACACTCTAGCTTTTCAGCTTCTTAAGCATCCTGCTCAAAATTCATAAGCTGCGCGCTTTCTCCCCCTGTACTTAAGTTTTTATCCTGCAATGAGAAAACTTATTAAAATAAGTCTAAAACTTCATGCCCATCTAAGATTGAAACACACTTAAAAAATGTATACTTCTAACAGTACCAAGAGTATGATTAAGTATGTAGCTTCTGGATATTTCAAACACTTTCAAGTACTCATCAGAGTAAATTACACAAATGGTCACATAGTTATGGATTTAGTTGTAGTCCCTAAAATCTGTTTCATGATACTCTTTTAATGAAACAGAAAGGGAGGGTAAGAAAAGGTTTTAAGAGGGAAGATAGAGAGCACCTGAGGGTTGTGCTAAGACGGTGACTGCGATGCTACAATGAACATCGCTGAGGTAGTGACAATGTTGCCGAGAGAAGGCTGGAAGACGCATGTGGCCGGGTGGCTGAATTTGGAGATAATTATCCCCTCAGAACTTGGTATGAAACCATATTTATCCAAATATCAAATATACCCGTTCTCAAATATATATATATATATATATATATATATATATATATATATATATATATATATATATATATATATATATATATATATATATATATATATATATATATATACCCTTGTCTTAAAACTCGCATTAGGATACGGGATATGAGAGTTTAGAGTGTAAAGAGAAAAAAGAGGATACAACTATTATATATTGTATGTAATGAAATACGTAAATTTGAAATTTTGAGTATTTTGAATGGGTAACTTTAATATCATACAGTGTCAAGAGGTATTTATGAGATTAGGGACCATCATTATGACAAGTTTTAAAATTAGGAACACTCTTTGTGATTTACTCTTATAAGCTGCTAAACCACAGTGACCTGACCTGGCTAAAATGTTATGGCAATCTAAGATCTTTAATTATTGAGGATATAAAGCATCATAAAGTTGTACCTTTGAAGGAAAAAAAACTAGTAAACTTATACCTTGGCCATGATCAAGTGTTTGATAGTGCTATTGATGTCATCATTCCATTGCTGCTGTCCATTTTTAAGCACTATTGCACTAAGCTTTGGAGTGACTAGTGGCCCTAAAGAGAAAGTATGCATATTGGGGCAGGCCTCCAAGTTTAGATATTCCAAGGAAGGAAATTCAAGGACACATACCCCGGCGCAGAAACTAGTAAGATTTGGCAGATTCACAAGCACTAGAGAGTGAAGTTGAGGGAACACGACGTTTTCTCCTGCATATCCTTTCGATTCATCTGCAATCACTTCTTTCATAACTAAGCAATTAGCTACATAAAGTTCCTCAAGATGTACGAAGTATTTTATTACAGATACTGAAAATACCCTCTTCAAGCCATCACACTTGATGACTTTTAATGAAGAAAAAATTGGGTACTTCAAAATGCCACTCAAATCTTTGTTCCACCATACTTCCACCAACTTGGGTAGATTTTGTAGATCGACATCCCTTAACATACAAACCAGATGATTTTCATGACCGCCTTCGATGGGCTGCTCAATTCCAAGAATCTCTTCAAGTGAATCACATTCGTGAACATGAAGCTTTTCTAGATCTTTTTGCCCAGGAACAAGTCTTAGCAATTTCTTGCATCTTTTTACCTTCAACTTTTTTAGGTGATGAAAAGAGTCACATGGAAGTTGGTTAATCCATAGGTCTTCAATGCTCAATTTCTCCAACATCGGCATAAGTATCTGCCAGAAAAGGTATATAAGATTCCTACTGGTTAGCGATCCAAGATAGTAAGCGTATGAATATATGGAGTATATTACCTCTCCACTGAAAAAATAATCCGATGCTTGGTTTCCAAATCCATGATTACTCTGATTTAGAAAGAAAGCGAACATCTTCATCATTGGGCAGTTGGTTACTTTTAGAACCTGAAGAGATGGCAGCTGCAAAATACCATTTATAGAGCAAAAACTCTTGAGGTTTGGCAAACTTTTAAGTTCAAGAGTTTTCATTCGGGGCAAGAATACCACTTCAAGTTTGTCTTCCACAGAGATGTCCTTCAAGACTACCTCTTCAACCAACTCACATGAACTTATTTTAAGCTCTTGGAGTTGCACTAAACCTTTTGTTAGGGAAGTTGAGAGTATATATTTAAGATGATCACAACCAGAAACTTCAAGTGAAGTTAGGTTCTGAAAGTGAAGCGACCCACACCGTGAATCCTTGTCCCACCATATATGCTTCAGTTTAGGTAGACTCTTTAATCTTAATTCTGTCAAGCTGCAGAGTGAGACATGAGTATCATCTTGATTTAAAACAGGCTTGGTGACAAAGATCTCCTCGACTGAACCACAATCTTCTATGTAAAGTTTGCTCAGCATCTGAAGCCTTGGCAACATATGGATTGGACCAACATCTACTAGCCTTTCACACCCTCTAACATCAAGGAGTTGTAGATTGGAGAAGCTCTGATCCGGTAGTTGGTGCTGCCATACCTCCACCAGGTTTTCCATGTACTGTATGTGCAACTCTTCTGTATTAGGAAACGCAACCTGTGTCATTAATTCTCTTAATGTTAAAAAAACACTCAAGATCTCCTACAAGGGAAGATAAAAACATACATATTAATATGCATTCCTACATGAATCGTCCACATACATATTTACAGAATGTACAGAGCTGATTCAAGAGGTTAGAATGTTCAAACTTACCGGAGAGGAAGTTGTCTAATTTTGGAAATGTAGGAAACTAAAGACAACCTTTAGGTGGTGCCTATTAAATTATACTAGTAGTCTGGTCATATTGTAATTAGTACCAATTTTGAAGGATGTCATATTATAAAATATAATAGTATCTTAATGAACTTTTTGTTACCATGTAATTAGGTTTGATTTCGTTCCTAAGTTTAGGTTTATTTAGCTTCCATTTTGGTCATGCAATTACCTATAAATTGAGTTGGTAACCTGGCAATGAAATATAATAACAATTACAACCCCTTTTTGTTTATGGTGTCAACGGCATTCAACGTAAAACCATAACCCGCGAGAGAGTTGACAAGGCGAAATGCCAAAGGAATTTTACAGAGTAGTTGTGAGAGTTGGCGTTAAAAAAAACGATTCAAAAAAATGTTGTGAGAGTTGAGGAGTATCTGTCTACACTGTTTTCACTTGGAAAGTTTATGCAACAGAAACCCATGACCTTCAAGTCACAAAGAAGTAACTTTAATAGTTCCTACATGTATCACCCAAGAACTGCTTCTTATGAGTTATCAGATCAAAGGAACCAACCTATGATACATCCTAAAAAGTTATACCCTTGTACCAGAGAACTATTATTTTCATGCTATTAGCGCCAAAGCGTAAATGTTAGAAAGATGACATACCTTCTCACTGAAAAGGGGTTGTATTGTAGCACAAAGGTTAGCCACATGATCTCCTATTTGTTCACATTGAGAAGCAGGAAATGTTTTCAGTTTGGGACAATTCGCAATAGTCAGGATCTTCAAAGATGGCCATTCTAAAGCTTTGTGATCTTTGTAGAAACTCGTAAGCTTTGGCAGATGGTTAAGCCGAAGAGTTTGCAATTGTGGGAAGACAATCAAGTTACTGTCCTCTCTTATCTCAAAAGAAACAATTTCCTTAACCAACGCGCATGATTCTATTTCTAGACGTTGAAGTTGATTGAGACCTTTCAATGCTGATAGAGAGAAAATATATGTCAAACTGTCACATCTGGTTATGGTCAGCAAGCTTAAAAAATGCAAGCTAACATATCCAAAAGAACCCTTGTTCCACCACAAATGATCCAATTCAGACAAGCCACAAAGAACTAGTTCTTTCAGTGGGGGGAAATTCACTGATTTCGCACTAATTTCATCAAGGCATTCAAATTCAAAAATCTCCTTAACCATATCACAGTTAATGATAGAAAGACTTTCAAAGTTGTTTAATCTCTGAACCATATTAAACGGAATCACTTTTGCGATTGCATTACACCTTGTGATCCTCAGAACTTTTAATCTGCCAAAGCTCTCTTCGGTCACTTGTAGGTGCCATAACGATTTCACTCTTGGCAATTCCCTCAGTATTAGCTCCTGTAATTCTGGAAAGTTTACCTGTCAAAAATAATGTAAAGGTTTAAGAATATAATCTAACAACAAAAACTCACAATAAGTAAAACCATGATGATGCTAACATTGTAAAAAAATTGAACTTAAATGTAACCATTTGTTTGACCACAAAAGTCCCCATGTTGGTCTTTGAGCTTGTATTAAGATGAATTGAGTATAATGAAAGCTTAAATTATAAAATGTGTCTTCACATACATTATCACCAAAGAGAGGCATGTCATGGTTGTCATCTGAAGTTGACATCTCATTCAATTTGGGGCGAAATGTCTTTAGCTGGGGCAAAAGAGAAAGCTCCAAAGTGCTCAACACGGGGAGCACGATGTCACCCATTTCCTCACCTGTAACTGCAATATTATTCGAAAATATTCCCTGGAGAATGTCACAGTTGAATACACACATATCACGGAGCAGCCCTTGATTTGTGGCAGTGTGTGGTGGAAACAGAATTTGCAATTTATTACAAGTGTGTACAGAGACGATTCTTAGGTTGAAAAGGAAAATTTGTCCTTCAGTCCCTTCCTTCCACAAACAAACAAACTCAGGCAAGTACTTTAGATCCAATTCCTGTAGCGTCGAGAAAGATGCGGCAGGGAGATGGCCATGGCATATTTCTTTTAAATTTCCCATAGAAACTACTTCTAACTTCTCTAAAGAGGGAAAGAGAGCACCTGGCTTGTAAATTGTGTCAACTATATATTCAATGTCATAATTACCATATAGTTCTAACGCCCTGAGGTTTTGGAATCGTTTCCTTCTCATGCTGTATAAGATATTCTTTAAGACGTGTGGACAGTATTCTAAGATCAAGCATTGAGCCTGTTTCAGAAGCAGGGTAATACCATCTGGTAAACTAACAATACCTTCATCAATTCTGAGTTTCAAAGCTGTTGAGTATCTATGGGTCAGACTAACCAACCAATAGCTTCCGACATAAATCTTAAATTTGATTAGATTCTCGAGGAGTAGATCTAAGGGTATGAGATTGACATTGAGGATGTTGACCTCTAAGGATCTTAAACAACACAGCATTTTCAACTCACTAAGAGATGCATTATTTCCTTGCATGTCTTCTTTATCTTCACCACTCCAGTTCACAAAACTGTTCATCATATTCAGGCTCTCCAATGAAGACAATTTTGATAACACATTCGGTGGAATTGTGGTCAACTCTTCACAGTCAGTCAGATCTAGAAGTCTCAACCGTGTTAATTGTCCAACTTCTTCAGGCAACCGCTTTACATTAGATCCAACAAAACTTAATATTTCAAGGCTCTTCAGCTCTCCAATTGATGACATGTCTCGTAGTTTGCACCGCTCAAGGCATAATGTCCTCATTTTCCATAAATATCTAATCGACCAAGGCAATGACAAAATGGGCATGTCGCTCATGGATACAACTTTAAGTTCTTTCATCCCTTCAAAGAAGTCCCCGGGAATTTGAATCGAGTCAGAGTGAAACTGTAATAGCAGAATTTCAAGTTTGGGACAAACCAAGCCACCAGGAAGTTGACTAATGTTAGTGGAAGCGAGTGAGATTGCAGCAAAAGGATTGAGAGGCTCACCCATATGACCGCCAAAGGATTTTGCATCATGTCTTACCAGAGACATAGCTTGACCAGTAGATGCAACCAAAATAGCAAAATCTCTAATCACATCATGCATCCTAACATACTCCTCGGTTTTACCATCCAATAGCAAGCAACAAGCTTTGAGGCTCTCAACTAACGCATATGCCCTGTCTCTTGCAGCTTCTAACTTATAAACATTCTGAAACAACCTTAACCCCATTCCATATCTAACTAAAATTTCAACCGGAATCTCAACATCTTCTTTGAATAAACTACAAAGTAAGAAGCAGGACTTAATTTCATCTGTTTCCAAAAAATTGTAACTCAATTCAAGTGATGAGTATACATATTTTTGCATGCCTTTAATGTTTCTCGATGGAGGGTTTTGCAGCTGACCAAGTGCATCACTCCAAGCATGTTTACTCCTGCCCCTAAGAGCTCGTGCAACGGTTACAACTGCAATTGGTAGGCCTGCACATCTTTCAGCTACCTTAGTTGCTAGAAGATGTATATCAGAATTATGGGTAATATTTGCCATCTTGCTAAATAAGTTCCAAGCATCCGATTTAGATAAGACATTTACAGGGACACATAATTGAGCATTCATCTCATAGCACACATCTTTGCTCCGTGATGTCAGCAACAATTTGCAACCCTTATGGACATTGTTGTGTGGTATCCCTATAGCCTCGAGGTCAAGTAGTCTCCAAACATCATCTAGTATCAAAAGCACACTTGTTGATTGCTTCAACCGTTCACATAATCGTGTTGCCCTTCCAGATTCACTCTCCTGCTCAAGTTTCAGTCCCAGCTTGTCAGCAATCTCACCTTGAATATTCCTCACATTCATGGTTTGAGAGATGACTGACATCACCATTTCATCAAACAGTTTTTCTTCACCCGCTTGCTTGGCAACTTCTTTCACAAGAGTAGTCTTACCAACACCACCCATGCCATATACTCCAATAATACTTACGCTATCATCTTTAAGTGCTTCCATAATCTCTTTAAAAGCTAAGTTCCTTGAATCAAAAGTCTCCACATCACCTGTTGGCACGGACCAAAGTGGTGGAGGAACTCGTCGAGATATACGGTCAAACTTACCATCTTGAAGAAGCTTATTAACAGCCAACACTCTCTTTTCGGCTTTCTTACTAACTCTGTAGCGTGAAACTATGTTGCTACATGATGGACTGACTTGATGGTCACCAAGAAACTTTCTTGATTCAACAACAAACCCATCTGCAGCTATTAGCCATTCTGCAACTTGAGGTAGAATATGTTCTCCATTTCTCTTTGCCTCATCAACTAAACCTTGAATCTCAGTCCTAGTATTCTCCAAAGCCGGAACTCGAGTTCGAAAAGAAATAAGGTTCTTGTTGTAATGATACAAATAACTAAATGATTTCCCGATAGGTTCAAATACAAATTCTCCTATCTTTACCACAAAGGAAACAATTAAATCAGCAGCCATTCAACAACTATATTCTTAGTTCTTACAACTTTACAAACAACTAATCTAAGTATACAGGACTGTATGACAGTCTAGAACACAAGTTTACTATACATCAGAGAGGATGAGGAAACGATAAAACCTTACAGCAGAGATACCAACACAGAACTCAATAAGCTGATCATATGAAGGCTTTTGTAAATTTAGGAAATGATCTGTAGATGAGTGTTCCAGAATGGTTAACATAATTGACTTGTAGGTTAATCATTGTTTGTTTCAACTGTTATGGTCACTTGTCAACTAACGCAATATATAATTGTTTTTAAGTGTAAATTTCGCAGAAAATATCTAGATACAATACATGTCCAAACTGCATCCTAACTTTACAATCATGCCACTTAGCCCCCTAGGGTTTGTTTTGGTTTAATTAACATTCAGTCATGTTTTCTGGAAAAGCCTTACCTCTATGTTCCCAAGTTTATTTTAAGAGAAAAAAAGAAAAGAAATTAGAGGAAAGAAAAAAGTAGTTGTGTTTCCGTGTTTAATTAAAGGAAGAAAAAGAAAAAAAAAATAAAAAGAATTGTGTTTCCGAGTTTCATTAAAAGAAAGAAAAGAAAAGAAATGGAAGGAAAACAAGAGGAAAAATGAAAGAAATTGTTTTCTTTCAAATTCGAAGGAAATGGAAGGAAGGAAAGGAAAAGTAGAGAAGAAGAGAAAAGAAAAGAAAAGAAAGGATTTTATTTCCCTTCTTTTCCCTCGTTAAATAAACTCGGGAACACAGCGTACATATGATTTCATTCACAACCACATCAAACGATCCGATCATAGAATTTACAGCTGATTAGGTTACAGTTTGCAGTCAACTACTAAATCCAATGATTGAATTCATAATCTATAACAACGATGCTGTACAATGATTTTTGTATTATGTGGATACTTAAGCTACATGTTGCAGAGATGAGAGTGAAGAATCAGTAATTGTGGTTGTTAAGTAGTTACCGATTTCATTGGAGAAGGGGATTGAACGTAGAAATTGTTGAACGTTTACACTTACAGAATGAGAAGCGCTGGTTTGTAATGATCGTTGCTGAATGCAAGTCTACCGGAATTTGTCTCCATAGTTGCTGCCGTTGATAGGTTGTATCTATCTAATTCTGATACAACAATGATAGCTGGAAGGATACATTGTTTAGTTCATGGATAAATAACGAACTACCACCGATAGACTAGAGATGCGACACCAACAATGCCGCCGAAGAACGACGGAGGTTCAACGGAGTGTCCATTGTTGCGTTGGGGTGGGTCACGCACTCTCGTTTTTCAAAATTTCGTTTTTACATGGAATCCGGTCAACCATAAAGTCTACAAAAACGGTTCGGTTTGTAACGAGCAAAGATTCGCTCGGCTGAACTCAGATCGGCTTGACTAGAAATATTTTTTATTATGCATATAATTATATGGATATACATACCGTTCTAATGGATTTATGTCATTATATACAAATTTAGAGTTGTAGTTATTTTTTGTTATTGATGGATAAGTTATTTTCAATAAACAGTTAACTTAATAACAAATTTTTTTTAATCAATTTTTAGTTATTCACATTAACCAATTTGGTTAATAACTGGTTATCTCGGTTAATTAACCAGTTTTTACATTTTTTAAGGTTAATCGGTGAACTGGTTAGGAAAATGGCTATTCCCTAAAAAAACCATTTATTGGTTATTAACCGGCTTCGATTATTTAACCAGTTATTTTGTGCATCAGTAGGTACGTGTGAGGTGATCGGATTTTATTGGTTGAGAGTGATTCACTGAGAATACTTGAGGAAGATGAAAGTTTCACTTCCTTTCCCGTAGGTTTTGATCCTAGTACTTATAATGTTTCAAGCATTATCCTTCATCTTTTTTTATGTCTTTAAGCCAGAAGACCAATAGCTTTATCTTTATAAAACATTTAAGTTTTTCAAAGACCGATGTTAATTTTCTAGATCATACAAATTCCCTTATAAATTATAAAACCAAGATCCATGGTTGGTTTAGGATGAACTATCTTTCTCACGTGTCATTATTTAACCGGTTCATAAAGTTGAGTATTTTTTATCTTTTTTATTTTTTTTTTCTAAACCATTTTATATTATACAGTACAGGTTTCAATATTAAAATTTTTTTAACAAGACATATGTTATTTCGTGTTTATACAACGTGTTACGACCAAAAAAAGGATCAGAGGCAATGACCCAATCGCCGCAACACGAGGCCTGGGAGCAAAACCTAGTTAGATTACTAACAATCGGGATAGATATAAATAGTAAGTCCTCAATCTAAATTTACTATATATGTTCTGTTTTTAATGGATTCCATTAGAAACGCAACAAAGGCTCAAGCCAATATTATAATGAACAAAGGCAAAACAAAACCGCACAAATTAATTGTACAAACTTGAGAAAGGTTGATTCTTGACCTTTCTTGACCTCCTAGTGAAGCATTGATATGACATGATGACAATATTTTCTGTATGTAATTTTGATCGTAACAGATATGAAGATATTAGATATATATTTGATTATATAATTTTCGTTGTATGTAGATTATATAAATTTCGTTTGAGACAAGGACGACACACTTACCATGTTATATGTTCATTATTTAAATTTCGTTAGCACCAACAATGAACACAAAGGCAACACGCTTAGACGTACGCTCAAACCAAATTAAATGGTCCCGCCTCGTCACCACTTTATACATGTGGGAACACCAACTCCGTTTAATACCAAGAAAAATGAGTGAGTTGCATACTGTTAATGATGTCGTGAATCATTCATCAAGAGATAAAATCAGCTGAAACAAAGTCTCGAAGCTCCTCCTATTTTTATAATTTTTTTATAACAAGATTATTATTTCACTTAATTTTAAGACAACTGCTAAATGCAGTTTGGGTATTTAATGGCATAAATTCTAACAGCTTTTAAATCATCACGTATAAGCTGTAATTAAACCAGTCAAATAAAATTATCAAAACACATGAAACAACCCCTTTACATGCACAACCACCACCACCCTATGTCAACCTTACACCGTCCACCACCGTCCATATACTCTTCATCTCCAACTGTTTCATCCACCATTTAATCCTTACTTACTATTTTTACTCATTATCCTCTAAACAACCTATCAAAATCTTCTTAACTTCACTCCCAAAATTCCAACATATCCATATATACACACATATATACATACATTCACCCACCGCCCATCTCTTCAACCAATTCACCCCAAAAATCATCCTTCATTTCCTCTACAGCATTAACTCCCACAACATCCATATATAAAAACCTCCTCCAACTCACACCCATCAACAAATCACCCCATCACTAAACCACCATGGATATCATTAAGCTACCGGAACTAGAAGCTCAGTCACCACACTCGCCGGAAAGACCACTCCGGCAAATAATAACAGTCGCCGCCATTGCCGCCGGAGTACAGTTCGGTTGGGCATTACAGCTTTCATTACTCACCCCATACATCCAACTGCTCGGCATCCCCCACAAATGGGCCTCCGTCATCTGGCTCTGCGGCCCTATCTCCGGCATGATCGTACAACCCATCGTCGGTTACTACAGCGACCATTCCACTTCCCGTTTCGGCCGTCGCCGCCCCTTCATCGCCGGCGGCGCCATCCTCGTCACCATCGCCGTTTTCCTCATCGGCTTCGCCGCTGACATCGGTGTCGCCACCGGCGACAACCCTAACAAAACCCCAAAACCCCGCGCCATTTCAGTTTTCGTTTTAGGGTTTTGGATACTTGACGTTGCGAACAACACTCTTCAAGGTCCTTGCCGTGCTTTGTTAGCGGATTTAGCCGGAACTAACTCCGGTAGAATCAAAACCGGTAACTCGCTTTTTGCGTTTTTTATGGGCGTCGGGAATGTGTTAGGTTATGCTGCTGGTTCGTTAAACAGTTTGCATAAAATGCTTCCGTTTACGTTAACAAACGCTTGTGATGTATACTGTGCGAATTTGAAAACGTGTTTTTTCATATCGGTTTTAATTTTGTTAACCGTGACGGTTTTAGCTTTAACGACGGTACCGGAAAACGTTGTTGAGGTTGTTACAGACGTTACAGAAGACGGAAAAGTGAAGAAAATGGTTTTTGTAACGGAAATGACGGGAGCTATGAAAAAGCTAACAAAACCAATGTGGGTGTTGTTATTGGTGACGTGTTTGAATTGGATTGCATGGTTTCCGTTTTTGTTGTTTGATACTGATTGGATGGGGCGGGAGGTGTACGGTGGTGGGGTGGAGGATGGTGAGATGTTCCGGCAAGGGGTGAGTGCTGGAGCGTTGGGGTTGTTGTTGAATTCGGTGGTGGCGGGGGTGGTGTCGTTGGGGATGGAGCGGTTGACGGTGGTTTGTGGTGGTGTGAAGCGGTTGTGGGGTGGGGTTAATTTGGTGTTGGCGGTTTGTTTGGGGATGACGGTGGTGGTGACAAAGGTGGCGGAGAGTTCGCGGCGGTTTACGGTGGGGGATGATGGTGTGGTGTCTCCTTTGCCACCTTCTGCTGGTGTTAAGGGTGGTGCTTTTGCGGTGTTTGCTGTTCTTGGTATCCCACTTTCGGTGAGTAATATGAAACTTTTAAGTTTTTTTGTCATTTTATAGATCAATTTTTTTAGTATATTTAAAAAATAGTGTTTTTAGTGACTTTTTTTTGTCATGCATAATTTACGAGTGGTATCTTGTTCTTGTATTTTCTGTTTGAAATTAACGTTAGCCCGCTCAAAAAAATTAAATTAGCGTTGATATTAAATACCATGTCTTTACGTTGATATTAAATACTACGTCTTTACGTTTTATGAGTAATTTACGATAACAATAATTCTAATTGAATCGGCATTTATTACATTAATTCAGGTAACGTATAGTATTCCTTGTGCTCTTGCTTCAATTTTTTCTAATGACTCCGGAATAGGACAAGGTAAAATTCACTAATTTTGACCTATACTTTTTAGTTTTACGTAAAAAGTTCATGCATAAAAACTTATACTTTTGATGTTTTATACGTTTTCAGGTTTATCATTAGGTGTTCTTAACCTTGCAATTGTTATACCACAGGTATGATTTTTCACGTAATATACCAGTCTATTCATAGGAGTAGCTTTCAAAAAGAATAATCAGCTTAGTTTTAGCTCATGTATATGAACGAAACTGATCATAATCACATAAATTGATATATATGTAGATGTTTGTGTCTCTTCTAAGTGGACCGTGGGATTCATTATTTGGAGGAGGAAACTTGCCGGCATTTATTGTAGGAGCAATGGCGGCAGCAATAAGTGGAATACTCGCATTTACTATGCTTCCATCACCACCTCAAGATGTTGTGCTTGCAAAGGTTTCTGGAGCAGGAATGCATTAAAAGGATCTATTTTGCGTGTAGTAACTTAGTTATAAACAAAATGATAGGTGTGCAAGTTATGTTTCCCTTTAGCGGTTGGCATGTGATATTTGTGTCATGTCACCGCAACTTAGGTCACAAATACTCAAAATTAGTGGTAATAAATCATTACATTTTATATTCATGTTTTTTTATGTGTAATTTGGGTGAAGAAAGATGAAAATCCTCAATTCAATGTCATGACATCAAAGCAGTCATCGGTTTAATCTAATTAGTTTATCTTTAACATATCTTATTTGATATTGTATGTTTAAGAACTCCAACGTGATTAAATTATACAAGCTACTTGTCAATTTTTATAGAATTAAGTTGACATATTTAGGAATGACTAACAGTCTAACACTTATGTTCTAAATTTATAATCATTCAAGAATAAAGTCAAACATGCCTTAACGGTCAAGGGCATTCAGCATAATACCCAAAATGAAAAAAAAAAATTAAATACTTACACGTTTGAATTTAAGATGAGATCACTACCTAATAGTTAATACTTTTCACTTTAAACGGATACGATCCCTCTCTCTCTCTCTCACATATCATATAAGGTGAGACTTATTATATAACTAGGTTTAATACCCGTGTGTTACACACGGGTTAAATAATAATATTTATAAAGAAATCATAATTATTATTTTGAGTTAATAGCCAAAATGGTCCCTAAGGTTTACTAGATTTTGCAGTTTTAGACACTTTTAAGAATTTTTGCATAAATAGTCCCTACAGGCCAAAACCTGTTGCTAAATCGGTCCATGGCACTAACAGAGTTAAAAAAACTCTGTTAGTTGATTATGAAATGACCAAAATGCCCCTAGGAACCATTTTGGCAATTAACTCTTTTAAAACATAAAATCAAACCTTCATTTTGCTTCCCGATCAACCACCTCACCGTCCGGCGAACGCCGGCGACGCTAAACGTTTAATGTAGACTTTTGTGAATCTTTCGGATGTTCACCCAAGAGTGATAGTGATGAAGAGTCTAAAAAAAGAGAAGTACCAAAGAGGACGCCACCACCACCATCACCGTCACCGCCACCAACGCCTGTTCCTGAAGTACCAAAACCTTCTCCGCCACCACCACCGGTTCAATCACCCCCTCCACCAGTGCATTCACCACCGCCACCACCGGTATACTCTCCACCACCCCAGCACCTACACAACCACCGCCACCACCTACACATCCACCGCCACCGCCACCTGTCCCAGCTCCACCACCCTTCGACGTCATTGTTCTACCTCCAGATATTGGTAACCGTTACGCGTCACCACCACCGCCAATGTTTCCGGGTTACTGAAGTTTAGAGGTTTAGATCGAATATGTACCAGAGTTGAAATTAAGCTAGTATAGAAAGAACCATGGCATGTATAAAGTAACTAACTAACTTTGGTTAAGATATGATGCTGACTAGAAATGACTTCGATCACGTGAACTTTGATCTGTACGAGGAAATTAAGCTCCATTGATGTAACCCAACAAGAACAAGATGAAGATCGATCGAGTTTCGTTCTTGTATTTCTAAGGTCAGCATCTAATTTTGTTTAGCTGATCAACGTCAATGTCACGCTAGCTTCATTCCGATGTCAATGTCGTCGGAGTCGCTGGCGGTTCGCCGGACGGTGAGGTGGCTGATTAGGAAGCAAAATGAAGGTTTGATTTTATGTTTTAAAAGAGTTAATTGCCAAAATGGTCCCTAGGGGCATTTTGGTCAATTCATAATCAACTAACAGAGTTTTTTTAACTCTGTTAGTGCCGTGGACCGATTTAGCAACAGGTTTTGGCCTGTAGGGACTATTTATGCAAAAATTCTTAAAAGTGTCTAAAACTGCAAAATCTAGTAAACCCTAGGGACCATTTTGGCTATTAACTCTATTATGTTTAAAAATTTGTAAGTATTTAAATTTTAAAGATTTTGCTCCATCAACTTATGGATGGTGCAAAATTCAATTTAATTTTACCTCCAAAACTTCCTATTATAAAACAAAAAGAATTTCCCCAAAAAAATTTGTCCCTTAAAATCTTGAAATATTAGATAGATATTGAAGAGTGGAGTTATACTACAAAGTCCAATTTTCCTAGAAAGTCTAAGAAGCCATGAGATGATGACATGTGGCACTCCCTTAAAATTAGAAGGAAGGGTAAAGATGGTAATGTCTCTATATTTTAAGTTTCACCCCATTTTTTTAAACATCCATAACTTTTACATACGATATTATTTTTTTAAAAAAATTGCACCATAAAAACGAGCATTTTGTTATCTTTAAAACGCATACAATATTCATATATAAAAAAACAAAAAAAAATTCACGTTTTTCAGCTCATTGTGTTATTTGTCAAGTCATTGTGTTATTTATTCATGTTATTGTGTTATAACACAATAACCTAATGAAATAACACAATGATCTGAAATAACACAACGACCTGATGAAAATATAACACAATTACCTGATGAAAATATAACACAATGACCTGATGAAAATATAACACAATGACCTGATGAAATATAACACAACGACCTGACGAAAATATAACACAACGACCTGATAAAAATATAACACAACGACCTGATGAAAATTTAACACAACGACCTGATGAAAATTTAACACAGCGACCTGATGAAAATATAACACAGCGACCTGATGAAAGTATAACACAATTACCTGATGAAAATATAACACAATGACCTGATGAAAATATAACACAACGACCTGACAAAATATAACACAACGATCTTATGAAAATATAACACAACGACCTGATAAAAATTTAACACAACGACCTGATGAAAAATTAACACAACGACCTGATGAAAATATAACACAACGACCTGATGAAAATATAACACAACGACCTGATGAAAATATAACACAACGACCTGATGAAAATTTAACACAACGACCTGATGAAAATATAACACAACGACCTGATGAAAATATAACACAATGACCTGACGAATATAACACAATGACCTGACGGATATAACACAATCTGAAAAATATAACACAATGTCTTGACTAATATAACACAATGAGCTGAAAAATATAACACAATGACCTAACGAATATAACACAATGAGCTGAAACTTCAAAAAAAAAAATTTCGTTTTTTATATATCAATATTATATGCGTTTTGAAGATAAAAAAACGCTCATTTTTTTGGTGTAATTTTTATTAAAAAATATTGTCGTATGTAAAAGTTATGGACGTTTAAAAAAGAGGGTGGAATTTGAAAATGAGACAAGACTAATATACCCTTGGCCTACCATTTAAAGTTCTAACTATTTACCATTATGCCACCTTGTGTTTATGAGCCATTGATCTTCATTTAATATTAGATCTAATGGTCCAAATTCCTTCTTAGACTTTCTAGGAAATTTAGACTTTGTATTTGAACCTAATTCAGATATTGAATTACTATGAGAACAAAGATAATAAACCTAAATTCTTTATTTTCATTAATGGTTTTTAACTTTAAAGTTTGTAATTCCATTTCTTACATGCAAATGTATTAATGTGTAAATGAAATTTATAAAACTAACTTCTTTAAATATTTTTAAAATTTGAATCGTTTGCCTTAGATTATGGTCACTTTTATTCCCCTTTACTTCTAACCCCAGTTACCCATATAGACTTGGGTCACTTTTATTCAAGAAGAGGAATCTTTTGTTAAGTGATGCTGTTTTAAATTGTTATTTAACATATGACAATGACACGAAACAAAAATCATTACAAGAAACAGGTTTGTTAATTAATTTACGTATAGAACTATTTCCAGGTTGTATACTTCTCTTATTAAAAGCTATTTCAGGCATGTAACAAGTAATTAATGACTAAAATTTATATAATGAAAGGTAAAATAATTTAAAAAGGTACAACTTTTTTTATATTGTTTTTAAAGACATATGCTTATATTAATCACAAAATCAACCTCTACCAACACATTAGATGGGAAAAAATAACACCATAACCAAATGAAAAGAGTTTTAAGGAAGAAATTACAATTTATGCTTTCACCAATCTAGTCATTACATTGAATTCAAAAGAAACCAACACCTTTTGTTTCCACCACCACCATCAAACTATGAAGAGATTTTTAATGATTTCCATCGCATCATTCTTTTATCTTCCAAATGCATTAGATATAAAGATTGATTTCTATCAATTCAAACTATTAGCTATTCGTCGATAATAATTCATATTTTTTAATGATGCTTAGAACTACAATCTCTTAATGAGCCTTCTTAGACGATATCTTAATAAGCCTTCTTAGGGTGACCTGCCAACCGTTCACACTAATTTTAACACTGCAGTTCTAAATCAACAAAGAAAAACCAATGTCGTGAGAAAACTTCCAGAATCCCAAGCTATATCCCTCCCCTACATATAGAGGTGCACAAAATAACCGGTTCAATAACCGAAACCGGTTATTAACCGTAACCGAAACCGGTTATTAACCGATTGAGGAATAACTGGTTAGGGTATTTTTTTAACCGCAGGTTCGTAACCGATTAGGGATTTTTTAAGAATAACTGGTTATTAACCGGTTTTTTTAAAACCGAAATTTAACCGATCCACAGGTTAACCGGGAAAAAACCCGAAAAAAATAATAAAATATTAGAAAAACCGGTTAATTAACCGAACCGGTTAAAGTAAAATAACCGAAAATTTTGAAAAAAAAACCGGTTATTAACCGAACTGGTTAAAGCGAATAACCGATTTTGTCAATAACCGAAAATAACCGGTTAGGGTATTAAATAACCGGTTAACCGAAATTAACCGATTTGTGCACCTCTACCTACATATCATTTGACTAGAATGTCAATTGCCATCCGTATTCTTGATTTGGCTTTTGACAGATTCAACTATCACTTTTATTATCAATGAGAATCCCAATTTCCAAACATAATTATCAAATATTCACACTTATTTTTATTTATTGTCGGCTCAATTAGTCGGCATGTTTTTTCATTATTGTGAGCGAAATGAAATAAATACCAAATAGAAATATTTGTAAACTATTATTATTATGGATTAGTAAAATCTTATAGCCGCAACTTCCAATGTAGTGTAGTGATAAGAGACTTAGATTCTCTAAATGAGACACAAGTTCTAGTCCCACTACCACCACTTTGGAAGTGGCAAATGAGGCAATGAAGGGAGACTTGTAGCAACACAAGTTCGATCTCTGAGCCAAACGGGTTTCACCACTAGCTTGTCGTCGTGCCTACTGGCATACGGGTTAGTGGGTTTCCCTCGAATTGGAGTCGGGTTGTGGGTTTCGGCTACCCAGTGCTGTCGTCTGTCTGTGTTCGCAGAGGGTTTGTGGTTACCTTTCACCATTGGATTATCCCGGATAGCCGGACTTTATTCGTTTTGCTATAAAAAAAAGTAAAATCTTATAGCCAATAATAATAATAATCCGTTGGGTTTATGCTTTACTCCTCAGAAGACAATTTCCCCTCAAGCACCACACTTGATCTTCACAAATTGATTGCATCCATCATCATCTTCATCATCAGCTTATAATCCTTTTGATCAATTTCCTCTGCTGTTTTCGATCTATCACCAACAAGCCTGAACATCGCCAAAGGGGGGAATTTTCCAACAGATCAATGGATTTGTCTGAAGTGTGGGCAATTTTCGGTCCAGGTGTCGCCGGAGCTGTTTTCGGAGCCGGCTGGTGGTTTTGGGTCGACGCCGTCGTTTGCAGCTCCGTTCAAGTCTCTTTTCTTCACTATCTTCCTGGTTAGGTTTTAGTTCATCTTCGGTTATTTCGATTTTGTTTGAAGTTAAATTTAGCTTAAATTTGTTGTTTTATACTTGTAGGAATATTTGCATCTCTAGCTGCTTTGATGTTCAATTGTGTTAGAAGAGAGGATATTGATTATTCTCCCTATGATGAAGGCGAATGGAGGTTTGATTTTTGATTTTTTTTTAATTATGATCTGTGTTGATGCATGCATATACACCTTTATGTGATCTATAAGTTTGTTGTTTGCTTTTTGCCCCAAATTAAGTTGTGTAAGCACAGGCAGATTAATGTATTTTACAGTGTTTGATTTTGATCAGCTTTCAGGGTTAAATAGATAATACATATTTCCTGTTATATGATCTTTAATAGTGCTGTACTTTAAATGTTTGTTGCAAAATGAATTTCGGTTCGTGTAGAAACTAGAGAGTAGTTTGCTGGTGATTTGTGGAGCGGTGGTAATATACATTTCTATACATTCTACATTCTTAAAATGTATGTACTTTTGTTTGCTTTGAGTGGGATAGACTATAGAGTATTCGGCTATTCGCATGATGTTGGTGTATTATTGAGGACGGATATGTAGAATTTGGTATTGGCTGTGTTGTCTTGCTCAATTGTTATCCTTATTGTGTGTCATGATGTTAATTTTGGGAAGTGGTAGTTGGGGATTCGGGATCTGCTAACTGGTATCATAAAGAGATTCAAAGCATAAATAATACAGGGCACAGATAAAGGGGCAGGAGGCAAATTAGACATTCCATAGATACAGTAAAACAAATTTTTAATTTTTTTTTTTCTGTTTTCAGTTTTTCATTGCTGTAGACAAAAGTAATGTTTTTTCTTATATATTTGTTTTGGTGATCATGGTAAATTGTTGGTAGTGTGAGGGTAATTAGTAATGATTCTGGGAATTCACAGCTTTACGAGAGTTTGCTCTTATTGGAAATTATTATCTTGGTGTACCAAGGTTTGTTTGTTACACTAGTTACATACTTACATAGGTATTTACCAGAGTTATTACGGTGCCTAATTGTGCTCAGCAGCTTAAGTTAATGCCTGAGCTAGGTAAGGCACAGATTATAAATATTGGACAATTTATCTTCATACACTACTAGACTAACTCAATTAGTAGCTTTGTGATCTGAGGTAAGTACCTCACCAACAAACCGTTGGTTTACCACTGATGTATTTGGTTTGCTAATGAAAGGTCTCTTGATAGAAATAAATCTGCCCAAGGAACTTGTACTATGTACAGTTTCTCTATCATTGTAGAACTTATCATTATGAAGAACATCGAGAATTTGCTGTAGATTATGTTTGAATTTGAGACGCTTATACTGTTTTGATAGGTATGCCACATTTTTACCTAATTGTAGGCCTTCTTATTATGAATAATATCGAAAATTTGCTGTAGATTATTGTTAGGAACACTTGTAATCTGATGTCGGTGGCTTAATTCTGGATATTCGATGAGAATGGTGTGAAAGCTTAACTTGTTTCTCACTTTTTGTTGAAAGTAATCTACATTGTCTACCAGTGTTGTGTGGTTCTGTCAAATTGTTACCTGTTTATTGTTTGTACTTCATTGTTCATTACTGGCATAAGTGCATCCGATTAATTAACATAGAACCTGATTTTATCATCCATTGGTGTTGGACAATCAAAAGGAGCCTTTTTTAAAGCTTTTATCTTTTAGTTTGGCTTATCTTATAACGGTTGTTACTTTAATCCAGTTCCCGAGTTATAATTTTTCCCTAATATTGAATGTTTTTCTCATAAACCTAAGTCTTCTCTGACAGTTGGAGTAGGCCTAGAACTCCTTAGATTGTGTGTGCTAAACATTCTTTCATCTACTGCATTTTTTAGCATTTACAGTATCTAAGATATTAGCAATCTATTAGGTAACACTTATCTAGTTATATGAAGCCTCGGAAGATATTGCTTCCCATCTTGAGAATGGTGTGAAAGCTTAACTTGATTCTCACTTTTTGTTCAAATTGTCTACCAGTGTTGTATGATTCTGTCAAATTGTTAGCTATTTATTTGTTTGTACTTTGTACTTCATTCTTGATTACTGCCATTGGTGCATCAGATCAGTTAACATGGAGCACCATTTTATTATCCATTGCGTTGGACAATGAAAAGGAGCCTTTGTTTTTAAAGATTTTTGTTATCTATTAGTTTAGCTTTTATCCTTTGTTGCTTTCATCTGGTTCCCGAGTTATAATCTTTCCGGAAACTTGTGTTTTTTCTGTTAAACCTGGGTCTTCTCTGACAGTTGGAGTTGGCCTTGAACTCCTCAGATTGTGTGTGCTAAACGTTCCTTCATTTTCTGCATTTTTTAGCATTTACAGTATCTAGGATATTAGCATTCTATTGGGTAATCCTTATCTATTGCATCCTGTTTTGAGTCTCTTCACGGTTAGAACACATATAGGAGGAACAAGTATGTGTGTGGAAGAGATATGCTAAAAGTGTGTGTTTGGGGGGGGGGGATCGCATCTCAATGATGCTGGATTGTTTAGGGACCTCTGTGTATTAAAAGAAATCATTCGAAAGTCGAAACTGCCACAGGATGAGAAAAAGATGAAAGTCACCACATGCCATTTGTTCAATTACTCAGTCTGCGTATGTTAGTGGTGTTGTACATAGATAGTTTTGATGATTTGTATTAATGGTTATACTTATATATAATTATATATATATATTGTATTCTATCAACCAGGTGCTTTATTGTGTACACGACACCTTGTATCCCAAAAATCTAACCTTTATGGCTTTATTGCATGTTATTGCAGGTTGAAACTTTGGCTTTTTCTAGCGTATGTTGTGTCATTCGTGTCATTGGCAGCATCAGTAGGGCTGTTGATACAAGACGCACTTGTGCCTGAAGGCCCTTCAGCTTGGACAGGAACTGCTGGTGTTTTGCAGTGTGTGCTTGTGTTAATCAGGTCAGTCTTCATTTCCCTCAAAGATTTTGTATTATTTTTTTCACTAACAGCATATCATACCATTAAAACTAAATCCTCAAGCCCTCATGGTGTTTTGTGCAGCGGGCTTGTTTATTGGACATCTCATTCAGAATAAGAGTGAAATCTTCATTTCAAGGCGCCGTTCGCGGTTTTGTATAAACTTATCTGTTGAATCATGTGTGTACATGTCTATGTTGATGAAGTATGGGAATAGTAAGACGCCTGTGACCTTTTCAAGTTAAAAGTGATTGACTGAACTATTATTCAACTGATGTTTTATCCTGTATTGTTTTGGCCATTTTGTTTTGTGTTAAAAATTGTGTTAAGAAGGATAAAACAAATTCTACTTTTTAATCATATTTTTCTTCATGGGTCCTGAACACGCAACCATTAGAACCAGAACATCTCATCTTTTGTTACACCTTGATACCAAAATGACCAATGTTCCCGAGTTCACTTAACAAAGAAAAAGAAAATTTCCTTTCTTTTCTCTTCTTCTCCACTCTTCCGTTCCTTTTCATTCCTTCCAAATTGAAAGGAAACCTTTTTACTCCATTTTTCTTCTTATTTTCTTTCTTTTCATGAAACTTGGGAACATGACTCTCTTTCATTTTCTATCTTTTTCTCCCTTAAATGAAATTCGGGAACACAAGTCTCTTTCATTTCCTTTCTTCTCTTTCTATAAGTAAACTCGGGAACACAGCGAAATTTGTATAACTTTTACTCCTAAATATCTCGTATGGATGTAAAGTCTGGTCTTGGTTGTAAAATAGAAGATGTTAGATGCCCTCAAGCGTTTT
Source organism: Tagetes erecta (assembly GCA_030867185.1). Classification (NCBI taxonomy): domain Eukaryota; kingdom Viridiplantae; phylum Streptophyta; class Magnoliopsida; order Asterales; family Asteraceae; genus Tagetes; species Tagetes erecta. The sequence goes on from CM061487.1 coordinate 98,835,902, forward strand.
GTGCATACTGAGATTTTTACGTATGTGAGATGATATGCTATACTGCTATGTATAAACTCTCAAACGTTTGGTGCATAATGGAAGCTTGTGAAACAATGCTCTATGTATAAAGTTGGAAGTCATCTCTCTTGTCTCTTTTAGTTAGCTTTTACATTAAGTAGCTATTTATAATGCTTCCATTCTTTTGGTAAAATTAACATATCACTCCCATGCAAACCCAAATTTAATAAATTTTGATATGCATAGACATGAATCACTATTAATACTACGAGACATTTATTCCTAAATCCAAGAGGTTGGCTTATTATGATGAATATGGAGTCACACAAATTCCTAATAGCCACTTGAATAAACATTATATATCTCTGTTATCTCTTTTTACATTTTAAACTACATCTAATAAACAAACTATCATTCATCCAAAAAGAATTAATATACAAACCAAAGAAACAAACAATGCCAGAGGGCGAGAAAGATTCCTCACAGCGTCCGTCAACTGATGCATCCTCGACGGAGAAACAAAGAAAAAAATATATTCCCGTAAGAACTTCAACAGGATCTGAAATTCTAGTCAAAGGACTTGCTATTTCATCATGACCTCATAACGTATGATTGAGCTATTGCATCTGTCAATACAAGGATATGTTAGTGTAGAACTAGGTGTAAACACACACACACTGTTTAGTTCTACTTTATGATGAATTCAAACCTGCTGTTTCCAGGACTGTGCAGATGCAAGCTCAAGGAAGTGGCATTCTAACAAATGGATGGTCCAAAAGCTGAGCAGCAGTTGGGCGAGCGTTTGGATTAACATGAAAGCACTGAGATATGAAATCCTTTGCTTCACTTGAAAGGTCATCTGGAACAGGTGGAGCAATACCATTTCCAATTCTATATAATGCAGCGAACTGTTTATAACAATAACAACTTGTTGTCAGTAAACTTTAAACCAAACGCATCCAATCACCATGGAAAATGCAGTAACCATACATGCATGAGAGAGAGAGAGAGAGAGGGAGGGTGTATTATCAAATGTCTGATAAGATAGACAGCGGATGTAATGTGAGACATACATGAAATAAAGAAAGAAAATAACGTACACATTCCATTGGGGTATAGGGAATACTTCGTGTCAACATCTCCAAGACGGTGCAGCCAAGGCTCCATATGTCTGCTGCAAGTCCATACCCCTTATTTTTTTGATTAACGACCTGCAATGTTAATGCGACATTAACCTAAGGCCTTAAAATATCTAGAAGGAATGGATAAAGAAAAGCTTAATTTCTGAACAACCTAGAAAAGAAATTACTGCATATTTGTAGTTGACAAAGACAAACGTCCTAAGTACATGCTGATTCAGGTCAGAGTACATTCTTACAAAGTTATGCGAGACTCATGTCCATACAAGCTATGAAGCTTATAAACATATCATTTATCAATGACAAGTTCTTGTATTCACATATACAAATATTCTGTTCAGTTGGGAAAATATATATATATATATTTAAACAGACCTCAGGAGCCATCCAGAATGCGGTTCCCTTGCAAGACTTCACATCATTCAACTTAGTGGCCTATACAAGACAAGGAACGGTTTAAGAGATAAAGACAACTATCGCAAGGAGAAACATAATTTAATAAATGAAGGTTGGAAGAACCTTTGCCAACCCAAAATCGGCAAGTTTCACTGAGCCATTAGCATCAACTAATATGTTCGCACATTTTACATCCCTACAACACAAGCAATAACAATTTCACATTAGAAACCCACTAATAATATGTTTTCAAATTTAGGCAATGAAAAGAAACCATGCATCACATACTGAAATCTCAACTAAATCCATAATAACAACCAAAACACCATGAAACTTGTGGCCATGACTTTGATAAATGAGATAAGATTGATAATAACTCTGATATGCATTTCCAAGGATAATCATATACTATACTAACTATACTAAAAGTCCTGAAAATATTCCCACTTCAACTACAAGAGAAAATGCTGACAACTCCTATTTGATATTATTTTCATTCTCTCTCTAGATAATAGTAACTATTTTCTAAATTATAGCTTTGCAGAATTTCCACTGGTGCTCTTCTTTTCTCTATGATAGTAAATTGAAGTCTCTAGTAATAAGAGTTGCATGGATTAGTTATATATGAAATGACAGAAAGTTAGTAGAGAGCATGCATAAAGCCTTAATTTGAAATGAGGAGGTTTTAAATTGTAATACCTGTGCACCACACTACGATCATGCAGATACTTAAGACCATGTAATATCTGGCGTGTGTATGAAGAAACTTGGGAATCTAGAAGATGATATTTTTGATAAAGACTTAAAAGAGAACCTTTTGTTACAAGCTCAAGAAATATATACAGCTTTGACTCATCCTGCAAACACATCATGTAAAAATCAACTTTCCCGTTCATACAAGGATATTATAAAAAAATTTAACTGCTTTCTTTTTTCTATGAAAAATCTGTAAAAAGAAACAAAGTTGGATAAAATGGTCAAGTGAGGGCTCCATTTTATTATGCTCAAAGACAACATTTATGAAACAAAGCCCTGGGAGCTTTATATTAATCCTAGGGTTCTGAAGATCTAGACGTGAAAGAACAGAAGCCATACACGGAGTGAGAAATTGTCCTCACATTCTACCTTTTGAATGGTGATTTACAAAATTATATGGTCCCAACAAACTGATTGGCACTTTAGTTGTAACTGATTAACCTATTACATTCATATATTATAAATAACACAAGGTTAAAATCTATGACGTATAGAGAATAAGCCCCATAAAACACAAGATATGGCTAGGAGAGAGTAGGATTGAGGAAATCATCATAAGTGACAATAGTTGAAAGCAAGAAAACGATACCTTATCAGTCCCATAGTATCGTACTATGTTTTCGTGTTCAAACTGACTTAAAAGAGCAATTTCCTGGACAAATAAATCGACATCAGAATAAGGAAGTCATATCATAAATACACACCAGAATGCTAAAATAGTACAAATTACCTGCTCAAGTTGGTGAACACTTTGCCTTCCCTGTTCCCCTTGATCAAGCAAAGAGACTTCCTTCACAGCTATAAAATATCCCCTACTGCAAGAATAAATAAATATAACTGTCAAAAAAGTGTTCCTTTGTCATAACTCATAACCCATATGAATCCAGAATGAATCTGATATATACCGTGTGGATCTAACTTTGGTGTAACTATGTGCATCATTCGATCAGATGACGAGTTGGTTACTAATACTAAATGAAAATGACTTATTGATATGGTAAATTCAAATAAGGATAACATAAGATATGTACAGCACGAACGAGTCGTGTTGACAAATCTAAAACATATTAGATACTAGACACTTACTCGCAAATGCCTTCATATACTGATCCAAATGACCCGCGCCCCAACAGTTCACCCCTCTGCCAGTTATTAATCTTGATGTGCCTGAATCTTCCATTAATAGATATATTAGATCCATAACCATTCGGTGAAACACTAGATGGAGGCTCTGTAGTAGTACTAGACGAATCATCATCATTCGAAGTTGTAAACGAACAAGATGCTGAAAGTGTAGTCCTTTCAAGCCTCCTCCCAACATTTTCCACATCACCTTCTTCTTCTTCTTCCACTTCTTCTTCTTCCTCTTCATCTTCTACTAACAAGTTACCCTTATTCTGAGTAACATGAGCAGAACTGTCACGAGAAGTCGTAAAAGTTCTTACAACGTCCCATTCACACACCGACTGTTTCGAAAGTGAACAAGACGGTGGAGAAAGAAGAGGAGGCCTGACACCTTTAATCCCGTTCCCAATTCTGTTACAATCACTAACCCTAACAACATCGGATTCATCTTCCACATCAACATCATCACATCGATTTTCAACATTTAGAGCTGATTGTTCATTCACTTGAGGATTTAATCGCGAACTAGGAAGAACAGGATCTGAACTAGACCGGATCTTCCTAGCTTCCCACGATGACGCCGGTATCCCAAAATCCTCAGGATTTTCTAACCCTAAACTACGATAAACCATATCAAGTTGCCCTAAATCACTTCCATCAATCCTGAAACTAGTTGGTAAATCAAGTGATTGAGTACCTCTAAAAGCAGATGACCGTACAGAAGGTTCATCAAACGAAGACGAAGTAGATGTTGATGGAAACTCGTAATCGATGTTCCTCCTCGCATTCATACGCTCCAGCTTCGGCTTCGTTTGCTTCTTCTTTCTACGTGCATCGCTGTTGATAACGAGAAATTGAGGTAGATGACGCATTGGTTGATACCTTGATAACGAGAAATTGAGATCTGTTTTAAGAGTTAAAGCATCGTGTACACTTCAAATTGGTTGAATCAATTCAATTGAGATATGTTTATGTTCCGATGAACTTTGAGTTGTTGCCGGAGATGAATTCGGTTGACTCCGGCCGTCGTCGGAGATATGACAGGTAAACGCAGTTGGAGTCAAAACGCAATTATGGTGGTGTGTGTGTGTGTGTGTGTGTTTGTTGTGGCTTCAAAATATCACCAGCGAAGATAACTTACACTTTTCTTCAGTGAAGGTTCCAAGTAGAGGAAATTTTTTCTTCTTAATTTCCAAAAGTTAAAAACATGTAAGCCATTTATCTCGAAAGACCTTAGAGTCTATACGTCTCATACATAGTTGTTACCGGTTTTTCATATGACTCTTGAACATCGGTACAGATATATAGTTGTTTTTCTATGTTTTGAAACTCTGTAGAATACGATTTGATTCACTTATATGCATGCTCGTGTTAATATTACTAGTGCAACAAAATTCACATACATGTTTGTCAAATTCGTTAAATACGATTGTGTGAGGGTGATGCATTTTTTATCCAACACATGACATAATCTCTTATAGAAAACACCTAACACTTATCATTAAAACATTTGGATCAATTAGCGTAATTAGCATCGTCTAGAGATTCCAACATTTGCGACAAGTGGTTTAATATCACTGTAATAGTGTAATCATTTTTTTAATTAGGGATTATGATCCCAAAATGATAATATATATTGGCAAGAATATTTGAACATAAACATCATCAGCACGGGTACGAGCATTGACATAACGAAATGCCTCGACCCACGCTAACACAAAATCCTACTCCATTAACTTGTTCTTTACATTTGTTAGCACAACAAGTTGAATAACAATACTCGTATGAACAAGGCCCCAGTGACATATTACACGTTCGTGTTAGATGCACTTCATCTTTACCCGTAGATTCTTCTATCGTTGCAATCACCACTACACATGAATTATATTTCAATTTAACATTACACGTTATATATTGTTAGGGGTGTAAACGAGCCGAGCTACTCGCGAGCTACTCGAGATCGGATCGATAAAAAGCTCGAACGAGCCGAGCTTTTTCGAGCTCGAGCTCGAGCCCGAGCCTAAGAAAAAAGCTCATTAAGCTATCGAGCCCGAGCTCGAGCCGGCTCGCGAGCCTTATCGAGCTTTTCATTTATATGTTTTTTTATTTATTTTATAAATATATATTATTATTATTAGTTAAAATATATATAAATTATGATTAAAAATATATAATATGTATTTTGTTATGTATAAAATACATATAATTAAAAGTTTATATAAAATTAAATATAAAAAATAAAAAAATTATAAAATTAAATATAAATAACTAAAATTAAAATAATAAATCATCAAACGAGCCGAGCCCGAGCCGAGCTCGAGCTTGAGAAGTTTGTGACGAGCTCGAGCTCGAGCTTTGAAATTAAAACTTGAATCGAGCCGAGCTCGAGCTCGAGCTCGAGCTTGGTTAAACTTAAACGAGCCGAGCTCGAGCCTAGACGAGCTCGGGCTCGGCTCGGCTTGTTTACACCCCTATATATTGTTATGCTTGAAATGAAACTGAAACTTGTCTTAATGTTTATAAAAACTTAAATCATACCTGAGATACCGAGAAGAATAAAGATGAGATGAAATAAGATAAATTTAGCCATCATCAAGATGTTTAGTTGAAAAGTATATTTGATAATTACAATGGTGCAATATATATACACATATTCTTAATTAATATTTCTAATAAGTTTCATCTTGTCATTTAAAATGCTATTAATGGTTTTAAATAAGTATTTTCAAGAGAAAATCTTTTTGGGGAAATTGTACCCGGCCTTAATTAGTAATTATCTCACAATAAAAAGAAAGTTAATTACTCTCTAGACGTTTTAAAATGAAGTTAGTTATTATTCACTCGTATCGAATTATTTATTTCTTCACGCTAAATTAATATTTGACTTTGAACTCTAAAGTTTAGCTTAAATTTCTAAATACGTTTGTATTTAAACTTTAAACTCACATTATTTTTGTTAGGTTATGGCTCTTTTGTTTCTCCTAGAACTTGTACTTTTGTTTGGATGAACTTTTGTTCATATATTTTTATGTTTGGCACCGTTGGCATAAACGAGTAATAATCGTACTTTGTATATACACGAAGCATATCCAACTCAACTCCTAGAATCTACTCACACCCAATTATTGTAAGCTAATCATTTTTCCTAAAGTTGATTATTATTTTTTTCTTTTTAATAACAATTTCATGTTATAATAATTGTATTTGGTTATTTTTAATAAAAACTTCATAATTTTAGAGAGTTTTCGGAGTAAGTTACACGCGTAACAGCGATTTATTCACTCTCCCCTTTTAAGCAGTTATATATACGTAACCGGTTCAAATATAGCATGAATACAATTAGAAGTGCACAAATTACCCGGTTCAAGAACCAAACCGGTTTATCCGAACCACCTGGTGCACATGGGTTTCGGTTCTTCAAAGAAAATGGATCTGAACTTGAACCTAAGCCAGAACCGATTCCACCTCAACCCGGTCAAGACCAATTATTTTTATTAAACATATAAATTTAAGTAATTATATAAGTTACCGGGTCAAATATACCAGGATATCCATAAATACCATTAGAGGTGCATAACATAGTTGGTTCTGGAACCGACTCGGTTTACTTGAACCGCTGAATACACATGGGTTTCGGTTCCTTAAAGAAAATGGAACCAGACCCGAAACTTAACCGGTTCCACCTCAACCCGATCAAGACCAGTTTCGGGTAAGGAACCGGTTCCAGCTCCATCGGAATCGAAAAAATACCAAACCGGTCATAAACCTGTTCCTACTCGGAACTGGACCCAACCCTACCCGATCTTGACTTTTTTACTAGAACCGTCACACCCTCACATTTCCACAAACTAAGTTTAAGTGTTAAGTGTGTGACATACCAGAATCTCAATGCCCTTAGTTATATTGAATGACCTCTATATGAATTTGAAAACCAACATTTATAAAACCAAGTTTAAAATCAAGTTTTAGTACGGAAGCATAAATAAAAACTCAACATTTAATTCCTAAAACACGCATCCAAAACCAGAGTCAATAAAAATAAAAGAGTTTAAATGGAACTACGACTCAACCAAGCATGATCATAATCCTTGCATAGTACATGAGAAACACATGCTACAACGTGTCAACACTAGATTGGTGCGTTCACATTTTTAAGCAATCAAAAAATTCAATAACAGCCGTTATTATTATTTACAATTATATCGTTAGATAGCCAGCCTAGATTTCTGTTATTTAAACGTTTTGATATCGAGCTGACTGATTTTATTTGCGCCTCGACACCATTGCTACCAACAACATAGGACAATTCAGAAATGTTCGGCTCCTAATTGAGGGTGAGGTTTGCCAAACCTAGTAGTAATACCAAAATTTCTCGTTATACCCCGTATATTAACGATTTGAAGATTTCATAATGACTTTACAACTTGTTATGGTTTACGCTTAATAACCAAGATATATAAAGCATATACGATTACCAAATTTAGATATGTGTATGTTTTCTCGATCCCCCAAAAGAGAAACAAGTAAAATGAACTATGAAAACTCATCTTAGGTTGCGCAATTATAAAAAATTAACAACAACAGAATTTCCAAGGTCAACCAACATCATGTTTAAGTTCTACTAGTTAGGTACATATTACTCCTACCGAGTTCACGTTCTATTTCTTGTTTCTGCTTCAGTTTCGCACCAATACCTATATAATTAAATTAATTAACAGAAATGATTTTGACACTCAGTAGTTTAATGGTTTGACCATCCAAAATAATGTCCTTTGTAACCCACACAAAATCATTCTAACTCAAACTTTAATCTTAACTAGGTGTACCCGCTTGCTCGCGCGCTGCGCGAGTTTTTTGGTTTTCGGCTATGTAGTGTTAAATGCGACTGTCATTTCTATCTAAAAACAATAACCAACCCAAAGAAACGACAGGGAAACTCATGAAGAAGAAGGCGTAGTCGGATCTAGGAAGAAATAAGTGATAGAAAAACAACTTGTGTGTTAAAAGAGTACCAGACTACCAGGAAACGCAACACACTCAACAACACATGTCACTCCGTTGTAAAAAATAAAACTATCATAACAGTTCTACATTACTTCTACCCATTTAACCATCACAATTAATTCTAAACATTCTCCATGTAAAATATTTACCCTTTTGTTCAAAAAAATAGTCACTACCAACCACGATACCCCCCTCCTCAATACCGGCATCACCGTCGTCCTCCCATAATAAAAAACCCTAAAATCACAGAACTACCACCCGTCCAATGTTACGAATTCGACCTCAAAATTAAAGGCACAACAAAAAGAAAGAAAACCTCATTATCGTTGATGACCATAAGAAACTTTCCTATTTCAAAGGCCTTGTAACAATTGTTAACAACAGGCCGGGGCTAAAACGAAGACCTAATCAATTTAATTACCATAAAAAATTTAGAACACCTAGACTTCGTAATCAGTTTTAAAAACTAAACAAAACACTATCTCAAAATAAAACTATCAAAGGTTCATAGGATTAAGCTTCCATTAATTGATCGGAACTTTGGCAGCTGTTCTCAACGATCATGATTTCAAACATCTCAAATGAAATCCAACCATCGTCCATTAAATCATAACAGCTTTTCCAGATTTAATACAAACACTACACTCTTTAATTTAAGATCATTATCGTCAAAATCTCTACAGAACATCATCTCCCACGGCAAACATTCCTCCATCATAACGCATTCGGACACCTCAATAGTCCTATCGTAAGTTCGTAACATAGATCAGCGATCACCACAACCACCTCCGGTTTGCGGTAAAAGCGCCCGATGATGACCGGGCACATTCAGACACTACAACCACCACCACCGGTAGTCGACAACGAAGGTACAGATGCACCAAACAACAAAGGCACCATCGTCGTCTGTGCAACTGTGATTCTAGCCTTTCTGGTGGTGGTGCAGTGCTGCTGGTGTGGTTACATGCAACAGAGAGATAATGAACTTGTTGCCGGATCTCGAAGAGGTTACGACGGTGGCGGTGGATTGCTTGTGGTGTGGTCACAGGCAACATAGAGACACCGGAATTTGAAGAATGACGGTGGCGGTGTAGAGCTGTTAGTGAAGAGAAGATAGAGAAAGTAGCGGTTTATATATCAGTGCATGAGACATGGGTAAAATACCGAAAATACCCATGATTACTGTTCAATTACGTTGGTTTTTTAATAAGAGAAGAACTACCAACCACGATACCCCCCTCCTCAATACCGGCATCACCGTCGTCCTCCCATAATAAAAAACCCTAAAATCACAGAACTACCACCCGTCCAATGTTACGAATTCGACCTCAAAATTAAAGGCACAACAAAAAGAAAGAAAACCTCATTATCGTTGATGACCATAAGAAACTTTCCTATTTCAAAGGCCTTGTAACAATTGTTAACAACAGGCCGGGGCTAAAACGAAGACCTAATCAATTTAATTACCATAAAAAATTTAGAACACCTAGACTTCGTAATCAGTTTTAAAAACTAAACAAAACACTATCTCAAAATAAAACTATCAAAGGTTCATAGGATTAAGCTTCCATTAATTGATCGGAACTTTGGCAGCTGTTCTCAACGATCATGATTTCAAACATCTCAAATGAAATCCAACCATCGTCCATTAAATCATAACAGCTTTTCCAGATTTAATACAAACACTACACTCTTTAATTTAAGATCATTATCGTCAAAATCTCTACAGAACATCATCTCCCACGGCAAACATTCCTCCATCATAACGCATTCGGACACCTCAATAGTCCTATCGTAAGTTCGTAACATAGATCAGCGATCACCACAACCACCTCCGGTTTGCGGTAAAAGCGCCCGATGATGACCGGGCACATTCAGACACTACAACCACCACCACCGGTAGTCGACAACGAAGGTACAGATGCACCAAACAACAAAGGCACCATCGTCGTCTGTGCAACTGTGATTCTAGCCTTTCTGGTGGTGGTGCAGTGCTGCTGGTGTGGTTACATGCAACAGAGAGATAATGAACTTGTTGCCGGATCTCGAAGAGGTTACGACGGTGGCGGTGGATTGCTTGTGGTGTGGTCACAGGCAACATAGAGACACCGGAATTTGAAGAATGACGGTGGCGGTGTAGAGCTGTTAGTGAAGAGAAGATAGAGAAAGTAGCGGTTTATATATCAGTGCATGAGACATGGGTAAAATACCGAAAATACCCATGATTACTGTTCAATTACGTTGGTTTTTTAATAAGAGAAGAACTACCAACCACGATACCCCCCTCCTCAATACCGGCATCACCGTCGTCCTCCCATAATAAAAAACCCTAAAATCACAGAACTACCACCCGTCCAATGTTACGAATTCGACCTCAAAATTAAAGGCACAACAAAAAGAAAGAAAACCTCATTATCGTTGATGACCATAAGAAACTTTCCTATTTCAAAGGCCTTGTAACAATTGTTAACAACAGGCCGGGGCTAAAACGAAGACCTAATCAATTTAATTACCATAAAAAATTTAGAACACCTAGACTTCGTAATCAGTTTTAAAAACTAAACAAAACACTATCTCAAAATAAAACTATCAAAGGTTCATAGGATTAAGCTTCCATTAATTGATCGGAACTTTGGCAGCTGTTCTCAACGATCATGATTTCAAACATCTCAAATGAAATCCAACCATCGTCCATTAAATCATAACAGCTTTTCCAGATTTAATACAAACACTACACTCTTTAATTTAAGATCATTATCGTCAAAATCTCTACAGAACATCATCTCCCACGGCAAACATTCCTCCATCATAACGCATTCGGACACCTCAATAGTCCTATCGTAAGTTCGTAACATAGATCAGCGATCACCACAACCACCTCCGGTTTGCGGTAAAAGCGCCCGATGATGACCGGGCACATTCAGACACTACAACCACCACCACCGGTAGTCGACAACGAAGGTACAGATGCACCAAACAACAAAGGCACCATCGTCGTCTGTGCAACTGTGATTCTAGCCTTTCTGGTGGTGGTGCAGTGCTGCTGGTGTGGTTACATGCAACAGAGAGATAATGAACTTGTTGCCGGATCTCGAAGAGGTTACGACGGTGGCGGTGGATTGCTTGTGGTGTGGTCACAGGCAACATAGAGACACCGGAATTTGAAGAATGACGGTGGCGGTGTAGAGCTGTTAGTGAAGAGAAGATAGAGAAAGTAGCGGTTTATATATCAGTGCATGAGACATGGGTAAAATACCGAAAATACCCATGATTACTGTTCAATTACGTTGGTTTTTTAATAAGAGAAGAACTACCAACCACGATACCCCCCTCCTCAATACCGGCATCACCGTCGTCCTCCCATAATAAAAAACCCTAAAATCACAGAACTACCACCCGTCCAATGTTACGAATTCGACCTCAAAATTAAAGGCACAACAAAAAGAAAGAAAACCTCATTATCGTTGATGACCATAAGAAACTTTCCTATTTCAAAGGCCTTGTAACAATTGTTAACAACAGGCCGGGGCTAAAACGAAGACCTAATCAATTTAATTACCATAAAAAATTTAGAACACCTAGACTTCGTAATCAGTTTTAAAAACTAAACAAAACACTATCTCAAAATAAAACTATCAAAGGTTCATAGGATTAAGCTTCCATTAATTGATCGGAACTTTGGCAGCTGTTCTCAACGATCATGATTTCAAACATCTCAAATGAAATCCAACCATCGTCCATTAAATCATAACAGCTTTTCCAGATTTAATACAAACACTACACTCTTTAATTTAAGATCATTATCGTCAAAATCTCTACAGAACATCATCTCCCACGGCAAACATTCCTCCATCATAACGCATTCGGACACCTCAATAGTCCTATCGTAAGTTCGTAACATAGATCAGCGATCACCACAACCACCTCCGGTTTGCGGTAAAAGCGCCCGATGATGACCGGGCACATTCAGACACTACAACCACCACCACCGGTAGTCGACAACGAAGGTACAGATGCACCAAACAACAAAGGCACCATCGTCGTCTGTGCAACTGTGATTCTAGCCTTTCTGGTGGTGGTGCAGTGCTGCTGGTGTGGTTACATGCAACAGAGAGATAATGAACTTGTTGCCGGATCTCGAAGAGGTTACGACGGTGGCGGTGGATTGCTTGTGGTGTGGTCACAGGCAACATAGAGACACCGGAATTTGAAGAATGACGGTGGCGGTGTAGAGCTGTTAGTGAAGAGAAGATAGAGAAAGTAGCGGTTTATATATCAGTGCATGAGACATAGGTAAAATACCGAAAATACCCATGATTACTGTTCAATTACGTTGGTTTTTTAATAAGAGAAGAATTATTAATAGTATATTTATAGCTTGCTTTATAAACTATTTTATTAAATTACTCGGTACACACACAACTTCATTCATATGTTATATCATTCCCTAACACACATGTATACATACCATCTTATAAACTCATATACACACAAATTATCATACATCTAAAACTCATTTAAACCATATATATACTTATATACAAAATCATGAATTCATATATTATGAGTATGATCATACCTCAACTTTATTTAAACGTATATCCCAACAATATCATCACGTAATACTCAACATTATCATGCGACTCAACTTTAATACTTTTTTACTCTTATTCATACAAAGAGTTATTTTTAAATTTGCCACTCTATACTCATCTATTACCATCTTCAACAATTTATATTAACTCATTCACACACACTCCTACATTCATCCCCTTGATTAAGTTAGGTTAACGATGTTAACCCGATAATGTCGGGTGTCACGTAATCCACTTATTGAAAGAATCTTCGTCTTAAAAATTGAGTAGGGTTGGTATAGGTTTGAGGTGAAAAGTGAAAAAAAAATTAAAACAAAATTGGGTTGTCACATCATCCATTTGTTGAAGGAAATTTCGCCCTGAAATTCAAGTTACGGCATATAACTTCAATTGGTTCAAGGATAACTAATACCTGATGTGGGTTGTTTTACGATACGATCTTCAAGAATGTGAGTTATTTTAGTTAGATTAAAGTGAGTTAACTAAACCAAATACGTAGGTTCTAACAGAGTTTGGTTCTTTGGGGTCGTTTTCGTTTTAGATGAATTGAGATTCTTATTTTGTAGTGATTTTAAAGATGAAGATGATGGTGATCGGAGTAAATCTTGGTGTCTAATTACTTGTAAGATTTACACTTAATCGCTTTATGTTTCCAATGTCTTTTTGATAATTATGTTTTGGGATTTTCATTTTCATATATTCCCTTACATATTTACTTTTTTTATAACAATAATTTTATTTGATGTTAGGTCACCGCACTCTTCAAATTGAGAGTTCATTTGTCTCATTCCGATCAGACTATGTTATGTTTATCTAATCAAAAGCGAAAATCATATATACCCTCATCCTGTGTAGGGATGAGCTCGGTACCGTATCGGTACCGATACCGAAAATACCGGTACCGAAAACATGAAAAAGTGGGTACCGGTACCGAATCTATTGGTACGGTATAGGTACGAAACAAGTACTTTTAGGTAAATTTAAGGTATCGGTACCGAACCGATACCGATACTGAATTTATAGAAAAATAGGTACCGATACCGATACCGAATTTATAGAAAAATACCGGTACCGGTACGGTATTCGGGTACCAAACGCTCATCCCTAATCCTGTGTATTCATTCTTAAAACGTCGGTATGGTTATATAGTTGTTATTTTTTATGTTACCAATGCAACGTGCGTAACAAAGTTCACAGACATGCAAGAGTTTAATTTCTAATTCGTTAAGTACGATTCTGACATGGTGAAACATTTTTTTATCAACACGTGACATAGTCACTCTTAGAAAACACATGCCACTAGTCATTAAAACATTTTGATCAATTAGCGTAATTAGCATCGTCTAGAGATCCCAACATTTATAATGGATGGTTCAATATCACTGTAACATTGTAATCATTTTTTTATAATTAGGGATTATGCTCCAAAAATGATAATATATATTGGCAAGAATGTTAGAACATAAACATCATTAACACGGGTAAGAGCATTGACATAACGAAATGCCTTGTCCGATGCTAACACAAAATCCTACTCCATTAACTTGTTCTCTACATTTGTCAGCACAACAAGTTGAATAGCACTTGTATGAACAAGGCCCTAATGACATATTACACGTTCGTGTTAGATGCACTTCAGCTTTGCTCGCAGATTCTTCGTTCGTTGCAATCACCACTACGTTTGCATTGTATTTCAATTCCACAATACAAGTTATATATTGTTCTGCTTGAAATGAAACTGAAAGTTGTGATTAATGTTTATAAAAACTTAAATCATACCTGAGATGCTGAGAATAACGAAGATAACATGAAATAGGGTAAATTTAGCCATTACTAATGTGATTAGTTGAAAAGTATATTTGATAATTGCAATGGTGCAATATATATACACATATTGGTAATTAATATTCCTAATAAGTTTCATCTTTTCATTTAAAGTTTTATTAATGGTTTTAAGTAAACATTTTCAAGAGAATATATCTCCTTGGGGAAATTGTACCCTCAATTACTAATTATCTCACAATAAAAAAAGAAAGTTAATTACTCTCTAGACGTTTTAAAACGAAGTTAATTATTATTCTCTTGTTCCAGATAATTTTCTTAATACTCCCTCCGTCCTATTAGAAGTGTCCTAGTTTGAAAAACACAAAGTTTTAGGCACATTAAATGATGGGTATTTTTGCTTGTCATTTGACAATAATACCCTTGACAATAAATATTATTGTGGGTCCATCATATTGTTTGTTTTATGTTATTAAGGTCAAATTTGGAAGTTTACCAATAAATTTTAAAAGTGGACACTTTAAATGGGACAACTAAAAAAGGTAATATGGACACTTATAATGGGACGGAGGGAGTACTAAGTTAATATGTGACTTTGAACTCTGAAGCCTAGCTTAAATTTATAAATACGTTTGTATTTAAAGTCACATTATTTTGTTAATTTATAGCTCTTTTGTATCTCTAAGAATTTATATTTGACACCGTTCTCTACCCAAAATTAATTCTAAAGAAAACTTCATTGTGTGCACTTCTAAATACCATGTTTTAGTAAATTTAAACGATCACAACCACACAACTACTCCGATCACGTACACTTAGTTATTATGATAATTGTAACCTTATTGATCACACCTAAAAACTGTGTATAGATCTTAACTAACTACAACTCAATTAATCTACATACATTAAAACAAATTAAGGTAAAATATTTGTCACATGTCATATATTCTTTTAAGCATGACATACCGTTGTTACATATTTCTATATCACATTTATTTGCTTTGTATGGAGTGTCGTGGTTCCTCGAGTGCCAACCGCAGAGAGGAATGCCATCAGCAGACAATAATCCTCTCAATCGTCTACATATTTTATAATAATATAAACTTCTTAATACTAAAAAAATTCATGATCATTTGAGAATCAAACTTATGACTTCCATGTTAGATACACAAATTTTAACCACTAGACCTATATTGTTTTTGTTCATTATTTAAATAGATAATATGTATTCATAATTTTTTTCTTATTTTCTATTACATAACATTTATATTTTCAACCCGTGTAATACACGTGTTATCAACCTATTACATCATATAAGTGGATCAAATGAAGAGATCATATGTTTAAGTCTTACCTATGACAAAGGTCATATGTATAAGTTTTAGCTATGACAAAACAGAGATTTCAGATAGGCTAATGAGTTTCCTTACTTAAGGGGGAAGGAGTGGTCCTCGCCAGCGTCCACGAGATGGTTATTGCCATCACTAGCCGTGCACAAAAAAACCGGTTCCGGAACCGACCTGGTGTACCCGAACCGGAACCGGTCGTATCCGAACCGTAGGGTACACATGGGTTCCGGTTTTTCCAAGAAAGTGGAACCGTACCCGGAACCGAACCGGAACCGCTGGAACCGGTTCCACCTCAACCCGGTCAAAACCGGACCCGAACCTACCCGGAAACGAAAAAACCCGGCTAAACCTGTCAAAACCCGGTCAAATACCCGATCATACCCGGAACCGAACCCGACCCTACCCGGTTCTTGACTTTGTTGATCAAAACCGGAACCGGTTCCTACCCGGAACCGGTTCCTAAAAAAACCCGGTTTGTGCACGGCTAGCCATCACGTCACCGAGGAAGGTGTGGTCGTCATAAAAAAGACGATAAGCCCAACTGCTTGCCCCTCACACCACGAGCTCGATCCATAACTATGAACCTAACTTGCCATGATTTTCCTATCACCTTCCTTGTTATCTTTTCGTATGTATCACTCCCCTCATCCTAAAATGAGTTTCTTTTTTCAATTGACCTCTACTTCGTTTAAGAAATGAAGTTGAAAGGGTAGCCTAGCCTTCTAGTATAAATTCATACCATTAAAAAAACTTAAAATCTTTATGTGACTCATCTTCATGTTAGAAATTACAACTTTGTGATCTTACATTCTTACGATATTAAATTATTAACTTTTGATAACATGAGTTTCAAGAAATTTAATTAATTACTTTATTAAATCAACCTATAATATAAAATTTTACTTGATGCAAATATATTATTCACCGTGCAAGGATAATGTCATAGAACTAATCTTCCGTTACACTACACACCACCTCTTTCAATTCAAAAACAAACCAATTATTAAGTAAAAACTAAAAAGCTTTGTAAGATCTAGCTAGTAGAAGAATAAAGTAAACCCTCACAACCAAGACACGTATAAACTATCTGGCAACATGCACCTATCCACGTGTCATCATCTCTCCACCGCCATGTACCACGTTTACATACTTCTACCATTATCCTCTTTTGTTCTCCTCTCAAAATCACACAAACATATATCAAAACAAAAACACTAACACGTACTAACAAACAAACACATTTCATAAGATGATGAACGCATTTGCAATCGGTCTTGTTTTAACCTCACTCTTTGCAGCATCGTTATGGTCTCCATCTTCTTCTCCTCCTCATCACGACGATCACGAACAAGTGATCGTCAAAGAAGGCCACCGTGTAGTGGTGGTGGAATATGACAAAGAAGCTGATGGCAGCACAAAGGTTCTCATTTCGCCAAATGACGTCGTCCCCGACTCGAAAGACACGAAATCCGCTTCTAACGACGACAAACCCGCGACGGGGACCGAAGGAATGTTTTCGGGTCCAAGAGAGCTTGTTTGTGACGCTTACGGTAAGTGCAAACACAAAATCGCTAACGCTCTTGGAAAAACGAAAGAAACGGTCGAAGAAGCGGCCCATGCGGTTTCGGATAAAGCTCGGGAAATCGAGCAACATGCGAAAGAGACGGTGAGTGAAAAAGTGACCGGAACGGTTGGAGAGTCGTTAGAGAAGGCGAAAGGCGGTGTGGCTCACGGGATCGATAAGGCGAAAAAGGTCGCGGGAGACGTGGCGGAGACCGTGAAAGACGGTGCGGGGAAGGTTAAAAAGTTGGATGTACTTGATTCAGCGAAAACACTAGGGGGAGATATACAAAGAAACGTGTCGGGTCAAGTCGAAAACGTGGAAGAAGTTGCGAAAGAGACCGTGGAGGAAGTAAAAAAAGCGGGTGAAAAAAGCATAGGTGAAATTTTAAAAAAATTGAAAGAGGTAGCAAATGATGTTGTTTGGTATGTGGTGTCTCGTGATAAGATTGATTCGGTGGTTGGTTTGATTCATATGTTGGGATTTTCGACCGCGTATGGGATGTGTGTGTGGGTGACGTTTATTTCGAGTTATATTTTAGGACGGTATCTTCCGAAACAGCAATTTGGGTTGGTGCAAAGTAGGATATATCCGGTGTACTTCAAAGCCATGGCTTATAGTATTTCGGCTGCTTTATTGGGGCATTTAGCGAGTCGAAAGAGTGAGGGTTTAACCGGTATGGTTGGGTTTCCGGGTTCGAGTCTTCTTGCTGCACTTGGGATGGTTTTGACCAACATGTTCTTGCTGGAGCCTAGAGCCACAAAGGTAAACCATAAATTTCTCATATTCATGTGTTACTTTAATAGCATGGTAGGTTAGCTAAAATTTAGATGTATTACACATAACAAATAAAAAAGATATTAAATATATTTTAATTTTATGTAACCAACAATTTTATTTCAATAAAACAATAGTATATTAAAAATGCACAATAGAAAATATAAACATGTTAAGGGGCTAGGATTGTGACACTAGTGAACGTGACCAGCCAAAGTGTTCACACTTATAGTAGCAAATAGAAAGTATTAAGGGGGGCTAGAAAATATTAAGGGGCTAGAATTGTAACACCTAAAAATTGAATTTTAATTATAAGTAAACAACAATTTTATTTTTTCAAAAAAACATAGTATATTAAAAATGCGCAATAGGAAATATATTAAGGCGTGAAAAGTGACTAGATAGAGTGTTGACACTTACGGTAGCAAATAAAAAATATTAAAGAGGAGGGGGGGGGGGGGTTAGAAGTGTGGCACGCGAAAAGTGACTTGCTAGAGAGAGCGACGTGCTTAGAGTTGTGACACGTATAGGAGAGTCGTGAGTTACTATGTTATTACTCGATACTCAATACTGATTTATGGAGGTTTGTTTATATAGACAATGTATGAAAGAATGAAGATAGAGAAAGAAGAAGGGCGAGGGGTAGCGGACCCAATTAGAGAGAGGGTGGTGGATCATGCTGGTGGTGCAACCGTGGCGAGGCCACATGCAGCAAATGTAGTGGTGGCGGAAAGGCAAGATGTGTTGAGGTTGAACGAGAAGTTGAAGAGGTTGAATGCGTATTCATCGGCACTAAACCTGTCGACTTTGGTGGCCATGACATGGCATATGGCGTACATGGGTACACGGCTTCATGCAACTCGGTAAGAGGTGCATCGTGACCCTTGATTCACTTGCTACTTTGATATGTAGTTAGGTAGGTTTACATATGTTTGTAAAGTTTTTTAAAGTACCTTGTTTGTTTATCGTTTTAGTGTAGTTTGTGTTTCTTTACGTACTGACATGATCGTATTTGATCTTGTACACATCGAGGATAGTGTTGTTTAATTTCATCAGTAGGAGTTGATTTGTAGTACTATAAGATCCATGTAACCATGTTTAGTAGTTTGTAGATTGTCGAGAAATTTGATCAATGGGAAATGATGCATGATCGGTTTTTTGGTTTGCGAGTGAAATTAAGGTGTACATACGGAATAGTTTAGTTACTTCAGGCGGCGATAATTAAGGCCTTTCATCACGTCTTTGTTATGTTTGGTTTACTTGCATGTTTCATTTAACATGCTTTGAAATTTTGTGCGGGTGAGAAACATAACCGATATCAGCATCTTTAAATACCATACCAAAAACTGAGACGGATTCTCTTTGGCGACACAAAGAAAATGAACTCGAGATCTATTGTATTTAGGTTGGTTTTGGTTAGTGCGACCAAAGAGTTATTTTCTCTTGTAAACATGAACAAAACATGAGAGAGGAACAACACACAAAAGAGATTCTGAATTACAAATGTCATACCTGTACGTATTTCTATAAATTACAAAATTGGGTCGTGTTACAAAGGCCCTGGTTAAACCTATTGAATGTAGTGGTGAAGTTTCATCTTCTGAATGTTGCTACGAGGGTTACTTCTCGACGTTCTTTATATGAGCCTCTTCACACAAGGTTTATTGCTACTGATTCAATGATGAGCATCTTCACACAAGGTTTATTGCTATTGATTCAATGATTTCTATAAAATGTGGTCAGTGAATATTAACTATCGACGACAATCAAACTGGTAATACAACAATAGCAACATATACAATTTTAAATCAACAAGGCTAAAGTGTACGTAATGTACGTGTGTTTATGTAGTATGAATTGGTTAAAAAAATTAATATGTGGCTCAAGGAGTGACTATTTTTAAAGGAAAAGGCATAATGGACTTATACTATTGTAGTTTTTGTAACAGCGGATTCCCACCTGGCTCATACAAGAGCAGCTTTGGCTGAATTACCGCGTGAACGACACATTTAATCATTTATGATCATGTCTTTGTACAAGTGCAAGGCTTCTTCTATTACCAAGATCACCTTGCCACGAGGCTTATTCAGAAAATGAAAAATAAGATATTTACGGTGGTTTGGTCGGTATGACCTTTCGGTGCTCTTGAATTATAGATGTCATACCCATCTACTTATTATACGAAATTACAAATATGTCTAATAACTCTGGGAACTACAAAATGTGCCTAATTTGACCGATTAAGGCTAGGCTCGGTAACCCTTTTGGCCAAAGACTCCGCTGAACCCAACATTTTTTAACTTGGAATATGAGTAGTTGGTTGAATATTTTGAGAATGAAACACTTTAATAATTTATGATGATCTCTCTATACAAGTGCAAACTTATCGTCAAATGTCTCTTCTATTACAAAGGCCACCTAGCCATGAGGCTTATTTAGGGGAAAGAAAATGGAACATAAGAGATTTATGGTCGTTTGATTGTCATGACCTTTAGGTGCTCTTGAATTACCGATGCATGTCATACCCATCTACTTATTATATGAAAATACAAAATTTGGTAAACAACTCTAGGAACGAAAAAATGTATGCCTAATTTGACCTATTAAGGGTTGGATCAGTAACCCTTATAGCCAAAGACTCCGCTAAACCCAACATTTTTTAACTGGGAGGTTTCGAGAAACTTCAAACTGTATGTGTTCCACTAATTCATTTAACATTTTTGTAATTCTTTTTTATCGGTTGCAATGTCTTCTCAATAGTTAATAATGAAGGGCTGTTGAAGCTACATCGAGCTTCAACTCTAGTGTCCTTTTTCTAGACCCATGTCTCTTTTTGCTTCTTTGTCTTGTCTTCCGCTGCATGATCCCATTATAACAAATTTGTATCAAATACACTTTGAACATTCATGATTAGCCTCATTCGAATTACGCCGACCCAAATGGGAATTCTGTATAAGTTTCTTGCGCTTAGCATGGGATAATTAAAACGGGGACGGATTCCTCTCTCTATCAGTGGTAGCCAACTGCTCATTACCAATCGTGAGCTTCTTATTGTGACGACTATAAGTCCAGGAGGTGGATGAGGGTGGTGTATCCAGCCATTACTTTGGTTGGTCTAGATCAGAGGCAACAACAAGGTTGAATCCTTATTTCTTCAGAAGTGGCTTTTGATCAGGTTCAATTCTTGGATTAGGCATCTTCCAAATCTCAAGATGTTTTGTGCTCATAGGTTTCTTGACCGTAAAGGCTCTTATATCAATTCAAGTGGTGAATTGATATAGAATACTAGAACTGTAGAACCTAATAAAACTGGTTAAGTTTGAAAATTTATTACCTAGAAAATCTCACTCTAAAAGCTTGATTGCAAATAAACCCCTAACTTGAGTTTAAATAGGTTACCTACCTTGTTAGACTACAATACAAATTGTTGTTAAAGTAAACATATTGATGCTCTCTAATTGTACTCGGTTAAAATAACAAATAAAGATATTAAACACATGTTGCTAGCTTGTGCCACAATCGTAACTCAATTCGAATCTCTTAGCCTCCTGACTCGTGGTTCTTTCGAGTCAAAGGGCTCGAGCATTACGATCCAACAATCATAAAGGCCCACATGTTACACCAAGCACCGACACACTGATTTTAAGGAATCAGGGTAGTGTGAACCGTGCATGTTTGTCATCCCACATGTTAGGATGACCATTCTCACATGTCAGAAACTTTTTAATGACATTTCATGTTAAGGTTTAGATGGTGTCATTTATGGAATTGGAATGCTTGGAACATACATTTCATATTAGTCTTTTATAAGGATTGTAAGTCTTAGACCATGTGTAGTGAATGTTTTACCCACCCTACACATTTCTAACTATTATTCAAAGAAAGTAATGACTCACCACAATCCTGTTCTGTGGACACCCAAAAGCTATATATATATATCTTGGATTTTGGTTAATTAAGAGTGGTTCGAGTCCATATACTACTACTGGTTTTCGTTCGTGTATTTCACAAGTCGAGTACACACTGAAAGACGACCAATGTACAACAAGACGACGTGATATTCATGGTCAAGTAAGAACATTGCAAAAGTGAACTTTTTTTGTTGATAATATAATTGTATAATCACTAGGGAGAGGTTTTATAGGCTTTATAGTTATACACCATTTTTGTCAAAGTCTTGTGAAACACATGGTTTCAGGTTAATAAATATGCTAAAGTTTTGTGCTAAATTGATAATAAAAATGCAGATTTAGCATAGGATTATAGTTTGTTTTTTTTAACCTTTTCTTTTCATGAAAAGCAGACAAATTATAATATAAAGCATTAATTAAAGCGGATTTGGGCTTTAACTGATTAGCTCACCTAAACCTTGGGACTTCAACCAATAAACACAACCACAATCAAACCCAACAACTGTCTTAACCCGTTAACAAAACTCAAGTAGCAGCCACGTTTTTCAGCTGACCAAGTAGTACGATCAACATGACAACACAAAAGGCTTTCGTGTCAACATATCGACATGAATATTTCATATTTGGAAGCGATATGGCCGTTTTCTTGCAGTTGCGCCAACTCATTTTCATGATATACTGCATATATACTATCAAAATCTAGATACTTGTATGTCTATTGTGCAGCTATAGTTATACTTATTCATTCTGGATTGTACGTTACAAGGGAAAGCTCACTTTTCTGAACCACTACCAGACAGCATTACGATACATAATATATTAATTAAGCTCCCAATATTGTTTAAGGGGAGTACGTAGGTAATATTAGCAACAGCCAAGCATACAGGCCGGTGCAGTTATTTTCCCTATATAATTAAGTTAACTAAGCTACACATACAAGCAAGAACCTAGACGTAACGGGATCACATACGGTACTAATGATGATACAAGTGAGTTACCAGCATCATGTGTACGTACATAACCCTAATCTACCGTCTCTAATAGTAATTTGCGGGTCATGAAAGAAAAAATATAATTTGATCCCAGATGTTGGAAGAAGCAGCATAGCACAAAAAGATGTTGATAACATGAACACCATTGACTTGTTCGTTAAGATCATGTTGAAGTTGGTTGACATCTTCCCAAATTAAGTTCAATTCTTAACCGAGCATGTGCATTTGTCTTGATGTTCCCTAAGTTCCTGCATTTGGTGATCAAGTTTACGTGAAACTATACTACAGATAAGATCGAGTTTAATTATCTCAAACAAGTCGAATAAAAAAGATAGAGCTAAGTTAATGGAACTTGAGAAGCGATATATATTACCTGAATCTGTCTTTGTAGAAACTTGACATACTCCACGGCCTCTTCCAGCATGTCTGCTGTATTGGTTTGCTGCATCATATATTATCCCATGCCACATTAGACCTTCGCAATCATTTTAAGCTAAAGAAACCATTGAAGACTGAAGAAACATCATAAAGTCCCCTAATTAATTACTCCGTATTAGATTGGCCAGTCCCTAATCCCGAGTTCTAATTAATTCTCTTCCCGTTGCTTCCAATCCAAATATTTCAAGGAATTGCAATAGCACTCCAAAACACACACGATAATTAAGAACATAAAAAAGAATGCTTTTAGAGCTTAACGTATGTGGAGAAAATTTATGTCAGCGTTTGTACGTGGTTAACAATGCCATCAATATATATTAGGATACAATGTGTGAAATAAAATAAATTAGCAACAACCTTTATTTGTATATCAAATTAAAAATGCATTAAAACCATGTATCTAATTAGAGTAAACACCAAAGGTTGCAGCTTTTGTGTCATGTTACTAATATAACTCAATGGTACCATCATGCCCATTTCTTATGAGCAAAATATTGGACCATTCGAACACCCGTCCCTTGGTAAACCCGGAATTGAAATTATTGCATATTTAATGCCCTAAAATGCATGAATAAATGATGCATAAAATACAAGAATATAGTTTGGATACAATATGATTGAAAAAGCAGTGTGGTACAGTGTATCCACTGAAACTTAAACCAGTTACCAAAAATAGAAAACTCTGACTAAAAGGGATTTAGATATATACCTTATCCATATTTGGAACCAATTCTTGAAGCTTCCTTATTCTGTCACTAATTCTAGTCCTCCTAACCTGTAATTATATTAAAACAACAAATCAATTCCCAAACTATAACAAACAACACAAAAATCATCACATTACCCTCTCCGCAATACTCCGAGGATGCGTCGCACAACCGCGCTTTGCTCGCACTCTACACGGCACTGAATCACCCAATAGCTTGTCCATTTCAACATCCAACAACGCACTTTGATCTCCACTCTACACAAAGTTCCCAAATCAAATCACTAAATCACATCATTGAAACAATCTTAGTTAATTAAGCAATTAAGTGTGAATAAAGTATATGTATGAACTGACGAGTTGTGTAGTGAACTTGGCTCGTTGATTCTCTAAACCGATGGAAGATGAATTAGCATAATCTTCGTAATTAGCGGATGAGTAATTAGGTATAAACGCATCGGGATTGTTGATCTGAGATAGAAACTCAGCCGGAGAACTGTTTTGCCGGAGAGCGATTGGATTTGGTATTAGGAGATTTGGATCAACGAAAGTAGGTTTGGAGGTGTCACCGGAGCTGTGTTGATGTTGATGTTGAGTCACCGGAGTTAGGGTTGGTTTTGGTGGATCAATGATGACATCTTCTTCTTCTTCAGATTCAAGTAGTGCTTCTAGCCATGTCGCCGGAGCTGAACGGTACCTCGACAGTCCTCCGCCACCGCCACCGCCGGTTGTTGGTTGCATTTGTTAGTTGCAGAGAAGATTTGGTGTCGGTTTATCTGTTTGCAGAAAATTGGAAATGAAAAGAAAAGGGAAGGGAAGAGAGAAGTGATACGTCACCGTTTTAAGAGGAGTAAATATTATAAATGCTTTGCTGCAACATCCGGTGATATAATATGTATTTTAGATTTGTTGGTATAAATACGTGCCACACAAAAGATTAATTTTTGTAAAGGTGTGAATACCGACGTGTCATCACTCTAATTAAACTAATATTAGTTACCATTGAGGACCGGAAATAGAATAATCAAAATTAGTTCATCCAGAACTTTCGTCTTGATCTACCAAAAGCACTATCAACCTATATATATAGCTACGTACGATTATAAGTCATCCTTTTAGATTTTTTTTAATAAAGTGTAGGTGAAAAAAGTGTTTATCAAATAGATACTGTTGAAATTAAACTTGTATGCTAAAATGCGTCTTTTTTAACGTTTTAACGTTATTTATAAAAATTATTTGCTTTTTTAATTTTCACGTCGGGACGGGTCGTCAAACGCGAACTAGATTTTTTTCAAAATTACTAACAATCAAATTAGTTGTGTACACAAAGTTTGCGCGAATCATTTTAACGTCGTTTATCAATGGCCCAGACTAAAAAATTATCTTCATCAAAACCGTTAAAATCATACACGGGTTAAAATATGAAAAACATATGTTATTCAACTTCAAACAATGCTAAACAAATAAAATGAAATATCCAAACCATCGAGAGTTCAAGACATATCTATTTGTCAAATCGTTATTTCATGAAACAAAATATATCTCTTCAAACTCATATAATATCACACATATAAATTACCAAAATATCACAACAAGTAAAATTAATTATCAAAATGGCCCCAAACACCATTTATCAATTTATCAAGTTTGTAGATTAATATATGTATATATGATACAATATAATGTGATTTATTTATATTTGTTATTACTTTTTAGATTTTACCACATCTCTTGTTTGCCTTTTGAAGGTAGTAGTTTATGTGCACATATATGTATACAATATGGGTGCATATATATATGCATTTCAACAATCAAACTATACAAATCACATATTTTATAAATAAATCTGAAATTTAATAAAATTAAAAGCATTTTGATTAACTTATATAATAAAAAATACAACAATTAAAACGGTTCTCAACCAGTTTAAAAAAATAGTTCTCAATGAAATGTGCTTCTAGATTCAAATTAATTAAAATATATATTTAAATATGTGTTTTGTGGTATTTTATTTTGGTACTAATTTTTAGTTTTTTAGTATTGTTATTTTCCTTAATCCATACGCTTCTTCGTTTAGAGCTTCTTAAGGATCTAAGCATTGTTGTCATTTAGGTTTGCAATTAGGTTTTCTTATGTCTTAGAATTTTATGTGAGAGTAACACAGGGATTAAAACATCTTCACATACTTTAATGTTAAAATGTTAGAAGTAGTGTGAATAGTGTTTGATCCATGCATTATACTAAAAATGTAACATAAGAGAAATCAAGTGATAAATGTGTGGGGATTTCCCATATATGTAAACCGAAGACAGAGACATTTACCCTTGTCCATAGCTAATAATTAATTTCTGATAGAGACATGCTAATAATAATGTGTAAAGATTCCCATGTATATATGGAAACCAAAGACATAGATTGGTGACCTAACAAGCCAACGTGCTTATGAATCTTAACATGCCTATCCCTTTTATAACATGATAAATTAAACATGTTTATAGTGTTTTAAATAGTCTAATGTGTGTATTTATATAATTATATTAGTCGCATTTCTACCCGACATTGGTTGTTAAAACTTAAGACTTCTTTGAGTTTATGTTTAGAGTATCTTAACAATTTTTTTTTAATTGTAGTAGTTAGTTGCTTTTATGTATCTAATTATCTGTTAATCATATTAAATAAATAAGCCGTGTATGTCGGGTCATGTTACTAATCTTTATGTCATTTGACTCATTTCATGTAACGCATTTATAAATAACCTCATGATCATGATTGAAAAAATAACACTATTAGTTAGTCGTGTCATATTCATCGCATATTTTAAACCCACCCATTTAACATGTTTAATCAATTTTGCCTACTAAGTTACCCAGATACCTACCGGACCCTATGCATTCACGTTCCTATCAACTAAGTTATAATCATTGATGGACCCGTCGTTATGACACTTTTGTCCTCGGGGTAAGGGTTATCTTAAATGATTAAATTCATACATACTATTACAAAGTTACGTGATATCATATTTTTATACTAACGTAATTATATTACAACACTTAAAATTACGTTATGACGATTCGACTTTGACACGTACCCTGTCTTGCGACGACGGAGTCTCACGTTTGCTACCTAGCCACGTGTTGATATTAATTTTTTTGGGCATTTACATATATCCTCTTCCTAAGTTTTTTTATTACATATTTACCTAACCCTAAAAATTAATTACATATTTCCTCTTTCTTAAACACATATATTACACATCTATCCATTTCATTAAAATTAATTAATTGAATTATTATTTTATCCTTAATGAACTAATAAAATAATTATTTACATGTTTCCCTCCATATCGAATCCATTAGGCCATTATGTTTACAAAGTATTTATGTTATTTTATCTTTTGAAAGGCGTTACAATTTGCTTGTTTATTAAAGCGCTCGTCAAGGATCTAGCTTTGTTATTTGATATAACAATAACAATTTTTGTCTAAATTTCATTCACACACACACACACACACACACATATATATATATATATATATATATATATATATATATATATATATATATATATATATATATATATATATATATATATATATATATATTTGTGGGAATTAATAGAAAGGGTAATTGTGTCAACTTTTAATGGAAGGGGAAATATGTAATAACAATTAAGGATTGAGGATAAATGTAATTAAGATGGTTAGGAAGGGGAAATATGTAAAAAACCTAATTTTTTTGTAAAGAGTAAACTTTCAAAGTTAGTGATCAAAATGACAATTAGGTCAAATGAGGATGAAAGTTGTAAATATGTCAAGTAAATGGATCAAAGTTGCAAATGATTGAAAATAAAATTAGGGGAACTAAAGTTGACAAAAGTTAACCTAGGAATTAAAGTGACAAAATTGAAAAGTCACCAAATGACAAAAATGAGGAGACACCGGCCCCCTATTTTAGTAGTTAGATAAATATCAATTCATTTACTTAACATATGTTTATACTAGATTAGTGACCCGTAGTACCAACAGATTGAAAAACATATATTTTTATATTAAAATTATGTTATTTAATTGATGATTCACAAAGATTTGTTAAGTCACAAGAGACTAACGACTGCATTATGTAAATGTTAGTTTCAATTTGTCATGACAATTAAATTTGTAGACTAAAGATTTACATACCATTAAATTTTATAATAAAATATTTTAACAAAGGAAAGTTATGAATAATGAATTAACAACATTTTTTGAGTGGATTTTTAATGTTTTCAAATAAAATTAAACATTTAATTCACTAAGTTAACTTTAGTATGTTTTTAAAATTAAAAAGGGTCATAATTTTGGAATCAAATTTGTTTGAAGTTTCGGGGACAGAAATGCAATTTGGTTTAAGTTTGAAAAGTATAATATATTTAGGATCCGATATAAAACAACCGGGTAATCCATGGAGCATCCATATTTGAAAGCTGTGAAGCAAGGAGAAGCTGACACGTGACAAATCCAATATGAAGAGGCTTAGAGACAACACATGATAGTAATTTAACAAGTAATTTATTATTATAGGTAGATAGGTAGATTTTATGTTTCTTTACTAAATTCTATACATGTATTCTTGTTTTTCAATAAGCACAGCTAATGCCAAATCATCTCGACTAAAGTGTGTACGTAGTCGCTAATACCCGTCGTCATTGCTATTAGTTCATGTCGCTGTTGTTGCTAACATTTCTTGTGAACTTCCAATCTAAATTTTCAATCTTCCCTTTAGTTTTCATCCAAAGACAAGACATAGTCGATCTGTCATTGAAACACACACTAGTACAAAAAAATGAGCAATTATAACGGTTTTTATGTATAATAAGGCGGTTTAGGAGCCGGTGTATTAAGTGGTGCTGTATTTGGTCTAAAACCAATTAAGCCGGTTAACTCACCGGTGTAAAAGGAAAGATTAAAATTAAAATTAAATATATAATTAATTAATTGTTGCCGCCTTTGATCCTATTAAACTAACCGGTGTAAATAGGAATCAAAGTTTTAAAAAAAACTGTACATATTACCAGATATTAATATTAAATAAAAAATCTAAAATTTAATTAATCCTCATAAATGAATTGAATTCTAAATTATTATATTATTATTGTTTTTAATAACTGTATTTTTATAGCCACTATATAAAATTCATTAACCAAACAGCTCTAATTATTCATAAGAAACATAAAATTCCAAACAATAAAACCATAAGCTGTGTAAAAACTCCAAACCTCAAAATCAATATGATGCTCATTTTGTTTGAACTATAATTTACATAAAAAAACACCTAATCAAACATTTCAAAAACTTCCTTTCTAAGGGAGCAGGGAGTCGTTAACGAGGATGGCAACGAGATCAAACCTCGCCGGCACCTCGCCAGGGGAGGGTCCGTCCTCGTCTCCTCGTTGGCGCGTCTTCATCTCGTTTGCTTCTTGCCATCGCCCAAACGACATCCCTTCCTCGTCCACGAGCACACCATCACTCCCTCCTCGTCGCTTCTCGTCCTCGCCACTCCGTGCTCCCTAAATATGTTACCAGTCACCACTGCAACCTCCTTTTGCCACCAAAGTATATAACCACAATGACTTTCTCCATAGACATGTTAACACACTCCTTTAGCCACCACAATATATAACCACCTATGTTTAACAAAACAAGTTAATGTACAATACATAGTGCAACAAAAATTTACTGATAAACTATTAAGTATTAACCTTTGTTCATCAAATAGTAATTAGTGACACTTTGACCCATTTATTGGTTATGCCCTGCCTGATTGGGGTACAAGCATTTTTCTAACACGTCTCTTTTTATACTAAAAATAAAAACTAGGTAGCACCATCAACTATCAAAATCCATCTCCATCTTAAAAACTAAGGGTATAATGAACCTTTTGCCATACGTCCTTACAATGATTATATAGCATACCAATTTTTTTTACACATTAAAATTCCCTAGAATCAAACCTTATCTATTTTGCCCCATTAACCACCCCATTCTTGCCCATTTAAATTAGTGGGTACAATAAACCTTTTGCCCATATATACCAATGAGTATATAGCATAGCAATTGTCTCTACATAAGTATATATTAGATTTCAGTAAAATCAAACCCCGTCTATTTTGATCCATTAAGCAACCCATCAGACCCGCCCACCAAATAACTTTGTAAATAGCAAATGACAAAATGATATAATCAGCTTTAATTACTAATATACTAACTTGTTTCATCCATCCTCCTCATCCTTGTTTGCACCAAAAGAAGATATAAACACTTCTAAAGTACGTTCTACAAATTCGTCAATTTGACCTTGACGAACCATGGTGAGTTTATCTAATAGCTAAATGAGAAACATAGATTAGAGTTAGATTGCAATTTAACATACATTGTAGTTAAACGTTTATGTACAAATACGAGTGTATTAGAAAAACTTACCATATGTTCTCTGTTATGTATGCAGTGTTTTTTTAAACTTGCCGGTATCTCAGATTTAAATACATACCTAAAATAAAGTATATAAAATGTGATGAAGTTAATAACCAGCTATATATTAAAAAATAACCACAACATGTGTATAAGAATAAACAATACATGTCAATATAGCATAAACAATCTAATCTAAGGTTCTATATACTTGCATTCATCAAGATCCAAAAGAACAAATATGACTAAGCTTACTTGCATTGAGTATGATACAATGTTGATTCATTGGAGTGAAGAACGGTTAGAAACATCAATGGACAACAATACAACACTTCTTAAATTCAAGTCAACACACCTGCAACCATATTTATAAAATAATAACTCATAATGCTACCACAATATTCTCTCATAAGTAATTGTAGTTTGGTATAGAGTATTATACCCGCTGCAACAGTGTACAAGTCTGATTTTCTGCAAGCAAGATATATCTAAGAAGACCAATATATGTCAACAAACTGCAGTTATCAAGCTCCAAAATCAGTAAGACATCAAGTAAAAAAATAACCTGTCTGGCGGTCTTGAAAACACTGTAATCAATATTAGTAAAAATTAAGTAGAATTCAGATTATTACTAGAACATTTTCATGAAAGATTATCTTGTACTATAATTAAAACAAACTTACATGTAAACCATTTGCTCACAATTGAAATATTATAATATGCTATAATTAAAACAAGCTTGCACATGCAACGTCTGCCCATGATCATAATGTAACATACGGATATTAACTCACCTTTATGTTGCATATAGCCATATAGGCAGAGATAGTTGTAGCTACATCCTACAAGCTATGTTGGTCAATCTGTAAGTTATAACTCATATATGAAAATTAGAACATCACACAAGCATTTAAACAAACAGTTGGTGCACATCACTGTAATTTCAATTGATAAAGTACTTTTGCTTAACCGTAATTTGAAAAAGAGAAAAAAACAAATTGACAGAGGTGGTGATTGAACGTTTGGATAACAGTATAAACTCACATGGAAATACGGAGCACAACTAAATAAAGGCAGCCAAATGATTAACATTATAAACTCAAAGAGGAGTTGTTGTTTGAGGGAAAATGATTTTGGATGCTCGGTTGAGGTTTTCAGTTTTCATTATGAAAAAGGAATTGGGGATTTTGAAGAAGAAAGGAAACATTGGGCGGGGGAATGATAATTTTGGGTGGGAAACTTAAAATCATATAAAACTTTGAAAGTTTAGTAAGTTTTGAAAAATTAGATTCACCATTTGACCGACAAAGGTTTTAAGTTAACAACTATGGTGTTTTTTTTAACTTATTGTGTCTTTTGTTTGTTTTGTCAACTAATAACTTAATTTTGTTTAGAGTAAATTACAATTTTTGGCCTTTATAATAACGCAAATTACGGATCGTGACCTTTATTTTAAATTTTTGCACTGGTTGGCCTTTATATAAATTTTTCTCACGGTTTAAGGCCTTTAAGTTAACGACCGTTAAGTTTTTTGGTTAAGTCCTCTCATGTGCAAGGGTATTTTAGTCATTTTAACTCTTAAATGACCACTATTATAAAATTATTATTATTGTATATATACATACAATACATACACAACCATCTTCTTTCTTCAACATCACAAACCACCACCACCATAACTACCTCCACAACTATCAACACCATCTCCGGCGACTACCAACCATCATCATCATCGTCGTCATCATCCTCCTCCTTTGCCTATTTTGCATATAAAAATCCATTGTTGTATTAATCTTCAATTTCAATTTGTGACAGGATGCATTTGAAACCCCAATGTTCATTGCTGCTAAAAGTTCACAAACCTTCAATCCCTTTCATTTTCAACACAAACACCAATCAAAACCCCCAAATTCATGAAAACCCTAATACACAATTACAAGAAACCGACGTCTTGAAGAGACTAAACGATGAACAAGACATCAATCTAGCTGTTCAATACTTCAAATCCATATCCAATTCCAAAACTTTCAAACACACAACGCTCACTTACCAATCAATGATCGAAAAGCTAGGGCACGAATGCGATCTTGATGGAGTTTAATATGTTCTACAATAGATGAAATTGGAAGGTGTAAGTTTGTCTGAAGATCTTTTTGTTAGTGTAATTAGTTGTTACAGAAGATCTGGATCAGTAGATCAAGCACTGAAAACATTCTACCGGATTCAAGATTTCGGGTGTCAACCTACTGTTAAAATCTACAATCTTTTGTTGGATGCTTTGTTGAATGAGAATATGTTTCATATGATTAATCCTATTTATAATAACATGAAGAGATGGGATTGAACCCGATAAGTATACGTTTAACATATTGTTGAAAGCATTGTGTAAGAACAATAGGATTGATGATGCACGCAAGGTGCTTGATGAAATGTCTAAGAGAGGGTGTGCACCTGATGAAGTAAGTTACACAACAATTGTTTCTTCATCATCTTCATCTTGTGTTTTGTATTCTCCTTCAAGCAATGGATTTTTATATGCAAAATAGGCAAAGGAGGAGGATGATGACGATGATGATGATGATGGTTGGTAGTCGCCGGAGATGGTGTTGGTAGTTGTGGAGGTAGTTATGGTGGTGGTGGTGGTTTGTGATGTTGAAGAAAGAAGATGGTTGTGTATGTATTGTATGTATATATACAATAATAATAATTTTATAATAGTGGTCATTTAGGAGTTAAAATGACTAAAATACCCTTGCACATGAGGGGACTTAACCAAAAAACTTAACGGTCGTTAACTTAAAGGCCCTAAACCGTGAGAAAAATTTATATAAAGGCCAACCAGTGCAAAAATTTAAAATAAAGGCCACGATCCGTAATTTGCGTTATTATAAAGGCCAAAAATTGTAATTTACTCTTTTGTTTATTTTTTATGAAGAAGGACGACGTAGAAAAACAAGGTCTCTGAAACATTTTTTTGAATTTCGATTGAGATATAATTTTTTTAATGTGTCACTGTGTCTTTTGTACTATTGCGTCATTCTCACATTTTGTACCAAAAAATAACTTTGTATATGAACTTTTTTCTTGACACAATGATATTTTATTAACATAATGAGCTGAAAAAATGTGAATTTTTTTATATATCAATACTTTACGCGTTTCGAAGGTAAAAAATCTTTTTTTTTGTTGTAATTTTTAACAAAAAATAGCAAAAGTTATTAATGTTTCAAAATTATTAGAGGATTTGACGTGTGCATGCATGTGTAGAGATAAAGTCAACAAAAGAGGTAATGACAAAAATACCCCACAACCAACATGTTTTTCTACAACTTAATCTCAACCATTAAAAATAAGTCTATTCACCCTCTTAATGGTTCAGTTCAGTGCTTAATCAATCAGATTCAGCATTCAAAGCGTTTGTTTCATAAAAAAGAGCACCTGAATGGTTCAATTAAGTGTTGAATGGTCAAGAGAGACATAAAGATGTTGAATGGAACTGAATGGAGCATATACCAACTTTACTCTCATCTGCATTTCTACCTCAACATCATTCTTATTGATATAGTCTCTTAACAGTGCAGACCTCTTAAAGCACTTAATGATTCAGATTTTGTCAAACAGCCCCTAATTGTTGAACATCATTCTTACACTTTGTATCTTTTGTATGATAACTAACTAACTTGACTCATATTTATAGGAGCATTTACATATATCCCCTTCTTAAGATCATTTATTACGTACTTATCCACTTCTTAAATTCAATTACATATTTCCCCTTCCTAAACCTATATATTACATATTTACCCATTTTTTTTTTAAAATAACCTTTTGATTTACTATTTTACCCTTAATAATCTTCATAAATATATTTTATATTTTCTTATGGTTTGTGAAAAAGAAGGGGTAAATGAGTAATTTATTATATCAAAGGGGATATATGTAATTAAACTTTAGGCTTGAGTAAATATGTAATTGATGGACTTAGGAAGGAGAAATATGTAAAAAACCTAATATAAATTGACCAAAATGCATATAATTTAACTAATTTTAACATATATTTTAAAAAAAAATGATTTGTGAAGTCGTTTGTTAAAATGCATTATGCACCCACATTACCTGTACACAAACGTACATTATGGGTGCATATATGCATTCTAACAAACAACTTCACGAATCATATTTTTTTAATGTTAAAATAAGTTGAATTATGATCATTTTGGTCAACTTATATTGCAAAAAGTTTACAGTTTGCCTCCCTCTGTGATTTGATAAAATTTTACTTTTTATACATAAGAAAAAAATGAGTTCTTAATTAAAAATGATCGAGTGTAGGTTTATATATAACAATTATTATAAAATAGTTATTTATCTTTTATACCGATTTACAAATATCAAACTTGTCTAATAAAACAATATCATCCATATTACATTCCTTTTAAAAATAAAATAAAAATACCAAAATAGCCTAGTATGGCGGTTCACCCATACATCCATATTACATTCCTTTTAAAAATTAAAAAAAAAAAACAAAATAGGCTAGTATGGCGGTTCACCCATATCACATTTTTAGGGGTTTAAATCCTAGCCGCCTTATAGTATATACATTAAGTGGATCTATATCAACTTATCCGACTCAAGATGTCACCCATTTGAATTTCAACCTCTCCATTCGAGAGCTCATCCAATTGTACTCATCTGTATTTTTGAACCACTCCATCCGAGAGCTCTCTCCACACACACGAAAAATAGTAAAATATACGTAAAGAGGTATTTGAATGTATGGTGTTGTTAGAGTAAAACTGAAGGTTTTTAAAAAATAAGAAAAACACTAATATGACAGTGTGGTAACATGTTTTTTGGAGGTTACACGACTCAGTCGTTAGAGATTCCCTAAGCAACAATTACACTGAATCTCCTCTTTTAATAAATCGCTAACCCCTCTCACCACACTGCGCCACATGTCACCACCATATCCATCCTCATTTTAATGGTTAAAGATTTGATATCCATCCAAAATTACTAAACAATGATAAACATTATTTTCATGCATGCAAATGGGTGTTAATCAAATATATTGATATATAATTATATATATATTTTTATCGTTCATCCCCGTGTGAACACACGGGTGTTAACCTAGTTGAGTAATATAATGATGCAATCAACACACAACCAAACGCACAAATCATTTGGGAACCTTTTGATTCTAGCCTTGGAAAGTCTGAACTTCTTGAAGAATATTCAGTGAGTTATTCATAGCAATTTTTTTTACCCCTAAAGGTCATGATTTTTTATTTAGTAGGTTTGGTTTTGATATTCAAAAAGGGTTGCGGCGCAGCTTATTGCATGTTCACCTGTCACTTTTTAGTAAAAAGTGTTCAATGTTAAAAGTAAGGGTATTTTAGTTTAAGGGACGATTGAAGTGGTAGTCTATCTTCTCTTTATGCTAAAGGTTAAGTGTTTAAATCATGTAAATTATATGTAACAGAATAATGATAAATTAAAGAAACTATAAGATCCATATCTATTGTATTTGTGAAAATCAAAAGCCTCAATTTCATAATAACAAAAAATATGATTCTCAATGTTAATGTTAGATTAAAAAAGGTTCTCGAACCAGATTATTATTTAAATTATTTATTAAAAACAAAACATTTAATATTCGGTAAATTCAGGTAACAAACATTAGTAATTAAGAGCTCGTAGGTAGGGTACGTGACCAGAAATTGTTTTTTACGTTCAAATTAAAGATATATAAAAGAGAAACAATTCCAGGACCACAAATGCATTGGAAAAGACAATAACTAGGACAAAAGCTACTAAAAAAATTAATTAAAATCTACCTATTTTAATAATTGAGTAACACATCCACATGTCATTATTTTAACTACTCCACATAAGATTTTGCTTAGGTGTCATGTTCTAAATTAATTTGATGGAGAATTTTTAGATGGGTCATGGTATGCTCCATATTCGAAATAACCCGATATGTTTAAATTAAAAATTCACAAATTATCATCAATTATCTCCTAACCCGATATGTTCAAATACAAAATTTACCAATTATCATGATCTATATCTTAACCCGATTTGTACCAATTATCATGAATTATCTCCTAACCTGATATGATCAAATAAAAAACTTATCAATTATTATGATTTATCCTAACTCGATATGTTCAAATTAAAATTTTACCAATTATCATTAATTATCTCATAACTTGATATGTTCAAACAAAAAATTAACAATTATCATGAATTATCTCCTAACCCGATATGTTCCAATAAAAATTTACCAACTATTATAAATCATATCATTTATTGTAACTTATGATTTTTTTATATGAATATTTGTAATATCCAAATAGATTTAATAAGAAATATGTTAAAAATAAATTTGATACATAAATTGAGTTAAAACCTATAAAACTAAAATCCTGTAGTACACGGGTACTAATCTAGTATCTATATATTTAGGTCCACGTACATGTTTACAAAATTCATCAATATTATATTGGAGTTCGATCTATGATACATTAAAGTATATTATTATATAATTTACTGTTTATGTTACACTCAAGAACATAATACTTAAATTATATTATTAAATAGTTTAATGTCTGCGTTACATTTAAGAACATAACACTTAGAAAGTAAATTTGACTTTGCTTTGTTATAAAAGAGATATTTTTTAACACTTATTTTTAAGTCACACTTATTTAAGTTTCGGCTGAAGATAATCCTTGTGGGTTTTTGCTTTGTTGTTAGGTTACAATTAATTCTTGCTGGCCCAGATACTAGATCGAAGCAGTAGCCCAGAAAGTGAATTAAAAAGAAAACACATAACAATTTTAGCTATTTAAATTTCTTCTTCTTCATTTTTATGACATTATTTCTTCCATAAAAACTATTTTTTAACGGTGTTTTGGGTCAGTGACATGTCAATGGCCGCTTGATCACCTCCTATTCATAAAACAAGAAACTTTAAGACTTTAAGTTGATACGTCTTTGAAAGAAAACTCGTGGATCAGTCTATTTACATAAGTTAGGAAGTACAAATGCCTATTATCATATGTTATTTAGACCTTACTTCTAATCCAATAAACACAACGATTCCTTGATTTTCTAAAAGTAGATGACACAACCTGTGAAGATTTATTTAATGTCACTATTAAACAAATTAACAAAATAGGACTTAGATGTAAATGATACTAGAGGACAATGTTATGATAACGAGTCAAATATAAAATGAAAACACTATGGTGTACAAAGATGATTGTTAAATGTTAAAAGATCATGTACCAACTTTAACTTTCAAATCATTATCGCAAACATGTTGGGAGAGTCGAGATAAAATTGTTAGTAAATACTATGGACGTAAAAGTAAGCCTTAACGACACAAAAACATGAGATTTTTAAATTATTATTAGACGTATTTATATGGTATGATATTTTGTTTATTACTAATTTAGTTAGAAAAAACTTACAATCAAAATATATGCGTCTTGATGATGCTATAGAATTTAATGGACTTGTTTCTTATTTTAAAGATATAAAGAAGATAGATTTGAAAAGACTATGTTTGTTCTTAAAAAACAATTAAAGATATCGTATAACTTAAATTTTTAAAAAAATGTAAGATTGGTACAAATAAAATATTTGGTGATTACTTTTTTTATATATAGCAGACCAATTATTTCTTTACTTGGATTAGATTTAATGAATTTAAAGAGTTGTGAATTGGTTATCTATGTGGTATAATAATAATTCATAAATGAAGAAAATTTAAAAGAAAAATATATTCATCTTAACTAGGTTTAATTCCCGTGTGTTACACACGGCTTAAATAATAATATTTATAAATAAATTATAATTCTTATGTTTAAGGATTTATGAATATTAATATTTAAAAATTTAGTTTTATCAACTCATGCATGCAATGAAAAATTTCACTTAGTTTTCCCTCTTAAACTTCTTATTATAGACCAAGTAAATTTCCCTCTAAAAATTACCCCCCTAAAACCTTGATTTATTAGATAGATAACCAACCACTGAACCACCTATAAATTTATATACTACTAAATGGCTACTAAATGGGAAGGTCGGTGCTTTGCACCGACCTCTCCCGTTCCATCGTGCCGCGTTTCAACTTTTTCGTATTTTAACGTAGTAACGGTTTTA
Organism: Tagetes erecta; assembly: GCA_030867185.1. Taxonomy (NCBI): domain Eukaryota; kingdom Viridiplantae; phylum Streptophyta; class Magnoliopsida; order Asterales; family Asteraceae; genus Tagetes; species Tagetes erecta. The sequence continues at coordinate 98,875,059 of CM061487.1, forward strand.
ATCCCCGACTTTTAACGCATTGACAGTTTTAGTCTCCGACTTTTACTAATTGTCGTTTGTGCTCCTGATGAGTTTTTGACTTTGATCTCTTACTCCACTTTGACACATAGTACGACTTTTACTAATTGTCATTTTAGCCCCTGATAAGTTTTCGACTTTGCTCTCTTACTCTACTTTGACATATAATACGACTTTCATCGTTTTTTTAACATGTGACACATTACGTTTTTTCGTCATGACGTACGGGGCGTGAGACTTTATTTTCAACACGTATGACGAAGTTAAATACGCAAGACCCGACTGCGTGACCCGGCCGCTGCAACGCGCTGCCTGATGTTAAATCTAGTTAACTTATTATATTATAAGCTATATTAGTTTCTATCGGATATAACTTTTAGTTTCTATCGGTTCTAACTATTAAACTGGCTGGTAATATGTCCAACTTTTATCATTTTGACAACGTATCAACACCCTGTTGTAAATTTTTTTTCAACGTGTTAAGTTTTTTTCGAATTCAAGACCGATGTCACACCCCGACCGATGGCGGAATCATCGAGGCGGACGTAAGTGGATGATTGCTCGTAGCTCATGGTACTTAAAAATGAGTAAAATATATATTAACATCCATTTCTTGATTTCAAATAACAAATTTACAACGTTTCAGCCTTGAATAAACAAACATAACTTATTTAATTAAACTAGGTCCAAGATCCTACATGTGAAGGCATCTCAAAATCCGCCTAAGCCGCATTTCCTGAAATCATGTGAAAATAGTATTTGTTCAGCTAACGAATTAGCTGGTGAGTAAACATAGGTTTGTATATGTATATATATATATAAAGATAATGATTAAAATATTTGAAATGATTAAAATAAATAAATGAATTCAATGCTCATGTTATGTAGAAACTACCAAAGCAAAGTGTATCACACAAGGTAAACATATAGCACAATCAAACCTTACGACTAGCATCAACTTAATCACACAGACTAAGTGACGTTGATAAAAATGATTAAATGAAAAGTAGGTTAATCATCCTCGGATAAAATATCGGATAATTAAACCAAATGTAGTTAAGACAAATGATGAATAGCAAAATGAAACTATTTGTAGTTATATATATCCCCTTTGACATAATAAATTACTCATTTACCCCTGTAACAGAAATTAAATGCACGATTCATGATCTACACATGAAAACGAGTTGGATGGATGTATTGATTACCTTGATTGATAATAACACAATGATGAATAGGTAGAAAAGAAAACGCGGATGTGAGGCCTCAGAGACAATCCAACTGGGGTGTTCGTGATAAAATTGATGATTCAGATACAGTTGATGATGATCGAAGAATAAAAAAACCCGATGTAATTGCTGATAATGATATCTTAGAGGTGGTGTTCGAGTGCTATGTCGATGATGAAGAATACTATGATCAAACGGCTTTACAGTGGATGTTGAAGATGGAATTGGTGTTGCAGAACAATGAACGAGTTTGTGTGATTGTATTAAATTGAATATATCGAACTTATACGAGGTCAAAGGCTGCAAACGGGTTTTGAGTCGATTTCGGGATAATTACGACGGTTAGATTAGGAAAAACGCGTAATGATAAGGTTATAAGGTTCTCCTAAGTTCGAATCTTGTGGATAAAGGCAAAACAACGATTTGATTGAGACAAAATCGCATAAAACTGAGATTTGGGCGGTGTCGGCGAACTCGCCGGAGCTGTGGCCGGAGGTGGCGCCGGGAAAACGGGGGTGGTTTGGGTTTATAAAGTAATTTACAATTCTAGTCCTTTGCATTTGAATGAATTGCAGACTTTGATAAAAAGGTTTTTAATATAATTTTCATGATTTTCATATTAACCCTCTTAAAGTTAGTTTATTAATTAAAACACTAACTTAACTAACCAAACTAACTAGAAAAGTTTTATAATTTATAAAAACGTACTAAGTATATTGATATTGTTTTTTATTGAATGAAATTAGCGAATAAGATATTCTCGTTTCAATATCATTATGAAATTTGAAAAGAAATCGAAACGGGTCGGGTTCGGACTTGAATCGTATTTGATTCGGGGCAAATGTCACAACCGATGCTTTGGGTCATTTGATCGAAAGGATAATAGGAATCGATTCATGTAAAAGTTACCTCGAAATGGCACTCCAAAAGACGAAACGATGTTTCAGTCGGGTGTTTAAACCTACGGGTGCTTCAATCGGATGTAAAAAATTTATTGTTCGGAGCGTCTTTTCGAGGTAACTTTTACATCATCCGGCTCGTATTCTCTTTCCGCTCAAAAGGCCTAAAACATCGGTTTTGAATTTGAAAAATACTTAACGACATTTAAAAAATTAACGACGGACCGTTGGTTGCCAAAGTGGTAAAATTTAGGACCGTTACCAGCCAATTCAATAGTTGAGACCGGTAGAAACAAAAAGATGATAGTTGAAACCGATAGAAACCAACATACCTTATTATAAAAACCACCCTATTAGAATTAAAGGGTCGTTTGACAACATCTGAATGTGTAAATGCTGAACCAGTAAAAGGTCTGAACCAGTAAGAAGTCTGAATCATTAAGAGTTAGTATATTGCTTAACTATTCAAAGACAAATGTATGATCAATTCAAATAAAATATCTTAACCATTCAGAATAACTATAATGATTAACCATTAAGAGACAAATGTATGAACTATTCAGATATTTACTTATGAAACAAACAGTCTGAATCACTAAATGTTTAACTATTCAGACATCTGAAACATTAATAGACTGAAACAAACAAGCCACAAACAATTTGATAACATCACACGTTAAAAGGTAAAAAACACGACATAACATACACTACCCACATATAATTGGGCATCATTGTCGAAACAAACTTAAATCACACTGAAGTAGTGAAATACAAATATATTTCTCTTAGTGAGTGGGGGTAGAGTTTGGGGTTATAAATAGTAATTGTCTTGATGAGGATTGAGCACATGTAGATAAGTAGGTGGTACTAGTAGTGAGGGTGGTAATTGTCTTGATGGGGATTAAGTATCACCTGAAACACAACATGTTAGCATCCAACACATATTTGTAACCCAAGTTTATAAATAAGAACTACTTATTCATCATTTCGTGGGAATAGAAGAAAGCCCATGTACGTTGTTGAGGCTTGCACGACTTTTTATTGGAAAGATTTTGCTTGAAACAAAGGCCAGAGGGATATCATGTATCTTTGAAACAGAGTTGGAGCTATTTGAAAAAATCACACCTCCAAGACTCCAATAGAGTGAAAGCACAAAAGCTTCAAACTATCTTCATACCTTAACTCATTTTTTAAGGGAACTCAATGTCATTGCACCCATCCACCTTTAAACATTTACCAACAGATTCAAATACGAAATATTCCTTTTACATTTCGGTTATCTTTGCGTTGTTTTCTTCACGAGTCACAGCATACCCATCAATGTTCAACCACGTTATGAATAAAATGTCGAGTAGCCCATAACAAATATTCACATTCTTGTTCAACTCAAAGCAAAAGTTGAAAGAATTATAAAATGTACAAATAACCTCAAGAAGAGAAAAGATACATGGTTCAGAATTTTTGTTGTGGCCAAGCCATAAGGACGAAAAGGCCAAAACCACATCATGTCCACATGCATCTAATACGGTACGATAACCAGAGATATTTCACCGTTATTGTAAACATGTCTAGTGTGTTATGAGGCAAAAAATATCAAAGGCATGTTGCTTATAACAACGGTGTGTATTTTGACCAACAATTCTCATCCGATCAATGTAATTATTATCAAATCAATACAATGTATTTTTTTAATTAAGTAATAATGATGAGACATTATATTTACATTAACTATTACATCACTTTCTTTCTAGTATAATGCCATTGCCTAATTATTGTCCTCAAGGTAAAAATGTCAATGAGCATTAACAATTATACAAAGTACAGAGAACAAAAAACACAACTTTAAAAAATCAATTTTTTTTATTGGTTTTTTATAAAAGATAAACCGACTCACTCATTGCATTAATATCTTTCAAGAATTTACAATAAAGTGGCAGGTAAACGGGCAACAAGTTGTGCCGTCACCCCCTTTTAAATAGCAAAACCTAGCCTACTGAAGACGTAACCTTGGCCCTTAACTGTGTCATACTTCTTGTTATATAAACTAATCAAACTTCTTGTAACTTATCAAATTTTAATATTTATATCTTAAAACTATTAAATTACGTTTCGTTAAATAAGCTCAGAAACGTAATCTTATCTTATTTCAAAAAACTATTCGTGTAAGTGACCATATTTTTACGTATAAAAAACAAAACAACCACAAAAATCATCTAAATGAGCTCCATTTTACCGCCAAATCGGCACCGGCGAAACATTTTCCGGTGGTAGAAAACCACTACTCAACAAATCCGGCAATGGAAAACGAAACAAGCGAACCATCATCACCACCGCCACACCCTATGGAAACAGACACACTCCACTCTCCACCATCACTACACCCGCCGAAGATCCACCGCCTTGACGAGTCCGTCGTCAACCGAATCGCCGCCGGTGAAGTCATTCAACGCCCCGTTTCCGCCGTCAAAGAGCTCATCGAAAACAGCCTCGATGCCGGTTCCACCACCATAAACGTTTCCGTTAAAGACGGAGGAATCAAACTCATTCAAGTCTCCGATGATGGCCACGGGATCCGCGTAAAACCCTAACTCATAACATTATACTATTCTAGTTTTCAGTTTTCACATATTAAACGATATTAAGCTGTGAAAACTGTTTTTGTTTCATGCAATTTGGTTCAGTTTATGTCAATTGAAACTTTTAGTAGCCAAATATTGGGGGTTTTGATGTAGAGATGAATTTTGTTACAGTATGATGATTTACCGATTCTATGCGAAAGGCATACGACGTCGAAGCTGTCTGCATTTGAAGATTTACAGTCGATTAAGTCGATGGGGTTTAGGGGAGAGGCATTAGCAAGTATGACTTATGTTGCTCATGTTACAGTTACTACAATAACCAGTGGTCAGTTACATGGTTATAGGTATGCTTGTTTTGTTATTAGTATGTTTACATGGTATTGATTTTGATTTTGGTTATTTTGTGTGTCAGGGTTTCGTATAGAGATGGTGTGATGGAGCATGAACCTAGGGCTTGTGCTGCTGTGAAGGGGACTCAAGTATTGGTGCGAATCCATTCTTTCATTTACACTCGTATATTAAGACAATTATTACTTGGTGTTTGTGGTTCTGATAACAATGGTTACTGCTAACTTTACAGCATATATGGTTGTTTTAAGGAGGGTATGTGTGTGTGTGTGCGTGCGTGTGTACTGTAGAATGGATTAAGTGTTCGCATGAGATAATATTGCATCTTCAGGGATGACATACCGTTGTTGATTTGTAGAAAACTTAAATGTGTAAATGGAAGGACACGGATTTCAGTTTGTTCTGCAGTTTACAAGGTTTTGAAAATGTAAAAAGATTTATCTTTTGATTGATGATTCCTCTGTTTTTACTAGATTGAGAATTTATTCTATAACATGATTGCACGACGGAAATCTCTTCAGAGCTCTGCTGATGATTATCCGAAAATTGTTGATCTGCTAAGTCGATTTGCAATCCATCACAATAATGTGAGCTTTTCCTGCAAAAAGGTGATTATCTTAAGTAACTGTTCTCTCCCTTTAAAATCAAGTTATTTTTGTACCTTCCCTTGGTTTTCACTGTGCTTTCTTGGGAGGCATATTGTATTACTGTGTTAATATTTTATACATGTCAACCATTTCCTTTGTTTAGCATGGTGCGTCTACTGCTGATGTTCACTCAGTTGCTATGTCTTCAAGGCTCGATGCAATCAGATCTGTTTATGGGGTCTCAGTTGCTCGCAATCTGATAAAAATCGAAGCTTCAGAGGCTAGTTCTTCTAGTTCAATTTTTGAAATGGAGGGTTTCGTATCCGATGCAAATTACTCTGCAAAGAAGACTACCATGGTTCTCTTTATCAATGGTATGACTTTAAAATTATATGTTATTTTCTTAAATGAGAAACCACACAGCAATGAGTAGGAACAATGAAAAAGGCAATATGCTCTCCAATTCTTTTTATTATATGTAGTTAGTTGAGTAATAATATACACCACTGAACCGTTTTGCAGAAAGGTTAGTTGAGTGTACTGCTCTGAAGAGGTCAATTGAAATTGTATATGCTGCAACTCTGCCCAAAGCATCAAAGCCTTTCATATACATGTCAATTATCTTACCTCCTGAGCATGTTGATGTTAATGTGCATCCCACAAAGAGAGAGGTAATAATGTTTCTTGCATGATATCTATGTTATTCCACTTTGTCTTATCGTCTCTAGATTTGTTATCTGTTTCTTATTTACCAACTGATGAACAATTTCTTTGACTCTAAACTTCGCATTATACCTTTTTATGTAGGTGAGCCTTTTGAACCAGGAGGTTATTATTGAGAGAATACAATCAACGATAGAATCGAAACTAAGAAACTTCAATGAGGCGAGCACGTATCAAGAACATGTAAGCTTTTCTCATCACATTTCTTAGTTTGTGAATAACTGAACATGTTTCATTGATAAAAGTTATAAAACCAATATTTCAAGTTACATGATTTATGATACAATACTGGATGTATCTTTTATTTTATGTTCTTAACAGGCAGTGCATAGCTCTCCAGTCAGTACTGTAGCTGCGGACAAAGATTCTCCTATAAATACGTCAACTTCTGGTATGCAAAGAGGATAACTTTCCTTCTTTTGACTTCCTATATATTATTGTACACGGATCTCTCAACCTTAACGGTTTTTTTTTGTATTTATTTTGAAGGGTCTCAAAAAGTATACGCATATAAGATGGTGCGGACTGATTTGCAGGATCCTTCTGGAAGGTTGCATGCCTACATGCAAGTAAAGCCTTCTAGGGATCTTGAAAGAAACCGTGGCTTGAACTCTTTGAGGTTATAATAACCATTAAAGTTACGAATCCATAGACAACATATTGCATTCTCAAATAACACCCATGAGCTCACACTTGCACATATTGTCACCTGACTGCAGGTCTTCCATCAGGCAACGGAGAAATCCGAAGGAAACTGCTGATCTTACAAGTGTTCATGAGCTTATCAATGAAATTGAAAAGGGTTGCCATTCAGGTATGCAGACTATTTTTTTTTTCAATTATGCATGATCTTGTGATAGTTAAGTCGGTGTTTTCTTAATTTTTTGTTAGGTCTTTTGGACATTGTTAGGAACTGCACATATGTTGGAATGGCTGATGATGTTTTTGCTCTTCTTCAGCACAATACTCATCTATATCTTGCTAATGTTGTTAATTTGAGGTAATATGTAAGCCTTGTTTGTTTGTTTCTCAAAGTAATATATTTGCTAATGGTAACTAAATTCTTCTTTTATCTGCTATTATGTTTTTGAAGCAAGGAACTCATGTATCAACTGGTTCTACAAAGATTTGGTTACTTTAATGCAATACAATTAAGCGATCCTGCTTCATTACAAGAATTAATCATGTTGGCACTGAGGGAGGAAGATCCGGATTCAGAAGCAACTGAAAATGATGACTTAAAAGGAAAGATTGCTGAAGTATGATTAGTTTTCAATAGCTGCACTTTATTTAGTATTTCTCTGTCATACTATTTTGCACCTTGATTTCTGTCCAATGCCAGACATTCCTCAAGTTGGGGTATGCATATCAAATATTGAATATTCTATTAATCATATCATCGTGTAAATAAATGGTAGCAGTTTGTTTGATGGTTCTAGGAAAAGTCTTAAAAGATTGAATAACATACAGTTATGAAAATGCCTCATACTAAACAGAAGTTTAATCCCATCATTTTATGCACAGATGAATGTGAAGCTACTTACACAAAAGGCTGAAATGCTTGAAGAATATTTCGGCATTCTTGTGGACCCACAAGGCAACTTGTCAAGACTTCCTGTCATACTTGATCAACACACACCTGACATGGATCGTGTTCCAGAATTTGCTTTATGTCTGGGAAATGATGTAAGTTGTGCACACACACAAATATAGTGGAACCATTTGAACCTACCCCTATATATATGTATCCATTTTATTTGTTCTTAACTTAATACAGGAGAAGAAAAATGCCGATGAGATTAATAGTATTTACATAGGCATGAGCTTATTCTACGGTCCCAAGAGAATTGCAAACTGTTAATATAATTGGTGGATTTGTTTTCTTATTTAGGTGGTATGGAATGATGAGAAAATTTGCTTTCAAACAATAGCTGCTGCTCTTGCGAACTTTTATGCTATGCATCCACCTCTACTGCCAAATCCATCAGGCGACAACTCAGATTTTTATAAGACAGTTGTTGAAGGGGAAGAAAATGTTCCTGGAGGTATATGAACTCTTCATCGATCATTAAATTATTATCTAAGCTATAAAAATGTATATAACTAATAATTTGAATCTTTACTCTGTTAAACAAAACTGAAGGAGTTGATGAAGAGTTGATATCGGAAGCCGAAAACGCATGGGCCCAGCGAGAATGGTCAATACAACATGTTTTGTTTCCTTCTATGCGACTTTTCTTTAAGCCCCCAACTTCAATGGCTGCAAATGGCACATTTGTGCAGGTATGATTATCTCTTGTAGATCTAACCTATTATCACTAGCCTATTATGTACCTGTGGACAGGTTTATTGGTGGTGAATGGTGATGTTGGCCGTCGTTTCTGTGTAGGTGGCATCTCTGGAAAAACTATACAGGGTTTTCGAAAGATGCTAGGAACACCCACGTTTATTTGGCGCATAGATAGATAATGGCAGTTCATTTCAGATTGTTCTGTAACTTTCTGTTGTAGTGACTGATCAATCTCCATTACCTTACATGTCTAGTGTTCGGTGCTTGTCATGTATAGATGGTGGTAATTTTCAACTAACTTTCTTTGATTTTGGCTGTGAATATCTTATTTTAGCAACCAACCGATTTTATAAACAAAGTAGCAAGGAGCTAGATACAAAGAAGAGAAAAATAGAATAGAAAGTTACAGAACGAAGACCAGTCTAGACTAACACTACGCGATCGATTCTTTATCCAAAGGAAAGACATTAGTTTTACATCCCCCACTCGAAATAAACAGAGTTGGGTTTTCCCTGAATTGAAGTCGGGTTTTTCCTGAAATAAACGGGTTTGGGCTACCCAAAACTGTCTGTACTCACAGAGCGTATAATGTCACATTTCTCCATAAGGTTAGCCCGGGTAGCTGGACTTTAAAAGTTTAAAAGTTATGATTATTTAAATCTAACTTTTCCTATTATAAATAGGGTGCTAGTTTTGATGTCTAGCTCTGAACATTTGCATCGATCCACTTTTGTATGTTGTTCAAAGCGCATTCATTTTTGTTGTTTAATTAACGCCTAACATGAAAAATGTTAGATTGCAAACACATATATAGCATGTATGGCTGCAATTGGAGTTGATAACAGTAATATTATTGTAGACAATGCATGCTGCTTTCGCTCAAACACATACATACAACAATGCCATGTTCCTTGTTAAATTAGTTCATTAACCACACTTTCAACTTAATTATTTCATATATATTAGGACAAATGATATTGTAATTGTAGTTGCTACTGAAGTTAAGCGGTTGATATAACTTGATCAAGAACATATATAGTAATTTTCTTTTTTTCAGTTAATAAGACTCGAAACTATTCAACCAGTTAAATTTTAAAAGTATGTAACAGTAAATGGAACCGAGAGTTTAGAAAAATAATAGGTTAAAAACAAAAATATTTAAGAGATAAACTTTTATGTTAGGACTGAGTGTGCACACGACTCATAAAAAAGATGATTGGGTGGACCGATGGCCTACCACTGATACAAATGTCGTTTAAAAAAAGTTACGTTGATGGCCGGGGTAATTAGTTATCACTAGCTGTTCTACGTACGTCTTTTATTAATTAATATATTCCATCTTGTGGTCATGCATGATACGTGAATATTTAATTTTAAATCACAACAGCCACCAATGTTATGACATTGTATTAAATCCACAATATACAAAGACAAAAAAAACGTTTAAATAAACACTCATCTTTCACCCATCATTTGTTTACTTCTATTCTTAGCCGTCTACTAAGACCATATATACATCAATTGATCACCTCCATATATGTAAAAACACACGTACTCACAAAAATGGCCACAACAAAGAAGAAGCCTCCTCATGTTATCTGCTTCCCACTGCCTGCACAAAGTCACATCAAGGCCATGCTTAAACTAGCAGAGGTTCTCCACCACAAGGGACTCGAAATAACCTTTGTTAACACCGAATACATCCACAAGCGTTTGGTCAAGTCTAGTGGTCTCCAGTGCCTTGATGGCTCGTCTCGTTTTAGATTTGAAACTATTCCTGATGGCATTCCTCGCAAATCCGAAGATGATGATGGCGGAGATGTAATTCTGGATCATGTTCAAACCACCTTCTTAGCTCCTTTTCTTGATCTCGCCACCAAACTTCCGAATCCTCCCACTTGTATCATCTCTGATGGCTTTGTGTCGCTTTTTACCATTGAAGCTGCCGAAAAGCTAGGCATCCCTATCATGTTGTACTGGACGTTTTCTGCTTGTGGTTTCATGTGTCTTTATCATATCCAAACTCTTGTAGAGAAAGGACTTGTGCCACTTAAAGGTTTGTCTTTTTTCATTTTTCCTAAATAAGTTAGTCGACGCCAATGTGTTTTGTGGCCATCGATAACATTATTGTATTTGAAATATCATGTCTTGGGTTCGGTTTAATCCTTGAAAATCTAGGAGTTATAGTTATAAAACTATAGAAGTTATCATGAGAAATTACATGTTATGAGGAAAAAAAGTTACATGGACTTATACAGTTACATAAATCATTATTCAAATTGATATTTCCAACCAATTTTTTTGAAAAACTAAGTTGGTCGGAAATTCCAACCATTCTCCGACCGTGAAAACCCAAAAAAAAAATTAGCATCAAAACATTGACAGTATATCAACGGAAAAATAAAGTCATCTAGTTTATATGAGTCAAAATAAACATTTTATCGGATAACTTTATGAATTAAAAAATGTAGAATTGTCCTAAACGTACGTGTCACAAAAAATAAATATTTTGTCGGATAACAAAGTCATCTATTTTGTTATAGATGTTCTTGTAATATTTAATGTTATAGGTAAATATCTTCTTTAGCATTTAAAAAAAACTAAAAAATCTAATAGTACTTATCAGTGGTGTTGGTGTATATATACATGCAGATGAGAGTTACTTGAGCAATGGATATTTAAATACCATCATTGATTGGATCCCTGGAATGGAAGAAATTCGGCTAAAGGATTTTAACAGTGTTATTCAAACCACAAACCCGGATGAAAAAATATTTAAATTTTGTATTAATTCTACACAAAAGTTCCACAACGTTTCACACAATATCTTGCACACTTTTGATGCTTTGGAGGCTAGTATTGTCAATCCTCTTTCGTCCATGTATCCCAAAATTTACACAGTTGGACCAATGCAGTTACTTCTTAATCAGACACCAGAAGAAGAAAAACAAACCGAAATGTCGAATTTCAAAGCATATAGCTTGTGGAAAGAAGAACCAGAGTGTTTGCAATGGCTCGATTCGAAGGAACCAAACTCCGTGATTTATGTTAACTTTGGCAGTACTACTGTGATGTCTTCACAAGATGTTATTGAATTCAGTTGGGGACTTACGAATAGCGATCACTATTTCGTTTGGATAATTAGACCCGACATGGTGGTTGGTGAATCGGCAGTATTGCCTCTAGAGTTTGAGGAGCATGTAAAAAAGAGAGGTTTTATAGCAAGCTGGTGTCCACAGGAGATGGTATTGAACCACCCTGCGGTTGGAGGGTTTTTGACTCATTGTGGATGGGGATCAACCATCGAGAGCTTGACGGCTGGGGTACCAATGATATGTTGGCCGTTCATGTGGGACCAGTTGACCAATTGTCGGTATATATGTAAGGAATGGGAAGTTGGATTGGAGATGGGAAAGGAAGTGAAAAGGGATGTGGTGAAAAATGTTGTACAAGAGTTGATGGGAGATGGAGGTGAACCAAAGAGGATCAAAGCCAAGGAGTGGCAGGAAAAGGCTCGTGTCGCAACTCGCCCCAATGGTTCATCGTTTACGAACATAAATAAACTTGTGGAAGAAATAACTATGCTGTCAAGGAATTGAACTAAATATTTCTAGTATCTAAATAATGTACTATATATATTGACGCACACATGTTTATCCTATTTTTAAATATTGAAATGAACGAAAGTAATTTAGTTTTCTAGTTAAAGATTTAGTTGACTATTATAGTTTGGTTACTTTTAATTTCACATGTTAAAATTCTTAAATAGATAGGTTTGTTTTCCTTCTTTTGCTTTACAAAATGCTCTTTATGTCACAACATTTTTCCACAAATGATATATGTACGTATTTTCTACTGTTTTTAACCATCTTTATGTATGTTAATTACCACTGAGTGTATGAATAATACATGTTATTTAGTATGCCTTTTTACTATTTCTTTCCCTTTTTTACTTTTTTTTAATTATATATATGTGCCTTTTTACCTTTTTATTTTTTATTGTAAACATACGCGATACTCATACAATTACAAATATACATATCAATCAATGTAGATGCCAGTGGCGAAGCCAGGATTTTACTAATAGGGGGGCCTAAACTTATGGTGCCCATAATTTTTTTCTCCTAATGCTATGTTTCGGTACATATGTTCGGGTCGGCGATTCAAGTCGGGTCGGGTTAAACAATAAAAACTTCAAGTATCAAAAGTATGCATTCATTCTAAAGAAATTCTTACACATAAAACAAAAGATAAGAAAGATGAGTACCTGGATAAAGAAATACAACTCAGCCCGACGACCTTTAAAATATTTGAATTCGTCAATTATGGCTTCTAAATCAAACGTTTCGGCAATATCTTTTTCTATCTACAAAATCAAAACCAACATTCAACATTCAACATTCAACAACTAAAATTAAACTCCTTATTCCCTTAAATCATAAATTCAATAATTGAACATTCAACATTCTTACAATCAAGAACTAAAATAAAAACCTAAAATACATCAACATTCAACAACTAAACTTAAACCACTTATTTCCTTAAACCATAAATTCAACAATCAAACATTCAACAATCAAACATTTAACAATCAAACATTTAACAATCAATAATCAACATTTAACAATCAACATTAACAACCCATAAAACAACTAAATTAAACCCCTTATGGCCTTATTCCCCTAAAATACATCAACATTTAACAACTAAACGTAAACCCTAATTCCCTTAAACCCTAAATTCAACAATTAACAATCAAAATTCAACATTCAACAATCTACAAAAATCAAAACCAATAAACTTAAACCCCTCAAATTAAACAACCCCTAAAAAACCTAAATTCAACAATTAACATTTAACAATCAACATTCAACAACAATAACAATCAACATTCAACAACACCCAACATAAACAACCCCTAAATTCAACAAATTAAAAATTAACAATCAACATAAACAACCCCTAAAAAACCTAAATTCAACAATTAACATTTAACAACCAACATTCAACAACAATAACAATCAACATTCAACAAATCAACAATTAACAACAACAAATTGTAAAAGTGTAAAACTAACCTAAATACCTAATAAAATCAACAAAGCAGCAGCAGCCGGTCAACACCAGTCAACAAAGCAGCAGGCGCCAAGGTCAGCAGTAGGCAAGGCGGCGGGCGGCGGCCGGCGGGGAACTCAGGCAAGCAGCAGGGTCGCCGATCGGTGGTCGCAGGGAAGCAGTCAAGCAGGGAACAGGGGCCTGATTTTAAAAATAGGAGGGCCCGTATAATAAAATCCACTAAAAACCGACAAATCGCTACTTCTACCGGAAAAAAATGGGATGGCCGAGACCCTCCCGGGTCTCTACATACCTGCGCCCCTGGTAGATGCCATCACCTTTTATTATGAATGACACATTTTAAAGATTGAAGGTTGGGAAACATTTTGAAAAAGAAAATGATTAAAAGGAAATATTTTAGGGATATTAATTTCCAAAAAGATCGAATTGGTTCAATTCTCAAACTAATAAAAGTGGACATACATCATATATATATATGATATGATACTTGTTCGTTTTGTAGTAGTGTACAGGCTGCCGTCTTTTAATTCTTCTTTTGTTTTGCTTTAAAAGTATATAAGCACAAAAGCCGCCAATGTTACGACATCATATTACATCCACAACTAATACAAAGACAAACAATAAACGTTTAAATCAGTGAGTCATCTTTTACGTATCATAACTTTTTTCATCTATATATATTCATAGCCGTCTACTAAGACCATATATACATTGATCGATCAATTAATTAACCTCCATTTTAGTTTTAAACACGTACACTAATAAGAAAAACATGGCCACAACTGAGAAGAAGCCTCATGTTATCTTCATCCCATTACCCGCACAAAGTCATATCAAGGCCATGCTTAAACTAGCAGTGGCTCTCCATCACAAGGGACTTGAAATAACCTTCGTGAACACGGAGCACACTCACAAGCGTTTCCTCACTTCTAGTGGTCTCAACTCTCTCGATGGCTCGTCTGGTTTTAGATTTGAAACTATTCCTGATAGCATTCCTCGCAAATCTGAAGATGATGATGCCTCAGAACTACTCCTCCAATATGTTCTAACAACCTTCTTGACCCCTTTTCTTGATCTTGCCACCAAACTTCCAAATCCTCCTACTTGCATCATCTCTGATGGCTTCATGTCGGTTTTCACAATTGATGCTGCCAAAAAGCTCGGGATCCCAGTGATGCTCTACTGGACGCTTTCCGCTTGTGGCTTCATGGGTCTTTACCACGTTCAAACGCTCATAGAGAAAGGTCTTGCACCCCTTAAAGGTTTGCTAGCTTCTTATGTATTATGTTAAAGAGTAAATTGCAGTTTTGGTTCATGTGTTTTGATACTTAACAGTTTTAGTCTCATCTTAACAATTTTGGTCCCTGTGTTTTTAATTTCTAACAGAATTGGTCCCGAACACTAACTTCATCTAAATTTCCGTTAAGTCTCTCACGTGCGCCCCACATTTAAGGGCTAAAAATGTCATTTCTTTGCCTCTTTTATCTAGGTTATCATGTAGGTTAACATTTTTATTCGATCACATGTCAAAAAAAATTGGAGAAATGACATTTTTACTCCGTATGTGAGGAAGCTTTAACGGAAAATTGGAAGGAGTTAGTGTTCATGACCATTTTTGTTAGAAAATAAAAACACAGGGATCAAAACTATTAAGATGAGACTAAAACTGTTAATATTATTAAAACATAGGAATCAAAACTGCAGTTTACTCTATGTTAAATAGATGTTGTAGATTATATATCTAGTAATATATCTCTTTCTTGTACAAGATGTAATAGTTTTCGTGTTTGTGTATAGATGAGAGTTACTTGACAAATGGGTATTTGGATACCATCATTGATTGGATCCCCGGAATGGAAGGAATCCGGCTAAAGGACTTTAACAGTGTCTTCCGGACAACAGACCCGGAAGACATACAATTTACATTTTGTATGAATGCTATACGACAATCCCACAATGTTTCACACATAATCTTGCACACTTTCGACGCTTTGGAGGCTAGTATTGTCAATACTATATCATCCATGTATCCTAAAGTTTATAGGGTTGGACCTATGCAGTTACTTCTTAATAAAATGCTAGAAGAAGAGAAACAAAGTACTGAAATGTTGAATTTCAATTCATACAGCTTGTGGAAAGAAGAACCCGAGTGTTTGCAATGGCTCGAATCAAAAGCACCAAATTCTGTTACATATGTGAACTTTGGGAGTTTTACAGTGATGTCGAAGCAAGATGTTATTGAATTCGGTTGGGGACTTATTAATAGCAATCACTATTTCCTTTGGATAATTAGACCGGATTTAGTTTTAGATGAATCGGCAGTATTGCCTCTGGAGTTCGAGGAGCATGTAAAAAAACGAGGTTTTATTGCAAGCTGGTGTCCACAAGAGAAGGTACTGAATCACCTCGCGGTTGGAGGGTTCTTGACACATTGTGGTTGGGGATCCACTATCGAAAGCTTGTCGGCTGGGGTGCCGATGATATGTTGGCCGTACTTGTGGGACCAGTTGACCAATTGTCGGTATATATGTAAGGAATGGGAGGTTGGATTGGAGATGGGAAAAGAAGTGAAAAGAGAGGAAGTTAAAAATCTTGTACAAGAGTTGATGGGGGATGAAGGTGAACCAAAGAGGCTGAAAGCTCGAGAGTGGCAAGAAAAGGCTCGTGTAGCAACGAGCCTCAATGGTTCGTCTTCGTTGGATGTAAATAATCTTGTGGAGGAAATAATTATGTTGTCAAAGAAGTGAACGTACTAAACATCTTTGGTATCAAACGAAGTACTCTTGTGTTTTACAAAATGGTCTTTTAATTAAGAATTAAGATCGATCATCTCATGTTTTGTCATTTTGTACGTCACAAATTAAAAGATGATCCGTCGCTGTTTTATTTGCATTAACTAGATTAGTACCCGTGTACTACACGGATTTTAGTTTTATAGGTTTTAACTCAATTTACATATCAAATTTATTTTTAACATATCTCTTATTAAATTGATTTGAATTTTTACAAATATATTCATATAAAAAATCATATGTTACAATATAAGGATATGATTTATAATAGTTGGTAAATTTTACCACAAATATGGAGTAGTTAAAATGGTGACATGTGGATGAGAAGAAAAATATTACCACAAATATAAAAAATGATCGCAATGAGAAGAAAAATAGGAAATGCTATGATCATTGTTTCTTTCTTTTTGTTTGTAACTTGCTAACGTTTTACTAGTTTTTTTTAATGATAATCATTGTTGTTGTACAAAAGAAATTTAACCCTCGGCCATATTAAATCATGTCGTGAAAGTTGACGTTTATATTAAATCCAAATTTGCGATATATGTGTACGTTACGTACTTATTATAACAACAAGCCTATTAGACTGCCCGTAATGGGCGTGAAGTGAAGCACATAATGCCCCATAACGTCCCATAACGCCCCGCACACCACTATGCGGGGGCGTTATAGGCGTGGGTGTTTTTTACATAACGCCGGTGCCCATCTCTCTCCTCCCCATTTCTCTCACACACTTTTTCCCACTTATCTCCCTTAGTCATAATTGAGGGGTATTATCCCACTACGTCACTTTTTAGTATAATGCCCCTTGCCTATAGTCACCGTCCACATGACGGAAAATGCCCACCAGAGACATTAACCATTACATACAGTCTTAGAACTAAACCAATTGATAACATCACACATTAAAAACACACAACATACTTAATTTACCCTCATACAATTGGGCATCTTCCGTCATTGATCTGACACATTACAAATTTAGACACACTGCTACAAATCAAGTAGTGCATATGAACCATCATATCTTTATTCGGAAAGAAACACAATACACTATGATCACTGCATCATTGTCGTGGTCATCCTCGCTTGCCAAATGATCACCTAATAATGTTAAAATCTTTATATTAAATGAACAAAATAACTTGATAGAAAGTGTTGATCAGCAGCAATTAATATATTAAGTTAAATAAATAAATTAGTATATATAGGTACGTACCCAAGATGAAGAAAAGGCTTGTGTGGAATGGGGGTATAAAGGTGCGTAGGTTGATCCATGATATTGAGGTGAAGTGTGTTTGTGTTTGTGTTTCTGGTAGCTGCATGGTATGCTTGCCATGCATTATACTCCTGGACATGTAGCTGCTGTTGCATGCTCTCATGAGCAACCTGCATGTACATTTATTTCCACATACTAATTATATTTGCACTTGATGAGTTAATTATTATATATATATATATATATCTGTAAAGTTTATACACGCGTATATATTAATTAGGCTAACTAATCCTTTATTACAAGCTAGCTAGCTAGGATAACTTACTTGAATCTTTGAAAGAAGGGACGTGTTTTGATTTTCCAAATCCATATTCTATACGTCATCACATAACAAACACATCATTCTTGAAGGCACGGCCGTCTATTCCAAAACTCATCATTTCTATCCCCACACCTTGACGTACCACGCTATGCCCATGTATATATATATTGTAAAAAAACAGTAATTTTTATATAAAAAACTGTGTTTGGGTTGTTTTTTTAAAACATTTTTATAAGAACACACATGTTTTTAATTAAAAAAAAGTTAACTATTCAATGTAAAAACGTTAACTATGTTGTGATTGAAACAAACATTCAAAAGGATTTTTATATTGAATAATTAACTTTTAATTATTCAATACAAAAACGTTAACTATGTTGTGAAACAAACATGTGTTAACGCCTTTTATATTGAATATTTAACGTTTTTTATAATTAAAATTTAAAATTTTTTAACAAAAACAACAAAAAATATGTGTATTAATTTTTATAACAATTTAAAAAAAATCCAAACGTTAACATCAAACAACCCAAACGTTAACATTAAACAACCCAAACAACACATGTTTTTTATAATAAAAATGCACATTTATAGAATTTAAAGGGCATGGCGCCAAGCTATGCATATAGTGCGAGATATAGACGTTGACCGGGAGGCTATATGTCGCACTATGGCATAGCACAACGGATATAAGGTGTGTAAAATAAGGAGGTGTAGGAATAGTACGACCCTTCTTAACAACAAAACGATGAACATATACATAGGATTATATATGTAGAGTATAGTAATTACCGTTTTCTGCAAATTTTCAGTTTCAGCAAGTGTCATGTCATTCTGTTCAAAGTTAAATGAAACAAAGATTCAAATAATGAAGAGTTCAAATAAATATAAATATAAAAACAAAGTAAGTAAATTAAATCCCATGCCCTTAGCAACAGTGGCGGAGCCAGCCCGAAAATTCAGGGGTAGTCTAAAAAAAAATTCTCCGGACGTTCATACAGTAATAAAAATAACACCACAAAATTATAAAAATACCTAATAGAGTTATCCTCTCTGTTCTTTCGTAGCTTAAAATCAATGATTCAGGGGTATCCTTTTAATTGTTTAGGGGTATCCTTATACATAAAACCGGATAATATATACATTTTTTACACTTGGTATCGAAATTTCAGCCGTAGCCCGGGCTATCCCTGGCTTTCACATACCTCCGCCTCTGCTTAGCAAAGCTGTAGGCCAGTAGGGTCTGGGAACGGTGAGACGAGAATAACCGAACAGGCACATAGATGCATATAAATGAATGCGTGAAGTGTTCATGATTTACGTAGGTACGTACCCATTTGGATCTGATCTTTGAAACTCCTCTTTCAAGCCTTCTCTCTAATTGCATCAATTCTTTCATATTCAAACAGCCTAATCCTTCACCCATAAGATGGCTGCATTTATGGATTAAAAAATCATGTTAAATCAAGGAGCTAGTAATCAAGAAACAAAGCAAGAAGCACTGCTAGAACACTTTTTTCATGTTAATTTCTTTTATTCTCGTTGAAGCAGCAACAAGCACAATAAACAAAATAGTTTTAGATCTTGGTAAGATATCTCAAGAACTAAGACTTTAACTTAATTTATTAACCTTCAACTAATATTAATAATTAATTTGGCAATCATCAGGTGGTAGGTTATATATGTATCTTAATTATTTGATTATATATATGTACCATAAGTTATATATATATATAGTATAGTATAGTATATATAGTAACAAATGCTGAAATTTTTTAATGTGTTCACCTGTTAGTAGTTTGAAGCATTTGGATCTGCTGACGAAGTTTCTTTGACTCTTGCTGATAGAACTGTGCGTTCAACATGCCAGAAAAATTTTGATCGAATACAGTGTAAAACGCCATTAGTATTAACGAGAATCCATTGAAAGAAGTTACGTACGTTATTTTTGTACATTTTTACTAAAAGCTCAGAAGTCAACAACTAAGCCACAATATATATTTACAATTCCAATTGTGTTTTTATGTTCTTATAGTGAAAGGCAAATTAAGACTGGATAAGAAAGGAAAGGAAAAATAATGATTACAAACATATTGATTACATGTGTAATCGAGTGAGTTGGATTCAAATATTACATATAGGTTAAATCAAAGTTTACATAAGTGTAAATATATAGGTTAGTCTTAATTAATGGGTCAAAACAGATCGATTGATCGAATTATGTCTAGGTCTTAGTTAGCAATACGGGTCACGGATCACAACCGAGCTAGGAAATCATTTAATATTGGTTATTGGCAGTTAATCATCAACCGCCATAACCATCGGTTATCTTCCCGGCCAGGAAAATATATATTTAGGATGTAGTATATGTATATGTATGGATGTATGTATTGAAAGATTATCATGAAATCATAATGTTTTCTATAAATGATCAAATTCATCTATATTTTGTTCTTATCTTTCTGGTCGATCACACACGTTCACAGAAATGTCATAATGCTGGAATCATCCAATTCATAATCATCTTACTTCAATTCAATTTGCTACGTTAACGATCCTAACAATAAAGTGAGCGAGAAAATTATATAATTGAAAGTTGTTAGTTATGCATTTATCATATATTTTATATAAGTACTTTTAATATATATTGACAAATTGTGCTTCAAAATGGGTATCATTGTTCAGAAGAAAATTCGTTTACTAATCAAGCTAGAAAATGTGGCATATATAAGTTTATAAATTTGCAGGGCCGTGAACGAACCGAACAAACACGAACAAACTTAATTTGCTCATGTGCATTTTTTTAATGAATTAACATGTTTATGAACTGTTCACAAATGATTACCAAACGAGATTTTATTTCCGTGTTCGTTCCTTAAGAAAATAAAAGTGTTTATAAATTGTTCACAAACATTTACTAAACTTAAACAAATACATACAAATGTTCATGAACATAAATGAGTGCACAGACATAACTACAAACAAACACATATATTCATTTTAGAATAAAATATGCATTTTTTTATAAAAGTTTACAAAAATTAAAATTCACCAGAAACAAATAAGTATTTCAAATAAGTATTTAACATAATTATAGAAGTTTGTCAATTTTTTTTAACAAAATTTAAATTTTAATGGTCAAATGAGATATGCTGGGGAAGCGTTAAATACCAAAACTTAATTTAACAAAACTTAAATTTTTTTAACATAATTCAACAAAAAAAAATTTTAAACCTAAACCAATAGCAGGGCGGGCTCATCTCATTGTTAAGTTAAGCAAGAGCCTAAGGCCCCCATTTTGGTTTTGTTTATGTATACATAAAATATATATATTGGATGCATGTTTTGTCAAAGGTATATTGGTTTCACTGGTCCCAACTATTACCTTTTGTCTTTCACTGGTCCCAACTATTGAATTGGTTGTCAACGGTCCCAACTTTTATCACTTTGGTAACCATTGGTCCGGCGTTAACTTTTTTTTAACGCCGTTAAGTTTTTTCAAAATTCAATACCGATGTTTTAAACCTTTTGATCAGGAGGATAATACAAGTCGATTGATGGAAAAGTTACTTCGAAACGGCACTCCGAACAACGAAATAGTGCTTCAATTGGGTGTTTAAACCTAACGGTGCTTCAAGCGGATGTAAAAAATTTATCGTTCAGAGAGCCTTTTCGAGAAAACTTTTACATCAATCGACTTGTATTATCCTTCCGATCAAAAGACATAAAACATCGGTCTTGAATTTGAAAAAAACTTAACGGCGTTAAAAAAAATTAACGACGGACCAGTGGTTACCAAAGTGATAAAAGTTGGGACCGTTGACAGCCAATTCAATAGTTGGGACTAGTAGAAGACAAAAGATGATAGTTGGGACCAATAAAAACCAATATACCTTTGTCAAATAATAAACTTTTGCTTACCGGTAAATTCCATGCCTTGAAGAAGAAGGCTTAAAGTTCAAATCTTAGCACCACTATTTTATTTTATTATGCATCATATACCTTTAACAACGGTCTTCAAATTAAACCCATTATAGTTTATTAAGTCAATATCATCATTAAGCCAAACTTAAACTTAAGGCATGTTGTTTTAAATTTAAGTTCTCGTGGTTAAAAGCCTAAACAACACCATACATGTTTTTTGTTAGTTCTTTTATAACATTATTTGGTTTTATTTCTTATATAACTGCATGTCCAATATAAATCAAATTTATATATTAGCCTAACAACTTGAAATAGGCCCTGGATTTTTATTTCGCCTTAGGCCCCCAAATTGGTTAAGCCACCCCTGACCAATAGTATAAATATATAACATATAAAACATTTAAATGATTGAATATAAATGAACACTTTACCAAACATTCACGACCATAATAGATGAACGTGGTCTCTGTTCATATTTATTCGTTTAACTTAACGAATAAAATTTATTGTATTTGTTCATTTGTTTATTAAACGAAGGAACACAAACACACTTTACGTTGAATGAATCATGAACTATTCATTGAAAATTCGATTCGTTATGACCCTATTAATTTGTACGTTTAACTAAATGATGCATAAGTGTCACAAAATAATTTTGGTGACATGCATGCATATATTTACATAATGAGATCTAATTTATTAATTTGAAATGTAGAGCAAGTACGATGAGTTATATATCTCTTACTTGAGCGTTGATCTCTTGAGTTGACCATGTATTTGGTGTACTCGCAGTTGCCCTCTTGTATTTCTCAATTGTTGATTTTGTGCTAAAAACAGAAAACAACAAACAACTCATGCATATTGATCAATTACACGTATAGAATATATATGATATTTTTAATAACTTAACATGTAAAAAGATATTATTGTATTATTTCCTTCCCAATAATATAAAATGTGAAATTTTGATACCCATTTTCATTTTGTGTTTAGCTAGTGTTCTTTTTTTCACATTTTTGCCATGCACATATATATGGTTTAGACCATGTTGATATCTTCTATATACATATCTTGCCACATATGAAAAGACAAAGACCATCTACATAGAAATGGCAAAGACTTGAAAAGCTATATATATATATAGTTTCCCCTTTAATTTATGTTTCCAATACAAAGTCTCGGCATATATTGATGGATTTTGTCCAATGTGTGGTTTTAAAAGCAAAGTCTTTTCTCATGTTACTGGTTAACTTCACTTCAATCAGGATGCAACTCAGACTTTACTTGCACCAAAATAGATATACTCAAGGAGTACGTTGGAAACTTTTAGTTCCAAAGCAAGCAATAGAATGGTAAGATTTGGTTTTTCAACAAGATATACTACTCATATGAACATATATTGAGCTAGCTAGGTTACTTACTAGCTAGTAGCATGAAACTTTTATCCTTCATTAACTAAAGAATTATGTGTTCATAACATAATTAAAGTTGTAAAGTTGAAATTTCTTTGTTAAATTGCCTTTTAAGAACCAAGAACGTACATTCATGAATTGATTTGTCAAAGTTAAACTACCCTATAATTAACACCATTTATTTTATGCATTTTAATAATTACTATGATGTGGCTAATGAAGATCATTAGTTTGTTATAACGTGTCTTCAACTAAGTTTTTGAATGAACTATTAGGTGGTTTAGAGATAACACCATTTTATGCATTTTAAAATCGCTCGCCACATGTCCAATTTTTTTAGAGTTTGCTACATGGGTAGCTAGCGAATTCATGAAAAATCAAAACACTTTAAAAAATCTCAAAAAATTATTTTAACTAAACTATTTAGAACTCTAAAAAATCACCCTTTAATCATATGTATACTGTTTACACAGAGATAACGTATTCAATAACAAATTAAAAATATGAAGTTATGTTAAATATAAATTCACACAAAGTTGGAATTAATTGTCACATTTTAATTTTAGACAAGATACACTAGCTACTCATAGAAAATTGAGGTAACTAGTAGTATTTGACTTCTATCTTGATTGCCAAATTCTTTAACTAAAGAATTAGCTAGATTTCCAAAACATATATAATGTTGTAAAAGAAGTAGCAAAATTTCTTTGTTAATGCTCTTTAAAAAAAACAAGAACATGCATGATGGTAACCTTAAAATTTGATTTCAAGATTTTACTAGATAAATGATATTTCAAACTTATAACCTCATGTTAACACCATTTAATTCACTCCAACAATTAATTTCTATGGATGTGGTTTATATATGAGATATTGATTTGTTAATATGAATTCACATAAAGTAGGATTTGCAGTAAACATAATGATCGAGGTTCGTACAACTAATAACTTTTAAAAGGTGCTTAACTAATTGTTTTGGGCAAATAATATTTTGGTTTGGTGATCAAGAGTGAGAGGTATGTTTGTCTTTTTGGAGGTCCTGGGTTCAAATCCAAACTAATTACGAAAGATCGAGATCGATCATGAATGTTTATACGCACAAAATCATATAAATAGATATAAAACAATTAATTAATTAATTAAGATAGATGGAGTGTAAATTAATTAATTACTTGTTATTGGCGTACTCATAGAGTCTTCCACGGCTAGAGAAGACGATTAACATGATTTCAGCATCACAAAGGACGGAAAGCTCATAAGCCTTCTTTAGTAGCCCGTTTCGCCTCTTGCAAAACGTCACTTGTCGATTCGTGTTGCTTTCGATCCTCTTTATCTCAATTCTTCCTCTCCCCATATCTCCTCCAGCTTTTAATTAATTTCCCTACCTAGCTATATATGATCACCAGATCCAACAAATTATTCAAACATTAGCTACATCTATTATATATAAACTCCATAACCAAAATCAATCAAGTACGTCGATCTTACTCCACTTGATGAAGCTTTATTTTAATTTGTTGTTTCATCAAATAAAACCTCAGGCCGGCCGGATCTTAATTAATAAAAAGATTAAAAAACATAAATCTAGACTATATATATATATATCCCTCTCTATCTCTCTATATATATATGTATATATACTTACTCTCTCTCTATATAGATCGATCGATCTCTTTATGTATATAGATGAAATTCAGAAGAGGTAAATAATTAAAGCTAAAAAGATGATCGATCGATCGAACACATGAGACGAAGAAAATTAAAGGGTACGTACCTAGCTAGCGTGAAGAAGCTGATAGAAAACTTTTTGAGTTCAACAATTAAGCTGATCGATCGAAACTTACTATATATTATTATTTATGCATCTTCAATATATCTACCTATTCTAATAATTAAGTAACTCATCCACATGTCATCATTTTAACTACTCCACATAGGATTTTGCTTAGGTGTCATGTTCTAATTAATTTTATGGAGAATTTTTAGACGGGTCATGGGTATGCTCCATATTCGAAATAACCCGATATGTTTAAATTAAAAATTCACAAATTATCATCAATTATATCACAACCCAATATATATATTCAAATACAAAATTTACCAATTATCATGATGTATATATTTAAACCAGATATGTTCAAATTAAAAATTTACCAATTATCTCCTAACCCGATATGTTCAAATAAAAAAATTATCAAATTATTATGATCTATCCTAACCCGATATGTTCAAATTAAATTTTTACCAATTATCATTAATTATCTCCTAACTCGATATTTTCAAATAAAAAAAATTAACAATTATCAATAATTATTTTCTAACCCGATATGTTCAAATAAAAATTTACCAACTATTATAAATCATATCCTTTATTTTAACATATGTTTTTTGATATGAATATATTTGTAAATATTCAAATCGATTTAATAAAGGATATGTTAAAAATAAATTTGTCATCTAAATTTAGTTAAAACCTATAAAACTAAAATCCGTGTAATACACGGGTACTAATCTAGTAATATAATATAATGATGAGCCCTAGCTACCTAAATGCACTTGATCTCACACTACACATACTATGAGTGTGTGTGTGTGAGAGATAATTGATGAGATCGAGCTGGCTGGAAAACGACATATGCCGTATTTGATACATTGTTCAGAAAAGCAATGAAGACCAACTCTTGCCCTAAACTCATAACTCAAGTTTATATCGATCTTAATTTCCTTCATTTTACCTTTATCTCCTTTGCCTTTTCTTTTATTTACTTCAAAACCACAATCTCATGATATGATATATGGTACCTACATGCAATATATATATACATGATTTAATTTGGTCTCACGTCACTAGCTATATATTATATATGAATTGAATGAAGCTATTAAAATACTAAAATATATCGCGTTTGTTTTGATACAATGATATATGTTTCATAAAAGCAGTGTTGGCTTTTATAAGGAAAATTCTAAAATATCAGCTCACACTAAAAAGTTTCATAAAATTTCTTCCTTGTAAAAGAATTTTAAAATGAATGTCTCTTTTAAAATAGACGTCGACACCTACATTAGTTTGGGCGTCACTTGTATATATGCACAAGTCAATAAAAACTAAACACCTAAGGTTTATTTTTGAAAAACAAATATATAGGTGTCCAACTCTGATATATGAGTGTCCACCTCCGACATATGAGCACCAAAAAATAGAAGTAAATTTAATTTTTCTTTGTAAAACGCACATAGGCATCTCAAGATCAAAATAGTCATCAAGCTCTCCAAATAAGCGTTGATGCCTAATCAGAGGGGCATTTTGAGATTTAATTTATCAATCAAACATTTTGCGGAACTTTTTGGTGTTGTGAATTATGTTGGGAATTTTCCCTTTTTATAACTCAGCTGGCCGATTCTCTCCTAAATGCGTTGAGACGCATCAGTTGACTAGACATCTAGTGGTAAAGTTGGAATATTTATTATTATATAACTAATAACAAAACTATACAAAATTGTAAAATAAATAGTGGGGATAAAAACCTCTATAGCCTTAATGCCACAAGTACGTACTTAAGATATTCTTCGCGTAAAATTTCTAGCTTGCAACCATTTACAGTGGTGTCCATTTAGCTTTCTAGACGTATGCACGTCAACGAGTTATACGACTTTTTTCTTTCTGAAACGGCTTGACATCATCCTCAAATGTCAAACTAGCGACCGACGGTTAAATATACCTAGTCTATGCATGAAGAAGCTAGCATTACGTTGTGTTGCCCCTTTTATACCTTTTATAAAAGGTATAAAATCATGTAGTAATTAAAGAATAATAGTGTGGATTGATTTTATAGGATTAGTGTTAGGGGTAAGGGATCTGCATTAGTAAAGGTAGCGAAAGTGTTGGGTGAATGGAATTTTTTTTATGAATAGTGTGTTTTAAAAACAGTGACAAGTGGTAAGGTAAAACAAAAACAAAATAAATGGTAAAATCATGGATCCCATTCAATTCACGGTTTCTTCACAAAATAAAAAATTATCAGTCATTTGTGTCACTGTTTAATTTGTAGCTAGTACTTTGAAAAATAAAGCACAGAAACCGTGGTTCCCACACTTCCCACCCACGGTTTAACTATTCTAAATTAAAACCGGTACATTAAAGAGTTTATTTTAAATAATATGTTCTTAAAACTATCATAAAAACCTAAAGTTTAAAATCCAGTTTTTAAAGACACCGATTTTGAGTAAAACCTACTAGTCAGGTTTCAGGTTTTTTTTTTTTTTTACATCTAATACAAACCTAGTTCCGCACCCGGCGGGTACCATCTGTTAAAATATTCATCATGAGAGATATAAAAGTGATATTGGGCCTTATTTGTTTTCTAACGTGTGCTTCATGAACTAATGCAAACAAAATTACTGGATCAAAGTACTCACGGGCTTAAAGTTTTTTCAATCCCCCCTCTTCACTGACACTTGTCACAAATATAGTTCATTTAAACAAAATATAATTTAATCATTATTCACGTAACATGCACAAAACCTCATCAAACAATCCATAAGTTTGCATCCAATCTGGTTAACAACACATCCATCAGACACATCTTACAATTGGGACCACTTGTCTAGCAAAAAACAATCTATACAAATTTTATACTACCAATCATTATAACACGTCTTTTGAATTTGTATTCAAAATAATTCACAAAAAAAACATTAAACCGTATTTGGCAACAATGAATCCTATGGCTTTGTTGAAAAAATCCAGTAAACAACTGCTGATGTAAAAAACCCAAAGAACCATGCATTGTTGTAGATCGTCACCAACGTCTCCGGAATCGAATTCACGAGTCCGATCTTCTGCAAGAACCCCGGAATCACTGGCAAAATCCCAATTACTAAAGCTCCAATCGCTTCCAAATTGTACCCTTTGTAGTAAAAGTAACTCCCAGCAGGGTTCAAAGTGTATAAATCATTAACTCGAAGATTTCGACGCTTTACAAGATAATAATCCGCTAACGTAATCCCCGCAATCGGTCCCATCAATGCCGAATACCCGACTAGCCAAGTGTACACAAAGCTTTCACTTGATTTAAGAAGCCTCCACGGTTGGAATAAAATTCCTAGCAGTGCAGTTAGTAACGCACCACGTTGGAAGTTGAACGCGGATGGGCTTACGTTTACTAGTGCGTTCGCAGGAGCTACAACATTGGCCGCAATGTTGGTGGTTATCGTAGCGAGTGTGATCCCGAATATTGAAAGAATCATGGCTCCCATTCCGCCTATTTCCCCTAGTAATTGAATCGGGTTGGAGATCGTCCGCCCGAATATCACTTGAGTGGATGCGGTCACGGCTAAACCAACAAACGTGAACGCACCCATGAAAATTGGTAGTCCGGATTGACCTATGATTTGGTCTTTTTGCGACTTGGCGTAACGTGTGAAATCCGGGATGTTAAGCGCTAACGTGGCCCAAAAGCTCACGTTAGCGGTTAACGAGGGAAAAAAAAGAGCCCAAAATTCCGAAGATGACAAACGCGAAGACATCGATAGAATTTGTCCGAATCCACCCGCGTTAACATACGCCCAAACGAGCAAACACGAAGTGAGCACAATCAAAACCGGAGCCGAGTATTTCTCAAGTTCTCTAATCCCCTCCATTCCTTTGATCACAACAACCAATTGCGCAAACCAAAACACTAAAAAACAAGCAAACTCAATCGGGGACGTTCCAAGCCATGAAACAGGCTTGGACATCCCCGAGTTTTTAATAGTATTGGGTAATAGTAAAAAAATCGCTTCACCGCCAATCCACGTCTCAATTCCATACCACCCACAAGCCACTAATCCTCTAAGTAGAGTAGGAATATGTGCACCCCGTATCCCGAAAGCGGATCTAGCCAAAACCGGAAACGGGATACCATACCGGGTACCCGGATGACCCGTTAACCCCAATGCGATAAACGTGATAATATTGGCGGAAACAACGGTTAATATTCCTTGCCACCAAGCCATACCAAGATCCACTAAACTACCAGCTAGGTAATAAGATGGGACACCAACAACTAAACCAACCCATAAACTTGCCATTTCCCAACCCGAAAACGTGCGTTGACTTTGTTTGGTTGGTGCTAGATCGTCGTTGATGAGGGTCGGGTCGGGTTGGAAGTTTTGAAAGTCGGGAATGGAATTGAGACGTGTGGATGACATGGGTGTGAAGTTGTTAAGGGGTTTTGTTGATGTGAGTTGAATGGTTGGAGGGAATGAAAGGGGAATTGAATTGGGTTTGCGGGTTGTAAGGATCCGAAGGTGATGGTGATGGTGATGGTGGATGTTGAAGGTGAAAGAGGTGGAATTGGAAATCATTTTTGGAGTTAATTAAGATTCAGAGTGGAGTGAAATGAAATCGTTTTTGGGAGTTTGGAGATATGTTATGAGTGGTTGATAATACAATACAACCATACAAGATACTTGTAGTTGTTTGTACACATGGGTTTGTGTATATTATATGACGAATTTAGAAAATTAATTGCATATAATATAATGAAATGAATTTATTATTGATCTTGAAAGAAAATTTAAGTTACTAAAATCATAATTTTAATCGAAGTTGATAACTGATATTAGAAAACTACTTTATGTTATTTTAGTAGAAGCTTTGGATCTAAAGTCAAGATCTAACATTTGTATGCATTTGAGAGTTGCTTCCTTTCAACTTTCCTCATGTAGTCTACACACTCCACATGGTATGAGGTGATTGATTGTATCATGGTTGGGAATTATCTTTTCTAGAATTGTAATGTAAATTTATATATTGAAATTCTAAATAATTCTAGATTTTTTATTATCAACCTAATTGTAGAATGACCTGATAATGATTACGTACACAAACAAATAAAAACAAGTAATAGATTTAAGATGTTATGGTCTAAAAAATAGCTAAACATATTTTTCTTCAACCGAAAAAAAACTAATAAAATTTTTGACGACACTTGGGTTACACTGTTATCGGGCCTACATTTTTGGGTTTGGCCTGACAAAGTTAGCCCAAAGAATGCAGTCAAACTAAGGATCAATTTACTCTGTACGGTGCGGATCCATGTACTAAATTCTTTCAAATGCAGATATTTTAATAGTCCATTGGACTTGTCAATTGAGAGTTTATAACTTCTTTTATACACATTGGGCCCATATCTTGTTTTGTGGAATGTGGATGGTGACCTTCTACTACTGGTACATGAGTTTGGGACTCAAAGATAAAGCAATAATGTTTTGCTGTGATATCCAGCTTGTTAAACTTAGACCACTGCTAGATCTATTCAACTTATGATGCATAACAAAGAGCATCATATGAATATCATGATGGAAATCGGAAACCATAAATATTTGTATCCACTTGGTTTGCGACAAGTCTGGCATGCTCAACGTCTATGGATCAACCATCCTGACGAAATGCAATGAAACTAATAACTTAACAAATTATGAATGAGGTCAAATGGTTTAGCCGATTTACTTTGACTATCTGAGAAAAGATAACAATGTTGTCTAGCCTTTCAACACACATTACAGGGTGCAAGTGAATCAAAATGATTAAGGAAAGCCAAACGTTTCAATCTATAGAGTGACAAATGTCCAAGTCTACAATGCTAAATAGTACTATTTAGGGCATTAGTACAAGAAAGAACTAATTTATAAAACAAATGCGATGTTTGAGTGTTTTTTATGTATGGAATAGGTAGTGCCCTTCGACAAGCTTACCAAGAACCATTACCCTCTTCAAAAGAAGGGGCTTACAACAAACAATATGTAGTTGTGTTCGGTAATTAGCATGTGGAGACCTTTTTATGTATGAGCAATCTCACTACTTCTAAAAAAGCCCATTAGGGCAACCCTAGTGATTCCTCTCTAGAAAAGACCATTGTTATACTTTACTACTTCTTTAATTTTAATAGAAAACATTAGTTGCCATATAGTGCGTTGGTCAATTTGGACCGAACAACTCTAAGTCATTGTGTCCTTGTTCACGGTTCGGTTTCAAACCGCGAACCGCCCAAACCGGTCATCGATTTAGTTTCGCGGTCGGTATACGCTTTATACCAAAACCTTTCGTAGAAAACCGAACCATTATGAACAGTTTGGTTTACACTTTATACCAAAAACCAATTGTAAAAAACGAGATCGGACCGTATGCGCGTGTATATATATATACACATATATAAATTAGATATCATATACTAGTTCATGTAAAGTAAAGTATTAAAACCTATCTCTCTTATAATAAATTGCTAACTCAACTCCTCACATTCATGGAAATTTTTGAAAACAAGTAATTCAACATTTTAATGTAATCATACTTTTAATTATAAGTATATTTTCATCATTATCAATTTTTTTATGTTAATATATTTTTGTTAAATTTTTTTATTCCTATAATATACGTCCAATTATGTATCTTTATTATATTTTATATATTAAAGAATACAAATAAATTATATCGTTAACCCCGTGGGTATCCACGTGTTCTAACCTAGTATTATTATAAATTTGTTGGTGCTAAAATAAGCCATAACTAGTAGATCAATCATATATATAAATATTTGTCATTATATTGTTGTAACATAAGCATTCTTGTAATATGCAGATACATAAAACATTTTTGCAATATTAAAACCTCTACTTTTTGAAATATATAAGATTTTGGGCTGCTTTTATAACTCTTAAACTTGGCATACTGGGCCTAAAAAGCCTAAACGTGAAATCAAACCGGTCATATGGTTTTGTTTAAGTTTGATTTTTACTTTAAAAGTTCAATATTGGTTTTTAATGATTAATTACCGTATGTAACGGTTTGGTTACGGTCTTACCCAAAGTCGTAAAAATCAGACCGTAAACACCCCTAGCTAGTTGTGTGTGTGGTCGAGTTCTGGTTGTTGATTCCTAACAAATTGAATATGAAGTCACAGAAGAATCTCTTGAATATAATCGAAGATTGCTGGAGTTGAACAAAATCGTAACAAACTTTAAAGAGCAAAACTGCTCTCCTATAATCTATTTTGCAAATTTGTAAAGAATTCCATTGCATTCAAATGTAATTACAACATGTGTTTATACCACAACTAAATATCACTAACATTTATTAACACTAATTATCATAATTAACAATGCACGTGACCACATGTGAGAGTTGCATAACTTCACCAACAATGGCTGAGTTAGCCTTTAGGTAACAATGGAGGTAGGGCTGTAAACGAACTGGACGGACACGGACGAGGCTTGTCCGTGTTCGTTTGTTAAGGTTTTAAGTTGTTCGCGAACTGTTCGTGAACAAGTTCCGAACAGAAAAATTTGTCCGTGTTCGTTTGCTAAGGTTTTAAAGTTGTTCGCGAACGGTTCGTGAACTTTGTTCATGGACACAAATGGACACAAACGTACAAAACAAACACAAACGGACACAAACGAACGTTTGACTATAAAATATTAACAAAAAATTGTTAATGTTTATCATTCACCACCAAAATAATAAATTAAGATTGACCAAATTAGACAGTTATTCAAAGTTAATTAACATGACAACTAATCAATAGGTCATAATTATCCCAATAATTATCCTTAACTATATCAACACTCAACAACCAAGATCTTTGATTTACTAAGATTGTTTACAATAAAGAAAAGTTAAATAAAAAAAAGGATATAAAACACACAAAAAAATAATATAAAACCTCATCACCTCGATTAAGCCACTATATCAAATTAGTATCCTAATAACCCATTGTTTCTTGATTAAGCTTATTCCAAATTAAAATTGATATACAACAAAACCAAATAAGCCTTAAGAAGCAAATAAAACTTATTATCACATATTCAAACCCATAAGACATGATCATAATATGCTTCATAAACAGCAAAAGTAATGTTACCATGACTATATTTGTCTTTATAAGAGTAAAGTATTTAGCTAAATGATAACTATAAATTTAAAAGCATAATGAACTACCGAAGTTAAACGAACAGACATAAACGAACAAGTTACCGAACGTTCACGAACGTAAACGAACGAACGCAACATCTGTTCATGTCCGTTCGTTTAGCTTAACGAACGGATTTTTTTGTCTGTGTTCGTTTGTTTACTTTCCGCCGAACGGTTCACGAACTGTTCGCTGAAAGTTCGGTTCGTTTACAGCCCTAAATGGAGGGCAACAAGCTTTACCTGTTGGATAGATCTAAGAAGTTAATAATGACAATGTACTAGTCAAGAACATGACTATACAATATGCAACTAAAAACGGAGAAACCGTATCTTCTATCAAAGCCAGACGAACCATAGTGATTTTGGTAATTGGTGTGTAAGTTTTGATGCTATTAAGAAACTCTAAGCAAAAAACATGGCATTTTATATATTCTTTCAAAGCCCTAATTGTGGCACTTATGTAATAAATCGGTAAATAAGCCCATTTAATTACCGTTTCGGATCAAGCAAATGTTTCACATCACAACTTTCACTAGAACTCATTTTGTGTAATAGTTTAAACTTCACTAGAACTCATTTTGTGTAATAGTTTAAAGAAGTGAATCCTTAATTAAAATTGGCTTTCATTGTTTGTTCATTCTTGCAGTTATCTATCGAGGCTCGTTTGAATCCTACTACTATTGGTTTTGCTTATATATTCATATGTTTGTATATCATTTTGTTATCGATTTGCTAAACATGGTTGGATTTCATTCTCATGCAAAATAAAAGATTTATGTGTCCTCGTGGGACTAGCCCTAATAATAGTGCCTCTTAGATTGATGGTTCAAAGTTTTATCCTGTTTAAAATTAGGACTATTAAAAAATAAAAATAAAAAAACTTTTACCGATTATTTTTATAAGGAATATAGACAGGTTCCTAGACTTTAAAGCATGACATACGCTTTGATTCTTTAAAGACTGTGAATGAGTTATCTTACAAAAGACTGAAAATCTAAGAATACTAAAAATAATCTTTTAGCACAATGCAAGTAAAAAAACATAATGAGTTAAAAAAGTTATAAATCACAATCTAAAAATGTCTCGGAGACCTTGTTCCCCTTGACGTCCTTCTTCAATAAAAAGAAGAAAAAAAATTAACGTTCCATTGTATCTATTATAAATTTATAACACTCGTTCTTCTAACGAAGACAACAGGAGGTACATGGTCTACGAGACATTTTTTAAAAAAATCGTTTTACATTGTGATTTATAAATTTTTTTTATCTGACATTATGTGTTTTTTAGATCTATTAGGTCTAAAAGACTATTTTTAGTATTCTTAAATTCTCATTCTTTTATATGCGAACCCAACTCTCAAAGAATATTTCATCAGGAAAACGTTATTTATTTGTGCATGATATGAAAAACTAAGTGATTGACACTCTTTTAAAAAAGCAATTGTAGCTTAAAATGACTAGGTCACCATCATATTTTAGAAAAAAGAAAAGCTACTCAAATTGGTACAAATACCATGATACCAAATTGAGTTGATGATCCAAAATGGTTTCATCCTAAAGTTAAAACATCATGGCCTAATAAAGCATACATGGGTCTGGCCGGGAGTTGCAACTACCCCTTATTTTTCTATTTCTATTTTATAACAACACACATGTATCTTTTAAATTTACTTCTACATGCCGCATGTTGTTTAATTATTTTGTGAGATTTGAATCCACACTATTTTCATGAGGACCGGCCAGTCTCTAAGCGACGAGGTCATCACCAAAAATAGAACATTAACTAAATCAAAACTCAAGGAGCTACTCGATCATGCAAGCCAGCTTTTGTTTTCTGGCCACAAGATTGTTACAAAATTTTTCTTGTGGTTTACGAATATGAGTAAAAGGATGTCTTTAGAGTGAAAATCTTGGTGTGATTTTAATATCGTTTTATTTCATGTTTAATTTTAATATCGTTGTATTTCAAGTTTAGTGAATGTATCTACCTCTTTGCTAGTTTTTCATTAATAAAGTTTCTTCTTTTCCTGTAAATTTTTTTTTCATCAAAACTAGTTATATAAAAGTAAAAATGTCAAAGGCAAAAGAAATAAAAAGTACGTAAAAAAGGAAACCTATGAGCAGTAAAAGAAGAAGAAAACTCACTAACACAAAATGAAATATAAAGAATGAAATAAACGTTAAAAAATATTGTTATGATAATATAAAGATTTTTTTTTCAACCCAGGTACTTTGTATGGGCGTACCCTAATGACAAAAGGCAATCGCTAGCTGGCCTAACCTAGTCATTTGAAGCCTTTAAGCATCCAAGTTATCTCCAGTTTTGAGAAAAATCCAATGACTTTTGTATTAGTTGTGTCGCCCTTGGGGATCAAACCGAATATCACAAAGATCCTCATCTTTCTTCATTGAGTCTCACTGATGCAGAATAAATGAATAGATAAAATGATTTGAACCTGCCCCCTAACCATCCTAGGTCTTGCCCCAACCACTCCATCAAATGTTTGTTGGCGACAAACCAAAAACTAAACTGATTAGTGACTCATAAGTGCAACTCACCATGCCTCAATAGAAAGCCGACTATATTTCATTTGCACTCGTCGACAGATCAACACATTTACATTGCAAACACAATTTTGATCATTATTCTGGTACTGAACTATTTTTAAACACTTCATCACAAAACTCCTATTAAAGAAAACACATGATCACTGATAAAAAAAAATGTATATATATTTATTTCAGTTAAGCTAAGTCAAGTGAAGAATCACTTTAATTTTCACTTAAACTTTCCAACAATATATAATATGGTTATGATTTTCAAAAGATCCTTTTATTTTTATGATATGTTCTATCTGGTGAAAAGCAGTTCATACATAAAAAGTAATTGTCTGAGCATATTTACTCAAAAAAAGTTCCTCTTGAGGGACTTAATTAGGTTCAAGTCTCGTGTAAAAAATAAATCAAATCTTACAAAGGTCTTGAACTCGAGTAATGCTGATTGATAAACTAGAAATTAGCTTACCGCAGATATCAACTCTGTTAAAAACAAGCTACAATATTAAAACGAGTTTCAATTCCCACTTCCTGGCTGGTTTTCCGAGGAAAGCAAATCTATTGGCTGGTTTTCCGAAACAATATAAATCTGAGTGGTGATCGATTAGTATTTGATTAAAGTATCAAAAAAAGCCCAGCTTTTGGGTGTTGTTAATGGGTGACCACATGTAATCATATGTAACTTTAACTAGTTTATTGCTATCCTAATATAATGCTAATCCTACTCAAGTTGCAGATAAAGATTTTAGGAATCAAATTTGCATCCTTTTTATTTTTTTTGTTGGTCATTGCTACTTTATTTAATTTCTTTATGCTCCAACACAGATCTTGCTGTTTCAAATATATATAAATGAAAATGAACAAAGTTTTTGTACCCTTCCTTAACTGGTTAAGGCCTTACAATTCGCTGAATAAATGCCACCAAGTACTTTACTACCCTACACACTAGGCCCATATATATATAATGATTCTACTTCTCTAATATATACTAGCCACAACAATATATAAGCTAGTCCCACCCCATGATGCTTAGCTAGTTAATTAGTCAAATAGTATGATGTTTAAAGGCAGCTTTAGTCAAATCAAAAAGCTTAATTGCAAAGCGCGCATGTACATGTGTTTAAGGCGGGGAAATTGATCAACAAAATATACATTTTGACCGACTTTTAAGCTAAAATAATCGGTGACTAGCAAACAATCTGAAATGTAAATAGGCATCACGAGTTGATTTATATCAACAAAGTCACAAACACGATACATCGTGATAACATAAAATTGGGTCAAAACTTAATATGGTACAAATTAACGATTATATATTTATTTAACGTTTTACTCAATTCTTTTTAGATCACTTTCGATAAAAATGGTTAACAATCGAAAGAGAAGGGGTGATCAAGTCATAAAAATGCATGAGTTTAAGTGATTAATAATGATAATATGACTTGTAAATGTTGGAAAACATTGTACTTTGATTGCGTTATGTGTTTGTAGATTAAAGCGGAAGAAAACGAAGTTAAACACAAAAATTGCAACCAGAAGGCGTTGGTCAACTCTGCTGGGGCGTTGGTCAACGCCCAGATTGACGAAAAACGGTTTTTTGGGAGTTTTAAGAAGTTTTCTCAAGATTTTTGAAGGGGGACGAAAGGAGAGAGTGCTGGGGTGACTAGAGGACGAAAATAGCTTGGAGAATCATTGAAGAATTGCTTGTTATCAATCTATCATCATCCTTGAATGCATTTCATGCTACAATCGTTCATTTCAACCAACCATAACATGAGTGGCTAATCATTTTGTAATCACACGGGTTAGGGGTTTTAATCATTACCTATAAGTCTTTTGTTATGTTTTGTAGATGTGTGTGAACCTTAACAATTGTTTTCATCATTGCTTTCATGTTCTTAATTGTGTTTGTGTTGCTACTTTTGAGTTGATCTATATAACTCTTTTATGATGTGTTCACCAAGATGTTCATTCTTCTATAGAGAAACTCTATAGGATTGTATTATGTTCCTATGCGATTGAACCATTGTGAATTATTAGTTTGATGTCAAATCACCAAGATGCTATTCCATAACGGAGAAACTCCATTATGTTGTATGTTAGCCTAAGCGATTGATTGACTTTAAACTAGGTTATTAATGATAAAGTTGCATAAGTCATGTCTATGTGATTTGTCATATATGTTTACAAAGTTCACTAGCTTATGTAGATGATTAAACCCCAACCTCAAAGTGATTACTTTTCTTTACATTTGTTAAAATCTTAGTATTACATTTTGTCTTTTGAATTAATCTAATTAATCATTATCTCAACAAATGGTTTTTGTATTTCAATCTCATTTCCAATATAAACTAGTTACCAACCAATAGCTCCTTGTGGATTCGACACTCTTATTTACCCTAACTAGTTTAAGGTGATAAGGAACAATTTCTTTTTATCTTTGATCGGTTCCTCGACGCCGATCAAATTTTGGCGCCGTTGCCGGGGAGCAATTGTGCTTGGTTTACTAGTTGGTATTAATTTTTATGTTTTTACTTATTGTTAAAAAAAAATCCAAAAACATCATAAGCTTTTGTTTATTGTTAGTTCGTTGTTACGTTAGGTGTGTTAAGTATTGCAGGTCAAAGGTAAAAATTGCATGCATACAAGATTTTCAGGGAGATCATCACCATTAGCATTTGATCCTGAGATAGAAAGATCAGCAAGAAACAACAGAGTTCTTCATAGATTTTCTGTAGGACCATCAACTACACCAGAAGGGATTGTTCAATTATTATCAAATAGTCAAAGCTCATCAAGTATGGCTAATCTAGGTGGAGGACCTTTTCAACACAATCAAGGTCCAGGTCCAAACAATAATGGGCAACCAAATGATGTTGGGTATTTTGAAGTTGCTAGTAATCAAGGATCTCATCATGGTGACGATTGGAATTTTAATAATTATGAAGGAGGTATAGATGGCAATCAAAATAACAATGGTGAAGATGATGCATGGAATAATAATCAAAATGGACAAGATAATGGAGGTGAAGGTCAAAACAACAATTGGAACCAAAACAACAATTGGAATCAAAACAATCAAGGTGGTGGAGGCTATGGAGATCAGAATTGGAATAACAATCAAGGACAACAAGGGAATCCTCAAAACAACTTTGGAGGTCCTAACCATGGTCAAGGAATGATGGGTCAACAAGTAATGGGAGTTGATAGTCACTTCAGGCCTACAATTCACATGAATCCTTCACCAATTGTTCCACCTCATTGTAATGGAAGACAATTTGAGATCCGACCACAATATTTGTCCATTATTCCAACTTTTAGAGGTTTTGCATCAGATGAACCATACACACATCTCTATGAGTTTGCAGCAATTTGCAGCACCATTGGAAGTCAAGGCTTCACACCCGATGAGGTAAAATTAAATTTTTTTCAATTCTCACTCAAAGATAGAGCCAAACAATGGTTTGTGACTTTGCCACAGAGAAGTATTCGTACTTGGGATGACATGCAACAAGCATTTCTTGATGAATACTACTCGATGGGAAAGACTAGTGATGCTAGAGATGCTATAAAATCTTTTAACCAACACTCCGGTGAAGCTTTTCATGAAGCTTTCACTCGTTTTAAAGAAATGTTAAGATTATGTCCCCATCATGGGATTGAAAAATGGGATTTGGTTAAAATATTTTATGATGGTTTACTTCCGGAAGCAAATCAAATGGTTTTCTCAAGTAGTGGTGGGAGATTTTTATCCCAACATGAAGATCAAGCTTGGAATTTTCTTGAAAATGTAAGTAAGGGTTCTAAAACTCAAGCATCTGCTAGTCGAAGAGCTAGATCATCCACTGTTAAATCAGTGGATGATAGTGTCCATAGAGATAGATATAATTCACTTGAGAATAAAATGGATTTAATATGTCGAAGCTTGGGAAAGGATGTGTCTCATGTGTCACAGGGTTTGGAGCTATGTGCTGATTGTGGAGACATTGGTCATGGTGATATGGTGTGTCCAATGCATTTTGGTCAAAGTGAGGAAGTGAACCATGTCTATGGTGAAAAGAAGCCTTTTGATATGAACTCGAACACGTATCATCCGGGATTGAGGAATCATCCAAATATGAGATATGGAAATGCTTCAAATCAACTCAACCCCAATTTTCAAGGTTCAAGTTCAAGTGGGGCAAATCAGAACTTCAACCAAGGGAATTTCAATCAAGGAAACTTCTCAAATCGTCAACAAAACCTTCAAGGCAATTACCCAAAAGGAATGTATCAAGGGAACTTCAACCAAGGAGGGTTCAACCAAGGAGGGTTCAACCAAGGTGGCTACAACCAAAATTTCAACAACCAACCCCGAAGCTATCAACAAAGCTCAAACCAAACTCAAAGTCAATTTCAAGGGGGTCAACAACAAGTTAATTCATCAAGCAATGATGATTCGGTGAAATCCCAATTGACTGAAATTATGGGTGTGTTGAAGGGTGTGGTTCAAAAGCAGAAAGTCGAGACCTAGCAAAAATAGGTTGAGAGTTGAATCTTTATATCACAAATCGACAACTAAACTGGAGTTGGAAAAGTATCTATATTAGGGATCAAAAATCCTGAAAATCTACATAAAACGATTCCACTCTTGTTTGCACTTAGTGTGGTGTAAAATGGACCACTTGTTTGTGATCTAAAGAGGCCTTAATAAACCTTGAGGTTAGGAAGACTTTCACCGTGGGATGATAATTGATGGTAGAATAATTGCATATATGGTGAATGTTAGAATGTGGCAAAACTGATGCATCCGGAGTTTAGGGTTAAGTGCACCAATAACTAGCAAATTGAGTAAGTGTGGATGTTGAAAATCTAGAAAATCAGCTATGCATGTCAACTGAAATTAACATGGTAAGTTGATCCCATGCCCACTAACCTTTTTCGAGACGAAAAAGATCTAAGTTGGGGAGGTTGATCAAGTCATAAAAATGCATGAGTTTAAGTGATTAATAATGATAATATGACTTGTAAATGTTGGAAAACATTGTACTTTGATTGCGTTATGTGTTTGTAGATTAAAGCAGAAGAAAACGAAGTTAAACACAAAAATTGCAACCAGAAGGCGTTGGTCAACTCTGCTGGGGCGTTGGTCAACGCCCAGATTGACGAAAAACGTTTTTTTGGGAGTTTTAAGAAGTTTTCTCAAGATTTTTGAAGGGGGACGAAAGGAGAGAGTGCTGGGGTGACTAGAGGACGAAAATAGCTTGGAGAATCATTGAAGAATTGCTTGTTATCAATCTATCATCATCCTTGAATGCATTTCATGCTACAATCGTTCATTTCAACCAACCATAACATGAGTGGCTAATCATTTTGTAATCACACGGGTTAGGGGTTTTAATCATTACCTATAAGTCTTTTGTTATGTTTTGTAGATGTGTGTGAACCTTAACAATTGTTTTCATCATTGCTTTCATGTTCTTAATTGTGTTTGTGTTGCTACTTTTGAGTTGATCTATATAACTCTTTTATGATGTGTTCACCAAGATGTTCATTCTTCTATAGAGAAACTCTATAGGATTGTATTATGTTCCTATGCGATTGAACCATTGTGAATTATTAGTTTGATGTCAAATCACCAAGATGCTATTCCATAACGGAGAAACTCCATTATGTTGTATGTTAGCCTAAGCGATTGATTGACTTTAAACTAGGTTATTAATGATAAAGTTGCATAAGTCATGTCTATGTGATTTGTCATATATGTTTACAAAGTTCACTAGCTTATGTAGATGATTAAACCCCAACCCCAAAGTGATTACTTTTCTTTACATTTGTTAAAATCTTAGTATTACATTTTGTCTTTTGAATTAATCTAATTAATCATTATCTCAACAAATGGTTTTTGCATTTCAATCTCATTTTCCAATATAAACTAGTTACCAACCAATAGCTCCTTGTGGATTCGACACTCTTATTTACCCTAACTAGTTTAAGGTGATAAGGAACAATTTCTTTTTATCTTTGATCGGTTCCTCGACGCCGATCAAGGGGTCATGCAAACCTATAAGAGTGTATTAATTAAATTGTATAATTTTTTTTAGTTCTGTCAAATAGTTTTTTCAATACCTTTAAGAACTTATAAAAATATTTCATAACTATTATTATATATGAGCATCAAAATCACTCGTAATGACCTATAGGTTGAGCATATATATGGTGACTTTCTATATCTGTCCTATACATTCATGGCCTCCCAATAACTTGCTATAACTCGATTTTCAAAATGGTTATAAAAAATACTCGCGCGGTGTACGTGGCCGGGTATATATAGGATATTCTCCATATATTCAACTCAACTAGACCATAATTAATATATATATATATAATGGTTACCCTAAACATGAGCAAATTAATGAAGAAAATCAGTTAGGGGAATGATGAGAGGATCATACCTGAAATATGTTAAAACGATCGCTAATGGTTAAATAGTGAGCAACCACACCAAACGTGAAAGCAATAAATTAGACGTCACTTGATACAAGATCGAGCTCCTACTTCTCTAATAGTAAACAATCAGACAAATTAATACGAGTTTGACATGTTCTATATATTTTATAGTTTTATAAGGAATTACATTTGTCATTCATTGTATCAAATACGTCAAGTCATTGCATTTATCAATTATATAAGATCATTTGACAAATATTATCACTATGGATTAGTGTAAGGGGCTGTTTGGTATTATCTGAATGGATAAGTGCTGAACAAATAAGAGATCTGAACCATTAAGTTCTGAATCAGTAAGAGGTCTGAACCATTAAGAGCTAGTATATTGCTTAACTATTTAAAGGCAAATTCCTGACCAATTCAGATAATAACTCTTAGCCATTCAGACTCTGTATAATGCTTAACCATTCAGAGGCAAATGTCTTTACCATTCAGACATTTGCTCGCGAAACAAACAGTCTGAACCATTAAGTGTTGAACCATTCAGACATCTAAACCATTAAGAGGCTGAAACAAACAGCCTCTAAGTAAACATGGGTTGGCGTTAGCAGTAGTGTGCTGAGGCCGCAAAACACCTCGATCTACCAGTTAAGCTCGGAGGTGGCAGCAGTGTATGTAGCCTAAGTAAACATGGGTTGGAACTATTAAAGATTAGTGTTTTTTTTAACGGCATATTATATTAAAAAAAAACACCACTAGCAAGACGCTAGGGCCAAATACAAACGCCTAACAAATTACAAAGGAAACGTTTGAAAAGAGAAGTTACACCAAGAGTGCCAAGTTAGGTCAATGATTTTCGCCTTGTTCTTCAACCAAGCAAAAGTATGGAATTTAATGTCATCCACCACCCTGTCCGCTGCCAATCTCGTTGAGTTAAAGATAAAATCATTTCGAGACTTCCATATAAACCAAAAAGTTGCCAAGAAGATTGAGTAAATTGCATTCTTGAGGTCCTTATTCCCATTGAAATGTGTAGTAGAACCGAGGAAGTCTTTAATGGGGATGTTCAAATCAAAACCTTGGCCACACCACTTCTTTACTTCCTTCCAAACAAGTGAGGCGAAGGGACAATCCTTAAGAACGTGAGTTGGAGTTTCCACCGCCCCGAAACACATCGAGCATTCCGAGGATGGAAGACCAACACCTCTCCTAGTAAGAGGCTCTTTCGCTGCAATCCTCTCCAAAGAAGCCCTCCAACCGAAGCACCTAACTTTAAGCGGGATCCAATGCAACCATGAGACCGGAGAAAGATCAATCGGTGCCCGGTTCAATTCTAAAAGATTTTTAGAGATTTAACCGAGAAAAGCCCCGAATCATCTCCTTCCCAACGCCACGAATCAACCCCGCCACTCGGAATATAGCTTGATACAAGAACTTGGAGTTGTTGAAATTGAGTCAAAACTATACCTGCCACTGGGCGCCGCCTCCAAACCCATTTCCTATGACCACCATTCTGCACCGTCCCGAGTCTATCCGCCACCGTGCAGCGCTTGTCTTTTTCAATCAAGAATAGATCCGGGAACAACTTTTTAAGAGGGCCACCCCCAATCCAATTGTCAATCCAGAATTTGACTGACTCACCTGACCCAACACCTGCAACTATAAAATTATCCAAACATATATTTTCTTTAGTTAGCTCAGTTTCCAAAGAATTCAGGTCTTTCCAAGCTCCTCGCACGTTCTTATTCACAGGAACGTCAACAAACTTCCTTGGTTGGAAGTGGATAGCGTTTACCACTTTAGCCCAAAGAGCATTTTTTTCTCTTTTGAACCTCCATTTCCATTTTGCTAGAAGTGCCAAGTTAGAGTCTTGAATACGACCAACACCACACCCCCCGACCGACTTAGGAGCAGTCACTAAATTCCAATTAACCCACGCTATGCCTTTACTGTCTTCGGATCCGCCCCAAAGAAAACGCCTCCTAATTCTTTCCAAATTGTTTATAACCTGCACCGGAGCCTTAAACATAGACAAATAATAAATAGGAATACTTCTCAAAACCGACTTAATAAGGGTGAGGCGACCCCCAAACGATAGCATTTTTTCTTTCCATTTAGAAAGTCTCGCCTTAAATTTGTCTACAATCGGCTTCCAATTCGCCACCCTACTCATGTTTGCACCGATAGAAATTCCAAGGTGAATGAACGAAACAGAACCAATTTGGCATTGTAGCACCTTAGCTCCCAA
Source organism: Tagetes erecta (assembly GCA_030867185.1). NCBI lineage: Eukaryota > Viridiplantae > Streptophyta > Magnoliopsida > Asterales > Asteraceae > Tagetes > Tagetes erecta. Next base: position 98,919,661 of record CM061487.1, read on the forward strand.
ATTCAGCTCAACCTGATCCAAACCAAAACCATATAGATGACTCTTGTTGAAATTAATTTTTAATCCAGAAGCTAGATCAAAACACCGCAAGATTCTCACAAGATTAGTGTTAGTATAGTATATATTGGATACAAACTAATACGTCCGTACACTGGTCCATGAAGAATATGCGCATGGTAATTAGTGCTTTAATCCCAACCATGCAGCCAATGATGAATCATAGTCCGGTTGGTAGTGATTGTTTCTTTTCCAAATTTTAATTAATATTTTCAAATATTCTGTGATTTGACAGGATTCTGTCTTCATTCATAAGGTGGAAATGCATTTTAATTTATTGTTTATAACAAAGAGTAATTAAATTATAAGTATCTTTTGGCCTTTATAATATTTTATATATTGGCTTTTGGTATTTTTTTAAAAATTTTTACATTAAATGGCATTTGGTTAAATTAAATGGTTATTTTTAGGCCTTTAATTTTACCGCAATTGAGTTCCCTCATATATAATGGAGATGATGACATTCTAATCATTTTACTTATAAAAAACTAAAATTGTAACATTATTATTACTATTATTATTATTATTATTATTATTCTAATTCTAATGATAATAGTAATATTGTTACAACTTTGATTCTTGATAAATAAAATGCATTAAACATAATAAAATTTAACTGTAAAACTTAACTGATGTTAAGTTAAAGGCTTAAAATTAAACGACCATTTAGTTTAATTAAAGATCATTTAACACCAAAGATTAAAAAAATCAAACTATAACATGTTATTAATGGCCCAAAATGTAATTTTCTAAAAAAAATGAAATTAATCATCATGCTTCAACTTTCAATGCTTACGAACATTTTTAGTGGATTAACTTTCGACAATGTCATGTCACGTCACATGATGGAATATTAGGAGATTATAAGCTAGTGAACTAGTTATGATTTATTATAATGATTTCCATCATAACTAGGAGATCATAAGATATGATATCATTTATATTATTATAATATAGAGGCATTTACATATATCCCCATCATAAGAACATTTATTACGTATTTACCCAATCCTTAAATTCAATTACATATTTCCCCTTCCTAAACCATATATATTACATATTTACCCAATTTCTTTAAAATAGCCTTTTGATTTACTATCTTACCCTTAATTATCTTCATAAATATATTTTTATATTTTCTTATGGTTTGTGTAAAAGAAGGAGTAAATGAGTAATTTATTATGTCAAAGGGGATATATGTAATTAAACTTTAGGCTTGGGTAAATATGTAATTGATGGGCTTAAGAAGGGGAAATATGTAAAAAAACCTATAATATATTAGTTTATATGTTTTATTTAAACGTATTAAATTTATAAATAATATCCTACGAGTTCTTTGAGCTCGTTATTGTATATGATATGAACTAAAGTTTTACGTCTTCATTATACTTTTTCTGTCTAAAATCTTTCACGGTCGATTCTTATCATGTCAGGTTGTGGTTACCATCTATGTTGTATATAATTGTCTACTTGTGTATCGACTCTTTCTTCTATGCTGCTTTGTGGTGTATCCGATGACACAATTTATGTGTATATATATCAAGTCTTATTTATATTTCTCATTGTGTTTGTCGTGGGAGTTGTAGCTTATGCACTTCAATTAAGGTATAACTTTTGTCACTGTAGCTAGCCTTGATCATGTCATGTCTCTTGTCAAGTTGTCGTTATTGCTATAACTTTTAGTTAGATGTCTTGCAATCACTTTATGTCACATAACTTTAATTCTTAGACTTTACGTTTTATAACTCTAACTATGCGTCGCAATTATATGTCTCGACATATATTTTAATCAATTGAACATAAACTTTAATTGAAGCACAAATAAGTAAAACGTAAAAAATGTTATTCACTATTTCACCTAACATTTTAGTATCTATACAAATGTGAATTTTTAACATATGATTAATCTAGAATTAATTAAATATCCCTAACAAAACTTGAAAATGACCCAATTGATGGAGTTTTAAGAGTTGTGATTGGGCTATAATGAAAGGTATATGTTGCTATAACAAGAATATGACGAGGATGATAGTGATGATGTTCTAAAGTCCATGATTTGATAATATGAACTATGAGTGTATTAAGGATGAGAAATTGTTAAGTTAAGAAAATGAGACATGGGGTGTTTTGGTTTTTTGAGAGTGGAGTGCAAGTATCAGATGCAAATTGTGTGATCTTAGAGCAAAGAGCCGTTACTTATATGCACAAGGCATGATAGTGTTGTCAATTCTTTGTCTAAAGCAATCTAGAAAATGTCAGGAGCTCTTGGCTCGAGGTTGAGTCTCCGCAGTCGCACCTTCTAATTCTGGTGCAACACCTCATAAATGTGCATTAAAACTTTTATTCTACTTTTGTGAAAGTTCTATTTAATACTATTGCCACATATCTTAAGCAATATCTTTAAGAATATTTGACAATATATGTTAGAGTAACTTGTGAACATTGTAGCAAGTAATAACTTATGAGATATTTAATTAGATTTGTTGGGATAACTTGTAAATATAGTTCTGTCGATTAACAATAGCAGTATTGTAGCTGTACTTGGCTTTCCGCTTCTCAGCTCCTGACTGTTGGCTCCTCAATCATGTGATCAAATGACCTACGTCAGTCATCAGTATACTAAAAGAATACAAAGGAACAGTGGAATATGTATAATAAAATTTACATGTATAACTTTGTATCAACCATGAAAAATTGAAGCCAGAAAGAGTATTTCCTTTGTTAAGGTACGTAGCCTTTTCGTCATGCGTGTTGCACTTGCAACCGCCCCCATCATCTCTTTGTTTTCCTTCTGTATAAATCTAGCCACCACATTGTGGCGGCTTCTCCATAGATCGAAGACGACGACCTTGAGTTATTTGTTTTTTACAATTGTAGTGTATATATATGTCTTTACGTTGATGTCTTCATTGTTTTACGGAATCATTTACGCATATATATGATCTTCAATTCTCCGGCCACTCGTTACTCTATTGTGCGTGAGTATATGAGTTAAGATTTACTTCAATTCTTAGATTACGTATACAAGGTTAGTTACTCGTGTATTACACGAGTTGAAAACCTGACACGATATGTGGTAAAAAATAATGAGAATATGATATTTTGACTATATTCGACTTGTTTTTAAAATATGTTTGATGTGTTAAATTTCAAACAGTTTGCATTGAAATTCAAGAGAAATAACGTACGTTTTTTAAATCATATTATAATATAATTGTTTTAATTTTTAATAATAAGTTAGTATATTAAAAGTCAAATATAATTACAATTTCAATCATTTAAAAATAAACAAATTAAAGAAAATACAAAGTAATAAATATCTAATTCAATTTACATAACTATCGATTAAATCTAAAGTCTTTATTATTAAAAATTATAATGCAAATAAATACTTTCAATAACTCATGACGCTTAGATAAATGACTTTGTTGAATGTCAAGTTACATTATTTACTCATTTATTAGTATTAATCACGTATTATTTAACGTACCATTTCAATTCATTTACAATTGTGCATAAAAAAATTAGCAAGCAAGCATGAGCAATATTTTTGTATTAACTTGAACTAGAAAACCTAGCTTAATTTCACACTCAATTGATTCCTTCTTTTTAAACAGTTAGTGATCTGGAAAAGGAGTCACATAAGTATAGTATTTATTCTTTTCTTTTCATTTCTTTTCTTTTCTTTGTTTTAGTTTTGTTTATTAGGCTGTGGTAGAACATGGCAAGAGAATCAAATTATAGGAGTGTGAGAGTGGCATATATATAAGGTGGTTAGCAAGACACAATGGATTAATGTGTGTTAAGCCAAGTTAGAAAACACAAAGAAAGAAGTGCAACAACCTCGAAGCTAGTTCAAACTAGTGGGAGGTTGTCTGCAGAAACTTAGCAGACAATTCTAGTTTTTTTATATATAAAATTAGTTACAAAGAGCGAAACTCGAAGATTGATCGATATGGCAAGAGGAAAGGTACAGATGAGGAGGATTGAGAACCCGGTGCATAGGCAAGTCACCTTTTGCAAGCGTCGTTCTGGGCTTCTTAAGAAGGCTAAGGAGCTTTCCGTGTTGTGTGATGCTGAAATTGGTCTCGTCATTTTCTCCGCACATGGCAAACTCTACGAGCTTGCCACTAACGGGTATGCACACTATACCTATCTTAATATATAATTTTGTTTAACAACGGAAGAATATTATAATTAACCCGCCCATGTCATGACTGGCAAGAAGCTAGACTACAGGAAAAGAAAAGAACACACACCCAAACCCAAACCGACATAGGTAGCTAGAAAGAATTTAATATGTCTTTTAGAGGATGCATTATATCAGAAAGAAACTGATGATAATTGAAAGTATATATATAACTATTTACGTGTGATTGATCAATGATCACCTTCATTTGGTTATTGCTTGATACAACGAACTGACTTTATGCATTTGTACGTTGGCCACTTAACCGGCCTTTTATTCTTCATGTCTCCCAATCTAGCTATATATAAAAACATGCATGTATTTGTGCATAACAGTTGTACGTGAATTTTGAGAGGCACATAATTATACACCTACGTATTTTTATATTATGTTAAATTAATGTATAACTTTTTGATTTATACCTTTTGTCTAAATTCATCTTTTCATTGCTTATTTATTTTCATATTATACTATATTGAAAGTAAAATTTCATGAATAGTAGCAATGGCAATTTCGTAATTTTGGGTGTGATGGAAGGATATTTATGTCCATTTGATTATGTGTTATAAGTTGAAATTACTTTTTTTGGTTTCTTATTTTAACCGGTGCAAATCTGCAACCCCACCGCCTCTGGTGGTCGAATGTGATGACGGTGATGGTGGCGATGGTACTGGTTTACTGTAAAACATTTGATGGTTTTCAATTGTCAGTGGTTTTAATAAACCATAAAGTCATCATCATTTGTTTTGTTTTTTAAAAATGAATCGTTGTGTTAAAAAAAGAGTATACGTTATTTGGAACTAGATATGTATCCAGCAACTGGATTTGTCGACAAATGAACTGCAATTATAAAACAAAAAGCTCGCGCAACGCGCGAGCGATGAATACACCTAGTATTCTTAATTTAAGAAGCAATTAATAAATAAACCAACCTCTCTTATATACAAAGAAAATCTAATGAAAGATGTTCATTTCTGAAAAAATAGTATATTATATATAATCTTACAAACTTAACAAATTTCATATATATATATATATATCAATTCAAAAATAAAAATTTCATATATACTGATAAGTTTAATGAGTTTTTACTTAGTGATTATTCTATTCATTCATGTTATATTTAAATATATAATAATTTTTATTTGTGATTGACATTAGAGTTAGAGGTTTATTTTAAATTTATTATAATTTTTGTAATGAATTAGGTATATATAATATTTTAAATACTTTATAAGGGCATGTAATATTTTTAGTTTTGCATTAGTATGATAATTTAAATATTTTTAAGGACATATATAGTATTCTTATTTTTACATGGATATATATATATATATATATCCTTATATAATATAGCAAAACAAAAAAACTTATGTGGCATCTTTTCAAAGTTTTTAGCTTATGTGGCATTATGTGAGAGTTTATCTAACAATAATGATTTTTTTAAAAATATTTATATAAAATATATTATAATAAAACTAATTACATTTTTAGTCCCCTAATATTATGGAGAATTCTAAAACATTTAAGAGTATTTATATTTTTAACCCTTACTACAAGGGGTGTACATGGATAAAGTTAATAATAACTTACAATTAAAGACCTCTGTGTTTTATAAATATACATAACATTTTTATACGATTTTTTTAAAAATAATTTTTTTTTTTTTGAAAAAAAAAATATAAAAAAAAATAATAAAAAATAAGCACTTTATTCTCTTTAATTTGAATATAATACTGCTATACTAAAAATCTAATTTTAAAAAATATATCATGTTCTCCTGTTTACCACGATTTTGTCTCAAAACTGAATGGAACATTCATGAACATCCTTAAAAGCATCACTTGAATGTTGCGTTCCCGAGCGTAGCGCGGGCACTAAACTAGTATATATATATGATAGTTTGAATCTTTTCAATTAAGGATATATATAAAATTGCCCCTAATATATATGTTAACAACGTAAAAATGAATTTTATTTCTTTAATTGTCTATTATATAAATAGTCAAATAAATTTAATTTCTATATATTTAAAATTTACTTATAAAATATTCAATTTGTACATAGTCTTTTGTTTAAAGACAAAGTCAAAGAAAAAGTAAAGTTACCATTTTTTTCATAGTTTTAGCTATTTCATTGAAGTGCTATGTTAAGTTCGAGTATGACTAGTTATATGGTTTTCGTGCATGGCTCTTAACATAACACGACTGTGAAATTAACACGCACTCATATATAGTCGAAAACCTACTTATGCCGTTAATATATAAACACACATTTGTGTGTATATATATATTAACAATTTTGTGTGCATTTGTGAATTAACAAATTTTGTGTGCATTTGTGAATAAAGAAGCATGGAGGGGCTGATAGAGAAGTATTTGAAATCAAACCGTTGCCACGTGGAGGAACAAGTTAATGATCAAAAGCAAGTTCTGGTCTGTGTTTCTCTTTTTCTCTTAGTTCAGTATATACCTAAATTTGAGAATCAGATGCTTCAATATGTAGTCAAGGAGAATATCTAAAAAATAAATCTAGATAACAATTTTAATTATTCTTTTTTTACTTTTATGAGCATTAATCCTTGATTCGTTTTTAATGCCACGAGTACGCACTAACAGTCTAACACGTTGCCAACTACATGTAACGAGCGATTAGACTTAAGAATTTATTATCAAGTCAAGTTAAAGTCAACACGAGATAATAAACTTTATTTGGTAATTAATATATATAAGCAACTTTTAGTTTTCATTTTGTTTTTAGAAGACTTGTTCATGGTTCTAGCTAGTAGTATAGAACCAGTTAGAAATAAACTTGACATTATTTATGTTTTGAGACTATATTTTTAACAGTTACATCAAAAATATAAAATTAAGACGAACAGACTATATTTGAACTAAATTTTTTTTAAAATTTTTTTATAGATCTTGAGTTCATAATATAACTATGCATAATAAGGGTAAGTAAGTGCACAACTTCATATATATGCACGGAATTTGTGTGCTTGTGACGTGGCATATATATATATACCTACGTTTTTTTAATTAATAATATTGTACTTGATTTTTGAGTTTTAGGAGTCCAAAATGGAGGTGAACATGCTGAAAAATGAGATTGACGTACTTCAAAAAGGCCTCAGGTATCATCAAAAGACTTTTTTTGTTATTAAAATAATTAATTTATAAAGCTAATAAATTTTCTTTTGTATGTGATGATAATAAACACGTACGTACGATTCCTCCTTAAATACATAATCCCATTTTAAATGATTCGTTTGATATATCTTAGTTAGTTTTCTTTAATAATCTAGAATATATATAATCCCATGCATGTATATATGTTGAAAACAGCAAATTAAGTGACAGGTGGAATTTTGGTTAATAATTGACTAGGTATATGTTGCAAGGAGGTGCAGGAAGAATGACTCTTGATGAGCTACGAATTCTTGAGAACAACCTTGAAGTCTGGATGTATCACATACGTTCTGCCAAAGTATGTGTTAATTAATTTGTTTATTTATTAACTGTTTGTTTTCAATTAACGACGTCTAACTCACGTACATACCCTCTAATCATACTTATCTACATCATCCCTTGAGTGAGCTATAAATCAGTAAACCTAAACTTAAATGTTAGATGATGTATTTTGTTCTCCATTTATATATTAAAAATACATATGGTCTTCCATAACTATTCTTTAATTTATTGACAAAATAAAATGAGGTTATAATGCACGTACGTCTCACTGAATGTGATTTTGTGCAGATGGACATTATGTCTCAGGAAATCCAGTGGCTGAAAAATAAGGTATATATATATATATATATGAGCCTCAAATTAAAAAACTGTTTATATATAATATATGATCATGCATATATGTTCTTTTAATCATCTAGGATTCATAGATCGAATTAAAGCCGGCCATGAATAATTACTGGATACTATATATGTTATAAAATTTATACTTTTGTGCTAAATGTAATTGATGAGCGCCTGTTGAAGCTTTTAAACCAAATATATATTAATTAATGCAGGAAGGGATACTAAAAGCAGCAAATAAGTGTCTCCAAGAGCAGGTAATTAAATTTAATATCAAAACTTACTAGGATAAATCATAAACATCTCGTTACAAGCTAAACCGTCTTATAATTTCACTAATTTATACAGATGGAGATGCAGTATGTTGCTGTGGACACGGACCCTACAATGACTAACAATATTCCATACCCGCTAACAGTTCAAAACGAGATATATCAGTACTGATAAAAGGCCTCACGTACGGCAGTAGCTGTGACGATGGCTCACTTGTGAAATTAATTTGCTTTAGAAGTGTGACTAGCCATGCAACATATATATAAATGTTGCTCAATAAACATAATCTTCGGTTTTATGCAATGTAAAATTGTGGTTGACTGTACGTTGAATTAGGCTTGAGATTGTATAATTTGACATGTATGATATTTGTTATGAATGTGTGTGGGATTTCAAATACGTACTATATATGCGGTGTATATTACAGTAAACCTAGATTAACCCGATACATGTATGATATTTGTTACGAATGTATTAACAGCTAGTTTCAGTCTCACCTCAACAGTTTTGATCCTTGTTATTCTATTTCTAACAGAAATTGTCACAAACACTAACTCCATCTAATTTTCGTTAAGTCTCACTCACATGCGAAGTAAAAATGTCATTTCTTCCACTCGTTTTGGCATACGACTGAATAAAAATGTTAACTTACACGATGATCTATATTAAAGAGTGAGAGAAATGACATTTTTACCCTTCAGATGTGGGCATGTGGAAAAGATTTAATGAAAAATTGGATGGAATTAGTGTTCAAGACCATTTATGTTAGAAAATAAAATCACATGGACCAAAACTGTTAAGGTAAGACTGAAACTGTTAATGATATCAAAACACATGTACCAAATTAAATTTCAGTTTATTCAAAATAAAATATTAACGTCTAAACATAAATAATTTTTTTTTGGACAGCGAAATGAATAAAACCCGGCTACCCGGGGTAACCCAATGACGAAAGGCAACCCCAAACGCTTTGCGAACACAGACAGCGCTAGGTAGCCGAAACCCAGCTATTAACCCGACTCCAATTCGGGGGAAACCCACTAACCCGTCCGCCCGTAGGCACGATGACAAGCTAGTGGTAAAACCCGTTTGGCTCAGAGATCGAACTTGTGTTGCCACAAGTCTCCCTTCATTGCTCCCATTTGCCCCTTTCAAAGTGGTGATAGTGGAACTAGATATGAATTGGGTCTCTTTTGAAGAATCCAAGTCTCTTACTACTACACCACATTGGAAGTTGCCTAAACATAAATAATAATAATAATAATAATAATAATAATAATAATAACAATAATAATAATAATAATAATAATAATAATAATAATAATAATAATAATAATAATAATAATAATAATAATAATAATAATAATAAAGAGTATGAAAGTCAACGTTGACATCAATGTGAAATGAAATTTAGTTATCCAGACATGAGTAAATGTGATGATACCAACTGCCAACTACACGAAACAAAGATTAACAAGGTCAAAGCCTGTGAAAACCGATAGCTAGCTTACTGCAATTATTCTTGGATACAGCGATTCATTTAAAACAAGAGAAACAAAATTTAGTGCAATTAAGGTAACACATGCAAGCACAAGATACACCATAAAAGTCAACTTGCAACAAACTCTGTCCTTTTAGAGTCCCAAGAGTTTTTAGCACAAGCATCACGATTATACCATCTGTTGTGGTGTTGCGTATCGCGACCCGACAGCATGGCAGCCCATGGCGCCTTATTAGATGGAGGCAATTCGTTCATCTTAACTACCCGACCCCTCATTAAAAACGAATGGGTTAATGGAATGTTATCATCTCACAAGTATCTTCATCTACCTTCATGTCAAAAACTTAAGGACAACACTAGCTACCCTTATCCACCTTCACTACGCTCACTACCATATTAAATTATTTGACTTACAAAAGGACAAAAATTAATGTGTTGTGGCTCACGGGTATCACAAGCGGCACCCTCCTACTTACAACCTAACCCGCATGAGTGGCGGTGGTGTAGTCATGCAGGTAAAACGTACCCGCATGCACTCCCACTGACATTTATTTTCTCACAACGAACAGTCTTATAATTATCTTCAGTGGCGTTTTGATTCCATGGTAAGCCATACGGACTACTATTCATATATGTAGAGGTGCACAAAAAAACCCATAACCAGACCCACTAAATAAGCCCGATCGAATCGGTTCTTGAATTACCCAGAACCGATTCTTGAATACCCGGACCTAGGTACATAAAGTATGGCTTTTCAACCAAGAACCAGAATCGATTCTTCTAATACCTAGTTTTTAAAAAACTGGTCATACCTGATACCTAGTTTTTAAAAAAGTGGTCATACCTAGTTCTAAATTGAAAATGGATTTTTAAGAATGCCCAATTTGTATACCTCAACATAGGTGCAATATTACTAAACAACTAATTTTATTATAGGTGCAATATATACTAATTTTTTCCCTTTGTAAAATAGGTGCAATATTACTAAACAACTCAAGTATTGAATAAGTCACTTTTATATAGCTTAATTATAAAAAAACTCAAAACTTAACGGACGATTTTATTAAAGGAAGAAGAAAAGAATTCAAAGAATAAAATTTCGATACAATATATCGAACATTGAAGTTTACCCATATGTTCCAATTAACCCTTTAAAGTTTCGTCTGTGACTAACCCGGCCTTAAGGTGGGGTCTTTCTGAAAGACCTCACCTTTATGTTATTGATGATGATGCTAAGCTGCAGGATGGTAACGTTGAATTTGATATTATTTTTTTCCGTATAATCCAACAAGTAGCATGCAAAGGAGATGGTGTACATAATTTGCTAATTCCAATTCTTAGGGACCATCGCCTTCTCAATGAGGAAGCAAATTAAAGGCAGGTCAATCAAATTGGAGACATACCAAAAAGAGGGGAGGTTAGCTCAATTAAGAATGTTAACTCAAACCTCCTTAGAAAACGAGCACGAAAAAGGAGATTACTAGCAAATTCGTTCTCTATCCGCAACTGGTGCAAAGAGGATTACGGACTAGAACTTACTGTCACTGCATCAATCTTTGTTAAAAAAACAAGAACTCAATGGTAAGTAAATAATCCTATTATTCATCTATTAGGGCCGCCGCCCAATTAAGAAAAACAGGTTAGGGCCTTTGAATTAGGCCTGACCAATTAGGAGCAGAGGTACTATAGTGTTAGGGGTAGCCTAGGCTACGACTCAAACTTTCGCATTTTACGTTTAGGCTACATCTAAAAATTTTGAAAAGATACTCCTGAAATTTAAAAAAAAAAACTAACCTACTTCATATTGTAAACCTTAATATCTTTAAAAAGTTAAAATCACTAATTGAGTGTTGTTTTCCTAGCTTAGCGCATACAACAAACAATAAACTAGTATATTAAAGATATTAACTTATTAGTTATTAATTCATTGCCCAAGTCCAATGCTCATTGTAATTGTAAATTATTAAAGCCCAAATTAGTTCATAACTCACAAGCTCAAACTATTTAAAAAACAACTTGAGTTGTTGCCTTAGATAAAAACGAAGACTCTGTTGCTTCCAAAGTGCAAAACTTTATGCTTCTCTCAAATCCAAGCTCCATCTCTAAAGTCCTGCCAGATTTCTGTCGCATTCCACCGTTGCTATAGCGCTGCTCCTCCCTCTAGCAAGTAGCACCACCTCCCTTTTTCCATATCTTATTATCTTTAATTAGGTATTTATTGGTAACTTTTATTGTATTGTCTTAAGAGTTTTAGGGTTTTAGAGTTTTTGTGAAATTTGTTCAATTTGTATTTACATATACGATATAGCGTTGTTTATTGTTATCGAATTATAGGATGAAAAGACAACAAAAATAATTAAGTCCTTTTTGGCAAATTTTAAAAAAGAAGAAAATGTTGATTTTGGTCAAAATAGTTTAAATCTTGATACAAATCCAGGTGTCGATAGTGATGTTAGTCTAAGTATGCTGAATATTGATAATGATAGAACTCTGGATAGTGATAACGTTGGTCAAAGTAGTTCATGATAAGACGAACATATGTTGTTTAAAGGGTCTTTCAACCTTAACTCACATTCAAATCTGACAAAATTTTAAGAGAAGATGATAGATTTGAAAACTTGAATGGATTATGTGACCTTGCTCGTCTAATAATGGAAACTGGAAAAAAATCGTTGGTTTCCATTAGTTTATCAGACACTGGATCTTGCGTTGGTTTTACCGGTTACAACCACACCCATTGAAAAGTGTTTTTCTAAATTAAAGCTTGTCAAGACGTACAGAAACAAGAATTTAAGGATACCCCTCAACTTTTGGACTACCTCCGACACTACTGCGACCATTAATGGAACTAATCTAACCGGCCATCTCCTCCCTAAATTCCAAGCTGGAGTTAGCGTGTCTTCTAAACCAATTGACGTACGCATCTCTTTACCATATACTTAGACTTGTGTTTCCACAAGTATAATAAAGAAATTTTAAACTTAATTGTGAGATGAATAGCCTCCCTTTGCTGCTTCCGGACAAACTGATATCATCGAGTCACGTTTCTGCGGTCTTTGTGTTCTTGAGCACATTTAAGCAAATGATAAACAAATTACAAATGGAAAAGAAGATGCAGCAATTCACGAAAACAAACGTGCTGACCTGCGACCCGTGAACGTACAACCTGATTAAACACAACAGTAACCTTCTATTTACTCAATGAAAAGTTATACTGATACCTATCAGATTGCTCCTTTTTTTGTAACGTGCGTGTGAGCCAAAATTAAACCATATATTCCAATCTAATTACAATATATATATATCATTAAACAAGTCAGGAGGAGGTGTGAAATATTGCACGTACACTTGTTTGAGTTTATTATGATTGTCAGTATTATTAGAACCTCATTGATTATTCGTGCTAGTAGTAGCATTGTTGCATTGTTGTAATGAATTTTGTCAGGAGGAGGTGTGAAAAGTACTTTCAATTAAATCGCCAACATCAGTAAAGTTTGATGCATTGTTGTAATGATTTTTGTCCCTAAAAACCATTCAAGGATATATATATGTCTAACAAACAGCTCAGTGTGTAAAGGAAATTACAGTTCCTTCATCAATATGTACATGCAGGCTAGGCTATATAAACATGGCAGCCAATTATATCATAATGCAAAAAACAAAGCAACAAGTCTTAACTACGTTTCAAATTGTACAGTTAGAACCATTTACTACTCTCCAACTAACTTCAATATTTTAACCTAGCTAGCTCTATATATATGTATATATTCTCCCCGGCCAGCCTCTATTACACCCCTCAAAAGGTTTTGTGCAACACACTCTCACTTTATCATTGTCTATCTCATAAACTAAAATCATACACACAATATATACAACAAACTGATGAAATACAAAACAATTAGCATGGGCTGCAAATTAGAAGTGTTAACCTTAAAAATTGATTGCTTCTTGTATCTGTTGGCTATTGGCATGTTGTCGGGTGGTGGTCCATTAGTCATGGCACAAAATCCTGATGGTGTGGTAGACGCGTTTCCGGCTGGTGGAGGGATGGTTCCTGCGATGTTTATATTTGGTGACTCGCTAATCGACAATGGGAACAATAATGACTTGAATTCTTTCGCTAAGGCTAATTATTTTCCTTATGGAATTGACTTCAATGGAGGTCCTACCGGTCGATTCTCGAATGGTTACACCATGGTTGATGAAATAGGTCCCTCATCTCTACCTCTATATATCTTTTACTAAAAAGCTGTTGGTCGGAGAGAATATCACCCCCGACCAACTTGGTGACTGAACGTCACCAACACATACTTGGTGACTGAACGTCACCAACAGATGTCCTATGAAAACTTTCATAAGTGATACATTAGTTTGAATATGATTGTTTTTTATAACGAAAAATTGATAACGGTATATATTTGAATTAATGCAGCACAATTGCTTGGGCTGCCACTAATACCACCCTATTCCCAAGCATCAAATTCTCGAGATCAAATGCTTCATGGAGTCAACTTTGCTTCCGCGGCTGCTGGGATCCTCGATATAACAGGCCGGAACTTTGTAAGCTTTTAGATCTTCGATCATATTTATTTGTATACGTTTAGCAATATATCTCTAAAATGAAGTGCCCGGATGTGAATGATATATTTTTTCCAACTATAGGTGGATCGTCTCCCATTCAACCAACAGATCAAGAACTTCGAAAACGCTTTGGATCAAATAACAGACAATTTGGGTGCAGTGGATGTGGCTCAGGTGCTCTCTCGAAGCCTGTTTTTTGTTGGAATGGGTAGCAATGACTACTTGAACAACTACCTCATGCCAAACTACCCGACCCGCAACCAGTACAATAGCCAACAGTTTGCAGACCTTTTGGTTAAAGAATACACCACTCAACTCAGTGTAAGATATATATGACTATAATCCCACTAGATTTAATTTAAATCTTGCAATCTTTTGTTTCCGAATAATAGTTTTCTATGCATAAAATACCAAGCTTGCAATACGATCAAAACACACGGACCATTAATATCTCTTGGTAAAGGAACTGCATTTCACACTTTGACCTTTTGATTTAGAAACTTTACAATCTTGGAGCCCGGAAATTTGTCTTGGCTGGGATAGGACTGATGGGTTGCATTCCAAACATGGTAGCACGAGGCACGACTGGGAGATGCGATGAGGATGTTAACCAGTTAGTTCTACCTTTCAACGAGAACATGAGGACCATGATTAACAGTTTAAGCACCAATCTCCCGGGTTCTAAATTTGTCTACATAAATGTTGATAACATGTTTCGGGATTTACTTGCCAACGCTAGATCCTACGGTAATACTTAAGTAATTACACATTGGGTACTTAATTATATATATAGATTTGGTCAGATATATATGTTATCTAAAATTTTCTATGTTGATGCAGGATTTCGCATTGTGAATAGGGGATGTTGTGGGATAGGTAGAAACAGAGGGCAAGTAACATGTTTACCGTTCCAAACACCATGTCGAAACAGGAAGGAGTATGTGTTTTGGGATGCATTTCATCCAACCGAAGCAGTGAATGTTTTGATGGGAAAGAAGGCTTTCAGTGGTACTCCGCAATTTGTTTACCCCATCAACATTCAACAGCTAGCAAACATTTGATGACGGACGTAGTTGATCGAGCATGCACACTATGACGAAATTCATGTAGGTTTATATGTTTCTCTATCTGTTCTAGAGTAAAATAAATAAATATCAACCTTCAATACTATAAACAGTTTAATCTTCACTGCTAATGTACCCATATTCTATCATTATATGAGACCCTTTTGCTATGTCTTGTTTAGTTTTATGTATGTTCATCTAAATTTGACTACCAATAATAGGCCTAGGGCTATTTAGCCGTATCAATGTGTGTACGAGATGTGTCTCTCTTCCAATGGTTGAGGTTCAATGATGTTGTTTAGCCCCAAAAATGGATTGTTGAAAACGCGGGTCGAATATTGATCGTTTATTCAAATAAATATGCTAAGTAAAGTTAGTCACCATCGAAAATGATAAAACTATTGCAACGAAAGATGTATGTTAAGCAACCTAAACCAGTTGACAACACGCAAAAATTTGACTTGCTCACCTTTAATTAGGCTCACGTTGTCACGATTGACTACGAGGTACTCAATACTAGGAACATGTGATTGGTAGGAGATTTACAATATAACATATAAGAGTTTCTGTACAATATAATTAGTAGCTTTCATTCATGGAAAAAAGTTTCTTTACGATCTAGGGGTCATTGTGTAACTTACTAAAAGATACGGGTTGAACGTGTAACTTGTCAACGTTAACCATGGTAGCTAACAATGGTTTGCTTGAACCTTAACTACTTAGTTTACTTAGGTTTTTGCATTACATGAGGACTGTTATATTGATTCTTAGAATCAATTTCATTTATTATATATATCCAACAAAAAGATTAAAAAGGGAAAAACATGTTTGAAACGAACCAACATAGTTCTTAATCAAATGCAAACAACAATGAAATAACACATTAATTCAAATTTTTAAGCAAACCGTGTGAAAGTGCATCAAAGTGAAGCTAATTGTTGAATATTAATTGGATATGTATATGTTGGTGCTCTTGCTGAGTATGCTAATCTTGCAGTCACAATATTTGCAGCTTCAGTTGGATGAAAAGCATCCCAAAATATGTACTTTGATCGGTCCCGACAAGCTTGTTGAAGAGGAAGACATGTCACTTGACCATTGTTTCTTCCAACTCCACAACATCCTTTGTCAATTACTTCAAATCCTAGTTTACAGAATTTAAAACATGTAAGACATCCTTTTCAAAGCAATATATATGTGGAAATAAACAGCAAATTTGAGGTACCATAAGATTGAGCATTTTGAATAAGATCCTTGGTTGCTTGAAACGAATCCAAGTAAACAAACTGTGAACCTTGAAGCGCGCCATTATTAAACTGATCTACAAGTTTCCTTAGGCCTGAATTAAATAATGCAATAGCATTGTTTATGTCTTCATTGCACCTGCTCTTGCTACTATTATACCGAGCTAGTTGATACGGTATGCACCCAACTTGACCCACAGCAGTTACTACCACTTTTCGTGCGCCCAAATTGTACAATGCCTGATAAATATTCAAATAGTAAGGTAAAATGTAACTAAAACTCTCATGATGTTGTAGCAATAATACTCACGGTAAGTTGAGTTGCATAATCATGAATAAGTGAATTTGCGTATGCTTGTGGGGTGAATTGTGAACCAGTATTATAAGAATCGCGCATGAAATAGTTATTGAGATAGTCGTTGCTTCCCATTCCGGAGTAGAAGATACACTTGGCAAGGTAACTTCCCAAAGCAGCATTATCGTCTCTGAAGTAACGCCTCATTTGCTGCACTATACTCCCAAAGTTATTTACTTGCTGGTTCATTGAAATGTGATCCCCCTACATGACATTTCAAAATTTGGTCAACACCATTAATTTTAGGAAAACAGGAAATGGGCAACACAAATGGAAGTAGATTTACAAGATTATTGCCGGTTTCATCACGGATACCAGCAGCTCCAGACGCGAAGTTCAGCCCATTAAGTATTGCCCGGCCACGAGTTCTTGCAAAGGGTGGGATGTTGTTTCGAAATCCTAGAAGTTGAGCTGCAACAAAATGATAACTTCTTATAAGCTTATTCACATGTGAAAAAACTATTGGACACATTATATGTTTTATTGAAGGTAAAAAGAAAAGCCTCTGAAATGAAGTTTCTGAAAGGTCTGAGAACACAGTTTTAACGCCACCAGCATGAGATCAATCAGAGTTCGTTTGACCGTCTTCTCACGAATTTTATAAATTCAAAAGACTTTTTAGTATAACCTTGCCCTCACTGTTTTTATATAATCTCTTTATATGTAAAGAGATTCGTCAATAAATTCTTTTGGTAAAGAGTGAGGAACTAACCCAATGCATCAACGAAAGTTCGGCCATTAGTAAACCGACCACTAGCACCTTGAGGGAAGTCGATGCCATACGGTCTATAGTTGGCCCTAGCAAGAGTGAGAAGCCCATTGTTGTTGCCATTATCAACCAACGAGTCTCCAAATATAAAGAAACCCGGAACTTGTGACGTGACTTGCGGACAACATTTTCCCGATAACAATAAGAAGGAAGTAGCTAACACCCACAACCCAAACACTTTGACCAAACTCCCCATATTTGTCTGATCATGCATTCATCCATGCTAATGTGCTAGCTAGCATATAAATATACCCATTTGAAGGGGTAAAAAGTAAAGTGGCATTTAATTAGTTTTTTATTCTTTGACACAATAAAAGAATAGCCCATTAGCCCGTGAAATGGAGGTGGATTGGTTTCTGGTTAAAGATACAATTGAAACCACTTTTGAGTTGGGTTTATGATCCAGTTATTAATATCGGCCTATTGGGAGCTGCTAGATGAACGAGTAAGTGTTTCACGTGAGAGTTACATGAATTATTAACTAGTAGGGACCCGCGCGATGCAGCGGGGACGATATTTCCGGTGACATTCGTTTATGAGTGTTTTGTTGATTTCGTATTTTTTTACTAAAGCGTATCATTAAAGCGTGGATCTAAGTGATGAGCGTAACAGATGCAAAGTAATTAATAATTGAATATGAAATCCGAAGACAATATTTAAATAACCATGAGTTAAATCCGAAGACAATATTTAAATAACATTTAAATCTTAACATACGAGCTAAAAATAAATATTCTGGTGTGAATTGCTTTAATGAAGATGATACTTAAATAAATATTGGACCAGGTTATAGCTGTTGCACAAGGCGTCAAGGCGGGAAGCATAGTGAAATAAAGGAGAGCTTTGGTGATACATTGATTATTTGATCCATGAGGGACGGTAATTGGCCGTTTACCAGGTAAGAACTATGTGTAAATATAAACTATTGGGTTGATGCAACTTAATTAGAAGTAACTTTCATATTTAAACTATGCGTTTCAATAGAGTGTAGACTGGGATTGTTGTTGCTGATATAGATTTTTCGTTGATTGAATCCATTAGGATGAAGTTGCCAATTTCTCGGGTAAAATCTTTGTTTGTTATTATTGTATCTAGGCTGGCTCCATTTCGGTAATTTTCATGCTAGAGGTGGCCACATAGGCGGGTGAGGCAACGGGTATCAAGAGCTGTAGGTTTTAAACAAGTGACCTTACGGTACATGATGACATTTAAACACTTTTTTGTGTAAATGAAACGTTTTGATTTCACTCAGTTAAGATATAATGTGCAACTAAAACGGTAAGGGGACATGGCCGGCTTTCAATCTTTTGACCGGTTTCTTAAATGAAACGTTTTAATTTCACTCAGTTAAGATATAATGTGCAACTAAACCATTCGTATGTAAATGATCAAACTTGCCAATCAATCACTTTGATTTATGAAAGATGCTTTATGCTAATATTGTTTTTTTTTCTTTTTAGCACCGAAAGCCGATAGAGTTATGGAAACAAGCCTCCATGTGAATATGTTGGAGACGTTGTCATTGCCTTATAATCGAATTACATTGTATTTGTGGTATTGTTGTTCAATTCTATTGCTCCAAATTTATGCATTAATGATTAAAGAGTGTTGTACATCATTCTTTTGGTTTCTTGACTTTTAATATTTTTTAGGTTGTAAACTATTAGTATTTTCAATCTATCTAATAAATCAAACTTTTAGGGGGCAATTTTTGGAGGGATTTTTTTTCTATAATTGGAAGTTTTGGAGGTAAAATTTAGCTAAATTTTTCACCATGCAAGTTGATGGAGCCAACTCCTTAAATGTTATATATTTACAAATTGTTAAATATAATGGTTATAATTTCTTTATAAATATTACTATTTAACCCGTGTGTAACACACGGGTATTAAACCTAGTTATGTATAAATGTAAGATTCATTAAAGCGAGTAAAAAACTACAAAAATGTGAATATCAATTATAACTCATTCATTGTAATACAAAATTGTAAACATTTATAACTCATATACCTTACTTGGTTTTTGTTACAACGCAAATCAAAAGAATTGTTTTAAGGAAAAACATTCATTTGTGTTGTTCTGGTTAGCCTAAAACAAACCAAATAAAAAATTTACAAAACAATCAATATTATGTAGATGTAGTAATATAAATTGGGCAATACTTAGTGTTGCAAATCTAATGTTAAACATAGATGTAAACAAACCTTGAGGGCAACACAAAAACTGATCAATCGAAGATTGAATCCACCGATCAATTTAAAAAATGACGACTTTAAGCCTTAATACTCTATCAACTATCTACGGAGTTTTAATTTCAATGCCATTTCATCAATTTCTGAACAATGAACACTCAGTCTTTTTAACTGATGTCGCTGCAAACCAAAACAGTCCAATAAAACTGAGAAATATTCATATAAAACCTTCCTTTGAGGATCCATATTCTTATCATTTTGCCATGCTTCCGGGATCATCATAACAACCTCAGGAAAACTTCTTTCAACTCGCACTAAAAGCTTCAAAACACCATCAAAAGCACCTAAACAATCATAAAGTCAAACACTAAATAACCAGTGCCATGTAGCTCGTAAACCTTTCATTCCTAAGATCCGCATGAAAATACTCCTTCAACTGGTTTGGTTTCAACTGACCTTTATCTACAACAGTTCTACATCCAAGAAACAAATTGTTTAAATTTAACTAATGACACAGACATCTATAGTTATGAAGAAATACACCCTCAAGGAAAACAAACCTAGATGATAAAGAAAACATATATAGAAGTCCCTCACACCACCATGTTGAAGGTTCAATGCAGCCCGAATGGCTGCCATTGAAACCCTTCTAAGTATGTACATATACAGATACCAATTAACAATATAAAACCCTATTCGTATTTAAAATGGTTAAAATGGTCAAATGTAAGAATATTAACATATAAATGTCGCTCAAAATTGACTTTTGACCAAGAAGTAGGTGTGAGAAACACTTGTTCATAACAAGTTCAAAACCTGAATGAAACATCAATAGTTACAGAAATCTTATGCCATAAATCTTGTGATTTGGAACCCAAGTTACACACCCTATTGCCAAGTTCAAGAGAGATGATCGTACAATATGGTTAATAATCTAGTCCTTTTTAACATAGTTTGTAAGACCTCTCCCCCATTCAAAAGATACATATATTTCTCGCAACAGGATCAGAACTAACACTAACTTTAGCTTTGTGTTTTACCACGCATTGTATTACTATGAACATATATCTAAGTCTGACTATTCAATATCACTGTCACATCTCAATTTCATAATACAAACAACCGTCGTAAAGAAGAGAGTTGTACGTACCTTTCGCACCCTAGCAATGGGAGGGCAAGTCCGTTAAGATTAACACACTCCACAATTTTTTTCAGTTCAATCTTTTGCTTCTCAGGCTACTTGCCATAAGGTCTTGCAAGTGAATATTGCTATTTCAAATCTTCATCATCTATAAAAGTATGGTTCTTAAAGTCAACAAAAAGCATCATTCCAGGTTTAAGTCTTCCTTTTCTAGAAACATCTTCCGGTGGTATATCAACAACTCCAACTTCACTTGCCAACCCGCCCACTATGAGTAACATAGAACCGACCTGGCTACAGTCAGTTTCGGTCCAGTATGGCTCCAAGGTACCAACAAGGCGACCATCAGTAACTGCAAATATGCTTTAACAGTAAGCATAAATTAAATGTTCAGATAAACAATTGTGAATGTAATGAAGATCATACATGAAACAAAAGCAGACACATCTCATAGCTCCATTAAAACTGAGAAATATTCATATAAAACCTTCCTTTGAGGATCCATATTCTTAACATGCTTCAGGGATCAGCATAACAACCTCAAAAGACTTCTTCCAGCTTGCACTAAAAGCTTCAAACCACCATCAAAAGCACCTAAACAATCATAAAGTCAAACATTAAATAACCAGTGCCATGTAGCTCGTAAACCTTTCATTCCTAACATCTGCATGAAAATACTCCTTCAAATGGTTTGGTTTCAACTGAGCTTTATATACAACAGCTCTACATCCAAGAAACACATTGTTTAAATTTAACTAATGAAACATACATCTATAGTTATAAAGAAATAAACTCTCAAGGAAAAAAACCTAGATGATAAGAACATATATAGAAGTCCCTCACACCACCATGTTGAAGGTTCAACGCAGCCCGAATGGCTGCCATTGAAACCCTTCTAAGTATGTACATATGCAGATACCAATTAACAACAAGATAAAGCCCCGTTCATATTTAAAATTTTCAAATGTAAGAATATTAACATATACATGTCGCTCAAAATTGACTTTTGACCTAGAAGTAGGTGTGAGAAACACTTGTTCATAACAGGTTCGGCTTGTAGAGGAGATTTACCCAAACCAGAATTATCTATGGGGACAGTACGCGAGCCAAGACGCATGTGGCCAAATGACTCAGCAAACTGCAAACAAAATTTTTAACTTTGATAGAAAAAAAAAACAATAATCAGTTCAAAAAACTGCACGCAAACAGTATTAGTACAAATTTACAATAAATCACTTAAAAATCAATAATACAGATCAAAGTGACATGTAAACGAGCAACAAAAACCTTTTTTAATCAGGTAAACTTAAAAATCTAACTGATTATCAGTGTCTGATTATAAAAACAGCAATAATTAGTTGAAAAACTGCATGCAAACAGTAACTACCTCCTTGTATATCTCATGTGGAAGACCGACGAGTATTCCGGCTCCGGCACAGTCACTGGTATTAGTCTCACATCCACAAGCACCTCTATGTGACATACTAACCAACATCTACATTGCATCAGTAGCCTAAATGAAAAACAACTACTTATTAATTAACCAATTTTATAACAAGAAATACAAAGTTATAAAAGCTATACACACAGTTTGACGATTAGCTATTTCGGATAGTTCAGCAACAAAACCAAACACGCTTACGTTGGCTAACCTAGCAATAAACCATTTACAATTCGCATGCAAAGAATAAAAAATCACGTAAGGCTAATCATAAACAAAGAGAATAGTTTCTATGTAATGTACCTTATAAAAAACCATCATGTCTAGAATTGAAATAGGATAGTCAAGTAGATAAATTGTAGTAAAATGAAACATAAATTTAAGAATCACTAATCAATTCCATTCCTCTAAAAAATTCAGTGTTGCAATATATATACGAAATGGTAAAAACTAAAAGTACCTGCTCATAATCAATGTAGTTGGTTCTCTCATTCAATCTGTAAAACATGGTCATACATAATGGCCCTCCGTACCTGTGTGATTTCATCCACAATGCTTCTCACCTAGCTGTCATCTACAATTGGTCCAAATACCTGAAACCATATTGAAAGAACACTTCAATAAAGAACCTGGATCTTTAAATATATTAGTAGAGTGTGTATGAAACTACCTCTTTGTTTTTAAGGCTCGTGGTGTATGTCTACCACCATTAGTAGAGTATGTTGAAAGAACACTTAAATACTAACCGACTTATAGAAGGTGTACCTCCTTCAGTGGTTCTTATTTCACCATGTATTGGCCCTGGATCATGCAACCCAACACTGTTATTCGTTAGACAATTGCATTTTCTTTCCCACCTTGTCCATCCGTAGGTAAACAAAAATAATTAAGAACAATAATTGAACAAATCTGGAAATTCAAGATAACAAGGTTCAAGAGTTCCAATCTTCAATTAGATGCGGAAATCATTCGGTGTACAGACCTGAACGTGACTTTAATATACCAAAAGGAGTCCTAAAAGGAGTCTAATGGCATATACATAACGAATTTCACAAAGTTAAAATGAATAGAGAGGGAAGCCAAAATGATTGACACTCAACTAACCTTACAAACAACATATCTTGTTTTAGTATTGATGAGTGTAATTTCTTGTCATTAAAAACCATATACATAATCAGTTTAAATGAATCAAAATAGGACCAGTTGCATATTCTATATAAAAATATACAGCATGAGAAAGTTAAAGAATTTACAATAACCATTCTTGTATTGTTCTATTACACAACACTCATTCTCTAATTATTTACAATTTGAAATGCTTTTCTAAACCAAACTTGAAAATAATAAAAACGAAGAAACAAACCTTAGAAGCAGGTGTTTCTATCAACAGCTAGCATAAATAACCTGCGAATATTGAAAAACAACACTTATAAAAACACCATGAGGCAAAACAAACCAATTTATAAACACGAATTTAACGGAACACCAAAGAATGCAGCTTCCTTTTTATTAACAAATTACAATATCTTGTTGCAAGGTACATACTGTGGTTTTTAATAAACCAATTACCAAATAACTATGTATATGTGCTCTTACTTACGTACAGCTTCTTGTATTTTTCTTTAGTCGTCCAACCACAGTCAATCTTTCACAGATTGTAACAAACCTTACACATATTGTAAAAAACTATGCAGCCACTGTCACACATGCCAATCAAATTTTCCAAGTACAACAGCTGTGAAATTGGGTTACTATTTAATATTTTAATGGCACTTGGCCAATAAAAAACTTCATTCTAAAAGTTAGTCATTTCTGTATTGGTGTTTTCTTTGTGGGAAGAAAGTCATGCATATAAAAAAGGCAAGGCACTTGTCATGAGCAATGTTTCATTACCAAACTAACGAGCAGATCTTGATGAGCGTCACAAATCTACACAAAAAGAGGTACAACAAGCTAGTCATTATGTACATTTGGCTGTTTCAACTTTTACTGTTTTACAAGATTGCATGTTATTCTTATATTTGTTGCATCTTATTTTGTAGATACACATGTCTTCAGAAACCGAGAGAAGAGTTGAGAATCTGTTGGATAGTTCAACAGGACCCAAAAAGCTGACAAACTTTCTAGAACATCTAATCAGAGTTTTGGATAGTAGTGTTGAAATCAAAGAAAGACAGGAAAAGAAGAAGGTACCATATGACACAAGGTAAGTTATAGCCCAAATATACTATTAACTAATAACATATCACAATACATCCAAAAGCATCTGAATATTTTTCTCACCTCTGTAATTTAAACATACAGTAATTTACAAATTAAAGTATACCTAGATGTATGAATTAAAGATTAAGCAAACTAATCAAGTGCTAAATAAATGCAAGCACACCAATGGTTCCT
This sequence comes from Tagetes erecta, assembly GCA_030867185.1. Classification (NCBI taxonomy): domain Eukaryota; kingdom Viridiplantae; phylum Streptophyta; class Magnoliopsida; order Asterales; family Asteraceae; genus Tagetes; species Tagetes erecta. The sequence continues at coordinate 98,944,680 of CM061487.1, forward strand.
AACATAAAAAAATATGAAATTAAAAATCCACATTTGGTAGACATAGTAGGAAAATGATGATTAATTAAAGACTAATATCAAAAACGGTAATCGCTCAAAGATCAAGTATAGACTATCAAATCAAAACTATTGATCCCAAAACAAAGACAACAAATGAATTCGATGGAACCAAGCAAGAACAACAAAAATTAGAATCAACAACACAAACGTATACTGACCATCTCCTGCATATACCTAATCGTGTAACCCATCAAATAAATATAATTAGTCTCCAATCAAAGCAAGTGCCTAATTTGGACATTCATTACACCATATAACAAGTTTGAAGATGATGAAGCTCTGCTAAAGAAACGATTGCAAACCACAACTAAGTTTCAAATTATCAAAAATGAATTTACCAATAGAAGTACATACTAACCATCATTAGAATTGTTGTAATTGATGAAACCATAACCAAGTGATTTTCGAAGGCCCAAATCCCTACAAACCCTAACCAAAACAACATTTCCAATTTGATTGAACAGAGGAGACATTTAAATTAGAATGAAATCAACTTCAATAAAAACTAAAGAAAAAACCTGAAATTGAGTGAATGGAATAGCGGATGAGCACCTGTAACAACCAAGAACAGTGAATCACTTAAAATCAGCATCATACAAACCTAAAAAAGAAGTCTTACCATATTCAAATTGCTAGGAAGGGTTATGTGGTTCTAATATCGCAAGAATGATGAAGATTTCAGAGGATTTTGAAATACAAAATATGCAGAAGGCGATGAATAACTGTGAGAAGAATTTCAGAGATTTGAATTTTAAGAGAGAGTACAGAGAGTTCATGCCATTGAAAGCGGATGCCGTTGAAAGTGGGGGAAAAAATAGGGTTAAATTCTACCGTATGTGATGCAACTTTTGTTTTGTGTTAAAAAGTCTAAATTACCCCTAAAAGTGTTTGTACATTATGCATTAAATAGCAGTACGTGGTTGACAAATTGGGTGTCCTTTCAATCTGCATTATATATAGTATAGATACATGAATTTAGTTAAAATGATGCAACCGTTTTTATAAACAGCAGTTGGTTATATTATAACAACCCTTATATTTACTAAACTAGCTTAGTAAGCCGTGTATTACACGAATTAAAAAATACAAACAACCATAATAAAAAAATGCATAATTGAAAAACCTAAACGTTGAACTGAAAAAACTAAAAAGTTATGCAAAAGTGGCCTAACCATAAAGTCAAACTTTAAAGTTAAGAAAAAAAATCAAGAATTAAATAAGAAAAAAAACAAAAATAAAATAAAACATCAAGGGTACGTATGAATACTATTATGTATTTGGAAATGATTAGCAAAAAGAAGTATATGCCTGGTGGTTTAAACTTGTACATCTAACATGGATGTTACGAGTTTGATTTTAAATTAGTGTGTGAATTTCCTTTTTAGTTATAAAAAGTTAATATTATAATAGAAAATTGAGATTATTGAAAGGATTATTGTGGAAATGACATGTGATATTCAATATGAAATTGACACATAACCATATATATGTGGCAATTATGTGCCATGTTTCAAATAATGACATGTTATAAAAATTTTTAACTTTAGTTATTCAGCGTCAATTTATCATTTATTCTCACATTTATCCATATTAAATTAAACAATAGTCCTTTTATTTACTTTTAACTAATTTTATGTTTCGTCCATTACATTCACTTTTAAAAACTAAATATGATGATGAATAGTGACCTTAAAAATGAGGGGATTAATATGTTTTTTCCTAAAAAGTAAAAATAGAAATGTGGTATGAGATTTGAGAATGATAAATGAGATGGAGTGAAATTTTAGGTTAATTTGTTACAATATGGGGATGGGATCAGAGATAAGGGATGGTTTGAGAATATACTCTTAAACCTCGTTTACATTTAATATGGTATCGTATTCAATCGTTTAATTATAAATTAACGTAAAACTAAAAGTCTGGTTAAAAGGTTGTGTTAACTAAAGCTAAACTAAATGGCAGTAAAACTAAAAGACAATAACATATTGCTGGCTTGCTGCTTTTGACTTTTGAGTTTGTGTTAACTCAAGTATGTTCCAAATAGTAAAAAAAATTGTCACTTGATCGGTTCTTAATCTTTTATGACACTCGTCAAATTTGTACATCTCAACCACTTTTTAAAACAACTTTTATTTTACCATAAACATAGGGTATTTATTACACAATTAAAAAAAAAAAGAAAAAAAATTCAAATTTTAAATTTTGTTTATGTTTCACTTTCAAGTTTCAAACATATGTATTAACTAAAGCTTAATAATTCGAATATAACTGATTGAAAAAAAATATCAATTTTTTGTATGTTAGTGTTAAATATAATAGCTTTTGATTTACATATATAGATATATGTTATGTATTACCAAACTAAAACTAAAAACAAAGAAGGTGTAGCTCAGGTGGTTAAAATGTTAAAAGTTAACCTAAACGTATTAGGTTCAATTCTCTATGTTATGACCTTTTTTATCTATATAATAATCAAAGTTTTAAAGGGTACATAATCATACAAAGGATATTTAACTCAAGTGGTTAGAGTGTTAAAAGTTAACCCAATATTTTGGAGAGAAAAATTAATGAAATCAAAATTTTATGATTAATTATATATATATATATATATATATATATATATATATATATATATATATATATATATTAAATATTGTATATAACCCGTGTCTAGCATACGAAAATTAAGACTAGTATTTTATATAAATATAGATTATATTTAAGTTTTGGGCCCGTAAAGACCGGACCCATTTCTGTTGTTCACCTTACCCTCATTAGGGCTGCCCCTGCTAGAGGTGCACAAAAAAATTGGAACCGGAACCGATCAAATAACTGAAAACCGGTTCTTAGAAGAACCGATTCTTGTAGAACCGAACCGAACCATAGGTTCTGAATAAGTTCTACTATTTTTTTCCAAATTATAGGTTCCAAAAGAACCAGAATCGGTTCCTAAAAAACCAATTCTTGGAAAAACCGGTTCCTGCAAAAAAAAAACCGGTATGTTTTAGTGTTGTTACTTATTTAATGTTTTAAAATTTATATATCCTGTAATATTTAAAGTTTTTTAATGTTAATACTTATTTAATAAAAAATAATATAACTAGTTTATGACCATAGAGTCTAAATGAAAGCCCAATGAAGGGTGAAAATTTGCAGCAGCCTAACGTTCAGGGTCATGTCATTGAAAAAACCCTTTTTTTTAAGAACCTGAACCGATTTTTTAAGAACCGGTTACTAGGTTCTAGTTTTTTCACCAAAAACCGGTTCTTCTAAGAACCGATTTCTTTACCGTCAATAAGAACCGGAACCGATTCTACAACCGAAACCGATTCTTAAAAAAACTGATTTGTGCCCCTTTAGCCCCTGCAGTTGCACGTGGATTATTCTTCAACCATGAGCCATTTAATGTTTATTTTTAAATATAGATTATTTTTAAATTTCGAGCCCATGTTAATTCTTCATTTATGACTTATGAGCCACCTAATATTTCTATATATATTTGGTTTACTTTTCAAATATGATTTGTTTATTACTAGCCCCAATTGTAAATTGTTTAGACGATCTTGATCAATTTGTTTTATTTTATCATTATATTCTTCAACTATGAGCCATTTAATGTTTCTATATTTGGTTTACTTTTCAAATATGATTTGTTTATTAAGGTGATGGAGTAGCTATGGGGATGTCATGGTCAGGGTTCATCATCACAAAAATATAATCCCCCTAAACCCTCTCGATCTATCTCAATCACATTTGTTACACAATGTGGAGTGTACTAGAGCAAGTTTCCTTCTACACTTTACCATTGGTTTTAGGTGTAGTCATAATCCTGCTCATCAAATGGTACAACTCTACACACAACACCAATAAATTACCACCATCACCACCACGGTTACCGCTCATCGGAAACCTCCACCAGCTCAAGGGAACTGTCCATGAAGCCTTTGAGTCTCTATGGAAGCGATATGGCGACCCGAGGGGCCTTGTGCTGCTCTACATCGGCACTATACCAAGTTTAGTGATCACAACGAGTGAAGCGGGCCGTGAGATCTTGAAAACTAATGATATAGCCTTTGCTGACAGACCCGCCACAAGGATGTTCAAGGCCATGTCTTACAATCTAAAGGATGCCACCGTCGCTCCATATGGTGAATATTGGAAGCAAGTGAAGAGCATTCTAACTCTCCATCTTTTGAGTAACAAAACTGTCCAAACTTTTGAGGCGATGAGACGAAGGATAATTGCGGGTTATGTGAATGAAATACATCAGTGTTTTCTGGCTAACAAGCCTGTAGATGTCACTTCTATGTCTTTAAAGATTACGAACGATGTAACATGTATGGCTGCGTTTGGGAAAACGTATAGGGACGGGGAGATTGGGGCGAAATTCTTGAAGCTGATGAAAGAGGTGTCGGAAATGTTGGGTACTTTTTATTTTGAGGATTCAATTCCTCAGCTTGCAGTAATAGATGTTATTAGAGGTGTTAGAGCTAAAGTTGATAGAGTTATTACAACATTGGATGAGTTCTTGACGGGTGCGGTTGCAGAGAGGTTAACGCAGACTAGCCCTGATCCGGTTGTTACGGATGATGGATTCAAGCCCTTGATTGAAACACTGCTTAACATGCAGATGGAAGATGATGCTGGAATAACTATTGATTCAGATGTCATCAAAGCACTCCTCATGGTAACTGTTTTCGTCTGATCTTTAACATCTATATCGCGACAAATCTAATTAATAATATGATATATGATAACTGTTATAACAATAAATAAAAAAGAAAGTGACTAAGTGTAGAAATAACATATTAACTAGTTGTTGAACATGATCACATTTACTTTGTACGAAGGATGCGTATGTTGCTGCTACGGATACAACGGCGTCAGTACTCCAATGGGTAATGACAGAGTTTATGAGAAATCCAGATATCATGAAGAAAGCACGGGATGAAGTAAAGACGGTCCTTAACGGAAAGAAAGACATAACTAGTGAAGATCTGGACAAGATGGCATATCTTAAACTTGTAATCATGGAAAGCATGCGGTTGCATCCTCCTGTTCCGATTCTATTACCACGCATTGCGCGAGAGGATGTCAATGTAATGGGGTATGATATTGCAAAAGGAACCCACGTGTATGTGAACGTGTACGCTATTATGAAAGATCCTAAAGTGTGGGATAAAGCAGACGAGTTTATGCCAGAGAGGTTCTTGGAGTCAGATATTGATCTTATAAAGCATAATTTTGAGTTAATTCCGTTTGGTGCGGGAAGGAGGTCTTGTCCCGGAAGGGTATATTCAATGGCTGTTGATGAGATGGTGTTGGCTACATTTTTATATAAATTTGAATGGTCATTACCTGAGGGTGTTAAGCCACAGGACATAGATATGGAAGGAGCATTTGGTCTGGGTAACCACAAGAAAGTCCCATTGCTTGCTATTGGCAAACCTGTATGATAAGTGATCAGTATGATCTTGCTATCATAATCCTAATATAGGATCAGTTTAAGATATGTTTTTTTTGTTTATATGAAGTATTGTAGCAATATAGATAACTGTCGATGGTTGAAACTCGAAATAATATTGTGGTCTTTTGTGTTGGAAAACAACTACTTTAAACACTTGAACAACTTTTGTAAATTTTTTAATGTTGATGGAATAAACTGTTTAACTAAAAAAAGCATATGAACAAAACAAACAAACATACTTAGTAAAATCTTATAATCTCGATATATATCTTTTAATGCACAAAACAATGTCAATCTTGGTTTGTGTTTTTGTGATGAATTCGCTGTCGCTGGGAGATAAAATGGTACTCTTTTGTCCACTAAGAACATTATTATCAATGAGTCCAAATTTGGGTGGTCAGTTTTGGTCACCAAAGCCAATCATTGATTTGTATTAGGAACAAATGCATAACAAGTTCTATACTAAAGGTTAAAGGCTAAGTCTTAAACGTAAGTTATAATTTTATTTGTATAGGTGACAAAATATGATTTATATTGACTCGTTTGCAAGGGCGTATTCTTTAAGGGTCCGAGATAGGCGCTGGCCACTGTGCGTTTTCTTGGTAGAAGTTCCGATTTTCACTCCGATACCTTTATTTTATATATATGTTATATATTGATCTCGCCACGTATAAAAAAATTATGTGTATTATATATATATTGAGCTCACACCCTCTGACTTTTAGCCCCATGCTATAAGAGTTTAAAATCCGTAACTGCTCGCTTGTGACTTGTGATTATTTATTTTTAGGGGTTGGGTACTCTTACATGTCAAGGGGCTTGGTACTCTATTTTTTAGGTTTCACTGAGAAATTAAAAACCAGAACTTTCGTCCCCAAAATAAAATTTCATAATATCCAAAGAGAAACGTACCATGGAACTTCAATCAAGCTCTAAAGTCTCTGTCTCTCTTCCAATCACCAAAAGATCATCAAAACGATTTCTTTTTGACAGACGTTACGGCTACGTGTATGCATCTGTCTATATTACTCTTTTGATTATTCAATTATACGATTACATTAGCCATATTTGTATTGCAGATATGATGACTGGGTTGAACCTTCCGAAGTTGCCCTAGCTTATGGCCGTGGAATGTAATTGTTTTCCCCCTTTCTTCATGCTCACATTTTGACTCCAAATTGAAGAAATTTAGGGTTTTTGAAATTGATCAGAATTGTTTAATTTTGAAGATGAAATTGGTTAAAATGTAGTTGGTTGATAAGTAAAGAATAAATTTTGGTGCAGATGAAGTGAAGAAACTTGTAGAATTATAAATTTGGAGTTTTGAATGGTACTAATCTTTGGCGTTTATAAACATGATGAAGTTTCTGTTTTAGGGATTGACAAAGTTAGGTTTGTTGATGATGAAGTGAATGAAAGTTATTATACACTGCTGAAGTTTGAAATGTTATTTTTTTATGTTATGAAGGTTTTGCATAGTGCCTCTTGGGAAAGCTTTGTTTACAATGGTTTCTAAATCGGTATGATCGGCTTTCATTTTTATGTTCTTGTTTTTTTTTTTCCTAATTGAATCCAAGTAACTTCTTGATTTTGTTGAAGCTATATCGTATCTTGCATATAGTTTGCTGAATGTTTATTCCTTGCTCTTGTTGAGATGCATCTAGTGGCTATAACCTTGATGATGGCATGAATATGGAGTCAATTATATAGGGATTAAATTTCATCAAGAAACCGTAGCTTTGATGATGCCTGCTAATTAGCTTTTGTGACTTGGGTCAAAACATGATCTCAGTTGTAATTCCTATTAAAAGATAAATCCTTTTGAACGTTTCCATGATGTCTTTACTTTCTTTGAATTCTTATGTGTTATTTGAATGTGTTGGCCGTTAAGAAATATGAAAATAGCAAGCTTTATCGTATACTAGTTGGAGAATCAGGAAGAAAATGCCTTCATATATTTTGATTTAGTATATGCGTGAAATTAGTATTGCGTTTTGTTAGATATCTTATTGATTTTCATTATATACATGAGATTCAAGAAAGATATATATTAGCAAATGACCCAAGTCACATGACCCGATACTCTAGTTCTCATGAAGCACCATATGCATACTGATTTCATGTTTACTGCATATTTTTTTACAATTCAAGTAAAACAAACTTGGAGTGATGATTATGTTTTATGAACAGGTGAACCTTGCAGCAACCCGAACCATTGAAGTTCTTCAGCAGCCAGAGCAGCTTTCATCTCAATCAATACAAAATGTTACTAATCTCAACAATCAGCTTCACCAAGTTATGTTTTCTATGAAGAGCATGCAGTCAGATATGTTCAAGTTCAATGGGATTTCATACCAAACGCCATGAATAGTTGTGTATGTCTAAGAAAATGGGAATGTGTGGATACTATGTTTGGCATGAGCATGAGCATGAGCATGCTTTAATCTAAAAACACTTTTACCATTTATTCAAGTGCGTGTTTAAATAGTTAAGTCTAGTCACATCTACTAAAGCTTGTAGCTGTCTTGAAACGAACCGAATTGTTGTTGGTTAGATAGGCATATTCCACAACCAAATAAGTTATTTGGCTCAAAATACTTTGTGTTTCAATATCAACTTATGTAATAAGTTCAGAATATAAGTGGCTGAAAATATTTAGATAGTATATTCTCTAAATTTGAGTTGGATATTCTACCAAGTCCAATATCAATAGACTGCATATTTATCATCTATGATAATTCTTGACTAAAGTTAAATGTTTCTTCTCCTTTTGTTATATGTTTGTTATACATAGAAATAATATGACATCTAAATGGCAAATATAACAAAATAGTTTTTGAGTAATTGAAGGAGAGTCAATTTTTTTACAGCCAAGCCAATCACTACCGAGTAATTAGGTCACTCATGAATTTAGTTCATCCCGCTATTAAGTAATAAGGTCATCAAAAAATTCAGTTCATTTTATACGGGGCAAGATTGGTTCTTAGACAAATCACTTCAACAACAAGCCTAGAATGAAAATTAAGCTTTCAGGTCATAACATTCAACTTGTTTTACACCTTCGGTTCAAAACAAAACCTTTTTACATGTCATAACTTGTAACGGTTTTCATGTTTAACATGTTAAATCAATTAGTGTTTTATTCGAAATACATTAACAAAAAATAAAGGCGTCGCATTAGGTGAAAGAATTCGAATCAAATTTGCACTTCCCTACGCGTGGCTTGATGCTAGAGTAAAACATAACATAAAAACTTAACATGTTATGAAGGGTTACATATATAAGTTAATCAAGTTTTTGTTCCCACTCCAATATGAGACAAGATAAATGAAAGAAAAATTTTAAGATTTTTTTGTTACTTTTAGAACCTCAACCAAACAGGTTATCTTAATCATTTAGATCTTTTAATCATTCAACACTTAACCATTTAAAAATTGCCAAAGAGTAGTTTTTGATGAGTTAATTACTTGAGTAATGTTGCCACGCGTATGTTCAGTTGATAAAACGTAAAACAGGCAAAAAGTAATAAGTTGTGATGCCCAAACAAAGGTGGGAAAAATGTTGTCACACATACAAACCGTATAATATCACAAAAACACTCACCTCTCATCTTCTCTATTCTTCTTTTCTTATCCTCAACAAAATCCATTTTTGATCAAATTCAGAACTGTTAATCCGCCATTAAAATGCGCATCTATTCAAGACCACCATGTCTCTCATCTTCATCTTTCCAATCCCAACAATCTTTAACAAGACCCACTTTCAATTTCTTAATCCCAACTCACTCCACTTCATCTTCATCTTCATGTTCTTCATCCTCATCATCTTCATCTTCTTCTTCTTTTAGCTTTAGACTGTTTAATAAACGCTTTCATTTCTTTAACCCACCTCGTTCTTCCCTCAAAGAAACAAAAAAACAGCAAAGAACACTACAAACTAACGCCCCACCGCCTCCACAAAGCAGTTTCAGGAGGCTATTGAACTTTAATAATAATACTAAAGATGATGATACTGGTGGTGATGGTGATGGTGATGATGAGCAGAACCAAAATGCGATTAAAGGAACCATTTTGGCTGGGTTGTTGCTTGTGGGTGTTGTTGGTGGATTTGGTACTGTTGGCTATATCTACAGAGATCAGATCAATGCTTTCTTGATTCAGTTTTCAAGCTTCATTGAAGGTATGCTTCAATTTTCTGAATTAGCTTCTTGATTTTGGTTATTTTGAAATTTGGGATTTTAGGGTATGACTTGTGAGCTATTGTTATAGCTTGTTTCAACTTTTAACCCATCAAAGTTTTAATTTTTTTTGTATTTTTATAGTGCAAAAGACTAAAAGAAGAAAAATTGTTCAAAAATGAGTTACATCAATGCTTACTAACTTGGTGTTTTATAGGGATATATTACTCACATTGGTATGTATACTTAATGTTACCTTCTTTGGAAAGTGGAAGAAAGATGTTATTTTTTTTAATTGTTCCTCTGTTAAATGTGACCAATTGTGAAGATACATCAATGGTAGCTAGTGCACAACAAGGGCACTGGTCTTGAACCAAAATTTGTTGTTTGTCACCTCCTCATAACTGAAATTGGAAAAATAAGGAAAAAGTTGGAAGTGTGCATGGACTTTAGTAATTTAAGGGATGGGAGATTAACTCAGTCTAAATCACTATATTCATAGTGCAACTTGCATTGTGTTGCCCCAAAGTTGCTAGGAAATATATATATTGTATCTAAAATCGACTTGTGAGAAGTGGATAACTGCCATAAACAAATCTTGCCGGTTAAACCAACCCTGCTCATTTTGGCACTCTCTAAAAGCTTAACTTTTTTGACTTGTTATCGGTTATCCAACAGGTCATTTTGCCAACTATACTTGGACTTTGTTATCAACTTTGAGGTTAATATTAATAGTGTATCTGCACCATGAACATGTAGCCTTTAAAGTTTAAAAAAGAAGCCAATATTCTATTAGTTTTTCGTGTACAAAGATTGTCATTCAAGAAGATTAATGGGAATCTCAGAATTCAAAATTAACTTGTTTAGCCAAGCTGCCAAATGAGCTTAATATATCTCTCATTCAATAAAACTGTCATGTGCACAGGATATGGCCCTGCTGGATACGCGCTTTTTGTTGCAGTTTATGCTGGCCTGGAAGTAAGTTGCAAATTCATTGTTTCAATTCTAGTTTAACAAAATTAGCTTAAGAGGGCACTGGTTGAATGAACTAAGCAGGTTAAACGGGTCGCCTATAAGTCAAAGCATACTGCATCATTGAAATTATTTACTTTTTGTAACCATATTTAGCACTTAATAAATAAAATAGTTTTTGAACAAAGGGTGTTTCGGCAACCCACCCCAACCGACCCGTTTCAGTTTGCCCGACCCACTTGAACCTGCCTATTTTGCCACCTCTATTTGGTTACAGCGAGTTCATCAGCACTAAGGGATACTAATACAAATAAGCATTTTCTTGTAGGTACTTGCAATACCAGCAATCCCATTGACAATGTCAGCTGGTCTTCTGTTTGGCTCATTCACAGGCACGATACTTGTCTCTATAAGTGGGACTGTAAGTCATCAAACAAAATGTTTACATAACCATTGCTGTAATGTTGACAAATCATTAATTGCTACTTATTTTCCATCGGTTTCAGCTAGCAGCAAGTGTTGCATTTTTAATTGCTAGATATTTTGCGCGTGATAGAATACTGAAAATGGTTGAAGGGAACAAGAAATTTCTTGCAATTGATAAAGCAATAGGAGAAAATGGTTTTAGAGTTGTCACACTTCTCCGTTTGAGCCCATTACTCCCGTTTTCTCTCGGAAATTATTTATATGGACTTACGTCAGTCAAGTTTGTTCCATACGTCTTAGGAAGGTTAGTCTTTCAATAACTGTTTTTGTTTATTTATTTTTATTTATAAATTGGACAAAATATTATAAAGCCTATGGTTGTGTGCAGTTGGTTGGGGATGCTACCTGGAACATGGGCTTATGTTAGTGCCGGTGCATTTGGTCGAGCAATCATTGTGAGTTTCTTTTTTCTAATTTAAACGGAAAAATAAATGGTAACTGAACCCAAGCCCATCCTTTTTTCCTATTTTTTATCCTTATTAAATGGTAACTTTTTTGCAGCAAGAAGAATCAGGAGTGGGTTTAGCAGGGGGGGCGAATCAGCTACTGACTTTGGGTGCGGGATTACTAGCAACAGCCCTGGCTGCAACTTACGTCACGCGGTTAGCCAAGGTTAGATGTTTGGTCATGAGCACACACTATATTCAATCATAAGTTATCATTTTATTTTAGCTTATTATTTCTGGTTGCAGGATGCAATGAAAGACATCGAATAAGACATATGGCCACGCTTTCTTATTATGGCATAATTTAAGACCTTTTGAGCTTGCAGGATCCATGGTCATCGCGTATCAGAATTAGCTATGTGTAAATTTTAAATGGCCACTTGTTAAAGCAACTGTAAATTTGAACCCCCTTTATTAGTACTGATATCAATTTTAAGCACATTTGGACAGGTAATTTTACATTCATCCCAATAGTTGATCTTTCTTTCACTAAGTTGCTACAAAGAGCTGAAACTTGGTGGAGTTTTAATGATTTGAAATGGTCCCCAGAAGAGCTTTATTGAATTGGTCTTGTAACTGAGTTTGACCATTTCTAGCATTTTTGAGTCATTCTCAAGTCCACATTTGGGTTGCAACATATAAATAAACCAACAAAAATTGAGACGCTCAGTGAATAGTTATTGAAATTTTAGCCTTGAATATGTGATAATGTGTACGGGCACAATAAAGACCATTGTATGCCAAACTTGTCAAGGTACATGTCTAATAGATCCGAACAAACATAACATAATATCAAAACATAATATCATACTGAAACTAGAACGTCTAATCCACATACTTCAAAAACGCGTGAGATATGGATGCCAACACCGCTGCCCTGTAGTGGCTACTTCTTGCAACTTGTCATCCTGGTGTAACTGGTGCTTTGTAATAGTGTCCGAGTCCTGTTAGGATCGAACATGTCCTGTATTGGCTGCTTCTTGTTTGAATGCTTGGGAAGTGGCCCCTTGTAACTTGTGATCTGGTTTTGTGAGCAAACTCAAGGGATCATCATCAACTTGTCTCCATGTAACACACACCTTTATTAAAAAAATCCATATTTTCTATCAGAAATTTAGACCAATGCAAGTTTTCTAGAAATTTTTGTTTTGTATCGACTCTTACTCGCCATTTTTAGCAGTAACTCTAGCTCACTTTCAAGCTTGTGTATGAATCATATAACGCACTTGTTAGCAAGGTTGTGTAACATTAGATACAGAACTGTCACATAACTGCAACTGTTATAAAAAAACCATGTGTTAGTAAAAGTCACAAGACGATACTTCTCATGAGGATCATGTATGTTGATTTGACAGAGAAGAAAACATGTCCTATTATTATGGTTGGTCTGAATATGTTAAAATTTGTCAAAAATAAGGTGTTTTTATATTTTAAAAAGTTTGAATAAATTACCCTTTAATCCATCATCCTGAGAATTTTGTTTTGCTAAACTCCCCTCCATTTGTCTCAGACCTTCATTTGTTGAGTTTTCCTGGGATTACAAGTAGACATTGTATACTCAATTTGCAATATTTGAAATCAAAATGTATTAGGGACACTAGTTTTTAAAATGAAGCAATAAAATCTTAATCTCTAATGTAGTATTTTGTTAGAATCATATGTTTCAACAGCAGATCATGTTTCGGGTCCAGGTCAGCTTAGTTTTGGGAACGAGCGATTAACAAAAACATGAAAAAAAATGTCTCACCTTTGAACTGATTGAAATACAAGCAATTTGGCTTATGGAAAAATAAATTTTCAAGAAAACGGAACACCAATGAAAGTTAAATACACTTACAGAAGGTAATCTTGAATTTGATCTACAATTTTCTTCTTCAAATATAGTGCTGCTGATATCATCACTTGATACTTGGCCTGGGGGTGACGCAGAGGGGATTTTTTATCATGGTCATCATCGATGCATCTTACTACCCAATATGCAGAATTATTGCAACATTCTACTTTTAATGTATCAAGATCACATGCGTCAACTCAAGGATAAATGTTGAATAGTGGTGTCCAAATCGCCATTCCACACTTGTAAACCATAGCCTACCTCAACTGCATTTAACTTAGGAACAAACTGGCCCACCAAAGAGAACATTTTCATGGTTGGGCAGTCCTCTATCACTAATCTTTCCAGATTGGGCCATTCAAAACTCCGATTCCCGGAGATAAAACATGCAAGTTTTGGTAGCTTTATGCCTTTATCAGTCGAACAGTGTCAACCTTAGGAAACATGACCTTTTCAACAGAATTTTCTTCCAATTGTTCTATAATATTCTCAAGCAACTGACATTGGGTTACGTACAACTCTTCCAGATTCTGAAGCCTTGGGAGTAAACTAGAGGGTATAAGTTTTACCAAATTGTTGCAGTTTCTCACCTCTAGGATACTAAGGTGACTAAATGATTCGGCCACAGTGTCTGCAGGCCATAAGGCATTCACGAGCTCGAGGTTGTCAACCCGCAGTTTCTCCAAGCTTGGAAAAACAACCTGTTTTAAAGGTTTCATTTACTATGTAAGTTTCATGAACTATGCAAACAAAATCCACCAGAAATTATACAAAATAGAGGCTGGAAAATAGCAATCACAAAGATGAATTTTGACCGGTTTAATTACGAATAAGTTATAGTTAATGGCTAAACTTGAAAAAAAATAGCTTCAAGGGAACCAAGTCAACCGGGGCAAACAAGGAGTGTAGGTGGATCATCACATGACCCAGATCCACCCCTTTAGGTTTTTATATACAAGACCTAATTATTCTATAGAAGAAATAAATTACTATTGTGGCAACATAATTTCATAATCATATTTGAAATACCAGTTACTTGCAAAAAATATCAGAAATTTTGGATAAGTGTCTTAGACCAACGCAACCTGACCTGACCAGTTTTGACACGAACCATTTTGACTCGTGACCTCACCCACTTATTTTGACACAATTTTGGCATACTATGACAATATCAAGTTGAGACAACTAATTTCACATACAAAAAAAACCTTGTGATATGGAAGATGTATTTACCATTTCAAGAAAGAACACCTTAATGGAGTTTGAATGGTTTTCATCTAAAAATCCTCCTGACCCTTCAACATTCAAGCTTGAAGATGAAACAAAGGACCCCATTTTATAGCAATTTATGATTCTTAGTTCTTTCAGAGAAGGCCACCTTATAACAGACAACCTAGTACAAAAGTGGACCATTTGGTAGATTCTCAAGCTCAATACTACATATTTGAGGAAGAATTATGTCATTTGCTTCTGATGTTCCACCATTATATTCAACAATCGTTTTCACCGACTTACATGATTCTACTTTCAGTTTTTGGAGCCGGGGTACTCCTCTAGCTACTGACACTGGGAAGATGCAATCAAGGAGGTCACAGCTTGCAACTTCAATAGACGCAAGTCTCGGAAACCTACTAGTTTCATTTGGAGTCTTACTTCTATCCCACCATATCTGTCTCAAATCTGGAAGTTTTCCTAAAACTAAATCGACCAATTTGATTAGTGAAACAGAAGCAAAATTTTGGTGAGTTTGTGAGTGTTTGATGGTAAAGAGTTGTTTAAGTGAAGCACAATCAATAATATGAATTTCTTCTATTATATGCAATCTAGGAAGCATGTTGATTGGTCCAAGATCTAATACTTGATCACAGCTGATGACTTTCAAGACTTGAAGTTTACTAAAACCCTTATCTGGAAGTTGGGTGCCCCATATCCCAATCATGCTATTCAATCCATCCAGGTATAATGCTTGCAAATTAGGCAATGCAGCCTACAAAAATCCATCACTTGATATTAGAGAGTGTATGATTATTTTATTTTCATTGAATTTAACAAATCATAGTACTAAATGGGATGACTAATAATAGTATCCTCATCAAATTGTTTTTTCTCTAGTTCAAGTTTCAGGTTAACAATTTCTGTCCTTTTATTTTCTTAAAATATAACAAGATGTAATTGATATGTTCGAGTTTTTAACCATGCAAGATACATATTTTTGTTTGCATAAGCAATCAGCAAAGGTGGAAAAGAAACAGTAAATAATTTATCTATTTGTCATCTCCTGTAAGAAATTTGTTATATCCTCTCTCAGTTCATAAAATGTGAAACACTTCTTTTTTACAATTTCAAGGTAAGTTATATCTTCTTTTGGAAAAGTTCATGTTATCTATACGATTCGCATATCTTATCTATACTGGAAATATTTAAATTTTTCAAAAACAATCAAAACGTTTTTTTACTAAAACTCATGCATAAAATGTTGTGGTTCTTAATCATCTTTCCGTGTCTATTTCTTGTGTCTATGAGACACTGCTGAAAGTCAGTTGTGAATACTGGAAGGCAAATGCCCGATAAACTAACCAAATAAATTTTGATTTTTCTGGGACATCCTTAAATACAAATAGTTTCATTTACTTTTGGACTCTTGAAATATAAAATGGAACATACCTTTTCATTGAAGAAATTCCCCTCCTGATGCACATCAGAAACAACAAATGCTGTCATTTTAGGGCAATTTTTTATTTCAATCACTTCCAATGCTGGAAAATCCAAACCAGTACTCCCTTTGCAAAAACTTGAAAGTTCTGGAAGATCTTCAAGACTAATGTGACATAATTCAGACAGAACAATAATATCATCTTCTCCTTCATTAGCAAATATTGTTTTCATCATCTTACACGAGCGCACCCTCAGTTCTTGAAGTTGGACAAGACTCTTCAATGCACAAACTGAGAAAATATGGATCAAACCATCACATTCATAGATATGCAGAGAATTCAAGTTCTGTAAGCCTGTATATACACGATGATTGATACTATTGTTCCACCATAGATGTTTTAGTAGTGGCAACTTCCCCAAAATGAGGTCTCTAACACTAGGTAAAGTTGCTAACGCATCATTGTCATTGTGAATATCGAGTTTGCTGAGTTCACACACCTCTTCTACAGAATCACACCATTCTATGGAGAGAATTTCAAGATTTTGCAACATATTCTGGATATATGCCGGAAATACTAGTACTAGGTTGTCACAGCCAAAAATAATTAGAATCCTCAGGCTGCGGAAGTTTGCAGTAGAGAAATGGCGGGGCCAAATTTCACTGACAGAATGCAGTTCACGAAGAGTCAACTCTTCCAGGGAAAGAAAGTCAATCTGCAATATTGAGACCACCACATCAAAATTATTGTAAAGCAACTAGAGGTGGCAAGATGGGTTGGTCTGGCAGGTTGGGTAACAGGTCACAGGTTATTTCTACAACAGGTCAGGTTGGGTTGACCAGAATAATTTCTGCTCATTCCTATTTTTAGAAATTATTTGTGTAATTAGAACTATAGAAATCTTGCTTGAAAGATATAATTACAAACGTAATAGATTACAATCAAAATCTAAATCTTTGAATAAATATAATTTAGAAGGATACATTCGTAAAATAGACCTTAGGCAACTTTAAGCCAGTTTGACTCGTTTTCCTTTTAGCTAATGGTATTGATTCAGCCCATATGAGATAAAACACAGCTAAAGTTGACCCATTTATAAGTAAATAGATCAAATGTACAGCTCTATCAGCACCATAAGGTAGAAAGGAAATTATTACCTTTGAATTGAAAAGGGTTTCTTGCACTAAATTAGCATCTGCTTCCGGGCAGAAACTCCAAAGACTTGGCAGAAACTCAAGCTTTATAGACTTCAACTTTGATAACACAATTCTACTAGATGAAGCACCCCCATCTTCAAATAATATTACTTTGAGATTTTCACATGAGGACGCATATAGTTTTTGAAGCTCTGAAAGACCTCTGGCTGTGGATTGTGAAATAAGTTCTTTAAGTTTGTGACAATCAGATACATATAGAGTTCTTAGATTATGTAAGCATACATTTCTCATAGGATCCACCCACAAACAAGTTAATTCTGGTAAAATACTCAACATCAGTTCACGAAGCTCACAAAAGGATTGATCTGGGAGATGGTCATAACATATCATTCTAAGATCAGCAGCAGAAACAACCTTCAAGTTCTCCAAAACAGGAAAGATTTTGGTGTCAATCAAAGATTCAACCCCAGTATAACCATAGACCTCTAAACATCTCAGATGTTTGAAACCTTTCCTTAAGTCATACACAATGCTGTTTAAGTCTTCTAAATAATTTTCAATTGAGTAGTCCAGGATTAAATGTTGAACCGACTTTAGCAACTTATAAATCCCACCATGTAAACTAAGACTTTGATGGAGTGTGAGTCTCAAGGTTTTGGTGTATGAGTAATTGATTACCTGACTAACATCCATCCCTATAAAGATTTTGAATCTCACCAAGTTTCCAAATAGTAAATCTTTGGGGAAAAGATTGACATCTGGGATATGTGTTTCTAAGGTTGTCAAGTGAGATAAGTTCTTCAGTTCATCAAGGGTTGCTTGATTTTGACTATTTTGGCCATGATATCCCCATTGACGAAAACTATTCATCATGTACAAGCATTCCAAGTTAGACCAAATTAGAGAACACACCAAATGGAATTCCTGTCAAATTTTTACAATCGGACAAATCTAAAAGCCTTAAGTGTGAGAGTTCTCTAATTTCCTTTGGTAGTTTTTCGATATCTGAGTGCATAAAGCTAAGAATTTCTAGGTGTTTTAGCTCTTTGATATTTGACAAATCTCCTAACTTGCAATGCTCAAGACACAAAGTTACGAGTTTCCTTAAAGTAAGAAATAACGATGGTATGGATGGAATGAACACATGATGCATGAGTACAGCCTTGAGCTCTTTCATCCCATCAAAGTAATTTTTATTACCTGAAAATTGCACTAACCCCACAGAACCTTCTAAACGACACAATTGAAGCTTCGGAAAATCTATGCCAAATGGAAACTCTTCAAGATCATTCAGTACCATTGAGATTGCATAATAATTACCTACATTGTTTCCATGAAGTGAATCTGGATATGCAGGAATCATCTTCTCCAAAAATATGTAAAGACCCCTGCAAGCTACTTTGAGTAGAAAGTCCCGAGTAACATCATGCATCCGAAAACAGTCTTCCACATCACTATCTAATAACAAACAACAAGCTTTCAGATTCTCAACAACTGTATGCACTCTGTCTCTTGCTTCTTCTAACGTATGAACATCTTGGAATATTCTTAAACCTGTTCCATATCTCACCAAATATTCAATTGGAATATCAAGGTCTTCTTTGAACAAGCTGCAAAGCAAGAAACAAGCTTTTGTTTCTTCATCTTTTAAAAAGTTGAAGCTCAACTCTAACGAAGCAAAGACATTGGCATACACTCCTTTGACATCATTAGTTGTAGAACTCCTCAACTGGCGAAGCGCATCACGCCAAGCATGTTTGCTCCTATGTCTTAAAGCACGTGCAACTGTTACAATTGCAAGAGGCAATCCAGAGCATCTCTTAGCAACCTTAGTAGCTATAGGATTAAGATCCGAAGAATCAACTGTATCACCCGCCATTTTCTTGAACAATTTCCAAGATTCCACTTGAGATAAAACATCCATATGGAAATTTCTTTGAGTATTCATAGCATTACATACATCTAGACTTCTTGATGTCAAAATAATCTTGCATCCTTTATGAAGATTACCCTGTGGGATGCCAATCGTCTTCAAATCAATCGGTGTCCACAGATCATCCATTATAATCAAGATCCTCTTTACTTGTTCAACCTTTCACGTAACCGCGCAATCCTCAAAAGCTCACCCTCTTCTTTCAAATTCAACTCCAACATCTCCGCAAGATCACCTTGAAGTTTCCTCAAGTTAGGTTTGTGTGAAACCACCACCATCACCATTTCATCGAACAGTTGGTGTGTATAAGCTTGTTTAGCTACTTCTTCCACAAAAGTAGTCTTCCCTATACCACCCATACCATACACACCAATAACATTAACACTATCATCTTTCAATGCCTCCATCATCAATCGCAATTGCGCTTTTCTCGACTCGAAACCATCCAATTCTTGTATAAATACACCATCACTAACACTACTATTAGCCCATATGGGAGGTAAACGAGCAGGGTGCGAAACACGATCAAACTTCCCCCCCTTTACCAACTCATTAACAGCCATTGTTTTCTTCTTCGCTTCTCTACTACTTCTGTGAATCAACTTCAAATTAGGGCAAGAACCACTAGCGCAACTGTAATTTCTATCAACCTCATCTCTCAAAAACTTGTCAGATTCAGTTACCAAAGCGTTTGTTTTAGCAAGCCACGATTGCACAGTTGGCAGAATGTTAGACATATTTCAAGTATTAGTCTAGGGTTACTATTTGTGTAATCTAGAGGGGCCTAGATGTATTTTATATTATTATATATTCTCATGTACAATCCTTATTATTCATTCAATACAATTCACAATTACAATTCTATGGTTTAACTTGGTATCAGAGCCAAGCAAACCCTAACCCTAAAAATAATCTCTAGCCGCCACCACCACTCCCTTCCGCCGTCACCCTCAAAACACCAACAACAGCCGTAACCCTAAGCCGTAACCCTAAGCCATGGCACTTCTCGCCGCTTTCACAACTCAAGAGAAAACATCCCACAATTCACACAAGTTTGCCTTCACCTTAAACCCGAACAATCACTGTCATTGGAAAACCATGATCACACCGTTTCTTGTCACCAACAATATGTTTGGTTACATAGATGGATCAATACCTTGCCCACCTCCTACCATTGAAGGAACCCCTAGTACAACTGACACCGACAAAGAGCCGCCAACTCTCACCACTCGACCTAACCCTAATTTTACTGCATGGGTAAGTAATGATGCTCATGTACGCATGATCTTGATATCCACCATATCTGAAGCATCCTATGATTACATCCAAGGTAACACAGCACGAGATCTTTGGTTGACACTTGAACATGCGTATGCCCCTCATACAAGTTCACGTGAATTCACTCTCAAAACACAACTTTTGAAGATTGAGATGAAAGGTGATGAAACAACATCTGCTTATCTTACTAGGGCTCAAGGGTATGCCACTGCCCTATCCAACATTGGGGAACCAGTCAAAGATAAAGACTTAGTGATGCTTGTTATTGCTGGCCTACGTGAAGAATACAACGGATTGAAGTCCAACCTCCTTGCTAGACAAGTTCCCATTGCCTTCAATGAACTTCAAGGCGTACTTTCTGATCATGATTACCTCATCAACAAACCTACCTCCACATCAACCCCACCCCAAGCCTTCACTGTTACCACCGACACTCAAATCAAACCCTCCACCTCTGCTTCCATTAACCCAACACCAACTCAACTTTCTGCCATCCAACAACTTGCATCACAATTTGGGTACCAACTCACAACTACTAATACACCCCCTCAAGCATACTACAGTTACCGACCACCACAAAACAATAACCGTGGTCGTGGTTACAACAACAACAACCGAGGACGTGGACGCGGTTCTACCAACCGCAACAACAACAACCGAAGTCAATTTGAATGGGCATCAAATCAGAACACTGTTTATGGAACATGCAACAGATGTGGTATTGGGCACATCCCATCTCAGTGCCCAAATCGGGATCCATCCACCTTTCGTGCAAAGCCATCGGCTAACTTTGCCGATCACAGATCCTCCTCGTCCTCAACTTGGTTCCCGGATACAGGTGCCAATAGCCATGTTACACCGGACCTTGCAAGCTTAGGTACTTCTGAAGCATACAATGGTGATGACGCTCTTCATGTTGGCAATGGTAAGGGTTTACCCATTCTCCATATTGGTTCCTCACACATTCACTCACCACACAAAACTTTTTCCTTAGCTAACATCCTACATGTCCCACAAATCAAAAAGAATTTACTTTCAGTCCAAAAATTTTGTCTTGACAACCATGTCTTCTTTGAATTTCACCCTTATTTCTTTCTTGTGAAGGACATATCTACACGCACTACCCTCCTCACGGGCCCAAGTAACAATGGACTCTACACTATCAACCTTCCACAGCTACACTCCATCAATAAGACAGCCTTTTCTGCCATACGCGCTTCGTCGACTGTTTGGCATCAAAGACTGGGTCACCCACATCATCGTCTTCTACAATCCATGCTATCCAATTATCATCTTCCAGTTTCAAATAATTTGTCAAGTTCTTTTTGCAATTCTTGTCATATGGGAAAGTCTACTAAACTTTCTTTGAACAATTCATCTTTTCGTAGTTCAAATGTTTTGGATTTAATATTTTGTGATGTTTGGGGTCCCGCACCCACTTTATCATTTGATGGTCATAGTTACTTTATGTTGTGTGTTGACCATTACTCACGTTACATGTGGATCTTTCACCTAAAGCAAAAATCTGATGTTTACAACACATTTAAACAATTTTTGTCAATGGTTGAGCGAAAATTTAACACCAAACTCAAAACAGTTCAAACAGATTGGGGTGGAGAATTTCGCAATCTCTCAACCTTCTTTAAGAGTCTCGGTATCACACATCGTCGCTCGTGTCCACACACAAGCGAACAAAATGGTATTGTTGAAAGACGTCATCGTCATGTTGTCGAAACAGGTCTTACTATACTCGCCCAATCCTCAGCCCCACCGAGGTTTTGGCACTTTGCTTTCGACACTGCGGTTTACCTAATAAACCGCATGCCCGCTCGTTCCAACTCCAACCAATCTCCATATGAAATCATTCACAAACGACACCCGGATCTCTCATTTCTTAAAGTCTTTGGTTGTCAATGTTTTCCCCACCTTCGTCCATACAATCCACACAAAATGGATCTCCGCTCTACCCCATGTATCTTCCTTGGATACAGTCCCGATCATCACGGATACCGTTGTCTTGATCCCACAACCGATCGCCTTTACATTGCACGACATGCGCGTTTCAATGAAAATCACTTCCCATTTCAACCACAACCAACACCTCAAACATCCAGCCCACCTCCACCTTCATACACCTCCTTTGTACCCGACCCCCCAATCCCCTCTCCTGAAACACCCCTGGCGTCTCAAACGCCCAACACCCCCTGCCAAACGCCCACCCAAACGCCACCCTCTAACCCACCAACGCCCAAAACGCCCACTCAAACGCCACCCACTACCCCACCAACGTCCAATACGCCCAAAACCCCCTGTCAAACGCCCACTCAAACGCCCCCCCTTACTCCACCAGCGTCCAAAACGCCCGATCCTCACTGCCAAACGCCGCCCAAAACGCCAGTCCAACACAACACATCAAATAACTCCCCTACTCCACCACCGTGCCCCCCACCCCCACCACCTCCTCCACCTCCACCAACAAGACCTAGACCTTCCAATCTTCGCCAACATCCAAAACCTCGTGTCCCTTTTGATCCATCCGCTTTTCATACCACCACATCACCTCCCACCACCACACCCACATCCTTTGCCATTGCTAACAAATATCCAGAATGGCGTCAAGCCATGGCTGAAGAATATCATGCGCTTGTAAAGAATGGTACATGGTCTCTAGTTCCACCTGTCTCTAACACTAATGTTGTTGATTGTAAGTGGCTTTACAGGTTAAAACATGACAAAAATGGTGACTTAAATCGCTATAAAGCAAGATTGGTTGCAAAAGGGTTTAGCCAACAAGAAGGTATTGATTTTCATGAAACATTTAGTCCTGTTATCAAGCCAGCCACCATCAGAACTGTTCTGTCACTAGCAGTTACCAATCAATGGCCGTTACGTCAGTTGGATGTCAAAAATGCATTCCTACATGGTGATCTACATGAAACAATTTATCTCAAACAACCACCGGGATTTGTAGATCCTGACAAACCAGACCATGTGTGCCTCTTGCACAGATCTCTCTATGGCCTCAAACAAGCTCCAAGAAACTGGTTTCACAGATTGTCTACTGTTTTGCAACGGCTGGGTTTTTCAGGTTCTAAGACTGACCCATCACTTTTCATCTACAACTCAAGAGGTACACTCATCTACTTCTTAGTTTATGTAGATGATATTATCATCACCAGCAACAACACTGCAGTAATGAATCAGGTCATCACACAACTTGGCAACACTTTTGACCTCAAGGATCTTGGCACACTTGACTATTTCTTGGGCATAGAGGTAGTAAATCAAGGTCAGAACATTATGTTGTCTCAGAGACAATACATTGTGGAGCTCTTACAACGAGCCGGGTTGTCTGCTGCCAAACCGGTTCCATCACCTATGAGTACATCCAACCCATTATCTCTACATGACAGCCCGGCATTCTCGGATCCAGTCAAATATAGACAAATGGTTGGTGCTTTACAGTATGTTACCCTGTCCAGACCAGATGTCTCCTTTGCAGTCAACAAAGTCTGTCAATTCATGCATGCTCCCACTGAAAATCACTGGTCTGCAGTGAAGCGTATCTTACGTTATCTACTTGGCACCTCCAATCATGGGCTACTTATCAAGCGAGCATCTGGATCTACTCTACATGCTTTCACAGATGCTCATTGGCAGGATATTCAAGCCTACTCTGATGCTGACTGGGCTGGTTGTCCAGATGATCGGAGATCCACTGGGGGATTTGCCATTTACTTGGGGTCTAATCTAATCTCATGGACAGCTCGAAAACAACGCACAGTTTCTAGATCCTCCACTGAATCAGAGTACAAGGCCCTGGCTGACACAGTTGCAGAACTTACTTGGCTACAAGCTCTCCTACGTGAACTTGGTATTCCCACAAAGTCAGCCCCCACTTTATGGTGTGATAACTTGGGGGCAACGTACCTATCAGCGAATCCTGTGTTTCATGCTCGAACCAAACATGTTGAGGTTGATTTCCACTTTGTCAGGGAAAAAGTTGCTGCTGGAAAGTTACGAGTACAATATATATCCACTGGTGATCAAATAGCTGACATTTTCACCAAGCCCTTGGCTACTGACCGACATATCTTTTTGCGATCCAAGCTACAGGTCGTTACTCGGCCTTAGCTTGCGGGGGGATGTTAGACATATTTCAAGTATTAGTCTAGGGTTACTATTTGTGTAATCTAGAGGGGCCTAGATGTATTTTATATTATTATATATTCTCATGTACAATCCTTATTATTCATTCAATACAATTCACAATTACAATTCTATGGTTTAACTCAGAACAACTTCTCCGTTCCGATCAGCTACTTCCACTTGTTGATGAACCTCAAGTCGAAGATTATCCAGAGACGAAATTTGAGTTCGTAAGCCGTTAATGTTGGTGTTATGATGGAGAATATAATCAAATGGCTGAAGAATCGGACGAGCTGTGTATTCAAGCAGCTTTGCGATGACTGAAACAGCAATATCTACACCGCTCATTTCTATCAACGATTGTTCTTCAATTGAGAAGGTTTAATGGAGATACTGTTATCATAAAAAGCAAAAGTTAAGTGAATGTGATGGTGAAAAGCAAACTGAGGTATGAAGGATCAGTTGAGTTGAGATTATAATGCAAAGTCTTTGGTTTTTTCTTTTCTGAGAAGTTGCATACCGTTGACAGTTTACTTTCTGAGACCAGATCAATTACATAACGCAACTCTCAAGCAGCTTATAGCAGCCAAGGGGTGTTCAAAAATATCTAGATTCAAAAATCCAGATATTTCAAACCTGAAAATTTGGATAGTGATTTTTAAATACTTCGGATTATCCGAAAACTTTTTAAAAGAAATTCTAAATTATGTATTTAATATATATTTATAACATAGTCACAGGATTCGCTTCCTTCCCCATGAATTCTATACCATGTCGCGCGAACCAGATTTGGGTACAGTCACGAATCGTTCGCCTCTAGTTCGCAATCCAGTACAATCAATTTGGTGAATTCAATTTCAAGTAAAAATGAATTTGAAAACCGCAATTCGCGATTTTTATGACACTGATTCACGAATGGGTCAATTTGGTACGTGATTGAGGATCAAAAAGGCAAGTTTACAGTGTCAATTTTGCTAATTATGGTAAGATTACAATTGACTTTTTATGTTCTAAACTTATGATAGTGAAATGTTTTTGTTATTTTTATGAGTTTTATCTTTTAATTATGAATTTTTTTAATATAATTATAAAATGTGTCATTTTAATTTGTAATTATGTTAAAAAAATATATTATAGGTTGTTTTGTATATGATATGACGTACCAAACTAAGTGGTATACCGTACCACGTACCGAAATGGCATTCCGAATGAACCTACCCCTCTTCGTAAGATTTTTTGAAATTGTTGAACCACGTACCAGTATTCGTATCACGTACCAGAGTGTACCGCGATCCATGTGACTATGATTTATAAAATTATTTTTGCAAACCCTTAAGTTAACATGTATTTGGTATTTCAATTTACATTCATGCTTTACAACCTCCACCATCCATCCAGCCTTCGACCACCTACCGACGCACAACCACATTTTTACCTTGCAAATGCATTTGTACTTTTTCATTTTAATGTTCTTTAACGTCTTTTTTTCAAAACATAACTTATATTTGATTCCAATATTAGTTTTTAAAATTTATGAGGAATTCCAATAAAGTAACGATCTTGATATTAGTTTTAAAAAAGTGTGGTGAATTTCAAAAATATTTTATGATCATGTATTCGTGTCTACAGAAATTTCAATATTTGATTTCTAGTTAGTTTTATGGTGGTCAACTTATAACTTATGGTCATGATACAAGTAGCAGACTTGTCAAATGTGAAGAATGAAAGATTATTTAAATGTCTTGAAACGTTTAGGGTTATAGGGTAGATGTTTAATTAAAATAATTGGTTATTTGGATATTCTTACTTGATTTTATTTGTCTAAAGACTTTTTTTGTTAGTAGCTTAACATTAAGGTTAATGTTGGATTGGATGTAATGCAAATTATAAAAATATAATTAACAAATCCAGATATTTGGTTACTATCCGTGTCCGAACTTTCTGATACCCGAAGTTCGGGTATCTGAAAGTACGAATACGGATAGTGAAAACCACTATCCGAAATCCTAATATCCGACTTTAAACACTCCTTACGTTATAGCGTAATGTTACAAAGATACAACCTCTTACATCACCGAATGAATACACAAGAAGTTTGGTCTCAAGTTACACTATTGTAACTTAACTACTCCATGTTTAGGATATCATCGGTGTTGTACTGATCCTAGTATTTTGGTACTCGTATCACTTTGGTACTGCTTCGTGTTTTATGTATCTTTACAAAATTTTCTTGCTTATTTCGGTTTAATTTTATTCTTATGAATATAAATATATATGGATGACTCTATAGATTAATATAATATACTTGAATAGATGAAGAAGGCATGTAGGATTGAATAGATGAAGAAGACATGTAGGATAGTATAGATTAAATAAAAGCCGTATCAAATTCATTCGATTAAAAGTTGATAATTTAATAAACATTACGAAATAACTAAAAGCCTTTAACATTGAATATATAATATAAAACATTCGTAACGTCCCAAAATTTATATCAAACAAATATTTTTTTTAAAAAAATTTGCTAATCGGTACTCATAGGTAAACTACCGTTACCGAATAGTACCAAGAATACTGAAATTCCAAAAGATCAAGTACGGTATCAATACCAATAATGTTTGACTGGTACCGGTTCGATACGATACCGGTATTCGACACCAAACGTTCATCCCTACCTATAAAATGCAATATTTTTAATGTTATCCATCAAGATGTCTACCATAATCTTTTTACTTATTAAAAATCCAATCATTGTGATGTAACCTGCATAAGAAACAAGACTAAGGACTTTAGTCTTCAAAGATTGTCCGCTTATGAAGTTGGTATCGTTATAAGTTCATCAATATTAATTTGCATAGCAAAGTCGACATTGTATCATTAAGATATTCTTCTCCATAATTCTTGAGTGAATTGGTGATCCATATCCACACTCTCTAACATACATATTTGGCATTGAGACGTTGTATGAGGGTTGTCTTTCAAAATTAAGTTTGAACTTTGAAGATACCCATATTCAATTCACGGAAAATTTCTAGACAAAAAGAAATGACTTTAAAATGAATCAGTCATGTAACTTTAACGGTTGGTAATATGTTGATACAACCCGTGCTTCATTTTCTACAAGCTGATGTGGAGAATTTTCAATCATGTAACTTTATGCTTACGAATATCATTTTAAAAGTATTATTTTGGCTAGTATATTACTTCAAATTTCGTTTTTAACTTTTCCCTTCCACTAAAGTCCCCATAAATGTCATAATAATTCTCACAATTGCGTAATTTTCTAGCTTTTTTGTGCCCAAGTTCAATTCAATTTAGGGGCTATTTGGGATTCTTATTAAAACTCCTTTTGATTTCTGCCAGAAATTAATAAGTCAGTAGGTATTGACTTATTAACTTTTCCCCTCACAACTTTCAGTTTGCCAAACACCTTTTAACCTCTTTTTAGCTTTTTCAAAAGTTAATAAGTTATAAGTTGGTCCAAATAAACAATCCCAAACAGCCACTTAACTTCTTTAACTTTTTTTTAAGACAATTAAGAAGATTCCACGTGGAAATATAGAATTAAAAAAAGTACATTAATAAAAAAAAGCTGCCCGGCGCTCTTCACACCAATCAATCAAGTCGTCACCGGGTGGCTCCCCAACAGGACTCACATATACGCCGCCGGGCCCTTTTCATCAACTATAAATACCATCACCATCACCATCATAATTTTTTCAGAAACAAAAATAAAAGCACAAAGCCAATCAATCAATCAATCCATCATGTCAGCGAAACCAATCATCAAAGTTGCTGCAATATGTGGATCTCTTCGCAAAGCTTCTTACAACGCCGGTCTTCTCCGATCCGGTACTTGTTGTGTCAACTTATTTTCATCCATTTTTCTACTTCTTCAAATAATTATTTAACTTAATTGCAGCGATTGAGTTGAGTGAATCGATTGATGGAATAACGATTGAGTATCTCGACATTTCGCCCCTGCCGATGTTGAACACAGATCTGGAAGTCGACGGAAAATATCCGCCGGTAGTTGAGGCGTTTCGTCAGAAAATTTTTCACTCTGATTGTTTCCTCTTCGCTTCTCCTGAGTACAATTACTCAATCACTGGTAATATTAATATAACCGATTGCTTCAACTTGTAACTGCAAACTGAAATGAAATATATCTGGATTTTTTTTAAATTGAGGGTTAAAACATTTTTGTAAGCAAATTGACACTCTTCATCATCAGTTTGATTAGATTGATCATAACATTTTGCATAGTGAAAATAGTCCATTATAATGTAAATAGTTTAGTGATTTGATTTAGTAGTGGCTAATTCTAGACTATGTTGATGAAAAGTGTGATGATTTCAAATTTTGTATATTGTAAGGGTTATAAGTTGATATGATCGTGTGTGTCGTATATTGTTTCATCCTATGTTGTCAAATCCCTCTAGCCACGGCTGGCCTAAGCGCCAGGCGCAGAAAAGCGTCTCCAAGCGCGTCGTGTGAAGTTCCGACAAGATTTTAGAGAGATTCAGACCTTGCTAACTTCCATAATTTCGGACCAAACTTATCTGAAAGAACAAAAAATAGCGTAGAACCAGCCTAAAACATGTCTAAACCCTTAAAAATGGTATGTTATGCTTGCGTCTTGCTTGTCTGGGGCCCGTGTTTTTTAGGTGTCTTGTGCCTATGTCCAAGGCTCGTCCTTTGCGTCTTCGACTGCAATGGTTTCATCCATGATTATTTACTCATTGTTTTGCACTTGTGTATGCAGTTACTATCAGTGTATTTCATGATTGATCATTTAAATCACCCTTATTTTGAAACTGGGACTTACAAATGTTCATATTTTTCGCTGTTCCAGCACCTTTAAAGAATGCAATAGATTGGGCATCAAGAGCACCAAATGTGTGGGCTAATAAGCCTGCTGCAATCATAAGTGCTGGAGGGGGCTTTGGTGGAGGGCGATCACAGTATCACCTTCGTCAAATTGGAGTTTTTCTTGATCTTCATTTCATAAACAAGCCTGAGTTTGTCCTAAATGCATTTCAACCTCCTGCAAAGTTTGATAATGATGGCAATCTAATCGACCCTGAAGCTAAAGAAAGGTTGAAACTTGTTCTTCAGTCTTTGAAAGATTTCACCTTGAGACTCCAATAAGGTCATTGATGATGGATTTGCTTGCTATTGGCTCAAGTATCTTTGTAAAATAAAATGTAATTTTACTCTGATTGAATGTTACATCTCCCCTCTCTGCTAATTCCACGAGCTCGGGAATTTTAGTGTTGTTTGATCTTTTGTTATAAAGATGTGGTTTTCTTTTCATGGTTGTGGAGTATGCATAACAGCATATTTTGTAAAATTTGAACTTGTCATTTAAAAGTTTGAATTGTTGAAAGCAAATTGGGTATATCTGCTATTGGATGTTGTGTCATGTGACAATGTGGTTTTATGGAACTCTAGCACAATTTGTGGGTCAGGTTGGGTTCAAAATGGATGTTTAAAAGAACTAAAATGGGGCGGGGTGGTGTGGGTTGATGGCGGCGACAACAGTGTGGTGGTGTTGTCATGTAGACGCAAAGTTGATGGTGGAGGCAATGACGGTGTATGTGGCTTCATGGTGGTGGTGGATGTAGCAACAGCGGTGTTAGAGGTGTTGCCAACGATGGTGTCAGTGGTGTATCAGGCAAGGTGGTGACATCGATGTGGCAAATGCCAGCATCGTGGAGCATTGGTGAATGTGGTGATGTTTAACGATCAGTAAATGGTAGCGATTAGGGGGCGGTGAGGCATTTAGACCCTTTGTTGTTGGTATTACATGTTGTGTGTATGTTTAAATTTACCCGATAATTTTAGTCGGCACAAGTGATCTCATAAAAGTGATTATCCAAATTAAGGTGTTTATTTAAGAATGGGTTATGATAGTCACCAATACAATTATTCATTTACAAGGTCGGTGTGTGACCTAGCATATTAGTCCATTAACTTAGTCACATTTATATTTTGACACCCCGACTTAACTTTAACACAATTGTAACTTTGACTTTGTACAACTTTGACTCCTGTTGAATTAACCGATTTACATATTTAACCCTTATTTTACTTTGACAAATTTACGACTTGAATCCTCAGGTTTTGACTTGGTTATCGGTTTGACCTTTAACGTTTGATATTTCTTCGTCTTTTAATATGTGACACATTACGGCTTTATACAATAACATAAGAGACATGAGACATTTCTTATCAACGTATTTGACGAAGTCACATACGTGAGACCAGGCAACGTGATCCGATCGCTGCATCGCACGGTCCGGTCATAAATCTAGTTTAGAGATATAATGTATGCTTCATGGGTCCAGACTAATGTTGGTGCGTCCTACGAGGTACTAACATGGGCGGTTCACCATCCAAAGTAGTCGTTCTCATCATGAACTCATCTAATTCTTTGTGCTCCTCACATATTGTGCCTCGGATTAGGCTACACTACACTTCAATGTAGATTTCATAAATGAACGAACATTAATATGCAACATCTCAAGTTTGAATGTTTATACAACAATTCAATGTGCTTAAATAGCAAGTTAAATGATATTAATAATCAACAAGACTTAAAACCAGTGCTATTAAAAAATAACCAGGTTGTGATTTTAGTTTTTTTTTTAAAACGTGTGAAATTAGAAAGTGCTATTAAAAAATAACCAGGTTGTGATTTTAGTTTTTTTTTTAAAACGTGTGAAATTAGAAAGTGTGACTGTGTGAGTGATGCTTTATATTAGATTGTCACGTGCTATTTTAATATCTCAAACAAAAAGCACCCTCTCATGGTTGTTTCTATTCAACTAGACAAATTGCTAAATTAGCTACTTGGAGTAAATGGTAAAATACAATTGTAAAAGATATAATTATGAGGGTATAAACAACTTAGTACTAACTACTAAGGGTGTCTATTAATATGATAGGATCCAAATTAAAATGGATGAATATGTATCATGTGTGCAATTTGTGTAAGTTAAACCATTGTTTGCATTTACATGTAAGTAACTTATTACTAAAGTTGAGTATACGTGAAATTAGGTTTCTACATTGACATTCTAAAATTTAAAAATACGAAAATGATGTCTTACACATTACTTTTCATAAAATGTTTTCATTATTTAAAAATATATGCCTTGGGTGTTTTTCGGGGCATAATAACATTAGTCTACTCTAATAGTAACAAATGTAAATGGTTCCTTAAAACAACATTACGCTAATTAAGGGGTTTGTATTCATAGTTGGTCTGACGTAAAAACGAAAATAGAATGAAACTTGATCTAAGAGGTTTGTTGTTTTCGACAAGGAGTAATAACTTATTTCTTGGTTCTACGGTTTACCCAAACCCGGAGAGTGGGTAACTTATCGGGTTATAAACAATGCCCGACAAATTGCACACCTTTTGCCTCTCGTCTCTGCAAGTCGTGAGGGTTTTTGTAGTGTTCATCCATCGTACTATTCAAATCTAAGCTCAAATTAAGGTACGTACACTGCGATCTAATCTTCACCTTTCTCCAATTCTTCCGTACCTTTTATTTTTATCTATTTCCGTTTCGTCATTGCAATTTGTACAACCAACAGTTGCTTATTAGGGTTTTTCGGTGGTTCAAAATAATCCAACGATGATTTAGGTATGCTTATTGCTGACGAGAATGATTCCATAGCTTGTTTTAGCAGCTCATATGAGTAAACTATAATCCAGCGTTTTCAAATGCGGAGTTTGGTTTGGAGCTTAAGTTTTCAGGATTTATCATGATTTAGTTAAGATTGAGGCATTAATCTACTTGTACACATTTCTCTAGCAATTAAGTTGCTGTAACGTAGAAGGAACTAAATTTGTAGTTGATGTATTGTAGTTTCTATGTTTTTGAAGTAATGAGTGAATTTCACTGGCTACTGAGAACGCGTTGTAATGTGATGTATCTCTGTTTTTAAAATACTTGTATCTGAAAATGTGACATGTAGCTTCATAAGACTGCTATTGCGAGCACACAAAGTTGAAAGCTCCGTAATTCTTACAATGTTGGATTAATGTAGGACTCGTCCGTCATATGAAGTCTCTCTTGCTCTCTATTTATCCTCGTACATGCACCCTTTTATTTATATTTTCACATGGTATATATTCATTTGTACATTTGGATGCATATATATGGATGTGTCTTTGTATGCATATGCATGTATATCAGTCTATATGCACACAAAACTGTACATGTGTGTGTTTGTATATGTATAAACAATTTAGATGTATGTAGGTGTCTTTGTGTGTATAAGATGTATTTATACAATGAAACGAAAAATCAAACATGTCATGAAGGAGGTGACAAATACACTTAGAAAGGCATACCAGTTGATGTTATCATGTTCCTGTGTTAGTGTTCTCAGAAAACCTTTTCTTTAGGTTTGAGACACTATAACTTCTAGAAGCTTAGTTAGCTAGTGATATGGCTGTTTAAGTGCCGTTAAAAAAATATAGCTGTTTAAGCTGAAAGAGTTTTATATATATTGAAATTGATCATGTTGAGAAGGAAAATTCTCTGTTTATTACTTGGTAAAACTCTATTGAGCAGGATATTCGGTAGAAACTTGAGATTATAATGATTAGGCAACTCTATTTGATGATGAATCCTTGCTAGTGAACGGGATTTAGATTTTAGAAAATAAGGTATGTCTGGTCAACTTCGTTTTGAGGTAACTACTACAATTTATATTGATCATGAATTCGTAAACTGACAACTTTTAGTAATAACTAATAAATATGTAAAATAAAACATGAAATAAATTTTTGCATAAAGATCAAACTAGAAAAAGTTACAAGAGTTGGTTTCAGATGGTCATATCACGGGTAGAGTATTAATGGTTGCTTGCTAAAGAGTTTGATGACATTATGACTTATGATTCAGTTATGTTGATAAATTGCATTTATTGCTGGAAAATATCTAGGACTACAGGAGTGTAAAACATGAGCTTTTAAAAATTCACAATGTCAGGCTTTATGACCTAGGAACATTTAACAAACATGACACTGAAACACCTAACATTATCCTTTGTAATCATCATTTTGAAAGTGACAGTCTTAAACATATATTATATTAACGGGAAGACACCTTGTTCTTGTTTTAAAGACGTATTCTGCCTTCACCGAAGTCTTTATGTTTTGTATTTTATTTTTTGCAGGAAAACTGAAGTGGCTTGACTAAAGGATAAGCATCACAGTCCAATATTTTGTGTTTATTGAACATTTGAATGGTGTTTTTGCTGCATGAAGTATATGATATCTAGCAGTTGATAGGATAAGATGAATTTAGATACACATATGTCCGATCAGTTCTCTGGACAGGTACCTAATCAATCTGGGCCTTCAATGTCTGCCATGCCACATCAGCAAACCATAATGCAAAGCTCTGGTGGTCAACGTAGTACACTTAACATGGAACCTGGTTTGGCTAAAGTTCGGCGCAATATACAAAATAGAATGTAAGTTTTTCTTTTCGTGTACGTGTGTCCTTGTGTACATGCACACGCATGTAGGTGTAATTCGATTTTTTTTTCTGCACATCATTTCATCCTTCATATTTTTATATTTAAACCTGATCATATTTATTTGTTATTCTGAAGCTATGTGATTTTTTTGTGCACATCATTTCATCCTTCATATTTTTTAGATTTAAACCTGATAATATTTATTTGTTATTTGCAGCTATGAATTCTTAATGCAGCGGCAGCGTAGTCAGGAGGTAGCTCCAAAGAAGGTGTGGGACATTGTTAGACGCTTAGAAGAAGCCCTGTTTAGAACCGCACTCTCCACGGTTCTTTTTACCTGATCCACTTTTTTTTAATAAATCTATCTACGCAAGTTTCTACATTACATTTGTAACCCTTTGTTTTACTTCTCTGTTATATAGGAGGATTACATGAATACAAATACATTGGAAAGCCGGTTACATATTTTGATCAAACGCCTCCCTCACAATCAACAGTATCAACAAGGAAACTCTTCTGCTCAGATAGGAACAATGATTCCAAATCCTGGCATGCCTCAAAGTGGGAACTCAACTTCAACAGTTCAATCATCTATGGATAACATAGTGTCACCATCTGTTAACACAGGAAACCTTTTGCCTAGTGGTTATCAACATTCAACGACTAGTTTTTCCAATAGTTCAGGTGGAAATAGTTTGATTTCATCAATGGGTGCACAAAGAATGGCCAGCCAAATGATACCTACTCCTGGATTCAACAACAATGTTACAACAAATAATCAATCTTACATGAATATGGATTCTTCTAACAGTGTTGTTGGGCTATCAACTATTGATTCTACAGCTGTATCTCAACCACTGCAACAACAGCAGCAAGTTGGTGGTCAAAACAGCCGGATATTACATAGCCTAGGGAGCCATATGGGTGGGGGAATCAGGTCTAGTATCCATCAGAAAGCTAATGGGCTTTCAAAAGGGACAATAAACAGTGGTGTAGGAATAATGGGACATAATTTGCCGACTATGAATGGTTCTGGAACCTCAGAAAGTTATGTGACAGCTTCTAACCATGGAAGTAGCACTGCTGATTCTTCTCGATCTGGAAATTTTTATGTTCCCACAAGTTCTGCTACTTCAATGATGAATAATCAGAACTTGAACTCAGTAAGCTTGCACGCGTTACATAAAACAAGCTCTCCATTGATGGTGAATCAGTCAAATTTGGTAAACACTCAACAGGTGTCAAACATGAAACCTGTAATTGATCAATCAGCTCAGCATTCACTACAGCAGCCTATTCATTTTCGGCAACAACTTCATAATCAAAGTCAAAGTCAACAAAAGCAGCAATATCAGCAGAATCAGCATTTTTCATATGGTCAGTCTCAGCTGACACCAGATCCAGTTGTTCAATCACGGGTATCTGACCAGTCCCAGCCTCCCCATACACTTAACCACTTTCAAGAGAACTCTATGGACGGCCAATCTGTTGTTGACACTCAAAATGGTCTTACCAGCTCTATAGGAGCTCAACCAGGGTCTGTAATGCAGGGCCAATGGCATTCAATGTCTCAAGAAGTGCCACAAGTACCAGGTAACATGTCTAAGCAAAAGGTCAAAGAAGAATTTAGTCAAAGAATAACAGGCCAAGATCAAGCTCAAAGGAACAATCTTTCTTCAGAAGGATCTATTAATTATCAAGGTGCTGTCAATAAATCAGTAGATGCACCAAAATCGGGGGCTGTTTTAAAATCTGTTGATCCAAACCGCAAATTGCAGTTCAAGAATCAACAAAGGTGGTTATTGTTCTTGAGGCATGCTCGAAAATGTGCTCATCCACCTGGAAACTGTCCGGAAGTTAATTGCATCACTGCCCAACAGTTGCTGAATCATATTGCGACATGTACTGATCTGGTCGAATGTCAGTATGCTCGTTGTCGAAGTACAAGGCATTTACTCCTTCATTATAGGACCTGCAGGGATCCTAGTTGTCCTGTTTGTGTTCCAGTAAAACGTTTTGTGCAACTGAAAGGGGGCCCACGTGCAGATCCTAGTGAGTATACCATGAAGACGAGTCCATCTGTTGTTGAAACTTCACAAGATTTAAATCCAACTTTGAAGCGAATGAAAATAGACCCATCTTCGCAATCACTAGTTGCTGAAAGTCAAAGTCATAATACTATCATGCCAGTTCCTGTCACTGGTGCATCTCAACTTCAGGATCAAATTGGTGATACCAATTCAACTCCTACAAAATCTGAGGTTACGAGGGTAAAATTGGAAGATCCTACAAGTTCCGTGCTTGCAAGTCCCAAGACGGATCATGCAGAACATTCTGGAAACCAAAAGTCAAAAGGTGCTCCAGTTTTGTCTAATAAAGCCACTGGTTTACCTAAACAGGAGCCTGTTAAGACGGAGATAGAGGTGGGTCCGGCCAAGGGCCCACCTAATATAGAAAACGTAGCGCCTCCTGCTGAAACTATATTGGGAACGAAATCTGGAAAGGCAAATATAAAGGGAGTATCATTGATAGAGTTATTTACACCAGAGCAGGTTCAGGAGCATATTTCTGCTCTCAGGCAGTGGGTTGGCCAGGTGAGATTACTCGAATACCCTTTCACTTTTTTTATATTTTATTTGTTCTGATTTTATATTGTTCATTTATTTTGTTTTTCAGAGCAAAGCAAAAGTAGAAAAGAATCAAGCTCTAGAACACTCAATGAGTGAGAATTCTTGTCAGTTATGTGCGGTTGAAAAACTCAGTTTTGAACCACCACCTACATATTGCACACCTTGTGGTGCTAGAATCAAAAGAAATGCAATGTTTTACACTGTTGGGACTGGTGATACTCGACACTATTTCTGTATACCCTGCTACAATGAAGCCCGTGGAGATACTGTTAATGTTGATGGAGCTAATATTTCGAAAGCTAGGTTTGAGAAAAAGAAAAATGATGAGGAGACAGAAGAATGGGTATGATACGCATTCACATACGTGCTTACTGTTTTTTTTCCGGATTGTTTGAATGATGTTTCAATTTTGTTGTTTTTGCAGTGGGTTCAATGTGACAGATGTGAAGCATGGCAACATCAAATATGTGCGTTATTTAATGGTAGAAGAAATGATGGTGGGCAAGCAGAGTACACCTGTCCAAATTGTTATGTGGAAGAAGTTGAAAGAGGGGAGAGAAAGCCTTTAGCCCAGAGTGCTGTACTTGGAGCAAAAGATTTACCTAGAACTATACTAAGTGATCACATAGAAAACAGGTTGTTTGGAAGATTAAAGCAGGAGAGACTAGAGCGGGCGAGGGTCCATGGTAAAAGTTATGATGAGGTGATGTCATAATTCTTCTGGTTTTTAAGTTTACATATATAAGATCAGAATTCTAATTGCTTGTTAAATTGTGATTATATCAGGTTCCTGGAGCGGAATCACTTGTTGTTAGAGTCGTATCGTCTGTGGACAAGAAATTGGAAGTCAAACAACGATTTCTTGAGATCTTTCAAGATGAAAATTTTCCTGTTGAATTCGGGTACAAGTCTAAGGTATATAGAATAGTTATATTCCCAGCCTCAGTTTTTTCTATTGATGACATAGTTAATTATGCCTATCTGTAAACTACTGTTCGCCTGTTGTAGGTAGTTCTGTTGTTTCAAAAAATTGAAGGCGTTGAAGTATGTCTTTTTGGAATGTATGTTCAAGAATTCGGTGCTGAGTGTGAACAACCAAATCATCGCCGTGTTTATCTTTCTTATTTGGATTCAGTCAAGTACTTTAGGCCCGAGATTAGGGCTGTTACAGGGGAAGCTCTCCGTACATTTGTATATCATGAAATTCTGGCAAGTTTCTTTTTTTTTTCTTCAAGTTTATTTCGTTTACGTTTTAAGTTAAAGCTTACTTGGTAATTCCTTTATGTCAACTGATTTTCTTTCAATGTATATAGATAGGTTACCTAGAATATTGCAAATCACGTGGTTTCACAAGCTGCTACATATGGGCTTGCCCTCCATTGAAGGGGGAAGATTATATCTTGTATTGTCATCCTGAAATTCAGAAGACACCAAAATCTGATAAACTAAGAGAATGGTAAGTTGGTGTGAGATGTGTGACGTGCAATACTTCATTTTTGTAATATTAGTTATTATTATTGATGCAATATGCACTTACGTGTTATTCACATGCGTACCAGGTATTTGTCAATGTTGAGAAAAGCTTCAAAGGAAAATATTGTAGTTGGTCTCACTAATCTATACGATCATTTTTTTGTATCTTCTGGTGAATGCAAAGCTAAGGTAACCGCAGCTCGATTACCTTACTTTGATGGAGATTATTGGCCTGGTGCTGCTGAAGATATTATCTATCAGATTCAACAAGAGGAAGGAAGAAAAAACAAGAAAGGATTAGTGAAAAAGTCCATGACAAAAAGAGCTCTGAAAGCTTTTCGTCAAACTGATCTTTATGGGAATGCGTTCAAAGACCTGCTACTGATGCGCAGGGTAATTAGTTTTCTTCATTTTTGTATTTGCAATTTAATTTGTGCTTTCTGGAAGCCTTGAAAGTATTTGTGTAATTTACCCTTTTAATTATTAGCATCATGCCTTTATTAATGTCTTTATGTTCTTTTTGTTACACTATTTGATACAGCTTGGTGACTCAATATACCCAATGAAGGAAGATTTCATTATGGTTCACTTGCAGCATTCATGCACTCATTGCTGTATTCTTATGGTATCTGGGAATCGCTGGGTTTGTCATCAGTGCAAAAAGTTTCAGATCTGCGACAAGTAAGCAATATAATATCATACCACAATATAAAAGTTTTGGTTTCAAACATTATTCCTGTTTTCTTTTCTTTTCAAAATAGATGTAACGTGTTAATGTTGTGATTATGACTTACAGGTGTTATGAAATTGAACAAAAACTTGAGGATAGGGAAAGGCATCCAATCAATCACAGGGAAAAACATACTCTTTATCCTGTAAGTTCCTCAGAATTCATGTTTCTGTTCCAGTGATCATAACTTGATCATGATTATAATTGCAAATCATAAAACATGCAGATTGAAATCAATGATGTGCCGGCAGATACAAAAGATAAAGACGAAATTCTCGAGAGTGAATTTTTTGACACACGACAAGCTTTTCTTAGTCTTTGTCAAGGAAATCATTATCAATATGATACACTTCGTCGTGCAAAACATTCATCAATGATGGTATTATATCATCTTCATAATCCAACTGCACCTGCATTTGTGACAACATGCAACAGATGTCACAATGACATAGAAACCGGACAAGGTTGGCGTTGTGATGTTTGTCCTGACTATGATGTATGCAATTCCTGCTATCACAAAGATGGAGGAATTGATCATCCTCATAAGTTGACACCTCATGTCTCCATTGCTGAACGTGATGCACAAAATAAAGAAGCTCGTCAACAGCGTGTTGTACAGGTATATACTAAATATGTATATTTTTGTGTCGTCCACAAAGATTCAAGATTATAACTGTATATTTTGTTGGTATTGCAGCTTCGGAAAATGCTTGATTTGTTGGTACATGCATCTCAATGTCGATCACCGGTTTGTCAGTATCCAAATTGTAGAAAAGTGAAGGGACTTTTCAGACACGGGATTAGTTGCAAAACGCGCGCTTCTGGTGGTTGTGTGCTTTGCAAGAAAATGTGGTATTTACTTCAACTTCATGCTCGAGCATGTAAAGAATCCAAATGTCATGTACCACGATGCAGGTTTGTATCCTTCATGAGTAGATTAAAGAAAAGTTATTGGATTCACTTTCATTAATGTCTTTGTTTGGATAATGCACACAGAGATTTGAAGGAACATTTGAGAAGGCTGCAACAACAGTCTGATAGCAGGCGAAGGGCGGCTGTAATGGAGATGATGAGGCAACGTGCAGCTGAGGTTGCTGGCAGCAGTGGATGATTAAGTTGTAAATATATCAAGAAGGTGTATCATAGTGTGCGTTTAAAGAATTTTGAAGCGTATTTACTGTATGGCTGTGTCAATGGAATGAAAAGAGCATAGGCACAGGAACATGACGATGACAGAAAAAGAAATGGTTAACAGATGACCCTACATGGGAGTATATGTTTACAAGACATGATCATGTTCTTCCATGTGGGTCTGGTTAGTACCATCTATTCTTTGATTCTTACATCATGTAATGTTGTCAAAGTGTACCATAGATTTCGGTTTTCCAATGTACTCACATCATGTAATGCAGTTCATGCCAATAACATTGATATATATGAACTGATGTATTTATACAATTATAGATTCCTGTGGTTGTATCACAGCAAAAAATATGTTTATGAAGAAGAAGAAAGAGTGGTCAGCCACGGGACCAGCTTTTCATGGACCAATTCTGGTCTGTCATCATGAGGGCAGTGTCCAACACCTTGTAAAACAGAGAGGCTAATGTTTGGAACTGTAGATGGTAGGGATGAGAAGTATTTACCCACTGGTCCGTCTAGAGGTGTAAACGGGTCTTCATCTCCCCACAGGATTAAAACTGGAAGTTTAATCGTTGGCATCAGCTTAACCGGGTTCGGGCCTGGTGGCCCAGTCACAATGGAGACGAAGGCGTCTAGTGCTCCTTCATCAAGTGCTGGTTCCCTGATTATCTGTTGCAATATGAACATTGAACAGTTCTGTCATACATAAAAAGAAAGAGAGTATATAACAAATTATTAAGTACCTGTACGAGATCTTCATCCACAGAGTCCTTGTTTCCATAAACCGATAATAAAATGTTTCTGAGGCTCTCTCTGCGTAAGTTGTACATTAATACAAGATTACAAGTTAAAATGTGGGTGATTCATAAAACTTAAATCCTAATATGTGTGTAGCAACAATATGGTAAAATAAAATGGAGCTAGTGAATATGACACGTTGTCACTTGTCAGTTGTCACAGTGAACTACTTCAGTTAAAAACCGCAAACTATTTTTTTTCTAAATTTAATTTCACAATGTGGTACTAACACAGATTGCTTGTGTGATAGTGGTTATAACTTTTTAAACATTATTTAACTAAAATGTCAGTTTTATACACATAAAACATAGTTTTGAAAGATAATGTGTGTGGCAGTGGCATGCTCACTTTTCTAAAATAAAATAGAACAAGATAGAGACCTTTGTCTGACCCGTTCAAAGATGAAAGATGCAATTCCTTTTTGCTTCAACAAGAAATCAATAAACAACAACAAAGGGAACAGCAGTTTAATTCGCCAATCGTCAACTATTGCCTTATTGTTCATGCCACCCGAACAGTTTAACAAAACAAGCCCTTTAACCAGCGAATTCTGAGCATCTAGTTGAGGAAAATTAAGAACAGTGAAAAAGAAACATTGAAGGAAAGATAGCACGATATGGGCACATGTAACTACAATAGAAAGCACATAAAACATACCTGCAGCAGCAATAACACACGCAAGACTTCCAACAGAGTTCCCAATCAGCACTGTCGGCTTTTGGACAATTTCTTCCAAGAAATCCAGTATCAACTGTCATCAACTCATGATCATATGGTGCACAAGATCAACTCCTTTAAATTTGAAAGAAAGTAAACTTAACCAATACAAAATGTACCTGTGCCCATGCTTCCATGGTGTATGCAAAACCGAAAGGTTTATCAGAAGCACCAAAACCAAGAAGATCAATGGCGTAAACTGTACTGGTCTGAGCCAAAGTTGGGATATTCCTGGCGGATGCTTAAAGTTAAGATGAGGTCAAGCATTCGCTAAAACAATCAGTAGTGAAGGAGTAATACTATTACACCCACATGTTACATGTGCATTACATGAACATGTTAAATGTAATTAAATGACCATGTGTGTGTGTATACTTCTATATATCTTCTACTACATTGGAAAAAATGAAGAACAGGAAAAAGAAGCATGTAGACTTCTGAGCACAAAACCTACTCCAGTTCCAAAAAAAATGCAAATCTCCCTTTGGTAGCAACATAACAATTCATATTGTTGGCCATACAAATCTTCAACTCGAATCAAACACATGAACAAAACTCACACACGACACTATCTTTGTATAATATGAATCTGTTGAGTTTTTACACACACTGTTACGATATGTATATAACCTGTCTTTGAACCATCGCAGCTGTTCCCAACAGTCAAAACCGCTACTAACTACCGTTAACTTCCAAACTGCCTAAATTGTCATAACTGTCATAACTGATTTACCTGTCAACTTCCTTGACCAGCATAACCACCATTTCGGCTGTTTACGAATTCAATACATATTTTACTACCCCTATCTTGTCCCCGGTCTAACTATTAACCCAGTTTATTCACCATTTTATGCTACCGCTAGTTTTTACTACTATCATGATTAGTTCTTTTGCATGGTTATTGCTCTTATTCTATTAGCCACACTGTATTACTGTACACGTAAAAAAGGTTATTGGAGCCAGGGTCTCAACAGAGCAACCTCTCTACCCCTTACAATCGCATAGATCCGATCCCTACTGCCTAGATATTCGTCGCAACATTACTCATTAACAATTATAACAGCACATCGATACACATTGATTTTATTAAATGACATTGTTTCCTAGTATATATTCACACCAATTTCCAAAACTGAAGAACTAGTTATGAAGTTTCATGTACATAAAACCTAATTCCCTAATGTTTACATAACATCATCACGAAAACGTTAATTCAATCTGGAACTAAAATTAAAAAGCCCTAAATACCTGCGCCAATGAGCAACTGATGCACCAAAACC
Organism: Tagetes erecta; assembly: GCA_030867185.1. Classification (NCBI taxonomy): domain Eukaryota; kingdom Viridiplantae; phylum Streptophyta; class Magnoliopsida; order Asterales; family Asteraceae; genus Tagetes; species Tagetes erecta. The sequence continues at coordinate 98,987,568 of CM061487.1, forward strand.
ATGAACAAGCAGCAACGGAGCGTTTGATGTCTGAGCATTTTGTGATTCATATTTCAAGTAATTAATAGTGTAACCTCTCCACTCCCACTTACTGCATAATTCCTTGACCTTATTCACCTCCAATGGCGCAATCGTCAACACTTGGTCATTATCAGTTATTATTTCACCAGCACTCGCACTTGTACCCCTGCAAGCAAATGAATTGGTATTGGTAGACAAATGAATTAATCTACCGCCGATGAATTTCCGGCGGAAGTTAAGCAGGTCCACCGGAGGACGTTGTGTGAGCATCAACGGAAGTGGTGGTGGTGGTTGTCGTTGGAGGATAGCGGTTGCCTTTACCGCCACTGCCATTTTTTCCTTTTCTTTTACTCACATTTCCACATTTTGTTTAGTTTATCATTTTACACTTATGTCATCAAACGTGTCGATAAAAAACCGTAATGCGTCGTATGTTAAAAGCATGAGATATATATAAATTTAGAGAGTTAAAGTAATAATTAAGTTAAAACTAAATGTTTAAAGTTAAAAATATATCAATGTATAATATAGACACTTAGGAGTCAAAATGATAATAACTTAAAATCAAAGGTTAAAGACATAAATATGTCAAAATTAAAAGACTATAAATGTAAATAAACCAAAAGCTAGGGGACTAAAAGACAAATAGTTAAGGAAATTAAAATTGCATGGGCCATCCTCGTATTTTATCAAGATTATGTTACATAAACAGACGTTAAAAGAATTTGTTAATCGGGTGTTACCTTAAATGTTTCTATAGCAAGTTGCAATTTATATGGTTCAAAGGCTAGAGAGTTGACAATAGGCCAATAGCTTTGTGTGATTTTTTTATAGTTTTTCTAAACCTTTTTTAATGGTTAATTGATTGAATGCTACGCAAGTTTATACTGCCAACTTGTCAAAACATGTTATATAAAACATACCACCACAAATTGCATTCAAACTCACAAAACATCTTTGATCCAAAACAAGGTCAAGATACCGTTATTTGACGGTTTGAATCACCCAAACAAAAACAAGTTTCAAACATGTAAACTTCACAGTCATCAACTTTTTCCAAAACAACCGGCTTCAAAATCATTCAAAATAATCTAGCAAAAACAAACTATGATCCATGGATGTATCAATTACTTGGAACCCGACATGAGACCTTGGGCATCGGATACGGTTGGTAGAGCCGGGATGGCACCTTTCTTCGTTGTGCATATCGCGCCACACGCATTTGAAAAGGCCAATGCCTGCTTCAACTTTGTTTCATCCTACATTTACATTCATAAATTGTTAAACGCATTTTGAAGTGATTATAAGTAAGTGACTGTGTATTACCGTGAAAATAGAAGTGTCTTTTGCCATGGAAACCAATAGCGAGCCAACAAACGAGTCTCCGGCTCCTGTCGTGTCAACGGCCTTCACCGAGTACCCGGGCACTTTTCCCTTAAAGCTCTACACTCATCAAGTTAAGTTTACATTATACATTTGACACATAATGTCATCTAACATGTCAAATTTATAAGTAAAAAAGTAACAAGACTTGCCTTTGTGTAATAACGACAACCCTTCTCGCCATCGGTTACAACCAAAAGCTTCAAACCATCATGCCACAACGACTTAACTGCATCCTCGTCATCAGGGCTCTTTTGTGTCAAGAACTCGACCTCGTCATCGCTCACCTATATCATAAAGGTATTTTTGCCTATTCACATTCAAAGACCACGACACGATGAAATTTATTAATTCAAGAGCTAGCATACAATACCTTGATGAAATCAGCTTCGTTCCAGATACTCTTGATGCCTTGCCTTGCAGCCTCAGCCGAAGGCCAAAGTGGTAGGCGGACATTAGGGTCGTAAGAGAGCAAGACCCCAGCCTGCTTGGCGGCCTTCATGGCCGCCATGTGGGCAGATCTGCATGGCTCGGTAATGAGACTTATCGAGCCATAGTGGAAGATCTTGGCTTTCTTGATCAAGTCCATCTTAAGCTCCGATTCTTTTAGGAGCATGTCCGCACTAGGGTTCCTATAAAACATAAATTCTCTTTCGCCGTCTTTCTTTAGAGTGACGAATGCTAAAGCCGTCCTAGCGTGCTCATCAAACAACACCCCTTCAGCATTGACACCATTCTTCTTTAGAATGTCAGCTAACATATACCCAAATTCATCTTTTCCAACCTACCAGATCAATCAATTAAAAGATAAGTTATAATGATAGTGTCTATTACACATTATAATGTCATGTAGAGCTACAATAAACAAATCTAAGATACCTAAATGCATTACTAGAATGAAATAAATTATTTAAATTATCTGTATAAAAATGAATAAATCATCATGATCATAATCCTCATGGATCCATAAATGCCTTGAAATCAACTCAAAACATAAAATAAAAACAACAATCATTCTATAGATCCATCCATCCATTATTATAATTTCTTTTAAAAGATTAAATAGAAAAAAATAATTAAATAACAACCATACAACACCACCTTTGAATCATATAATCACCTACATACACATACATTAAACATAACAACAACTAAAATAAAAATAAAAAAGAAACAGAATGCAAGATCTATAACTAATTTTTTTTTAATGCACAATTGTCATGAAAACAATGTTACCTTGCCAATGAAGGCAGCCGATCCGCCGAGCTTAGCGATGGAACATGCAACGTTAGCGGGTGCACCTCCAGGGGCCTTGAGGAATCCCTGAGACTCAGCCAATGAGACACCGGCGGTGTCGGGCACGAAATCGATCAACATCTCTCCAAAACACACAATGTTTGTAGAAGCTGCCATTTTGTTAGTTTTTACAATGAGAACGTTTTCACCAGATGAAATATAATATGAATATGAATATGAATGAAGGTAGGAAGAATAATGTATATATAGAGGAAGCGAGAGAAATTAGAGTTTTAATGGGAATATATGTGGGTGAGATGGAGAAATCATGTTTGTTGATGGATTTTCGGATTGATCAATGAAACGTAATTTTGACTCTTTATTTATCATTAATTAATATATTTTTACTTTTTATTTCAATACACATAATTTAATATTTATCCTCATATCTTTTCCTATTGGAATTATAGTTTTTAGTTATATTTAACTAATAATGGATCAATTTAAAACAATGTTAACCCTTTAAACCAATTATACTTAACGCTATCTTAAAGTTTTCAAACCGGCAGTTTAGCTATCTTACTTTACTATTATATAAAATTTTTGTTAAAATTATTGGTTGATAATGTTCTAGTTCTTATACTAGGAGTGATTTATTTGTTAAGGAGTTGTTAATCTCTAAAGATTATCGTACTAAAAATACCTAATAAATCCTTTTTATATTTAGGGAAAGTGAATACGTGGCTGTTACGCGTATAACTTACACGTAAAACTTATCAAAACTACTTCGTTTTGATTTAAAACCAACTTATATTTTTACCCAATCATGTTCGAGTGATTGAAATATTAAAATACTGAATTGTCGTCCAATCTTTTTCCAAGCAAATCGGAGAATACGTGATCGGATCTTCATCCAAGCAACAATCAATTAAGGCTAGTCTTCTTCAAAAGCTAATTTTAATATTATTCATCAAAATCGATTTTAGTCAAAGTTGTAATCAAATCAATTTCCTCAATTAAAACTTTTGTATCATCAAAAATCTTGGAATCGTTGTCTACATACTTTGATTCGTATACATATTGATCATTGTAATTGTATTGTTTCATCATAAATTGATTAATTTAAACCATGATTTATGTGAAAAGAGAAGTGGAAATTAAATCCACCGATCTAAATGCATTGCGAATTGCTATTGACTAAAATAAACTTTGAGTTATTTGAAAAGGGAAGTGAAGATTTAATCGATCGATCTAAAGGTTAAAAAAATTAAAAGAACAAGAGTTAACTATGATGTAGTTATCCTAGAGATGTGAATTGAATTCATTGATTAAAACCATGTAGTTTGTATGTTTATTTAATCAAAACTACTTCGTTTTGATGAGTTTCGCGTGTAAGCTGCACGTGTGACAACCACGTACTCACTTTCCCCTTTATATTTTCCCCAATTTTGTAATAGGACCAATTTAAGGAGTTATTATCTTATTATTTTATCCATTGGCTCTAAACTCAAACGGAACAAATTATTAATTTTATTGAGATTATAATTTATAGAGGTTTTGCTATACCATAATTCCATGATAAATGAAATCTTGTGATTTCACCATTGATTAGAACAATGCCAAACAGTAGTTTTAATTGATTAGAAGTTGCTACTTATATGCAAGCAAGAGCATACGCTAATAGAAACAAGTTCCTTTTGACACCACTAAGTCATATGCTAATAGAAACAAGTTTCAACACCAAATCAAACCATTACACGAGTTTAGCAAAACAGTTTGGAGGCGCAAAAGCTGAAGCATACAATTTACTCAAACTTGTAATGCTTGTCAACAGTTTCTGAGACATCCCAAGTGCAACTCATACCCTTAGGAAACACCACCAAGTCACCCGCGCCAAACTCCACTGCCTCATCGGAACCTTCAGGGTAAACCTTCACCTTCCCTTTCAAAAGGAAGCATGTCTCTTTCGCTGAATACGTCCATGGAAATTTGCTTGGATCACATCCCCACCTATCACAACCACACACACACACTTTTATTATCCACAAAGCTATAAGTTAAAAAGAAACTTACCAAAATGATCCAAGTAACCAACCTTCGTTTTACCAAAATTGACATGTTTTTTCAAACGTACATGTCCCATGGTTTAGCCAGCTTCTCTAGCATAAACATGTCTTGAAGCTCGCTAGTCAAAATTAGCTCGCTTAAAATCAGCCAGCTCACCTCAGCTCAGCTCGGTGTTACAAATGAACCGAGCTGAGCTAGATTTTTTTTAAAAAACTTTGTTATGTGTTTGTATAATTGATATCCAGTTATATATGTTTCCAACTTGTTATTATTGACTCTTTTGGAAGTTTAAATAGCTCGTGAGTTGAAGCTCATTCAAAAATGAGGCGAAACAACTGAACTGGAAACGGCTCGGCTCGTTTACGGCCCCAAGCCGAACACGATGCAGCACTGGCTCGGATCGGCTCGTGAGCAACCCTAGACATGTATAAAAAACTGGTCTAAACGTTTGAGTAAAATTCCCAAAATGAAACACGAAAATGCGAGCAAATTTGTTCGAATTCGATTCCTAGGGTTTCTCATATTGAACCTAAAAGTCATAAGTAACTCGAATTTATACCAGAAAACAAAAACTATAACACAAATCATGAAACAGAGAAATTACTTGGGCCAAGATCTAACACCGAGATCAGTTAGCTGTGATTCGGGAGGATTTTTGACGATCTTAATCCCCAATTTCTCTATCGTCGTCGTCATGGTTTCTGATGAAGCTTTGATTATTCCCTGAGCTTTGTAATAAACCCTAGAATAATGGAGATTTGTTGTTGAAAATGAAGAAGATGATAAAGATAAGGAGGAGTGTTTGGTTACGGGTTTAAGGTTGTGATAACCGGGAATAGAAACTAATTTGTGTGATTGAATGGTACCGTTGAATGATATGCACGCCATATTGTTTTGAAACAAACAGGTAACAATGTAACATGGCTAGAGGAATTTTAATTTATGCAAAAATGTATCTTTCGTTTCTTAATTGTAGCCACTAAAATCTTATCATTATGCCTCTCTTGATTCGGTACACTAGTTTAAGAGGCATATAAACTAATGTTTTACAATACACGTTACTTAGGTTTTCAAATACATATAATGACGATTGTATTGAACCCGATAAAAATCCAGGGATATAAGAGACATATACGCCCTCATATAGATCTATAGGGTGGGTGCTAAATTAAAATTTGAGGATGTCTAAATAACCTAACTCTTTGTGTGTTGTCTAGTATAAAGGCTAACATAAAAAATAAGATTGTTTTCAGATACCAAACTCGATGCTAGAATAATATAACTTTTTAACATATGTTTTTGATGGACTTAAATATCTTTTCTTCCGGATCTGTCACTCAAGATTTTTGGACTCTACCTTGACATAATGAAAAAAATGGTATCACTTCATATGACTCGTTTAAAATGATTATGGTCTAGTTTGTGGCCTATTAGAAGTGGAACACGAGTGGGATCATTATGGATATGAAGTCAATATGATAAGAATCAACTAACATTTTTTCTTCGACTCAAACGAAGGAATATCTTTTATAATACAAATTTTATGAAATTAATCAATTTAAAAGTTCATAGATAGTTAAATGGTATATGGATGACTTTTGACATTTTATTACTTCACTGAAAACGTTGGACGTAACTTGAAACCCATATTTGAGTTTGATTTTTGTTCGTTTCACCTTAGGAATGGTTTTTGGTTTCATGTGGTGTAGGGGGATGGTAGTAGTGGTTAGTGGTAGGAAAAAATATATATACTTCTAGGTGTTAAATATTATCATATGAATGTCAATAGTTAATAGAGTTGAATTGTTATGTTAGAGTGGATATCAATGATCTTCACCGACTTAAGTATCCAAGTCGCATGTGTTAGATTAAGTATATTCACTTGTAATAGAAGTGGATTTTGAATTGTATATGCATTTGCCTTGGTAGAATTATTATTAGTCATGTACATGTATGCACAAAAATCCTGAACTTATATTATTTTAATAAATCGAACTCTATTAAGGTTGGACTTATTATTTTAATGAATTGAACTCTATTAAGGTTTTTTTACCAGCCTCATCACCATGGGTTTCTTCGTTTGCCATCCGTCTATCCAATTCAGGGTATGATAGGATATAGTTCGTACCAATTTCACGTTATACTAAATCCATTTACCTGGAAAAAAATCTATGATCAAGTTTGAACCTGAGACCTTTTACAATCCCAAGCTTTAATCATCATCTTCATATCATTATGCTAGATTAACAACTGTTAGTCTTGGTATATGTAGATTTCAAATAGATTAATGAAAAAAAATATAATTATAGCAAACTTGTTTTACTTAAGAACTAATTTATGTTGGAAAGTTGTTACTAGCTGTGCAAATAACCTTGTTGAATGTCATAGCCAAGGAATGCTGTAAGAAAAATTGAAATATTTAGGACGAGTATTGATACTTAAAGTCGGTTTTTAAGTTAAGTTTTCATTGAGTGTTTGAAACTTCAAGTCGGTTTTAGGTTTGAGCTTTCATTAGGTTATAAAAATCCAGAAGGTTCTTGTTATGTAGTTTTCTATACATAATAATTTTTAAAAATGAATTAAAAACTTTTGTAGAATCATTCTCAAAACAAAATTACCTTCACAACCACATTTTAACCGCATATGTATGTATGTATTAAATGATAAACTCATTTGTGTTGATATTAAACTCATTTGTGTTATTAGTCTAAAACTTTGATAAACCATTTTGAAAATGACCAAAACTCAATGTCCTTACTCCTCACCAACAAGAGGTATAACAAAATTAAATAAATTCATTTGTGTTAGTAACTTTTAAAAGTTAACATGTCACCAACCACATTTTATGCTAGTCTTAAACTTTGATAAAAACTCTTTCACCAACTCAATATCATCATCAAGTTAACCATATGAAGTAAACTCATTTATATCGGTCTTAAACATCGTCATGACGAATAGTTAATGAAAAAAATTATTAAAAAAAATACTTTAAAGACCCATTCTATAAAAGTATTTTATAAACCATACAAATCCATACGACTTGTATAGATATAGTACTTACGTATTACGGATTCGTGTAATTAACCTATCATGGTGTGTATAGAAACGTATAACCAAAAATCATAATCCGCCAATGTCATCCACAACTTGAACCAGCCGGTATGGACCCTACCACAACACAACAAACCAATAAAAACCCTCCACATCATCAAAACAATCCTATACGATAGCAGCATCAGATTTCATCTCCCACATCCCACCAATCACAGCCATCCTACCTGTCAAGTCCACATCCACCAGAACTTCCATTTAGCACCCACCTCACCTGCTCATTTCTCATCCTAAACAACTAAACCAACACGAAACCCATCACCGGAAACAATGGCTTCTTTAGCAGCATCAACTGCAGCAGGCTCTCTTGGCGTTTCAGAAATGCTCGGAAACCCACTCAACTTCTCCGGTGCATCAAGAACTGCTCCGGTTACAACCCCTGTCACCTTTAAGACAGTGGCTCTTTTCCAGAAGAAAAAAGCTGCTCCTGCATCTAAACCTAAACCCGCTGCAGTTACTCCGGCTACTGATGAGCTTGCCAAGTGGTACGGTATGTATAATTGTCACCGTCTTATTTAGTTCGGTTTGTTTGTTCACTTCACTTTTAATTAACAAGTATATTTCAGGTCCTGAGAGAAGGATCTTCTTGCCGGAAGGTCTTTTGGACCGATCGGAGATCCCGGAGTACCTTAACGGAGAAGTTGCCGGAGAGTAAGTCAAAGATATATAAAAAAAACATATTTATGTTACACTTGTATATATAGATTGAGTAAATGGTTTAAATGATGTTGTGGCTTGTGAAGAATTGGTTTTTCATGATATTAATCAATTTTTATGTTTTTGACATATAGTTATGGTTATGATCCTTTTGGACTTGGAAAGAAACCAGAAGACTTTGCCAAGTAAGTTTATTTTCAACTTAACAATGTTTCAACACCTAAGTGCCAAGGTTTTGACTTGGAAAGAAACCAGCAGGCTAAGTTTTGCTATTCAGAAGGGGTGGCGGCACAACTTTTGTCCGTTTACATGCCACCTTGTTGTAAATTCTTTGATGTTTAATATGAAATGCAAGAATTAAAACTTAACAAAGCACACACACAATTGAGCGAGTCAACTCAGAAAATTTACATTGATGTGCAAGTTTCTTACAACTTTTAATGTACGGCACGCAGATACCAAGCTTACGAGTTGATTCATGCGCGATGGGCGATGTTGGGTGCAGCTGGTTGCATTATTCCTGAGGCTTTTAACAAATATGGTGCTAACTGTGGCCCTGAAGCTGTTTGGTTCAAGGTTCGTGTCACATGAATCATGCTCAAGCTAAATAAAGCCGTCGATAACTTTAGGGGTCAAGTCTTATAAATTTGTTTTGGTTCTTGCAGACCGGGGCTCTATTACTCGATGGCAACACATTGAACTACTTCGGGAAGAACATCCCCATTAACCTGGTCTTAGCTGTCGTTGCTGAGGTTGTTCTTGTTGGTGGTGCAGAATACTACAGGATTATCAACGGTTTGGTATGTACACTCATCAAATCTGATACCCAATACCATTTTTTTGTTTGAACGAATCTGAGCGAGAAAGGGCTGAATCAGGATTGTGACCCAATAGTACCAGATTGGACATAAGATGTTGTTTAACTAGTATTAATTAATATGTAGGATTTGGAGGACAAGCTGCATCCTGGTGGCCCGTTTGACCCATTGGGTTTGGCTAAAGATCCAGACCAGTTTGCACTATTGAAGGTTAAGGAGATCAAGAACGGTAGACTAGCAATGTTCTCCATGTTTGCATTCTTCATCCAGGCGTATGTGACCGGACAGGGTCCAGTTGAAAATCTCGCCTCTCACTTAAGCGACCCCTTTGGAAATAACTTGCTAACTGTCATTTCTGGAAACATTGAACGAGTCCCAACCCTGTAAACTGCTATATGTACTCTAAATGATCACTGTTTGATCATCGTCTATTCTATATATTTGCTCTTGATCCATTGTTTTACGCTGAAGTAGTTGATGCTATATTTTAGAAACATTATCGTCGTTTTCATTATGCTAGCTTTTCGACTTTGTGATTTACTTACACGCACATGCCTTAGGTTCTTAGTGTTGATAAATCGGAAGAAATTAAAAGTTAATTTATGGAACTCGTGAAGCAGGGAAATCAAAATACTGAATACTACAAAAAAAAAAAAAAGAAATATGTTGTTAGCCATAAGGATCAAAAGTTTTATATCTAAAATGACCAAATGTTTTATATCATTTACTATTACTACTAAAGGGCTGATTCTTTCTAAGTTTTTAGCTTCTTAATAGTTGAAATGTCTGAATTGCTTTAAGTTTTTAGTTTTTAGTGGTTCAGACTGTTTGTTTCATAAGCTGTTGTTTAAATGATTCAGACATTACTGGTTAAACCGTGTAAATAATTCAGACATTCGCCTTTGAATAGCTAAATATTATTCCGAGTCTAAATAATTAAGCATTAGTCTGAATCTGAATGGTTAAGACTTTATATCTGGTCAAAAATTTACTTTTAAATATTTAAGCAAAATATTAACTTTTAATGATTCAAAGTCCTTACTATTTTAGAAATTATCAAACAGATCTGGTTTTAGTAGATGTGAAGTTATCCATTTTCTTCCACAATTTCAACTTCAGCTTCCTTGGTGTGGTCCCACGCATATACAGTACAACATAATCCACCATGTCAGACTTATTGTCCAATAGGATGTGTGCATCAGATATCATTTCCTCAACGATCAATCACAGCCACCCAACATGGCAACCACATCCAAACCGGTTATTCAACTTAAACCCAACACAACAGGTTTAGAACCGACAAAATTGTAGGTTATGAGCCGGTTTATAATCCTTACAATCTATTGTAACTGCTTAAACTGAACCAAACTAGTCACAACAGGCCGACTTATAAACCTTTCTATTGTAACCGGTTCAACCCTAACAGCTTATAACTTTTTTGATAACCAAACCAAACCAAACTAGTTCCAACCTGAATCGGTTCACCTTTACAACTCAACAACTGGATGGAGTTTGAATCATGTGTGCAGGTTGATGGTGTTAGTTAATAGGGGTAGATTAAGTGCCAGAAAAGAAAATTATACAATGTAAACACATGGCGTATGCTTTAGCTTAAATTGTCTTTCGTTTAACATTGTTATAAATGCAGTTATGGAAAGAAAGCAAAAGACTTTGCCAAGTAAGCTCGCTTTCAACTCATGAATATACACACATTTGAGCAGAGTCGACTCAAGAGAAATTGATTTCGAGTTCAAATACACATCCCAAAACAAAAACGCCAAGACATGTGGTCGATAAAACTATAGTGTTTCGCCAAGTGAGTAAATCATCAATGAGGAGTTAACTCAGTTGTAATCAGTTGGTTTGTATGGCACACAGATACCAAGCCTATGATCTGATATAGTGTGATCTACGCACCTTGGGCGATGATGGGTGCAGCAGGTTGCATTATTCTGAGGCTCTTAACAAATATGGTGCAAACTGTGACCCTGAAGCTGTTTGGTTCAAAGTTCATTATTCATATCACATGCATCATGCTCAAACTAAATAAAGCCCAAAACTTTACGCTTCAAATCTTATAACTTATTTTGGGTGCATGCGGATTGGTGCTCTACTACTCGATGGCAAAACACCTTAAATTACTTCTGGACGAACATCCTCATTTCAACAGTTAAATATTATTTTAAATACTACAATGATCTTTAAGTACCTGCCTAGCAAGATCTATAGATCCACTACTTGTATATATTAAGTGCAAATTATAAGCTGCTTCTCTTTTAAGGTCACAATATCCAGGTTTCAGCTCATCAACGGTTTCTGTACCATCATCATTTGGCAGCTTTGGTATAGGGTGATCTTTCTGATGAACCGCAAGCACCTTTTCATAATATGTAGCTGCAATTGAAACTAAACCGACATGATGATAGGCTCGCGCAAGGTTGTATAAAGCTTCCTGTTACATAAACATTTTCGTGAGTCGCTTCATTCACTCTTTGTTTAGACAATTAGACATAATAAATTGTAAAAAAAATTTCCATTAACGAGAGTAATGAAGAAAACTGAGACACACCTGGCTGTTTTCTGAAAGGCGAAGATTGTTGTACAGAAAAGCTAAACCTTGCAAAACACATTGATGCTTGTTATGAAGTCGCAATCCAAGAGCTAGGTTGATTAGAGCCGTTCCTAGAAAGCGAGATAAAAGAATTAGCATGTATTTATTAATTCTAATTTTTTTATAGGAGGGAAAAAATATTTCTCATCCGTGTAACAATATTTAATTGAGGAAAACATATACCAACACAAAGATTGATCAAGGCGTTGTCAGGCATTAATTTATAGGCTTTCAAGTATAAGCTTGCAGCTGCTTGATGTTGGCTATGCATTGTAAATTGATGTCCTTTAATTAAAAGAACCGGTACACAATCTTCATGTTTCAGAAATTTATCATGCAAGAATTTATTGTGCTTATCCAGCCTCGATCTAACAAAAAGTAAAGAAAAAAATAAGAAACCAAGGATAATGTATAGATTTAAAAATGGTTCAACATAAAGATCCACAATATGTTCAATAAAATAAACATATAAGGACAAAGGAGAAAACAGGACATGCAACTTGGCTCTAAGCGAGATATGTAAGTGTTTTAGTTGATGTGATGATGTAAAAGTAAGTACCTTAACATAATCTTATAGTAGCAATTCCATGCTGCAAAGCTGTAAGGATTTTGGGTCACAATGTATCGGGCACAATCCCATCCATTTGTTGGACCATCAATGTTATAAGCTATCTCTGTAGAGTAATATAAATATTTTCAGGTATTAAACTTCAAGGGGGAGGTTAGAATACAAACTGATAATTCCGTGCGAAGTGTGCAAAGCACTTGCGTAATTGTCATTTTGATGGAATTATCACGCAAAAACACTGAAATAATTACACAGGAACAAAATACTAGAGCTGAAAAATATCATAAATAAGGCTGGAACTATCACGCAAGAACAAACTGATAATTACGCAAGTGCTTTGAACACTTTGCACTTAACTATCAGTTTGTATTTTAAACTTTCTCTAAACTTCAAAAATAGAAATTGACCTTGTTTGGGTAATGTTTGGAAACCAACATTTTGGGTTATCAAACACCCACAAATTTGAAAAAAAAGTGCTTAAAAAGACATTTTATAACAGTGTCTTCCATGATCTTAAATACTTACGTGCACCAAGTGCTCGAAGTTCCTCTTGCTTCTCAGTTGATAGAACGTTTTGAGCCAACTTCAGACTTGCTGTGATAATTTCAAGTGCTTCCCAATATTTTTTTACTGACACTAATCCTTTGCATAGCTAGAAATATCACATCGTATGAGTGAGCACACATCAATTGAGAAAAAAACATTTAAAATTTGGTAAAACTTCATGTGCAAATTGATCAAAAAGCACATACTGAAACTGTTCCTTAAGCATTAAAACAAGTATAAAACAAAATAAGCACTCACCTCTACAATAAGTGTAAGTTGATCCTCGTCCTTTAAAAGATTAGGCAGGGGAGGTTCTCTATATGCCTGTCATGTGAAACAATTTACATTTAATAAGACGAATAAACAAAGAGCTTGTCAGCCATGATAATAAAAGGCCTTTGCAAAAAAAAGTAAAAAAATAACAAGATGATAAACGTGTAATTATATCTTATAACTTACTGAAGATATATATTTTTATCCTTTTATACAAATGGTCATAGAATGCTTACAGGAGATTCATCATCCGACTCATCACTTTGCCATTCAATTCCAGCAGCCAGTGCTGCAGCCCGTTTTGCCTCTCTTTTTTTTTCTTTTTTCAGAAGCGACTTCTTTGCTCGAGCAGCTTTAGACCTGTTAAGCATTAAATTGATGATATTATGCTTTACTAGCCAACCAAAATATGTAATTCTAATTAGTTTTGCATGCAATAGACATCTCATTAACCATGTTTTAGGTCCAGAACTTAAATATTAATAGAAACACAATGAGAAACACTAACAGATCTGCGGATGAAGCAATGGGGCGAAATCCTTGAAATACACTGTCAGTTTGATATTCATCAAGTACTTGAACTCTTTTATATAGCTCGCTTTTTGGTAACCTTCTCTTTGATCTAGCCTGGAACAAAGATAAGTAATATGATAGTTTAATATTTTTTTTTTTTTTTTTTTTGCACAATGCTAACTTCGTTGCTTATATTAAACACCAAATGAATTTACAATAAGGTAGCAGGTAGACGGGCAACAAGTTGCGCCGCCACCCCCTTTTGCGCCGCCACCCCCTTTTAATATATAAATTAAAGAAAAGAATCCATGTTTTCTGCTATTTCTGTTATATTAGCTGTATTACTATTTGATCTCTCTGAAAAACGTTGTCTTAAACTTCCACCACTAACATACAAATAACATTATAAAAAGTACGAATAAATATAAATGATGGAAAAATTTGACTAAAACCATAGTGTTAATTGATTACAGAACACAAAACCTCCTGAAAAGAAATGTGCGAAATCACCTTGCGCTGAATAGTTTCAAGAAACAATGTTTCACGAACTAATGGAAATATTGTCTCAACAAAGGCCTCGGTATAACCTTTCGATTGATAAATGTAAGATAGCTTTAACTTTATTTTCCCATCAGTCCACCATGGCTTCCCCCTATCAGAGGTTAGGGCAACTCTTGATTCTGGCAATGTAAACATAAACAAGATAAGAACAAACTGTGGACTTCTGTGAGTAACAATTCCTTATGCTTGTTGTTCAAAAAATTAATTAAAAAATAAAATAATAATTCTAAATGCAAAATCTTGTAAACCTGAATCAGGAGGAGGAGAAAGCACACAAATGGCTTCGTCTTCTTTATCCTCTTCTAACAGAAATGACACTAGATCTAACCTAGCATCAATATCGGAGTCAAGATCTTGTAAAGCTGTCAAAAAAAAAAAGATAATCAAATTTCTGTTTTACATATATCAAGTACTTCAATACATTGTTGTTCTTTGCAACGTTTTAAAATGTAACTAGGTTGACTTTAGTGCCACTGAAATTATATTTCATATAGATGAATAAGTTTGAACCATACCTTTGTACAGATAGTCAATTGCTTGTGTCCGTGCGCTTAAACAATAGTAACATCGCCCGATATTCAAAAATAGGAGGCCCTTCAGACAATGTCACAGAAAAGAATAACGTAAAGGAGCAAATGCAATGAGAATACTTCATTGTGTTAACCGAGCTATATACTTACTTTGTTGTCGCCAGCGCTACCTTCTAACATCAGGTAGTACTTCAATGCGGATTCATGATTCTTCACACTCATTAATGAGTCTGCAACTTCAATAATTAAATGTCCACAATCATTTACATCCTTTTGTGTTAGCACCCTGAAGAAATCCTACATGTCATTTGAAAAAATAAAAAAACTAACGTGGGTTCAAATAACAATGTAGAAAAAAGAAAGGTCATAAGTATTTTAGATTACGATAAACAAAGAACTATATAAAAAGGGTAACAAAAACCTCTGCTTTTTCCATATTTCCAAGATGAACATGACATATTCCTGCTTTTATCGACAAATCAAATGGTAACTCTTTAACTTCTGAACAACTCTGGTGTGCATACTGGATATAGTGAAGAGCTTTTTCATGGGCATTTTCAGACATAAGAAATGAAGCCAATAAAAGAACCACACTGAGATCAGCATCTTTTGGGTTCTTTTTCATATAATCTTCAAGAATGTGGATACTGCGTTCATGCTGGCCACATTTTCGGTACAACTGCAATTAACCAAAAAGTTTTAACATTTAATTTTGGTACAAAACTGTTTCCATAGAACAGAATTAAAATAAATATTCATATAGAATGGTGGTCTCAAACCGTTGCTGCTGTCTTGAGTGCTTCAATATTCTTAGGACGAAGCTGCCAGATTTGGTCATATGATTCAGCAGCCTTTTGATGTTCTCCAAGTTCAACAAAAAGCGAGGCCCGGTGATATCTAAGGCCCATATCTTCAGGATCTGCTTTTATTGCTCGATCAAGACAATAACGGGCTTGCCCGCTGTTCCCTTGTTCTCTGCATAACTCAGATTGACATGATGACAAATGTTTCACTATTAAATGTAATTTTTTTATCTTCTTATGTAAATGGTCATAAACATGGAAAAAGTATGCTATTACTAAGTGCAAGAGAACTTACAAAGACCAAGTAATAAGAAGCTTCCAGCGAGATGCTTCCTTGGGGGTTAAATGTGCAGCAAGCATATAAAACCCTAAAGCTCTCTTTTTATCTCCCATATCAGTGTATATAAGACCAAGTGTATGATAAGGATCAGGCAGATTTGGGGAAATCATAATGATTTCCTTCAATAGAGGTATGGCCTAGAGCTCAAAACAAAAAATATTACCGAAAAAACTGGAAGAAACTAACACTTGAAGGAAGAAATATAAACATAGAAAACAAATTCAAAGCAAGAAAACAATAAATGTTTAAAAGATGTTTCGCATGTATAGAATAAAAGTGAGTATTGACCAACCAAATGTCTTGTAATCACAAATAGTTCATGATAAAACTATGTAGACTTATTTAATGAATTAAGGATAAAAGATATCATCCTACCTCTTCATATCGCCCATGTACAAAGTGCAGTGTAGCATCACCTAATTTTTGTGTAATCTCGGGATTTAATTTCTTCTTAGATCCCTTCCTCCTGCCTCTTTTCTTAATCTGCCATAAATGATATCATTCAAAAGTCAAAAGGTGGACTACAATATAGTTAGCAGCCAAAAATTAACTATGCATGTTGGATCATAATAATCCAAAATGAAAATGTTGGGACAAAATGTACATATTGAGCAAAAAAATATGAAAAGAGTGTCACCAGAGGATCAAAGTCTTAATTTTAGCTTACATGTCTAGCCACCAAATTAAAGAAAAAGTCAGCAGTGAACTAAACATAGATGGCATTGGTTGCTTGCGCAACAATGAACAACTGAAGATTACAACTTAAATAGGGCCGTCATTGTTAAAAAGTTAAACTTTAGAAACATTTATCAGAAAATGAAAAAAGATGACCGCATAGGCTTACAAATAAACATAATAGTCTGTGTTGTTGGAATATAAGGAACATAAAACCTATTATGCAAGACTGCCAATCTGCCATCTATGAAAAAAGATGACCGCACTTTATTTTCAATATACAACCGGTTCAAAGTTGAAACTTTTGATGGATGGTTCTAAGAGTAGATGAAAATCCAAAAACTAGTACAGCCTTTACCTCATTTAAAATAAACATAGAACGATACAAACAAGCCTAAAAAATGATCAGAAAATGTGATACCTTCTTTGACTTTTTTTTCATTCCATATGTCATTTCCGCCAGTAACTCCTCAAAGTTTGCTTGAGAATCATCTTCCAGTCTCAACCTCTTTTCTGGTGGCATTCTGGCACAAAAGCTTTAAAGTCAAACCATCTTAAGAAAAAATATATATAGCAAACTATAAACAAGAAAATGATTATAGCTTCATAATTACCCTTGATGGTAATCAAGAATTGCTTTACGCTTTTTATCAGCCAAAGCTTCATACTCCATGCGTTCCAAATGCTGATAAGGATGAACTCCGTCGGCATCAACTTCTGTGAGAGCCAAAGGATTTATCTCTCCTTCAAATCTTAATGTATATGTATCTTCTTCCTCGTCATCATATTCTTCTTCTGCATTACTGTCTTCTGTTTGATTGTCTTGGGAGCACCCCACGTTCATATCCTCTGCTGCATTAAACTCAGAGGCTAATGCAACGATCTCTTTCTGATTGCTCTGAGGATTATCCATATCCATTCCATCGTCTCTAGTTTCTTTCTTGTCCATTTGCTAATCTACACTAAGTTGGCTTAAAGTTTAACTGAAAACATAAAACAAACACAAATATCAACTCCAACCCATAATTATTTTTGAAGTCTTCAACTGCTGTGTTTATTTCAAAAAATATTAAAATGCAACAGCATATGCTAACCCTGCATGTATAATGTTATACTGTGCCATTGATTGACCTAAGCCAAAAAAGAATTAGCAAATAAACAATAAACAGCCACAGGCGATTGAAACTTTAAATCGTGTATCCATAAACATTTATTTGATGTTGGGTTGGGTTAGAGATTTCTAAATGATTATTTGAGTGCACAACAATAGATCAACCGAAGAAATTAACCAACAATGATGAAATCACCTAATGTAATATTACTTAAAAAGGTAAACTTTACTGATACAAAAAAAAATACATTCTGCACTGCACTTTCGCAGCTCCTTACAGAAGGATTATAACAGGTTATAAATAGCAATTATGAACATCATAAACGACCTATATAACTGGACATGTAATAGTTGATCGATGCTAGGTTTTACAAATTTAAGAATTGAGCTTAAAAACAAACAGCAAACGTATTTAACTGCTAAACAAGTTTATGCAACCGGTAATGATTAGAACTTAAACAAACGTTCATATGCACACGACGCTTTGATTTATATTCATCAACATCTACTTAGAAAACTAGAGCCAAAACACACATTATTTTAATCCAGAGTTCAACAACTAATTCCGAACAAACATGAATTGAAACACACTTTTTTGAAACACGATATGTAGATTCACAATTCGATTGAGATATATATACCTTCACTCTTGATTTTGTTTTCGATCGTGACCTAGGTTTAATGAGGATGATGATGATTATGATGATGGTTTCATTAGGACCCGTATTTCAACCCATGGGTTTTTTCCGCCAACTTTAATTGAGCCCATCTAGACCCCTTAAAAATAAGTGGTAACCCAAAACAGCCCCTAATAGTTGTGTTGGGCCTTAACAAATGGGCAATAGATTTAGCCATTTAGGTAGCCGTGCACAAACCGGGTTTTTTTTTGTAGGAACCGGTTCCGGTTTTGGTCAACAAAGGCAAGAACCGGGTAGGGTCGGGCTCGGTTCCGGGTATGATCGGGTATTTGACCGGGTTTTGACCGGTTTAACCGGGTTTTTTTCGGTTCCGGGTAGGTTCGGGTCCGGTTTTGACCGGGTTGAGGTGGAACCGGTTCCAGCGGTTCCGGTTCGGTTCCGGGTACGGTTCCACTTTCTTGGAGAAACCGGAACCCATGTGTACCCTACGGTTCGGGTACGACCGGTTCCAGTTCGGGTACACCGGGTCGGTTCCGGAACCGGTGTTTTTGTGCACGGCTAGATTTAGGCTTTTATAAAAGGGTAACGGTAAGTTGCTAACTCCTTCTCACTCACATTAAAATCATACTTTTTATAGTGATGGATCCAGAATTTTTTCGATGAAAGGCAATACAGCTCACAGCAAGAAAAGTTTCGGACATGTGTATAACTCAGCTACACCACAACCGACACATGGTATCATGGGTACACCACAACTGGCGAGGGAAGGAAAATGCATGTCGACTCAATCTACGTGGTTGTCGGTTGTATGCTTTCTAAAATAAGACAAGCTGGCTAAGGTGTAGCCGATCACTATTTATGTGGTATCATCTAATTGGCTTATCCGATCGCCTAACATTAATGTGTTATGGTTAATGTGGAACACCCCCCCCCCCCCGGTTTTATGTTTCATTTGGAGACTATCTTTGGATCGTATCACGTCTCTTCTAATCTTGCTGCAAGAGGTATCCCCTTGTAATCAGTTCAATGTCAGTTTTGTGGAATGTAAAACGAAGACAGTGATCATTTGCTCAGAAGATTTCGGTTGTGGTGAAGGTTTTGAGGAGAATCTCTTGCTGTTGAAGTTTTGGTTTTACTGACCAAAGGAACATGAGCGAAATTATCTCGGCTTTAAATACTTGGTTTGGCAGGTCATTTAAGTCTAAAATCATGATTCTAATAACTTACACCACCCTTTGGCATTTATGGTTATATCAGAAATGAGTGAGTCTTTCATAATATTTGAAAATCAATGGACATCTTGATCGACAACATCAAAAGCTTGGTTTTTTCATGTGTGTAAGTCTTAGATGGATGGAAAAAATGGGGTAGTTAAGCTATAGTCTTAGATGGTTTGGTGTTATATTTTTCTTTTGGTGATGTAAATTTGTTGGTGCTTCTCTAAATAAAATTTAGAATAAGTTATCATATAAAAGATAAAAATGATACAAAGTATGAGGACATAATAGTAAAAAAGACACACTAGTAGGTTAAAAAAAATTATAAATTACGATGTATAAGTTTATAAAAAAACTAGCTTATATACCCGTGTGTTACACGGGATTAAGTTTAAATAATGTAATTTAAATCAAATTATAGTTCCGATAATTAAATACATATAACATTTTATATATAAAAATGAAAATATTTAGATTACAACATGCATAATAATCTTCACATCCATAAATACTAATAAAACATTAACTTTTCGCCATAAATTTTTCTTTAAAACATGACACATCATTAATAGACCAAGATCCAATTTCGAGTCATTTCTTGGTGAAATGATCTGCCAGAATCTTAACATATATATATATATTTGATTTTAAAAGCCTACGAAGCAGAATCAACCGACTTAATCAACAAAACCATAAAAATACCCCACAAACTGACATTACCCCGATGACAAATGACGTGGTCGAAGAGGGAGAGATGAAACACGTATCAAAGGTGTTAGTGTTTAGATGAAATAGCTACTTTTGATCGGCGGCAATATTCATGCCTGAGTTTCGGAAGACGATGTGAGAAGATATGGTCAATTTCGGTTTTAGGAGACAAATTGGAGCTCCAAATAGAACCGAGTGTTTTGGTCCTTTTGGATGAGTGAATGATCGTGAGTTTTCACATGGTAAAAATCTTTTGTGGACGTTTTAAAATGACGTCTTATGTATGCGTTACTAAATTATTAGAATGTTGAAGATTATAAATCTAATTAAAGAATGGCGGGGAACAATTTCTTCAATTAAGTACTTTTTTAAATTCAATTTACATTATGATTTATAATTTTTTTAATCTGTCATTATGTGCTTTTATACAACTGTCATTCTTACACATTGTACCAAAAACACACTTTATATGTGAACCATTTCTAAAATTTATTTATTGTTGTTGTTCAGAAAAAAAATCTAGTTTGCTTCTGAAGTGAAACACAAAGGGTAAACCCAACTAAGTTGACAGGGCTTACTTGATACTCATTGATCGGTTGTTTTTTAGATGACTTGTTTATTGAAGTTATTAAAAATCAATGTTTATTTTTCTTTAAAAAAAAGTCAGCATGTTTAGTTTGGTGATTTTCTCTTTATCTTATCTTGTTGGTTAGCACTAAGCAAGTTGTTAGCGGTCATGTAAGGTTACCGAAGGTCACTAAAAAGACATTAAAAATCTCAAAATTCTATGTATCATAAGTTTATAACTTTAGCGCTCACATTCTACGAACCAAATTTAAGTGACAAATGCGTGTAACAAAACAACATTATGAGATTAAAATTTTTCCTTATAGTGATGCAAGCAACAAATGGTGATTCTACTATTGAGCATAGAGATGGTACTTGTAACATCAATCAATGTCTAGTTCATGGCGGACAATTGGAGCAAATATACTCGATATTGCGCAAGAAAATCCCATGGCCACCGAGATTTCAGGAATTAAGATTTCAGATTTGACCTGTGGAGTTGTGTGTTTTGGTCACTTGACCTTAGTCCCTGTTTTTGGACCTACACAATGCTTGAGTGTCCAACAAATGGCATATGAACTAATGTAACCAAATCTTTATATTTTTACCATTATATATATATAACAATTTTTCTATGTATTTGTTTTTTTTAAGTCCTCACTATCGAATCATGTTATGTTACTTAATTTACACATTTGTCCATTATAAAACTTCAACTTTCAATCACTTCAACACAGACACATTTGTAATATATCCTGGTATTGCTAAATCACAAACACTAAACTCTCAATCGCTTGAAGAATGACACGATTGCTATACATCTTGGTATCGCTAGATTACAAATATTGAACTCTCAGTCGCTTAAAGAGGGACACATTTGCTATACATCTTGGTATCGCTAGATTACATACAGTTATCTGATCATAAATTTTCTTTTATCTTATTATTATAGTCACTGCTACATATAAATAGTTAAATGATAATCGTATTGTTAATTTTAAACAGTAGTATATCATATTCTTAAAAGTTAAATCACAACACAAATATTTACATGTACTTAAATTTGAACATAAGCCTCGATATACTATCATGAATATTAATTTGGATGCAATAAACATTTGTAGCTAAATTCGCATCTACATTTTAGTTTAGTTGAAAAGATTAAAAAGGGTGCTAAAAAAAGGCTTTAGTATTTATAAACTTCCTAATATAGAAGTTCGGTTATCACCGGCCTTCCATATGTTGACACGTGACACATACGTGTGTTGACACATGTTGGGTTTTTTTTTATTTTGATATATTTACGGTTTTAGTCCCTGACTTTTACTAATTGTGATTTTAGCCCCTTGTGACTTTTTGACGTTGGTCTCTTACTCTACTTTGACATGTAGTACAAATAAGATTCGGATTTGACTAGGTTATCGTTTTGACTGACACATTATGGCTTTGTCTCGTGATGTACGGGACATGAAACTTTTTTTACAACGCACATACGCAAGACCCGACCACGTGACCCTGCCGATGCAACGTGTGCCTGGTCTCATATCTACTTGACAATAAGTATTTTCGTATGATGAAAAGTAGTGGCTTTAATTTTTATTTTTTTGGAACGGTGTCAAATTACGTCAATCGTAGTGTGATTCTGTTCTAAACATTCAACTTTATTGTTATACTAGGTTAATTACCTGTGTATTAATATTAACACAATATCTAGTAAAAAATATATTAATATGATATTTTGATTATATTTGGTTTGTTTAAAATTTTGATTGATGTGTTTTAAACAGATTGCATTGAAATTCTTACTTTTTTTGTATAATTTAATATTAATGAACGTATGTTGTGTTTAAATTAGAATTCTTATGGTATTATTTGATAAATATATATTTCATCCAACCTCAGTTCAAACCCGATCCGACCATTAAAATTATAATATATGTTTAGTGTCCGGTCCGGTTTTCAAAACATTGATGGTGTTGACATGTGCAAAATTATTTTACTATATTATAATATAGAAAATATTTTATTTAACTTTAGTATTACTTTTATTGTTATTAAATAATTGTAAATAACTAGTATGTTTTAGTTAATAAATAGTATATACATATGTAATCAAAGGTATATAAACGAGATGTCAATGTGGTTAGTGTCCATTACTAACACACTTATGTTTGAAGCACTAGATCTTGGATTTAAATCATGATGTTGTGTGCAGGTTGTGGTGTATTTTCTCTTTGAAAATCAAGGAGTTGTGTTAAAAATATATATACACGAGATTTCAAATAGATTATGAACATTCATTAAGAAAAAAAATCACATAATTTTTAGAAACCAGTTATAGTTGTTTCATGTTAAAGTGATGAAGGCTTTTTAGGTTAAAAGTTGAAACTCTGTCGATGTCCTGTCATTGGTATAAAGTAGTTGTGATATAAAATTAGAAGTAAGACGATTGTATGAATTGTT
The DNA here is from genome assembly GCA_030867185.1 of Tagetes erecta. Lineage (NCBI taxonomy): Eukaryota > Viridiplantae > Streptophyta > Magnoliopsida > Asterales > Asteraceae > Tagetes > Tagetes erecta. The sequence continues at coordinate 99,010,985 of CM061487.1, forward strand.
CTAATAAAAATTTAAATACGATTGGAAAAATGAACAAACTGTCAATATTGCATCATATAAGCAATATCACTAGCAAGCAAATATGAGCAATATCACTAGCAAACCAATATGAGCAATATCACTAGCAAACCAATATGACTAGCATGGTAATGCACTGATGCTAACACTATTGGGTGATAAGGACCCGTATAATGTCTCATATATAGCTAATGTGATTGAGTGACATGATACATGTCTTATAGTTAAATATGTTTTGTATGTAGTGACAAGGGCATTATTATAGTGTCTTTTTTTAATGACATCAGTGTCTAATTTTTAAGGTGTATTCAAATCAAACCTTGTTTTTCTATTTATTTTGTTATAAGAAGTTTGTGTGTAATTATGACGCGGTTGAAATTACCTATCTCCACCGAAGGAAATGTCTTACGTACATCCTAGTGACTTCGTTGACTTTGTTCGTTTTTTGGTACTTTGTATAAGGTGGACCACAATAACCCATATATATATGATGAGGTGGCAACAAACCTTAGGACGGACGTTGATGAGGCGACTTGAATTCTTGGATTTCGCCGGTGATGACATATGAGTATTGTGGCTTTTGTTTTTTGTTCTCTCTCACACAACTAATCTTCTATATAATATAGCAAAATCATATTTACTTATTTGGCATCATGTAAGATCCATTTGCTTAGTTGGCCTTATTTGAGAGATTATCTCAAAATTAATAATATTATTATATTTAAAAAATATATATCTATCAATAATAATTTATTATAATAATATTAATTTTCATTTGATCCCCTAATATTTAGCAAACTATTTAAAAAATTAAGACTATTTACATTTTCAACCCTCTCCTACTAAGGATGTGTTTGGGCCAGGTTATATTTACTAGGCTATAAAAATAAAACTTAGAGATAAAATTATTAATAACATACAATTAAATACATAATTATTTTTTAAATATACATAATTTTTTATACGACATTGTTTTAATAAAAACTACATAAAACCGAACGTCTAATTCTCTTTAATTTGATTATAATATTGTTATATCAAACAACAAGATTTTAAATAAATTTTGTGTTTCAGTTTTACCACAGTTTTATCTCAAAACCTCATTGGAACCGTTCATGTCCATGAATATCCTTAAAATCATCACATGAGTGTTATGCCCCTGAGCGTAGCGCGGGCACTAAACTAGTATTAAATAAGTATAAATGTATAATATGGGTTATATGCCGAAATGAGTTTGTGTCATTCTAACTAGGGCCCAAATATGAGATCCCTTGTTGAATCCAAAATGACAAAAACCGGTTATTTTTGTGTTTCAATGCACAAAGTCAGTTCCTTTAAAAGTGAATGTGTTTGCTTTAAGAGCGAAGATGGATCGTAATGGTTCCAACGATGTGTTGGCCTCAAGAGTAATCCCAATTGAGAGTTCTTGTCCTTTTTGTTGAGTAACCAGATTCTCATTCATTACAAGAAAGCAAATGACACTTGGTTGCTAGTTTTCGATTGATGCAACTTGCAAGGTCCCTAATGCATATTAACAAAACAAAATCATAATATTTATGAAATGAATATAGATGTATGATATTAAAATATTTATAAAATTATGAAACCATGGTGAAAATTTAATCCAATAAAAGCATAGTGGAATTATAGCCGTCCAATCAAATAAGTTTATGGTGGCGCTCAACAAAATGAGTGGATGGAAGGTAAAGCTTTTCATATCTTGGGAGACACAAGCGGCCCATGTGCCCCCGAAATTGTGTTACTTTATTCATTTTCTATTTTGATTAAACCTAGTTTTTAGATATCTCTTTTTATGACGTGCTATGTTTGTAACTTCATTGCATATTATGTTAGTAATATTAATGTGTAATGTTTATGTGTGACGTGATATGTTTGTAACTTTATTATATGTGTTAGGGCGTTAGGCTGGTAACATTAATGTGTAGTGCACATGCGTGACACATTAAGGGGCTGTTTGACAAGTGCTGAATGGTTAAGAGGTTTGAATGGTTAAGTGCTGAATGATTAAGAGGAGCTCTTTGGTTGAACATCTGAATGAGATTCTAATTTTTTTTCCACTTTGTCCCACATTAGAGTGGAGACAAAACTATAATTATCTTTATATATGCAAACCTTCATAGCATATTAAGTTCTTATGTTACATTTTACTCTAACACCAACCCGCGCGCATGGGGGTGCAAATTTGCGTCGAATTCCTTGACATAATGCGACATGCAGACACGAATGCAGCTCCGAAAATCCGGGTCCGTGCGAGGACAGTTTTTAATCTTTTTTTCCTTTTTTTCGATTGATCTGCTCTCTCCGTCCCCTTTTTTCGCTTGATCTGCTTCATCGCATCCCGTCTTCGTCCCCTGCTGATGCACACTCGCTGCCTCTGGACGGTTCAGCATCCAGGCAACTCTGAACGGTTCAGAGACTAGCCTCTGACCGATTCAGAGGCTGGTTCCGTTTAGAGGTGCAGCTAAACACAACGCAACCTCTGACCGATTCAGAGGTCCTTCCATTCAGAGGTCATTCAGAGCCAACCAAACAGGTTTTTGACTTGTTATACATGTGTAATGCCTATATATGATGCGTTTATAACTTAATTACACGTGTTATGTTAATGGCATTACGACGCTACGATATGTTAAACTGACACATTAGAAAGTTCAAAGGCTTATATTAAAAACTTTCTTTATTAAACATAAAAAATTACAAAGTTGAAAGAAAAATAAAATGTTTGAGATGATAAAAGATGAAGTTACCAAAAGAAAAACTTAGAAGTAGAGCGTAAATGTGCGTGATCCACCAACCATTCAAATTGAGATCGATTTAAATACAAATACTATAATATGTATATTCAATTATTCATAATCAAATACAAGTAATAGTAGATTATGCAAGGAAAATTTAAAATAAATTGAATCTATCAATTTTAATAATTGAGTAAATTATTTATTTGTCAACATTTTATATATTTTCACATAGGAAAAACCCTATGTGGCAAACTCTCATTTCGTTAAAAATATATAATTCACGGATTAATTCTATACCGGTCAAATATTACCCGTATAGTTTTTCCTAATAATTAAATTTATCTTTTTATATATCTATCTACTTAGTTTATAACTAATCATATAAGTGATAATAATATTTATCTTTTTATATATCTATCTACTTAGTTTAATAGTTTATAACTAATTATATTTATCTCTAATGGGTGAGGATCATTACAAAACACATTTTTATCGCGAGAACAAAAAGAACAATTTCTGACCCTTAATCAATTTATTAACTATTCTAATAGCACTAATTTACATACATGTAAATCAATGGTTCCTTAATTTACATGTATGTAAATCACTAGTTCTTTAATTTACATGTATGTAAATTATTGGTTCTGTAATTTTGTAATTAAAGTGGTCCTATAAGGATCCTAACACTATCTCTATTTTAAATTTTTAAATATTCTATTGTGGAATCAAGTTCTATATCAAATATATATTACACGTGTTTATTAAAAAAATAAAATTTAAAAGTATTTTTTGCCAAAACCCGTATATTACACAGTGCAAGAACCTAGTATCTATATAATAATTCAAGGTTTTAGGGGAGGCTATTTTTTTGTTCTATAATAAAAATTTAAGGGAAATTTAGTGTAATTTTTTTCACCATGCATATTGTGACACCCTGCCCGGTGGCGGAAAACACCGGGTTGTCAAGTGGGTTGGATATCAAAGTACAAAGCACATGGCATCTAAGAAATATATTTTAATATTATTAAGCATTCAATGTTGTGACGTAACAGGCAATAAATAGTCTTAAAAACAGGAAATAAATCCGGAAACAGGAACGTCATTGTTTTTATTATTTTCTAGGTCCATGGCATCCTACGTGTCAAGCAACCGAAACAACTTCAAACGCCACCTGAAATATGATTAAAATAAGTTAGCTACGAGAATAGCTAGTGAGTAAAAACACAGTAAATAATACATAGTATGAAATCCGAGATCATTAGAAATATGTTGCGCAAGCTCATGTGTATAGCAATTTCGCCATATTACACAACCGTGACCATAGAATCACATAGAAACAAAGAAACATATACCCCGCAGGGTAACTTTTAGCAACGTGTCATGAGAACCACTCATGTTACAATTAATGATAACTGTCGTCTAACCGTCATTTAACCGTCCTTTAACCGTCAATTTAACCGTCTCGATAAATCAGTTATCAATAATTGTTTTAGCATCTAGAGGCATAGCAACATAGTAACAAGTATCATAGGATAGTATCTAGTAACCAACACATAGAATCAACAACAAGAATCGCCGGCAACACATCACCTAACGTGCCATAAAGTGTAGGTGGGTTTGTCAGACCGTTAGCGCTAACATCGTACCGGTGGAAATTACGTAATAATACAACTACTTTTAACTACCACATAAGATTGCATCAAGCGGCCGACAAGATTAACATATTCTATGATCTCATTTGTAAATAGAATCAAAAAGAAAAGAAACCGTAGTTTAGTAATAAGAATCATATTTCAGTCCCAAAGCAAAAATATTAAAATGGGAAGTGAGTTTACTCACCTGGAAACAAAGATAATAGTAACACAAGAAAGCAACTAGAGAGATTCGAGGATCGCCCAGATATTAGAACCACCTAATTAACCGGGAGAACCTAATTTAGAAACGAAGCAAGTAACGTAATAACAAGAATCAAGAAAGTAGAACTTCTAGGGTTTTGGATTTGGGGTTTTAGGGTTTTAAATTATAAATTGAAAATTAGGGTTTCAAAATATAATTTGGGAATTTAGGGTTTTAAAGTATCAATTAAAATTAGGGTTTCAAAGTATAATTTGGGAATTAGGGTTTTAAAATATCAATTGAAAATTAGGGTTTCAAAGTATAATTTGGGAATTAGGGTTTTAAAATATCAATTGAAAATTAGGGTTTCAAAGTATAATTTGGGAATTTAGGTACGAGATATAATCGTGTTTTCGTAGAGTATATGTTTTTATAATAATCCCTTTCTAGTTTTATAATTGAAATAATATATATTTGTACATAATTTTGAGAAATATATATATAGCTTAGAAGAAAGGGGTTTAAAAGATAAAAATTAAATAAGGTGGTCAGTGGGACTCGAACCCACGACCAAACGCGCCCAATCTCGTTGTTTCACCGCTGAGCCAGACGCGCTTTTGGTTTAAAACTCGGTTGTTAAAATTCTTATGGGTTACAAGCCAAGAACACCCAATTCCAAACAAGCCCTAGAACAAGAACATCCCAAATTCGTTCGAATCAAATAATCAAACCCAGATTAAACATAGGGCTTTTAATCTACACTCTGAAACGGACATTTTGATATAATGAACTTACTTGGATTCGATCAGATTAAGACGATGAAGATGAACAATAAGAACGACTGTCTTATGATCAAATCGATGGGTAGAGGCTGTTAGGATCCAATTCAACTTCCAGATTCCTTCAACGTGAATAGATAAACGGAAGCCCCAATACAATTGCTTATAAAAACAGTGTCTTGATGGTCGATTGGTGCGATGCAGGTTTGTGTAAAGAAATGAATCGAACGTTGTGATCTTGGTGTTTTCGTTGAAACTGTGATGTCAAGGAGCTAGGAGAGATCGATAGGTTGCTTCAGTTGGATTGAATTGTGTCAAGATGTTTAGGAAATGGCATTTTGGGTTCGGTTTCATTTTTGATAGTTATTGGTGTCGATTCGACGATTTCACAGCAATTAAGTGTCAGTTGAGAGTTTCATTTGCTTTAGATTAATCATGGAGACGGTTTAGTTACAGCTAATTGATGCAAAAACGTTTGGTTGATGCATTGATGATTTTGGGTTTAGACCCGTTTCCTTAAACCGATTAAAGCCAAGAATTTGTTGATTAAATGCTTATTTGATGAGAGATTTGAGTCCGAAACAGGCTAAGGGCCATTTTACCGTTCACTAATCTGGTTAAAATGATTCACAGGCGGGTTTTTGGTAGCTGCCGGAGCATGGCCGGACTTTGGCCGGAAAAACGGGGTAGCAGGCGCATAGGGGGGGGGGGGGTTTGGATAATTACAGATCTGACCCTTCTAGTTTTGGGTTGTTATTAAATTCAGTTTTTAACTTTGATACAAGTTTAATAGTTTACATAAATGGCCCAAAGTTAATTTGATCGCTATTTTAACTAACCAACTTAACCGAGTAATCTCGTAACGTTTATAAACTCGACGTTTTTGTATGTTTAAGTTGTTGTGAACGTTTTATGGTTATTTTCTTGACTCTCTCTCTTTTTTAATAAACTCGGATATTATTTACGAATCTTGTTTATGAATTAGTATTTATATATATTTGTGAGATTTATTTACTACAAGTAGTAACCGTAATTAAATAGTAGACATTAGTAATAACTCATAATAATTTCGATCGTTTTATTAAAGACGGAAACTAAGATCCGACATATTTATTTACATAATTTACTATCGAAACGTTACATTTATTAATAAACGAGCACGGATACATTTAGGATAGAACTTCGGGCTCGAGCCGGGTCTTCGGGTTTGGTTCCGGGGCAGAGGTCACACATATATAAGTTGATGAAGCCAATTTCTTTAATATTTAATATTTACAATTTTTTAAACATAACGGTTATAATTTTTTTATAAATATTTTATTTACTCCGTGTGTAACATACGGGTATTAAACCTAGTCTATCTAATAAATCAATGTTTCATGGGACAATTTCTTGGGGGTAATTTTGTTCTATAATAAGAAGTTTGAGAGGGAAAAATAGTAGAATTTTATATCATGCATGAGTTGATGGAGCCAAAACCTTAAATATTAAATGTTTACAAAATTTTAAACATAATGATTATTTATAAATATTATTATATAACTCGTGACACATGAATATTAAACTTAGTATATAATAAGAACAAGTATTAAACATTATTTTTGGTAAGTATATTATTTGAGAATTGAGAGTATGTTTATTTTTCAAAATTATAATATTACTTATCCACATGTTTTTAAGTCATTCACGACATTCACGTGTTTTGTTTTTTCTCTACACAATACGTTTAAAGGATAACGTTAATTATTTAAACAAAAACGGAAAACCTACCACTTACGCTTTTAATTTAAGATTGGCTTACTTATATTTTTCACGTTTTTAGTTTATCCAACTTTTCACAATTAGATATCACATAATATTTTATGAGCTCCATGTACTTTTTCAGCTTAAGATGATTTGGTTATACCGATATGATGAGGCATGATAATGTTACCAACGATTGTTTGGCTTGGTCCTTGGTGGCGTTGGCTCTACAAGAATTCTATTTTACGTTTTGTACGTATATAATATGCTTGATGATATAAAAAAACGGCCTAATCTAAAACCATATTGCTGGTACGTGGTTTGAGGTTGTTAATTGTTAAATGTGATTATATATGCTAACTAGGTTATTTCCCGTGTGTTACACGGGCTGAACGCTAACAACGTAAACACAAAAACATAATTCTAAAATTTTATGAAAAAGTAACATTTGAAAATAAACTAAATATTACATGAACAAATATGAGCTTTAAACAAACATATTTAAATTACAAATACACTATTAGTAGCAAATTAGATATTGAAGCTTTTAAACTGGGTACCTTATAAATCTCACCAACTAATTTAAAAAAATTAAGAAAAAACAGACATATAAATAATCCAGATACCAATGATCATTTGCTCAAGTGGTTAAGAAGAGGTAACCAAGATTTATAAAAATGAGGAGGTCTTGGGTTTAAGTCCCACTTAGAATAAAAAAATAAAAATAGAGATTTTAGGTTGGGCCAAAAGGTTTTCTCACCAAAGGTGGGTTGGGTTTCCTCTTGTGAGGGTGCGGTCTCGGTCGGGAAATAGATAGGTGGGTCGGATTAAGATAATATATATCTTCCGAAGCATAGTCCCACATTTGCCGTTAAAAAAAATAATCCAGATAATATATATCCAGAAAAATTCGCGGTGACACTCTTATGTACCGGGCCGAGCGTATGAGTCAGCATGCATGGGTCTGGGTCGTAAATTCTGATATAGTTATTTGTTTTAGTTGTTTGTTTTCCGTTTTAATAGTTATTTCAAGGATATAAATAAGGTAAATTGAAACATTGGAAGAGAATATTATGGGTGGGTTAATGTTATCGATTTCCTTCCATACATAGCTTAAAATAAAAGATTTTTAGTTTTGGCGGGAAAAATGCTCCAACACCCTCTCCATTGAATGACAAGTGTCCTCTAAAACCCTCTTTTATTAGAAGATATAGATAGATTCACATGTCGTTTGTTATCACATATTACTTGGTATGTTTTTTTTATCCAAAATCCTTTAATAAATAACTATTAGCAAAAACGTTATAGCATATATAATCATAAATCCAGTAGTAATGGATCTTCTATAGGGCGAGGGGCAACCCTATAAGAGTATTTAAAGATGGAACGTTAAAAAAGGTTGGACGCCCGTTACATAGAGTCTAAACGAGCTCAACTATAACGAGTGGATACTCAAACACAATTACCATCTCGGCAAGATTTTTTCTTGATTTATAAGCTTTAAAATTATAGCAAGAGACATCTGAATTTCCTAATGTCTTTAATTAATGACATTTAGGTATCCAAACAGAGAGTAGCGCATCAGAGCTGGTCTTGTGGATTTAAGTGTTATGTGCGAGCACCAACGTATTAATGTATATAAACAAATAAATATAACAAAATCACTTCTATTATCATCTAACTGTCTTCTCCTTTTGAGTTTTTTTTTCACTAACTTAAAATACAAAGTGGGCTATTAATTTTTTTTAATCTATCTAACTATACAAGTATCTAACCATTCTAACAATCGGAAGCAGAAAAATTTTCTTGATGGGTCGTAAAACTATATATATGCATACACGACTAATTTTTTTAATGAATAAAGTCGAGATTTTTTATTTCGCCTAAGGCATCTAATACAGTTGAGCCGGCCAGGTCAACCATAACTACCGTCTCGACAAGATCTTTTTCTTGATTCATCGGCGTTAAAATTATAGCAAGAGACATCTGAATTAATGTCTTTAATTAATGACATTTAGGTATCCGAATAGAGGCATGGCACCTTATCCTAATGATGCCTCGTTGAGACATATTAAATGTTTTCAGGTTCGGATCGGTTCGGCTGGTCGAACCGGTCGGATCGGGATTCGGGGGGTGGATCGGGCCGAACCATATAGGTTTGTTTTTAGTACAAAAGATCGGCCGGTTCGAACCGGTCAACCAGTTGAACCGGGATTTGGTCGGTTTGGACCGGTTCGGAAAATTAATTTTTTAAAAAAAATTTGACTTTATTTGGTTAAATTTGTGGTGTTTTTTTATTTGAATTAAGTTTGGTTAAGGTTTAACCTTTAAACTTTTGATAATATTGTCTCTGTGTTGAAGTTTAGAATTTAAAAAAGTTGTTTCTGAGTATCTGATTTATATTTTAAGTTATATTAATACTTTAGAAAAACATATATAATATTTATTATTTATATGGTTTAAAACCGATCCAACCGATTCAACCAGTAAACCAGTAAGAGGACCGATTCACTGTCATATCCGATCTTGAAAACATTCGTATTACAACAATTACATGCATATATTACAACAATTACATGCAAATATTACAACAATTACATGCAAATATTACAACAATTACGTTACTAGCGACCAACAACCTGTATTTACTGCACTTTAACGAAAATCATTTAATTATGCTCATGTCACGTGCTTAGCTTATTTTCTATATATATATACACATTTGAAACACATGCACCTACAAACAATATTCACTATTTTGTTCTACAAAATATACATGGCATCAATCAAGCTCCTCATTGCTCTTGTGCTCACAATCACAATTGCTAGTGATCTTTTAACAATAGCAACCATGGTACAAGCGAAAGGTTAGCTTTTAGCCATGACGTATATCAGTCGACTATAAATTTTGATGCATTAATTTGTTCGCTAAGTTATGGTGGAACTAAAGTCTTAATTTTACTAGCTAGCGAGGCTAATAAAGTGTCTTATTTTGTGTTTGTTTAGGCAGCAAGACGATTAATGACTCCAAACATCACCATAACTGTAAAAAATATTGGCCGCTTACTCCATGTGTTACATCAGTCTGTCACGATCAATGTGGCTCTCACTATCGGGATGGAGTTGGATTGTGCCTTCCTCTAGGTGTTAATATTTGTGAATGTACTTATTCATGTTAAATGTAACGTGATAGATGTTTTATTTCATCTCAAGTAAATGAATAAAAAAAATTATGAAGGCATGTGTTAATTTTGTTAAAAAACATCATCATCATCCTATATTCCTATATATGTTTGAAGTTGAAAGGATTATGCATGTACGTGTTTAGTTTTCTTAAAGAACAACATGTGCTATTTAATTTTCTTAAATTATTATAACATTAGGTTTAATTCCCGTGTGATACACACGGGTTAAATAACAATATTTTAAAATAAATATAACATTTAAGAATTTATAAATATTTAATATTTAAGGATTTGTAAATATATTATAAAAAATTACAATTAATTTTTTTTCATTAACTCTCTAGTTAACTTTTTTCTTTTAAACTTTTCTTTAATTTCTTCCCCTAATTTCCCCCTTATTTTTCCCCTCAAAAAAGGTTTTAATGACCCCCTTAAAACCTTGATTTATTAGGTAGATTAATATATATAGTTAAGCTGAAGATAGAAGAAAACAATAAATAGAGTCCAAAATCGATATCATATATACTTCTAGCTATATATTCTTGAATCAATCCATCAACTAATCTTTAACTCAATTAAACCTCCTATATATTATACCTTGTTTTAATCACCAAAAAGATCAACACACATGAAAATCTCAACAAACTGTTAGATATATATATAGAACTTTGAAAATGGACCAACCAAGAAATTAAGTGAATAGCCAAAAAGATTTGTGGTTGTAAAGTTTTCCATGAGAAAAAAATGGATGATGTGTTTTCCTAACATCTATCTATATATGATATTGAGTAACGTCGCAACACCAACTAGCTAGTTCAGTTACAAGATCGATCTAGTCTAGATCGAAGGGACCGCACAACCCAAATATTGTTCTCTAGCCTCTTCTTATCAAATGAAAGAGGAGTTGTGGTCCAAAAGTCACCCACATTGTGTTGAAGATCATAATTAAGAAGATGTCGACAAGTGATAGCAGGAACACAAAGCTAGCTAGGGGTTGATTGTTAGTGAACGACATTGATCTATCAAGGCTTAATTGTTCCACTACAAATAAGCCAAGGATCGAATTATATATATATGTGGAGCATATATGCATGCAACATGTTAGATACCAATTGTTGATTCAACAATATATATATATGACATGCTTATTAAATAATCAAACTTAATTAGGCTTTATATTATAACTGTTTTGATCGATAATTCTTTATCTATTTAAAATGCAATGTCGGGGGCTAGCTAGCTATAGTAACAAAACTACAAATGATTATGCATGTTTTTTAATGTTACTTTATATACGCCCCTTTAAAACTTACAATATGACTCCTAGACTTTTTCATATGTTTCCTTTTTTATTTACAAGTGGCCGAGCTTGATGTACAAGTTTTTTATGCATGTTTTTAAATGTTACATTATAGCCCTCAGAAGCTTATAGTATGACACCTAGACTATTTTATGTTTTTTTTGTTTTTTATGCCAACCACACGTGGAAATGTGTCTCACTTGTAAACCTAGCTTTTTTTCCTTTTCTTTTATAATTTTTAAATATTATAAAACTCCGAAATATATACCATTTACGTTTTATTGCAAGTCTCAAAACGAGTTTAAATCGTTCAAAATAACCACCATCACCTGCATGGTCGGGTAGCTTGACACCACCATCATCATCACCTATATGGGAACTCTCACCACCACTTTGTAGTTCGTTTTTCCAATGCCACCACACTAGTCTCACTCCTACCACTGTTGTCACTTGTCATAGCTTAAACTAGCTTGTCGTCGCCACTATACCATTAAACAAAGATAGTGTACGTATGAACCTATTTTAAATAACAAACGTTTTCTAAAACAACTCATTTTAACTTGATCTCATTTTAACATGTGTTTGTTGTGAACTTGTGATGTATGTTAGCACTTAACACTCTTAAAGTTATAATAAGTTCTAATAATACAAACAAAAGATAATATTTGATATAAAATCCTCATATATGATCATATATGCACTACTAAAATAAACTAAACTAAATAACATATATAAATATATATACATACGCACACACTCACTCTCAAACATCCACAATCGGCATATATATATATATATATATTAATTATAAAATTTGATGTTTTTATATATAATTGACTAGCTAGCTAGCTTCCCGAAGCTGAATCATACTTTTGTAAAGGTAAGTAGTAGTGAGTACAAAATTAATGGTGAGGGTTATCATTAAAGATGACGAGTGTGTTCTTCAAGTCTAAACTTAATGGGCTTATTGTGGGTCAGCCCAATGCACTACTACAAAGTCAACCTCCAAAGTCAACATAGCGCAGTATGAGTAACATAGTACTCATCTGTTCATTTAACGTGGTTCAATCTTGCTCAATCGAGTTACCATCACACCTCTCTTTATCCATTAAATATGTTTTCTCTGGTCAATTGTGGCCGGATCCACAACAATCATATATGCTTTTTCTACCCATTGACACTATTATAAGTACCAAACATGCCACACTTCATCCCTTACAATATTTCAACTATTTTCAATCTTTAATTAGTTTCTTTCTAACTTGCATGATCATATGATGAACTCAAACAACAAAGAAGAACCGCGTGTCGATGTGGATGAGTATGTGGACTGGAGAGACAGACCATGCAAGCCCGGCATGCATGGTGGCATGCGTGCTGCTCTTGCGGTCCTTTGTAAGCTACAAATTAACTTTCATCATATCTCATATGCATGTATATTGTTTTGATTTGCTGTTTAATATATATATGTTGTGGCCGGGTTGTGAATGGTTTTGAGCAGGTCTTCAAGCATTTGAAATGATGGCTATTGCTGCAGTTGGAAACAATCTCATCACATATGTTTTCAATGAGATGCATTTTCCTTTATCTAAGTCTGCTAATGTTGTTACAAACTTTGTGGGCACTGTGTTTCTTCTTTCGCTCCTTGGCGGGTTTGTGTCCGACTCCTACCTCGGTAGCTTCCGTACCATGTTGCTTTTCGGCTTCATCGAGCTCGCGGTAAGTTAGAATGTTTATGTACGTTTAGAACAAATAGGCCACACAGAATGGTCCGAGTGGCTTATATTGCTTCATATAACAAACAAACGTACCCAGTAAAGCTTCATTTATACGGGTATAACATCTTATTGACCACGTTGATCGATCTTGGTTTAATTTGTAGGGTTTTATATTACTATCTATACAAGCTCATATGCCTCAAATGAGACCACCAAAATGCGATATGATGTCGAGTGCTAGCGCATGCCAAGAAGCGAACGGGTTCAAGGAGTTCATATTCTTCACCGCGGTTTATCTGGTGGCTCTAGGAAGTGGTTGTTTAAAACCAAATATAATCTCTCTAGGAGCTGACCAGTTCAGGAAAAAAGACTCCAAAAAGCTATCAACTTACTTCAATTGCGCATATTTCGCGTTCTGCATAGGTGAACTCGTTGCACTAACAGTTCTAGTATGGGTGCAAACACATTTCGGCATGGATATAGGGTTCGGTGTCTCGGCTGCAGCCATGGCTGTTGGATTAATATGCTTACTTTGTGGAACAACTCTTTATAGAAACAAACCTACTTCTGGAAGCATTTTCACTCCAATTGCTCAAGTAACTAAAAACTCAATTATTCGCTTAACATTTGCTTGTATTTGTGTTTATATGGTCACTTTCATCCTCAATTTCAGGTTTTTGTAGCTGCAATCTCTAAGAGAAAGCAAGTTTGTCCTTCAAGCTTAAAGATGCTTCATGGAAGCCAAAGTACCATTGTCTTACAACATAAGTTCAGGTTCTTGGATAAAGCATGCATCAAAGTTCAAGATGAGACTCGAAGCAACGAAAGCCCATGGCGGTTATGCACTGTGTCACAAGTCGAGCAAGTGAAGATACTCGTATCAGTGGTTCCGATTTTTGCATGCACCATCATCTTTAACACCATTTTGGCCCAACTTCAAACATTCTCAGTTCAACAAGGCAGCATCATGAACACTAAACTCACCACAAACTTCCAGATCCCACCAGCTTCCCTCCAATCCATTCCTTATGTTATGTTAGTCTTTCTAGTCCCGTTATATGAGACCGTTTTCGTCCCCATGGCCCGTAAAATCACGGGTCGTGAGTCAGGGATCTCGCCTCTGCAACGGGTTGGTGTAGGTCTCTTCATTGCAACTTTCTCCATGGTTTCGGCTGCAATAGTCGAAAACAAACGAAGAACAATGGCGTTAAACGATCCTAATAACACCATCTCAATCTTTTGGATTGCACCTCAGTTTCTCATTTTCGGGGTTTCCGAGATGTTCACTGCGGTCGGGCTGATTGAATTCTTCTATAAACAATCAGTAGAAGGCATGCAATCTTTCCTGACTGCAATGACATACTGCTCGTACTCATTCGGGTTCTATTTAAGCTCGCTTTTGGTGTCCCTAGTGAACAAGGTGACATCTGGGTCGGGCCATGGCGGGTGGCTCAGTGACAACAACCTCAACAGTGATAGACTAGACCTTTTCTACTGGTTGTTAGCCGGTCTAAGCTTTGTAAACTTTTTCAACTATCTTTTCTGGTCAAGGTGGTATGGCAATAGCTCGTCACTAGCCAACCGCCATGTCAGCCCTAGCGAGGTTAAGGATTCAGCATCCTTGAGCAACGACATTGAAACGGGTTAACGGGCTACCGACATCATCATGGGGTAAGTTGAAAATGAATAACAAGTTTCATTGAGTATGCATTAGACATGATAATATTAGTGAAAGAGTATAAAGGGGTAGAGGTGATTATTGTGATAACCAAATTATGAGCACCAAGTGCACCATATATTTTAATTAAGGGGTTTGACTTTATTAATTAGTGTTGGATTGTGTATGTGTTTGTGTTTGACTTTGAATATGTAAGGGTCCACTTTGAAAACTTTAGCTTAGCGTCTGATTTGCAATACGAAGATGTTAGGTATAATGCCATCAACTATATTGTTTAGTGCTATTATTGTGATATTGTCTCCTAATTTCTGTCATTACTTTTGTACATGTTATAATGTAATTTTTAATTTTGGGTGGAAACAACACATATGTTAGTGGTTGTTTGGTGGGGTTATCATGTCCCATATACTCTCTCAAGTCTCAATAGTCAAATTCATTATTAATTGCGACCAATAGATGCATGTATGCTTCTTATTAACCAGAAAACTTATTATAGATCAAGAACAAAGTATATGACTTGTATATGAGCTTCTTATTAACTCGAAGAACCAGAGATGACCAAACGTGTGGATATCGAATATCAATGAAGTCTTACCTGAAACCGTCTTTGTTTAGTTAGCATTTCAAACTTAAAATTGGCTAAATATTGCGTCATTTTATTTTTCATATTCGAATTTCACATGTGAATTTTCATGAAAAAAATTGCATGTAACAGCTGCCCTAAAATCCCGCAAGTGGGCGTTGTAATATGATATATGATTGCAAAAAAATTTATTATTTTTCATATTACTTACATAAACATTCAAACTTTAAACTAAGAATTAAATTAAGAATCTTGTACATCTTTATAACTAAAGTTCAATCCTCATTTTTGTTATTTTTTTGGATTATGGCAATGAGACTCGTCTCAGACTACCATCAGGATTTTGTGTCCGAGCCTAAGGGCTTTACGTGACATGGTTAAAGGTTTATGTCCGGGTTATCCCTGGAACAATTGGTTGATGAGTTTCGACTTCGATTAACTTGGCCCGTAAACAGAGTTGTGGTGAGTCTCCGTTGCGTTCGCAGTAATGGGGGAGCCCCAATGTCGACGAAAAACACCTATTGGTGTTAGATGCGATATTTCGATCTCGGTCCTTAGACCTGTAAATGCATCTGTGATAGGTCGTTACACCAACCGCTGTTGTAAAAAACTATAAGCATGACGAGCATATTTTAGTTATTAGAAAGCGTGTAGAAAATAATTCAATATCTAAATGGACTTGAATTAAAGGCAATTAAAATATTATTCTAAAGGGTTGAGATAATAATAACTTTTCATAAAATCCATATGTCCAATATGTGTGTGTAAATATAATCTAGACAAAACTTATTTCATTTTCCATTTGTTCTTTTTTGGATAGTATAAAGTGATTGTGTCCCCCAATCATCTTCCTCCGTAAAGAGGGTAAAATGTAAGACAAAGACATGTTTTTATGTTCCTCTACCTTTTGAGCAAACAATTTTCATCACTACCATCTATGGTTCTCATGACAACAATGTCAGCTTCTGGGGGAAGTCTTTTTCCATTATACGATTGATTAATTTAACATTAATTTCCCTATAAATTAATTTGATTATTCTTAAGAGCCTTTAAAACCATTTGATATGTGGGCGGATTAGTGGGTTTTTTCCCCCGAAATAGGTGGACCGTGCTACCCAACGTTGTCTACATGTGTTCGCAATGTGTATAGGTTGTCTTTCGCTATTGAGTTACCTCGAATAGTCGGACTTTATTCGTTTTGTTGTATAAAAATATATCCTTTAGACTTGAGCTCACAAACATCCTTATGACGTATACTCTAAAAGTAATAATAGATATCTATAGTTTTTTTTTACCAAAATAAAATAAAGAGATTGTGTGGAGTCATATTGTTTTTGTTTGTTATTTGTATTTGTTCACCGAAAGTTAATTGACTTGCTAAACATTTTCAATCATGTTCAGTTAGTGTATTCTAAACTATAATTTAAATGTGAATCGACTCACACTCCACCAACTATAAAGAAATTTTGATCTTTTATGTTCATCCTAGCTAGTAGCTACCATCTTAACAATTATTCATTCACTTAAACCCTAGTATAGTTTGCTCCTCCTTGTCCTTCTTAGATAGTACCCCTAAAATGCTTAGAATTGACCGAGTAATAACTTAGATAGCGCTTGAAACACCACATTGATAAACCGAACCATTCTAACTATTTTAATGGTCGTCAAATAGTTGCTAGTTATTTTTATTCGTACCTATTTTAGTAGTACCTCTTGTAGAAACAACCAACAGTGGTAACTTGGTTATTACGACCTTTAGATGTATCATAGTTACTATCGAGACACTAGTTCTACTGAACCTTGGTTTACTACCTATATATGTTTTAGTTGGTACCAACCGACTTCTGCTACCGATGAAAGAAGTTGCTACCGAAGACCACTAATCATTGGTTACTACCAAAGATCATTTCATATAACATTTTTACAACTTTTACCAAAGCTAGGAACTTAGCCCCTTGCACCCCATCATAGATTGTTGCCTCTCATACCTCGCTACTATGTGCGTTGTCCCTAGACCCTTATAGTCTTTTGTCCCTTAATCCTTGAAATCATGTCATTCTCAAAACAAGTGTGCGCTAAAATCACTTCATATTTCCAACTGGATCAAGCTACTCGACAATGTGTATAACAAAGTAGTTTCTTATCACTCTCAAATATGTCTTGGAGATGCTCGTACTTCTTGGTGCCCCCATTCTCCTAGGTTGGGGTCAGTCCCTGGACAAGTCTAAGACATAATGAAATCAATGATCAAGATCACTATAAGCAACCCATAAGATCTTGCCTTTATGGATTCATTGACGTAGCACAATGGTCTCAAGGTGAGTCATTGACATGTGGTAACATAGTAGCATCGACATTTTGGGTTGTTTGGTATGGTAAAGCCTTCACCCAAAGGTTCTTAAAATGTCAATATTATGCAACTTTAGTGGGAGAAGATCTACTAAAGAGTCTCATGTCTACACACGTGTTAGCTTTGCTTTTTGTGATGAGTCATATGTCACACATGTGTGTTTTCTTATATACCCGTATATTTTTGTGTTTATGGCTACCAAAAGAGAAAGATACACTCTTGTCTCATACGAGTCCTCTGTTTCTCTATGTTGCAGTTGATTTCCGGATGTTAATATGATGCTAGATTGATATTGGGTTTTTGATAGTTTGTTCAAAACGATTGCGGCTGATTTTTTTTATTGTGGGTTCTTCATTGTAATGTGATATTGGAATGATATTAGGTTTTTGATGGTTTATTCAAAATAGTTTTGTTTATTATGGAAAACTATTGATTTTGAACATATTGTTCGGAGGTGCTCAATTTTCATTTTGGTTGGATTGTACATGCAAATGAATGCTATAACCGTGACATTTTGTATAACACTTTCTAGAACGCAAATTCGTTTGTTTATGTGAAAAACCTGACTTAGTTGGGTGAACAAGGACAGTGAGTAGACTTTGCCCTATTTGCAACATGTATCATTAAATAATGATGATCTGGCTTGTAAATCGAGCCTAAATGCAAACAAAATTATTAAATAAGAAAGTTCCATTAAGACATGAAACCAGATCCAACTGACAATAAAAAAGCTCACGCACATTCATGATAGTCGAACAAAATCCT
This sequence comes from Tagetes erecta, assembly GCA_030867185.1. Taxonomy (NCBI): domain Eukaryota; kingdom Viridiplantae; phylum Streptophyta; class Magnoliopsida; order Asterales; family Asteraceae; genus Tagetes; species Tagetes erecta. Next base: position 99,029,699 of record CM061487.1, read on the forward strand.
CTCACGCAACATGCGAGAGACTAAAAAAATCTAGTTACAATTAAGAGAGTAACTCAATCTACCTAAAAGTTATGTATACCAATAAGGAGTGGATTTATACTAAAATGCCAAATTTACTTGAAAGTTAAACAAAACACTTCAACCGTTAGATCTACGATTAAATGAAAATCAAATGGCTATAAACACACGGTGACATAATGGTAAATAGTTAGAACTTTAAATGGTAGGTCAATGCTACTTTAGTCATTGCCTCATTTTCAAGTTCCATTATCTTCTTTAAACGTTCATAACTTTTACATACGCATTATTCTCTAATAAAAATTACACCAAAATACGGCATATTTTATCTTCAAATCGCGTTTAGTGTTAATCCATAAAAACATACTCTCTTTTTTCATATATAAGCTCATTGTGTTATTTTATCAGGTCACTGTATTATACTATAACTTGTTTTTGAATACAAACTAAAATATCATAATATCACAATATAACAAATCTTATAACTTATTTTTATTGTTAACATAATTATATGTTATAACATAACATCTCAAATCTATTACTTGTTTTACTAGTTTATGTGCAATCCTTATCAGATCACTGTGTAACCCTCGTCAGTTCAGAAAATTACACAATGATCTGACGAAATAATACAATGACCTGAAAAATGTGATATTTTATTATATATGAATACTATAAGCGTTTTAAAGACAAAAAAATGCACGCTTTTATGGTGTAATTTTAAAAGAATAATGTCGTATGTAAAGTTTATGAATGTTAAAAAAAATGTTGAACTTGAAATAAGAAAACATCACTTGTATTACTTTTCTAAATAATTTACAGGGAGTAACACATGTCATTATTTCATGACTTTTTACATTTTCTACAAAATTTTAACCTTTAGTTAAACCTCATTCCAATGACTAAATTAATCATTAAGAATTCTAAAAAAAATAAAAATACTTATATCGATTTGTTTTTCAAACTTGTGTCTTCAACATGGAAACATCTTAATACAAATATGTACTAAGGAGAAGCATTTTCTGAATAAACTATTTATGATTTCCTTGATAGTGTGAACTAATTTAATGTAGAATCTTTTTTTCAAGCAAAAAAGTGAACTGAAGTGTGTTTTAAATGTGTCTCTAGTTTAAACCTGGTGATTAAAATGCTTCCCTGTGAAATTTTCACATGAGTTTTGCTGCAACATATATACAATACAATGATGAAGATCATGACATAGTTAAAATGCCCTAAGTGTGAGCCAAAAAGGAGTCAAAAGGTTTCATAAAGAAGTATTTCATGACAATATGTAGCAATTTATGTCTCTTTTTTTATCAGTTACAAAGGGATAATATCTTCAACATATCAATCCTATGATTACAATTAATTGATGTCTATATATACATAGCTAGTCATGCAAATGCATTGTCCATCTTTAAGCTGCAAAACTTTGTTTAAGTAAGTGTAGAAATGGAGGGACATAGGTGGTGGTTCGTGGCGTTTGTGGTGGTGTCGTGCAGGTGGCAATGTGTTGCAGGACAACAACAGGCTCCCGCGATATGGGTGATGGGAGATTCATTGGTGGATAGTGGGAACACCAATTTTCTTAGTTCTATTGTTAGAGCTGATTATTATCCTTATGGTTGTGATTATTATCGCGGTCCTTCGGGTAGATTTTGTAATGCAAGAACATTCAGTGACATTCTTGGTACATAATCAACTTCTTTCATTTTCCTAACAGTTTTTTTTATAGTTGCTGACTTGTTGATTGTATAACTTTTAACCATTCTCGAGATGATTTTTGGGTGCAGGAGATTGGATGGGGATACCCGCCCCACCGCCATTTTCCGATCCCAGCACAGCCGGAAACAAGATCATGGGAGGGGTCAATTATGCTTCTGCTGCTGCTGGTATCCTAGATGAAAGTGGCCAACACTATGTAAGTTCATACATTTTGACTTTTCTAAAGTCAATGGATTAATCTTTAGGTTGGAAAAAAGTCATGCTATGCTCAAAGAGTTGATGAAACATTTTGACAGTTGAAGTATATTACGTATTACACCGGTTTGGCATAATGAACCATCAACCATTTTGATTCTAAGTTTGAAAATTTCAATTTTTTTGACTTGATAAGTCAAAGTCAAAGGTGTTAAAAAAAGGTTATTAGTTGCATAAGTTTTTTACTTTTTTATTTATTATTTCTTCTAACTGTTTGATTTCAGGGAGATCGTTATTCTTTGAACCAACAAGTTGTGAATTTTGAGTCGACTTTAGGCAACTTACGAACCATGATGAACCCCTCAGACCTGACTCAACTCCTCTCCAATTCCATAGTTGTCATGGCTTTTGGCACCACTGATTACATCAACAATTACCTCATGCCAAACATATACTCATCGAGCCGCAGCTACACGCCTGAAGCCTTCGCTAACCTCCTTCTGAACAGTTATTCGCGTCAAATTCACGTATAATTCCATCAGTCAAATCTACTGTCCATTTTTTATTGCATATTCATGTTTGGTTGTAAATAACTTGTATGAATGTTTTAATTATTTAGGCACTATATAGTCTAGGACTGCGTAAATTCTATCTAGCAGGTGTCGGACCACTTGGTTGCATACCTAACCAGTTAGCCACTGGTCAAGCTGCTCCTGGGAGGTGTGTGGACTCGGTTAACCAGATGGTGGGACCCTTTAACGAGGGTCTTAAAAGACTTGTTGGTCAGTTCAATGGCGGCTCGCACCCTGGAGCCATGTTTGTGTATGGAAACACATACGGTGTTTTTGGTGACATCTTAAATAATCCTGCAAGATACGGTATGCATTGCACACTTACATTAGTGGTTAATAGAACTTGTGAAAATCAATCTAAATCAATCATTTATTGCGAAAATTAAACACAGGGTTTACGGTGAGAGATAGAGCATGTTGTGTGATACGAAGTAATCAAGAACAAATAACATGTATCACGTCAGCAGCACCATGTTTCAACCATGATCAATACGTGTTTTGGGATGCGTTCCATCCAAGTCAAGCGACGAATGCTGTTCTTGCTCAGAGGGCGTACTCTGGATCCAATGATGACTGCTTCCCGATCAATGTTCAACAGTTGGCACAACTTAGATTATGAAGGCGTTTTTGCTAATAAATTGATTGAGGTTTTGGTCTGAATCAGATTGTTTTTTGGTATTTGAGAACATGTTTATGTTTTTGGTATTTTGAAAACATGTTTATGTTTTTGGTATTTTGAGAACATCTTTATGCTTTGGTATTTTAATTTTTGAGAACATGTTCTTGTTAAGGTTTATCATCTCTAACGTGTTATAGGCACCAAAAACTTGATTTGTTGTTTTTTAACCGCGGTTAATAATATAGTAATGAAATTTTCATTGAAATCTATAAATTCTAAACATAAATGGTGGTGAGCAATATTTTTTTTTCTTTTTTGGTTATTAACTTTATTTTTCCCTAAAACTTCATTATTTTATTCAACTTTTTCTTTATTTGTTTTTCTCTTACACTTAATATTCTACCGAAACGTAATAGCTTTTATAACAAGTGTAACTAAGACGTTAATATGATGTTTCCGTAGCCACGCACGTCATATGTTGAATTCAAAACGCGCTAATTAAGACCCGATCATCGTATCATCGACTTCATGGGGTTTAAATTGAAAAAACATGAGGTTTCTTTCTTGTTTGACAATCAGCTGAAAATTGGTTTGAAAACGCTTGAAAGGGTTTCTTCTTCTTGGTGTAACAATGGCGTTTAGTCTTATGAAATCACTGAATCAACAGTCTACGAAATCACTATCAACCGCATTACGATTGCAATCACCAACCAAAAGCTTCATCTGTGTTCAAAGCCTACTGTATTCAACAAAAAGAGTCAAAAAAGAAGAAACACTCGCCGCCGATGAGATAACACCTCCTCCTCCTTCTTCTTACTACGACGTTCCGACGTCGGAAATTAGCCGCCCGATTTCGGAAATTTTGAAAGAACTGAACAAAAAAGTTCCCGATTCGCTCATTAGAGTTCGAACAGAAGCTAATGGCTTCTCGTTCAAACACGTTCCATGGTCTCTATTTCTCTCTCTCTCTCTCTGTTGATTAGTTTTTGCTCGTGTGTGTATTTGAATCATGAGCTTATGGTAAAAAGAATGTAAGTATGAATGTAATTAGGGCAAAATTGATCATGTTTAGGTTAACTTTTACTGATTTATTGAACCTGTTTTATTGAAATTTTTACAGATTGTTCTTTCGTTCCCCATGTATCAGTTACTAAAATGATAATGGTTTACTAAATTTTAACTTGATTTAGCCGAGATATATTTAGGTATCATTTCCAACAGCCTTTTTATGACACCTGATTATCTGATTTAGTTCATATAATCACTCTATTAGATGAAAATGGTGTTTCGAACGTTTGACTTTAAGAGTATTGCTGATAATCTGAGATGCTGCGTATGCATTGGTGGCTTTTTAATCTGCTTTTTGTGATATCTGAAGTTTGTTTTTGTTGATGAAAATATGATAGGTTGTTATGATTCGAAAAAACAATGTTTTCTGTATGCAATAGCCAACAGGTGACTTGTATGTTATGGAGCTTTACTAAACTGTTTGGACTTTACGGATTGGATATTACATGTTTGGTAGATGTTTAATGTGACGAACACATGTTAAGTTATATATTTAACTTTGTATTTAAATGAGGGACTAATATGATTTTTGACTGCCAGGCATATAGTGAACAGGATTATGAATTTGCATGCTCCAGGTACTCAAAAAGATATTAAATCCTGCTTTATTGGATCACACTCAAGTTTTGTTTGTTTGGTATAGTTTATTTACTTTCAATGTATCGTAGAATGGTCTGGGGAAGTGCGGAGTATTGTCTACTCAGCAGATGGGAAATATGTGACTGTAACTTATCGAGTAACAATCTATGGTACTGATGCAGAGGTATAGCTTTTATCTGTCACTTATTATCTTATCTTTGATAACATTGCATTATGCCCTTAATACGTGACATTACTAGCATATGTATCATTCTAGTCAAACGTTTATATTTTCATTGTGGTATCAAGGTTTATATATAATTCCCTTCAACCAAGTGATTAAGGGGTTAACTCCAACTTAGGACAAATGTAGGTTTTAGGCTGTGTTAGTTTGCCTATAAAAAGTTTATTGTTTATGTAACCATAAGCAGTTTGTCATTATAAATTTTTTCAAGGATGTAGCGTCTAGAGACGATACAAGTATTTAACTTTTTTCAACATATATTGAAACTACCTTATAGACCACCAAAGTATGTATTCATTTTCATGCGTGTTTTTTACCATGTGTGTAAATTAGAATACATGGGTCACTTAACTTTTTTAAAACAATGCAACATTTTACTTGATACACAGTTGAATAAATGATTTATTTGTCAGTTATATATATAAAGAACATCATGATCCAAAAAAACGTTAGGAAGGTCTAGTCAGCATGTAAGCTTACTTATGTCTTGATTTTTGAGCAGTTATATAGGGAGTCAACTGGAACTACATCTGTTGATGATGTGGGATTTGGCGATCCAGTGCAGAAGGCAGAAGCCATGGCATTCCGTCGAGCTTGTGCTCGTTTTGGTCTCGGGCTGCATCTTTATCATGAAGAATTGTAGCCCTATTAAGATTTGGCAGTAACTTGTAGGTAACTTTTGTGCTGTGGCAAATCAGATGTTATGCTTTGATCACAATTTTGGCTACTCATATTCTGGGGTTAAAGGCATAGTCACAGATCCAGGCTTTTGGGTGTTATTTCTTGTCTTGCATTATTTTAAACTGGTACCAATTATCACATTTTGTACCCAAACTGACTATCAGCGTAGCATGTATATCGAACCAAAGTGAGAGTTTTGAGATTTATATGGGTTGGTTCATGTAGTGATTTAAGGATCTGACTGACCGTTTTGAACATGGAACTGAACATGTAAAGCCAAACTGACCGCTTTGAACCATCTTTACCAATTTAAAAAACTTAATACAAATTATATCGAACAGTGAAAGTGCTAAATTGAACTGTCAGCCGCTAAAGAGTCAATATAATGACATTGCATTATTAAGAAAAACAATGTGTCAATATGAGATGATAAAAGCCGCTAATTTGATTGATCGAAAAATGTTTGTTGCACAAAAAGCCTGTAAAAGAAATGCCAATAATGCTTTGCGGATTTAATTTAATTATTTTTTTAATAAAAATCCTCACTGTAAAAGAAGGATATTCCCTTTAAATTATAAAAACGAGAAAGCTTACACTTTAGCACTTTCTTTATTAAATCAGGAAAGGATTTGTAACCAAAACAACATTTTTTTGTTGAAACATATATACTCCGTAATAGTTTTGTTTGAAATAGTAATATACGATACAATCTTGAAAGATGATGCAAAAATATGGTAGTTGGGCTATACTAAAAGAGATTCGATCTTTAAAGTCTAACAAATAATCTTAATTATAAATTTTCTTAATAACTAATCATTAATATCAAATTTAACAAAAAAATTTGTTCGTATTGTAAAACAATAACCTATCATCAAGAAAGCATGAAAGTCATGAAGAAGAATGAGAGAATATTATTGTGTACATATTTCTCAACATAACAACACATATATAAAGTTTTATAGACGACCTTGAAATCATTACAATAATAAATGACATAAAAGAGAGAGACTAACTACAGAGGCCTTTTGATAACAACATTCAGTTATTCATAATGGTTCGAAGAGTATTTTATTTATTGCTAGTTTTTTTTATGGTTATCTCACCATTTTATTTTTTTATATTTTTATATGAACTAATAAAGTTACACAAAAAACAAAAACAAAAATTATGTTTTCCAGCTTATCACTTATTTTTTGTGCGTCATTGTGCTTTTTCTGCTCGTGACTGTGTTTTCATGAATATATTGTGTTTTTCTAAAATGACGAGTTTTAAAAAACACAATCCTAAATAACGTTGTCACTTACTTCGTTGTATGTAAAGTACAAAAATAAAATAACAATAAATGTTCTTAACTTCTAATATGTTCTCTTTGTAAACACAAAATCCAAATCCTTTTAAAAATTATATTTAATATTAATTTATTTAGTGAAATTTTAAAATATAAACTGTGTGGCGTAGAAAATAACAACGCAAGTGTAATTTAGGTATGCGTAATTATTTAATGCATGGATGAAGGTTTCACGCAATGTATTCTTACGTGATAATTCTATACATGTGTTATCTTATAACACAAATGTAAATTACACTTGCGTAATTTATTTATGCGCTTCACACGAAACATACACTTTGTATTTTAACTTTCTCCAACTATATAGGAGATAAATAAAATATCAAAGTAAGTTTTACAAAAATCTTTTAAATACTTTCATTATTATAAAAATCTCTAGTAATTTATAAAATAGAGATTAAGTATCACTGTACACATGATTTATAATTATAAGTTTATAATGTTTAGCTAGCATTTTAGGTTTTATTTATCGAAATAAAAGACAGGCAAACAACAAACTTAGCCGCTAGTTATTTCTAGTTGTCAATGAGGATAATGGCCTGTTGATATCACACTTTTGTTAAAAGCAGTAAATCATGATTTATAATCATGCTCTTAGCAGATTGTGATTTATTTCTTTTAATAAAGAAGGAAGTTATTTAGTAAAAAACCAGGTCTTGTTAAAAAATAGATTCATATAGTTATTTGTAGATAGTAAACCCGGTCTTGATAAAAAATAGATTGATATGATTTGAAAAATGGTTGAAATTGATTGATATAAACAAAGGACAAAGAGGTATATGTTGGAAAGATGAAGAAGGGGTCCAGTCATGATCCGGTCAAAATTAATCTCTTCTTCTTCTTCTTCTTCTTCTTCCAAATTCACACTTTGACTTTCTCAATCCAATCAACAACACCATCTTCGTAGATCTGCTTACACAACTGCTCATACATCCATCTCCATCTTCAATTTCTTCATTATTCACTTCTCATTCATGTAAATTTCACTCTATTCATCACCCACTTTGTTTCATTAGGGTTTTGTGGTTTTCAACTCTAATTACCGATCTAAGTTTCAAATTAACAGTATACTTACGATCTCTGTGCATTCAATTTGGTAGAATTTGGTGTTAAGTATATCGATTTGGATCTGCTGTTTTCTAGGGTTTGTTTTTTTAAGATATGGTTTCGATTCGTAATACAGTTTACTATTGCTGTGTGTGGAATGGGGGTAAGGTTTTGTATGCTTATAACAACAATGGAGGAGATGATGAGATTGAAAATTTAGCTGCTTTATGTTTGGAAAAAGCCCCTTCTCATCACAAATGGTACTTTCAAACCATGTTTAGTAAAAGCTTTGGCTTTTTAATGGAAGATGGGTGTGTTTATTTTGCTATCTTTGATGAAAATCTTGTTGGTGTTAAGAAACTAGAGTTTTTGGAACGCGTTAGGGACGCGTTCAAGAAAGCTGCAAAAAAGGGGTTGAAGAAGATCATGTTGAACCCGAATTCGCGTGCTTTACAAGAACAGTTATTGCCGGTTATACGAGGGTTGATCGCGTCTTTAGAACCTGTTAATGACAACATTGTACCGTCGCCTTATAATGATGGTCTATCTCCTTCCCCTACTGGGAATGATAACAATGGTCAGCTTGATATTGGGGCGTCGACAAAAGCCCCATTGTTGGGGAAATCTAGTAAGCAAGAAAAGAAAAAGACGAGGGATCATGTGATTTCAGTGAGAGAAAATGGAGTGATTGAGGAACACAGGAGGTCTGCGGATAAACCGGGCAGCAAGGTGGATTCGTCGAGTCTGGATTTGACCAATCAAGGTGGATCTGTTGCGGGTATTTCTTTGACAAAAGAAGGGAGTTCAATTAGTAGATCGAGTGTTCAAACCATAAGAAACAAGTGGTGTCGTCAAGTTCGTATTGTTCTTGCAGTTGATGTGGCTGTTTGTTTGATACTGTTTATTGTTTGGCTAGTTGTGTGTCGGGGAACCAGGTGTATTCGTTAATGACTGGCTCTTGATTGAATGGATCAGACGTACGTGTCTTTGCTGGTTGAATTACGTTGCGATAGTATATGGAAGCTGCATGTGATTCCGGATTTGAGATTCAAATATTCTGAGGTATATGCATTTGGTACTGATTATTGTTCATAACAGCTTTGTTGTTTTAAACATTTTTGTACATTGTTTTTGAAAAGTCTATTTAATGTACATGATCTTGTTGAGAACACCCGGGTTGCTTCGTTTACAGTATATCGTATCATATTTTATTATTGAATCTTTCTGGTTATTTTGGTTTTTTATTAGACATGCACATGTAAAGTGCATCCAGAGTGAGTGATTCTTAATGTGCTGTGTTGGGAATTTAATCTTAATTTTACATTTCAAAAGTTGTTCCGGTTCACTTTTGAAAGATTAGGGATTGAAGATGAAATTGTGGGAAAAAATCAGAAAAAAAATGATTGAAGATTGTGTTTGATATGATGTTGGTAGGATAGTTGTTAGAGATTTGTTTTGATTTTGTTTCCAGTTTGTTGATTTGTTTATTTGGTAATTGCATCTTGTGTCAAGAAATATTAGCTTAGAGACAGTTATCATTATTATTACAAATACAGGGTTTACAGATCATTGTACACTGTTGTACAGTGTGGTTTTCGTTTAATAAAGTTTTTGGAGTTATGACTTGTTTAGTTGTCAAATCCTGATGAATTGTTCTTGTGTTAGCACATGCTGAAGTGGCATTTCAAATATTATTCTGTAATTTCATTTTAAATTGATGTTCCACCAACAACATTAATTCTACCTTTAACTTTTGATTGTATTGTTGAGGGAAACATGCCAAATCAGCATCATCACCAACTGCCACAGGCAACATTATGTGGGTCAAATAATCATCCTCAAACTAGCTTAAAACAACCAGCAAAAGTAAGATGATACTAAAATCATTAAAGGTGTTAGCCTGTTAGGAGCGTTTTCTAAAACCTTTATAGGTATAATCGAGAACCGACTTAACTCAACAACAAAAACGAGGGAACATTGTTCCAATGAGATCGATTCAATCAAAGTTGAAAAGAATTAAAACCAGACTTTTGAGTATATCTAGTTTAGTGTTCATGATCCTTCTATAGAATAACCATCAACAAGACATTTTTTCCTAATATCTCGCATGGATCTCTGAAGCAAAGATGGGTCACTTGTGATGATGGCATCCACGTTTTCGTTCAACATTTTATGCATCACTGCTTCTTCATCAACAGTCCATGCATAAACTTTCTTCTTCCTTCTGTCAATTATATAAACATGCATCATAACCCGGAGGGAAGTTCAATACTATACCGTTTTAAGTGGAAAAAAAATGGGGTACATAAGCTGCAAATCAAGCATACCTGTGCAGAATTTTCACAGCTGACTCATCAACTAGACCGTGGTAAATTCCAACAACATCAGCAGCTCTCATCCTTAATAAGTTTGATCTGATCCCCGTAGAAAAATTCATCATAACAATGTAGCCTACCTACAAACCAACAAACACCATATTATTATAAGGGAATCTAAACAAAGTAACAACAAATATGTCATAGTTTCAAAGTTGTGTACAAGGATTTAGAACCGCACTAGGTAATACGATGAATTTAGAACTTACTGTCATATTTGATGACTGTAGCACCACATCCAGCACTAAGTTGTCACTTTTAGCCCATATAACACAGTTATTACATTGTGTTCTCTTGACCTGAAATTATGGTACGGTTATAAGATAGAACAGATGACGAGTTTGTATTTCGTAATCCGAAAAGATTAATGAAGTGATACGGATATGGATCCAAGTTTGAAGAATATTTAGAGATTTAAATAATATTTTATTCCTTAATTATCATATCTTTTTTATAGTCTATCATATCTTTTATTTATTTGATTTATTCATGTTTATCTCTAGGTTTGTTAGAATCTAGTATAAGTATTAGGGTTTCTATGATTATTTCAGAAGTTGATGTTGATTATTGAATTAAAGAACATTGTTCTTGAAACCTTATGGTTTGATTTATAGTCTTTGACAATCAATTGTGTTTGAGCTATTTGGATATTCCGTGGAATCGGTATCATGAAGACTCACAACAGAGATTAGATCACGTGCAAGCCCTTTTTCATATGATGGAGGCCCAATTTTCGCATCAACAACCACTTTCTGAACAGAACTTGAAATCAGCTGTACAACACGCCACATTAAAAGATTTATCACGACGTATTTATCTACAAGTTCTCTCCTATTTACAGCTAAAACATTTACACATGATGATGGAAATGAATGTACCTGGAGTGCGTCTTCCATCGTAGGAATGGCTATATTATGAGAAGCATCCAGCTCTTTAATCTACATTGAAAAGCTAAAATATACACTCATTCAACAATAAACTTTCAATAAAAAAATCAAGTAGTTCAATTTTGTTCATTTGTAATGTGAAAAATAAAATGAAGGTAGGAATATAGTTGATTAGGCACCCCAAAGAAGTTGATTAAAAGATCATTTTATTCAAACTGAATATATGAATAGCTCATAAAAGGAACCAACAAAGCCTCACCTCCTTCGCAGTCAGGTATCCAACCTTGGATGAACTGTTCCCAGATAACCGCTGCAAATCCCTGCCTGTTTCATATCAGAATCAACTCTACAAATACCCCATACCAATTCATATCTTGCACTTATTTTCACATTCTACATAACAATCATTTTCCAATATTACACAATACAACAGAGGAGTAACAGATTTACCTATCATGAAGAGCAAATAAAACCCCATCAGCAGAACGAGAAACATCAATCTCAATGCAGTCTACTTGAGAACGAATAGCAATATGATAAGCATCCATCTGTTGAGTGAAAATAAAAGAAGAAAAAAAATTGTTATACACTAAACCTAATGGTGGAGATAACTCTAATGAAATAATTAGACTATAAATTACATTACATCAGATCCCACTACATACTGGTCATTAACAGCTATCTCCCTACAGTATTGTACACTAAGCATAGTTATATGTACATTGCATGCCTTACGGTTTATATATGAATCCAAATATAATGCGGGTAGTTAGGTACACAAATAAATACAATAAATGTTCATTTCAAGTAGAGGAAAGGTTATGGACTAACTGAACATTTATATTCTTTGAAATCAGCACTGGTTCACTACATTTAGTTGCATAAACCTGAGATACATACTGTATTAGGGAAGGCCTTGGAAGCATCTCCACCATGAGCACAAACAAGAGGAGGATTGTTTAGCCAACTGCACTTTTTCAACTCCAGCTGCAAAGAAACGAACAACATTGTTGTTATTTGAACTCTGCCAAAATAACAAACTCGCCATTCAACAGTTTAAAGATGATAAAAAAATTAGATGTTTAAAATGAAAATAGATACACATAGGTGCTACATTATGATAAAGAAGCATACATGATATTCTAAACTCACACATAAGACCTTTTTTAATTCAAATTGATTTAGATCCTTTTCAGGCTCAACAGTCAACACAATACTTATATATACTATAATCATCATGTTATTTAAGTTCTCTACAAAATTTAGAATTTTTTCCAACTGTTGTTGAGATCCTAATTCAACAACTTGATCTTAATGGTCAAAAGACCCATTGAACTAAAACAAATGAGTATTGTTTATTCCATGAATACTTAAACATAGGACATGAATACAAATGACAGAAAAGGATGGTGAACTTCTCCCCTTTCAGAACATGAAAAACAATTTAAATTTCTTAAAGATTCAAAATAGTCACCAAAAGCTTTAGTGATACAGGTTCATTCAACTCGCAAATTGTAACATGATGCCAGCTGATCACAACCATAGATCATTTTTAATTAACAGTAAGGGCGCCCCGTGTTTGAGAGTCAAGAGACCATAATTAGCTGTAGATTGTTTGCAACCTTTCTCCAGATGACCACTCATTAACTTTATTAATCATTAGTTACATGCCTTTTTAAGACCATAAATTATATTAGCGGTTAGCAGATCAATACATCATATGATCTCGCCGTTGTATACAGCATCATCTCCATGTTAATCTCAACATTCCATAGGAGAATGAACAAAAAAACTCCCTCCATTTCAAGGAGCTGTCATGTTTTCTAAATTTAATATCAAATCCAGCACTAGCCAAACGCAAAATTGCAATCGATTATCCGTCAAACACAACACGAACGCTGTTTCATTTGAAGCATCAGCTAAAGGTGCCAAATGCAAATTTGCAATAGATTTTACGTCAAATACAACACCTATACTAAATCATTTGAAGCATATGCTAAATTTGCCAGAATAACACACTAAACTACAAACACTATCAAATCTGGACCAAATTCGAGTCCTAATTCTTACTCTAAGATCATAACAACATTTTCAACACAGAACGTTATTAGCGATTAACATCGATCAACAACGGTTTCCTAAATTGCAGGAAGAAATAGATAGATACCTGACTGAAACGACGGAGAGTGAAGTGAAAGTAAACAGGAGGAAGGATAGCGATGAGTGCGAGGATTAAGAGAAGGTATCGGAAGACATACTTTCTGGAGAAGAACAGTTTGATTCTCCGATCGACCGATCGTGACTGTGCAACACCAACACCACGTCGTCTTCTCCATTTAAATGGCGTTGCCATTAAAGAATGAAAGGATACTACTGTGTTCACGATCTGCAACTAAAATTGGTGATTGGTTTATTCCGATTAATATACCCAATCGTTAATCAAACCCACGTAACAATACGACTAATAATTTGACCACAAATTTTGTTACTCTTTAACAACCACCGCTAACACGTTGTTAAATAGTTAAATTTGTGACATGATATTACATGACAATTATTTAAATCTTTTCTATTTATTTTTCTAAATAAGATATCTTTTAAAAGTTATTCAAATGACATCATGTTTCACATTATCTTTTCAGTCAAAATACTTTTAAATTTTAGTTAGCTTTTAAAAGATAGTTTTCAATGTAATTTTGTTTGTTTCTAGCGTATGTTTTTTTCTTTGTTTAGTGTAAGCAACATGCTTATAATATGATTGTTTTGAAAGTTGGGTAAATGGGTATGCAATAGTCGGTTTGAGCTCAATCGAACACAAAACCGAAATTTATTTAATGATTTTCGATTAATAAAGTCACTAACATGCAACATCACGATCGAACACCTAGCACCACATGTTAACGTAACTAACATAATGTATATAACAAAGTCACAACACATTAGTTTAACCAATATAATGTAAGTAGCGAAGTCATAAATGATTCTCATCAATCCTCATGCCCAAATTCAGTCATAAACTTGTAATTAATTTTCATACACAATGTGACAATGGTGAAAATTTCGAGCAGATTTTTGTTTGATGGGCTTCAAAAGTATAAAAAAGCCCAACTAAACCAACTAGGGTTTTCGTTTCTGTAGTTTCAGGTTACATTCTGATCAAACAAACAACCAGAAGCTTCAACCGGTGATTGCAACAATCTTCGTCGCTCATCTACTGTTCGCAACTACAATTTGCTTTCGATACATACAAATTCCGACGAACAAACATGAGGCCGATCTTAATGAAAGGACATGAAAGGCCTCTCACTTTCCTCAAGTATAACAGAGACGGAGATCTTCTTTTCTCCTGCGCTAAAGATCACACTCCCACCGTCTGGTTTGCCGACAACGGAGAACGTTTAGGCACTTACCGTGGCCATAACGGTGCTGTTTGGTGCTGCGATGTTTCAAGTAACCTTTACTTTTTGCTAATTGGATACTCATTTCAATCAATTTTATGTATTTACACTGTTTTTGTAGAATAACAAGTTGATGTTGTTCTATTTATGTTCGAGTGCACTTTTATCATTATTTGTGTGTTCATTAAGGTTGAATTGGATATAGCAGCATGTGGATGAATATAGGTTTAATTAGGAGCTGGACTTGTTTGTGTTTTGATGTCGTACATCATTATTTGTTTTCCATTAAGCTTGGAATTGGATACAGCAGCATGTGGAGGAATTTAGAATTACTTAGGAACTGGATTTGTTAGTGTTTTGATGTGGTACATCATTGTTTGTTTTCTGTTAAGCTAGGAATTGGATATAGCAGCATGCAGAAGAATATAAATAATTTGGAACTGGATTTGTTAGTGTTTTGATGTAGTACATTATTTGCTTGTTTTCGTTAAGTTTGCTTTTGGATACAGTAGCATGTGAAAGAATATAGATTTAGCTAGGAACTGGATTTGTTGGTGTTTTGATGTGAGGTTTGATAGGTGATTGGTTTTTTCGTTGTGCAGGGGATTCAACGAGATTGATCACAGGGAGTGCAGATCAGTCTGCTATGCTCTGGGATGTTCAAACTGGAAAGCAGCTTTTTACCTTCAATTTTGATTCACCTGCTAGAGCTGTTGACTTTTCTGTTGGTGATAAGCTCTCTGTAATCACTACTGATCCGTTTATGGGTCTGCCTTCTGCCATCCACGTAAAGCGTATTGCTGCGGATCCTGATGACCGTGAGTGTTAGATTTTTGTGAAATTTGGGTTGTTTTGTAGATTTATAATTTTATATGACAAACTGAATTGGTGTTTTTTTTGTCTAATGAGTGTCGTGTTGCAGAGATTGGTGAATCCGTTCTTGTGCTTAAAGGACCTCAAGGAAGAATAAATAGAGCTGTTTGGGGGCCTTTAAACAGGACAATCATTAGTGCTGGTGAAGATGCTGTGGTTAGAATTTGGGATACAGAGGTATAATTGCAATTCATCCAGGAATTAGTTAGCAAGTAATAGTTTTTTTCCTATAGAAACTTTAGAGTGGATGTTATATCAGTATTTAATGCAGACGTGAAAAATGCCTGAATACCAGTCTATTAGTCGGAAGATTGAACTTCTGTTACCAGAATTGATATTACTTGCCGGTTTCTTGAATGTTATGCTTCTAATAGTGATTAGATTAATCCCAACCAATGATAATTTTGTTTTGTTTCATAAACTTTTCCATCAAATAATGAAATTTCCACAAGCTTTATAGTTTTAAGCAAACATGATAGGATATCACCAAAGGGAGATCACTATGCAGTTGCTTTTGTTTATTATTTTATATTTGGTTTCATCTTTTTGCTCTTTTTTGTTATATTTCTATTTGCAAGCTTAGGATTGGTTTTGCTCTTACTTAATAGTTTTTAGCTTAAAAACCTTGGATTTACTTTATTTATACTGGCAGACAGGAAAATTGCTAAAAGAGAATGACAAAGATATTGGTCACAAGAAGACAATTACATCACTTGCCAAGTCGACTGATGCCTCACACTTTCTCACAGGTTCACTAGACAAGTCAGCTAAGGTAATATTGTCTGTGTTACACTCATAGCTACTTAATGATGTTTTATTCTCTTAACCAATCTTTCTATCCCCCATATTCTTGTAAACTACTAGCTTTGGGACAGCAGAACGTTGACATTGATCAAGACATATGTTACTGAACGACCAGTCAATGCTGTCGCAATGTCTCCACTTCTAAATCATGTAAGTTTAATCCTATAATCTCATGCATGGCCATAAATTTGAAAATTTTCACCTGACCAAAGAAACTGCAATGAATTTGATTGGAGCGCAATTGCTACGTTACAGGTTGTGCTTGGAGGTGGTCAAGATGCATCATCTGTTACCACAACTGATCATCGTGCTGGGAAATTTGAAGCCAAATTTTATGACAAGGTATGATATTATTTGCATGCTCTTGTTTTTTATTAACTGTGTTTATGATCCATTTTCTTTAATTTGTGGCTAATAGATACTGCAAGAGGAGATTGGAGGTGTTAAAGGGCATTTCGGTCCTATAAATGCTTTGGCATTCAATCCTGATGGTAAAAGGTACAATTTTTGTATTTTTTTCATCTACTAGATCTCAAAGCAAAACTTTTCTTTCATCATTATAATATAATCTTGATCTTTTCGTTTGAATGCATTGTAGTTTCTCTAGTGGAGGAGAAGATGGGTATGTGAGGTTGCATCACTTTGATCCCGACTACTTCAAGATCCCATCAATTTGATCCGACATTAAATAACTATAGAGGAAGACGACGCCGTGAGGAAGGACTATTTTCTTCGCTTTCTCAATCTTTTAGTGTAGATTTGAGGTGGGATTCGTATTGTTTCTTGTTATGTAATACGATAAGGATTTTCTGATTAAATTTTGGTCAATTTTGGAAGTAAAATTATCTTCTTTATCTATCATGAAGCAAATGGATCTGCTATTTGACCATCCAGGAATTTGTTTAACATTTTGTATTTATTTTAAGGTAATTTTTTCATGTTAAACACAACTAATTTTTCAGTAAACTTCATATTAATGCCTAAAAAAACAAAAATTAAGACTACAAAACCATAACTCATGATTTTGAACATGAATATAAATTAACCAACAAAACCATCTACTTATAGTGATCTTTTAGAACAAACTTATAAATTTTAAACCATAATACCCTCTGATTTAACTATTGATATAATCATTACAAGACACTTCAGCAAAAAATGATAAACTGAATCTACACTTGACCCACAAAAACAACTGAAGCGCAATGCGAAACTTAAACAATATTCTACTGAACCAGAGTTGGTATTTTGAATGATACTGATCCCTTTACAAACCCATCATGTTCATAAACTTGAACTTGCATTCTTCCCACTGCAATCTTTACTGTTACTTTTCCTCTTCCTCACCTTCAGATTTTCATGACCACCAGGATACTGTGTGGCGTCTGCATGTTCCTTGGCTGTAGCTTCAGAAGTACTCTGATTTCGTTTCCTTCTCCTATTCCGCTTCTTCTTTTCAGTAGCACATCTACTTCTTAACAAGGACAATAAATAAAATGCAAAAACAACATGTAATCATGCCATTTATCCCATGCAAATAAACAGTGATGGTCGTCGCCTACATCAAAGCATTTTAGTTTATGAACCGGGTTTAACAATAATAAGCGATACCTTTTCTTTTCAAGAAGTCTACCGAACACTGAATGTGTTTTCACAGCAATGAGTTTCTCTTGATCTTCATTATTAGAACCTTTATTGCCATCCTTTCTGTTCACACAATCACCAAATTATATGATCAAGAATATAGATTTTCTTTAAAAAAATATCTTTAGCCCCTTAACTTCGATAACTTTAATCAAACTAGCCTTTCAAAACATTAGGATTAACACTTTCACTAATTACCAAGAACAAAAGCACATAATGAAGAAATGTGAAAGTTACCTTGTTTTCTGGTCAAGTGTTATGATGTTTTTTACTCCAGAACATTTCAGCAGGCGATTTCCACCTTTAATGTGTTTACCCGAATGTCCAATACCTGTGTTTTGAGCGTCGGTTGATTCTCTATCCAGACCTGAAAAATCCGGGAATACAGAAAATGTGAAATGTAAATATATAACGACATAGAACCGCAGAGAATATTAAGTGTTTGATTAGCAGTCAAAATAAGTTATTAAGCTACCTGACCTATGGGATTGAGACGAGACGCCTTACAATCAGGCTGAAAAAATATATTCAATGTCACTGTTTTTGTTGATTAAAGAACATACCTGTTTTACTAGAATCAACTCCATCCTTGTGCAAATCATGATCGCTACAATCAGCAACCTCCATGGTCGTTTTTTCTTGCCTTTTATGACTAACAGTTAAATCAATGGCATATTATTCGATTAGATAAACAGATTTAACGGAAAACTAAATACTCGTGCCATCCCAAATGTCCTTAAGAAACTCACACTGAATGCTGACGGGCAGCGGAAACAGAAGCGACTAAATAACCCGCAAGATACACTCCTCGTGGACCCATGACCGAGAAAACAACATCATTATATTCCTCAAACTCAAGCTCTAGTTGACAACAAGTCAACTCTTTTACAGACAATGAACAAATAGCTATTGCAGGTTTATCTCCTACTGAACATCTTACTATGCTCCGAGCTGGCGAACAACGCGTCGCATCCCCAAGTGTCGCCTGTTTGCAGCACATTATTACTAAAAATCTTAAACCTATGATGTTTTTACATATCATTTACCAATGACCTAATTCCCAAAACTAGACATGAGCAACTGAACATATGATATATCAAACAAACTTAAACCTATGCTCTAAAAATCATCCAAAAAAAACATCTTTAAAAATGGGTTTTGATCGTACCTGAGTAATGCGAAGTCTGTTTGAAACAGCAACATCATCATCATTACAGCGTAGAGTGTAAGGTTCATTCGGCTTTAGATAAACCCCTGTTGGGTCACATTTGTCAGCAAAAACAATAGCAAATAAACGATTATTACAGAGATTAGAACAAGAGTGAAGTAGAAATGAAAAAAAGGACGAAGATGACATACCCCAGAACGTCATTGGATCAGTAGTTGTTGTAGTAAATAGTAATCAGAAGACAGTTTGAGTTTTGGGGATGAGGTTGAGTTAAGTACGGTTGATGGGTTTCATTGTTTTTGTACTTCTTGAAGCATGCCCAACACAACACAACACAACACAACACAACACTAACACTTATGATATGAGACAATAGCAACTTACAAATAGCAAGTATTGTTTACGGCAGGCCCATTTAATCAAATATTGGAGATATGATATTAGCCTAAAAATCCAACTAATGTTAAACTCGAGGCATTAAGGATTAGCTTAACGTTTTATATTTGTGGCTGATTCAACCAAACTCAAAGAAAAATATTTATGGCATTATTCTCACTTTGATATGGTGCATTTGAAGAGCTCAGAATGATAACATTTTCAACAATGACGTTAAACAATTTGTGAGATATAGAAAGATATAAAGTCACTTGACTCACTTTATTTACATTTGTTAAAAACTCATAGTTGATTTTAGATTTATCTTTTAATTTGAAATTTGATTTATGAAATTTATTAAAACGACTAGCTGACCTTACTCCTAAATCTATTCTTTTATCTACAATAAGACTTAAACTCTCGATCTCCTTAAAAGAATACCTTTTCTATACCTATATTGTTAAAGACTTAATTAGAGCACATGGCATTTGTTATTTCTAAACACTTTATCTTTTGAATTTAGATTCATTCATTCTTGTATTGTAATGACTATTTAAGAACCATGAATGATATGTTCCAAATTAGTGAGATTCATGTCCCTTTCATCTTGAGAAAAGAAACTCATGTATATTTTTAATGTCATTCTGATGTATTTAGAAAACATACGATAAGAACTTTAAATCCTTAAAAAAAAACGATTAAGAGCAATTGGAGGATATCAAAAAGTTTCATTTCTATGGATTTCAAATAGACCTAAAAGCAACAATGTTAATTGGAATTAATGGTGTAATTTTGCTTTTTAATTGCTTGTATTGTTGTATTCTAACATCAGGTTAGAGTCTTTCTAATAAAAGTTTGGTAGTGAAAAAAAATTTAAAATACAACCTCATGTGTAATTTATATTTAATTAAATTGTTTTACATTTTTAGGTAGTTGGTCAAGAAACTAGGATAATGGTTACTCTAATTCTTGTTAGTTTTTTAGATGTAAGCATATAAAAGACCTTTTTTTATTTTCGTGAATGAAAAAGTAGAATGTTGATATCAAAATTAGTCTTCTTCTTCATCTTGTTTCTTGGAGTTTCACCCTTTTTGTTTCGGGAGATTAACCATTTTGAATCGTTCTCTAACAATAAACATGTTGTGTGTGTAGACTTGTTAATGATAGTCGACCATAATGAGTGTTTACATGGACTTAGACCTAACTTAGAGATTAACTTTCCTAACCCAATTGATTGTTTTGTACTTATAATACCTTTAGCACCTGATAAATAAAATACATAGTTTCCGAACCATGTGCGTCTCACTTGTCATCATTGTTTTTAGACAAAAAAAAACATCATTTATTTTTTTAACAAAATTGCAATTTTCATCACTTATATTCAAAAAGCGCTCAAATCATCCTTTATGTTAGTTTTTTGTAACAATTTCCGTCCTTTATACTAACTTATGTTAACTTTTTCCGTTAAGTCAAGGGTATGTTAGTATTTTTACTCTTAAAGGACCATTTATGTAACTTTAAACCTAAAGGACCTTTTTTGCAATTTGATCATCTTTTAGTTTATACTTTATACAATAACTTATTTATATATTTTATACATTTTATATATACGTTTAGACTTTTTAAAAATTATTGAACTATTTTTTTCACAGTTTTATATATAATAATATTATTATTATTCTTATTATTATTATTATTATTATTATTATATTACATACTGCCTACAAATAAACTAAAAAATGATTTTTGTTTATCGAAAAATCTAAAAATATAACCTCACAAGTACTTAATAAAAACGCGTATTGTTATTACTCGTTTAGCAATATGTCTCTTCTAATTTATAAAATTTAAATTCAGTACTACATGTGCAGTTTTTATACATCAATTTAAGAGCTATATTCATGTCTATTATAAATATACATTTAATTTCAATCTTTATGTTAATTTGTTTTAACTTAACATGTAATATAGTTGTTTATATAATATTCAAAAACTTTATATGTAACAATTGTTATATATAAAACTATGATACACTGAACCAAATACCTTATAAGCATAAAATCTATAAAAATATCAAATTGCAAAAACGGACCTTTAGGTTTAAACTTACATAAATGGTTCTTTAGGAGTAAAAAAACTAAATACCTTAACTTAACGGAAAAAGTTGACGGAAGTTAGTCTAAAGGACGAAATTTGTAACAAAAAGCTTACATAAATGGTTCTTTAGGAGTAAAAACTTGTTTTTTATTTTCTCTTGTAGTATTGCTCGTGTTAGTGTGTGTTTGAATCAATACTCAAATCATAACAAAGTAACAAACACAAACATATGTTAGGATTAGGGTATGAATCAACGCACACAACACAAACAATACTGCAAAAGAAAACAAACAAGGATGACACGTAAGATCCTCATGTTTGTTTTCGTGTCTATGTTAAGTTTTGTGTGTATTCTAGATCATAACGAAATTTTTTACCCAACTTACGAGTTTCTTCAAGATTGTCTTTATTTCTTTCCCCGTATTACTTCAGAAATGTCTTTATATATACCAAGCAATGCAATGAATCGTGGTTTCCCAACTTTTCTATTTTAAGAAATTATATCTAATAAACATGTCCACTCAACAATCCACATAGCCATCAATTTTTTTAATAGACGTAACCATCAACTGTATATATGAAAATAATAATTAAAACTAAATCGTCAATGGCTTGAATATAGGGTAAAAATGGGAAAAAAATTATATAAATAAAAAAACGAGCATAAATATAAAATCTGTCACGTATGGTTTTTATTTTTGAATTGCAAATTTACAAGACTTTAGGTTTCGTTGAAAACCAGGTTAAAATAAATATTGTGTCCCTAGTCCCTACACATCGGAATTGGTACGAAGTTGCTTTATATCTTCTTCAATCACCGGATGTTATGCTTTTGTCATTAACTTTTGTTGCTTTGTCTAAACAAACTAACTTTAATCATTCCAAATTTCCAATGAATAATAATACCAAGTCAAGAGTCGCTCCCCAATTCTTACGCCAATTCATCATTTTGATTTCATTCAACTTGTATAAAAAACGAGACTAGCAGAACCTAATTTTACAAAGTTGAAAGGTTATAGTTGGAACTTTAAAACCACAGAAACTAAGGTGTAACCGTGTAAGTTTTAACATTTGCAAGACTATTCGGTGTCAGAGAACAATTTACAAAGTTTAGGGGTTAAATTTGACACTCAAGAAACTTACAAGTTGAGAGATGGTTTAGACAATTTGCAACTTAAAGGGCTAAAAGTGACAAAGTTTGAAAGTTAGAAAGTTTGAAAATAGGAGGGTCAAAGTTGGCAATGTCATAAACTCACTTTGTGGCACCACCGACTTTACAACTTAACATATATATTACTTGTCTTTCGTTTTTTTTTACTTTTGGTTGTTTTAACTACTTCAGTAGTAAGTTTATTTTCTTTTATCATATCACTAGTCAGTTGGTTATATAATATACTCAACGACTCAATGTGAGTGGTTGAGAATGACACCTCACGCCCACTAAGCAGTGATTGAGTGATAATGTTTATGTGTTCACATGCCCAAAACTCAATACTCAATGCACCGGATATAACTCATAACTTAATCTGTTTGTTTCAATTCTTAAACTCTTTATTTACACTAATTTTTATTAATTATTTTTTCAATTAAATATAAAAGTGTTTCTAAGTATTTTAGAATAAAACATGTTTTATACAAGAACAACAAAATACACTACTTTTAAACAAATAAAGGTTTACGTAACAAAATTTCATTGCTTAAACAAAATCTTGTACCATTTTTGCATTCTTAGTACTAAATCACGCCATTTTTGCTTTACCATTAACGTGTCATCTTCTAATTGTCGCTCATTAACGCAAATGCACATTAGGTCTTTTGATTGCTTATCCTATCTTGTAACGGTTAATTAAGTTATCATATTTAAATAACAATGATCCTTTTTATAAGCCAAACCATATGAAATCCTATACATTCCCTCAAAATTTTCATCTTTGGTTGCAAAATAAGTTCATATATTTAGGTTAAATCGGTACTATATAGAACTAATTATGTGATTGAGGCTTTAATCACGCCTATAGTGGGACCAAAATGTGTCCAAAATTAGTCTTTATTTTGAAGCAATTTTGGTCAAAATCCATGCTACTACAATCATCATTAATAGTTCCCAAAAGATACCACATATATATAAATAAATTAAAAAATCATGATTTTGCAAATTAAATTTCTTGTATTCATCACCTTCTTTTATGAGGTGGCAATTGCTTAATTAGTTAATTTGATACAACAAACACACATAATGATAATAATACATGAAGTGTGAATCACTAAATCAGTCTATATATAATATTCTAAGCACTTTATCTCCCAGATAAGAAAGCTAAAGGCCCAACTATGGCTGCATTGATGTAAGTAGCAGGTTCCGAGTGACTGTAATCGGTCCGTTCATCGGGGAAGAAATCGTTGTTGTTTGGACCACCAACGATTGCACCAACTAGTACATTCGGGTTCGGGTTAGGCGTATAATAAAACTGCTGGAAACCCCCTTCACATCCAAATGATTGTGGGTGTGTTGTTATTGAGGGTAATGATGATCCTCTGTGATGAATTCTTTTTGGGAAGTTTGTACCATATCCCACCATATATGACATTTTCATTGGGTTATCTCCTAATATATAATCAATCTGTAAAAAAAAATAAAAAAATTATAAGTGTTATATCCACTAAAATTTTAAAAAAGAAGAACAAAAGTGATCAAGAAACATACCTGTTTTCTTGCAAGGTTGATTAGAGTATTTGGTGTGACTAATATGTTGCCACAGTTGAATGTGCTTTTGGCTGCTTTCATGTATTTGGCATAAGTGGTGAGCAAGTTAGTTATTGATGTCACATATTGGAGATTGTTATCTGGTAGTTTAAACATTAACCCCCCTGCATTAACAGAATATAGAAAAAAGAACACAAATTTAGTCATTTTTTTATTGCGTTAGAGCAATTTTACGCATATAGTCATGAGATACGCGAATCTTTAGTCGTGTATCTACTTTTAGCCTACTCAACCTTAATATGTATCGCGTGTACCTTTAGTATATTGTGTAGTGGAATAAGGGGAATTGGGTAAAATTCTGCACATGAAATCTTGAGCTTGTTGTTTATATTGGTCATATGACTTGTCATTTGCCACCAAACTCCACTGATGTATACAAAAATATTGATATCATGAACAGGGGAATTAAAAACTATATAACACTGAAAAGTGGAAACAAATCAATATTTACAATTACCCTGGATAAAAGAACTCTAGCACCTGCAAGTTTGTCATCCCAACTGAATATATCTGTTGAATCATGATCACCTAACGACTCGATGAAATTGCGGTATGATACATCTTTTGTCGCCCTTAGCAACCATGCAGCTCCCCATAACAACTCATCCTGATAAAAACAATATGCTTTTAGAGATTGTGAACCGCTAAACGTAGCCAGTAATATTCCACTCATACGTTAACGAAACAAAGGTTACCTTATATCCTGAATAAGAACAATAAAATGGGCAAACAGCTGACCCAAGCGAATCGCTATATGTACCCCGGTACTGTGCAGCAAACTGAAACACAGACTTTGCTGTTCTTAATAATAATTTTGAGTATACAGGATCCACTTTGCGAAACACCAACGAAGCAGCAGCTAAAGCGGCTGCTGTTTCGGCTGCAACATCGGACCCTGGTTTATTTCTAGAGACGGAGTAGACGGTTCGAACAGTGTCCATGTCCTCTGGTCTCTCCCAACACTTGTGGTCTACATTCGGGTCTCCAACGCCCACGTAGAGTACACCTGGGGTTGTTGTAGCACACTTGATGAGGTAATCAGTCGCCCACCTGATCGCCACTCGCACGTTTTCGAGTTGCGGGCCCAACGGCTTCGAATTCTCCAATGCACTCCATGACAACATAGTAGTTGTGTAAGCCATTGGGAAGTTGAATTTCACATTGTCACCAGCATCATAGTACCCTCCCACCAAATTCACCTACAAAATGTTAATGTTATATATTATACTGCAGTAGTGGTGGAACCAGAACTTAATTTTATTATCGTCTGTCTCAGCTAAACAAATTAGAGTTTTTTTTAATAAATGTACATGTGCTTGGGAACCATCCGAGAGGGCAGAACCGGACCGCCAACGAAGTGTTTGCGACTGGGAGACGGGTAGTCGACCGGAGCGTTGACCTTGGAAGAACAATATGGATTTCGCGAGGGCATCCTTGTAATTTTGGTTGGCTTGAACAACATTGCTATAAAGCAAGAATGTTAAGAAGAAGCCAATGAATAAGGAAGATCCCTTTAGTGAATCCATATGAATTGTTTTTAGTATAATTATTAATTATAAGAAGGTTAGTGTGTTTCTTGTTTGAATAATTGTGAAGGGTCTTTATAGGGGTTTTAACAGTTCAAATAACTGTTTAATATAACGCAAATTAAGGCTTTTCTTGTAAAGCTTTCTTTTGTTTATTATTGTCTACGTATAGTAATGTTTACTACTTTTATATAGTATCACAAATTATCTAGGGTACGTTTATATTGGTTTTTTCCTAAAGAAATTAATTAATATCGTCTTTTGAAAACAGTTATATATAAGGTTGGTTTTATATATCATTTTGGTTAAACAACTTATGCAGTTTTTATATCTATAAAAACCAATTATATATATGGTTTTGCCACCCTTTTATTGAATAGGGGTTAAATTGTAACGGCAAACTATTGATGAAAATAGGTCGAGTACTAAAACAGATTTTGTTAATATTAGTCTTATATTTGATTGTAAAAACGGTATTCTATACCAGTCGGATACATGTTGCTTATAGTTGTCGATTTTACAAGTTATTTGTTGGTTTTATAAAAACGGTACTCTATACCAGTCGGATACACGTAAGTAGTTACTATATAATCTTGTGTGATTATGAACTATCTATTGGAGTATCCGTTACCTAAGAACCGATCTTGCACTCACCCTAAAAAATTATCTTGAAATACTTTATGTTTGTACGCGTAAAATTATATATATCCCAATAATTTTAAGTTTCATATAACAATACTATTTATCATATAAATAAATTTTTAGTAATAATAATAGGGGTTTTCTAATATGTGCCCTAAGGGCACATATAACATGTTTTTATTATGGTAAGTATTCTTACTAATTAGATAAATATTCTACTATTTACCAATTACCAACAAAATCATGTTTTTATATTTAGTTTTTGTTGGTAAATATGGTAAGTAGTAGAATATTAATGTAATTAGTATGAATACTTACCATATTAAAAGTTTGTTATTTGTGCCCTTAAGGCACATATTAAAAAATACCATAATAATATTATCACCTAATAGGCTAATACTACTCCCGTGATCCATCCAAAGCCAATGAAATCGTTCTTTATTTATATTTAATTTTTTCAACCTTATACCAACTTCCTTAATTTGTCCTAACAAACTTTAAATGTGATATTACTTTAGCCAATTTTATATAAAAGGGATGAATGTAAACTTTTGTTTAATAATAAAAGAAGAGAGAGTGAGCATTCAATTTATTATCCGGATAAAAGGATTAGGGTGTTGGCCGTTAAACATTAAACAGCAATTTCATGCTTAAAAAGGGAGGCGTTGATGTCGCTGTTTAAAGTTAACTACCTAAGATGGCGCAAAGAAATCGGCGCCACATTTTTTTAAATTTATTTAATTTCTTAATTTGACCACTAATTATAGTAGACTACAATTAATATAATATTTTGTTTTCAAATACTTTCAACTTATACCGCTATATTTTTTAAAACTTATTTTTAAGCTATATGGATGGAGAACGCTTAAATAATGAGAATAAGTTTTCAATTAACCTAAGACTCACACCCGAAATATACAATTCATGATCATTAATTTACCACTGCATCTAACCCTTCATCTTATTGTGTCAAATATTTAAACAGTGAGAACGTCTTCAGTAGACAATATGTTGTTAAGGTGATATACTTCCTAATCAAATGGTTGTAGATTCAAATCATACGAAGTGCTGATGTGGTGACTGGTGATTGTAAGAGTACGTTACATGATAAAAAAAAATCAGAAGGAATGTCATGACAACCGGTTTGATTGTATTCTTTTAAATCATGTTCATTCGAAAGATTACAATACTGACTAGGCTCTATATCAATGAACTAATGAATGATTTAAACAATAAACACGTACTTAGAGATGTTATTATTGTTGTAAAAATAGAAGTATATATGGCGTGTAATGTTAGGTTCATGATCTAACTTTTCAAGCCTCCATTAATTCTTTCCCAAGCTTTATGACCAAGTTTATGATCCATCTTGTTTTACCTTTTTTCTATGTCTCCTCTAAATCTTAAGTATACCACACCAAACAATGCACATCTTTTCATGCCATCATAGTGGCCAATATTTTTTTAACACAAATTTCATTAGAAAAACTAAACTAGCACAAATGATAATAATGGCCAATATATATGAATTGTCTTATAAAAGCTAATGCACAATTATATTCTAAACAATAGTTTATGGAGTTATATTGCCACCAAATTTATATCTAATCAAGTGCTTATATATAATATGCTAACGTATATAATGTATATTTTTTTATTAGATGACAAAAATTACAAAGGTGGAGGCGTTGGTTCTTCTATCTTGTCACCAAAATCCATAGAAAAGGTTTTTGAGATCAATTCATTATGTTGCATAGGGCTATATGAAATTGCGAAGAGATATATGCAATCAACTTTGGATGGATTTGCCCATTACAAAGATGTCTTTTGTGGTAGTGACTGTGGTTAGGTTAACTTATTTTGTATAAAATTATTCAATCGATGTTATTTCGCTTTACATACCAAACTTTAGATCATACACGTACATGGTGAGAAAATGAAATGCATTGATATAAACGTCTTTAAATCAATATTTGAATCAGACACTTACTTTTACAATCGATCTTTTGATTAATTATTGTTTACATCTTTGAAATGACATTAACTTAATCTATCCAAAATGCAAGAATAGAAGATTTTGCTTGCACGTTTGTAGAAGATCGACTAGCTACAAGACCAAAGAAAACGTGAAAGTGAAAAAAATGTTAGTTACTTGTATGTAATCCAATCAATTACTTGAGATGGTTGTTAACTCAATTAAACCTAAAAGACTAAAAGCTAGCATTTTAAATACTATTATATATATTATTACTTGTACAAACTTATCCAGGATATTTTCATAGAGCATATTGACCTTTAGAGTATTTAGACTCAAATAATGAATCGTTTTAATCTAATGAGACCTATTCTTTACTCTATTTTTTTTCTTTCTACTTGTTTTCTTCATTAAAAAAAAGGTGTGATAATTTATAGGGATTTAAAACTGGGTTATATTTTTCTTGGTAAATAAGTTATTAAATACGTTTTGCTTTGAACACACGGAATAATTTATAAAACGTAACTAATTTGGTTGTTTTATTGACAACAACAACAACTAGAATAAACATGTAAAAAAACTTTGTTACGCGGATTGTGACAACCCATAAGCTAAATCTGAATTTACTCCATTTTTATTGGGAATATTTGGGCTTCACTTAAATTTTATGGGTCTGAAAGATCAAGGCCCTTAGTTGTTAATTATTCAAGATATAAACTAGTGAGGGGTGCACTTGAATGAACCGATTTATTTTGGGCTGGACCATAAGCATACAAAAAGAACAAAGCCATAAGCCCATAACCTTGGTAATATATATTATCTCATGCTCATAGACTCACATAATTAACTACTCCTCAAACGTCACTAGTATTAGGGCCGTAAACAAACCAAATCCTGCCGGGCTAGGGTTCGGCTTGTTGAAATAACAAGCCGAGCTTGTTATCTTAACTAGCTCAAAATGTGGACTCGGGAGACAATTTTTTCTTTTATAAAAAATATATATTAATAAGGTTGTAAAGTTACTAATGTTTGACTTAGACAAAGTTAGTCGGGTGTAGAAAACGGTGACAGAATAACAAGTTTAAAGAGGCAAATGCAATTTTAAAACCTTTGTACAATATGTAAACTGTTATTTTAAGCAATTTTAGGAAAGCAAAACGAAGTTTATTAGGTAGGCAAAACGAAATTTACTCGTACTTATATCTCCAAATCAAAATATGAACCTTTTAAAACCCTTCGAGTAGTATAATAAACAATAGTCATGCCTTATGGGACAAGCCAGCAAGTAATCAACTCTCATATGTGCTTTTGATGTGATCGTGAACCAAACGGTTACCGTTACGTTAATTTCTATGAGTAACTGAATTGCAAGTTGGATAATTCTGAAAAGTGCATATAGTAGTAATCGGATAAACTAATTTCATTGTATTTGACTGGAGTTATACTACAAAGTCTAATTTTCCTAGAAAGTCTAAGAAGACATGTGGCACTCCCTTAAAATTAGAAGGAATGGTAAAGATGATAATGTCTCTATATTTTAAGTTTCACCCCATTTTTTTAAACGTCCATAACTTTTACATACGATATTATTTTTTAAAAAAAATTGCACCATAAAAACGAGCATTTTCTTATCTTTAAAACGCGTATAATATTCATATATAAAAAAAAAAAAAATTTCACGTTTTTTAGCTCGTTGTGTTATTTGTCAAGTCATTGTGTTATTTATTCATGTCATTGTGTTATAACATAATAACCTAATGAAATAACACAATGATTTGAAATAACACAATGACCTGATGAAAATATAACACAATTACCTGATGAAAATATAACACAATAACCTGATGAAATATAACACAACGACCTGATGAAAATATAACACAACGACCTGATGAAAATATAACACAACGACCTGATGAAAATTTAACACAACGACCTGATGAAAATATAACACAATTACCTGATGAAAATATAACACAATGACCTGATGAAAATATAACACAACGACCTGACGAAAATATAACACAACGACCTAATGAAAATATAACACAACGACCTGATGAAAATATAACACAACGACCTGATGAAAATTTAACATAACGACCTGATGAAAATATAACACAACGACCTGATGAAAATATAACACAACGACCTGATGAAAATATAACACAACGACCTGATGAAAATATAACACAACGACCTGATGAAAATATAACACAATGACCTAACGAATATAACACAATGACCTGACGGATATAACACAATCTGAAAAATATAACACAATGTCTTTGACTAATATAACACAATGAGCTGAAAAATATAACACAATGACCTAACGAATATTACACAATGAGCTGAAACTTCAAAAAAAATTTTTGTTTTTTATATATCAATATTATATGCGTTTTGAAGATCAAAAAACGCTCGTTTTTTTGGTGTAATTTTTATTAAAAAGTATTGTCGTATGTAAAAGTTATGAACGTTTAAAAAAGAGGGTGGAATTTGAAAATGAGACAAGACTAATATACCCTTGGCCTACCATTTAAAGTTCTAACTATTAACCATTATGCCACTTTGTGTTTATAAACCATTGATCTTCATTTAATTTTATATCTAATGGTCCAAATTCCTTCTTAGACTTTTTAGAAAATTTAAACTTTGTATTTAAACCTAATTCTTGATCATAGTTTACATTCACTTAAAATCAAATATTTGATCATATAATTATAAATACTTTTTACGAATACAAATATTTCAATTTAGAGCGGCGGTTTAAAATTTAAACAATCTTTGTCGGTTTACTTCCATACAAGTTTTTTAAATTTCACTATCATCTTTAAATAATCAAACATAATAAATGGATTTTTTTTAATTCTCTGATCACACGCATGTTAAAATATAATGGAGAAAAAAATTATACAAGTACATACGTGATTAAGAAACTTAACTAAACCCATAATAAAATGGTGAAAAAAATAAAATAATAAAACGTGTGTTAAATAATATATTTTGATGGAAAGTTACACAAAATTTATTATAATTGCCGAGTAGGGATCAACAAACAACTAATTGTTAAGTTGAGATTTTGAGTCAGATAAGAAACTAATACACTTGATAGTGGCATTTCTTATTAGATTGAGCGTCTTGAGTTTAAACTAGACGTACATACATGAGTGTAATTTAGTAGAATGGTAGAATAAGAAATGTGTGAAATTTTAAAGATGATAGGAAAAATTAAAATTTTAAATATATAAATTTTTATATATTTATATCTTTTACATATGATAATACTTAAAAAAAATATATCATTAGGTCAAGAATTTTATTATCATTATTTATTTGAGTACAAATAGGGTTATTAAAAAAAGAATTAAACTAAAAAATTAATCATTAGGTCGGTAACTCACCAATTATAACCGCACCTTATGATATTTAAACACTCAACGGCTTAAATAGAGGACACTTCCGACTAGAGGTTAGCAATTGATAAACACCACATTAATATTTCATTTCATTATTGGAAAACTGCGTTACATCCAAATAATAATAAACAACAACCAATTAATTAAATCACAATTTCAAACATCATAATCAAATCTCTATTCCACCCGCCCTTTCAAGGAACTGTCTTTCTCAACACTTTTCGATTGTGTGCACGATGAAGATAACGATGGTTTGTCACAGATGATGATGATGATGAATGGCCTCTAACATTTTGAGGTCCATTTCTTAACATACGCGATAGAGTGGTCATGGCATGAGATTGTTGCGAAACGATGCCATTGGTGGACGGGCTTTCCGACAATATTATTTCGTATCCATCACCATAAGCCCCCATCCCATCCGCCATAAGCTGCCACACTAAACCACCACCAACCGCCCCTCCACTCTTTGCCTCCGTGTAAATGTTCCTATAAACAGCATTCATGTATGAGTCTCTTTTGCTAACGTTATAATCTCGATCTTTGTTTGATTTTCCGAATTCAGCTATCACCAATGGCTTCTTTAGGATACTTCTTGAATCTTCGTAATGACTCGACATCCATCTTTGCATAAATTCCATTTGTGAATCTTCATTTTCTCCAGATAACCTGTAATGTAATTAAGTAATTAAGACCACATACGGTTAATTAATCACTACCACGTATATATGCGCTAATTATTTGAATTTACAAAAAGAGCATAGAGAGAAAATGTTGTTACCATTGATCAGGATATGCATGTATAGTGGTGAAATCGATTTCCTTAACAAGATTGTTGCTGATGAAATCGGTTCCAACTTGGTAGCCAGGGTTTACTTGTTTTCGCTCCGGCATTGTGTCTCCGTAAAACCCTTCCAATCCAACCTCCAACAAATGATATTGATCCAATGATTTAACAAACACAGCCATTTCTTGAACCCAAGCCTAAACACAAACAAAAGTTCAATTCAAATTCATTAGCTTATATAACTATAGGTTCTCATTTGATTAATTCGTTGTATAAGTCGTAACTAATTAAAGCAACGATATATAAGTACTCACGTTAACCATTTGTCCTGAGTAATCAACTTGGCAACGAGGCTCGTTGATGAGTTCCCATGCCATGATTGTTGTGTCGTTCTTGTAAGCGATTTTGGTGATTGTATTGACTCTTGTAATAACTCTCTGCATGGCCGGCCATACATATATATTATACGTACATGTACGTGAATCGCTAGCTCATAGAACATAAAATTCAATATTATTGTACTTACTTCAACATGGTTCTTGTAGTATCCTTTAACTATAGGATTTGTATAAAAATCATCATCATTTTGGACCTGAACGCCGGAGCTTCTAGCCCACTCGACATATTGTGGTCTACCTCCAAAGTCTTTATAATTGTTAACAAAACTTAATATCAACCGTATACCATATTTTCTTGCTTCCGCCACTACGAAATCCAATCCCTTTGTAAAATAAAATAACATTTTTGTTAGTAAAAGCATCCATCTGTACTATACCATGCAACGTAAAACTATAAAAGATGGTGGGTACGTACCTGAAATACACGTTCATCGTACACTCCTGGTGAAATTTGTAAGGCTTTATCATCAGCACCATCTGCAAAAGCCCATGTGCGACATACAGAAAGACCAGCATTCGCAGCGTCTTGTAAGACTTGGGTTACCTTACACCGCTCTTCAGGATCAGTGGCTACATTCATCATCCAGTACGCGTTAAAACCATTGAATAAAAATGGTGATCCGTTGATAACAAAGTTAGCTTCTTTAATTTGAACAAAGTTCTCTCCTTCACCCGCCACTTTAACATTTCCTTCACAAATACAACCAACAAGAGACACGTATAGAATAAAAGCAAGGGAAAAAACATCGCTAGATCGGATGTAAGCAGCCATTGTTGAAAGAAGACCGGTTTGAATGCATGAGAAGTTGGAAACTGCTGTATTTATAATGAGTTTTGGATAAGGAAGTTAATTTACTAAATATAGACGTAAAGGGTTTTGGAAAAAAAGGTAACAAGTGCAAGAATTGAGCCGTATTGTGCTAGTAGATGGACGTTATGGTGGTTATAATTTATATATAAATGCATAACTTATGGGAAACGCAACCAATTAATCAACACAGGGGGTATGGAGCTAGCTAGCGTTATATTTTAGACTGTATATATATTAACTCAGATGTATATAATTTGGTTTGTTTTAGTTTATGCAAGGGTGCCAATATGTTGGGATTTGTACGTCATCTCACATAATTACCTAGCTTGTGGTGTCTATGTGCACGCCAATATTTTGGGATTTGTACGTCATCTTAAATAATTCACTTGTGGTGTTTACATGCACGTATCAATGATCATGTCTAAACCTCTTTCCGATTATATCATAGAAATATATTAGAACCTAGAGATTTGTAAACTAAATAACTTTCTAAGTAATATTTTTTCTAATGGTGAAGGTGGAAGACTAGCACGGATGATATGTGATTTTTTTTTTCTAAAAAAGATGTAGTTATGGCTTGCGAGCCAAGCTAATAAGGAAACACAAGTCTTAATTTTAACTGATATACTTTTAAATATATTTAGTCTTGTGAAAGCCAATAAGGTTAGTGACTCATTAATAACATAGTTGTGTTAGAAGCAATAGATCATGTGTTCTAGTTCTAAGACCGCTAGGAAATATGGTTGATTGGTTGGTTGAAATCGATCTGAAACGTGAGTTTAGGAAAAGCATTAACCTTTTCTTTTAGTTTTTATTTCTAAAGATAGAAAATGGGTACATGCATGCATACGTGGAGGTCTTCAAATCCAATGGGTGATGTATTACGTCATCCTTTAACTACTAAAACTAAAAGACTATAGTAATAACTTTATCATACTTGTTACTTTAATCATCTATTTACGTATTTATAACTTTAATCATCTTTCTTTTAACGGTGACTTTCAATTTATGCAACTAACCAGTCACATCCCTCACAATGAGGAACCCACCATCCCATTCCGGTCAATATGTTATTTTAACCGGGCCCATTTGACATCAGAGTTTGGCTAGGCGTTCAACCGGGAAAACCAATGAGGTTTTTCCTGGAAAATCTCACAGATAGGATTAGAACCCTGAACCACCACTGTAAAACCGGATGTCTTTAACCAGCTAGACTGGAATCATTAGACATAACTTTAATCATCTACTTAACATATTTATGATTTTAATCAATAAATCAAATATATATTTTGACTTGCTTAACATTTAGCCATGCACAAATCGGGTTTTTTCAGGAACCGGTTCCGGTTTTGGTCAACAAAGTAAAAAATCAGGTAGGGTCGGTTCCGGTTCCGGGTATGATCGGGTATTTGACCGGGTTTTGACCGGTTTAACCGGGTTTTTTTCGGTTCTGGGTAGGTTCGGGTCCGGGTTTTGACCGGGTTGAGGTGGAACCGGTTCCAGCAGTTCCGGTTCGGTTCCACTTTCTTGGAGGAACCGGAACCCATGTGTACCCTACGGTTCGGGTACGACCGGTTCCGGTTCCGGTTCAGGTACACCGGGTCGATTCCGGAACCGATTTTTTTGTGCACGGCTATTAACATTACACACACTCAGTGGCGGATCCTGAACATTTTCAGCACGGGGGCTGAAAATTACAGGACCTGAATTTTTTTTCTTATCACTATGTTTCAGGTTATATTTTTCGGATTGAAGATTTGATTCGGGTCGGGTCAAACAATAACAACACTAGATGTCTAACAACACATATAAAAACTAGATAAGTGTTAACAAAACAAAGATCTAAAATATATGATAATACGAGAGAAATTGTGGGTATCTTAAAAAAGAATTACAACGTTGCTCGACGACCTTTAAGATCTTTGATCGAATTCATCGATTATGGAGTCATAATCAAACTTTTCAGCAATTTTTTTTCCACGTAAATCACCAAGCTATCCGCCAGATACTCATTTGACATCTTATTGCGAAGACGAGTCTAAAAAAACTTAAAAATATAAAACCCTAGATCCTAAACTCAAATTAAACCAACAAAAGTGAAAGAAAACGAACCTTAGGAGTTAGGTCGTTCGTTGCTGCTGGAGACCTGGAGTGTTGCTCGTTGAGTCGTTGCTGCTGGTCGTTCGATCACTCGTTCGTTGCCTACGTCTTCAATTTTATTTTGTTGAATACTCCTGTTCAATTTTCTTCTGTTGAAAACAAAGAATCAATGGCTGCGTTTTTTTTTGTTTCATGTTAATGGGTGGGTCATGGGATATGAGTAATGTGTAGTTGGGTTTTTGTGGCCCACTATCCAATTAAATTAATGGCTAATGTGTAGTTTAGGCTAACAATTTGTTACTTGGATTTAAATTGTAATGGACTAATGACCCGAGTACCCAACTACCCAACTAGTATACGTGTCGTTTATTATTGACGGGGGCGAGCCGCGAGCTCAATATATATATATAACACATGTGACTTTTTTTACACGGGGACGAGATCAATATATATATAAACATTTAAAGTATCGAGATAAAAATTAGTACTTCGGGATAAAAAAAAAAACGTGCAGGGGCCGGAGCCCCCGTTTGTCCCTCTTACCATGCGCCCCTGCACTAGGGGTGTGCGCGGTGCGGTTAGGTTCGGTTTTTACCCTTAACCGCAACCACAACCGCAATATGCGGTTAGTGGTTTTCATAAACCGTTCGGTGATCGGTTTTTTCGGTTTGTGGGTTTCGGTTTCTTCGCGGTTTCGGTGCGGTGCGGTTATTTATTTATTTATTTTGTTTTACTAACCGAAGTTTGAAAGAGTAAACAATAAGTATATTGATAGATACGACATAAATTCATTAGTGAGATAAAATGCATTACATCAATAGTAAACCACGATGTGTTACGTTCATAAAGAAACAAAGTTCATTAAATTAAAAAAAAAGACAATCAATAAAGTTCAAAAGATTGTTTTGTAGTCTTCATCAGAAAGATTCACTGCACTTTTGCCTGTAAATATAAACAAAACCACACCACTTTAGTTCAATAAATAAGATCCACAATCTACATGCATATTTATACTTATATTAAAACGAAGTACTTAGGTAAAGGTATATTATAATTAAAAGAGTTAATTATAGTTCGGTGCGGTTCGGTTATTTTGGTGGTTAGA
The DNA here is from genome assembly GCA_030867185.1 of Tagetes erecta. Classification (NCBI taxonomy): domain Eukaryota; kingdom Viridiplantae; phylum Streptophyta; class Magnoliopsida; order Asterales; family Asteraceae; genus Tagetes; species Tagetes erecta. Next base: position 99,066,946 of record CM061487.1, read on the forward strand.
AAAAGGAATAACCAAACCACAACCGTAAATGTCGGTTTCGGTTAATTTCGGTTCGGTTAATTGCGGTTACCTTTTCGGTTTGGTTATTTCGATTCGGTTTAATCGGTTAGTTTGGTTTCGATTCGGTTAATTCGGTTTTTTGCACACCCCTACCCTGCACACACTTAGAAACTTTAAAAGCAAAATTTACAATTAACTATAATTGTTGGGTTGAGGTGTTGGATCATTAGCCCATTGGGCTTGTTAAAAGTAACCCCAGCCATTTCCTTTAACTACAATTAGTTCATTTTGCATTCAGGGAACATCAATTGCTTTACAATTAACTACAATTAGTTCATTTTGCATTCAGGGAACATCAATTGCTTGCTTACTGTTGAACATCTCAGTTTGCCTTTTGCCCTAAAATTTCAGTTGTAGATGATTTGAACAGGACGCGTTGAACCACAATTCGATTAAACTCTGCACTTGTCCGATTAAATTTGGTAAGTTTTACCCCAGTTATAGTTTTTGTATGATATTGTACACCCATAGATGTAGGGATTTTAGGATTTATGTAATTAGCCTCATCCTAATTGGAATTTTATTTATAATACTCTCCGTGACTAGTTGATTGTTTAAAGTCTACATTTGATCTTGAATTTGGAGAGGTTCATAACTCTTATCAACGCTTAATTTATGGCAATATTTCGACCCCTCATGGTTTTGTTTATAAGTAGACTCAGTTTCGCTATTAAAAAGGTGTTTGTACCCGTTTATATGCCGCTTTATTGTTAAATGTGTTCGGTCTCTATATGATATATGTGTTTATCTTTTTTCTTATGAATCTATTTTCTTCTTTTTTGCAGCTGGTTTATTCTCAAGTAGAACACATAACATATGGAAACTGAGCAAACAAGCAATGCAGGTCAGCAGGTAAAGGGCCCGGTAGCAAACACCAGCTTTGGAGGATTTAAAAATGCAGTATTCGAACAGTATCGTAAAGCCAAAGAGAACGCGGAAGCCTATCCTTATGTCTGGGCTTCCTATGTTATTGTATATGGTGGGTTTGGTCTGTGGGTGGCATATAGGTTAAAAAAACTTAGAAATACTGAAGATAGAGTTAAAGCCCTTCAAGAAAAACTTCGCGCTGTTCGTCAAGAAAGAGACCCAACAAGCTCCGCTACAGGGACTGAAAATGCGAAATCATCCGTTGATAAAGCTATTAAATAGCAGGCAGGTAATCTTTTTGATTTAAACAATTTTTAGTGCTTTAGCATACAACTGTGTAGATGAACAACTTATCAATATAGTTTAAACTTGAATGTGAACTACTGGTACAATAAATTTTGTTAACTGACATAAATTTAATCAGTACATGTATAGTTATAAGATCATAGCAGTTGCAGGAAAAAATTGTTGGTCAAACTGAGAATCAACTCATTATTGTATACAATTCTGTTAAAAAATTTAAGCAAAAATGGGTAAGGAATTATCTCTAAGGTATATGGTACAGTTTAGAAGGTTTAAGATCTTGGGTGACATTGAAATACTTTAGTGTTTGAATCCACTTTTCTTGCGTCTTCAAAAGGTGTACCGCCACAGTATTTGGCCAAAGTTCGTGTGTGCATTTTGTGGGTGGTTCTGGGTAGTTATACATAGACCACTTAGCATTGTGTCGGTTCTTTCCTCGTTGACCCTCCTTCATCCAGTCTCCAAAAACTTTATCTTCGGGACCTTCTAGATGTTTCTTCGGGATATCTGAATCCCTTAGCCACTCAACTATATCCCATGATATCAAATATCCCATTCCTGACATGTAATGCCCATAAGGATCCATGTTATCACACGGGATAGTATACCCGTAATACAAATCTTGTTTTGGCAAAGGCCTTAACGACTCCACTAGATTATCAAGCCGGAAATACGCATCATCATCACCTTTCATTACATAATGGTATGGCGGGTAGGACCCGCCAAAACCATTAGGCGTGTCATTTAGCATATCTGGCAAACTTGAGAAGAAGGTGTAGGTCTTACCTCTGTTCATATTCTCGGTACAGTTCAATATGATGATGTCATCATACCTCATAATCTCGAGTGCTACTAGTGTTTTTTGGTCTTCTTTTGTGAGGTTGCAGAAGACGAATCTTACATCAACTTTGCCACGAGAAACTGATTGGGTTCCATAGATGAGACGGAGGAAGTGGCGGCGACTGTATTGATCTGGAAGTGTTAGAATGCCGAGGAGGACACGGATTTCATCGGTTGAGGTATGTATGGACAAATGAGAGTTGTCCAAAGATGAATTGTAAGATGAATATGATAATGCACATTTGCTGAATCTTAACAAATGCTCGAATCTGATTTCATTTATGGATGCTATGGTGCATAGAAACGAGATGAAAAGGAAAGATGAGACGATGAACCGCCGGCCCTTTTGCGACTTTGCCATATTGAAGAACTTTGATTTTGGAATGATTAAGATCATGATGGTATTAAAGATTATCAGAGAGTCTATTTCTTGATATTGAAGCTACTAAATGGACCTTTTACAATCTTGAAGGAAGATGTAGAATAAAAAAGGATAGGGGGTGGTTAAATGGACTATTATGCCCTCGGGAAATTAGGCAGGGGGAGAAACTTACATGTGTTTTGGGGGGTGTTTTTGGTTAGTAAACAAATGTGACATAGTGAGGTTGAGCCTAACTTAAATGGTACACAAGAGCTATTGCTTGTATGTTGGTCAAAGTAAACTGAGTTTTGGTCAACTATTTTGTGTGTTTATTAGGTATTTCTACATGAACATGATAGTGGATCCCAAGGCTCTAAATGATTCATTTTTTAAGTATTTTGTTTCGTCTTAAATGAATGATTCAGTTATTTTATTTTGATAAAGTGCTTATGGTAGGTAGTATGATCCAATCTGTCGAGACGTTTCCGTCCATTACTTGTGTCTTATCTCCAGGCGTAGTGGTTCATTTTCAAGTTTGATCATTTTCCATTCACTAGTTTCTGATCTACTCTGGATCAATAGTATGATATCAAGAAAAACTTTTGGTTTAAAAAAATTGGTGTTTGGCTTAATTATTTAGTGAACAATGGTTATTGAGGCTTCAAAATGAAAAACTCAACATTGCTACTTTAAAATTGCCACTGCAAAACTAGTATACCAATGGGTGTGTGTACCTCAAAACTATACAATGTCACTTCAAAATACAACAATTAATTTCACAGAAGTGGTTCATCTATTCAATTCTTACTCGGTTCTTCATTGTACAAGTATCCTCATATGGGTCAAAATCTGCTCTATGCCTCTCTTATGGGTTTGTATATTTGTTTTCAATATTTTTCTCCTATCTTGCCTTTAGAGTAAAGTACAAATTTAGTCATAATCTACAAATAACATTCTTATTTTCAGAGTTTTATACCAATTTGGTTATTTACACGAACTTAAGTTAACTAATTTGTATATTTGTTTTCAATGTTTTCTCCTATCTTACACTAGCGAGGCGACCGAAGCGAGATTGCGAGAAATTAAGCATTGAATCCTGATTGAATCATCAAGTATTTGACGAGTAGATAAGATTTTAATCGAGTATTTGACGGAACGGTGGATTGGGTTTTGTTGGTTTGATCGAGTAACGAGTAGGAGCGGTAGAGCAAAAGACGCACGACGAGTCTCAAGTCAGTAGCCATTCGAGTGGACTGCGTTTTGTTAATTTGATTGAGTAATGAGCAGGAGCGGTAGAGCCGAATATGCACGATGAATAGTAATGGATCTAAGAATTTTTATCAACGTGTTCACTATTTTTAGGTCTCCAATTGTAATGAAACCGGACATAAAAAAAATCGGGTTGGTTCAACGATTCGGATCGGGTTACTAGGTTAGGTTGATCTCATAATAACAATTTCATATAATACGTCAATATTACACGTTGAAAATGGGAATGATATGTGAAGAGTTTCACGGTTTCGAGCATTAAGGTTAAAAATCCATTAGAAAAAGAATTCTTATGAAATGTCTTTATTCTGAATCAAACCGATGACCTATTGTAGATCAACTCTATTTAATTCTAACTCATATATGAGATTTTTATTACTTAAATCCACTCCTAAATATTTATATGAGTTCACTACAACATTTTCTATATAATTTATGTTGAATTCAATTATGATCGTGAGAGGGTAGTTTGTAAGTTAGATGGTTGGTTGAAATTGGGGTAACTTTATAGAAACATAATTAAGTTTCGATTTTATTCCAATTAAGTCACTTAAACTTTGTTTAGTTTCAATTATGTAACTTATCTTTAAGTTTTGTTTCAGTTAAGTTACCTAAACTTTTTTTGTTTTAATTAGATAATTCATCTTAAAGTTTTGTTTAAATTAAGTTACTCAAACTTTGTTTTATTTAATTTATATAATTTAAGTTTACTTTAATGTTTCAATCCTATATATGTGAAATATTTTTTTTTTTTAAATTTTGAAACATTTTTTAAAATGAAAAATTTTAGAAACTCACAAAAATTTTAAAAAATGACAAAGTTTATTTTTTTATTATAATTTGAATATTAAAAATTATTTTTATATGTTATACAACTTAGTTATTTAGGTAGAACACATTTTTAAAGTTAAGTTACTTAATTAAATAATTATAAGTTCGAGTGAGTTAGAAAAAGATCAACAGTTCGCTATGTTTTTTATGACATTTTTTCGCCAAAATCTGAAACAGGTGAGTTTAGGAAAAGCATAAACTTTTTTGATTAATTTTTGTTTCTAAAATAGAAAGTGGATACATGCATGCACACGTGGAGGTTTCCACATGCAATGGGTGATGTACGTATTATGCCTGAATTTGCAATCTAGCATTCGATTCGTAGTTGGCATCCGGAATGTTCTGAAGCCTATATTACAAATCGATTTGCTGAAGTTATTCTAAAAAGTGTATTTTCAGAATAAAATTATGAAACAACATCAAATAAACTTCAATTAACATCATTTTAATAGCGTTAAAACTAGCTTGTCAAATCGTTCTCCCAACATTTCCATCGCTCAAAAACCCAAACCCTTACCTCACCCCACCCCAACCCAACCTCACATACTTAAACCTCCCACCCCCACTTTAAAAAAACCTAAACTCTTAAAAGTTAACCTCTAAAAGTTAAACGGTAATGCTAAAACAAAACTAAATTAAAAATTCTATAAACTAAATTCTAAAAATTAAATACTAAGATCGATCGTAAAGTTCAACCATACCAATTCAATAACAAGATAATGAGTTGATTTGAATACTCATAGATAAGCCGGTCTCCATAATAATATGGGCTAAAAAAGTTGACCATTTTAATAATAAAAAAACTTAGTCAAAGTGTTCATTCCGGTAAAATCTTTTCATAGGTGGGATATGTAGGGTAACAGTAATGTCGAGTACACCATGATATAATTCAAATCTTACATGGTAAAAAATATATATTAGAAAATAATCTAAAAATTATTATAAAAACAGTTTATTACTTACATAACAGACGCCTTATAAGTTATAACCTTGTAATTAGTGCAACCGAGAGACACCTTATAATTTCATTTTCTAATTTTATTAGCGTTACATCGAAAAAATATATAGTAAACAATAACCAATTAAATCGAAGTTTCAAATATCATAACCTAGCTAGCTAATCTTCAACTTAAGTTCCACACATACCATCGATCTCAAGGAAGTGCATTTCTCAATCTTTTTCGATTGTGAGCTTGATTTGTTTTACGAAGATGACGATGGTTTGCCACCGAAGATTTAGTGCCTCTAAGTTGATCAAATCCGATTTCACGGCCATGATTTACTAAAACATTTTTAGCTAATAATTCATCACTTCCTAACAAACGTGATAGAGTGGTCATGGCATGAGATTGCTGCGAAATTATGCCATCGGTGGATGGGTTTTTTGACAAAATTATTTCGTATCCGTCACCGTAGGCACCCATCCCATCCGCCACAAGCTGCCACACTAAACCACCACCAACCATACCTCCACTCTTCGCCTCAGCGTAAATGTTCCTATAAACATCATTCATGTATGAATCTCTTTTGTTAATGTTATAATCTCGATCTTTGTTTGACTTTCCAAATTCAGCTATCACCAATGGCTTCTTTAGAACAGTTCTTGAATCTTCGTAATGGCTCGACATCCATCTTTGCATAAACGCCATCTGTGTATCTTCATTTTGTCCAGACAACCTGTAGTTAAAATTAAGTAATTAATGCCAGTGCATTCGTATTTATAGATATAATGCTAACTAATTATGTTACCATTGATCAGGATATGCGTGTATGGTGGCAAAATCGATTTCCTTAACAAGATTGTTGCTAATGAAATCGGTTCCAACTTGGTAACCTGGGTTAATTTGTTTTCGTTTGGGCGTTGTATCTCCATAAAACCCTTCCAATCCAATCTCCAACAAATGACCTCTATCCAATGATTTAACAAATGCAGCCATTTCTTTAACCCATTCCTAAGGACAAATTAACGTACATATATAGCCAGGTTCAACTTCATATATATATAAGCAATATTTGTGTTTTATGTACGTACACCAACCAACTTTAAAAAAAAAAAGCTTTACACAGGTATATATACATATATAATCACGTACTCACATTAACCATTCGTCCGGAGTAATCTACTTGGCAACGGGGCTCGTTAATGAGTTCCCATGCCATGATCGTTGCGTCGTTCATGTAAGGGATTTTGGTGATTGTATTGACTCTTGTAATAACTCTCTGCATGGCCGGCCATACATATTATACGTACAGGTACGTGAGTCATGACTCATAGAACATGTATACTTTAATAGATAAAACATAAAATTTAATATTATATATTGTACTTACTTTAACATGGTTCTTGTAATATCCTTTAACTACAGGATTTGTATAGAAATCATCATCGTTATGGACCTGAACGCCTGAGCTTCGAGCCCACTCGACATATTGTGGTCTACCTCCAAAGTCTTTATAATTGTTAACAAAACTTAATATCAACCGAATACCATGTTTTCTTGCTTCTGCCACCACGAAATCCAAACCCTTTATATAAAAAGTCGCATTTTTATTAGTGAAAACGGCCATCGATCTATATATACTATACAAACAAAATAAAAGATGGTTGGTACCTGAAATGCACGTTCATTGTACACTCCTGGTGAAACTTGTAAAGCTTTATTGTCAGCACCATCTGCAAAAGCCCATGTGCGACATACAGAAAGACCAGCGTTTGCAGCGATTTGTAAGACTTGGGTTACCTTGTACCTCTCGCTTGAATCAGTGGCTACATTCATCATCCAGTATGCGTTAAAGCCATTGAATAAAAATGGTGATCCGTTGATAACGAAGTTAGCTTCTTTGATTTGAACAAAACTCTCTCCTTCACCCACTTTAACAGCCTTTGGTTCACAAATACAACCAAGAAGAGACGCGTATAGAATAAAAGCAACAAAAATAACATCACTAGATGGGATGTAAGTAGCCATTATATATATATTATTGGAGCTAGCTAGGAAGATTAATTAATTTGAATGCATGAGTTCGATCCTGGAAACTAAGGTATTTATAATGTTTATTGGATAAGGAAGTTTACTAAATATTTCGTAAAGCTAGCTAGGTGTTGAATAAAAAAGTGAAGATCTAGTGCAAGAATTGAGCCGTGTTGTTCTTGAATAAGATGGACGTTAAGGTGGTTATAATTAATAAATAAATTCATAACTTATGGGACAAGCAACTAACCAGTATTGTGCCATTTATTTAGTATATTAACTCCGATGATCATGCAATGTGTACTAATTTTATGATTCGTTTTAGTTTAATCATGCAAGGCTAGGATTATATTCCAACACTTGGGGATTTGTACGTCATCTCACATAATTCACTTGTGGTGTCTATATGCATCACGTATCAATATATCATGTCCAGACTATTTTCCAATTATATCAATCAGGTCCCACAATGAGTTCTAGTCGTACATGTTGCACTCATGATAAAGTTATGCCAATATGCCATGTTGGTCGTTAGAAAAAACAAGTACATTATTACTTTCAACTAATTGTACAAAACTTCAAATTTATTTAACTATATTAAAATACAAACTCTATGAATAGTATTTTGGGTGTTGGATAATAGTGAATGTTTTGAGTTGATTTTTATTTATTGGTCAATAGTGTTTTGGGTACGTGTTGGATGAAGTATGGTGTTGTCATTGATGGGTGTTTTGAGTTGTTTTTTTAGTTATTAGGCGTTTTTTTGTTTTAAATTTTTATTTTCATATTGAAAGGTGTTGTGTTGTTATCGGTTGATGGTTTGAGGTGTTGTGTTGTTTTTGGTTAATGTTTTGTTTGTAGCTTGAAGTGTTTTGTTGCTATTAGTTGATGGTTTGAAGTGTTGTGCGTTGCTATAATTAGTTGATGTCATGAAATAGTGTTTTGTTTGTGGTTCAAGGTGTTTTGTTGCTATTGGTTGATGGTTTGAAATGTTGTTTTGTTATTAGTTGATGTTATGTGTGCTTTGTTTGTTGGTTGTTTTTATTATTTTTTTGTGTTTGTTTTTGTATTTGATTTTTTTGTGTTGTGCTATTTTTGTTTTTGGGTACACGTAGTGTATGCAATAAATAATAGTCCACTTAACAACTGTCACGCATCACGCGATAGCCTGAAACACCTAGTTAAAATATAACCAGAAATGTACCTGGGTCATCTAATGCTATGGCTAGGTCTCACTATGTGACTTTGTCACACACGTTTATGTCTTTCACGTTACGGTGTAAAGTCATTATGACAACTAATAGATGGAGTCTAAAATTGTATATAATGAGTTATTAGGGTCAAACAGATAATTAATTAAGTCAAAGTTAAAGGTAAAAGCCGGAAATGTATTAAGTTAAGTTAGAAAGTTAAATGTATAAAAATCAAAATAGGAGGTCCGGAAAGAGTCTATCCTGCAACACTCTCTTTTAATATTAACTATTAAAATAATAATAATAACAATAATAATAATAATAATAATAATAATAATAATAATAATAATAATAATAATGCATTCATGCATTTATCGTATCATGAACACTAAATAAAACTGCATACTTATAAATGCACACTAAACATATATAATGGTAGGTATATACTTTGTGGTTTTTATGTTTTAACATGCAAAATTTGACATCATGGCCAATATTTGCATTTTAATTGTTAAGGGCACAACTAATTTCAAAAGGGGTCCATTTGCCGAAATACCACGGTGAAACAAGATAAAAGTTTCAATTTTTCGTTTTTATCCGAAAAAGTTTCTAATATCACGTACTATTATCCTATCGGTTCACCTTCTATATATTTCTTGAATTTCATGTCATGATATATCCCCACATTTTTAATTCAATACTATTTATAGTTTTTTCACCCATCCATTTTACTTTTACTCTAGTAATGTTTTATTCACGTCGAAAACAATCTTAAATCTGTCACTGACTACGGATATTACTAGCGTCATTTTGTGTGGATAAATTTATAGCATTTTGATTTTATGACCGTTCCACTTTAAAATAAACATACACAAATTAAACCAACAAAACCTAACACACAATCTACAAAACCTTCTTAACAAATAACAATTAAGGCAAAAAAAATACTCATAATAATACAAACAAAAATCGACGAATAAAAAAAATACCATTTATTTCCATGCATGGCAATTAGTTATAGTTGACATAGTTAAAATTTTATAAATTATGAATGGATTTTAAATACGTGTGGAGAAATTCATGGGTTGAGAATTTCAATTCAGATACGTTTGATAGCATGCAAGGTATTCTAGCTTTGAACGTCTAAGATATATAATATTCAAAATAAGCTCGTGTGGAAACCAATATATTCAAATATATGGATGCAATAAATTTTGTGTATGTTATTTTTTATAAGCAGCGATTGTTTAACGAACTATGGCTAATATATGTATACAGAGGTGTGCGATCAAGGTTACAACTTCGCCTCTAACATTAATATGTGTTTTTCGTCAGCATTGGAGCTCTCAGATTACTACGAACGTAGCGGAGGCTCACCACAACCCTCCTTAAGCAAAGTTAATCTAACCAGCTATTTCAGAGAAAAACAAGACAGAAACCTTTAATCATACCACGTAAACCCTTATGCTCAAACATAAAACTGTGTGATTGCGTGTGTGTTTATTATTTAGACATTAGTATTAGACATTTAAAAATTATCTTCTTTTATCAATGAAGATTGAGACCACTTAAGATATCTGTCTCAATCATCAAACTCAAAAGAAAATTCACAAGATAGGTGGAAAACCTTAAAGATAATGATTTAAACATAAGACTTATTAGACTCTAAAGTCTATTTTTCATCTTCACATTACTAAACACAAACCAAAAGAACAACTACATGTTATTTTTTTATAAATTATTTGGAGTAAATATCTATATGTTCAATCTATTTGACGTTTTTATAGCCTATTTGTTTGACCACATAGGGTATGGATTGGTCTAACATCTAATATTGACGGTTTTTATATACATATATATATTATGTTAGTCAATCATATAGCATAGGTTAATAAAAATATATTAAAATAAATATTTAATAGTCTTGTATTTTTTATGAATTAACTTGGTGTTAATTTTTAGGTATATTGGTTTTAAACAGTATCAATTTTTACCTTTTGGTTTCTATCATTCTCAACGATTAAATTGGCTGGTAACGGTCTCAACTTTTATCACTTTGTCAACTAACAAAATTTTAGGTAAATTTTTTTTAACTCCATTAAATTTTTTCGAATTCAAAACCGATGTTTTAGGGTTTTTGATGGGAAAAAAAATACTAGTCGATTGATGTAAAATTTATCTCGTGACGACACTCCAAACAACGAAACGGTGCTTCAATCGGTGTTTAAACCTAACGGTGCTTCAGTTGGAAGTAAAAATGTTGTCATTCGGAGCATCGTTTCGAGATAAATTTTACATCAATCGACTCGTATTCTCCTTACGGTCAAAAGCCTTAAAACATCGGTCTTGAATTCGAAAATAACTTAATGGCAAAAAAAAAAAATTAAAGACGGTCTACTGGTTGCTAAAGTGATAAAAGTTATGACTCTTGCCAGCCAATCCCATAGTTGAGACCGCGGACAGAAAGCAAAATGTGAAAGTGTAGACCGTTTAAAACCAATTATACCTAAAATTTATTAGAGATGGAAACCAAAACTTGACTCCATATTAGTGTAATTTAATATTTAGAGAAAAAATCCAAACTTTATTTCTTCAAAAAAATTGAAGCTGTATAAATATATAATTTTTCAAATTTAAATTAAGTTTAAGCTTAATAATACGTAAAAAAGTTTAAATTTACTACTATGATGACGAAGTTGTAGGATTTCATCGCGTTAAATCATTCAATTTTGATTATATAAAGTAAAAAATCCCCTAAAATGGTTTAAAATAAGTAATAAAAATAGTAGTTGGATTTTAAATTCAAACTTTATAATATTAAAGGAAAGAAATTTTAAAAAATTATTATACAAAATTGATTCAATCAATAACTTAAATTTTTAATTCAATTGAGACGATTAATGTGAAACTTACATATACATAAAATAATGTGAGGTAACAATGATGTGTAATGGTTGAGAAAATAACATATAATAAAAATTTACTTCTTTGTTAGTGTATGAAGATATAAAATACCAACCACGTACGTGTTATATATTTTTTTAAAATAGAAACTATGAAAAATTATTATTATATATATAGTATAGCGCGTATTAATTTGTAGTGTAGTTATACTGATTTTATATGTGCTATTGCTACTTAATTTAGTTCATTTTCATATTTCATCAAATTACATTGATAAAAAGTAACGTATTAAATTAACAATACAACAAAAAGTAAGATAGATTATTAACTACGTACTTTCAGGTACGTATGTTTTCATCAGGTCCAGTTCGTAACAAACTTGATAGAGTAGTCATGGCATGAGATTGTTGTGAAATGATGCCATCAGTGGAGGGGTTTTCCGACAGGATTATTTCATATCCATCACCATATGAACCCATCCCGTCCGCCAATAGCTGCCACACCAACCCGCCACCAACCGTCCCTCCACTCCTTGCTTCCGTGTATATGTTTCTATAAACAGCATTCATGTATGAGTCTCTTTTGTTTGTGTTATAAGCTCGATCTTTGTTCGACTTTCCAAATTCAGCTATCACCAATGGCTTCTTTAGGATACTTCTCGAATCTTCGTAATGACTCCACATCCATCTTTGCATAAATGTCATTTGTGAATCATCAGTTTCTCCTGAGAACCTGCAGTAAATAAATAAAATAATTTCTATTTGAATTTAGTAATTTATAGATTAAACGTCATTAATTAAGTGCATGATGATATTATTAATTACCATTGATCAGGATATGCATGTATAGTGGTGAAATCGATTTCTTTAACAAGATTGTTGCTGATGAAATCGGTTCCAACTTGGTAACCAGGGTTTGCTTGTTTTCGCTCCGGCATTGTGTCTCCGTAAAACCCTTCCATCCCAATCTCCAACAAATGATGCTGATCCATTGATTTAACAAATGTAGCCATTTCTTGAACCCAAGCCTAAACACAAATTAATATTATTGTAACTTCAACTTCATTTATTTATAGATTTATTTAATCACTTACGTTAACCATCCGTCCCGAGTAATCTACTTGGCAACGAGGCTCGTTGATGAGTTCCCATGCCATGATCGTAGGGTCGTCCCTGTAAGCGATTTTGGTGATTGTATTCACTCTTGTAACAACTTTCTGCAGTCATACATATGAATCACTAACAAAACATATATATTTGAATACAATAAACATAAATTTTAGTTTTATACTTACTTCAACATGGTTCTTGTAATACCCTTTAACTACAGAGTTTGTGTAGAAATCATCGTCGTTATGGACTTGAACGCCTGAGTTTTTAGCCCACTCAACGTATTGTGGTCTACCTCCAAAGTCTTTATAATTGTTAACAAAACTTAAAATCAACCAAAGACCGTATTTTCTTGCTTCCGCCACCACAAAATCCAATCCCTAAATCATATCTTTCGTTTATAAAAATGTCCATCTACATGTACAATAAAACAAAATAAAAAACGACTGGTTAGTACTGGTACCTGAAAGACACGTTCATCATACACTCCTGGTGAAATCTGTAATGATTTTTCACCCTCACCATCTAAGAAAGCCCACGTGCGACATACTGAAAGCCCAGCATCTGAAGCGTCTTGTAGGACTTGGGTAACTTTGCTCCTTTCGCTCGGATCAGAGGCTACATTCATCATCCAGTATGCATTAAAACCATTGAACAGAAAAGGCGAACCGTTGAAAACAAAGCTGGTTCCTTTGGTTCGAACAAAGCCACCTCCTTTACCCCTAGCTTCACAAGCATAACCTAAAAATGAGATGCATAGAGCAAAAACAAGAAAAATAGCACTCCATGAAATGGGAATAGATTTGATGTAATTATAAGTAGCCATTAATGTTGGTGAAAGATTAATATGACTATATATATGCATGAGTTGATAGTATAGGTTGGTATTTATAATGGGTTTTGTATATGGAAGTTTTTGCTAAAAATGGAAATAGAAGAGTGCAGGAATTGGGCCTTATTTTCGTGTACGTGTTAGATGCTGGCTATTACGTTGGTCATAATAAAAAATACTTATGGGACTAGCAAATAACCAACATCGGCGTATGGGTCGTTAGAGTTTTGTTTCTGTAATGTAATTTACGCGGTGTATTATATTGTTTGTTGTTTCGGTTTTTGCTAGACCGTACACTCGAGTATTGTGCTTAAGTTTTAGGTGAATTAATTTAACGACTATATATAGAGTTGGAAGTTATATGTGTGTACGTAGTAAATGTGTTTAATTTATGCTCAATAACGTACTAGTTTAGAGTTTGTAAAATATAATTATATATATATATATCCTTATATAATATAGCAAAACAAAAAAATCCTATGTGGCATATTTTCATAGCTTTTAGCTTATGTGGCATTATTTGAGAGATTATCTCACAATAACGATTTTTTTATTTAAAATATATATATAAAATTTATTATAATAAAACTAATTACATTTTTGATCCCCTAATATTTTGAAGAATTCTGAAAAAGTTAAGTATTTATATTTTTAACCCTTTACTACAAGGGGTGTACGTGAGTCGGTTTATATTTGATAGGGTTTAAAAATGAAACTTATGGATAAAGCAATTAAAGACCTCGGTGTTTTATAAATATACATAACATTTTTATATGATTTTTAAAAAAATAAACTACACCATAAAACTAAGCATTTTATTCTCTTTAATTTGAGTATAATATTGCTATAAAAATCTAATTTTTAAAAATATATCATGTGTTCCGTTTTACCACGGTTTTGTCTCAAAATTGAATGGAACATTCATGAACATCCTTAAAAGCATCACTTGAATTGTGTTCCCGAGCGTAGCACGGGCACTAAACTAGTATATATATATATATATATATATATATATATATATATATATATATATATATATCATGGTACGTTATTGATTACTTAAGGTAAATTCTGAAAATGTCTCTTTTAACCTTTGACTTTCGAAAATGTCTCATTTGACTTCGTCAATCGTGGTCGTCACGACCATATATAGCCGGGTATCATCGCCGACTACACATTTTAGCAAATAATAACATCCCATGTGTCCACAGCAGTCGGAGACCATAACTTTTTTTCCAGCAGCGACCGCAGTCGGACGCCCGTCTGACAGCAATGTCGGAGGCGCCGGCAACTACTTTTTTCCCTAGAAACCGTCATTTTAAAAAATTGCCATAAGTGAGACTTGAATTCAACGTCCTCTCAATTTTTATAAGTCTTAGTCATAGTATCTTAATTAATCACCTAAGTTAAAAATTATTGGTAATTAAACACTAGAGGGTGTTATTAGTTATATCCACTTAAATGGAAGTTTATATATAACTCAATTTTATTTAACAAGATATACAAATCTATATTTATACGTAAATAATGGGAAAATTATGAAAATGACCTAGAGGACCAAAAAGTTTTATAAAATGTCTCCGTTGAAAAAGATTCTCAAAATATCTCATTAAGCGTATATTGTTATGAGTGTTGCCTATATATATGAACAAGCCAATTAAAACCAAACACTTAAGAATTTAAAAAAAAAAAAACAAAAATAGTCATCCAACTCTTCAAAAGGCCTTAAAAGTTGTTGAGATTTTACTCATAAATAACAATTTTTTTTTGACCGGCGACCTTGCCTTAATTTCTCTGTACTACAAGGACTTTTTTAACTTAATGCTGAGGTCTTTCTTGATCGGGTTGTTTCTTCAATTCCAATAAAATACCACGTAACGAGGAAGATGTTCATCTCCAATAGAACACATTGGAATTATTTTAATTTGCTTCTACTTAATTGTTTATTCAAATAAATAAAAATAATACATATTAACAGAAGTACGTTCAAATGAAAAACAACCTTACACAAATATCTAATTCATACACCCTACTCTAACATCTAACATTTTTCTATACATCTTTTTATACCTGCAACTTTCAAATAAGACTTGAACCTTCGTTACCGGCCTGGAAGGTAATATTTCACTCAGTTACTAAACTTGATTGTGAATTGCGAGAAGATCGACAGTTTGCTTAAAAAACTTTGTTGCAACTCTATTTTGCGACTAAAGTTTATTTGTGACGTCACATTTTAACAACTAGAATAGTTATCGCTAAATTTATGTCCAACTTAAAACAAGCGTAAAAATAATAGCTCTGTATAAAGATTTAAGCTCAGTTAATTGTTAGTAACTTTTCCATTCACAAACTTTAATTGGTGGTAAATGGTAATTAATATATAGTTTTATGTAACAGTACGATCGATAGCAAAAACCATTGGGAGTTTGTTTGTTAGTTGGTTAATTGGTTGAAAAGTGAGACACGAGTTGAGGAAAAACATAAACTTGTTTTTTCAATTCGTTTTATTTCTAAAATAGAAAGTTTATTCATCATAATGCTCCATCGCATAATGAAATGGCCAAATGGGTGATGTATTTATTATACGTGAATTTGCATGTTAGGGTGCTTTTCGTCTTTTCACTTGTTAGTATGCATGTCACATCTTTCTTCTTATTAATTTTTCCCATTTTACTTTCAATTAATACTACCGTACTCATATAGCTTTCCTGGCCACATGTAGCTTAATTAAACTATTTTTTTTATTGTACGGTTACTGGTTCAGTAAGAAAGGTTTTATCTTTACTATGAAACGTCTCATGTTCGAACTGAACATAGGTATATATTTGATGTAATTTAAGAATATGGTAGCTTGTTGTTTAAAAAAATTATTATTTTCAAATTATCACAACTTTTTTATGTTACGAATATACTCTTTAATTAAGAAATACATTAAATATAATTGAAAAAAAATAATGAAACAGATAAAACATAAAGTTGCTTTATTAGATTAAAAATAAATTAACAACACTACATAAGTTGGAGTCATATTAATTAACTAAAACTAGGAACTTAAAACTAATTAAGTCGACGCATGTTGTATTTCTCCTTGATCCCGTTACATAAAAGTAGGAGAATTGAGTTCAATTACAAAGTCTAAATTTCCTAGAAAGTTTAAGAAGGAATTTGGACCATTAGATCTAATATTAAATAAAGATCAATGGCTCATAACCACAAGATGACATAATGGTAAATAGTTAAAACTTTAAATGATAGACTAAGGGTATATTAGTCTTGTCTCACTTTCAAATTTCACCCTCTTTTTTAAACGTCTATAACTTTTACATACGACAATATTTTTTAATAAAAATTACACCAAAAAAACGAGCGTTTTTTATCTTCAAAACGCATATAATATTGATATATAAAAAAAGAATTTTTTTTTTAAGTTTCAGCTCATTGTGTTATATTCGTTAGGTCATTGTGTTATATTTTTCAGCTCATTGTGTTATATTAATCAAGACATTGTGTTATATTTTTCAGATTGTGTTATATTTGTCAGGTCATTGTGTTATATTTTCATCAGGTCGTTGTGCTATATTTTCATTAGGTCGTTGTGTTATAATTTCATCAGGTCGTTGTGTTATATTTTCATCAGGTCGTTGTGTTATAATTTCATCAGGTCGTTGTGTTATATTTTCATCAGGTCGTTGTGTTATATTTTCATCAGGTCGTTGTGTTATAATTTCATCAGGTCGTTGTGTTATAATTTCATCAGGTCGTTGTGTTATATTATCATCAGGTCGTTGTGTTATATTTTCATCAGGTCGTTGTTTTATATTTTCATCAGGTCGTTGTGTTATATTTTCATTAGGTCATTGTGTTATATTTTCATCAGGTGATTGTGTTATATTTTCATCAAGTCATTGTGTTATTTCATTAGGTTATTGTGTTATTTCAGATCATTGTGTTATTTCATTAGGTTATTGTGTTATAACACAATGATCTGAAGAAATAACACAATGAGTTGACAAATAACACAACAAGCAAAAAACGTGAAAAAAAATTTTGTTTTTTATATATGAATATTATACGCGTTTTAAAGATAAGAAAATGCTCGTTTATATGGTGCAATTTTTTTAAAAAAATAATATCATATGTAAAAGTTATGGACATTTAAAAAAATGGGGTGAAACTTAAAATATAGAGACATTATCTCATGCCATCATCTCATAGCTTTTTAGACTTTATAGGAAGTGTCACATGCCATCATCTCATGACTTCTTAGACTTTTTAGGAAAATTAGACTTTGTAGTATAACTCCACTCAAAAGTAGCAATGTTTCCTGTCCAATTTTAACTATATTATTTCGGTCAAACCATTAGCATCTATGTGTGGGATATAATTAAGTGTTGTATAACCATGTTACGAGATGTCTTCGGTGAATTACATAGGCCCAATTCACTTAAACAACTAGCCCAACTTATTTAAACTTTCAACTTAATAAACATAAATAATTAAATAAATTTAATTTGAAGATATTTAAAAACTCAAACTTGTAATGCGTTAAATCTAATGGTCCCGTCTGGTTCCAAAACCATGTATACAAGCCCATTTTTTAGGGCTCATTTTAATTTACTTGGATCTCAAGAACGGCCTGACATAGATTTAGAAGTATTGAAAAATTTAGTGAAAATGAGTTTCTCATAATTAAATAAATTTATTCATGTATGTATGAATTATTTAAGGGTATGTGTTCAACTATATGATAGTAGACAACGAACCAAACCATGTTCAAAACAAAACTATTAAGATTAATAAGATATTGATGTTTGAAATTGAATGGGTGCCCCTTTTATGCCATGAATCATTACTAACACAAAACATGGTTTCAATCAATTGGATGTTTCACTTAGATAAATCAAACGGCGTTTTTTGTGACCCTATAAGTACAATTTAATATGCCACTTAACTCTTGTTTATTGCTAGATTAATCAACATGAAAATTTTGGTTTTGTGTGACTATATTAAAGTGCATTTTATGTGCGAGAACAATTGAATGGGTGCTAACATATGGAAAATCCACTAGGATCAGGATTCAAACTCGTGACCTTGATCACTAATTTAAATTCTTCACTTCCCTAAATGCCGTTGATCTATAAGCTCGTTGGCATGAGTCTTAGTGTCTTGCTTGCACTCTCACAGAATAACCATCAATCAAAAGATTGTAGGTTTAATTTTCATTTGGGTTCGGATAGTGAAAAAATTAAAAAAAATTTAATGCTAAAAATATAAATTAAACTTGGGTTACATAAACATTTATAATATCATATTGCTAGATATAGATGAACATGCCCATTGTACGCCACATGTGTATATACAAGCGTATGTGTTATGAGGTTTGAAGCAGGGGTGTAAACGAGCTGAGCCGAGCCCGAGCCCGAGCTCGTCTAGGCTCGAGCTCGGCTCGTTAAAGTTTAACCAGGCTCGAGCTCGAGCTCGGCTCGATTCAAGTTTTAATTTCAAAGCTCGAGCTCGAGCTCGTCACAAACTTCTCAAGCTCGAGCTCGGCTCGGGCTCGGCTCGTTTGATGATTTATTATTTTAATTTTAATTATTTATATTTAATTTCATATATATATATATTTTATTTTTTATATTTAATTTTATATAAACTTTTAATTATATGTATTTTATACATAACAAAATACATATTATATATTTTTAATCATAATTTATATATATTTTAACTAATAATAATATATATTTTAACTAATAATAATATATATTTATAAAATAAATAAAAAAAACATATAAATGAAAAGCTCGATAAGGCTCGCGAGCCGGCTCGAGCTCGATGTGTAAAGCTCGAGCTCGGCTCGATAGCTTAATGAGCTTTTTTCTTAGGCTCGGGCTCGAGCTCGAGCTCGAAAAAGCTCGGCTCGTTCGAGCTTTTTATCAATCCGATCTCGAGTAGCTTGCGAGTAGCTCGGCTCGTTTACACCCCTAGTTTAAAGTCATGTCCACTCAAACCCCCCCCCCCCCCCCTCCTCCTCCAACCATGTCAACAATTGTCTTTTATTTTAAACAATAATTTTTATTTTTTTCACTAGCTCATTGAGTGATAAATCACATAACAATATTTCATTTTTACGTACACATGTTGACCCTTCTTAAATGTCAACTTGGTGTAACAGTCACATGACTCACATTTTGTTGATCACATTCAAGCCCTCAAGAGCTTATGATAACAGATAGCGTAACAAACACTATAAAGACTTGCGTGAAGGATCGGCAATTATGGATGGTAACTCGAAGAGAAATAATATTTATATAGAGACCCTTGTACTATGATGTAATCAACAATTGTTGACCAAATCAAATCACAAATACGCCACCCATGTGTTGATTAAGATAATTTACAATTACCACCCTTATGTTTGCTCTTACTACAAGATGAGAGTAAATATACACAAATAAATACAACAGGTACCGCTAGCTTGATTGGTCAACACGTTACGAGGTTGTCCATATGCTTGCAGGTCAAGCAGCCAATACCCTTTTATAGACCACCATAATGTAACTTAATTGTCTTATATATAAATATAAATGATACGTTTTTAGTTAGGTATCATTTGGCGACGAAGACATAAATTTGTTTATCACATTTAGTCATATCATTTTCTCAAAATAATATATTAAGCATCCAAACATGAAAAATCTAATCAAGCAATAAATCAAAGGAGTTTTAATAAATTTGTTGTTGAGCTCGAATTACAATCACTATTAAAAAAATGATAAATCAAAAATATTAAACCATTAACAAATAACCTAATATATACTTAATCTGCAAATAATCAATTCATAAAATGAAAAGAGAGTTTAAAAACAAATTCCTAAATTGAGGACTTTGGGGCTGTTTAGAACCAGTTTTCGAACAAAAGAGCGTGTAATCAGGGGCGAATTAAGGATAGAGGAGACGGGGGAGGGTCACTATGCCCTCACTTTTTTTCGTCCAAAGTGTTGTTTTGTTGGTCGGTAGTTGAATATATATATATATGGTTTGGCCCCGAAACAAAGCATTATAGAAACAATTTATGTGTTTTTTTTACTTTGGCCCCCTCGGGTTACAAATTTTGGTTTCACGCTGTGTAACTGTGGAGAAAGAGGCATTCGGTAGCGGCTCCGAAAAAAATTTATGTCAAACGATAATCCCTCTAAGGTTTCAACAGATTAATTGTTTAATGATTGAGCTAATAAAGTAATAGAGTTCATTGTTTAAATAGTTATTGAATTTTTTAAAAATATTTATCGACTATTTTGGTAATTAGGTTAATAACAATTAAGGAGGTAACATGCTAAATCTTTTAAAAGACTATCAGGTACTTGTGTATGTTTAAAACATGTGTCGCTTAGTGGCCCGTCAAAGTCTGCATTGAAGCATATATATATATTTGTTAAAGTGTTAAACTAAGTTTTCTTAAGGGTCGGTGTTAAGGTTTGTTGATGATCGGTTTCAAATTAAGTTTCATACAGTTCGTATCAGAGTTTCATGGTGTGTGGTTTTAAAACTTCTTAAAGATCGATCGGTCGAGATTTTAATGTATATATACTAAAATAGCAAATTTTTCATGAGTCTTTGTTCATATTAGTATGTGGCCAAAATATTGGGGCAGAGTGAAACATTAATTTATTTGAATAAGTTAGTAGAAGAAGCCGAGTAATTTACATTTATATATATATATATTTTTCTCAGTCTTCGAAAGTTCACCAAAGCTTCTCATTCTATAAACTTCAAAAAGTCAAAGCTTTTCATCTTTGACTATTTCAAAAGATGGATTTAGTCTTTCAACACAACCATTTATATATATACTTTACAATTCCTTCAATACCACTTTAATCCTCATATTTGAAAAAACAACACACAATTTATACACTTTGCAAGAACAATAACAACAACAACAAACCATCATGTCCTTCATTTGTGGCTCATTTCGTACCCAAGATGACGATGATTACGATGTACTTTGGCCATGTCCTACCGATTCTCCAAGAAAAATATCGAAAAAGCGACAGTTTTTCAGCAACCGAAGGGATAAAAACACCACGAACCCGTATTCGGACCGTGGTCTCGACAAATTCGAGGCGCTTTTAGCCGATCTAGACAAGCAAAGACAGAAGATTTTCACACAAAAAGGGTCGGAAGATGTGTCCATGGTTAAGTTCATTTACAAAAGCCAAAATGAAATACAACCCATTGTAGTCAAGCTACGTGATCAAAGAAAACAAAGCAACAACATAGTGGATCATCATGATAAGGTTATCGATTTTAAAGAACCCGAAGAAACTAACACGAAACCAATTTCGCTTGATCGTAAACCGGATGAAAAGAAAGTTTGCGATGTTGATCAATGTAAAAGAAAGTTATTTGCGGAATTGTGGAAACCATCGTATTATCTACCTTTGTTTGTGATGTTGATCTTGGTGTTGTTGATGTTTTCGGGACGATCTTTCGCGATATTGTGTACTTCAATCGGTTGGTATATGGTTCCGATTGTTAACGAGATGTTATATGATTCAAAGCAGAAGAAAGAACATGTTAAAAGGTCAAGACGGGCACATAAAGAATAAACGTACACAAAATAAATTCAACAGAAGCTTCTGATCGATCGAGCTTTGAAGTATATTAATAAGCTTGGATTGGTGATTGATGCATGCTTTGATTTTGGTATTGACCTAAACAACTTCATTTTTTTGGTTTGTTATAGGGTTTTTTTGTTCGTATGTATTTTGTTTGGTAGAATTTGATACATTGGGCGATGTTCGTTGTGTATATTTTTTAATTGTTTTGTATATGTTTGTAGCGTTAGGCATGTCGAGTTGGACTGAAAGTTCGATCGATTGTTTTGGAAAATTCATAAATGTAAATGACGACATTTTTTATTAGGCGTATTGGAATAAAGACTTATCTTGTCGTTTAATACTTTTAATGTAAAATCAAATGAAGTATAAGCACATTTATATATATGGAGGCCCATGATCATGTATCTAAGGATGCTGTACAGAAATGAGAAGAGTTGATGCGGGCTTAAGTGGGAAGGAGCGGACCGGTCTTTA
Source organism: Tagetes erecta (assembly GCA_030867185.1). Classification (NCBI taxonomy): domain Eukaryota; kingdom Viridiplantae; phylum Streptophyta; class Magnoliopsida; order Asterales; family Asteraceae; genus Tagetes; species Tagetes erecta. The sequence goes on from CM061487.1 coordinate 99,089,582, forward strand.
CGATCGTGTATCTAAGGGTGCTGTACAAAAATGAGCATAACTTGAGCTACGAGCCTCCGTTTTGGCCGAGCTACCAGTTAATTCGAAGACCAGAACGGGGGCTACGACTTGGTACGCAGTCGTAGTCTCGTAGACGGCTTACTTGAATTTTTTTCTTTGAATAAGCCTTCTGAATGGAGTTATGGACATTTTTATGTTTTTGTCATGTTTTTTTAACTTTTGTATTGGCCCGTAGTTGTTTTTAAGCTTGTTAGAGTTTTGTCTCTATTATTTAAGATGCTTTAATGAAAGTTGAATAATCATTGACCATTTCTAGTAAAAGCACTTGTCTTTACGAATTCTTTAAGTTTTGAGTGAATTTAAGAGTTTTTGTTTTAAATCATCACGGGTATTTAAAGAATAAACATACTTAAATCATAGTCTAATATTTACGCTACCTGAAACTGAGGGATAGAGTTTGAGAGCTTGTAAGGTTTCAGGTTGTAATCCTAGTCTAAAGGGTGAGATAAATACTTATTATAATAAAATAATAATTAACTATTAAAATAAATACGTATTTTAATAATTATAAAACCAACCCAAATCCCACCCACCCACCTCCTACCCACGTTTTCATCTTCCTCAAACATCTCAAATCTGGCCAAATCTTTACGTGCAGCAAAATCCGGCCAATGCTTACAACGAATCAAACTTAAGCGATATGTACGGTTATTTAATTACGTGATTTGTCATATATATGAGTGTTTAGAAGTACCATATATAGTTTTCTACAATTATCTATTGAAAATAATGTGTTTTTTCTGATGTTAAAAGTGTAGTGATTTATTAACATCTTAAACAAGGTTTTAAAAACCAGGCTAGTAAAAGGAATCGTGATCGGTACGCTTTTAGAAATGAAAAAAGTTTACATTACTTCTAGGATTAAATGCATATTCCCCCAACACTTTAAATGCATATTTTCCCAATCGAAAAAATCAATTGCATATTTCTCCTATAAACAACTTTCATTTGCAAATATAATCATTTTTCATATGATCATATTTTAAAATTTTAGTTAACATTGTGTATATATTGTAATTGATTTTTTTAGTTGGAAAAATATACAATTATAGGGTTTTTATAAGGGTAAATATGCAATTGTTCCTTACTTCTAAAAAGACCATGGAAGTACGTTTACCTTTGACAACTTTTTTTTTGGGACGGCAAATAATCGGGCAAAGAACAGCCCAGATGGGGCCATTGCGAAACCCCACCCCACGCAGCTGGGCTGGACGTGTTGGGTTCAGTTCTTCGACCAAATAGTTACACACCCCCCGGAGAAAACCCCCACCTCCTGGGCTACTGACCCAGTTTGACGCGAAGCGACAAGGATAAGGTAAAACCGGTTTGACAACTAATTGGGTGTTCACCTTGGTGTGAGATCGTTTACGTTTGTGACACAACATGACAATTGAAGTGACTCGTGAAACATGAGTTTTTTTATTTAAAAAAATCTGTATTGTAATAGTCAGCATGAAATTACATTCAAAATAAATATGACATGTGACTTGTATGATTAAAGTAGTTCACGTACACACAAAACATGTGAAAGATGAACATTGATTAATTTGAATTTGAAAGTAGGAACCGGCCACCGAGCTAGAAATTGAAGGTTAAATTTTGATGTATTTTGTCATGACCTAAAATCATTAAACTAGTACTAGATGGAGAGAGGAACTGCCGAGCAGCCATGGGTGGGAGTGGGACCTTCATATACAAGGTGTAAGGTCAGTCAAGTTGTAGTATTTTATATTTTCCCGTTTAATTTTAAATATCGATGTTTTTATATTTGGTTGTCTTAATTTAAATGTTAATTTTTAAAAATATAATATAATTTTTTAATTTTATTCTTAATTATTGTTGATACAAAATGTGTCATTATTTTTAAGTATGACATTATTATCATTTTATAGTTTAACAAATATAATAATTTAATATTATTAAACTTTATGTTTTATGTCTCATAACATTAAAAATAAAACGAAGGAAGCAAATGAGTAAAGCTCAATTAGTTTAGGAGTTAAATGATGTAAAATTTAAAACCTTTTTATATTTAAACATGTACTTCTAGTAATCCCTAATATTTTATCTAAGCTTCCAACCAAATTTACTTACTAAACACACAAGAAAAACTTAAAGATACCATGATGATTAAGTGCGGATTCAGTTTTGTCAATGATTGATGCTGATTCATTTTTTGGCCGGGATCTAGGATTCAAAGACCCATTTAAAAGTATATTTTTCTGTAAACTGCAGTTTACATGAAGAAACTGTCGATTATTATATAAGTGACATTACTCATTGTAAGCTACAATTCACAATCATATGAAAAAAATAATTAAAACAACTAATATATATATATATAGATAATATTAATGTGAATTAATAAAATAAAATATATAATTTATATTAAATAAATTAAAAAGTTCAAACCGAGAAAATAACTTGATACGTATATAGTTCAAAGTTTTAGTAGAGTTTTCATTTAGTAGAGTTTTCATTTGTTTGAGTATATAACTTATTAAACATATGTCACTATCTCTAGGTATCGTTGTCATATGATTTTAGTTAATCATCATTTTAATTTTTGTATTTTTTGTATGTAGAATCATGGTATGACTTTCCTTTATTATTTCAATCCAAATGCATTTTATATATATTCCATACATAAGGATTATTATAAATTATATATGAATTCATTAACACATGAATATTAGTTAATATTTGTTTATTAAAAATTTATTTAGTAGTCTTTTATTAACATATATCTAAACCGTAAAAAAAGCTCGATTTTGATAAAGAAAAGTTAGAAACTGCAGTTTACTATTATTAAACTGCATTTTAAAGTTTAAACTGCAATTTAGTATTAGTAAACTGCAATGTTCAGATTTTCTGTAAATGGCAGTTTAGTAAACTACAGTTTACGGTTGTCTTGTATAGATTTCTCATTTTAAGGTGTATGAATCCTGGCCGCCTTTTTGGCCCTTTTAGAGACTTCTGACATGTTAAAAAATTGTTTTTGAAAGTTTTGGGCTTTGGGTGATTGAGTTTTATAAAACTTTAATTTTGAGGCCCTTCAAATTGATGGAAGGATATATATTAAATTCTTTTTATATATCCTACTTAAAAAATTTTAAAGCCCAAATTTTCCGTATTGTTCTCACACTTCATCTTGCATTTTGTTTAAATACTATATTAGAGAAAATCATATGAATGCATAATATTTTCAGTTGAGACATACAGTTTGTTTGTGTTTGTATGATGGTCAATCATATTTCAATTAAAGTTTGTTTGTGTTTGTGTTGGGATTAATAATGGCCAATAGTAAAGTTGAGATTAATAAAAGCCAATAGGTGAAAGTTGGGATTATTAATGGCCAATAAATGAAAGTTGGATTAATAAAATTCAATTTCCCTGAAAATAAAACATGCTAGCTGCCACGTAGATGTCACGCCAGCATATATAGACTGAGTTAGTCAATGGTAACGAAAGGCTTAATATGGCCAATGAAGTGAAACTTGGGATCAATAATGACCAATAGTAAAGTTAGAATTACGAATTTAAACCTTAACGTGCGAGACGTGAAAATTTTTGTATCAATGCTTGTGACGAAGCCACATACACAAGACCCGGCAAACGCATCACGCAACCCGATTTTGTAACTAGTTAAATTTGAAATTTAACAAAAATATTAAATTTGAATTAAGGACGATTTTTTTAAATAGTTTCGTAACCAATAACCGGTATGTGTGTAACACGGAATCGGGCACGTAACCCAACGTCAGTATGCGCGTAACATGAAACCGAACGTGTAACCTAACGCGCATACGTGTGTAATAGGACATCGGACACGCAGCTAAAGTGCCCATATGCACGTAACGCTGGTTTGGACATATATTTTTTTTTATCTAACATTAGTTTATGTTTTTAGTTTAAGCAAAATAAACTACTAATAATTGTTATTACAAGCGAGTGAAATACCTTATTCTCATCCTAACCCAATTTCTAAAGGATTATTTGATTTTAATACTTCCAACTATGAGGTATTTGCTGTTACGACTCTCAACTAACATATTCACGCTCACCACTACCAACTTAACATTTCACTTATTGTGTCACTCTGATTTTGTCCGCGTGGTGTTATTATCCTACTTGGCATGCTTATGTGACATAAAAACAAAGTGACACAGCAGGTAAGATGTTAAGTTGGAAGCGGTGATAATGAATATGTTAGTTGGGAGTTACAGCGGCCAATACCTTATATTGAGAGTATTAAATCCAATAACTCTTTTCTAAATAGTCCATTTCGACCCAATCTCATCCCACCAATATTATCACCTCTATAAATAAGTTAATGGAATTAGCGGGTGTTGTAAATAGGTTACTAATGGGTTGCCAATTCACTAAAGAGTTGTAGTTAATGGGTCATGAATAGGTTGACGGTTTGACCCTATGCAACATATTTTTCCTAGATTTTATTCAGGTTTTAAACGGGTTGGAAGGGTAACATGTTTGATTAAACAAGTTATGTCAACTAAAACACGATATGTTAAACAAGTCAAATGAAAAATGGTCAGATTATTAAGGGGGTTAGTCATAACAACCGAAAACTAGATCATTTTCGTGTTGTCCTCGTATTTCAGGGCGTGTTAGGAGTTGTGAGGTTAAATCATTTGGATGATCCATCATCCATCAAACAGGTACCCAAAACTTGACTCACACATTGATTATCTAGCACCAAATTCTAATGACAATTGTCTACTCACAAGTCATAAACGGATGTACATATTTTGAAATATTCACAGAATTCAACTAGCAAGCCTTTATCTGGATTCTAATCTGCAAAAAGATTAGTCATACAACTACACAAAGCTCTGTACTGGAGCCGATGACTCGAGCTCATGAGCAGCTTGGAAAAAGTCTGCAGCTTGCAGCACTAAACCTTCCTTTTTGCAGATCAAACCGAGGTTAAACCATGCATCATGGTTAGTAGGTTCTAACCGTAATGAGTTCATTAAGAAGCTTCTTGCAACTGGAAGGGTTTCTGTACCACCCATTTTCATTAATGTTTCTGCTGTAGAAATAATACTTGGGACATAATCCGGTTCTATAGATAAGGAAACTGAGAACGCAATAAGTGCTTCATTGTGTAACGATTGAGCTTCAAATAACAAACCTGCAACAAGCCCTCAAGATGACAAAACAAATGTTACAAACTTTTAAAAATTATTTACAAAAACAGAAATTATGTAAGTATTAATGAAAAATGAACAAACCGGTAGAATGCCAAGCTCCGGGATAGTAAAATTCTTTAGACTTGGCTTTATTAACACAGATTTCAGCATCAGATATAGATTCAAGTTTAGTGTAAATATTGGCCAAATCTAGCCAAGCTTCAATTTCTAGTTTTCTCTCTATTGCCTGTCCGAATTATATAAATAGAGATTATAACTACTTATTTATAGAAATGCGTATAAAAGAAGCAATAAATGTATCCATACCTCAGAATCCATGTTCTTGTTTTGAAGTTCACCATGTGCTTGAATAAGGGCTAGTAAAATCTTGTAGGTTTCAATTGCTTGTTTGGGTTGTTCTTGAGCAATTTGAAGCACTGCTTTTAACCGAAGAAGTTCCAATTGGTCAATTCTTCCTGTTTCATCCAAGGCAATGTCCACTATGGTTTCAGCATCTTTAAATCTTTGCTCAGCGGATACAATTAAGGCTAATAATGTAAAACCCTTTGATGAGCTACCAGCAATCATATCAGAATATAACATCATCTTACTAAATGCCACATCCAAATTTCTTTGTACAGCGTTTTCTAGTCCAAGATTAAAGATAACTTCAGGATCATCATTAACGCCAACTGAAGCAGCTTTATTAAGAGCATTGAGAGATTCTTCACGGTAAAACACTCTGCTAGAATCTGATAAAGAAACCCTAGCTGCATTGCCATAATTCACTCCAAGAAACTTGTGGGCAATGCTTTTGAAATGCTCATTTTTCAGATTACTTAATTCAATAACTTTTTGGGCAAAATTTATTCCTTCATGGGCATGATTAGGATCTTGAGAACATAACTTTGCTCCCAAAAGAAGAGAAGGGATATGGGGTTCATGTTCTGATTCTGAAGACCCTGCCATTTTCTTTAAAATGTTCAATGCGGATTCAGCTTGACCAGCAGCACTGTAACAAAGAGCTAGAAAAAACCATCTTTCAATTCGTTTATACGCACTAGGAAGAAGCTGCTCCACATGAACAGCCAAACACTCGAATTGATCACTCGTTGATAATGCAAAAGCCAAATGGCTTATAATTTCAGGATCCCATTTTATTTCTCCACATGATAGCTTTTTCATAAGTATAAATAGCAAAAGAAGTGCTTCTTCTGTGTTGGTTTTAGGATAATTTGGGTCCCATGGTTTGGCTTCAGGAAGGGTTGTTTCAACACCTCCATAAAGTAATATAGCAGCTAAGTCCTTTTGTAAGGTGGATAGCCTTTGCGGGTCCAGATTCCATGGCTTAACTAGAGCCCTTCTATATGCTACAATAGCTTCACTTAAAATTCCAGCTTCTATCCACAAATTTGGAAGCAATTCTAATGCTTTGTGAAACATTTCCTGCAATTTGCAGTCGTCAAACATGGAATCGGGGATTCCATCAGGTAATGCGGATTCAACTACGTCCAAAATCATCTTACACTCCTTTGCAGCTTCTGATAGAACGAAGAACATAAATTTAGAATTATATTATAGAATTTAAACTCTGATCCATTGTGTTAGAAGATAACAAAGCATCATACCTTTAAACCTGCTCATCTCCTGAAGTGATTTGGCTTTAAGTAAGATTGCTTCAAGAAGCAGGCTCACTGAATGCAAGGACATCAAACTTACCACAGTATTTTCCCTTTTATTTTTTAAAGCGTGTTGTAGGGTTCTGTCACTAATAGCTTTAATCATCCTGGGTGACAAGCTTTTGATGTCGATTCCATAAAAAACTTGAAGAGCAGCATCAAAATTGCCCTTCTGGTACTCAAGTCTACCCAACAAAGCTCTGGCTTCCTTAAGTTGCATATAACATGACATACATATATACCACTTTTCATTAAATGCCACATTACAACAAGCAAACACAATCAAATCAAGAACTCAAAACACGACATTAAACAGTTGATTCTCACCTCATAGTTCAAAGAGAGGGCTTCTTTTAGAGTGGATTCAGCTTCATCAACTTGAGCATCTTCAAACTTTGAGTCCCAATCTCCAGTGCCCGTTCGAGAGGAGAGACAGCTAGCTGAGAAATCTCGTGTAGCCAATGACTCTGGTGAACGAGAAATTGGCTCTTCTACCTTAAATTGCTCTCCCGAACACGCACACAACATATTTCCACTTTATTGGTTTTATCCAAAAACAGCAATTAGTTGATTTATACTTGTTACTCAAAAGCTATTTGTTACTACTCTAATGTGTCAATTCTCTCATTTATTCCACCTGAAAAGCCAATAAACACAATATAACTCTCAGCATAATGCAATTCCCAACTCATAGTTCATATTGGCATTTTAACAAACACATTCAGGACTAAAACTAAAACACACCAAAACTGTGTTATGCAAAGCAGTAAGCTTCCACCTAAAAACCAGCTAAAAACACAAATAAATCTGAGCTATATAGCAATGTACATCTTCATGTTAGCACTAAAACAAACACATTCACGACTAAAAAAAAGCACAAAATCTGTGTTATATAAGCTTCCACCTAAATTTTAATTAAAACACAAATAAGCCTGAGCATATAGCAAACTTCATCTTCATGTTGGCATTTTAACAAACACTTTACAGGACTAAAATTAAAATGCACAAAATCTGTGTTGTATAAGCTTCCACCTAGCATAATAGAGTAATTTCCATATTCATGTTGGCATAAAAACAAACACTTAGAGGAGTAAATTAAAAACGCACCAAATCAGCAACGTGTAAGCTTAAATCGGCCAATCGAAAACTTCATAGCAACAAATAATTGTTCAAAAAACCGATGAGATGTCGAGTTTAGACAATACGACAATAATGTAGATCTGATAAGTTGCAAATCAAGAGTTGGAAAATGCATAAAAACATAAGAAAAATTGAAAACTCAGAGCAACAGGAGGAATTTGATGAAGAAGAGATTTGAAAATAGAGAAAACGACTAGAGGAAAGAGACAAAGTTGCTAGAAAAGAAACAAATGACGAAATGACAAGACGAGTGAAAGAAACAAGAGATGAAGCTTTGAACTTACCACCATTGGCAACGTCATTTTGTACTTTGACAATGCGTTAAGCGCGGTTTAACGCTGTGAAAACACGTTTGAAGAAGATGAAATTGAGATCTGAGATGAATGATTTGATTGTAACATGTGGTTGGTTTGGGGGAGAAAGTGCTGTATGCTCGATTTCACTCAGCTTCTTGCTTCAAAAAATAAATTAATAATATTCGATTCTTTTATTCAAAAAATGAAGTTAGAACAAATGAAGTTGAAACTGGATTAAAATCATGATTAGTAATTTAAGTTTGATGGAAAAAAAATACTGTAGTTTTTCAGTTATTTGATTTTGATCAGGGTTATAAAACTTATGAACAGCGTAAAGATAGTATTAAAAAGTTTTAGATTTTTTTAGGTCATACCATCTTAACTTCATCGACATTTTAACGTCTTTCATTGAAAAAATTATCATGTTATTTTACCCCAACTAACCTTTCACAACTCTTAAGAGAATGACATATTAAAATTTCTCTTCAATCATTGACGAATAAACAATTAACTATTTAATTAAATACACACATATTTTCATCTCGCAAGGTAAAAAACAAGATGTGTAGCTTGTCAAAAGCTCATGGGACAACGTGTCGGACCCGATATAATGTTCTCTGGAGCTCATCAACTCGTCTCCTCGCCTTACACTTCGGGCGGCCTAAGTGAGTTTTTCCACAGTTTTGGTTTCCTTATTAATGGTGTTTTCTAAGTGAGTCAGACCTAGAGCGTTAGAATTAGTATAGACGGTTGATATCTTGTCTTAGGAAATCTCACTCGGGTTCTCGTTCGACTAGCAAGTTCGGTCAAGTTCTGACAACATCGTAATTCGTTATTAAAAATAAACTAGGTTTATACGGAACTCGTGCCTTGAGGTATGGAGAGACGGGTTAAACAAGCCGCCACAAAGCAAACATAGATTAATAGTTATTGGCATCATGCACCACCCCATAACAATAACAGAAGGGGGTGAATGTGTACGAAGAGATCCAACTAGGGGTCAATGGACAAACAAATGACCAACACTCCTCATCTAAGAGAAACACCCAAGTTGGCCACTATAGCCATTACCACCATCATATGCCTCCAAAAAATCACCGGTAGACCACTGGTAACCAACAGGGGGTGACAAGAAAACTGTAGGTCAATCGAAACCAACAAGAAAGCAGATGTGGGTAGAATGTGTTTTTCCTAGAACAAGGCCTCACAATTTAGGCTTAATATGACAAAAGAAACTTGCCAAAAAACCAAGCTTAGCAAGAACCAAAGTTGTAACATCAAGCAATTTAGTGGTAAAAGTTAATAAAGTAAACTTAAGTGAAATATGTTTTCCTTTCAATATTTCAATACATAGTAATTAGAATTGTGTTCTAGTATTTACCTGTTACAAATTCTACAGTCTACACTAAAGAGTATCTACATCGTTTAAGGCAAGTCTCATTAGTAAATATTGTTCGAGAAACAAATTCATGTATATGTTCATAAATTGTTAATTCTTGCGTCGAACACCTAAATTTCTAATGTTAATATACAATTAACAACTATGCTTAATTTAATTGAAATGTAATTAACTGATGTTGTAACTATTTAGATGATCAATTCAACTTTATTATTAGCATGCGGTTGATCATATTAGAAATTAGATTGGAGTTAAAATGATCAATAATTTCTGGATTTTATAGGATATTGCATCATATGTGTACTTTAAAAAGTAGTAAATTGTAAATTATTATTTTGGTGATACCTAGGAGCGAATATGATAATTGAAGAGTGTATTAAAAGGAATATTGGATAAACGAGGGATGATAAGGAGGATATGATGCACATGTCATGGTGATTACTTTTGTAAGCATTTTTAGAAAGGATAATATGTTGACCAATGCTTCTTGTCTTTTTCTTCTTTGTAAGTTAAGCCTAAAAATGCATCTCAATTTATTGCTATAATAAATAGAAGTGTACATATTTATAACACAATTTAATATAAACTCGTGGAGACGTGGTTAATTAGTTTAATAGACATGTATCCTTGATGATAAGTGTGCTCCAATGTTGCTATGTACATTGCCTAGGTTTGTTCACCATAAAGCTTCTAAACTTTGAAAACTATAGTATATTTTTAAAGCTTCTAAACTTTAAAAACAGATGTTAAAACTTAAAATTAAATTTTTTATTTAAAAGAGATAAGTAACTTTATCTCCTAAGAACAGTGGTGGTTCTGTATGTTCCACCACTTCTATGTTTTAAATTGACGATCGTCTTGTTATGACACAAATGCTCGATCACATCCCAACTTTTCTTTTGTTGCTTTGCTATAACGGGTGTTCATCAACATCATTTTTTTAGGTTTTGCACCCATAAGGATCCCTCAAAGGGCTACTAATAAATTGTGTGATTATATAGAGCTGGCGAGCTGTAAATATAAGCCCTTGCTTTTTGATTTTTTGTTTGAAGGTTTCAATAGGTAAAACAAAAGAAACATGTCTAAGAGAGTAATAGCATATAAGGCATCTAAATTCTTACAACATACTTGTTGTTTTGTTTCTTTTATAAAAAACACTTGTTGTTAAAGATATATAGCTTACAATATAACCCAAGTACTAGTTATAAAAAAAGAAACGAAATATATGTTTAACTTGATTTTTAAACCAACTTTTAGTAGAGAAAAAAGAAAAGTTTGGAAGCAATAAAGACAAACTAAATAATAAAAAGTCTGTTTTGTTTGGCACAGGCAGGCACAGGCTTGTTCACGTGATAAACATAAGCAAACTTTGGAAGGAAAGGACGTACTCTTTTTGTTACTCGTATTACATTTACTATATGTGACATTATTTGAATGCATGCTCAATAATGAATATGATGATAAACCGAGGAGGGAGTGGTTTTCAAAAGATTCCTACTAAGAACTTTGTTAACCAATCAAAATATAAAATAAAAGTTTCATTTTTGCACTTTTTGGAGTGAGAGTGGTCCTCTTAAGCTTGTCAACAAGGAACACAAAATTCAAACGGTCATATGACTGTTCAATGTTCAAATCAAGCAGCTCGTGAACGAGATAATGAGCTCGTTACATATCTCGTTTCCCTTCCTTGTTTGACAAGGAGTGGTGACCTCACGAGCTTGTCTTCCTTGTTACATATCTCGTCTACCACTCCTTCCCCCCTTAGGGATGAGCTTTAGCTTTTGATGGGTACCGATACTAATAACCACTTTTACTCAAATACAGTATTGGTACTAGGCGGTAGTGCGGTACTAGCACCGGTAGTACCGGTACCTTATCGGTTAATACCTTATAGTGCCGCTTTTGTAAATATATAATTTTTTTAATTTGTTTTAAATAATTTAGATGTTATGAATGCTGTACATTAGATGCTTAAATAGTTTTTTAAATCTGTTTTAAATAATCTGTTTTTTGGCTTCATCGACGTTGTTTTTCAACCGGAAGGCCAAGAGCTAACTACCGAGACTTTGGACTATCCAGAAACATACTTCGTGAAATGGTTCATGCATGTTTGTTGCCAGGTGCGACAAGATCAGTAATTTTATAATTTTTTTTAGATTATTATCAACTTTTAAATCGAATGAATTTAATATGATTTTGAATTAATTTATAGAATTTTTCATATCTTTTTCTTATATTCAAATATATTATATTTATATTAAAAAGTATCAAATTAAACCGATTATAAATAAAAAGATATAACATCAAGCCGGTATCAACATGATACTAGTACCAAAAAACCGATACTAATAGTGGTACCGTCATGATAAATTTAATACTAGTAGTCTGGTACCGATACCTTTTCCTAAAACTTATACTTTACGGTACCGTCGTACAGGTACTGAAATGTTCCCGACTCATCCCTATAAACCATGACTAAAGTCCTCTTTTAAATCATATATTTTTAGTTAACTAACTTTAATTATTCACGTGCTGTGTTGGGTCGATTTTGCGTAAAAATAAGTATGTCGAAAAGAGATCTACTAAACATTAAAAACTAGGTTTAACACCCGTGTGTTACACACGGGTTAAATAATAATATTTATAAAATCATAACTATTTTGTTTTAAAATTTATAAATATTTAATATTTAAATATATTTTATTTTATCAACTCATGTATGTTATTCATATCTTCCCTCTAAAACTTTCTTTTATAAAAAATTTCCCCCAAAAGTTATCCCCCCTAAAACCTTGAATTATTATATAGATGTATGTGTTCTATATAAAAAGAGAAATCACTAAAGTGGTACTTTGACAAACCACTTTACCAAAATGCCCCACCCTAAGTACTTTTCTAAACAATACTTGCACCAAAAAAATAGAAAAGATATACAACTATATGTTCACTAGAAGTATGAAAATATGTTATTCTTGGAGTGCTATATGATGAAAAGTTGAAAACATGTGTGTGTAAATATGTCGAGTTAATTTAAAAGTAAAATAATTTGCTTTTTAAAAAAATAACTGTGTGTAAACTATATAATCGAACCTTATAAAATACATAGCTGGTTTAATTGGGTATTAGTTTAGTCTTCTTTTCTTATTGTAATCTTTTCAAGCCAAGTCGTAAACGAGTTTAGACTAAGTTCTTTACGTAGGTTAGTATTTTGATTATGTGGGATGATATTTTGGCATCAATGACTTATGTATCATCTATATTTTTCAGAATTGACAGGACAATGTATCATATTTTTATCGTTTGAGGGTAATGTTGGAAAGTCTACAGACGGAGCATTTTGGTAACGTGGTTTGATAAAGTAGTCATTTTTGTGATTTCCCAATATAAAAATTCCTAATCTTTATTATAATAAAGCAAAATAATTTTTTGTCATTTGTTACAATTTTAACTACGTTACTTTTTATCAATTATTTTTTTACATTTTAAATTTCAAATTCTTAATATATATATATATATATAAATTGATAAATAGTAATTTAATGTTATCTTTAATAAACTAGAATTAATTTTTTTAATTTTTTTACAATATCATTTCGTCACATCTTATATTTTATATGTAAATAACCACAAATCAAATAAGATTAACACCTAAAATCGAAACAAAGAATGAAATTTATATAATAAACAAAAAATATTTTCGAGATTACCTTTTTCAACTTAATCATAAAATTAGATAAATATTAATGAATTTAGAGAGAATATCTTCTTTTAATATAACCTTTTTAATTAATTTTTTTTACATAAACCTAAATAATTTACCATCTTTTATATGTATTCACTAGGTTTAACACCCGTGTGTTACACACAGATTAAATAATAATATTTATAAAATCATAATCATTTTGTTTAAAAATTTGTAAATATTTAATATTTAAAGATATTTTGTTTCATTAACTCATGCATAGTATTTTATATCTTCCCTCTAAAACTTCCTTTTATAAAAAATTTCCCCCCAAAAGTTACCCCCCTAAAACCTTGAATTATTATATAGACTAGGTTTAACACCCGTGTAATACACACGGGTTGAATAAAAATACTTTTAAAAAAATTATAACTATTATATTTAAAAATTTATAAATAATTTTTTAATTATTATTAATCATAAAATTTTGTCTTTATTAACTCTTCTACTCAATTTCCCTCTCAACCTTCCTTTTATAAAATAAATTATGTTTTCCCCCCAAAAAATTGTCCCCTAAAAACTCTAATTTATTAGATAGACTAGGTTTATTACCCGTGTGATACACACGGGTTAAATAATAATATTTATAAAAAATCATAATTATTATTTTTAAAGATTTTTATTATTTTTAAAGATTTGTAACAATTTAATACTTAAAAATTTGGCTCCTATCAACTCATGCTTGATATAAAATTCTACTTAATTTTTTACCTCAAAAACTTCCTATTATAGAACAAAACAAAGAAAATTTCCCCCAAAAAATTACCTCCTAAAACCTTGAAATATTAGATAGATTTTTGCCTCCTCCAACCTAAGAAAGAAAACAATTCTTAACTTCTTACTCTAATTAGCAAGTAATAATGAAAGACTCAAAGTTGCCTAAACAGTGCACATTCTTCAACTCCCTAAGTGCTTTGGTTTAGTACAACATTCGTAAATGGACACTTAAAAATAGAGTTCGAACTCAAAATATAAATGACTTAGAAGCATTGCTTAGTTCATCTAAATCATGGGTCATGTAACGTAGTGACAACAAACAAAAATATAATTCCATTTATACGTAATCAATAATATAAACTGGGAGCTTTTGATTTATCCAAACCAACCCAATAGCCCCAACGTACTGTCGTGGCACTCGAGCTAGTAATGTGAACCATAATGGAACTTGGGTATGACAGTACCACTGAAGCTGGAGTATCTCTCCTGAAACTCCGTCAACCTTTCATCATTTAGTGCTCAAACAGGCTGCAAATATGTTTGGATGAACATGTTAGTTTAAATTCTGCTACGTGCAAGTTTTGATTAAAAAGTAAATGTTGTGACCTTTGATAAATCTCGGTAAGCCGAAGGATTATATTCACCTTAGTGATGTCATTATAATTTATAACTACGCCAAGCAAGTATGTTAAGCTGCATTAGATACTAGAAGTTGCTGATCTGCAAAATTTCAAGTAAAATACTGAATATATATTAATTATAAACCATTAATATATATACACATAACAAATATTAAATATATAAGCCATTGAATTCGCTACGTCTATGAAGCTTCAAGCAAATTCCTCTCAAATCGAACATTTTCAACCTAGATACACAAAAAATTATAAGTCAACAGATGACGAAATCCATCAATATACACATAACAAATATTAAATATATAAGCCATTTGCAGCTTCATCTTAATCAAATATCAAACACCCTAACGAATGAGCACATATGAAATCACATGATTCTGATAACAATACCTGCCAACGACTGAGCATCTCAGCTTTCTCACTGCAAACACTTCTCCACTAGTTTGAGCACGACATAAACTAACTTGCATATAACAGTAAGAACACAAATAGATATATTTATACCAAATGATTTAAAACCTGTGCACCAAAACAACAAATAAACAACAGTTTTGCACCAATATATTATTCTATTCTCTAAATGAATCCTGGTTCAATAGCAAACACATAAGCACACTTTTTAGATAACATCATATTACTTTATATGTGTGATAATTCTACAAATATGAAACTGTAACCAGCTTTAAATCTGGTTTATATAACCAAATCTAACAGCTTTGTTTTAAAACAACCAAGGCTGCAGCCATTCCCATTATACACCATTTGAAGCTGCGGTTTCAGAAGAAGCTATGATCTCCTGCAAAAGAACCCAAACACAAAAAATCAATCATTATGAGTTCAAACTGAGATAATCAACCGCAACCTGCAGCTTAAACCTCAAATTACTTACTTTCAACTCTGCGTTTCTTAAAAAGACGCACTTTGATGTGATTGCGCGCCCTGCTTCCAACAGCCATCCAACTTCACAGCAAATTTGGTCTCCACCTTCTATTTCCACGACTGAACTCCACAAGTTGTTTGGCAGCAATACCAAACCCTCTTTGTCTCTCGCATATTTCTCTATACCATCAAGCGCCACAAGTTCTTGAATAATCTGTCATGATGATGAAAACCAAGCACATGACATGATATCCCCATAGGATGATAAACATCAAAAAGACGCGAATTTTCTGTGCTAAACTTACATTACAAGAATCTTGAAAACTGGCTTTTGAGTTTAACCGTTGCCACACACCCAAAATTTCTGACCCATTAAGAGCTTGGGTTGAGGCAAAAGCTGTATTACGGATTGCACATCCACCTAACTGTTCTCCGTTTCTAAACGGGCCATACCATTGCTCAACAAACACTTTAATGTTCTTCCACACTAACTTGTGGTTTCCTTCAACACCTAAAGTTTGGATAACACGAACCCTTGATTCTTTATTGCTAGGATCAATCAAACAATGCTCCAACTCCAATACTTTTGAGGATACTGACTTGTCCGTTGACCAAACCGCGGTGTAACATCCACTTGAGTGATATGCAAATGACGAAACCATGTTATTTTCACCTCCTATAATCCTCTCATCCACACTAAACCGTGTGGCTGCATCAGCTTCACAACCAACAGTAGGAAGTAATTTGATCAACTTGTACATGGCGTAGGCGTTGTCTTGTTGAGCGAGTGTGGGGCACTGCGTCTGCCAATCGTAGACGTGAACCTCCCATTCGCGATACGCGTTAGGTACCACGTTTTCAGGAAGCTCAATTGGGTTGCCATCAATGGTGAAATCAGCTCCATAACCATCCCATTCTCCAGAAATATTACCAGCAAATTCAGACCAACACCCTTTTCCTGGTGATTAGCATCAATATGGTTTAGTAAGTTTTTAGTTCCTTTAACCTCAAAATCAAATTATTATTGCTGTTAAATAAATTGAATGATGTTGATGGTATTGAGATGAATTTTGAAAGTAAAAAGGTTGTAGACTAATTTAAAATGATTAATCTAAAGAAATTGAAATTGAAATTGGAATTGATTGAGTTACCGGAAGAAGAGGTGGGAGTGTGTTGAACAACAAGGTTGTTGGTGGGAGTTGCGGACATAGTGAAAGAACGACGTGAATGAATTGCAGGAAGCTTAATGTTGAATTGGGGAAGGGGTGTGGAGATATGGTGATGGTGATGGTGTATTGCAACGCCAATCGCACCCGCCATGGTCGGATTTTGGAAGGTGGGTAAGGTTGTTGTATATTTTCGTTACTAATAACTATGTGCGGTTGGAAAGTATGTGGATCTCAAAATATGTCATTTGTTTTAACAAGAATATTTGAGTTCAAGCTTTATGTTTTACTCAAAAATATCTATTTTTTGTTTGTAATTTATATGACACTATTATTTATTAATTATCATTTATTCATTTTATATACGGTTGGTTTAATCGAGCAGGGATATAAAGGAGACGAGTCATATTATCAGCTTGTTTAGATCGATTCGCGTTTATAGCATGCTGATTTCGAGTAGCTAACAAGCAGCTTGGCTTGTTTACATCCATAATCACATATTGAATTTTTTTTTATAAAAAGTAATACCGTTTGATCGTTAAAAAAACATATTATAAAATATTCACTTTTCATTTTTACTTTAAACCCCTACTAGTAAAATTTTGGTTCCGACACGGGTTATCCTATCACAACTAGTTACAAACAATATGTTATCCCAAACCAAAAAATAATCAAAACTATACATATGATTGGTTTGCTCGCAAAGAGGAACATTACACTTGTATCCACTCATACATGACGGATCATTACAAGAAAAAAATAAATTTTAATAGGTTCAATCTTATATCGATTGAATGGTCACAACTTTTGTGATGTTACTTTGAAAGATGATGCTAGTCGAGCCGGAGAAAGTGTTGCAAATGTGGCTTTGCTGACTAAGATTTCATCACTCATAAAATTGGCTATGGTAGGTCAACATCAGGGTGTGGTTTGGTTTCATGCTTGGCACCCGGCTAGCCCTGTATGCAAAGTTTTCTACTTGGGGAACAAAGTTAGGGCTCTTGGCCCCGACAGCTAATAGACATGGTAGCCTTCGACATACTAATCTTCTAGCCCTAGTTGAAGAATGAAGAGAGTGTTATGTACCATGGTGAAATAAAGATGGCGTCATATTGTGCCATTTGATATTTTGATAGGATTAATTACTTTAGCCCACATGCCTAACATATAAGTTTCATGGGTTTCTAGTGTTCTACTCTAAAAACCTATTAGGAATATATAAATGTTTAGGGGATGTTAAAATACAATAAATCAATCATGTTCATATTTGACTTCTTTGTATATTGTATACTAACAATTTTATCAATACCACAATCACATATAGCAGCTCATGAAACTAGACACCCAAATACCCAATTTGAACCAATGGCTGACAGTAGCTACTTAGTCAGAAACACATGAATAAGAAAAACACAGTCAAGAACAAACAAATCACATGATCCAAATTCTGACTGATGTGCAGTATCTTCAAGTTAAGCTAGAGGAAAAACAATATGGGTTGCATAAGTTTGGAGATTGCAAAAACCATACATCCCAAGCTCTGCATGATGATGATCTTGTTCGGTCTATCGGTTTATTTCTGTTACATGTGTTTAGAGTATACATACCCTAAACCTTCTAACATTTACTTCAAGCTATATCAGATCATCAACAGTTACAATCTCAACGTCCTTTAAACACCATGCTAGTCTTCCTTTACAACCAATACAATACCTGGAGCATCAAATAAACTCGTTTAAAGACGGATATATTCATTTTCACTTTCTTGCTCCACTCTTTAAGCAACCAAAAAGAGTGTTTTGTCACATACTTTTACAGATGATAATAGATGCAATAGTTATCATGCTCAACAAATACCAAAGTGCACATTGGCTCTAAACTCCAGTTCCATGGTGTATAGTTTATCATCAAAACTACGGATTAAACTAAATTAACAAACATAAATCTATAAGATCAAACTTTCTACATTATTCAAAAATTAATAAACATATCATGTAGTGGACTAGAGGTATGCTATACACTCAAATATCGAAAGGCCATTGCAAACAACAAGCAAGAACCTTTAGATCAAATCTTACGGAGAAGTATACTTCAATGTTAGCAATCATCTTCTTCATCAAGTGTACCAATCATCTTCTTCATCGTCCTCACTATCAGATAAGTAATCACTTAAATCATCTTCATCTTCTTCCCCTTCGGAAAACACGGACCGATTAAAGTCACTCCTTTTCCCCACTAACTCATCCAAAACACCATCTAAACTAGACACAAACACACCCTCATTAACATCATCCACAAACCCATCATTCCTACTTCTAATCACCAAATCATCCTCAGTAATCTCCCCATTCTCAACCCTATTCCACGGCACCCACAAATCCGCTTGCCGCCCCAACGCCCTATCCCAATCCCCAACCACCACCGTCCCCAACTTCGACGCCCTAGCCCTTTTCAACATCTCAACAAAATCCGAATCATCCGAAACCAACACCAACCAATCAATCCCTCGACTCATTGAATGCTGCATTTGTCTCTTCAATGCCCAATCCGCCGCCTGCGGTTTATCC
This sequence comes from Tagetes erecta, assembly GCA_030867185.1. Classification (NCBI taxonomy): domain Eukaryota; kingdom Viridiplantae; phylum Streptophyta; class Magnoliopsida; order Asterales; family Asteraceae; genus Tagetes; species Tagetes erecta. Next base: position 99,109,018 of record CM061487.1, read on the forward strand.
TCCACCGTCTTAACAAACACCCCAGCCCTTCTCAACTCTGCAGCTAATCCATACCCAACTTTCGGCGTAATCAACGTCCTAGCAGCTTCCATATACTTATGATCATTCACAATAAACCTCTCTTTAAAACGCTGTCGTTTCTTTCCTTTCAATGATTTCATCCTATTCATCTTCTTCTCTCTTTCCCTTTCATGCAACTGTTTAAAATGTTTCTTCAAATCTAACCTTGTCTTACATTTTCTCCCACAAACACTACAAACATAAGGCTCTGAAGGTGTAACAATACCTTTTCGTTCAAGAACATCTTCACGACGCTGCTCACGGCGTTGATCACGGATCCAGTGAGGTAAATGAACAAACGCGTGACGATTAGCGTAAGCTGAAACATCAACAATTTCACCGAAGTGATTCGCGATTGATTTTAACGCCATAGCAGCGGCGTATGGTGGCCCTCGCGGTGGTTTGTTGTCTAGGTCCCATAAAATGACGACTTTTTTGGGTTTTGCTGTAAAAATTCCTTCTTTGTTTGGGACCATGTCGATATCGGAGATTGAAGCAGGGGAAGATGGGTGGTTGGAGACGAGGGTGGGTGGGATTGAGCGGCGACATTGACGGAAAGTGGTGGATTTGAAGGGGATTTGATGTGGAGATAGAGGTGGGAGATTGAGGTTGAGATTGAAAGAAAGGGTTTCGATGGATTTGCAGAGTAAGTTCATTTCATCAGTTCATGTGGATAAGGAAGGAACTGGGACTTTGAGAATTAAGATGAACTTAGATGATGAAATAGTATATTTCGGGTATTATTCCGCTGCCTGCTAAAAACACATAGTCCTGCCTGAATTTTAGGGTCGTTCACCACGTTACGCGAGTTAAGGTTTTGTTTGTAAACAGGTTAACTTAGGCTAATGATGAGTAAACGATTTAGTTGAGCTTATCTTGGGTATGGAGTTGTTTTTTTTTTCGAATGAGTTTTAATGTGAAAATAAGTAACATCAACTTTGTTTTTGCGGTCGATAGAGATGTTAAGTACAAGGGGTAAAAGTGAAAATCAAGTTTTACCGGTCATGTTTGCATAAGAGTTGGAGTCGGTTTATCTATTTCAATTTGAATTAGAATAAGATTGTTTTAAGTATGTTAGTTATCAAGATAATGTTTATTATAAATAAGGCTAGCGTTGTGATAACTTCTCGTACTTTCTTTCTAGTTTATCAGTAAAATAAAGTCGTACATGTTTAGTTCATTTTGTATTTTGGTCTCTGATTACCATATCAAGTTAACAACGTTTTGCGTACACTTGGTTTTGACAAATACACAACATATATTATATGGTATTTTGACTAACAGTAAGGTATAAACTAAAGCTATATAAATTATTATTGTTAAAAACGAGGAAAAGACTAACCTGATATATTCATCAATCACGATAATTACACACACATATGTACAATTTAAAAAAAAATCAAACTAGCTCAAGTTCAAATGAGCCGAGTTTGGCTTGGTTGTGCAAGTCTGCTAAGCAAGATGCATTGCGATTTTCTCTTATGTGAACGTACCTATGACCCGGGCCAAGAAGAGAGACTTTTTTTCTACGGCGAGCTTTCTCTCGTAAGGCCAAAGACGACGCTTCAATACAAGTTTCAACTTTTGGGAAGGCTTCTACTCGAGCTAGTTTAATTTGTAAACGAGCTACTTTCGGTTTATGTTTTTCACAAGCGAGCGAGCTTCGGATTACGTTTGTTACACGGAACCTTGCGGTTGCTTGTTTATGAATTGTTTGTGAAATCAATCACTTATTCAATCGGGCCGGTATCTAGTAGCGTTATCTCATTGTCGACCCATTCGTACAGCACATGACTCGTCCTCTACACGCTCTCACGTTACTGCTTGCTACACCGTCTTCTCTCTGTATCGTTTAGCACCAAAATCATTTCATTCGATCTCTGAAATTTAAATCTTCTATCAAACAGATTCGTTGCGATTCAAGCAAACCTACGATTAGAGGTACTTTGAAGAAGAAGATGCGAGGAGAATGTGGAAGGAGATCGGACATAGAGAATCGGGAAAACTACGACCTAATTCCTTCATCAATCGTATTCGATCGAATAGATCATCATCTCTTCAACTCTCCAATCACAAAGAGATTGTCTCTTCTCACCGTGGCTCCATTAATTCTCTACAGGTACTTCTACTTTCACTCTCTCAGTTTTACTATAAACCACGAGATAACACGATTATCTATCTGTTATGCTATGCTAAACACTTGCATCTGTGATTGAACTTGCCTTTTGTGCATCAGTTGACTAAGTCGTATGATATTGTTTAGTTTGCAACCGCTTGAATCAGTTATAAGTTCGTGATAAAGCGTGTATAGTTGAAAACTGCATAATATGAAGATGCTGATCTGTAGCTGTTTTATAGCCATTTCTGTTGCTTAAACAGTAGGTGCAGCTGCGAATTTTACTAAAAAGTAGTAGATATAGCGGTTAATCCGTTATGCTATGCTAAACACTTGTATCTGTGATGGAACTTTTTTTTTTGTGTATCGGTTGACTAACTCATATGAAATCATTTAGTTTGCAACCGCCAGAATCAGTTATAATTTCGTGATAAAGCGTTTATAGTTGAAAACTGCATAATATGAAGATGTGCTGATCTGTAGCTGTTCTGTAGTCATTTCTATTGCTTAAACATTAGGCGCAGCTGTGAATTTTAGAATATGGAGGATTTTGTTTCCATAAATCATGGCTAATGAACATATTTAGGAAATTATGAGTAGGAGACTAGGAGTTAAAACTTGTAAGGAAATACTGTAATTGAGAATTTATAATGTTTGTATATGATTGGATTGTTTATTGCATTACGTTAGTATTGGATATTGTGGTGGTCAGTTTGTTTGATCATTAAATCAGGTTGATTTGACAGAGGGGAGATATTTGTTATCTGGAGCATCAGATGCATCACTTGCGATATATGATATTCAACGTGCAACAGAGTATGAGGCAGGTGGTCTGATTGCTAAGCATAAGCCTATACTAGTTGACAAGCAGCACCAAAATGGGCATAAGTATGCGATATCCACAGCCATATGGTATCCGGTAGACACAGGTCTTTTTGTCACGGGTTCATATGATCACCACATCAAGGTTTGGGATACCAATACCACACAGGTGTAAATTTAATCCTTTTTATTGGCTTTTATATGCTGTCAACAGTTACATGTTATTCAAACTGAACCTTTGTTATAATGGGTTTTCCTTTGTAGGTGGTGATGGATTTTAAAATGCCAGGAAAGGTTTATAGAACAGCCATGTCATCGTTAGCCACATCCCACATGCTTATAGCTGCTGCAACTGAAGATGTTCAAGTTCGTCTTTGCGATATGGCTTCAGGGGCATTTGCTCATACGTTATCTGGTCATCGTGGTACGTTGATGTTATATAGTAATATAAACATATTATACACATGGATTATAAAGCACTTGTTCATTTATTTTGTTAATGACAGATGGTGTGATGGCAGTGGAGTGGTCAAATTCTAGTGAGTGGATTTTAATGACAGGTGGTTGTGATGGAGCGATACGCTTTTGGGACATTAGACGTGCAGGATGTTTTTCGGTTTTAGATCAGTCTCACTCTCAGCTTGGAAGACGTCCACCTCTTGCTGACCCGTCCACTACTAAGGTTAACGTTTTCTTCAACTCCTTTGCAATAAAAACCATTCTTGCTACATGTTAGAAGATATCATATGATCTATGTTGTTGTTATGTTAGGTTTCAACACCTAAGGCTCGAGCACCACATAGAAAAGTAGGTTCTGGAAGTAGCTCTAAGCATTCTGGTAATAGCAAGATTCTTAAACATGCAAAGGGGTCTGCGAACAAGAGGCTCCATCCCGGATTGTTAACCAGTCAAGATCGGGCCACTGCTCATTATGGGGCAGTTTTGGGACTGAAAGCGACTGAGGACGGCATGTATCTTTTAAGTGCAGGTTAAGCCTGGTTTGCATGATGAGTAATCTTTCTGAATAATATATTCGTTTCAGTTGTTTCTTATTTTGAATATATCCTTCAAATTCAGGATCCGATTCAAGGTTACGGTTGTGGGACATACAATCTGGGTGCAATACACTTGTGCACTATGAAATTGTGCGTCTACAAAGTAGCAAGGCGATACAATTGGCAGTGACTCAAGATTCAGGGATCGTCTTTCTTCCATGCATGACTTCTGTTAAAGTATGTCAACACAATTAGAATACTGTTTCTCAAAATAAATGTGAAAATGTATTTACATATTTTAAAGCTTAAACATGTTTTATGGATGTCCAGGCATTTGATGTTTGGTCAGGGAAGAATAGGATGACACTTCAAGGACACTATGAGAATGTAAATTGCTGTTGCTATAGCACACATGATCAGGTATGCTTCTCTTGATTCTTGAGTTTGTTTTTTTCTAATATCATAAGTTCATAACTATGTTTTTTTTTCCCTAGCATATAAAAGCACACCCTTGATATGTGATCTGAGTTCATTATTAGTTTAACCCTTCTGTTGAATGCCTGAATATATAATTGGGCAAAGTATGATATGTTGAGCTAGATTGATGTTCATCCGGTTTTCATTTCAGTGCCTGGATCTTAAACATTCAAATACATAGTAAACACTCTAATACCATTTATAGATACTTTAAACTCTTCAGTAGACATTTTTTTGATTTTGTATTTTGCCTCTTTTGGCACATTTGTTCCTTATCTTCCTCCACTAGTTTTTTTTACCGGCTATTCCTCCTCTAGTTAGCTTAGTATGACAGTATGTCTAACTCATTATCACTTTATCAGCTGAAACACATTTCTTTTAATATCAAAACGTCATGAAAAAGAAACCTTGAGTATTTCAGATGACTGGATTGACCCAGTGCCTACCATTTTCAGCAATCTTTTACTTTAAGTATTAACAAAGAAGCCCTTAGTATTTCAGATACGGTTTTTAATAAAAGCTTTATCTATTTGGTGTCGTCACAGGAACTATACACGGGTGGTAATGACAGACAAATCCTTATCTGGTCTCCTCACAAATTGATTTCTGATGATGTGGTATGATCTTTATTAATTGTAAATTGGGTTATTATAAGTTATAACTTGTAAGCTTTAATCGGTTTGGTTTGTGGCACGTATCAGGATAATTGTGATAGAAGAACCGAGCAGCCTTCTGCAGTTGATGAGGATAACTGGAGTGACTGATTTTGATGCTGCTATTACATTCCAACTTTTATGGTTGGAGTAATTGAGTTATCTCTTGTATACAACTACATAGTGCTTTATGTTAAGGGCGTCTGCTATTGCTGTATTTGTTTGTAGTTATGTGAGATTGTAAATGTGTGGTTAGGAGCATTTTATTTAAAACTTTTTCGACAGAAAATTGTTAAATTGAACTGACATACCATGAACAGGTGAAGAAAATATGGTTAATTTGTTTTGAAGGAGTGAAATAATTCAAATTTTGGGTTGACGATAAAACCATGATGTTGAATAAATTTGCACTGCTTGACGAGGGTGCCTACGTGTGGAGTAAGAATGATTAGTTGGCTCAAACCAGAGGTTCAAACTTTGTTTGTCGTGCAGCATCATTGGCAAGTAAGATTTTCCTATGATGTTCTCTTATGAACTTGAAATCCAACTTGTGTTTAGGACCAGACATCTGATATCGGATGTAAAGTATAGAGACTTAGAAATGAATGCAACAATGAAGAAACAAAGCCTACACTATGCATCATTAGAATCAACTTATGTAGGATGCTATTACAGCTTTGATGACTGTTTGGACTTTGAAGCATATGCTTTGAGTGATGAAATTTTAGCTTTTGAGAGTCAGAAATCTATAATCTACATATGACGATCTATATTTTATAGTGATTATAAATTAGAAAAGTTATCAAGCTTCATAAACACCGCATCACCATCAAATGAAGGTCTCCTCTGCAGTGTTCACTAGAAAAAGATGATCATCTTGGAGGTTTTTCAAAAGAAAGAAAGAAAAAGAAACCTACTAAGGAGAAGAAGATGCCAGAAGAAGAGAAGCTAAAAAATTCCAAGAAAAGGCTCTACCTCATAAGAAAAAAGTGGTCTTCGTAACACAAGTTATTTTGACTAAAGCTTGTTTGAGTGTCATCAGATATATTGAGTGGTGGCCATTGTGGTGGTTTGCTAAGACCTATTATGATTATTCCTTGCAGACAAGTTTGTTGTATCCTAGGTGTACTCACACAAAAGACAATATGAAATTTGTTAGAGAAATGTAACACTAATTTAGATAACCATACAATGATAATAGAATCACTTAGCTTATTATTTTTTATAAACATATATAAGTAAACGGGAGGAGCTTTTACATAGCCCTAAAGGGCTATTTCCCCTAATTTTTTTCGTTAGTGTTCTGACTATTTAAAAAATAGGTAGATAATTTAAATATAGTTGTATAACTATTATTTGTTTCAATGAATAACGGATTATTCTTTCAACGTAATCTTGCATGTGTTTATTTGCTATTGATTAAACACATAAAACTTTCTTAGCGTCGTTTCAATGGATAACGGATAACTCTTTCAACGTAACCTTGCATGTGTTTATTTGTTATTGATTAAACACATAAAACTTTCTTAACGTTTCTGTTATATTATTTTGTATTTACAATATTCCTCTCAATCCAACTTAACACATAAGTATTAACATAAAATTTGTTAAATAAAATAATAATCATCCAGCCACCGAGTAAAAGGAGTAGTGTTACTTTCAAAAATAAAGACATGTTTTTTTTCTGAACGTTGAAAATAAAGCCATGTAGATGTCTTAAATCTTAATATCAACAAACCGTGTGGCGTTTGAAAGAGAAAGAAACGCACACGCTTCGCACGTGTTGTGTCTACTCGGATTGGATACGGTTCCGATGTGCACGTGTCTCCCAGGCCCTATTTCCCTCCACCAGATGCACCTCTTCTCTTCAATCTCATTTTCATTTTCATTTCATTTGCCCCCTTTTCATATTCCGGCAACACTTCCGATGACGGAAACTGAAAGCCCATCGAATTACTCATACCTTCAACGCAATTACAGCAACATCACAACACCAAACGATGATTCAACAGCTTTCAGCGATTGCAACAGCGACATATCAGGCGAATTCTCCACCACTTCATCTCAAAGCCGGAGGTTACTCCTCTCCATCGCCACCGATAACTCCGACGAACTAATCCGACACCTTGTATCAACTCTCCAATCGAGTTCAATCGATGATCAGAAACAAGCAGCTATGGAGATACGATTACTAGCGAAGAACAAACCGGAAAACAGATTGAAAATCGCCAGATCTGGAGCAATCAAACCGTTAATTTCTCTAATCTCATCGTCTGATTTAGAACTTCAGGAACACGGAGTCACCGCGATATTGAATCTATCTCTATGCGATGAAAACAAAGAGGAAATAGCCTCTTCCGGATCAATCAGACCGTTAGTCAAAGCGTTGAAGATCGGAACATCAACGGCTAAGGAAAACGCAGCATGTGCTCTTCTCCGTTTATCTCAACTCGACGAAAACAAATCCGTAATCGGACGGTCAGGAGCGATTCCGTTGTTAGTGAAGCTTCTAGAAACCGGAAGCATTCGCGGCAAAAAGGACGCATCAACGGCGTTGTACTCGTTGTGCTCAGTGAAGGAGAATAAGATCCGAGCTGTTGAGGCCGGAATAATGAAGCCGTTGGTGGAGCTTATGGCGGATTTGGTGTCGAATATGGTGGATAAAGCAGCGTATGTGATGAGTATTTTGGTGTCGACGGCAGAGGCTAGGGCGGCGTTGGTGGAGGAAGGCGGGATCCCTGTGTTGGTTGAGATTGTTGAAGTTGGTTCACCCAGGCAGAAGGAGATTGCTGTTGTGATATTGTTGCAGGTTTGCACTGAAAGTGTGGTGCACCGTAGTATGGTGGTACGCGAAGGAGCGATCCCGCCCCTTGTTGCCTTGTTACAGTCCGGTAACAACCGTGCTAAACAAAAGGTATAACTAATTTACGCTAAACTAAATCGTTAGACGGTTGAAAAAGCTAAACTAAACGTTTGATTTTTAGCTCTTTAAATCCATTTTTAACCCGTTAGCTTTTGTTGTGGGTTCATGCAAGTCATTAACCGGTTAGAGCATAACAGACTTTAACCGAATTGGTTAGAGGTACTTCTATTGGTTAAAAATAAGTTTTAGTGGAAATTTGATGTTTTAATATATTTTAACATTTGACTATATTGCAGTAGTTGTACAAACTATTTTTCAAATAAAATCATAACGCTTTTTTATAATTATTTTGATATAATATATCAGTAGTTTGTTAGTTTTAGCTGGTCATATTAAATAGTGTTCTATTAAAAGAGTGACATATTTATCAATCAATTATTATGTACATATCATATTAGTTATGACATATGTGAATAATAATTTATAGTGGAAATTTGATTGATAACAGTTGATACATTTGTTTTTGTTGGCGAAGTTGGCAAACACAAATTTGCTACTGTAATAACACATTTAGCTTGATTTTGTAATTGGTTTTGCTAAGAAAGGCTGTTATAACTTATAAGTGAACTGAGTAAATATGTGTATTCACAAGTGAAATTAGGTAAAAATCCATGATGAGTATACAATTGGATTGGCTTTTGTTTGTGAGTAGCGTTACAAAAGTTAATAGAGTTGTAACTTGCAAGTCAAATTGTCAATACGGATTGTTATTGACGAATAATTTGTAAGCATGTATTATTATTGGTAGGCCACATCAGCTTAAATAATTTAACGTATGGTTATGGTTGAACAGACGGAGAAGTTGATTGAGCTTTTACGGCGACCAAGATCCGGCAACACCGTTCACAGCGAGGATTTGTCAGATTAGCATGTTCCACTTCCCTGTCACAACATCAATCAAATTAAAAATTTTAAAGAAAACAAATAAATAAACATTACTTGCATATATGGGATAGGATTATGGGAAAACAAATTGTATAGGCTTCTTATGCTTTGTAGACGCTTGAATCGTATGTAATTTAAGCTTTTATTTCATAGTGTTCCATTTTTGAAGTTTATAAATCCATAATTATCTTCTAATTTATCACTCTTGTACATATTATGAGATGTAATTAATTTATACATGATTATTTTACTTTTACATACATAGATGAAAAAGATCGAGTTTGTGTGTAGTTACAAATTGTTATGTAGCTTCACTAGCTTGGATATATATACTCGGTTATTTTGTTTTTTCTATGAATATAAATCAGTACTAAAATGTTTTTTGAAGCTTTTGTAATTTGTGTCTGATCGAAGTCACAAAGCCGTCCGGTCTATATATGTAGACATGATTCATTTAGTGTACCATAAATACTTTAGCTAAAGTGAACATAGTGATATCCACATTAACATCCACCAAAAAAGATTTGTAGTTCAAGCTTATCACGGAAACTATTGACAACACCAACTCACGTTCATGAATCTAAGGAACGACTAATAATACTATAAGAAATCCTCACTTGTGGCCGAATAATGAGATAACTTAGGTTTTTCATATGAGAATCAAGTTTAGTCTTCACTTGTGTTATTTTTGATGAAATTAGACAATGAAGGATTTGAGCTGGCGGTATGATTTCTCGAGGAAACGCCCAAGCTAAACTATGAAGCCAACGTGGACCCGGTTAAAAGAACATAGTTTAACCAGAGTGAGACAACGAAGATCTCCGTTTAGCGAGTACAGTGTCAGTTTAAAAATTAATAATACGGAAAAAGTATCATCTGATGGGTGTCAATTAAGGTTGAACAACTTGTGTCTAAAGCTATCAACATCTTCCCATCTTCAATTGGAGGGCACTAAATAACAAACTTCCAACATGCGATTCATTGGCTCGTCGCAAATGCACCCGTGTAGTCTTGTGTTTGTAAACTATGTGGAATTGAGGATGAAACTATGGAGCATTTGTTCCATGTCATGTAGCTTGTCGTTGGCGGTGTGGTCTTAGGTGGGCTCGTGGTGTAATATGCAGCCGGTTTATGCCTTCTCGTTTAGCGACTTAATGGAAATTCCATGTGGTTTGAGAGGGGATGCGGGTTTCAAGAAACAATTCATGCGGTGTTTGTTCGCTACTATATGATCGCTATGGAAGCATAGGAATGAGGTTATTTTTAAAGTGGTGCAATCGTCTCCTGTCAACGTGATATGTGAAGCAATGGTTATGGACTTATAGCTTCTTTGTGGCTAAAAGCTAGAAGCACGAATAGGGTGTGGCGGTCTTAAACAATTTCGCCTTTGATCCGGCTAAATTGTATTGCATAATTTTCATTCTTTGTGTTTCTTTTCTTCTAGTACTTTATGCAGGGTTTTAGCTCCTTGTTATTTTGTTAGTCTCATTTCTTAATAAAATTTACCATCATAATTATACGAAAAACATCTATTCAAACTAGGGGTGAGCATGAAACCGAAAAAACCGATCCAAAACCGAAAAAACCGAAAACCCAAACCCAAAAAACCGAACCCAAATAGAAACCGTGGGTTTTGGGTTTAATTTATAAAAAAACCGAACTTTTGGGTTGGGTTTGGGTTTTGTTAAAAAACCGATCCGTAAAAACCGAACCGACCCAATAATGTTTATGTATATGCTAAATTTCATATAGTGTAAGACCCATGACCTATGTTATGTAAAAGCCTATATTGTAATACATTATTATATGATCATATTACATTTTATCTATGATTTATTGGTGGTTTTTTGTCGAAGCAAAATGACATTCAAAATTTTGTTTATGGTTATTGTTTCTTGAGTAAATTTTCTTTTGAAATGTGGTTGATTTTAGATGTTTAAACTTATGGAAACATAAATTTAAACTTTAGTATTATAACATGTTTTCTTGAATTATTAAGAGTTATGTTTATAACTTGTATTTAGTACTAAAAAACAATAAATTTAAAGCCAAGTTGAAAAAACCGAACCCAAACCCAAACCCAGTCCGCAAACCCAAAACCCAAAACCGAAAAACCCAAAACCCATGGGTTTTAAAAACACAAAAACCGACTTTTTGGGTTTGGGTTCAGATTGAGTCAAAAACCGACCCAAACCGACCCATACACACCCCTAATTCAAACGGTTTTATTAATCAAACAAGTCAAATGAAATGATGTTTAACGTTGAAATGACACTATGTTTGGTAACTTCATAAAAATGTATTTACTTAATAAAAAACTTTAGAAGCAATGAGAATTAGTAGAGTTAAGACTTTAATTATTATAAAAATCAGTTTTCGTTATATTTATTTTTGTCACACCGTAAACTAGACAGAAAATGTATTTATTTAATAAAAAATTATAAGAATATTATCACATTAGTCAATTACAATGCATTTTACTTACCATAGCTATTATATTTCTCCGTCTAATTAAGTGAGTACGCGTTGTGCAAGTCAATAGCAATAGCAATGAACATGTGAGTTATAACATATCAAGTGTGACATGTGTCATTAAATTTAATTAGCCTAATTTAAATGTATTACGTTTACAATTCTTTGAATTTTCATGATCTTTTAAAGGTAAACATGTGATCATTATTGTCAAATTAAAGGAGAGCACCCACTCCTAATTAGATAAGTTAAAAAGTATATTAAAACTTATTTGAGAATCGCTTAAGCATGCCAATAAATCAAGATGATCAACCATTTATGTTAATGATCACATTTAAATTTAAATAAAAGAATATATTAGAAAGATAATCACAAGAGCTTGTTCAATAGTAAACCAAACATGGTGCTTATGTGTTAAGATGCATGCTAAATATATATCTAACTAGTTTAGTGTTTGTACTACGCTCAGGAACGCAACATTTAAGTGATGTTTTTAAGGATTTTCATGAATGTTTTCAATCAGTTTTAAGACAAAACTGTGGTAAACCGGAACACAAAATATATTTTTAAAAATTAGATTTTTAGTATAGTAATATTATACTCAAATTAAAGAGAATAAAATGCTCAGTTTTATGATGTAGTTTATTTAAAAAAATCGTATAAAAAGTTATGTATATTTATAAAAACTGAGGTCTTTAATTGTATGTTATTATTAACTTTATCCATAAGTTTCATTTTTAAACCATATCAAATATAAACTGACTCATATACATCCCTTGTAGTAGATGGTTAAAAATATAAATATTCTTAAATTGTTTAGAGTTCTACAAAATATTTACAAAAATGTAATTAGTGTTATTATAATATATTTTATATACGTATTTAAATTGAAAAATCATTATTGCGAGATAAACTCTTAAATGATGTCACATAAGCGAAAAGCTATGAAAAGGTGCCACATAAGCATTTTGTGTTTTGCTTTATTATATTAGAGAAGATTAAAAAGTGTTCAAATAATTAGTGATATGCGATTTTATGCTTAGGGGCTGTTTGGCAAAAACTGAATCATTAATTGCTGAATGGTTAAAAGTTCTGAACCATTAAGAGGTTCTATGACTTCTATCAATAAGAGAGATATTGAGGTAGAACTTCAAATAATGGTAAGTTTGATATATGTTTCATTCAGCATCTTTCAATCTCTTAACCATTCAGCACTTAACTGAACAATTCAGATGCTCTTTTTTATGAAACAAATACTCTGAATGTTAAATCGAATGATTAAGTACTGAACTGAACCATTAAAAGGTGAAACAAACAACCCCTTTGTCTAGTTTATAAATGAGATTTAAACTGCTATACGCCGGTTTGAAAGAGAAAAGGCAAATAAAATAAATTATTATTTAAAAAAGTCTTTTTATTTTATAGTGTATATTAAAGTCATTATTTCAAGTAAAGAGAAGAGATGTGTGGGGAAAAGTATGTAAACATGAATGTTTTTGTTAGAAATGAACCAACCAACTAATTGTGTTATCTTATAATCCCTTTTTTTTATTATAAAATGATAAAAATCCATCATGTATTGCTTTTGCCGGCCATAAAATGATTAAGTAGTAAGTTCGACAACAATAATGAGAACATCGCATCACATACGAAAAAAATACTTCGTAAAGTAACTAATTTAAAATACATCTTTTATTTATTTTATTTTTATCTAATACGGGTGTCTTTTGTAACAAAAATAATGACCGGTTTTAATATACTATTTTTTTTAAATACGATCATAAAAGTCCAAAGTGAGTTGAACTTATTAAGTTATAGAACTTATAGATAACGGTTTAAAATGAGTTGCTCTTAAACATAACTCTTTTAACTTCGAAGACATACTATCTTAAACATTATCCATCATATCATGCATTAATTTAAACCGCTAGCCACATGCAATTTAGAAAAAAAAAACTGAATTGGAAATTTTCATTCAATTTAGTATTATTTTAGCACTAAAAATTTTTAGGTGAAATAGTAAAGTTGTTGTTTGCTGTACCTAAGGTCCCAAGTTCAACTATTACAAACATCATTTTCTAGCGTACCGGTCAATGATTCAGCTCATGCTGGTGAGACAAATAAGTTTAACCCACAGACGAGGTTCGATCCTTGTTAATGGTTGCTACATCTGGGCCTCTGTAGGGTTTCTCTGTGAGCGTCCTGTTAAGTTAAATGCATCGTGTAGGCTTGGTTAAGACAACGTATTTAATTACCTGACTTAATGTAAGGACTCTTTAAGAGTCATGAGTTAAATATTGTTGTTAACAAAAGTCTAGACGTTCTCAAACATCCAAGTAACAATAAACTAGGGATGAGATTGGTACTGTACCGGTACCGAACCGGTACCGATACCGAAAATACCGATACCGAAAACATGGAAAAGTGGGTACCGGTACCAATACCGAATCTATCGGTACGGTACCGGTACGGTATAGGTACGGAACAAGTACTTTTAGGTAAATTTAAGGTATTGGTACCGATACCGAAAATACCGATACCGAAAACATGTAAAAGTGGGTACCGATACCGGTACCGAATCTATCGGTACGATACCGGTTCGGTACGGTACCGATACGGTACGAGTATCGGTTCGGTATTTCGGTACCAAACGCTCATCCCTACAATAAACGATTACACTTTTATCTTAGTATCAAGACTATGAAGTAATAAAAGACATGCTACCATGAGCTTTTAGTATAGTGGTAAACAGGAAACCGAAACTTCGGGTTTTGGTTAAAAGTAAAAGGCACGCAAGAGAGTAGTGGAGTTGTGTTGTAGAAAAGGTCAACTCCCTCTCTCTCATTTTCAAAACACCTTCATATCACTCTATCACTTTAACTGTCAAGGATCTACCTAATCCTCCATTAATTTAACATACACCAAATCATACTATCGAACTCGATCGGAGTGAACTCAGATCCAGATTGTTTAACGAAGTTGCACAAGATCATCAGTTGCTGTGATTTGCTTTTCGGATTTGATGTCATTTTGAGAAACAAAACACCGATTATTGGAAACAGTAGGTATGGAGAGTTATTTGAACGATAATTTTGAAGTGAAGCCGAAGAACTCATCGGAGGAAGCGTTACAGCGATGGAGGAAGCTGTGTTGGTTAGTGAAGAATAAGAAACGGCGTTTCCGTTTCACGGCTAATCTCTCCAAGCGTTTTGAAGCTCGTGCTATTCAACGATCTAATCTGGTTTATCTTCCTTCTCCTTTGCATCTGTTTTTATTTTTCCTGATTTTGTTGTGCTGTTGCTGTTTTGCTTTTTGTGTTGAGTTTAAAGTGAATCTGCCGAAGAACTTTAGTCTGTGATTGATTAGTTGAATTGATTGTGCTGATTGATTTCAATCTATAAAATAGGCATAACTGCATTGGATTTGACTCTGTTATGGTATATAAACGGTATGAGTCGCCCTGCTTACAACCGTGATTTGAAGGAATAAGTTTTGTTGTAGTTGAACAACTTAATGGTAGAGATACCTATCGGATGGGAGAATGGATCTAAGCCATAACATGGCTTAAATTGACAAAAGCATCTAACTAGGAAGTTTATTGAAGGAAAAACTACTCTAAAAAAGTAATTAATCAAAATTTATGAGTAATGTGTGTCCACAGTAAGATCAAAACAGGAATTATATGGAAGTAGCCTAAACATGATACCTCAGGACTTAGGTTGGTTGAACACTTGATGTTTCTAAGATTTACTTCCAATCATGTTCTGAAATCTGAAGTTGATCATATAGCTGAAGTAAGGTTTTGTGAGTTGATACATCTATTTAAGCTTGCTATATATTTTGTTTAACAAAGCTTGTTTGGAATGTGGATCTAATTTTAAAATGGAAATATATGGAGTAGAATGAATGTGTATGTATGTTGGTACTCGGTACCTGGTATGCGATGTTTTCTATTTATAGAACTGCATAATTATTTAAAATCAACCATGGACATGTCAATGGTTGTGCCACAGTCCGAAGCTTTATATTTTTATATATGGTTGTTAACTTGTTATGCCTTCTAAAAATAATAGTAAATACACAATCCTCTTAAAGTTGAGCTGAACATCTACCTACTGCTGTAGTTTTTTCCTCAATATTTGACAATATCCTATATGGTCATCTGACCCCATTTTGTTCTGACAATATTCATAACATAGAGTCCGATAAAGTTTGAGATCTGAGGAGTTCAAACAAGGTTCATCTGACACTATTGCTTGATTTAAACTATGATCTATTTCTGTAGATGACTAGTTGGATTATATATAACCTATATTCGATGGAGTATAAATTAAACCATGTGCTGTGACTACTAAAGAAGATGCAATTTAGTTGTCACTGTATGGTGCTGCTATCTGGCATCTGCTGAATGGGTGGCTGTAGTTTGTAATTCTGATTTCTGACCCTTTTAGTGTAACTTCTAAAACAAAAAAAAATGTAGTAAAGTAACATGATACTGGATTATGATCCTCTACAAATTTACTATAAATTGCAAAACGATACATAGTTTTCCCATATAAATAGTCAAATATCACTTTAGTGCCTCTATGTTGTTTTATACTTTTATTCCAAATTGTTATCCTGCCTTGAGAGTGTTTTGTTCTTATGATGCATTTAAACTTGTAGGAGAATCTAAGAACCTTGATGCTGGTTTCACATGCCGCAATTCAATTTCTCAGTGGTATGCATATCAACAAATATATTGAAATCCCCCCTTTTCATTATTGTTGGATTGTAGGAGTTTTCATGCTAACTTTTACCTGAATTCTTCCAGGTATAACCTACAGTGTACCCGAGGAGGTCAAAGCTGCAGGCTTTCAAATTGGTCCTGATGAATTAGGATCAATAGTTGAAGGCCGCAATTTAGAGAAGCTGAAAGCTCATGATGGTGTTGAAGGTATTGTGAAAAAGATCTCCACGTCAACCACAACTGGAATTTCTACTTCAGAGGAGTTACTTAACAAAAGAAAAACCATTTATGGAATTAATCAATTTACGGAGAGCCCTTCAAAGGGTTTCTTGGTTTACGTATGGGAAGCCCTCCAAGACACAACATTAATGATTCTTGGTTTGTGTGCATTTGTGTCGTTGATTGTTGGCATTACAATGGAAGGGTGGCCAAAGGGTGCTCATGATGGTCTTGGAATCGTTGCAAGCATTTTACTGGTAGTATTTGTTACTGCTACAAGTGATTATCGACAGTCTTTACAGTTTAAAGATCTGGATAAAGAGAAAAAGAAAATTACTATTCAAGTTACTAGAAATGACTGCAGACAAAAGATTTCAATATATGAGCTTCTTGTTGGGGATATTGTTCATCTTGCTGTTGGTGATCAGGTCCCTGCTGATGGACTATTTGTCTCAGGTTTTTCATTACTGATAAATGAATCAAGTTTAACTGGAGAAAGTGATCCCAAAATTGTAACTGCTGAGAATCCGTTCTTATTATCAGGAACTAAAGTTCAAAATGGTTCATGTAAGATGGTTATTACTACAGTTGGAATGAGAACCCAATGGGGAAAATTAATGGCAACTTTAAGTGAAGGTGGAGATGACGAGACCCCGTTGCAAGTCAAGTTAAACGGAGTAGCAACAATTATTGGGAAAATTGGATTGTTTTTTGCTGTAATTACATTTGCAGTTTTGGTGCAAGGACTGTTTGTACGCAAGTTGCAGGATGGTTCGCACTGGATTTGGTCTGGAGACGATGCCCTTGAGATGCTTGAATACTTTGCTATTGCAGTTACAATTGTTGTGGTTGCAGTGCCGGAGGGACTACCATTAGCGGTGACATTAAGTCTTGCTTTTGCCATGAAAAAGATGATGAATGATCGAGCTCTTGTGCGCCACCTGGCAGCTTGTGAAACCATGGGATCCGCAACTAATATATGCAGTGACAAAACTGGAACCCTAACTACAAATCACATGACACTTGTTAAAGCTTGGATTTGTGGAGAAGTCAGGGAGGTAAAATCGGCCTCAGCATTCTATTCTACCATTCCTGATTCTGTCGTTGGCATGTTAGTTGAATCGATTTTCAATAACACCGGTGGAGAAGTGGTTAAAACTGATAAGAACACTACTGAAATTCTTGGTACACCAACTGAAACAGCTCTTTTGGAATTTGGTCTTTTGCTCAAAGAAAAGCAAGCAGAGCTTCAAAAGTCGAAGTTGGTCAAAGTTGAACCCTTTAACTCTGAAAAGAAACGCATGGCGGTAGTTCTAGAACTCCCCGATGGATGTTTCCGGGCCCACTGTAAGGGTGCTTCTGAAATTATCTTGGGCGCATGTGATAAAGTATTGAATGAAAATGGCGAGGTTGTTACGCTTGATGAAGAATTAAACAATAACTTGAAAAATACAATTGAACTATTAGCCAATGAAGCTCTTAGAACTCTTTGCCTTTGCTACAAGGAATTGGGAAATGAGTTAAATTCCAAAGATCCAATTCCATTTGAGGGGTATACTTTAATTGGGATTGTGGGTATTAAAGATCCTGTCCGTCCAGGTGTCAAGGAATCTGTTGCAATATGCAGATCTGCTGGTATTACAGTGCGTATGGTTACGGGTGATAATATTAATACTGCAAAAGCAATTGCTAGAGAATGTGGGATATTAACAGATGATGGAATGGCCATTGAAGGTCCTGACTTTCGCGAAAAGTCTGAAGAAGAGTTGTTTAAAATCATTCCTAAAATTCAGGTGCTTCTGTGTTCCTTAATGTCATTGTTTTTTTTCCAAAATTATTTATTAATTTAATTTTTTTAAATCTACAAGGTGATGGCAAGATCTTCTCCAATGGATAAGCATACGCTTGTGAAACACTTGAGAACTACATTTGAAGAGGTTGTTGCTGTGACAGGAGACGGTACAAATGATGCTCCAGCACTTCATGAAGCAGATATTGGACTTGCAATGGGAATTGCAGGAACAGAGGTAATGATTTAGTTATTCTAGTCTCTTATCAGATGAGATGTTATTCAAATCTAATAGTTTATTACTATAACTTTATTACATGTTTGAATTATTCAGGTGGCGAAAGAGAGTGCTGATGTGATCATTCTAGACGATAATTTCTCCACAATTGTGACTGTGGCCAAGTGGGGTCGCTCAGTTTACGTGAACATACAGAAATTTGTTCAGTTTCAGCTGACGGTGAACGTTGTTGCACTAATCGTCAACTTCTCTTCTGCCTGTCTGACAGGTAATCATGCAACAATCCATTAACGATCATTGTTAGTCATTTATTTGTATTATTAATATACAATTTGATTTTGTGGTTTGCAGGTAGTGCTCCTCTAACTGCTGTTCAGCTACTATGGGTAAACATGATAATGGATACACTGGGAGCACTTGCATTAGCCACTGAACCTCCTACAGACGAACTAATGGAGCGATTACCGGTTGGAAGAAAAGGAAACTTTATAACAAATGTTATGTGGAGGAACATTATGGGACAATCATTATATCAATTTGTGGTTATATGGTACCTTCAAACCAGAGGAAAAGCAGCCTTTCACCTTGACAACTCAGACTCGGATTTGGTTCTCAACACACTTATCTTCAACTCGTTCGTCTTCTGCCAGGTGCGTTAATAAATAAATAATTAAATAAACAGTTTTGTGTCTTATTTATATGTAATTTTTGTAATGCAGGTGTTCAATGAGATCAGCTCTAGGGAGATGGAGAAAATAGATGTGTTTAAAGGAATATTAAAAAACTACGTGTTTCTGGGTGTTTTGACATGCACAGTCATCTTCCAGATCATAATCGTTGAATTTTTGGGTACCTTTGCAAACACAAGTCCTCTGACTCTTCCCCAGTGGTTTGCAAGTGTGATTATTGGTTTTCTAGGCATGCCTATTGCTGCTGCTGTGAAGATGATTCCTGTTGGATCCAGATAGAAGACCAAATTAGGTTATAGACACATTTTAAACTTGCTTTTGTTATATTGTCTAAACTTTAGCCACCAAACTATTTCAGATTCAAGAATTTATGCTTTGGTTTGAAATATTTTGTTCTCCTCATAGTTATATTGTCATTAGACTTTTGATGGAAAAATTGGTTTAAGAATGAGATCCGCAAAAGATAGAAGTTGGATTGCTCACATCATGGATAGTTTTTTTCTTCTTTTTTTCAATACATTATATGTAGGGCAAGTTACATGAAGTAAATTTTCATGAGTGCTACACTTTGAACTGGCTTAACATCGTATAATAAAGGAGTATTGAATATTAATGGATCTAACTATTAATTTTTGGTCGTTACTGGTTCCAACTTTTGAAATATGTGCTAGCGGTCCCAACTTTTATCATTTTGGCCACTAATGGACCCGCCGTTAAAAAAGTTGACGGCGTTAACTTTTTTTTTGAATTTCAGGTCGACGTTTTATGGTTTTTGATCGGAAAAAGAATATGAGTCGATTGATATAAAATTTACATCGAAACGATGCTCCAAATGACAAAACGATGCTTTATCGGGGTGTTTACACCTAACGGTTTTTTAACCGGATGTACAAATTTCGTCGTTTGGATCATCGTTTTGATGTAATTTTTATATCAGTAGACTCGTATTTTTATTCCGATCAAAAACCATAAAACGTCGACCTGAAATTCAAAAAAAAAAAGTTAACGCCGTTAAATTTTTTAACGGCAGGTCCATTAGTGGCCAAAATGATAAAAGTTGGGACCGCCAGCACATATTTCAAAAGTTGGGACCGGTAGTGGCCAAAACCTAATAGTTAAATCCGCTAATATCCAATACTGCTATAATAAAATCATTTTATACCTCAAGTACACTTTATCAAGATTGGTGGCCCACGTAGCCACATTGCCTCTAGAAGTATAATTTATAGGGAGATTTCAAGTTTAAACTCAAACAAGGGATTAATTGTCGTTATAAAAAGTACTATTCACTATCCACATTTTAGCACACCAAAGCGTCACGGACCAAATGTTTGAAGACTATAGTTGTTTGTTTAGTGCTTGAAGCTTGGGTTTACTGGGTTCTTCCTATTGCTATTCATTGGGGAGGGTTATAATCATGGTGGAGAAGTCTTACAATGAGATCGGTTGGGATGTGACAGTTTGCACTCCGGCATAACACTGGTTGGGGGTTATGGCCGCCTCCTTGTCCAAGGCAGAACGAAACCTGAACCTCATGATATGCGTGATGCTTAGCCTGGCCTTAGGCAACCTTGGACGCAACACAAAGTCAAAAGGATTACTCCGTGTCAAAAAGCTTACTTGATATTTTTCTTGAACTCTTTGTAAATTTTGTTTCATTTTCTTTGGAAGGAAATGAAAATGATAGTATGGGATAAATATCATCTATAAAATAAGTAGTCGCGTTTGTGTTTGTATTATAGACTATTACCCGAAATGAATACCATGACTTGTGAACATTTTTATAAAAAGTAAAATGAGGATGCAACATAATACAATTTGAGTACTTAAAAAGAACATTTTTCATCAACTACAAAAAACCCAAAAACGCATTAACGTCCTTGTCACATGAGACATGTTCTCTAGGTAGTGGTGCACAAAATAACTGAAACCAGAACCAATCTAATAATGGAATACTGATTCATAGAAGAACCGTTAATACAAGAACCGAATCGGAACCGAACCGTCGGTTCTGAACAGGTTATAATATTTTTTCCAAATTCCGGTTCTTAGAAAAACTGGTTCCTAAAATTACCAGTATATTTTAATTTTATTACTTATTTAATATTTTAAAAACTATATATCTTGTAATATTTACCGTTTTTAACGTAACTAATTATTTAGTCTAGAATAAAAAAAAATTATGAACAGACTCCATAGTGACATACTTTCAATTCAATGATAGTTGGATTTTGTGTAAATGAAATCCCAATTGAAACGTCACTTTTAACTTCTTTGTGTAAACGAAAGCCTAGTGAGTTGTGTTTTTTATACTCTAAACGAAAGCTCAATGGAGATTGTAGATTTACAGCAGCTCAACGCTCCAACCCAACCAATGAAAAATAACCGTCTTTTAAGGAACTGGAACAGCTCTACAAGAATCGAAATCAGTTACATAGATTCTAATTTTTTTACAAAAAACTGATTCTAGAACCGAATCGTTTTTACCAGAACTTGTTTCATACTGCAAACAAGAACCAAAACTCATTCATCAAAATAAACCAAACAAACTATGCACCTCTATCTCCAGTTAGAGGTAGGCAACGAGTTAAAACACCCTCACAAGTGTAGACCCTCGATACAATGTAATACCCATAATCTATGGTCTAAGGATAAGTAACTTTTAAAAAAGAATATACCATTTCTCTACAAAATTATTCTCAAGAAAAAAACAATACAGCTAATTAGTTAGTTTTTTTAAATAAATTTAAATAAAAAGTACTTTATTTATTTATTTTATTTTACAAATTTAGTCTAGAACAAATCGAAAAGCGGTGTGAGGCTTGGTTTGCGGCTGTGAATTGCGTACTGTGGAAGTATGTATATAGTCGTCAAACGCGTTAGTCATTGAATCAACCACGTAATCACCCAAATCCAACGGCCCAGATCTCCCCTTCATCCCACACGCTATGCGAATATTCCGAACCACACACCTTCAATATCACGGCAATAACCTTCCGTATTAACAACCAATTTATACCACTCTCAGCTTCAAATCCCTTTATTTCATTTCATGGATAATAATTTCTCAACACCAATTCACTTCATCATTACTTCCTCTTCTTCTTCTTCTTCTTCTTCTTCTTCTGTTTTTCTTCTTCCTTGTTCAACTCATATTAATCACCTTCGTACTCAACCTATTCCCCTCTAACGATTTCAATCGGACTTGTTACTTGCCATCAATGGGTAAACAACGTAAGTCATTCATTCTTCCTGACTTTTATTGCTTCATCTCATTGATTCTAGGGTTTCCTACTTTCAATTCAATTTAGGGCTTTTTTTAGGTTTTACGATTTTCGTATATGATTGTGCTTTGGTTTAATTCAGTTTAACGTGATTTGATTTTGCAGGTAGCTCACAGCGTAAAAACGCTGCAATGCTTGATAGTGATGATACGGATAGTGTGAGTTCATCGTCGACGATTAGGTCTGATTATGTGATGGCTTCTGCTTTGGAAGACATGCAGTTTGATAAAGATAGTGTTTTGGATCAATGTTTAGATGCTTTGTATGAGAAAAGGTAATTAATTGTATGTACTTGAATTTTTGTTTTCAAAGTAGTTATTGTTATTGCTGTATAAAGAATCAAACTTTACTTTAATTAGGGATTGTTAAAGTGATTATTGCTATATAAGTAAAAAAATTAATTATCATGTACTTCAATTAGGGGTAGTTAAGTTTGATTATTGATGGCTGTAGGTGCATTTAGAAATGTGGCTGATTTAAAACTAAAAAAAATGGATACTTTCATCTGCTTGCTAAAATTTTATTATCTTTAATTTCCATATTATATATGGATACTTGAATTCATTGCTGTTGTTATGTTTTTGAAGGGGATCCACGAGGGAAAAGGCCTTGGCAGATATAATCGAGGCGTTTAATAGCAGCTTACCGCATGAGTTTGTTGAAAAGAAGTATGCATTTTCTGTGATTTCAGTTCTTCAGTTTCATTGATTATGATGGATTGATGTTTATTTTTTAAATTTGTTTTGTCTTCATAGATTTGCAACATTGCTACATCAATGTTTGAATTCGGTAAAGAAGGGGTCTGCAAAAGAGATAGCCTTGGCGTCTCATGCAATTGGTATACAACTTAATATTACTTACTTTTTGTTTGATTAGTTTAATCCGCTCATTGAGGTCTCTAAACATCGTTGAACTCTGTATAGGATTACTAGCTCTGACTGCTGGCCCGGGTGAAAAATCACAAGAAATATTAGAAGAATCGGTTACTCCTATCTCAGAGGCTCTGAGATCTCGTTCTGAAGCATCAAAGATAGCATCAGTATGTATACAGTTATACTTTTATGGTTTAATTTGTTTTGCCTGCATTTTAATTGCTACTTTTAACTTTTAGTTCGCAAATTTGATTTATAGTTATTGGAGGGATTGGCGGTAATTGCATTTGTTGGTGGAAATGAACCTGAAGAAACTGAGAGATGTATGCAAATAATGTGGCAAGTGGTGCACCCGAAACTTGGCCCCAATGTATGTTTCCAGTTTTGTTTTTTAGTTTATCTAACCCTCATTCTAGTCTTTAGTTCTTATAAAACCGTGTATGTTTTAGGTGGTTGCTGCTAAGCCATCACCAGGAATAATAGCAGCTGTGGTATCTGCTTGGTCGTTTCTTCTTACCACAATGGATGGATGGACACTTGATCCTAAAAGTTGGCAAGAGTAAGTCAATTCCAATTTATCCCCTTTTGGTTTTTGCTCTTTTATGTTCTTCACACTAACCTCTCATTTTTTACAGGTCCGTTTCTTATTTTTCTACACTATTAGAAAAAGATGACAGATCGGTGCGAATTGCAGCTGGTGAAGCACTTGCTCTGATATATGAGATGGGAAATTTGGAAAAGTTTTGTGGTTCGTCTAAAGTTACTAGTGACGGTTCCACTAATGGTGATATTAGTTCCCGGGATGTTAATTATATACATGGCTTGAGAGCCAAAGTGTTGAATCAAGTGCGGGACCTTTCTGCTGAGGCGGGTGGGAAGGGTTCTGCCAAAAAAGATCTCAATAATCAGCGAAATACTTTTCGGGATATTTTGGAATTTCTTGAGGTATTCCTCAATTAGTTCTTTGTAATTATCAGAGTACATGGTAAATGATGTCCGATTACTTGATCTTACTTTTTTTTTTGTAACCTGTATTTGTTATAATTAGGATGGTTATGCTCCTGAAAGCTCAATGAAGATCGGTGGAGAGTCACTTACTACTACTACTTGGTCCCAGCTAATCCAGGTTTGGTTTAATGTTTTTATGGTATTTTGATTGGTCTGGTTACCTATATCTATTGTGTTCTAATTTATATGTTATTACAGTTGAACTTTCTAAAGCGATTTCTCAGTGGAGGATTTGTGAAGCACATGCAGGTTCGATTGTTAATATAACATAAGTTTTTGAGATTTTTTTAAACTAACAAACGAATGCGATCATGAAGATTGTCTAATTTGTATCAAATCTTATTTTAATCGTTTGATATTTAATGATTGATTTATATCTGTACAGGAAAATGGATTTCTGCATGAAGTATTTAGCTTCACACCAAAGAAGAAGCTTCTATCTAGTGCGGATCGTGTTTCAGGGACGGACAAGGTTTGTTCATCTTCTTTACAGCTTGAAATGCAAGCATGTTACTTTTCACTTAAAATTGTTAGATACGAACTTCTAGGAAGAATAAAAAGTGGATGACTTGACCCGTTAGATACGAACTTTTCACTTAATATAGGCATAATGTAATGTCACATCCGTTTGAAGTTATGGAGCTTGTAAGATACTGCCAAATCATGAAAATTCAAAATTGAAAGCCTAGTCTTAACAGCCTAGATATACAAAAACGTTGAAATTGGAGAACCATCAAAGTTGAAACTAGGCCTTAAAAATATATCAATTTTTCTTCCAAGGGTATCATTTTGACATCAATTTTTTACATCGCAGAGGATGTACCGATCTCCTAACTCTATCCTTAACAAGGCAAGAACCCAGTTTCTGAACAAGCAGCGAATGATGTCACAGGTAGGCTGAGTTTATAATCCCCACCCTTAGTCATATTTTTAACCATAAGAACGTGGTAAAGGTTTTGAGTTTTTGATAATGTTTTTGGTTACAGGATAGAAATGCTGGGCATTATGCATCTGGGTTTGACGAGGAGTAACATGCTGCAAATCTGGTGCTAGCTAATTGTTTTAATATACTCGCCATGATGATTTATCGAATGATTATTGGTTTTAGTTAGGGATTTATTTGTGCAATTACAGTGAAAACTTCAAATTATTGAATATTATTATTCTTATACACTTACCTTCATTGCTTATAACCTTATAATTTATAAATTCCTGTGTTTGGAACCGATCTGTTTCTCTATCAGACGTTTTTTTAATAGAAAAGCTGGTTAAGTAAAATAGAACATAATGTTTTGGTTTGATAGAACTGTTTTCTATTGCATCATTATATCTGGATGTACAGCATGGTTATTGTATATCTTTCGCTCATCTATATCACACAATGTTTCGTTTATTGTCTTTAAGATCAGACGCCACCTATGAATCATGTAGAAAACTGAGTTGAAATCAGTGTAAGTCAATCTAATGATCTCCAACCATATAGAACTTGCACAAAAAATCAACACAACTACAAGGGCATATGAAATCTTATTTTGCTTGCAATGACAGAACATTCAGGGATAATAAAGAAACTGTAAACACGTTTAACGTTGGTCATCCTGCGGATCGTTCAGATCACAATCACTAACAACTCATGAATATCAAAGGAGTCATATCATCAAATACTCTGTAATCAAAGAGCCATTCTAAGATTGGCGGTTTATCGATGTCAGACACTGATGACTTCTTAGATGCCTTAATACCTCCAAACGGTATGGCAAAAGCTTTTGCAAATGAAACCCAAAACTGAGTTCCAAACAAGTGACTTGGTTCATTTTCTTCTCCAGCTCCAAGCCCCAAAATTGTCTGAAGCACGGTAAAATAGATGATTACAATTGCAGCCAAAGTCGAGAGCGACACCCAAACATTGTGAAAATACTCATGCTTCAGTTTCGCTCTCTTTTGGTTCAACCCATTATTGCAGTAGCAATTTATCTTCCAAAGAACCTCACGTAGATACGAGTCATCACCTGCCCCTGCTACCTCTTTGCAGAGCTTGTTTACTAATCTCGCTGCGTTTTTGTTTCCGCCTAAAGTATGCTGCATTACACCCCAGTAATGAAGCAATTCTATATCCTCAGCAGAGTTGATCAGCCTATCAAGAAAGAACACATAAGCAGTTACATGTGGTTTGCAGGCAAAGTGACATTGCTCAAATGCCACCATGTTCCTAAACAATGTGAATCTGTAGTCATCCATACTCACTGGAGCAATCTTCAAAACTCCCTTTTTAAAACTTACGTCTAACGGTTGACATCTTTCCGCCTTCTTGAGTTTGACACCCGACTCTTTTAACTCTGTTACTGAACGGAACATGTGTGGCTCCTTAACTGGAAACTTACTTTGCATCACTTCAGTCGGGCAAATGCTGGCCCGAAAGAGATCAAGAAAGTGGCTTCCGCCTTCTTTCTCCACACACGAACCGCTGTTCTTAGGCGTATCTAAATCTTTATAAATCATAGGTTCAAAGTATTGAACCGCAAGCTCTTTCAAGCCTATGTTTTCCGTGGCTTCACAAATAGAGCCACTTGTTAAGTCATATACTTTGTTTAGAACAAACATAGGGAGCTGGTTTTCGAGCATGATGAGATCCCGTTGGAGAACGGGTAACATCCATCTCTGTATGTGCAACGACTTCTTACTGAAATCGGTCTCCATTGATTCTTGTAAAAGCTTTATGATGAAACAGCTGTCAATGAGCATCATGTTGATAAACTGGCTGCTGCTAATCTTCAAATGTTGAGAGTAACAACCGCGTGCCTGCTGTTCGATCTCTTCCAATGCCTTGAGTACCACATTGAGGTCAGGACGATCAGGCTTGGTTGGATCGAAGATGCCACGAAAGCATTGCCATTTTGTCATCTCCATGGCTTGTAAACTAGCTGCTCCATGATGGTATGGACCAACTGAGACAATATTGGGCTCATACGCTTTGGGTTCGACTGATCGCAGACGGTCCGGAACTTTGTAGATCGAAGCGGCATTGTTTGTTGGTATTGGAAACTCAGTATTCAGCTTTTGGTGTAG
This sequence comes from Tagetes erecta, assembly GCA_030867185.1. Classification (NCBI taxonomy): domain Eukaryota; kingdom Viridiplantae; phylum Streptophyta; class Magnoliopsida; order Asterales; family Asteraceae; genus Tagetes; species Tagetes erecta. The sequence continues at coordinate 99,136,315 of CM061487.1, forward strand.
CACAGCTGCCAAATCTGGAGAGTTGGAAAGATTTCTTGATTCGGCTCGCGTGTGGGTTCGGGCGATACGTAAGGTTTGCAGATGAATCCTGATGAGTTTGGTTCCCATTTTTGGATACAAAGTCAAGTCTATAAATTCTTGGTGTTTTTGAAGCCTACTTGATGTGTTTATTTACTTTCATGTGTGCTTCATAGCAAGTACATAGCCCTGGAAAGAATGATTTTTGAAGCAGTTAAGTCAACAATCACATATGAATTTAGAAAGTAAAAGTCTACATTGTCTGAATAAAATAACAGTGTGATTATAGGCTTAAAGCATTAAATTAAGATCAAGACAAATTATAACATTAAAAGAAGACCAAGACTTTTTAATCTATGCTTAGAAAATGATAGTTATAAATGTGAATTATAAAAAAATGTCACCATCCATGTTCTTGACAGAAAATAGTTTATTTACACATTTGTAATCATTAAAGAGTAAACAATTAAGTATTGATTGGTTATTTTATTACTGTTTGTTTGTAGAGGCTCTTGCCTCTTAAATAACAATTTGTCATTATAAAGGTTTTTTTAAATGATAATATATCTCACTTCTAGTTCTAAACTAGCTACACTCTAAATGTTTACACTTGTAAATGCATTAGTTTTTTTACAAAATAAATTGGAGTATTTTTAAATTAGGTTGATTCAGTGTTGTCAAGTCCCTTAAAAAGTTTCAAGCGGATCTTAAACTCTATTGTGTTTTAAGTCCTTTGCTATTTAAATAGCGGAGATGTCATAACACCCACCTCCGCTATATCTTAGGTTTATAAAAAGTTGAGTACTTGAGTATTGAAGGATGTGTATTAATATCACCAGTGTGTTGTCAACTAGTGAATTAACTTTGCAGTGTTGTACAACCTCTTTCACTCTATTATTAAATTGAGAAAGAGATAAAATTTTTGAAGTTAAGTTTAAGCTAAGTTTTGATTTCAAGGTGCTCTTTTATTTATTTATACAGCCATATTCTTTATAAAAAATTTCTACCAGGGCCAAAGAGTTAGAGGCAATGTTTTCAAAACTAGACCGGACGTCAAACTGGTCTACTGGTTGGACCGGATTTAAGGGCATGGTGATGTCAAAACTATTTTAAATATAAACACATAAAATATATAAAAAATTTAAAAGTTCTCGGTCCGACCGCCTTTTTTTTCTTCGGATTTACTGATCTATATAGATGTTTTATGCCAAGTTTTTTAAGCTTTGATGTTGATTAGTCAGCTAGATGTTTTAACTTATGGGCTTCTGCATGCATAAATATTAAAAGTGGGTTGAATGAAATTAGCCATCAAACTAGTTAGTTGAAGTTGGGTCGGGCCCATAACAAGAAGTCAAAGTCAAACAACCTCTTTGAGCTTTTTTTTTTATTTAAAAGCTATCATTTGTCCATTTTGTCTGGTGACACATTAATTGTTTTGTATGTTTTGTTGTTTTCTTAAATTATTTGGTGACCTTATCTACTTGTTTCATTTTATGCCTAGTTAATTGTCTTTTTGTGATCACATGTAGGATTGTGTTGGCATTATCACTTTTTATGTCATGACACCCTAGGAGATTCACTTTTTAAACCTACCATAATTGTAACGTGTGAGTCACTGGTTCGTCACAGACGCTTCTTTTAATCGTATCATCCTAGTCGCAACATGGTAAAAAATCTACTCATAAAAACTTTTTCTCCATAAATCCATAATAGGCCTTGAACGGTTGAACCCACCCAACCACACAGGCGGATTGATACTTCTTGTTCTATATATACATCTTTATACAGTTAGTGGGCCTGATCTAGTTATTTAGGAGTGAGTTTATGTGAATCCACATCACTTCAAAATTTCAATAGAAATCATATAAAAAAAACTGAAGTAAACCTGTATGAATGTTTCGTCACCTAAAGTCAAGGGCTTGGATTTTAGTAGACTATGTTTTGCTATCCAAAGAGGGTTACGACGCAACTGTTGCTAGTTTACGTATCACTTTATTGTAAATACTTATAATGATGAAATTCAACTGATCAATATCAAATATATAATTAAATAAATTTATAGTTCAATTGGTATGCTTCCTTGTTTCTGTTCTATGGGTCACGGGTTCAATTCAAGTCCTTATCTGAAGAAATTTTTACTTTTTAAACTCAATTAGGGCAAACACATCTCACCATTACTTCATTGTCTTCCAAAGTCAACATGAAGGTTAATATCATAAAAATTAATTTTGTGATTCTTGTTACTTGTTACGGTATGTTGATTTGGTTCTGTAGTTTGTGAATTTCAAATACTTTTAATACACATTATTTCTTTATGGAGAAACACAATTTCCATAATTCAACTTGATCTATTAAATGGACTTGTCATGACTCAAATATGTCGTAACCAGACCCATTATATATATGCCAAACGCTTATAATTTACATAGTCCAACCCAAACTTTCTAATCGACCTGAAAAAGTTTATCTCTAGTTCTATGAAATTGGATAACGCAACATTAATAGTGAACCCACTAAAAAATATTTCTGGATCCGACACTGATAGAGAACATTTTGTTGCTGGTTTATAAACAACTGATATGTGGTGGATGTATGTATATGGTCTTAGGTTAACAGATGTTTATGGCAGGTATCACGTACAGCTCGTTGTTAAGATTATAAGATAATGTTTGACTTTGGCTTTATTAATTTTGAATATAAATCTTATTCGATTTTGCTGACAAATATATATCACAAACATTCAAGAACATATATATACATACATCTATTAATTTGTTATATAATTAATAATCATCATCTTCACATTGCCATCTCAATATATTATTTAAAGAATGAAACTGAGATTCAGTACATAACATATACACATATATATACATGCATATGGTTAATTGCATTGCTCCTTGGATCGATCTTGTTTAGCTTTGATTAATAACTAATTAATATTCCCTTTAAGCCACCACATGATGTCTGATTGTATATTAACATGTCTCATGAATTTCATATAACAAGATCCGGAATTAAGTAATACATATAATAATTATGTCTGTAATTACATTTGAATTACACGTATATATATATGTCAGATTATAAAACAAAAACTGAGCTTAATTTGCTTGTTTCTTGATTTGGTATATAATTAATTGGGCTATTAATAAAAAGTTCCCAAATGTAAATGATCGAGATTTATAATGATGGTGAAATATTGTTGTAGAGACCCATGTCAACTCCATTGTAAGCTATTGGAGCATACATCCATTTATCATCTGAACTCAGCAACTGCAAGCATATTTTACAACAAACACATTAATTAAACTTAAGTAACAAGTATATATTGTTGGGAATTTCCTGTTTTGGTGGGCTTGGCGTGCAAGGCAAGGCTCACGTGAAGATAAGCTAAAGACTTCCTAATGTGAATCAGATTAGGTTGTTAGGTTTAATGTTTACTTATTCCTAAAGTTTAGCAAATAGAGTTATAGTCTAAACGTGATAGGTTGACTATATAAGCCGTGTTAGGGTACTCTATGTAATCAAGTTTTTGAGTTAGTTTTCTTGATAATAATATTGGGTGTTAGCCATATTGTTTAACCTTGTCTTTGATATCGAATTCACCACTTGAATTGGTATCAGAGCGGTACGATTTAAGGGAAGCCGGCGAGTAGAACTAAAACCGATCACAACTGTGTTCAAGTTTTCTAGTCGTGTATAAAAGGACTAGAATTATAGAGTTACATCGGTGCTGCTTGTGATAAATTGTACAGCTCATTAAAAGGCTGGATAATATATCTTCCCCTTCATTCGAGAAGACATACAGAAGAAGAAAACTTAAGAAGACTATGGGAGAACCAAGTTCCTCTAATTCAACACCACCAAATACAACATCGACAAACCCAAATTCATTCCAAAGTCCAATGCTCACAGCAACTAACTACATGACATGGGCTATGAGAATGGAAGTATTATTCAATCTCCATGACGTGTGGGATGTGATAAAGCCTGGTGGAGCCGATGCAAAGAAGAACAACATCGCCAAAGCTGTGTTGTTTGCTGCGATTCCAGAAAGTCTTCTTATGCAGATTGGAAAGCTAACCACGGCGAAAGAGATGTGGGATGCAATTAAAACCCGTCATCAAGGTGAGGATCGTGTGAAAGAAGCGAGATTACAAACACTTATGAACGGTTTCGAAGGGCTGAAGATGAAAGATACGGAAACCATCGACGACTTCGCAGCCAAACTTTCTGGAATCTCCTCGAAAGCAGCAGCACTCGGCGAGGTTATACCAGAATCTAAACTAGTGAAAAGGTTTCTTTCAGGATTACCACGGCGAAGATATATCCAGATTGTTGCGTCAATTGAACAATCGGTAGATCTAAAGACTGTTGGGTTTGAAGACATAGTGGGTCGCTTAAAGGCTTATGAAGAAAGAATTAAAGACGAAGATGAAGAGGAAAATCAAAGCAAACTGATGTACACAAAAGATGATTCATTCTCACACCGCAGCCGTGAATATAGTAGGGGGAGAGGCAGATCATCGTCATCAAACCGTGGTAGAGGGCGTGGTCGTGAAGGCAATCAATCTCGTGACAAGGGGAATGATCGTGGTAAAAATCGAGACTCACGAGATAATCAAAAGGGTAAGCGTGATTACTCAAAGATTCAATGTTACAAGTGTGAAAAATTTGGACACTTCGTGTCAAGATGTCCGGATCGGTTTAAAAATCATGAAGTAAATAAAACCGAAAAGGAAGAGGATGATGTAGAAGGGGCAACATTCTTTATGATGAAATCCGAACGTGAATGGGTATTTCTCAATGAAGAAAAAGTTATACCAAAGAAATATATTGCAGACACACAAGAAAAGGATGAATGGTACCTTGATAACGGGGCAAGCAATCACATGACAGGGAACCGAGCGTACTTTTCCGAATTGAATGAACGTGTATCTGGTAAAGTAAAATTCGGGGACAACTCATGTGTTGAGATAAAAGGAAAGGGGTCCATTATTTTTGAAGGCAAGAATGGAGAGCAAAAGCTTATGACTGATATTTACTATATCCCAGATCTTAAAAGCAATGTGTTGAGTTTGGGTCAAGCAACAGAATTTGGTTGCAAGGTTAACATGAACAACCAATTCTTAACACTTTATGATAAAGATTGGAATCTGTTGATGAAGGTGAAAAGAAGTAGAAACAGGTTGTATAAAATAAAGTTGAAAGTTGGAAGCCCAGTGTGTTTAATATCAAAGTTGCAAGAAGACTCGTGGCTATGGCACGCACGCATGGGTCACATGAACTTCAAGTCGTTGATAAAGCTGAATGGGATGGCTCTAGGAGTACCAAAGATTCAACATGAGAACAAGGTGTGTGAGTCATGCATGGTAGGAAAGCAAACAGCGAAACCATTCCCAAACAAAGCAAGCTACAGGGCAACACAACTACTAGAACTCATACATGGAGACCTATGCGGACCAATCACCCCATCCACAATGAAAGGTAAACGATACATCCTTGTGTTAATAGATGATTTCTCACGGTACATGTGGTGCAGCTTATTGGAAGAGAAACACGAAGCTTTTGGTAGAATCAAACTATTTATAAAAATGGTTGAGCGAGAAACTGGGAAGAAAGTCAAAGTGATCCGAACCGATCGGGGAGGAGAGTTTACATCCAAAAGCTTCAGTGAATATTGTGAACAAGAAGGCATAATGAGACATCTTACAGCACCATATACTCCACAACAAAACGGAGTAGTGGAACGGCGTAATCGCACCCTAATGGAGATGACACGAAGCATAATGAAAGCAATGAAAGTGCCAAATTTTCTATGGGGGGAAGCAGTGAGACATGCAGCTTATTTAATTAACCGATCTCCTACGCGAACACTGGAAGGAGAAACCCCATATGAAAAATATAAAGGCAAGAAACCTGATCTTAGCCATGTGAAAGTGTTTGGTTGCCTAGCCTATGCAAAGATCACATCCGACCTACGAAAACTTGATGATAGGTCACGACTACTTGTTCGCTTCGGGTCAGAACCAGGCTCGAAAGCATATCGTTTGTATGATCCACGTAGTAAAACGATCATAGTAAACAAGCACGTATCATTCGATGAAACAAGAGGATGGAAGTGGGATAAAAGTGTAAACACATCAGAGAACAATGAAACCACAAATCCAGGCATGTTTACAGTTCAATGGGGAAGAACGATTGACGGTGGTACAGGTCCGATTACTCCAAATCAAAGTGTGGCAACAAGCAACAATGAAGATGGGGTATCAAACAGTGACCAAAACCAAGATGAAAGTGGAGAAAGTGAGACCGGGGCAGGGTTTGAAACACCGAGTGGGCCTAATTCATCTACTACTCAATCACAACTAAACCCATCATCTCCCACAAACTCATCTGATGGGTCGAATAGTGAGCAAGTACAACCAAGGAGATCAAACCGCCAAACTATTATGCCTATAAAGTTCAATGATTATGAATTGATGTCTTGTGAAGAAGAGTTGTCAATAAATGATGATGTGCCACGAAACCATTTGGAGGCGATCCCGAAACCCGAATGGTTAAAGGCGATGAAAGATGAACTTGGCTCAATAGAAAAGAACAAGGTTTGGAAGCTAGTCGATTGTCCTAATAATGTTAGACCTATTGGTCTAAAGTGGTTATATAAAGCAAAAAGGAATCCCGACGGATCGATATATAAGCACAAGGCCAGGCTTGTGGCGAAAGGGTACGTACAAATACCCGGCATAGACTTTGATGAAGTGTTTGCGCCGGTGGCTCGTATTGAAACAATTCGGTTCCTAATTGCATTCGCCGCCGCGAAAGGGTGGGAAATACACCATCTAGACGTAAAAACCGCGTTCTTATATAGTGAGCTTGAGGAAGAAGTGTTTGTAACTCAACCGCCCGGATTCGAAAATACGAAACAACCGAACAAAGTTTGCAAGCTAAGCAAAGCGCTATATGGATTGAGACAATCACCAAGAGCTTGGAATGTGAAACTAGACAGTGAATTAAAAAAAATGAACTTCAAAAGATGCACAAAGGAACAAGCTGTGTATCGACAAACCAATGGCAATTCTCTCTTGTTATTAGGGGTATATGTGGATGACTTGTTTGTCACAGGTACAAGTATTCACCTAATCAACAAGTTCAAGAAAAATATGGCAGAAAGGTTTGAAATGGTTGATCTTGGTAAACTCAATTATTATTTGGGCATTGAAGTTTCACAACAGCAATCAAGTATAAAAATAAAACAAGAATCATATGCAAGAAAAGTATTGAAAGCATCAGGTATGATAGATTGCAACCCAACAGCTATACCAATGGATCCAAATGTCAAGTATTCGAAGGCTGAAGATGAACCAGAAGCTGATGCAACCAACTATAGAAAATTAGTTGGATGTCTTAGGTACTTAACTCAAACACGTCCGGACTTAGCTTACTCGGTTGGCATCGTAAGTAGGTACATGCAGAGTCCGAGACAGTCACATGCAGCAGCAATAAAGCAGATTCTTCGATATGTGAAAGGAACCGTGAATTATGGTATAGAGTACTCGTGTAACGTCATTGGAAGAATACATGGCTATAGTGATAGTAGCTATAACATTGACCAAGATGATGGAAGGAGTACAACGGGTCATGTGTTTTATTTTGGAAAAGCACCAATTACATGGTGTTCGCAAAAGCAAGGAACTGTAGCGTTATCCTCGTGTGAAGCAGAGTACATGGCAGCTTGTGCTGCAACATGCCAAGCCATGTGGCTGAGAGAAATGGTTAGTGAAGTAACAGGTGAACAGGCTCAAACTGTAGTGCTAAAAGTAGATAATACTTCAGCAATTGCGCTTGTGAAAAATCCGGTATTTCATGATCGAAGTAAACATATCAAGTCAAGGTTTCATTATATCCGAGAACGTGTGGGAGATAATGAAGTTTCGGTCGAACATATAAGTGGCAAAGAACAACGTGCTGACATATTAACTAAAGCCTTGGCGAAGATCAAGTTTAATGAAATGCGAGATTTGATCGGTGTGAAGGACCTCTCGAATGCGACTCAGAAATTCGGGGGGTGAATGTTGGGAATTTCCTGTTTTGGTGGGCTTGGCGTGCAAGGCAAGGCTCACGTGAAGATAAGCTAAAGACTTCCTAATGTGAATCAGATTAGGTTGTTAGGTTTAATGTTTACTTATTCCTAAAGTTTAGCAAATAGAGTTATAGTCTAAACGTGATAGGTTGACTATATAAGCCGTGTTAGGGTACTCTATGTAATCAAGTTTTTGAGTTAGTTTTCTTGATAATAATATTGGGTGTTAGCCATATTGTTTAACCTTGTCTTTGATATCGAATTCACCACTTGATATATACTATACAACATGCAATCAAACTAATCTTGTAAATGTTGCGTTAAATATTCTTACGTACGTTTATTTGAAGCTGCAAGAACTTGACATAATGAACTGCTTCTTCAAGCATTGTGCTGATGTCAACCTTTGTCCCATTTGGTACAAGGGTTTGCAGGGTTCTAAGTCTTTCATTTATTCTTTCTCTTCTTTTCTGTATAAAACAATACAAAAAATGACATATTAATGAAGAGATAGTTAATTAGTTGTATGCTAATACAGCTTGCATTGAACGTACGCGTGGGGACTTGACAGAAACCGACCAGTAGTGAAAGCAAGATCGACTTACGTACCCTAGCATATATGCTTTGGGGATCAGTTGCAGCGCCTCTACCAGCTCGTGTTTTCTCCATTCCAATTTCTCTTCCGTTTAATTCTTGAGAAGCGTTTGAATCATCCTCAGAGCTGCAACAACTTGAACTTTGTGCGTTCCCTCTTCCGTTACTATTTTTTCCTTTACTTTGATAAGTCTCTACGCTCTCGTCGTTGTTTCTATTAGTAGAAGCCATCATCTTCTGGTTCTTCTTTGGTGGCAAATTCTTCTTGTTCTTCTGTCGATCAAAACAACATTATTAAATTACAAATTTTAAGATTTTCATTGTTATGGCAAGTTTTTCATAATTTGTGTAATAACTTAGATGACATATATATATGATCATAATACTTACATTATCATTCAAAACCGCCCGATTTTTCTTATTAGTTTTCCTGGTGTTGCCTTCAAGTTCAATCAGTTCATATTTTCTCTTGAGGTCATGTGTCAGATCAGCAACAACAGGCAAAGGTTGACCAACTGAATTCTCCATTTTACCCTGCTTCTCTAAACAATGAGTTTGGTCCATTGCATCATCAGAAAAAACTTGAGCTAGGAACATGAAGTTGCTACTATCACCTTCCATCTCCATAACATTGCCACTTTCTTGATTATAAAAGTTAGATTTAATATGATCATGATCAGAAGCATACGCTAAAATCTGATCATCGATAACACACGAACTAGAACTAATAGATTGATCATTTGCATTGGGCAAAAGAATTGGAGTATGAAGATGCAAACCATGATCATGTTCAGTTGAGAACAAAGCATGGCCTGTGAATTGATTTGAATCTTGTTCACAGAAGAACATTGAGCTAAGATTCACCCATTCTTCATCAAAAACGTTAATTCCATACGACTCCATATATCGATCTTTAACGTTCTTTTGATTTCTTGGAAAAACTTATATGCAAATGATCTCGATCTCTAGCTAGCTAGCTAGTTAAACAGGAATTGAAGCTTTTGATATGTGCTTTGGATTTGAAGGAAATGAGAAGCATATTTATACCCTTTCAAAGGGTTATGATTTGTGTAAGTATGTAATGAGAATTGACTTAATCAAATATTTAATGCAAATAATTATGTTATTGGTAGATCAATAACCCGGCCTAATTAATTTTATTCATGCATGTTTGAAAACCAATTAATTGTGGGCCTAACTACCTTAAGAATTACAACTCACATTTTTAGCTTGATCATTCATTAATACACCATATTCTTAATCCATAATTTTCTTAATTAATATTTAATAGTTTAATACAGGTTTAAGATTTGAGATTTGTTATCATAAAGAATCTAATCAATATCTCGATCAATAGAACAAACATAGAGTATTTATTAACCATAGTCAATTTTAACAGGAACTTATAGTGATTTGTGACAGACAGATAAGTAATAAATTAATATTAATAATAGTTAATATAAAAGATAGTATATATATTATCTTACATTTAGTTTAATATGTATATTTCCAATTAATCCTGGTTATTTTAGTTGACCTTTTATTATTGCTAATCAATCGTAAAAGATGGTCATTTTTAATGTTTGTATATATATTGGTGATGATAATGATTATAATTAAACACACATTATCTATAGCTTAAAATATTAATCTTCTATATATTATAGGAAAATGAGTTATGCTTATGTGTCAATCATTTAAGGTTGTTTTGCTTACTTGGCATTATTTGAGACTTTCTCTCATAATAATAATTTTATAATTAAATATGTATACATAATCTATAATAATATATTATAATAAAACAAATTAAAATTTGAACCCCTAATAATTATGAGAAACCAGAAAAACTTAAGAATAGTTACATTTTCAACCCTTTTTACCAGGGCCGGTCCCGAGGAATCGGGTGCCCTGTGCGAGACAAGAAAAAAAGGCCCCATAACCCGAAGCATCAACGCACTAAATTATATAAACTAAATTTTTAACCAATAAACAAACGTTTGATAATTAAACATAAGAAAATCAAAGTATTTGAATTAGTGAAAATCAAAGTTATATATAAATTTTTTTTTTTTAAATTTGGTGCTCCCCGTCACGCGAGTGTCCTGTGCGGTCGACTATCCCGCACACCCCAAGGGCGGGCCCTGCTTTTTACTAGGGTGTGCATGAGTCGGTTTATATTTAATAAAATATATAAATGAAAGTTAAGAATAAATTAGTAATATGCTATAATTAAATACCTTGGTATCTTTTAACCATCCACAACTTTTTATACAATATTTTTTTTTAAAATTTACACTATAAAACTAAGCATTTAATTCTATTTAATTTGAGTATAATATTAATATATTAAAAAAACAATTTTTAAATAAATCTTGTGTTTCGGTTTTATAACGGTTTTGTCTAAAAATTGATTGGAACCTTCCACACCCTATGAATATCGTTAAAATCATCTGGTTATTGTGTTCCCGAGCATAGCGCGGACACTAAACTAGTAGTATATATATATCTATAAATTAACTTATTGTTGATGGATTAACTAAGTATTTAATTTGTCTTTTAAGAATATTTCTTAGCTGAAAAAACCTCAAATAAAAAATATTCAAAGATATATATCTAAAAGTAAATAAGTAAATAAGAACGTCACCTTATAAATAAGTTTATTGCTTAGTTTTCTTTCGTAATTGTTACATCTATAATATTACTACCATTTACTTTCAATTCCCCTTTTTTTTTCTTTTTCTCCTAATATTTAGGTTTACATTTCTCTTCTCACTCTATTTGAAGAGCAAGCAACAACTAACCCATACTAGCTATTGCCTAATATGGTATTATTGTCCACTAGCTACTAGACAAGAACCATTGAGCTTCTTATCAATGTACATCATTTTACATTTTTACTTGCACACCCGGATACCATTAGGTCATATGCATTTTCTACTACTTCTCCCTTGTTTTATAACTTTTATCATTAAACATTTAATATAATTTTTTTATTAAGCCATTATAATACACAGGTTTGTAGCCTATTAAATGATATATATATATATATATATATATATATACATATATAAAATTCTTTTCATGCCTAGACAAGAAATTATGTATTTGTTTAATGTGTTACAACCAAAAGGAATATTATGTCTATTTAAATATAAAATAAAATCTTACAAGATATAACGAGATAATAAAATATAACAATTTTTATGCAATGATTGGAGTAACTAGTTAAGACACTTGGATCGTAGATGGTACTTCGGTACTTTTGAAAATGGGGAGATTGAGAGAACATGGGAAGTTTAATTTTGTCAACACATGACTAACTAATTTCATTTAATAATGATGGTTAGACTAATATTTTTTAGCAGCAAACCTAGTTAATAATATGTTTGCTGTTTCAAAAAAATAGATACCAATAACTTTTTTTGTGCATTAGGCCCTTTTTGTCAAGCATATTCTGAAGCTAGCGGCGAACTGGGATATATAGAATAATCAAATCATGGTGGAAATTAAGTGGCTACTCTTGCGGGAACGAACTCGGTTGATACTATATATATATATATATATATATATATTCCACGCAAAAACCCATTAGTGATGATATATCTAAAGACTTAATTGATATATGTGTATTATGTATATATATGTTATCCTGTTAGCCACATTACGGTTCATCTAGAAAGGAAGAAATGTAAAGATGTTTAATAACAAAGTGAAATCGTCGATGGACGAGATCATAACTAACTCGATCCTTTTCATGGGTGAAACTTCGTGGTCCTTTAAAAAAATTGTTTGGGTCACATGGATAAATATATATTGATGTTTTCGCCGTTATGGCATTGGTGTACGTAATAGGTATTTTTGTGATCTTTTTTTCCTTCTAATGTTTGTAGCAGCCTAGCAAGTTATAATTAATGCATATTTTGCCCGTAAAAAAAAAGCTAGCTAGCAATTCATAACTGACTTCTAATTAACATGAGGTCGACTATATATAATCATGTTATTGTAACCCGCTATATATGTTCCTTTAGTACTTCAACTATTGCATATATATATTCTACAAATTAAGAGATAATTAAACGTATACTAACGACTAAGTGTAATATGCAATATCGATGTAACATGCATGCTTACATTTGAATTAACTATATAATATCTTTGTGAAAAAAACAATAAATCCTTACAATATATATATGTACATGCGATTGCACGATCACATAAAAGAAGAACCGAAGTTTATATTCAATTCCTTTTGATCAAGTTCATTTAATCTTCAACACAATGTCAACGTACTTCATATGTGACGACCGACAAGTGGCGCGCATATATAAGTTCATATATGTTCTCCGGCATCAAATGTATTCAAATGTACGTATTTTCGTTAATCTATTAATTGTGCTTGTCAGTAACTTATTGTAAGTTAAACACATTATAAGTATTTCTTTTTTTTCACGATCAAATCAACTTCAATTTAAGTTTATTTTCATACAATTGTTTAGTTTCTTTCTTTCAATTTTATAATTGATTAGTTAACTTAAGCATTAACCATCAATTCTTCATGGATTCGACACCCTACTTACATTTACTATTATAAGGGTGAATAAGAACTCTATTTACTTTACTTTTGACCGATCAAACGACCTCGATCAACAAGCAGCAGGGGACGAGGCAAGGAGGTGGTCTCTGGTCTGGAAGCAACAAGCAAGTTTTTTTTAACCACCAGTATTCACTTTTTTTTTAAATTAACCATAAGTTGGGCAAGTGGGATTTGGGCTTGGGTTAATATAACTTTTAAAAATTTATTATTTGTTTGAGTTAGATAATGTAATGGATTAAAATTTAATTTCAGGAGAATCCTTCTGATATTTCAAGGATAACCTAAACGTAAAACAAATTTTTTTTTTTGCCTTTGCAGCGAAAATTTGAGGGATAGCCCGGGCTACCCTGTCGTTGCTATACTTTCGCCCCTGGTCATAGGTCTCGATTTTGAATCCGATCCCAACCAAGCTTTACCCCAATAGGCTTTTGGGCGACGACTTTTACCTAAAAATGGTCGGATTGGGCTACCAAGCACTATCCGTGATTGCAAGCGTATATTGTTATCTTTTACCATTGGGTTAACCGGGTAGATCGGTTTACTCTTTGGCTGTTAAAAATTAAAATAGTAACAAGCATAAAAAGTATCAGTTAACTTTTCTTATATTTTATTTTTTACTAAATTTAAATGTTAACCTGTCTAGGTATCCATTATCGACATTTAATATGCATATATGTAGTGTTGTAAACGAAATGAATATGAACGTGGCTTGGCTGTGTTCATTTATTAAGGAATGAAAGTGTTCATAAATAGTTCATAAATAATGCTTAACGAATGATATTTTTTTCCATTCATTAAGGAAACGAACGTTCATGAACTATTCAGCAACACTAACAAAAGTAAACGAACACAAACAAATGTTCACGAACATATAAATATTATTTTAAAGTAAAATCTGCATTTTTCATTACAAAGACTGCGAAAAATTCACCAAAAATAAATAACTACCGAACTTAGAAAATTATCTAAATATTTATTTTGATATCTTTTTATTCAACCTGTGTGTTATACGAATATCTAAGCTAGTACTATACTATAAAGAAAGATTTAAGTATCACATTAGTCTATCACATGAATGAAAAATAATTACCTCAAAATCTTGTTTAAGTTAAAAGAAGATGATATGTCCCAAGGAATCAGGAGATACATGGACAAAACCTAGCTGTGATATATTTGCATTCATGTATGTATATGTTTACCCCATGAACGTACAATTATTAATTAAATAAAAATATATATAGCTACTAAAATAATATTCTCAATATGATCAAATGGGATGGTTTTACAAGCTAGCTAGTGTTCACTGTTTCATAGATGAGTTGAACTAAGCACTTCAACCCCATAAGATCTGCCGGTTTTAATGGTTAAGTACTCCACGCGTCCGATTGTGTTACTTTTTTATAGTTGTAGTTTATACCACTTAATTATTAATATTCACCCAGACTCTCTTCTATGATTTTGCAACATGCATGTTTTTTAAATTAACTCAAAATTGTTTTTAAATTAACTAATAATGACCATGTTTTTTTAACTAACAGGAAAAAAAACATTTTATTAAAAAACCCACTAAATACCCGAGACAAGCACCTAGCAATTAATCAACTAGCTAGAGTGCTTCCCGGCCTAAAACTACTACAATTACATTTGAAACATATATAGATGTCAAAGACTAACATGCTTTTGATCTTTTTCTCACACGATAAATCTAAATGTAGCTTCATAAATTGATATCTTCAATTATTTTTGCATATTTCATTTCTTAGTTGAAAATTTTATCATTTCTGTCACTCTAGAACATGAAGTTACTAATAAGGCCGGGGTTACTTCCCCTACAATACCTAAACGAGAAAAGCATTTTTAGAGTGCTAAAAAGTAGCCTAGCAACTATCACTCAACCTAGTTGCGAGCCGGAGTATCGTGTCATGGCAAATACAACTGTGGAAATCATTTAGATTACCCACCTTCTCCGTCATCTAAATGCATTACCTCGGGATAGACTGAGTTTATTCTGTGATAATTTAAGTGAAATTTTTCGTAGCCGTCACAAAGGAAACACGTGACGTGTGAACCAAAGTCGCAAACACGACGCTATTACTACAACGCACGTCACGTGTCAACATATTAAGCGGCCCCTATCACCTAATACAACATGTTTTGGACTTTTAGTTCACAATAATAAAATTTTATTGATTTAATTGACCTTTTTATAGATCTAATATCATAATCATCGATTAGCTAGCTAGCTAGCATACGTAACTAACTCAAGGATTTAACATCAATATATAGCTAGCATTATTGATGAACGTAAGATAAAGAAAAAATTATAAAAGTCAAAATGCCCGCAAAAGATAGGAATAAGATCGAGCTCGTATCTTAAGATTTGTAAACCAGGCCATACATACATATATAGTGTTATAAGATATTGTTCGATCACTAATTAATTAATTGCCGTCTTTGCACGACTAATTGGGTTTGCTTTGCTTTGCTGATGGGTACGTGTACGTGTGTCTTTGTAAGTTTTAACAAACCAATAAGAGAAGTTGTTTAATACTCCGTATTATTCTACAACTAGCTATAGCTATAGCTAGCTAGCATATATATGTTATAACAAAGTAAAATTAATGGGTTTGTACCCTTTCGTCCAAAACAAGAGTTAGACGAGACATGACAGCTAGTTTTGTCTCTAAATACCACCAACAACATTTATTATATATATATTTGTTTAAACACAATTATTATTAGAATTAATCCTAGCATCCACCAATATAAAATTAGTTTTTCTCCATACATATGTGGAAAATAGTATGAATGTGCATGTTGTCCATTTAGGACTACGATGAAGCATAATTAAGTTAAGGACAATGTTTTCAGGTTCGGATCGGTGTGGCCGGTCGAATCGGTCGGATCGGGATTTGGGGGTAGACCTGGCCGAACTGTATAGGTTCGTTTTTAGTACAAAGGATCGGCCAGTTCGAACCGGTCAACCGGTTGAACCGGGATTCGGCCAGTTCGGACCAGTTTGGAAAATTAATTTTTTTAAAAAAATTTGACTTTATTTGGTTAAATTTGTGATATTTTTTAGAGTAAATTACAGATTTGGTCCTTTATGTATATTGTAAATTTCACATTTCGTCCTTAAACTTCAATAATTACACAAAACATCCTTTATGTTTAGGGTTTGTCACACATTTCATCCTTTACACTAACTAAAGTTAAGTTTTTTGTTAAATAAAGTGTTAAATGACTAATATACCCTTTTTAACATTTAAAAGTTAAAAGCAAACAAAACTCACACTTTAACCCTTCTTCATCACCATGGACTTTCTTCCCTGGTTCCCCCACACACGATTCAAGTGCAACGTGATTGAATCAAATATCAAAGGAACTTATTATTTTAATGGAAGTATAACTAGAATTAAATTGGATTATACTTATCTTTGTATCAATCAATGAATCATCCCTCCAACCTTGAGCTTTACGAGAAGCCTACATAAATCTAGCTAAATATCATTTCACTTACCTAAACCCTAGCGCACTTGGTCAACGGTTACTTCACTTCTAATTCTCAAACTCCTCACAATCGACGTCGCCAACACTCTTAATCTTTTAATCTCTCCATAACCACTGAGGATTTCGCCATCAATGTTCTTGAAACTTACGTTAGTAATAACGCCGATCACCTCCTTTTAAACCAACATGTTAGATAAATTTAAGTAATTGGTTTTGCAATTCTAAAACATTGGAGGTTATGAAGTGCAATTTGGCGATTGGGAAGGAATTTGTTAGCGAGTTGTGGATCCTTAACAGAGAACCGATGAAAAACACAAGAAGTTAATTTGACCGGGTATTTAATTTCCTCTTCTTCACTGTATTTGTCATCTACGTGATTTTAAAACTAGAAAAAACATGAGATGATGCAGACAAGTTTTTACAGAGAAATTGGCTCATTTTTTTATTATTAATTTTTAAATATGACATAATCTCATTTTCATAAAGTGAAAATCTTTAATAAAATTTAGATAAGGGTAGAATTGTTTTTTTCTATTCTTTTTTATTAAATGTTTTTAATAAGGGTAGAATTGTCATATTATAAACATTTAACAAAAAACTTAACTTCAATAAGTGTAAAGGACGGAATGTGTGACAAACACTAAACATAAAGGATGTTTTGTGTAATTATTAAAGTTTAAGGATGAAATGCGAAATTTACCGTATACATAAAGGACCAAATCTGTAATTTACTCTATTTTTTATTTGAATTAAGTTTGGTTAAGGTTTAACCTTTAAACTTTAGATAATATTATCTCTGTGTTGAAGTTTAAAACTTTAAAAATTATTTCTGAGTATCTGACTTATATTTTAAGTTATATTAATACTTTAGAAAAACATATATAATTATTTATTATTTATATGGTTCAAAACCGATCCAACCGGTTCGACCGGTCCGACCGGTTCAACCAGTAAGACGACCGATTCACTGTCCGATCCGATCCTGAAAACATTGGTTAAGGACCTATAGAGAGAAAAATGTATTGACGCGTGCGTTTAATTTGGTTTTGATACCAAAAAGGATTTGTATATCTAATTAATCTAAAACTCTCGAAATCATCTGGATATTGAAAACTACAGATAAAATAATATGTGTAGCTAGACAATTAACCGTATAAATTAGTGATTTTAACATGGCATGCGAATCGTAGAAAGAAACCAAGTACAATATTTTGACACTTGGAGTACTTTGTCAATGTCGCGAGGGGTATATGTGTTCGTATAATACGTAGCATATCATGTATATATATAACTGCATAATAGATGTATATTTATATAGAATTTATGCGCCATTATGTATTTAATTGCACAAAGTTAATTATATTCTGACAACTCTTAAGAAAAAGTTATTGTTTATATATATTAACTAGTTTAGTGCCCGCGCTACGCTCGGGAACACAAAATTCAAGCGATGCTCTTAAGGATATTCATGAATGTTACAATCAGTTTTGATACCAAACCGTGGTAAACCGGAACACAGGATATACTTTTAAAAAATAGACTTTTAGCATAACAATATTATACTTAAATTTACTACACCATAAAATGCTCAGTTTTATGGTATAGTTTATATTTTTTTAAAAATCGTATAAAAATGTTATGTATATTTATAAAACACTGAGGTCTTTAATTGTATGTTATTATTAACTTTATCCATAAGTTTCATTTTTAAACCCTATCAAATATAAACCGACTCATGTACACCCTTTTAGTAGAGGGTTAAAAATATAAATACTCTTAAATTTTTCAGAATTCTCCAAAATTTTAGGGGACAAAAAATGTAATTAGTTTTATTACCCGCGCTATGCTCGGGAACCTAATATCCAGATGATTAATTTTAATGATATTAATGGGACATGAAAGGTTCCAATCAATTTTTAGACAAAACCGTTATAAAACTGGAACATAAGAATTATTTAAAAACTTTTTTTCAATATAGCAATATTATACTCAAACTAAAGAGAATTAAATGTTCGGTTTTATAGTGTAAATTTTTAAAAAAATAATATCGTATAAAAATTTATGGATTGTTAAAAGATATTAAGGTATTTATTTATAACATATTAGTAATTTATTCTTAAGTTTCATTTATATACCTTATTAAATATAAACCGAACCATGCACACCCTAGTAAAAAGGGTTGAAAATGTAACTATTCTTAAGTTTTTATAGGATCTCCTAAATATTATGAATTAAAAATGTAATTTGTTTTATTATAATACAATTTAGTACTCGCGCTACGCTCGGGAACACAACATTCAAGTGATGCTTTTAAGGATATTCATAAACGTTCCAATAAGTTTTGAAATAAAACCGTGGTAAACCGAAACATGAAATATATTTTTAAAAATTAAATTTTTAGTACGTATAACAATATTATACTCAAATTAAAGAGAATAAAATGCTCAGTTTTATGGTGTAGTTTATTTTTTTTAAATCCATATAAAAAAGTTATGTATATTTATAAAACACTGAGGTCTTTAATTGTATATTATTATTAATTTTATCCATAAGTTTCATTTTCACATCTTATCAAATATAAACCGACTCATGTACACCCCTTGTAGTAAAGGGTTAAAAGTATAAATACTTTTAAATTTTCCAGAATTCTCCAAAATATTAGGGGACCAAAAATGTAATTAGTTTTATTATAATATATTTTATATACATATTTTAAATAAAAAATCATTATTATGAGATAAACTCTCAAATGATGCCACATAAGCCAGAAACTTTAAAATGATGCCACATAAGCTTTTTTGGTTTTGCTATATTATATAAAGATGCTATACTCAATTTACATATAATGGAATCTTAATTCTATTATTATGTAACCGGCCTTTTAAAATTTATATATATAGTAAAGTATATAAAAATTATTTGAGTTTTAACTTTAAAAATATCATGTAATTAACTAGAGTTATATATGTAATAAAGTTGAATAATATTAGGTTGGTTCGATCCCTTTTTGTACCATATTAGTCATTTGTGACTATTATATATTTACGATTTCACTACTAACTCAGGTCTTAACTATTGAAAAACAAAATGAGATGAAAGCTAGGTTCAAATTATCTTGCTACAATTTATAAGCTAGTGGTATTGTTAATTTTTGTTATATATCAATGTATATTACATCATGCATTACAATCTTATTGGTTTGTTTATGCTGGTGAAATATTGTTATTTTTTAGTTTTTTAAATAAAGCTGTCAAAGAACAGAAGCTTCTATTTTGCTCATTTTGGCATCATGTGATTTGTGTCTACCTGCAATAAAACCAAAACAACACGTTTTCTTTATGTTAGGCTTACTATTCTGAATTTCGAATTAGTAATGTATATTAGTTTGTTTTTAGTTATCTATTATATATTTTGGCGATTTTGCTTTCATTTGGTTCTTATTGATTTGTGTCTACCTACAATAAAACAATTAGATTGTAGCAATGAGTTTGAAATATTGTGTGCAACATTAAGAGGCAAGGGAAACATGATCATGTTGTTGGGTGGTGTATGTTGAACCAAAGAATTACTAAATAAAGACATACTTTTATTTACTAAGTTTGACTTACAAACTTTCTCTCTGAATTACATAAATCAAAACCTATAAAAGGTTTATATAACCAAGCTATCCTAATCCTATTAGAACTAGGAAACAATAAACATAATAATAAACTTAAACTAAGTTTACTCAAACTCAAATACTAATTAAACTAATTAATATTAGATAGATTCCTAATAATAAACTAATTGTTATTAGTTAATTCTCCTTCAAGACACCTCATGAGAATTACTGAACCGCACTTAATGAAGTATAATATCGTCATGTTTAATACTCCCTCTCGATATTAACTTCTTCAAGACTCCCTTTCAATTGTGACTTGTTCATAGCTCGTGCTTCTTTACTTTCGGTAGTCCTTTAGCTCGGTAGTTTTGCTCCCTCTTGAACTAGACCAATAACGAAACTCTATCAACTGGAAGAAAGGATAACATGCCAACTGCTTTCAACCAAATTGAACCAAAGGGTTCACTAAGATCCGATTAGGATCTTTTACCACTGTCTTTGAACGAGTCTTCTATTTTTCAGCCTACTAAACTACTCCGACACACGGAGATTTAATCATCCCGACACACGATGATGACACAACAACGTTGAACACTAGTTTACAGCCGTTCAAACTGACCGATCTTCATAACAGAGAGAGACTTAACTAAAAGAACTTTGATTAATTTGACGAGCATAAACCTTGCTCGTGTAACTCCAATTCTGAAGGTTGGACCTAGTTTTGATCAACGCTTCATAGATCAGAAACTTATCCACTCGACCACCGTCGTTACAGCCCCGCACGGGGCTGCTCCTCTTCTTAGAGCACGACTCTCAAACCCACGATACGAGCCCTTGGCTCTGATACCACTTGTTGAACCAGAGAATTACTAAATAAAGACATACTTTTATTTACTAAGTTTGACTTACGAACTTTCTCTCTGAATTACATAAATCAAAACCTATAAAAGGTTTATATAACCAAGCTATCCTAATCCTATTAGAACTAGGAAACAATAAACATAATAATAAACTTAAACTAAGTTTACTCAAACTCAAATACTAATTAAACTAATTAATATTAGATAGATTCCTAATAACAAACTAATTGTTATTAGTTAATTCTCCTTCAAGACACCTCATGAGAATTACTGAACCGCCCTTAATGAAGTATAATATCGTCAAGTTTAATAGTATAGACTCGTTACTGACAACCAGTCCTATTGGGTTTTTATATAGGCTTGGGGCTAACTTGGGATCAAGTTACCTAATCCTAAAAACAACTTTATATATTAATGTCATTGTACTTATAATTTCTTGAGCAACTAAGTAATAAAATATCTAATTGTAGCATAGGTCACGCCGACCAAACCACTATATCTACTATAAATCCTTGTCTCATATTTGTCATTACTCACGAGTGCGTGTTCAGTTTCGTGTGTGTTCTCTAGATCCTAACACGTACATGTAGGTGCTTCTCATGGGTGAAATCAAGAAAACAAAATAAAATCAAAATGAATATACAATTAAGGAGCTTTCAATTTTTATAGTTCTATCTATTTGCGTGCATATATAACTTCAGTTCATATTACTTCCACAAGAATAGTAATTGTATTTTTGTAAATGAAAAAATAAGTGTATGATAAACTTAGAAAATTTAGTAATAACTATGTGTATATGGACAAACCTGTTTAAAACAACGAGTTATATGAAATCGTGGTTTGTAGTTCTAGCTTTATTGTTTATGCTAAGGTAACATATTTTTAAGAAAGATACGTTCAAACAATAAATTATCCACATCTACCTAATAAATCAAGGTTTTAGGGGACAAATTTAGGCGGGAAAAATGAGTAGGGAGATTGGGGCCCTTGGGGCAAACATTTTAAAAACAAAAGTAATTTTAGAAATAACGTAAAATTAATTTCTCTGCATTTTAGAATAAATAATATTTTGGTTACAAAATCAACGCAATATTGAATAACTGAACATCCACGAGTGATTTTAAATCTCAACAGTTTTCAATATTGATTTTTATTATAATAATTTTGATTTTTACATCGCATTTTCAATCGTGATTTCTTCATTCAATTGATCATTTATTTTATACAGCCCGTGTATCTACACGGGTATTAAACCTAGTTATATATATATATAGAGAGGGACACTCAAATTCCCACAGTTCATGTTAAATATATATAGCTCGATCAGAATCATTTGCTTGAAATATCTTTTGGTTGTTTTTTTTAATTTCTTTACTTAGTTACAGTTGATTGTTCATAGGAACGTAGTTGTCTCCTCAGCTCATAAAAGAGCTAAGGCTTATATCACTGTCCAAACTTCCATTAGTTAATACAATTAATAGTTAATTAAGATCATGGATCATGCATACATTAGTTTAAGTAAGCTGTAAGTCAAATTAATTAATTAAGTACTCGATCGATCGATTATTAATAAAACTAAGACCTGTTTTGGCTTTGTTTAATTAGCCAGGTACGTGCAACAAAATTTAGATGATAATAATTGCAATAAAATACTAACATTGACTATGATGATGATTTGATACTAGCTAAGCAAATTTAGAAAAAGTCGTATTCATAAATTTTATACATATGTTTTTTGTTCACTTATATTTATATATGTGATTAATACGGTTTGGGTTTATGAATGATAAAATTCATGTTCATAGATGTAAAAAGCCTAATGAAATTTTTCAGTGCGATACAACGTCTAAATGCGTTTAATTTCAACACCAACTACATTTTCAACTGAAATGTTATCAAACAAAGGCAGTTTTGAAATATATAAAGTAATTATGAGTAAAGATAAGGAGCAGTATTTGACAACCCAAATAAGATAAAACATCAATTTACTTCTTGTATTAAACATCAAAGAATTTACAACACAGTAGCAGGTAAACGAGCAACAAGTTGTGCCCCCACCCCAAATAGCAGTATAAAACAATTTTGATGTCATGTTTCTTTGATCAACTCATAATTTTGCATTTTTATGTATGTAAATATACTTTACACTTCTGTTAGTTAAGATCCTAGTTATAATTAGTATTGCATTTTTTTTATATATATAAAAAAAAGCTTTTTTAGTTTAAACTTTGTTGTGTGTTTACTTTATCATTCTTTGGTTTTCTACTTGTTATGTTTCTTTTTGTTTTGGTTTCAGTAATAACTTACTTCGGTCGCTTCACTTTGAAATTAATATATAGTAATAATAATAATATTGTTTCACTTATATACAAACTGATTAGACATTAATTCATTTCATAATCAATCATATTTCGAGCGTAACATGATGTAGGTGAATATATTACTTTAAACTTGATACACAAGATGTTTATATATTATGGGATTTTAACATATTATTGATTCTAAAACAAACATGCGCATGTATAAATTAACCACAAACCGAGTAAACCAACAATATATTTGTTTGAATATATATGTGGAAGTATTAAACATATGACTAAGGGGTCAAATATATGCTTAACTAATCTTAATTAATTGTGTACTTAAATATGATGGTGGTTAAAAATTGTATAAGGAATCATTGGTGCTGCCCCACGAATTGGAGTTGAATTTATAGAGTAATAATTTATTTATATTTTACGTCTTCATTTTTTTGGGTTCGATCTCTAGGCCTCCTTTTGGGAGTTCATAAAACCATTCTCACAAATGCCTATGAGCTGATCATACACAATTCAAAGCTATTGTTAGTTAAATACTTAATTGTATGCTATTAAAAGTATCAGTCTATTAGCTATACATAACGCATCAGTTTAAGCATTTATGAATTGGAATTAAAATCCCATGAGATGGCGTGCTCGTTTGGCTAATGAATGGAAGTGGAATTTTAAATGATTCATGTAACATTTTCCCATCCGAAACGTAAACCCGAACCCATCTGAGTATCCATTAAATCATTTTGATTAATTATAAATAAAAGTATTTACTTAGTAATTATGGTTAATATAATTTTTTTTCATTTAAATTACTAATTGTGGTATATAACTATTAAATAATAAACTAGAGTGACAATTAGTTCGATCAAATTTAAAAATTCTTCTACTCTTAAAAAAAATTAATTAAAATTCATTAAATCATCAACTGAAATTCTTACAAGAAAATGTGTCAGTTTCACGTGAAATACTCACAATGATTTCATGAAAACAAACAACCACGTTTTCCCCGTTTTGTGATGGAGATGAAGATGAAAACAACCGGAGGAACTTTGTTAAGGTTTATATTTAATGTCTTTTAGCATCCATGTTCATGCTTGATGATGGTGGTGGTATAGATGTATTAGTTATTAGAGTAAAATCACACGTGTCGTTTTGTAAGGGTAAAGTGACCATTTTACACACAACTAGCTAAAAAAGTTAACACCCGAGTGTAAAGGATAACACCCGTGATAGATTTTGAAAAAAATATCATCTTTGTAATTAATAAATTTAAAAGGAGAAATTATGTAATTAGGATATAAGTTAAATGCCAAAATATGTAATTTTTTAGTTGTAATTTACTCAAAAACTTAAGTTGTTGAGGCATTTTCTCGTGTAAAATGGGAAGGTAAGTTGGCTTTTATACTCGGCTGTAAACCTAACACGTTTAAAATCATGTAAGGTGTACTTGACCCATTGAATCCCTTTGGTCAAATGAGTTGCAAGTCAGACTAGTGAATAACGTGTTTTGTTTTCCACATAAATAATAGAGGAATAAGAAGATGCCAACATGGTTGTTAATTTCTACAATTTGATCCACGAACAGTGTAATTCAATCTCAAACTACTATACCTCATGTTGGTGTTTAAATATGCAAGCAACTTGCTACAAATTATTGAACTTTAAAACAAACAATTATCAGAGATGTGGTATATATATCTTGGTGAATGGTAGAAGCTTTACTAAAGATGATGTTACTCAGATTGCCTTCACCCACCATCATGAAATGCATACAAAAGTGCATATTATACAGATCTAATTGCTTTATAAAATCAACATTTTATTCAACTTCCGAAAACCCATATGTAGAACTCAAATCATATTGATTTTCAGAGTCCTAAACTCGTTAAAGGCTCATGAAGAACTCACAAGGACAAACAACGGCTTGTCTCCTAATCGATCCCGACCCTAAAACCAAGAATAGGATGTATCATATTAGCAACTTGAAAGCCATTTCATGGTCAAAAGGTACAAAACTAAATAGTGACTCCTGATGAACAATTAAGTTTGCAGAAACTAGAAAGATGTACCTTCAGTTCAGGTAACTCAATAACACAAGCACACTCAACTACATGGGATCCGACTCGCTCTGAAATGGAAAATATGACAGTTTGATAACAACAAAAAATTATAATAAGTGTCTGTGTCTGTGTGTGTGGTGGGGGGGGGACACAAACATATTACCAAGTAGACTGATTGCAGCACACAAGGTTCCACCAGTTGCAATTAAATCATCTATTACAAGAGCACGATCTCCTGCTTCTACAGCTCCGACGTGCATCTCAATTTTGTCTGTGCCATACTCCAAAGTATACTCTTCTGATATCACAGGTCCTGAGATGACAATATATGATCATCATGCGATATATATAAACTTACCAGAATATTATTTGTATGTCTGTGTGCATAAATAACGTCAAACAATAATATTCAATAGAGGTGCTATGAAAGAACAGTTAATGTCACATCTTGTTACCTGGTTCTATTTTATTTGCTAGGATTCTTAAACATAAGTGAAGTAATACAACAAGTAGTATTCATTAGAAAAAAAGATACAAACTACTCTACGGAACAATAGAAGCAATATAAAAGATTAACAAAAGGATCCTTTATCATCAATGGCAGAACTTGAAGCCGAAAAATTTAGAAATTAAAATACAGGAAAAGGGGGGGGGGAGGCCAGTACATATACAACTTTTTAAGCTATCGGGGCTAGATTTTACAGGTCACGTGCATGCACCCGCTACAAGTGCATAGGAGTCGGAGCACAACAAAATTAAAGACTAACCACTTCAAGATTGTGACGTTGTCGGTTGTCCTACAACCTACCAATGTGGCAAAACTTTTACCCATTTTCTCTTTTTAAGTTTCATATCAAACTCACTACTTTGAGCACCTGATAGCTCATTCACCTTAACTCGATTTGGACACATCTTAGCTTGTTGCGAAACTCTCAACAAACACGACACAAGCACATAAATTATTAACTTCATATTTTTATATCCCATATATAAATATATTTACTTGTCAAAGTTAGGGAAAAAATGATATTTTCAACTAAATTTTCCAACAAAGGAATTAAAGAATCAGAGAAAAGATGTACCAGGTAACTTCTTTGGTTTTCTCATAGGGACAAATTTTGCTCCAAGGGCCAATGCAATAGGAGGACCAAATATGAAACCTCTTGCTTCAACACCTACAATAATATAGCTAAAATCAGCTCATACTGATACGTTATAACTTATAAGTGAGCATCCATAGCGCCCACCGTATAAAGTGCCTTAATAGTTTCTATATTCATTTCTTAAAGATGAAGGAAAGCCCCGTAATGGGTACAATGCCAGAGAACATTTCAGGTGCTTCAAGTTCCAGGTTAAAGGCAAAAACCATAAATAAAATCCAGATTGTAAAACATGTATACTCTTACAGCTTTTACTAGGCTTTAACGTAATATCGCATTGGTCGAGGGCTATCATTCAGGGGCTATATGCAAAGAAAAGTGCGAACTAAATACAAGGTCCCTATGAATGAAACTTTGTAACACCACAATGACGTGATAGAGTAAAACGAGGGTAAATGAAATATAGAACAGATAAAAACTTCAATCAAAAAGTTCATCTTGTTCTTCCAATTTAGCAGGTGCTATAGCCTTTTCAAAGTCAAAGGAGATATATTACCAGCAACAACCGATATGTCTTTATCTTTATACCTCTCAACAAACAAATCAATGGTGTCCTTAAACGCCACTGGATCAAGCAATAACGTGGTTATATCCTGAAACAAAATCCCTACATACACAAACAAGTTCAATTTAACTAAACTAATTGTCACGATCGTACTTACAACAAACAACACAACATCAGATGATCTCTCTGAATGTTGATGTGCGTACCTGGCTTGGGGAAATCAGGAATGACGCGAATGGCAGATGTAATTCGGGAAATGCGATCGCCAGCAGCAGCAGCAGCAGCCATGTGAGAGGAGATTGATTGCTTCTTTTGGCAATTGGATAGAAATGAATGTGCAGGTGACTTTAGTGGATTGATGAAGAAATTGGCGCTGTGTAAATATCTTTTGGGTTTTAAGATGATGATATCAGAGTTGAAGATTTTAAGCGTATTCATGCCGCTGGTTTGTCTGAAGGGATCAATTTGGAGATTCAATTTAGCCCTAATTTTGTAAAGGGGTGATTTTTGCTTAGATTTTAAGGTTAGTAAAATTCATGGTTAGAGCCATAGGGTGCCTTCTCGTGGACCAATGAGCCCGTCATATCTCCGACGATGTTTGTGTAAGACTCAAAATTTGGTGAAAATGTGTTCAAAACGTCATAAAATTTAGAGGTTTGGAAATGCCACACGTTGTTGTCATAACACAAAAGACAACAAAAAAACAAAGTTGATGTGCGGTCGCTTGATGAGCTACCCTTAGCGACCATTATAGTCAATGGAAATTGTTCATGCCTTTTGTGTTGGGTCTATAAATAGATGTCAATCTAATTATCATATATGTCTCGATTTCCTTCATATTTTAACATTAAGTGAAGTGAGAGGATCAAGATCAAACTCAAATGCGAAAAAATGAAGTTGTGCTACAAATTTCAATCATCTTCGCCTTATTAAGAGCATTGTAGTTGTTGATCGTTTGCCACCATTGTAGCTTGAGTTTCGTAAAGGGTCATCACTATTCACTATAAGTGTTATTGTGAAAGGTTATTGCTGCTTATAAAGATTAGTAAGACGTATATATTGGTGATCGATTCATATGTAAAGTGGAATGTTTGTAAAAGGTGATCACATCCTTTGTAAAGTGAGATGTTAATTGGTGTAATGATGATCGATCTTTTGTTTAGAAGAGACGACAAGTGGAACAATCTCCCAAGTGAAGTTCGAGAAAGTGACGTAAAGTGGATTAGTTAATATCCACTTAAACCTCTATAAATCGGTTTTGCCTTAATTTCTTACACATGTCTCATGGTTTGGTTTGGCTATTAACAATAGTTTCTCATTCAAAAACAAATAAAAAAACTTTAAGAAAAGCTATGCACACCTTATAAAGTTTTTTTTGTGTTAATCAAAGTATATGAAGTCTGGCAATTACATATGCATATATGGACACACAATCTAATAAGTTAGAAACTCATTACACTAACAAATCAAACCTAGAAAGTATGGCACGATACATGGGCTCAAGAGTGCCCGTTAAACATTCTTTTTCCATATCTTTACATGTACGAGACGAACAAATGATGTTGGGTAAAAGATAGGATGAAGATGCAAGACATAGGTTGTTGGAAGCTAGAGTGGGACTGGAAAGTTATAAATGGCTCGGATATAAATACCTTCAAAGACCAATTGGAGATGTGCAACAATCATCTAATTGGATGTAAAAGTTCAGTAAAACGATCGACAAAGGAAAACTTTCACACGTCTCTTCTTCGATAGGAGATGCAAAACAATCACAACGCAATCCCGATCAAGATCAACTTGTTTATATGGCAGGCCAACATCAACAGTAAAAAAAATTTAGGGTCCGTAAATAATACAATCCAACAAGTAGAATATTTAGAGTATATGAGGATAAAAAATAGGATGAAAGGGGTAGAAATTCATTGGGACTCATGGGTTACTTGCTCTTTTCATGTGTAAATGTTCAAATGTTCCTTGGTTTCCTTTGTTGTATGTTTGCTTTTCCTTTGGCCTGCTAGCCTCTAACTAGTGGTGTAAATAAAAGTTGTTAACAAAAGTTATAATTCGTTAGACGTGTCAATATAATATGCCAGTCAAACACAATATTATGGATTTGATTTATGAACTTATCATCCTAAGAAACATTGACAAATTCGTGATTTTTGTTTCCTGGAGCAAGTATGCAACAAGAAGTTGTAAAATGCATGTCGATACGACTTATTTACATAACAAATGTTGGATGTTAACAGTCCTAACTATTTGATATTCGCCGCTCCGCTCTCAACTATCAAAATATGTGATGGCAATCCCAATTTTCTTTTATCATTTTTGTTACCAATGGATGACCGTTAAAAAAATTATCGGCGTTAAGTTTTTCGAATTCTAGAACCTCGTTTAGGACTATTGGTCGTAAAAAGAATACGAGTCGATTAATAAAATAGTTGCATGGCCGGCCCTTGGGGTGTGCGGGATAGTCGACCGCACAGGACACTCGCGTGATGGGGGGCACCAAATTTTAAAAAAAAAAATTATATATAATTTTGATTTTCACTAATTCAAATACTTTGATTTTCTTATGTTTAATTATCAAACGTTTGTTTATTGGTTAAAAATTTAGTTTATACTCCCTCCGTCCCATTAGAAGTGTCCATATTGCCTTTTTTAGTTGTCCCATTTAAAGTGTCTACTTTTAAAATTTATTGGTAAACTTCCAAATTTGCCCTTAATAACATAAAACAAACAATATGATGGACCCACAATAATATTTATTGTCAATGGTATTATTGTCAAATGACAAGCAAAAATACCCATCATTTAATGTGCCTAAAACTTTGTGTTTTTCAAACTAGGACACTTCTAATAGGACGGAGGGAGTATAATTTAGTGCGTTGATGTTTCGGGTTAGGGGGCCTTTTTTTCTTGTCTCGCACAGGGCACCCGATTCCTCGGAACCGGCCCTGAATAGTTGATACTGTTAAATAATACGAGTATATTTATAATTTATTAAATTTTTTTACAACATAAATAATACAACAACAATTATACTCAATAAATTTTCACTCATAATAGAGCAGTTGGTGAAGTCGCTAACAGAGAGAACCAAACTCTAAAAATATAAGAAAAATAATGTAAACATTTAATAAGAAGAGTCGAATAATACTATTAGTAGTGAATTGAATAGTCAAACGTTTTTATTCCTGGTCGAAAGCTCTACATGGATATTTAGTAATTGTATTTAGTTTTCACATAAATAGACACTTAGACAGGATGGTGTGATGTATTTGCACCCACCTCAAAAAATAGAACCAAGCTAGCAAGCTAGACGACACTAGAAGCTTCAAGAGCCACACACGCAACTGTCCCGTTCAAACTTGGACGCGTACCACCTTATGCAGCCTCAAATGTGGTCACAACATCTATTCCATAAATAATATAGATATTTTCTTTTCAATTACGTTATTCACTTATTTATACATTTAAAATATTTTATATGGTTTAAATAAATATACTAACGATATAATATTTAAACAATTATGTTGAATATAAAATGCAAATAAAATCCGGCATCGCGGATCACACTTTGTCAACAAAAATATATTCTATAATAAAGTATTAGTTATGCCTCAAGAGTCAAGAGAAGACCATGATTTCAATATAAAAATGCTTGATCCTTAATATAGAAAAAATATTCAAATTTTGTAATAAATAATATTGCAAGTGTTTTATTGATTCGTTTACATGGTTTAAAATAATAGTACGTATTTGTTTAAAAGTTAAAACAACCTACCTAACACAAGATATATATTTTCTAATTTTCGGAGTGCGAAATAAATTTGTGAATGGTATTTTTTGTAATAGTCTTTGAATAGTTGAACTATTTGACCCTTGATGAGCTTCAGTTTTTGTGTAATTTATAATCTAGTCCTTGAACTATTTATCAACGTGCAGTTTAGTTTATTTAACGCTATTTTGCAAAATTTTGATCGAAAATATGTTGACTTCTGTTTAGTTTAGTCACCAAACCTGATTTTGTCATCATATTCCATTTAGATCAGTCTTGGACTCTTAAAAAGGCCAATAAGGGTGTTTGTTAAACCTACAAGTTTTAAACAAACAAAGGTTTTTTAAGTTTTGAGTACTAGGTCAGGGGTTCTAGTCATGCTGTCTGTGGATTGTTGTGTATTTTTCATTGAAAATCAAGATGTTGCTGTTAAAAAAAAAGAATTTACAAGATGATGTTTATATTTCATCTTTTTTTAATTTAGGTAGAACCGTTGAACTTGTAAGAGGTTGTGTATGTTTTGTTAGAAAGACATGCAAGACTATAAGTTTTCTGTTAGAAAGACTATAAGACGTTATGTAAGTTTTATGCGGTTCTATGCATGCAAAGAACCCATCATCTTGAAATAAAATAACATATTGTTATATATAAGTTTTTGATAGTGTAGTTTATTAAAAATGAGTTCAAGCCATTTGTTTGTAGAAGTTTCAATGGGAGCATAATAACATTTTTGTCTTGTATTCAAATAACATATACCATACATAAAATATGACATTTGAGGGTTACATGATATCAACCCACATTTGAGAAATGCAATATATCAAAACTTGATTAATTCATAAAATATATCGTAAAAATGTATCTAACAGAATTATGATGATTGGCATGTAAGTTTTTTGTTTTCTTCTTATTTAAGACACAGTTAGTTTAACTTGAAGCGATTCAGAAGCTCACTAATCCTCAACGACCACATTAGTGATGTCCGACATTATGATGAGGATGATGTCATGAAGCGAGATAGTTATCATAATTTGCAAGCGGTTAGATAGTTTTACTTGTAATTTAATTTGTTATATCATGTCACATGTATGTTATACTCAATAAACTATTCTCATTTTAATAATATAGATGCGTAAAATACGCAAAGTAAATCATGTGTATAACTAACGATGAGAACAATAAATATAAAAGTTTTAATAAATTTATATCGAAAAGTAATAACTAGTCTAGTGTTAGTACTAAGTAATAACATAGTGTTAGAGCGTGTTAGAGCGTAATATACTGTGTGACAAAGATAATAGTTTGAACGGTACACATTTGAGGATACAACTTACACGCAGGTTAGCGAGTCCTTCATAGTTAAGGGGCCTGGAGTATAAATTCTAGAAATACATTTTCACATGTGAGCACTATAAATAATGGTTTCCTTCATCTGACAATTCATTATCACGTTAATCGATAATTTGATATCCCCTTGATTTGTCGCCACCTAACTCTCTATCAATCATCAAAACGTTTACAAATTCGTTGTTGTTAGAGCTAATTTAGGTATCTAGGGTTTGTGATCATTTGATCGGAGATGGAAACAGCTACAGCTCTTCGATCTTCTTTCAGTACTTGTGTTAGACCATCAAATACAACCGATCACCGGCGATCGCGCAGTGGATCCGTCGCCTTTGTTACTGTTTCAAATAAGGTATGTTCATGTTTTACTAGAGAAATGGATGTTTATGTGATTTTAATCTGTTTGATGCATTTTCTGTTATGTCCTGTTTTGATATCTGCGGTTTTGATTCGTAAGCGGAAAGTTTGAAATAAGTTTAGTTCTTGAGATGAAATTGAATGAGAATATGAGATATATGTTGGTTGCTGGATAAATGATGTTATGTGAATTGTAAATTAGGCTTTGGAGCTGTAAATTGAAAAAATCAATTTCGTTTTGTCTTCTATAAAGAGAATTAGGATATATAAATACTGAAAATATGCTGAGGTTTAAGCTAAATTTGATACGTTTCTTATGTGTTTGAATAATATACACCTTGACCGAGTCAATTATTGCCTGTTACAAAAATTTTGTAATCAAAAGACTAGTTTGATTTCTGCTTGGAAATGGTTATTGTGTTTATATGAAGCATGACCTGAGATTAAGTTGACTCTTATTTAAGAATATTAGATATGACAGATGATTATGTCTCTAATAAGTTGAACCATGTTTATAAATGTTGTATTGTTGTGTAAATCTCCAAGTTTTTTTTTTAAGTTTGGGTTTTTGATCTGGAGTACAGAGATCAATTGTGTTCATAACTTCATTTGCAAAAACTTTAAATTGTATCTAAAAAAGTTATGGTTTTATTAATTTCTATATTTAAATTGTCTCCGCTTTGATGTTATTGGTGCACAACTGCAATCAGTACTCCAATGGCAGGGGTGAAGCTACCATGGAGACGGGGGAGGGTCACGCCCCCCCCCCCACTTTTTTCCGTCCGAAGTGTTAGTTTGTTCATCGGTAGTTATTTTTTATATATATATTGGGTTTGGCCCCCCCTGAAGCAAAACGTTTTAAGATTTGCCCCCCCTAGTCTCCAAATGCTGGCTTCGCCACTGTCCAATGGAATAGGTGAGAAAAAATAGGAAGAGTGAAAGATGAGATGGATATTTTTAGGCTGCCAGTGGAAACATAATACTAATAATGACGATCGCTATTCTAAAATATATAATTAAGCTTAAAAGTTAAACATTTTTCTCTATGACCTAATCCTATACTTAACTTATGTAATTACAAATCATCTGCTTGTCTTGGATTTGAGATTATGCTCTTTTTTTTCCTACTAAATACTTCCTCCCGTGTTCTAACTTTTTAAAACGATTTGTTGGGTCAGCAGGGATTTCCTTCATTCTCTTACCCCAGAGTTGGGCTTAAAAGTATATCTTCTCGAAGTTATAAGAAGAGAAGTACAATCAAAGCCTCGTCGTCTTCTGATTCTGCAGGACCTACTGCCCCAATTGCTCCACTTCAACTCGAATCACCAATCGGGCAGTTTCTTTCTCAGATTCTGGTTAGCCACCCACATTTGGTACCAGCGGCAGTTGAACAACAGCTTGAACAGCTTCAAACTGATCGTGATGCTCAAGAACAAAACGAAGAACCTTCCACTGAAAGCACTGATCTTGTTTTGTACAGGTGAGTAAAGATATTCAATACAAATATGAAGATTGTATATTGGTTTCACCTATTATTATGTAGACATTAATAGTAGGGGGCAGGCAGAATGGGCAAGTTGGGTAACCGGTCTAAACAGGTTTGGATCAAATCAAGTAACTAGTTGAGCTGAATTAAGTCGAAACACTCTTTGTCCAAAACTTTCATGATTTTATTAAATAATAAGTGTGTCAAATGTGACTGCTTAATGAAGCTTGATATATTTCCTTTTAAGCTAGTATTTTAATTTAACTGTTTGACTTGACCCATTAGACCTGTTTATAAGCAAATGGTTCGAATTGGCCAGCTCTAGTTAGTAGCATGAACTTCATTAAATCGCATGTGCTGGTAATTTGACTAAACATATAGGTGAACTATAATATGATGATATTAGAAAATAAAAGAAAAAATCTTAATACTCATCCATCTAATGGTGCTGAACACTTTTAGGAGGATAGCTGAGGTGAAAGCTAATGAAAGAAAGCAGGCTCTCGAGGAGATATTATACGCTTTGGTGGTGCAAAAATTCATGGATGCCAATGTTTCCTTAGTTCCATCTGTAACACCCTCGCCTTCCACAGAGCCAACCCAAGATGAAAAGCTGGAACTACTCCATTCCCCAGAAGCTCTAGAAATGATTCAAAATCACCTAGCCCTGATTCTGGGAAACCGTGTAAGCGACTCGTCATCACTTGCTGAGATCAGCAAACTCCGAGTCGGGCAGGTGTACGCAGCTTCTGTGATGTACGGCTACTTCCTCAAACGAGTTGACCAACGCTTCCAGCTCGAGAAAACAACAAAAATCCTTCCAGAAGGTATCGACAGAGAAAACAGTAACATTCAACAGCAAGCCTCAGGAGACGAGCGTGTACCATCAACTCACCCTGAAGTCACTTCCTGGTCAGAAGTCCCTAATGCGGGCGGGTTCGGTCAGCCTTTGAAAGCCTCTCGGTTGAGAAACTATGTGATGTCATTCGATGCTGAATCACTTCAACGCTACGCTACAATCAGATCAAAAGAAGCAGTTAGTATTATCGAGAAACACACGGAAGCTTTGTTTGGTAGACCCGAGATTGTGATTACGCCTGAAGGAAGAGTTGATTCATCTAAAGATGAAGTTATTAAGATCAGCTTTGGTGGGTTGAGGAGGCTTGTGCTGGAGGCAGTTACATTTGGTTCATTTTTGTGGGATGTTGAGAGCTATGTGGATTCTAGGTATCACTTTGTTGCAGCTTAATATTCTCAAAAAAGTGCAGCCAGGGCATATGCATAACTAAAACAAACTCGATACTACTGCCATAAGTTGTTAGTGGTTGTGACATTAATTAGACTGTATATAAACTACCATGTTTTTTATTTGCATCATATTTGGTTTGGACTATTTTTTCTTTGGTTATATGCTTCTGTCCTTACGAATATATTTGGCAAAACCAGTGGGTTGGGACGCTAGATGGGCTGGTGGGTTGTAGGCTTGAAGCCGTTGCGGAGCTTGAACTTTTATATTAGGGACATGGGCGTCTTAACCCTCTGAAACTGGTCTCGTGTTAGATTCAACGCAATGGGCGAGAAGGCTGACATTTTAGAGGCCTAAGCCGAAAAATTTAGAGGCCTTTTGTTTTAAATTTCATTAATAAATGTTACAGTATTTTTAAAACAATTTTTTTTAAGTGTTATTAGAGTTAAACACCCTCAACTAATGGTTATTAGCCTTTGTTTTCACTTTTTATTAACAAGATTTGTTTTCAATTTTTGTTATATACACTATATAGTTTCGAGTATTATCAACCTCTCACTTCACAGTGTGGTTTATGTCATGGTTTTTATATATATACAGCTTACCAATATTATCAAAGCACTAGTTGTAATACATATGTGGACTTTCGTCTACTAGTTTTTTAAATGAATACGTTTATATAAACAATAATCTCGTTTAAGCTCACAAGCTTTGTTAATGCCAATATGTGAACCTTGGGATTAAGCCTATTTAGTGAATTAGTGAGCTCCATTGAGCTTAGGCTCGGGCTTGTATATGCCAACTCGATTCAAGCTTTTAGCGAGTTGATTGAGTTGCTCATCAACTAGCCTTGTTTAGAGCCCCAAATCTAGATTCGTTGTACCAATAAACTTTTGGATGGCGAAGATATGATTTGGTTTACTTTGTTCTAGTCAATTCGGTGGGTTGAATGAGCTCCCAGTGGATATAGAGTTTTGGATTTTTCTAACGCCAACACCATCTTTGATTAGTTAGGATATCCGCAATGGTGAGTGTCATAAAAAAATGTTGTCGATCATACAGGCGGTCACATAAACAGCGTGTGATAGTGAAAATTGATGGTAGTGAATGTGCGCTAATAAGAGATGTTGTAATTATTAGTATTGATACAATGTAGAAGTGTGACAGATGAAAGTTAAAAAAAATAAGGTTGCAAAGAGCTCGAAGTAGTAAAATGGATAACCGAAAACGCCTCAAAATATAAAGGCCGGTGTTTGGGCGTGATGGTACACTACCTCATCAATCAGAGACACGCTATAATGCCACAATGGAGTGCATCTTTAGGTTTTTATGTTTGCATCCTGGACGAAAAGTACTGGAAAAAGTAAATTTGTTTAATTAAATATATATTAAAATATATATTAATTAAACTTGTATGATGTAAATTGGTGCCCTTGAAAACACATGAACAACTGAACAAGTTTTACTAAAAATAGCGGCTAACGTACATTTATTCTCTCTATCTCTTTAGATTTATACCCGTACTAGGTTTAACACCCGTGTGTTACACACGGGTTAAATAATAATATTTATAAAATCATAATTATTTTGTTTAAAAATTTGTAAATATTTAATATTTAAAGATATTTTGTTTCATCAACTCATGCATGATATTTCATATCTTCCCTCTAAAACTTCCTTTTATAAAAAATTCCCACCAAAAGTTGTCCCCCTAAAACCTTGAATTATTATATAGATGGCCATATAATAACCAACCCTTTTTCCTTTGCGTATCCATCTGGTTCTTTAATCGTTACTCTCACAACTTCTTTATGCTTTAAAGTTTAAACTAAACTTTTCTTATCCCTTTTGCTTATCTTTCCTTTTATTTATTTATTTATATTCATTTTCATGTTACGTTTGGATAAATAAGAGTTACTTATAGTTATAAAAGTATTAGATGCAGCAAACTGAAAATGGTTTAATAAAATTTTAAAATAATAATAAGTTCGTATTTTCTTTTAATAAAGTCATTAACATTTTTTATCTATGAAAATCACTTAAATCTTAATACTATATTATTAACTAGTTTAGTGTCCGCGCTACGCTCGGGAACACAACATTCAAGTGATGCTTTTAAGGATATTCATGAACGTTCCAATAAGTTTTGAAACAAAACCGTGGTAAACCGAAACACGAAATATATTTTTAAAAATTAAATTTTTAGTATAGCAATATTATACTCAAATTAAAGAGAATAAAATGTTCAGTTCTATGGTGTAGTTTATTTTTTTTTAAATCCATATAAAAAAGTTATGTATATTTATAAAACACTGAGGTCTTTAATTGTATATTATTATTAATTTTATCCATAAGTTTCATTTTCACACCCTATCAAATATAAACCGACTCATGTACACCCCTTGTAGTAGAGGGTTAAAAGTATAAATACTTTTAAATTTTTCAGAATTCTCCAAAATATTAGGGGACCAAAAATGTAATTAGTTTTATTATAATATATTTTATATACATATTTTAAATAAAAAAATCATTATTATGAGATAAACTCTCAAATAATGCCACATAAGCACGAAGCTTTAAAATGGTGCCACATAAGCTTTTTTGGTTTTGCTATATTATATAAAGATATTTTGTTTTTTTATGAATGTTTAGATTAAACTAACTGAATTTAAAATTATAAATTAACTTAGTAGTGTTTAGTGACTTTTTTCTTTATAATTACTTTCTGCTTTACATTAACTTGAAAAGATAATTAGTAAACACTAACCAAGTTTTATTGCATGTGTTCCTTAGGTAATTAGGTTATTAATTTAACGTTAAATGTTTAGTATTCATAAATTATCCTCATAACAAAAGATAAGATGCAAGTAATAGTACTAGAGAAAACTTGGATCACTATTAAAAATTCGAGTGTAACAATTGTTCGATCACGATGGTAGATTTTATATATAATAGGGCCTAATGCATGCCACATATAATTAATTAAGTGGTCTGTGTGAAATACATGAACCATGGAGTGATAAGTACGTGACGTATGCAAGTTGGTGGGCGTTATCTCGATCAATACTTGCCGACTACAACATGCTATTTGTTTATTTTTATAAATTATAAATTGATAATAAACAATATATTGTTTACAAACCACTCAAAGTCAAACAAATGTTAGACTAACGACGCTTACAACCTAAACCACCCAACTAATTAACCTCAAAGTTCAAACCTTTAATAAGTTTAGAAAACCATGTTTAATAAAGATAAACCAAACGTTTGTTTCACGCACACAAAGTCACCTCAACAAGCAAAGCCTCATAACCGTACTACACTTTCACTCAACTTTCCCTGCTTTTGTCACACTTTTCACACAACTTCTCCTCAACAAGATACGTGTGATGAGACATGAGAGAAGCTAAGCGTGAGCGGCACATCAGTCGGTCTCACCACTAATTAAACACCTTTTATGGTTAAGTGACTGTAAAACACATGCACTTTAATTATACGTGGCAATATTTTATACTCACACTCAATAACTCATATAATCATACAATCATACAAGAAAGTACATGTTTGATTAATTCAAATCTTATCTTTACATGTTTATGTCATAACCTCTTGAAAAAACACTTTAAATTAACCTAATCTAAATGCCAACACATTCGTGATTCTACGGAGATAAAAAAGTTCAAAGAAATTTTATTTCTACCCAACCCCATCCCCTTAATTATATATATATACATCCCCATGCACCCCCTCACTCAACTCACATCTTCATCACTCTTCAACATTTTCTCTGCGTATATCTTCACACACCTCTAATGGCACTCGAAGCTTTAAACTCTCCAACAACATCATCATCATCACCAACGCCTTTATTCCGCCAAGACTCATACAACCATCACCGTTATTTAGACACATGGACCAAAGGTAAACGTTCCAAACGAGCACGTACCGATCAGTACCCACCAACCGAAGACGAACAATACCTCGCACTTTGCCTCATGCTTCTTTCTTCCGATTCAACCGTCAAACCCCATTCATTTGTTCACAAGTGTAACATATGTAACAAAAGCTATGCATCTTATCAAGCTCTTGGTGGACACAAAGCTAGTCATACAAAAAACAGCTCTGGTGGATCAATTGATCACGTCGAACACTCGCTGCTTGTTGTTGCAACGACGACGTCACTCGGGAGGAGCCATGAGTGT
This sequence comes from Tagetes erecta, assembly GCA_030867185.1. Classification (NCBI taxonomy): domain Eukaryota; kingdom Viridiplantae; phylum Streptophyta; class Magnoliopsida; order Asterales; family Asteraceae; genus Tagetes; species Tagetes erecta. Next base: position 99,176,031 of record CM061487.1, read on the forward strand.
TCAATCTGTCACAAGTGTTTTGCTACTGGACAAGCGTTGGGTGGACATAAAAGGTGTCATTATGAAGGTGGTGGACACGTCAGCACCGGTGTTACGTCATCTGATCATGGTCACCGTGGGTTTGATTTGAACTTGCCGGCGTCGTCCGATCATTAATTAGACTAATTCTTTTTAACAAAAAAACTACCGCTTCAAACAACACAACAGAGTGTTAACAATATATGGGTCGGCCACTAACACGATCATTAGACTAATTAACAAGATCGATTTTTGGGATCACATAGATTTTGTTAATTATGAAATTGGTTGGAGTTAGGTCAATTTTTTGTATGATATATAGTTTATTATGTGTTTAAGGAAGTGTGATTAGTATTGTGTAAGCAGAGAGGTAGGGTTTGGTAGTGCAAACGGGATGTTTTTTTTTTAGTTTTAACTTTTAAATAAATTTGGGATATATACTTATATATTTGTTTGTGTTTTGCTCCTTATAATTGACCAACTTAGTCACGTATCTTAGCTGATTTAAGTAAGGTATTGATTTTGGATATGAATTGAATCTGGTATGAAGTAATTTGGTTTTGCATTTAAACAGTGTAAGTTTTGATAACAAAGCATAAATCTCATGTGTTTGTCTTTGTGATACATGTGTCAGATAAATTAAAGTTATAATCAAATCACTTTTTTTATTTTATTTTATTTATTAGAACGGCAAACTACCTTTTTTTAAATTACACTAAATATGTACATATCTATGTTTGAAACTAACACGTTCTCAAAATAATGGTTTTAGAGGCAAAACCTCCCCACTAAATCACTAACCCCAATTATATAATTACTAAAAGCTTACACAATAACATTAACAACCTGTTATTTTTATAATTAATCCGCCATTTAACATGTCAAATAGTCGTTGTCCATCTTTTGGTGAATGGCTACACGTTAGAAAAGCCACCACCTGATGCAGCCTTTGGGTACGTAGAGCTGCCAAGAGCAGGTTAAATCACTTAAATCGTTTTTTAATGATTAAATGTTTTTTTTTTGGAATTGAATCTAATAATTTAATTGGTTGATCACATTTTCAACATGATTTTCGTTCTATCATAAAGTAAGCCAAATTTCAATTTTAATAATTTAGTCGGTTGGTCATCTTTTCAACAAGATTTTTGTTCCCACATAATCTATAGCATTAATCATATACATAAGAATCTTATTTTACATAAACCTCACCGTATGTCAAACTCGAGGTTTTTATAAGCAAAATAAATGAAGTTAATCTAACTATTCAGGGTACGTAATTTAATGACGAAAGCTAACTGAATACACTTTGCGAACACAGACAAAACTGGGTATACAAAGTCCATCTTTTTCGGAGAAAGCCCGACTCCAATTCAAAGACAATAAACTAGCAATAAAATTCATTTGCTCAAAGATTAAACTTGTGTTGTCATAATTTTTTTTCCATTGCTCCTCCCAAAGTTTGAATTCTCTTTAGACAAATGATATAGTTGATATAAATAATTTAAGGCAACATAAATAAACAGAAGGGTTATATTATCTAGCAACGTGTTCTAAACAATTATATATCACTTTTTGGAGGTGGCAAACATGTTTAAAAAATTTAATAATGGTAAAGAAAACAGGTCTATTTTCGTAGAGACCCGTGTCGAGTTTCAGATTATATTTTAATGCCGGGCACACATAAGATGTTAAATCTATATGATTAAAAGGTTATATTATCAAAATAATTCTCTAATTTCTTTTTACCAAAGTAGGATATATTAGGTTGTATATAATTATATTCAAATACAATAGGCGATGCATTTGTCTAGCTAGGCTTTTTTTAAAACAAAATATTATTTATAATATTATTCAATCAACCTTTCTATAAATTAAATATAATTTAAATTGTACGCCTTTATCTTAAACATACATATTATTATGGTTGGGAACTAAATACATTAGTTTGGTTTAAAATTTAAACAGATCAACAACCACTAGTTTAAAAAATACGGGTAATATGTAGATGTATTATAGCACTTATACATGATGTATACATGTGGTGAGAGAGTAAAAAATAGCTACAAATTATCCTTTTTTAGGCACGTATATGTTATACATAATGCATATCACATGTGATGAGAGAGTATAATAACAAACAGCTATAAATTATCTCCTAGCTTTATCGTATTTAAAGCATAGATATACTGTTATCGTAAATTTTATATGGTTATCATATTTAAAGCATAGATATATGGGCATGGAACCGGTCCGGTTTAAGGGGTTGAACCACTTTGAGAGTGACCCAGTCGTTTGGACCGGAAGAGCGGGCGGTTGAACCTGGAGAAAAAAAAGGTAGTACCGGAAAATTATAAATTTTTTCTATATTTTATGTACTTATATTTAAAATATTTATGAATTCATCCCGGTTCAAAATTCCAATTCAACCGATCAGACCGATAGATCGGTAAGGAGACCGGTTTAATGTGTTGTCCCTATCTAGAAACATTAAGAGCTTTTTCGATTGAAATTAAACAATAAGCATTAAACTTTTTTGTTCCAATTTCCAAGTAAATCTCAAGCCCATTATTTAAGGCCCAATTATAACTCACAAGTCAGTTAAAATACTTGTTATGGGCCAATATTTTCGGGGAAACATACGCTTTTGCGAATCTCACCATCTTTTATGTGAGTTTATTTAGTGTTTTTTTTAAACAATATAGTTTTCAAAGAAAATACATCACAATCTATTGATAGCCGGATTAGGTCACTAATGCCATTGGCATTTAGTGTATTAATTATAGTGGTTTAAGTTTTAAAACTTATTTTGACATGCTAGTTTTTATTTAATTTTTAGCTTTCTACAACGATGTTTCCAGTTTCCAAGTTCGTTTAACAAAAGTACAAACCTATATTTTTTTAATCGTATATAACTAAAATAAAACTAAGTTCTAACTTTTCTTCTTAACCGCCCATTTATACCATGTGTAACTTGTTCATGACATGCTCACTACTTTAATGTAACCTGTTTAATTAATCATGTTCAAGTTAGAAGTGATCAACCTTTTAGGATTTAAAAATGTGATGGATTGAGCATCTTATTTTGATTTTTGAGAGACCCTGTTGTAAGTGACTGAGTGCTGATAGGGGTGGATCCAGCTAATACTAGTGTGTGGACTCAAATAGTTAGTTATAAAAAAATGTGCTAAAAACTAAGCTGTACAAAATAATGCTGTCCGTACGTATGAAGGTATGGTGTGTAAGAATATGTATAACTTAATTTTGGCATGAAAATGTTACAGAATATTTATTAGAAACTAATACAAGGATGTGATGAAATAAAGCATAATAAACATTGATATAAAAATAACAAAATAATGTTGAAGAAATCTAAATAATTTTTTTACTTATAAATATGTATTTGGTAAAGAATGTAAAGTAAAAATTAAGAATAAATGTTTAAACACAGAATGATAAAAGGCTGGTCGAATTTCACCTAATAATATGATTAAAATGTTATAGTTGGTTATACTTTTATCCTTGTATAGTAGCTACGGTCCAGCCTTCTTCACCTTCTACCATGTAAAACCCTTTTTCTGCCCAGAGATAAACCACGCATGGCCTCCTAGTCTCGAGTATTCAAAGTTATTTCTATATCACCGATACGAATGACGTACCTCATAATTATATATTTTTACAATCTTTCAAGGATATTTCTATACATAAAACCGAAAAAAAATTCACATTTCACAATGAAATTTCAATCATAGCTCGGACTACCTCTAGCATATGAATACCTCCGCCTCTAGATCCAACATAGCCTAGAAACAATGTATTTAACAAGTTTGAAGCTACAAACAAACGATTTGAAAGAAAAAAAGCAATATATTATCCTAATAATAATAACAATAATTACATTATAATATAATAAGAATAAAAAAGAAATGAAAAGCAAAACAAATCCCAAAGAAGAGAAGAGAACAAAAGAAAGTACAGATTCCATGTTCGAAAAAAGTTGAAAGAAAGCAACGAGAGCCGCGAAAACACGGAGCCGCAACACAAACATCACCTCACTTAATTTCCCACTCACTCTTTTCTTTTTCTTTTTCAATTTCAATTATTATCATATTATAATTATTATATATATATATATAGACGGAGATTCACCTACATAGTATTAGAAATCTAAAAAGGCTAAGAAGCAATAAGAGATTGACATGTGACATCTAGGAAAATTAGGAGAGAGGTATTTTAGTCATGCCTACTTTTTTAAATATTCTCTCTCCACATGCAAGTCACATGTCAATTCCCCCATTTTTTTAAAACGTTTATAACTTTCACATACGACATTATTTTTTTAAACAAATTACACCATAAAAACAAGCATTTTTTTCTCTTTAAAACGCGTATAATATTGATATATAAAAAACCAACGTTTTTCACATTTTTTCAGCTCATTGTGTCTAACGTCAGGTCATTGTGTCTTCCGTCAGGTCATTGTGTCTTTCGTCTGGTCATTATGTGATTGTATCATCCGTAGGGTTGTTGTGTCGTTTATCGGGTCATTGTGTAATCATATTTGACAAGTATTACACAATGATCTAATAATAATTACACAATAACACAAAAAGTATTTCAAAGATCTTGCTCCTACAACATCCTCCTTCAAAAATAAATAAACAAAACTTAAAAAAACTACTATTTTCTCATTGTTTCTTTTTTCATTGTGTCTAATTTAAAAATAAAAAAAAACGGTAATTTTTTTAATTTTTCGTTTATTTATTTTTTGAAAGAGGAATACATGGGGAACAACGTCTCCGAACCACTTTTTTAAAATTTGATTTATATTGTGAGTTATTTTTTTTTTAAAAGTGTCATTATGTCTTTGTTTACAATTGTGTCATTCTCACATTTTGTAACAAAAAATGACTTTGTCTTTGAACGTTTCTCAAACACATATTAACAATTTGTGACACGGTGGTAATTTCTAAACACATAAGATGACACAACAAATACTTAAAATAAGATGATATTACATAATGACTTAAGAATGAACTGATAAAAGTGATATTTCACTAGTTATAATATAACACACTCACATGATATTACACAAAGACTAGACAAGTGCCGAATTTTTTTTTATTTTTTATATATCAATATTATACGCGTTTTAAAGATAACAAAACGCTTGTTTTTTTGGTGTAATTTTAAAAAAATAATAATATCGTATCCAAAAGTTATGAACGTTTTAAAAAAAGTGGGGGAGTTGACATGTGCTTTCATGTGGAGAGAGAAAGTAAAAATATGACTATGACTAATGTACCCTTCCACCAAATTTTTTCACTACAAATTGATCTCAACCATTAAAAAAGAGATCTAAAGGTCATAAATCCTTCTTAGCCTTATTAGATTTTCAACCCTATGTAGGATAACTCTCCTATATATATATATATATATATATATATATATATATATATATATATATATATATATATATATATATATATGTACAGCAAAACGTATAAAGTCTAGCTACTAGGGGTAACTTAATGACGAAAGACAACCCAAACGCTCTACGAACACAGAAAAAGTTGGGTAACTGAAGTCCACCTATTTCGGGGAAAACACGACTCCAATTTGAGAGAAACCTCTAACCCGTCCACCCGTGGACACGACAAAAAACTAGTGGTAAAACATGTTTGGCTCAGAGATCGAACTTGTGTTGTCACAAGTCTCCCTTCATTGCCCATTTCACAATGATGTTAGTGGTAATAGAACTTGGGTCTCTATTAGATAATCTAAGTCACTTACCACTACACAACATTAGAAATTGCATATTATTATTTTTATTATATCTTTTTCAACAGTAAATAATATTATTCTTTCCTTTTTCTTTTTCTTATTATAAAACGTGGGTGAAATTCACTACCTTCTAAAAAATAAGTAAATTACTATTTTGACCTCTCTTATGTTGTTTTAAGCATTTTAAACATTTTGGTTAAAAATAAATTATTTTGACCTCTCTTATGTTGTTTTAAGCATTCTCCTTTATATTGATAAAGAAGTTGAAATGAATAGTAAACTTTCGATGGGTATTTTGAGACGTTAGAACGGGTTGTTGAATTGGTTGAGTTGAGACAAAATAGTAAATTATGTATGTGGCTATGATAATATTGTTGAAAACCAACTTCTAGGTTTTGTTCTCCTTTATATTCCTCTTTATTATTATTATATTGAAAAAGAAGTTTAAATGATTTATATTGATAAAGAAGTTGAAATGAATAGTAAACTTTCGATGGGTATTTTGAGACGTTAGAACGGGTTGTTGAATTGGTTGAGTTGAGACAAAATAGTAAATTATGTATGTGGCTATGATAATATTGTTGAAAACCAACTTCTAGGTTTTGTTCTCCTTTATATTCCTCTTTATTATTATTATTATATTGAAAAAGAAGTTTAAATGAATAGTAAATTTGTTGTTTCATACATGGCAAGGTGTGGTTAGATTGTTTTTGTGTGTTGGGGGTTTAGTGATTTTTTTTATATATGTCGTTTGTTTAAAGATTGAGTAACATATGTGTGTTTGGTGTGCTGGTTTTAATATATGTTGTGTTAGTGGTGACATGTGTTTGAATCCATTCTGTTTTCTTAAACGTGGTATGTTTTTGTGATATGTGTTTTTTGACACGTACGAATTATTAGCGTATATGAAGCAACATTTATTTCTACCTTCGAACCTAAAGCTCACGCAACGCGTGAGCCAGAGGATCTATCTAGTTTTGGTTAAAAATATAACTCTTAACATATCAACTACATATTGATTCGGATCTTAACACTAATTTTGTTATATTTTTTTGTAAAATGTAAGGGTATTTTGGTCTTTACATATTTTAGGGATTATTTGTAACTTCGTCCTTACAAATTTAAAAAACTATTTATGTAGATAATTTCTTTTCTCAAATTATGAAGGTATTTAATTAGTATGTTCAATTCATTTCTGGCGGTTGGGAAAAATACCTCTTTTTTTAGGAACACATACAAGATTCGTATTAAACTTGATTTGATTATAGATTGAGTTATTTTTATTTGCTTATATTTTATTGTTATTGTTATTATTACTAACAATATTATTACTATTACTATTATTATTTATTTAATATTTAAAATATTTAAGGTGTTAGATTAGTAATTTAGGTATATCCGTATATATGTACATAAGTAGTCGTTAAGTATGTAAACACTTTCTAATTTACTTAAAAAACATGAACTTTTTAAAGACCAAAATATAGTGCGCTTAACAAAAACAGTTAGGCCCTGTTTGTTTTTGCCTCTTTTCTCTGAATAGAGGAAAACGTCTGATTCGGTCAGACGTAATCAGAAGCGGGGCTGTTTGTTTTTTTTCTGGCATTAAGAGGTCCAGCGTCTTAATAGCATCTGAACCAGTAAGAGCTTTTACTGGGTCTGAAAACCTCTTAACCCAAAAAAACATACGTTTGTCTCCGGCCTCCATTAACTTCTAACCCGGAGACTAGGCTCCATCTCCGACGACTAGATGTTCATCTCTAGCCTCCACCTCTTAATGATTCAGATTTCAGACATTTGAACCACCTCTTAACATTCAGATGTGGTATTCAGATTCAGACTTAAATCTCTTAAAAAAACAAACGGGGCCTTAATAAAGTTAGTGTCAGAGGCCGGATACTTAAAAAAGAAAACATTGGGGTTAATATGTAAAAAAGTTTACTTTTAGATAAGAAATGTTAAATGTCACAAACCATATGGGCCAAAATAGTAATTTAGACCATTGTAAATTTTTAAACATAACAACACTAACAAATTATTAACCAATTAGGTTTTATTGTGTTAGTAATACGAATGTTTAAAGTAGTTACATAAAGTTTGTCGATTATATATTTATAAAAAAAATATATGGAATTATAAATTAGTGTGTGTCTTACTCGTAAATGATAAAGTCACTGAATAAATATAGTATTTTTAAGGTACAGTTCAATGTATTTGAACTCGGATTGGATTATTTGATTAGATTGGAAATTAGATGCCTAACCGGTTTGGTTTGTGTGGTTTAGAGTGAATCGGTATGTTTATGCTTATGTGGTTGAATTGAAAAACAATCGAACGAGACGGTTTTTATGAATAAGTCCAGCCTAATAAAAAAAAGTGTTAATTATACAAATGTGGCATATGGTTTACCGAAAATAACAAGTTTGTATACTAAGTTTTTTTGTTCTAAGTTTTGGTATTGGTCTTTTAAATTGAAACAGGTTTGGGTATTAACACTAACAATCGTTTGTTTTTCTGTTAACTTCAAGGGTTTTTTAATTTTTTCATATTAGAAGGGCTATTTATGAAATTTATTATTCTTGATGAACCCATTTTGTAAATTACATAAAATAGTATAAGATAAAAAATAAAAAAAATTCATTTTCTTACCATATTTTATTTCACAAACCACTAGTTAGTACCACAAACCATATTCATAAGATGTAAGTTAGCACCACCCTAACTACTTAGTCAGCGTTGGATGGTGTTGATTAGGGTAGCACGAGGTGTGGTGGTGCAATGAATGGTGAAGAAGTCACGAAATTTGGGCGTTGAAGGGTTCATCGGTGGCGATTGAGTGTTGATTGAGGTTGAAGCTTGGTGAATCCAGTGGTGGTGGTGGTAATTGGGGTTTGTGGGATGACGACGGTTCGGTGAATCAGGATGGATGGTAAGGTTAGAGGATTTCGAGTGGTGAGGGAAATAGTACGGGGTTGCTGATGGTGGTAGACGATTGATTATTGACTAGTTTTCCGACAATGATGATGAGTTTGTGAGGATGGGTAGGTTTTACTTTTGAGTTAGTAAACATTCACATACATGGCATCTAGATAATATAACTCTAAATAGTCGCTCACCTAATTAAGTTACTTATGTCAAAAAACTTATGAAAGAAAATAATGTGTTGATAACCGATGTCTTTTGAATAGGTTGTTGGTGCTAACTAGTGGTTCGTGAAAGAAATCAAGATAAAATCCTTATTGTTTTGTTTATATTTTTTAATTTTTTTATTGTATAATATTTCATGTAAGTTACAAAGCAGTTTCATCAAGAATCATAAATTTTAAAGATAGTCCTTCTAATGTGAAAAAATTAAAATGTCATTGAAATTAACAAAAAAAAACTGACATTTGTTAGTATTAATACCCAAACTTGTTACAAGTTAAAAGACAAATACCCGATCTTGTAATAAAAAACCTTAGTACCCAAACTTGTTACTTAGAGTAAACCACAAGCACCATTTGTGTAACTAACTCTAAAAAATGGGCCATTTACATATATTTCATTCTTAGTTCTTTTATTACATATTACCTAATTTAAAAGTCAATTACATATTTTTCCTTTCTAAAACACATATATTACACATCTATTCATTTCACAAAAACTAATTACTTCATTTACTATTTTATCCATAATGAACTAATTAAACGATAATTTACATATATCCATTTTTAAAAACATCAATTACATATTTATCTCAATTTCAATCCAAATCGAATCTATTAAGTCATTATTATGTTTACAAATTGTTTATTTTATTTATTTTTTAAAAGACGTTACAATTCACTTCTTTATTAATGTTACAATGCACTTGCTTATTAAAGCTATAACAATAGCAGTTTTGTCTTAATATCATTCAAAGATATTTATTTATGAGAACTGATAAAAAAATTGTAATTGTGTCAATTTTTAATGGAATTAAAAATATGTTATAAAATGTAAAGGCACATATTAGAAAACTTTATAGATTTATGAATTAGAAAAGAAAACAACGAACAACCTTATATATATTACTAGTTTAGTGCCCGCGCTACGCTCGGGAACACAACGTTCAAGTGATGTTTTTAAGGATATTCATGAATCTTCCAATCAGTTTTGAGACAAAACCGTGGTAAACCGGAAGACATGGTATACTTTTAAAAATTAAACTTTTAGTATTACAATTATACTCAAATTTACTACACCATAAAGTGCTCAGTTTATTTTACAATATTATGCATATTTATAAAACAACAAGGTCTTTAATTGTATATTATTATTAACTTTATCCATAAGTTTCATTTTTAGACCCTATCAAATATAAACCGACTCATATATACCCCTTGTAGTAGAGGATTAAAAATATAAATAGTCTTAAATTTTTCAAAATTCTCCAAAATATTAGGGGACAAAAAATGTAATTAGTTTTATTATAAAATATTTTATATATATATTTTAAATAAAAAATCATTATTGTGAGATAAACTCTCATATAATGCCACATAAGTCACAAGCTTTAAAAATATGCCACATAAGCTTTTTATGTTTTGCTATATTATATAAAGATGTGAAGAAAGAGAGTCGGGAAAATATGTGGAAACAAATTTATCTCTAATTAATAAAGCAAAACTAAAAAAACTTATGTGACATTTATTTAAAGTTTTTCGCTTATGTAACATTATTTGAGAGTTTAAATCAAAACAATATTTTTTACTTTAAATATGTATATAAAATATATCATAATACCATTTATTACATTTTAATCACCTATTATTTAGAAGAATTTAATAAAATTTAAGAGTAGTTACATACCCTCTACTACTAGAGATGTACAATTGTACAGGAGTCGGTTTGTATTTTATAAGTATAAAAATAAAGCTTAGGGATAAAGTTTGTAATAACATACAATTCAAGACCTCGGTGTTTTACAACATACATAACTTTTTATACGAAATAATTTTCAAAAATAAAATACGCCATAAAACCGACCACTTAGTTCTCTTTAACTTGAGTATATATTTCTATACTAAAAACAATTTTTAGAAATAAATATTGTATGTTCATGTATATTACGGTTTTGTCTTAAACTAATTGGAACTGCTATAAATATCCTAAAAATCACCATTATTTGTTGTATTTCTGAACATAATGTGATCACTAAACTAGTTTGTTATATAAAAAAAAAAAGCCAAAAAATTGAAGGCTCACAAAAATTATAACCATGTGTCACTATCATTTACTTATTTATTATATACAGATTTAGGTTTGGCTAGTAAACATATAGAAGTATAAAACGACTTTTTATTCAAATATTAAAAATTGGTGATCAAATTTAATATATCCATGTATCTTTAGGAATTAGGAAAGGCACCATTGGAGATCTCGAGCGGACTTAAGACATTGTCCTTGTGTTTTCATTTTGAATAAGGATATTATTAATTATACACTAACCTATCCTATAAGCATTTAATGTAAAGTCTAATTAATCATCTACTTCATTATTACTAATCATTAATCATAAATGCTAACTAATAACATTATATATTATTTTATGAGAATGATAATATGAGAATAAAAAAAAATAGTCCATTACTTTGATCAAAACTAAAAGAACGTGTCACTTTTTGTACCCAAGTCATTAGATTTTTACGAGATCTAAGCACCTAAAATTAAAAAAAATAGTTTATAAAAGTAGAATAAAATAACTAAATATTACATATATAAGAATGAAATTAAAAATAATAACTCGCTATTGTAAAAACTTATCGTACTACTCATCTTGATGCTTGATGACCGAAACAATTATAAAAGAATATGTCAAACGATTTATAATTATAAAAATACAATTCAAAGCTCATGGTTTACTTTTTTAAGGTATATGTCAAACAAAATACCAGAACTAGCTAGTTCTATAAAATACAATTTGGTTTACTTCATTATCGTGTCAAACAAATCGTATTACTTTTTTATAACGGTTTTATATTAAAAGCTAGTTCTGGTAAGTTAACAGATACATTAAAACAAAATTTACATAAATAATTGAAAGTTTTGTAACCACTATATCCGGCTAGGCTTATATTTATTCTCCCAATTCATATACAAATAGCAAGAAAAATGCGTAACCTCTTAAAATACATATAGTGACATTTTATTTCTGAAGACCGAGAAGCTTCTGAATAAACCAATACACCACATATAATCACGGTTACTAGTAAGATGCTACAAGCATCAAAAGAGACAATTTGATATTAAAATTTCCTCCGCGATCACATAATTCAGATTATCATATTTACTTTCACCCTCGGTTTTAACGTATTTATCATTTTAACTTTTAAGTTAATTCGTCCCGTATTACGATATTACACTGTAATATATGAGACATAAAACTTATTATTAATACATGTGCTAAAGTCACATACGTACCTAATAATAAAATCTAGTTTATTTTTAGTTTTAGATAGTAGTGACTGGGAAATTCTTTATTTTCAATAAATAAAAAAATTCTTTATTTTCAATAAAGAGACGGTACCATGAACAATATTAAATTAAATCGTTTCTTCAATATATAATTTTTGGTGAAAACACACCAAACAATGAGAAAACATTGATTTTTTTTTATCAAACAGGAATCAAAGTGATTTGTTATTATTCATTTATTCTTTTTATGTTTTAAGAAAATGCTTACATAGGAGTTCATCCATTTTACAATGTAAACTGGTCAGTGTAGACAAAGCATTACGAACCTTTAACACTAATTTAAGTATTAATTTACTATTGTATGCAAGTTGTAATAGTACTTTCTTAGTTTATATAATGTCAGAATATATAATCTATATGTAAATAAGCGATGTCTAATCAAACAATTAAAAAACCAAAAAAATAAACCTCATATGCTAATCAAACAAATTTAAAATACAAAAAAATAAACCTCATATGCCATCAATGGGTAATTTGTTTAGATACAATAAACATATTTATCAAAAAAATATATTATGTAATTTTATAATTTTAAATTAATTAAAATTATGAGCCTATTTTATCAGTTCTTCCCCTTGATACAAAAAACATATAACTGTCACTCAAATCATCAGTCATTTGTTAGGCCTAGTTAGACCATGTGTAGTGGATGAAGTCAAGTGGAAAGTTATCTGTCATGTGACGTCCTGGTCAGCATAAACCTTTATGACAAAAATTGTACAGTGGATGAAGCCAATAAAGCCCTATATATCGATTACATAACTACTTTTTTTTAATAGTTTTTAACTTAATTAAAAAAGAATTAAAAAATCTGATTATGTGGAGAGTATGTGAGAGAAGATGGGGTGACGTTATGTGATTAACGACTTTAATTGGGGCGTTTTTTTGTGTATAATGCCATAGGTAGTGGGAGATGGGTCACTGTGAGGCGTTATAGAGATATTATAAGCCACACTACATATGGTCTTATAGTAAACTATAAATTTAAACTTTTAATTATTAAGAAACTACGTACGTTAACCGCCTGCTATACACTCTTTCATAACGACACAAAATACAACCAACTCATTATCTAGCCACCTCCAACCTGACTTGACATTCCGCGATCTTTGACAATAAGCTGGTCATCTCGAAAATGTTATCTGGTGACCATAAGCTTTTTTTATTTTTTTTGGAAGCTATAACGCCGGCCACTAAACCACCTTATTAAGGGTTCAATTTTATTTACTTAAGAATATAATAGTAAAAATAATTAAACAATGCCATAATTTCTCAATTTAAGTGTTCAACTTCTTTTACTTAAGAAAATAATACAAATTAACCCATCTATTTTCATTTTATGCTCTTCATATAAGATTTTATTGACTTGTCAAAATTTGACTTTTTATATCCACTTATGTTCTGCTGAGGATGTATCCACTTATGCTTTTGTGGCCTCTAGGGCTCAATCATGGGCTTTGCAAGACCATATTCTTCGCAGTTGTGGTTTGGACGGCTTAGATTCTGATTATGGGTGTGCATTAGAACGCTTACAGACTTCTCTTCCCGATTTTGATATCAGCGGGTTCTCTAAAAAGGACACCGCCCCCCTTAAAGCCCAACATGTTTTGGCGAGTGCTTTATTTAGTAGGATCGGTCAAAGTTTGGAAGTGAGGTTTGATCTTTCACCCCGTCAGAAAGCAGTGGTTGCATGTCTCCAGGCTCCTCGGGCTCAAGATTTTCTGACTGTCATCCCCATTGAAGGACTAGGGCAGCATATGTCACCATTGGAATACCGGGCTATCCTTAAGTACCGGTTAATGATTCCTTTGTTCCCAGTTGATGAGCCTTGTCCCGTTTGCCGCAAAGTGTGTTTAGATGCTTTTGGCGATCATGCAGTCCATTGCAAGGAGTTACCTGGCTTTAAATACAGACATGACTTGGTTAGGGATGTCCTATGTGATATCCTTAAGCGAGCAGGAATTTCGGCTAAAAAAGAGGCTCCTGTGAACTTTCTGACAGATCCGCTAGAGGGGAGATCTACTTTAAGGCCGGCTGATATTCTAGTGTTTGGTTGGGCGGGGGGGAAACACGCTTGTGTGGACCTTACGGGAGTGTCCCCCTTGGTTGCGCTCAGGGACAATGGATTTGTTGCACGACAGGCAGCGTCAAAGGCGGAATCATGCAAGATCGCCAAACACGAGAAAGCATGCCTGGAGAATCAACATGTTTTTATCCCATTAGCATTTGACACATTTGGCTTCCTAGCCACTGAGGCAGTGAACTTCTTGACCAGGGTCCAGCGAGTCATTCATAGCAATGTTTCGACACCTAAGGGCCAAGGTTTTGTCTTTAGTAGGCTAGGTTTTGCTATTCAAAAGGGGGTGGCGGCACAACTTGTTGCCCGTTTACCTGCCACTTTGTTGTAAATTCTTTGATGTTTAATATGATATATTTTTATAACAATCTACGTTCAATATAAACATCTGGTTCAATATAATCTATACTCTTATATAAAATCAAATTCCTATCAACGTATTTTAATATAAAACATATATATTTTTCAAACTATATACTACATCGTTCAGTAACCTAGTGTCGTAATAATAATTAGTTAATTTGATAAGAGAGAAAATACTAGTTATATTATTTGTAAAGAATAATAATAATTAAACTTGCATTTGAAATCCACTTTTCTCCACTACAAAACAAACCCCTTTTACACACACACACACACACACACGCATACATTCATTATTTCATTCACAGTCTCGTTTCTCATCTTATTCCTTTGATTCGAAGAAACAATGAGCTGCCATGGCTGCCGTGTTTTACGAAAACGATGCACCGAAACTTGCGTTTTAAGACCTTGTCTCGAATCAATCGATTCACCTGAAGCTAAAGCTCGTGCAACACTCTTCGTCTCCAAATTCTTCGGCCGTGGTGATCTCTTCAACTTCATCTCCTCCGTCCCCAATCACAAACGTAACGGTATCTCCGTCTCCACTTCCTAATTCACCACAATTCCTTCCCAGATCCATCGCAAATGCATCGATTTAACCTTTTCATTTTGATTTTTCTCATCTCAGCGTTGTTTCAATCGCTATTGTTTGAAGCTGTTGGCCGTACAGTGAATCCGGTGAACGGAGCAATTGGACTGCTTTCAACAGGTAACTGGCACCTGTGTGAAGCTGGAGTGAAAACAGTGCTTGCCGGCGGTACGCCGACGGCTCTCGTCAACAGTTCTCAAATTCCGGTAACTGATGAACGTTCCGGTGTCTCTCAAGCTTCCGGTGTGTTGTCGGAAATGATGATCGCGAATCAGATACCGATAGGTAAGTTCCGCTTCGTTACACCGAGAAATGTCATGCTTACGCCATCTTCCGGTGACGATGAACAGAGTGTTTCAGTTCCGATGAGTTTTCGTTGTTGTGACGGAGATGAACCGAAGCTTTTGAACCTGCTTGTATAATAAGTGGTTAAAAACTGAGCTTAAAGCCTAAATAAAAATATGAAATCATAATCATCATCAACAGATCGGTGATTAGTTTTTTGGAGTAAAATAATTTTATTAACTAACTAAAGCTTTATAATATATAATATAATCTTCATTTTCTAACATAAATGAGTTTTGTAAGTTGAATTGAGACGCTGATCGGCGATGGTTAACGGATGTTTATGTTTTCCGGCGAGAGAGATTGGTGAAATGCGAAAACAGCATCTGGTTGGTTTATGTGTATTTCTGTACTATCTTATTGTACTGTTTTGGTGGTTGGATTATGTTAGTTTCTTTTATTTGCAAACAGGTTAATTAATAAGTGTTTGTTTTAGAGGTTTTTCAGGATTGTGCTTACACTTTATTTCCTTTGATTTTTATTTCAATCATTTTAATTAAATGTTTCAATTTCCTTATTTTTAAGCACTTTACTACAAGTGTTTTGGTCCTTTAAGTTATTATTTCACATAAGAAAAGCAAATAAAAATAATGGTTATATGGTTTAATATATACACTTGTATGGTTGAGGAGAAGCTTGAACTTTTTTAATAGGTAGATAAAAATCACTGATATATGTAAAAAAAATTTAAGGTGGGCAACTTAATACTAATAAATGTTCTAAACCTATCAGTGTTAAAAAATTAACACTACTTAAAATAACAAGTGGGTGGCTGCCCACCCCGGGCCTCAAAGAGATGTGTCCTTGCCGATAAGGGTGGAGGGAGTGGTTGAAGATGAGGTGATGCCGAAGATGTCAAGGACGAGATGTCCTCACCAGGCAGGTTGTTGAGGAAGAAATGTGAGGGGCCAAGCTCATCATCTTCTCGTTTTCTCGTGAGAAGAACACCTCCTCCAACGAAGTGATGTCGAAATCTATCTCATTTATGCTGGCGAAGACCACTCTTCCTCAGAACCAATTAATGTTTGTATAATAACACCCGAAATAAAATATGCTAGATTAAAATCTTATATTCTTGTAATTATTGCGTATGATATCTTATCGATTGGCACATTACAATCACACATACAATTCTTCTTGTCATTATTAACTCTAGCCATATCATATGTTAATAGACTTCACTCTTGAGTTAACAATCTTGATATTTGGCTATAGGGTTGTTTGGTAAAATCTGAATCGTTTAGTTTTAAATGGTTAAAAGGTCTGAATCATTAAGTTGCTCTATAATTATGAGGGAAGTTAAGGTACAAATGCACATAACCGTAAATTTGATATATTTCTATTCAGTTCCATTCAACATCTCCATGTCTCTTAACCATTCAGCATTTAACTGAACCACTGAATGTTAAATCACTGAACTGAACCATTCAGAGGTTATTTTTTTTATAAAACATACGCTCTGAATACGAAATCACTAAATTAAACCATTAAGAGGTAAAACAAACTTCTCATTTTTCATATTTATCTTTATTTAATTTACCTATAATAATAAATTGTTAAATTACTCTCATATGTCAATTGCTAAGGACACATACCATATCATTGTGTCACGTGTCAGCTCTTCCTTCGATCTCAGCAAATTAACGCGGAGCATCCATGGGTTATCGGTTCCACTTAAACGGATAGTAAATTTCTTACGGCACTAGAAAAGCCGTTTGAAAATCCTCCTCTCATCTCTATCATCTTCATAGCTCCTTCTCTCTTTTCGTTTTCTTTATTATATTGAATATTCACATCTTCATTGTTCCAGTTCAGATCTACATAACCAACATTCAATCTGTTCATCATTTTCTATCATCTACGTAACCATCATTTTCCATCATTTCTTCTTCTCCAGGTTCATATCTCGTGCGTTTCTTCTCCTAGCTTCAATGTTGATTGTAATTCTAAATCCTTTTTTATGATTGGAAAATTCAAACTCACTTTAATGTAATTAAACAAGACATTATTGTTTGTACGTGTATGCGTTGCTTTGTTCTATGGATGTTATTGTTTGTATTACTGATGCATCAACAAGGGTGTACCAATCATGCTTTTACTTTTTTGTGTGTTTATGTTCTACTAAATACTAATGATATAGTGGTTTACATATTGTGTTTTTTAATAAATATAATAAAAATTAGTTATGATCGTCTATATTTGTTCATATTTCACTAATGTGTAGATGAAGTCATCCCATATTTTGATTGATGCAATAATGATAGCAAAAAACATAAAGAAAAGTTGTAAGTCCTTTAGTATGTTGATTAATATGCTGTTTTCATCAGGGGCGGATCTACGAAAGAGTCAGGGGTAGCCCGGGCTACGGCTCAAATTTTGCGGTCTAATAGACTTTTTTAAATTTTTTCTCATTTTATATATAGGATACCCCTAAGAATTATAAGGATACCCTTAAATCAAAGGCTGAATTATAGAAAAAGAGACGAGAAAAGTTAACATCACCTGAGTTTTCTCCGATTTGAAGCAATGAGCTCTGCAAATTAACTGTGAGAGAAGAAGAAGAAGAAAGATGGGAAAAAGTTTTGAGATATACTAATTTAATATATTAATTGTTTACTTTATTTACTCGGTACTAGTACTACTTTATTAATTTCTTCTTCTCGAGACTTTACATGCCTACTAAATGGGGTATCTTTTATTCAAAGATTTTTTATAGATTGGTAAAATAAAGATCCTAATTATCATTTGTGGTAAAATAATTTTCTTTCTAAATTCTAATGCGTCTTTAAGAAGTATTTTGTGTTAAGTTAGGTTTTGCGATACTATAGTTTAATGTATTAGTTTGCAACCTATTGTTAATTTTTCAACGCTTTTTTTTGGTTTCGAGCCATTATTGAACCATGGTTTTAAATCCGTTAGCTCTCTTAAAATTAGACATTGGAAAAATAATTAAAATTTGCATAAACAAAAATTGTATATGACCCTCCCCCGTTAAATACTTCTAATTTTGCCACTGCTCTGAGCAATGACATTTAAAAACGTAGATGAAACTTTGGGTATTGATAATGATATGAAAAAAATTATGATTATTATGTTTAACAATATGTATTTTTATAATATAATAATAGATTAGATAAAAAAAGTAATATATTATAAAGTATGGCAAAAAAAAATATACATTATTCTATGAGTGTATCTAGAAAATAAACTTTACTGGGATACCCCTGATATTTTTTTCTGGCTCCGCCACTGGTTTTCATGCTGTTAAATTGTTGTGTAAAAGCTAAAAGGTGGTGCAGTTATGCTGCAGTTAAAATACAGATTTTCTGCAGTTGAAAAGTTGGTCTAAGGCAATGTATAACGTGCATTTTTACTGTTGTAAAAATGCAGATGTGCTTCTGTTTAAAATGTTATTTTTTTCGTATAACATGAAGTTTCTCCGTTGTTTAAAATGCAGCTTTAAAGTTGCTAAGATTTTCTGCAGTTGAAAAGTTGTTCTAAGGCAATGTATAAGGTGCATTTTTACTGTTGTAAAAATGCAGATTTGCTTATGTTTAAAATGTTATTTTTTTCCTATAACATGAAGTTTTTCCGTTGTTTAAAATGCAGCTTTAAAGTTGCTAAGATGCACTTTTAGTATTGGAACAATGCGGTTTTGAAACGAAGTTTGTACCTCAAAGAAAAAAGGGCCTTCTTTATATGAAGAAGGGATTGTAGCATTTTCTCCATTTTATGACTATATATGTATCAATGAGTAAAATGCTAAGATGCACTGTTCTTTTTACCCATATTGAAATTACCCTTTTTACTTTTATTAATTATGACACTTTTACTAATTATGATACGTTTTTCCAGAACTACATTGCAACAACCTTGTGAAGTGCTAATAGAAAAACCTTACTTTGACTTTTAGAGTCAAAGGACATATACTGTTACTTGCTTCATTTCATTTTTCTTATTTATATAACTTTATTTGTTTTCTAGGTTCCAAGAGTAATTATTTTCTTTTTTCACTATTCATTATATATTATTATATGTAATTTCATATTTCATATTTCAATTTCTTTACATTATATGAAATCTAGTTTTATCTTTTCTGCAAATGTCCCACTTATTTTAATAAGCAAAATACAATTTATTCAACCTGTGAAAGCCCACCGATGACAGGTCAATAACCTAGTTATATAATACTTTTATTTTTTTAGTTATTTTTATATTGTTTTTAGTCACATCCACCTTTAAAATAATTAACTATACATATGAGGATGAATAATAAATAAATACTCAACAATGGAAAATAAGTTTGTTTTCCCCTAAAAGTGTTAATGAAGTTTAATGTTCCAAAAAAAATTTGGAGTGATGAGATATGTTTAGAGCATCTCCATTTCTACAACAAACAAACATCCACAAACGCAGCATCATCATCTGTTATAGTATGATATGCAATCAAAACCTTCAAATTAGGAAATTAATACAAAAGCATGCAACCACATTTTCGTATATTTTGTCGTGTTTTGATGAATATGATACAAGTTACACTTTGTGGGGACTATGTGAAAGTGATTTTAGTAGATTCAAACGTGGCAAACATGAGTTGAAATATGCACAACTCCATGCGTCCGCTTCATATTATTGCGTGGGTCATCACTCTTAACTTTATTATGCATGCGAGCGAGTGTCCATAGGCTTCTTTTGTCCAATTTCCCAAATTGTATTGTTATATATTTCATCACACACATGTAATAACTTTTAATAAAGTTCAATTATATGTTGTTGTTCTACAAAATCATTTATCAAATCATTATATATAATCAATAAAGTTCAAATGTTCAATGATATGTTCGTGATTAAGAACAGAGTATCAGAGTATATACATGTTTATTTTGTATCTTGAAGCATGACGACACAGGCTGTTCCTATAAACAAATACGTAGCGCATGTATAGTAAATAATTAAAATCAAATACTCACGTTTAACATAGTATCTAATCAATTTCTCAATTCATGCTTTTGAAGGTATTGTGAAAACAATAATGTTTTCTTCTCTTCTATTTACTATCATGTGCATAACTTAAATGCATTTTTATTAACTGATGTAATACAATTGTATTGCCATATTATTGTGTACAAAAATACTTGCAACATAATGCATTCGTTAGTGTTGTGTTAAGGGAACACAGGTTGACAGTAACACAAAAAGGACTAGAGCACGACTCATGTAATCAATATTCCCGGCAAGACATAAAAACAGATTGTTTAACCCATCTCATATCATGTATATATATCAATTACATTAAAAACTTGATAGAAGTTAATAGAAAAACAAATTAGTTAAAACCACATAACAGTAGAGCTAGAGGAGCAAAAATGCCCGTTAAATAACCAAAACCTGTTATTAACCAATTGAGAAATAACTGGTTAGTGTTTTTTTTAACAAAAATGCCCGTTAAATAACCAAAACCTGTATTAGAAAAAACAGGTTACTTAACCAAAAATAACCGGTTAAAGTAAAGAATAGTGTTTTTTCATGATGCTTTTTCTTGAACTTGTAGTTTTAACTTAAAAACAAAAATGCAAGTCCACTAGATTGGCCCAAAGTCTAAACCAAAGTTAGTTCTTTCAAAGTTCAATATTCATGTAACATATACACTTTATAATAAATGGTAATGATGTTATATAAAATTTATTAAAAGCATATTTTTTAAATTACTTGTTCTATAAAAATATAACCAAAAAAGTGCCTTGTAACGGGGAATTAAGAATATCGGAATCATAGAACACCGAGCAAAATGTAAAATGAAAGAGGGGATAGATATCATTGTCATTGTCATTGTCCATATATACATATATATTTTCTAAGCCTAAGAGACAACTCGCCTGTATATGTAACCAGAAAGTGAAGAAATATAACCATCTTTATGATCACCTACTCTATGCATGCATATACAGGAAGGACATCACACACCCGCATCTCACATATCGTCGACAAAGTAATCTTCCACAAAAGCCCATGAAAAAGAACCATTTTATACTCTCCAGTCAGCACCGCCGTGAAGGGGCAAAGTTGGAATTTCCAGTATGGTTAGCAATTTTTCAGTAAGCAGTCAAACAGACAGAAATCAGCTTTACAGTTCGGTTATTGTTGTTGTAGGCGGGCGTTGCAGTTGTAACATGTGTGTCCTCATGCTGCAGTCCCGCACCTGGTTTCAAAACAATGTAGGTGAGCATATTCCAACGACTACTAGTCAGATGACAAAACACGACTGAAAGTTGTATTGAAAATAACTGAAATAGAATACTAAGAAAATGATTACCTCCATACGTGTTAGTATTGACAACAGATCCTTGCACTGATCCATCATAGATCGTTCATTTGTTGTTGTGCTTGCAAGTTCAGATGCCAATTTGTTCACATGCTCCACCTGTTATAAAGATTTTGTTTTAAAATACATAAATAGTGTTTGATTTTTATTAATAACAAGTCAACAACTGGCATTCAACTCGATTATTCAATTTAATTTCATTTAATGAAATGTTGAAATCAAATTTTTTGTCAGCAAACAAGTCACAAACATGTAACACTGAACTAAAAAATGAAGGATTTAATACTAATTAGTGAAAGGGATGGTTTGGTTAAATCATGAAGGTTCAAGGATTAGGTCCTGAAGCAAGTGAGATAAATCAAGAAAGAAAAGGATACAAGAGATTGGGCTTCAATTAAGGAGATAATTATTTATGTTTGTGTATTTAGTCAAGATGACTGTTAGGGATTTGTTTCCTTATTGTTAGGAGTCAGAGGTAGCTTAGGAAACAGGTTAAGGTTAGCATACTTAGGTGTAAGGTCATTGTGTTATGTGTTTTTTTTTGTCGAGGTTCAGATTTGACCCAAAGGTTGTTTTTCTGTTGCTCGATCAATAGATTTGCCATGTAAATTTAAAATGGCAAACTTAAAACCTTATGTACAAGTAAATTTATAATGGCAAACTTCAAACCTGGTATACAATCAGTAAAATCAAATATTTAACCATTTGATTTATTTCATAAAAGCAATATCATACGCACCCCCACCTAAAAACAAAATATGATACCTATATCTTTTTCAAAACTTAAAAAACTTCATATTTACCAATAAAGTTAAAGAATGAAAAACATTAAAAAGCCATTTCATTCTTTTTTCAGCCATTTATTTTCCCAGCAACTCAGATCGCTACCATAAGTCCGTATACCTCATCCCCAGAAGAAATACTAAGCATCTCCACCCCAAAATCCTCAACGCCCATCTCACAATGTTGTGGTTATGGGTGGTCACCAGGCTTAGGATTTTTGGCAGACCTGTGGCTTGGTGGGGTTGAACCAAATTGATCACACAGAAGTTAAGGTTTTCAAGTGACTTTTGTTGGGGAACAATTATTCTTCAGATGTTAATTTAGAGCATAATAATGATTTGACTAAATTTATTAATGTTTTGCTTGAAATTGGCAGTGCAGGGAGTGAAAAAGTAGCAGGGTTGATATGGTCTTGTGCAGTTGATATTACTCTGCCCTCTGTTGTGAACTCAGCCAGATCGAAGTAAAATAGTTTGGAGATTTAACAATACCAAAAAAGCATGAAAGAAGAATAAAGGGATCAAAGGGGAGAGCTGGAGTGGGCTTTAAATTAAACCGGAACAAATTTAAAAGGAGAATCCTGAAGTCCTTATCCAGAGAGATTAATAAGGTTACAATTGGGATAAAAAATGCTAGATATGGGCATATTTGATATTTTGAACTTGTTATGAACTTGACAATGTTTAAAGAGGGATATAAGAAATTCTCCGCTTTATTAATTGAAGTACAAATCTGCTAAAGTAACATTGAAAGTCGTATATCATAACCTAACGTGTAAGAAAAACAATAAAGACCTGCAACCATATAGCGCCATCATGCCTTTCAATGCGAAAGTTGGAGATTACTTGAAATAGTAAAGGCTACATGCTATCATTCTCACACCTAGGAAGCTTATATCTGCGTGCTCTAATTCTAGTCTACTTTAGTTTAGTTCAACAATGCCAGATAGATTCAATCAGGAGATCTTAACCGCATCCTTCTTTGGGTCATTGTTATAGACACATCTCATGAACCATATTGTGAATGTGTGGGAAGGGATACTTGTTCATGCCATTTTATAGCCAAACATCCTAACTTTGGGGTTTCACTATTCATATTGGCCTAAAAAAACTGAAATTTGAACCGAACCGAATGTGAATTACAAATTCAAATTAGGTTTTAAAATTTTCTAACTGATATTATTAATTATTTTATAAATTTTTACTCGTAATTTTGTTTTATTCGAATAATCCTGAATCAATTTTTTTAGCACAATTTAGTTGTTCAAATTTTAATTTTAATTCAGTTTTTGAACTCCCTTTCGAAAAATAAAAATTTGAATAACCCAAAAGACTGATTTGATGAACACCCCTACTCGAATTACTTTCTTAAATGTCTTCTTTCTTGAACTCGGCCTTTTTAGTGAGATATGCCTCGATATGGTTCAATTGCGATCTTTTGTCA
Organism: Tagetes erecta; assembly: GCA_030867185.1. Taxonomy (NCBI): domain Eukaryota; kingdom Viridiplantae; phylum Streptophyta; class Magnoliopsida; order Asterales; family Asteraceae; genus Tagetes; species Tagetes erecta. The sequence goes on from CM061487.1 coordinate 99,200,247, forward strand.
GAAAAAATCTAACATGCTAGCTATCAAGTAATCCTAATCAAGGCATCCAAAGTTTCACAACTGAAGAGTGAGGAAAGGGATTCAAAAAAGTTTCAACAAACCTTTGCCACCAAAAATCGTATTAAGGATGTCATTGTCTGCATTACATCAGCTGCCGAACGAATAGCATCTTTTAAACTTTGCACATCCACCTGTAAAGTAACACAAGTTATCAATAACTTTTAAAGGCTTCCGAAGCCATGAAACTTCGTAGGTTTTACTATAGATTATTATGCACACAAAACACAAATACCTTTGCACCATCAACAAGTGGAACACGAAGGGTGCTAGACTCCAGAGACACTGTAGTCCCAGACAAAGAAACAATGTGATCCCTCTCAACTTGATCCCAAACCTTCAAATACGGTATCTGCGTTTTCCAAAAAAAGAATACATTAACAAGGCTGGGATAACCAAAGGATACCGCTACTAATGTACTGTAGAGCAAGGACATTGTTCAGAATACACACAAAAGGTAAAAATAAGCTCTCAAGATACTTAGATAAAATAGACCACGTATACACCATAAGTTATGAGCAAATGTCTCTTTGGTATTATCATTGTAATCCAAAGATATGGGCCAAGACATTCTCAGTGTAATAATAAGAAGAAAATCAGCAACAGAAGGGCGACAGAAGAAAATAGTGTGATGATTCGAATTCTTGCCTGATTTTGTAGGACAGTGTACAGCTTCAAGTTCTGTCTCAGCTGCTGTATCTCCATTTGTTTGGATATGACAGACTGACGCATTTTTGATGTAGTCACCCATGAATTATATAGACTTTTCTGAAACAGAACGTAATATTAGACGAACAGTGTATATACATAAATATCTCTTGGAGGTGCATGACTATATACACCAGGTATATACATAAATTAAAAGAAAACGTCTGGGAGCACATAAAGGTGCTATTTAAGTGTCTGTCAGGACCAACAGAGTCCAAATGAAATCAGAATATTTCTATTTAATTAGCTTGAAACTAAAGGTATTATGTATATATTTGAAGAGATAGATCCAAATTGGTTAACATTTAATCAGAATCATCATTCACATCAACCCCGTTACTGCTGCTACCTACTAAGACAATTGTCTACCATTTACAAGGATAATAGATCATTCTTACAAAGACAGCCTAATGAAATAAATGTAATGAAATCAAGTTACACTACCACCAATTTATCAAAACTTATAGTTCATGTAAACACCACTTAGACTGCAGAGTGTGAAGGCTCACCAGTGACTAAAAACTAATTAGTTCATGTAAACACCACTTACACTGCAGAGTGTGAAGGATCACCATTGACTAAAAAACTAATTAAACTAGCTTATGAGGAATAAGAGGTCCACTCTAATCTACAAATCGACACACATATGCATGAATGAAAAATATGACTTGAAAACCATGACATCTACCATAATCTAATTCAGAAGATGAGAAGTATACTGGATTTAGGAAACAAAAACAAAACGCCAACTTAAAAACCATGTATCTACCGTAATTTAAGAAAGCCCCCGCTATTTGTTTACGAGGACCAACATGTTCACAAGAAATATCCCACCTTTAGATTTGATAACACATGAGAAAAACACAATACAAAACATAGGCTACAGCAATTCAGCTCTGGTTTCCAACCCTAAACTAACCTAACATTATTGAAACCAAATATATATCATTGCAGCTGACAATCAACATGTTGCATAACATTTCCCGTGGTAAAAATAGTCAGACGAAAAAAAAACACACCTCTCGCGAAACAGTACAGAACTACAGATAATTCACAGTTTATTTATCATCAAAATGGACAATTCACATGAACAAAATTGTTAAACTCAAACTCCAGAAATAATATAAACAAAGCTTGGATGTTCTTTTAAACACTCTCATTTAAATGTTCCTATTAGTTCTACATTTAAATCTATTTCAAATCATATGGCTGAGTCTTTATCAAGCCACCCCTTTCACAAGTGTACACCATTGTTGCAACTGACAATGAACATGTTGCATAACATGTCACCTGGTAAAAATAGCTGGATGGCAACATTAAAAAAAAGTCATACCTTCCACAAAATAGCCAACATAACACTGTTTATATATCATCAAAATAACTAAACTACAAGAACAATTACCACACCCAGACCACCGGAAGTAGGATAGATTCATGGAGCATATCAAATCCCAAAGCAAATAACTTGAACATTTAAAATTACTAATACCACTACAACTAAAATGCAAAATTCAAAACTCCAGAAACAACATAAGCAAAGCTTTAATGTTCTTCCACATGCCTCCCATCATTTAAACTATACCCCTATATCTATCTGTAGCTTAGTACTAGAATGTATTAGGCCAATTATCTAGCACTAACAGGTGTTAGTATCAAGCAAACCAATGCCTTGAAATAAGAAAATGGAACAACAGCATAGTAAATTAGTAATCAACTGATATGAAAGGTGTGCCCTCTCTAACACACAAAGCAACCAAGCTAACTACAAGTCTACAACAAAGAAAGCAAAAAAAGCAACCCAGTTTCTTTCATTAATACATACAAAAACTAGAGATATTGTGAAGGCATTACCTGAGCAGTTGCTCTCTGGACCAACATCGCAGCATCTGCTCTCGCATTTGCAAACCTCCATTGCAAATATTTGTTGTGTAGCATCCTCAAGACATGCGCATCAATAATAGCATTATCTCCTATCTTCCTTCTCCTAGTTTCAGCAGCAAAGCTGAGAATCGAAGGTGCGTTGCCCAAATTACTATTAGACCCGATTGCGGTCCGTGATCTAGTTGGACTGGACATACCCCTTGATGGAGATGACGCCGGCGCCATCAGCACGCTCTTGCTTGGAGAGGCAGGTCGAACAGCTCCTCTAATCGGAGAGGCAGGTCGAACAGCTCCTCTAACCGGAGAGGCAGGTCGAACAGCTCCTATAACCGGAGAGGCAGGTCGAACAGCTCCTCTAACCGGAGAGGGAGACAATCCTCGTGGTGATGGTGCTGGACCATCTCTTAGATACCTATTCCCTAAGAGCAGCTTATTGTTTCGCGATAACGGAGGTGAAACAGGCTCCGGTTGTACTCTCCTGAGACGGTTAACAGTCTCTTGCCTAAATCTAGCTGGCACCATAATAGCACGAGGCGTTGCACCTCTAACATTACCTGGACTGCTACCAGAGGAAACGCTTTCGGCATCCGAAATACCACGATCGGAATTATCACAATCACTAAAAAGCTTATCAATACTTTTATTAATCTCCGGAATTTCAGTTTTATTACCTTTCAATTTCGTATCACTGATCATAGATTTTTGTAAAGCTCTCACAGCAGTCACGGTTCCTGTACCAGATCCACTCAATTTCATGTTCTCATTGGTGAAATCTACACTCCTCGTCATAAAACTCCCCTGCCGTGATCTCGCAGGCCACCTTTTCTGGTCAATCGGATTCGGATTCGGCAACTTCCGCACCGGCGTCACAGGTCTCCTCTCCGGTGTACCAGGTCTCGATCCGTTGTTAGAACCAGTAGGCGGAGGCTTCGACGATTTACTCCCCGGAACCGCAAACGAAGGTCCTTGAAACGAAGCTGACAAATTCCTCGCCGGCATCGCCGTTAACATCTTCGCAGTCGTCGACATCGTTCCAGGGCGACGACGTTCCGTCGACTGAGCTCGCTTATTACTCACCGTCGACGCCGGCGTCATCTGATTCGTCGACGAAACTAACGGCGACGGAAACCGCCTCCTTGGTGTACACATAGAATTCGAAGATGACGTCGTTGTAGTGGAACAAAAGGAACCAGACGTCGACGTCATTGTAGTTGTTGCAATTGAACCAGAAGAAGCAGTAGAAGACAAGTATCGTGAACTAACATCTCTAGATTTCGGCCTACGTGGCAGATGACCATTGTTATCAGCCTCAGAAGGAACCAACGGCGCTCGTTTCACTCTCGCCGGAGACGGAGCTCGTGATGATACCTTAGGTTTAGATTCAATTCCAGTAGATGAGACGTTAGCCAGCATTATATCGCATCCTTCAACCAAAATTCACAATTATAAACCCTAGGTCAGTCAGATCAAATCGACTCGAAATTCAAATGTCTGATTAGAATATCAAAGAGAGAATTGTAGCGTGAAATTAATATGTGGAATTTAGACATAACCGACGGATGAATTAATGGCGGTGGATCGGAGATATGACCGTTACGTTTCGCCGGAGAGAAAATTTCACGGAGGTGAGGGTGAGTGGGTTTAGGGGAAATTTTGGTGAGTATAACTGTTCTTGTGACTTCGAAACACGTGTGTATGTAAGCGCGTGATATCAATCAGTAATTAAATTATTATTAATTAATTAATATATAAGTTGTTTTTCTTTTTTTATTCTTTCTTAACCACGCTTACAATAACAACGGTTTTATTTTGGGATATGATTTTTTAAGTATAAAGCTTGTTCAAAACAAAAAATGTTTATATGAAATGATTAAAGCATAACAAAAAAATTAAAAATCAAAAGAACAATGATAGGATGGTGAATGTTATTTTTTTTAACAATGTGTAAACTAAATATGTTCTTTTAGATGTATCTTTCACATTTTATGTTGCTTTTAGATATATTTGAATTTTTGTTTATTTTAAGTAATACTTTTATAAATTCACAAAAATGAAACATGTATTAACTCTTTGTTTATTATATAACTAGGTTTAATACCCGTGTTACACACGGGTAAATAATAATATTTATAAAAAAATTATAATCTTTGTATTTAAGCATTTGTAATATTTAATATTAAGGATTTAGCTTCATGCCTCCATCAACTCATGCATGTGAAATATTCTACTTAATTTTCCTTCAAAACTTCCTATTATAAAACAAACATTTTCCCTGTAAAAATGACCCCCTAAAACCTTAATTTATTAGATAAATATTTTATGCATAGTGTTTTTTAATAACAATTCATAAACAGAAGTAAAATTTAAACTCTTAATCATTTGATTCAAAGAATATACCATTTACCTTTAGGGTCTGTTTGGTATGAGGTAATGGAATGGACGATGGAATGGAATGATTGATGGAAAGGAATGGACAAAGGAATGAAATTGACTATTCCATTCCCTTATCATGTTTGGTAACCTTTCATGAATGAAATTAATCAATACTTCTTGTTGTTTGGTAGGTAGGAAAAAACAAATGAAAAAAATACAAATCTCTTAAAATAACAAAAATATCTAGTCATGGTTATGGGTCGGATCTTGGTTCGGGCCATGGTTCGAGTCACTGTTCGAGGAAGTGGTCACGACATTGGTCGCTTTATGGTTCGGTTCAGGGTCAGGTCATGAGTCAGTTCATGATGGACCAGGTCATTAGTCGGTTCATGGATCGAGTCATGGATTGGTTCATGTGTTGGGTCTTGGATCGAGCATGGGTCGGTCATGGTACGAGACACGGGTTAGGTCATGAGTCGGATTATGGTTTGGGTCATGGTTCTGGGCATGGATCAGCATGGGTCGGGTCACGGGTTGGTTAATGGCTCAGGTCATGAGTCGGTTCATGGGTTGGGTCGTGGTTTGGTTCATGGGTTGGGTCATGGTTCGAGCCGTGAGTTAGGACATGTGCCGGTTCATGGGTATCTGTGTTGGGTCATGGTTCTTATCATGAATTAAAAAATTATTCCATTCCTTGAAGGAATGAAAAAAAAACATGGGGGGTGGATGGAATGAAAATGAGGGCTTTTTCATTCCTTAGCAATGGTTCATTCCATTCCATTGAGCAACAAAATACGTTTTTTTCCATTCCCTCGTAATGATCCATTTCATTCCACCTCTTATTCCTGCATACCAAACACTACCTTAGACTATCATTTGAATAAATATCTGTTTTTACTTAGATTTAAAATACTATCATGTTCATATCATCCATGTAGAAGTAAATACATTGATGATTACTTGTATTCACCAGTGTAAATAACAAATTTTTGCAATTTACGTAAACTAATAGTTAAGAACTTGTTCTTAGTTGTTATGATAATTCATAAATTTTTTATTTTCTCACTTTAAAAATATTATATCTTAACATGTTTGGTTTCAAAGCTTTTATCATATTTGATCAAAATGGTCTATAATTATTTCAGTTGTAACAAAAAAGATAACTTGATCAAAATGGTTTCAAGTTTTTGTCTTTTATCGGTCATAACTATTAAATTGGTTGTCAACGGTCTCAACTTTTATCACTTTGGTAACCACCGGTCCGCCGTTAAATTATTTTTAACATCGTTAAGTTTTTTTCCAAATTCAATACTGATGTTTTAAGTCTTTTGATCAGAAGGATAATACAAGTCGATTGATGAAAAGGTTACCTTGAAACGACGCTCCGAACAATGAAATATTGTTTCAATCGGGTGTTTAAACCAAACGGTGCTTCAATCGGGTGTTTAAACCTAACGGTGCTTCAATCGGATGTAAAAAAAATTATCGTTTAGAGAGTCGTTTCGATAAAACTTTTACATCAATCGACTTGTATTATCCTTCCGATCAAAAGGACTAAATCATCAGTCTTGAATTTCAAAAAAACTTAACGGCGTTAAAAAAAATTAACGACGGACCATTGATTGACAAAGTAATAAAAGTTGGAATCGTTAACAGCCAATTCAATAGTTAAGACCGATAGAAGATAAAAAATAATAACTGGGACTAGTGAAAACCAATATACTAAAAAAATAAATAATTAGACAATTATAAATCGTAGTATGGATAATAATAATCAACAAGTAGTACAAAGTTCTGTTTTTATCGATCTAAGACTCTAAGAGTACAAACACCAGATGTAATTAAATATTTTATTTATTTTGTTTGGTCATTTCACCAATAAAAAAATGAAATTAGATGCACGCACGTACATATACATACAAAATCAATTTAGAAAGTAAAAATATGGATCGTATAAAAATGTAGATATGTGTATTAAGTGTGATAAACATCAATATATTTCTTGCACATGTTATACTGTGCATAACGACATACTAATAACTAGGTCAATTATCTTTTAGACTGTGGTTAAAAGGTAGGTAGAAGACTTTGTATTTTTTAAAGGTCTTGAGTTCTAATCTAAGCAAATAAAAAATTATATTAATAATTAGAAATTTTTAATGTATATGTGTAACAAAAGTACTTTTCACAAAAAATAGTTCTAATATTTTGATATGCTTTTAATTAAAATTATATCATAAAATTGCACACGTTATATTGTACATAGTAATAATTAGAAACGTTTAATGTGGATTAGAAATTATGCTGTGATAAATTTATAATAATAAAAGGTTACTTGTTAATTGTTACGGAGTATTATATATTGCAGTATAATGTAAATATGTAACCAAAAAAAACTTTTCATAAAAAAATAGGTCTACTATTTTGATATGTTTTAATTCAAATTAATATAACTTTAAATTTTGAAATTACTAAACTGCCGCTCAACTTAACTTTCTAATTTAGTCATTATACTTAGTCAATTGTACATTTTTAACTCATCAACTTAACTTTGACATATTTACGATTTTACTTCTTATTTTACGTTGACATATTTATGACTTTGTTTAATTTTAGATATATCGCGTCTTTTATATGTGACGCATTACGACTTTACATCGAGATAATAAACGTGAGACTCGATTGGCCACACTTAAATGACCTAGTTATATCATAAAAGCCAGATTTGTTTCTCTGTAATTTTAGATTGGCCTTATAATAATATAACTTTTATATTTTAATTGCTTAATTTATAACCTAAGTGGGGACAAGAACACTTGGTCAACTAACTTAACCAATATTCAACTAATCTCGTGATATCACAATTGTCCTTTGAGTTTTAGCAACTCCAATTTTGAATAATTAGTTTTTTGTGTTGATCCTAAGTTACAATAATCTCTTTTTCTGGTTGTGGGCTAGCTACCAAAACAAACCAATTAACCAACCAATTACATCTTCCCCATCAAAAAACCATTTACAAATAATTTAAACATCACGTACTAAAAAAATAATGCTACGAAATTAATAAATTAAAACCACTTTAATACATTTAAACTTTTGCTGGAGGAGAATACATTGTTTGATGATATTGTTTTCTTTGGGTATTTTTTTGGTTTGGTTAGAAAGAATAAAGATATGTTGAATTGGATCGAGTATTTATAAAATCGAATAATGTCTATGTAAATTGTTTTTTGTTCTCATTGGTTTTTTTGTTGGTCAATATTTAAATAAATTCTGACTTAACATAAAGTGGTAAAGTTATATATAAATGTGATTTATATATCAAACAAATTAAAATGCTTGAAAAAAATGTTGATTGTAAGAGGAGAAAACTAAATATAGATATGTTTGTCACATCACGGGGTTGTGTAGATTTGGACCACGAGAAGTGGGTTCATTCCCTCTCTAGCACGTAATTTCGAAAGTGCATCCCATGTTATCATAGGTTTTGTTATAATAATGGATTGTAAAATATGAAAACAGTTAAGCCGGGTCAAATGAGACCGGTGTGTTTATAGGTGTAATTATGCGTTGTTATTAAATGTTTGATTTTTTTATTATATAGATAGATGTTAGCGGTTTACGTATGCGGAAAATATTTTTTTGCCTATTAACAATTGTTAGTCCTTGTAGACACTAATCATGAACTTGCCACTGACTGATTATCATCACATTGCACCTATCATGGTTACTATACGCATCATTATACTATCGGCTTCATCACAACGTTATACCTGTCATTATCTTCACAACTGCAGTTGTCGTGATCAACAACATCGCCGTCACTAGACCGCCTACCCCCTTGAACATGTTTAGTAAACACCTTATTTAATTGTAAGTTAGCTTAGGTTATGAAGGATGCCTAAACCAAATATATGTATGGTGGTTTGTTCATTTGTTTATGAGCGTGTATGTTATGTCACAAATTTCAAATCTAGTTAGAGAACATAAAAACTCATGAAATTAGTTTTAGAAGTTTACAAATGGGATTGAAACACCTTGACGGCGAAGTCGGTACCAAGATTATGTTTGATGATGACGATTTGCATATATATGACGATTTAATGGTTTAGCAATTTATTAGAGGAGTAGATATTATTTTTATGATGCTTTATTTAGAACTGATTATGTATTATACATATACTAGGTTTAATACCCGTGTGTTACACACGGGTTAAATAATAATATTTGTAAAGAAATTATAATCATTATGTTTAACAATTTGTAAATATTTTATATTTAAGAAATTTTACTCTATCAACTTATGCATGCATGGTTAAAATTCCATTTAATTTCCCACCCAAATTTTCTAATATAAAAAAAATCCCCTCAAAAGTAGCCTCCTAAAAGTTAGAATTATTAGATAGATTCATTTTGAACCTAACATAATCGAAACATCAAACATATGTATCATATTTGATGAGAGTAAACTTAACTACGTTCGGGGTAAAAGCAATATGCAAAACAAATCGTATAGTATATCATTAACACGTACAATATATATTCTTTTAAGACAAAGACATTAGACATTAACTTGTAAGTGCCTAAGTGGCATGGGGCCATGGAGTTTGCCTATAAGTTGAGGGTTTTTGATGCCTATCTGTATGATCGAGAAAAGCATAAGGACATGAAACCTTAAATGATGGAAAGGGACCATTATATTCTTTAATTACTAGGTGTTTTGATGTTCTATTTAATTAGATAAATGATTAACAAGTTAATTATCGATCATGTAACTAGCTATATATATATATTAACTTTACAGTTTTATTATGATATATATCAATATCAAGCTTGTCAAAGATAACATGTTGGTTACAATAAAACTTGTTACATAAAATTAGATATGACCCTCTATAAAACTTGAAAATACGAAAATCTTATAAAAACTATTCGACTGATAATTTCGTCGACCTTTTCCATTACAAACATATTTTTTTTAACTTAAAAGACCCGTCCTAAAAGAAGTGGCATGATTTCCCTTTACAAAAAGTTTAGAAAAGTGACATTTTCATGAAATAAAGGAAAGAGTTGACAAAAGTAAGCTAGCTACTTGAATGGCTTAAGGGTCCATGCTCATTTATGAAGGAAAGGAAGAAAATAATCATAACTTAGAATTTACTGAAAACAAAGTAACCAAAATGCATATGTTTACAAATCAATGACTATCCATAACCCACTTTTGATTGTGATGTTAGGTTAACACTCATGATTTATGCATATGGTCCTATTTTCATGCCATTGGTCTAATAGGATCTTTTTAGCTCAACTAGGGTTAGTGCATTTGATTGTTTTAGCAATAGGATAATGTGCGGATGCACATCAAGAGTTCAACTAGCTAGGCGGTAAAAGTGGATTAATGGGTGCATTGATCACTGCATTGTGGGGTGTACTATAACAGTGGTTATAATCTAGTAATATTTAAATGGGCTTAAACGTAATTTAAATTTGTGTACGAGTGTATGACATCCAGAGGTCATTAAACCTGCTTTGGGAAAAACCTAATTAGAGAGTTCTTTTAGTCTTGTGATTAAACCAACAATCCAATACATGTTTGAACTTGCTAATGAATATCAAACGAAATTATAAAAAAGTCAAAATAGCTGTAGTTAACTGACACTAGCTACCGTGTTTATTCAAACGATTCAAACTGGTTTCTAAAGTAATTTCCCCAACCCGGTTCTAGTGGCCAAACGACATGCATATAAAAAGTCATATTAGATCAAGACCAAACTCGTTTCAAAACAAGATTAGAATTCGGTTCGGATCATGATCCGAGATTTTTGCACATCACAACCCAACATCACAATTGGTATCGAATGGGCCCAAGTCCCACGGGCTATATGATCATGTCAAATCTTACTGGGATGGGCTCACAACGAAGATGATTTTCAAATTCCAACAAAGAAGGGAACCGATCTAAGTTGGTTGAGTGCTATGCTTCCGTTCGTTGGTGGTTAATAATTTATGCTCGTATTTATTATTGAATGTTACCTTCATTTTAAAACCTGAATAAGGGGAAAAATAGATAACAATATCGTAGAACCCAAAAATTGACCGTATTTGTACATAAATACTAGTAACTTAAACAATTTTATCTCCAAAAACAGTAGACTAAAAGGTGGCCAAGTGGGCTTGTATACTTGTATAGTCTGAGACAAAGATAGGATCATAGGATCTTGCCATCCGAGTCCATATTTTTGTAATTAAATTGGTCTATTTGTTAAATGGGCCTCTATATTAACTTATACGTTCTACCCATAATATTAGTTAATGTGATTAAGATAAAATATTTAGAAATTTAATTTAATCGGAAAACTCTTGTCTCATTTGATAGCATATTAAGCGGGACATAGTCACATCGATGAAGGTGGGGAACCCAGGTTCGAATCCAACGTTGTGCACCTTCTCCCAACAAATAGCGCGTATGGTTTGGGTCGTCCCCGACGCACGGACGTTGGCTCCAACGTTTTGGATACGAGGCAACCTGTCGCCAGCCGTTAGCGTGTCCGGAAATTTTCGTTTTTAATTGGAAAACTCTTGAGTTTAAGTTTCATCAGATATATAATAGAATTTAAGGTTGGGTTCTGGACTTATGGGGTTTCTTACAGACTTACAGTGATGAATTTTTTACTTGATGATATTTTTGTGTGAGTCATGTCTGGAAATTTCAAAATCAGAATGAATCGTTAACATCTAATCTCATGAAAGATTACTCGACTGTTGATGATCGTTTCAAACATTGCTAGAAATAAATGAATTGGATATAACTCTCTAATCTTGCAAAATACATATTATTTAAAATAGAATGATTTCAGTGACATTGTAAAATATTCTTCGAGTATGATTTGAAAAAAAGTTGAAGCATTAGATTATTGGTTTTAATATTTAAGTGTGTTTTGAAATTAGAAGAAAACAAGTTTTTCATTATACTTCGAGTTATGATAGTTCGAGGGCTAGCGATGATTAAAAAAGGAGACATTTACATATATTCCCTTCATAAGATCATTTATCACGTATTTAGCTACTCTTTAAATTCAATTACATATTTCTCCTTCATAAACCACATATATTACATATTTACCCAATTTCATTAAAATAGCATTTTGATTTATTATTGGGTCATCCTATTCACACACCCCATATGCTATTTACACACCCCATGTTTTTATTTCCCACACCCTCAGGCGCCGCACATAAACATCGGCGTCGCGCCTGGGTTACTTCTTATCCCAGACACATCCTCGAACGTAGTCAATCACGCTTCAACACCCTTATGCGTCGCGCATGGCCCTCGGCGTGGCGCCTGGGTCATATATGCGGCCAACAACATCATCGGCGCCTAGGTCATATATGCGGCGCATATGTCCAGGTTTGACCGAATTCCACCTCGTTTACGACATTCCTCGGTTGACGTTGACAGAAAAGTGACTCAGGCGCCGCATCAAGGCCTATCCGTGACGCCTGGTTTTAAAACAAGTGTGTGGATAGAATTTTAGGGTGTGTGAATAGACAAAGCCTTATTATTTTACCCTTATAGAATCTTGATAAATATATTTATATATTTTCTTATGATTTGTGTAAAGGAGATAAATGAGTAATTTATTATGTCAAAAAAGATATATATATAATTAAACTTTAGACTTAAATAAATATGTAATTGATGAACTTAACAAAGAAAAATACGTAAAAATATAAAATCAAAGTCATGTACTACGGAGTGCTATAACTTGGTCCACAGCACATGACAATTTTCTCACTTTATGAAATTGGAGATGACAACTCCTTCCCGCCGGTTGATGCTTCATTATTTGCTATCGAATCATACACGCCGCTCGTCATTTCTTCACCAGGTTAGTAAAATCATACTTCTTTTTCGTTCAGTTAGGGTTTCGTTTATTAAACCATCAATCTGTTCAATTGCGACCTTTCCAATCACATTCTATGTTCAATTCAATCCTATTGCTTCACAAACACAGTATAATCGTTGATTTTTTTTTTATTTTTTATTTTTATTTTTTTCACTTTCAAGTAAATTTTCTGAACAGGATCAAGCGGGTCGTGCATAGCAATTCCTTGTCGGCTAAGACCCAAAACTTTATTTTTAGTAGGATTGACTTTGCTATTCAAAAGGGGTTGCGGCGCAACTTGTTGCCCGTTTACCAGCCACTATATATTGTAAATTGTCGTTTCTTCTATTAAAAATAGTTGATTTTGATATGCAATTGCCAATATGTCAATATGTATCTTTGTGCAGGATGTATCTCAATGTCTTCCAATTGGAAAATGCAAGCAGTATCACAACATTCCTGCTGATACTATTTTCAATCAAACACAACCCTTTAGTTTAATCCTCCCTGGTGCCAGTAACACATGTTCAGCGCGTAACGTGACCGCGATTGAACCGCTGATCATACACCCACCTTCTTATCAAATACTTGATTCTGGTATGATCCTCATGAAGAATCACATCAGTCTTTTAGACCAGGTAATTGTTTTATGCTAATTAAGTTAGTTTTGCACCTTCATATACAATGTTAAGGAATATATACACATAAAATTTATGAAATTGGATGTGATCTTTTAGGTTGAGATAGTGAATATGTGTCACAAGTTGGGTGTGGGTCCTGGAGGGTTTTATCAGCCTAGTTACCGTAGTGGATCTAAACTCCGATTGCATATGATGTGTTTTGGTCGAAATTGGGATCCTGAAACAAAATATAGAGAATTTTACAGAAGTGATGGTTCTGAACCACCACCGGTTCCATATGAACTTACTTCAATGGTTGAGACTTTGATTCAAGATGCTCAAGCCCATCTAAACTCACGGGAAGATATTCCTTCAATGAGCCCAGATATTTGTGTGGTTAATTTTTATACTTCTACTGGTCGGCTTGGTCTTCACCAGGTTAGTTCTTACTTGCATATACACATGACACATCTAGACATAGTGATGTTTGTGTGTGTTTTTGTTTGAATGTAGGACCGCGATGAGAGCTCTTATAGTATTAGAAAAGGATTGCCTGTGGTTTCCATCTCAATTGGCGACTCTGCAGAATTTTTGTATGGTCGTACTAGAGATGAGGATAGGTTAAGTAGTGTTTTGTTGGAATCGGGTGATGTTTTGATATTCGGTGGAAAATCTAGACTTGTTTTTCATGGAGTGAAGACAGTCTTCCCAAATTCAGCTCCTTTACCACTATTACAGAAAACCATGCTTAGACCGGGCCGTTTAAACCTAACGTTCAGACAATTTTGAATTTGCTTGTTTTGCTAAATGTGTATGGATGTAGATATAATCTTGGACCTTGTAGGTGACCTTTGTTTGGGTTTAAATGTTTAATGGCATGTTGTTCATCACATATTTGTCCACAGTGCAATCTTGAGTGTTTTTGTTTATGGTTTATTTAAGCTGAATTACATGTTTAATTATTTGCTATGCACATTATATATGTTTGTTTAAGGTATAGATGAGGGAACGTAAACAACCACAGGCACTTTCGTAACAAACAAGAATGATAACATTTGCTAAGATATAATCACACTATTAATTCCACACAATCGTTGTTGGCTCAGATGCAACAACTATTGGCGATTGTTGGTGAGTTTCATCCAAATTTGTCTATTGATTGTTGGTATTGGGTTGGTGTCGAGACAGGATCATTTTCGGTTAAATCTATGAGGAATTTGCTGGAATCTAACTGAGTTCTGGTTGATTTCTCGCCTTTTTTCATGGCTTCCATGGATCCCATTGAAAGTTTTATGTTTCGGGTGGCGGGCGGCTATGGGTAAAATCGCCTCTAAACAAGCCTTATCTAGGAGAGGGGTTAATTTACATTCGTTAGAATGCCCTCTATGTTTTGGCTCGGTTGAGACGACCATTCATGTGTTGCGTGAATGTCCTTTGGCGGATCATGTGTGGAAAGATATCGGCAACTGGTGTGGTCATGTGTTGGAGGTGGGAAGAACGATTAAAGAAAGTTTGGATTCAGTTTCCATCTTGAACTTGTCTAAGGATTATAGGAAGCTATTTATGTGATTTATCTGGCAATTTGGCTATTATGGGCTCAAAGGAATAATTTTTTGTTCAACATGAAGGAAGTGGGAGTATTTAAGGTGGTGGACAAGGTCAAGTTCCATACGTTTGCATGGTTGAAGAATAGGGCAAAGATGGGGGATTTCCTTTATAATTGTTTATTTGGGATTTGTTTCTTATTCTCGGTCCTAGCGTCTTGCTAGTGGTTTCGCTTCTTTTTATAAAATTGCAGTTCAAAAAAAAATCTATTTCACATGATCTTTTTAAACTTACAGTATACTTCGGTTTGCCTCTCTGAAATTTGTTTAAAATAACGGTTTGCATACAAAATTTTAAAATTACATTTTGCCTCCTTAAACTTATCAGTTTGTCACTGTTTGCTATATCAGACCAACTCTGACCAAGTCAAACGTTAGTCAGATCCCTAAAGTGATGGATTTGGGAATAATAAACTATTTAAGAGGGAAATAAACTAAAAATAACTAAAATACCGCTCACATGAGAGGCATGAGATCTGACTAGTGTTTGACTCGTACGGGATAAGTTGGTTGTAGCAAACAATAACAAATTAACAAGTTTAAAGAGATAAAATGCATTTTTGAGACCTTTGTACGCAAATCGTTATTTTAAAGTTTAAACAAACCTCAAGAAGACAAAATAAAGTTACTTTAAACTATGTATTTCGCAAAACCCCGTCTTTTATGTTGTGCAAAGATCATGTAAATCAGGATAGAATTATTGTTAAACTCGGACAGGGTCAAGCGGGTCGTGCATAGCAATTCCTCGTCGGCTAAGACCCAAAACTTTATTTTTAGTAGGATTGGCTTTGCTATTTAAAAGGGGTTGCGGCGCAATTTGTTACCCGTTTACCAGCCACTATATATTGTAAATTATCGTTTCTTCCATTAATATAACTAAATTCTCCTGTTTAAAAGCAAAAAAAAAAATAAAATAAAATAAAATAATAAAAAAAAATACTCGGACTCATTTCTCCTCTTGAATAAGGGTCATAAGCCATAAGCTAAGACCCGCCGGTTTTCCCAATTTAGTTCCAATGGTCAAAACTCCAAACCGGGTCTAAACAGGTGGATTGTGTATCTGTACCAAGACCAAATCAGTTTCTTCCGAACTGGTTTCAAAACTAGATTTAGATCTGGTTTTCTTAGCCTGACAATGCTTATTAATTAAATGGGCTAAGGGGCTATCTAGTCATGTCAATTGTCAAATCTTACTGGACTTCACATATCCAACGTGACAACTTTGGTTTCATCAGTTTCAAAAACTTTTTCACGATCAATCAAATTTCACTTGTTAAAACATAAAACGAATAGATTGGATGTTATAACATAGAGCGAATAGATTGGATGTTACATGGCATAAATGGTGTAATGACCCTCTGTGATAGTTTGGTCTTGTTTGTTTGTTTTGTTAGGATCCTAGCGTCTTGCTAGTTTCCTTGTCATCTTTGAATAAAATTTGCTGTTAAAAAAAAAAGTTTAATTAATTACCCACACACGAGGTGTAAGCAGAGAAGTAGAGTTATACAACGAACACAATCAAAACTTTCTTTGTATTTGTTTGTTTAACTTTAAACGAACTAGTAAACTAAAACCGGAATATACACTTAGAAAAACTTACGTTTTATTCTTGCTCATTGCGGAAATAAACATGTTCGTGGTCAAACATTCATTCATTAATACGTTAATCAAACAAAAATATATAAAAACATGAAATAAAAGTCTTAACATGCACTCAACATGTATGGCAATATGGCATATATATTAGACAAAGATGTCATAAGCACCAAAATACCATAAAACACAAACAAAAGTCACCTACACTTCTAGCACAACGAGATGCTTAAAACTGTCTGAAAGTAAGGTTTAAACGGCCAGGTTTGAGCATGGTTTTTTGCAACAGCGACAAAGGAGTCGAATCCGGGATGATTTTGTTGACCCCGTGATAAATAAGTCGAGACTTGCCACCAAATAACAATACATCCCCCGATTCCAACAAAACCTTTCGCGCCTTGAATTTATCTCTAGTATGTCCATACAAAAATTCACAAGAGTCACCAATAGAAATAGAAACCACCGGCAATCCTTTTGTAAGACCTTCATAGCTCTCATCATTATCCTACGTTTAAACACACACAAAATCGTCAAATTTTAACTATTCCAAACCATTCAATCATAAATGAGTCGATTTGAGCTACATTTAGTTCTTAATGAATCAAACAAAACAACCTGATGAAGACCAAGTCCCCCAACAACTGAGTAGAAGTTAACCAAACAAATATCCGGGCACATTGAAGGGATTTCATAAGGTGACTTTACACGTGCTCGAGCATCTTGAATTAAAGTTTGAACCAATGAAACAAGTACACCGGGAACCGGTGGTGGTTTAGAACCATCACTTCTATAAAGTTGTGTATACTTTGTTTCCGGATGCCAGTTTCGACCAAAAGACATCATATGGAGACGGAGTTTAGATCCACTTCCATACGTAGGACGGTAAAACCCTCCCGCACCCACCCCCAACTTGTGACATATATTCACTATTTCAACCTAAAAAGGTTATATAAACAATTCAATAAACTTTAACACTAATATACAAAAGGTGCAAAAAA
Source organism: Tagetes erecta (assembly GCA_030867185.1). NCBI lineage: Eukaryota > Viridiplantae > Streptophyta > Magnoliopsida > Asterales > Asteraceae > Tagetes > Tagetes erecta. The sequence goes on from CM061487.1 coordinate 99,217,970, forward strand.
ACAACATAATTAATTATTTAGGGCAAGATTAACATATATATATACTTGTTCATTGAGGTTGATGTGATTTTTCATGAGAATCATTCCGGATTCGAGTATTTCATAAGACGTTGGCCGAATGATAACCGATTGATCAATTACTGAACTTGAGTTAATGGGACCAGGGAGGATCAAACCAAACGGTTGTGTACGATTCAAAGGAAGATCAATACTGGTGTTATGATACTGCTTGTATTGTCCAATAACTAGACGTCGAGATATACCCTGCACCAAAATGTTGTAATAAGTACGTAGGTGAATGTAAAAACACCAAATACACATTGCATTTGATCAATACAAAATTAACAATATTGTACCGTAGATTTTGGTTGCATAGACAAGTCATTGACTCGGTGAGGAAATGATGAGTTGGGGGAGTGATTCGATGGTAAACACAGAAGCGTTGGTCGAGGGTAACAAGTCGTCAACATCTTTGGAAGATTGTGTTTTGTGATGGATTGGGGGTCAAGGCATGAGTTCACTTATTTACGTGGTATGGATGGAGGCCCATTTAACTTTTGGATATTTAGATTTTAGAGAAACGGGTCCATTAAACAAGGGGCTCCAACAAGCTACACCTCAACGAGTGGCCGGGACGTGAAGGGCACGAAGGAAAGGGGCGTGGTTAGGATTGAGCTCGCGATGCAGGGTAATCAGTGTGTTTAGTTTTATTTTAATTCGTAACGCAATTATTTTATGATCAATGTCATCATCCACAACACATCCTACTTAGTAACTAGTTATTGCCTACATCATTTTTTTGTACTTTTTTAATCAATATCACACTTCAAAAGCACCAATGACGCTTAAAATGACCATTGTCTTCATCTCCCACTATTGTGTGTATCTCCCTCATCAAATAAACATAGTAATTTAGATTGAATAAACCATAAACAAAAACACTAAAAGTAAACTAAGTACTTTGACTAAATGAACAGGAAACAAAAACACTAAACACGTCTTATTGGACACATGATATGTCATGAGCACCAACATGACATAAAACCCAAACAAATTAAAGGTCACCTAGAAGATCCAAGATAAGATCAGTTAGAAAACCGTAAATGGTCGAAGAAAATCAAGTTTCATAACTTCTAACAAATAAAACAAGTTCAAAACTGTCTAAAATTAAGACTTAAACGACCCGGTCTAAGCATGGATTCTTGTAATAGTGCCCGAGGAGCTGAATTTGGGAAGATGGTCTTCACCCCATGAAAAACAAGTCTAGACTTTCCACCGAATATGAAAACATCACCAGATTCCAACACAACCGTGTTTAACTTGTCTTCATCTCTAGTATGACCATATAAAAATTCTGCCGAATCGCCTATAGAGATTGAAACCACAGGCAATCCTCTTTTAATACTATAAGAGCTCTCACTGCGATCCTACATTCAAACAAAAACACACATACAATCATGTCTCGTTATTTCAAGTTTTCAACCATATTTAGTAAAAAACTAACCTGATGAAGACCTAGTTGACCGGTAGATGTGTAGAAATTGACTAAACAAACATCTGGGTTCATTGAAGGAATTTCATCGGGTGAGTTTAGACGGGCTTGAGCATCTTGAATCAAAGACTGAACCAATGAAATAAATTCTTGTGGGACTGGTGGTGGTGTAGAACCATCAACATTGTAAGGCTCCCTATACTTTGTTTCCGGGTCCCAATTTCGACCAAAACACATCCTATGCAGTTTAAGTTTGGATCCACTTTGGTAACCAGGCTGCATAAACCCTCCAGGACCCACACCCAACTTGTGACATGTATTCACTATTTCAACCTAAAAAGGTTATATCCAATTCCATAGATTTTAACACAATGAATTAGTATTGTATCAAGCATTGTACACGTACGATCAAATATACAAAAGGTGGAACGATATAATCAGTTTAAAACAAATACCTGGTCTCTGAGGCTAATGCAATTCTTCATAAGAATCATTCCAGAATCAATTATTTGATAAGAAGGTGGACGATTGGTCACAGGTTCAATCACGGTCCCTTGACGTGCTGCAGTTACTGTATTGGCACCAGGTAGGATCAAACTAAACGGTTGTGTTTGATTCAAATTACTATGAGCAGGAGCGTTGTGATACTGCTTGTATGTAAAAAGTGAAACACGTCGAGATACATCCTGCGCCAATATTATGTTGTAATTAGTACGTGAACATACAAACAAAAAAACATATTGCAGATCAAATCAATAATATCATATGTTTGTGAATCCAGTATTTTGTTATATGGATACTGACCCGGTTAACAGAAGATGAACGATTATAGAGGCAAGAAAGAGGCATGGCGCGGAGAAAATGAATGATCGCCATATTTGGAGAGTGAGTACGGAGAAGAAGATTGTCAAGAATTGAGGAGCAAGGCATCATGTACGTGTAGATATATATACCTGGATTGAGGCCTAATTAACCAATACCTCAATTCAACCCCACCAAACATTTGCTAGTAAAAAGTCAAATTATGAAAATACTTAACTCTACCTTGTGAGATAAAGAGGATGCATTCGAAGAGACAGAAAAGCCTTCAATCACCTTGAAACAAACATGCATTCAACCAAGAGACAAAACACATAAAATAAAATATAACATCACATATATAGAATCATACAAATTTGATAAGTAGATATAACCAGATAACTAATAAAGTGCTCACACATGCATCAAAGCCAAGCCTAAATCAAGAGACACGCTTACGCCTAGAGGCACCGGTATCATTAGAGACCTACCTACAACGTCTTAAGGCACCTACAGTTAAGGATGCCCATGTAACTGAAGAAACGCATAAGGGTATTATTGTCATTTATAGGTCCAATAAACGCAATCTAGGTGCATGCGTGATAAACCATGATACGAAACCCCAACACAAACTTCACTAGAAACTATAATGTGTCCTACTAAGATTCCTAACCTTTACCTTGTGTCTTCACGTACAAGCTAGTATCTGACTGATGTCAATCCACCAAATAAATTATAAAATGAACCTACTAGCTAGTAAAGTGTAAGTAAGATTCGTGTTATCCAAGATACGGATTAATACTTTTAACACAAAAGACGTTCAAGACTTCAAGTACATTTACGAAAACTTAGATGGAGGGTTTTGAGAAAAACTTTAACTTAGTAAAAATAAATTTAAAGCGAGAATTTTAAACTTCATTATAAAAATTACTAATAAAAATGCTAATAAAATTTTGTAAGGAAATTCAAATAATAAAAGGCAATTCCGACAATAAGGTGGTTTCTAAACTTGACTCAACAAACGATCATTAATGGTTATGGTGCAATGATCTCTTTAATTTAAACGGTTTGTATCAGTACTAGACGACTCTCCGTTCGGACGTCCACTCTATCTAACGTCTAATCAAGCGCTTGTTGTTTATTAGAGCCAACCCGTTATTCTAAGCTCACGTTATTCGGATCTTATCGTGCGAGTTACGGTTATAGAAGTATTGATTTGAATTAAGTACACGTGCCGTTTGGAATACTTAATCCAAATTTTACACCTTGGGCTCATAGACAAATACAAAATAATATTTGTTTTTAATATAAGTTGATCATGTTTACTAGCAATCTAATATATAAGGATTGTATTCGGTTTTAAGAACTAGAATCACTAAAAAAAACCATTCATGTAAAAAGATCTCATAATAGTTTCACATAAATGTCGAATCAAAAGTCAAAGAACCAAACTCTAATATCGGAATTGAAAGTGTCCTAGCCGGACATGGGTAGATCAAACGAACCATATAAAGAACAAAACATCAAATTTAAAGCTTACGAAACTCTATGAATCAACTGGTTCTTCAAAGCTTCCAATTGCTCTATGTAGTCGATCTCTTTAAGATATTTTTTCCCCTTTTTTTTCCTTCGTTTTATCCTGATCCTCTTCTACCAAAAATAAACCTTCAAAGACGTGGCCCAGTGGGTTCATCATCTAAGAGTTTTAGTGGACTTGAAATATGTTTAGTAGGTCATTTTATTTTACTCATCTTGAGAGTTATATTAAACCCAAGACCAAAACATATTTTAAAACTAGGTTTAATTCTCGTGTGTTACACACGGGTTAAATAACAATATTTAAAAAATATATATAATAATTATATTTAAAACTTGTAATATTTAAAGATTTGTAAATAACTTAATATAAATAGCATTAATCATAATATTTTGGTTTCATCAACTTAATTTTTTTCATCACAAACTTCCTTTTATACACCTAATTTCCACCTCATCCTCCCCCCCCTTAAAAGAGTCGCCTATTAAAACTTTGATTTATTAGATAGATTGAAGTTGCCTTTGAGAATCCATCATCTGTTAATCCGTATGAAACTTCAAACACCTCATTGGCTCATTTAGTTCCTATCTTTAACCTTAAATGGTACTTTAAACTCGTTTTCTCCATAACTCATTATGACTCCATGTTAATTTGGCGCAGCCATGAGGATTCGTCTCACACGACCAAATTGAACGTACAAAACAATTAAAAACAACCCAAGTAGACTATATTCCACCACAACAAGAATTCCAAAAAACTAACACTAATTATGAAATAAATGCATAGTATGTACCAAAATATGTCCACTAGATCATGATTAAATTATGTCTAAAAATATAACTAACAATATCACCGATCATGACCTTTGAGAGGTGCAAGTTAACAAATCCTTCCTAATTTGTTTGTTCTATGTCAGCTACAGTCTACCTCTCGTCCCTCTTTTCGTCCACTGTGGGCTTCTCTACACTATGTATAGGTGTTATCGCATGTCCCCGCTACACATGTTAGAACCATCCCAATCTCTCATCTCTTATCTTCTATAAGATAAATAACACCTCCAAGACAATATGTAACCATAAAACATTAAAATCTTTGAGGCGTATTATTTAATGTATGACAATCATCTCATCAATAGGTTTTATGTCAATATAGTGGTCTAGTGGATGGAAATTGGAACCTTATAATTAAAGCTTTCCTCAATGATTGTGTAGTTAGATTTTATTTTATATTTTCAATTAAATTCAAAATATAAAAAATAATAATTGGTTAGAGTGGTTGGACTAGTGGTGCTGATCACGCAAGTTGTAAAAAACAACCACCCATGACGCTTATGGGTGGTGTTAGAAGCTTTACGGGACATCATAACATTGTTTTCTCCTTTTTAATGAAACTTAAAAACATGACTAAAAAAGTTTCCTTTCAAATCACTTTTTTTCTTTCGTATAATGAAATTAAGAAACAAAGTATCACGTTGCATTTCATATGGTATAACAACACATCTCTAAAAATATATCTCTAAAAATATCAATTTCTTGTCCAGTCCCACCTCGTGGGGCTCACAAGATACACCTTAGCATCAAATAATACTTGCATCTTTTTGAAGGGTTTTCCACTTTTCGGTTGAAACATGAATGAATGTTTTTAATTTGTCTGTTTGGTTTAATGGAGATATATATTTATCTAATATTTTAGAGTTTTTAGGAGGTAAATTTGAGCGGGAAATTTTTTTGACCAGTTAAATTGGGCTCCAAAATTTCATCGTTATTTACGGCAACTCCCACTCAATGATTTCCAATCAATTGTGCTCTATATTTTTGGTAATACGTTTGTGGTTTCAATCAATCCATTTGTTGAATCTTTATTTATTGTTTCGTTTCTTATAAATAAACTCTAATTTCAAATTTAATATCGTGTATAACCAGTATTCGTTTTTGATAGCATGTTCAATCAATCCGGTTGTTAAAGCTTTATTTATTGTGTTCTATATTTTCGATTTTTATCTTTTCATTTAAATATTTTAGATTTATTCCGTGTGTATACACGGGTTTTAAACCTAGTATATATATTTTTAAGTTTTTATTATAACCAAGATATCTTTTGTTCCTTTGCTAGTAAAAAGAAAACCTATTTAGACAAAGTAACAAATATGTTGCGTTTAAATTAACATTTCAAATCACAAGCAACCACCATATTCATTGCCAAAGTTTTAACACGCCACACTTTCGATTGGAGGTCGGGGCAAGTTCAACTTACAACTTACAAGGAGAACAAAGGATGCCCACTAGCATTCCATTTATACTACGTACTACAAACAACTTATTACAACCCTAAACACACCACACGCAAGTAATCTAAACCAACATCAGCTAAGGCAGCCCAACATACTCCGGCTCATTTGGTCCAGGACTCGGAGGTGCCGGCTTTGGGATGTATGGCATGAGAGGCGTGCCATGCTCTATCGGGCCGGGCCTTATCGTCGCTTTAGAACTTGGTACAGGGTCATTCGGAAGGTAATCGTCTACATTCACGTTTCCATTGCCACTTTCATCATGAACATAATCCTGTGAATTACAAAATCCAAATTAAGATTAAGAATAAGCAAAACATACATTTGTTTAGATTATATATTCAAAAATAATTGTTCCACGAATGTCCTGGTGGGGCATTGGGTGGCCCAAGACCAAGGAGTGAGGTTTGAAGTTTGAACCGACATATCTACCCTACACTTGTGGTTCAACTCAAACCCTGGTTTTGAATGCATAAATAATCATTGTGGGTCGGCCCGACCAATATTTACAGAGTGGGGATAGAATCTGAGTCACTACGTTACGAGACCAGGATTCTATCACTAAGCCACATTGGAGGGGTTGTTGAGGCGAATAACTTGTGTGTGTCAAATCTAAAAGGTTGGATTCAAACCCTATAACTTACACATGTGTCGTGTATTTATCCTAAAAAATCAAAGTAATTGCAATTAAAAAATACAATTCAAATTAATGTGGTAAAAGGAGTTTGAATACCTTTAGATTCCTTCGTGGCTTTGTTAATTCCATGATTTTGTCATGTGGAACAAGATCGGTGCCTGATTAAGACAATGTTGGTGAATTGGATTATATAAAAAATAAGAAACATGCAATGGTATCAACATAAAGTACACGTTTAAATGCATAAGGTACAAGTTATTGAAGCATAATGCAGGATGCACCAATTGAAAACAAGATACATTGGAGATGTAATATTTATTACCAGGGATTGAAGACAAGCAGATGAAAAGCAAAGCTGTACCAAACACCAAGAACAAAACCCACAGTCCAAATCCCTTCATGGTATCGATCAACAAGCAAGATGTATGTTGTTAACTTCAATTCACACACCGGCCGGCCACTTCAATTATAAGGTTGTATTTGAGTGAATATGTATATATTTGTCAAGCCATGAAGCTAGCAAATTAATGTTGTTATAAAATTAAGAGGTGGAGAAAATGAAGTGAAAAAGAGGAGTAAATGAAGGGGGTCATGTGGGTTGCCGGTGCTCCATTGATAAAGGGAGATGAGATGGTATTTAAGGGAAATGCTATTTACACCGGGAAAAAAAAACAAAAAACCGTCTTATACGTCGCGTATAGGGCTATATGCCGCGTATATGGTACGATGGCAGTTATGTCAGTACGATGTACAGACCAATACGCCGCGTATAGCCCTATATGGGGCGTATTGAGTACTTCAATATGCCGCGTATAGCACTATATGGGGCGTATTGGATTTTTTTTTTTTTTTTTTTTTTTTTTTTTTTTAACATAGAAACGAATAAAGCCCGGCTACCCGGTGGGGTCAATTTGTTAAATTTTTTTCAAACATTTATTAAAAAGTATAACTATAGATTAAGGATTTGGAAAAATGATCCAACCTTTTTAAAAAAGGTTGGATCATTTTTAAAAAAAGTTGGATTATTTTTCCAAATCCTTAATCTATAGTTATACTTTTTAATAAATGTTTGAAAAAAATTTAACAAATTGACCTCATCGGGTAGCCGGGCTTTATTCGTTTCGATGTTAAAAAAAAAAAAAAAAAAAAAAAAAAAAAAAAAAAAAATCCAATACGCCCCATATAGGGCTATACGCGGCGTATTGGTCTGTAAATCGTACTGACATACCTGCCATCGTAACATATACGCGGCATATAGCCCTATACGCGGCGTATAAGACGGTTTTTTGTCAAAAACATGCGGTGTAAATAGCCTGTGCGGTATTTAATGGTGTTTTGTCTGTGTATGTGTGTTGCAGAAGTAGTGGGCAGTGTAATGGTGATTCGCATTGAATGCGAGCCATAACTCCATTTGAATTTGTGCAGGCCAGGGAGCATGGATTTTTAACACTTGGTGTTCAACACGATGCAAATTTTCTTTTTAAACACAAATTCTATAACTTAATTTGGTGGATATGTGTAATCTTAATCTGACTTATTTATTCGTTTTTCGGTTAGGACCGCACTTCTAATCTCCATCAAGTTTATGAGAACTTAAGTAAGTCAGTTCAACAATTTGTTCGAATGATCATTGTATATTTTTTTTATAAGAAGTTGTTTTGAAAAAAATTGTATAATGAGAGAAATTTGTTGGGTTATAAATATAAGAAGATAAACACACTTTAAAGGAGGCATTCATTGATATATTCAATGACCATGCTTTTGAAATCATCACGTCTCTAGAGTCAGTAACTCAAATGCTAAGGGGATGTTTAGCAGCTATTTAGTGGTAAAATCTTATCTTTAATGGTTTAAAAATTTAATCGGTAATTAAGTGATAAGAGTTGATCATTTCATTATATTTTTAATATTTATTATTTAATAAATTTTTAAATCTTTAAAATATACTATTTTACTGATTATTTAGAGGCTATTAAATAACTCATGACATTTATCATAAAATGACACCTTTGGTTAGTAGTAACTTCATATCAAGGGATATATAAGATATATCTACCTAATCTATCTAATATTTCAGAGTTTCTGGGGGGTAAATTTGAGCGGGAAGAATTTGTAACCAGTCAAATTGGGCTCCAAAATTTCATCGCTATTTACGGCAACTCTCACTCAATGTTTTCCAATCAATTGTGTTCTATATTTTTGGTAATACGTTTGTTTCATTCAATCCATTTGTTGAAGCTTTATTTATTTTTTTGTTTCTTATAAATAAACTCTAATTTCAATATAACCAGTATTCGATTTTGATAGTATGTTCAATCAATCCGGTTGTTGAAGCTTTATTTATTGTGTTTTATATTTTCGATTTTTATCTTTTTTATTTATATATTTTAGATTTATTCCGTGTGTATATACGGGTTTTAAACCTAGTCTATCTAATAAATTAGAGTTTTTAGGGGGTAATTTTTTTGGGGGGAAACATAATTTGTTTTATAAAAGGAATGTTGAGAGGGAAAATTGAATAGAAAAGTTAATAAAGACAAAATTTTGTGATTAATAATAATTTACAAAATTATTTATAAATTTTTAAATATAATAGTTATAAAATTTTAAAAATATTTTTATTCAACACGTGTGTAACACACGGGTGTTAAACCTAGTGTACCTAATAAATCAAGGTTTTAGGGGGTCATTTTTAGGGAGAAATTTTTTGTTATATAATAGGAAACTTTGGAGGGAAAATTAAGTGTTTTAACCATGCATGAGTTGATGAGCTAACTTAAATATTAATATTTATAAATCCATAAACATAATAATTATAATTTTCTTTAAAAATATTATAATTAACCCGTGTGTAACACACGGGTATTAGACCTAGTCTATCTAACAAATCAAACTTTTAGGGGGTAATTTTTGGAGGGATTTTTTTTCTATAATAGGAAGTTTGGGAGGTAAAATTTAGCTAAATTTTCCACCATGGAAGTTGATTGAGCCAACTCCTTAAATGTTATATATTTACAAACTAGGTTTAAAACCCGTGTATACACACGGACTAAATTTAAAATATAAAAGTAAAAAATCTAAACATAACATGTTCATAAGATAACATACAATCAATAAATAATTGGTATTAAATGAATAGATGATTTAATGAACGTACAAATCTAAAATTTAGAAACATCCAAAGATATCTTTGAAATCTAAATGACAAGTCTAAGTAGTTACAAGCAAAGTCCTATCTAAGGCTTCAAAGAAAATCTGAGTTGTTTATGTAAATAGATAACATCCCCTTTCATCTAATACTTGAAATACAACTTTTAGCTTCATCTGTCAGTAACTCAATTCCAACACTCCTCAATGTGAATGCAATTCTTCCAGCCATCTTTCATAAATCTGCAAAATATATCAAAAAGATATTTTTATTAAAAAAACGTGATAGTAGTACTTGCATGTGTGCCCTTAATTCTTTTCCTTAGACATTGATTCTTGTTTATCTTTGATGTGCATTGTGCGATAATAATAGACTATTATTCTACAAATGTGATTCAAATATATGCAAGTATGCAGAAGATAACGTTATAATGGTAAAGTTAACATCATTCATTAGAAAATAGAATTTTAACATCATTTCCTAACAAATAAGATGATGAAGATAAACATTATATACCTAATAATCGATGTTGCACTAAATGTTATAACAATAACTTCAAGATCATCAAAGGGTATTCTAGCCAATATACAAAAGTAATAATTTTAGTACTACTATTATATATATACACAATAAACAAAACATAAATCTTCCTACGGTATCATTATAGCCATATCTATAAAATTCCAATCATCAAAAAACAAAAAAGTGAAATCATGTAATTTAAAGATCTCTTCTTCCCAGTTTAAACAAACCATTTTCGGTGCTTCTGCAAATCCTAAAGTTCTTTGAATTCTTTCTTTTTGCTTAATTGTTTCTGCAGTTTTACTGAATTGGGTTTTTGTTTTCAAAAGTGCATAAAGTTAATAGCTTGATAGTGTATGTTGGCTCTAATTTTAATCTAGCACTATTACATAATAAAGTTAATTGTTTGAGTGTGCATAAAGGTCAATGTATTCTGATGGGTGTCGAATCCACCAAATAATATAAATAGTGAACCTACTAGTATAGTACAAGTAGGATTCGTGTCCTCAGGGATACGTGTTAACAATTTTATACCAAAACGATTTAGTGCAAGTATGATTGTAACAAAAGGGGGGTTTTTGATTAAAAGTAAATATTAAACAAAAGCAAAGTAAATTAAACTAGACTTTGGAAATATAATTGTGAAATAAAATAGCTTTAAGAAAATTCAAATTTTATAAAATAGTTTCAACACAAGGGTTATTTCTAGGTTCGATTCGGTATACGATCATCAACGATTGAAGTGCAATGATCTATTTATCAAATGACTTGTACCAATACTAGACGTCACGCCGTTCGGACGTCCTCTTCATCTAATGTCTAACCAAACGCCGTTCGTTGATTAGAGCCAACTCGCTACCCTAAGCTCACGCCGTTCGGATCTTAACGTGCGAGTTGCAATGATGAAAGTACCGATTATTATTAAACACTCACGCCGTTCGGAGTGTTTAATCACATTAAATAATTTCTATAACGAATTCGAGTTCATAGACAAACGCGAACCATTATTTGTTCCTTGTATTAAAAATTAAAACTTGATTAGAGTTTCAAAAATTAAAGAACTTTATTAGAAAAATTAATAAGTTGATCAAGTTTATTAACCATCTAATTTGACTCCGGATTGAAACCCGGTTTTGAAGATCAAGAAATTACTCAAACATAGTCATTCAATAAGCAAATCGACAAACGTTTCACATACGAGTACAAATCAAACCATAGAAAATAATACCCAAGTGCCAAAACTAATTAGTCTCTAGCCTAACATGACTAGATCAAACAAAACAAACAATTGAAACATGAAAATAAAACTTACTAATCAAAAGAAGAAATTAATGTTTTGCAACAACCTAGATCAAAGCCTTCAATAATTTTTAATGCCTTTGGCTGCTGCTGCGTAAAACTCCCAGCCCCCTTTTTTTCTCCTTTGACTTTTTCCCCTTCTTTCCTTTTCTTAACCGTCTCCAGTCCACAGTCCAAAAGCCCACGATCCATATTTCTTTCTTTGGTTTTCTTTTGTTTCTCAAGCCCACTAAACCATTTTCTTTTATTTTACTTTCAGCCCATGTTTCTCAATTACTTTTCAAGCTCCAAACTTTTGTCATCCGTAATCCTTCCAATGCTTCCGACATCCTTTTGTCACCTATCACGACCGCTACACACCTACAAATCAAACAAAAACAAACCAAAGTAGATTCCATCCCACTAAAACTAATATTTACAAAATATTATGAAATTAACGGGTCAAATGCATGAAATATAATGAAAACAAATGCTAAATGCATTACAAATAATGCATAAATATGCACCTAACATATTCCTAAATTGTATCTATAAGTGGATAGAATTAATCATTATCTGTAAAGTTGATCAAATAGAATGAGTTTATTGTTAGTTAACATACTAAATATACATTACTGCAATATAAATACACTAACCCTTAGGTTTTGAAGGTTGGTTTTGGTTAGAAATCTAGATTAACCAAATACAAAAAATCTTAAATGAGTATTTACAACCACATATAAAACCGATTTTGGTTAGAAATCTGGGTTAACCAAATACAAAAAATCTTAAATGAGTATTTACAACCACATATAAAACCCCTAAACTGCAGACCATTTTGGAATAATAAAACATAAAAAATATAATAATATTTGGATAATAAAACCTGCATATTAGGCACCAGCGGCAACTTTATAGTCCCAATTATGGAACAAAAGCACACGAATAAGTAGTTTTATAGAAACTTCTTCGGCTAACTCTTGCTGCAGACTTAAGCATCTTGATAGCCAACTCTTGACTACAATATGCACCATTATATATAACTCTTAATAAAGAAAATCACATACCAAAATCAATAATAGGTTGATAATGAAATCAAATGACCCAAAGTACATAAACAATGATACCCAAATATGATAGTAAAAACCTGAACATCATATTTTATAACAAATGGTTGTTAAGTAGCTAGCGAAGCAAAAAAAATATGTTTTCAAAACATTACCTCACATATAGAACTTGAAATTGTTTCTGAAAAAAAATCAAACATATGGTTAACTCACCAATAAATAAGTAACATAGGTTGAGATAAGCAATTGATCATATTAAAATAGTATAGAAGGGGAATTCTTACAAAGTTACAAAGCCTTATATATGTAAAAAAAAATGATCAGGATCACCATTAAGCAAAAATCTACTTATGAAGATAAAGTGGTCATATAAATGTGATTACATAATAAACAGGCACACACAAAAAGATCATCATACATATCAAACAAAGAAGTAACAAACAACCAACCAACCAAATTCATCATAAAACATACCTTTTGTTAAACAAACTTTATAACATTAGTTTAGAAGGTTTTCAATAAGATAATATAAGATAATACAAATTGTCTCATCAAATTTGAGTCAAAAGTTACAAAGCCTTATGTATGGTTTTAATAAATGTTGCTGCATATTGACTAATATATGTTGTGTGATTACATAACAAACATGCAAACACAAAAAGATCATCATAAAGAGCAAACATAGAAGTAATAAACAACCAACCAAATTCATCTTAAAGCACACCTTCTGTTAAAGAAACAAACTTTATAACATTAGTTTAGAAGGTTTTCAATTAGATAGTATAAGAATGTTGATGAAAATCACCCTACCCGTTTTCAAAAAAGTTTTGTTTTCAATTCCACCATACCATCACTTTAGAACCCGTAAATTTAAAATATATAAGATTAGAAGGTTTCAAGCGTAAAAATAGAGTCCAAAATATAAACCAACCTTTGATAATATATAGCATCACACTAACAATAACCATGAACACAAAAGAGATTTAATTAAAAATCTACAGATAGTAAGGTTTCAGCCTAAAAACAAAAGGAAACCATCAAACCAACACGTCTTTAAATATTAAGGTTTGTCTCACAAGCTTTAAATGAATTATAAATTGCACTATAATATCCTTCAATTGCTTTTGATTTAATTTCTTTTGTATACATATCAATTGCTTGCAAAATATAATAGACTTCCAAATCAACTGCTTACAGTTTACATAAATGAATATGATAAACACCTCCATAATAAAAACTAATAACACCAAAGAACTAACATTCTCTAGTAAATGTTCTCTTATTTTAACCAGATAAACCACAAAAAAACATTATTGAACTAAGCAACCAATGACAACTTGAGAGTTAGTTTAATAAACAACACATTACCTAAAATGACTTGGTAAATGGGAAGCGTCACATGCTTTTGATAAGCATACCAATAGAAAAAAATGCAAATTTATACCAAATTAATAGATTCGGTTAAGAACAATCTGATCGAAAAAATGCAAATTAATGACTGGAAAACCAATTTGACATCAATAACAACATACATTCAATCCCATATGTAAAAGTATTGCAAATCATGACCAAAAATATCATTTTCAATCAAAATAGAAAGTTGATATCCCTGTAAAACTTAAAATATTGAACACATGTTTGTAGTCACTTCAAAAATTGAAATGTACAATGTGATGGCCATTTGTGCTACATTGCCATGAAATATGAAAGCATATATCAACAATTGAAGCAAAACTAAAAAAAGATATATAGGAAAGATGAATAAAATAATATACATAAATCCTGAATCATTGAAGATTTCCTCTAAAATGTAAATAATATTTGACATGTATAACACAACAACTACTTACTAAGCATTAGTAAACGATATTAATCAACTCAGTATAGTTCGATTACAATCATTTAACCTTATGTTTGCACATCATAACCAAAAAAAGAAACGATGCTTAGCAATTCATTATCTAAATAGTAGTTATGATAGAATAGAAACAAACCTTATCATATGTTGGAACAACAAACATCAAAGTCGATAATTGCGTTGAAGGAACCTATAAAAAGTCAAGCAACCCATAAAAAATTGTGGCATTTGTTAGCCTTTAAAGTGAAACATTTACTATTCAATCAACACAAAATTAAATGCATACCATTCGAATTAGTAATAAGTTCTTCTTAGGAGCATTTCATCGAACACCTTGTCTGCATACCAATCTTTAAAGTGTATATCCCTTTATGTTCATAAAAACTCATCAATCAGAATACAATTAAATAAAGTTGAAACCAAGGATCATACCACCATCACAAATTAAGCATAACACATGATGGATATGAGTTAATAACCAGAAAGAAAGAACCATAGATCTAGTTCAAAGAAAACTGATTAAAATACATATATTACGAAGGAGAAGAGCCAACATAAATCATACCATAAACAAAAGTAAACAAAAATCGTCGATTGGAGGAAACCTACATGTGATGAATCGTTATTGAATATAGATGAAAGTAAATCGGTGATGAAGGAAAGGAGATGGCGAAGAATGGAGATGAATTTCATAGGCAACTGGAATTTGAAACAGATGATAAATAAGGTAAACTGGAAATTTGAAAGAGATGATTGAAAGAAAAATTAAGGTTATTCCATATTCATAGCTTTCCTTACTTGACATCCCTAATTGCTTTCATATAATATCCCGCTCAAGCTCTTTTCTCTCTTAATATTGCCGCCCAAATGGGTCTTTTTGCCGCCCTCAAAAGTTAGATTTATTAGATAGATTGTTAAATATAATGGTTATAATTTCTTTATAAATATTACTATTTAACCCGTATGTAACACACGGGTATTAAACCTAGTTTACTTATATTTAAGAATATAGATATAGATTATGAACAATTGATAATGCTTCAATCATCTACGATGCAAGAGGCTCACAAATCTCAAACATTAACGTACCCAACTAATGCACTGTGAGACCGATCTCATTGCCTTCGCTGTTTGATGAAACTCTTTCTCTCTCGGTCCCTCATCTTCCTCTCACAAAATGCTACTCCTTTCGTCCTATTTTAAATGCTCATCATATTTTTGACTCAATTTAAATGTCCATTCAAAAAATAAATGTATAATTTTCAGTTTTATCCCTAATTATATAACACAAAATCTACTTTATGACTAAAAGACAAAAGACTTTAATAGCGTTATTGTCATTTTATAAGTTGAAAATATATAATAATCCAATTTTTCTGTAACTTTATGTTGTTGGTCCCATGACGTTTCAAATGAGACGGTAGGAGTATATATTTTGGTTTGGAGATGAAACAATACAACCCAGACTATTTAGCATTAAAAATAAAAGAAAAACGTAGTATAAATTAAAATACAACAATCTTAATTGACATTAAGTTCGGTTGATGTTTAGAAATTATTAATGTTAGGTGCATATTTAAGCATTATTTATAATATATTTAGCGTTTGTTTTGTACATATTCTATGCATTTACTCGTTAATAACACAATATTTTGTAAATATTAGTTTATTTGGAATGAAATCTACTTCAATTTGTTTTTGGTTGATTTGTATGTGCGAAACGCTCATGAGAGATGACAAAAGACTTTCGCAAACATTAAAAGGATCATAAATAATTATAAACAAAATCTAGAAAAATACCTAAAAACAAATAAACAATGAAGAAATTCTCAAATGTCTTTTTACATGCATTTTCTTAAAAAATTCTTAAATTTTAAAATTTTGAAATGTATTTTCTCATAATGTTATATTAGCGTCGGCGCCCCTACAACAGACTTGAAGCATCAGACAGTTTTTTAGGTTTTTGGACGCTATATAGTAGAAGCGGACATCCATATTATATATGTACATATATACCTTTTTTCATAAAAAAGTCACTTTATAAGGTACGCCTATAGAGTGGAGTCCGATACTCGTAGAGAGTGACTCCGTACATATATCTTAAAAGTTACATTTTTATATGTTTGTGTACTAGTTTAATGCCCGCGCTATGCTCGGGAATACAACATTCAAGTGATGCTTTAATTTAAGGATATTCATGAATGTTCCAATTAGTTTTGAGACAAAATCATAGTAAACCGGAACACAAGATATACTTTTAAAAATTAGACTTTTAGTATGACAGTATTATACTTAAATTTAGTTATAAAGTGCTCAGTTTTATGGTGTAGTTTATTTTTTTAAATTGTATAAAAATGTTATGTATATTTATAAAACACTGGGGTATTTAATTGTATGTTATTATTAACTTTATCCATAAGTTTCATTTTTAAATCCTATCAAATATAAACCGACTCATGTACACCCTTGTAGTAGAGGGTTAAAAATATAAATACTCTTGAATTTTTATAATCCTCTTAAATATTAGGGGACAAAAAATGTAATTAGTTTTATTATAATACTAGGTTTAACACCCGTGTGTTACACACGGGTTGAATAAAATATTTTAAAAAGTTATAACTATTATATTTAAAAATTTATAAATAATTTTGTAAATTATTATTAATCACAAAATTTTATCTTTATTAACTTTCCTACTCAATTTTCCCTCTCAACTTTCCTTTTATAAAACAAATTATGTTTCCCCCCAAAAATTTCCCCCTAAAAACTTTAATTTATTAGATAAGTATTTATATACATACTAGGTTTAATACCCGTGTGTTACACACGGGTTAAATAGTAATATTTATAAAGAAATTATAACCATTATATTTAACAATTTGTAAATATATAACATTTAAGGAGTTGGCTCCATCAACTTGCATGGTGAAAAATTTAGCTAAATTTTACCTCCCAAACTTCCTATTATAAAAAAAATCCCTCCAAAAATTGCCCCCTAAAAGTTTGATTTATTAGATAAATTTTAAATAAAAAATTATTTTGTAAAATAAACTTTTAAATGATGTCACATGTCAGAAACTTTAAAAATGTGTCATGTAATATAAGGATTCTTTAGAGGAGACATATTATAGATCAACTTTTGGACTTACTGAAGGAACAATATCGTGGGAGTTTTTGTAGCACGTTCATAAACAGAACTAGTTCATCTTTTGCATTCTCTCGACGGTTACGCACTGATCGGAACAATATCAAACCAACATTTAATCGTCACCGGACTTTTAATCGATCCTCGACCAAATTGTTCAATATCAAACCAAAATTTCGCAATTCATATGCACGCATATCGTCACCTACATGCACCCGCAGATGAATTCTTCATTCATGAAGCTTCTTCAGGAAGACGAGGTTATATATAGGCTTTTCTTCGTTTATCTGTGTTTTTTTCTTTTTAAATCGCCTATTTGGTGTGATTTATGTGATATGTTTGTTAATACAGATGAGAATTTTATGTTGACAGGATGAAACAATGCATTATGGGGCTGAATTTGATGCATTCATTGCTAACCTAAACATGGATGCAGGATTTGGTATATATATATCAATCACTATTCTTCAATTATATTTCGGTTTCAGTTTTGGTGATCAATAGGTTTTATTCAGGATTGGATTTGATTATGTAATGCCAAAAAGGTTCCACCTATGATTTTGTTTCTGTATGTTAACCTAAATGTTATCCTGATTCATTAGTTTTTGATATAAGAAGGATTGCCAATTTCTTAAAAACATGAATTTAATCAGGTTTTTGACTGTCCTGTCTAACTCATTTAATAAACAAGTCATGCTCGGTTGACATGTTTTACTTGTTGATTTAAACTTTAAAGAGCTCGCGGTCAGGTGAGTCCATATCAATTGGTTTAGTTAAATAGGTTGACGCGCCTACCTGTTTACGAAAATAATTCATTTAACACATTTAACCCATATGGCCATATATTATATAAACTGCCTATCTGTTTAACATGTTTACAGCTTCATTAATCATTACAAACCATTTACAACCCATCTTGATGTCTGGGTTAAACAGGTCCTGTTTAGGTTACATGCTCTTTTAAGCGTGTGTAGGTTAGGGTTGCTTGCGTTGATCTAATAAATATATGGGTCATGTTCAGCTTAAATGATTCAACCCGCCAAGTTGACACTTTCACCACCGTAATTGCTATGCATACAGCCTCGTTTACTTGTCCTTATCTTCTGTCATGTTTCCATCTGGTTTAACTATCACCAACTTTTAGCTCTTTTTAAGATGCATGTATTTTTATGTACTATTGCAGCTCTTTCTCAAGAGATCAATCATACTCCAGACCAGTTATGTCAACAATGGCAATCTTCCAAACGTGAAGAAGTCAAGACACATATACAAGATCAACAATCATCATCAATGGAAGTCCATCGACAGATGCCCGGTAATGTAAGTCAATATCCACCAAATCACACCTCGGGTGATATAAATCATGACCTGTTGGTGCCAAACAGACCCCAAGACGATCAGAGTATAACACAAAACTTAGACAATACATGCCTGTTGCAAAGAATGAGTAATCAGCAAGACATGACAACAGGGCAAACAGTTAATGCAATGAATCGGCCAGCTGGCAGGGAGGTGCCTTTTGCCTCGTTGTTCCCTCTTATACAACCACGACTTGACAATGACCGGGCTATGCAGCTTCAGGTTCTATATAATCGATTAAAGGTATAATTTAGGCTTGACCCTTTAGCAACATTTATCTGGAAATGTTTCATTTTTTGTTATAGTTTTTTCTATTTTCATTGTGTTATATATGTCTTATCAACTCATTATCACGCTGAATGCTTATGTTATTCCCAGAGTGGTAACATTAACAAATTCGCATTTGTACGGCACTTACGAGCTCTTGTAGGAGAGCATATGATTAAGGTAGCACTCTACAAGTTTCAACAGGGGCAGGTAAAGGAAAACATTTTCATCATATGCCCGTCATAGAATTTTTCTTCATTGAGGTGTTATCTGAAAAGTGGAAATCTGGCAAAACACGTTATATTTTTATGCAATTAGCCTAGCCCTTCTTTGAATTTCATATAGGCTTAATGTTTAAAGAGTGAATGTTGTAAACTGGAAGGACATTTTGCTTCACTTATATAGTTATATGCACTTTAACCAACTTCTAAAGTTTGTGCAATGTTCAGTTTAGCGCTTGTAGATGTGCAGATGTAATCTTATGTTCTTTTTTCAAAACTAAAAGTAAATATAATGTGTATTTGGTTATTCTTAGATGTTATGATCTGTTCTCAGTTGCGAAGTTGGAAAATGGATCTAACCGTTTTTCTTTTTGCTCAGCTTTCTGCTAAACAAAATACTAAAAGTTCATCACCATATGTTGCTGCATCATCTATCCATCAATCATCAGATCCAAGCACTTTACCTATGGAAAAGACTCTCGAAAAGATACCATTATTGGAACGCCAATCAGGTTCACATGGAGCGCGACATACGGACTTTCCACAATCGTCCTTTTCTAGTTATGGGAATATAGGTGGTAATCATCAAACGGGCGGTATTTCAAATGTGAGTATGTCCTCGGCGTCTTTGCAAATGGGGCAAGGTCCAATTCATCCAATCAAAACGGATGTGGGTGGTTCCACTCATTTCACAAACAATTCACCAAATTCAAGCCTTTGGCAACCATCAAGGCACAAAGATCAGAGTCTTATGTCGTCAATGACCTATAGAAAACCAGACCATATGGATCATACTTTTGAGATATCTTCGAGGCATGGTTTCTCAACACCTACAAATAAGCCCAAACCCAGATCCATCACAGCCCAACTGGAGTGCCAGAACGCGGTAATAATCTGTCCTTTTATAACGGTCATTGATTTTATTTAAACATTTTCCAAATAATTTTACTTTGTTGATGGCCATAGTCTGCGGGAATCGTGTCATTGGCAGCTGGGAATAAGACTCCCCCCCCAAAGCCAACTGTCGCCACAGAAAAGCCATTGGAAGTATCACCTGTGTATTCACTAAGGTAGTTTGACTTTTTGTAGTTTTAGACTACTGCTTGACGTTACTTATAGTCTTATACTTTTTATGTTTATGTTTTGTTGATATATATCAGCAAGAAGCAAAGGGTGTCTGGATCATTTTCGGATCATAGTATTCATCAACTTAATGATGTAGTTGCTGTTGGCGGGGTGAATCTTCAGGTATGTTATCTTCCTCTATCATGGATGCTGGTGAAATGGCGGGTTCGTTAACAGGTGAAAACGGTTTTATTTTTAACATGTGCCAAAATGGTCTGGATCAAGTTGACCCTAAAAAACCTTTTTTTGTGTATTTTGCTAAACTTTGGTGGGTAAATAGTTAATGCATCAGTAATGATTAGAAACAATATTAGTACAATTATAATTTAAATCTTGAACTAAAACAATAAATGAGTTTGTATGCATTAAAAGTAAATTTTGGACAACTTTTACCCATTTGAGCTATTGAACTGTTCCCTTTTAATTGTTTTTTATATCAACTGTTTAAGGTATAACATGACCCCAGTCGTCCCTTTTGAAAGTGTACGGGACGAAATGGCTACCTCTTAAAGGAAAAACATTTAAACAATTCAGTATTTGTTATTGTGATGATGTTATTCTCTAGGAGGAGGAAGAACAACTATTTTCCAGGTCCAAGGAAGAGAATCGAGTTTCAGAAGTTTCTAGAAAGGTTGTTCAAGAAGAAGAAAAAAGACTGTTTTTGCAGAAAGTTCCACTCCAGAAGAAACTGGCTGAAATCAGTTAAGACTTTAATTCCTGATAGCTATATTATTATCATGCAATGCAATTTGTGCGCATACAAGAATGTAGCTTAAACTTTAAGCTTTATAATAAATGCTTTATAGTGTCAAAGTGTGGAGTGATGAACAAAGCCAATGATGTGGAGCAGTGTTTGTCACTGGTGAGCTTCAACTTATCTTACCTTATTATTGATCAAGTATGAAATTATGAGTTCTTTTTGCAACTTGTATACAGTGTACAGAGGAAAGAATGCATGGATTGATCACCAACCTCATTAGACTTTCAAAACAGGTAATTATTTTGTGTTTCACATCTTCTCTTAATTTAGAAAGCCAAACTTATTAATTTTCCAAAAGAAAATTATTTAGAGGGTCAACATTGAGAAGGCAAGACACCGAACTGTAATAACATCAGACGTTTGGCAACAAATCTTGTCATTAAATCAAAAAGCTCGGGAAGAATGGGAGGAAAAGCAGGCTGATGCAGATAAACTCCAAAGAGCTGATGAGGTAAGTCTTGCAAGTTTAAATTATAATATCAATTAGGTTTGACTTTGTAATTAGCAAGCTGCAGTTAGTGATTAGTGGGAACTTTTTTAAGGTGTCTGTAGACATACATATATGTTTTGTAACCATTTAAATTTAATTTAGTAAATATATAAAAGAAAATTATATATGTGAAGGTAAACAAAGAGCAAGATGATAAGATGCGGGCAGATGCAAATGTTGCTGCACGAGCAGCTGCAGGAGGAGATGACATGCTGTCCAAATGGAAACTAAAGGCTGAGCGCCTCCGCAAGAAATTCGAAGGCGGGCCTGATGCAGAATCCGCTTCTCAACCAAGTGCAGTGTTAACTTCTGAGAGAAAGTCTAGTAAAGATAATCCCGATACAGAGATGACTTCTCATGGTTAGTATCATGTCTCTTTTATCAGGTTTACTTAAAGTACGTCAGTAGATTTGATTATTGAGTTGTGTCACAGGCCGGATAAGGAAATCTGTAAGGAATCAAGATTTGGGTCAGAGTGGCGACAGCATACCATTTTCCCGTTCTGTTTCGGTAAAGGATGTAATCTCTGTTCTGGAGAGGGAGATTAAGATGTCAAGATCCACACTAACGTATAACCTCTATGAACACGTGCATTCAGATTCTGTGTCTGAATAGATGTGATCCACTTAAAAACGACACAACGTGCCTTATCAATTATCATCATGGAGAAAGTTCTCATAAGAAGTCTTTTTGATGAGTAGTTTTTAGACATACGTTTGTATATGAATGTGAGGTTAGATTCACCTTTGCCATGACTCAGCATCACATGCAGGTGTTTGATTCCAGCACGACGGTTGATTTGTTGTGTGGTTTTAGTAGAGAAAAGAAGACAAAGACGATACTGAAGGGATAGGCTTAGATAGAAAGAAATGTTAATAGTTCATACAATTTTAGCCCATTTTAAAATATTCCATATTCTATCACCGACACTCAGAAAACTGATTCCATTGGAAGGAATAAGTTCTAATTCTCACCCAATCTTTAACCAACCAAACACTGGTTTAAATGGAATTAATTCTGATTCTCTAATAGGGCCCTAAATACTCTGACTTTCATGTGAAAGTAGTTAGATCTGTGCATTATTCCAAACACTGGAACCATGTGTTCTGTTTAGTAACATTTAAAACACAACAATAACAGGCAATACAAGTTGATAATATTATAAACATATTGTTTCAACAACAAACTTAACACAAACACATTTGAAATGGCTCAAACATTAACGGTATCATTTCTTCAGATGAGGGAAACAGGCGTACAGGTCGGCTTTTGGATGTTTTGCTTCAGCATGTTCCCTGCATTTCACCTCTGAAGTAGTGCAGATGAAAGTTTGCATGCACACCTTACACTGCAATTCAACAACTCAAAAAATCAGATTCTTAATCCCAATGACATCTCAATTATGACCTTATCGACATGATCATAAGTTAGCAAAAAATGGAGTATAAAAAATCCTAAATTCGCAACATCAAAGAAGCATGATAAAAGTTTCTTGATATCTAGCCAACAAGCAGCAAAACTAATTTAAGCATTTAGATCCTGAAAGTCGAGGCGTGAGATGAGAGCTTCACATAAAAGATTCAATCTTTCTCATCTCTTTCATCCTTTTGGTGGTTTTGACCTTAAGTTGACCAACTTTGACCCATGCGCGCCTCAATGCCCTGAAACAAACTTCAGGTTGCCTCGCATAGGGCTTCAGGAACCAGTATCACAGTTTATACTACGACTTCCTTCTATGCAACATAGTATGAACTAATGTTTATATATTTCAAAACAATTTAATTTCAAAACCACATGAAGAGATTCAAACTAGACATCAAACCGTCTCCTAAGGAAACTCACTATCAGAGTATCAAGCATCAAGAACATAACAGCAACTAAATTGACACAACAATCTGTGACAAATAACAGCTTATAAAAATGGGAAATTCACCTAGCAGAAGTAAAATTTAGAAAGATCTTAGCTGAAAGTTAACAGTTGTAATGTTCCATTGTGATAGTTGATTTATAGTGATAAAACAAGATTAAAAAGAAGTAATAATCCAAGAGATGACCTGGATGTTCATAGCTTTCTTGTTGGCTTCAAGCTGACTTCCTGCAATACAGTTGATTAAAAAGATGATCGATCGGAGGATTATATATATATATAATTCAGTTTGATGGATCGGAAGAAAAAGGAAGTGTGGGAGGATAATCGGGACCTTTTCCAGCGGCTTTGGCTTTTTCCAAGTTCTTCTCACGAGCCATCTTTGATTTCTGAGCATTTCCTCCACCCATCTTCTTCTCTCTCCCAAACCCTAATTCAACAATTTGCTCTTCCGAAACCATCTATTTATACTCCATTATTCCGCGGTTTCTTTATACTTTCGATGCGGTTACACACACCCCTTTATTCCACCTTATTTTTTATGCGTTGCCGTAAACGAATAAAACTTTCGGCAAATACTTTGTAAATCGTTTGACAGAAAATTCAGTTATGCTCGTTTGTTTAATAAAGAAACGATCACAAACAACAAATTTTATTTGACGGGGGAAACACGCCTGTGTGGACCTTACGAAAGTTGCGCTAAGGGACGATGAATTTGTTGCACGACATGCGGCGTTAAAGACGGATTCATGCAAGATCACAAAATACGAGAAAGCCTGCCTAATATGTGTTTATTCCATTAGCATTTGACACATTTGGCTTCCTAGCCACTGAGTCAGTGAATTTCTTGACCAGGGTTCAACGGGTCATTTATAACAATGTTTTGATTATTTTCATGGACGTTCGTTTATGCTCATTCATAACGCGTTCGTTTCTTTAATGAACAAACATGAACACAAAATCACATTCGATAGCAATAATATTTATAAGGAGCTAATGAGCTATGCCTGAAATATATCTCATAATAAAATTACTATCCACTTGATAGCAATAATATTTATATTTGCATATTTAAAATTGAATTGAATGGTCATTTTGGTCTGAGTGGTTGCATAAAGAAGATAAGCCAGATTATTATGTTTATGATAATATTTTTTAACTCATCCGATTTAAAGCTTAAAAAGTTGTCACAACTCACAAGTCTCATGCTAGTATGATACAGGCTACAGCTAACAAAAAACGGAAGGCCCATGGTGTAAGTGTAGAGAGGAAAAGCCCCCTATATTCTTGGGCCTAGACTGATTTTATTTGCAATTTTTATGGCTGCTCAAAACTAACTACAATAGACAATAAAAAATATTTTAACATCACGTTGTCAACTCATTTACAACATGAAATAGAAAAGTCCAAAAATAAAGCCGTAACAAATTAAGTAACCAAATTAATAAGATAACCAACAAAAATGTCCACTAGCTGAATCCCGATCGTTACTATCGCACATGACGAACACTAAAGCTAATAAAGTAATAATGTTTTGGTTGTTAAACTTTAGTCAAACATCATCACTGTTGCCCAGATCAAAATCAATCCAAGTCTGCTATCATTTTTTTAAAATACTAGGTTATTTGGTAGTATTTTAATAAAAACATTCAACGTGATAGGTTCGTTTAAAAATGTCTCTTAATCATGTAATTTGCCTTTTAACCATTAAAATATTAGAAGGTGTTGAATGAAATTGTGACACAAATACCCTTACCCAGTTACCCCTTACTTTAATCAACAACTTAATCCACACTACCTGTCTCAAACTCGATCTCCACCTTCATCGATCACCAACCTCTACCTTCACCGGCCCCCACCATTGTTGTTGTCCACCTTCGCCGTTGTCTGGTGTTTCATGGAATCAACATCTTCCGTCGTCATCCATTGTTACAAATGAATCAACATCTAAGCTACTTTCGTTGTCATCATCGTGGTACAAAGAAATTTTACTTTTGCCTTCTGCTATTTCAGTACAAACTTTATCTATGAACCCTTAAAAGTTTTTATTTTTACGTAAGACGTAAATCTTTAATACAAAAAACAACGTTTATACACATTCCAAATCAATTCAAAGTAAAAAAAAACTAAAATTCAAATGCATACATAGGCGGGCGGCACACGCATTACGAAATCACAATACACAAACTATTGTTCGGCCCCATATAAAAAATTTACAATTTGGTAAAGGTTACCCACACAAGCAAAAACCGAATATCCTTTTCCCTCATATCTGACACACCAAATCTTTCATCTTCCTCCCCAAGTTTCACTTTCATTTTCATCCCCCACTCCTTTCATTTCTCCTTTACTTTTACTTTTTATTTTTCTTCAATCAATCAATGGAGACGCTTCAGCAGATGTTCATGCCTGTTATCGCCGCATTCGCCTTCTTAATCCTGATCGCAAAGTTCGTTTCTGCTGCTATTAATGGCGATGCACCTGCTGATCATCATCATTTTACGAGCATTAGTGATCCTAGACACGTTTTGGATAACGATTTGAAGTCAAGTATGACGGAAAAAGGTAGTAGTAAAAGGAAAAGTACGAAGAAAGTTCGATTTGCTGTTGATCACGATGAATTTGCTGATACAACTGTTGTTAATAAGGCTGTTGTTGCGCGATCGGAAACGAAATCGATTGTGTTCGAGAAGGATCGTAGCGAAGTAGATGATTGTGGAAATGAAATTGTGGAGTGTGATGAATCTGTGAGCAATTGTGTTGATCAGGAGAAATTGAAAGGCGGAGAGATTGAATCGGTTGAAGAAACGGTGATTTGTGAAGAGAATGCAGCTAAGTGTATGAAATTGTTGTGTGATGATGGAATTGATGAAGCTGAGAAGGAGAAAGAAGGTTTGATTTCGGAGGAAGATGATTCGTCTGATGACGATTGGGAAGGAGTTGAAAGGAGTGATTTGGAGAAAGTGTTTGTTACGGCTGCAGATTATTGTAAAGTGGATGATAATTTGCAGAGTTTAGAAAGTGATATACAGATGCAATTGTATGCACTTCATAAGGTTGCAACTGAAGGTCCTTGCCATGAAGCTCAACCTATGGCTCTAAAGGTCTCCGCTAGAGCGAAATGGTATAATTGATCTTAATGCTGTTCTTATTTATAAACTTAGTTGTTACATTACTGGCTATTGTGCCAATGTCATAAATTGTTGATATTATTGAATAGGTTTTGTTACAATATATAGAGATCATAAGAAACCTGTTTATAATATAACGGATCACCGATATTCTTTGAGATTAGGCACTTATTGAAATGTGTTATGTTTTGTTTTTTTTTCAATTTTTTGAGCAAATATGCACTGATGAATAGAATTGTACAAGGAATTCATGGCAAAAGCTTGGGAATATGAATCCGGATGTGGCTATGGAGAAGTATATAGCTCTTGTTTCAGAGTTAGCTCCGGGATGGTCTCAAGGGATTCATTCATTCGTAAGTGTTTACGTTTTAAATCTTTAATTACATATGTGTTTCTGGGAAGATTGGTGAATGGGAATTGGTATTTGGACATTTAATTATGTTTTGATTTTAGTAGCATTGTAAGGAAGTTGCAGTTGACTTTTGTGTAAAGTCAAACTATGGTCTTGATATTATTGCTATGACTTTTAGTACAAGAAATGCAATTTTAAAGGTTTAATTGTTAACGCGTTAATGAAAGTAGTCAACTGGATATGCTGCATGATAACATGTTTATATAGAGATTTAGATAAAGATACACTACAATTGGCTTTTGGGTTAGTTAAGCTGTTACATCCGAAACCAAACATTGATGGTTTTGTGTATGAAAAAGGTTGAAATTGATGGTATATGTTTTTAAAATAGGCGTGAAAGTGTTTCATCTATCAAAACTGTTTCATACATTTTGATGAAGTGATGGAAACCTGGGAGCATATTTAAGTTTGGGCTGGCATTGAAAGAGAGTTTTAATGCATTATCTGATAAATGAGAGATAAATTTAAGAACCTTTTAAACATGTTTCATATGCAAAAACAAATGTGTTCCGGGAGTTGAAAGTCTGATTAAAAAGATATGTGGAAAAAATAACAAGTTGGCAGAAGAAATTGTTATTTATTTATAATACAGGCTAATAGCATAATAAAGTAATCAACTTGGTCAAAATTTTCATTCTGGGGAACCAACTGTTCTGATTCGTACAATATAACTATATTAAGATAGTTAACTTCTAAAAATTTCAATTACGGTGATGAGACCTAGTTTCCCGGTCAAAAAGATATGATGTGGCAGTTGACATGTCGGTATTGAATGTCTTTTTCCTTGACATGGAAAATGGAACTTGTTAATAGGTTTTGAAATCTCGTGTGGTTTGCTAGCTGCCCTTTTAATTTTTTTTTTGAACTTTATTTCAAAACTTGGTTTTAACATACTTGTTGGATTAAAGAGACATGGTTAGTAATTTAGAGTGGAAATTGTAAGAAACTAAGAGGTGGGACAAAATGGATTCAATGTAACCGGAAATGAGATTTTATGCCCTGTTTGTATTTTATTAAAACTTAAATCCATGAATCTTTTGAACAATGTTAATAAGGGTTGTTATAAAACATGGTTTAAAGCTTGCATTTCAAGGATGAATGGATTATGCCAAAATGAGTGCTCTTCAGCAAATTTGTTTAACATCAAGTTTTCTGTCAATGGGACAGCAGATCTAGTTCTTATAATGAGTTGCTGGTATGATATTGATAAAAGAAATGAAGAACAGTATTTGACTTTAATATGGTTTGATATTTCAGGATAAACATTGACTGGTTACTTTCTGTAATTTCTCGCCAACTGGAGCCAATCTTCTGGGTTCAGATAGCCCAAAAGCAACGGTCACTATGCTGCTAAAGTTTGCAAGTCTTTTGCTGCAAGAAATGGAGGGTGATTTATGAAATTAATGGTATCAATTTATGATATTCTAGTATGGTGTGTTCAACTGTATGATTATGGTTTGATTATATATGTATAGCAAACTGAATTATTGATTATCTGTATAGATTGATTGCATTGACCTTAGGGGTCTGCGTTAAGCAACCCTTAATGATTGATATGATAAATAACAAAAATCGACACTTTTCTTAATGAAAATTTTCTGGCATTTTTGGTCTGCATTAAAATCATAAAAAGGCTTACTAACCAGTAACAAACTAACAATAGGTAAATAGGTAATAGAACAGGATTAGATGATTAATAGAGAAAAAAACATGCTTATTACTAGTCACTGTATAGTTTTATATCTTGTTTTCTGAGCTCTTAGGACGTCCTCCTACAAACCCATTTCCTCCACCATCTGTACCAATGTCGCCACCATCACCACTACCACCACCAAAACCGACACCTGAACCTCCAAAACTACCATAACCTAAGCCTGGACCAACCCCAGAATCGAATCCACCTCCACCAGTAGCAAAACCTCCTTTTGAACCACCCACAACAGCTCCTCCCCCGGCACTACCTCCAAATGGATTTCCTACATTTCCGAATCCACCCCAGTTACCAGATCCTGGGACAAAACCACCACCTCCACCTGCATTGCCACTGTTTCCAAATCCAGAACCAAAACCACCTCCACCTGCACCACCTCTACCAACACCAATTCCCCCACCCGAACTTGGCCCTCTACTACGAACACTGCCTCTACCCATATTACCACCAGCAGAACTACTGCCTCCGCCCATATTACCACCAGTAGAACCACCACCTCCACCCATATTACCACCAGCTGATACACCACCTGCGCCCATATTACCCCCAATAGAAACACCACCTCCACCCATATTACCACCAGCAAAACCACCACCACCTCCCATATTACTACCAATAGCAGAACTACCAGCATCGCCCATATCACCACCAGCACCGCCCATATTACCACCAGGAGAAGCAAATCCACCTCTACCTCCGCTTCTCCCTCCGTTGCCATTCCCACCCCTATTTCTTGGCACATATCCCCTCACTCCTCCATTACTAGACCCAACCGCTATGCCAGAACCACCAACACCACCATTTCCCAATCCACCGCCATAAGCAGCCACCGTAGAGTTGTTATCTTCACGTCTTATATTCATTTCCTGGGTCATATTACCCAACAAGCCTCCCAATCTAGCTGCAACAACAACTACATGGAAATCATGCTCCCTCCAAACAGTAATGAAGAAACACAAACAGCACAAAACAACATTCATTCTTCCCATGATCTGCTCAAAACAATTCGATCAATGTAGAAACTTCGTACCTGACTAAAACCTTAACTTTTGCTAAATTGACTATTTGGTTAACTTGTCAACGACCTTGACTATGATTAAGGGAGAGTCAATTTGTGTAATTTCCTTGTGCTGATCATCTATATATACAGGCTTGTTTTTTGTAGGAAAAAAGACTAGATGCATTGTTGGTGCAGTGCAATTAGCATGATTTGGACTAAGGTTAGTTTGGTTGTGAGAACAATTTGCATGATAGTTAAGATGTGCGTGCTATGGTGATTTGAAGCTGGAACTGTTCAACGACTCGTATATTTTAGATGTTTATTGACTTCTGTCTTCACTCTGACTGCGTTCAATAACCATCTAATATTTTAGATGGCAACTAAGTTATGAATTATACTGATTCAGTTTGCTGTGGTTTGAGATCGGTCTGAGACCCCATCCATTGAAACCGGTTAAAAAGAACAAAACTGACCTGAACTGCATTAAACCGGATTTAATCGAATACTTTGTTTACTTATAAACCGGTTTCTAATCTAACTCAGCTTGGGCTATCTAGTTTTAACTTTCTTTAACTCGATCTAAACTAGTTTTAAAACAATCAGGTTTGGAAGAAAAAAAAGTTAGTTTTGTGCACTTCTTCCTCCAGGTAATGTGAACTAGTTA
Organism: Tagetes erecta; assembly: GCA_030867185.1. Taxonomy (NCBI): domain Eukaryota; kingdom Viridiplantae; phylum Streptophyta; class Magnoliopsida; order Asterales; family Asteraceae; genus Tagetes; species Tagetes erecta. The sequence goes on from CM061487.1 coordinate 99,248,746, forward strand.
CGTTAGAACAAATATTGGATTAGTTATGATAATGGCGGATACTTGCTTTAAATTGATAGAATAAACGAGAGATATGAGATAGATAATGGAAGAGTTATATTGATATGAATAAGTGTGTGCATTTTTACAAAGTTCTGAATTAATGGAACATACATGTGCCAATATCCTATTTATATTAGAGTAAATTACAGATTTGGTCCTTTATGTATACGGTAAATTTCACATTTCATCCTTAAACTTTAATAATTACACAAAACATCCTTTATGTTTAGTGTTTGTCACACATTCCGTTCTTTACACTTATTGAAGTTAAGTTTTTTGTTAAATGTTTATAATATGACAATTCTACCCTTATTAAAAGCATTTAATAAAAAAGAATAGAAAAAAAATAATTCTACCCTTATCTAAATTTTGTTAAAGATTTTCACTTTATGAAAATGAGATTATGTCATACTTTTTAAAAATTAATAATAAAAAAATGAGTCAATTTCTCTGTAAAAACATGTATGCATCATCTCATGTTTTTTCTAGTTTTAAAATCACGTAGATAACAATACTGTGAAGAAGAGGAAATTAAATACCCGGTCAAATGAACTTCTTGTGTTTTTCATCGGTTCTCTGTTAAGGATCCACAACTCCTCGCTAACAAATTCCTTCCCAATCGCAAAATTGCACTTCATAACCTCCAATGTTTTAGAATTGCAAAACCAATTACTTAAATTTATCTAACATGTTGGTTTAAAAGGAGGTGATCAGCGTTACTACTAACGTAAGTTTCAAGAACATTGATGGCGAAATCCTCAGTGGTTATGGAGAGATTAAAAGATTAAGAGTGTTAGCGACGTCGATTGTGAGGAGTTTGAGAATTAGAAGTGAATAACCGTTGACCAAGTGCGCTAGGGTTTAGGTAAGTGAAATGATATTTAGCTAGATTTATGTAGGCTTCTCGTAAAGCTCAAGTTTGGAGGGATGATTCATTGATTGATACAAAAATAAGTATAATCCAATTTAATTCTAGTTATACTTCCATTAAAATAATAAGTTCCTTTGATATTTGATTCAATCACGTTGCACTTGAACCGTGTGTGGGGGAACCATGGAAGAAAGTCCATGGTGATGAAGAAGGGTTAAAGTGTGAGTTTTGTTTGTTTTTAACTTTTAAATGTTAAAAAGGTTATATTAGTCATTTAACACTTTATTTAACAAAAAACTTAACTTTAGTTAGTGTAAAGGATGAAATGTGTGACAAACCCTAAACATAAAGGATGTTTTGTGTAATTATTGAAGTTTAAGGACGAAATATGAAATTTACAATATACATAAAGGATCAAATCTGTAATTTACTCTTTATATTATTATTTATTAGCTATAAGGCCAGGGGCTGTATTCTCACCTCCTTTTACTCTATCTAGGCTCATATTAGCTTGACAACATCCAAATTTTACTTTGAGTAAATTACATTTTTTGGCCTTTATAATAAGCTAAATTACGAATCGTGGCCTTTATTTTAAATTTTTGCACTGGTTGACCTTTATATAAATTTTTGTCACGGTTTTAGACCTTTAAGTTAACGGCCGTTAAGTTTTTTAGTTAAGTCCCCTCATGTGCATTGCACATGAGGGTAATTTGGTCATTTTACTGCTGAAGAACCATTTCTCTAACTTCTTCTTCATCATCCTTCTTCAACCAACAAACAAACAATTTTCTTATAAAAATCCTCATCTCCACCATCATCAAAATCCAAACAAAACAACTAATAAGTATCATGATTATACGTGGTGACTTATGAATCATTACGTTTATATTTAATTCTCACTTGAGGCATCTATTTAATTTAACTTCACCGGCAACCTCCACCTGAACCACCACTACCACCACCACCGTCATCCTCCGCCACCTCCCCCGTCTGCTCCAGCCCTCCCTCTCCACCTCCACCTCCACCTTCACCGCCCATCTCCCACCTTCACAGCCCCCTCCTCCACCGTTACATCCCTCCCGTCCCACCTTCACAGCCCTTGCCCATCTCCATACCCGCCTTTCCTGCCCTAACCCACCTCCATCTTCTTCCTTATTTGTTGGTTTTGCGTTTGGGCACTTATGACTATTCAGTTTGGGTGTTGAAACCGTCCCTCTTACTCTGCACACCAGGTGTTCGATCATATGCCTCAATGAAAGACTACCGCCCTTTGCTTGGTGTTTTAGAGTTTTGAGGATTTTTGGTTTGTTTTCTTTGGGTTTCCGATCAGAAACCCGGTGGTGTTATGGGTGATACCTTAGATAATGAGGCGGGTTCTTCTAGGGAGGCCGGTGTTCGTTCTTTAGATGGGTTTTGGCCTTGCCCATTTAGGGGGTTCCATTGTTGCCCGGATGGTATGACGGGTTCCAAAGGTTTCCCTCGATTAATGGCACATATTAAACGGATGCATTTATCATCGGATGATCGAAAAAATGTATTGCGGGATGCGGTTGCAACAAATGTTGATTTGTTTGTCTCGGTTGGTGAGGCCCTAAAGGTATCGGGCCAATGGTTATGTGGGACTTGTATGTGTGTTCATGCTCTCAGTAGAGGATGCCATCACGATACCAAGGTGATTAGGTTTAACTGGGTTGCAGGTGATGTGGAAGAGTACGTTGTGGGGATCGAAAAGCCGAATGTCGTTAGAGATGTTATCCCTGCGGGGCGGGTGGTGGTAGATGAGGTTCTTTTAGACCGTGTTTTCGCTCTCCCTATCACGACGGTTAAAAGCATTCCTCATAGTTGTCGCATGGCATTTGCTCAGGCCTTAAGTGGAGCATTGGATAGGGTTATTGCTATGCCAGAGTCTATTGAGGCATGGGTGAGACTTCTCTTGTTACCACGTTGCACATTGGGGGTGTTTAGGCCGTCTAGTCGGCAAGAGAGTAGGTCTGGTAACAGGAAGTCGTTGCAGTGTATATCTATTCAGCGATCATTGGTTGCGTGGGGTGATCGGGAAGGGTTTAACGACCTTATTCTATCACTGTTGGCTCAGCCCCCTCGGATGATATCTCTCAGTGATGGGCCTACTGCTAAGGTTGATAAATCTGTGTTGTGTCCTAATGTCAAAGCATGTTTGAGGAAAGTTATGGATGGACACTTCACTTCCGCGGTTAAGGTATTATGCTCATCTGGGGTTGCACCTTTTGGTAAAGATACATTGAGGGCGTTGGTGGCTAAACACCCTAAGGTGCCCCCTCCGACATTTCCAGAGACCTTGCTTTCGGAGCCTCCTCTTGTTACAGATGCCGAAAATGTATCCGGGTGTATTAAAGCGTTCCCCAAAGGGACTTCTTGTGGGCGAGATGGTTTGAGAGCTCAACACCTTCTGGATGCTTTTTGTGGCGAGGGCTCTGCTATAGCTGATGGGTTGCTCAAGGCCATTACTATTTACTAGCATGGTAAATCTCTGTTTGAAAGGAATGTGCCCTAAGGTTTTAGCAGAGTTCGTTGCATCCGCCCCCCTTACGCCATTGTTAAAGCCAGACAATGGGATTAGGCCGATTGCTGTGGGTGCGATTTGGAGAAGGCTAGTTTCTAAGGTGGCTATGAGGGGCGTTGGGAAGGAGATGGCTAAATACCTTGGCGACTTCCAATATGGGGTGGGAATCTCTAATGGAGCAGAGGCAGTGCTCCATAGTGCGAATAGATTCTTGAATGAGTTCCACTCGGATGGGTCCTTAGCCATGCTTACTGTGGATTTCACTAATGCCTTCAACTTGGTTGATAGGAGTACTCTCTTGCGAGAAGTTCGGACCCGTTGCCCTTCTATTTCTCTTTGGGTAGACTTTTTGTATGGCCAGTCAGCTAGGTTATATGTGGGTGATGACCATATTTTATCCACCACGGGGGTCCAGCAGGGGGACCCCTTAGGGCCTCTCCTTTTTGCACTTGTTTTGCACCCACTCGTGCTTCGGATCAGAGATAGTTGCAAGCTTTTATTCCATGCTTGGTATCTTGATGATGGTACGATTATTGGAGACGCTAAAGAGGTGGCCAAAGCCTTAGATGTCATCATAGCTGAGGGGCCACGTCTTGGCCTTCAACTAAACATCAAGAAAACCGAAGTTTTTTGGCCATCGTGTGATGGGGTAAAGGTACAAGATGGATTATTCCCTAGTGCTATTGGAAGGCCGGGTCTGGGTGTGAAACTTCTTGGTGGTGCTGTTAGCCGTGATGCGGGGTTTATCAGTAATTTGGCTATGAGAAGAGCATCTCGGGCTGTGGAACTGATGAGATGCCTCCCACATCTGCGAGACCCTCAATGTGAACTTTTGTTGCTCCGCTCATGTATGGGAGTTGGGAAATTACTATTTGGCCTCAGAACTTGCCAACCTATGTATGTAGGGGAAGCTGTTTCTGTGTTTGACAATGGGCTTCGAGAGGCGATTGAGGATATTGTAGTTTGTGGGGGACCATTTTTTGGGGATCTTCAGTGGCGGCTGGCTTCGCTTCCGACTCGGTATGGGGGACTTGGTCTTTGTTCTGCTGAGGATGTATCCACTTATGCTTTTGTGGCCTCTAGGGCTCAATCTTGGGCTTTGCAAGACCATATTCTTCGCAGTTGTGGTTTGGACGGCTTAGATTCTGATTATGGGTGTGCATTAGAACGCTTACAGACTTCTCTTCCCGATTTTGATATCAGCGGGTTCTCTAAAAAGGACACCGCCCCCCATAAAGCCCAACATGTTTTGGCGAGTGCTTTATTTAGTAGGATCGGTCAAAGTTTGGAAGTGAGGTTTGATCTTTCACCCCGTCAGAAAGCAGTGGTTGCATGTCTCCAGGCTCCTCGGGCTCAAGATTTTCTGACTGTCATCCCCATTGAAGGACTAGGGCAGCATATGTCACCATTGGAATACCGGGCTATCCTTAAGTACCGGTTAATGATTCCTTTGTTCCCTGTTGATGAGCCTTGTCCCGTTTGCCGCAAAGTGTGTTTAGATGCTTTTGGCGATCATGCAGTCCATTGCAAGGAGTTACCTGGCTTTAAATACAGACATGACTTGGTTAGGGATGTCCTATGTGATATCCTTAAGCGAGCAGGAATTTCGGCTAAAAAAGAGGCTCCTGTGAACTTTCTGACAGATCCGCTAGAGGGGAGATCTACTTTAAGGCCGGCTGATATTCTAGTGTTTGGTTGGACGGGGGGGAAACACGCTTGTGTGGACCTTACGGGAGTGTCCCCCTTGGTTGCGCTCAGGGACAATGGATTTGTTGCACGACAGGCAGCGTCAAAGGCGGAATCATGCAAGATCGCCAAACACGAGAAAGCATGCCTGGAGAATCAACATGTTTTTATCCCTTTAGCATTTGACACATTTGGCTTCCTAGCCACTGAGGCAGTGAACTTCTTGACCAGGGTCCAGCGAGTCATTCATAGCAATGTTTCGACACCTAAGGGCCAAGGTTTTGTCTTTAGTAGGCTAGGTTTTGCTATTCAAAAGGGGGTGGCGGCACAACTTGTTGCCCGTTTACCTGCCACTTTGTTGTAAATTCTTTGATGTTTAATAGATTTTAAGTTGGTTTAAACAACTAACCATCATCTCCGGCGACCACCAACCATCGTCATCACCGATCATCATCATCATAATCATCATGGTCATTTTGCAATGGTGGTTGTGAATTAGGCGGACGGAAACGGTTACAGGTATGGGCGGTGGAAAGAGGCGGACGAAACTGTACCCAGCGGAGGAGATCTGGAAGATAAGATGATAATTAATCAGATAATGTTGAGATTCCAGCCGATTGCTCCGAGGCCGGTGACGGTTGAGAGTGAAACTTCCGTCGGTTTAGTTCCGGTGAAGGAGAAGAGAGCGAAACGGAAGTACGGGCGTGTGAAGAAGAAGACGAATAAGATGACAAAAGTGTAATTTCATGACTAATTTCACTAACTTGACAATGAAGGATAACGAAAACCATAATATCCATTTGAAGTGTTTAATCAACAAGGGTGTTATGGTTTTGAGTTTTTTGGATCGGAAAAACTTCATCTTGACGTAGAAACCTTTGGTGTTTTTGTTGGATATATGAAGCTCTGACGCCATTGTTGAAGATGCTATAAAACAAACTGTAAATCGGTTTAAATGAAGCTTTCGATTGTGATTGAAGGAGTAGAAAATACGAAAAACAAATTGATGATGATGATGATGGGTTTGTTGGGAGATTGTTTCCGTTAGAATAAAAAGAAAGAAGTGAATTGGTTGAAAGATTGGATTTTTATAAGAAAATTGTTTGTTTGTTTGTTGAACAAGAAGAAGATGATGAAGATCAAGAAGTTATAAAAATGGTCCTTTAATAGTAAAATGACTAAAATACCCTCATGTGCATTGCACATGAGGGGACTTAACCAAAAATCTAACGGCCGTTAACTTAAAGGCCTAAAACCGTGACAAAAATTTATATAAAGGCCAACCAGTGCAAAAATTTAAAATAACGGCCACGATCCATAATTTGACTTATTATAAAGGCCAAAAATGTAATTTACTCTTTTACTTTTAACTTCACTTCACTTGGTGGAAATAGTTTAACCCCCTTAACGCTCCTTAACACCCCCTGCCCCCCCTATACATATAATATATGTATATGTATTAACGTGTGCGAAAAATTTGAAATTTTCACACGTGAAATGGTCCACGAAACCCTCATTTAACGTCACTTTCTCAAGACTCGTTTATGGTCCTTTTCTTCTTCCCTAAATTCTATTTCCGCCAAAATAATGGTCCCATCCAATCTTATCTTCACCCCCATCTAGGGAAGGCTCGGGGCATATGCGAGACGTGTGACTACACATGACACTCTCTCTCAAGAGGCAAAAAATTAAAAATTAAAAATTATATATTATATATGTAGTTTCTTTTTAATAAAAAAAGATGATAGATTTTTAATTTTTTTCATTGGTTGTCTTTGGCGTCGTAGCTCAAGAAGAAGAAGCGGGAACGACAACTTCCAACAAAATGATACGTGTCACATGATTGGATTAAGACATTTTAATTTAATGAACGATTATTTTATAGATGATGAAAATTGAAAAGTAGAAAGATAGATTAAAATGTACTAAGTCAAAGTCAGCCAATTTTTCCATAAAAAAACAAAATGCAAAGCCTCCCCAGTTTTCTTCGTACAAGAACAAAATGCAGGCAAATTAGTCTCCCCAATTTTCTCCGTACAAGACAAAATGCAGGTAAAGTGCGAAACGTCATGTAACCCATATTTGATAATTAGTCTCTTAATTTTTCTCCACACAAGAACGACATCCTAATTAGACTATTTTAAGTACCCTAAAGTATCTATATGGGCTATTGCCTAATAATTAGGCTTGAATTATAATATAGTTCATAACATTAACTAGTGTTACTACAACAAGATTATGGAGAGGATGGTACTAACGATATGTCTAAGTTCAGGGTTAAGTTTGGTTATGACTCTAAGTGTTTAGAGAAACGTTAAGTTAAGTTAAGAGATAAGAGGGGTGAGAGTGTGTGTGTGTTTTTAGAGTGGAGTGCAAGAGCCAAGTGTTGAATGAGTTAAGTTTTGCTTCAGATTGCAGCAATATATATACACAAGTCTTTGTGTATTGCCCAAGCAAATCTGATCCAAATCTGAAAGGTTCAGGAGCTCCTGGCTCGAGGCTGCCCCTCGGCCAGTGCACCTTCCATTCTTGGCAGCCTGCAGCACCTCAGGTGTGAATAGTAGTTTATGTTTTTAGCTATTTTCGTGTAAAGGGTCTTGCTTGCATTAATTGCATTCAGCTTTGCTTTACCAAGGATATCTTTTGAAGATATTGCAAGATATGTTTGAATCTTTGTTGTGGGAATAAGTGTCAGGTTACTGTAGCGCTACTGTTCACGTACCAGGCTTCTGGCTCCTGGCTTCTGGCTTCCGGCTGCCCAACCAAGTGGTTATATGACCTACGTCATCAGCCCCCCAGTCATAAGCGCTTGTGATGTTATCATAAGTGGTTGTGACTTATGGTTTTGTGTAGTCATCTTTAATTTTTTCTCGAGCTTCCAGCTTCTGGCTGCCCGGTCCCTTGTTATTACTCAGCAGGGGAAGTGATGTGTTCTGGCTGATGGGACGTGACAAGACCCTGTAGGTCTGCTGCTCATGATGGGACGGGCTTCTAGCTCCCATCTGGCCGTCCGTTTTTTCTTCCCCTTTTTTAGGGATTTGTGACAACTTCCCTTATTACTTTCATAACTCCCTTTTCCTCTTCCTTTTATCTCTTCCCTTCATCACCGATTTCTCTCTAATCACCATTGCTACCTTCGTCGCTGCTTCTACCATGGCTAAGAACGATATGAACTCTCAATTTTCTCGATTATCACAGAAGGAAGTTGACGAGTTTTGTAACCAGTTCGGTATCCCTTTGTCGCTCGATCCGATAGTTCCTTCGCCTAAATCGCCGGTTAGCAAATTGGTTCCTGGAAAAGTGACGCTTTATACTCGCCATTTTGAACATTCTAACTTGAGGTATCCTTTTTCCAAGTTTTTTCTGAATGTTATTGAGTATTATCGCTTGTCCATCTGTCAAATGGCTTTGGTTGGGATCGCTCGTATCATGCATTTTGAGATTACTTGCCGAGCCCTAGGCCATGAGCCAGATCTTTTGGTTTTTCGACGGTTTTTTCAGTTGGCGAAAAATGGTAGTTGGTTTACCATTGAGAAGACCCAAGTGGAGAATGCTTTGGTATCGTCTCAAATTGGTCTATCTGCTTCTTGGAAGGATCGATTTTTCCTTGTTTCGGACGAAATTGTTCCTTTTGCTATGCCATGGAGGAAGCCTGAGGGTCCTTTGAACGAGAAGGTTCCATCGGTTGGTGAGGTTAATGAAGTTTTGCTGGAGAAACTTCGATCTTCTGCTTCTCGCTTAAGGACCTTCCCAGAGGAGTTCTTGGTGAAGCTTGGTTTGAGTGATAGGTGGTCTGATCCGCACATGGAACCATCTATGTTTGTGGATGATGAAGGTATGTTTTTATACATTTTTTCTTCATTTACTTGTTTCTTGCTTTGGCTTTTGCTTATTTTGTCTTTTTTCGTATTCGTTGTAGTTGTCCGGGTGTTTGATTGTATGCTTTTGGAGGATTTTTCAGTTGTGAAGTTTAAGGCTTCAGTTGTTCCACCTGGTGCTACCGGTGTTGTTTTGCGTACGAAGGCATGTAGACACTATTTGGGGGAGGTTTATGAAAGTGTTGTTGGTGGTTCATCTTCGAAGATTGTGGTTAAGCCTAGCGTTTCTGTTCGTAGGTCGAGTAGGAAACAGTTGACCCTTCCTGTCTCTACGCCAGGGGATGAGGGGGTTGAAGAGGCCCCACAAGTTTCTGGTTTTCAGGGTACTTCATCTTCTGACCCTGTCGATGTTGATGACTATAACTTTGTGGCTTCTCTTATTGGCATTGATCCCAAGGTCAAGGTTGAGGGGATCAAGGATGTGGACCCTGCTGTTGAGATGGACCCTTTGTTTGAAATTTCGGGTTCCGTAGTTGAGGGTATTGCTGAAGTTGGTGAGTTACCAAGCGTGAAGAAGAATGGGACTGGTTTGCCTAAGAAGCTTTCAGCCAAGGTCAAGGGTAAGGCTGTTGAAGACTCCTCCCCAGCTCCTGCTGATCAGGATCCTGATTTGGATGATCTTTATATCCCTGACTGGCAGGTTGGTGTTCATGACACGTTTTCCAAGGCTTCCGTCTGTCGCGAAGCTATTCATGGTTTTGCCCCTCCTGCCGAAAGGGCGCGGAATGATTGTTTGGAAAACGTTGAGTTGTTGAAGAAGTTTTATAGCAACGGGGCAAGGTTTATGGCGCTGGTACCAGAGGTAACCGATCGTTGGAGGGATACTTACAAGGATTTCACTGATTTGTCAGCTGCCAAGGGGGAGGTGGACAAGATTTCTAGTGAAAGGGCTGAGTCAATTAAGAGGTTGACTTTGGAGAAGGAAGATCTTGCTTCCAAGCTTTCCACTCTTCAGTCCCAGATAGCTTCCGATCGTGAGGAGCTGGAAGCTGGGAGGAAGGAGTTGGAAGCTGAGAAGAAGAAAGTGGAGGTTCAGGTTGAGGAGCTAAAATCAGGGAAGGCTAAGGTGGCCAGGGCGATGGAGGAGAGTAGGCGTCTAGAGGAGACTAATAAATGGTTGATCGAGGAGGGCTTCAAGCAGGTCGTTACTTACTTGCTTAATAGTGCTGAGTTTAAGGAACCTCTTTCAATGATATACATGAAGGCCCTTGCCTATGGTCGCCATCAAGGATTACTCTCCGGGTACACCAATTGTCTTAACTGTGTCCCCAGGGAGAGCTGTAAGGAGTATAAGCCGGATGCTGCGGGTGAATTTGCTAGCTCTGTGAAGGCGTTAGAAATTACTTCTTACCCGTTTTTGCAGGCAATTTCAGGATGCTATGGTCAACCGCTGTCTTTTCTTCAGAGTCTCGAACCAAAAGGCTTGAGCAAGGAGGTGGCTGACAAGGTTCTTGGCAAGAAGCGCCCGGCTCCTACCTTACTATCCCAAGATCAGGCAGACCTCCCCGCTGTTTCCCTGAAGAGGTTGAAGGTTGCTGAAAAGAATGTTGATGAGGTGCTGAAGGATCTTGGAACTCCCTCGACTCCAGCTGGTGACCTAGCTTCTGAAGACCTTACTCCAGCCAAAAGCTCAAGTGAAGCCACTTGCTCTGATGCTGATTCTCCCAAAGATGTTGCTGCCCCTGGCTTCCCTGCTCCTGGTGACTCTCTCGTCCCTCAGTGATCTTATGATATTCTGTTTGTGGTTCTTGGAACAATGCTTTTATTCGTATTTGGCCGTATGTTGGCCTCTAAACAATTTACTTTTGGTTTGCTTGGTCATGTTTTGACCTGAAGACAATAGGCTCCTTACCTTGGTAGCCCTTCGTGGCCATGTTTTATGTCGTCGTACTAGTTTGTTTTGACGTTGTTATCTATGACCTTTGTGCTATGATTGTCGTGTGTGTTGTTATTTTTGTTGGTTATTTTCTTAATGTTATGTTGAGATGTGATGCTGCAGACACCAAATCTTACATAAGCAAGAAAGAGTTTTTACCAACTTATCCTATCTGTTAGACGCCACAATATTTTTTATGTTTGCGGACTTCGTTTTCATAAGTTATTCTTTTCTTGTACTTATGGAGCCGTTTTGATGTAAGGGGCTCACCCTTTTTCATGGATTGACCTTGTTACAATAATTTCAAAGCCATGGAATTTAATTGTTTTAGGAATTCACCCTTTATACAGGAAGGTATAGCGCCTTGTTTCCTGTTGAGCAATATGGCCTAGGAGCTCATCCCTTTTTCATGGAGAGGTGTAGTTCCGGACCCCATGGAGTTTTTATTGTGAGGGACTCAACCTTTGATAGGATAATATAAAGAGAAAGTCTTTTGAAACAAAAGATTCATTTCGATTTCAACACACGATTACATCAATAATAAACTTTTACAATGCTTCATTACTTAAACGTAGAAGCGTTTTAAGTGTTTTCCATTCCAGTGACGAGGGACCATCTTCCCTTCTTGATCTGTTAGCTTGTAGGACCCTCCCTTGTGGGATTCTTTGATGATGTAGGGTCCTTCCCATTTAGGCCCGAGCTTCCCGAGGCCTTCTTGTCTGCTTGCTTCATTATTTCGAAGCACTAGATCTCCTGGCTTGAACATTTCCTTTTTAACCCTCGAGTTATAGTAAGCTTCTAGCTTCTGCTTGTATCGGGCTTCTCGGATTAGTGCATGGTCTCGAGCTTCTTCCAGGAGGTCTAGGTTCAATAGGATCTCCCTGTCGTTGTCATCCCTGCTTCTTTTCCTGCTGCGTCTTGTGTTGACGCCAATTTCGGCTGGGATGACAGCCTCAGAACCGTACACCAAGCTGTATGGTGTTTTAAGGTGACTTGTTTTCTCGGTGGTTCTTATGGCCCATAAGACGCTTGGGAGCTCCTCTAACCAATTTTTCCCGTATCTCCCCAGCCTGGCCTTGATGCCTTCGACAATACTTCGGTTCATTCGTTCGACCTGGCCATTTGACTGGGGGTAAGCTACGGAGCTGAATACCTGCTTGATTTCGAATTCCTCGCACCACGAGCTGAACGGTTTTTCTGCAAATTGACGACCGTTATCCGTAACAATTTCCCCCGGTAGTCCAAACCTACAAATTATATTTTCCCAAACAAAGTTAATGACTTGTTTACCGGTTATGGATGCAAGTGGTTTGACTTCGGGCCATTTGGTGAAGTAATCAATGGCCACGAGCAAGAACTTGACCCTTCCAGCGGCTTCTGGGAAGGGACCCACGATATCCATACCCCATTTGAAAAATGGCCAAGCAGCCATAACCGGAACTAAATCATGCTTGGGGTTTGTTTTAACGGGAGCATGCAGCTGGCAGCCTTCACACTTGCTTATTTCTTCAGAGGCATCCTTGTGCATGGTGGGCCAATAATAACCCAAATTCATCAGCCTTGTCACGACTGAGCGAGGACCAGCGTGTGCACCGCATACCCCTTCATGAATTTCCCGAATAAGATAATTACTTTGCTCTGGACCTACACACCTCAAGAGAGGGGAGAGGTATGATTTCTTGTATAGCACATTATCTTCTATAACATAGTGTTCAGCTTTGGACGGGAGTCGGGAGGCTTCTGCTTCATTGGAGGGAAGCTTCCCTTCTTTGAGGAAATTGACAATGGGCGTCATCCAAGTCTCTTGAACTTCATCAACTATATCTTGCACTTCTTGTGACACCCCGCCCGGCGGCGGAAAACACCGGGCTGTCATAGAATTGGATATCCATAGTAAACAAAGCACATGGTATTACTTTTATTAAAGTCTAATAATTATTGTCATAAGTTTGGCAAAACCCAAGTCTTAAATGCGAAACGACAAATTCATAATAGCAGTAAATGAAATAGTCATGTTTAGTATTATTTCTAGGTCCAAGTCCCTATGTCTTGAATAGCAATAAAACAAGCCAAAATCACGCGCCACCTGAAATACGCGAAAATAAAGTTAGCTACACAAGCTAGTGAGTAAAACCCAATTGAATAGTAATAGTATTGAAATCCGAGATCAACAAGATATGCTGCGCAATCCCATATGTATAGTAATTTCGTAATATCACCCTACCAGGACCCCTAGAATAGAATAGCACACCAACCACAATAGAAACCATAGTATCTCGTTTAGCCATTTGTCATGAGAACCACTCATGTAAGAAATAATGATGACTTTTAATAACCGTCGTTTACCGTCTCGATATATAAGTCATCATTTAGCAATTTAGGGACATGGCATAGTATAGCATCATAGCATAGCAACATAGTATAGCAACATAGTATAGCAACATAGCATCTCGACATAGTAAACATGGAATTAGAAAGGCCGGGTTTAAATCACCTATCGATGTTGTACAAGCAGGTGGGTTTGTCAAACCATTAGCGCTAACATTGTACCGGTGGGATTACAAGGCAATAAAACTACTTTTAACTAACACATACGATTGCATCCAGCGGCCAAACTAGACTAACATATTTGTATGATCTCTTTTAGAAAACGAATAGAAAACGCAATATAGTAAAAGACGTATTTCAGCCCCAAAATAGTAAAATAGAAAAAGGGGAGTGAGTTTAATCACCTCAAATACAAATCTGATATAGTATAGCAACGCAAGAAAATATTAAATAGGATCGAGGATCGCCCAGATATTAGAACCACCTAATTAACCGGGAGAACCTAATTTAGAAACGAGACAAATAATATAGTAACTAGAATCTAGAACTTAGAAATTCTAGGGTTTGGATTTGGGGTTTTAGGGTTTTATAAATTGAAAATTAGGGTTTCAAAATATAATTTGGGAATCTAGGGTTTTAAAGTCCAATTTGGGGATTTAGGGTTTCAAAAACCAATTTAGGGATGTAGGGTTTCAAAAACCAATTTAGGGTTTCAAAAACCAATTTGGGGGTTTAGGTACGAGATGTAAATATATATTTTTTTATAATAAATAATTTCTAGTTTTATAATTGAAACAATGTTTGTATACAATTTAGAAGAGAATATATATGTTTAACTTGGAAGAAAATGGGTTAAAAGGTAAAAATTAAATAAAAGGGGTCAGTGGGACTCGAACCCACGACCACACGCATCACAATCAACTGCATTACCGCTGAACCAGACGCGCCTTTTGTTCATAAAATTGGTTTTTAATCATTTTAGCATGTTATATTAACAACACCCATTTCCATATAAACCCTAGAACAAAGATCCAACCAATTCGTTTAATCCAGTGAATCAAATCCAAAACCAGTAGAGGGCTTTTGATCTACGCAAACACACGATCATTTTGATATATGATACTTACTTGATTGGTTACGAATTGGTACGATGGAGACGATGAACAAAAGCGACGGCCTTGAAGATCAACCTTGAGTTTATGATGTTTTTGTTAGAAATTGAGTGAACAGCGAGTGATATCGAGCAATGAGAGAGGTGCAGGTGGTTTGAATTGAGTTTTGGTAAAACGAAAATGGCCGAATGGGTTTTTGGCTTTTTTTATGAGTTTAACTCGATCAAATGATGTTTAAGGCTAAATTAACTGCTATGGGACGTTTCTAATCAACGAAGAGGTCGCCTTGATTAATCCCATTTGCTGCTTTGGTCAGTTTTGGTCGATTCGGAGGAAGTGGGTATTGTAAACGATTATTGGAATCAATTATACTCTTAAATTAGTGAATTAGAAGGAAATTAACATGTGACAACGGGTTCGAAACTTGCCTATGATCATTTCTGTAGTTTTACCAGGTTTTTAGGTGTTCAAATCGAGTAGTAAATGGCTTCGCCGGAGTTCGGTCTTTTCCGGCGAGTTGGCCGGAGACAGAGGGTGCCGGAAACACGGGCAAAAAAAAGGGGGGGGGGGGGGTTTGGGTTTAAATATTTTACAAAACAGCCCCTGAGGTTTGGGTTGATTTACTTATTAACTTAACCTTTTAAAACAAGTTTGAGGATTGACGGTTTTGGCCCAAAGTTAATTATATATTTATTTCAACTAACTAACTTAACCAAGTTGCAACGTAACAATTATGTGAGTGACGTTTTTATGGTTTTAGCTCGTTTAAGCCGTTACGAGATCATTTCGAGACTTGGAGACGTTTCGGCTTAACGTCTTTACTAATTTTCTTTTACGAACTATATATATATTTATTTATATATATATTTTGAGTTTTAATGCCATGGATAGTAATTATTAGCTACGCGTGGATATTTTGCGGTGTAAATACGGTTATCGAATTAAGACGGGAATAACGTAGAATTGAATGCGTTTGTTCACAATAATAATAAACGTTACATTTAAGGGAGATAAATACGAATACATTACAAACGAATAATTTCGGGTTCGAGTCGGGCATTCGGGTTCGGGTTTGGGGCAGATGTCACAGTCTCCCCTCCTTATAGAAATTTCGTCCCGAAATTTGCTCAAACCGAAACAGAAGATGAAACGAAAAGATACGACTTTTTAGCTTTCCATTATAAATGTACTTGCGTTATTTGGCTCTTTTGTTTTGCACAAGGGTACGTTAGTCTCGAAGAGTTGAATTAGAATACACCTGCTTAAGCACTGGATGATAATGACAAATGGAATTCTGTGCAAACCATTGTTTTCAACCACGTGACAAAACTCGTTATGGTTTCCATGCACCAACTTTCATAATTCCGTGTGCACCCGTAATTACTTTAGTTTTTGCATGGACCACACAGTTCATTCGATCACGTGCGAGTCAAATGTACACCAAATTTCTAAGTTAAAATAATGATACACATAGGTTCCGAGATTATATTCTATGGCATTCAGTTCTCGTGAAGTTTAGTTTAAGACGATACGCAAATTGATTATTTGAGAGAATTGAGTTTATTAGGTAGTCATGACCCATAATAATAAGATTGAGTACCAAAATTGTAACAACTTAAGTTTTTGAAAACCAACTTCATGTGCGTACGATGTAGATGTCGATTGTTCATGGTAGTGCCAAGTTCATAAGCATTAGATGATGAAATAATCTAGTTTATTAAGATTTTTAGAAAATTTAGTTTCATGAAGATTTGATGTTATGGATAATCCAATTTATAGTTCAACTGCATAGATCACTCAGTTCATAATGGATTCGATGTTTATTTCCCTTAGATTCGTATGAAACATAAGTTTAGGTGAACCAGGTGTATGGTGATGGAAGTAAACAAGATTATAAGAGGTGATGTTATTTTTCTATAATGCGGTTTGAAAAGAAAACTAAATAATTAGATAATTAGTTTCGAAAAAGTTTTAAATAGTTACCAT
Organism: Tagetes erecta; assembly: GCA_030867185.1. Classification (NCBI taxonomy): domain Eukaryota; kingdom Viridiplantae; phylum Streptophyta; class Magnoliopsida; order Asterales; family Asteraceae; genus Tagetes; species Tagetes erecta. The sequence goes on from CM061487.1 coordinate 99,265,070, forward strand.
ATATAGAGGGATTGATTTGAAAATGGCACAGTCTAAGTTTCGAATATTCGATACTGGAAAACATGAATCATGACGTTTGTTGCAGGTGTTTGTATCATATTTGAGAAAAGAGGAAAATATTATGTAAATATTTAACAAACGTTTAGAATAATCAATCTCTTCTTAAAGAAATCATTTGTCATTAAATATATATATTTTATATATTTTACAAATATTAAAACCAAAGATTTTATTTATTTGTTTATTTGAAAATATATATATTTATCTGGAAAAAAAAATTAAAATAAGGAAATCATTTTTTTTTTGTAATAGAATTAACCATTGGTTGGTAGTTTTACAAAAGTCGCAGATAAAGCAGGGTGTTTCAAGTAGAAAGTTTATACGTAAGGCACATTCGTTTTAAATAAGTTTATAGAAACATGATGTACGGAATTTCATTAGTGATAATATATACAAATGAAATATTTTAGTTAAATGAGCTTGGGAATAGTTGTGTAGCGAATTCATGTTAAGTTTTGGAAACGAATTTATAAGTAACCTCTTTTAATGATAGATTAAAAGTTGGAATATAATCTTAGGATTAGATGATTAGTTTAGATAGCATTTGAGATACTTTGGAGGTAAACGTTCGATTCGTAAATCAAGTAAATGTGTTCACATAACAAAGTAGTAATCCGTTATGAGATTTCAGGAATCATGAATTAAGTTTTTAATTTGGAATACGATAATCGAATTGGGATTAGAAATATGCCTTAGATTTGGTACTTGGTATTTGTTCTGAAGTTTTGATAATTTGATTGGAGGTTAGTCAATATATCTTAGTTTTGATTTAGAACATTTGGGCCGCGATGGTATTAGCGAATCGTTCAGTCTTGTTGTCATTCTACAAGATAGGATAGAAAAGAATTTCATGGAACATAAGAAAATGTTGGATAACACAAGTTGTAATGGAACTTTTGGATTGAATAGAACGAATAATTGTACTTCGAATTTTCATAGAAATGTTTTCGAAACCATAACATGGTAATCACTTGGAAATCATTGAAATGAAAATAAGCAAACTTGGAATAACATTTGAAATAATATAGAAACCATTGAAATAACTTGAAATCATAGAAAATGAAAACCATAGAATCCATAAATAAATAGAATTTGAAGGCTTAGGATTGTGTCTTGGTTTTGGACACTTAAGACTTATCAAAGTGTTAAGTTCGTTCTCAACGTATTCGAGAAAGCATGCTTTAGCCTATAGGTTCACACTCATCTCGTACATCCCCAGGTAAGCATACAGGTCTCTTAAAGAGATTTATACGAAATGCTTGCCTTAGACAGGATGTCCGTGATACAGGCGTTCCCCCTTCCAGATTGCACACGTTTCCCACGCTTTCAAACTCACTTAAGACGATGACGAGATTCCACAAAGAGAAAGATCCTAATCTTACAGACGAGTCTCTTGTAGCTCCTTCGCGAAATCGGTTAAGAATTGAGATAAAGGAAAGACATAGAATAGTTCATAGAAATAGTAAATAAATGAATAAATAAATTCTGAAGAGTTCTCTAAGCACATTAATTTGCACTAAGGACTCTTAGGTTATAGTCTAGGTCGGTGTATTTCTAATACCCTATCCTAGTTCTCTATAACCATGGCTCTGATACCAACTGTGACACCCCGCCCGGCGGCGGAAAACACCGGGCTGTCATAGAATTGGATATCCATAGTAAACAAAGCACATGGTATTACTTTTATTAAAGTCTAATAATTATTGTCATAAGTTTGGCAAAACCCAAGTCTTAAATGCGAAACGACAAATTCATAATAGCAGTAAATGAAATAGTCATGTTTAGTATTATTTCTAGGTCCAAGTCCCTATGTCTTGAATAGCAATAAAACAAGCCAAAATCACGCGCCACCTGAAATACGCGAAAATAAAGTTAGCTACACAAGCTAGTGAGTAAAACCCAATTGAATAGTAATAGTATTGAAATCCGAGATCAACAAGATATGCTGCGCAATCCCATATGTATAGTAATTTCGTAATATCACCCTACCAGGACCCCTAGAATAGAATAGCACACCAACCACAATAGAAACCATAGTATCTCGTTTAGCCATTTGTCATGAGAACCACTCATGTAAGAAATAATGATGACTTTTAATAACCGTCGTTTACCGTCTCGATATATAAGTCATCATTTAGCAATTTAGGGACATGGCATAGTATAGCATCATAGCATAGCAACATAGTATAGCAACATAGTATAGCAACATAGCATCTCGACATAGTAAACATGGAATTAGAAAGGCCGGGTTTAAATCACCTATCGATGTTGTACAAGCAGGTGGGTTTGTCAAACCATTAGCGCTAACATTGTACCGGTGGGATTACAAGGCAATAAAACTACTTTTAACTAACACATACGATTGCATCCAGCGGCCAAACTAGACTAACATATTTGTATGATCTCTTTTAGAAAACGAATAGAAAACGCAATATAGTAAAAGACGTATTTCAGCCCCAAAATAGTAAAATAGAAAAAGGGGAGTGAGTTTACTCACCTCAAATACAAATCTGATATAGTATAGCAACGCAAGAAAATATTAAATAGGATCGAGGATCGCCCAGATATTAGAACCACCTAATTAACCGGGAGAACCTAATTTAGAAACGAGACAAATAATATAGTAACTAGAATCTAGAACTTAGAAATTCTAGGGTTTGGATTTGGGGTTTTAGGGTTTTATAAATTGAAAATTAGGGTTTCAAAATATAATTTGGGAATCTAGGGTTTTAAAGTCCAATTTGGGGATTTAGGGTTTCAAAAACCAATTTAGGGATGTAGGGTTTCAAAAACCAATTTAGGGTTTCAAAAACCAATTTGGGGGTTTAGGTACGAGATGTAAATATATATTTTTTTATAATAAATAATTTCTAGTTTTATAATTGAAACAATGTTTGTATACAATTTAGAAGAGAATATATATGTTTAACTTGGAAGAAAATGGGTTAAAAGGTAAAAATTAAATAAAAGGGGTCAGTGGGACTCGAACCCACGACCACACGCATCACAATCAACTGCATTACCGCTGAACCAGACGCGCCTTTTGTTCATAAAATTGGTTTTTAATCATTTTAGCATGTTATATTAACAACACCCATTTCCATATAAACCCTAGAACAAAGATCCAACCAATTCGTTTAATCCAGTGAATCAAATCCAAAACCAGTAGAGGGCTTTTGATCTACGCAAACACACGATCATTTTGATATATGATACTTACTTGATTGGTTACGAATTGGTACGATGGAGACGATGAACAAAAGCGACGGCCTTGAAGATCAACCTTGAGTTTATGATGTTTTTGTTAGAAATTGAGTGAACAGCGAGTGATATCGAGCAATGAGAGAGGTGCAGGTGGTTTGAATTGAGTTTTGGTAAAACGAAAATGGCCGAATGGGTTTTTGGCTTTTTTTATGAGTTTAACTCGATCAAATGATGTTTAAGGCTAAATTAACTGCTATGGGACGTTTCTAATCAACGAAGAGGTCGCCTTGATTAATCCCATTTGCTGCTTTGGTCAGTTTTGGTCGATTCGGAGGAAGTGGGTATTGTAAACGATTATTGGAATCAATTATACTCTTAAATTAGTGAATTAGAAGGAAATTAACATGTGACAACGGGTTCGAAACTTGCCTATGATCATTTCTGTAGTTTTACCAGGTTTTTAGGTGTTCAAATCGAGTAGTAAATGGCTTCGCCGGAGTTCGGTCTTTTCCGGCGAGTTGGCCGGAGACAGAGGGTGCCGGAAACACGGGCAAAAAAAAGGGGGGGGGGGTTTGGGTTTAAATATTTTACAAAACAGCCCCTGAGGTTTGGGTTGATTTACTTATTAACTTAACCTTTTAAAACAAGTTTGAGGATTGACGGTTTTGGCCCAAAGTTAATTATATATTTATTTCAACTAACTAACTTAACCAAGTTGCAACGTAACAATTATGTGAGTGACGTTTTTATGGTTTTAGCTCGTTTAAGCCGTTACGAGATCATTTCGAGACTTGGAGACGTTTCGGCTTAACGTCTTTACTAATTTTCTTTTACGAACTATATATATATTTATTTATATATATATTTTGAGTTTTAATGCCATGGATAGTAATTATTAGCTACGCGTGGATATTTTGCGGTGTAAATACGGTTATCGAATTAAGACGGGAATAACGTAGAATTGAATGCGTTTGTTCACAATAATAATAAACGTTACATTTAAGGGAGATAAATACGAATACATTACAAACGAATAATTTCGGGTTCGAGTCGGGCATTCGGGTTCGGGTTTGGGGCAGATGTCACACTTCTATCTCGCTGATGGATGGGACCTTTTGGACTTCGACCAGCACCTTCTTAGTCAGGTGGGCGAAGGTTAAGGATGCGAGTTTGCTTAAGGCGTCAGCCTGTTTGTTCTTTGACCTGGAGACTTGTTGGAGGGTGCAGCTTTTGAATTCTTTCATCAAGTCTTTGACTTTGGCTTTGTATTTGATCATTGATGGTTCTTTTGCCGTGTACTCATCATTTACCTGATTAGCTACCAGCCTGGAGTCACCGAAAGCTTCCAGCTCTTCGACCTTCATGCTTCTAGCTATCCGTAGACCAGCCAGAAGCGCTTCATATTCGGCTTCATTGTTTGTTCATGGGAACTCAAGGCGAAGCGCGTAAGTGTATTCGGTTCCAAAGGGATCAGTTATGATTAATCCAGCTCCGGAACCTTCTACACTGGACGCTCCGTCGGTGAACAGAGTCCATGCTGATTTTTGCCTGGGCATCTTATCTTCTTCAGCTGCTACCTCGTTTACTTCTTTGGTTTTTTCCGGGATTTCTGACAGGAAATCAGCCAAGATTTGGGCTTTGATGGCTTTCCTTGGGGAGTATTCAATGTTGTGCTCTCCTAGTCCCACTGCCCATTTGGCTAATCTTCCTGAATTTTCTGGCTTCTCAAGCACGGATTTGATAGGCTGGTCAGTCAGCACCCTGATGTGATGAGCCTGGAAGTACCTCCTCAATCGTTTTGAGGTATGTACCAGGGCGAGGACCAACTTTTCCATGGGGGTGTAGTTGATTTCAGCATCCCTGAGAGCCCTGCTGATGAAGTAGATTGGCATTTCCACCTTGGCTCGTTCTACCACAAGTACCGCGCTTATAGCCTCCATACCTGCATGAAAGTAAACGAGTGTAAGCTTGTAGCTTGTGACTCTTGACCTTAGCTTCTAGCTTGTCAGTCTAAGTACCTGCTGAGAGGTAAACAGTGATAAGCTCTCCCGCCACAGGGGCGGTGATGGTTGGCAAGAAGGCTATTTGCTTTTTGAGATCTTGGAAGGCAGCTTCTGCCTCTATTGTCCATTTGAAATCTTTTTTGTCAACACAATTTTTAAGAGTTTTGAAGAAAGGTAGTGATTTTTCAGCCGATTTTGGCAAAAAGCGCTTTAGTGCAGCGATTTTGCCCGCGAGACTTTGCACTTGTTTTTTGGTTTGTGGAGATTTCATGTCAAGCACGGCTTGTATTTGACTAGGGTTAGCTTTGATACCTTGCTTATCTACGATGTGTCCAAGGAACTTACCCTCCTCAAAGCCGAATGAACATTTTGCTGGATTGAGCTTCATATTGATCTTTCTCAAGTTCCTGAAAGTTTCCTCCATATCATTCACGATATCGTCTTCAGTTTGACTTTTGATCACAAGGTCGTCAACATAGGCTTCCACGTTCTTCCCAATCTGCTCCGCAAAGGCTTGATCAATCAGCCTTTGGTATGTTGCCCCCGCATTTTTCAGGCCAAAGGGCATCTTTGTGTAACAAAAGATTCCTTTGTCCGTGTAAAATGCAGTTTTCTCTTCATCCTCTTTCTTCATTTGAATTTGGTGATAGCCCTTGTAAGCATCTAGGAAACACCGGTATGGGAAGCTGGCAAGAGAGTCAACCTTCCTATCGATTTCAGGAAGGGGGTAGCAATCTTTTGGAGAAGCTTTATTGAGATCTTTGAAATCTATGCACATTCTCCATGATCCGTTAGGCTTTTTGACCAGCACAGGGTTTGCTACCCAAGAGTGATATTTGACTTCTCTTAAAATACCTGTTTACAAAATCAACTTTTAATAGTCATGTTATCAAAAGATATGTTAACTATTTTTCTAAAAAGGATGAGGGGGGAGCCAGCAGCTGGGAGGTGGAAGCTAGAAGCTGGAAGGTACCTGCTTGTACAAGCTTTTCTACCTCCTCATCTACAGCTAAGCTTCTTTCAGGAGCCAGGCTTCTTTTCTTTTGAACAACCGGCTTGTGACCGGGGTAGATGTTCAGTGAATGTTCAGAAGTGCTCCTGGGGACTCCTGTCATGTCTTCCGGGCACCATGCGAAGACGTCTTGGCTTTCCTGCAACAACTTTATTATTTTTCTTAAGATGTGACTAGAAAGGTTGTTGTTAACCTTGATTGTCTGTTCAGGATATGAAGCATTAAGGCTCACTTCTATGACCTGCTTCTGCTCAGCGTCTGAAGCTTCCTCAGCTGAGGCTACGAGAAGAGCTTCTGCTGTGGGCTTCAGGGTGGCGACTCCTCCTTCTGTTAAGAACTTCATCATCCCGTGACTTGTCGAGACTATGGCTTGGAAGGCACTTATACCCGATCTCCCAATTATGATGTTATAATGAGAAGGGTGTCGTACCACAGCAAACGTCAGTTCCTCAACCCTGGAGAGGTCCCCGTCCCTAAGGCAAACTTCAAGAGTTATTTGACCCAAGGGGTGGACCCTCTCCCCTGCAAATCCAACCAGTGGTGTCTCGGATGGTTGTAGTTTCGCCCTTGTTTCTTCGCTGAGCTGGAGAAAGCATCTTTCATACATAATTTCAGCTCCTGCCCCACAATCCATGTAAACCCGATCTATCAAGGAGCCATCTAGTTCAGCTTCTATGATGACCGGTGTGGTGATGAATGTTTCGGGATCAGTCGGGGGGAAGTCAATGCTCTGTCGGGTCCAGGCTCCTGAGCGGGGTCTCCCGAAGGGCCTGGCTGCCGTGTGCACCATATTGCATTCTGCCCCCTTTTTGCTTTCTTTTTTATCTTTGAACTCCTTCACCAAGTGGGCCAGGTCACCTGACTTAACAGCTTCTTCGATTCTCTTTTTTAACTGAAAGCAGTCGTTAGTGTGGTGACCAACGTCATTGTGAAAGACGCAAAATTTTCCTGAATCTCGCTTGCTGACTGGCTTGGTGAGAGGTCTGGGAGGTCTGAAGCTGTACCTAGCCTCCTCAGTTGTGAAGACCTCCAAAGGTGTTTTTGTCAGCACAGTAAACACATGTTTCTCTTTGTCTTGACCCTTACTTGAGCGTGGGGAATCTCGCCTGTCATCCCTTCTTTTGTGGTCATAATGGCGGTGAGATCGCCGTTCCACAAAGGGTTGAAAGTGTGGCTTCTTGTTAGGGGACGAGTTTCCCCTCCAGGGTTGGCGATCTCGCTTCCTGGTCTCCCTGTTGTCAAGTGCCTCCTCACCCCGGAGGTAGGCTTCAGCACGCTCAAAGGTCTCTTTCATTGTTTGAGGAATGTTTTCATGGAGGTTTCTAAGGAGCTTTTTAGGCCTTATGGCGTTCATGAAGCCGGAAACACGCATTTTTTCCGTGGCTCCGTTGTAGCTCAGCCCCTCTTTTTTGTACCTTTCCATGAAGCTTCTCAGATCTTCGTTGTCTCTTTGTTGGATCTGGTAAAGCACCGCTGCATCTTTGGTGTACCTTCTTTGCTGTGTGAAGTTCGTCAAGAAGCTTCTGTGCAAGTCATCGAAAGAATGTATGCTCCCTGCTGGGAGGCTACTAAACCAAAGTCGTGCAGACCCAACAAGTGTTTGCATAAACATGTGACAACATTCTGCATTAGTCCAACGTTCTACGGAGGCTGCTCCGGTGAACACTTGGAGGTGGTCCTCTGGATCTTCTGTCCCATCGTATGTTTTCACGTTTGATGGCATCTTGATCTTAGCTTGGAACTCAAAATTAGCAATTTCTTCCGAAAAACAGGACAAGGAGCTCGACCTATAAGGCTTCGAGGGCTCGCTTGGTGTCGTTTGTCTGGAAGTTCCTGCCTCGTGTGTGACCACCGGAGGTGATACTTGCTGCGTGGTCACAGGAGGGTTAGGAGTGGGTTGACCAGTGATGGGAACATTTGAGGCCTGAGGAGCCGTTAGGGGGGAGCTGGTAGGTGGAAACATCCAGGGATAAGCCCCTCCCCATTGTTGAGCAGCCTGAGCCATCATGAAGGCTGCCATCTGGGGATGCATGTAGTTAGGATATGCGAATCCTTGAGGTGTGAATGGTGAAGGACTTGAGCAGCTTGTTGGGACTGGTATGGGAGAGACCACACTTTGGAGCAAGGGTAGTGACCTCAGAGCCTCTTCAAAAGATGTGGCTGTAGGAGGTGACACCGAAGGTTGATGGAACATTTGGTCCATAGTGAGCTCTAAGTTTCTTGGAGCTAAGGCTGGTGAGGTCTCCTGGTTCACCCTTTCAACCGGTCTGTTGCGAGCTTCTCTTGGAGTCCGACGAGACGTGGAGGGGGAGGTTGTTGAATCAAAAGGTGGTGGTGGTGGAGTGAGAGTTATCTCTGGCTCATCACCATACGCAAGTCTAACCTTTACCCCTTTTGCTCGTTCTTCACTAACGTACCCATTCATCAACTCCCTAAGTTGCAAAAAATGTCTCCTCACTCCTTCAGGGGTTAGATCTATTTTTTCCACAGGGAAAAACAAATCGTCTCTTGGTGACGACAAACCCATTCGCGAAGGAGATGGAGTGTGAAAAGTTTGCAAGTCTTGAAGTGACGGTTCGACCTGAAGTCCGTCCGTTGTCGGAGTGTTTTGTCCAGCCATTTCAGAGGAAGTATGGCTGGAAGCTGACACATGAAACGTTGGAGACGACCTGAACCCAGGGGGATCGTTATCCTCAGCCATGAAGAAAAGTACTTAGGAACAGCGTTGAGATCTAGTGAGGATCTGTTCTAAGCAGCGCTGCCCCACGGTGGGCGCCACTTGTTACTACAACAAGATTATGGAGAGGATGGTACTAACGATATGTCTAAGTTCAGGGTTAAGTTTGGTTATGACTCTAAGTGTTTAGAGAAACGTTAAGTTAAGTTAAGAGATAAGAGGGGTGAGAGTGTGTGTGTGTTTTTAGAGTGGAGTGCAAGAGCCAAGTGTTGAATGAGTTAAGTTTTGCTTCAGATTGCAGCAATATATATACACAAGTCTTTGTGTATTGCCCAAGCAAATCTGATCCAAATCTGAAAGGTTCAGGAGCTCCTGGCTCGAGGCTGCCCCTCGGCCAGTGCACCTTCCATTCTTGGCAGCCTGCAGCACCTCAGGTGTGAATAGTAGTTTATGTTTTTAGCTATTTTCGTGTAAAGGGTCTTGCTTGCATTAATTGCATTCAGCTTTGCTTTACCAAGGATATCTTTTGAAGATATTGCAAGATATGTTTGAATCTTTGTTGTGGGAATAAGTGTCAGGTTACTGTAGCGCTACTGTTCACGTACCAGGCTTCTGGCTCCTGGCTTCTGGCTTCCGGCTGCCCAACCAAGTGGTTATATGACCTACGTCATCAACTAGCATGTTTAATATATTTCTATGTGTTTTACGGCTACGAAAGCATAATACTGTTTTCGATCCATGCAGAAGTTATTAACCAACAACTTGTTTAATTTGACATAATACTGATTTCTATCCATGTTGATTCTTCAAAACCAAACTGAAGCAATTTCATACGTTTTTTATGAACATAACCATTAATGTCATCACTGCTACGCATGTTACCAAGCTTGCACGAGAGTATAATTATAGTATATTAACAACTAGGTTTAACACCCGTGTAATACACACGGGTTGAATAAAAATATTTTTAAAAAATTATAACTATTATATTTAAAAATTTATAAATAATTTTGTAAATTATTATTAATCACAAAATTTTGTCTTTTTTAACTCCCCTACTCAGTTTCCCTCTCAACCTTTCTTTTATAAAATAAATTATGTTTTCCCCTCCAAAAAATTACCCCCTAAAAACTATAATTTATTAGATAGATACCAAAAGTCCAAAACTCTTTGGAATATTATATTCACTCAACTACCTCAATTTTAAAATATTATTATATATAAAAAGAAAAGTAAAGATAAAGATAAAAGCAAAACCTATGACAGTGAATATGAAAAATAATAAAGATATGTAATTAAACCACATATAGAAACATAAAAATGGGATCGTGATGATGAATAACAAGGTCAAATTAAATGGATCACACATTTGTTTTCTTTCCCTTTTTGTTCACTTTAAAGTGTGATGGGATGAACATTCTTCCACCATATCTCCTTGAAACCTTTTTTTTCGTATTTTCCAAAAAATTTTGCTCTTAAACTGAAACCAAAATATAAAAAAAGTAGTATATATAATACTAGGTCTAATACCCGTGTGTTACACACGGGTTAATTATAATATATTTAAAGAAATTATAACTATTATGTTTATGGATTTATAAATATTAATATTTAAGTTAGCTCATTAACTCATGGATGGTTAAAAGTTTACTTAATTTTCCCTCAAAAGCTTCCTATTATAGAACAAAAAATTCCCCCCTAAAAATGACCCCCTAAAAGCTTGATTTATTAGATAGATATGTATGTTTAGTCCATAAATTTTGTTCACCGATTTTAATTAATTAAATCTACCTATCTTTTTATGCTAATAGATGAATAAATAATATATCACTTGACAACTATGTCATCCAACTAAGCGTTATAAATTATGGAAAATATTTATGTGCATACTAAAGTATTTTAATTTTTTTAGATTTCAAATAAAAAATTGAAGTGAATTTTATAATTTTTTTCCTTTTTATTTTGTTTCTTCGTGAATGATTGAGATAATAATTCTAATTGATTTATGATGATGTACTAATCCTTATACATTATTAAAACAATTATTTTATAATTTCAATGCAAATTGTTTGAAAACACATCATTTAAACTTTAAAAACAAATCGAATATAATTAAAATATCATATTATCAATATATTTTTATTGCATATTGTGTTAAGTTTTCAGTTCGTGTAATGCACATGTAACTAACCTATATACTAATAAGGGACTAAAATTTTGCTAGTTGTCACAATTTTAAACTCTCTATATATATCATTTGTGGTATATTTTTGAAAATATTTATCAAACATATAACCAATGTTTCAAATATTTGAGACTTTTAAAAACTATAATTTGAAGTGTTTGATAAATACCTTCTGTCTTGAAAAATTTTCCTCGATCAATTAATATTATAAAAACTAGGTTGTAAATTTATAATCCATATTTTCAAAATTTATGAAATATTTCTACTAATCTTCATATTGCAATATTACATATAATAATGATTCAATTGCATATTTACCCCTATAAACACCCTCTAAATGCATATTTCTCCAACTAAAAAAATCAATTGCATGTATATCCAATGTTAACTAAATGTCTTTATTAAAAATGGGTATATTTGCAAATTAAAGTTGTTTATATGGGGGAAATATACAATTGATTTTTTTGGCTGAGTAAATATGCATTTAAAGTGTTTTGAAGGGGGAAATATGCATTTAACCTTATAATAATAGTTACTTTTTGTCATGAAATTTATAACAATTTTATGAATATTTTTGCTTTTATGGTTTAACATGCATAAAGTGTAATACACGCGTTCTAACATATTAATTAATATATTATAAGACCATGATCATGTGTATGTGCATGCATAACGACAACATGAAAGAGCTTTTAGAAGGAGAATATATACGAACGGAGATTAGCCCTCGAGTGTAAAGGCAAAAGGGAGCATGACTGCACGACCCACCCGTCAAGCAAGGATGAAAGTCAGCCTTAGTGATCCGATGGTGTCAAGTGAAAGGGCTTTTCATGAAATTTGAGAAATGACACTTGACATCATCTCACATAAGGCAATAAGAATGATGAAAGATTAACCATTTAGAATGATCGGGTCACTGTGAAGTTAGTTAAATTAAGTTTTTTACAAAAGAAAACCCATATCATTTGTTACTAGATCTAAATTAATACTCGATCCAATGGAAATCTCGAAAAACCCCTCCATGAACTTGTAAAAGGTGGTGATTTCCGGTATATAAAGTGTTTATTAATTTAGGGGCTGTTTGTTTCACCTCTTAATAGTTCAGTTGAATTCTTAATCATTTAGCATTCAAAACGTTTGTTTCATAAAAAAATAGTCTCTTAATGGTTCAGTGAAGTGCTGAATGGTTAAGAGACAAAGAAATACTGAATGGAACTAAATGGAGCATACACAAACTTATTCTCATATAGAGATTTTTAATGGTTCAGACTCTTAACCATTCAGCACTTATTAATTCAGATCTTGCCAAACAACCCCAAACTAATCTTCATTGACATCATTCGTGAGACTCGAACATGTCCGATAATTTGCAAACTTATTTGAAAGAAGCGTATTGGGTATGTTAGGTATTAAACTGGCGCAGCGGAATAACCGACTCACAACGAACACGCAATAATGACTGAATAAAGACAAACACACGAACACGAGAATATATAGTGGTTCGGTCGATGTGACCTACGTCCACTTGCTGCAACTATGGATCTTATTATATTTCAGTGCACACCAATTACAATACATAGACATGATATATATAAAGATTAATTAGGGTTTCCAGCTTAGGGAACAAGAAACCTAATGGGCTTGGGCCCACCTTTCTAATCCACCAAACAAGCCTTAATCACAAGGGCTTCACCCAACAATTCTCCCACTTGAAGGCCTTGAGATAAGCACCAAGTCCGCCAACAAGCACACATCAATCCATGTCTTCAGTAATCAGTAATTAGTAATCAACAATCATCAGGAACAGAAGTCTTCCAGGTACAGCTCCCAAAGAACAAACCAAACTTCAAACCAATCATCCCGAGTCCACCTAGTTGCAGCCGGCCCAATCATCGTTAGTAAACAGAAGGGCCCGTTGGAGCCCCAGATGGCCCCAACCCGGTCTCAACAGACCTCCTCATCACATCCTCTATTCCATCTGACCCCCACGCATCAGATCCAGAAGTACCCAAAGGAACACTCTCCAATAGTAGCATTTTCCCAGGAGAGACATTTTCATTCGGCTCCTTAGTCTTTCGAACCCAACGTTGATTTCCAAACTGTGTCGAATTACTCCCACTGTTACGAAATCCCCGTCCACGCTCAGACTTCCGAATACGCTCAAGTAGATTAACTAGAGCTCCAGAGTTCACTGCTACAAACCGAACTCTCTTAGCTCTCGAATCTGCGAGCCCGATTCTAGCATTCGTCTTCACAGGGGTGGTCACATCCCCAGACGGAACATGCACAAGATACAACGACCCCTTCTTGAAACCCTTAGTAATCACGAGATTATTCTTGACCACTCTCCACTTTCCACCACCAAACTTGACATCTAAACCCTGCTCATCCAATTGCCCAACGGAGATAACTTTCGTTTCAAGCTTTGGAATGATCCGAACATTAGATAAAGTCCAAGTAGTGCCCAAAGTAGTAACCAAGTCAACATCCCCCATGCCAGTCACATCAAGAATTTCACCGTTTCCAAGCCTAGCCTTGCCAAAATCGCCCTTTTTAACATTCCGCATGCCATCACTACTGTGGGTAGCATGAAATGATGCACCGGAATCCATGACCCATGAAACAACACTACTCTCACCGTTAAGCAGTAGTACATCATCATCAGAGTAACTACCAGTAGTGTTTAATTCTTTCTCAGAACTCTTATCGTTAGGACATTGACTTCTATAATGCCCTTTTTCATTGCAGTTCCAACAACGCACACTCGGACGAGCTCTAGACGAACTCATGTCCCGACCCTTGCTGCTCCCACTATTTCGCTTATTATCCCTTCCCTTGCCAACATGTAACATCTCAGAAGAAGATCCCGTATTAGCACCCCTTCGGCGAACGTCTTCACCCAGTACCAAATCCCGAATCTTTTCAAATGTCATCCCTTCAGTTCCAGTCGAGTTAGTAACAACAGTTACTGTCCCCGACCAACTATCAGGCAGTGAAAATAGCAATAGTACAACTTTAGTCTCATCATCGAATTTCATCTTAACAGAAGACAATCTGGACAAGATAGAATTCAGATTATTAATGTGCTCGGTCACTGAACTTCCCTCTTTCATTCTCATCGTGAACAGTTCTCTCATCAAGAACACTTTATTAGCTGCAGAGGGCTTCTCATACATATTTGACAATGCCAACATCATACCACGAGCAGTGGTTTCAGACATGATGTTATAAGCAACATTTTTCGTCAAAGCCAATGTAATAACACCTCTAGCTTTCTTGTCTTTAGCGTTCCACTGAACTTCCTCAATGTCAGTCATCTTCTTTGGTTTTTCCTCAAGTACCACATCTAAGTCTTTTTGACCAAGTAATGCATCCATCTGCATCTTCCACAAACTAAAATCTTTACCGTCAAACTTTTCAATCATAAATTTTCCGTCTTCAGCCATAGTGGCAAACAGAAAAAACAAACCAAAGTTACTCGGTTTCAAGTTGATGAATACTCGCCAATCGGTACTAAAAAACCTCCTTCCAATCGATCAACAATAACCAAGACCACCCAACAAACACCAAACCTAATCGCAATATTAATCAAGGTAGAAATCAAACAGAACCGAAAAATAAATACCTCAGTTTGCGGCTGAACAGATTTCACGACCCGAAAAAAACGGCGAACAAAAAGCGTTGCAACAGTTGCGGTGATCTTCAATTAACCGAAAAATAATATAAGAAAAGGAACGTTGATCGGTGCCTTTTTTCTTTCGAAGTTCTTATATATGTGCTTTTCTTTAGACCTGGCTCAACAACCAAGACCAAAGCTCCTTCTCTTTCGTTTTAGCCAAGTCACAACAAAACCAACAACTTTAGCAATTCAATTTAAGCCAATGCATCTCTATTTCCGTGCATTACAAAAATAATTGCTTCCAAGTTTTCAAAGAATTTCGAACAGACAACCGACCACCGAAACCGATTCGGTATAAACAAAGATTGCGAAACGTTACGTGAATCCAACGAGCCGTAGCTCTGATACCAGTTGTTAGGTATTAAACTGGCGCAGCGGAATAACCGACTCACAACGAACACGCAATAATGACTGAATAAAGACAAACACACGAACACGAGAATATATAGTGGTTCGGTCGATGTGACCTACGTCCACTTGCTGCAACTATGGATCTTATTATATTTCAGTGCACACCAATTACAATACATAGACATGATATATATAAAGATTAATTAGGGTTTCCAGCTTAGGGAACAAGAAACCTAATGGGCTTGGGCCCACCTTTCTAATCCACCAAACAAGCCTTAATCACAAGGGCTTCACCCAACAGGGTATTCAATATTTCTTTGGGTTGGATTCTCGTTACTTATAATTAGTTTTTTTTAAATTTATTAATTTGAGGGTACCTGTTAATTTTAAGAAGTCATTTATTTGAATATTATTTTGTTTGACTATTAATCATAGGAAAAGTCAAAAAGAATTGTAATTTTATTATGGTCAATTGCAATTACGTGGAAATTTCAGAATTTCGCAATACACTGATCGACAATCATATACTGCCATACAACCTGAGAGCAACGTACGTAGCTATATCTTTTTTAGTCATCGCCATTTATAGTGGTGATAAATAACAATTAGTTGATAGCAAATATAAAAAAATTTGTGGAAGAGAATGAAAATGGACCCGTCTTGTGATCGATCAAGTTACTTCTTTATTTAACCACAAATATAAAAAAAAATCCACAAAATTGCATGCATACTTTTCCAACCACCTTCAATTATAAATAGCAAGAGCACATTCATGTTTAAAAACACCTCAAATCAAACCCAAAATCCTTGACAAGATGAAGCATAGCAGTCATGTTATCTTGAAGGCACTGATGGCGGTATTTTTCTACAGTTGCGTTGCTGCCGAGCATCAGAAGACGTATATTGTTCACATGGACAAGTCTGTGATGCCATCTCCATTTTCAGACCACTTGCAGTGGTATGGAATGACCATGAGATCGGTGTCGAAATCAGCTGATATGGTGTATGCGTACAACAAGGCTATGCATGGCTTCTCTACGAGGCTCACTGTTGATGAAGCGGAGCTACTTAGAAAGCAACATGGGATTATGCACGTTCAAGAAGAGCCGGTATATCAGCTTCATACGACACGAACACCCGAGTTTCTTGGACTGGAAACAAGTGATGTGACGCTTCTTGAATCCAACTCAGGAAGCGATGTCATTGTTGGAGTGGTGGACACCGGTGTGTGGCCGGGGAGTAAGAGTCTAAATGATACCGGGTTTGGCCCGATTCCTAGTAGGTGGAAAGGTAAGTGTGAGACTGGTAAAGGCTTCAAAAAATCATCCTGTAATCGGAAGTTAATCGGTGCAAGGTATTTCTTGCAATCTTATGAGGCGTTGCTTAACGGGACATTTGATGAGAATGTGGAATCAAGGTCTCCGTTGGACGACGGTGGACATGGAACACACTGTGCCACTACAGCGGTTGGTTCAGCCGTCACTAGTGCAAGTCTCTCTGGTTATGCAAAAGGAACCGCACGTGGGATGGCTCCTCATGCTAGGTTGGCTGTTTATAAAGCATGCTGGCTCCAACCATATGGAAGAGGATCTTGCCTTGGCGGTGACGTCCTAGCTGCAATAGAGGCGGCAATCATTGATGGTGTTGATATATTATCACTGTCACTTGGTGGCCCAACCATCGACTATTTCACGAATCCTATTGCTTGGGGGGCATTTATGGCAGTATCCCACGGAATATTCGTATCATTTGCTGCAGGAAATAATGTCCCCACTACTCAACCCGTAGTAAATGGCGCCCCATGGGTAGTTACAGTTGGAGCAGGAACTCTAGATCGGGATTTCCCTGCCTACGTTACCCTTGGGAATGGAAAGAAACTCTCAGGAGTACCAGTATCATTGTATAGTAGTGAAGAACAATTATCACGCTCCATGATGCCACTGGTTTTCGCTGGGAACATCAATAACTCACAACATGGAGGTATATGTTTTCCAGGTTCTTTGCCACCTGGAAGTGTTACTGGAAAAATTGTGATGTGTGAGGGGGGTCCGTTTGGTAACGTAATACAGGGTTTGGTGGTAAAGGCAGCTGGTGGTGTAGGAATGATCCTAGCTAACACTGTTGATAGTTTGCAATTGGAACCGCAAGTCGAATTTCACGTATTACCAACTGTGATGGTAGATAAGAGAGGCAGCGATATACTCATGAGCTATATGCAGGTCTCTAATCATAATTCAACAGCTAAACTTACATTTGAAGGAACAAGATTAGGCGTCCAACCATCTCCAATAGTCGCAGGTTTCAGTTCCAGGGGTCCAAATCCAGCAACACCAGTTATTCTGAAACCAGATATCATAGCACCAGGAGCGAATATTCTAGCTGGTTGGACCGGTAATGCAAGTCCTACTGGACTAATAAATGACACTCGACGTGTGAAATTTAATATCATGTTTGGAACATCGATGGCGTGTCCACATGTAAGTGGGATAGCAGTTCTACTAAAAATAGCCCACCCGGAATGGAGTCCAGCGGCTATGCAATCTGCACTCATGACCACTGCATATAACACATACAAAAATGGCCAAGAGCTTCTGGATGTTGCAACTGGAGAGCCAGCAACCCCCTTTGATCTTGGTGCAGGACATGTTGACCCAGTTTCCGCCCTTGATCCCGGTCTTGTTTACGATGCCTCACCTGAAGACTACCTAAGCTTCCTTTGTGCTTTGGGTTACGATCCCGCTCTTATTAACATATTGTATAATAGAAGTTTCGTACGCTTCTTAGAAAAGAGCTATAGGGCTGAAGATCTTAACTACCCCTCTTTTGCAGTTCCTAATTTGCCGACAGGTTTAGGGGAAACAAATGATATAACGTACACAAGGACTCTGACTAATGTAGGCACTCCAGAAACATACAAGGTTTCAACGGTGTTAAAGACGGATGCTGTGAAGATTAAAGTTGAGCCAGAAGAACTGACATTCACCAAGGAAAATGAAAAGAAGATGTATACGGTGACATTCACTGCTACTTCTATGCCTCCTGGAACTAGCAGATTTGGTCATCTAGCATGGTCCGGTGGAAAATACGTTGTTACAAGTCCAATTGCTTTTACCTGGAATAAGTCACAACTATAATAGTGCTCTCTCTATATATATGAAGCGGTTATGTACATGTTATGTATATTTAAAATAAAGAGTATTAATTAATTATGTAATAAGTTTCAGATTATTATAAGTGATTATATACTAGTAATAATAATTGAAAAAAAACTAGTTGTATTGGACAGAGAACTATAGAATGAATGAATGATGTCAAGACTCGTTCAGTGTGTTGTGTGCTTCAAATTGAAATAATCTGACGCTTCAAGAGATGCGATGTTCCATCTTTTTCAAGGGTGACGACCGTCGTCGTTAAGCTAGTCATGCAAATACCTAATAACCTTGATAGCTAGGGTAACGTATGATATCCACGAGGTGCATGTAGTTACTAGTTAATTAGCTTATACGAGTTATTTAATTGTGAAAACTAAAACCAAATCCGTTGATTGATTTGAGATAATCTAATGTTAACCTAATTAAGTTTTAACCAAACAAAAAATGACAAAACACAAAAACATAAGATAAGAAACAGGGCCGGCCCCTAGGGTGTGCGGGGTAGTCGACCGCACAGGGCACTCGTTTGAACGGACCCGGGTTTTTGGAGTTGCATTCGTGTCCGCAGTTCGCGCGGGCGTCGCATTTTGGGAAGGAATTCGAACCAGATTGCACCCCCCCTGCGCGCGGGTAGGTGCTAGAGTAAAACATGACAAAGGAACTTAACATGCCATGAATGCTTGAATATATAAACTAAGAATTTTTGTTTCTCCACTCCAATGTGGGACAAAGTGAATAACACAAAACTTTTAGAAATCTCATTCAGATGTCCAAACAAACAGAACCTCTTAACCATTCAGCACTTAACCATTCAGACATCTTAACCATTCAGCACTTAATCATTCAGCATTGCCAAACAGCCCCTTTGATTTTCTTATGTTTAATTATCAAACGTTTGTTTTTTGGTTAAAAATTTAGTTTATATAATTTAGTGCGTTGATGTTTCGGGTTATGGGGCCTTTTTTTCTTGTCTCGCACAGGGCACTCGATTCCTCGGGACCGGCCCTGATAAGAAACACATAATCGGTCACTTAATTTCTATTTAGGTATAACCAATCACAAATTACATGGACAAAATTTGTATTATCTTTTACATTAACCAAACATGATTAAAGTCAACCAAGCGTGTAGGCCTTACTCCACGACGGTGTCTCTCCATAATAGAATGACCTCGACCTCGTGGTGTAACAACATAGCATAATCTTATAGTCTCTCAATGGAGGAATGTCCATCTCGACGAATTATTCACAAATCATCTACTAGATTGACACAAAAGACCTAACAAAAGCACATTCAAGAACAGTCTATAAGATTGCATATTGTGATATTCACTAGCATGCTTTACAAATCACGTAGAGTTTCTCTATAGGAACAATAACTAAATCCAGATTGGCATATTGTTAAGGTTGGAGTCCTAAGATTAAAAGGTTGCGGGTTTTAACCTTGCTCAAAGGCAAAAGTTATTGATGTAAAAAACAGGATGAATCAAAACAGAATAATTTTTTTCAGTAGCATAAGAGTACAACTATATCCATTTACATGAAAACAATTGTATAATGTTCAAGTAAATAAATAGAGCAAAGTTTTACTATGAGTCGATGATGAAAACAAACCCTTAATCGCGCGATACTCTTTAATTGAACTTACCTTTTGTTCTTGCGTTGATCTTGCACCAAGAATTAAACGTCAAACAGCCTCTAATTCATTGATTCCAAGATCACCACGCCACCAAATGGAACTGTCGAGTGACTCCTAAAACAGTGAAACTGTTGCTGTTTCATGTAGCCCAAAAGCCCAATCAAAATATGACTCCATCATAATTAATTAATTGTGTGAGTTCAGCCCAATGACAAAGAATTAAGTCAAGCCTACTTTCATCGTTTGTAGTTTGTACGAGTTTTTATACTCCGTAGTAAACTAGCTTTAACACCCGTTTTTTTATATATGTGTTATATAAAAATACTAGGTTTAATATCCGTGTGTTACACACGGGTTAAATAGTAATATTTATAAAAAAATTATAACCATTATATTTAACAATTTGTAAATATATAACATTTAAGGAGTTGGCTCCATCAACTTGCATGGTGAAAAATTTAGCTAAATTTTACCTCTCAAACTTCATATTATAGAAAAAAAATCCCTCCAAAATTGCCCCCTAAAAGTTTGATTTATTAGATAGATTTAGATGAAATTACAACCATTATATTTAAAAATTTGTAAATTTTTTTGTAAAAATATCCTTAATAACAAGAGTAAATTACAATTTTTGGCCTTTATAATAAGTCAAATTACGGATCGTGGCCTTTATTTTAAATTTTTGCACTGGTTGGCCTTTATATAAATTTTTATCACGGTTTAGGGCCTTTAAGTTAACGGCCGTTAACTTTTTTGGTTAAGTCCCCTCATGTGCAATGCACATGAGGGTATTTCTGTCATTTATCATTAAAGGACTGTTATTGTAAAATTAATATTGTTGTTATTATTATTGGTTATTATTTATATATCACTATATATATATATATCATCATCATCATCTTCACCTAATGACATCCAACCATCATCATCTCCCACCATCCTCTCCATAAACCAACACCCACAACACCAACACCTCCCTCAAATCATCACCGTAAACCTGCAACTCACCGGAGTTTAAACTTCACACACCGAAACGCAAATAACAACCGAACAACTTGATCGAAGATCTGCAACTACGATGCGTATACCGGTGCAAATAACAACCGACCAGGTGAAGAATCGAAGAAAATGAGATTAATCAAAACCCAACTTTCCGGCGACTGAACCAAACTTTTTCACATGTATATCACATACATATATATAGAGTAAATTACATTTTTTGGCCTTTATAATAAGGTAAATTACGGATCGTGGCCTTTATTTTAAATTTTTGCACTGGTTGGCCTTTATATAAATTTTTGTCACGGTTTTGAGCCTTTAATCTAACTGCCGTTAAGTTCTTCCGTTAAGTCCCCTCATATGCAACGCACATGAGGGCATTTTGGTTATTTTTTTCTTAAAGGACCATTATTGTAACATCTTCATCTTTATCTTCATCATCTTCATCAAACCAACCAGTGGCGGATCCTAAACATTTTTAGCACGGGGGCTAAAATTACAAGACCTGAATTTTTTTTCTTATCACTATGTTTAAGGTTATATTTTTCGGGTTGAAGATTTGATTCGGGCCGAATCAAACAATAACAACACTATATGTCTAACAACACATATAAAAACTAGATAAGTGTTAACAAAACAAATATCTAAAATATATGATAATACGAGAGAAATTATGGGTATCTTAAAAAAGAATTACAACGCTGCCCGACGACCTTTAAGATCTTTGAATTCATCGATTATGGAGTCATAATCAAACTTTTCAGCAATTTCTTTTTCCACGTAAATCACCAATCTATTTGCCAGATACTCATTTGACATCTTATTGCGAAGACGAGTCTAAAAAAACTTAAAAATATAAAACCCTAGATCCTAAACTCAAATTAAACCAACAAAAGTGAAAGAAAACGAACCTTAGGAGTTAGGTCGTTCGTTGCTGCTGGAGACCTGGAGTGCTGCTCGTTGAGTCGTTGCTACTGGTCGTTCACTCGTTCGTTGCATGCGTCTTCAATTTTCTTCTGTTGAATACTGCTGTTCAATTTTCTTTTGTTGAAAAGAAAGAATCAATGGTTGCGTTTTTTTTTTTGTTTCATGTTAATGGGTGGGTCATGGGATATGGGTAATGTGTAGTTGGGTTTTTGTGGCCCACTACCCAATTAAATTAATGAGCTATAATGTGTAGTTTAGGCTAACAATTTGTTACTTGGGTTTAAATTGTAATGGACTAATGACCTGAGTACTCGACTACCCAACTACTATACGTGTCGTTTATTATTGACGGGGGCGAGCCGCGAGCTCAATATATATATAACACATGTACCTCTTTTTACACGGGGACGAGATCAATATATATATATATATATAAACATTTAAAGTATCGGAGTAAAAATCAGTACTTCGGGATAAAAAAAAACGCGCAGGGGCCGGAGCCCCCGTTTGTCCCTCTTACCATGCGCCCCTGAAACCAACATTGAAGGGAAATGGTTAATTGCTTGTATGTTGTTCATGGAAATGGCTTCTAAACAGGCTAAAAGCAAACTGATGAGCTTAAATCCAACTTCTTCATCATGGGTTTGGTTACCAACTACTAAAATATCCAAACTTTGGTTTGGGTTTTGCAGGCCTGCCCTGTTTGAATCGGTTTCTTGTGGATCAAGATTTAAACTTTGATGAGTTTCTTGTGAACTGCTTCTTGAACCTGACCCGGATAATGCTTATTGATTTGCAGCTCGTTGTCTATCTGTAACACGCGGTTCACCTAAATCGGCTAACTCATTCACAAAACTCCATGGCCTGGTTGTTAAATTTGGTGAGATCACATTGCTGGGATGCCAAAAATTCCCACTACCCAATTGACCCAAACTCAAATTCTCTTCATTTTCATCAATTCTTGAACTTTACTGCAATCCCTTTTCCTTTTCGCTTAAAAAGATTGGTCTTGATTATCTTCATAAAGTCTTTTAAGTCCTCCAGTGCTACTGGTTTGGCCACATTGTGCTTGAGTGAACAACTGCTGGTTCTGGCTTCTATCAGGTTGGTGATGGGTTTGATTAAGATGAAGAGAATGAAGATGAAGATGTTACATTAATGGCCCTTTAGATGCAAAATGACTAAAATACCCTCATGTGCATTGCACATGGGGGGATTTAACCCAGAAACTTAACGGCAGTTAACTTAAAGGCCGAAAATCGTGAGAAAAATTTATATAAAGGCCAACCAGTGCAAAAAATTTAAATAAAGGCCACGAAGGCACGAACTGTAATTTTGATTATTATAAAGGCCCAAATATGTAATTTACTCCATATATATATATATGAGTTATCAAAAGACAATACATTGCATAAAGAGTAAATTACAATTTTGGGCCTTTATAATATGGCAAATTACGGATCATGGCCTTTATTTTAAATTATTGCACTGGTTGGCCTTTATATAAATTTTTCTCACGGTTTAAGGCCTTTAAGTTAACTTTCATTAAGTTTTTCAGTTAACTCCAGGGTATTTTGGTCATTTTACCTTGAAGTCAAAAATTGTTAATGTGATTATTATTTGGGGACTATTTATGTAATTTCTTATCATCATCATCCACCACCACCAAAACCAAAACACGTCAAAGTAGGTGTTGAAGAATGAGGTGGGGTTTCAGATCAACAAAAGTGCATCACCTTTAGCACCATGATACAAAACAAACTTTTATACTTTTTGCTACAAATTCAGTCATTACAAGTCTTAATTCTACACTGCACATGCGAAAACAAACCAGATGTAAACTTTATAGATGCATTTTTCAGTTGATATCCTGGAATTAGACAAAACCCAGAAGCCTATCAAATACCAACTATAAAAAAGACAAGGAGACATGTTCTTTTATGAAAATTTTACATTCAAGATTCACAGACATTTCATCAAACAGTTGGCAGGCAGGTGTAATTAACAATACTCATACCGTAAATACAGGGCTGAGAGAGTGATCAATATTCCCTGTAGACGACATAATCGATTGGGTTCGAGGTCGTATGTATAGATTTGGCACCAGAGTTTGAAGAAGGGGAAAAAGTAAAGGCTTTAATGAAAAGGACTATGCAGAAGAACAATGGCATCATTTCTGGTGATCAATAAAGCTTGTGTTTTTAACAAAGTAAAGAAATGGGGAATCACAGATCGTGAAAGAAATGGAGGTGGATGATGATAATGATGACATATATATATACTAGATGTGAGACCCGTGAGGATCACGGGTCGAACACGGCTGAAATAAGCAACAACGATATATACCAAATTATAAAACACTAAATGCATAAACAGAATAGTATTCCAACAATTAATACAATTGAAACTAATAATTTATAATCCAAAACATTACATATAAGGCAAAATATGTTTAAGCTTTAATTCTATTGAAGTTTCCAAAGTTTTTATAATCTCCTTTATAGCTTCTAGCAAAACCACTTCATCTTGGTCTACCATAAATGCAAGATGTAATGCAGCATCACGAGCTGGATATCGAGGCAAAAGCATCAACATTTTGATTAACTGGTCCCGTTCCTGGTAACCTTTCACCAGCAAATTTGCACATTTCTTCAGGTCCTCAAGCGAAGCACACTCCAAATGATATTGCTCTTGTAAAGTTTCTATCATCTTGTCCCTAATAGGAGTTTCATCACTTGATGATGATGAAGAAGCCATTACTATAAAAAAATGTATGTAAGAAAGCAAAAAATAAGTATTGAATATATATGCAGTTTATATAAAGTAAATGATTAACTTAATAAACAACCTAAAAGCAATCTCTTAATAACACAAATTTTCAAAATTTTCAACTTAATAACACAAAGAATCAGAAAACTGTATTTAATTCCAAAAGATATATGTAACAAACATCAAAATAAAAATGAAATCATATTTTCAACCTAGACAGTTCAAATTTTGTGTTAATACCAAATTGCCATGAGAATTAAGTCGATTGTAGGGTAACTAAAAGTCTCATAATCACAGTTTATATATATTTCTAGACTCTATTACATAACGAATTCAAACAATGCTTCATAAGTAATGGTTTAATACACCTTATGTCCGAAACACATACCTGGTTTGATGCTTAACCTTGATCTGTTTGGAGTTAAAGGTAAGGGCTTGAAAGAAAATCAGTCTATATGAATGGTAAGAATGAGATTATGAGTTAGTATGTTATCAAAAACAAAATCAGAAACATATATATAGGCAGTTGTAGTAAACACTTGCAATTAAGATTTACAACTCAAAACATTTATTACAAACCAAGTGAAATAATGGCAAATTGAAGTAGAAAAGACTACATTTGTTTTTAACCATATGAAGCCGTGTATTCCAACTGGGAACAACACTGTTTATTAAATGCATGTTAGAGATGTGAATTTGAAAAGACACCTAATCTCCACCTAAACCGAGTTGTTCAAAATTCATTAATGTTAAATTAAATTCACACCATTAGTTTGTCCTATAAAAGCTAAACCTACATCATACACTAACCATCCCTCAAACATTAACCATCCCTGAAACAACCAAGTCAACCAAATCTCCCTTATCTATGGCTAATTACAACCACAGTGAAACCAACACAGCCTCTAAAGTTCTGATCTCTCAACTATACGTAGATAAAACTAACGATAGGGTGATGGAGCTGCTTGAAAATATCCATTTGAGAATCAAAAACGATGGTTATCAAAATATGGGTTTCTTTGAGTATTTAATCAAGTCCACACCGTCTGAAGAGAAACAGAGGTGAGAGGAATTTTTTGACAAACAGCTCGAGATCAACAACAAACTGACTACTCAAGTGGAAGATATAATGAAAAAGGTGGAGGAACAAACAAAAGCCAAGAAAAAAAATGTTATTGATGTTTTTGGTACGGAATAATTAAGGGTTTAGTTTTATGTTATGGTCTTTTTCAGAGTTGTGTGGAATTTTAATTGTAATAGTTTCTTTAGTTTTAATTTTCTGGTTTAGAAGTGTATTTTGATTATATTATTGTCTTTATAAGGCTTTTTTTAGTGTGTTATCTAATGACCCATTTACACACACACACACACCAACAATGATGAAAAAAACGCTGATAACATCCCTAACACACCAACAATGAAAACCAACAACAAAGTACACTACCATTAGTACAGAAGGAAGAACCGGTTTATGAACATACCTTGGAAAACCTTTTATGATAAAAACTTGGTATACCTTGAATACTTTACACTCGTTCAACTGATTTACCTGCTTGCATAAAGTGAAGAGAAACAGAAAGGCCAGTGTTATAACCAAAACACCAAGTTTCAGTGATTTATATTCTAATCAAACCAAAAACACCAACTGAAAGGTCAGTGTTATAACCAAAACACCAACTGATTTACCACTCCTTTGGACTATGATTTATATGATAATGTGCATCAACTATTTATGTTCTAATATAAATCCTAAATTTTTTCACTATTACAAACATGTGTATACAAGCCTAATGTCACCAATTCCATCATGTCTACACACCCAATTCCACCAATTCTAACACAAACAAAACCTCTTGAGTTGTTCACATATCAAGTTACAGCCTGCAAACATGAACAGAAAAATTTAAATATCCCTATAACCTCATAACACTAAGTCCAGCATCTAACTACCAACCAAACAACCTCATTTAATCCAACATGCTTAATGTTCTAACCTTCTTATGCTTAATGTTCAACTTTATGTAACCATCTAACATTAATCAAACATGCTTAATGTTCTAACCTTCTTATATTTCTACAAAACTGTCATGTTCAACTTCATCTAACATTAATCCAACATGCTTAATGTTCTAACCTTCTTATATTTCTACAAAACTGCCATGTTCAACTTTATGTAACCATCTCCCATTAATCCAACATGCTTAATGTTCTAACCTTCTTATATTTCTACAAAACTGCCATGTTCAACTTCATCTAACATTAATCCAGCATGCTTACTGTTCTACCCTTCTTATATTTCTACAAAACTGCCATGTTCAACTTTATGTAACCATCTAACATTAATCAAACATGCTTAATGTTCTAACCTTCTTATATTTCTACAAAACTGCCATGTTCAACTTTATGTAACCATCTAACATTAATCAAACATGCTTAATGTTCTAACCTTCTTATATTTCTACAAAACTGACATGTTCAACTTTATGTAACCATCTCCCATTAATCCAACATGCTTAATGTTCTAACCTTCTTATATTTCTACAAAACTGTCATGTTCAACTTCATCTAACATTAATCCAGCATGCTTAATGTTCTACCCTTCTTATATTTCTACAAATCTACCATGTTCAACTTATATAACCATCTAACATTAATCCAACATGCTCAATGTTATAACCAACTATCCTATCTAATATCCACACAACAATCTTACATACACACAAACTATCTAACTTTATCACCACTTTAATCCAACATGGTCAACCTATATAACCAACTATCTTCTTCTAATATCAACACAACAGTCTAAATCAAATGCTCAAGAAACACAAACTTTAATATTAGTACCAAAAAACACAATTCTAAAACATTCTTCAACAACCACACAGAGACAAATTATGCGAGTCGGAAACTACCATTAAAGTGTGTTAACCACAATGTAGTTGCTATTGCTCTTGTTACCAAACAGATTTGGAATTACAGCCCTGCAAACATCAACACACAAATTTTATTAATTCAGTTTGGTTCAAGCATTTCGTCGAACATGTGGTGTGCAAACTAATTTGTCACATCACTATCCTCAACAAATTATATATTGGAATACAAATATGTTTGGTTCAAGCATTTGGTCGAACATGTGGTGTGCATACTAATTTATCACATCACCATCCTCAACTCAGCCTTAAAAAACAAACAATAAAAACAGCTTATTAAGCACATTTTAAACCACAACAAAAACTCAAACCGCATGTGTAAATCGGAGATATAAAACAATCAAACGGATGTATAAACAAACATAATATACCTGAATAGTTGTTTTTGTGTGATTGCTACTGATCTGCAACACATGAGTTCGAATATTAATATGTTATTTCAAGCAAATACACATCAAGATCCAACACAAAAAAAAAACATTAACAAACTTTGGACTAAAAATCTCATCAACCAAGATTAGCAATCGGCTTTTACGAAGAACCAAATACGTGCAGTGTTTTGTGTGTAAGAAGAAGATGACTTACCGGATCTTGAATTGTGACCGACTGTTTCAGAGCATTTGGATGGAAATCTGCATCCGGTTGTGTGTGTGTGTGTGTTTTTTTAGAGCATTTCCAGTTGTGTGTATGTGTGTGTGTTTGAATTAAAGAAAGGGAGTTTAAACTCCCATTTTCCCTCTCACTCTTCCTTTTCAAAAAAACTACCATTTCCACTCTTAAACACACCATTTCCAGAGCATGCTTGCATCATCTTGTGGGACCGGATTGATTGTGAGGATGCCACATCAGAAAAGATGATGTAACCATCTAACATTAATCAAACATGCTTAATGTTCTAACCTTCTTATATTTCTACAAAACTGACATGTTCAACTTTATGTAACCATCTCCCATTAATCCAACATGCTTAATGTTCTAACCTTCTTATATTTCTACAAAACTATCATGTTCAACTTCATCTAACATTAATCCAGCATGCTTAATGTTCTACCCTTCTTATATTTCTACAAATCTACCATGTTCAACTTATATAACCATCTAACATTAATCCAACATGCTCAATGTTATAACCAACTATCCTATCTAATATCCACACAACAATCTTACATACACACAAACTATCTAACTTTATCACCACTTTAATCCAACATGGTCAACCTATATAACCAACTATCTTCTTCTAATATCAACACAACAGTCTAAATCAAATGCTCAAGAAACACAAACTTTAATATTAGTACCAAAAAACACAATTCTAAAACATTCTTCAACAACCACACAGAGACAAATTATGCGAGTCGGAAACTACCATTAAAGTGTGTTAACCACAATGTAGTTGCTATTGCTCTTGTTACCAAACAGATTTGGAATTACAGCCCTGCAAACATCAACACACAAATTTTATTAATTCAGTTTGGTTCAAGCATTTCGTCGAACATGTGGTGTGCAAACTAATTTGTCACATCACTATCCTCAACAAATTATATATTGGAATACAAATATGTTTGGTTCAAGCATTTGGTCGAACATGTGGTGTGCATACTAATTTATCACATCACCATCCTCAACTCAGCCTTAAAAAACAAACAATAAAAACAGCTTATTAAGCACATTTTAAACCACAACAAAAACTCAAACCGCATGTGTAAATCGGAGATATAAAACAATCAAACGGATGTATAAACAAACATAATATACCTGAATAGTTGTTTTTGTGTGATTGCTACTGATCTGCAACACATGAGTTCGAATATTAATATGTTATTTCAAGCAAATACACATCAAGATCCAACACAAAAAAAAAAACATTAACAAACTTTGGACTAAAAATCTCATCAACCAAGATTAGCAATCGGCTTTTACGAAGAACCAAATACGTGCAGTGTTTTGTGTGTAAGAAGAAGATGACTTACCGGATCTTGAATTGTGACCGACTGTTTCAGAGCATTTGGATGGAAATCTGCATCCGGTTGTGTGTGTGTGTGTTTTTTTAGAGCATTTCCAGTTGTGTGTATGTGTGTGTGTTTGAATTAAAGAAAGGGAGTTTAAACTCCCATTTTCCCGCTCACTCTTCCTTTTCAAAAAAACTACCATTTCCACTCTTAAACACACCATTTCCAGAGCATGCTTGCATCATCTTGTGGGACCGGATTGATTGTGAGGATGCCACATCAGAAAAGATGATGTCACTTAGGCACCATCTATTATGGATAAGTAGGATAATATAGCTTGAAGAAATTACATAAATGGTCCCTAAATAATAACCACATTAACAATTTTTGACTTCAAGGTAAAATGACCAAAATACCCTGGAGTTAACTGAGAAACTTAACGAAAGTTAACTTAAAGGCCTTAAACCGTGAGAAAAATTTATACAAAGGCCAACCAGTGCAATAATTTAAAATAAAGGCAACGATCCGTAATTTGCTTATAAAGGCCCAAAATTGTAATTTACTCTTGCATAAAAGCATTGTAGAAGCAGTTTTCACCATTAAAATTTCTTGGGTTTTGAAACATACGAACTGTAAAATTCTTGACAGTGGGTTGGTAGCTATTGCATTTGATTTTTGGTACGAATCACTGTAGTTGTGTTTAGTAAATTGTTGACAATTTGATTGATTGAAGAAGATGCCTGATTGAATTTTTAGAGGGTGTCTAGTCGGACACCCTGACAGGCTAACCACACACCCAATCATTACAGTTAATACGACTCGTATTGGTCAATATGGGTCGTATTGATCGATATGACTCGTATTAGATTGAATATGAGTCGTATTGACCTATATGACTCGTATTACACTGAATATGGGTCGTATTGATCCAGCATATGACTCGTATTAGATTGAATATGGGTCGTATTGATCCAGCATATGACTCGTATTGCATTAAATATGGTATTGGTCTAAAAACTAATTTTTTTCTATATGTCCCCGATATATTCACCACCATAAAAGTCGTCACCATATTGATAGTCGTCATTGCTATTGTACTAAAAATAACTATCATCCTTAATTTCACCACTAAAGATATAATTATCATCCCAAATATAGATTTTTTAGAAAAAAGTCGAATAAATCTTGATAATATAAATGTATTAACAAACGAATTCGTTTTGAATATCGAATTCAATCGATCGAACGATCATTTATATTTGAATTTTAACATAATATTACATCGTGTCAAATAAGTATTAAGTTTTAAAAATTCATACGTTTGAATAATTTTTTACCACTAAGTAATACGACTCATATTATACTTAATATGAGTCATATTGTCAGGTAATACGACCCATATCAAAACTAATACGAGTCATATTGTCAGGTAATACGATACGACCCATATCAAGTCTAATATGAGTCATATTGTCAGGTAATACGACCCATATCAAAACTAATACGAGTCATATTGCCAGTTAATACAACCCATATCAAAACCAATACGAGTCATATTGTCAGGTAATACGACCCATATCAAGTCTAATACGAGTCATATTGTCAGGTAATACGACCCATATCAAATTTAATACGAGTCGTATTGCTGTCTGACCTGCAACCTCTGCAAGATTCAGCTTTTTCGACTGACAACAAAGCAATACGACCCATATCACCTGATACGAGTCGTATTGAGGGTGTTTGGCTAGGCTGTCAGGTGTCCGGATAGGATAACCCAATTTTTATCATGTGAGCATGTGCAAATAAACATTATTTCTAAGGTAAAAATGAATCTATGATCTTTCTGTCTATAGTTCTTTGCTTTAGTAACTTTTTTATACAGCTTTCACTTTTTTATACAGCTTTATCACTTTAGTAACTTTGTTACAGTTTTTTATTCACAATGATCTAGGACGTTCTGAAAGTATCATATATTGATGATTATTGTAAGCTTGTTGTTAAACAAAACAGAGCACACATACGACGTATGGCGATGATCGGAGGTGGCCGGAAACGGCGGCGGTTGGTGGTTGATGATGACGATGATGAATGGTGGTGGTTGGTGGTTTGTTCAACTAGTTTGAAGAAATTACATAAATGGTCCCCAAATAATAACCACATTAACAAATTTTGACATTAAGGTAAAATGACTAAAATACCCTCATGTGCATTGCACATGAGGGGAGTTAACCGAAAAAGTTAACGGCAGTTAGATTAAAGGCCTAAAACCGTGAGAAAAATTTATATAAAGGCCTACCAATGCAAAAATTTAAAATAAAGGCCACGATCCGTAATTTGGCTTATTATAAAGGCCAAAAAATGTAATTTACTCTAATAACAAATAGTCACAAATATTTTGACTCTATCAAATCTTCTATTCAATTTTTTCCTTCTCAAACTTCCTTTTATAAAACAAATAATTTTTCCATCTCAAACTTCCTTTTATAAAAGAAATAATTTTTCCCTCCAAAAAATAACTCTTAAAATCTTGATTTATTAGATAGATCATAGATGTTAGTAGTATATTTCTAAAGGTTCAAATGAAATTTGAATAAACCTTTTTGTTTATCATTGTACGTCTGAAACTCGGATAAATGAAGAGAGTTTATAATATTAGTGAAATTTGGAGAAGAGCAGTTCATTTCAGCTTAGGCCGCCAAAAGGTTGAGCCCGCCCCTGCTTACTAACAAGTACTGGTACCAAAGATGGAGCTAGATATTTTCTAGCAAACGTTCCTAAGGTCATACAAAACCACATGACTTTGAGGACGTTGAGCCTTGATGCTTGATGCTCTTATTAGTTAGAAAGTACTCAAATAGTTTTAACCATGTTAAGAGAGGCTGGATGAAACCGCCTATATGAGTGTGAATGTGGTCTTGTCAGTGGCGTACCCAGAAATTTTTTTATGGAGGTCGAAAATTTGGTAGAAATCATTTGAATATCGATATATAACATTTTTCCAATCCGGTTCGATTCGGTTTGGGTTAAGCCGGGTTGGGTTAAAGTAAAAAATGACAAAAACTAAATTTGAGGGGTTGAAATTGAATTTTTTTCATTTCCCTCCACTTGTATTTAAAATTGAAAAATTAT
The DNA here is from genome assembly GCA_030867185.1 of Tagetes erecta. Classification (NCBI taxonomy): domain Eukaryota; kingdom Viridiplantae; phylum Streptophyta; class Magnoliopsida; order Asterales; family Asteraceae; genus Tagetes; species Tagetes erecta. The sequence goes on from CM061487.1 coordinate 99,297,740, forward strand.
AATTTACCTCTACTTAACTAACTTTTTTAATGCCAAACCCTAATTTTTATCTATAAATACTAATCATAATCTTTCTAATCATCTTTATCACTCTAAAGTTTTTCTCAAACTCTCTCTAATCACCTTTATCACTCTAAACTCTTTTCTCAAACTTTTTTAATATATCTAAGAACTACATATTTTTGCATCAAATTTTCAATACAAACTTGTAAGTTTTTTTTTCTTTCTTTCATCCTTTTCTTTTTTCATTCATTTTTTAACATTATTTTTCTTCCTAAATACTTGAAACATTCTCTAGGAATTTACCATATATTTACCAAGGTAAATAAAGTTTGGTAAACCACCAATTTGAGGTTCGAGTTAAGATTGTTTTTCTTAAACCTTATAAAATGATTTTTTTATTTTGTTTCTTAAACCTCATATGTCTACATTCTACATCTTTCTTAAGCCATTAGTTAATATACAAATATGAAGTGAATGAAACCAAACCATGTTTCCAAACAAGACAATGTTGGAGGACTTGTGTTATGGTATAAAAATGGTGATGTTGAGAACCTTGGTTTATAACTAAATTTTCCACCATTTCTCACTTCTCACTTGATTACTTAGCTAAAGTAGTTAATTTATTTATGTATTTTTTTTCTTGTACCTATGACCATCCGAATCATCAACTATGCTGATGGTTTTGTGCAATGGTGAAACACTTGAGGTTACAATACCTCAATGCTAAACTATACATGACAATATAAGTATATATATATTATTAATCTTCTAACCATAATTTAACCCAATATATTGTTAAATATTATGTGTCTCAAATGGGCTGTGGACTGGTCATCAATTACTGAGTTTTCAAGACTGGACGGGGGGTCGAGACTTAAAATTTACGGGGATCAATCGAAAATTTTAACATATAAAAACAAAAACAAAAAAAAAAATTCACAGTGGGACTGGACGCCCCCCAATCCACCTAAGTGGGTCCGCCCCTGGGTCTTGCCTTTTATAAAAGACTAGGCATGTGTTTCTAGACAACTCGATCATCACCCCACCATATGCACGCGTCCATTAAAAAGTGCATGCTTATTATTTTGTATCGCAAGATTTTTAGATTTTGAATAACACGTGATGGGGTGTTTGGATTTGCAGAATTTGGAGGATCATATGTGATATGTGTTCTTTGGGACTCAACTTCCATGTGATAATAGTTGAACATAAAGGCTTAGTCAAACTTACTCGTTCTGAACATCAACGATGGCTAACTAGAAGTCCGTTATCACTAACGCTCACTTTGAATTACTTGATTAATTCAAGTCTTTGTCACATATATTGCTCAAATGCATTTAAAGGCTGCTGTTGACTTTCTAATAATAAGTTACCATCATACATTATCCAATCAACACCTACACTTAAAGATACATAAGTACATAACTGTTTGCTGAATGACAGGTATGGAAGATTAAACCATTAATTTTAATGGGTCATTTTACCACCATTACTTAAAACCAGTATTTTAACATTCTGTTAACTTAAAGCCTAAAGGAAAGAAACATACAAGGAAATTAACTAAACAAGTAACTCTAGCAACGATATACTATGATGACTAGATACAATTCTCATAGTTATCACTGTCTTCCTCTACTTGTAGCAGCATATCCATCACTTGTCTCATAGTTGGTCTTGCATCTTTATCTTCCTGTGAACACAATAACGCCACCTTAATCAGAATGTCCATTTTACTTGTGTCATAATTTCCATCAACCGTAACATCTACAACTTCTTTGATCCACTCATTTGTTCCACCCGCTTCCATCATCTTTTCTTTCACCCAACTATCCAGTCTTCCTTTCGACTCTGCATTTTGATCACCTGCTGGACTCCTACCTGTTATCATTTCTAGCATCACAACACCGTAACTATATACATCAACTTTTGAAGTTATTGGATGATTAACAAACAACCACTCTGGAGCCATGTAACCTCGCGTCCCTCTTGCCCTTGTGAACTCTGAATTACGACTTCCGTCTCTTTTCAATAACTTAGACAACCCAAAATCTGCAACCTTCGGATTGAAATCGCTATCCAGCAATATATTATGAGGCTTGACGTCACAATGCAAAACCCACTCCAAGCATTCTTCATGCAGATAAGCTAGTCCTTTAGCAGTACCAAGTGCAATGTTAAACCTCTTACCCCAGTCCAGCTTACTTGAATGCAAGTTTTGAGCCAACGACCCGTTTTCCAAGTACTCATAAACCAACAATTTGTGTTTCCTCTCAGCACAATACCCCCATATGTCTATTAAATTCATGTGGTTAAGCCTCCCGAGGGTACTAATCTCCGCCAAAAGTTCAGCTTCGCCTTCCTTGTTACTATATTCCTTAAGAAGTTTGACCGCAGCAACTCGATTGTCTGAAAATTCTCCTTTGTACACAATTCCGCCACCTCCTCTCCCTATCTCTTTGCTAAAATTATTAGTGGCCCGTTTCAGTTCCGCGTAGCTGAATCTCTGAAATCCTGTAGCAGCCTGGAGGTAACCTTTCCTTGCAGTTGACGGTCCTCGGGTTTTATACAAGAAGTAGATAATGCAAATGGTTTCCAGTGCACCAAATACATAGGTAAATATCATTAGGGACTTAAGTGACTCATTTTTTGGGTTCTTTTCATATGCTCTCTCAATTGGGACTGTTGGCAATTTCTTGCTGCAGTTTAAACTGTCTCCGTAAACAAAGTCCTTACTGGTGGGCGATAGGAGAAAACTTTTGGGAACTTTTAGATACATGGAACCATTTGAATTCTTGTAGCCGTTTAGCAATCTAAATTTGGCGTAACAAGAGTAAAAGCCCCCCGGCTGGTATTTCAAGTAGAATCCTTTGCAATGACAGATGCCTAAACACACCTTCTTACATTCATCTAGTGTTGCATTTGCCACATATGCAGCATCATAACCATAGAAATCAAAGTGAGGAAAACGAAGGAAAGTATCCTCATTATTTCCACATAATGTTGTATTGAATTTTGGCTTACAACCAAGTGACCAATCCGTCTGATTGATCATCGTGTGATTGGGTATGCACGAACATTTCCTACCGCTACCAGGAACGACAGAACATGTACTATTGTCTCCACATATTCCATGAACTTTGCAAGCATCAGAAATAGCCTGCCAAGTAACTTTCCATATTCCTCTAGTCTCATCAAGACTATAGGCCCGGAAGTTACCATCAACATCCACAGTCAACCTTCTTATCACAAACTGATTTTCAGCATCTGATGTATTGAAAAATAGACTATCACTTGATACAAAACGACCGAACAAATCCATGTTTGCAATCCTGCGACTCACCCAGGTGCTCCTGCCTGTTAGACATATTTCAAGTATTAGTCTAGGGTTACTATTTGTGTAATCTAGAGGGGCCTAGATGTATTTTATATTATTATATATTCTCATGTACAATCCTTATTATTCATTCAATACAATTCACAATTACAATTCTATGGTTTAACTTGGTATCAGAGCCAAGCAAACCCTAACCCTAAAAATAATCTCTAGCCGCCACCACCACTCCCTTCCGCCGTCACCCTCAAAACACCAACAACAGCCGTAACCCTAAGCCGTAACCCTAAGCCATGGCACTTCTCGCCGCTTTCACAACTCAAGAGAAAACATCCCACAATTCACACAAGTTTGCCTTCACCTTAAACCCGAACAATCACTGTCATTGGAAAACCATGATCACACCGTTTCTTGTCACCAACAATATGTTTGGTTACATAGATGGATCAATACCTTGCCCACCTCCTACCATTGAAGGAACCCCTAGTACAACTGACACCGACAAAGAGCCGCCAACTCTCACCACTCGACCTAACCCTAATTTTACTGCATGGGTAAGTAATGATGCTCATGTACGCATGATCTTGATATCCACCATATCTGAAGCATCCTATGATTACATCCAAGGTAACACAGCACGAGATCTTTGGTTGACACTTGAACATGCGTATGCCCCTCATACAAGTTCACGTGAATTCACTCTCAAAACACAACTTTTGAAGATTGAGATGAAAGGTGATGAAACAACATCTGCTTATCTTACTAGGGCTCAAGGGTATGCCACTGCCCTATCCAACATTGGGGAACCAGTCAAAGATAAAGACTTAGTGATGCTTGTTATTGCTGGCCTACGTGAAGAATACAACGGATTGAAGTCCAACCTCCTTGCTAGACAAGTTCCCATTGCCTTCAATGAACTTCAAGGCGTACTTTCTGATCATGATTACCTCATCAACAAACCTACCTCCACATCAACCCCACCCCAAGCCTTCACTGTTACCACCGACACTCAAATCAAACCCTCCACCTCTGCTTCCATTAACCCAACACCAACTCAACTTTCTGCCATCCAACAACTTGCATCACAATTTGGGTACCAACTCACAACTACTAATACACCCCCTCAAGCATACTACAGTTACCGACCACCACAAAACAATAACCGTGGTCGTGGTTACAACAACAACAACCGAGGACGTGGACGCGGTTCTACCAACCGCAACAACAACAACCGAAGTCAATTTGAATGGGCATCAAATCAGAACACTGTTTATGGAACATGCAACAGATGTGGTATTGGGCACATCCCATCTCAGTGCCCAAATCGGGATCCATCCACCTTTCGTGCAAAGCCATCGGCTAACTTTGCCGATCACAGATCCTCCTCGTCCTCAACTTGGTTCCCGGATACAGGTGCCAATAGCCATGTTACACCGGACCTTGCAAGCTTAGGTACTTCTGAAGCATACAATGGTGATGACGCTCTTCATGTTGGCAATGGTAAGGGTTTACCCATTCTCCATATTGGTTCCTCACACATTCACTCACCACACAAAACTTTTTCCTTAGCTAACATCCTACATGTCCCACAAATCAAAAAGAATTTACTTTCAGTCCAAAAATTTTGTCTTGACAACCATGTCTTCTTTGAATTTCACCCTTATTTCTTTCTTGTGAAGGACATATCTACACGCACTACCCTCCTCACGGGCCCAAGTAACAATGGACTCTACACTATCAACCTTCCACAGCTACACTCCATCAATAAGACAGCCTTTTCTGCCATACGCGCTTCGTCGACTGTTTGGCATCAAAGACTGGGTCACCCACATCATCGTCTTCTACAATCCATGCTATCCAATTATCATCTTCCAGTTTCAAATAATTTGTCAAGTTCTTTTTGCAATTCTTGTCATATGGGAAAGTCTACTAAACTTTCTTTGAACAATTCATCTTTTCGTAGTTCAAATGTTTTGGATTTAATATTTTGTGATGTTTGGGGTCCCGCACCCACTTTATCATTTGATGGTCATAGTTACTTTATGTTGTGTGTTGACCATTACTCACGTTACATGTGGATCTTTCACCTAAAGCAAAAATCTGATGTTTACAACACATTTAAACAATTTTTGTCAATGGTTGAGCGAAAATTTAACACCAAACTCAAAACAGTTCAAACAGATTGGGGTGGAGAATTTCGCAATCTCTCAACCTTCTTTAAGAGTCTCGGTATCACACATCGTCGCTCGTGTCCACACACAAGCGAACAAAATGGTATTGTTGAAAGACGTCATCGTCATGTTGTCGAAACAGGTCTTACTATACTCGCCCAATCCTCAGCCCCACCGAGGTTTTGGCACTTTGCTTTCGACACTGCGGTTTACCTAATAAACCGCATGCCCGCTCGTTCCAACTCCAACCAATCTCCATATGAAATCATTCACAAACGACACCCGGATCTCTCATTTCTTAAAGTCTTTGGTTGTCAATGTTTTCCCCACCTTCGTCCATACAATCCACACAAAATGGATCTCCGCTCTACCCCATGTATCTTCCTTGGATACAGTCCCGATCATCACGGATACCGTTGTCTTGATCCCACAACCGATCGCCTTTACATTGCACGACATGCGCGTTTCAATGAAAATCACTTCCCATTTCAACCACAACCAACACCTCAAACATCCAGCCCACCTCCACCTTCATACACCTCCTTTGTACCCGACCCCCCAATCCCCTCTCCTGAAACACCCCTGGCGTCTCAAACGCCCAACACCCCCTGCCAAACGCCCACCCAAACGCCACCCTCTAACCCACCAACGCCCAAAACGCCCACTCAAACGCCACCCACTACCCCACCAACGTCCAATACGCCCAAAACCCCCTGTCAAACGCCCACTCAAACGCCCCCCCTTACTCCACCAGCGTCCAAAACGCCCGATCCTCACTGCCAAACGCCGCCCAAAACGCCAGTCCAACACAACACATCAAATAACTCCCCTACTCCACCACCGTGCCCCCCACCCCCACCACCTCCTCCACCTCCACCAACAAGACCTAGACCTTCCAATCTTCGCCAACATCCAAAACCTCGTGTCCCTTTTGATCCATCCGCTTTTCATACCACCACATCACCTCCCACCACCACACCCACATCCTTTGCCATTGCTAACAAATATCCAGAATGGCGTCAAGCCATGGCTGAAGAATATCATGCGCTTGTAAAGAATGGTACATGGTCTCTAGTTCCACCTGTCTCTAACACTAATGTTGTTGATTGTAAGTGGCTTTACAGGTTAAAACATGACAAAAATGGTGACTTAAATCGCTATAAAGCAAGATTGGTTGCAAAAGGGTTTAGCCAACAAGAAGGTATTGATTTTCATGAAACATTTAGTCCTGTTATCAAGCCAGCCACCATCAGAACTGTTCTGTCACTAGCAGTTACCAATCAATGGCCGTTACGTCAGTTGGATGTCAAAAATGCATTCCTACATGGTGATCTACATGAAACAATTTATCTCAAACAACCACCGGGATTTGTAGATCCTGACAAACCAGACCATGTGTGCCTCTTGCACAGATCTCTCTATGGCCTCAAACAAGCTCCAAGAAACTGGTTTCACAGATTGTCTACTGTTTTGCAACGGCTGGGTTTTTCAGGTTCTAAGACTGACCCATCACTTTTCATCTACAACTCAAGAGGTACACTCATCTACTTCTTAGTTTATGTAGATGATATTATCATCACCAGCAACAACACTGCAGTAATGAATCAGGTCATCACACAACTTGGCAACACTTTTGACCTCAAGGATCTTGGCACACTTGACTATTTCTTGGGCATAGAGGTAGTAAATCAAGGTCAGAACATTATGTTGTCTCAGAGACAATACATTGTGGAGCTCTTACAACGAGCCGGGTTGTCTGCTGCCAAACCGGTTCCATCACCTATGAGTACATCCAACCCATTATCTCTACATGACAGCCCGGCATTCTCGGATCCAGTCAAATATAGACAAATGGTTGGTGCTTTACAGTATGTTACCCTGTCCAGACCAGATGTCTCCTTTGCAGTCAACAAAGTCTGTCAATTCATGCATGCTCCCACTGAAAATCACTGGTCTGCAGTGAAGCGTATCTTACGTTATCTACTTGGCACCTCCAATCATGGGCTACTTATCAAGCGAGCATCTGGATCTACTCTACATGCTTTCACAGATGCTCATTGGCAGGATATTCAAGCCTACTCTGATGCTGACTGGGCTGGTTGTCCAGATGATCGGAGATCCACTGGGGGATTTGCCATTTACTTGGGGTCTAATCTAATCTCATGGACAGCTCGAAAACAACGCACAGTTTCTAGATCCTCCACTGAATCAGAGTACAAGGCCCTGGCTGACACAGTTGCAGAACTTACTTGGCTACAAGCTCTCCTACGTGAACTTGGTATTCCCACAAAGTCAGCCCCCACTTTATGGTGTGATAACTTGGGGGCAACGTACCTATCAGCGAATCCTGTGTTTCATGCTCGAACCAAACATGTTGAGGTTGATTTCCACTTTGTCAGGGAAAAAGTTGCTGCTGGAAAGTTACGAGTACAATATATATCCACTGGTGATCAAATAGCTGACATTTTCACCAAGCCCTTGGCTACTGACCGACATATCTTTTTGCGATCCAAGCTACAGGTCGTTACTCGGCCTTAGCTTGCGGGGGGATGTTAGACATATTTCAAGTATTAGTCTAGGGTTACTATTTGTGTAATCTAGAGGGGCCTAGATGTATTTTATATTATTATATATTCTCATGTACAATCCTTATTATTCATTCAATACAATTCACAATTACAATTCTATGGTTTAACTCTGCCAGATGCCCATGCTGTTAACATAGGATCTGGCCAATAAGTGCCTGCTACTGTAGGGGTATTATAAGCAAGTCTTATGACATTATCACTATCAAAGTAGAGCCTGTACACCCCCGAAGAGTAATTAGTTAAGCTTCTTGAAGATACAAGTGGTGTATCTTTGGTGAGATTTTGAAGTGTAAGAAGGGTATCAGTAGGAGAACCAAAGCTTTGCCAAATAGTTTGGTTATCTTGATTTTGAAGATAAAGGTTCCCGGTATTGTTCATTATAAGCTGTGCAGGTTCCTTAGAGTTTATAATATTTGTGGTCCATATGGGCAACGGTTGAGACGCGTCCCTTAAAACAAGATTTCCAGTTTTTAATAAGGAAAGCTTTGAACGCTTTCCATTAACCGGTACATCTCGGTTAGCCATCCAAACTATGGTGTGGCTTTTGTCTCTGAGAGGTTTAGTAAACCATACTGAGAAGCAGTATGCATTCTCCCCGACAGCGTAAAATCCCGCAGTGAAAAGGCCATTGGGTGAGATCAAGAAGTCGTCTTTGTTCTCAACTGAGAGAGATGAACCCGGTTTTAATACTGAGGGCTGTGAAACAAAAGTGGGAGAAGATGAAAGCACTGGTGTTTTAGATAGTAACAACAACAGATGGAAAAAAACAAATAGAGAAGCCATTGAAAATAAGTATACATGTTATGTTTGGAGGTTATAATATATTTATAGTAATTAAGTACCCACATATGATCATCTTCAGGAGATGTAATTAGTAGATCTATAGTCTACGGTCCATGGTCATATTTATAAAAATGAATGGATCGTATTTAATTCTTTGAGATGATATTATTGTATATAGTGGACACAATTGTCAATCTTCATCACATTCAATTTGGTAGTTGACATGATAATATATGTCAAACCATATTTTCATCCAATTAATATTTTTAGGATTATTAGTTGTATTGATTTTTTATATCATTCTGTCAATGATATGTTTCAGTAACTACTATTCATATACATATTTTCCTCTTTGGCTAACTAGATAGAGGCTAATATCTCCAAAGCCTTTTTTAGTACATATATATAAGAAAGAAACAATACTTTGATCCAAATTTACTGTTCTCTTGTCTTTCTCCAAATGCATTACATCAAATGCTAAATGAATGCAAGATTTGCTAACTAGTGTAACATAATGTGTACATGGGTGATCGATATGCTAGAAGTGGTACTAAAATGATTCCTAAATTCATGCATACATGTCAGTACGTGAAAAACAATAAAATTAAAATAACAGTTGGATCAACATTCCCGTAGCCCATTTTGACTCAACGGGGTCGGGGGACCGCATCATCTTACAACGGATAAATATAGAGTATCTAATATATAGGTGTGTGAGTTAGCCGTTTTCAACTTAATGGCACTTGCGGCGCACATAAAGATGACAACACTAAAGTGCTCTCCTCGGCTCCAACACTAGCCCAATAATCAAAACTTGATATTTCAACACTAAAGTTTGGATTTTAGAATGACAAATATTAAAATATATATAGCGGGCTATTATTAATATTTTGAATTTTGATGAATGAACAGTTTGAGCCGGGTTTTTGCTTCATTGTTGGGCTGCAACTAATATTACCTGGACTCTTGCTGGGCCAAAATAAATGTTGGAACGAGCAGCCCAAAAGTGAACTGGGAAGAAAAGGATAATTCTTAGTTAAAAAAACGAAACAAACAAATAAAAGACACATAAGTAGTCAAGTAAGCAAAAGGGGGCTGGGCACAGTGCCATAGTGAATGAGTGAAACATAAGTAATTAGCAGTTGTACATGAGAAGTTATAATGGTGACAGTACTAGTCATCTTTTATATTCATTTGCTAATTATCATTCTGTAACCACAACTACGTTAGAAGTTTATGATCACAATCACATGTGTGCTTATAACTGTGCTAGCATAAGCTCTTAATTTCTAAGTAAAATTGAAAGACAATTTATGTGTAAAATACTTCAATTCATTGGTATCTATCATTTCATCCTAGAGAGAGTTTAGACAAGTCGTTGATGTCTTATTGTAGAATGTTGCATCTACGTACATCTTGAATTTACATATAGTGAGAAAGTTTTCAAGTATGTACCCATGTTAGAACCACAGATAAAATTGTCCACAACGCTATGCATTGCCTTTTCCACTTGCAGATCTAGTCATCATGTCACATCAGATTATCACTTATTTTTCTTACCCCAACACTAGTACACTACCATATCCATCTTTCATTCATGCAACATAATTTTTAATATAAAATTACTTGATTTGTGTGACAAAAAAAAATTTCCAACCCCACCAACATGGAGCCGCTCTTGGGGAAGGGCGCGTAGCCAAACGCAAATGTTTATTAACGCGCGCAACCCTTCCCACATGCGGCCAAAGGTAGGCCACGGCTTAATTGATCTGATGCATGGCTTTCTTCAAGCTCACAATTTAATGACTTGATCAAGTCCTTGCCCATCTAAGGCAGTCATTATATTAGTTTTAAATTGATGTCCCTTTTGTATTTAACTCATTAGGTAGCCATCGTTTTCTCCATAATTGACTCAAATTATTACAAGTCATTTGATTAAACCCTATTTTTTTTTAAATACGACTTCAGCGCCCCATTACATGGGGTTCGTAAACTAAGTCAAGCAACCACATACATTGTCTTAATCGGGTACGAGTGGTGCATGTAACTTGACCATGCGCTTACAGGAAAAACTTACAGTACAGAAGCTGGCGTAGCAACCGTTAACAAGTATCGAACTCTTACCCGTAGGTAAAATCTGTTTGTCTCACAGCACGAACTGGATTATTAACTAATTAAACCATAATTTGATCACTAGTTTTTTATTGAAAAAGTTGAATTCATTTCAAAGTCTTAATTTCACACTTAGAACTAAAATCTTTGATTTTTTCTTGATTACTATTTCAACACATTTACTTTACAATCGTATGATTAATGTATAAATAGCTATAGCACCTCATTTCAAATTCAACCCAAAAATCTTAACATGATGAAGCCAAGAAATGTTGTCCTCACGGCAATATTAATGGCTATAATTTGTTACCCTTATGTGGCTGCAGACTGGAAACACAACTATAAGACATATATCGTTCACATGGACAAATCCGTCATGCCATCGCCATTTTCCGATCACCTGCACTGGTATCATACTACAATGAGATCAGTATCCAAGTCAACCAATATGTTGTATGCCTACAACAAGGTTATGCATGGCTTCACCACACGCCTCACCGTTGACGAAGCAAAGTTACTTAAACAACAACACGGGATTGTGTCTATTCAAGAAGAGCCAGTATACCAGCTTCATACCACACGATCATCCGAGTTTCTTGGACTAGAACGTCTAGAAGACGTCATGCTTCCGGAGTCTAACTCAGGGAGTGACGTCATTGTTGGAGTGTTGGACACGGGTGTGTGGCCGGGAAGTAAGAGTTTAGATGATACCGGGTTTGGCCCGATTCCTAGTAGGTGGAAAGGTAAGTGTGAGAACAGTACAGGCTTCAATGAGTCTAGTTGTAATAGGAAGTTAATTGGTGCAAGGTATTTTTTGAAAGCATATGAAGCGTCACTCAACGGGACATTTGACGAGAATGTGGAATCGAGGTCTCCAGTGGACGATGATGGACATGGAACACACTGTGTGACTACAGCAGTTGGTTCTGCAGTCTCAGACGCTAGTCTATTTGGTTATGCAAAAGGAACCGCTCGTGGAGTGGCTCCGCGTGCTAGGTTAGCTGTTTACAAAGCATGTTGGCTTAGAGGATGTCGCGGCAGCGACGTATTGGCTGCATTTGAGACAGCGATTGCTGATGGTGTTGATATTATATCAATGTCAGCTGGAAGCAATGGAGAATTTTTTAGCGATCCGTTTAGTTACGGTGCATTCAAGGCTGTATCTCATGGAATATTTGTATCAACCTCTGCAGGTAATAACAGACCCACTGGTCCTGAGCCTTTATCAAATGTCGCCCCATGGGTGATTACAGTAGGCGCGTCAAGTCTGGACCGCGATTTTCCTGGCTATATTTCCCTCGGGAATGGAAAAAAATTCTCCGGAGTATCATTGTACAGTAGTGACCAGTTACCATTATCAGGTTCCATGGTGCCACTAGTTTTTGCTGGGAACATCAGTAACATAACAAATAGTAATTTATGTTTTCCAGGATCCTTACCGCTGTTGGTTCAGGCCCTGGTTTACACACACTCACAATGCACTCACGTATATATGTTTTGATGTTTGGGACTTGAGAGCTAACAAACAATATATAAAAGAAAAGATATGATGCATATAGAAACTAAAAAGCTGCTGCTTCTTATTGAACAACCCAATGAAGCCTTATATAGGCATACATGCAACGTAAACAATGACCCATTCAAAAACAGAAATTAAACTACTGCAACATAAAAGTCACCTGCTATGACCTATTCTTTAGGAACTTTCCTAAAGAACCGTAAACTAATACCCTGTGTAGTTTGACTCCTAAATACTTATTCAAACTACATTATTCTTAACATAAATTATATAAATAAACTGCATAATAACCAGCTTGACCCGTGACCCGTTTGACCAACTTTGACCCGAAACTCAACATGTCAAGATTAACCCAACATTCACCCCCTTAATCTTGACATCGAACCGTTCGTTCATCAAAGTAAAGCCGGTTCTTCCATTTCAATCAAGTTGGCTTCATTCTTGTCATTCCATTTTGTACACTCATTTGCAAAGTGTCCAAATGCTCCACACTCATAGCATCTATACCCACTCTTGTCTCCTCGACCTGAACTTCTCCCACGTCCTCTTTCACCTCTACCGAATCCTCTACCTCTACCTCTTCCTCGTCCATAATGCCTATCATCGTGCTCCTTGTTAGTGAACAAAAGTTGCCCCTGATCTTCGTCTTTTTCATCATGGCTTTTGAGCCTTTCTTCAAATGCTTTGAGTCTACCAACGACATCTTCAAAAGTCATAGTTTCAAGATCCGAATATTGCTCGATCGAGGCTACAATTGGTAAATATTTCTTAGGCATTGAATTCAGAAACTTTCTTACAATCACTTCTTCATCGAGGTTTGAACCGAGTGTCTTGAATTTTGCTACTATTCCACTAATCTTACCCGAAAAATCATTGAGTGTGTCGTTATCTTTCATTTTCAACTTCTCCAACTCACTCCTTAGAGTTTGCAACCGAGCTTTCTGGACCCGATCGGCTCCTAAATATCGAACCCGAATGGATTCCCAAACTTCTTTTACATCCTTGTGTTTTGCAACTTGTAGGAAGACATCTTCGGGTAAGGTTTGGAGGATAATGGCTTTCGTGGTGTAGTTTTTCTTCTCATCCACAGTGGCTCCTGTCACGGGATCCACCGAATCCCACAAACCGTATGCCCTTAACACTGTCTCAATCATTATAGACCACATAGTGTAGTTAGTTTCTGTTAATTTAGGACACTGAAGTGGTACATTACCTTGCTCCTTGACTGTTGCTGCTACGGTACCTGAGTTTTCTGCCATTCTTGCTAATTTCTTGCTTAAATCTTTCTAACTTGCACTGCTTCTCTTCTCTGATTTCTTGCTGCTCTTGCTTTAATCTTGGCGCCTCTTGCTTTACCTTGCTACTTCTTGCTTCAACTTGCTAGTTCTTGCTTCAACCTTGCTACTTCTTGCTTCAACTTGCTAGTTCTTGCTTCAACTTGCTAATTCTTGCTTCAACTTGCTACAAATCAATCAGTTTTCACCAAACGATTACCTTGCTGCATGCTTTCTTTCTTCCTGTCAAATTACATGAAGTTGCTGCTGCACTTGCTTCCTTCGAACCCCCTTTTACGAGCCTAAAGCTCTGATACCAAATGTTGGTTCAGGCCCTGGTTTACACACACTCACAATGCACTCACGTATATATGTTTTGATGTTTGGGACTTGAGAGCTAACAAACAATATATAAAAGAAAAGATATGATGCATATAGAAACTAAAAAGCTGCTGCTTCTTATTGAACAACCCAATGAAGCCTTATATAGGCATACATGCAACGTAAACAATGACCCATTCAAAAACAGAAATTAAACTACTGCAACATAAAAGTCACCTGCTATGACCTATTCTTTAGGAACTTTCCTAAAGAACCGTAAACTAATACCCTGTGTAGTTTGACTCCTAAATACTTATTCAAACTACATTATTCTTAACATAAATTATATAAATAAACTGCATAATAACCAGCTTGACCCGTGACCCGTTTGACCAACTTTGACCCGAAACTCAACATGTCAAGATTAACCCAACAACCGCGGGGAAGTGTTACTGGAAAAATTGTGATGTGTGAAATGGGGTTGTTTTCAGATGTGCAAAAGGGTATGGTAGTAAAGGCAGCTGGTGCTGTAGGAATGATCCTAGCCAACACTGTTTACCGCTTGAAAGAGCTGGAAGCAAACTTCCAGCTCTTGCCGACAGTGGTTGTTAATAAGAGAGCTCGCGACGCGATCAAGAGCTATATAGTCACAAATCATGATTCAAAGGCGAAGTTTACGTTTCAAGGAACCAAGTTAGGCGTACAACCATCTCCCATAGTAGCGAGTTTTAGTTCCAGGGGTCCAAATCCGGACACGCCTTATTTACTCAAACCTGATATTATAGCACCAGGAGTCAATATTCTAGCTGGTTGGACAGGTAAAGGGAGCCCCACCAAACTAAAAGATGATCCGCGACGTGTGGAATTTAATACTCTTTCGGGAACATCGATGGCCTGCCCACACGTAAGTGGAGTAGCGGTGCTAATCAAAATAGCGCATCCGGATTGGAGTCCAGCAGCTATACAGTCTGCACTTATGACCACTGCATATAACAAATACAAAAATGGTAAAGAGTTGTTGGATGTTGTAACTGGAAAGCCAGCAACCCCGTTTGGTCTAGGTGCGGGACATGTTGATCCAGTTTCGGCCCTTGATCCCGGTCTTGTTTATAATGCATCTACTCATGACTACCTGAACTTCCTTTGTGCTTTGAACTACAGTACCTCTGATATTAGGACTTTATATGATAAAAGTTTTGAATGTGTTAAAGGACGAAACTACAGGGCGGAAGATCTAAACTACCCGTCTTTTGGGGTTCCTTTTCCGACAACTTCAGGACGAACCATCGTGAAGTATACAAGGACTTTGACTAATGTAGGCACTCCAGAAACATATAAGGTTTCGACATTGTCAAAGACGCATGCGGTGAAAATTGTAGTTGAGCCCGAAGAACTGACTTTTAAAACGAAAAATGAAAAGAAGGTGTATACTGTGACATTCACTGCTACTTCTAAGCCTGTTGGAACTGCTAGGTTTGGTCGTCTAGCTTGGTCTAGTGGCAAATATGTTGTTAACAGTCCGATTGCTTTTGAATGGCTTTGAACAACCGTAAGAAAAGTTAACATGTTGTATATGAAGCAGTAAATATTATTACGTTGGTGTTTTATGTTATGTTTAAAATCAAGGTTGTGATGTCTATTATTTTTTTTACCGGTGGTTTCGCAACCGAAAGATTGTTATACTTAGATGAATTGTAATGACCGAGTTTAAAGCTAATATAAGAAAAAATTGAAAACTATGAAAGATAATATTATGTCTTGGTATGAAATTATAATATCTGGAAAATCAAATCTGGCATTATTCTAGAACTTATACTTTTTTAGTTGAAGTAGTAGAGAATATAAGCTTAAAATAACAATTTTATGAAATGGAAGAAAAGGACTATCGGAGACATGGTGTGTTAATTAGATAAGATCAAGGTGTATATAGGTGAAGGCGTGAAGAAGAAAAAATAATGATGTCAAGAGTTAAGACCCATTCAACTCGTTGTATCGTTAATTGTGTATAGCTTCATCAACGTTTGTAGAGTCATCAAAGTTTATATATTCATCAAGGTTTTTAGATTTGTTAATAGTATTTGTATTATTGTATATGTGATGGTTACGAATTTTAATGGTGATTATTTTTGTGATTCGTTTAAACCAAGGGATTGATGATCATTTCGACTTGTATTTTTTTGAAAAGCCAACCGACTTGTAAACTAAATCTTTGGATAATGGATTTGAGACCCAAAATGTTAAACAATTAACCAAGTGACTTCAATATGTATGTATAGTAAAAAAAAATCTGGAGACCCTAGGGGCCAGAGTCCTAGTGTGACCCAATAACACTAATTAATAATCGCCCGTTTTTGTTTATAAGTTATAACACATGCATTAACACTTACGATCAATGTCTTTAGATCGGAGTGAATGAATATCGAAGTGGTTTCCTTAGAAGTTTACTAGTCAGACTGGTCTAACCAGGTTAAGAACTGAATAATGAATGATGTTGTAAATGTTTCAAATATAAATACATAAAATATATAAAAATTATCAGCCTGACCTCTCATTTTTCTAGTTAAACCGTGTGATTTTACAGTTTAACCACTCATTTCCAGTCTGACCGGCCGGTCAGGCTCAAAGAGATTTAAATCCCCCGAATCGGAACGCCAAGGCTTCGAACCGTGGTCCAACCGGCCGGTCTGGTTAATTTTTAAAATATTGTTATATAATCTTTACAAATTCCAATTGAGTTAAGATTATAATTGAGAATAATATCACACGTTTGCATTAATCAAAGGGTTAATCTTGATTTGTGTGGAATTAAATTTCAAGATAACTCTTGTTAGTAGTTTATTAGTTATTTGGTTGAGTTCATATTAGATTATGATTGAATTTATTTACTTTTTTATTTAGTAGTGTTTGAGTTGGTTTAGGATTATGATATGTTTAATTTGGATAAATGTTAGGTTGAGGAGTGATTTTATTTTGTAGTTTTGTTTATAATAATATTATATTTTTAAAGTTATTCCACAAAAATTTCTAGTGTATTTTTGTGCTTATATGTTAATTTCAATGCTGGGAGTCTGGGACAATGCAAATGGTCAATTAGAAGGGGAAGGCCATGCATAGAGTCATTTTAGACCATGTGTAACGGGGCGTTTTACCCAACCCAAAACGTCCAAAACGCCCCTAAAGCGCCCCTATAGCGCCCCCAACCATTACATAGGGGCGCTTTGGAAGCCAAATTCGTCTTTGGCGCTTTATACAAAACGCCTAATTGTCTTGATTGTGGTGAAAATCTGACGTGGAGGGAATATTGGGGCTCTTTGGGGCTCTTTGTGTTTCACCACTACACATGGTCTTATACCCCATCAAAGGTATATGTCTTGGCTTGGTAAATTGGGCTTTTATGGCCAAGCTACTTTGGACTCTGGAGACTGGTCGCTTCCCGGAGGAATCACGCTAACAGTTCTAGTTGCTACGGTTAAACCATTTACCTCCTTTGACTGGAGGTCAATAGTTATAGCGGCGGCCAAATCGATAGTCCTTGAGGGGATTCGTTAGTTCATTGTAGCAGGAAGTGATACAAACCTATATATAGATCCCTGGACATTGGTTGAACAGCTCACCATACATTTTGAACCCAAATTAGAAATTTTAAGAGGACGAAGACTAGAAAATACAGACTATTTTCACTCGTCCTAAGTGTAGAAACAAAATTCCATTCAATCTGGTAAAAAAAATTCCCCAAGAAACTATTCTAAGTGTAGAAATGAATGGAATTTTGACAAATGAAGGTAAACTGTTAATAAATATAAACTTATGGACTAAAATTATTAGACTTTAACTGAAACTGTTAAAACGCCCAAAACAAAAGTATGAAAATTTCAATTTACTCTTTGTTTTAAAAGATCCGTATTAAGCTTGAATCCTTAATAATGTTGTTCTTCACCATTTCTTGCTTATTTTCATTTGTAATCAAGGAATATAAGTTTTTGTTTTTATAATGCTTTTGTATAGTAATATGATTTTATAATTGTTTCATGTTATTTTGCGAACAGTTCTACAACAATTATAAAAGATATATAATAATATAACATAATGTAACATCACCTTAATTGGCTCTAACAACCGAGATTTAAATTGACATAAACCACATACATGTTAGTTTGCTTAGCTTATCATGGGACAATGCCTTGACCTACTCACTTGACTTTTTTTTGTGTAATCATTCAATTAGAGAAAGAAAAAAGGAAATTAAAGCACCAAGATCATTACAATCATGTTATGTAAATCACAAAGTTACTTAATTTGCAATATCTTATGTTTATTGGTGTGTAGATCACATTTCCTAATGTTACATGAACAGAATTCCATTTTGTGAACTTGAATATTACTTCAAAAATTAGTGCTCATTATTAACTACTATAAAGCTCATGTATGTTTTCATTAGTTGCTAACGATTTAATAACTGTTTTCTTAGCTACATAATGTTTCTAACTTTTAAACCTAACATGCTCACATGTTTACACTTTGATGAGTTAAATTAACAAGTCCATGATATTTATATAGATACAATGGTTGAATGGTTGAAATGAGACTTGAAAATTTAAAAGTCTTAAAAACTAAGGTTCAAATCTTACTTTTACTTATTTGTTATGTGACATGGCAATGAACAGGGGCGGATGTAGTAACAACCGAGTCGCATCTTGGGATACGGCTTAAACTTTCATGCGTAGCGTAAATTTTTATTATTTTTCTCGTTTATGTTTAGTATATCATTGAACAATTGAAAGAGTATCCGTGAGTAATGATATTTAAAAAATATTACTTTGCATATTGCTAATAAATATGCAAAAAAATATGATAAAAGTCTAGATATTGTTAATGATATACAAAAATGACGATTATGGTAAAATGAGTCGTTTTGTTATAAAATCGTTTAAATATCTGTGGTTAGAGAGTATGTAGTACCAAAGTAGACAAAAAAATCTTAGTATTCTATGAATAGATGGTCATTTTTTTCATCATTGTATAAATGTATGGTAAAGGAAAGTCTGGATACCCCTAGGTTTATGGTCTATATCCGTCACTAGAAATGAAGCTCAAGCTTGAGTTAACCTGGGTTTGAGTATGAGCTGAAATGTTTACATGGAAGGTTAATTAATGTTCTTACCATTATTTTCTCCCTGTGACAATTGGTTGACGAATTTTGGACTCTGACCACTTGGTCAAAAGGAGGGTTGAGGTGAGCATCCCTTGTGATTGCAGCTTTGAGGGAGTCAGACAAGGTCGCTTATAAGCGCTAATTACCAGACAAGTCAGAGCTTCGAACTCCATCATTGCATTGCACCTCTTAAATGTAACGGACTAGAAAAAATACAAATAATTAAAAGTAAATTAATCATGAACTAATTGAAATCTTATGAATAATTTTTTTTTGAATAAATGATTTTAAAAAGCAGATTGTGACGAGAAATTGACCTAGGCAATTGATTATGGATGTTGATGTGTAAAGAAAGAATCGGACAAAAGCTAATAGAATGATGTGCTCCACCGTTTATTAATTAACTATTATTATTATTGAATACTCTCTTCATACATCACATTCATACTCCAAACTAATTTCTAATCAAACTTTACTTTATCAACTAATTGCTGGCACCATTTACATTCAATTATTGACAAACATTAATACAACTATAATTCAACGACTCGTGTTTACAGATTGGTTGGTTCACTTGGTTTAACTTGAACCCAACACAAATATACGAACGTGAAAACGTGTCAGACGCATAAACATGGACATGAATCGCGTACCACACTATCACATACCGACAAGACAAACAACACGTTTGATTTGTAAATTTTGAAAAGTACACCAGAAAACATAGTTGGTTATAAACAATTGCGGTATACTATAAGTGTGAGTAAGTGACCTACTCCACAACTTTAAGTTTTAACATAAAACACTGATTGAAAAATCGACCGGCCTATGAACATATCAGGTTGACTTGAGATGTATATGTTTGTAGGTTTGAGCCGGAATCAACCAGTATGCATTTAAGCTAAACCCGAACACATAATACAATAAAATTCTAAAATAGTGTATTATAAATTCCAACTTTTGGTTACATTTTATTTCATTATATTCGATGGAGATGGCTTTTTCTTTTTGGTATTTCTTTTTCATATTAAATCCATTTTTAAACAAAAGTCATGCAATAATTGAACTATTTGTTAAGGTCTTTAATGCCAAAGTGCTTTAAAAATACGTCAATTCCTCATCTTTAACCAAAACTATATATGTTATACTAGTAGAGAATAACATTTGAAAATAATTTATAGTTATATATCAATGACAGCCAATAAAACAGAAGTAAGATGTTGTAAACCACTTACGTTGTTTTCGACAAACTTAATTGTACACTTAATGACTTAAAAACAATTTTTTAAGATTATTGGGTTTGGTTGCAGTCACTAATATTAGCCACACATAAAGAATTAGATACCTTAGATTAGCAATGACTTTTTAGCACATATCAAAAGAGTCATTGATTATGAGTCCAATCAGTTGGTCCACTCACTTCAAATTCATGATAATAACATCTTACCATGCCACATAATATATATGTTAACAGCACCTAGCTAGCTAATACCAACATCATTCCATAATTACTCACACTCATTCAATCTTAATCTCTTATGTTCTCCACCAGCACTTGTAAAAATAGCCAAGAAACATTGAGAACATGAAGCCAAGGAATGTTGTCCTGATGGCCGTAATCGTGGCGTTTTACTACCATTATGAAGTGGCAGTGGCAGTGACAGACACGAAACAAGACCAGAAGACGTATATTGTTCACATGGACAGAAGTGTTAAACCATCGGTGTTTTCTGGACACCTGGAATGGTATGAAACGTCTATGAGATCGGTATCTAAGTCCACGCATATGCTGTATGCTTACGAGAAGGTTATGCATGGGTTTTCGACGAGGTTAACTGTTGAGGAAGCGGGGTTACTTGAGAAACAGCCTGGGATTATTTCGGTTCAAGAAGAGGTGATATACGAGCTTCATACAACTCGATCACCTGAGTTTCTTGGGCTAGAATTAAGTAACATGATGCTTCATGAGTCAAGAGCAGGTGGTGATGTCATCGTTGGAGTTGTGGACACGGGTGTGTGGCCAGAAAGTAAGAGCTTAGATGATACTGGTTTTGGAGCGGTTCCTAGTTCGTGGAAAGGTGAGTGTGAGAGCGGTTCGGGGTTTAACGTTACGAGCTGTAATAAGAAACTGATCGGTGCACGGTATTTTTCTAGAGCATATGAAGCTGCTTACGGGTCAATTGATGAAAAAGTCGAATCGAAGTCTCCTATGGATGATGATGGACATGGGACGCATACTTCGACTACTGCAGCGGGGTCTACAGTCACCAGAGCAAGTCTTTTTGGTTTTGCAAAAGGAACGGCCCGTGGGATGGCCCCACGAGCCAGACTGGCGGTTTACAAAGCATGCTGGCTTGGTGGATGTTTTGGCAGTGACATATTAGGTGCAATGGAAAAGGCAATCATAGATGGTGTTCATGTATTATCACTCTCGATAGGAGGTTCGATTTCTGATTACCCTAATGATGTTGTGGCTTACGGGGCGTATAAAGCAGTATCACATGGAATATTCGTATCATGCTCCGCTGGCAATGGCGGGCCCACACCTCAAAGCCTATCAAACGTCGCCCCATGGATAGCGACAGTAGGAGCAGGAACTCTAGACCGTGATTTCCCTGCTTATGCTACCCTCGGGAATGGAAAGAAAGTATACGGTGTATCACTTTACAGTGGGAAACCATTACCCGGTACAATGTTTCCACTCGTGTTTGCTGGTAATATAACTAACACAACGACTGGCAGTCTATGTGTACCGGGTTCATTGCCACAGGGTCGTGTTACAGGGAAGATTGTGATGTGTGAACGCGGGTTGAATTCTCGGGTGCAAAAGGGGATGGTGGTGAAAGCAGCTGGTGGTGTAGGAATGATCTTAGCTAACACTGATGCATTTGGTGAGGAACTTGTGGCAGACACTCATCTTATACCAAGCACTGCCATAGGCCAAAAAGGTGGTGATGAAATAAAAAGATACATAGTCTCGGATCATAATCCAACGGCTACGATCACATCTAGAGGAACTCAATTAGGCATTCAACCATCCCCAGTAGTTGCAGCCTTCAGTTCCCGTGGTCCAAATCCGCTCACACCAGAAATACTCAAACCTGATTTCATAGCACCAGGGGTGAATATCTTAGCAGGATGGACCAATAAAGTAGGTCCCACTGGCTTAACCGAAGACTCACGGCGTGCAGAATTCAACATCGTGTCTGGAACATCGATGTCCTGCCCACACGTAAGCGGGTTAGCTGCATTAATCAAGGAAGTTCACCCAGAATGGAGCCCAGCAGCTATAAAATCAGCACTTATGACCACAGCGTATAGCACGTACAAAAACGGTGAAGGGCTGCATGATGTTGCAACCGGGATGCCATCAACACCATTCGATCACGGTGCAGGACACGTGAACCCAGTTTCAGCCATTGATCCCGGTCTTGTCTACGATGCCTCTGTTGACGATTACCTCAGCTTCCTTTGTGCTTTGAACTACAGTGCTGCTTCTATTAGAATGTTTACAGGTGGAAGCTCCGCGTGTACAGCAGGAAAGAAATACAGGGTAGAAGATCTTAATTACCCATCGTTTTCAGTTCCTTTGCTAACAGCTTCAGGGGAAGGTGGTGGAAGCAGTGCATCCAATATTGTTAAGTACACAAGGACTTTGACAAATGTGGGCCAACCGGAAACCTACAAGGTTTTGGTCTTGTCAAATACGAAAGCTGTGAATATCAAAGTTGAGCCAGAAGAGCTAACATTTGTTGAAAAGTATGAGAAAAAGGCGTATACTGTGACATTTACCGCTAGTTCCATGGAATCGGGGACTAACAGTTTCGGACGTCTGGTATGGGCTGGGGGAAAATATGTTGTAAGTAGTCCAATAGCTTTTAGCTGGGTATGATTACTGTAAAGAATTGTAATATAGTGCTTAGATCAAGCAATGTAAATTATTTGCTATCATAGCACAAATATGTAACCTTTACTTCCTTGTATACAAGTAAAAAAGATTGAATCAAATAATTTTATAAGTTATAATGAGCAATACTTCTTTATGATTATATGTTAAGTGCAGATTATGTTAGCATTCACTACATAAAGTAAGCTAATAACTAAACTTAGGGATATCTGTTTGATTAACAAAAAAAAATTCCTAGATGTTAGTCATTATTTGGTAGCTATAACCGAAAATATGATCAAAGTTAAGTGATAACACACAAACTTAAGTGATAATACTTTTCATGACATAGTGGTTCCACTAACAAACAAACAAAGTGATTGTTCCATGATCCTCATCTTAACCTAAAGTGGGGACTTATGTTTATCCCAACCAAAACCAATAATCATCACTTTTTTCATCAATTATTTGGAGAGAAGATAGCAACAGCAATATCAAATATTATCTCTTGAATATGTAATTACTAATTAGTGCTCATCTATATATATCTGTACCTTAAGATAAAAACATAAATGAGCCTGATATCACTAACCCCTTAATTGACATCTAATCAGAATTGTCAAAATCCCTTCACAGTTATTTAACAAACGAATTAAATGATTGTTGTTGAAGAAGATGGAAGTTACCTATGGTGATCGGATCCGTAGCGGATTATTATTGTTTGTCCTTTTCTGGATCCAAAGCCTGATGAACGGAACATCATAATTTTGACTTTTGACGCGTTTTTAACGGCATTTGACTTTTGATATATATACTATTGAAACCCCAAATACATCGGGTTTAAATTCGAAAAAATTTATTGGCGTTAAATTTTTTAACGACAGACTATTATTTGTCAAAATAAAAGATCGTTACCAGTCAAGTTAATAGTTAAAACCGATGGACACAAAAAAGTGATAGTTATGATCATTGAAAATCAATATATCAATTTTAATTGCTATAAATCTAACCTAATTAGAAGTAAGATCAAAACACTTTTGCTCTAGCGGTATCTAGTGTGTTAAATGGTGTCTTTTTTTAATAGGCCGAGGGAAGATCAACATAATTATCGTATAAAATTACCCTTGATAAGTGACGTATTTTAAGGTAGTAAAATTTAATTAGAAGGAATATCAGCATACTTAAAATGAGAGTACATATCTTTTTTAACCGCAAATTATATTTTTTAATTCTTGTGATACTTAATTCCAAGACTTGTCAACCTTGAAGTTATTGAAGACTTGCTTTTCTTGTTAAGACATCAAGTCTAATAGTTAAGTCCTGTTCAATTTGCTTGAGGTATAAGACAATTGGTTTGATAACTAATCTGATTATCGTAGAAGGCTCGGTATGATTCTATCTATTGGAATATTGAAAAAAAAAACAATTACAAACTACAAAACAATAAAGTATGTGTTTAAACTATTTGTTGTTACCTTTAAATTCAAATGAGTTTTTGTTTCAACTTAACTATATCAGTATTGGCTGAAAGATACACCAAATAACTTCACGTCTTCACATCTCTAGCTATTTTCTTCCATCAACTCCATTTTTTTCACATATTTTAAACATAAAATACCTTAGGTGATATCTCCGGCTCCTGAGTCTTTCTCGACGGTACATATTGCTTTAGCAATTGTATCCTGAGAGATAGACGACCTCCTTCGTGAAGGCTAAAATTTTGTTCAAAGAAAACATATTGAAATCATGCCTCAGTTACAGCCGTCAACATCGTTTACTCATTAGTACAGTTAAGGGGCATAGTTGTAGACTCAAACGTGATAAAAATACGAGAGACAACAAACCTACGCGAAAGTGTGTCGGAGATAAAAAAAAAACTTGGTAGAGATATAATTCGTCTGCTCATTAGTCATTACCACCGTTATGTTGTTTAATCACAAATTGACCGATATGCTGCTGGGTTGGTTACTTATACACGCTTCATTTGACCGACCATTTCTATCTTCTACGACAACGACGCAGTAACCTTCCCCCGAAAGCAGGTGTCTCTCGACAGTACCTTAATTATTAAAAAAAACTACCCAATCTTCTTTCTAAATCAACCAACTTAATCCAAAACGAGTTAAACATTTCTCATCACACAGCTCTCACATTTTTCCAACATTTTGTCTACGAACATCCATTGTTACCAATTTCATTTTACACGAATCATTTCTAAGTTAGGGTTTTTATTTCTCTTGTTCAATATTCTTGTCTTAACCGTTATATTTGATCCATCATCGATACATCTTCGCTTCCAAATTTGTACTTTGATTTGAGCTTTGTTATGGCGACGCATTTCGAACAGTGGGAGAAAGATCCGTTCTTTCCTGCTGCTGAAGAAGTTCAAGAATCTGTCGATAGGTATCTCAATTTTCAGATTTCGAAATTAGGGTTTTTTTTAATTGCAGATCTGTGTTTTAACTTTTTTATTCAGTTCATCAATTGTTATTGAGATGGTTTAATATTTATGTGGTTGAAGGATGGAGTCAACATACAGAACATTGATTCACGCTTTGAAAGAACCTTCTGTTTGGAAAACAGAAGAACTTCGAAGGGATTTGCGTACAGCTCTTGGCACTGCTAAATGGCAGGTGACTGACAAGTTTTGCTGAATTTGATTATTGTTAGCTTCTTGTTTCGACGTAAAATTGGTTTGGAATTGATTGTTGCAGTTGGAAGAATTTCAAAGGGCTGTTGATAGCAGTTATAGTAAGTCTTTTTGCAATGATACTAAAACTAGACATGGTGATTTCATTAGTGCGATGGAGAATCAAATATCGAAAGTTGAGAAATGTTTGAATGAATCAACGGTTGCCATGAAAAAGCCGCCTCGTCCGTGGGTACGTTTGGATGAAGGAGAAAGCAAGGAACTTGCATTGTTTCTTTCAGGTGTACCTGCAGAAGTTTCCAACGAGCACACGAAGGAAAAAAAGTTTTCTAAGCATAGGAGGACGTCGAGTGCTGGTGCCGACATTGGTTCTTGGAATATTGAGGTTGCTGATGATGTTTCTGTTGGCGGCGTTGAGGGAAAAACAGAACAACCTCCTCGGAAAACACCGAGTTTTTCTGGTTTTTTAAATACTATGGAATTTGCATCTAAATTACAGTGGCCGAAGAACGGTTACAGGAAGTTGAAGGTTGTAGATCATAAATTGCCCGAGTCTCAGCCCGTGAGCAGAGTGAGTGTTTTATTCGAATGCAAGTGTTGTTTCTGGATTGAAAGTGTTATAGATGTTGATGATGTTTTGAGTTGTTTGACAGGGTATTAATGCTTGTTATGAAAGGAGTAAGAGCTGCCTTGAGAGTGATGATGATTGTTACCGGAAGCAACTTTATGGGTGGTATGGTGCTATACAAAGACAGCTTCAAAGGTCCCAGTATTATGTGCAGTATAGTCGACCGACTCAAATGATCTTTTGGGCATTTGTTTTGATTTTCTTGTTTGGTGAGTTTGCTTTCCTTTGCCATAATGTGTTTATTACTTAAGTTTAAAATTTCCTGAACTTGTGCTAAATGAAGATTATGATCGTAGATAATAATAGTGCCAACTGCGAAACAGTTAATATATCTTTGAATTTAGGCTAGCAAGAAGTAAATATATTGTTAAACTTGCTTGCAAACACCAAAACTTTGATGGATTTAGAATAATAAGAAGTAAACGTGCAAGGCAAACGAGATTAATTATGTCTTGTAGTTGTAGTGTGTGATGAAAATTGTGAATACTTATTCAGAATAGGGCGTATATCTTTCTTTTTAGGGATGATGTACAAGGTCGCCCGACTATTCAAGTTTTCTCATTAAGGTAACCTGAGTATCGAAACTACTTTATAGATCACCCTACTACCCAAGTGTGTATTTAGTTTCGTTTATGCCTTAGTTTTACTAAAAAAATGCTTAATGACAGAAGTTATTTAAGATATTGACAGTTTGATAAATTTTTTACTTAACAAAATAAAAATGAAACCAAATGGCTAGCGTATTGGTCATCTTATATTTTTATTTTTGTTGCAGCATTAGTTACTGTGCTTGTGATCTGACTGGAGCACTGGTCGTGTATTAATCCACTTGGGAGCCCAACATCAGCAATCAAGAACCATAATATTCTCATGTCGTCTTGGGGTCGGCCTACGGGTTGAAAACCGAGCTTTCTGCCCCCATTTCAGATACAAAATTGTACAGATTTATACTTTTTTTATATTGTCATGTAACATTAACAGTAGATCTTTAGGGAGAACATGTATGCCCTTTTTGTTGTAACTGTGAACTTTGTTCCACTTGAATACGGCCTTAGAAATTTTTAACATAAAATGTTTTTTTCGTGTTTTGAATCAACTCAGCCTGGAAAACTGGGTGGGTTAATCTTAAACTAACAGGTCGAACTAGGCTAAAGTTAAATCGATATGAGGTATTAAAGTGTCAAATGGTAGTCGCTGCTGATTTGCCTAAAATAAATTAATGCTTGATTGAAGAACTGATTTATAAGAGCATGTGAAATGATTATGACCCATACCGTCGGCTATTTTATCAATGTTATCTATACCACGAGCATATTCTAGACAACGAAAATAACAGGTAGCTCCACTAAATGTGTCATGATAAACTCAAAATACCAAGCAGTAGCCAATTGGTAAAATATTATTCATCCACTACAAATAGAGATCACCGTTCTTAAACTGTTCACTGTTATAAAAATAAAAACTAATTCTGGGAAAGCTCACGGCTTCGCTTTGCGGCAGCAACAACCGCATTCATCAATATCCCACGAAAACCCGACTTCTCCAGCTCATGAACTCCGGCTATGGTGGTCCCGCCTGGAGAAGTCACATCATCTTTAAGCTGACCTGGATGCCTCCCAGTCTGACTAACCATAGATGCTGCTCCCAGAACCTGAAACCATGAACACTCCACAATCACTGAATTTTCTTTTCATTAATAAAAAAAATGAATGATATGTTTGATGGGGAAAACGTACGGTTTGAGACGCTAAACCAAGTGCAAGTTCCCGTGGTAAACCTGCAGCTACAGCACCATCAGCCAAAGCTTCGATTACCAAAAATATATATGCTGGCCCGCTCCCACTGTAATTAGAAAAGCATTAAAAAGTTTAATAATTGATATTAATATTTTGTTGTTATATATAATCAAAGAGTAGCACCTCAAGCCTGTGACTGCATCAAACAGTTTCTCATCAGCTTTCCATATCTTACCCACTGCTCCAAATAACTTGGCTATTATTTCACCATCTTCTTGTGTTGCACCTGCTCCCAAACTCATAACTGCACAACATACTACGTTTTAGACAACAAATTTACATATTTTCATAATTTTTTTTAGAAACTTTTAATAAGCAAACATAGAAGCAAATGTTATCTGAAACAATGTTGTTTAGAAGTACCTAATAATTAATGGGTGAAGCCAAATTACAACCTTAGAAAGGGAACATACGTCCCAAAGAGGTTACCATAACTGAACTTCTCTAATCATACAGCACATTTAGCTTTTTGATCATTAGTGCTAAGTTTCAGCAAGATCATATTATATGCACCACCTCTAACTCAGGTTTTGTAAGCTAACTAAGGAAAAGTGGTGTTAATCTCGTTTTAATGTGTGCTTATACTTCAGTGAAGGGTTGTCACATAAACCCACAATCTGAAATCAATTATTAAAACACAAAAGCAAAAAAAAACAAAAAACTCATACCAGATGCTCCTTCACCTACAGCAGCAGGGGTATTAGGCATTACCCTGATGAAGCGATCATGACCAGCCCACTCCTGCATCATAACAGAATCACTAGTATAAAATAAGTGCGAAGATCAAAATTTAAAATAATAACGTTATGAACACATCATGCCATAAACCTTAGTATCAATTACAAACTAGATTTATTCTGAACATTTGAAATAGTTGTGAAGATTATAATCAAGTATCAAACGTTAGACTCATATACTCGATGGACAAAACAATTAGTTAAAATATTAACATATAATCAACGATCATTTGATCATAGCTCCAATAATGATAAAAACACAAAAGAAAGTAGCCGAACCTGAAGGTCTTTCAATTTGACACCAGCAGCTACTGATACCAGAAGCTTTTTCTGAGATAGGAGCGGTCTCAGCTGCAATATAGCATCTTTAGCTGCAGCAAAAAACATTAAACACATCAAATTATTATCAATTTGAAAAGGAAACAAAAAATTAGTGCTTCGTAAAATTTCTATCTAGTTGAGAGAACAGGGAAAAAAATGCAACCCATTTCACTATGACAATTACGTTAGTAACCACCCGCCAGTAGTTGAAAGTAAAACATTAGCAGCAAGGTTGCTCACTTGCTAGGAACCAACTTATTTTATTATCTTTGTGAGTTTAGGAAGTAGGCCCCACAATAACAAAAGATAAGAGAATAATGTACTTACATGCTAGTTTGTTCCCACCATCACTAATACAAAATCTTGGCTTCACCACCATCTATAGCTGAATAGTTTCAACATAGCAAAGTTGACCAAAATCAACAACTTTAGAAGCAAGTTTTCCCATTATATCTATTTACCAGACCTTATTCTACTCTCTTAGAAACATGTTACGCTATGGAAGGTGTGTAAACATGTTATACGGAATTTTTCTTAATGATATTCACAAAGTTTTGTACAGAAAGAAGGTTGTGTAAATGTGTTATACGAAATTTTTCATACTAATATTCACAAAGTTTAATATAGAAAGCAGTAAAATAGACGAGCACAAATCAGACAGGAGTGCTAGTAAAATAAAATGCTAACGGAAAGTTCTCATCAAAGTCTTTAATAGGAAGCTATGAGCTCATTGAGCATATGCAGAATTATTTAGAGCTCAATTTCCATATAACAGCATAAATCAAGATAGAGCGTGAAAATTATGAGCATACCAACTTGTGGCTTGACAGAGAAAATCACCACATCACAGTTTTCAACAACCTGAAAGGGTGTAGGAAACACTTAATCAACAAACACTCAAAGGCGTGTACATACATAGTGCTTGAAAAGCTGGAAAATAAAATTAATACAGTTCCTCTAAACTCAAACTAGACTGTGTATATGTTTTCCACTCATATTTGTACTTAAACTCAAACTCAAACTCCATGAAGTTCATCTAGTGTTAAATGTTCAGTTCATTTATTACAAAAGCAAAAAATAATGGCTACAATTCACACAATTATCAGTCTGTTAACCAAACAAATAGCTGTAAAAATTTCATGAACTGAGATCATAAGTGCATCTCTTTATGAAATGAAATATGGTGATGCAATTATGCAAACTATATAGTAACTAAACCTGATTGTTGTTTTCGAAAACACTGGCACCGAAGGATTCAAAAGCGGCACGGCGAGCTCCTTTATGAGCAGTTTGAATGCGAGAAGCAGGTAAAACGCCGGATTTAACGACGCCTCTGGCTATACTCTCGGCCATTTTACCAGCTCCGATGAACCCTAGCTTGAACGTATCAGCAGGAATAGGTTGGATTGAAGACATAGTTGATGAATCAAAACACTTGAAGTAACAATGAATTGAAGAGCTGAGTGGATTTGATGATGCGTAAACAGAGTATGAAGGACTTACGACTCCTTCAGTTGCCCCACATTGATCGGAGATGAGTAACCTATTTCAGGTTCATATCAACATGGGCCGGGCTAGCTGTTACTCTGTTATTGGGTTCAACAATTTATTTGAAACTATCATTTTCACTTGTGTTGCGTCGTGACTCGTGATGACGGCCAGGTCATGTATTTTACTTTGTTATAGAGTGTAAATCGAGGTACCCAATCTATCTATGACAACTCTTAACTTTTCATCTGTTTTGGGGTTACATTTGTTTTGATGATGAGATAACGTATGGTAATCTGATAATCTCATGTGACGTGACACATTTTTTGTTGTTTTGTCACACTTATTGTTGTGGCATAAACGTGGTTGTGTATAGATAGCCATTATTAATATTATTATTTTCATCTGATTTTAAAAATATACCATATGTCATCATTTCATAGCTTCATGTGATTTTGTCTGCTCAAATAGTGATTGAAAGAGGTTAGGAGAGCTTGTCAGATATGTTTTACTTTTTTTTAGAACAACGGTTACTGTAAACACAATGGAGGTTCTTCACAAGCCTCCTTATAGGCCAGATTGATTGGAGTTAAAAATCGTCAACCAATTGTTGCAAGCAAAAAATGACCGTGACCCTTCAACCATGTCAAGTAAAACCTTTAGGCTCATAGCCCGAGATGAACTTCATTGAATAAATTCACCATTAATGACATAAGTGAGGATTTAACTTACGTCTCCTATTTAGAACCAAGTCATCTTACTACTAAGACATATGTGGGGATTTAGATATGATTTTACCTATGTGGGAGTGTTAAGATGATGTCCATTAATTACTTATTCAATTATTAAAGTACGAGATAGAGATTAGTTTTAAGAAGCAAATAAAATTGAAAAAAGAATGAAAATTAGAAATTAACCTCAACTAAGTATTACATATTTAGTATAATAAATCACAGTTTTTTTTCTTTATTTTTTAGAGGGGGAATTATTGTTTTAAAAGTGAAAGTTTGAGAGAGAATTGAGTGAAAATTGTTGGAGAAAAAGTTTATGATTAACATGTTATCTAAAATTTTTTTTACAAATCCTTAAATATTTACGAACTTTTAAATATAATGATTATAACTTTTTTAAGTAAATATTGTTATTAAATTCATGTGTAATACACGAATATTAAATCTAGTCTAATATAATAAATCAAGGTTTTTGGCTCAATTTTTTAAAGGAAGAATTATTATTTTCAAAAATTAAAGTTTAAGAGGGAAATTGAGTGAAATTTGTTGACCAAAAATTTGTGATTAATATTTTATCTAAAAAGTTTTTACAAATCCTTAAATATAAAATAGTTACAAACTTTTAAATATAATGATTATGGTTTTTTAAATAAATACTATTATTTACTCCGTGTGTAAGACATGAGTATAAAACTTACTCATGAAATGCACACATGAGTATAAAACTTACTCATGAAATACACACATGAGTATAAAATTGGGGTTTTGGAGGGAAAATTGAGAGGAACATGTTTTTTGTGTGAAAAATTTTGAGTCAAATTTTCTTGTATTTTAAAAACAAAAGTAAATTGAAATAAAGAATAGCTGGGGTTGTATAATCAAGGTAAAAGTGGATAATTGAACGTGAATGGGTGATTTTGAATGCCACTGGATTCTAAATTGTTACATCTTACTATCGTTTCTTTATTTAGCATGTGTGTCTACACTAATATTAAACATAACTAGTCCGCCACTATACTACTATAATGTGGTTTTAAAGGGGTAATCTCTTATGCATACTTTCTATTAGAAAGAAGAATTCTAGAATAATCTAAAAAAATGTTCAAGAATGTTCCAATGGTGCCCAGCTTGGTGGTATGAATTTGGATCAATACGCACGTACTTTGATATTCTTTTTTCAAATAAATCGTAAGACTCCACTAAGTAAGAACACGTCAGAGCTTCGAACTTAGTTATAACAATTCATTTGATATTAACGATCTTTTTTCGTCATGTCAACCACCATTATAAAGAAAAGTATGTTTTTTTCCGCAAATATTAGAATTTAATTTTTACTTTCATGTATTAAGTACATTTTCTTTTCTTGTTTATTGTAAACTCAATATTATTAGTTTACCTTAAAACCTACGTAAGTACGTATCATTTTCACCCAAAAAGTTGATAATATGATTAGTGGCCATCAAAACTCTCTAGAAACTTTTGTTATTGTTATTAAAGTGTATAAAATTAAGTAGAATATATTCTTATTAAATGGTGTATTTTATAAGGTGGTACTCTTGTTTTAAGAGGATAAAAAGTATAAAGTTGAATACATGCATGAATTGGCTTCCACTATCAGGCAGTTGGTGAGGATTCAGGAGAATGATCCACATGTACACGTCAAAGTATACATCTACATATGAAACGAAACAAGTTAGAATTTTTTTTTAAATAGTCTAGCGTTATTAATAACTCGTTTTCATAGATCGAAATAAGTTGTGTTAGTTTCACTTTTTGTAAAAGAAGAGAAATGTTCTTATATATAAAGTTATTTATTAATTGATACAAAATGTGAGAAGAACACAATGATAAAAAAACACAATGACGCATTATAAATATTACGGAGTATAACTTACAATATAAATATAATTTTAAAAAAAAATGTTTTAAAGACCTTGTTTCTCTAAGAAATTAAATGAAAAAAAAATAGCCTTCTGATTGTGTCTGTTACGTTAAAAATTTACAAATTAATGATACAATAAGAGTAAAAAAAGACACAATGAAAAAACTAATTTTTTTTTTATTTTTTGTTAATTTTTTAAAGAGTATGACGTGTGGAACAATTCAATGTATCTGAAACACTTTTTGAAACTCGATTTAATTTGTAACTTATGAACTTGTTAACCTTCCATTATATATATCCTTTTTGTACTATTGTGTGTTCTTCTCACACTTTGTATCATTTTTTTCATTTTCTAAGATAACTTCACTAATAAAACAAACAATTAAAATTAGAGTATTTGTAATGCTTGAATTGAGTTTAAACATGTTTTGGTTTTTAACAGTTACAATTAAATAATTATAACAAATTAAATATATTATCATCTCGTAATATTCATGATGATAAGGATCGGGCATGAGATTAGTTTTAAAAACTTCTTAGACTATTGGATTAGGTGATACCCGATATGATTACCCAAACCAAATGCACACTTATCTGAATCATATACCCAAATAATATACCTTAAAAAAACTAATTAGTTTTAATTTTTGGAAAATTAGCCTAAAATAATCCCAACTAACACCTATCGGTCAAAAATAATCTCAACTCAGTTTATTCACTCCAGTGGTCCCAAATCCAACTTTTTTAGCCTACAGTGGTCCGCCGTTAAGCGCACTTAACGGCCGTTAACTTTTTTTCTATTTTTTTTCGAATTTCAAACCTCCAATTGTTGTTTCAGATGATTTAATTTTGACATCTGGTTGAAGCACCGTTAGGGTTTAAACACCTGATTGAAGACCGTTTTATCGTTTGGAACACCGGTTCGAGGTAAGGTTTACATCAACTGAATCGTATCCTTCTCCCGATCAATATCCATAAAACGCTGTTTTGAAAATCGAAAAAAATCAAAAAAAAAAAAGTTAACGGCCGTTAAGTGCACTTAACGGCGGACCACTGGAGGCCAAAAAAGTTAGATTTGGGACCACTGGAGGGAATAAACTGAGTTGAGATTATTCTCGGTCAATAGGTATTAGTTGGGATTATTTTAAGCCAATTTACCTTAATTTTTCAATTCATTTACCATATATTCAAGTAATTTTACAGATTTTTATTAGGTGAAAAGAAAATTTTATTTAGGATATGAAATTTAATATACATATTATCATTTGGATCTGGTCATATATATACCAATTTTTTTACCCAAATAAAACAGTACTAGGGGTGTGCGCGGTGCGGTTAGGTTCGGTTTTTACCCTTAACCGCAACCACAACCGCAATATGCGGTTAGTGGTTTTCATTAACCGTTCGGTGATCGGTTTTTTCGGTTTGTGGGTTTCGGTTTATTCGCGGTTAAGGTGCGGTGCGGTTATTTATTTATTTATTTTGTTTTACTAACCGAAGTTTGAAAGAGTAAACAATAAGTATATTGATAGATACGACATAAATTCATTAGTGGGATAAAATGCATTACATCAATAGTAACCACGATGTGTTACGTTCATAAAGAAACAAAGTTCATTAAAGTAAAAAAAAAAGACAATCAATAAAGTTTAAAAGATTGTTTTGTAGTCTTCATCAGAAAGATCCACTGCACTTTTGCCTGTAAATATAAACAAAACCACACCACTTTAGTTCAATAAATAAGATTCACAATCTACATGTCATATTTATACTTATATTAAAACGAAGTACTTAGGTAAAGCTATATTATAAATAAAAGAGTTACTTATAGTTCGGTGCGGTTCGGTTATTTCGGTGGTTAGAGAAAGGAATAACCAAACCGCAACCGCAAATGTCGGTTTCGGTTAATTTCGGTTCGGTTAATTACGGTTACCTTTTCGGTTTGGTTATTTCGGTTCGGTTTAATCGGTTAGTTCGATTCGGTTAATTCGGTTTTTTCACACCCCTATAAAACACGTCAAAAAATAGAAATATTAAATTATTAAAAATTTATATTATTAGACAATTAAGTTAGTGCTAATTTTATCTTAAACTAACTACATGATTTTCGTTAATATTTTAAGTATTTGATTGTAGCTCAAATTTAAAATAACTAGTTTTATAACTAGATATTTTTCTTCACTATTATCCTCCAATTCGGTATAATTAAATCATTCATGGGATATCTTATTTTCTAAATCTCTATTGAAATTGTTTTGCTAGAAATATAATCCTTGTTTTAGATTTTAATTTACCTTCATAATCATCACTATCCGATTGGAATGTATTTGAAAATCCTGTTATTTCACAAGGTCAATTATATGCTTTGCACTTTTAAGAGTTGACAACAGATAGTATAGCCTTGAAGCTGCTAATTGTTGAGAAGATGGTAATGTTACAAATAATGCAACAAGTGTCGTCCGCAAATACATTTTTGGAAACTTTTGTTGTCACTTGTGTTTATACTTACGAAAATAAAATTTTAAAAAATTTGACCTTTCACCTAATAATGGTAGACATCCCAATTAAAAAAATTCTCATGGAGTTCTAAACTTTTAATTATTTAAAGAGCCCTCGTTTAAAAATAGTTAATGCAGTTAAGTTTTTTAAATTTAAACTAATGTTTTATGGCTTTTGATCAGAAGAATAATACAAATGGATTGAGGTAAAATTTCATTCAAAACGTGCTCCAAATGATGAAACGGTTTTCCGATACGGTAAAACTTAAATCAGTTGAAACATTGTTTCATCATTTGGAGCACATGTCCGAGTTAACTTTTACATCAATAGATTCGTATTTTCTTCCCGATAAAAACCTTAAAACATTAGTTTGAAATTCAAAAAAAATTTAACGACGTAAGTGTTTATAACATGAGCTTTTTAAAAAAATTGTTGAAATTTAGGATCTCCACTGAAAACTTTTTCAATTGAGATTTCTATTGCCAATAGGTAAAAGTTTATATTTTTAAAATTCATTTTTTCTTTTATTTATTACATTTATTTTTTTAACGACAATTCATTACATTAATAACAATTGTAATTTATTGTTTCATAATTGACATTAATTATATTGATATTTTTTTTATTTCACCTTAATACTCCGTATTATATTAATTGTATTGTTTTTATATTTTAATCCGTGTAATACACAATTTAAACCTAGTTTGACTATAAAGTACTGGTTTAGCGTCCGTGTTATGCTTGAGAACACAATAACCAGATGATTTTAACGATATTTATGGGGCGTGGAAGGTTCCAATAAATTTTTAGACAAAACCGTTATAAAACCGAAACACAAGATTTATTTAAAAACTAAATTTTTTATATATCAATATTATACTTAAATTAAAAAGAATTAAATGCTCGATTTTATGGTGTAAATTTTAAAAAATAATAATATCGCATAAAACGTTATGGATGGTTAAAAGATACTAAGGTATTAATTATAACATATTACTAATTTATTCTTAAATTTCATTTATATACCTTATTAAATATAAATCGACCCATGCACACCCTAGTAAAAAGGGTTTAAAATGTAACTATTCTTAAGTTTTTCTAATTTCTCCTAAATATTAGGGGTTTAAAATGTAATTCGTTTATTATAATATATTATTATAAATTATGTATACATATTTTAATTATAAAATTAATATTGTGAGAGAAAATCTCAAATAATGTCAAGTAAGCAAAACAATCATAAATGATTGACACAAAAGCAAAACTAATTTTCCTTTATTATATAAAAGACTAGATTAGTACCCGTGTACTATACGGATTTTAGTTTTATAGATTTTAACTCAAGTTACATATCAAATTTATTTTTAACATATCTCTTATTAAATCGATTTGGATATTTACAAATATATTCATATAAAAAATCATATGTTACAATAAATGATATGATTTATAATAGTTGGTAAATTTTTATTGGAACATATCGGGTTAGGAGATAATTCATGATAATTGTAATTTTTTTTATTTGAACATATCGAGTTATGAGATAATTAATGATAATTGATAAAACTTTAATTTGAACATATCGGGTTAGGATAAATCATAATAATTGATAAGTTTTTTATTTGAGCATATCAGGTTATGAGATAATTAATGATAATTGGTACATATCGGGTTAATATATAGATCATGATAATTGGTAAATTTTGTATTTGAACATATCGGGTTAGGAGATAATTGATGATAATTTTTGAATTTTTAATTTAAACATATCGGGTTATTTCGAATATGGAGCATACCATGACCCGTCAAAAATTCTCCATCAAATTAATTAGAACATGACACCTAAGCAAAATCCTATGTGAAGTAGTTAAAATGGTGACATGTGGATATGTTACTCAATTATTAGAATAGGTAGATTTATTGAGGTTGATTCTAAAGTATATCTTTCTCGTTTTATATTATAACTTGTAATTTTAGCTAATAAAAGTTTGTTGAATAACTTGTATTTTAGCTAATAAAAGTTTATTGAATATGTATTAATCTATGCGTAACCAAACATGTAGCTTAAAATATAAAAAGTAAATAAAACGAGAATGTT
The DNA here is from genome assembly GCA_030867185.1 of Tagetes erecta. Classification (NCBI taxonomy): domain Eukaryota; kingdom Viridiplantae; phylum Streptophyta; class Magnoliopsida; order Asterales; family Asteraceae; genus Tagetes; species Tagetes erecta. The sequence continues at coordinate 99,335,710 of CM061487.1, forward strand.
TGCCGTCCAAGAAAAAGAGTTTTTATAGGGTTTTTTAACCGTCCTTATAAACTACGAAATCCGCCTTAAACACTTCTACGTAACTTCCCGTTTTTTATATACCGGGAAATAGGGATGAGATTTTTTACCGAATACCGATACCGTATCGGTACCGTCCTGATTCCGTATCGGTCCCGTATCGATTTCGTCAAATCGGTAGCGGTACCGATATTATATTTTAGTCATTTTCGGTATTGGTAAATTCGGTACCGGTAGCGGTACGGTACTGGTATTTTCGGTAAATGGTACCGATTTGAAATATGCTTTGTTTCGATTAAAAATTTCGATTCTTTTAAGACTAATGTCATTTTCATGTTTATATAAAGGGAAAATGCCATAGAAACATAACCAAGTTTCAGTTTTGTTCTAATTAGGTCACTCAAGCATATTTTACTTGAATTGGATGACTAAACCTCCAAATCGAGCAATTGTTGGATTTTGTTTTTGTCAAGAAAGGAATTAGGGATAGAATGTGGGGGTCGAAATATTTAATATATGTAATTATATTAAAAAATTTAAAAATATGTTAATTATAATAAAAAATAAAAAAATAAATCTACAATTCACGTTACCGCTTCACATTAACATAAAAAAATGTGAAAAATAATTCCTAACTGAAACGTAAAGAAAAACATGTGAAAACAACATGTTAAAACCTCTAATTTGAATAAAATATGAAGGTGAGTGACCTAATTGGAACAATTTTTAAACTTGAGTGACTTAATTATAACAAAATTGAAACTTGGTTATGTTTTTATAAAGTTACCCCTTATATAAATCATAAGTATTGTTCTTATATATTAAAATAAATGGATTTTATTTTTAATTGTAACTTTTTTTTCAAATTCGATTTTGTTTGTCTGCTTGTATAATAGTGGTTTTGATTTCTTTGTTTAAATATTGATTAAAATAAATGTCTCTGATTCTTTTATTTCATTCTCCATATAAACATATACCAGATGAAGGTTAGTTTTATGAAAATTGATGACCAAGAACACATTAATTTAAATTGGAGTACTTTCAAATTAAGTTTGAGGAAACTATGTTTAAGTTATAACAAATTGGTACGAAATCGGTACAATACCGAAAAACCGGTACCAATACCGGTCTCGTACCGGTACCGAACTGGTAGTTTGGTACGGTATTCGGTACCCACTTTTCATGAAAATCGGTATCGGTATTTTCGATATTAGTACCGGTCGGTATCGGTATGGTACCGATCTCATCCCTACCGGGGAAAAAGGTAAAAATATATATTCTTCTACTTTTGTATTTCTAGATGATTTTTTTTATTAGTGTGTGCCAAGAAATTAGATAAAAACCTGTCGCACACAAAAGAATGTCTAAATGGTTTATAAGTAAGAATGGAGGTTTTGTAATGAGCCAAGAAGTGTTGAAATAAAGTTAAGATGAATTATATGAATGAGATATCAGTATATCACTACTTAAAGTAGTGTTTTTGAATGAAGTGCATAAAGAAATTAGATAAGAACCTTTCACGCACAAGAGCATGTATTGTTACGTACCAATATATTGTATTTCAATATTTCTTTTGTTTGGTTAGTGGAGTCATGTAGTTCAAATAAGGGTGTTTTAGAAATCATGAGGTTACTGGTTAGTTTAAGTCTTGTATTATTTATTTGAGTCTTGTATTTTATTTTTTGAGAGGAAAAATGAATATAAATTAGTCTCAAGATTTCTCTCTAAATTTCTTCAAGACTCTATCTATTTTTTTTGGCTAACGATTAAATGTTGGATCCATATCAGTGGTATAAATTAAACAGCTAGTTGTTATCTACCGTGAACCATGGTCGCTCAAACTCTATCCGAAACCGAGTTTTGACAATAGATGAATGAGTCTTTTGCAAGACTCGAATCCCAGTTACAAATCATCTTTAACGAGCTTCGATCGATCCGAACCGTACGGGAAGCCTTCGACCCCAAATCTCATCACCGTCATCTATGCCACATTTTCCTGCCACCACACCAGCCCTTGAAGTTGCATCATCCTCCGCCATTACAATAGCATCACCGTAAACCCCAAACATTACACCTATACCTTCACTGAAACCCGCATTAACAACCACACCACCAACACCGAAACAAGCAACAACTCCAAAACCACCACACTCAATCATACCTTCTAACCATGTTTCAATCCCTGCCAAAACCGTTCAGCTTCTAATGCTACCATCAACAATTCAAAATGTCAGTGACTTTTATAAATCCAATTCCCATTTGAACTCAATTAAGATGTGGTGTTTAAGTCAATGTACATGCCATTGCATGTGGAATGCACAAGCAAAAGTCTCACCACCCTAGCTATTTGCTCCACTGTTATAAGCAAAGAAGTTGACGGAGGTGTAATTTTGAAACGCAAATGGTGCCCACCATGGTGCTTGGTTAATACTTCTGTGTATTTTGCCGGACGAACCGAGTGGCGACCGCCATGGAGCATAACCAAGTATTTTTTTTTGTCTCACCTTGAGGACAAAGTGAATTTGAGTAGGATGGATTGTTACTTACCAATATAATTAACGAGACATGCACGTTATATATTTCTTACATTTATCCTTGTTAACTAATCATAATATATTGTCTTTTAATATTTCTTTTGTTTGGTTAGTGGAGTCATGTAGTCTGGTTGGTTTAATTCTTGCATTATTTATTTGAGTTTTTATTTTATTTTTTGGGATGAAAAATAAATATCAATTAGTCTCAATATTTCTCTCTTAATTTCTTCAAGACTATATCTATTTTTTTTGCTAACGATTAAACGTTGAAATTAACCACATCAGATGTATATATAGTTTATACGTAAGAACTCAAATTGTTCATTTGTTTGCTACGCTTTGTTAAAACATCCATGGTAAATTCGCCATCCTCATACCTATAACATGCTTAAAAATCATCATTTCAAAATTAATTCCTCATTTGTCACAATCCATATATATTAGATTCTCAATAGTGAATACCTATAACTTTTATGAGAGATACCTCAAATTAAGAGAGCATTATGTTTTCTTCAAAGATTTGGGGGATAAGAATAAAGATGTGATATGTTCTAGAGTGAAATTATATCTGTCTAATTTTAAATGTCTATATTTTTTTGTTGTCTCGATTTAAATATCTATTTAAAAAATAAAGGTATAATTTTTAATTTTACTCTTAATCATAAAATCTATTTTATGATTAAAAGACAAAAGACTTTAATAACATTATTGTTATTTTATAGGTTGAAAATATATAATAATCCACTTTGTGTTGTGAGTCCCATTACACTTTAAATGAACGAAAAGATTATTTTTTTTTTCATTTTTTCTGTATAATTTAAAGACGCAGATATGAGTTGATGGCTCTACTCAATTAAATGTTTTGCTACAAAATCACTCGTACGTAAGTTGATATGGTACGTACAAAAGCTAGGGATTTAAGAGGGTTGAGACAGTACAAAGCTAATGATTGATTATTTGATTTAATAGAGGTTTGAGATAGTACTCATTAAAAGCTAAGGTTTTATTGCTGTTAAATGAGTGAACCAACTAATTATGCCAGGTGTGTGCCTTAGTTGAAAAGCAATCGGAAAATATACAAACCCTGAACCCATAAATTGAGAGAAACTGAGAAATTGTGATAAACACACCAACCCATTTATAGCAATTAAGTATGACATTTTTTAAGTGAATTAATTCGATCAGGCTCTCCATCAATTGTCATCTCCAACACTACAACAAACTATTCATGATATATAAAAACCCTTTTATTAGACATATATGTGTTGAAAGTAGACTTGACATAATATTTATCGTTAAAAAAAATAATATACGAAAACACATAGATCAGAAGTTCAAAAGTAGGCTAGGGGTGTTCATTATTCGAATACCATTCGAATTATTCGAAATTCGATTCGAATCGAATTCGATTAAGGCCATTCGAAATCGACTTTCGGTCATTCGAATTCGATTCGCATTCGATTCGAATAATTTTATCGAATGTGAATCGAATACGAATATGATTTTCTGAATTCGCATTCGATTCGCCCAATTCGAATAAGAAATTTATATATTTTTTAATATATATTTTCAATATATCTAATTAATTATCTATACATGAATATGATTTAATGGGCTTGAAGTAAAATTAAAAATAACCAAACCCAACCTCTTACCCAATCTTAATTGTTGCTTCCGCATATGAACATGATTTGATGTTGTGGCAACTGTTTAATTGTTGTTTCTACATGTTTTAAACTTGTTTATAGTTTTTTTTGTGTTTGATTATGTAGTTTTAGACCTTTTGTTAACATGTTTTAGACTTGTTGATGTGCTATTATTTTTCATATTGTTTGGGTGATGTTTTGCACATTTTTTGTGTGATTTGTAGACTTATGTTATGTTGGTGCTACATTTGTATTGTTACTTGATGTGTTTTTTTATTTGTATTTTTTTAAAGCGAATACATTCGAATCTATTCGAATTCGATTCGAATTCGAATAGCTTAATCGAATCGAATACATAGATTTTTATTCGAATGTGGATCGAATACGAATACAGTTTTTAAAAGTTCCAATTCGCCCAATTCGCATTCGATTCGAATGAACACCCCTATTCAAAAGTAGTCAAATACTATTACTAGATAAAAAACAAAAAGGAAAAGTGGGGAATATATGGTGCGAGTTTATAATACAAGTGCAAGACGTCTAGAGTTTTCGATGTCCACCAAATTCGAATATAAGTTACCCACAACTCCACAAGATACATCCTTATTTTCATCAACTGCCCCTCAACTCTCTCTTATGTTATGATTTCACCCTTATCCATATACGTGTTAAATAAATGCAAGATAAATTATTAATTAAAACTACGAATATTCTTTATTTAATAAATTATTTAAGTATTAATTTCTTGTTTCACTTATAGTTTCTCGTTGTTTTAGTAAAACAACCAAATTATCCTCTCTCTTTTGTTTCTTACCTCTTTTTCTTTATTTGATTTTTTAATTTAACGAGGCTAATTAAAAACAGTAAAAAAAATTAATCAAAAGACTTGATGAATGATATCCGTAATTATTAAATAAACCAACATGGCAAACTAAATAATTTGGCGTATATATAAAATATTTACTAATGTGCAATTTTCTTCGTTAATGATATTGACAAATACATATTGGCCTGGGTGGGTCATTTATATAAATCTTCTAAATTGTTTTACCAACTTTTCCCCACTATATATACAGCCCCATTTTGCCACAAAATTCGTCCTACACACATTTTGTAAGTTCTAATCCAAATTGCAAACTACAAGCAAAACAAATGAAGCCAATCGTTGCAACATCTGTGCTTCTGGCACTTGTACTCTTGAGTTCTTCTCTCCTTCATACTACTATGGCTGATTCAAGTAAGATCTTATATTGATTTACAACTATATGCATAAACAACTTGTACCTTGTTTATCTATTTTTTTCTTTATAATAAAAGGCACACGTACATATATACGACTTCCATTCTGTTATTTTATTTCACGTTATAAATAAACATATGATCATATATATGTATGGTATTATAATAGGTTTTTGTGACTCCAAGTGTGCGGTGAGGTGCTCAAAGGCGGGGAGACAAGACAGATGCCTTAAGTATTGTGGGATATGTTGCGAAGATTGTCACTGTGTGCCATCGGGGACGTATGGGAACAAAGATGAGTGTCCTTGTTATAGAGACAAAAAGAATTCCAAAGGCGGTCCTAAATGCCCATGAAACATGAAACTCTTTGTTCTTTATCAGATATATATTCTATGAAATATTAATCATGAAATATAAATAAATATGAGAGTCGAGTCGAAAAGTTGTTAGAAATAATGTGTAAGCGTTTATAGTTTAAAGAATAGTTGATGTTAACTATCGTTGTTTCTTTCTTTTTGTTAATATGATCAGTTTGTGATAATGATTCTGCTCATCATCCAAATCTTATAAGTTATACACAAGTACACAACGACCATTAATTCAAAAAAATAAAATATTCCTAGTCTAAATAGTCTTTGATAACATACCTTAAAAGTTACACCTTATGTGTATATGATCATTCTAACAAAAACTGTTGCTTTCTTCGAACATAAAAATATAATAGGATTTTTATTATAGTTAATTAATTTATTCACTTTCATATACATATAATTAAAATAATAAATACATTATTTATAGAATCATCAAATACTATGTTTGTGAGATAACTAGATAAGTCCACAAGAAAAAAACAAATCAAAGTAGCATGCATGATCAATCAATTTCATATTTTTCTTCAAACTCAAACCTACAAATATATTCTTAAACTTGAACCACCGGCAATATGATGATTATTGTAATATATTCCTAGTTGATCAATATATTTAAACAGTAGTCAGCAAGCCAAAAATTCAAAGCACCAAGATTTACACCTATATAAACAACCACAACATCCATACACGTACATACATGTAAAATAAACATAAAAATATGACTTGCACTCCAAATATTAATTGTGTACAATATATCCACCTCTTTTCAATATTTTCCGGTATCTTTTTACCCTATGAATTGCTTTGCATCGAATTTACATTACTTGATACTAGCCTTCGCAGGCAATCGAATGCATACACCTAATCATTGACCTAAAAAGCATTGCACACTTTTTATAGACCGGGTTACTACTTTTGCACAAGAGTTAGTGGAAATAACCGGGCTATTTCAGTCAAAAGCTACTTGAAACAACAAACTTTAATCATCCAATAAAGGCAAATTGACCTAAAATAATCCCAACTAACACCTATTGACCGAAAATAATCCCAACTCAGTTTATTCCCTCAAATGGTCCCAAATCCAACTTTTTTGGCCTACAGTGGTCCGCCGTTAAGTACACTTAACGGCCGTTAACTTTTTTTCTATTTTTTTCGAATTTCAAACAGATATTTTAGGGATTTTGATCGGGAGGAGAATACTAGTCAGTTGATGTAAACCTTACTTCCAATTGTTGCTCCAAATGGTTTAATTTTGATATCCGGTTAAAGCACAGTTAGGTTTTAAACACCCGATTGAAGACCGTTTTGTCGTTTGGAACCCCAGTTCGAAGTAAGGTTTACATCAATTGAATCGTATACTCCTTCCGATCAATATCCATAAAACCTTGTTCTGAAATTCGAAAAAAATCAAAAAAAAAGTTAACGGCCGTTAAGTGCACTTAACGGCGGACCACTGGAGGCCAAAAAAGTTGGATTTGGGACCACTGGAGGAAATAAACTGAGTTGGGATTATTCTCGGCCAAAGGTGTTAGTTGGGATTATTTTTAGCCAATTTGCCTCCAATAAAATCAATTTAATTGCATTGGAGACATTCATTGGCATTAGGATGAGATCGAGTCAAACTTGAACCTGATGGGAAACCTGAACCCCAAGACATTTAACCGTGTATGGGATCGAGTAAGCAGGTATGAGATTGTTTTTCATTTTTTTCGCGGGTATTGGGATTAGAGGATATATTCCTTACCGACCCGATTAGACATACTCGTTTACCCGACTATATACCCGAATTAGTTTTACATTTTATTTATTTTAGTTATATGATATTTCCTTTTATATTTAATTAAACAACATTTTCTTCACATCCTTAATTATTTTCCCCTCTCATTCATTCATTCTTACTAAAGTATGCAGATATACCCGATACAAACCCGAAGAGTATGCCTGATACGCGACGGGTAAATAACCTTTCATACCCGACGGGCTTTGTGTCGGGTATGGGGCACAATTTCTAAACGGGTATGGGATTGAGATTAGATTACTCATACCCGCCTCAAACTCGCCACGTTGCGATCCCTGGATAATTGGCATCGAACTTTTTTGTTTTGTGTAGATGAGGAAGTTTCAGCCTAGCTATTAGAGTTTGAAAATACTCTCAAAAGCTTCCAGCAATCTTCTTTTCCATCTTTCTTGATTCAAAGGTATATTTCGCGTTAATTTCCGTGAGTGCTTCATTTGATGTATAGCAGGAAACAAAACGAGATGTTGTAAGAGACTTAAACTTGTTTTAAAAGACGTGTGTATTAAACATGAATCGTGAATCAGCTTTCACCGTCTTCTTCTTTTTATGTTTTAGTTCACATTTTTTATTTACAAATTTGACCTCAACACTCAACTTTTACATACGAACAACTTTGACTTAATTATCATTTTGTCCTATAAGTTTTGATAAAATTGCCTATTAGTCTCTCTATTTAGTCAATTTACAACTTTAACCACATAGTCAACTTTGATATATTTATGATTTTTGACCCCGACTTTAGTTAATTATCAATTTTACCCTTGAGTTTTAATTTGTATTTATTTTTAATAGATAACGCATTACGACTTCACAACGTAACATACGAAATATAAAACTTTTTATCAACCCGTGTAACAAAATTAGATAAGGAGGACGTGTGTCGCATCACACGTCCCTTTCATGTAACTAGTTGCCATGTAATTTACAGCTATAGTTGTACCGTAACTGAATATAAAAATATTTTATTCTTGTTTAATAAACGTTTTTCCTACGGATAAATATAATACATAATGCAAGGTACAAAAATGGATAGAGATGGTAAGACGCCAAGCAAAAGTGGGGAATGAATGAGTTTTCATGTCCACCAAATTTGATTATCAATGACCGAGAAGCATCCTTATTTTATATCAAAGTTTAAACAACTACCCCTCTAACTCTTTCTTATACCGAACCATGTGTAGTGGTTAAATCTAAAAGCCCATAAAAATCTTATATTTCTTTCAACATTAGCATATGACAATAATATATATTAAAATGGGTGCTTAATACAAAACATCTAGACACAATTTGCACACTAAAAATGCCCCTGATGGTTTTGGGGCGTCGTGAGACGCTATGAGAACGTTTTGAGTAAGAAAAATGCTCAACTACACATCGTCTTATGCTTTTGCCTAACTTTAACATACATGTCAATGATAATCTTCCTTTAAATTTGTGATTATTCTTTATTAAATAGTTTATTTAGCTATTAATTGTTTCTTTCATTTATAGTTTTCCTAGTAAAGTAACCAATTTTTTATTTCTTACCTTCTTTTAATTTTTAAAAACAAGTAGTATAAAAACATTACTCAATAAAAAAAACTGGATTAATGATATATGTAAGCTAACTAAACCAACATGACAACTTTTTACTACATGAATGATACATGTATACATGTACAAGTGTACAACTTTCTTCGTTGAAAGATGACATTGACATATATATAAACCAGTTGGGTTGATGGTCTAATAGTAAAGGTACGTATTATCTCTAGCCTCTAGGGCCTTCAATACGGGAAGGTAAGAATAACAAGAGTGATTGATGTTAAAAAAAACACGTAGACACAAAAGACCAAATTTTTATTTGAAACTAGTGGAGGGTCATGTATGTAAATCTTCTAAATTGTTTTACCAGCTTCTCCACACTATAAATACTGCCCCATTTTGCCACAAAAATTGTCCCACACACATTTTGTGAGTTCTAACCCAATTTACAAATTACAAGCAAAACAAATGAAGCCATTCGTTGCAACATTTGTGCTTCTGGCACTTGTACTCTTGAGCTCTTCTCTCCTTCATACTACCATAGCTGGTTCAAGTAAGATCTTATATCATTTTACATGCAGTAACAACTTGTACCTTGTTTATCTAAATTGTTGTTTATCTAAATTGCTGTTTATCTAAACTGTTATTATTCTGCCATAACAATTATCATCCAACAAAAGTTACACATGTATGTATGTATACCTGTAGTTTTTTTCTATTTTTTATTTGTAGGCTATTAATAACACATGATTATTTTTGTATGGTATTATAACAGGTTTTTGTGACTCCAAGTGTGCGGTGAGGTGCTCGAAAGCAGGGAGAAAAGATAGATGTCTTAAGTATTGTGGGATATGTTGTAAAGCTTGTCACTGTGTGCCTTCGGGAACATATGGGAACAAAGACGAGTGTCCTTGTTATAGGGACAAAAAGAATTCCAAAGGCGGCTCTAAATGCCCATAAAGCATAAAACTCGTTCATCGGATTTTCAACAAAATATTGATCGATCATATATTTTTATCAGTCAAAAACTTTATAGTAATGATATATTTAAGCGTTTAAAGTCTATTGAATAAATAATGTAAACTATATATATATATATAGTTTGTTTGTTTCTTTTTGTTAATGTTCAGTTTGTGATATAAAGTGTTCTACACATGTAAAGTAAATATGACTACTTTTTAAACGTTTGTCATAAGACAACCTTGCATTAAAATTTAAATAATGTTCATCATCCAAATCTTATAAGACGACCATAACTTCAAAAAATAACATACCATAAAAGTTACAAACCTATATATGATCATTCTTAACAAAAAAACCGTTGTTTTCTTCCAACATAAAAATATAATAGAGGATTTTTATAAACTATGTGTAGTGAATACATTATTTGTAAAATTAATTGAAATCATAAATTTTGTTCAGTTATGAATACATATACTTAATAGTAAATAAATTATTTATAGAATCATCAAATATTATGTGTGTCAGATAAGGTCCACTACAAGAAAAACCAAAAGTAGCATACATAATCAATTTCATATTTTTCTACAAAACAAAAACTACAAATTTGTACCAGCAATATCATGATTATATATTCCTAATAGATCAATATACATACTCTTAAAATAGTACCTGGAGTAAGTCAGAAATTCAAAGCACAAAGATTTACACCTATATAAACAACCACAACATCCATACACATACATGTAAAACAAACATAAATTAAATTATGACCAAATATTCACATATATCTTGCAGTTTAAACCTTAATTGTGTATCATCCTCCTCTTTTCAATCTTTTCCAGTATCTTTTTACCATATAGATTGCTTTGCATCGAATTTACATGTCTTAATATCAGCCTTCGCAGGGAATCGAATGCATACCCCTAATCAACAAACAAAACTAAATCGTTAAATAATTAACTAAATAGGGAGAGTAAATAATGTAATATTTAGAATAAAAGATGTTAATTAACTGACCCTAGAAACCTTTAGTGCTGACTGAATAACAAAATTCCCATAAGGATCCACAAGAAGGGACGGTGCGATTGGGCTTTCAACCAGCTCAAGAATGATTTTAGTTGATATATCAAGTTCCGATTCAGTCAAACATCTCTCCACAACATTACTCGCGTACTTGTTTTGGGAGAGATAAGCAAAATGTCCTTGAAGTTGGCTCACAAGCAGTGACGTTAATTCAGGAGATTGTAGTCCAACCATATGTTGCAGCACATAATTGCTTTCACATAATAGAGATAAAAGTTAGCCTTTCAACACCAATTAAGAACACAATTTCAATTAAGATAAGTCAAGACGAGCAGGCCGGTTGAGCAACAGGTGATGTCATGACCGGCGGGTTGACCCAGCCGATTTGGGTCAGGTTGAGGCACAAACACTTTTGTCTGTTGTCTTTTACATGTCAAAATTGATAGGTTTTTTAATAAAAATGTTAAACTTGTGTATAAATATGTTAGATTTATAAATGTCCAAGTTTTTTTAGAAATGCAGATTTACCGATTAGAAAATAACATTGAATGTATTTAAGGGGCTCTAATGCACAAAAAGGTACAATGATCAGTCAATGACTAAGACCAACAGATGAAAAACACAATGAAATTGATGCATAAAAACACAAAATTATTAAAATTTAATGAGTTGTTTATGATTAAAATTATAGTGTAATCTGATTAAATTGTTCCCTTACTAATATTTAACTACCAGGTTTTTGTTTGACCTGTTTGAATGAAAAATAGCAGCCCAAATCAACTCATTAATAAGTAGAAGGAACACAATTGCCAGCTATAACTAGAAGTTTATATTTATACAAAGGTTTTGAGATGCAAACCCGAAAGGATCTTCGGCTATTTGGAGTGCATTGACCATGATCTCTGCAACAAGGCGATTTCTAACTGCACCACGAGCGTGTTCAACACATGTCTGCAGCACACAGCAACCACTTTTATCTGTTGCAACTTTGAAACAATTATCTGCTATTTGATTGAGAATAGGCTGCAAAATGCAAAATACTCAGTAAATTATCATAGTGGAGTAACATAAGCATATGCTCAAAGAAATGCATGAAAGGAACCACTGCAAACTTGATTAAACAAATGAAGATAAAAATAAACACTAAAAGACAATACACCAAGTTAGCAGCAAAACAATATCTCGGGAAAACAATTAAAACAAGACAAATTGCTTGTTTAAATAACAAGTAGAAGAATAGTGATAATGAAAGTTCGTTTGATATTTAGTATGCTCATGAAATAACATTTTTTCCCAATTTCATATGCTTACAAAAGGTCTTCATGTAAAAAACTTCAACTTAACTGTCTGATAAACATGTGAAGATTTAGCCTCTTATGCGCGCCTCTTATTTTCACACTTATTCAATAAGAAAAAGTCCTACTTAATGTAATTTGTTGATTGCAAATTTGCAATCATGCATGAAAGAGTTTCAAAACATATGGTCAATAGGATACATCTCAAGAAAATTTAGATTACAACAAAACAAAAATGCCTAGTGAAAACAAGATGACAGAAAATGAAAATAATACCTGGTTAAAATCAGAGTCAAAATGAAGCACACAAAACTGAACCACATGATGGCCATTTGGATCAACGGCCAATTGAGCCGCACAACGGTGTAATGCCCTGATTACCTTCATAATGAGACTCCGGCAGTTCAAATTCTCCAACAGTTTTTGAACCGCTCTTGTCCTGTAAAACAAACAACCCAAACATTTACCCGCAAAATATACAATAGATAAAAAAAATTTGAATAAACCAGAAGTGAACAATTGACACATACCCATACACACTCATACAAACAAGAACAATGTCAACTGATCTTTCAGTCAACTCATGAACAATCAAAGCCTTCTGATCATCATCACAAACACAAACAAGTTTTTGAATAATATAATTCCCATGCTGATCTTTCATCAAATCAGCAATTGAACCCATCACCTCTGAAAAAACAAGATCAATCTCATCTTTTGTTGGGCTTTCAAACTTTGATTGCAAAACTTTACACCCGTCTTGATCTTTAGCCAGAAAACAAACCCACCCCTTCAAATCATGCAAACTCATCACCCTCAAAAACAAATCATTTTGCAATTTTGACACAACCCCATGACTCTGATTCATATAAAGATTATTACTGTTGTTAAACAATCGTTCCTTGGCGAGCAAGTAAGACCTGAAGTCAAAGTCAAACCGATGGTCAAAAGAAGAAGAAGATGCCCTTTGATGAACTACAAACGGGTCCACCGTACGTATCGTCGTCTGGCCCACACCGGAATAAAACCCCTGGTTATGATTTACGCTGTTTTGAGCCCTAGAATTTGTTTCTAAGCTATTGAAACTGAAACCCTCGCCGCGATGAGTGAAGTTGGTACACGGCGGAGAGAACGTCGTCCGGCGGCGGTGATCATCAGCCGGCGAGAGGTTGAGAGCGGAGAATGAGTCGTATAGGGTTTGATCAATGTCGATTGATGATGGCAGATTAGCAGATTGTTGTTGAAAACTGTTGAGATCAGCCGGAGATGACGGCGGAAACGAAAGTGGTGGTGATTGGTGTTGATACATGTTTTGTGTGATTCGTTGATTGTTCATTGTAACAACAGAAGAGTGTACAGGAAGCTAGGATATGGTTGAAATTAAAGAGTGAAAAACGAGGGTTTGTTGGGTTTTTATTTTATAAAGAAGTATGATATGAAGGGTAAATGATTTGATGAAGATTGATGGGTTTTTATAGGTGTTTTTTATTTTGTGATGATTATTTTTTAATGACTAGAATTGTAATATGATTATAATTTTTGAAAATATGGCTGTGATTTTATGGAGAGAGAAAATGTGTGGGTGATTTATGCATGCATTTTTATGGAAAAGTATTGTTCGTGAAGGTGAACAAGTGTGACCAATAAGCGGCGTCTGTCACCTTAAAAGCTGTAACCGGATACTCTTCATCAAATCATAGCATTTTCTTTTTATCCAATCGTAACATTAAGAAAAATTAAGGGGAACAGTGGCGGAGCCAGCCCGAAAATTCAGAGGTAGCCTGAAAAAAAATTTCCCGGACATTCATACAGTAATAAAAATAACACCACAAAATTATACAAATACCTAATAGATTTATCCCATTTGTTCTTTCATAGCTTAAAATCAAAGATTCAGGGGTATCCTTTTGACTGTTTAGGGGTATCCTTATACATAAAACCGGAGAATATATATATTTTTTACACTTCGCAACGAAATTTCAGCCGTAGCCCGGGCTACCCCTGGCTTGTAAGTGTCTCCGCCCCTGAAGGGGAAGGAGGCCATCTGCTAAATGCCCACGGCTAAGTGCAGCCACTACCACTGGCAAAGAAGTACGGCTACGGGACACCGGGCAACGAAGTGCGGTTAATGAAACTCCAACCGCTCCTCTAACGACATTATATGACTTAACTTATAGAGAATAGATGTTATCATAATTGGGTCATATATCTATTTTTCAATACGGACTTCACCACCAACATTACCAATCCATTTTGTTTTGTTTTATTTTTGTCTAACTTTTGTTTCTGCTTAACAATTAGGAACATTCATAGTAGATTCATCGTATGGTTATGAGAGTTTTACATATTTTAGGAGGTGATTGTAAATAGTTAATTAAGTATGGACGAGAGAAAAGATTTATAGACAATCCACTATTCATTAGTATATTTGGGAATCACTCTTCACCCTTATTAATATTTTTAAGTGGTTGTGAGTGGAGAAAAGATGAAATGTAGTGATGTCTATTATAATAAAAGATTATCTTGGTTGACACGTTGCGCTTTCTCATTCACTTTCAATGTCAAATTCCCGCCTAAAAAAATTACTCATTCTCACAAGCCCGGATCACTAAATGGTACCCATGACCCGTTTTCCCTTATATTTTAAATATTTTGAAGTTAAAATTATATATTTTAACTTTTAATAAAAGTCACAAGAACTTACATATTTTTTTATTTTAAATTTTAAAAGTTAAATTTATATTAATATATTTTTCTTGTTACCGTTTCATTTGCATAACACGCCGGGTACTAACCTAGTAAATGTATAAATAAATACTACTAAACTGAAAATGAGATAAAATATAGTGATTATTACTTGTTATCGTAATTATGCAGATAGAGAAATAGAGATGAGGAGCCTAATGTGAATGCTCTAACTACCAAGACCTCTTATTTTTAATATCTTACGTCAATCACTTAAGCTTATGATCATCGGTAATATTTCTTTAAATATTTGAAAAATTACAATAATAACATTTTTAGTGATATAATTTAACTGAAAACAAAACGTTATGAACAGAGTGTTGGGGTATTATTGTAAATTTCAATTACATTCAATTGTAAAGTGAGTTGTTTTAAAAGCAACACGTATTTAAGAGAGAAAAATGAAGATGTTATTTCAGTCATTTTCTTTGCTTTGTTCAGTGTGTTAAAGACTTTGCAATATATGTCAATAGAGAGAAAATTGGGAGATGGAAGAAACTGTCTCATTTGGTTTCCATTGTTGCTTTCATCGTGTACATTGTTTCCACCATTGCTTCTGCCATTTTCACCAACACTTTTGTCATTTTTTTATATGCCTGGTAGACAGTGGCTAATCGCGGTGGCGGATGGTGGTGATTGCAACTGATATGTGTTACTCTTCGTCAATCTGTCGTTTTTGGTTGGTGTTGTTGGTTCATTTTCCTTCGTAGTCGATGATGGATGATGATGACGATTTATGTGGTCGATAACAAATTCATCAGATACCCGTCGTTGATGGTTTTCATTCATGGTGTTGGTTTAATTCTTATGACTTCTTGTCATTGATTTATGTTTGGGTTATTCTTATGAAACCAATGTTGTCGATTGGGGTGTTTGAAACCCTGTTTATTGATGTTGTCAAAAAACCCTAACAAGGCTATGATGATGGGGTGTGGATGTCGCCTAGGCGTGGCATTAACTGCAACCATGGTGTTTCAATCCATTCACACCCTCTAGGCCTTATAAATGTTGGTTTGAGTTGTTGAATGTTGGGTTTGAACATAATGCGCACCATCATTTTCTTAAAATTTTGATGTTTTATATGAATAGTGTTAAGGTTGTGATGATGAGTTTGTGTTCATTTGAGCCTTAGTGTAATGTGGGTTGTGTTGATGCTTTTGAGTATCGTTGAAGATTTGGGTGAAATGTAGTCTTGATGGTTGTGATGATGAACACCTTTTCACATGAGCCTATATTTTGTAAAAAAAATAGAAATTGAAGTTCGTTGCTAGATATGTGTTGCTTGCATGTGCACGATTGACTTGATGAGCATAATTCTAGTGGTTGTTATTGTTGTTACATGTTTAGTTAGGGTATGAAGTGCCGCTCAAAGTCTTGAACATTTATAAAATTGGTTGTGACTCTATTTACAAACAACTGAGATGATAATGATCGATGTGTCAAGAATAGTGGATGGTGGGTTTTGACTCACAACGAACAATATCAAGAAACAAACAGTCTCGTGTGTAACGCCGTATAAAGCTAGCTAGTTCAGTAAAATAAAATGGTTATTTTTCTATATGAATTTGACAAAATAACATGCATTTTTTTATTGGTCAAAGAGCATAGGAACGCGTCTTGCATGGTGTGTTACACTAACATATATAAATTAGGCTAATTAAAGTGTTTAAGAGGATTAACAAACTTAATCATCTTACAAATGTTATGTTAGGTAGTTTTAAACTTTTAATCAGCTGATCGAGCTTTGGGAATGTAAAGGATCTTCGATGGTTTGAGTTGTAACACCTTTTTCACCATAAGTACTAAGTTTTCTATCTAATCCATCACCTAACATTTACACGTTTGAAAAAGAAAGAAAATCAAATAAAAAAAGTTTCTCACAATGTGGCTCACAACATCTACCACAAACTCTTGTGAAAATGGAGAATCCACGAAAAGGTGTATGTCCCCGGCCCCTACATGAATGGCGAGCATCATTGATCTAAATCATACAGAAAATCAGAGTGTTTATATTACTAAACTAGGTTTAATACACGTGTTGTCACACGAGTTGAATAAAGTAAACGCTCTATGAATGGTGAAACTACGATTAAAAAAATGATGTAATAATGTAAATCGTTATAATTATTTAATAAATAGTTTTTATGTAAAAATATATAACATTATTTACTAAAATATTATTAGAGGATATTATTATTTGTCTAGATCTTATAATAAAACAAGAATTCCTATAACTATAGAAAAAATATATCTCAAATATATAAGATACTAGACTAAACCCCATGTATTACACGGATGCCGGGTGAAAACATAAAAAACACGATTTTAATTTTATGAAAAACTAATATTTGAAAATAAACTATATATTACATGAACAAATATGAGCTTTGAACAAATATGAGCTTTGAACAAATATATTTAAACTACAAATACACTATTAGTAGCAAATTAGACATTAACACTTTTAAACGGGGTATCTTATAAAATTTTACCAATTAATTAAAAAAATTTAAGAAAAAACAGACATATAGATAATCCAGATACCAATGATCCTTAACTCAAGTGGTTGGACCAGAAGGTTTTCTCACCAAATGTGGGTTTCATCCTGTGAGGATTAGGGTGCGGTCGCGGTCGAGAAATGGATAGGTGGGCCCGATTAAGATAATATATATCTTTCAAAGCAAGGTCATATATTTGCCATTAAAAAAATAAATAATCCAGATGATAGATATCCATAAAATTCACGGTGACACTTATATGTACCGAGCCGAGCGTGCGAGTCGGCATGCATAGGTCTGGGTCGTAAATTCCGATACAGTTATTTGTTTAAGTTGTTTGTTTTCTGTTTTAATAGTTATTTCAGTGATGTAAATAAGATAAATTGAAACTTTGGAAAAGAAAATTATGGTTGATTTAATGTTATTGATTTCCTTCCATATATAGCTTAGAATAAAAGATTTTTAGTTTTGGCGGGAAAATGCTTCAACACCCTCTTCATTGAATGACAAGTGTCCTTCAAAACCTTTTTTATTAGAAGGTATAGATCCCGTGTGTAATTTGTGAAGGTGAATGTAGAGGCGACATGTGACAAAATAGTTGAAACTACTTGAAAGTGAATGTGGAGCCGACACGTAGCAGTAAATTAGTAACATTAATATTAGTATAGATAGATAGTTACGAGTCTAATTTCATTAATACTTTAGACACCGGTAGGTAAAAATAATTACATATGATATTTGAAAGACAAGGTAACTTTTGGTAGAGTAAAACTAATATTTGGATCAAGAATACAACATGATTGATCTCATGGGTTAGATTGGCCTCATTGCAGAAATCCCGGTCTACAGCTCAACACATATTATGTTTGTCTCTGGGTGTGGGCCTCATAGGTCTCACTTAACTTTGTTTTGAATAAATAAAGATGATCGTGTAACTTATTAGATTGTGAGTAATTCATATTATCGTTTTAATAAAAGTTAATAGTCAAATTATAAATAAGTCATAGCATGTTTTATTTAAATGGTCAATAAAATTCGACCTGGGTCAACTCATTTGTTAAATCATTGAGTTTGGTAGGTGTTTGTGTAGTCAAAGAATACTTTATAATAAAAGTATAGAAATTAAAGCCAAAAGATATGAAAATGGCTAAAAGTGAGCCTTTAATTTAAGTAAAGGTCATTTATAGTATAAAAATTTAAAGATAAAACCAAAAATTAAATATAACATACTATAAAGGCTCAAAAATATAATATAATTTAATGTAGCATAAACTTCAAATATGTGTAAGTTTCCTGGAAGAAGACATCAATCATATTGGGTTTATTTGTACAAAAAGTACTTTCCATTTATAGCTAGATAAGTAGCATAATGGGTAAGTCCACTTAGACTAGTGATGCTCACTGATGCCCAGACCTGGTCCAAAGACTTTAGGTTGAAATTGCATATGAATATTTGATGGAAGATTCAAAGAAAGACTCAAATAATTTGTGTTAGTAGCAATAGGTCAGAGATTCTGGTCCTGTAAATCATAATTTATAGTATATTTTTCATTAAATTCAAGGTGTTGCTGTTTAAAAATAAAAAAAACAAACATGTAAGAGATGAAGAAAAAACACTTATCTACACGGTTTATTGATTTTATCTAATAGCTATAAATTAAATTTGATTTTAACACTTAATGGGTATCTTAGTAACTTTATTTGCCAATGATCTTTTGATTTATTAGTCACAAGATGAAGGTGAAAGATTTTATCTCTTTTGAAAGTTTTGGTTTCAAATCCATAATGTTGTGTTTAATTTTAACTTGATGATACTAATTTAACCTTAAACACATCGTTAAAAAAAGTAACTTAATTTATTTGTTTTTTCCTTTTTCCGTACGCGTAAATAGCCAACAAAAACTATAAGTTTGTTAAAATTCAATAAGAAATTAATGTTAATCTTATGATACAGAAAATCTATCTAATAAATTAAGGTTTTGGGGGCAAATTTTTGGGGGAAAAACATAATGTGTTTTATAAAAAGAAATTTAAGAGAGAAAAATTGAGTAAGAAAGTTGATGGAGACAAATTTTGTGATTAATGGTAATTACAAAAAAATACAAATTTTTAAATATAATAACTATAATTGTCTTAAATATTTTTATTTAACCTGTGTGATACACACGGGTGTTAAACCTAATCTTCTATATCTATACCTTCTAATAAAAAATGGTTTTAGATGACACTTGTCATTCATTGGATGCACTTGGAAATTAGTTTTCCCGCTCAAAATGTTGATAACATTTTTATTAGATGAAGATTTACATTCCATAATTAATCATTTTTTAATCAATTTGAATTTAACAAGATAATCAAATTAAATTATTTCAAAAAATATACAGTTTTGAAAATATAAAAATCATATTTTTCAACTTTTGAATTCATTTGCTTCCTGATAATGATTATTGTTTTTTCCATAATGTTATTTAAATCTAACAAAATGTACTCGATTGTTCAAAAATGTTCTTCATTGCAAAATGTAACTTTTTTTTATCAATGCGTCTACATTGCTAAGTCAAGTCTTGATGAGATCCTTGCCAAATATGAGCATGTTTATTGTCCATATAATATGGTTTTAATGTTGTAATATGTAAGTTATTTCCAAATATTTCTTTTTTCTAAAGGGAAAATCATATGAAAACATAACGAACTTTATATTTTGTTCCAGTTAAGTTACTCAATCTTTTTTTGTTTCGATTAAATAACTTAAGTTTAAAAGGTCAATCATAGGTAAATTAACTTATATAATACGTAAACATTAGTTTTTAGATGACTTTGGGACCCATTTTATGTTTTTTCTAACATCAACTAAATATTCTTAAAAACTTAAAAAAAATCATAGTTTATTTTATAGTTTTTTTGCAACTTCTTTTTAATTTTTTGCAATTTGTAAAAACATTTGTCACTTTTCTTTTATTTTTTACAAATTTATGAAAACTTTCACAGTATTTTGTCCAATTTTTAAAAAGTTTTCGTGAACATTAATTTTACTTTAGTTTAAAATGAATGGAAGAATTAATATTTACCTAAGATACAAATTAATTACATACGATTGAGACTAATTTCTAAAGTTATTTAATTGAAACAAATTAACGTTTGAGTGACATAATTAGAAGAAAATTAAAACTTGGTTATTATTCTTCAAATTTACCTATTTTGTAAACTATTTAAACTTATCTGGTTTTCATGTCACAACTCGTGTAACACACGAGCATTAAACTAGTTAGAAATATTGTAAAGTCTGTAATATATGTATTTTAGCATTAATGAATAAAGAGAGAATGTAATAGATCATTATGATTTCTTAATAGGTATATTGGTTTTCACTGGTCCCAATTATCACATGTTGTCTTCTACCGGTCCCAACTATTTAATTGGTTGTCAACGGTCCCAACTTTTATCACTTTGGTAACCACTGGTCCCGTCGTTAAGTTTTTTTAACGCCGTTAAGTTTTTTTCCAAATTCAATACCGATGTTATAAGCATTTTGATCGGAACGATAATATAAGTCGATTGATGGAAAAGTTACCTCGAAACGGCGCTCCGAACAACAAAATAGTGCTTCGATCGGGTGTTTATAAAACCTAACGGTGCATCAATCAAATGTAAAAATTTTATCGTTCAGAGAGCCTTTTCGAGAAAACTTTTACATTAATCGACAAGTATTATCTATCCATTCACTCTTTTCTTGTATTTTATTCCATGGTACCAAACATACCTTAAACATATTCCATCGTACCAAACATACCTTAAACATATATGATAATTAAATCAAAAAATTAATTTGTAAAATAATAAATCTTCTTTAATAAAACATTCGACTTACGCTTTGGCTGAATTTTGTACCTGGTAATTAAAAATCTGAGAAGTATAAGTTCACATGTGAATTTATTCTATAAACTAGGTTTAATACCCGTGTCTTACACACGGGTTAAATAGTAATATTTATAAAGAAATTATAACCATTATATTTAACAATTTGTAAATATATAACATTTAAGGAGTTGGCTTCATCAACTTGCATGGTGAAAAAATTAGCTAAATTTTACCTCCCAAACTTCCTATTATAGAAAAAAAATCCCTCCAAAAATTGCACCCTAAAAGTTTGATTTATTAGATAGATTAGCTAGTTTTTTATATGCTTGTTTTGTATTTCATGTGGTTAAAAGTTAAAACTCTAGACATCTAATTAAACAACTATTTGGTTCTTGTTTTAATTAATGTAAACTCACATATGGACTTATTATTACTTATACAATAAATACAAATTCGATCAACATTAGCTCACGTATAAAAGATTGTTACTTTAATTTACATTATTTTAAGCATATGTGCGGCTTAGTGCTAATTTATTTTTTACTCACACATAAAACATTGTTACTTTAATTTACATGCGACCAGCGACTTAGTGTTAGTTTATTTCTTACGGATGTTAGTTGTGTATTGTAAGTGATTTAAACATATGTATGTCAAAAAAATTCAAAGGACGCGGCCTAGAGAAAAGTATGATAGGCAGAGGCGCATCCTCTTGGAGACCAACGGGGGCTTCGGCCCCTGCGCGTTTTTTGTCACGATGTACCGATTTTTACCCCGATACCTTAAATTTATGTATATATATTAATCTCGCCCCCGTGTAAAAAACTTACATGTGTTATATATAAATACTGAGCTCGCAGCTCGCCCTCGTCAATAATAAACAACACCTATACTAGTTGGGTAGTTGAGCCATTAGTCCATTACAAATTAAAACCATAATAATTTAAACCCAATAGCCTATTATAATTTATAATTGGGTAATTAATTGGGTTGGGCTATAGAAAACCCAACTAACAACTCATATACTCATCTCTTATCCCTTAATTCATGAAACAAGTCAACAACTAAAGAAGATCAAGAAGGAAAAAAACAATAGCAGAGGGGTTTGCAGGCCAGTGCGACCAGAAGAAGAAGAAAAGAAGCAGCAACTGCGCTCCGACACTTGACCAGCAACACAGCAGCGAGCGACCGAGCGACCTAAGGTAGTTTGGTTGGTTTTCTTTCACTTTTGGTGGTTTACTTTGAGTTTAGGATTTAGGGTTTTATATTGTTAAGTTTTTTTAGGTTTTGTAAATTTGATTGAAACTTGAGTTTATGATTAATTTATGTTAACTTATCACGAGAAAGGAGAAAACTCTTTATTATTTTTTTAAAGAAAGGATGTTGAGGAAGAAATTGTTAATGAAAATCAAAAGAAACGTCAAAAATTAAACTCAAACTAGTAAGTCGGAAAAACAAGATAATTAACAAGAACCAGGTATTTCTCGCATTATCATATATATTTTAGGTTTTTGTTTTGTTAAAACTTATCTAGTTTTTATATGTTTTAGTTGAATCATTTGTTTGAATGAAGAAATTTAGATATTTAGTGTTCGTTATTGTTTGACCCGACCCGAATCAAATCTTCAACCCGGAAATATAACCCGAAACATAGTGATAAGAAAAAAAATGACGGGTCATGTGATTTTCAGCCCCCGTGCTGAAAATGTTCAGGATCCGCCACTGATGATAGGATATCAAAATGTTTATGTTGTTATACCATACATGTCATTATTGATAGCTGATACGTTAAAGTATACATGCCAAATCATTTAATTTTGTTCAACGATAAATGACATAAAAAGTATTCCTTCATGTTAGAATAAAAGATGTCGATTACCAAATATAAACAAACTAGATTAGTACCCATGTACTACACGGGATTACGGATTTATATGTTTTAACTAAATTTAGGTATCAAATTTATTTTTAACATATCCCCTATTAAATTGGTTTGGATATTTACAAATATTTTTCTATCAAAAATCATATGCTAAAATAAAGCAAAATTATTTATAATAATTGGTAAATTTTTTATTTGAATATATCGGTTAGAAGATAATTCATGATAAGTGGTAAATTTTTAATTTGAACATATCAGGTTAGAAGATATTTAATGATAAGTGGCAAATTTTTAACTTGAACATATCGAATTAGGAGATAGATTATGATAATCGGTAAATTTTTATTTGAATATATCAGGTTAGGAGATAATTGATGATAATTTGTGAATTTTTTATTTGTATATATCGGGTTATTTCGAATATGGAGCATATCATGACCCGTATTGAAATCCTCCATTAAATTGAATTTGAGAATGACACCTAAGCAAAATCCTATGTGGAGTATTTAGAATGTTAACATATGGATGAGTTACTCAATTATTAGAATAAGTAGATTGAATGGAAAATTAAAATTCTATTTAAGGGCATGCTCGAATTCTACAAAAGACTTTGGGCCATTGGAATTGAATAAATTGATTTTATCACACGCTCAAGCTTTTGACTATGTGTTTTTTTATAATTTTGTTTTTTAGTAAAAGGATAAAGCTAAATTTGACTCAAATATAACAACGGATTATATAGTCATAATTTAAGCCTATATTATAATAAAGAATTCATGTATATTGATTTATACTTGTTTTAACTATCACATTTTTAATTTTACTGGTCCAAACTATTGAAATGACTGTTAACGGTCCCAACTTTTATCATTTGTCAACAAACGGTCCGTCGTTAATTTTTTTAACACCGTTAAATTTTTATCCCAAATTCAAGACCGGTGTTTTAAGTCTTTTGATCGGAAGAATAATAGAGGTCGATTAATGAAAAAATTATCTCGAAACGACGCTCCGCACAACGAAATGATGCTTCAATCGGGTGTTTAAACCTAACGGTGATTCGATCGGATTTAAAAAATTTATTGAGAACCGTTTGAGCAAACTTTTACATCAATCGACTCGTATTATCCTTCCGATCAAAAGGCATAAAACAGCAGTCATGAATTCGAAAAACTTAACGGTGTTAAAAAAACTAACAACGGATTGTTGGTTGCCAGAGTGATAAAAGTTGGGACCGTTGACAGCCAATTCAATAGTTGGGACCGGTAGAAGCAAAAATATGATAATTAGAACTAGTAGAAGCCAAAAAATGATAGTTGGGACCAATACAAAACAATATATCATTTTTCATTGATCGAACTTTCTTTTTTCACATCAATTTTTATTTAGAGTAAATCTCTATTTTGGTACCTGAGTTTTGTATATGTTCTCCATTTTAATACTAACTTTTATTTTTTGTCGATTATTGGCCTAAGTTTTACAATTCATTTTTATTTCAGTACATTTGACTAACAAAGTAATTTTTTTTTGTTAAGTTTAATTGAAAAGACAAAAATACCCTTGGTACTAAAACGGATATTATAAACATGTTTACATTTAAATAATTATTTTATATGCTTTTGGGTGTGTATATATATATATGTCAAATACATATTTTTAAATATCCATGAAAATAGATGTTTTTATTTTTTAAACTGGTCGTTTATCTAAAGTTATTCTTCTAATATCGTTCGGTATAATATCGCACTTTTTTTGAGTTTTTTAATTATATCGTTCGTTTGAATAGTGTTTGATATTTAGATGTTTTTAATATCGTTAGATTTTGTACCTTTTGCCTTTTCAATCGTATTTTCTAATATCGTTTGGTTTTTAAACTTTTTGAGTATTATTCGATTTATTACCGTTGGGTCTTTAAACGTTTTTTCAATATCGTTTCACCGTCTTCTTATTATACGTCCTTTTTCTGAATATGTCATTAAGTATAACATCGTTGCTTCGCGTAAACTACCTCTTTTTAATATTGCTTGGTTTAATATTTTCCGCTCTTTTAAACATATTTTTAAGGTTAAATAGCATTCGCTTTTTAAATGTCAATCGTTCCCTACTTATTTAAATATCGTTCAGTATTTAAACTTCCTTTCTGATAACGTTCAGTAAATAAATGTCATATTTATTACGGTTCCTTTTTTTAATTCATATTTTTCTACATGTTTTTTCTATCTTTTAAAACTAGATTTAAGACCAGGCTGCGCGTTGCAGCGGCCGCGTCACGCAGTAGGGTCTTGTGTATTTGACTTCGTCACATGCGTTAATAAAAAAAGTCTCATGTCCCGTACATCACGACGCAAAACCGTAATGTGTCACATATTAAAAAACGATCAAACATCAAAAGTTCGAGGTTAAAACGGTGACAATATTAAAGTCGTACTATATGTCAAAATAGAGTAAGAGATCAAATTCGAAAACTCATCAGGAGCTAAAATGACAATTAGTAAAAGTCGGGGATTCAAACCGTAAATACATCAAAAGTCTGGGATAAAACCGTTAATACGTTAAAGTATAAAAAGTTAAAAGACGATGTGACGTCACGTGACTCGGCCGGTGCAAAGCACCGACCTTGTCAATTAATATATATATATATATATATATATATATATATATATATCAATATATGCATGTATACTAAAATACAAACGCTATTAAAAATATATTTATTTATCGAACTATTAATAGGACGTTCAAAAAGCAAACTTTATTAAAGCGAATAATACTAAAAAACATATATAACCAAATGGTATTAAACGAATCGGCATTAAAAACGTATAAAAACCAAACGGTATTAAACGTAACGATATTAAAAATAAATTTAAGAACCCGACATTGTTAAACCGAACGATATTAAAAAACCCACCTTAAAGGAATGGTATTATACCGAACAATATTAGAAAAACAATTTTAGAGAAGCGATCAATTTTTAAAAAAAACTTAGTACTGAAATACGATTGAAAAGACAAAAGGTACAAAATCTAACGATATTAGAAACCAAACGATATTAGAATGCCGGGTTCTTAGATACCAAAAAACCAAACGATATTAGAAAATATGATTGAAAAGGCAAAAGGTACAAAATCTAACGATATTAAAAACATCTAAATATCAAACACTATTCAAACGAACGATATAATTAAAAAAACTCAAAAAAATACGATATTATACAAAACGGTATTAGAAAAATAACTTTAGATAAACGATCAATTTAAAAAATAAAAACATCTATTTTCATGGATATTTAAAAATATGTATTTGACACATCTATATACACACCCAAAAACATATAAAATAATTATTAAAATGTAAACATGTTTATAATATCCATTTCAGTACCAAGGGTATTTTTGTCTTTTCAATTAAACTTAACAAAAAAGTTAACTTTGTTAGTCAAATGTACTGAAATAGAGATGAATTGTAAAACTTAGGTCAATAATCGACAAAAAATAAAAGAGTATTAAATGGAGAACATATACAAAACTCAGGTAGCAAAATAGAGATTTACTCTTTTATTTATCATCCAAAACTTATATTTGCATACATCCTCCAATGCATCGGCTAAGCTTCGTTGAGCTGAGGGAGGATCACAGCCCTCTCATCTTTTTTCGTCTGAATTATGGTTTGTTGATCGGTAGTTGATTTTTTATATATATTGGGTTTGGCCTCGTAAAACAAACCGTTAGAAATTTTGACCCCCATTTGTTAAAAAAATTGGCTTCGCCATTGCGAATTAGGTTCAAATACAAAGTCTAAATTTTCTAGAAAGTTTAAGAAGGAATTTGGACCATTAGATCTAATATTTAATGAAGATCAATGACTCATAAACACAAGGTGACATAATGGTAAATAGTTAGAACTTTAAATGGTAGGCCAATGGTATATTAGTCTTGTCTCATTTTCAAATTTCACCCTCTTTTTTAAACGTCCATAACTTTTACATACGACAATACTTTTTAATAAAAATTACACAAAAAAACGAGCGTTTTTTTATCTTCAAAATGCATATAATATTGATATATAAAAAATGAATTTTTTTTTGAAGTTTCAGCTCATTGTGTTATATTCGTTAGGTCATTGTGTTATATTTTTCAGCTCATTGTGTTATATTAGTCAAAATATTGTGTTATATTTTTCAGATTGTGTTATATCCGTCAGGTTATTGTGTTATATTCGTCAGGTCATTGTGTTATATTTTCATCAGGTCGTTGTGTTATATTTTCATCAGGTCGTTGTGTTAAATTTTCATCAGGTCATTGTGTTATATTTTCATCAGGTCGTTGTGTTATATTTTCATCAGGTCGTTGTGTTATATTTTCGTCAGGTCGTTGTGTTATATTTTCATCAGGTCATTGTGTTATATTTTCATCAGGTAATTGTGCTATATTTTCATCAGATCATTGTGTTATTTCAGATCATTGTATTATTTCATTAGGTTATTGTGTTATAACACAATGACATGAATAAATAACACAATGACATGAATAAATAACACAATGACTTGACAAATAACACAATGAGCTGAAAAACGTGATTTTTTTTGTTTTTTATATATGAATATTATACGCGTTTTAAAGATAAGAAAATGCCTTGTTTTTATGGTGCAATTTTTTTAAAAAAATAATATCGTATGTAAAAGTTATGGACGTTTAAAAAATGGGGTGAAACGTAAAATATAGAGACATTACCATCTTTACCCTTCCTTCTAATTTTACGGGAGTGCCACATGTCATCATCTCATGGCTTCTTAGACTTTTAGGAAAATTGAACTTTGTAGTATAACTCCACTCTCGCCATTGCTCTAATGTAAAGAAATTTAAAAAATCTTTTAAACGATTAAAAGTAATATAAAACAGCACTATACCAATATATCAAAAACTAAACAGACTGTTTTTAATTGCTTAAATGGTTTTGATATACAATTATGCTATTTAATAACAAAAAAAATAGATGCATTCTTGAATGGAAACCATTATTACGTCTCTAAGTATGGTTAGCACAAAATATGCAACCAAAACCATAACTAGTTGGCTTTAGAAAGTTGTCTTCAAGGACTATTTAGGTAGTAAAGTGCTTTCACTTAATTCAAAAGACCAAAAGTATCTATAAAATATAAACATAAGTGGTTAATAATAGTAGATTATAAATTGTTTCAGAAAAAGTGAGCATTAAAAGACAACCGTCATGTCAATGTGAAAACAGTTTTTTTTTAACCAGCGGTAGCGGTTGGTGCAACTGGTTTGTGTCACTATTTTTTTCTTTAACGTCCACTTATATATTTATAGTGACGATCGCATCTCCAATAAGTGACCCATTACCCCTCATTTTATTGTGCCATTCTTCTTAGATCGATTTTCCGCAAATTTAGAGTTTGGTTTGATACTTTGAGGTTGGACCAGATTAGCCCAACAAACAAAACACAGTTACAATGCTGAATGAGGCCCAAAAGTCATGCTGCTTTTGTTCCAAAGTGTAACCATAACTAGAGGTGCACAAAATAACCGGTTTAATAACCGAAACCGGTTATTAACCGTAACCGAAACCGGTTATTAACCGATTAAAGAATAACTGGTTAGGGTATTTTTTTAACCGCAGGTTCGTAACC
Source organism: Tagetes erecta (assembly GCA_030867185.1). Taxonomy (NCBI): domain Eukaryota; kingdom Viridiplantae; phylum Streptophyta; class Magnoliopsida; order Asterales; family Asteraceae; genus Tagetes; species Tagetes erecta. The sequence continues at coordinate 99,364,751 of CM061487.1, forward strand.
GATTAGGGATTTTTTATGAATAACTGGTTATTAACCGGTTTTTTTAAAACCGAATTTTAACTGATCCACAGGTTAACCGGGAAAAAACCCGAAAATAATAATAAAATATTAGAAAAACCGGTTAATTAACCGAACCAGTTAAAGTAAAATAACCGAAATTTTTGAAAAAAAACCGGTTATTAACCGAACTGGTTAAAGCGAATAACCGATTTTCTCAATAACCGAAAATAACCGGTTAGGGTATTAAATAACCGGTTAACCGAAATTAACCGATTTGTGCACCTCTAACCATAACTCAATAAGCCAAGGAAGCAAAACAATTCTACTTATTTAAAGGTAAAAGAAAGAGTTGGATATTTTTCTAAGACTTATGTCAGTTTGGTTTTTATAGTTTTGGTTTTAAATACAAGCCTGAACAACCCGGACTCAAGTTTATTACTGCTACGACAACCTATGAGGATATTGCTTGGAAATAAGCAATAGTCTAAGGAGCAACACCGGCTTGTAGGAACTGTTTTGAGTGGTTTGGTGAAACAGGTTTGGAACCAATTCGAAGTGTTGGACATTTTGTTTACCACTTGCACTATTTCGTCGTTGGAAGTTAATTTTTGGGTTTTTTTGTGACGATTTTACCCATGTGTTAGTAGATATATGTATATCAGTCACAACTCTAAAAAAAGCTCTTTACTCTCTTAAAATAATAAAAAAAAAGGGTTCAGCGACTGAGACAGTGAACTTCTTGACTAGGGTTCAGCGAGTCATTCATAGCAATGTTTCGACACCTAAGGACCTAGGTTTTGTCTTCAGTAGGCTAGGTTTTGCTATTCAAAAGGGGGTGACGGCACAACTTGTTGCCCGTTTACCTGCCACTTTGTTGTAAATTCTTGAACAGGGTTCAGCGAGTCATTCAAACAGTTTGCATAGAGCTCGTTGCAAAGCAAATTAATCCGAGAATCTACATTTGGCTTACCCGTTCATGAGCTCGATGCAAAGCAAATTAATCCGAGAAGCCTGACATAGAACGGGCATCCCTTTAATTACCCCTAATCTTAGTGATAGTGATATATATTATGACAAGTAACTTTAATCTGAAAACTAAAATGAGTGTTTTTAGCAACATGTAATAACAAATGTAATCATATATGTGATTAATCTCATGATCTCAAGCCCGGTTAGGTAAATATTGAGCCGGCCACTGGACGTGGTCTACACTTAGCCACCAATGGCTGAGCTTTGGGCATGGTTAGACCAGGCCCTTCACTCATATCAACCATCTCTTCACCAACTCTTTCCCAATCAAAGCATTGTATAAGCAACCCGAGCGTCAACCCAACCAAACGCATGGCTAGTCCTTCTCCTGGACAACTCCTCCTTCCGAACCCAAATGGCATGAACCTAAACCCATCTCTTGTTTTCCCTTCCAACCCTTCAAACCTTTCCGGGTTGAACTTCTCAGGGTCAGTCCACAAGTTAGGGTCATGATGTATAGCCCATTGATTGACGATTAGCATGGTTCCACGCGGGACATGATAGCCTCCGACCACACAATCATCTGATGACTCGTGAGGCACTAGTAACGGACCTGCAGGGTACATTCGCAAAGTCTCGCTCACAATACAAAGAAGGTAAGGCAAGTTGGCCATGTCTGATTCATCAACAACACGATTTGTTCCTACGTGGGTATCGATTTCATCCCGCGCCTTGTCTAGAACATGTTTATGGTTGAGCAAAAGAGAAAAGCCCCATTCTATTGTTGCAGTAGAAGTATCTGTACCAGCTGTAAGTAAATTCTGCTCAACAAAAAAAAAAACAAAACAAGCTCAAAATTATGTCCAGTAAAACATAACAAAAACATGTGTACTTAAGAAACAGAGTAAAATCTACACATGGCAGATGAAGCAAAGTTAAAAAAATTGAAACTGATGCTACAGGGTTGTGACTTATGATCTTACCAACACAAAGCTTTTAATAAGTTGATCAGTATAGTATTTTGGATCTTCATCTTGAAGCTGCAACAACACTTCAATCATATTATTCTTCTTCTTCTTATCATTATTAATTTCATCTTTTTTAACTTTTCTAAGTTGATCAACCAATCCTTGCATAAACAAATCTCTTTTTTTTCTGCAACACAATCATCTTCTTCTCCAATCCATCAACTCCCAACCATCTCAAAACTGGCAAATAATCTCCTAAATTCGAAGCACCCGAAACCATAAACGTCTCCTTCACTATCTCTCGAAACCGTTTTCCTTCCTCCTCCTCCTCCATATCTCCACCAAAATACCTCTTCCCGGATATCATCCTCATCAACACATTCAACGTCATCTCGTTAAACATGGAGCTTAAGTTAACCGTAGAAGAACACATCAATATCAACTTGTCAACCAAAAGCCTGCCTTCATCAACACGTATCTCATGAAACTCATTAAGCCTGTGAGTTGACAATATCTCAACAGTGGATATTCTACGTAAGTTACGCCAGTGATCACCATATGGTGCCCAACCAAAACTGGTGTTGTTGGACCCGAGGATCTTTCCTGCGAGTAAACGAGGCCGGTTTGCGAAAACAATGTCGTTTTTTGTGAAACATTCTTCAGAGATGGTGGCGGAAGTAACTAAGAGAACTTTGCGCGATCCGAAGCGGAGGAGGAGGATAGGGCCGTGTTTGGAGGAGATTGTAGCAAGTGTTCTATGGAGTGGCTTTTTTAATAAGTAGAGGTGGCCGATGATGGGGAAGGTGGGGGAGATGGTGGGTGGAAGATTGGTGGTGCGGTGGCGGAAGTGAGCGGTGTAGAGGTATGCAACGACTAATAGTAGTAGTGGGAAAATGATGAAGAGATGATCCATGGAAAAATGAACTGAAACAAGTGGAAATGAGTGTAGGTTGTGGTGAAACAAGTATTGAAGATAATGAAGATAGTGACTTGATGGGTCGTGGATCGATCTAGTTGGTTGATGTGATCCCCACAAAAATAATTGCGTTTAAAGTATATATTAAGTTTCAATCTTAGATTTAAATCATATATGTAGACGAAGCTAGGGGATTGGTGTAGTGCTAAATAATATATGTTATCTTCTCAACTAAAACTTGTGGGTTAATTTGAGTAACGGTGACAGTTAATATAGATTATATTTGGTGTGATTTATCCATTTATGAGTTGGTTATATACACTACTAGAAAATTAAACGATTTGCTAACCACATTTAATATAGATTATATTTGGTGTGATTTATAATTTTATCCATCTAAAGTTTCGTTTGTGTTTTATTTTGTTATTATTATTAATAATGTTGTTATTATAGTTTTTATTACAATTATATTAATACAAATGATTATATGAAAACACTAACATGTGTAAATAACTGTGTAGCAAATGTGTCAAAAAGTTGCTCCCCACATGCGACGTGATTTTAGATTTTGTAATTGTGAACATGATTCAGATGCATTGCGACGCATTAGCGACAGAGTTCCTAATCTAATAACAAGGGTTAGCCTTAATGTTGTTGTAAGAATAACAAAATTAAGTTTTCCTACACTTTTGAGACGAAATAGTTAGCTATTTAGGTATTGTTAAATTGGAGGTGGAATTTCACAGCAACTTGTTACGTTTTTATGACAAAAATTAATGGTCTTTAAAGTTTGTCGTTTTATTGTAGTTTTTTTTTCAAACTTAACTAGAAAATAATGAAAGTTTTAATTTTCGTAGGAAATGTGTCGCAAATGTGTTAGATTTTGCGACACAAAATTTGCGTAGCAAAATTCTGGTAGCAAATAGGGGTGTTTTCTAGTAGTGATAGGTATATGAATTATCTTTCTATGAAGATGTTTGGGATTGAGATTGAATATAACTTGTTAATGTTTAAAATATCAGTAAGTTGATAAGTTAACTTTTTGAAAATAGTTAAGTTATTACTAAACTCAATTTCAAAAAGTATGTAACACAACTCGTTATAACATGTTTTGGTATAGCGGAAATTCTCATAATACAGATAAGTTTTTCTTTAGTTTTAATAAAGTGACTTACTTTTATTATGTTTCTATAGCTGTTTTTTTATGGGTTAATGTTTCAACCTTAAATATTATGAATTTAACATGTTAACATGACTCTTATTCAGATATTCTATTTGTTAATGATAACGTTGATCATACAAATAGAGACATTTATTATTCTATTAATTAAACTACTGAATAACCATTAAAGATATTTGCTACCTATTACTATTAGGGTGAGGGGAGTCCACCCCTCACCACCCCACACCACCCCACACTTTTTACTTCACCCCACATTTACCCCACACTCACCCCAAATCATCCGGTATCCACCCCACACCACCCCACACCACTTTTTTAATTAAAAAAAGTGATTTTTAGCCTTTAAGGGTGGGCCCCACATGTCCAACACTTGAAAAAAGCTCGGGGAATGGCTCGGGGAAGTTACCCCAAATCCCACCCCAATGTTCGGGGCCGCGGGGGGGTGGGACGGTGTTCCCGCTCGGGGCCGCTTCGGGGCCGTGCCCACCCCGAGTCCACTCCGGCTACACTTATCTTGTTGTAATTAATAAGTATTATGAGCACATGGTGGGTTGGTAAGGGAGATTAATTAGTAATTAGTCTTTGATCAGGAAGTAGGAACCAATACAAGCAGTTGCTACAAGAGTATGATGGTACAAAGTTGACTGTGGCTGTGAAACGTTTTAGACTTTTGATTTTTTATGATTAAAAGATAAGACTATAATAAAAGACTCCAAACAATAATTAATTATAACTCAGTGAATAATCAAATTTCATCACGTTTTATTAATTTATTATTATTCTAGCTTTATTAATTTATTTTTAATACGAAACCTTATGTTAAAACCATGTGGTGGTCATAAGCATGATGAGGAGCATTATACGAAATGTGTCGTTCACCACAACATAGTGCTTTAGTACTAAAAAATTAGATTTTTTGACACAAAAATAGTTGTCGTAATATAGTCGTAATATTACTATCAAACAAAAGTAGTGACAAGCTTTCTAAAAAACGTATTGTAGGAAAAAAGAGCGTAGCAAATTTATTTTTGACAATATTACAAAAAATTTGAATACAAAACTACGACAAAATTAGGTTGTCGCAACATTTGCGACAACTTAGCCACAAAACAAGTTTTTTTTATAATTTAGTTATACCTTTTGGTTTGTGATAAAATAACGACAAATTGTAATATAAATTAGGGCCTTTTTTATTTTATTATTTCTTAAAAAAAGTATTCATAATTTTGTCGAAATATTGGGTTGTCAGAACTATTGCATAAAACAAATTATTTGTTAGTAGTGTTTATAGCAAAAAGAATGTAGCTATAAAGCCCCACTTATTATTACTAGTCTATTTTTTATATATATTTTAGATAAATTAAAAAAACGCTAAAGCGTATGATGATTGAACGGAGTGATTGAAGGATATCATGATAAACACAGTGACATTATGCTCATAACGCGAATCACAAAAATTCATACATAATGCCCCGTGGTTGGTGTTAGGGGCGTTATGTTTGTATTTTACGACCCATTAAGATGGTCTAACACTCAATTGATTTATATTAGATTTAACTTCTTGAGACTAAAATCTTATATCTTATGTACCAAACAACACTATATTACTGGTTATTCTAATCTTATGATATTTTCTTTTACACTTTTTCTTTGCTTGCTTCTATAATTTATTTTTAGTTAAAAGGTGTTTCAATTTTTATTTTAAATATTTATTATTCTTCTTCTTCTTCTTCTTATTATTATTATTATTATTATTATTATTATTATTATTATTATTATTATTATTATTTATTATTATTATTATTATTATTATTATTATTATTATTATTATTATTATTATTATTATCACTATTGTTGTTATTAAAGTACACTTGTTTTTGTTCCTTCAGGTTTGGGTTGTTTAATCGATTGAGTCCAAATATGAATTTTCTAACATATCACTCCTAATGTTTGCGTTTTATAATAATTTTTTTTATCATAACCCTATTAGATTTTTCTGTTAAGTGTAACGGCCTTTAATTTAATGATCATTTATGTAATTAATTCATATGATCTAATGTGTAATCGGTGATTTTGCTTTTTACGGATTGTTATTTTAGCATCTTAATGATTCAGATGTCTGAATGGTTCAATAGTTAATGGTTTAAACTGTTTGCTTCACAAACAAATGTCTGAATGATTCAGACATTTGCGCTGAAAGACTAAGTATGATAGTGAGTCTGAATGTTTAAGACCTCTTATCTGAATTGATCAGCCATTTACCTTTAAATGATTAAGCAATATACTAACTTAATAGTTTAAACTACTTCCTGTTCAACACTTAATGGTTAAAAACTCTTACAGATTTAACATTACTCATTCATAAGTTGTCATACAACCATTACTTCAAATAATTACAAATTAAATCAACATTCCTACATTTCTCATCACCCGTACCCCACCACGGTTACTTTGTCAAATCGAAGCCCATATGGTTTGTGACTTATGGTGATTAAATTTGGTGGTGGAAGAAATGGATATTGTTGAATGGGCTAGATGGAAGCCTGTCATAGAACCTTTGGTCCATTCGCAATAACGAGCCTATTTTATAGCGGTTTGGCCCGCGACGCATAGCCTATTTCACGGTGATATTTTAGTAATAACATTAACTTGTAAAGTAAAATGAGTGTTTTTAGCTACATGTAAATATGTAATAGCGAATGTAATCATATAGGTGATGAATCTCGTGATCTCAATACCGGTTCGATAAACAGTGAGCCATTGGACGTGGTCTACACTTAGCCACCAACGGTTGAGCTTTGGGCATGGTTAGACCAGGACCTTCACTCATATCAACTAGTTCTTCTCCAACTCTTTCCCAATCAAAGCATTGTATTAGCAACGCGAGCGTAAACCCGACCAAACGCATGGCTAGTCCTTCTCCTGGACAACTCCTCCTTCCGAACCCAAATGGCATGAACCTAAACCCATCCCTTGCTTTCCCTTCCAACCCTTCAAACCTTTCCGGGTTGAACTTCTCAGGCTCAATCCACAAGTTAGGGTCGTGATGTATAGCCCATTGATTAACGAGTAGCATGGTCCCACGTGGGACGTGATACCCTCCGACCACACAATCATCTGATGACTCGTGAGGTACTAGTAACGGGCCTGCAGGGTACCTTCGCAAAGTCTCGTTCACAATACAAAGAATGTAAGGCAAGTTGGCCATGTCTGACTCATCAACAAGACGATTTGTTCCTACATGGGTATCGATTTCGTCACGGGCCTTGTCTAGAACATATTTATGGTTGAGCAAAAGAGAAAAGGCCCATTCCATTGTCACAGTGGAAGTATCTGTACCAGCTGTTAGTAGATTCTGCTCACCAAAAGAAAAATAAAACAAGTTCCAAATTAAGTCGAGTAAAACATATCATAACATGTATACTGCTATACTTTAAATGTATTAATCTAACAAATGTTGTCTCAAGTTTCACTCTTTCTGCCGTTATTGATGTTTTAAATTGTTTAATACAAGAAATTAGACCTGGCAAAACAGGCGGGTCGGGTCGGGTCAGCTGTCCGGGTCAGAATGGGTCCGGGTCAGAACGGGTCCGGGTCGAGATGGGTGGTTATAAAAACGGGTCAGAACGGGTCGGGTCAGGATGGGTCCGGGTCAAAACGGGTCGGGTCAGAACGGGTCAGGATAATCCGACATACCATTTGAGACATTAACCATTTGTCTAAAACAGAAACAATTTTGGCAAAACGAGCATCAAAGTGTGTACCAAACACACTCAAACAACATCAACACAAAACAAAATAAAATAAACAAAAATTCATCATCAATCACAATTGCTGCTTTCAAAACAAACCCTAACATTTGAGCAACGTCATCTCATTGTCACCCATTCAATCAAACATCATCACTACATTTGGGTTCAAGGACGAAAACTAAAACAGATTCAATTAAAAAACCTAACCCTAACACTACACCCCTAATTGACAACAGAGTTAACAAACCAAATTACGAACCTGTGAAATCGAACAAAATTGGACGCATGCGTTTCAGTTTTCAAACCCTAGCTTTCTGTAACAACGGAGTGAACCTCCGGCAGTTAACAACATCTTTACAAGATTGAAACCCTAACCCCGTTTAAATCACTTAGTGAAGAACTTTGTTCGCCGGAGATGAGAAAGGGTTCACCAGAGACGAATAGATGAATCGAAGAACCCTAAACCCGTTCAAATTGCCTGAGTTGGCTAAGGGGATGAATTTTTAGGTTTGACCCATTCTGACCCGTAGGTTATTTTAAGCAACCCACTATGACCCGCGAATTTTTTTATTCAGCCCACTGGGTCGAATTTTAACCCATTAATGTGTTTTTAAAGGCCCAAACTAACCCAACATAAAACAAAATTTAACCCAAAGTGACCCAAAACCACTAATATGGGTCAACTTTGCCGGGCCTACAAGAAATTATGACACCTGAATGCTCGAACCTCCCCTGAGTCCTCACCCTACGCAAAGTGTAAAGTAAGGCTGCGTATATATAAAAAATCGATTTGGTCCCTTTCCCACACAATGTGTAAAACGGGAGTTAAATCAAACAGATCGCTTCAACCTAACATGAAACAAAATAAAATCTACATGATATGTTGTGATCTTACCAACACAATGCTCTTTATAACTGTATCCGTGTAGTATACTGGATCTGCATGTTGAAGCTGCAACAGCACTTCAATCATGGTGTTTTTCTTCCTTTTATCATTTCCCACTTGTTCACTTTTCACTTTTTTAAGTTGATCGATCAATCCTTGAACGAACGATTCACTTTCTTTCTGCAACATAATCATCTTCTTCTTCAATCTATCCATTCCCAACCAACTCAAAATGGGTAAATAATCTCCTAAATTCGAAGCACCCGAAACCATAAACGTCTCCTTCACTATCTCCTGAAACCGTTTTCCTTCCTCCTCCATATCTCCACCAAAATACCTCTTCCCGGATATCATTCTCATCAATACATTCAACGTCATATCGTTAAACATGGAGCTTAAGTTAACCGGAGAAGAGCACGTAGATATCAACTTATCAATCAAAAACCTTCCTTCATCAACACGTATCTCATGAAACTCGTTAAGCCTGTGAGTTGACAACATCTCAAGAGTGGATATACGGCGAATGTTACGCCAGTGATCACCATATGGTGCCCAACCAAAGCTGGTGTAGTTGAAGCCGAGAATCTCGCCAGCGAGTAGACGAGGGCGGTTTGCGAAAACGATGTCATTTTTTGTGAAACATTCTTCGGAGATGGTGGTGGAAGTAACTAAGAGAACTTTGCGCGATCCGAAGCGGAGGAGGAGGATAGGGCCATGTTTGGAGGAGATTGTAGCGAGTGTTCTGTGGAGTGGGTTTTTTAAAAGGTAGAGGTGGCCGATGATGGGGAAGGTGGGGGAGATGGTGGGTGGAAGGTTGGTGGTGCGGTGGCGGAAGAGGTATGCAAGCACTAGTATTAGCAGTGTGAAGGTGATGAAGAGATAATCCATGGAATGAAACAAGTGCAAACGAGTGTACGTTGTGGTGAAGAGGTATACAACCACAAGGCTTGAAGAATGAGGATAGCCTTGATTGGTGGTCCAAGGTACGTACGATGATGATGTGATCACAAAAATATCAAGTTAAAGTTATATTACCTTCCAATCTTGATTTAAGTAATTAATATATCTCAACGACTTGAGGGGGCCGGGTGGGGTTGGTCATGTACGTAGTGATAAATAATACGTGCTATCTTGTAATTAAACAGTAGTTATGGGTTCGAGTAATATTAGTTATGAGTTAAAAGTTATCTAAGTGTACAAAGTGATTCTAGTTATTAAGAACTTTAATGGGATCTTCTCTCACAATTTACACAAACAAAAAGGGAATCCGTTGATTTTTTACGCTTTCATGTATACAAGTCAATTCATCTCATTATTACAAGACGAACTCAACTCGAAATATGAACCATAAAAGAAAGTGCGTACAAACCGATCACAAAAATACCACCTACAATATATATTAAACAAAGAAGAATTCTTCTAGTAGCATCGGCCATTTACGCCACTTCGCTCCACATTTCATCAAGGAGTGACTTGGTATACAAAATATCACACGACTTGATATAACATGTTTCGGTATACTCGCAAGTTCCCATAATACATATAAGTTTTTCTGTAGGTTTTTTAAAGCTACTTTTTTATGTGTTTGATGTTTCAATCTTAACTAGGTAAATTTTCTTGTTCGCGCGTTGCGCGAACTATGTATTACTGTTGGCTGTGACGAAAACAAACCGCTTATCAGTGAAGTAGGTATTTTATTTAATGTCAAATAATAAAAGCAATAAAAACCACTATTTCCAAAGAGTAAACCAATTTTAGCTGTTGTTAAACATGAACAAAATACGCTCTAAAGAAGCCAATGTGTATTTAGAGGCACGTCTTATGAAAAAACCAACCATGGTTTTTCTTATACACCTTTTCCAATATCTTTTGAACATAATTATAAACATGCACCTATATTGTTTAATGTTTATTCAGAAACTAATTTTGCCTATCACAACTAACAAAATATTTAAATTTGACCATGAGGCTAAATAAATTTTGATCCCAACATAATCATACTTTTGAGTATGAACATAAGGTAGTCTTTCGTGTGTGTGCACCCATCTTTAACCCTCCACTTCTCATTATCATTAGTGGAATATGAACATATCCTTTGATGCTAAAAATCAGCTGATTAGTAGGATCCGAGACAGATTCCCTGCAGGTTTATGAAATCCGCTTAAGAACATATTTTCTGATGTGAAATTCCTTAGCTCATTTCAAGAATGCTTCAGATGAAACTATTGTTTGGATGTGAGATCTTTGCAAATGAACATCAAACTAATGTAAAAAAATTTCATTGATTTGAAGAATTGAAGATCATCTGATGTAAATGACTTGATCCTTTATGGAGGCATTTCATTCACCAACTGGCATGCCTTTTAAATCTTCATTTTCAACATGAAATTGGAAAACTCGATGCGACTAAACGCATAGAATCATAGAACCTCTTAACACCGCTACCATCACCGGTGGTTTTGCAGAACATACAATTCTACTGAGATGAAAAAAACTTGTATAGAATTCACATATGTGCATTTAAAGAAAATTAAAAGAAAAAAAAACTAACAGAGAATTAAGCAAGCTGAACCATATATTCCTAATTTCAAACAAACAAAAAAAATGCCTAAACAAATGTAATTTATAAATTCATCAATTCATGTTCAATGTAAGCAAAAAAAATTATATTCAGTTATGTAAACCCAACCAAATCAGCAAACTACCTTACATTCATACTCGAAAAAATCAATAATTTCTAGAAACACAAAAGCACGGACGTATAGGAACAGAAAATAAGAGTTAGGGTTTATACCGATTGAGCTTTGTGCCATTTAAGACCGCGGTAAACGTTAACGGAAAATGTAGCGCCGAGATGGATTGTCTAAAATGGCTAACCATTAGACAACGTAGTTGCAGAAACATGATACAAAAAGAATCTAGCTATCTAGAAAAGTTGATTTTGCCCTTAAATCCGTGGCTGCAAGCACCTTCGCGTAGCAGATCTTGACGATCATCGGCTGAGATACCTACCACCGTTCATTCTTGGTCACTCTCACTCTTTTTCTTTCTCTCTCTGCGGTGGCTGAACTGCAACACTCTCACTGTTTTACTGTTCAATCCTTTCATCTTTCAATAAAGAGGAGAATTATATTATTATATGAGTTTAATTAACACGTTGGCACTCTTCGTATTTCTATTTCTTAATGATAATGTCGATTATACATTTATACAAATAGTGACATTTGGTTTTTAATTAACACTATTAAATAAGCATCGAATAAAAACTGCTATCTTGTTATTATAAGTCTTTGATTAGTAAGTAGGAACCAATACTAGCAGTTGCTATAAAAAGTCGTTATAATAAATCAGTTGTTATAAAAATATATGATGGTAAAAAGTTGACTGAGGGCGCGAATCATTTCGAACATTAATATGAGTAAAACTTAAAAGTCGGGCTCGGCATTTTAAGGGTCGACTTGGGAACCAATTCGTGAAACAAGAGAACCGATCCACCTAAAAAACATGGTTCCGGTTCAAGGTTTCATATTTATGCACTATATGAGTTAGGGTCAAACTCGTGGTTTTTTTTCAAATAGGAGTGGTTGTTTTAAATGTTTCATTCATATATTTGGTGTTTCTGGAACCGAAATCGACCCACATTAAATATGTCGGCTTGTGGGTCTCCTTTTGACCACTATATGCATGGGTAAATGGTTCTAGTGATTCCGGGTCGAGCCTCGTGAACTTAGACTCTTTGCACACCCTTAAAAGGAAAGACTAAAATAATGAAATCCAAATAATAGTTGATAACTGAGTGAATATATACGGCCTTAACTTCATCACGATTTTATTATTCTATTTTTTACGCAAAATTAGTAGTCAATATCAGCAAGTTAATATTTTAAACGTTATTGTTTGGATTTGAATTCATGATATAAAAGTATGGTCAAAGTCATAAATATGTCTAAGTTAAGAAAGGAGTTAAAGTTGTCAATAGGTTAAAGTAGGAGGACTAATAGGCAATGTCAGGCACACTTAGGGATCGAAATGGTAACTATGTTAAAGTCTATGGGGTCATAATTGTAGTTGTCAAAGTTGAGTATGATAGTAAAATGAGACTAGGTCGTCACCGACTTTGCCTATTAGTAACTTAAGGAATTTTAAAAAAGTTTTAAAAAATTACACATCCTATACTATACTCATATACATCCATATATTTTTTTTAAAAAAATAGATGGTTAATTTGTGGTTGGTGATGTCATAGTATTTTAAAAGATATTTTGTAAAAGTGTAACGTATAATTACAAATCATATACTACTCGTATACATTTATAAATTTTTTTAAATGCATTGTTGAAGTATCTTTGGTGATCGATGATTGTGTTTCGAAAATGATTTTATAAAAGTTTAAAAACTACAAAACCTATATTACTCATGTACGTAAATGTAAGTCACTTACATGTCTCACTTGCCGATCATCACCCGAACACAAGCCATATATTATATTAATATAAATGAGAGTTAAGTGCAAAATGCACTTATGTGATTTACACTGAATAACACTTACTAACCTTACTTGAATATTTAGATTTTTTATAATTGTATTTAATTGTTAGTTGACCATAAAAAAAGATTAAATTACCTAATTACCTTTATTATGTATTAAAGTCATTATTTAAATTAAAAAACAATATTAGATTTTTGTATTTTACTCTATCAAGATGTGTGGTTGGAAATATATTTTTTCCAATATGATTAAAAGTTATAAATATATTCCATGATTAACAAAACCCTTAAATATCAAAGTAGTATTGAAAGGTGGGCTATTTATTTGCAAAAAAAATGGAAGTAAAAATGTAAAATATGAAATAGTTTAAACTTTAAACTTGAAAACGAATTATTTGAATGGAATTACGAAAGCGCTTAAATGAATCTGAAAATTGTGTTTCAATTTTTCTCCGCCACCTCATCAATCCGTATCCTATGACTAAAAACACCCACTTTCCGACGTGTCTTATTCTCATTCGTTCTTAAAATTTCAAAACTAAACACACTCCCATTGCCAATTTTCCAAAAATTGAATTTGTTTTCATTTCATTTCAAAGTCCTCACAAATGGCGGCATCTTTCTTCCTTAAAACACACACCATTTTTCACACACTTTCACCATCTTCTTCTTCATCATCAATTTTCAACACTGTTTTTACTTTGTAACAAAACATCAAACCATGGCTGATCAGGAGAACAAGAGAGTTACACGAATGGCGAAGAAAAGAGCTATGGAAGCAATCGAATCTCAGATGCAACCAACCAAGCGAAATCGAGTGGTTTTAAGCGAGATATCGAACAATACGATTGCATCTGCAAGCGAAACAATGAAATCAGTTCCTGTCAACATCTCAAAACCGAAATGTAGATCGAAAAAGGTAAAAACAACCGCTGTTGAAACCACTCAACTGCTTGAGGAGAAAATTGATGAGAAATTAAGTGATCCTCAGATGTGTGAAGCTTACGTTGCGGATATTTACGAGTATCTTCATAACATGGAGGTGTGTAACATTTTCCCTTTGGTTTCATTTATGTTAAATTATTGATTGATTCAATTGTTAATTCTAGGGTTTTGAAATGAGTTATGTTTTTTTTTGTATGAAAATGTATTGAAGTTATGTGGTTTTGATTATGAATTTAGAGAGAGGTAAATAGAAGACCAATGACAGATTATATAGAGAAAGTGCAGAAGGATGTTAGTGTAAACATGAGGGCTGTTTTGATTGATTGGTTGGTTGAAGTTGCAGAGGAGTATAAGCTTCTTTCAGACACTTTGTATCTTACAATCTCTTACATAGATAGATTTTTGTCCACAAACGTTCTTAATAGACAAAGGCTTCAACTTCTCGGTGTTTCATCGATGCTCATTGCTGCGTAAGTATTTAGATTTTAGTGATTGGTTTGTTTGTTTTGATTTAAATGGTTTGGTTATTGGATATGAATTGTATGTTGTTTTGGTGTAACAGAAAGTATGAAGAAATTAGTCCACCACATACTGAGGATTTTTGCTACATTACGGATAATACTTACACGAAACAGGAGGTTGTGAAAATGGAAGCTGATGTGCTTAAAGCTCTCAAATTTGAAATGGGAAATCCCACGGTGAAGTCGTTTCTTAGGTACGAATGCAAACAACTTAGAATTATAAAGTAAGCTCTGTTACAAGATTGTGTGTTGGTTAACTAACTGTTGTTACTTTTTTTTACTTGTTTATTCGCAGACGAATCACTTTTGTTGCTCAAGAGGATTATAAAGTAAGCTCAGTCTACTTTTTTGTGTGTTTGCTTTCATTATTGATTTGGCTTTAGTATGTTTAAATACTAATGAGTTTATTCTTGTGAATTTCAGACGCCCAATATGCGGTTAGAGTTCCTTGGTTATTATTTGGCTGAGTTGAGCTTGTTAGAGTATGGTTGCCTCAAGTTTTTGCCTTCTATGGTTGCTGCATCTGTTATGTTTCTTTCAAGATTCACACTCAAACCGACATCGCATCCATGGGTAATGACAGCCTAAAATCACTCAGTTTGATTATAAAGTTTATGGAAATCTTTATTCCTATAATAATATCAAATCATGTTTACAGAACTTGGCTTTGAAGCAACTCTCTGGATATAGTCCTTCGGATTTGAAAGAATGTGTTCAAATTTTACATGATTTACAATTGGGTAGAAGAGCAGGCACTTTAGTTGCAGTTAGAGAAAAATACAAGCAACATAAGGTATGTGAAACACTCTTGTGATTTGTGGCATTATTTTTTTTAATCTTAATCTGATTGTGTATCTTTTATTTACCTGCCACAGTTCAAATGTGTATCGCAACTATCATCTCCATCAGCAATACCCTCTTCTTTTTTTGAAGACGTTAAAGAATAATAGTTTTTGATTTGGAGGCACATAATTATGGAGTTAAAAAAGCAATGAAGATCAAATTCAACCTAAAGGCCATGAATTTTCTTAGCATAACGTCGCATCACATGATAACAAGTAGCCTGATTAGAGAGGATTTGCCCTTGAGTTTTCTAACAGAAGCTAGAAGTATTGACTGACATTGTTCATTTATGTATTCAGTTGATGACAAACGTTGGGTTTTTTGTTGTTTTGGTTATTGTTTCAGATTATATGATAAAGAGTAAGTAGGTGGTGTATATGTGATTTTTGTTTTCAATGTGTTAATATTGATAATTGCAGCAGAAAATGATAGCATATCAGAAGTAAAATCGCATTTACAAGTTTTATTTTTTGTTATTATCAATGTTGAAGTTACATGTATGTAAACTAGAGTTGGGTTTTTTTACGGGTGATTATTGAGTTGGTTTTGCTCTGAGGGAAACAAAGTATACGCTTTAACGCTAGAACTAATTCTTTTAAAACACAACGCTAGTTAGCATGTTAGATAAGTTTATACTAAAATATCTTTTATTATCTAAGATATGTTTTAATATCTAATTGTTTGATCTATGAGCGAGACAAGGAAAAAAAAAAAAGGTATGCCATTGTCTACGTGCAAAACAATAAAATGCATGTCCATCATAACATTGAAAAAAAATGATGCCATTGGCTACATGCAAACAAACAAGTGGAGGTCCGTTCGAAAACTCAAGCGTTTTTGTGTTTTGGATGGTCTTGGAGCTGATTTTAAAGCCTCTATATATGAAGCGTTAAATGTGTAAGCACATCACCCTTCTTCCCATGGACATCCCAACCACCACCACCCACGGACATGACCAACTTGTTTACTCTGGTTCCTCTCTAACGGTAGACGGAGTGGACGTGGGATGAAAGCGACTCTAATGGGCCCCTAACCAGAACAATGCCCACCCCGGCCCCTAGTGGCCGAAATTGAGGTGGATGTTGGACCGCAAACACCGTTACACCGAGTCACACCCTGTGTTTTTTGTATTTTTGACCGTTAATGGTGAATCCCCACTCCATAAGCTAATTATTTGATTTTATGAAAAAAAAAACCCTTCAAATACCATTACAAATTCACTTATTTTATCACAATTTTTTCACAATCACACTATCGAACAACCTCACACTTTCTTTTAAATTTTATGTGTAAACCTTTCAAACGCTTGTATTTGTTACTTTAATTTATGCACATTAATTTTTTTTAGTTGGTTTTTAAACTTATTAGTTGTAATTGTGTTTAGAAATGAAGTACTAAACTTAAAAAAATTAGAAATATTAAAAATGGATTGAATCATTGTCATTATATTCTTTTTAGCTACTTATTAGCCTTTTTTTAATGCATTTTTACCGTCTAAAAATATACTAATGATGTAAGTGTATGTTAAACAATGAGGATTGATATTTCAATTCTATTTTTGGACAGTATAATTCAAGATCATATACTGGTTAATAGCCATAATGAAGAGAAGGAAAAAGTTTGGCATGTGCAAACCCATGACCCTATCTATAACTGTACTAGTCGTTTGCAGGTGGGTCGATTCCTTGTTTTAGGGAGCTACACCTACACCATACAAAACAAATATTCTTTTTAAACTCTTTAACTATTGTTATTATTATAATCAGGACATTTGTACTACGCAATAAGTTATTATAAGTTTGTTAACGTATAATTTGATAAATAATGTTTGTGAACGAAGGATAATAATCGATGGTGTCACGGTGGAGCTATCCTAAAATATCAAGAGTATCATTTAAAGTATTTTTGGCTATAGACTCATAATTTTTTTTATGTATCAAGTTCGTCAAATAAAAACATCATATTCGTTTGTTTTTAAGGGTGAGGGGAGTGTCCCACTTTGACCCTTGAACCCCCAACCGATAATATCATGTCCTCTCATTTTCACAAACCCGCTCACGAGCGAGCCCTAAAGAGTGTGAATGAGAGGAGGTAGCATTCTAATTGACATCGCAACGATGACGACAGTTGTAAGACGAAGGAAAATATAAAAAGCAAGGTTCATAAATGGGAGGGGCTATAAATGAACTATTGTCAATGGTAAGACATTTTTATCAAAATGAATTGAAGATAAAAGAAAAGTTGGTTTACATTATGGAAGATAGACATGTATACGTGACATTAGATATTGACTAGTTATATACGAGCTCAATATGTACCTAACTTTCCGTACTATTTGAATGTGGGAAGACCTTCTGTCTCATCCGCGATGACAAGGCTTAAATGGTAGCGAAATAAATGTTATTCTATACTTTTGAAAATAGGATGAAATATTACTATCGATAAAGAGGCTACATAGGCTTTCTCTTGTTAATTATCACTTAAAACTTGGAAAGTTATTTTTTGGCATGATATTAGTTGAAATGAACAAGAGATTCACGGTTTGCATTTTATTTAAACCGGCCTCCCTCGTTTAGTTAAACATGTTTGAGTAATTAGCAATTGACATGTTTAACTCATTTTGTAATCCATCAATCTCAACAATTCATTCCATGGAAAGAGACAATCACTGGCACTTGGGGCAACATAAATCAGTAGAAATCTAATATAAATCTCATTTAACTCCTAAATGGAAAATGACGTTGCAAATGTCAAGGCGTATTCACGGTTAAATCATTAAGAAACTAAATAAATGCCTGTCCTTTATGCTTTTATTGAAGGAACTGAAGCCCGCACGTTTCATGTGGGTGAAGTGCATATCAAAGAGAAATAGTTTGAATAAGACCGAACACAATACTCATTATCACATATGAAGGGCGATAATCACTTATATGACACAAATTACTACTTTGATGATAACACTTTATAATTTTATATACTTCTAATCACTCTTCACACTTTCACATTATGTAACCTAATAGTGAAATTTTGTTTGTAGAAAAATGGGATATGAAGCCATAGGTTTTATCTTTTGTTTCGAGTTTAAAGGAGAAAAAAAAAAGGCTAGCTAGTTCCTTCTCCTCCTATTCCTATATCGTGAGATGTGCCCCCTTGTTTGCAGGGTATGTGTAGTAGACTACTCCATCCTATTTTTAGCCTGCTCCTTTTCCATCTAAACTTATAGTACAAGCATCATTGCATCATGTACAAATCATCACCTTTTAATTCTCTTCATCAAACTCAATCTCTTTCCCATATTCACAACATGCAAAACCACCATTGTCTTAAACTGGGTTTCATCCTTCTTGTACTCTTTGTCTCTGGCGCCGACAAGAAAGTCTCACCGGCCGGAAATACAAGGACAGTACAACCGGAAAAGCAGGAGGTACAACCGGAGCAACATGATGAAGGTAAGTTGGGTACTGATCATCATAATGTATACTCTAGCAAAAGAAGAGTTCCAAATGTATCAGACCCACTTCATAACTAGTCATAACAATTAATGTGATCAGTGTTTTGGAACTTACACAAGCTAGTGTACGTGTGTAGTAGTGATTTGGCTTTTGGTTTGGTTTGACCATATCTAAGTCTTAGTGTACTTGTTTGCACCGAATGTATAGTGAGTGCAATGATTTTTTTTGTTTACTTTTGTTCTACTACGATGAATGTTACTGTTTTCTCATTTTCTTTTTCTTACTACTGCATTATTTATTTATTTTTGTAAGACGAGGTATTTTTTTTTCTGATTTAAAAGTATACAGATACATGATAATTTTTTTTTTGAACGACAGATACAAGATATTTGACCAAGGTTTGTGTTTTTTTTCCTTAACTAAGGAGTGTAGTTCATATAATTCAGCCCTTTAAGGAAAACAGAAAACTAACATAGAATATATTATTTAAAGATGAGCTCATAGTCTGATTTAAATCCTTCGTTATACCAGTACACAAATTATTGTAATTTTTTTTATAAACAATACACACATGTTGTATAACGCATAAAGCATATCGTTTACTGATGATCATCATTATCTTTTACTAAAAAAATTATAAGATGAGGTAACTTTATTTTGAACCTCTTGAAACTTGAACCCGTAATATTAAAAAACACTAAATAAATTAAACACATTTTTATTATTAATATTTTTAAATAAAACTAAAAATATCTATAAAAGACGTACAATCTATTTGTGTTGGACATTTAAGTGACTCAAATGTTTTAGATGGTCAACATGCTCGTTTAGATCGGTCCGCAGACTATAATTATCGAATATCTTTGTTAGTCAACTCTGTTGAGATATTCTCGTCAACAGCAACGAGTGAGATGACATGTCCGTTTTCTTTAATGATTATGTTGTGCAAAATACAACAATATAAAATAAAGGAGTAAATTACATTTTTGGACCTTTATAATAGGCCAGTTTGCAGGTTTTGACCTTTTCTTTAAATTTTTGCACTGAACGGCCTTTGGTTAAATTAAAGGGTCGGTTTTAGGCCTTTGAGTTAACGATCGTTAAGTTTTTCCGTTAATTTCCCTCATGTGCAATGCACATGAGGGTATTATGGTCATTTTTACAATCCAGGGACCAAAGTTGTAAATATAGTATTATTATTAATATTGTTAATATTATTTTTAATTAATATTATAACCCAACCCAACCCAACCCAACCCCACCACCCTACCCCACTTTATCATCATCATCAACAACAACCAACGTCAACACCATCACCATCATCGTCTACTCCTCCGTCTCCGCCATCGCCACCGCCACCGCCACCACCGATCCGATTATCTTCTCCGGCGAATCACTCGACAAAAACCGTTCTCCTTTCTCACACTCTTCTAACAAACCGGTCCACCTATATATATATAGCTACTGCTTTTGTTATTGCATATACATACACCATGTTATCTTCATGAATTTTAATGGATATTACCATTTTACAACCACCATCACCACCTCTTCAACACAGCCACCACCAACTTTCTCTACACAATAAACACCAATGCAATTTAGAACCTAAACTATATACCCAACCCCCTTTCCACCTATTCATTTCCGGCAATAACCTCCTACACCATCTCTAACTCCACCATTGAACACCCCCTTGTTAAGATAGTGGTAATTTTTCTTGTCTCCTGTCACTCACTCTGACCCAGATCCATAGTTCTTTGATCAAAGCGTGGCCCCTTCACCAAATCACCGTCGGCTATAACCTTCGATTTGGTTTACATTCAGATCTTTGGTGCGTCATCGCTCGATTTGGTGGGTATAGTGTGCTTGATATAGTGGACAAGTGTGATAAATGGTGATCGGTGCTGAGGGTGGTGATGATGGTGGACGATGATGATGATTTGTATGTGGATATGGATGTGGTCAGGTGGTATGGCCATGGTACAATGTCTGTGTTATGAGGAAGAAGATGGGGGTAAGGGTTGGGGGTGAGTTTCTTTTAATATAATAATAATAATAATTCAAGTCCTTTAGGGTAAAATGACCATAATACCCTCATGTGCAATGCACATGAGGGAAACTAACGGAAAAACTTAATGGTCGTTAACTCAAAGGCCTAAAACCGACCCTTTAATTTAACCAAAGGCCGTTTAGTGTAAAAATTTAAAGAAAAGGTCAAAACCTGCAAACTGGCCTATTACAAAGGCCCAAAAATGTAATTTACTCTAAAATAAAGCTAGGCTTGTTAGCTTTTTTTCACCCTACACTTTAGCATAACCGTAACATGATATTGTCAACTACAGTGAAGACAAAATCCGGACGTCTCACGGTTTTAAAACGTGTTATGGTGGGGAAGGTATCCACCTCTTTATAAGTCATACTTTGTTTTTCTTCTCGGTTGATGTGAGATGTTACAATAATACAATTCACCTCCTTAAGGAGCACGACATCCGTCCTAGCTGACTCATCAGTCCGATCATTGGCTCTGATAGTGTAACCGCACCATGATATTTTACACTTTGGTCAAGAAGAAACCTGGACGTCTAAAGGTTTTAAAACGCGTCATGATGGGAAAGGTATACACTCTATTATAAAACAAACTATGTTCTCTTTCCCAACCGATTTTTCTTACCCCTTGTTGCACACTTTTAAATCTTATTTCTATTGGCTCGGTAGGACACAAAAGAGATTTTTATAAACATTGACCATTTTGGGTAAATTCCTTCAACAAGATTATACCATGCACGTTTGTATTGTCGTCTGCTAATCTGAAAAGGATAATTAGGTGCAATGCCAAAAAAATATATCGTATACATAAATCTTGTGAAGCAATTGCTTAGAATGTTGATGTCGTTGTTTGAACCAATATGACGTATACATAAATCTTGTGAAGCAGTTGCTTAGAGCATAAATCGTCGGGTGTGGATGATAACCTCTCATCATATAAAAGTGCAATATCATGAGTAATCAATGAACGTAAAAATTTATTTTCATATAAAATAGTAATAACATTTAAAAAATACTCTAAACTTTTCTCTTGACGTTCACGTTATAACGCCGATTACATTGAATACAAGGAAATTTCAGTGGGGGGCAAAGAGCTAGCTATACAGCCCGTCAGGCGAATAAACTTTCAGAATTGTTGAATAGAAGGAAATTTCAATGGGAGCAAAGAGCTATACGACCCGTCTGGCGATTAAACTTTTAGAAGTGTTGAATGAACAACGTTAAGAGTCTATATTGTAACCTTTAAAGAACAAATATAAGTAATTTAAAAAAAAACGTGATTTTTAATTTTTTTAAGCTTTGTTTATACACCTAATAATCTAATATATGTACACAGAGATTGACAAGTACTTTAACTGATGTATGCTTTGGAAATCTTTTTGGTCAGTTGTTCCATTAGATTTGGTTCTCTTTTTATTTTATTTGCTTTTGTCATTTTGCTTTGTCTTTGGTTTTTTCGTTTTTTTTTTCCTACTTTCGTAAATCTACAAAAAGGAAAATGTTCCCCCTCCCCTATCTAAAATTATCTTGAGTTCCCAAGCAAAAATGTGTCATGTCAAGGAGAAGAGTACGTGAAGAAGACTTACAAAATTCAAAATCCTAAAGATATACAATTAAACCATACAAAAGTATAGTATGGTTTAATTACTGGCATATTATAGTTGACAACGTTTATTTAGGTGAAGATTTTAGTATTGTTTTATTAGATGTTCAAACTTGAACTTTTGATTAGGTAAAACCGTAATAATTAAGTATGAAACCAAAGAGTGATCCACGCTCTAGTGTTGTGGACACAAAGAACAAATGTGATAAAAAAACTTGAGCTAAAGCCCAATGCGTCTAATCTAATGCCTAATTAAGTTGGTGTATGTCTAAGATGACCGAGGATGCATTTGAGGTTGTTGCTGCAAGACCCAAAATTACAAGAACATCATCCGCAGTCCCAAAAATGTTTGTCCAATTGTTTTCGAGCATTTTAGGTTTTCCTAGCTACTTCAGTCGCAATATAGCAAATTCACCAACTTATATCAAACTCTCAAACAAGTTAACAATATACATATATAGTTTCCTAACTTAGAATTGGTTTTGTCAACTGGCCAGCATATGTTCGTCATTTTTAGAAGTGAAAAATGCGACTTCAAAGTTAAAACTTACTTTCGGCCTCTGAAATGGCAGCTAACATAACCTCGTTTCGCAGCTAGGTACACTGGTATTTCTTTGGATTGATTGACACTTTGCTAGTTCAGGAACCTCTTCCATCAACAAGATCGAAGACTACGTCAACGTGATGGTTTGTAATGGCAGCGTGCACGGCAATGTGTATTGTGGTAGCTTTAATTAGTTTCTCATGCAAGGTTGCTATTAGCTTATGTACACAGTACGTACGTGTGTTTTCAATTTTCTGTAACTATATGTGAAAATTTAATTTGATCCAAAGTCTTTTTCTTCAATTCATCTGGTTATTAATGAGATATTGGTTATCTTTAATCGTATCATCCTCCAAGCATCTACTAAAAGTTCAATATCTCTTCACATAGCTAGCTAGTGGGTACACATATAATCTATTAAAAATAAAGAGGGTTTTGTTAGTTACATATTTTGGTATTATTTATAATGTCTTAAGCACTTGTTTTGATTATATTTTTGGCATTATTATACTCATTATCATCTATTTTGTGAAATACGAGTTTTGGTGGAATAGAGTATGTTGTCGATGTTTTTCTTATTGTTTTGTAGGTTGCGGAACGTTCGCGAAAGGTGAACACAAGAATCTGGATGTTGTTTGTAAAATCGTAAAGACAAATGACTAGTTGTTGCTGATTTTGAAAAGAGTGTGAATTAAATTTAAAGCTCATTATCAAAGTGAAGATAGTTATTTGAATGTCAACATGAGAACAGAATGCAAAAGGCACTTACCAATTCGTGAAGACAAATTACATTGTTGACCATTTGACTTAAATGTCATGTTTAAATATTATCCATTAGCCCAAATTGCAAACTTTACTCATGAGCCCAAAGTTTAAGGAAGTGGGCTTATGAAGAGGGTGGTTTTTGAGGAACACGTTTTTCGGGGGACGGCAGAAAACAACAAGGAGGAGAATGGGGATTTTGGTTGATGAGTTTTGAAGATAATTAGTTTACTTTTGGTTTCGTAAGTTTTTATTTCATGTTTTACCTATTATTTTGTTTGATTATAATGTGTGGCTAAATCAATTTTGATTGGGTTTTTTTATGACTTTTTGTTCGATGTTTATGTGAAATTATTATGTGATCTTTTTATATAAATGGTTTGTTTGAGTGATTCTTGTGTTTAAACCCGGATTCATTGTAGTTAAATATTAGTCTGATTAATAAAATTGGTCACTTTGTTAATTATCCTAATAAGGTTCTTCAATTATTAAAACCTTAACAAAGTCTTAATTTGAAACAAGGAACAAGTAATATTTTTTGTTAGCCTATGAGCCCAAAATTGTTATAGATTCATTCAATTAAACTAAGTATTCCGAACAGCGAGTGTACTTAATTCTAATCGACATTTGTATCACTGCAATCCACACACTAAGATCCGAACGACGTGATATTAAAGTAGCGTATTGGCTTTAACCAATGAAATGTGTTTGGTTAAACATTCGATAGAATGGATGTTCGAACAATCGGTGTTTTGATGTATATATAACAAAAAAAAATTCAAAATGGACGGGTGACCCCCAAGGCCCAAGCTTCCTCTTGGGTGCGCTCATGTTCATACACACATGAAAATAGGCAAATCTATATATAGTCATTTTGTCTAAATATATTTGAATGAGTGTTCAAAAAGCTCACGATTCAAGATTTGTTTGAAGCTCGCTTGAGAAAATCTCAGTTTAAAAAATGCTAATTGTAAACAAGACGTCTCGGCTTAAATTGGTTTGAGTCGGGCTCGGGCTAGCCTAACTTGGCTCGTGAGCTTGCAAGCCAGCTCGAAATATACTCTTCTTGTATGTATTAATTTTAGTTAAATGTAATAAGTTAAAAAAATTGGCGGGATGTGATTAAAATGTAAAATTTTAAGTTTATTTAATTCACATCATGTTAAAAGTATGGTAAGTTCTTTTTGTTTTTTATAATACTAAAAAACTTAAAAAATAAAAAAATTAACGAGATCGAACTTTTTAAGATTCTGAGTTCGAGCTCGACTTTTCAAGATTCCAAGTTCGAGCTCGACTTTTCAGCATGAAAAGAAAATCTAGCCGAACCGATCGAGTTCGAGCTCAACCTAGCTCGGCTCGATACAGCCCTATGTTTGAATATCTTTATAAAACTGAAAACTATGAACAACACTCTTAAGTCTTAAACCAATAATGAACACGTTAACTGGTTAGAGAAAAAAAAATTTACGTTTTAAAATGAACTTTTTAAAAACTCAAGTGTAAACCTTACACGACTATTTTATTTAGGTAAAATATTTACGTTGTAGTACTTAAAAAAAACGAGTATACCAGACTCGCTAACCGGCCTGTGACACCCACGTCACAAGAGCAAGACACAGAAAACAATCAGCTCATAGGTCACCCACAATCAAGGGAGCGAGAATTAATCTGCTGTTCGCATAACACTCAAACCCTGATGTGGTCTCTTCATTCATTGCTGGTGACTTGCCATCACAAGATAACTTTGTTTTTCCCCTTAATGTCTCTAGTGAGACTAGAACTTGAGTTACATTAAACACCAAACTCTTACACCAACTCGTTTTACCACTAGACCATCTTATAATGGTTCATTGTAGTACTTAAACTTTAAGTTTGAGCATTAGTGGTGGTGATTTATCTTTTAAAAGTACATTACCCGTATAAAAACTTGTGAGTTACATGTTCTAATATCAAGGTTGGCTTATAGGTACGCCATACGTGTAACTTATCACAAAAAAAAAAAAAGAAAAATGTTTGAAGCTTGGAAAGGGCAAGCAGTGACTACTGCCTTAACACAAGCATCCAACCGGCTGCTTGCTGCGTGCAGATACAAACAAAACCAAACCCAAAAACCATTAAATGCCAAGAGGACATAATCGTAATATTCATTTCATTTCTTTTCTTAACTTGTCCTTATGCAACCGATCTAAAACAGTTGGATCATACCCATACCCCAAAACTCACCATCCCTATTACTTTTCTCTCTGGAATTAATTAAACAAATCAAAACACAAACAACACTCAATATCTCTTCAATTCAATTCATAATCACTCATTCGTATCTATGAAGAGATCAATTTCAATTTCACAAGATCAGATCAGATCTGGTGATTTTGAAGTTGATTGTTGCAAGATGAATAAGAAGATCCGTGAAGATCTCGTTCCGGAGACGGTTACTGTTACAGAGGATACGCCGGAGAAGGAAACTGTTGTTCTGTTAGACGAGAATTTGCTGTATGAGGTTCTGAAACACGTGGACGCGCGTACGTTAGGTGTGGCGGGATGCGTGAACAAGCAGTGGCATCGGACGGTTCAGGATGAACGGTTATGGGAGCTGATCTGCACAAAGCAATGGACGAACATCGGATGCGGTAACAATCAGCTCCGTTCAGTTGTCCTTGCACTCGGTGGTTTCCGGCGACTTCATTCTCATTACTTATGGCCGTTATCCAAACCGTCTACCTCCACCGCTTCCTCATCTTCATCTTCAACCGTCGCAACCGCCGCATCGACGTCGTCGTGGCCGTGTCTACCACCGTCACGTACAATTGCTCCGGCGAAACCTACTGCCGCGAAAACTCGTTGGGGAAAAGATGAGGTTCAGCTTTCTCTATCTCTTCTATCGATTCGTTATTATGAGAAGATGAATTTCAGTAACCGAAAATGAAATTGTTACAGATTTGATTTCGTTTGGTGAATTTGGTGTTTGTTTGTGATTTTCTGTTGTATGAAGTGTAGATCTGGCTTACTTTATCCTAACTAAGAACAACTAATCATCTCTAATGTAATCTATTTTAAGTTTTTTCGTTCTATTATCATTGAAATGTTTGTAAACTAAGCTATATTGATCGATTTCATCATTTGAATAATTGAATCAAGCTGTTCATGCTTAATTTGACAACGTTATCAGTCTGGAAATGATTCAAATCGATCAGAAATCGAAAATTTTTTCACAAACGATTTGTTTTCAGTTAATTGAGGGGTGTTTGGTTACGAGGATAAAGAAGAGGAACCACTAAAGTCACCGTCGGTGAGCAAAAGTACAAACAGACGAAAAAGAAAAGTACAAATATATGATTTGACATGTTGTTTTGTGTTCTTTTTTATAAAGAAATATTCTATAAAATTTACTTGTTTTGTGGTTACAATTATTGTAGAATATTAGTGTTGATGTAAAAAACAATTTATGCCTAAAAACAAGGGTAGTAGAAGAACAAAGTGGGGTAGGGGTAGAAGAGGGATGTGTCTTATATGTTGTGACACTATGTTGTTTGGTATATTATTATTCGACTCGATTCAAATATGCGATATTAGTTTTCTAAACCGATTGCAGTAGATAAAACTTAAAAGAGATAAAGCCTTTTATGGAGCTAGAGGTGCACAAAAAAACCGGAACCGGAACCGATCAAATAACCGAAAACCGGTTCTTAGAAGAACCGGTTCTTGTAGAACCGGTTCTTGTAGAACCGAACCGAAACCGAACCGTAGGTTCTGAATAGGTTCTACTATTTTTTACAAAATTATAGGTTCCAAAAGAACCGGAACCGGTTCCTAAAAAAACCGGTTCTTGGAAAAACCGGTTCCTAGAAGAACCGGTTCCTGAAAAAAACGGTATGTTTTAGTGTTGTTACTTATTTAATGTTTTAAAAGTTATATATCTTGTAATACTTAAAGTTTTTTAATGTTACTTCTTATTTAGTTAAAAATAATATAACAAATTTATGACGATAAACTCTAAATGAAAGCCCAATGAAGAGTGAAGATTTGCAGCAACCTAACGTTTCGGCCCATGTCATTGAAAGAAACCGCTTTTTTTAAGAACCCGAACCGGTTTTTTAGGAACCGGTTCTTTTTAGAACCGGAACCGGTTCTTTAGGAACCGGAACCGGTCACTAAGTTCTAGTTTTTTCACCAAAAACCGGTTCTAGAACCGAACCGGTTCTTGTAAGAACCGGTTCCTTTATCGTCAACAAGAACCGGAACCGGTTCTCCAAAAAAACCGATTTGTGCACCTCTATATGGAGCATCATGCGTCACGTGATGTCATGTTATTATATGGGCTTTATAAAAAAAAACCTGTAACCCATAAAGCAACAATACCATCAATACATAATAATTAATTACTATTTAATTTTATTTTTTAATTAAATAAAAATTACATAAAAATTGTATAATTATTAATAAGTAAACCTAAAATATTACTCGTCTATGTCTTGCCCTCCTCCATCATCAATTGTTCGATATTAAGAACTTTTTGATCCGGCGTTGCTTTAATCTGTCATCGTCACTAACACCGTTAAAAAAATTTCGTTAGTTGATTGAAAATTAACCAAAATGCCCATGGGGACAAAAAAATGTAAGTTACCTCTTTAACCACCACCACTCTCTCTCTCTCTCTCTCTCTCTCTCAGCCATCGCCACCATCTTCAACCACTACCACCACCATCTTATATACAATCCCGCCTCCAACTTCATGTTCATCACCACGACCACTAACTCCGGTAGCATACACAAAGCACAAAGGGAGGCTCTGTGTTTCACCCCTCACATCAAAATCCATAACAATGGCGTCATATTACATAACATGACGATGACGAGGAACATGAGAGCTTTTGTTTCCGCCACTGTGTTAAATCGAAGACGGAGATCAGTTTACGATCTTCACAGAGGCCAACTCGATGACAGAGGTATTACAGAATCAAGAACAACCGCTTAAGGTGTCTCATGATGCACCATGACTCGAACCTGTGATTTCTTCCCGAGGAACGAATACCATGATTCGTAGTTACGAGAAACTTTCACCGAAACTGACTAAGAACTTTCGGATCTAGACTATCAGCAATAACATGGTGATAAATCAAGCACGGTAGTGCTTGATCTAAGCACGGTCGTGCTCCTTCACCCCGAGATGGGAATCGAGAACTTGATAAAAAAAAGGAAACTGCGAAATGTCTGAGCGAGAAAGAAAACACTGTAGCTGCTAGCACTAGTTGGAGCATGGACCGTGCTCCATGTAGTGCACATCTGCAGATTGCTATAAAAAGCCTTATTATTTTCATCCATTTCGATTTGTTGAGTTTGGAGAGCATTTTTACACTTAAAAACACTGATTTGGAGCCCTTGGAAGCCATTGGGAGATATTGAAGACTCAAGAAACATCAACCAATCATCCTACCTTCTCCTTGCTTGTTTTCGGTTTGAATTTCTAGTTAGTATAATCATGTTTTTAGCTAGTTTAACTATGTCTCTTGTAGTTTTTATAAGCCTTATGGGCTAAATACTCATATTATCTAGATTAGGATAATACTTATGATTTGATGATGAATGAAACTTGAACATTTGGTGATGTTTTTATGTTAAGAACCATGATAAAGTTATGGTAATTTTCCAATGATGTTTTATACTTGTCTAAATTTGATTGTCATGTGATGTTGATGAATATTATTAGGAATTTGACATGTTGAAAAACCATCTTCTTGACATTTGTTTGTAAATCTTATAAATGAATGTTTATATGATTTATGCCATGAGATTAGAAATGATAAATGGAAGATTAGATGACATGAATATTGGACAAGTATGCTTTATTTCACAAAATGTTTGAAAAGATAATTGTGATGTTATAACTTTTTGAACATATTAGAATTGTAGGTTAGGAATTGTGGCCACATTCTCTAAATTTGCATGACTTAGTTTAAGAATTATAAGTTGAAATATTTCATAACTTTGTTTACTTTATGTAATTCTTGGTGATTATGATGTGTTTATCGCTCTAGTTTCCTTTAATTATGAGACTATGACATTTTAGCGGATGACTAGTTTATCTTTAGTTCTTGACATAAAAGACATCAATTGTGCTTAATTGCATGATTTTAGGTGATTAGGATGTGTTTATCGTTCTTTTTTTCCAAAGAATCATTTTAGTTAGATATCTTTAATTGGGTCTAGTTATATTTATAAGAAAATTGACTTCACCATTAGTGTTTTTCATCATCAAAGTTAAGTGGATTCTTAGTCTAGATAATATCTCATTTCCAAGTTTCATTCCCTTAGTCGACAATTCCCTTAGTTTAATATTGTTTTTGTTAGATGTTACTTTAGTTTAAAGAATAACCCAATTTGACTACTTGATTGGACAAACATTAACAAATGTTTAGTATCGAGATCGAGATACCGTGTCCACGGATTGATATCCGATTCTTACATTTATTATATTACTAGCCGATAGGTACACTTGCATTTTTTGTGTATGATTTAGTATTTTTAGGTGAAAACCCTTTTTAAAACTAAATTTAAGTAAAAAACCTTTATTTATATATACTTTCACGCACATCACTAATTCAATGTAAGATGAGGTTATTAGTCAGCAACTTCTATTTCACTCAAATTTAAATCAATGTTTTCTCTTCTTAACTCTGTGTCCACTCCCACAATTTGTTTCCAAGGACCTGAGAATAGCCTATTGCATGGATATTGAGTTGGCTTTCTCGGTTGAAAATGGATAGCTTTAATCACTCTCACCCAAAGCGCTTCCGGGTTCGATTTAAAACCCCACTTCCATTTACTTAGGAGAGCCAAATTAAGATCTTTTATGCTACCAACCCCAAGCCCACCCGACTTCTTTGGAGCCAAAACATGATCCCATTTAACCCAAGGAATCGCCTTTTTATCCAACGCACCTCCCCACAAGAAACATCTTCTTATACTTTCAAGCTTATGAACCACTAAGCTAGGAGCCTTAAAAAGAGACATAAAGTAGATCGGTAGACTACCTAATACACTTTTAACCAATGTTAGTCGACCCCCGAACGACTACTTGAGTGATGTGTAAAGGCAAATCTTGGTTCAGGTTGTTCAATATTGTTTTGGTGGGATTGGTGGTTAGGTGAGGGCCCACTAAAGGACTGTTTTCCTGATTTGTACAAATTGGAAAAGAAGAAGCAATGTAAAGTGATTGACAAATATGTTTATGGTCCTACTGGTATTGGCTGGGTATGGGAGTGGATTCGTACCCCTGCTCATGGTGTCGAATTGCAACAACTTCATAATTGTATCTCGCTATTGCAGGGCTGCTCTCCGTTGCTCTCGACTAACTCCTGGAGGTGGGTAGATGACAACAATGCTTTGGTTTTTACGGTAAAAAATTTAAGACAATTGATTGAATCAAACCGCGCACCTGTTGACTTGAACCCGATTCAATGGTTGAACTCGATTCCTCTTAAGGTTAATTGTTTTATTTGGAAAACTAGGATGAACAAGATTCCAAGTAAGAAGGCGCTTGCGGGGCGCGGAGTTGCGATCGGCTATGAGGAGTGTTCCATGTGTTTTAGCAATATTGAATCCACAGACCACTTGCTATATAAATGTCATTTTGCCTCCAAAGTTTGGAATAGAATTTGTGATTGGTGTGGATGGCCAAGATGTAGGGGAGAATCTATTAGAGAATGGATTGATTGGGCTTGCTCTATGAATGACACACAAAAGGATAAAGAAGTGGCGACGTCGATTATTATGGCTACGGTGTGGTATGTGTGGCTTGCAAGGAATGGTTTGATCTTTAATGCGGTTCCCCTAACGGTGGATGGTGTAGTGGAGAAGATCACGGTCAACGCTTTTCTTTGGGTCAAATATCGAGCGCATAGAGTTGACATTGTGTGGCACAATTGGTGTAATAGTCCTTGGTTGTAAGTCTCTATTTGTTTGGGGTTTGTTTTGTCTTTTGTATGCCTTTAGCTTCTTGCTAAGGTCGTGTTTTTCGATCGTTATAAAATTGCCGTTCAAAAAAAAAAAAAAAAGTAGTAAAATCTTAAAAAGTATTTAAAACGAGTTAAATGTTTATGGCTTAATGGTATTTAGATGAAACAAAACAAATGACGACTGATAATTCATTAGTTTCAAAGAAAATTATAAAAACTGAGTCTTGATTTGGAGTCTTAATTTCTCTAGAGGCATGCACCCTCTAACCTTTTCGTCATTCCTGACCAACAACAAAAATAAAGCAAATGACTAAATTGAATTTACTTGACCACCTCCACTTGCAACAAATTAAATTACCAACGTTCAAAGATGTACAATTATTAGTGACATTTGTGCTCATCCAACCAGACAATACCTAACCCAATATATGGTGGATTTGTTGTCAAGTTACCATTTGATAGCTAGTAAAAACAATTAACCGACTAAATTAATTCACTTTTATTACTTAAACTAGATTAGTGCCCACTTACTATACGGGATTTTGATTATATTGGTTTTAACTAAATTTATGTATTAAATTTATTTTTAACATATTCCTTATTAAATCGATTTGGATATTTACAAATATTTTCCTAACAAAAATCATATGTTTAAATAAAGGAGATAATCTATAATAATTGGTGAATTTTTTATTTAAACATATCGGGTTAGGAGATAATTCGTGATAAATGGTAAATTTTTAAGTTTGAACATATCGGATTAGGAGATAAATCATGATAATTGATAAATTTTTATTTTGAACATATCAGGTTAGGAGATAGATCATGATAATTGGTAAACTTTGTATTTGAACATTTCGGATTAGGAGATAATTAATGAATTTTTTATTTGAAACATATCGGGTTATTTCGAATATGGATCATACTATGACCCGCCTTAAAATCCTCTATCATATTAAATTAAAGCATGACACCTAAGCAAAATCCTACGTGAATTAGTTAAAATGATGACATGTGTATACGTTACTCAATTATTAGAATAGATAGATATACCACCACGTACTTGCCCTTCATGCATGAGAGCCAAAGAAAGTTGATTTGATTGTATGTTAATGCTACCAGATTTGGTGCACGGGAAGCTTGCGCGCATGAACATGGTCTAAAGAGGGAGGAAGTCGGGTCAACTTGGATCTGATGTATACACTGATATCCTATATTTAAGCAAAATAATGTTACCAAGATTGAACATGTGATCTCTAAATGAAAATTAACACTGAATTATTAAAAACGACTCAAAAAACAAGTAATAATATATAATATAAACTACGATAGTTGGCCTCACACCTTTGGTAATTGGCAACTTTGCCACTCAAATTTTAATTGACGACTCTGCTTTCTATTTTAACTTAACTTCTTAACTTTATACTTTCGAGTTTAACCAACAAGATATTCAACTTAAACTGTTAACTTTCTAGTACTTTAAGTACTTGAATCTTTGTAATATCACCAACGTAACACATATAACAAAGATACACATGTGTCATGTTACACTTGAGAAACACGTTGATTTCACTAACACAACGCGTGTAACACAAACACCTTGCATCACATGCAACCGGCTTAATAGTTAGTTTCTTTTAGCAGAAAACAACTATATCTTAGAATAAATAAAACAATAGTTAAAAAGGTAAAATCATACTAAAAGATTAAAATGTACTCATATGATCATATAGTTTTGCATAATAAAGAAAACATTCATTGGGAAACAAGGAGATAGTGGACATCTTTAAAAAATTCAAAATTTTGCATAAGCAATTACGACATCGATCTGCGTGGACCAGTGACCATAACAAAATCAAAAAGAGTAAACGCAAGTGATGGTTCTTTTTGTATATGTATATATGGCTACAAATGTTTTGTTGGATAGAAAGTAACATACTATTAAATTTGACCTCTTAAGAATTTTCTAAAAAATACGTTCACACATGCAATTGACTTGAAATTAATTCAAAGCTGAAACTGAAAATAATAAGCCCTTTAATTTGTTACTATGAAATGTACACCGTACCGGCGGCTTTAAATCTCTATTCACTCACGTGTTTTAAAAATGAAGATTGTCTTCTTCTATGATGGGTACTTTAATTTCCATGTCTTTTCTCAATCTTTGTTGCATGCATGCATGCATTCACAATATATATATCTTCACATTCTTGCTTATTCTTACTACACATATTTGTCCTACAATTCTAAGTTTCATTGTCTGTCAAATCATCTTCATTCTTATTTCTTTATACAAATATTTCATTAACATACATTTTTTCATCGATCTCACCTTGATTGCCATTTGTGGTTCTAAACATATATAGTAATTAATGGCCAGAAGCTACTACTTAATGATCACTACTGTTCTTATAATGCATGTCGCTTTATTGAGCTTAAACACATTGGCTCGACCAATCAATACAGCCAAATCTAATGGTTGTGTTGATGGGGATACTAGAGATGCAATATATAGTTTGAGTATTGCAGCTATTAAAATTGGTAGAGGTCCAAGTGCAAGAGGAAAGAGACATGAATTTCTGATTGCTGATTCTTTTACGAATATCAAGAACTCTGGCCCTAGTCCTGGAGGAAAGGGACATGAGTATGCCAATAATAATATTCTCGGAGATATTAAGAACTCTGGCCCAAGTTCAGGTGGCAATGGACATGGTTTTCTTGATGCTAAACCTCTTGAGAACATCAAGCACTCAGGTCCAGTTATAGGTGGAAAGGGACATGAGTTTTTGATTGCTGATTCTTTTACGAATATCAAGAACTCTGGCCCTAGTCCTGGAGGAAAGGGACATGAGTATACCAATAATAATATTCTTGGAGGTATTAAGAATTTCGGCCCAAGTTCAGGTGGCAATGGACATGGAATTCTTAATGTAAAATCTCTTGGGAACATCATGCACTCAAATCCACGTGCAAGTAGAAAGGCGCATGATTTTCTTAATGATTCTTTTATGGATATCAAGAACTCGGGCCCTAGTCCTGGAGGAAAGGGACATGACTTTACCAACGGTAATTTTCTGGGAGATATTAAGAACTCCGGTCCAAGTTCAGGTGGCGAGGGACATGGATTTCCTAATGCAAAATCTCTTGGGAACATTAAGCACTCAGGTCCAAGTGCGGGTGGAAAGGGACATGAGATTCCGAATGTTGATTCTTTCACGAATATTAAGAACTCGGGCCCTAGTCCTAGAGGAAAGGGGCATGATTTTACCAATGATAATACTATTGGGGATATTAAGAACTCCGGTCCAAGTTCAGGTGGCGAGGGACATGGATATCCTGATGCAAAATCTCTTGGGAACATTAAGCACTCAGGTCCAAGTGCGGGTGGAAAGGTATATGAGATTCCGAATGTTGATTCTTTCACGTATATTAAGAACTCGGGCCCTAGTCCTAGAGGAAAGGGGCATGAATTTACCAATGATAATACTATTGGGGATATTAAGAACTCTGGACCAAGTCCAGGTGGCAAGGGACATGAAATTCCTGATGTTAAATCTCTTGGAAACATTAAACACTCGGGTCCAAGTGTTTTGAAAAAGGGTAATGAGCTTTCAAGGGGTGTTAACACACTTTGGAATATCATCAACAACTCAAGTCCTAGTCATGGAGAAAAGGTTTGGAGTCTTAGTGAGAAGTTATGGGAGATGAATAGCTCGGGGCCAAGTCATGGAGGAAAGGGACACTAACTAACACACTACGTATTCTTTTATTTTTCTCATGTTCGAATTATTAATTCATTGTTTGATTAATTTATTTACTTGTTAAATGCCTAAATAAACTTGTGTTTCATGTATACCTTTTTTCTTAGTTATTGGTTATATGGGTATGAATGATCATTCTTTCCTTTAAATATATGTTATAATCTGTGGATATTGTTTGTATATTGTTTATATCAAAGCGATACAGTTATTAAACATAAAACGAGTATGATTATATTATTTCTTTTTTATTGATCGGTTCAAGTATATTTGTTTACTATATGAATATTAATATGAATTCATATTTTTTATATGATCAAACCCGATTTGGCATGAACGGAACTAAAAAAAATATTAGATAGCAGTCTATCAATAATTATCACAAAATGATCTAGTGGTAATTGAAGTTGGTGTGTTCAAAGTGACACAACTAGGTTGACAGTATTAAGGAGACTTTAAACATTTTGTGTAGTCGGCCACTAACGATTAATGAGAAGACCAATGGACTTTAGTGTTATATGTCAACCAGTTAATTGTCACTCCATTGCTTGTAGGGGTAGGGGCCATGAAATGATTGCTTGTGTGTGTTGTTCGATCTTGTGTGTGGGTGTCACCCAAACCTGTTTACGTGTGCAGTACTACTCGTTGTATAACAATAACCCAACAAAACTTTTCCACCCCTGAAAAAAATTTCATGTCGTTTCCAAGTTCATATGTGATGATCATCATGAAATTCTGATATACCCGGAATTTTGGTTCTAACTCTCAGTCTTTCGTCCCGTCAAGAGGAATTTTAATCTCTCGAGTCACTTGTTTTCTTTCATCTCCTCCACATTGAGGGTTTCAATCCTCATCCACAGACCATATATAGTGTTGTTTTTATAGATGCAACTTATTTTTTTGACATGGAAAGATACAAATTAAATTAATGCTTCTTCTAGAGTTTTTATTATTTGTTTAATTATAGCTTGTCCTCATATTTCTTATCAACTAGATACGTAATCGTGCCACGCGATGCAGCGGCCAAGTCTTGCGTATTTGACTTTGTTAGGCGTGTTAATAAAAAGTTTGATGTACGTCTCTGACGTTACAATGTAAAGTCATAACGCGTCACACATGTATATTAAAAGACGACATATGTAATGTGATAACTTAGTCAAAGCATGTGCTTATAGTCATAAATATGTTAAAGTAGCGTAAAAAGTCAAAGCTGTAAATTGGCTAACTCATCAAGGATCAAAATGATAATAAGTCAAAGTTTAGGTGTCGAAGTCGTAAATATGTCAAATTTGAGTAGGGAGCACGGGCGGCCAGTTGCTTTAGAAAAACAGGCAACCACCTTAGGCCCCCAATTTTGTTTAGGCCTCCAAATTTTTAGGCTAATATGATGGACTTGGCCCATGAAAATACCTATCAATCGACAAATGACTGTAATCTGTAAGACTGTAACTACAATTTGTGACAAGGGAAGAATTTGAAGAGTTGACACATGCCTAGGGCTTGTGGGCATGATCGAAAGCCTAATTAAGTCTTCACCATCGCTCATCGAGTTGGGTTTTGCACTTCGGCGAACCATCTTCTTCATTAGTATATCGATTCAAGGATAAGGCTTCGTTTGAGATGTGTGAACACCTTCAGGTTTCATTGTTTCAGTTAATCTTCTATATCTCAGATTTCTTCATTGATAATTTCGTACCTCCTTTCTAGCATACTTTAATTACTCATCTAGATCTTGCTTTTGTGCTACTATTGTGTTTTGCTCATTTGTTTAGAGTTAGGATGTGGAGCGTTGAGAATTAGGTTTGCTATTGTGATTTCATAGTGCTTTGCTCATTTGTTTAAGTATTGTAACTTTATATATCGATTACTTTATTGTGTCTTTTACTCTTTTATACGCGAACATAAAATGATTTATAAAACACTAGTTTAGAGCCCGTGCTATGTTCGGGTTTGTTTTTTAGTATACAATATTATACTCGATTTAAAGAGATTTAAATACTCGGTTTTATGATATAGTGTTTTTAAAATAATGTTGTATTAAAAATTTATGTATGTTTAAAAAATATTGAGTTTTTTAATTGTAGATTATTAACAATTTTATCCTTAAGTTTCATTATTATATCTTATCAAATATTAAATGACTCATTCACACCCATAGTAGGAGAGTGTTTAAAATGTAAATACTATTAAGTTTCTAAAGATTCTCCTAAATATTAGGGAACCAAAATGTAATTAAGGTTATTAATTATAATATATTATTATTATTATTATTGTAGATATACACATATTTCAAATATAAAATATTTTTATGAGAACTAAGCAAATTTTATTTTCCTATATTATATAATTAAGGATGAACCGGGTGGGTCAGGATCATTATAGAACACCCATTTATCGTTAGAACAAAAAGAACAATTTTTGGCCCTTGATCAAGTTGTTAACTATTCTAATATCACTAATTTACATATATGTAAATTAATTGTTACTTAATTTACTGATATGTGAATTAATGGTTTCTTAATTTATATGTATGTAAATCAATGATTCTGTAGTTCTGTAATTAAGATTGTTCTGTAAGGATCCTAACCCTAGATAAAGGATAAAAAGAATAAAAAACGTTAACTGAATCTATAAACGATTCATGAAAATATATAAAACTCAAATAATGATGAAGAACTGAACAATAATATACAAACTAATGACAAACAGAACACACAATAAAGAACCAAACAGTAAACACACTAATGATCCTAACATTTAAAAAGCTTAGCTCCGAAAATTATGAACTTTTAATTTATTACTATCGTTCCCAGGTGCGGATAAAGGATTACGGCTTTTAACGATAAAAATTAGAAAGGCCTCCGAATTTACTTTCGTCTTAGGCCTTCAAAAGTCTATAGACGCCCCTGGTAGGGAGACCGAACTTGTAAAAAAGAAAAAAAGTATGAGGACTAATTTTCACAGTCTCATCTGTCTTGCAATGCGGTTGTCGGTCCTAGTTGGTGAGTTTTTTACTTCAACACGCGTCATGCGTTGAGACGGCGGATCGAGTCACGTTAATTTGGGACTTCATAACATGCATAATGATGACATTGACGTTTGGTGTCTACGCGTGACATTATGTATTATTTACCTTGCTACACGTACATGTTTTGCTCATTACATTAAAGGTCTTAAGTGTAAGTCATTAGAAAAAAAAATTATTAAAAACTTCATGAGGCAGGAATCAAACCTGCATTGATTGGCTAGACACAAACTTAACTACCACTACACCAAAGAAAACTTTTGATCAAAAATCCACAAAAGTAATATATAAATTAAAAAACTAAAAGTAATAAAATAATTAAAACATCACCGACCTTGAATAATAGTAGTATATAAAATAAAATATGCTGTGATTTGTTTTATGAACTATCTCATATATATGGTTTTATTAAGGTCCTAAAGTCTACTATTAATTAATCCATGCAAGCTAGTAATACAATCTTTCAAAGATTAGATTTTTATTGTGATAATGTTTTTTATAATTTTAATATCATTTAACTGTTTTGAAATAAGTGTTTCCGGATCAACCTAAGTCAACTAGAAACTTGTTCTTAACAACTTTGTCTTGATACAACAGGTAATTAAGTAAATATTCAAGGAAGCAAACGGCATGCAACCAGGGAGGAAGAAGCGGTACCAAGTTATCAACGTATACGGGTTCATTTTCACTAGTAAAGATTGTTAATTATTGAGTCATGTATAAAAACAATGTTCCTCTTGCGCCCGGTGCCAAGTTATAGTTCTCGAAGAGACAATTTGATCATTTTGCATGTCATGACGTGTGTTATATGTATATTTTTTTCTCTTATTGTTGCCGTTGTGATCAGGGCCGGCCCGTTATAGTAAAAAAATAAGCTCTTGTTTTAGGTTCCACTTTTTCATAGGCCCCAAAATTTTAAAATTTCTATATTTTGTTGCGAATTCAAAGCGACGAGCCGACGATTACAATCTAAATTAGAATGTATTTGTTTGCAAGCCCAATAGATACTAATTTAGTATTCAATTGGTTATTATTTGTTAGGTTGTATACATTGATTTGTTGTTTTTACATGTCAAACCAATCGGAAAGTAAGATTAAGGTTGGACTGAAGAGAAAATAACTTTTCAATTAGCTTAGTTTAATTCTAAAAGGGTCATTGTTAATTTATTAGTGTCGGTCTCAACCATGTATAAAAGAAGAAGAGTTTTTAACGATAGGTCTTCAAATGTTTTTTCGCGTTAGGCCTTAAAAAAACTTGAGCCGGCCCTGGTTGTGATGTCACGTTCATAGCTACTATCATCATGTGCCTGATCTTGTCGCCATTTTTTGCCGCCATGAAGTTTTCTTACTATTCAACTTTATATGTTATTTTCTAGATTGTGTACACCATGGATTTGAGAAGATGAGGTTCTTTGGAACAACTTTGTCTTTAAAACGAAACGTACTTGGTGGCATAACAAGTATAGAAGAAACTCAGCAATAGTTAACCTTGACCATTAGAAAATTGACTGTTTTGTTCAACAATGCATCCTTGTAGTTAGCTAGACTTTATCTAGATAATCAAATAGAAAAATATATAAGAGTATATATTTGAGCTCATCCATTGGGGTGATGGTTAACACCCCCTAGCTACTTGATATATAATATAACTCAAACATGTCACTGTGGCCGGGAAGAATATATATTAACAGAAATTAAGTCAATACAACTAATGATCCAATAATATTGGACAAAATACTATTAATATTTGCATTATTGTGTCACCTACCGAATTGAATATATATGGTGAAGATATGTTTGTATCTTCTAAAATATTCAATTCAATTCTATTCTATTCATCTTTGTAGGATCTGACCATGGACCGTATACTACATGTATGTTTATGTTGCTATTAGCCTATTATATATATATATATAGCTTCCACACCTGAGTACCTAACATACATTCTCATCCTTAATGGCTTCTTTATTTCTTTTTCATGTGGTTAGTACTTTAGTATTATTACTATCTAAAACACCACTGCTGCTATCTTCTACTATTTCTCTTTCACAACCTTCAGTATTAAAACCGGGTTCATCTCTCTCGGTTGAGAACAAAAACGACTTCTTGATCTCACCCAATGGCCTTTTCACTGCCGGATTTTACGCTGTCGGGGAGAATGCATATTGCTTCTCAGTATGGTTTACTAAACCTCTCAGAGACAAAAGTCACACCATAGTTTGGATGGCTAACCGAGATGTACCGGTTAATGGAAAGCGTTCAAAGCTTTCGTTGTTAAAAACTGGAAATCTTGTTTTAAGGGACGCGTCTCAACCGTTGCCCATATGGACCACGAATATTATAAACTCGAAAGAACCTGCACAGCTTATTATGAACAATACCGGGAACCTTTATCTTGAAAATCAAGATAACCAAACTATTTGGCAAAGCTTTGGTTCTCCTACTGATACCCTTCTTACACTTCAGCCACTCACTAAAGATACACCACTTGTATCTTCAAGAAGTTTTACGAATTACTCTTCAGGGTTGTACAAGCTCTATTTTGACAGTGATAATGTCATTAGACTTGCTTTTAGTGGCCCTAATGTGGCTGGCACCTTTTGGCCGGATCCTATGATAACAGCATGGGCTTCTGGTAGGAGCACGTGGGCGAGCCGAAGGACAGCCACACTGGATTTGTCTGGTCATTTTGTATCAAGTGATAGTCTATTTTTCAATACATCAGATGCTGAAAATCAGTTCGCGATAAGAAGGTTGACTCTGGATGTTGATGGTAATTTTCGAGTCTATAGTCTTGATGAGACGAGGGGAGTTTGGAATGTTACTTGGCAGGCTATTTCTGACACGTGCAGAGTTCATGGAATATGTGGAGAAAATAGTACATGTTCGGTCATTCCTGGTACTGGTAGGAAATGTTCGTGCATACCCAATCACACGATGATCGATCAGACGGACTGGTCACGTGGTTGTAAGCCAGAATTCAATACAACATTATGTGGAAATAATGAGGATGAATTCCTACATTTTCCAAACTATGATTTCTACGGTTACGAGGCTAGATTCGTGCGTAACACAACACTAAAAGAATGCAAGAAAGTATGTTTAGGCATCTGCAACTGCAAAGGATTCCACTATAACTTTGAGACGACTGGTTATTTCTCTTGTTACGCCAAGTTTAGGTTGATAAACGGGTTCAGAACGGTGAGTTCAAATGGTTCCATGTACCTAAAGGTTCCCAAAAGTATCTCCCCATTGTCCAAGAGCAAACGAATTGTTCAGGGAGAAAGTTTAATCTGCAGAAAGAAATTAACAACAATCCTACTTGATAGAGCATATGAAAAGACCCCAAAAAACGGGTCGGTCAAGTCCCTGATGATATTTACTTATGTATTTGGTGCACTGGAGGCCATTTGCATTATATACTTCTTTTATATAACCCGAAAACCATCGACCACAAGAGAAAGCTACCTTCAAGCTGCTACAGGATTTCAAAGATTCAGCTACGCAGAACTGAAAAGGGCCACTAATAATTTTAACAAAGAGATAGGGAGAGGAGGTGGCGGAATTGTGTACAGAGGAGAATTTTCAGATAATCGAGTTGCTGCAGTCAAACTTCTTAAGGAATACAGTAACAAGGAAGGCGAAGCTGAACTTTTGGCGGAGATTAGTACCCTCGGGAGGCTTAACCACATGAATTTAATAGACATATGGGGGTATTGTGCTGAGAGAAAACACAAACTGTTGGTTTATGAGTACATGGAAAATGGGTCGTTGGCTCAAAACTTGCATTCCAATAATCTAGATTGGGGTAAGAGGTTTGACGTAGCACTGGGCACTGCTAAAGGACTAGCTTATCTACATGAAGAATGCTTGGAATGGGTTTTGCATTGTGACGTTAAGCCTCATAATATATTGCTAGATAGCAATTGGAATCCAAAGGTTGCAGATTTTGGGCTGTCTAAGTTATTGGACAGAGACGTAAATCATAATTCGCTGTTCACAAGAGCAAGAGGGACAAGAGGTTACATGGCTCCAGAGTGGTTGTTTACTAATCATCCAATAACCTCAAAGGTTGATGTATATAGCTATGGGATTGTCATGTTGGAGATGATAACAGGTAAGAGCCCAGCAGGTGATCAAAGTGTAGAGTCGAAGGGGAGGCTGGATATATGGATGAAGGAAAAGATGATGGCAGCTGGTGGAACGAAAGAGTGGAT
Organism: Tagetes erecta; assembly: GCA_030867185.1. NCBI lineage: Eukaryota > Viridiplantae > Streptophyta > Magnoliopsida > Asterales > Asteraceae > Tagetes > Tagetes erecta. The sequence goes on from CM061487.1 coordinate 99,407,587, forward strand.
CGAAGAAGTTGTAGATGTTACGGTTGGTGGAAAATACGACACGAGTAAAATGGAAATTTTGATCAAGGTGGCCTTACTGTGTTCGGATGAAGATAAAGATGCAAGACCAACCATGAGCCAGGTGGTGGATATGCTGCTACAAGTAGACGAAGATAGTAACCAAGTATAAGAATTGTATCCCGTCATCATCGATCTATGATAGAGTTAGTTATTTAGTTTCCTTGTTAGTTTAGATTTTATATGTTTATGTTGCTTTACCTTTATGAAAATGTTCAAATACAAATTTGTAAAAAGGGATGCTAAAACAGTTACAGTTTAATTCATGTATTGTCATACGGTGAGCAATTATAACCCAGTAGAGGTGGTTACACACACAAACAATCATACCCAACCTTTTAATCATCAGATGTTACTATATGATATGAAAAGGTCATCCAGCAGCCTTTTAATATATACACTTGAAATGAATAAACTTATTACAAAACAAGATCAGCATATCTTGAGCATTATATGTGACAATGACATGAAACAAGTAATTTAAAGTGACAACCAATGATAAGATAATTCTAGCTAGCCACCATCTGACCGGAAAAAGTCAGAAAGTTGACATTATTAGATGCTGAGTAAACTAATTGATTAAACATTTGTGTTAATTCAACATAAGCAGTTAACATTGTTTCATACTTCATAGTTTGTGACTTTGATTAATTACACTGCTGATATGGCAGCTGGTGGAACGGAAGAGTGGATAGAAGAAGTTGTAGATGTTACGATTGATGGAAAATATGACTCAAGTAAATTGGAGATATCTGATTAAGGTGGCTTTAATAATCAAATATTTAGGTGGATTATGAGAAAATCAGTAGCAGCCTTTATATGTGACAATGACTTGAAATAAAATAATGAAAAGGGACTTCTAGATACTGTTGACCAGAAAAAAAAGTCAGAAAGTTTACACATTAGATGCTGAATAAGCTTGACTAAGCATTTATGTATGTTCAACTATAAGCTTGACTAAGCATTTACACATCTGCACCCTGACTTGCACAACGTACCCCAGCATTTTGGTTGTGGGATACACCGGTTAATCATTAAGTTCCAAATTAAACCAGACACCTTCACTAGTTGCAATTTAGCACTAGGTCTGTTATACAGTTCATCAAATTGTATGCTAATTATAATATCTTGGTTGCAAATATATATATGATGTAGTCACTAGAGTAGTTGAGTTCTTTCATATATTAAAATCTTGCATCTTGGTTGCAAGTGGAGATGAACACTCAACATTCTTGTTCCATCAAAATCATTATAATATAGGTTAACTCAATTCATTCTATTCAATCTGTTTTGATTTAGGAAATTTAATTAAATTATGTTAACTTCACCCCCAATTTGCATTACCTTGCATGGACAGATACATGTATATGTCAATATCAAGGTTCTAAAAGTTAACAACAAATATATGAAACTTAAATGTGCCTAATAATATCAAAGTCATTGACTTTGTGTGCCCTCTAGTCTTCATCAAGCAAGAAAATGCAATGAAAAACAATATAGCAGACTAAAATCTTACTATAAAATGCCATGACTCTATCTACTGCATAACTGTTATGAACAATAACATATATTTCATGTAACCAATGGCTCTCTCATATCTTTTAAGCGTGCTTAGGTTAATATTCATCTGGGACACCATTGTTATCTTCTTCCTCTTCTTTTTCTTCACCACCCTTTGCCATGAAACTGGGTTCATCTTTCTCAGTTGAAAAAAAAAAGACGACGACGTTTTGATCTCACCAAACAGACTTTACACTGCTGGATTTTACAGAGTTGGAGAGAATGCTTATTGTTTTTCAATTTTAGATACATGCCAAATACTTTTAAAATCAACTTAGTGTCCATTTTATGATCATAATAAACACTAGGTGTCACTAAGCTATGCGTCAACTATTGTAACCTCATGAATTATAAGATATTGGAGTAGGTCCAATATGCCGGTGACCCATGCTAACGAAAATGATGAACTGAATCAACGAGTTCATGCATTTCAGTTATTAGTTCATGAATAGAGAAGGCGTTAAATACTACCAACGGCTGCGTTTCGATTTTCATAAACTAAATCCTGACATTTATCAGTTATTATTTGATATATTAACATTAATTAAGAAAAAAATAATTTAAACGAGTCTATAAATTTAAGAAATTGTGTTACAAAAGTATAAGTGGTTTTTGAAGCTTTACTAGTAACATGTGTTGAATGATGAACCACAGGGAAGGCTTGGGCTAACATCTCCCCAAGGGTTACTTGAGATGGTGTGGTGAGATGCAACCTATCAGGTTCAAGATCCAGCCCCTTTGCATCAATGGTCTGTAAATTCACCAATCACATTCCCAACTGAGCTTCTCTTACTTCTTCTATGTATGACCCTGCCCCAGATGCCAATGCCACCTGTCATTATCATTATCAGTTTAGTTTTTCTTTTCTAACACCAACATCTAGATTTTCTAAAATAATTTAGCACAACAAGGACATAAATTTATCACGACGATAACACTTAACCTTTTTGTTGTGGATCACCCCACTTACCACCATCCCGTTGTTAGTTATTTATTCAGAAGATTTTGAAGCACGATAAACGTAAAACTCATATGCGCAACTTTGGCTTCGTTTTGCAAAATATGTCATTGTAACGTGCTTATTTCTCCGCATTTTGTAATAAATTTTATTCAAATCAAATTCATGTCAAATACAATATATGTAATCATGTTCCTTAACATTCATTATTACAACAACGTAATGATTTTTTAAATTCCTAGATTAACGTTAAGTTGATACAAAACTCACTTGCATAACCTATAGCTATTTACCACCGTACGTCCATACAAATTGATCAGATTTTCTCTGGGGTTAGTCACGAGTTCGAGTCACTCAGTCACTCAAACATTAAACTAATGATGAAAGGTACGTTGAAAACTTGAAATTTTAACTCAGATCTCGAATTTAAGTATTGATGATTGATACACTTAACGCCTGCTATAAAGTCTACTGTAACAACAAGTAGTAACGATATCATTTTTTTAAGTTATTTTTCATTTGAACATATGTTTCAAAAGCAACCAATTGAATAATATTATTTTACAAAACACCATACCTGAATTATTGGAAGAGTTGGCAAAAGTAGATCCGAACGCACATGCTCAAAAAACCTCTGGGATCTACGTTTGTACAACTCAGCATCTTCTCGACTCACTGTATCACTCTCCCCTTGATACCACAACAACCCTTTGATCGAACCACCACCTTCCACCGCCGCTTTCGACCGCCTAATCAGCTGATTATAAAGACGTCCACCGCGAGCCCACTCGCTAATATTAGTTCCACCAACCGCACAAGGCACCAATCCAATCACACCAATGCCCGCATCCTTTCGCAACAATGCATTAGCAAATGCAATCCCAGGGCCAACACCGCATGCTCGGAAGTAATCAATGTCACGGTGGAGAGGTTCGGTGGCTTGTTGCCAATTGAGATCGGCACTAAGGCGGAGAATTGATGGGTTTGGGAATGACTGAGGTGGGACGTAACCGTCCCACTTGTCGTTCACGACGCCGCCTCGGCCGGCCATGTTGCTCTGGCCGGCCAGGAGGAAAATGGCTTTTCCTTTTCCTCCTGGGGCGTCGTTAGCGGTTGTGAGTTTGATTGTTGGAGGGATGATGAAACATGCGTAGAAGAAGAGCAATGAGAGCATGGTGGTTGTGGGGTGGGATGTTTTAGTCCTTTTTTAAAGCAAATGACGTATTATTAGTGATTGATTTTTTATTAATCAAAGCCAGGTCAAGTACAACCTAATCTATGGAACCCACATTGGGTGTTTTTAATGGAATTAATTTGTAGGAAATAATTTGAGGTGGTGAGAACGATAAACATTCACCCAAATGTTTGGTAGGTAAGATATAAAAACTATTTGAAAAACTATTACAATCCCGGGTTTTTTCTTACAACATTGTCATGTTTTTGGGAGAGTGTTCACGGCTTCGGCCCTAGGTGAGGGATATACATGGTTTGAAATCGAGTGTATCTTTATGTGCTGAATTCCGTCAATAGCCTGTAGGAACTAAGAAGGGTGTTCCTTGACCATTTACAAGAAAATTATTAAATCAAGAATAGTTATAGAAAAAAGTTAAAATATTAGCTGTTAGCATTAAAGGTGCATAAATCGGTTTTTTTAAGAAGCGGTTCTGATTCTTATTGGCAGTAAAGGAACCAGTTTTCACAAGAACCGGTTTTTGGTGTAAAAACTAGAACTATGTAACCGGTTTCCTAGTCCTAGAATTCTAGGAAACCGGTTCCGCTTCTTAAAAAATCTGGTTTTTTTTTATGAGATGGACAGGAACGTTGAGCTGCTGCAAATCTTCACTCTCCATTGGTCTTTCATTTAGAGTCTATGGTCATAAATGTTTTATATTCTTTTAGATTAAATAACTGGTAATATTAAAAACGGTAAATATTACAAGATATATAGCTTTTAAAACATTAAATAAGTAACAACACTAAAACATACCGGTTCCGATTTTTGTAGGAACCGGTTCCGGTTCTTTTTGAACCTAAAATTTGGTTGAACTAGTATAACTTATTCAGAACCTAAGTACCTGTTTGATTCTGGTTCGATTCTTGTAGAACCGATTTAGGTTATTGGATGGTTCCGGTTTCGGTTTTTTGTGCCCCTCTAGTTAGCATATAAAAATTTACGAAAATCTGTGTCCGGATCTTAAGGCTTAAACTAGACGTGAACAAAAAAAACCGGTTTAGGAACCGAACCGCCGGTTTGAACCCGGAACCGGTTCCGGTTCGTACCCGGTGGGGCCCGTACCCGATGAACCCGGTTTCCTACCCGCCGGTTCCGCACCGGTTTTTGAATTTTGCGCAGGAACCGGTTTGTACCCGGACCCGGTTTGGAACCGGTTGGAACCGAACCCGGTTGGAACCGGTTTATACCGTTTTTTTTGGATTTTTGCCCCCACTTCGAAACTAGCCGTTGGCAAACGGCTATATGACCGTTTGGGGCTTTTTTTGACCGTTTTTTTTTTGTATTTTATCACCCCCTAGACCCCCTTTGATGAGTATAAATATATGTTTGATGTTTGGGTTGATTACAACACTCGAAAACGCAAAAAACGCAAAAAAACTCTCTCTTTTTATCTCTTTCATTTTCGTTAATCTCGAAATGGCATCACAATCCGCAACCGGTTCTTCTCAAGCCCCCAATGTTGTTCAAGTTCTTCAACATAACCGAAGCCAAAGAGTGTGGCAACATTGGGATTTAGTTGAGATGAGTGACGGGTCACACAAAGCTCGTTGCAAGTATTGTGGAGCTTTGTTGGGGGCGGCTTCAAACTCGACTTTGGACAAGCATATTACCAAGAAGTTTTGTCCGGTGTTGAAAAATGCCCCCGAGTCCGATCAAGCCGATATGGGGGGTGGTGGCGAAATATTTCATTATAGCGTCGATATGGTTCAAGATCGTATGGCGAAGTTCGTGATTCAAAATTGTTTGCCATTCAACCACTTCGACAACCCGCAATTGACGGCTTTGATTCGGGAAACACTTCAACCTCGTTACACCCATGTAAGTCGTATGACCCTTAGACGATATTGTTTGAAATTGTGGGGAGTTTGTAAAAAAGATTTAATTGTGTTTTTTCAAAACTTACAAACCGGTGTTAATTTAACTAGCGACGTTTGGTCGGCTCCACACGGTTGCATTGAGTCTTATCTTTGTGTAACCGCTCATTGGGTGGATCCCGATTCGTGGCAAATGATGAAACGTACCATTGCTTTTGATCTTTTTCCGATTCCACATAGCGGAGATGATTTGTTTGAGCTTTTAGATAACGTAATACAAACTTATGGTTTACAAAACAAAATATTTTCAATGGCTTTTGACAACGCTTCAAATAATACTAATGCGGTTGATAAACTTATGGTAAAATATAAACCGATTTGCAACGGTGATTTTTTTCATAGTCGATGTGTCGCACATATTATTAATTTGGTAATGAAAGACGGGCTAGGGTCCGAATTATGTTCCCAATATATATATACGTTTAAATGTATGATTTATTCGGTTTTTAAAGCTAAAAGGCAAATTTGTCAAGATTATAAACAATTTTGTAGAGATACGAATTCGAGATATTTAGGTGCGAATTGGGATACACCTCACCGTTGGAACTCGACATGCGACATGTTAGAGAGTGCCTTGAAACAACGGGATGGGTTGAAAGTTTTTCATAGTAGTCTTGTATCGGGCGGGTTAGCCGACGAGTTTTCGGAAAAGTGTTGGAAATTTATACCAAAACTTGTTGAATTTCTTGGCGTTTTTAAAAATTCAACTAAAAACTTATCGGGGGTTTATTACCCGACTAGTAGTTTGGTGCTTTACGAATTATATTTAATGTCTCTTAATATTAAAACTTTTGAAAATAAAATTTTTTTTAAAGAAATGACACCGGCGATGAAAGAAAAATTTTAAAAATATTTTTTAGAGCTCCCTTCGGTTTTTACTTGTGCCGCCGCTTTAAACCCGTTTTATAATATTACGGGAGTCGAATGTTTAATTCAAGAAATTTTTGACAATTTGGATATCCATATGGATAACCCAAATCACGCAACGGAAGCAAAAGCAAAATTTAATCACGATTTTCAAAGACTTTTTGATGTTTATCACTTAAGATACGGGCCAACAACGGTTACACCATTTTCACAATCGGAGGCTAGCTCAAGTAAGCCGATGAAGGACCCGAAGAAAAACTTTTTAAATGTTGTTCGGGAATCCGTGGCAAAAAAACAAAAGGGTGCCGCTCCTAGTAGCGAGCTCGGTAGATATAGTGGAACGGATTATACTTCCACTATGTCGGCCGATGACATTGAGAGTTTTGATATATTGGCTTGGTGGAAAGGAAGGGAAATGGAATTTCCGGTTCTTTCCGCCATGGCCCGTGATTTACTAAGCTCCCAAGCTTCTACGGTAGCTTCGGAATCGGCTTTTTCTACTAGTGGCAGGGTAATATCTTTACGGAGGACCCGACTTTCTCCGGAGGCTGTGGAGATGTGCATTTGTCTCAAAGATCACTTGGACGCGATTGATCGCAAACAACACCTAACGAGCTTAGAAGACGACATCGAACCGGAGGCAAAAATACATGATGAAGAGGTTGAGGAGGGACTATCAACCGGAATATCCGATGAAGAACTCAAAGAAGACGAAAGAAGAAGAGGAAAAAAATGAAGAAGCTTAGATTTCAAAAATATATATATTGACTTTGTTTAAAAATAGTAGTTTTTTTGTATCGTAACTTCAGTATCTTGTATTTGGTTAACTCTTTTCACTTGAAATAAATCGTATTTATTTAGTAACTTTATATTGTACGCAAAACCTAAAAAAAAAGTAAAAAAAACAAAAAAAAAAAAATTACACGTCGTACCCGGTTTGGACCCGACCCGGGTAGGAACCGGACCCGAACCCGACCCTACCCGGTTCCACAGGGTCGGGTTTAACCCCCACCCTACCCGGACCCGGTTCGTACCCGGTTCCACCCTGTACCCGGTTCCAAACGGGTTTGGGCCCCCCGTACCCGGTTTGTACCCGGTTCCGGGTCCAAAAAAAAACCCGGTTTGTGCACGTCTAGCTTAAACCTTAATTGATAATATAAGGCCCAAGATTTATTGACAGAAACATCATGTGTAGTAGACCTATCACCTATTACCTTTATATGGCTTTAACTTATAGAAGACCTACAAACTTGGGTTGGGCTTAACCTCTCATGGGCCATGCTTAAATGTGTTTAGTGATTACTGAATAGCCACAACTCACATGTGGGCTTCCAAACCCTGTTTTATTGTTTTATACAATTATACACAAAACAACTTTATATATTTTCACAATATACAATCATTCATCATACTTTTGTAAATACACGTGTTAAGTTTTATACTGTTGTGTAGAGTAATTAGATGATGCTACGATTCTTTTCTTGTCCAAATCGGTGATAAAGTCGCATGATAAGATTTTAAGGGTTGTGGTTAACCAGTAAGAAGATAAGGGGTAATGCTTCGATCTCTGAGGTCTCTAATTATAATAATGATTTAAGAATACTTTTTAATGATGGTGTGTTTTTTTTAGACATACGAAATATAAATTATGTGACTAAAGTACAGGCTTCTTTTTTGATTGTAGCCATTTAAAAATAGTTTGAGACAACCTGTGTAACTATGACTCAAGCGATATAAGCTAGAGATCTCCACTAAGAATTTACTGAGTTTCAGGCCTTCATCGATCAATAGTTTAAAATTTAAAATTTTTAAATCCAATTTTCTTATTTAAAAAAATTTATAAAATTTATCTATGCTTTCCATGCGCACTCAAGATTAATCCATATATGTATGGCTGAAAATCAGGTCGTACAAGATGTCACTTGTGATTCATGGAACAATTTTTCACTTCCCTATCTTCAACAAAACTATCTCAGCTAGTAATTGTATTGTATATGATACTATAATACTAAAGTATGAGGTCGGTTCGACCTTATATTTTAGTCTTCAAAGTTGGGGTTATTCGGTAATATTCACCTTCTTACCATTGACTCGCATTTTAAACATATGTACAAATTTGACCATTAACTTTAATACATTTATAACTTTTACCCAACTTTACTCAATTTACAAGTTTGACCCCTGACTCAATCTGACATATTTTCGACTTTTAACCTCCGGTTTGACTTACTTATCATTTTAACATCTAAGTTTAGATATATATCTTTGTAGTCATATACGTGAGACCCGACCACTATATCACGGGACCTGAACCAATATCTACTTACATAAATACCATCCATTTCTTCGTGTACATGAGGCAAAATACAATACACTACTATTATATAGATTGTTGTTAACACGCTTTTTAATTATTATTACAATATAAAAGATATTAAACAAATTTTACAATAAAGTGACAAGTAACAGGTAACAAGTCCAGCACAACCCTTTTAAATAATGAAACCGAACCTACCGTAAAGGGCGCTTATAACCGGCATAGTAGGACTTCCCCAAAGTTGCAATCCAGAAGCTCACCCCAAATCTCATTTCGGACCAAGTTGGTCGTAGTCGAAAACTCGTCAACTACTAAATTTAGCATTTCCATGTAAAACACTTTGACTTAGACTCGAACATGATAAATATTTTATGTACACATAGCAAGCTCGTGATGAATATTCTATTTCCACAAGTAACTAACAAAAGCTCGATTTGCTTTAAAAAATAGAAAATTTGTTAACAACTTATCATACAACTTTTTTAGTTTAGATTGTAGGTAAAATCCAAGGTTTCATGATATTCGATTATAGTCACTTTGTCTTCTCCCTATGTTAAGGAACAATGAACAAAAATGATAAATTACATGCAACCAAGTAATGAAACAAAAGACCAAAAATCACATTTGGTTTCCAGTGTATGATTATATACCACCAATTACATTGTTCCAAATTGCAAAATCAAGCTCTAAAGTTTTTTACTCATATTTGCCCCCACATCACCCTACACATCCCTAGGCCTTCAATTCTTATTAGGACCTTTACACCATTGTGTGAGTTTTACCATTTTAGATACCAAATGTTTGTTATTTTGTATTTAGTCTTGTCATTTTCAACTCATCTGCACACACCCAAAGGGTCCCTGCGTGCTTTAACAGTTGTACCTTAGTACTATTTGTATTGTATGCACAATAATGTGGTTCACTGTAAAGCTGTGATTCTAAAAATTACGAACATACCCTTCATCATAGGACCACTCATTCAATCAAACTTATTTTGATCCCCAAAACCAAACCACCACCATCCCCCCTCCTTCAACAAGTTTTTCACAAATTGTACTTTTTTTTTCTTTTTTTTTCTTTCTTTTTATCATTTACGAGAACATATTATTAAGTTTTCTTACCCTTTTTAGTTTATCTTGTGGTTTTGCGTCGAAAATCAAACACATTGACCTCTAACTTTAGGTAATTAACAATTTTGACAATCTAAATTTTATTATTTAATGACTTGACACCTCATTTTGTTTAAACTATTACTTTACACAGTGACGTTCGACACATTATTATACTTTTTTATATATACCTAACCACGTTAATGTCTACATTACTTTTATGATTTTATATTGACGATTAGTAGCAGCCAAAAACTATTAAAAGGGTTCATGCAAACAAGTTGTCTGTTAATCAACCAAAGATTTGTATATTGTCAAATTCTATGTTTTAAAAACAGGTATTTTAATCGTACCGGGTTGGGTTCATAACTGTTTCAACCGGTTAGACCGGGTTATACTAAATGGTTTAACCAGGTTGACTAATTTACCATATTCTTCTATAAAATTACAATTTTAACTCAAAGAAATTTAAAAAAATACGCAAGTTAATAATATAAATAATCCAAGAGTTAAAAGTAAAAAATAATCCCAAAAAATTCTAAAAGTACTTGATTTTCTAACATTTTTTTAAATAAAACTAATCAATTGGCTTATATCATGTATGATATATGAAAATACGATGTTTGGAGGAAACTTAAAAATAAATATCTTTTAATGGAGAAACCTTTTATAAAAAGAATTTCAAAAATTAATTGAGTAAAAGCTGAAGCCAACAAATACGATATTTGATGTCAAAGTTAATCGATGTTGGTCACGTATCAAAGGAACGAGGTGATTGGTGACTAATGGCGGGGTTATTTCTCCAAATACTAGGTTTTTTTATTTTAAAAAATGGATAAATAGATTCCAATTTAACGGTTCAACTGGTTTAACTAGAAAATTTCAACAGTTTAATATTAATGACGGTTACCCAAAATACTGTCTTAAATTGTATCGGTAAATCTTACGATCACCGGTTCACCTGATTTTTAATACATGGTCAAATTAATAGACTAAAAATTTTTAAAAAATGGCCGAGTTTGAGAATTACAGTCAAATCTTTGGCGAATCTAAAGAAAGTGATTGGACCACGTGTAGGGTTGAGGCACGCAGACGTTTTTAAGTTGATATGTGATTTTAGGTGAGATGGTGATGTGTCATCCTCGTAGGCTACCAGCAAAACCCAACCCTATATCAAATCTTCCGCCTAATTTATTATCTTCTTTACTATTATTAATATTATATTATTATTATTATTTGATTAAATATATATGTCAGAGAATTGTATAAAAGTTAGAAAATTCCCTGGAGTATTCAATATATGCACTGTAAAATGATATATATCATATGGTAACAAAACAGAGATTAGAATTTAAGATACATATTTATTTATTTAAGATATATCCCTAGCTAGTTTGAGCTGACTGTTGTTGGACCATTAAGTTACTCAAATCAAATGTGAAATAACACCAAGAGTTTATGCCATAAACTAGAATTGTGACCGCACGTTATTGAGGTGTTATATATTGCCACATCTTGTTAACAATAATCACTCTTTACACATTATTGCATTAAAAAAACTCGTCAATTTGTTTTCAATACATGTCGGCTAGCTAGTAGGTTTAAACAAAAAGGGGCCTTGATTTTACCGTCCAGGATCGTGATAAACGCAAAAGCTATTGTTGATGATACGAATCTATACGATACAACTTCATAAATAACGGTTGGTAACAAAAAGAAGGCATCACTATGTTTTGGATATAAGACTAACTAGTAGTACGTAGGCCTGTAAACGAATCGAACGAACACGAACACTGACATGTTCGTGTTTGTTCATTTAACTTTAACCGAACACGAACACGAACACATAATCGAACACGACTTTCGTGTTCGTGTTCGTTTGTTAAGAAAACACAAATGTTCGTGTTCGTTTATGTTTGTTCAATACAAATCTAAACAAACAGTTTACGAACATAAATGTATAAAAAGAAATAAACATAAGCAAACATTAATGGACACAAACGACAAGTTTAATATGTACAATTCAACCAAAACATGCTTGTAAACTGATGGTTTAAATATACATGGTTCACCAAAATAAGAAATATACCAAAAATATTCAAAATGTTTATCAAGAAATTAAGAAAAGACTAAAAAGAATAGATAAACATAATGATCCAAATGCGATAAAAATCTAAAAAAGAATAATATGTATATGAAATTTTATTTAGTATGCATATGAACATTTTTTTTAACATTTAAATTTACAAACATAAATAAACTAACAAACGTAAATAAACTTAAATAAACGAACACATATGAACAAATATAAACGAACGTTCACGAACACAACATGGTTCATGTTCGTTCGTTTAGCTAAATAAACGAACACAAACAAACTTCCCGCCGAACAGTTCACGAACTGTCCATGAACGTTTGGTTCATTTACCGGCCTAGTAGTACGAGTTAAACAAAAGAGAACGTCTATGTGTTTTTCTTGTTGCTTTTACTCATTTTTTGTGTTTAAAAGAATATAGGTGGAATGTAAAACGTTAAAAGGGCCGCTACCTCATCGGTAGGATGCACGCCTTCTTTAGTTAACACCCGATCCTTGGCAATCCTCCTCCTCCACCTAAATACAATAAGACATGATCCTTGGCATTTCCGCTACCCTGGTTTTATTGTATTTTACCTTTTTACTTTCTTTTCCTATGTTGCTATTTGTTTTTTAGTTTACTTTTTGTTAATTTTTTATACTTTTTTAAGTTTCTATTTTCATTTTTATTTGTCCAATATTTTGTTTTAGTATACGGTGAGATATTATTTTTCTGTTATTTATCTTACGATACAACTCCTAACACTCTTATTGTATCAACATTTCAAAATATACGACCACAAACTACAACACTCCCACAAAATACGAGTGTAGTGCTAGCCTAAAACAACATATAAAAATATAATTAATAAAATAAAACATCCAACGTTACAATCGTGGTTGCCCATGATGTGAGGGTGATTAAATGAATGTTAAAGGGTTAAATGATAGAGTTTAGATGCGTTTATATGTGTTATTCATGTGGTTTTTATGAATAAGGTAATTATGCATGCGTATGTGAATTGTAGGTAAAATGGTGCTTTCGGACCACACATTAGGAGGGATGGAAGAGGGACGTTTATTACACGAATGTTGGAGGCTACAGACAAGGCAAATGAAGGTTTTAGTAAGGCCCCTGGCGTAGGCTACGCCAGCTCGCGTAGGCTACGCCAGCCCAAAATAAGAATCAACAGAATGGCCTCTGGCGTAGCCTACTCCAGCTCGCGTAGGCTACGCCAGCAAATTTTAGAAGTGAACAGAATGGTTGCTGGCGTAGGCTACGCCAGCTCGCGTAGGCTACGCCAGCTTATTTTTGGAAATGTGTTTTTAGGTCGGATTTTGATCTATTTAAACACTCCATTAGCCCCATTCGACTCTCTCGACTTTTTGACGACTTTTTGGAGTTGAAACAAGGTCTTAACATCATTTCATCACTCCCGAACATCATCCAATCATCTAGAATGCCTAGTTCATCAACTTTTGAAGAATCAATCAAGAACATGAGCGGCCAAACCACCCGTGTTCATCTCCGGGTGGATGGTTAGTGTTAGTTAATATGTAGTTAGGGTTTTAATGTGCTAGACACAAGTTAAATGTTTGGTTTTGTTCGAATATCATAATTTGTCTATGAATTTAATATTTGAATGCAATTGAATGTTTGATAAACTTGTGAGTTTGTGATCAATAGTTTAATTAATGGTTATAACATTTTGTTTGAGGAACTTGTATGTCATTCACTAGCCAAACTAACTAGTAATCAACATTCGAGTCGTTTTCCTACATGGTTATAACTTGTACTTCTAAACGAAACCACTAGGTCCGGCATTGGTTTGGATCCGGCCAACACAATGAAAATTGGTCGTGAAATCATCTAATTTAACTACCCGTGAGTCTAGTTATTGCATATCTTTCCGAAACCTAAACCCGGAGGTGATCCATTTTTCCATTATAATCACATCAATTTAATTATTTGCAATTGTCTTCTTTATAGTTTTTAGTTTTATAAACAAAATTACTTTTCACAGCCAAGAGGCAATAGCATAATCTAGTTTAATTATTTATTTGTTTTCTCAATCAAACTAAAATACATCATCCACTAATTCCATGTGGTTCGACACTCTACTTACCCTAGCTAGCTAAGGTGATTAGAACACACCTTTAACCCCCAAACTTTACTTTCTATCATTTTGACCCTTAAAGATGCAGCCAACATTAAAGTCTAACATCATACTCTGTTTTGACATATTTACGGTTTTAACAACCCAACTTTAAGTTATTTATCATTTTAACCTTTGTGTTTGGACAAATATCTCCATCTTTTAATAAGTGATGTGTTACGACTTTCATTGTTAAGCGTTACGTCTTTTCATCATAACGTTCGAGACATATAACTTTTTTATTAACGCATGTAAGGAGGTCACATGCGTTAGATCCGAGATCCTATTGCGCTTCCCGACAACATATCTAGCTAGGTATTATTTGAGGAAGCACATTCTTCTATATATTGAAAGAAGAAGTTTTTAAACAGTAACCATATATGTACTATTGCATATGCCCACATGTACAAGATGTGATTGCATGATTTTTATTTGTAATTTTATATACTATATATTTGCATGTGTTCTACTAGCATACCCTTAATATGTTTGCTTTTTATTATTGTATTATATTTTTTTCTACCACATAGTGTGTGTTTTTTAATAATTATGTTTATACCGTAACATGCGAGACATAATATTTTCCTATCTTAACTATGTTAGTGTCACAATGTGTGACGAAGTCACAAATGTGCAATGCCACACGTTAATATACCAACGTAAAACGTGTAACGAAGTCGCAAACGCGCCGCATCGCGCGCACGTGTAACGAAGTCGAAAACGCGCCGCATCGCGCGCGAACAGATAAAAACTAGTTAGTCATTAGCACACACATAAATTTTGAACAGTTGTTCACTTGTCAGTTGACCCTTAGATCTGGAGATGGGCTCGTGATCATTAATACGGCCCAGAGTGCATCCAAATATGCCAAACAAACAGCGATGGTTATATAAAGTTTTATGTGGCCCCAAAATGTACCTTAAAGTTTATTTTATACATAAAAACAATTCAAATTAATTTACTACTATTTTGTTGATATTAACACTTTGCGGTATAAAATAAGATTTAACCAGAAAGTATTAATTTTTAAAAATATAAAAAAATATAATATTGGTAATATTCTTTTATTTCAAGTTTCACTATTTTTTTTAAAAGTTCATAACTTTTACATATGATATTATTTTATAAAAAAAATTATACCATAAAAATGAACATTTTTATCTTTAAAATTCATATAATATTGATATTAAAAAAGCAAAAAAATCATGTTTTTTAACTCATTTTGTAATTCGTCAAGTCGTTGTGCATTTTTTTCTAACTGACGAATAGTAGACAGTGACCTGATGAAGATTACACAATGACACAATGTGTACATGAGCAAAATATGCAGTTGTGTTTTACATGTTATATAACAAAATGATACAATGGCAGTGAAAACCTCCAATAAAATTGATATATTGCGTGTTTATATGTTAGATGACATAATAACATTTTCGATTCATTTGTGTTTGTACGTTACAGTGAAGCATCTCACAGTTAAAAATTAAACAGTTAAAACAAAACAACGCAATGACAGGGGGACGAAGTACTTAACAAAATGAACTCATTGTATTTTTACATGTTATATAATACAATATATCAATTTTTGTTTGTACTATAGAGTCAAACATGCCACAATCTACATATTTAACTCTATAAATAAAGTCAAAAAAAAGTTCGAAAAGTTCCGAAGAAAGGCAAAGACTATTGCTCAAATGCGTGACTTATGTCTCTTTAGTCATTTATAAAAAGTAAGATGAATCTACGCTCCTCAGCATCAAGGGTTATACTCATCACGCCTTTATGCTTCAGCATCAAAGAACGACGTTTGAGGAGTTATAAGGGTTTTATAGTAGGCGCTCACGCTACACATGATGGTATTGTATCAAATTGATGAGATCATTTCATAAGTCAATAAGACTTGAGTTGAAATTACCATATACCCCCTAGAAAGGTCCCAATAGTTATAAATGGATCTGCAAATATATATTATTTATAAAAGAAAAGATAGATATGTCAATTGTTAGGAGTTGGAAGGGTCAGTTTTGGATAAGAATTAAAGAATGGTGGTATTATTT
The DNA here is from genome assembly GCA_030867185.1 of Tagetes erecta. Taxonomy (NCBI): domain Eukaryota; kingdom Viridiplantae; phylum Streptophyta; class Magnoliopsida; order Asterales; family Asteraceae; genus Tagetes; species Tagetes erecta. The sequence goes on from CM061487.1 coordinate 99,423,850, forward strand.
GGCATCACACAATTATACCAATCACGCAAGGAATGTGGTTAATTTGATGGCCATGGTGTGCCTGCCTGTATGTATCTGTAAATTTTGTTTTTTGATTGACTGCACCTGCCTCCATGTCTAGTTTAAATCAACTGGAACTGGACCCAACCTCATCAATTCTTGCCTCGTCTTCGAAACGATTCGATGCTTTACTCACTTCTTTAACTATGTTATTCATACGGTTGGACCTATGCATGAAGTGGCTACGCCCGGCGTATAAGCATAAAGGTCAATGAAAATACTGTATTTTTATTTATAGTTTATATCTAAACTTATAAAACTAGCTTTACACTCGTAGGACCATAAAAACTGTAACAATATATGGTTCCGGGCCTAGCATATGTTATGATTTATGAATGTGTACTTACAACCAACCCTTTGTATTTTTAATATAAAATGTGTGATTCTTTTAATAATAGTTGACTGAAATTTTGTATTTTGGTCACATTATTTTTTAATATGCTTATAAATAGCTAGTATCGTTTACAAGTGTTAAATGTTATTTTAAAAAAGCGTAACAAAGATTATTGTCTATTAGATTTTGAATACAAAGACCACAAAAATGCAACGGTATAATAGTAACTATTTGAAACTAGATACCAAAAGTATTTTGGTCTTATAAGTATACGACATGATTTAATAATGCACAATTAACAAGGGTTTTTTCTCTTTAAATTACGTATAATGTTAATATATGAAAAAACAAAGTTCTTTTTCACGTTTATTCAGCTCATTCTGTAAAATTCATCTGATCATTGTGTTCTTTTTTTTCAAAATTAATAATTACAAATAACACAATGCTAAAAATGTAATTTTTACTTTTTTGAGTTCATTATGTAACTCGTCTCAGATCATTGTGTAATCATTGTGTAGATGTTCATTGTGTTTGATGTTGATCATCGAGTTTAATGTTGATCATTGTTTTATGCATTATGTCTCATGTTGAACACTGTCTAATGTTGACCGTTATGTTAACCATTGTGTCTAATGTTGATCAATGTGCCCAATACTGATTATCATGTCATACATCGTCTTTTTCTAAAATGTTGACAGTGAATAACCCAAATGCCCATTGCTGAAAGTCGTAACTTTTTTTGCTTGGTAGTTCATTGTGTAATCCTTATTAGAGGATTGTATAATCATCATCAGGTCATTGTATACCCATCATCCGGTTATTATATAATCCTTGTCGATTTAGAAGATTACACGGTGACCTGATGGAAGAAATTACACAATTAGCTAAACAAACATGAAAAAACAAACTTTGTTTTACGTGTTTTAAAGATAAAAATGCTCGTTTTAAAGACAAAAATGTTGTCCCCGCCCGCTTTTTTGCCATTAGTGCTAATTATTACCCCGATACCCTTAAGTTAACAAAATTACATTTTTGGCCCAAACATTAACAATGTTAGTGTTTTTTTAACGGCAGGGTGATGCAGCAAGTGTAGTGTTAAGTTGAGGGTGGTGACAAGGAGGGTCTTAGTTGGGAGTGACAGCGGCCAATACCCCATAGTTGGGAGTATTAAAATCCAATAACCCTAAATAATATGTATTGAGTTCATCCCCGTTAAACACTTTTAACATGTTTTGTATCGTTTGTATCCGTGAAAAATAATTTACATGTAATATGCATATTGAATTCGCCCTCTGCTATTTTTCATCTACGCAATTCAAAATTTTAAGATCCGTCATTACTGTCGCATCACACGCACCTTTAATATCTGGTTAAAAAAAGACACGTGACTTTGCTTTCGAGGTGATGCAGTAGCAAGTTAGTTTATGTACGAGTGGGAGATAATGGGTTTGGTTTGACCCGAATAAAAACTCCCACTAATGAAGTGGTTTATACCTTTCTTGTTATTGTAAACCTTTTTTCTTACCTTGTCGGTTTGTAAATTACAACTACAAAACCAAAGTTAGCTTTTAGTTGAATTATGTGTCCCAGTTCAAAATCAAATACTAGTATTAGTATTTCTAAATATATTTATAGTTTGTTTCTTTCTAAAACGAATCATGACGAAGCATACCGTTAATACCGAATTTTTATCGACATTAAAAATATTATGTTTAAAGAATTAAAATTCCTTATTGGGATATTGTGATTAGAATATATACAACAAAAGATTCACTCCATCGTGGCTATTTTTTTATTTATAATATTCAAAGATAATGATTGAATATGCCATGAAATGTAGCTACAAACTTGGCAAAATTAATAAGATCTCCGGCAATCACGCCACCCATATAAAAACAAAAGGACTCAATAGTATATATCCATAAGTTGAAGTATCATTGTTTATGACCATAAAGTCTTATAATAAAGTATGAGGGGTGAAGCTGTAAACATTATCAATTAAAGCCATGATTGACTTTTTAAGTGCTATTTTATTAAAGTTTAGCAAAAGCACATGGCTACTACCTCTCTTGCACTTGTCTCATTTGATGCCACCAAGTAGATGGCATTTTTCTAAAGTGTGAATAGTTTGAATATTTAAAGTTAAGGGGTTTTAAATGAAAATTTGTAAACAAGTGAGATCTCTATACATTCATCATCCCTAGTTCTTGGGAAGCAAACACTCATTTGGCCATGTCCCATAACTTAAATTGGGTAACAATATCATAGTGTGTTGGTCAAGGAAGAAACCTGTTTTTTTATGAAATTTGGTTGGCATCATCAAAATGGGAAGATTTCAATGCTCAACTAGTTGATAACAGATTCTTGTATTTTCGTTGCCTAATATTTTAACTTACTTCTAAAAAGGATACGATGCATCCTACTTTAATCCAACTCTTATATATGTTCTTATAGGTTTAAAAAATAAATAAACGCTAAAGCTTAATAAAAGTTTAAAATTCATGAATCGTTTTTTGAATGTCAGATCTGATTGATGAAAATGAAGTATATTAAACATACTACAATTGTTTTATATTTAAGGAGATACCCAACTTGATATATTTTTTTGTTGGAGTTTTTATTTGATCATTAAAAAACTAGTAAGGTGACTATGAATGATCATAAATCAAACTAGTCGATATTCACGTGTGAGTTTACATAAAATGATTAGGTAAATTGATATTATGAATTTACCTATTTTGTTTAACTTTTTATGATTGACATTAAAAGGTTAAGAAGTGTATTTTTGTTGTGGACTTAAACATTTTCTCGATTAAAGAAAATTTGTCACTAAAATCAGTTATGCATGTAAAAATAATCAACAACGTACTGAACCACCATCACTGATACAATGATACACACTCACTTTACCATCAACTTCATAAAAATCGACGTTTGATTTAGTATTTTACTCTTTTCAGATTTAAGTTTTATGGAAACTTCATAAAAAACAAGTATTCAAGAACTTGTTTAGTGAAATAAAATTGTCGATAACTATAAGAGAAAATAAGGTAAATATGTTATATTAAATTATATTTTTAGTTTTTAAAAAATATTAACAGGTATTAACAGGTACTAACATGTAACAGGTAAATACATGTTAGATACATGAATCTACCTGTTACATGTTAAGGTCTTACCTGTTACCTGTTAAGATCGTGTAGGTTCGTGTCGTGTATTCGTATCCGTATACAAAATTGTCAGCCCTACTTTTGTACAAATATAGTGTTAAATACAATTTATAATTAATGAAGTAAATCTTCCCTCAGTTGCTTATCTTTAGTTTTTATGATAATGAATACTGTATATATAATACTAGGTTAGATACCCGTGTTTTACACGGGATTAAATGAATATTATATTAAGTATATATAGTAAACACGTGTAAACTAATAAAGCAAATTAAAAAGAAAAAAATACTTTTAATTCTCAAATCTCTTAAGCCTATTTGTATAAACATTTGACATTTCATTTGTAGCCATCTTCATAAAATATTAATAGTTTTAGCTCTTGTTTAGTTTATCTAAATAAGTTAATTAATATACAATTGACAAATTAATAAACACTTTCTAAACAAATATTGTCAAAATCAATTCATTTGCCACAAGTTGAAAACCGAGTGATACAAAATCTGATTCCAACAGCACTTACTAAATGATTTTGCATCTAAATTTTATATCAAAGTAAAGTGTACATGAAAGTTTGTTACAGGTTTCAAACATAAAATTCAGCTTTGTTAAACAACAAATTTGGGTTTGAAGTTAGCAGCAAAATTAATCCTGTTAATTTACTTCAAAACTGAACTGATAGTACATTGGATATTCAGTTAAATTCCAGGCTAGATACCTATAGTTTTATCGTTAAATTTGAAGACACGCAACCAGCTCTTACAACACCTTTGCAGCTCGAAGCTTGGCTAAAAAAACATATTTCAAAACATTTGTTAGATTGAAAAAAAAAACTAACCCAATAATGCAGCAAATAACTGTCCCTCTGATTCGAAAATGAATTCAAACAAACCCATCACAAAATTCAAAAACTAACAGGTCAACCTATACACACGTACGTAACACATATGGCAAACCCTATAATACTCAGATGCAGGATGCTAGAAGGATTAGGTTTGAAATCATCTGCCCTCTGTCACCTTTACACCTTCTAAACAAAGATCATTAAAACCACAATATAAGAGTTCATAGCTTCTGAATAAATATAAAAAATGCTAATTACATGCATTCTCCTTTCAACAGCAGCAACTGTAAGTAAATCAAATAAAACAATAAATCACAATGCATCAAGTGTAATGTATAAATCATAGTTAAAAAAAGAAACAATATTCATACCTGCAAAATCGTTGGATGCCATATCATCATCACAATTTTTGACACTTTTATTAAATAATAACTGATTTAACGCAGACACATAGTGTTGTAGATTAATACACAATTCAAATCAATTCAGGAATCCATATAACAAATCAGTGATGGATGAAAATCCAAAGTTATGGATTAAATGCTTGAACATAACACTAAAATAACCAATGAAGCAGTATCATATATGTATTATGATCCTCTGTTTTTTATTGACTTAATTAACATAATCAAATTTCTCAACTTTAATCTTAATCACTCTCAGGTGCTGCTAATACATGTAATTTGTGAAAATTTTAACCACCGGAAATTACTTATGTTAACGCCAAAATCTTGACTTTCCAACTCATCATAATAAGTAATAAAAAACATAAATTTTAACAACTAATGGAGATCAAACATCGATATTTGTTTATTATCAATCATGACACGAGTTCGAAGAAAAAATCACGATAACCCTAAAATTCACATTACCTTGGGGTACAAATGACATGAACGATGAACAAACCCAACTACAACGAAGAAGATTGAAAGGAGCAAAAAATTTGGATTTAGGGTTTCTGAAAAAAGAAAACATAAACACAAATTGATAGAAAAAGATGAAGATTGAGATACCAATGTCATCGTCATCAGATGGTGGTCGTGATCGAAGTTGTTGGTGAAGAATTAATCGTGTATGAGAGAATGAAACTAAAATTAGATCTGCGATTGAGTTACAGTTGATGGGTTTTCAAAAACCAAATGTAAAAGAAGAAGAAAACGACACATCAGATTAGAAATAATCTGATAATGACACGTGTACAATTAAAGAAAAGGCTTAGTAAGATAGTGACACATGGCAAAAATAGGTTTCTTTTATTATATTTTATAGATAATTGTTTACATTTTAAATTAAAGATAATATACATAATTTTTTTAAAAATACATAAATACACTTAAGTATTTAATTAAAAGATAGTGTTAAAGTTACAAAAATCATCCTTTAAATGTAACTAAGATTAAGTAAATAGTCCTTGAGGTGTAAAAATAATAAATTGTCATTAACTACACGAAACAACATAACACTAGTTATTATAAAAAAGAAATTTGTTAAAAAAGTATACTTAAAAAGATGTCCAATATATATAACTTAAAAAGACATTTTCTATAATTTGGTCTATTATAAGTTGTCTAAGAGTGATTATGCTAACATAGTAATAACCTCAATCCTATATTAGTATTAAGGTCTGTTGTAGATTTAACACCAACAATGAACAATGAAATGATGATCTAATTGAAAATTAAAAACTATTACAGAACAAAGAATGAAATTACAGTGAATTGGAATGAAAATTGAAAAAGTTAACGATGTACACAAACCTCTAGTTAACAACTAATCAAGAAGTTAACGGGACTTTGTCTCTTCATGCGAGAAGAGTTTAAATTTTATAATCGACGAAAATTAAATTATAAATAAAATATATTTAATTACACATGCTATATAAACTTAGTCAAACAACACAAGTATAAGTGAGTGGACCCATTGAGTGGGTTTGCAAGCTATATAACATAGGAGAAATATATGCCATTAGACTAAAGAATTTCTATTTTACACATAAGACAATACTGTTTTCGAAAAGGGAGTGTGTATGAAACAAAATTTTGAGTATGCAGAAAGCGTTGCTCTCAATTGCCATGGCTACATTCTGGTTTACTTGGTTGGCCCGTAATGATTTTATTTTTTTAGTAAATAACATTAATTTCTCCTTGCAAGCTATATAAAATTTGAACGGAACTAAGGAGCTGAAGAAAGCGTTGCTCTCAATTGCCATGGCTACATTCTGGTTTACTTGGTTGGCCCGTAATGATTTTATTTTTAATGGTAAAAGACCGGATGTAGCAACGGTGGTAGATAGTATAAAGTTTAATACCTTTGTTTGGATGAAAAATAGGGCTAATGGTGTGTATATATGAGCAAAGCAAATTATATTGACTATTGAGTCAAACATCATCATCAATGTTCTCTCTCTTGTTATTGGAAATCATCATCCACATCATATCATCCAATTTACTCCACATAATCAATTCATTATTATTGTTTAGTAAATAACATTAATTTCTCCTTTCAATGTATTTTTTTAATCATTAATACATAGTTTTTTCTTTTTCTTTTATCAATAAACTGCTGTTCAAAAAAAAAAAAAAAAATTTTGAGTATGCATCCGGTGTGTATATATGAGCAAAGCAAATTATATTGACTATTGAGTCAAACATCATCATCAATGTTCTCTCTCTTGTTATTGGAAATCATCATCCACATCATATCATCCAATTTACTCCACATAATCAATTCATTATTATTGTTTAGTAAATAACATTAATTTCTCCTTTCAATGTATTTTTTTAATCATTAATACATCTCACCCAATAGTTCATTCATACTTGTCTCGGTTCGGTATTAATACTTTTTTTATCGGCAAATATGTAACGTTTTCTAGTCGTAAAAGTTAACCAATTTTATTGTTTAGACGAAAACACTCTTATCACATCTTTAGGCCCACAATACCATAATTTGATGGTATTGTAAAAGTTATGGTTTTAACCATTTAATACCTACTTTATTACACTATCAGTCTAATAGTTTTTAACCTCACTTTCAATTTCAAACGACATCACTAACTCGGTTGGTATATTTTTGTTAAAATAATGTGAATTGAGTGTAATGCACCACTCATTAAAATCCAAAATCATAAAATACAAATTAAGCATCTATTTTATGGTTTGCTATTAGGCCAAGAGTGTTCACGGTGATTTTTCTTATATTTATCTATATAATCATATTAAAAAAGCATTTTAAAAAAGATTTTATTGGACTTTATTAGTCGTAACTATTAGGTATTGATCACTATCACTTTCAAGTAACATCTTTAATGTCAACACTCATAACTTAACACTTTACTTGTTGTGTCACTCTGCTAGATCACCGCCCTTATAACTAAATCTAAGCTATTAGGGTCTTTAATCCCTGACCATAGTTTGATACATATTCAACTACGATTTAAGCGTGCTATAAAGTTTGATTTTTGAGAGTGAAGATGGTACGTGTTGGCGAGTAGTGATTCAAGTTGAGGTTGATTGAGGGTGTTCACCCTACATGTCGAAGGAGGGAGGGGCGGGGGCAAGGATGCAACGATGGCGAGAAGCTTCACTCCAACTGCTTTGACTTCTCGTCCGTCTTAGGATGTTGAAGAAGAAGGGATTGGGGCGGCGATGCTATTAAGATGATGGTGGTCGGGGATATGTGTTTAAACGTGGATATGTGTTTAAAACAATGTTTTCAGTACCATTCTAAATGGAAACTAGGCTAATTACGTGTTTATTCATCGGACCGTTTTTACCAGACTTCAAAACCAGACGATTGCATAAAAATTTTAAATATACATACATGAAATATAGAAAATATATAAAAGTTTCATGTTCGACCTCTTTTTTCCCAGCTCAATTACCTGGTTTTCTATTCATCCGTCCAATTAGGTTCAAAACGGTTCAAACCCCTGAACCGGACACCGAAGGCTCTGAAACCTGACTCGGCTTGCCGGTCCAGTTTTCAAAATATTGTAAAATGGGTGGTCATTGAGTTTTATTTTAATTTTATTACAATTACACAAATATTCATGTAATTAATTTTCAAGCAACTTACGATAACAATTTTCTAAAGAGCATTTAAGTTATTTTATATCAATCTAGCAGAAAACTTAAGGAGAGGTAGCTTAAAACATAAACTCGTTGCAAAATTAAAAGCGTAAGTCACAAACTAGTTATTAAAAGAATTAGTAACCCAATTAAATTGAATTATATTATATTGATAAATCATAGGGAGTCATTCGTATAATTAATTAAGACAATAAAATGATAATTTAGAATAACTTCGCCGACACTACTAAAAAATGAACCTATTGTAACCTTTTTATAACCTTTTTGCAACCTTTTTTTTCAAAACAGTTGCATTAGAAGAAGTTGTATTAGATCTAATGCAACTTTTTTGTTACCTATTGCAACTCTTATTTAAAGAGTTGCATTAAAAAAAGTTGCATTTGAATAAAAATTGCATTATGTAAAAAAAACAGTTGCATTATGTAAAAAAACAGTTGCATTATGTAATAAAAAAAGTTGCAATTGATCTAATGCAACTTCACCTAATGCAACCTTTTTTTATTAAAAAAAGTTGCAATAGGCTTATTTTCTTGTAGTGCGATGATATTACTTCCTCGCTCGTTTTGTAAGCATTAGTCTAACACATGGTTGAACTTGTAGCCACTTGTCTCTTGGTCAAACCAATGACATATATGTTTTCTTCTTCATCTTCTTTCCAAACAACTTTTTTATATTTTATTAAACTTGAAATCATGTATTAAATAGTATGATCAACAAAAGAAAATTTTAAATAAAAATGATATTAACTAATCAATGACGGTCCTTTATATTTAGTGAGAAAGAACAATGTTAGGTCATGGTTGATACATTGTTTTGTTGATCTATTGTGTCGATATCATATTTGTGTAAGTGAATTAAATAGTTTGAAATATTTAGGATGACATAATAACTAAGATAAATGAACTACGGATTAGATCTTTCATTATATATATAGTATTTTCAAAATTTCATTGGTTAAAAGATAACATAGTATTACTATTATGTGACGTTTTCTCTAATGTAAACTCTAAAACTAATTAGCATCCTTATTTAATATAGCAAAACAAAAAAAATACTATGTGGCATGTTTTCATAGCTTTTAACTTATGTGGTATTATTTGAGAGATTATCTCACAATAATGATTTTTTTTATTTAAAATATATATATGGAATTTATTATAACAAAAGTAATTACATTTTTGGTCCCCTAATATTTTGGAAAATTCTGAAAAATTTAAGATTATTTATATTTTTAACCCTTTACTACAAGGGGTATACGCGAGTAGGTTTATATTTGACAGAGTTTAAAAATGACACTTATGGATAAAGTAATTAAATAATAACATATAATTAAAAACCTCAGTGTTTTATAAATATACATAACATTTTTATATGATTTAAAAAAAATAAACTACACCATAAAACTAAACATTTTATTCTCTTTAATTTGAGTATAATATTGCTATACTAAAAAAATTAATTTTAAAAAATATATCATGTGTTCCGTTTTACCATGGATTTGTCTCAAAACTGAATGGAATATTATGAACATCTTTAAAAACATCACTTGAATTGTGTTTCCGAGCGTAGCGCGGGCACTAAACTAGTATTTATATATAGTGCATAACAATGCTTGTTGATAAAAGATTAAACATCTAAATGTATATAGGTATTATTTGTTAAAAACATTTAAGAAAATCAACGCTATTAATAAAATGATTTCTAGACATTGGATTCTCTCAAACAAGTTGTATTAATTATAGAAATTGAAGGCTTAATCCCATAATAAGACAATAACATTTTTTTTTATTTTATCGTATTTAAGCTCTAAAGTTATGTAAAATACACATACTTATTATTAGGGCTGTTCACGAGCCGAACCGAACCGAGCGAGGGCTTGCTCGTTGCTTGGCTCGTTTACAAATCGAAGCGGATGGGGTGGTTTTGTCGTATTATGTTTGTACCTTATCCGCCGCGTATACATCTATTCGCGGCGGATAAGGTACAAACATAATACGACAAAACCACCCTATCCGCGGCGTATAGCCCTAAACGCGGCGGATGAGTACGAGGTACAGACTGAATGACCTGCCGCAGGTTCTGTTCGTACGAGGTTCAGGTATATACGCCGCGTATAGTGCTATACGCGGCGTATTTAATCTTTGTGAATTATTACTTAAACGATCCCAGCCATTTCTCACTCACACAAACACAATTTCACTTGCATAAATCACATTCTCTAATATAATTTCACGATACGTGTATTCACACAAACATACAAAAAATGTCTTGGTGGAATTTTTTTGATCCACCGGAGGATGAAGAACCAACGTTTAATTTGAACGAGATGCCGACACCGGAATTTTACGAACAACCGGCATTGAGTCAAAATTTTGGAAAACAACCAACGTTTCAAAACGTAAACGAGGAAGAGATAAAACCGACGTTTGATTTGAACGAGACTCCGACACGGGAATTTCACGAACAACCGGTAAAAGATATTATTTTTCTTTAAATATATGTCGTTATTCGTATATTTAAATGTTATGTTGATTTAGGAATATTATTTTCACGAGAGTGGACCATCTTACCACAATCCTGTAGAAGACACGTATTACGATACCCAGCCGGCATTCGTTTATTCTGCTGAAGCATCTAACTACAGCAAATATGCCTCGTACGATTTCAACTCCGGACAAGACAACGTTCGAAATACGTTCGAGGACAAAGAGGAAAACAACGATGAAAACAATGAAACCGATGACGAGAAGTCTGACGATGATTACATACGCGAGGCGAGCGTTTCGTATGTAACAGACAACGTACGTATTAATCATATATTACATGTTTAAGTTATAACTAGATAATTATATTATTATTCACTTTGATTTTATATTTTATTTAGTATTTCTCTTCTCGAACCGAATTAGAGGAATGGGTCAAAAAGAGAGGAGAGGATCATGGGTGTGTTATTGTGGTTGATCGGTCAAGAAACGGCGCTGTTGATCTTAGATGCAGTCGTGGCGGGGAATACAAAAGCCAGGCCACAGTTAGGCGGACGGGTAGTGCGAAAACTAACTGTCCGTTTAAACTTTTAGGGAGATACGATAGGGGAAGTGATAGGTGGAAGTTAATTGTAGAAAACCAAGCTCACAACCACCGCCCTATTGTATTTAAGGAGGGGCACCCGTATCTTAGAAGGCTGGATGACGAGCAAAAAGACGTGGCTGCGCGGTTACACCGTCAGGGCATGCGGCCGGTACAGATTTTGGATGTTTTACGAGATCAGTTTCCTGAAATCTTATGCGTGCTGAAGGACATAAATAATTACGTCCGGTCTTTAAAAGATAAAGAAAAAATTGGCAAGACCCCGATGCAGGCATTTGAAAATTTTCTTGATTCAAATGGGTTCTTGTTTCAAACATTCGAAGACAGAAAAAGTAAACGGACGAAACAAGTCTTTTTTATTCATTCCACCTCGTATAAAATGTGGCGTGCCTTCCCTCACGTGTTGTTGATTGATGCAACATATAAAACAAACATGTATGGATGGCCTTTTTTACAGTTTGTTGGTATGACTTCGACGCTGAAGTCGTTCTGTATCGCTCACGCGTTCATTTCTAGGGAACGAGAGGCTGATTTCACATGGGTCCTTCAACAGCTAAAAAATGCCATAAAAGACTGCATTCAGCCACGTGTGATCGTTACCGATAGGGATCTAGCCCTGATGAACGCATGTAAGACCGTATTCCCTAAAGCCACCAAAAACCTGTGTCGGTGGCACATTCAACAGAACATTTCCAAAAAATGGAAATTTCTATTCAAAGATGAAGTATGGGATAACTTCAGTTATAGCTGGACGAAACTGTGCTCGTCTGGCACGATCGAGGATTACAACTATAACTGTGGGAAAATGGAAGAATTTCAATTTTTTTGTTATTATAAGATATTAACAATTTAAAACGTATTAAAAAATTTATAAAAATTTCAATTTTTTTAAATATTTATAATTAAAAAAAAGTGATGTGCCGCGTATAGTGCTATGTGGCACGTATAAGGCGCTTGTCACGAAGAATTTCTGACAAAGTACCTTATACGCTGCGTAGAGGCCTATACGCTGCGTATAAGGTACTTTGTCAGAAATTCTTCGTGACAAGCGCCTTATACGCCCCACATACCCTTATACGCGGCACATAACTTTTCTAAAACGCCCCACATAGTTCTATACGCGGCACATTAGTTCTAAAAAATCCACTACTTAACACCCCTCCTACCAGTCGACTAAAAACACAACCCACAAACACTTCCACACTCACTTCACAATTCACAATCCCGATTTTCAATCCACAATCTTTTTTTTACACCATCCCAACTTATCAAACCATTACAAATTAACGTAAGTTTTATATTTATTACTTCTCATGGTATACCGCAATATCATAGCTCCGGTATCATCCGTCTCCTAATAAAAGGATGACTGATGAAACCGGGGTTATGATTCTGATTGTGGTATCCCATGAGAAGTAATAAATATAAAACTTATGGTAATTTTTAATGGTTTTGCATGATTTTTATAACTATATCACCGGTGTTACAAATTACAGATGTCTCATCTTTTTCATTATAAACCATAAATAGTGAAAAATAATATAATTTTAGAGTATGTTACAAATTATTTGACCTAGTGAAATGTCTCCTGTTTCCATACTCGTTTAAGATAAAACTGAGTATTGAAACCGGAGACATTTCGTAGGTCTAATAATTTGTAATTAACTGCAAAATTATATTTTTATTCACGTTTTATGGTTTATAATATAAAAACAGAGACATCTGTTATTTGTAACACCGGTGTTAAAGTAAAAAATATTCATGCATATAATAAACCGGAGACATTTCACCAGGTCAAAAGATTTATATCTTTAACATAGTTAACCCCACCGCTAAAGAACTAGCAATGCTATCTGAACTAATGTGTTTAACACGCGGTTCATGTCTAGCAGTACGGGTTAGCTCGGTTTGGTAAACATCGAAAGATGTACACTAAAAGATGTACACTGAAAGATGTAGTTGAAAGATGGAGAACCACCGCCACAACCACCTCCTTTCACTGCTACTTACGGTGACTTAAACCAAACAAGCAGGTATTATTATACCGGAGAGATTTCACTAGGTCAATCTCCAAGTTTCAAAACGAAATATGAAGTGGAAGCTTTATGGACTTGGAGATCATTCAGCATAGTTAACCCTACCATGTCCCGGAATGGTACAAATCGATGCCTACCATGCATGGACCATTTCGAATCTAGCAGAACGGGTTATCTAAATCAAACCTAAAGACGAAGTGTGAGTATACTTCAGTTGTTACTTCGCTTGCACCCACCGGCAAGTACTCCGCTAATGGGCACATCCGAGACGTTTCACTAGGTCAAAATAACTTGTAATAATATTAAAAATATGTATTTATCGACAATTTATATAGATTGGTATTGGTTATCATATAAAACTTATGTATTTATTTACATTTTATGTAGTGTGGTTGAAGTTGACTCATTTTATATTAAATGTAAATTCGTTTGTGCGGTGGTGGCAAAATATGTATTAACAAAAAACCGATGAATACGCCGCGTGAATTTAATAATCACAAACCTTTTTTAAATATTTAAAAGTAATTAAATAAAAACTACAATCAAAACGCGGCGTACAGCATACTACGCCGCGTATATCTCCTTTTGTCTTATTATGTCTGGCGGCGATCGGTCTTATACGCCGCGTATAGTTCTATACGCGGCGTAGTTGACGGTTTTTTGTTAAAATTTCCCGGTGTAAATAGCCTGGCCGTTAAATATAAACGATCAATGTGCAAGTAATTATTACTTTTAAAGTTCTTTAAATACTATGACACTTAACAAGGAATGTGGCAACCCCCATCAACTTGTCTACACGTATCGCAAATATGATATTTTTTTCCACTTTAGCTCCCGACTTAATTTTGTCATATTTATGATTTTAACACATTGGTTTAAAGGTAGTTATTTTTTTTACCTTTGTATTTGGATGTATATATGTGTCTTTTAATACATGACACGTTACAATTTTCCAATGTATCATTCGAGACATAAAAATTTTTATTAACGCGTGGAAAAAAACCACATATGAGAGACAATAACCTAGTAGTTAAAATTTAAATTGAAATGGACCCATACTTTTTTTTTTAACGATGACTTTTATGAATTATGACGGACGCAACCCTTAGTCACATGAAAGGTCTCTAAACTAAGTCAAGCAACCACATAAAGTATTAAAATCAGTATTAACGATTGAGATTCCGTTTTAAAAGGGTTCATTTGAGTATTGTGGGTAATTTGAAAAAACTTAGTATATCGTTGATTATCAAATACAACCTAAGCTTAATAAACGACCAAATTTTTTTATATAAGGGATCGGTGACCACCTCTTTATCTTTTGTGGATTTTTATAGTTGTCAACTTCAGACACTCTAGTAATATATTTTCAACTTTAGGCCCTAGACATTCTAGTGATATATTTTCAACTTTAGACCCTTTATTGAACATCTACACTTTAGCCAAAATATTTTTTTTATCAACAAGTGTAATTAAGTCTTAAAACACATGACAAGTGTGACGTCAAAACGTAATAACTATAATAATCATAACCCCGTCGTTGCATCACGTAAAAGCAGTTGAAAGTGAGAATGGAACAAGAAATTATTACATTCAATTATTATAGGCAATCAACTTCAACTCGTGATAAACAAACATAATGATATGTGAATGAAAATTTTGACCATGAGAAAGTTGTTATTGACATTAACATATATGTTCATTTTTTGTTTTTTTTTATCTTTTACAAAGAGAATTCAACAAAATACCACCACCAAGTCACCAACCCCTCATAACATATCAACTCCTTAATTTCCACTTCACATTTTGTTCTTAATTTTCCGGATAAAATGCCGACCATCTTTACCTCCAAAACTCACCACAATCTAATCTCCCTCCCTCCATACATACATACTTTTAGTGGGGCTAAGCTAAGCTAATAGCAAAGATGGTAGGCAATTTAACATCAATTCCCTTCAACCAACACAAACACATCACATCCCCACCCTTTTACTCTTCTTATTTCCTGTCTCCGGTAACAACGTTGAAACCGATGGCTTCATGTTCACATTCACCACCGGTGATGACTCGTCGGAGCTAAAACAAAGATCCATCACAGCATCCGGACTACCCGGAACCGACCCGAACTTCCGTTTTTTAAAATGCCGACCCGAATTTTTGCTACATGTTATCTCTTGTATATCCTTCCAACACTCTTTTACATTCTCCTGTTTAATCAAAACTAACTTTATTTATTTAAGTCAACAGAAAATTAAAAACATAAAAGTCAACAACTGGTTTTAATTTTGACTGACCTTATTCACTCCAAGTATGCCCAGTAGTTGAGATTGATATTCAATTCCGATACATGGTTCAATGCTGTTGATTACGTGCACCATTGTTGCTGTTGCTATTACTGATGGTAGATAACACATAAACCTTCCATCTGCGCGAATTTTTTAAAAATAAATTATTATTATTATTAAAATATTATAATATATGACTGAAAACTTTTTATAATGATAATGATGGTGATTTAATTGGTACCTGGAAGTAAGCATAAAATGAGACACTCGCATCGCTTGATGAACTCAGATGAAAGATGGGTTTTTAATCCGAGTTTTGTTGTGATGTAATCGAGATATGAAAGTGGGGTTACAGGGTTCATCCGCCATTGAAGAGTTGAGAGGATCAAAATCTCCATTTTTTGGATGGTTTTTGGTTCGAATATGTATTTGCTTCCATCCAACTTCAATCAAAAACAAAAAAGTTTAGATCTTTATGCATATATATAGTAGATAATAAAGAAAGATGAGGATCGGAAATGAAACGTTACTTGAAGATCTAGAAGAAGTGGGACATGTGTTTCTTCAACTTTAGCAGCAAGTGAAAGACAAGAAACAGAAGCAAGTTGGATGATCCATGGTTTTTTTTCAATCTCCAAGTCTTGAAATGTTTCAAGGAAACGATCAAGATAATTGACAGCTAAAACAGCAGTAAGTGGTGAGAATGAGTAATGTGACACCACTGTTAAAATCCAGTCCACCGCATCATGGCGTTGGGTGGCGGAGATCATCAGATTATTGTTGTTCAAGCTGCGTTGGTCAAACTCTTTGGTGATTAAAGATGATAAATCTTGATGTTCCCAGAACAAGTCTTGTTGAAAATTGTTACTATTATTATTATTGTCATTGTGAAGACAAGTGTAAGTGTTTACTGGTTGTTGTTGTTCATCATCATCATCATCATCATCGTCCCATTGATGCTTTTCTTCACAGTAAAGTGAGTCCAAAAGGGTCATCATCTTGAAGGAGATGAGAGATTTAGCTAGGGTTTGAACAAGTACATGATGAAGATGAAGATAAAGATGAAGATGAAGATGGTGTTGTAGAGGGGGGAAAGAGAAGAGAAGAGAAGAGAGTAGTGAGCAGTGCCCAGAGGTTTGTGCTTTTTATTCACTAGGTATCTGTCTGCATTCTTTAATTTAACTGGATTTTTTTATGTATATATTTCTTTTTAAATATAAACAACAAATACATCTCTTTTGTATCCATGCAAACCCTTTTTACTTGTCGTATACAAAATTAATTAGTATGTATCACTAATAATGTCTATAACGTTCCAAACTCAAATATATCATATTTTTACTCGTCGTATACACAAATTCATTTTAACGTCAATACCTACTCGTCTTTCACAAATGCAATATACTTTAAATATTAAATTCAATTATTAGACCATGTATTGTAAAAGAGTGATGGCCGGGGCATGATCTTCTGCCACACAAGCAAGGAGCGATATAGGAGTACCGCAACACACCTTGTTCCGGTGATGGGGCACTATTCGAAGGGACATGAAAGGCATGCATCACAATTGAAGGGGGCATGAAAGGGGGTTTGTGTGTGTTAAATCGAAGCCTCAAGCATTATGGGCCAAGGTTATAAAAGCTGTTCACATACAACCAAGAATTTTGGTAAGCATCCCGGTTAATAAGAACGTACGTGGTGTCTGGAGAAGCATAAATGCCATTGATAATGAGTTGGCCAAAGATAATATTAACCTAGGAAATTTTGTGAATGCTTCTGTTGGTGATGGAAAGCATGTGTATTTTTGGTTGGATAAATGGAAGGGCTCATCTTGTTTCAAAGATGCTTTTCCGGATTTATTCAAGCTAGAAAAATTCAAAAGGTGCTTAGTGGAGGACAGGTGTGGTGGGGGGATTTGGAAGTGGTTATGGTGGCGCCAACCTTCTTCTGGTGCGCCGCTGCTTCAGTTTAGCCAGCTTCGATCTTTGCTCGGGGATTTTAGGCTTGGTAGAGGCGAAGACCGTTGGGTGTGGTTGGGAGATGAGTCGGAGATATATACTGTTAGATCTTTTAGGAGCATTCTTGAATCAAATCGTGTTCCTGTTGATCTATCGCCTTTCAACTGGTTGTCGTGGATTCCGCTGAAGGTGAGGTGTCTTGGTTGGAGGGTTACCTTGAACAAGGTTGCGTCTAAACAAGCGTTGGTTAGAAGAGGGGTAAATGTCTTTTCGGATGAATGCTCCATTTGTTTTGGGTCGGTGGAAACTGTTGAACACGTCTTACGGGATTGCCCTTTTGCTAATATGGTGTGGGTGGAGATATTCAAATGGTGTGGATTGACACTCGGAAGAAATGGCTCTTTTAAAGAGATGTTAGATTCTATCTTTCATCAAAGCATTTCTTTGGAGTTAAAAAATGCTTTGTATTCAATTGGTTTGGCAACTATTTGGTTAATATGGATGGCCCGAAATGAGTTTTTGTTCAAAGCTAAACCGTTGGAGGTGGGCGATGTGGTGGATAAAATCAAGTTCCATACTTTTGTTTGGCTGAAAAATAGAGCAAAGTTAGGCGACTTAGCATGGCAATCTTGGTGTTCTTTTAATTTTAGAAAGTTTCCCTTGTAATGGTGTTGTTTCGTGTTCCCCTAGCGTCTTGCTAGTGGAGTGTTTTTCTTTATAAAAGGTTGCAGTTCAAAAAAAAAAATTTGATTCTTTTTTTATGTTTTACCTAATCACAAATGTATTTTAGATTGGCATATTGGTGTAAATTTGATACTATTTCATTATTGTTATTGTAGCTACTTGTCTTCCCTCTAATTTCCTGCCAATAGTTATGACTAATGACTAGATTGTTTGCCGGTAAAAAAAAACGTTAATATCATAGACACAAAAGAAAACAATGGATTATAAATGCATCAAGTGTACGTACCTCATATATTAATTATGCCAACTTTTACAAGTAACTTTAAGTACGTACACATTAGGATAACCATAACTCTAAGCATGCATTACAAAGTGTAGTGAATTTCGTAAATCCCAAATTTCAGTCTCACTTTGGGGTGATAACAATGGTAAAAATTCTTTTTAATGGAATATCTCATATGAATTGCTTTATGGGTATTTTCAACCTAACTTTATACAAAACAATTATAAATAAATATAAAAAAAAATATTTTTCTGCCTCCTTTAGCAAAGGCATATACATATACGTTTTCTTTTGTTATTCGTAATTTTTAATTACTTAAAAGAAAGAGAAATATTCGAAAAGAAAAAGAAAAAGAAAATTAAGAAAAAAAGCATGAAAAAAGTTGACCCCCATACGCATGCTGCTGTAGCTTCATATGCTTTTAAAGTAAGTCTAACCCCCTACCCAACTAGTAGAAGAATTAGAAGCAAATAAATAATTTTTGACAATTTTGTTATTGGAGTAGATTTTTTTAACGGCTGTTATTGGAGTAGATCGATAAAGGAAAAATTAGATTTTAATAAACATAATTTTTAGTTATTTCAAAATTTTAATGACAGGTTCTAATTTGTTACACTATTTCTTTTCATTAAGTTTTTGTTAATTTTATCCAATTTTTCAATATGATGTTTTAAGGCTTTGATTAGAATGAAAATATGAGTTGATTAATGTAACAATTACAAGTAATTGAAATTGTGTCAATCAACTTGATTAATTGAAAGTTTAAACACTCAATTTACGCATTGTTTCGTTCTTTGCATAACAAATAAATAGACTTAACTGAAAAATCTAGCATTCGTTAGGCAAAACAACGCAATATGTTAGATTAATCCATAAACATTGAGGACGATTGTTGTTATCTCTTTAGTTTAAAGACGATAATTGAAATTTTATATATTTATTAAAAATCGAAAATTTGTAATTTAGTGATTTACTCCATTATTTAAGTGTTTAGTTCCAGGCTTAAGTTTTTATAGACAGGTAGTTTCAGAATTAAGGCATTTTTACATGAAACTTACATTTAATAGTGAATAAAAAATACATAAATAAAGACAAAAAAATAGTATATGAATTTTGGTGTGTGTGTTGTGGTCCATTTATTTTGATATAAACTGTCAACATGTCTCATCATTTTCACCCTTTTTGATTCTGGTCTCTGCTGCCTCACTGTCCTCCCATCTGTTCACTTACTGCTGTAAAAAATCTTTTGATCAATTCATTTCCCTTAAATATACTTATTATCATTCATTTCAATTCTTTAATTCTGACTTTTTTTACTTTTGTCTAATTTTCACCTTTTGTCTTTTCAGTTATAAAATTTATGTTTACCCCACATTCCTGATACATTTTCTGTTTTTTGAATTTATAAAGTAAAATCCCCAATGTTGATTTCATGCCATATTAACCATCAGAGGAAAATATAAATCTAGTTTCTCTCATGTTTTAATTAAAGTTTGTTTAAATTAATAAATAGTAAAGTCATAGTGATTTAAAATGTGAGTAAGAGTATGATAGTTTGTTGTTATAAAAAAGTTTAACTTATTAAAAGTCTGAAAATAACTTTTTGTAATTGATAGTAAAAAAAGTGTGTTCCATGGTAAATTTAAATTTTAAAGTATTATTTTCATTTTTCAACTAATTAAACTATAAATAAATTAATTTGGGGTTATGTGTTGTATAAATCATTCATACATAAAATTAAAGGAAAACAGTAGGTTAAAAAAAATTAAAGCTTAGTAGACTTGTGGATAAACAGTGAAATTTTTACCTTTTTTCTGTTTGTTATATTTTGAAGTATTTACTATTTAGAGGTGAAAAAATCTTGAAGATCCTGTGTGAGTTGGTGTAGGGTAAGAATGAAAGATAGATGAAGATGAAATAAAAAGAAGTTGTACATTAGGCTATGAGAAGTTGTACTACCAACATAAATGCAATGTTGTTCAGTTTACAAACTGTTTACTGATGTGATCTCTTGCTTTCTTTTTCTTCATCTTGCCCTCTACTTTTCTTTTTTACTTTATTGTTTCCCTCCAATACATACAAATTATCTTCTTTCATTTTCTTATTATATGGATTTTTAATACACTTTTATTTAATTTTTTGGAATTAAATTTCTCCACAAAATAAATAAAACTACATTATTTAGAAAGTTGACCATATTATATGGTTGTTGACTGTATTAGTGTGTGGGCCATCATCCTCATATTGGAGGAATGACTCAACTAAACAATGAAAATGAAAATGAGATTATATTACCATTGGTAACCATGTGAAAGAGACCCACACAAATCAAAAACATAATGCAAGATCAATTAACTCATGGCTTTTGTCACATAATAATCATATCAAAATCTTTGTTGTTTATTTTGCCAACCTAGCTATTTTCAATCATACAAGCATAAGGTACAAATATTGGGTATTTGAAACAAAATAATTACCAATGGGTTGTGATAATTGTTTATGATTGACCGTTGAAAGTGTAGCAAATAATGATGATGGATACTACCATGACACCACCACTTTTCACCACCATCACAACCACTTATTGCACTTCATATTCGGTTCTTTTGGTGAGTACCATCGTTGTACTTGTACAATAACAAAACAAACCTTGTTCTATTTCCTGTATCATGTACGTATCTTCGTTTATAAAGTATACTTTATACGAGTTCCTTAATGTCGTTTATGATTTCGTATTTATTAAAATAATGTAGCGGAGTAAATTTGAAGTTAAGAAAACCTAAATCCCATATCGGTTTACAAAATGTATGGTTACACGATTACATTTCGCATTATATGAGTTCGATACATAATTCAACTACTTCTCAACTTGTGTGTTGTTTTCTGTTCACCTAAAAACGATTAAAAGTGCTAAGTGAGTAAGTATTCGAATGCATGAAATGTTAGGCTCCGAAAACGTTTAAAAGCATGTTTAGAATCAGGGTAAGCTTATGGCACACAATGAACATAAAAAGGAAGAAAATTAAAACATTTCAATGTAGCCTTAAGTATGCAAACAAACAATTGATAGGCATGCGACCCACGAGTGGGTTTCCCCCTAAACCTAAAGGAATGATTGCATTTGCTGCTGCATATTTGAGAATTATTGCAGCTATTTCAGGTAGTGTGGGGTGGTTGGAACTTGTAAGTTGTAATTAAACTGTCTTTGAAAATAATTCTAAAAATAACACATCAACAAATGTGAGAGATGGTGTGCTAAAGTTTTAACAAATTCAACATTTTAACAATTAACTTATGCTACATTTGTGAGGTCTACGAAATATAATTATTTATAAATGTGAAATGACAATGTTGGAGCCCGGTTATCTGGATAAACCCACTCACACCTGTAAACGCAGACAACACTGGTGACCTGGCCTGACCACAATCCTAGGAGAAATCACTACCTAAAGTAAGACTCAATCCAATGATCTTCACATTGGAAAGCCATGAACGTAGACAGTGCTGATAAGTTGACCCGTCCACCATTTCAAAGACTCACTAACATCTGTCCCGCCTATAGCAAATCAGGTAGCTTACGTATGCTAATAAGAAGATGAGTGATTATGGTTAAGTAATGATCTTATACAGCTATTTACTTGAATTGTTTCATAATGAAACTAGTCATATTAATCTGTATAACTAAAAAAGATGTTATCAATATGATATAGGTTAAGTGAAAAATGCATGGCATTTATAGCAGCACAACAAACATTCACAGGGTAGATTCACCTGTCCATTATATACTCCTTTATATATTTACAACTACTGCATAGAATAAACCAAAATCAAGAAAATATATGACAAAGTCTAACAAACATCAATATAAGTCAACATATTTAAATCTTTCAACTTCAATCACTTTCCTTACTAAATTGTTCCCATTTCAACTACTGTCATCTAACACCATTGACAAAATGTGTGAAATCCAGCATCATTGGACTTGGGTGGCTGAATAAAAGTCCAAAATGACGACTGATGGTTCGAACCAAATGGCCTGTCGGTTACTAGCTGATCACTGAATTAAGGTTTGGGTAGTGAAAAGGTAGTTAAAATCAACTACTATAGCGCTTGTAATGTTCTTTGATGATTTTTTTCTGCATAAGGATATTTCTGTTTAATGTAACCTTGAATGCATTTTTTGTAAGAAAAATCGATCCATACACCATCTGTTCTCACAACATATAGGCATCTTGAATATCTGAACTGTGGGTGCCGATCAACCTTCAAGATTAAGAAAATATTTGTAGTAAAAGAGTAACAAATAAATGTAATAAATCTAATACAAACAAGGCCTGTTGAGATGGTTGAACCGGGATTTACACGACAACTGTTGTGGGCCAATAACAGCTCAAGATTTCTAAAGACAAAGACTTTAAGTGAATTATAGAGTAAATGGCCATTTAATCAACAACTTTATTTGGTGTTATTTGTGTTACTAATAAAGAATGTCATAAACAATTAAAGGGTTATCAAATGTCAAGGTACAGTAACTAACCCGTGGGACGACCAGTTCTTTGCTACATGTGGACTTAAATCACTATAATGAGATCAAGCAAATTCCGCTTTAAATAACTTAATATAGTTGTTTTCATTAACTACTTGAAAGCAACTTATATGCCATCTAGAAGTCAAAAGTGGATTTAATTATGTGACAGAGGTAGTGATCGGCTAACTGCTAATATTTAATTTGCCCTCAAGGAAAAAATAGGGACACGATCAATGAATTGGCGCCTATGATTCAAATTACTTTGTTGGAAATATGAGAACAAGGAAACATATAGATGAAAAAATAAACCAAAATGGGCTCAACTATTAATGCCTTAACAAAATTGTGTGACACTGTCATTATAGGGGGGAAGCCAGAGGCTTGGGTGAACCTAAGTCCGTAAACAAAATAATATATTGCAATATAACTTATCATAATAAAATCAAGGCCACACCCGATCTTATCTTCAGAGTGAGGATGATAAGCAAGAAGCTTTTCTACTACCATTTTCTCATCTGTTGATGTAAGTCGCTGTCCATCCTTATACCTGGTTGGTACAATAAATTAGTGAATAAAATTGTTTGACTACTAAATACTGCTAGGCAATATTTCATATAGATGAAAAATGAAAGTATGATTGCATTATACTGATATAGGGATTAGTTTATACAATTCGGTTGAAATAAGTTTAAAAGACAGCATTTAAAGGAAAAAAATATGTCAGAGTGGTCGAATGGTATGAGAGGCAATGGTCTGACAACATGAACTAAAAAGCTTCAAAATTTGAATTCTCTATTACCATAGAAACTCCAATATAACATAAAGGACGGCCTCATTTTTGTGATCTTCGATTGTGCCCCTAGCCTCATAACATTATGTTACTATGTAGTTTGAGGTGAATTATAATTTTTTTTAACTATTCATGATTTACCATCTGTTGGACCTAAAATGTTCATTTTGATTTTCATTCCATAACCTGCACAACTTTACTAAAAGTTAAAAAAAAAATTATCTTTGCTTACACTATCAAATGCAAAACTGTTCATCATTTATAGCTTACTATCTAGTGCATGATAACTTGTAAAAAAGAGTTTCGTTGTAATTGGGTCTTGTTCAATAAATCATGTGTCATGTGCTTGCTATATAATATCAACGCATGAGCTGAGTATCATTATATCACCTCCTTATTAGGTTGCAATGTTGAAAGTTGAAACAACTCTATTTTAATGCTCCTTAAATTGGAGCATATATATCAACGAAAGTTGTCACACTAACAGTTATTTTGTGGATCCCAAAGTGGTATAGTTGAATAATACATGTTAGTTAATGCTAAATTGTAGCAGCCAATAGACATACACTAGTCTATGCTTTGTAACATGGATGATGTATCTTGGTACATGGTAATTAAATTTCATATAGATCTTATCACAATGTGACGTATGTCTCATGGTTTCAATGATGCTTCGTAATGGCAATAAAGCGAGAAAACTCTATAAGTGGATTCTATTTACGAACTAAAAAGCCCAAAAGATGCACATTACAAGATTACTATATGAATCAGAAAAGTAATTACATCTTGGAAACTGCGGTTGAGAAAACCTAATACCACTTATCATGTAAGGGTAACTTTGATTAACAAGGAAACAATATACTTTAAAAGGTGCAAAGGGATGCCTAAGGTACCAAATAAACAGACACACCAAACAAAAATCTCACTGATACCGTAAGGTTTGGGAAGGTTAGATGATGGTAAACCTTGCCTCTAACCCATGGGATAAAAAGGACACTCCTAAACTAAGCAGTTAATGCGGAAAAATAGCGGTTCACGGTCAAGGACAGCTAATTGAGATATCGGTTTTCGCGGTGGGATAGCGGTTTTAATTTCATGCATAAATTTATACAATATATATAGTATTATATATGTAGTATTAATAATAAAAACAAAAATAAAAACACAAAAGTGGCAACATTTTATAGTAGAAACTAGAAAGTTAAAAACATCAAACACGATCTAATCATAAGTCACGAAATCTTCCTCCGAGTCCACATCAATCAAACCATCCAAACGTTTTAACGTGTTAAAAAAAGGCCCAACCGCTATAGCACCGCTTTGAGTCTATGAACACTATAGCAATATCAAAATAGCGGGGTAAATAGCACTACTATTAGCGGTACCGCTATTTTACCTGATGACCGCGAACCGCTATAGCATCACTATAGCATCGCGATTGACTGCATAGCTCCTAAAGACCCAAACTCAAGAGAAATTTCTTACCTAAGGAACAAAGATGAAAGATATACGACTTAATTTGTGAAAGTGCATCCTTGCAACACCAATGCCTAGATGAATAAAGAAGCAATGTTAATTCTTCACAAATATATTAGGTAAAGAGCACACGGAAAATGTACACACGCAAACGAAAAGCAATAAACAAACATGAGGATTTAAACTGGTTCGGGATGCGACCTACGTCCACTATAACAAGGTATTTTATATTTCTGTGCTCAAGGGATTACATTACAAACGCCAATCTAAGCCAAGCTTGAGTTCTTTTTTACCACCTAAACCTAAGATTAAACTTGATTAAATACCTGAAAAAGCGGCGTCAATATGCAAGCTCTTAAATAAAGCTCAATACAAATAGTCATATTAAACAAGCTTGAGCTCAAATAACTTGATAAAAGCTCGATTATTTGTTGAGCTAATTACCTATATGTACTACTGTACTTACATAAGTTGCATTGCACCTAGAGTTCAAATTCCTCATAAATAACTCGATGAAAGCCGAATACCTGTATGCAGCCTTAACCTAGCTACTATGAAAAGTCAAGTTCCAACTTAAATAACTCGATAAAAGCTCAACTTGTTTGCAACCTTAACCTGCCCTACTATGAAACGTTGAATACTTGTTAAAACATAATGAAGTAAAAGGTTTTATTGCCTCCCAAAGGTCACACCAAAGAGAACTGGGCCACAATATGGGAATCCAAACCATATACATCTTTAGGATGGAGAATGAAGACATGAGAAACGTGAGTAGCAATGTAGCATCCACATAAACATTTTCGGATTTTAGTACAAGGTCTTATTTGTGCACTTCATGCCTTATATGAGGCATGATTGCAGCTTAATGTGATGAATCGCCTAAAATATAAACCTAAAGTCTCGAAAATTATAAAAAGCTCGTCTTGAATCAAAGAGCCTTTAACGAAGAACCTTGAGCCATATCATAAAAATCGGAACATGGTTTCTTATTATAGTCCAAGTGTCCAACCCCATAGAACTAGTGCAAGTGCGTAATTAATTTACATTCCATATGCTTCCTTTACACATAAAGATATACAAAGAATAACCGTAAAGAATGTGTATCCTAAGTTTATCCAAGAACTCTCTTTGTAACATTGGGTTGTAATCCGACTTACACACTAAAAGGTTCCCTTCTTGCATTTCAAAGAAGACGAATAACGCGCAAAAAGACTCCTTTCCGATGCAAAAGATGATAGCTAACACTAATACAATGAGTCAAACTCTTTGGGCATCAAAAGTAGTAGTTTTGAAACTATAATGTCACGTCTTTTAGCCATTTCCTTCATGCTCTCTTAATCTCATTCTTATCCCCTAATGCACATTCCCCATGCTACAGCCTATATAAACACTTTTACAAGAAAACTATATCGACATAATAAAGCCCAGATGATGGTATTATAGAACTAGCGAAAACATGAAAATGCATTAAAAGAAGAGAAATTGTAAAAATAACCTGTCAGAATGGAGTATATCTTTGACAAGGAGAGTGAGATTGTTCTTCCAATTGTGATGATCAGGGTGATGGTGCCATTTAGGGTTGTTGGGTGGATGTAGATTTCAGGTTAACAAAGAGGGATTGTGATGGTATGTAGCAGTGGAAGTTGAAGGTGATTCGTGGGGGGTTGTTGTGTAGCAAGTTGTTCTTATGACGGTGGCCGGAAGTGTTGTGTGGGGGTGGAGATGGTGCCGGAGAAGAGGGATTGCTCTGCTGAATAGGGGTCGTGGTGTTGCCATAGGTGGCCTTCACGAGCTTACGTTGTGATGGTCTTAGAGATTCACGAGTATATATTGACTTAAATTTGTCTCTTTTTTTTAGCTTGCGTTGGTTGGGGATGATGTTGGAGATTCACAAGGGTGAGCCGAGGTGATGACGAGATGAGGTGGAGGAGCTAGTGGACGAGGGTGTCTTCTCGTTATGAAGCTCGTGAGGTGATGAGGAGGTGGAGATGAGGACCACTCTTCGAAGAGGTGGTAGTGAGGATGATGCTCGTTGGTGGGGGTGAAACCCACTCCTCACTCCTAACGATCTTTATCATTTTCGAAATATCATTTATCTAAATTTTACTTTTGTTAAACTTATCTTCAAATTTATTTAACTTGTTACTTTAAATAAATCATTCTTCATCTATATTTCTATATGTCTAAGTGATTTTCTTCAACTCATATGGAGTTTGTCAAATTCAGCTAGGTTGGATTTTAACTACTTTTTTCGATTTTCACATATTCTTTTTGGGTTTTCATAGTTTTCTTTGGAGATACCTTGGAAGACCGTAATTAAACGAAGATACCTTTCTAAATTTATGAAAACTAATCTTTTTGTTATTTATCATGTTCGAGTTCTTTACGAAAATAATCTTATTATAATTTACCATGACCAACATGGCAGATTGACAGCCCCTAGCCACTTTGCAACCAACTCATTTACAAACACTTACTAGTTACCTTTTCTTTTCTTATCCACTCGGAAAAAAATTAAAGATACATGAACAATGAATCTTTATATTTAAAGAATCCTTGTTCATACAACTTTATAACTTAAAAGACTAATTTGGAGATGAAGATCTCAATGAAGATTATGTCACACGAGTTAAACAAATAAAATATTATGTAGTTAATAACGAGCATGGATCATTTGGTTTCATGGAAGCATGTGAGCATGTGACCATCAAATCTCAATGAATGTTGCAACTAAGAGAATGCTATGATATGAATTTGGAAGTAAAAGTGATAGACGTAAACTTTTATAAAATTCAATTTCTACAATAACAACGTTGATGTGTAAAACACATTCGTGTATCATAAAACAAGGGAAGTGTTGCTAAAACAATCAACTTGATTAGCGTGGATATCATTAGCAGTACAAAAGGGTGTGATTTTGCTATTTAGAACGGCCTTAACAGTGACATTGTATTGTTTCTCATCTTCTAGATGGTCAAGTCATTACATATTAAGGGTAAGCCGACATCAGATACGATAATGTACACACATAAATATGTGAATAATTAAGGGTAGGTTGAATGGAAGTATGGAACCCACTCTCACGCCAGAAGTTGCTTTCGCCAGCATCCCTAACATGCCAGAATGATATGCCCGCAACATCTTTCCTACTCTCTCCCTTCCTTCAATGTTTTTTCTCAACTCCACCACACACACAAACCATATGCTAATCCTTCAATAGCATTCTAAGGTTTAGCGTAGTGTTCCCACTGCCGTATGACAGTATCAATCCTAATCCGCCTTCACTCAGCTTACTGTAAGTTTTTTTTGGAAAAAAACGAAGAGGAAATAAGCTTCATCTCATAAAATTAAAAAAAGAAAAGAAACATAATGACTCTAATGGGCCAATTGTTAACGGGCCTGAGCTCAATGCACCAGACCCATAATAGACCCTTACCACAATACCGTGCACAAGACTCAACTGATCATGCAAAATAAAGAGTCATCTTTCTTTAACGGTAAGAATAATTTCAAACACAAACCTCAATTTTTTATTTCTTAAAAAAAATCAGAATATAAAAATAAACTTGTTTGTAACCGGTATGACAATATGTCCCGTCATATGGTAACATCTCCTGAAAACAGTATAAAGTATAAACAGTCGAACTCGAAAATCCCAGTCACGCTAATTTCAAGTCTCGTTCCAGTGTGTGCGCCTTCACCACATTTACCCTACGCACTCATCATCATCAGTTAACTATACGAACTGATATCTTTCCATAAATCATAACCGTCCAATACTAAAGACCACCATAGTGTTACAGAACCCTTCCGTATTCAATACCTCCCCACTTTCATAATATAAGTTTTTTAAAGTCCGTGTTTAAATCACATTTTCAAGTCCACAATGATGAATCAGTTTTCATTGCTGTCACCGACGGAGATAACTGCCCTAATGTAGTTGCCGTTGCCGCCGTGGATGGGCCAATCACAGTCACTTAAACTCACTAATCGCCGCCGTGAGAACGTCGTTGATCACAGTTGTGGAACGAGATCAATGGCGGTTGAAGATCTGAAGGAATTGCGGTCATTTTTAACGGAGAAAGAGGCTGATGATGATGATGAAGAATGTGTTTCCGGTGATATATCGATTCTTCCGGACGCGTGTTTAGCTTGCGTTTTCCAGTTCCTTGGAACCGGCGACCGGAAACAATGCTCACTCGTTTGCCGACGGTGGCTTGAGATTGAAGGTCAGAGTCGTCACCGTCTCACTCTCAACGCTCAATCGGAACTCGTATCTGCTGTGCCTTCACTGTTTTCACGATTTGATTCGGTAACGAAACTTTCTCTGAAATGCGACCGTAGATCCGTGAGCATCGATGACGACGGACTAGTTTTAATCTCTCAGAGGTGTAAAAATCTCACGCGATTGAAGCTTCGATCGTGTCGACAGTTGACGGATTTAGGTATGGCGAGCTTTGCGAAGAACTGCAAGAGTTTGAAGAGGCTTTCGTGTGGATCCTGCACTTTTGGTGCTAAAGGAATGAACGCTGTGTTAGATAATTGTTCGTCTCTAGAAGAGTTATCTGTGAAGCGGTTACGTGGAATCAGTAACGGAGTTGCAGCGGAGCCTATTGGACCTGGTTTAGCTGCATCCTCTCTTAAGTTCATCTGTTTAAAGGATCTGTACAATGCACAGTGTTTTGGACCTCTGATAATGAGCTCGAAAAACCTGAGAACATTAAAGCTGTTTAGGTGTTCTGGTGACTGGGATAGATTATTGGAGCTAGTTACTGATCATGTAAATGGACTGGTTGAAGTTCATCTGGAAAGGCTGCAGATGAGTGATGCTGGCCTTGCAGCACTTTCGCATTGTCAAAATTTGGAAATACTGCACATTTTGAAAACACCTGATTGTTCGAATGCAGGTTTGATTTCTGTTGCTGAGAACTGTAAGCTTTTGAGGAAGCTTCACATTGATGGTTGGAAAACTAATAGGATAAATGATGAAGGATTGATTGGTGTATCTAAAAACTGCCCTAATTTACAAGAGCTTGTGCTTATTGGTGTTAATTCGACGCGTGTCAGTTTAGAATTACTAGCTACAAATTGCCAGAAGTTAGAGAGACTGGCGTTATGCGGGAGTGAAACTGTTGGGGATGCTGAGATTTCCTGCATTGCTGAGAAATGCACAAGTTTAAAGAAGCTTTGCATCAAGAGTTGCCCTGTATCTGATCATGGAATGGAAGCACTTGCTGGTGGATGCCCAAATTTGGTGAAAGTTAAGGTGAAGAAGTGCCGTGGAGTGACGGGTGATGGTGTTGGTTGGTTGAGGACTAGTAGGGAGTCATTGGCTGTGAATTTGGACACAACAGAAGTTGAGAGTCAAGATGCAGCTAGTGATGGTGTTCAAGATGAAAACCCTACTGTAGATAATCAAATTGAAGGTCCTAGTAATGCTGCTTCTAGTAGTACTAGTAGATCAACATCATTTAAGGCTAGATTAGGCCTTATTGCTGGGAGAAATCTAATGTCTTGCACATTCAGGAAGTGGTCAAGCTTCGGTGGTGGTTCGCGGTGTCATTAAGCAGGTGATGGTCCCGAGTAGGAGAATATGCTGGTTTGTTATACATTCCTGTTTTAACTTTCTGATTGATTGTTTCTGTTTTGTGTATTTAGCCTGGTTTGCTTACTGAATTTGGTCTGCATTGATGGCTTTTTTTTTCTATGAAATTTGATCTTTGTTGTTTTCTTATATGATAAAATGATCTGTTTGATTCCAATTAATCATCTAAATTTAAAAAGAATATATCTTGGAAGTATGATGACTATTGCTTTATGGATACAAAGGTTGTTGAACTTGTGAAGTATAATAATGATAAGTTGAACAATACTCTTGCCCAGCTACTCACCTCTTGTTGTTATTATACCCCATTAATTCACTAGTTTGTTGTAATTATTATGAAAGCTAAAGTAAGGTGATGGATGATTCACATGATTGTGTAGGTAGGTTGGGGAGTTGTGAAATTTTGCAAGTGATTATAAGTCAAATGAGGAGGGTTTTGGCTTTTTATGCAGTCCCAATCGCTTTTCCTATTTGAAGTGTTTTAATGATGGAAACAAAGAAACACAAATTCATACATGCTTTATAAGTAATCTAGATCAATCAACTGCAAATAAAATATTCATAAATAATAAAAGATAAATTATATGATGTTTATCCTTAAGTTGAACAATTTATTCAGTTCAATGAAAAAGAATCAGACACAAGATTTAGTACGTTGGTGGTGGTGGATACACGCTAATAGATGGCGGCGGTGGGTACGCCCCAGATGTTTGTTGTGGAGGATAGCCTTGTGGTGCTGGATATGTTGACTGAGGTGGATATGTGACGCTTGATGGCGGATATGTTGTCTGTGGTGGATATGTGGCAGTTGATGGCGGATATGTGGCGGTTGATGGCGGATATGTTGTCGGCGGTGGATATGTGGCCGTTGATGGTGGGTATGTTGTCTGTGGTGGATATGTGGCCATTGATGGTGGGTATGTTGTCTGTGGTGGATATGTGGCAGCTGATGGCGGATATGTTACAGAGCCAGGAATCAAAGTTTGAAAGGGAGATGAATTAGGAGGGTAGGGGCTTGATCCCGAAGGAGGATATGTTGAATTTGGAGGGTAAGATGGTACAAGTGAAGCAGTTGTATTTGAATTAGGAGGGTATGCTGGGAAAGGAGAAGATGCGCATAAACCAGGAGGAGCTGTAGGATATATAG
Organism: Tagetes erecta; assembly: GCA_030867185.1. Taxonomy (NCBI): domain Eukaryota; kingdom Viridiplantae; phylum Streptophyta; class Magnoliopsida; order Asterales; family Asteraceae; genus Tagetes; species Tagetes erecta. The sequence continues at coordinate 99,456,222 of CM061487.1, forward strand.
ATGATGTGTTTGTGTAGTTTGCTGCAGGTGCACCATGGTAGGGGGTGGCAGGACCTTGTGGGGGTGTAGCAGGGTAAGGGGCTGCAGGACCTGGTGGTGGTACAGCAGGATAAGGGGTGGCTGTTGGTTGAGGCATGACGGAGTAAGGGGCGGCTACTGGTGGTGCTGAAGGATTGTATGACTGGACTGTGGAAAGTGCAGCGGCGGGGGTGGCGTATGGTCCCGCAGGTGGAGCGTATCTAGTATCTGTGGCGGTGGTGGAGGAGATGGGTGCACCAACCATGGTGGGAGTAGTTGATTTGTGCTGGATGTTGGAATAAGAATTGGAGATATAAAGAAAGGTGAGTTTTTGTGATGGAATGAAATGTTAGTTGACTTTGTTAGAAAAGAGTTGTTCTGATCTAAAGATGAGTAACAAGGAACCGGTCGTATATATGATTAATTCAATCAAGTTAGTGGATGTTAAAACAAATTACTAAACCAAAACAAAAGGCGAAATCCTCTGTTTCTTCTACACGTTATTTTAATCTAATAAAGTATTTTCAGGTTTGACTTGTTCAAAGGTTTGACATTTTTGCGTGTCGGCGTGCGTGTAAATGTGTAATCGCCGATAGAGAGTTATTGGTATATAGTAAGTTACAAAGTAGTTGGCTATTCGTAAGATTTACAAATTTTGCTTTTACGTTTTTACTTGTATGCATGCATTTAAGAGTTATTTTACTTTCTTTTTTTTAACGGCAAATTTATTACTAAAAAAACCCACCCACTAGCAACACGTTAGGGGAATTTTCATCCAAGAGAACGTCGTAATATTGATTTTTTCCACAATACCATCACCCGGCACTAGAAGAGGACAAGAATTGAAGATGATGTCATTTCTTGCTCTCCTATATACCACATTGTCGCCATAAATAGTAAATTTGTCAGACCTTTCTTTTTAGCACCCACATTCACCTCTTCAGGTTTGTTGATAACATTCAGGAACGAGACCGGCAATGTAACTTGGATGCCGCACCAATCGATAATCTTCTCCCAAACCCGACTCGTGAATGGACAAAAGAACAGAGCATGGTGAATGGACTCAGCCCTACCAATGCACATAGCACACTCTTCTAATTGCAGCTGCACTCCCCTAGCCAACAACAATGGTTTTACTGGGATTTTACCTGTAACACCCCAACCCGGAGAGGCTGAGACGTCACTATTACAGATATCAAACCAAAACCAATCCATTAAGATAAAAGACATAATCAAGTGTTGTATATCTGACAACCCAAAATGTTAAAGAAATCCTAAATAAGTATTTATTACATTTATTAGAAATAAAGGCAAACATCTTGATCTTCATATGTTCTTCTCACTAATTCCCATATTTCCCAGATTACCTACACATAAATAAAGAAACACCACAAAAGAAAATACGGCTGAGCCAAACATTGCTCAGTAACGGAGAGAACAACAGTAAATAATACGGGACGAATAAGCAGAAACAAGTCCTTAAACCTATTAACCGAACATGTATATGGTATTAGCATATAATTGATACTGAACTGAACTTTTAACTGACGACTGATACTGAACTGAACTTTTAGCTAACGACTGATACTGAACTAAACTTTTAACTGACGACTGAACTTTTAACTGACGACTGATACTGAACATATAACTGATAACTGATCTGAACATATTACGTACTGATAACTGATCTGAACATATTACTGAAAACAACTGATCTACACGACAGAACATATAAATAAACAAATAAATAAGTCGTGTAATGTCGGACGTACCCAGAGCCAAAACAGACGTGTACACAGCTAGCTAGGCTAATGTACTAATGAGATGGTGTGTGGGGCGTACACACATTATTCCATCCCCCAGAAACATAACTGATCAGAAACTAGGATATATCCATGCGCCTCCCAGACAGATGTGGCCAATGTACTCCTTGAGTACTAACATATAAACGGAGACGTCGTGAACTATTTATTACACACTGTCACGAAAAGTGTCATGCCATTGACGCCACAATGACATGTCAGACAGCTCGGGTAACAGAGTACAAAGTCAAAGTGGTAGTAACATGACTACCTAACATGTAACATATAAGTCCATACTATCATCTACAGGAACATGCAATAATGAGTACAAATTTATAAAACTATTGCATGCTAAAAGCCTCAACAAATAGAGCTAAAATCCAAATGGTTCTAAACAAAATAAACCAAACAACTACTAACGCCCTAAGACCAAATGTGTCGAATCAGCGGAAGTAATAGTGGTGACACTAATATATAAAAATACCAAAACTCTGTACTACAAAGTAACAGAGATAGAATTTATACTATGAGAGAAGGGACACGGAATCCGTACCTTAGTTAAAGTGACCAGCAATAGCGTAAAGACTCAAATCTTCGTTAACAAGTACCTGTCATTTTATTATTGCTTTGATTAAATTCAATGAAACTCACCCTTGTTTATGTTCCGGCGAAGACTTTAAAGATTCTTGAGTAATTGTCAACTTTATGTCTTCTTAGGTTTGCTTAGTTAATTAGCTTGTTTTAGTTTAGATGATCAGACCATGACTCCGTTAAACATATGTATGTTTTAGATGCTTTAATGAATAAAAGCAATATACCATAGTCACAACACTAATACATCTAGTTGGTTGAACTACTGATTTCACATGTAGCAAACTCGAGTGGCTGACTAGGTGAACAATTAAACATACCCATGATCTTTCAACACTTATTTTCTTTCCTTACTATACTTTTAAACACTTAGAAGCTCTAATTGTTGTATTGGTATATTAATTTGAATCTCATAACAGCAACCAAAAAGGAAGAAACAATTAAATCATATTGTGAGTGCTTTCATTAGGCTCCAATTAAGCAAAAAAAAAATATTGGTTGCCAGAACAACAAATGTGGTCGGATAAATCGATTTACTTTAACACATGTATCAGAGTGGATAATCAAAATGGTACCTTAATTTCACGCGAGACGGTTCAGGAACAACAGGTTTGCAACCTTATGATAGTCAAACATGACGGACCGATTCGTTGTGACATCTGCCCCAAACCCGAACCCGAATGCCCGTCTCGAACCCGAAGTTCCTATCCTATAATGTATCCGTCCTCTTTTATTTATAATTGTAACGTCTCGATAGCCAAATATTTAAATAAATACGTTTTAGCGTGTTGTTTATCGTCTCAATCCATTTTTACCTTTTAACGTCTCAATCAAGCTAAAAAATATAAAAACGTAAATCCTATAAACGTTACAATTTAACGGGGTTAAGTTAGTTAGTTAATATAAGTATTTTATTAACTTTGGGTCAAAAGTGGCAAGTTTTGAAACTTATATTAAAGCTTTATGCTTAAAATAAATAAGAGCTCAAAATGGAAGGGTCCAAAATGTAAAATCTAATTAATTCACCCATGAGCAGCCCCCCCCATTTGAATCCCGTATTTCCGGCGAAATATTATTCCGGCCACTTTGGCCGGAATTTGCAGTTTTCCGGCGGCCTTGTTTCGGTAAATTTTGGTCGTTTTTAACGCAATTCAAGCTATGTAACATGTTTCTAGACGATTTTCGAACCAGTTACCAACAAAAAAACCCACTTTAATTCGTCCATTCCATGCCTAAATTCGGTTTGAAAACCCGTTCAAAAACCCACTTTATCAATCGACGGTTAACTAATCAAATTTACGAATTCATTCAATTTCTATGACCTTTGGGTGCTGCGAATTCATATCCACTAATCAATTGAACCGAGATCATCCAAATTCACTCATTCAATATCCATTTTTCGGTTCATAACTCACTCAAAACCAATCGGCATCAGTTTGCTAACCAAAACGAAATTCAGTTCATCCACACCTTCCTCAATACTCGTTTAAGCTTTCTGCAACATCAATTTCTCTTTTCAAACATCAATAAACTGTAAGTGATTCGACTTTATTTCAAGTTTGTTCATCGACGGGTGATCATCAAATCTTTGATTAAACCTGTAATTGTTATAGGGCTTTTATTCATCTCATCACGTTGATGGAATCTGGAGGAGTAATTGGATTGTAACAGCTTCTAGCTATCGATTTGATTTTTATAGTCGTCGTGTTCTTGCTCATCGTCTTCATTGTTCCATTTTGTTCGAATCCAAGTAAGTATCATATATCAAAATTCTCGTCTTGAAGTGTAGATTAAAAGCCCAAAGTTTGTTTTGGATTTGGTTTAGCCGATTTGAACGATTTGAGTAAATCTCTGTTCTAGGGTTTATGTTGGAAATGGGTGGTGTTTTATGTAAAGGGATAAAACTTCTTGCAGTCGATTTTAAAACCAAAAGCACGGATGGTGCAGCGGTGGTGGCACTTTCTGTGAAGTGCTTGGTCGTGGGTTCGAGTCCCACTGACCCCCTTTTCCCATTTAATTCTTTTTATGTTTTCAACACATTTACATTTTAGTTAAGTTAACTATACTTCTTAGGGTTTAAAAACATAAGTATTAATACAAATAATAGTATTTTGTACAAAGATTATTTCCAATATAAAACTAAGGAAAAAAAAGGGATTCTTGTAAAAATATATTCTATACGAAAATACAAATTACGTTTCATATCTAAATTTCCTAAATTGTAATTTGAAACCCTAAATTCCCAAATTATATTTTGAAACCCTAATTTCAAATTGGTACTTTAAAACCCTAATTCCCCAAATTATAATTTGAAACCCTAATTTCAAATTGGTACTCTAAAACCCTAAATTCCCAAATTATATTTTGAAACCCTAATTTCAAATTGGTACTTTAAAACCCTAAAACCCCAAATCCGAAACCCTAGAAGTTCTATTTTCTTGATTCTAGTTATTACGTTACTTGCTTCGTTTCTAAATTAGGTTCTCCCGGTTAATTAGGTGATTCTAATGTCTGGGCGATCCTCGATTCTCTCTAGTTACTTTCTTGCTTTGCTATGATCTTTATTGTTCAGGTGAGTAAACTCACTTCCCATTTTACTATTTTTGCTTTGGGACTGAAATATGATTCTTATTACTAAAGTACTGTTTCTTTCCTTTTTGATTCTATTTTCAAATGAGATCATAAAATATGTTAATCTTGTCGGCCGCTTGATGCAAAATTGTGTGTTAGTTAAAAGTAGTTGTATTATTACGTAATTTCCACCGGTACGATGTTAGCGCTAACGGTCTGACAAACCCACCTACACTTTATGGCACGTTAGGTGATGTGATACCGGCGATTCTTGTTGTTGATTCTATGTGTTGGTTACTAGATACTATCCTATGATACTTGTTACTATGTTGCTATGCCTCTAGATGCTAAAACAATTATTGATAACTTATTTATCGAGACGGTTAATTGACGGTTAAAGGACGGTTAAATGACGGTTAGACGACAGTTATCATTAATTGTAACATGAGTGGTTCTCATGACCCGTTGCTAAAAGTTACCCTGCGGGGTATATGTTTCTTGTTTCTATGTGATTCTATGGTCACGGTTGTTTAATATGACGAAATTGCTATACACATGAGCTTGCGCAACATATTTCTAATGATCTCGGATTTCATACTATGTATTATTTACTATGTTTTTACTCACTAGCTATTCTCGTAGCTAACTTATTTTAATCATATTTCAGGTGGCGTTTGAAGTTCTTTCGGTTGCTTGACACTTAGGATGCCATGGACTTAGAAAATAATAAAACAATGACGTTTCTGTTTCCGGCTTTAATTACTGTTTAAGACTATTTATTCCCTGTTGCGTCACAACATTGAATGCTTAATAATATTAAAATATATTTCTTAGATGCCATGTGCTTTGTACTTTTGATATCCAATCCACTTGACAACCCGGTGTTTCCGCCACCGGGTGGGGTGTCACAGTTTGGTATCAGAGCCATGGTTATAGGGAACTAGGATAGGGTATTAGATACACACCGTCCTAGACTATAACCTAAGAGTCCTTAGTGCAAATAGATGTACTTAGGAATTCTTTTGAACTTATTTGTTTTTCCTTCTACGAACCTTTCTATGCTTTTCTTAATCTCATTTCTTATCCGATTTCGCGAAGGAGCTACAAGAGACTCATCTGTATGATTGGGATCTTTCTCTTTGTGGAATCTCGTCATCGTCTTAAGTAAGTTTGAAACGTGAGAACGTGTGCAATCCGGAAGGGGGAACGCCTGTATCACGGACATCCTGTCTAAGGCAAAGCATTTCGTATAAATCTCTTTAAGAGACCTGTATGCTTACCTGGGGATGTACGAGATGAGTGTGAACCTATAGGCTAAAGCATGCTTTCTCGAATACGTTGAAAACGAACTTAACACTTTGATAAGTCATTAGTGTCCAAAACCAAGACACACTCCTAAGCCGTTGGAATTTCATTTTCCTAATGATTCTATGATTTTCATTCCTACGATTTATAATTATTTCTATGAATTTTTATAGTGATTCAAATAATATTCCAACTTCATTTACTAATGTTTCTAAAGTTTCTAAGTGATTTTCTATGATATGTTCAAAGGATTCTATGATGTTCTAAATACTATCACTACTTCATTTAATCGAAATTTCTAAAGTTTCTAAAGTTTCTAAAGTTTCTACGTGATCTTCTATGGTATATTTAAAAGATTCTATGATATTCTAACTGGAATGAGGTGCTATTATTACATCGGATGTTTCTATCGGTCAAAGATGTTGCTACAAAACCGTGTTATTCTACGTTTCATCATACATTCCGTTTGTTTCTAAGCTACAATAATACTTATGCGATATACTCGCTAGCTTATATCCATATAACACAATTACACCGTTGTAAACCAAACATTGCAAATCAAAACTAAGACATATCCCAAGCGAATTATCCAAAATTTCAGATCATGCATATATCAATTACCGAACTCGAAGTCGTATTTCTAATCCTAAATCAATTATCGACTCACCAATCAAAGGTTCGTTATGATTTCTAAATTATAGTCATGGCTAAATTCCATAACTAAATAAGAGTTAACGGATTTTGCTATTCTTATAAGCTAATGTATTTGAATCGAACGTCTACCCTCGAAATATTTCAACTTGACTTCTTCTACACTCAAATAGATTCAAAACTACTCATCTAACTACAAGATTCTAATCCAATTTCTAATCTATCATTAAAACGATAAATCTACTATCAAATTATAAACTAAACATCAAAATATGTACTCGTTAATCAGCTACACGATACTATCCATGAATTCGTTATCCAATTCTAACAAGAACTCACTACACAACTATTCTCGAACTCATTCAACTAAATGTTTTCATCTATACATATGACCACCAACGAAATCTTACGCAACTAATCTTCATGAACTAATCCAAACCCAATGTGTTTCATTTATAAACTCGTCACTCTAACACAACGTATAATCAATGGACTCTGTAAAACTAACGGTATTCGATTCTATTAAAATAATTTTCTTATTTTTCCAAACAAAAATATATGTACATATATATTTAAAAAAAAACAAACAAACAAACAGAATTTTAATAACCTTTTGGTCTTAGTATCTTGTAAAAAAAAAATTATTTGATATATGTACATAAAAATTTCATGATAAATGATTTCTTTAAAAAGTGATTGGTCATTCTAACGTCGGTCAAATATTTACACAAACATTTTCCCGTTTTCTCAAATATAACACAAAGACTTGCAACAAACACCATGTCTTATGTTTTTCCAATATCAAGTACTTATAACTTAAATTGTGTCGTTTATTTTCAAATCAATCCTCTTATCTATGGTAAAGATCAAAACTTTCTACTTTTTAGTTAGCTCTTAAAACTACATTATATGAAAACAGTATCATCTCTTATAAACTTGTTTACCTCCATAGTCAACACATTTAGTCTACCTAAAGCTATCGGTCATATAAATACAAACACCTTAAAGACTAAATCCAATTGGAACTAATTGGTCTATTCATTCGAACTATAAATTGGATTATCCGCTTTATCAAATTTCCATGAAACTATTTTTTTCTAAAGATCCCAATAAACTATATTATTACATGTACATCATCAACTAATACTTATGAACTCAGAAAACCTAGGTAATTACATCTTACACACATAAAGTCAATTTTCACAAACTTAAGTGTTACTATCCTAGTACTCGAATTTAACTATCTATATCGTTGAACAAAGTTATTTATATGAGCAATGTCTACCTAATGGACGTTAATTTCTTCTGAATCATCAATCTACTTATCATCTTAATATGATTTTCCCAAGTACTATTTCTATCAAGTATGATAACAATACCTATACGTATAATCATTTTAACCTAAAATTGTTGTGTACTTCTGACTAGCACGTGATCAAATGAACTGTGGAGTCCATGCAAAAACTGAATTAATTACGGGTGCACACGGAATTATGAAAGTTGGTGCATGGGAACCATAGTAAGTTTCGTATTGTGTTGCTAGGCCATATTTAATCATTTTATTTTCACTTGACTTGTTTACTCATTTTACTAAATGCATATAAGCCACTTAATTATGTGTAAGGGTACTTAATTCGTTTCAAACGTTCTATTAATCACAACTATTCTCGATGATCATTTAAATAGTTCTAAATCCATATACTTGAAATATTTCATTTGCAAGTTGGTATCCTATTCTATTCCTATATTGCGTAGCAAATAAAATTTATTCGAGTCTACATACAAATAGTTCAACCAAACTCTTATAATTGAAAAGAGTTAAATAAACAATCCTCAATGAGACAAGACAAATTAAAAATAAATAACTTCTTAATCTCGTTATTTAAAATCGTGTCTCAGTCAAATCTTTCCATTGATCGAATTCTCAACAATTTCTTGCGAGATGGAACTCTCTACGGAAGTAGGTAGTGTTCATCCCGTGTTTCATGTCCGAATTTGAAGAGGTACTAATCCGATAAAAATCTCATTGTGCATATCGATAATGAATCGATGCAATTTATTGAACGGGCATTGGAAATTATGGACCGTGAAGTCAAACAACTCAAGCGTAATCAGATACCAATCGTAATGATCATTGAAACTCAAAATGTGAACATGAATTTAAAACCAAATGAAGGTTAAGTATCCGCACCATTTTGCTTCATCTTCTTCTACTTCGGTTTGAGCAAATTTCGGGACGAAATTTCTATAAGGAGGGGAGACTGTGACATCTGCCCCAAACCCGAACCCGAATGCCCGTCTCGAACCCGAAGTTCCTATCCTATAATGTATCCGTCCTCTTTTATTTATAATTGTAACGTCTCGATAGCCAAATATTTAAATAAATACGTTTTAGCGTGTTGTTTATCGTCTCAATCCATTTTTACCTTTTAACGTCTCAATCAAGCTAAAAAATATAAAAACGTAAATCCTATAAACGTTACAATTTAACGGGGTTAAGTTAGTTAGTTAATATAAGTATTTTATTAACTTTGGGTCAAAAGTGGCAAGTTTTGAAACTTATATTAAAGCTTTATGCTTAAAATAAATAAGAGCTCAAAATGGAAGGGTCCAAAATGTAAAATCTAATTAATTCACCCATGAGCAGCCCCCCCCATTTGAATCCCGTATTTCCGGCGAAATATTATTCCGGCCACTTTGGCCGGAATTTGCAGTTTTCCGGCGGCCTTGTTTCGGTAAATTTTGGTCGTTTTTAACGCAATTCAAGCTATGTAACATGTTTCTAGACGATTTTCGAACCAGTTACCAACTAAAAAACCCACTTTAATTCGTCCATTCCATGCCTAAATTCGGTTTGAAAACCCGTTCAAAAACCCACTTTATCAATCGACGGTTAACTAATCAAATTTACGAATTCATTCAATTTCTATGACCTTTGGGTGCTGCGAATTCATATCCACTAATCAATTGAACCGAGATCATCCAAATTCACTCATTCAATATCCATTTTTCGGTTCATAACTCACTCAAAACCAATCGGCATCAGTTTGCTAACCAAAACGAAATTCAGTTCATCCACACCTTCCTCAATACTCGTTTAAGCTTTCTGCAACATCAATTTCTCTTTTCAAACATCAATAAACTGTAAGTGATTCGACTTTATTTCAAGTTTGTTCATCGACGGGTGATCATCAAATCTTTGATTAAACCTGTAATTGTTATAGGGCTTTTATTCATCTCATCACGTTGATGGAATCTGGAGGAGTAATTGGATTGTAACAGCTTCTAGCTATCGATTTGATTTTTATAGTCGTCGTGTTCTTGCTCATCGTCTTCATTGTTCCATTTTGTTCGAATCCAAGTAAGTATCATATATCAAAATTCTCGTCTTGAAGTGTAGATTAAAAGCCCAAAGTTTGTTTTGGATTTGGTTTAGCCGATTTGAACGATTTGAGTAAATCTCTGTTCTAGGGTTTATGTTGGAAATGGGTGGTGTTTTATGTAAAGGGATAAAACTTCTTGCAGTCGATTTTAAAACCAAAAGCACGGATGGTGCAGCGGTGGTGGCACTTTCTGTGAAGTGCTTGGTCGTGGGTTCGAGTCCCACTGACCCCCTTTTCCCATTTAATTCTTTTTATGTTTTCAACACATTTACATTTTAGTTAAGTTAACTATACTTCTTAGGGTTTAAAAACATAAGTATTAATACAAATAATAGTATTTTGTACAAAGATTATTTCCAATATAAAACTAAGGAAAAAAAAGGGATTCTTGTAAAAATATATTCTATACGAAAATACAAATTACGTTTCATATCTAAATTTCCTAAATTGTAATTTGAAACCCTAAATTCCCAAATTATATTTTGAAACCCTAATTTCAAATTGGTACTTTAAAACCCTAATTCCCCAAATTATAATTTGAAACCCTAATTTCAAATTGGTACTCTAAAACCCTAAATTCCCAAATTATATTTTGAAACCCTAATTTCAAATTGGTACTTTAAAACCCTAAAACCCCAAATCCGAAACCCTAGAAGTTCTATTTTCTTGATTCTAGTTATTACGTTACTTGCTTCGTTTCTAAATTAGGTTCTCCCGGTTAATTAGGTGATTCTAATGTCTGGGCGATCCTCGATTCTCTCTAGTTACTTTCTTGCTTTGCTATGATCTTTATTGTTCAGGTGAGTAAACTCACTTCCCATTTTACTATTTTTGCTTTGGGACTGAAATATGATTCTTATTACTAAAGTACTGTTTCTTTCCTTTTTGATTCTATTTTCAAATGAGATCATAAAATATGTTAATCTTGTCGGCCGCTTGATGCAAAATTGTGTGTTAGTTAAAAGTAGTTGTATTATTACGTAATTTCCACCGGTACGATGTTAGCGCTAACGGTCTGACAAACCCACCTACACTTTATGGCACGTTAGGTGATGTGATACCGGCGATTCTTGTTGTTGATTCTATGTGTTGGTTACTAGATACTATCCTATGATACTTGTTACTATGTTGCTATGCCTCTAGATGCTAAAACAATTATTGATAACTTATTTATCGAGACGGTTAATTGACGGTTAAAGGACGGTTAAATGACGGTTAGACGACAGTTATCATTAATTGTAACATGAGTGGTTCTCATGACCCGTTGCTAAAAGTTACCCTGCGGGGTATATGTTTCTTGTTTCTATGTGATTCTATGGTCACGGTTGTTTAATATGACGAAATTGCTATACACATGAGCTTGCGCAACATATTTCTAATGATCTCGGATTTCATACTATGTATTATTTACTATGTTTTTACTCACTAGCTATTCTCGTAGCTAACTTATTTTAATCATATTTCAGGTGGCGTTTGAAGTTCTTTCGGTTGCTTGACACTTAGGATGCCATGGACTTAGAAAATAATAAAACAATGACGTTTCTGTTTCCGGCTTTAATTACTGTTTAAGACTATTTATTCCCTGTTGCGTCACAACATTGAATGCTTAATAATATTAAAATATATTTCTTAGATGCCATGTGCTTTGTACTTTTGATATCCAATCCACTTGACAACCCGGTGTTTCCGCCACCGGGTGGGGTGTCACATTCGTAGCAACAACTGCGTACACTACTCAACGGAATTAATAGGCTTCCAGGTCAAAACACAACGACACCGGAAGACTTGGTACCTTGCAAATCAGAAACTTAATCCACATCTCCTCACGGTTCGCAGCGGCGATGAGACTGTTTTAGTGGTGGTTCGTGATGGATTGTTGGCAGCGGCTCGGTCAAAGGTGAGGATCGAAAGGTGCGCAAGGGGTTTGTATATGGTTTGGAATGAAATCTCATCCCATAAATAAGCTGAATATAGGCACGATTGAGAAGAGATTAACACCGCAATCGGTTCAAAAGTTTGTTGCAGCGAATACGTATTATCCATGGAACCAACTTGCCGATCAAACAGGAACAATTAAAGTGGGGTTTTTAACAAATCAATTGCAGGTCAAGGCTTTAATTTCTTAACTGTTCGCGAACCGGGTCGCGGATCCAAGCAGCAATTCGGATAAGGAACGTGGGTGTTTTTGACTTTTGATTTCAATTGCTTTTGTTATATTAGACTTATATACATATTATTATCTTTTTTTTAACTTTTATTTTATTTTATTTTTATTCATGGTTATTAAAAATAAACTTCTACAGTTGTATATGAGTATATGCATATATTTCGGGTATTATATTACCCATTCTAGCCTGCCATATGAAACATAAAACAGTAGGAGAATCCAATGCTTCAACGTTATCGGGTTCAGATCCATTGGAGGCCTGCGTTAGTCAAGAAGGACCCGCAACGTCGTAGAGAATCCCATACGCCTCCTCTAACCATACCCATTTATCTTCATAATTTAGCCGAACGTCATTTAAATCTTGACATAACTTGTTGTAAAGTTCTAGTTCTTAAAATCTTATTTTTTAGGAGTGTTTGCCAGATGACCATCTCGAATCGGTCTATGACAGTGTGTGATTAAAATTTAACACGTTAGTGGTTGATCTTTAACGGCGTCAAGGATGTGACACATGTGGCATTAACGCCTTGGGTTGTTATAGCACACCCATCAAACTAATCCTTTACTATATACATGTCAACTCCTTATTTAGGCGAAATTAAATATTACATACGTGTGAATTAGAGTTTCAAAAGGATTTTAATCGAAATGAGTTTTCTTAAGTTATCATTCAAACAAAGCATTTAATTATATCTCGAATAACTAGAATTTTTATGTTTCAAAATTGTTAGTTTGTTACCCCCGTCACAACATTACACCACCACAATCACCGTTTGTTACAAGAGTGCATTCTTGTTATTGTCAAAACAGACACAAGACAGTACTTGTTATTAGTGTCAGATTAAAATTACTTTCATATATTGTTAAAATTCTACCGTACATGTTTCATGCTTATATTATACACAGCAAATTTAGTAGTGTACATGAGAAAACACTGAAGGGAATACACATTCAAAACTTAATCTATACACGCAAAAGTTGAACATAATGGTTAAAAGATGGTTCGAAAGCCCCAGGTCATGTTGAAGCTAGGTGAGTTATTTAACTGAAAACCTGAATCAAAGTATTTGGACTGTGAATAAATTGTGACCTGAACTTATCTCAATTTGGAATGAAAATGTATAAAGGGGTTCGATTCATGTGTAGAACTCTCAAAGATACTCTAGAAGTGTTATAGATGTTTCGCGGATGACAAACGTCATAAATTCTAGTGAGACATTATGGATTATACACGTTACTATCATTCACACTCTAGACGTATAGTAGACGTGCTATTGTTGAGTGTTGACATGTAGTAGTTGGAATTAAATTTCAAACCAGATGACATGTATTTAAAGCTACAACAAGATCAATATTATGATTGCAACCAGAATTGCAACTGGTTTAAATTACAGAAGTTCAAATGATAACACAGCAAATGGTTTTGACAATATTTACAAATACAAGATCTGATGATGAGCAAAAGCATCCAGCAGATTTCGTGTGAATCATCAAGCATTCATCTCAACAATTTCGGCTTTCAAACAGCACTCTTCCTCTTCAAAGTTGTCGGTGTTGCGAGAATCCTCTTGATTGCGTTGATCTCCAATGGACTGTTCTTACTCTGTTACAATCCATCAAACATTAACCAAATCAACATACCGTAAAAAGATTTAAAAAAAAGGAAGAACACATTATCATGATTCAAGATTAACTTACCTTTGAGCATGTACCACGTCGGACATCGCAAATAGGATAATCATGTGGGCAACAACTGTAGTGGTCATCACAGCAAGACGCACCCTCTAACGGACAGCAACCCCAAGCAAAACAATAGCCATAGTACTCATAGACGCAGCAGCAAGTTGTACTTTCAGGGCAGGTACTATACTGATCACATACCACTTCAGGTGCAGGGGGTGATGGTGGTGTTGGACCCGGGTTTGGTGGGTTAGCACCCTTCTTAATCGCGTATGATGGCTCCATTGCAATACCACATATTCCTGTTTTCTGTGCAATGTTTCTTTCCATTCTCAAGTAACCAGATTCACCCCATGCTGCACCCCATGAGTTTTTAACTATCCAATAGTCTTTACCATTTTCAGACCCGTACCCGACAACTAGCACACCATGGTCTAAAGCTGTTCCACATGAGCCGGTAAAGACACCCTGCAGAAATTAAGACCAACTCATCATACTCCCAATTTTTTTATGCGTGTGTAATGATTTAGATTATGTATATATTGTATTACCGAAGTGTAGAACTGGAAATCCCTGCCACCGCCTTCAATGGCAACGGCTACAGGTTGGTTAGCAACAGCCTTTTTGAGCGATGCTTCGTCGTTGATGGGGACATCTTCGTAACTATCAATTGTAACAACCTTTGCATTTTTCTGCATAAAGAAAATACAAACATGAGAATAAAACGATTCACTAGATTGGTAATAATCAGTTTATGTGATACAAACCTTGTTAGCGTCGCATCTGCCATCTCTGCCTGTGTAGGGGTAGTCTTGTTCGGTGTCGATACCGCCATTTTTAATGATGAATTCAAAGGCGTAATCCATAAGACCTCCATTGCATCCTTCGTTGTAACTAGTATCGCAGTCTACAAGCTCTTGTTCTGATACAGAGATCAGTTCACCTGTAACAATCTTGTTGATCCCTTCCACTGATCCAGTGGTTGAGAACGCCCAGCAACTTCCTGAAATTTAAAATGTAATGCTTTAACCAAGTCTTAACAAAAACTAACGTTTTGTGCTAGACCAAAATCAATCTAAGTATAACCCAAATCCTACATGGATTATTAAAAAGAGAACAAGAACAAGTCGCCTTGACGAGTCTGATCGGCCTGACTCTGTTCTTACAAATCGAAATCGAGCTATACATTTTAGCTCGTTAAAATTAACAACCCAGTTTGACAGGACACGGTTTGTAAACTACAAAAGCCCAAGCCCAATACGGCTCGAGGCGGCTTGTTTACAACCCTGCTACTAACAACCATTGGCTGGTCAGTTTCTTTTGATGGACCAAGTGACCACCGATAATCAGTTGCTATCGGTTACCATCCCTACAACCGAATTTCTTTATATAAGTTTTCATTTTTGATCAATCACCTAAATTCAAAGCAAATTTCATTGACCTTCAAATAAGTTAAGGCCTCATCAAGGAGTAGATGCACTCTTTATCAACAGTCTAAAACAAACGCGCACTTTACACTCCTAACTTAACTCTATAAAGTAAATTAATCTAACTAAAAACTTATATATCACACTAAAATAGTTAAATCACTAGCAAAATACAGATCAGGTGAATTTATGGTTATTGTCACACTAACCTGTAACTAAAAGACACGTACTTCATATGCATATGTTAATAATAAATACTATACTTTTTATGATGACGATATATATATAATTATAAATATCAAATAAAAAAATAAACAAGAACAACTCACCACAACTCCCTTGATCTTTAACTTCACTAACAGCACCTTCATCTCTCCAATCAACACTCTCCGGCAACGCATCACCTGATCGGAAAAGGTACCGATCACTTTTCGCCTTCGTCGACAACTTCTTCTTACTCTTTACTCCAGTATACGTCACACGATACTCTTCGTTACTCAGATCTGCAAACTTGTTAAGTCCAAGCTTGTAGCTCTTATCACCTGAGTTATGATCGTCGATGTACCGAAGATTGTCTTTGAATATCTGAAACCTCTTATCCTTTTCTCCGAGATCGTTGTAGGTTTTAGCGTGTTGTACAAGCCATGACTCGTAGAGAGCGTTGACTTCGTCGTCAGTGCGCCAGCTGGCACCGGAGTTGGTTGTGGTTATGTGAGTGGCGTCGTAGGTGATGATGGATGTGTCGATGGCGGATGTGATGGTGATGAAGAGAGTGAAGATGGAGAGTGTTGTTATGGAGATGAAGTTCATGGTGTTGCAGGTGGATGAGGTGAGAGGAAATGAATGGTGAAGATGAAGTGATGAAGGTGTTGATTTATAAAGTGAAAAAGTAGATTCGGTGTTTTTTTTTAATATTTTAATGTGTGATATTTGTAATGACAATTGGACTATTGTGGTGTGATAAGTTTATACGTATTTGATGTTTGATGAACGTTATCTGATAAGATACGCAAGTCTATTATGTTGACAAATTTGAATGTTTATTTTACCACATGTCTAGATTGCTTTTTATCTAAAAACAGACACAAAAAAATTAGATATTTCAAATATAAAATTTTACTAATATGTTATCTAGTCAAATAAACAAGCTTAAACGTTAAATATATTATTTTTGATACACACAAGTTGCTACATAACTCTCGACATCATCGGGGAAAAATTGAACCCTTTTTCGAAAGTCATCAGTTCTACACAGGATGTCGTCTTCTGTACACTAATATTGTCCATATTGTATAGCTTGATCGAGCTTGAACTTGATGTCTCTTTCCTGTTCTAACTATAATTTCTTCTTCAACCATATCGTTCCATCCATAATAATTACTAATGTGGGCTCAATCGGTAAACGTAATACTTTCTGATTTATAAATGAGACATTTAAATTTATAAGCAATGTACACGTGTATGGTGTATATATTGGTTGGAATGTGATACATAAGACGGTTACGTAACCACACTCCACTACCTCATTAGATCATCAATACATTATGTACAAGGATTTATACTTTAGCTAAAATTACTTGAAAGAAATTGGAAAAAAAAGTATAAATGTTTCAAATTTAATATTTTTATCGTCGAGTGTTAGAACATATATTCTATCTCATTTGATTACGATGATAGAATGAAGAGAATTCAGTTCGTATCGTTGTATTGAAAAAGAAGTGTCTAATAAATAAATATAACTGAGCTAGTTATACTAATTTCTGAGATGATCTCTTTTAATCCATCCACGTCAACAGCCCTTACAGCCTTACTTCGGTCCTTGCCCATGTCCGCTCCATCATCTTCATGCTCTTGCACCTTCGGTCCTCTTCCATAACACACCTTATCATCGTGTTTGTTAACTAAGTAAAGAAAGAAAGTTATTAGCTATGAGAAAATGTTGTTGTGATAGAGACAAGCATTTTAGAATGTAAAGAGATATTTTAAAGCTTTAATGACAGAAAGCGTAAGTGTAAAGAGAGCAACGTATAGCACCTCCAATCCCCAATTGGCCCAAACTATTTGGAATTTTCTTTTCCGCTCACCAATCTCATCAATCAAAATCAAACATAATATAAATACGTATATTATATGGGACAGTAAACTTCTTGATCAGGATTCAGCGGGTTATTCATATCAATATTTCAACCTCTAAGACTAAGGTTTTGTTTTCAGTAGATTGGTTTTGCTATTCAAAACGGGGTTGTTGTGCAACTTATTGCCGGTTTACATGCCAACTTTTTGTAAATTTCCTTGGGGAAAGAAGATGATTTACTTTAGATAAAAAATAAAAAAATTATTGAAACCAGTTATGAGACACTCCGCGTGATATGATGCATTTAAAATTTCGTTACACGTATTGGTAACATTAGAGTGTGGTGTATGCGCCTAACGTAACGTGTTTGTGACTTCATTATATGTGCTATGACTGTGAAATTAATGTGTAATGTTCGTGCGCGAAACAACGCGTTTGTGATTTCGTTACACACGTTATGAGCGAGCTATTAACATTGTCAGACATAGATTAGAAAAATATTATGTCTTGCATATTGTATGTAAAGTCATAAACTAATTTAAAAAACAAAGGAAACAATAATAATGAAGAAAATAAATAAAAAACTAAAAAATATATATAGTTCCTAATATCTATGGTTTTTACAAAAATCTAAAAATATATATAGTTCCTAATATCTATGGGTTTTATTAGGTGTGGGCTAACCACACACCCTGACAAGCTAACCACACACCCAATCATTACTGTTGTTACGACTCGTATTGGTTAATATGGGTCGTATTGATCTATATGACTCGTATTAGATTGAATATGTGTCGTATTGACTTATATGACTCGTATTAGATTGAATATGGGTCATATTGATCCAGCATATGACTCGTATTAGATTGAATATGGGTCGTATTGATGTAGCATATGACTCGTATTAGATTGAATGTGAGTCGTATTGATCCAACATATGACTCGTATTGGATTAAATATGAGTCGTATTGGTCCAAAAAAAAGTTTTTTCTATATGTCCCCGACATATTCACCATCATAAAAGTCGTCACCATATTGATTGTCATAATTCATGTTGTACTAAAAATAACTATCATCCTTATTTTCACCATTAAAGATATAATTACCATCCCTAATATATATTTTTTTAAAAAGTTGGATAAATCTCGATAATATAAATGTATTAACAAATGAATTCGTTTTGAATATCGAATTCGATCGATCGAACGATCATTTATATTTGAATTTTAACATAATATTACATCGTGTCAAATAAGTATATAGTTTTTCAAAATTTCATATGTTCGAATAAATTTTTTTACCACTGAGTAAATACGAATCATATTGTACTTACGATGAGTCATATTTTCACGTAACACGGCTCATATCAAAACTAATACGAGTCATATTGTCAGGTAATCCTACTCATATCAAATCTAATACGAGTCATATTATCAGGTAATCCTACTCATATCAAATCTAATACGAGTCATATTTTCAATTTTTTCGTCTAACAACAAAGCAATACGACCCATATCACCTGATGTGAGTTGTATTAACGGTGTGTGGCTAGCCTTTTGGGTGCCCGGTTAGAATCACCCTTTTATTTTACTCTGTTCCTGCTATCTACAAAGCCGTGCGCCCGTACATACGATTCGTCTTGTTTACATTATAAAATATGGACATTATTATTATACATAATAACGAATCTTAAAATTATTTTATTTTTGTAGTTCATTTGTGTGGCGAAACTCATGGCCTGGTTAAGGGTTTCTTGAATCTTGATCGTTCACTTGGTCAAAATTTTATTAGTCATGTCTTTATATATTTTTTATGGGGATTTGCAGATATCCACTTCATAAGTTTTTTATTACATGTTTATCCATCCTTAAAAATCAATTACATATTTTCCCTTCCTTAAGCACATGTATTACACATTTACCCATTTCATTAGAATCAATTAATTGAATTACTATTTTACCCTTAATGAACTAATTAAATGATTATTTACATGTTTCACTTAATCTAAATCGAATCCATTAGGCCATTATGTTTACGAATCGTTTATATTATATAATTTTTTGAACAACGTTACATATCACTTGTTTATTAAAGCTCGTCATGGATCTAGCTTTGTTATTTGATATAATAATATTAATTCTTGTCTAAATTTTATTCACACATATATATTTATTTATGAGAATTGATAAAAAGGGTAATTGTGTGAAATTTTAATGGAAGGAGAAATATGTAATAAAAATTAAGGGTTGAGGATATATGTAATTAAGAAGGTTAGGAAGGGAAATATGTAAAAATCTCTTGTTTTATATAATTAACCTTAGCTTATCTTATTACTAGGTTTAACACCCGTGTGTTACAAACGGGTTAAATAATAATATTTAAAAATTCTTAATTATTTTGTTTAAAAATTTGTAAATATTTAATATTCAAAGATATTTTGTTTCATCAACTCATGCATGGTATTTCATATCTTCCCTCTAAAACTTCCTTTTATAAAAATTTCCCCCCAAATATTACCCCCCCTAACACCTTGAATTATTATATAAACTAGGTTTAATACCCGTGTGTTACACACGGGTTAAATAGTAATATTTATAAAGAAATTATAACCATTATATTTAACAATTTGTAAATATATAACATTTAAGGAGGTGGCTCCATCAACTTGCATGGTGAAAAATTTAGCTAAATTTTACCTCCCAAACTTCCTATTATAGAAAAAAAAATCCCTCCAAAAATTACCCCCTAAAAGTTTGATTTATTAGATAGATATAGAGTTAAGTACTTAAGTGCAATTTACACTTCTGTGGGTTACACCAAAAGTCACATTGCGTTCCCGTCTGAAAAACTAGACCGTTTGTATCCCTATGTTTTTTAAAGCGGGTCATTTGCACATCTCCCTAACTTTGTACGTTAGTTGACTGTTAACCGAAGGGGTAAAAACGACTTTTAACCATTTAAAAACTTAATATATCAATTTACATTCCTAGGGTTCTTATATTCTTAGACAATGGCTTTGTTCTTCCACACGACATCATAAAAAACCTAAAAATCGATGCCTACTACAAATAATATGAAGATGCTCGATTCTTTAGATTGAGTTCGTAATGATTTCACAAGTTTCTAACGACTTTGGGTCTTGTATTTTGATTGTTATGATGTGGAAAAAGATGTGAGACTTGTATTTTGGTAGTTTTGGTTGTTACGTTATTTTGGTTGTTGTGGAATTTAGTAATTTTTTACAAAAACATCCAAAACGTTACATGTTGTTGGGTAATGTGAACAAAGTATATATATTGAAGACAAAAAATAACTCATGCTTAATAACAATCTTAAATACATAAGTTTAAAACATTACAAAGTACCATTAAAAAACATTACAAAGTACCATTAAAAAACTACAAAGTAGCGTTAGAAAAACTCTACAAAGTTCAAATGTAGTTAAAAAATGAAGTTTCAAAATTGGTTGAATGTTGGGTCCTAAAGTCGATTAAGGAGTTTAAAAGTGCTTAAAAAATAGAGTTTTAAGTTTTTTAAAGGATTAAAGTTGGATGGTCAACTAACGATCAAAGGTAGAGAGGAGTGCAAATGATCCGCTTTAAAAAAACCATAAAAGTGCAAACGATCTAATTATTATTATTATTATTATATTTACTTTTATCATTACTATTATCTTTGTCTGTACACTTTGGCTAGGTTGAGGACTGAGAAAAAATATATATAAATGATGAGGCTAAAATATCAGAGAACGCCAAAAGAGATTTGCAAGCTAAAATGAAAACAAACAAGGAACCTTCCTTTAGATAACAAGAAATTGGCATCTAATTCACAAATAATTTTTTACATCGACCAAAAACCACATGCTGAGCATCTCGTTTAAATAATAGTATTTTTGGATCAAAGTAAATTTGGTTGCATAAAGATATTATATGAAGTTTGAAGTTTGTTCAAAGTAATTTTCATTCAAGTGGTAGAAGACTATTGGAGTGCATCTCGGATTGGATTATCGTGGGTATTCATAGAATCAACTGTTGAACTTGAAAGTAACCAAACTGCAGTAGTCGAACAAATCTTTTACTGGAAACTAAATTACTTTTATTCAAGTTGATTAAACCCTAATATACAATGAACTTTAAATAGACGAATTATCCTAATAATACTAGGAAACTAAAACCAATAAACTAGGAACAAAACAATACCTATACTAGTTAGACTATAACTCAAACTAAGAATTCAAAAGTCAACATAATACCAAACCTAAACCGACTCAAACATAACAAAACAAATATTTATTTAATGTTTCGTTTAGGTCCTTCAACTTGCGATCTAGCTAATATCGTCTAGTTTAATACTCCCTCTCGATATTAGCTTCTTCAAGACTCCCTCTTAGTTGTGACTTGTTCCACCTTTGTCTCGTATGCCTAAAAGTACTCGAACTTCTTTAACTTTGACCCTTGGACGTGTACCGAACATTATACCCGTACTTTTCTGTTCTCGGGTTATAAGTTCTTTTAATGCTATCTCCTTCTCGTCTTCAAGACCAAACGTCTTGGTTTCTATAGCACTTTGTCCATCCACAATTGATACAATTGAACTAGGTTGCTCATCCGTTCTTGGTTCACTCATGCTTGAAATAGGCCAATCAATTTTACATCGTCGAGCAAATCGAACATAAGACACATCAAGGATCCGATTTATTAGCCCTTCAATAGTACCATTAGTTAGCCTCGTAACTTTACGTGGAGCTATTGATTTAGCCAAATTCGCACCACCACATCTTAAATAAAGACTTGTTATATGGCAACATACAATATTATGGCCATGGTCATCATCACTCATTCCACCATAATTTATTTGATGAATTTTACCATGCCAACCACGTGTCAATGAACAGATGTGATCTACAAGATTAATCGTATACTTTACCACACCATTATTTCCATATAGATCGTCCTTCGAAGATACCAAAGAATTTTCAAAACATCGATCTACACTCACAACATCCTTCACTCTACCTTCGTGTTGGTCATGTAATCCATCCACCAATAAACTATTTGACATATTAAACTCTTTGTTAACTCACAACTTCACTGTATTTTCCATTGGAGTTTCAATTGGCTTGCAAGCTAACATGCCAAACTTCTTAAGCAAATTCATACTGTAACGACTTTGATGTAATATAAGAGCTCCCTCTTCATAGTGTAACTCTAACCCAAGAAAATGACTCAACCTTCCAAGATCTTTCATAAGAAACCTCACACAAAGATTTTCTTTTATTTGATTTATCCCATCTAGATCATCTCCGGTTATTATCATATCATCTACATACACCAAAACTATTACCACTTTGCTTCCATTTAACTTGACGAACATGCTTGCATCTGCTTTGGACATGATAAAATCATTATGTTTTAGAAACTCTCCCATCTTCCCGAACCATGCACGCGGAGACTGTTTTAGACCATATATTGCCTTTTTCAACTTGCAAACGTATCCCGGACGGTTCTTGTCCTCAAAACCTTTCGGTTGATCCATATAAATTGTATGATCAAGATCTCCATACAAAAACGCGTTCTTCACATCCATTTGATGTAGACGCCACCCTTTGCTCGCGGCTATTGCTAAGAGCACTCGAATAGTCGTTAACTTTGCTACCGGACTAAACGTATCTTCATAATCGATCCCATGTTGTTGAGAAAAACCGCGAGCAACCAACCGAGCTTTGTACCTATTGAGCGATCCATCCGCCTTACGTTTCAACTTGTAAACCCACTTACACGAGACGGGTTTTACATCGCTTGGTTTAGGCACTAGTTCCCAAGTTTCATTATAATTTAGTGCTTTGATTTCTTCTACCATTGCAAGGTTCCAAACTTCATACTTGCTTGCATCTTCGTAGGATTCTGGTTCGGTTTCAATTTCTTCCAAAACTGCCATGTTAACTGCATACTTTGGGTTCGGTTTAGAAACTCGATTTGATCTTCTGGGTTCTTGGGTTGAACTACTTGGGCCTGTGTTTCGGTCAACCACATACGCCCCACTTTTCCAAGCCTTTTGACTTTCACTTGGGCATGCACTTTGGCTTCCAGTTGAACACGATTGAGGAGTAGTTTCACTACTATCTTGATCTTCACTAGATTCATTGTCTTCCTCAAATACTAACTGGACATTTTCTTCTAACTTTTCTTTAAGAAATTTAGTGTCTGGCAACTGTACTTTATCTTCAGACCACCAACTCGAGTTTTCATCGAACACTACGTTCCTTGACACATAACACTTGTTTGTAACCGGATCGCAACATCTCCATCCCTTTCTCTCAATATCATAACCAACAAAGATGCATCTAATAGCCTTTTTACTCATCTTGTAAATTTGGATCAAAGTAAATTTGGTTGCATAAAGATATTATATGAAGTTTGAAGTTTGTTCAAAGTAATTTTCATTCAAGTGGTAGAAGACTATTGGAGTGCATCTCGGATTGGATTATCGTGGGTATTCATAGAATCAACGTGATCGACTCTTCTTCGTAATCTTTACGCTGCATCAACACCTTAAACACCCGTAAACCGGCCGGATAACGCGCCTCCAAAAGATCAAACCCAACCTATACACATAATTAAAGACCAATCTCCACAACTCAAAATTTTATCTGGATATCAAACATTCCTGCAATATTAAATGTTATTTAATTACGTGTAGGAAGAATTCTAATTTAATTAATACTATTAAGTAAGATTGTACGTATTGAATCTTTAGTCAAATTAACATTATTGATACATGCATGTTGCTTACACTTATGCCAATACGCAATTGTCTTCCCTTTTCTTTCTAGCATTTTGTGTAGACAAATAAAGCAACATATATGGGCGTATCCATGTAAAGTAGCGAATAAAACTGCTTTAAAAAATATAGATAGTGATTAGTGAACTATAAACTTTCTGTAATGCCTATTTTGCCATTTAATCGATGTAACAAAAAACAACAAACTTATTTGTCTGATAACAACAATCCATATAGATTTTTTTAATTATGTTCAAATGTAATATAATATATACTATTATTGTATCAATTATTGATGCGAGATATTCTTTAGATACAGCTAGAATAAAGCTACGTCTTTATTAAATATATAAGAAAATGTAAATATCAAATACCCAAAGATACTTGTGTATTATTTTAAAAATAAAAATATATATATCGATAAAGATATTAATTTCTGATGCCTGCAGCCTACCCCTGCTTGGCTGCTATAACATATATTTATAGATTTATAATCGTTGCATGTATCATATAAATAATCTCAACTAAAAGTTAATCCCCAAATACGGTTGTTACCTACGAATCTACTTATATTCTAATAATTGAGTAACAAATACACATGCATGATTCTAGCATGTCCACCTAGGATTTTTCCTATGTGTCAAACTCACATTTTTCCTATATATTATTTTATGCGGATCTTCAACTGGGTTTCTGAGTTTGAATTTAACCCGATAATTAACATATATCTTATTAATATATTTTATTATTTTTTGAAAACAAATGAAAAAAATTTGTATCATTGATCTCTATCTATATCTTATAACTACTTTTTAGTAGGATTTTAATAATTTTTTAATTTGAATAATCGTTATGAAAATACTAAATTTATTTATTTTGGATTTCAAATATATATATTCATTTGATATAATCGTAATTTTAATAATATTACTTATTTTAATAGTAATTATACATCTTTAATAGAATAATTAAGTTATATAAAATTAAAATAATTATTTATATTTATTTGATTTAGCTTTTCTAATAACAAATCTTCTGTATTAATAAAAAAATACCGTATTTATCATTTAACCCGTGTACTACACGGGAAAAAAACTAGTATTATATAAAAGCGTAGATGAAAATAAACACGTTGAAAAAGTGTCATACTATTATTTGATAGTGTATCATATGAGATATGCAACTTTTTGTATATCTGTTTTTTAATATGTAACAACGCATTACGTTTTACAATTACCTATGTTTTTTTGATGTATCTCCGTTTTTTAATGTACAACTTTTTGTGTTAAAGTGTGTGACGAACTTACGTATGAGAGCCCGATAGCCGCATCGTGCAACCCATGTCTCTCATATATAGTTAGTTTATTCTATCATATCATATCTATTACTCCATAAAAAAAACATTAAAAAATATGTGTATTTGTTCTTTTATAAATCCTAAAATCCTCATATATCATGCTTCTTTGAGAAAAAAAAGTTATATTCATAAATTAAGACAATACCTTGAGAAAAAAAAGTTATATTTTTATTTTGTAAGATCAAGTCATCAAACAAACGCCTCAAAATGACCAATGTTCCATTTTACACTGGATGCTAATGGGCTCATAAAGTTCAAAAAGATGGGCTTCGTGAAACACGTAGAAAAATGGAGACTACGTTATATACTATTAGACCTGTCATGGTTAGTGGGCTTGTTATAAACATATTGATATTTTTGGCCCATTAAACTGACAGAGATGACCGCATAAAACATTTCGATTCATTGTACCCGTGGCCTTAACCTTTTTTTGTTTGAACCTTGTTTTGATTTCTTATGACGGCTGATTTCATGAAATTCACCGAAACAACAGTTTTTGATACTATATTATAACTCGTCTAACGGTAAGATTTGAACCTTAGACTACTTCACCAATATAATTCAAATATAAGAGTACGTTACTAATGGGTCATCAATCATGTTGGCAGCATTCAATAGCTGCATGCACTAATGTCTTTTATTAATATCTAATTAATTTATGAAAATGTATTCGCATCTGTAATCTGTTGAAAAGCAATGAATTCATTTACCGATGTCACATATGGGCCTACAAGATTGAGTTGTACGTTTACCGATGTTTATATGAATCTAGAAGTTAAGCTTTGGCCCACTACTCCACCGGTAAGAAACAACTTAGTCTTTAGTGAAACTCGGGTTCTATAACCATGCATTGATGCATAGTGTTAGGGAGGAGGGAGTGGTCCTCTCAAGGTTCTTACAATGAACTTTTTCCACCAATTAGAATATAACATGCTACTATACTCATTCTCACCTCTTTACATCTCTTTGGGGTGAAATGGTCCTCCCAAGGTTCCCAACAAGGAACAAAATTATTTATTAAAATTTAATATTAAACATAAATAAACATAATTTTATTAATTTATAAAAATAAAACACAAATAAAAAATAAAAATAACGTTAATAAGAAACGAAAAAAATAAATTAAAAAAGACATCACCCGTCTACATTTTGCAACCTATGAATGTGTTCTACAAGATCAAATCGTAGTCTATGATGCAAATCGGTATTCCTCAACTCCCGAATGATGTTAACGTCCAAAGATGCATCTGTTGGGGGATCGACTATATGTACTGGTGAGAACGCTTTACCTTCGTCTTTAAGGATCATATTATGCAATATGCAACAAGCGTACATTTCGTTCTTTATCTTGTTACGACTATAAGCACGTGCCGATCGACGAATAATACCCCATTTACCTTTTAACACACCAAAAGTTCGTTCAACGTCTTTTCTTGCAGATTCTTGAACTTTCTTGTATTTTTCTTCTTTTTCGTCTGATGGGTATAAATTTGTTTTCACAAAAATTGGCCACTTCGGGTAAATGTCATCTGCAAGATAGTAGCCACGGTTATAAGTACGATTGTTCAACACAAACGGATACCTTGGCGCTTTTCCTTGAATATCGGCTTGCAATAACGGAGAACGTTGTAGAACGTTGATGTCGTTGTTTGAACCGGCGGTTCCAAAGTAAGCATGCCAAATCCACAAATCATTTGAAGCAACCGCCTCCAGTATCATCGTTGGGTATTCGTGATCACCTCGGTGAAATTGTCCTCGCAAACTAGTAGGACAATTTCTCCAATCCCAGTGTGTACAATCTATACTACCGATCATCCCAGGTATGTCATGTTTTTCCTCGTGTGCTTCGTACAAAATTGCAATGTCGTGGCTTGTGGGTGCACGTAAAAACTCTGTTCCATATAAAAGAATAATCATGTTGCAAAAATATTCAAGACATTCACGTGAAGTCCTAGCGGACATACCTAACTATTCATCAAATTCGTCAGGAGGGTTACCGGTTGCGAGTTGACGAATCGCCGATGTGCATTTTTGTATCGGAGTGAAGCTTTTTCTATTACTCGCATCGTAAGTGTCTCGAAAACAATCACAATTTGCCTTTATGTCGTTAACTATTTTTAAAAATAGTTCCTTTGACATACGATATCCTCTAAACGTCTCGGCATTGTATTTTGGATCGCCGACAAAATAATCATTCATGAGGACTTCGTTGGCCGCCACACGATCACGATGCACAAATGTTCTAGTTGACGGACTAGCATACTCGTCTTCTTCCAACGCGGCTTGTAGGTTGAGCATGAACTCCTCGCCGCTTGATTCAGATGACGAACTACCATCGGAACCATCAGAAAATTGTTGAATTAGTTGAAGCGTATTCATTTTGAGAGTATAAAATATAGGAGAAGTAATAAGTTTTGTGTGTGAAATGTATGAAGAGAATAGTGAGAAAGATATGTAAAAATATGTTGAAATGAGGTGGTTTTTATAGTGTAAATATAAATTATTTTTTTCATTTTAAATGGCAATATTACCGTTCAACGGTAACAAAAACGGTAACATTTCCTATCTCGTCCACGAGTTCAATAACTCGTTAGGAACCTCGTTTCATCATCTTGTTTTGCAAGGTATAACAACCTCCCAAGCTTGTGAAGCTTGTTGCCACATCTCGTGACCACTCCTTGCCCCCTTAATAGCCGTGTATTATACGGTTAAAACTTTTAATGATATCTTTCTAATATATCAAGTTTTATGAGAGAATTTTTAGGGGATTTTTTTTATAATAAGAAGTTTGAGAGGAAAACTGAAAAAAAAAACTCACCATGCATAAGTTGAAAGAGTCAAATCTTTACATTTTAAATATTTGAAAATTCTTAAACATAATGGTTAATTATAATTTTTTATAAATATTATTATTTAACTCGTGTGTAATTTATTAAACCTAGTATAATAATAATACTAAAATTGTAATATAATAGTATAAGGACGAAAAGTTAACATAACAAAATTGTAATATAATACTAAATTTTTTAGGACACTTGTATTTTTTAGAGTATCTTAGATACATTTTCTAGCTTAAACTTTTCTTAGAAAGATTGATTTAGCATTTATTTCAAAGTTAAATAGATCTCATCTACACTTTATTTTTTTTTATTTATTTATGCAAATTGATTTGATAACCGATAATCCTAAATTTGCGATACACTTAAATCTCATTCAAGATTATACTAATATTGTTGTCGAGAATGATTCGTGTAACTATTTAGGATAACCTTAAAAATTAGGTGAGTTTTTCTCATGTTTAGTTTTTCTAATAGGTCAAATTAAAATAGGTATTTTACTGTATGAATTTGGTCGGGTCAACACCCAAACACTTATATAGAATCCTTTTTAAGATTCTAGATAAATAATGAATTCATTAAATGATATAAAAATAATTATCTTCTATATAATTTGTATTTACATGATTCGATCGATCTAACCAGTGAATTAATAAAGCTACCGGTTCAGTGTTATCCCATGTTATGAATTTAATCCTTACTATTTAATCAGACCACTTTATTTAATAAATTTAATCATATCGTGTATTTAAAAATCAATATAAAATTTGTTATATTAAATATTAGGTATTTAATATAAATTTTTTTATTCAATTTGTATTACACGGATGTTTAACCTAAATAGAAAGTCTTTTGAATCTACAAAGTCATATGAATAGTATTAAACAAATTATGTCTGACTTCATGTCTGTGTCGTTGAAATTACAACTGATTTTAGGCTTTTAGGGGTGGGGGTTGGTTCTTTGAGGTGAGGCCATGAGGGTGAGGACTTACGCCAATTCAAATGAGAGTTTTCAAAGGTTCAGTTATAACACCAATGTCATAAGTTCAATAAGAGTTCGTTAACGAATATGTAGATTTAAAAAGCTTGTTTCGAAGATCGGGTTTGGATTTAAATGCTAAAATTGATGAAGCATCCTCTCTTAAGAATTTTCGGCTATAAAGCTAAAAGAAATGGAGAAAAGAAGATATTTTAAGGACGCTTACCTATTTTAACAAGTAATCCGTAATAAATCTTGTGTCTAGTTATAAAGTGAATGCATTTATTTAGTTTAAAAAAAATTCAAATTAAAGGCATGTTTATACTATTCACAGTCCCCATGTCTTACTAAATTCAAAACCCATGTCTCTCTTTTTAATTCCTATCCAAAACCTTTCACGTGAACTTTCTCTGTGTATCACTTGCTGCTACCTTCACTCTCCAATGGCTTCCACCTCTACTCATCTTCCCCATTCAAAACCCTAACATCATCATCATCCTCCATTGCACCATGAAATCAACCACCATTCTCTTCTTCATCATCCACATCCTATCTCTCTCACCATTCAATCTCTCTTCACCACTAAACAACAACAATGATGCTTCATCAATTCTAGCTTTCAAATCCAAAGCTGATCTCCATAACAAGCTTCCGTTCTCCGTTCACACAACCTCCGCTCACTGCAAATGGAAAGGTCTACAATGTGATTCCGACGGTAAGGTCATTCGTCTCGTTCTCGAAAACCTAAACCTCGTAGGAGTTTTTACCCCAAACACATTAACTCGCCTTGATCAGTTACGAGTTTTGAGCTTGCAAAACAATCATCTCACCGGACCAATTCCTGATCTCGTTGGACTTATTAACCTGAAATCGCTATTTCTCGACCGTAATTTCTTCACAGGTACCATTCCGCCTTCAATTTCATCACTTCATCGTCTCAGAACCCTAGATCTGTCATTTAACAAACTATCAGGTCCAATTCCTGTTCATTTCACAAATTTAGACCGATTAAACTACCTCCGCCTCGATTCAAATCGTTTTAACGGTTCTATTCCACCTCTGAATCAGTCATCTCTTCAGATCTTCAACGTTTCCTTCAACAGATTAACCGGTCCAGTTCCTGTAACTCCTACACTCTCTAACTTCACCGCTTCGTCGTTTTTCTCTAATCCTGGACTTTGCGGTGAGATTGTTCATGTAGAATGCAGTTTCATCGCACCGTTCTTCGGTAAAAACTCAACGGAAACAACACCGACACTATCACCACCTCCACGAGTCGTGTTAGGGCAAAGTGCACAGTTACAGTCCGAAATACCGCCATTTCAAAGCTCTAAATCTTCAAACCACAAACGATTAGGTTTAATTTTAGGTTTCACCGGCGGATTGCTTGTTCTAATCTCGTCAATCATGTGCGTACTAATTTCAATCAAAACATCCGAGAAGAAGAAGAAGAGGATCAACGAACCAAATCACACAATGTCTACGAGCGAGTTAATGGAAATGGCAGCAGCTGCAGACGCTGCAGCTGAAGTAATGAGGATGGAGGAAACAAACGAGTTAGAGGAAAAAGTAAAAAAGCTTCAACAAGGTATAGCAATGGGGAAAAGCGGAAACCTAGTGTTTTGCGCAGGTGAAACGCAGCTGTACACACTTGAACAATTGATGAGAGGCTCAGCAGAGTTATTAGGAAGAGGATCAATGGCAACTACATACAAAGCAGTGTTGGAGAATCGTTTGATTGTTTGTGTGAAACGATTAGATGCTTCGAGATTGATTGGAACTACAAAAGAGGCGTTTGAGAGACACATTGAGGCAGTTGGTGGATTACGTCATCCGAATTTGGTTCCACTTAGAGCTTATTTTCAAGCGAAAGAAGAACGGTTGCTGGTTTATGATTATCAGGCTAATGGAAGTTTATTCTCTCTCATTCATGGTCAGTTATTTATTAATTTCTTTATTTATTTTAATTGGTGAGTTGACTCAGTAGGATGAGTTGAGTTATTCTGATTTGACTCAGTGTTGTTGCATTTGGTCAATGTTAGTGCAGGGGGGATTCAGAGGTGTTTTTCCACGTGGCTATTTCTAATTAATTTTAATATAAGTTAGAAAAATAAATGAATATTAACTGTACTCTCACTAGATTTACCAACTGGACTAGAGCCTATTAGAATCTTTCAGAGTTGCAGGTTGGTGGGTTATTATCGGATGTGACGCCACATTTTTATTTTTACTTTTCATTTTCGTTGAGGAATATTTAGCCAATTTAATATTTGTTATAAACTTATACTCCCTCCGTCCCATTAGAAGTGTCCATATTGCTTTTTTTAGTTGTCCCACTTAAAGTGTTCACTTTTAAAATTTATTGGTAAACTTCCAAATTTGCCCTTAATAACATAAAACAAACAATAGGATAGACCCACAATAATATTTATTGTCAAGGGTATTATTGTCAAATAACAAACAAAAATACCAATCATTTATTGTGCCTAAAACTTTGTGTTTTTCAAACTAAGACTATTCTAATGGGACGGAGGGAGTAATGTTTAGGGGCTAACATTGGTCATATGAATTAGGTTCAAATACAAAGTCTAAATTTCCTAGAAAGTCTAAGAAGGAATTTGGACCATTAGATCTAATATTAAATGAAGATCAATGGCTCATAAACACAAGGTGGCATAATGGTAAATAGTTAGAACTTTAAATGATAGGCCAAGGGTATATTAGTCTTGTCTCATTTTCAAATTTCACCCTCTTTTTTAAACGTCCATAACTTTTATATACGACAATACTTTTTAATAAAAATTACACCAAAAAAACGAGCGTTTTTTTATCTTCAAAACGCATATAATATTGATATATAAAAAACGAAATTTTTTTTTGAAGTTTCAGCTCATTGTGTTATATTCGTTAGGTCATTGTGTTATATTTTTCAGCTCATTGTGTTATATTAGTCAAGACATTGTGTTATATTTTTCAGATTGTGTTATATCCGTCAGGTCATTGTGTTATATTTTCATCAGGTCGTTGTGTTATATTTTCATCAGGTTGTTGTGTTATATTTTTATCAGATCGTTGTGTTAAATTTTCATCAGGTCGTTGTGTTATATTTTCGTCAGGTCGTTGTGTTATATTTTCGTCAGGTTGTTGTGTTATATTTTCGTCAGGTCGTTGTGTTATATTTTCATCAAGTCATTGTGTTATATTTTCATCAGGTAATTGTGTTATTTTTTCATCAGGTCGTTGTGTTATATTTTCATCAAGTCGTTGTGTTAAATTTTCATCAGGTCGTTGTGTTATATTTTCATCAGGTCGTTGTGTTATATTTTCATCAGGTCGTTGTGTTATATTTTCGTCAGGTCGTTGTGTTATATTTCATCAGGTCATTGTGTTATATTTTCATCAGGTAATTGTGTTATATTTTTCATCAGCTCATTGTGTTATTTCAGATCATTGTGTTATTTCATTAGGTTATTGTGTTATAACACAATGACATGAATAAATAACACAATGACTTGACAAATAACACAACGAGCTAAAAAACGTGAAATTTTTTTTTGTTTTTTATATATGAATATTATACGCGTTTTAAAGATAAGAAAATGCTCGTTTTTATGGTGCAATTTTTTTAAAAAAATAATATCGTATGTAAAAGTTATGGACGTTTAAAAAAGTGGGGTGAAACTTAAAATATAGAGACATTACCATCTTTACCCTTCCTTCTAATTTTAAGGGAGTGCCACATGTCATCATCTCATGGCTTCTTAGACTTTCTAGGAAAATTGGACTTTGTAGTATAACTCCACTCTTGGTCATATAGGTTTAATATTAAAATATAATTTATTTTTACTGATTTTTCTATAACGGTAGTTGGTGTAACGGTAAAACATTACATTTAAGAGATAAAGTGTAATGATCGAGTTTGAAATCTCGTCCTCTTCCTATAGTGGGCCCTGAAGCTTTGTAAAATAAATTTATGTTACACGGTTTAAGGCATTTATAACGATATAATTAAAGATAGTGGTGATGCTCGCGTTGAGGTTAAGGGTTCTAGTTTTGTTTGTTACATATTGAAGTAGATTGTAGGGTATATTTAAGAGTAGATTTAGCTTATGTGTGATTTCGCTGTAAATAAATACGGATGTAAGTATGTTGAAGGTATGATGATATTTTGTTATGACTACAATTTTGACATATGCAGGGTCAAAGTCAACAAGAGCAAAGCCTCTGCACTGGACATCATGCTTAAAAATAGCAGAGGATGTAGCACAAGGTCTATCTTACATCCACCAAGCATGGAGACTTGTTCACGGCAATCTTAAACTGTCAAATGTGCTCCTAGGTTCCGATTTCGAAGCTTGCCTCTCCGACTATTGTCTTTCCACCTTGTCCCACAACGTACCCGACACTATCAATCCTGATTCTGCAGCTTATGAGCCACCAGAAATACGCAAGCTAAACCAGCAGCCAACAGCCAAGTCCGATGTCTACTCATTCGGGGTCCTATTGCTTGAACTCTTAACCGGTAAGCCTGCAATTGAGCACCCGCATTTGATGCCTGATGAAACGGTGAATTGGGTTAAATCAATGAGAGCTATGAATGGTGGCGGTGATGCAGAGGATAATCGGCTGATAATGATGGTTGAGGTGGCGACGGTGTGTAGGTTGAGCTCTCCGGATCACCGACCGACCATGTGGGAAGTGTTGAAGATGATTCAGGAGATTAAGGAAGCTGGTGTAACAGAGGAGTTAAATGGGAGTTTGTAGTGAGTTTTATGTATGTTGTAAAGATTTGTGTTAATGAAAAGGCAATCATCTATTATTTGCATGAATGGTTGTAGGGTAGCTAAGAATGTGCATGTTCGGCCCTAGAAAGTTGTCGTGGGGTATAATGCATGTTCAACACGTCCATATGGATAAGAAATCCAACATATTATTCTATTCACTCAATGATTTTGGTCCCTTCTTTTTTCATAATGAGTAACATTGTTACTTGGTCCTGTCTATGTAATGAGGTGGGGGCTCTTAGTTAATACGTTTTCTAATTTCGCCATGTGTTAGTGTGATGCAACCGTGGCATGTTGTCTATGATTTCGTTACATGTGTTATGATTGTGATGTTAACATGTAATGTCGTGTGTTAAAATAGTCATGTTAACATATGATGCTCGCATGACGTGAGCACGTGACGCGCCCGTGACTTCATTACATAAAATATCATATCTTGCACGTTCTGACGTAAAATCGTAAAAGTAATTCAATAAAAAATTAAAAAAGTAAGAAAAAACAAAGAAAAAGTCACGTTTTAAAAGGAACAATGTAACAAACTTGTGTTTAGAGCACTAGGTTTGGGTTCATCACAAAGTAAGGTGTGATGTAATTTATTTGCTTTGTTTTATATATAAGTTGTTATTAAAAAAAAAGGTTAACACCACGAACATTCTCAATTAAAAGTATATACAATAGTATACAATTAGAAAATATTTCATGAGATCAAGAATTTTTAAGAATTTGTTGCGCATCATACATCATGTTTCAATAAGTTAAAGGTTGTCTAAGGATCGATTAGAGAGTAAAAGGGTGGTGGGAGTGGTCGAGTGGGTTAATACGAACCCTCACTACCCTCACAACTCACTTATGAAAACACACCACCCCATAACTACACTCACTTCTTATTTTTGATGGGTGTAAATACCCTTATACTACCCTCACAATCTACCAATCAAAACACTCTACCTTACCCATCATTTATATAAACACAAAAAATATGAAACGTATATTGTTTTTAAGTACGGGTAGGGGCGTCCCCGCATGGCTATATATTGTTTGGCTTATAGTCATTTGTCGTACGAATGTGTTGTAATATTAATTAATTGCCTTATCAACGTTACGAATGATGTTGCTGGTTTTTGGGTTAATTTAAGACTTAATAAGATCAAAAGATCTCATGCAGATGAAGAAACAAGAATGATGCACATAAAACTTGTTGCTAAGGCCTAATAGACTAAGGTTTCCAAATAACATATATTAAGAAGCAAATTTACAAACTCAGTCGATACAATTCTAAATTTTAAACCTAACTTCGAATATATGAACCTAAGAATTTACAATAAGGTGACAGGTAAACGGCCAACAATTTGAGCTGCAACCCTATT
This sequence comes from Tagetes erecta, assembly GCA_030867185.1. Taxonomy (NCBI): domain Eukaryota; kingdom Viridiplantae; phylum Streptophyta; class Magnoliopsida; order Asterales; family Asteraceae; genus Tagetes; species Tagetes erecta. The sequence goes on from CM061487.1 coordinate 99,491,996, forward strand.
TTAAATAGCAAAACCTGGCCTACTAAAAATAAAGCCTAGTCTACTAAAATTTTTTTTGGCCCTTAAAGATCGAAACATTACTTTGAATGACCCGCTGAACCCTGATCAAGAAGTCCACTGCCTAGTGGCTAGGAAGTCAAACGCATCAATGGCTAATGTAATTAAATTATGTTTGATTATCCAGGCAGGTTTTCTCTTGTTTAGCAACTTGTATTATTCCTAGGGCTGGCATATCGTGTCAGACACGACACGATAAGACCCGAACACGATAAGACACGAACACGATAAGGCCAAACACGAACACGACACGATAACTTATCGTGTCATTTTTTCTAAATACGAACACGATAAAAAGCAGGTTACACGATAAGACACGATATGGACACGATAATAACCCATTTTTTAAATAAAATAAAATTTCAAAAAAATTCATAAGTTTTAAATATTAAATAACTTAACATGACAATTCTTAAGCCACAAAACAACAAAAGTCCATAAAAATAGTATTTAACCATAATAATACTATTTTTTGAACATCAACCATAATAACATTTGATGAACGAATATGCAAAAGAGATTAAAAGTCCATCAAAATACATAGAAGTCTTTGATCTTTCTACTCATCTTCATCAAAGTTCTTCTCTACCTCTATTATCCACTAACTTTTCTTTTAAATAAATATTAATAGGTGACCTATCGTGTTAACAGATCTTTAACCTGTTAAGACACGATAATTAACGTGTCATTATCGTGTTAACCTGTTAATGACATGACACCTATTAAGGTCAAACACGAAACCTGTTAATTCCGTGTCGTGCTATTGTGTCCGTGTCAGAAATTGTCAGTCCTAATTATTCCACCTTTAACGCCGCATGTCGTGCAACAAACCATTTTTCATAATCTAAATTAGTCATGTCTCTTACAAGGATACGCAGGAAACGTCTGTCAAAGTAGATGTTTGTTTGACTAGTCAAACCGATCTAAATATCCTTATAATGAAAGAGGTAGTAATATATACGACATACTAGATTAGAACATGTCTACTATAGGAGTTGGACAATAAAGAAAATAAAATTCATAAAGCTTTAAATCTCATGACTAAAACTAAATATTACTATATGAATAATGCAAAATGAAAAATGAACATATAATTTTTATTAGAAATACATAGTTTGTTATAATATATTTTTTAAACTGTTAATTCAAATATATTTATATTTATATTATAATTATTATATTATATTATAATTATATTATATTATATTATAATTATATTATATTATATTATAATTATAATTATAACCTTACTAATAAGTAAGGTTGCTGTTTTCTTCGGTGCTATATATCCTCTCTTCTTCTTCTTCTTCTTCAAATTGAGCCGTGTTTTTTTCTCCGCTTTGCTTGGGCGATTTCTGGTAGTCTTCTATCATCTGACTTTCTATTTGTTTTATAGTGTCGCTTACACTTGGCTGATTGTTGTTGTTGTCTTGTAGGTTTGTCGTTCTCATGCTGTTTGATTTATTGGATTTTGAGTTTTTTTGCTGATTGGAGGTCACTTGGGTTTCTAGTTGATGTTTATGTTGTTGTGGTTGATCTAGACGACATGTAGTGTGGGTTAATTTAGGTGACATGTAGTTTGGGGCTTCGATTGTTTGTTAATCACCGGTGTTTTGTCAATCGATGATTGTTATGGTCGATATGGTTGATTTGAGAGACTTTTTGGTTGTCTGATGGTTATCGTTTTGTGAGTCTTTTTCCGTTTGTTGGCTTTTGATGTTGTTGAAGCTCTCTATAGGCGTACTCAGCTTGGGTTTTTTGTTTTTGTTTAGCTGCTGGAGGACAAGTAAGTTTTAGCATTTAGTCTTCGTTTATTATTTTTATTGTTGGTCTTAAGAGCCTGGTGATTGTGATGTGAGTTTTACACATGAAAATAAGTTGATTTGAGGATTGTTGTTACTGTTGGTGTCACTATGTGTTTGAATTTATTTTGGATGTTATAGTTATTTGATGGTGTTTGTTATTATTTATTTATTCTCTTAGATATTCTATTGTAAGATCAATCAAATTGATTGCCATTTACAACAGTAGGAGTGTTATTTAATTTAGCAATACAACAGACACATGTACATACTAGATCTTAGAAAAATACATAACACTTTCGTACTAGGTTACATGAACATATAACAATTCTTTGATTGATCCTACCGTTAAATATGTGTTACTTTACTTTTTTGTATTACCATATAGCAACTAATTGTCATTTTTGCCTATGCCATAAATGTCTTTCCTCAGGCAAACAATACAAGAATGTCCATTAAACGTGGTGCTGATATAAGTCCCAAAGAATCGTTAAAGCTGATAGAAATCAGAGTTATAAAGAAATGGAAGCCTTACACACCTGACACACAAAAGAAGCTTGATCTATATAAGTCGTTTTCTACCATTCACTTTACTACAATATTTAGATTCAACTAATAAGTTGCTCACATATCTAGGGTGATGCTATTGAGGCCATGTGTAATGCAAAAGATGTGGATCACTTCAACGCTCTTCTTGATCCGCAAAAATGTTATAGGCTAACTAGATACATATCAAGACCCGCACACTCATATATACCTATGGTGCCACATCAAGCGTCGCTATTTTTAGGACCTTTAATACTAGCAGTCAACATTAAACCCAATTGAACCCTTAGTGTAGACGTCATAACAATAGCAACAACAATAACACCGTTGACCTCGGACCCCAAATGCAAAGGAGAAAAAAGACCCTCATCGTCCACTGTAGTAGTCGACAAAACACATCTATCACCAACTCAAGATACCAGCGACAAAGAAGAACCAAGGTCAGGAACAACAAGCTTAGGTAACCACACAAACAAACAGAACACTACATTTGCCACTGTTAGCATCCATGACGTACATAATTTAACATGTCACAGGTGCAAAAATTGACGAAGAACAACCAGTTCCAACTACAACGACAGGTTGTAAGGCAGAACAAAAGGCATCAACAACAAAACTAGGTAGATTTCCAATATCCTTTTTTAATGGGTGGGTTTGTTAGGTTGAATCTGGATAAAACTGTAGAACTGACCATAGTAACAATGTTTTTATTCATTATAAGGTTGGTATTTGATACCAACATAGTAACTGCAAAAAAAATTGGTTTGTATGTGTTTGGAGGGTTGGGGTAGTTAAGTTGAATCTGGATAAGAACTGGTGTACTAATGAGTTTTAAATGATCAATTTGATAGCAGCTTAGTAACTGCAAAAAAGTGTTATCAAAGTGTAGAGTGAAATTGCTAATATACACTTAAATAGCAGATTTAATTTGTTATTAAAAGTAGACGGTATGTAACACCTTTCTAACTCGTGTCAAAATTATATACATCAACACATGTCAACAAGAAGCAGAAGACATGCAGACAGAAGATAACTGATCGACTTTCCTCACGTCATCGATAAAACTTATGTGCTTTTTGTAGCCATGGAAAATAGCAGAAAACCATCATAACTTTCTGGCAACCATGGCAAGTAGAAGACAAGTTTTTGTAGCCATGGATATCGTTTTGTACTATGATATTAGAAAACTTTTGTAGTGATGATAGACATAATTCATGTAGACTAAACTATTATGCTACTAAAAATATCTGTTATGACCACAAGAAAGTCAACTGCAACATCTCACCATCTCTGCAATACTAACCACATTGCCCACACACACTCTTGCTACAAGTTACTATTCTGCACGTTAATGTCGACAACACTTACGCGTTTGCAATACAGTCTTGGTTGCCGCAACGCGCAGCCCTGGTCTATTATCTAGTTATAAGTATAATGGACACCATGTAATCATAATCCATTTGCTCTAATTTGGGCTAAATTGAGCTTTAGTTTTAAAAGATTTTTGTTAGGATGGTTGACTAGAATTCTTAAAAGGTTAAGATGGGTTATTTAAAGTTATCAAAAAACTACATGTTAGGAATGGATCGTAAGAAAATACCAAATGGGTCAACTAAACATGTTCATTCTTTTTTTATTATAATCCAACACTCACATTTATCGAACATGAAAGAGATTTTAATAGTAACAGTCATCGATTAATATTTCATAATAATGCCAGCTTACATACGGTGAGACGCTAAGTCGCTAACTATACAAGTTGTAAATTAAATGTTGGATAATCAATCTTTGCAAATCAATTAATAAAATCTAGAGTTAATGCAATTTGCATCTCCGTGTTTTACACGCAACACTTTGCAACCCTACTAAAAAACTTAAACCAATTACAACCTCATATTTTCTAAAGTGGGTCATTTGTAATCATCCGTTAAATAACTGTAAGTTAACCGTTAGTTTAAAGGGTAAAAAAAACATTTAAAATGCTCTTAAAACTACTAAAAATAAATGAACACAAACTATATAAAGCAAAGTATGTATTTGTGGTTAGAGTTTGGATTTGTGACGAGCGTTTCACTATCACTGATTTCTCGTGTCATTATTTAAAGTGCAAATGGCAGTCCTATTGTTTTCCATTTGTGTTTCCGAGTTTCATTAAAGGAAAAAAGTGAAGAGAAGTCATTCATTTCTCTTCTCTTCCTTTCTCTTTTCTTCCCTTCTCCCATTTCCCTTCCCTTCCCTTCCTTCAACTTCTTTCCAATTTGGAAAGATTGATTTTAGCCTTAAATTCCCCTTCACTTCCTTTCACTTCCCTCCTTAAGTAAACTCGGGAACACACTTTTTTAATTTCCTTTCACTTTCATCCTTTAAAAAAAACTCTAGAACACAATTACTTTTTTGTTTCCTTTTACTTCCCTTCTCTTCTCTTCTAAAATAAACTCGGGAACACATAAGTGCCAATAAGGCAATAATCCATCAAGAACTTCAAACCAATGCAAATTTCAACATTCATTAAATTAAAAATATAAGTCTTTCATTTCAAATTCATACATGTACAAAAAATAAGAGAGCTTTAAACGTAGCTGGATGACATCGTTCTTGAAGGCGATACATTCGTTTTCTTTTGTGGTTTTTACGAGATATAAGAACGCTAATGAGATAGGCCAGAAAAATCAAGATGATGAATGGAAGACCGTGGTGATGTTTAGGTGGTGGTGTAGGGGACTAGTTCATTTACGAAGGTCGAAGGCATAAGGTCAAATTTAATATTGGTTTTTATTAAGAATACATAGGAGAGGGGTATGATGGTACTTTCATCGTTAATTGGATGGTTAACTCATGGTCAACTTAATGAAGATGTGCAAATAACACACTTTTATAAAACATAGAGTTGCAAACGGTCTAAGTTTTTTAAGGCAGTTGTAAAGTGCGTTTGGGTGTAAACCATAGGGAAGCAAATTGCATTTAACTCTAAAATCAAATATTGTAAAGAAGTAATTAATCTGTAAATATTTTTATAAGCAACAAAATTTAAATTCTGAAAAGCTTCTTACATTTAGTCTAAAGTCAATGTGGACTGGTCCATTTGATAGAGACATTGTCTTTTAGATTAGAGGTCAATAAGTCTTGATATCTAACTGAGACATGTAGTGTTCATTTGGTGTGATTTATTAAGAGTAGGATAGGTTGAATGTTAAAAAAAATTTAAGGAAACTAAAATTTGAATTTATTATAAAAAAGAATTAGTGGTCTAGAAATTTGACATGTGACAATGAAAAGGTAATAACTTACTAAACACATCGTTGAGTATGAGATGATACTAAGCAACTAAACTGAAAACAACCAAGAAACAAATCAAACCTCAGTCCATTTTATGCCCAAGAAGCAAATTGGCTTGTTTATGCCCAAGAGTTTAGGTTATGATTTATGCATATTGTTGTAAAGAACTTGGTGATCCAATATTCACGTCTCCCCTTCGAGAATCCATTTTCCCACGTCTCCTATGTTCTTCGTTGTGTCAATTTGAGTACACAACACGAGCCAAGTTCGAGCCTGAGCTGCCTTATATTAAACAAGCAGAGCTCATGCTTACAAACATCACCCATGACTCCATAAGCATATCTTGAACTTGAGGTCACTTTGAATAAAACATAAGATTGTCTATTAATGATAATATCTCAAATGACCTTTCTCATTCAACAACAATGAAAAAAAATGGAGGGTCATATAAGCAAACATTACAAATCTGTATTTTCTACCATTGTTAATAAAGTCTACAGTTTCCAACAAAATCACCATCTGCACTCACACAATTGACTAACAAATTAGCAACACAACTACAACACTTATGTTTTCAAAAATTCAAACCATAAAACAAATCAACACACTATTTCATCTGGGGAAAGACATAAAAAAAGTCCATGAAATCGCCCATCGACGTGGCTTCACAAGATGACACCATTGCAACAACCCCAGCAGCTATATACTATAAACTTACCTATTCAAGATCAGCACATCAAACAACCATCTACAAGCCACCTAATATCACACTGCACCAAATGAAGTCAAAGTTAACAACTTTATATTGCGTATTTTAACACATGGTTGGCGATATGAATGATTTGTTACCTGCGCTTATTCCCATAATCTTCGCTATACTTTATGTTGGAGTTGAACGCGTGGTGAATGATGAATGAATATACAAATAGAAATATATATATATATATATAAACTTAATGTCTATGATACATGATTTCAGATGCAGCAGCTGGCAATGGGCGAGGTTTTGATCTCATGATTGTTTCATCACTGTGTTTGATAAGCTCTGAAAGTCTCCATGGTTTTTGCCATTTCCACTTAAATTGTAATAGCCATTGATGATGACTCCTTTTCCACCTCCACAGTTTCCCGGAAGAATGGCCCACCAGTGCCAGCTGACTCAGCTTCTTCGTAGACAGCTGGCTCATGGGTACCATCTGCATTCCCAAATTCATATTCATTAAGTTACATACTATCAATAACAAAATTTATAAAGTAATTAAACTAAGATGTAAACCTTTCGTTTCGGGTCAGTAAAGGCTGCCGATTCTCTGACTGAACCATTAACTATGCCTGCTGTGTATTTCAGCTGTTTGGGTACAGGAACGGAGTTTGGAGATAAAGGACCACTCTTGTCATCGGGTGAATGTTTCAGTGAGTTGTGAGAATTAGCCTGTTTCAATAACATGTTAGGAACTAAGAAGCACAAAGTTTTATAATAGGAGTAATTATTATCTTGAAATGTTTTGATGATTTTAGAAAGTGATTTACCGAAGGAGATGAAGCCAATGCAATAGCAACAGCTTGCTGTTCCCTTACTTTAAGCTCCTTTTCGACTTCTTTTCTTCTTAATTCACTCTGACTTAGTAATCCAACGAGCTCTTGCAACTGTTCTTCCATTTCTTTCATTTCGATATCTTTCTCCCATGACTGGCACCTATTTCAAACATTAAAAGTCAGTAACTTTACCTATTTTATGGGTTTTCTAATAAATCGGAAGACGTTTACCTAGCATCTATTAGGGAGTTAAACATATATTGAAGCAGGTTTTTGGCATCAGCCATTGAACGAAGCTGATTCCAACGACCACGATTAGCAAAAGCACGTTCTCTTTCTTCAGCTTCAGAGAGTTGTGAAGCCATCAACACAAGTGAGTTCGATGAGATGCTTAACATGCTCTCTAATGAAGATATTCTTGACATTCTAGCTTCAGGTGACAACGATGAAGCCCTGCCAAAGTTGGTTATTGTGAGGTTTAAGGAAAATGTTGTGTAAAAAAGAGAATATAAATTAAATGTTCTTACCTAGAGAACCCGTTCTTTCCTCTTGGAGGACTAACTCCTTTTGAAGCAAATTCATCCACTTGTCTAAGAACAGCTAGCTCTTCAGCCAGTGCAGCACGCCTGCAAAATTAAATGACCAGAATGAGAAAAAGACATTTTTCCATGTTTTATCATAATAAACTATAGTTATTTATATAATATGCATACACTTGGCTTTGTTTCTCATATTCATGTCGAACTTCATGAACGTTCACCATTACTTCCACCTCATGATCAAGCCAACGCTGCAATGATTTCTCGTTGCTCTGAAAAAAGTTAAGTTGATTTAATGGAAGTGAAATAAAGGATACTAAAATTTAACTAATATTGATTATTTACCTGTACATTTGTGCCATTTCCATTGCTAGTCACTGCAAAACAGAAACAGCTCGTTCAAAAGTTGGATAAGGGAAAACCAGGAATTAGTTATTTCAATGCCAAAACAAACCAGAGTTGTCACGGGTTGACTTTCGGGCCTCTAGTAATTCTTTGAGCCTCTTGGTAGCCATTGCAGCCTCTTCTGTCTTTCTTTGAAGAACCTAATAGGTAATTGATTATATAGATGAGACTTTGCAACTTTCTTATTTTATTACAAAGAAAACTATAGCTGATTATTTAGTTGATTATAATCTAACCATTTTCTGGCGTTGATTTAGAGCCTGTAATTTGTGCCTTTCATATTCATTCCTCCGCCCTTCTTTCTTTAACTGCAGTCATATTATATATAGAAAAACAATTCCATATAAATTAGCAAGAAATTTTACTCATAAACAGAGTTTGCAAAGAAAAGCAAATACATGCCTGCAGTAATTCTTTTTCACGAGATGCTTTCCACTGTCGAAATTGTTCAGCTTCTTGCTTTATTCTGTGTTGTAGTTGAACCTACAAACTCATATAAATTAGCACCAAATATTAACCGTGCAAACATTTTTTAAAAACCAACCTTTTGTGCCTTGATATATTGTATCTCATCTTGTAACTTTTTTGCTGCTTCATCACTCTTTTGTTTTTGCTTCATAATCTGAACTTGACTGTCTTTTTTCTTTTTGAGATCCTGAATCTGTGACTCCAGTGATTTTAACTTGTGGGCATGCAAATCTTGCAATTTTTGTGTTTGCCCATCTGATGTAGATGAAAGATTTTCAATTTCAGTCTGCAATCGGTCCCTCTCTTTCTGCATCAATAATCAAAGTAGAAAACAAACATTTAGCATTAAACAATATCAGAAATTATAAAAAAGTTTAACAAAATTAGTGAAGTCATTAAGTGTATATATATCTACCTGTACTTCGCGTTTTTCATCCTCAAGTTCCATTATTTTCTTCCCAAAGTGTTGCTTAAGGGTCATTGTATCAAATCCACCAAAAAGTTTCATCTCCGACTGTGGAAAAAATGTTTGCACTAAGAATCTTTATTAAACTACAAATTCACAAAAAAAATGTCACACCTCTTTCTGCTCTAAGCGTTTATTCAATTCATGTAGTTCTTTATCCATGGAGTCTTGTAGAAGAGTGTGCTCCCACTCTTTCGCTGTTGCTTCATCTATAACCGCTGAATCCCCTATATATATATTTAAGTTACAAAAAGGTCATTAATTAAGACAATAGGTGATAGATGACCTAAACTTAGACCAGAAGATAATCAATTAGTACCACTTTCACTCATTTGATAATCAGAAGAATCGACACTTCTTTTTGGCACTTCATTTTCCATGCAAAAAGAATCATCAACCTGTAACATGTATTTATTAAGTTACATTTACAGCAACTCATACAAAATAATTTAATTAATGCAGGCATACTTTATTATCATCCATTTCAGCATGATGATTGGCAATGCCTCGGCTTCTATAGACTTGAAGTTCCCTACAAAGATCCCGATTAGTAGCTTCAAGCCAAGAAATCCTTTCCCTTAATACCTGCATTAAAACACCAGATTTTAATGATTTATAATTATATTTTATAAATTATTACACATGCTAACAAAAATACCTGTAATTCAACCGGAGAACCACCACCACCACGAGCACAAAGTTCTGCCTGCAAACACTCTAATTGTTGTCTCATTCTTAACATTTCACTTGACATGGGATCCCTATTCACCACAGGCTTATTTTGAATATTCCTTGCACGGTTAGCATACTTTAATGTGTTCAAAGTTTCCTCAGCATTTATATCAGCAGGACTGACGCAAGCTGCAAAAACATAAATTATTAAATTTATAACTCTATGTGAAATTTAATATTTTTATAACAAAATAGTACAATCAGGATATATAAGTTACCAATCATAACAGTTCTGCTGTTTCCACCAAGTGAATCCTGCCATTTTAGTAAAATACAGATTAATCATAAATGAGTATTATATCACATGAACATGCTGTATTATTTACAATTCCTATTCTATAAAAAGTATATTTTGTCCAACCTGTAAGAGGCGAGTAAGTTTACTATCACGATATGGAACGTGAGCACCTTCTTTCCGTTTCTTCTCATCACCAAGGGCACTAATGACATTTCCAAGTGCAAGAAGGCCTCTGTTAATATGAACCCCTGTTTTCAAAACACACCCAAGAAATAAATAAAAAACTCATTTCTGTGTTCTTAATATCAGGATTAATGACACAGCTAATATTCATTATGATTACCTTCTTTGAACCGCATGCCATCAGAACCTGTCCTTTTAGCCCGTTCTGATCCAGCTAGATCAACCAAATGCAACTTAGCACAAAGGTATTCATCACTCATAGGCTCATTTATATTATCACCAGAATTTGTTTTGCGTATTTGTTCAACTGTGATGGTGAATATAGCATGTGAACGACTACATAAAAAGGTTAAGATGTATAAGAAAATACGTAATAAAAGATTCACTGAAGATGTAAAAAGCCAAAATTGCATAGCCAACCTTGACTGGTTATTCATATTTGTACTCCCGGTTGCCCTGCTCAATGATCCTTGCTCCAAACAATCAGCCATTTCTTTTAGTGTCTGTACGCTACATTCAGTAGATCCAGCAAGTGTTATGACACCATTTGAATTTTCACGAATTTGTATTGGTGGCTTCCCGGGAATGTTGACTTTTCCTTGTTGACCATTTGTTGTCTCTGATTTGTTACTCGAGTTTGGATCCAGCAAGTCCCTTACTTCTTCTTTCAGAATCTTGAAAAACAATCATTCAATTAAACCTTCATAACATGATACATATCTACAAATTTAAAGTTAACAAGAGCATACCTCAATAAAAGAAACATGCAATTGGAATTCTATTTGGTGTTTTAAACTTTCGATTTTGTTGAATAAAGCGTTCATAGCTTGAGGAATAAGGCCTGTTTGAGAACCATCTTTGCAGCCAGATCCCATGGTATACGTCTTTCCTGAACCCGTCTGTCCAAAACTTCAAATGTCAAATACCATCATCATCAACAATACAACATTCATCATATATATAAACTGATTTGATCGAATATACCTGTCCATAAGCTAAAACAGTAGCATTATATCCTTGAAATAAACCATCAACAAGAGGAGAAACACACTCGTCAAACATGAACGAAGACGGAGTTCCTGTGCTACCATACACATGATCAAAAGTAAAAGAATGTGTCCCCAATTGCACCTGCAGCATCATCATAATCAAACAATTCAGATACATCCTAATGCAATTGAGTGATATAACACTATAATCAGATAAATTCAACCGCTAATCATTCATGAAACACATCAAAATCAAATCTAACATCTGTAAATACTCCATCACAATAACAAAATCCAAATCAACACTCAGATCATGAACAATAGCAATTAAGTAAAAAACTAGTGTAATTATTGTGATTGAGATTGAGATCTACTGGATCTTATATAACCTAGATTGAATTATGAATCTAATGTGATGAAAAAGTTAACCTAAATTAGGAAATAAACAATGAACCTGAGGTTTTCCAGGAACTACAGATACACAATCCTGACAGGCTTGTAGCTTTTCGTCTCCGATAAGCGGTCGTATGTGAACTGCAACTTTGACACAACAATCTTCTGTAGCGGTGGTGGTGGTGGTGGGGGATCCAGCAGCTTCCATTGCATTAAATGAGCAGCAACAGAAGAACTGGATTTGGAGATAGAGAGAATGAGGAAGATGAAGGAAATGAGTTTAGAGAAATGAAATGTATGTTATTGTTATTGTTATTGTTAAACTGTATGTATGTAATGTAAAGAGAGATGAGTGGAGTGCAGCAAAAGAGAGAGAGAGAGAGAGAGAGAGAGAGAGAGAAGCTAAACTGTAACGACAGCATCCGCAACAACAACCTGTCTCTCTATGTATGTAAAATCTCTTTTTTTTTATTTCTTTTTTCTATGCACTTTCCTTCATTTATTTATTTATTTATTTATTTATTTTTATTTACTTTTTACCAGTAATTCGTGCTTAGTTTCATTTTTTTAATAGCCGGATATGGTTTTTTTTTAACAGCAATATCAGAAAACCTCCTGCTTAGATCATTCGAAGGCAACCACCCCATTACGAGCTACCTCACAGAGGCCCCCGTTGCACCCCCTTGAAAGGAGGAAACCCACCCGGATAAAATGGGAAACCCCCCCTCCCGACCAAGGATAGAGCCACTGACCTTGTGGACCCTAAGACTTGCGTCTTACCGTTGGACCACCACCCCCAACGGCAGCCAAATATGTTCATACCTAATACGGGAATTTAACAGTTTATAATTAGTTTGATGTTTGATGATGGCGTTAACTCGTTTCAGGAGGAAATTGACTAAAATTTTAAAATCCTCTAAATTGCACATGTCTAGGGTTCACTGACAACTCATTTTAATAGCTACAAAATTTTATAGCTAGTGAGATTTAAACTCGTGATTTTAAGATTATAAAAAACTCTTTCCAGACCAACAAGTAACAGATGTTTTTAATGATTACTGAGACGTGATTTTTCTTGCTATTTGTTTCATTATATAAATAGATAGAAAGTGTGAAGGTTTTTAATAATCAAAATCAGTGTAACAATAACTGGGTTCTAAAACAACACTATTTAAATAACTAATAATTTATGAAGACAAATAAAGAAACAAATATACTCAATAAAAATCAAACTTATAAAAAAATTTTTTTGGACGGCGGTTGGTGCAACGGTCTATGACCGAAACACTCAGAGGTGCAAGGACCGAGATCAAAACCCCGCCTCTAACACCAACAGGTGTTTTTCGTCGGCATTGGGGCTCCCCCATTACTGCGAACGCAACGGAGGCTCACCACAACCCTCCTTACGGGCCAAGTTGATCGAAGTCGAAACTCGTCAACCAACTGTTCCAGGGAAAAACCGGGCAGGAACCTTTAACCATGCCACGTAAAACCCTTAGGCTCAGACACGAAGCCGGGTGGTAACCCGGGATGAGCTTCATTGTCAATATCCATCAAAAGTGACACTAGTGAGAATAGAACTTGAGTCTTTTATGAAGAACTCAAGTCATCTTACCATTAGACCAAAAATGAGTGATCAAACTCAAGTCATCTTAATAAGTTTTGCGTATGTTAACCTTTATATCATAGTATATCATGTTTCCAAATTATGATTTGAGAAAATTTGCGTCAAGATACTGACACAAACAATTTAACATAACACTAAAGTATACATGTTTATGCATACTGAACTCGTAGCGTAAAGTTTATGTTAGCTTGTCTAACTTTTGATGCCATGAAAAAAAGGTTTGAGATGTTTTTTTTATTGGTGTGGTTGGTATTTACTGCAAGGTACAACCCATATGGTTGGTGTTTTTGTGTGTGTGATTGAGTGGGGTGGGCGTGGGGATGCCAGTAAAGCATCTAAATCACACTCTTCCCAAATTGCCCTTCTAACGGCTCTTCTTATCTATTTCTCTTTTTACAGCTTTGCCCCGCGCATTTCCCCGGGAATAATTATTTTTCTCCTTCATTTTTATATATTATTATATTAGAGTAAACTTCACTTCTTCTTCGTATTTGATATCATTAATAATTTAATATGTTTCTTTAACAGTTTAAATTCTTGTGATTTTATTATCTAACAAAAATAGTTTTGAACACTAACTTTATCTAATTTTCTAATAAATCTCCTTAACGTATAGAGTAAAAATGTCATTCCCACACTCGTTTTGACATGTGGCGGAGTAAAAAACGATAACCTATATGTTGACCTAGATAAAAAAGTGCGAGAGATGCCAATTTTACCCCTCCGTGCGGGGCGCGTGAGGAGGTTTAACGGAAAGTTGGATGGAGTTAGTGTTCAGAATCATTTTTATTAGAAATACAAATCACACGTACTGAAAGTGTTAAGATAAAACTGAACTTGTAAAAGTATTAAAATTAACACGGAGTTTAATAGTACAATTTACTCTTATTATTACTATCCAAATTTTGTTATCTACACACTTAGTAGCCATTAGGTGTCCCTTTAATGCCATTCTTTTTCCATTGAGTGATCTTTTATTCGATTAAAGGTTATTTAAGAAGTTAGTTAATATTAATTTCATATATCCTTATAAGATAAAAAAGTTTATTCACATAATAAAACTAGTAATAATATAAATTTCAAACCATGTGAGTTATTTACCGAGTGTAATCGTCACAAAGCGTATTACCAATATGACTAGAATTATTCAGAACATATAATACATCAAAACAAGCCTATGGATCTGTAGCACTTATAGCAATTAAAATAATAATAATAATAATAACGTAATATCTGACAAGATGAATGATAAACTATCTGAAAACAATTTATTTATTTAGTAAACTGTTGACGCACTACATAGTGCGAGTTTCTACTAGTAAATACGGCGATTTATTGTATAGAAGAATGGATCCGTGGACCTATTGGACCATAGATGCGAACCGATCAACCTCTATCTAAGAAAAGATAAGTAGTTTTTCTATCGTTCAAGGGCAAAGTACACATCTTCACGAGGATGATTCAAGTGTAACGAAATGCCTTAATAATATGATTCTCGAAGCGTCTGAATATAAACTTAGTTTTTTATACAATAAAAATCCAACGTTAGAATCAAAAGGTTTTTTTCAAAGGATAAAAAGGGTGATAAGTTTTCATGAAATGAAAGAATAATATAAAAAAAGTGTTAGAAAGATAAACGATGATTAACATTATCTAATAATAATATAATTAACCTTAAAAGTATGGTTTATATATGATATGAGCCAATGGGAAGAAGGTGGGAAATAACACAGCTGCATGGCACGTGACGTTAGGAAGAAGTGAGCAGCTTCCATTCCGTGTATCTTAGTCCTCACTCTTTCTTTTTGTCTTTCTTTCATTTCACACTACAAACAATTTTTCCACAAATTATTTTTTCCTTCCAGCACAAAAATTTCCTTTTAACTGTTATTACTATTATATTGTTGATAGTAAAAACATCATATAATAGTAATGAAGTTTGAAAGTGTTTTAATTATGCCAAACAGGCTTATTTTCCCCGATTAGGTTACTAAAACTTCAAACTGAACTATGGTCGGCTTTTTTTGGTGTCAAGAAAAAAATAAAGGAGAAGATGTGCGGTACGCAGTGGCGGAGCCAGCCCGAAAATTCAGGGGTAACCTGAAAAAAAAAATTTCCCGGACGTTCATACAGTAATAAAAATAACACCACAAAATTATAAAAATACCTAATAGATTTATCTCATTTGTTCTTTCATAGCTTAAAATCAAAGATTCATGGGTATCCTTTTAACTGTTTAGGGGTATCCTTATACATAAAACCGGAGAATATATATATTTTTTACACTTCGCCACGTAATTTCAGCCGTAGCCCGGGCTACCCCTGGGCTTCACATACGTCCGCCCCTGGCGGTACGTCGTGATTTTTCATATAGATTTAGTTTATTAATCTCTGTATTATATGGTTTGAAAAATTAAAAAATGTATTAATTAATCGTGTTAATAAATACATTTCGTTACATACACAATCGTAAAATTTGAATTTGCAATTACAATTCCCAAATCTTTAAACATGCCTTTGTATATAACATTTAATATTTTATTTGTAACTTTGTTATCTTTATTGAATGTTAAGACCTTAACTCTGTCTCTACTTTTCATTCTAAACAGATAGATATTTAAATATTTTATTAAGTTGACAAAGTATGAATTAAATTTCAATTATCCAAAACTATGAAAGTTAACCTAATCATATTTTGGAAAAATAGGAGAGTTGTGAATGACTTGATATATCAAAAGTTTTTAAATTTATATATCAAAAGTAATGTATTATAAATGAAAGTTTTTCATGCTAATTAAAAAAGAATGAAATTCTGGATCTAAAGTTTAAACAGGAAAAATTGTAAGCTTTAACCAAGAACAAAGAGTTCATAGTTTATAAGGGCATATATAACATTCATTTAAATTTGTTTGGTAGAATAGCTGCAAAGTAAAATATTCATTTAAATTGACCATATATAATACTTTTAGGTTTGTTCGGGTAAATATGCATATATCCCTCTAAAAGTAGTATGCTATCAAATGGTATATTGATCGAGCATGTTAATGAAATATTATCTATGTAAACTTTGAAATATAGTTTCCATATATATGAATTATGATATTTGTGTTGGAATAAATTTACAAATGTGGCCCTCATTATCATTTAACTAACTAACTAATTGATCAAAGAATAATAAATCCATAAATGTTAACATACAATTACTTGATGGGAGTAATATGTAATTATTGTTAATAGGGTTTCCCATGGGATTTGCTATAAATATAAACCCAGGGAGGCTAATACAGGTGACTCACTTTTACCTAACATCACTTATGTACCAACCTGTCATCCCCTAATTTATTCGGTTGCCCTTACACCGAATACTCCATCCTAACGAGCATCCCAACGGGAACCGATCATGTCATCATCTAACTAGTCTTCAACTATCATGACCGGATAACCAGGTACGCATTACTTTAATCATGTTTTCCCTTATGCCCTAACGGATCTAATCAACATGTGGTATCAGAGCAATGTTGCTCAATTTAGATCTGTTAGTTTCCCTAAGATCAGGAACTACAACTTGGAAAAACCTATATTATTTGATTATTAGGAATTATTTTTCGTAAAATTGAATCGTTTAAGTTTTAACATCGATAATGATTTTTTTTAATTTTACGAAATCGATCAAATTATTATAATATAGCAGTTCATGACAAATCATTACTTTGGCTAATACTTTGTGCTACATGAGAAAATTAAAAAGAATTATAATTGATAAAACTGATAAGGAAAAAAAATATCAAAATTAGTCTTTGTTTCTGAGATTCATGTCTTAGGGGCTGTTTGGCAAAATCTGAATCATTAAGTGCAGAATGGTTAAGAGGTCTGAATCATTAAGAGGTTCTATCAATAAGAGGGATGTTGGGGTACAACTTCAGATGAGTATAAAGTTAGTATATGCTCTATTCAGTTTCATTCAGCATCTCTCAGTCTCTTAACCATTCAGCACTTAACTGAACCATTCAGAGACTATTTTTTTCTGAAACAAACGCTCTGAATGCTGAATGCTGAATGGTTAAGCACTAAACTGAACCATTAAGAGGTAAACAAACAGCCCCTTACTTTCTCGATACATTCTTTGAGATTCATGTCTTACTTTCTCGATACATTCTTTGAGATTCATGTCTTAGTTTCTCAAATATGAATTGCCTGTATTTATTTAATTCGATTTCATGAACTGTGTTTTTAATTGAATTTTTTTTCAATTTAAGAAATTTATAAAATGACTTAATTCATATGATTCAACTTCTTCAAATATGGATAAAATCATATAACTTTTGGTCGTAATTTTTGAGATCCCCTTATTTGGGATGAACTTTGATTTTGATTGTTTACTTATTGAATCACTAGTTTAGTGCCCGCACTACGTTCGGGAACACAACATTCAAGTGATGCTTTTAAGGATATTCATGAACGTTCCAATAAGTTTTGAAACAAAACCGTGGTAAACCGAAACATGAAATATATTTTTAAAAATTAAATTTTTAGTATAACAATATTATACTCAAATTAAAGAGAATAAAATGCTCAGTTTTATGGTGTAGTTTATTTTTTTTTAAATCCATATAAAAAAATTATGTATATTTATAAAACACTGAGGTCTTTAATTGTATATTATTATTAATTTTATCCATAAGTTTCATTTTCACACCCTATTAAATATAAACCGACTCATGTACACCCCTTCTAGTGGAGGGTTAAAAGTATAAATACTTTTAAATTTTTCATAATTCTCCAAAATATTAGGGGACCAAAAATGTAATTAGTTTTATTATAATATATTTTATATACATATTTTAAATAAAAAAATCATTATTATGAGATAAACTCTCAAATGATGCCACATAAGCCAGAAGCATTAAAATGGTGCCACATAAGCTTTTTTGGTTTTGCTATATTATATAAAGATGCGATCTTTATCTAATTTATTAATATAAATAACATAAACGTGCTTCCAAAAATAATGTGGATGTATCCCTAAGTTTTGCAAGTATATAATATGTTTAAAATCGCAAACTAATCTTGGGTATAAATAATATCCCATCATTCGAAATTTAATACATTTATCCCTACAAAATTTTAAATCGACGGATATCTTAAAATAATATCCCTACTATTAACTCCTAAATTATTTACATATACATCAATTTAAATTTATATCATTGCAAATACTCAAGTATTCAATATTTATTGTAAGTACCTAAATACAAGTAACTCTCTTACGAGTACTTGATAACGAGTACCTAAACTAAGCACATAAAATGAAAATGCTCTTATACGAGTGCTCACACGCATAGACCTTGATGTTACCCTTAAAAAAATTGGTTTTAATAAACCTTAAATATTATGTTTCTAAAAACCTAACTATTTGCTTAACTTGAACAAGACGACAAATAACACTTCTGGCCAACGCTGATGTGTTACTCAAGTCAAAGTTGTTTAAGTCTAACTAAGCATTATCAATAAATGTCTCTTAGCTAATATGACATTCTCATGACACTCGCCTAAAATGGATGAACATCTCACTTCTGGCCAAAGCTGATGTGAAATGATCATGTGTTGCAAAACTAAACATGTGATTTTGAGTGTCATACTTCTGGCCAACGCTGATGTCGCACTTAGATCACATACTAAAAACTAATTTTCCAATAATGCTTAAATGACTGTTAGTAACCAACGCGAAACCAGCCACTTAAGTAGGACTTACTTAGTCTGTTATTTTGGTGTTATAACAGACGATATCACATCTTCAATTAAAATATTGTCTGCCTAATTTGACTACCCCTTAAAATAAATCACTCTAAGTTCTTCTATTGAACTCATCTTAATAAATGATCCACTATATATTAAAACCTATTGTCATTGAATACTGTGAATTTTGCTTCATATAATGTTTCTATAAAATTCCTTTTGTTAATCTTGATGATCTCTTAAGACATTATCACTGCTCTTCCTGATACGTGTATAGCTAGAGCATTATAAGTGGTTGAATTTTAGTAAAATGTCTTTTATGATAATCAAGACTCCATTATTGTTGTTCGGGGAGTTGTTGGATAAAAATCAAATAAACTTCTTATATGCATGTAAAAGAAAAGGATAATGATAATAGTGCACAAATCATAACAATGAAATACATTGTCCTTGTCCTCAAGGCTTAACATGTTATACATTAAAAGTCTTCTAGTGCATCTCATAATAATTCCTAAATTAACACAATCTAATGCTCTTCAAAACCAGTCACCACACTCTTATTTACTAGTGAAAAATGAGTTGACTGATAATATTGTGCGTAAAGGAAGTAGGATGCCTAAAACTAGAAAACTAGATTTGTCCACCTTAATACACTAGCCTTAATAAACATGAAGGGAAAATATAACATGATGGATAGTTCGAAGGTTTAATAACAAAATGCAAGAAAATGTTTCCAACTCGATCTTTGTCCTCGAAGTAACAGTTGGCCAAGAAGAAAAAACAAATCCGTAATGATACTTGAATCCATTAGTATTCCAAATAACACATTACAAGTTGGATTTAGTTTTAAAAATTGCTTAAAATTCATCCTCTAGAAACAAACCAAACTACAACTATAATGAGAGTTAGTGACATGCTTAAGGCGGTAAACACCATGAAGACTGTTCTTGTATCAAAACTTTATGATACCTAGCACGTTCCAAAATCACTCGGAACTTAGTATCAGTACTAAAGTTAGACATTTACAGTTATGGAGACTTGCGCCATAACATAATCACTCTTACTTAGACCTCTCAAAGTTGTCGGTTATAACTATTTAGTTGTAATGGAAACTTCAATTACTTAAAACTAGATGATACATCTAACATTGTGTTAAGGGAATAAACAAGATATCACTAAGAGTTCTAAAGTTTTATACACTCTAATTTTAGTGGATCTTATCCCAAAGTGGAATATTTGGACTCAAGCAATTTATCACTTACATAAACGATTATCTTCCTTATATATTCTTGCATTCAACATAAGGAAACTGTTAATCACCTGAAACTTTTAAGATCAACTCGATCATAAATTAAAAGTTGTGAGACAATATTAGGTAAATATTCAGATTAACATAAAAACATTGGTAACACTCCAGTCCACCTCATGAAATCTATAAGGACTACAAGTTTGTTAACCAATAAACCATGTCTGGTACTGCTCAACATAATCATTTAGTTGAGAGGATAAAAATACCCTTAACGACATGATAAGAAGTATGTTAGTCATCAAATTTTATCGTTATTTCCGTGGACCAAGGCTTTACAATGACAACAATTCGTATACTGAACAAGGTTCCTATAAATAAGTCCCTAAATTTCATTTCGAAAATCTGGACATGAAGGAAACTAAGTATAAATCACACGATAACCTTAGTTGTTAGCCGAATATTGAACCTCAAAATCCTGAATCTTAAGTTCTAAGATTTTACTAACTTTCCCTCTAAGCATGCTAAGTTTCTATGAGAATTATAAGATCAGTGGGAGTAGTAAAAGTCCTTATTATGACTTGCATGATGTACAAGAAGCGGGGGGAGAGACAAGTTAAATTTCACTCCGTATTTAACTCCGGTTACACTTCTTGCACACCAAACTGCACTTAATGGCACTACACCACTTCCACCTTATTTAGAAAATATACAACTCTCAATACACCTGACTTAATGAACAAGAAGAAATATATGAAATTATTAATGAATCTACCAACCCTAAAATCCAGCTTAGTAGGTCATCATGGCATAACTTGCCTATTATTTTTTATGCATATACAACCTACCTAAATAAAGCTAATATAGGTATTGGAAAGCTTACTGATCCGACCTCTTATGAAAAAGCCATTATCAACGATCAATCTTTTGAATGGAATAAAGCTATTAAGCTCAAATTCCCTAAGTCAGAATAATATTTGTAATTTAGTTGAATTATCCAATGGGTCTTAACAACTAGTTAAACGTTACAAAAACATGATTGAATCTTATAAACTAATCAAATAAGAGGATCAATAATTCTTTTCCTAAAGAATTTTTTGTCTCACTAAAGGATCATTATGTCCTAACTACTCATTTATGATTTTGAGTTGCAAATTGTGGACATTAAAATCTCTTTCCCTTAATGCTAATCTACATAAGACATGTTCATAAATCAATCTGAAGGTTTTAAGCCTGAAGAACAAGAACACTCAGTCTATAAGATGAGCAAATCCAAATAAAGGGTTCAAAACAAGCAAGCATATCAGTGAACTAAAGAATTAAGTGGATTAATTAATCTACCTCAAGAAGAGTGGGAGCAACTAATACAATACTTGTCCTTATACAAATAACATTCTTTTAGACAAGTAATAATTTCTTTCCGTTGCATGAGTCAAAGCGGTTACTTTCGCATAATTTGACATCAAGAATCTTGGAGATGCTTCTTACACCATAAGCATCAAAGTACACCAAGATTGACCTAATGAGACATTAGATTGTTTCATAAGGCTTACATTAACTATGTGTTCACACGTTATAACATGCAACATGGCTCTCAGTAAATAACTCCAGTAATTAAAGGAGATTATTAACAGAGGCTAAATTAACTAAATGAGATTGGTACCTTATGCTTCATAAATTAGAAGCCTTACACACGTTTAAGTTTGTGATCATTCATATATTGCCTACATTGCTAAACACCTAGACTGATAAACGCAATTCCAGTTTAGATAATCGTAAAGTGTATATGAAATTATTGCAATATCTATAAGAAATGAAAGACTATAATTTAAATTGTAGAAGAAGTGAAAGAACATAAAAGTAGTTGACTATCTTATTCTAACTTTGTTGCACTCAAGGAAAACAAAAGGTCAACTATAGGGTATATCTTTGTGTCAGCAGGCAAATTTATATCATAGAAGAGTCATAAGATATTGTTAACAACAACCTAAGTTATAATGACATAATATGTTGCTGACTACAATGCAATGTCACTAAATGTTGTTGGAAAATTTACTAATAGACTCACAATCCTAGTTCCGCTTGAACATCATATTGAAGACTTATTGTGATAAAGCTAGCTACCCTGTTTCTCGACCAGTAACAGTTCGAGAGGAGCTGCATCAATGTTCGATACAGAATTATTATTGTTCATTGATGAACAAGTAGAGGAAACTAAATCTTTGTATCGAATACATTCATGATATGCTCATGGATCCAATAACTGAAGGTCTCTCACCCATAAGTCTTTTCTAAGGGCCCATAATAAAGACGGGTTAACTAATGACCATGTACAACCGCATATCGTACTATGAATGATTAACTATTAATTTCAAACTTTCCTCATTCGTTTAAGATTTGCTTGTCTCTAAATACGGCCATGCATGCCTAAAGGACGTATAGACAAATAAATGTGCAAATCAACGTCAAGGGCTAATTTGCCTCTTTGATCCTAATGTTTAATTAAGTCTTAAATTGGGATTGTAGTATGATTAATGGGGGTCTTGAATTTGACTATCGGTTCAATGACTGTATTTCTCTGCTACTTTTCTGATCTAAAGGCTAAAATGAATATTAACCCCTGATCAGGCTAATCTAATATTCATATTAAATGATAACTTGGCCAAGTGGGAGAATGTTGGAATAAATTTACAAATGTGGCCCTCATTATCATTTAACTAACTAACTAATTGATCAAAGAATAATAAATCCATAAATGTTAACATACAATTACTTGATGGGAGTAATATGTAATTATTGTTAATAGGGTTTCCCATGGGATTTGCTATAAATATAAACCCAGGGAGGCTAATACAGGTGGCTCACTTTTACCTAACATCACTTATGTACCAACCTGTCATCCCCTAATTTATTCGGTTGCCCTTACACCGAATACTCCATCCTAACGAGCATCCCAACGGGAACCGATCATGTCATCATCTAACTAGTCTTCAACTATCATGACCGGATAACCAGGTACGCATTACTTTAATCATGTTTTCCCTTATGCCCTAACGGATCTAATCAACAATTTGATATATTATTTGTAGAGCGATATATTAAATATTATCTATATAAAATTTAAAATTTAGTTTGGATATATATATGATATTTGAGATTAAAAGTTAGAGAGTGGTTTGAATATAGTATATTTAGTATATATATTTAGAGATGTTTGAGGCGTTCAGGAATTTCGTGTATCGATCTACTACATTTGAATGATGTATTTGAAGGTAAAAGTAAAAAAAGCTAGTAATTTTTAAAGTTTTGATTTCTAGTTCAGACAATGACATTTATTTATTAACTTGTTGTAGGTAACTTATAATATATAACTGCTATAGTGTTGTTAAAAAGAAGTCATTAACTTTACAAGGAAGAGTATATATAGTTTTTTATTAAATGGAGGCATACATCTAATACGTAGTTCAGTGATATATGACTAAATATGTTTGTATTTACCACTTCTCATGTTAAGTTATGTCTATTTGTGTGCAAACAAAATATATTTGCTATACGAGTTTCTTGTTTGAGTAGTGTTTAATGTTTTTCATGTTTAAGTGGCTTGATCGACATGCAAATTAAGAATGTGAAAAGCGACATGTCTAAGCTATATAAAACATGACTGTGAATGAATGAAACTATGGCTCATTTCACACTGATCATGTTATGAAAGGAAAGATTGTACATATATGATCGAGTGAGTGTGACAAAACACCTTCCCTAGAAACAAGAAGTTGAGCGTATGAAAATGACGATGCCCATATATAATAGTACCTCATTCATTTAACAACAATGTAACGTAAATATGATTAATATATAGTATAATTGAGTTAATTTTAATATATAGTATGATTGAGTTAATTTGATGATACATTAGTTTAATTTACATTTTAAGACTAGCTCAATTGATTTAAACAAATTAATATCAATCCTTTTACCATCATTTGATTTATTTAAATGTTTAAATTCCTTATGATGCAAGTATATATGTGTGGTTATTGGTTAATACATATTTAAGTAGATTATGAGTTATTTAAAAAGAATTTATGTTATTAATTCTAGGAATAAAGATCTTAACCTTTTGTTCTCTTACTTTCTAAACCATCTAAGTTTTAAATTTGTAATTTTTTTAAACCTTAAAGTATCCATTGAGATGCTTCAACACATGGGTGTTGTTGAATGGGTCCTAATTTGACAATTTTTGTGTGAAACACACAATTGACAATTTATTATATGACAACCCATGATTATATTCATCGAACCTTACTTTGACCAATCATGTTTTTCCTATCTACCAAATAAATCACAAGCTAAAATCACAAGCTATATTAATTAAGATTTAAATATACTTCAACTCGATCTAAGTGTTTCATAAGAATTTTGCATTAATGGTTAATTAGCCGATAATATTATGTGACGAGTTACAACATTGTAACTTTTATGTAATCTTAACTTACAATAATTTACATATGGGGCAGTCTATTAAATTTATATAAAATGGATGCTATAGTTATACAATTATATATGTATTGATTTCAGGCTCTCTTATATATATATATATATATATATAAATTAAACTAAATGATTGTTTTAACTTTATATGGGGGAGGAAGCATTATTGTGGTGTGTTTGTTTGGCAATACTCACTCATGCTGATATATGGCAAAACATTGCGTCCTACTCACTTTTTAGAACCTAGCGTCGCGGTATCACATATTCACGACCAATAATATGTGTGCTATAAGACATTGTTTTTATAACCACCAATTATATGTTAAAATTAAACTACAAGAACCGCGTTAGAACATACTATTTATTATATAACTAGGTTTAATACCCGTGTGTTACACACGAGTTAAATAATAATATTTATAAAATCATAATCATTTTGTTTAAAAATTTGTAATATCTAATATTTAAAGATATTTTGTTTCATCAACTCATGCATAATATTTCATATATTCCCTCTAAAATTTTCTTTTATAAAAAATTCCCCCCAAAAGTTACCCCCCTAAAACCTTGAATTATTATATAGACTAGGTTTAACACCCGTGTATTACACACGGGTTGAATAAAAATATTTTTATAAAATTATAACTATTATATTTATAAATAATTTTGTATATCTTTATTAACTCTCCTACTTAATTTTCGCTCTCAACCTTCCTTTTATAAAATAAATTATGTTTTCCCCCCCCAAAACATTACCCCCTAAAAACTCTAATTTATTAGATATATTTGAGTAGAACTCATATAAATATCAAAATGTTTATGATTTACTTCTAAGAGATCACCGGATATATTGTTAGTTTTTTTCTAAATGTATATACACTATATATGAACACGCATATGCATATGCATATGCATATGTGTATATTTTTGTACTTAAAAAACTACAAGAGAGATAAATAAATCAAATAAAAGAAAGTGTGGGAAGAATAAATAAACAGTTATATTGTACCTCAATATAATTAAGCCTCAATATATACTTAAAAATAATTATATTAAGTATATACTGAGGCTTAATTATATTGAGGTAGAATATAACTTTTTATATATATTTGTAGGTTTCTCTACAAATGACAAAAAGTGTGAAAAGTGTAGGAAGTAATAAAAATCACAACGTGTCCACGAGTAAAAAAAGACGGAGTGACATTTTGGTCTTTTGGCACCAAAACCTAAAAACGCGAAAGGGCGTTAAACACTATAACCTAACACCAGGAGTTAAAAAAAAGACGGAAGAGCGTTAAACACCATAACCTAACACCACGAGTTAAAAAAAGGCGGAAGAGCGTTAAACACCATAACCTTGAAAACGCCCAATGACATGTTTGCCCCTCGGTCTCTACTGGCAGGTTTGTAAAATGTCCAGTTATTTACAAAATTGCCACCGCGTGATCTAGGCCGTAAACACCATAATCGGACGCCCCATATTGCTTCCTATGTACACTTTTTACAGTTTTTTTCATTTGTAGAAAATCTTGCTCATATATATATATATAAATATATATATATAAATATATATATATAATATTGTAGCTCATATATATATATACAGTAGTGTAAGAATAATTTGTACAACATGACATGTGATCGGTACTATAAACCATGATATGCCTTTTATGATGATGACCCATTTTACCAGAATCATCTAACCTCATCTTTAATATTGCTTTTGATCGAACAGCCACAATACGTACCCAAGTGACCAAATGAATATTTTTAAGACGAGATCGATGTAAACTTTTCATATCACATTTTAGAGTTTCGACCTTAATTCACAAGAAACATCGTAAAAAAAGACAAATTGGTTTAAAATAATACAAGCTAACATCTATTGGTCGAAAATAATCGCAACTCAATTTATTTCCTTCAGTGGTTGAAAAACCAACTTTTTTGGCCTATAGTGGTCTGCACTTAACGGCTGTTAACTTGTTTTTGATTTTTGTCGAATTTCAAATCGATGTTTTAGGGATTTTGATCGGGAGGTAGACACGAGTTAAGTGATGTATACCTTATATCCAGTTGTTGCTCCAAATGATTTAATTTTAACATTTGATTTAGGCACCGATAGGTTTTAAACACCTGACTGAAGACCGTTTTGTCATGGAACACCTGTTCGAGGTAAGGTTTACATCAAATGACTCGTATCCTCCTCCCGATTAATATCCATAAAACATTGTTTTGAAATTCAAAAAAATCGAAAAAAAGTTAACGGCTGTTGGCGGACCACTAGAGGCCAAAACAGTTGTATTTGGGACCACTGAAAGGAATAAACTGAGTTTTGATTATTCTCGGCCAATAGGTGTTAGTTGAGATTATTTCAGGCCAATTTCCAGAAAGAAAAATAGAAACTCACCACTATAAGAAACATATTGAGTCGGATTTAAACATGAAACCTTAAAAAAACTCAATCAAACCGGCCTTACCGTAACGTAATCTCGTGCCATAAGCAGAAGATGAATTTCACTTATATTTTATCAAAAAGGGGTTATTGGATTTAATCACCTCTAACTATTGATTATTGGCCGCTGTCACCCCCAAGTATCACTTTGGCCAATATAACTCCAAACTAAATACTTTGGTGTGTGTATCACCAAAAGTTAAAAAAAATTAACCAAAAATTAACCAAAAGTGACTTGAATTGGTTAACTTTTGGTGATACGATGTCCGTAACACCAAAAGCTAACCAAAAAATAATCAAAAGTTAACCAAAAGTGGCTTGAATTGGTTGAATTTTGATGATACGGTCACCAAAGTGTTTAGTTGGGAGTTATATTGGCCAAAGTGATACTTGAGGGTGATAGCGGCCAATAGCCAATAGTTGGAGGTGATTAAATCCAATAACCCTATCAAAAAGTGTGATAATTGCAACCTTGTCATCCCTAGTGATGGAGAAAGAAATAATCCTCCACAAAACTTGTGATATTGTATGCATGATTGTATATAGGTTGTATAAACTGCAAGATCTTATGGCATGTATACATGCTTAGACATGTTAATTAAGGTTTTTCCTCGTTATGTGTGTTAAGTATCTAATACAGCACAAGATTATGTATAGGCGTCTGTAACCGAATAGTAAACAATATACATGTCACATATACTAATGTATATATAGTCGATTGATAAATGCTGAAATAATTAATGTTAATTATATGCTTTTAGATATATAAAGAGTTATCCTTTAATGAAGATTAGTCTTTCATATTTGTGTATAATACATGTCTCCTTAAAAGAATATTTTTCTTTCCTAATAATTTGAAAATTAACGACATATGTTTGATTCCTATACGACATGGGCGGTTTCTATCAAATGGTCAGCATTATATGATTTGATTAAAAGCAATGGACGCCGTACGGGCATACCTAATAACAAAAGGTCACCACCAGCTGACCTAACATAACCGTACAAAGCTTTCAAGGGCCGAAGTTATCTCGAGTTCGATCTGGGGAGAACCCATCTGCCCGAATGCCCATTAGTGGCGTCGCCCTCAAAGTAGAGTATATTTACTATACATATATTGGTTCCTTCATGATCAATACAAGTCATATATATTTTAATAAACTTTATTTATATTCGTACTTACTACAAATATTATAGAGGAAGACCCTATTAGGGCACACGGAGTGGTATCAACGAGGAAGACGAGGTGTCTCCTCGTCTCCTCCTCGCCGTCGCCGGTGTGGTCCTCGGTGCTCCTCGTCTCCTCCTTTCTCGCCACAACCTCTTCCCCTCACATCAAATCTTCTTCCACGAGTTCTCCTCCTCGCCAACGAGCTTCTTCTCTCCCCACCTTGTCTTCTCCTCGTCCACACCACTCCCTCCCCCCTAACATAGCATTTAGAGATGGTACATGTAGTTGTAGCCAGCTGGTTGTGGTCTCTTCACATGCATGCGCTTATCAAAACTCTATTCAACTCAAAACACCTTTTCTTGATCACTTCATTGTCCGTCCAAAATCATCCATGCATGCTTTTCACAAAAATCATCCAACTTCAATTCTATTTTAATAAACTTCTTTTTTTTATATACGTACTAATTACTACAAATATTATAGGTGGCAGGGCCGGCCCTTGGGGTGTGCGGGGTAGTCGCCCGCACAGGACACTTACGTGACGGGGGCACCAAATTTATAAAAAAAAAAAATTTATATACGGAGTATAATTTTGATTTTCACTAATTCAAATACTTTGATTTTCTTATGTTTAATTATCAAACGTTTGTTTATTGGTTAAAAATTTAGTTAATATAATTTAGTGCGTTGATGCTTCGGGTTAGTTCTCCTCCTCGCCAACGAGCTTCTTCTCTCCCCACCTTGTCTTCTCCTCGTCCACACCACTCCCTCCCCCCTAACATAGCATTTAGAGATGGTACATGTAGTTGTAGCCAGCTGGTTGTGGTCTCTTCACATGCATGCGCTTATCAAAACTCTATTCAACTCAAAACACCTTTTCTTGATCACTTCATTGTCCGTCCAAAATCATCCATGCATGCTTTTCACAAAAATCATCCAACTTCAATTCTATTTTAATAAACTTCTTTTTTTTATATACGTACTAATTACTACAAATATTATAGGTGGCAGGGCCGGCCCTTGGGGTGTGCGGGGTAGTCGCCCGCACAGGACACTTACGTGACGGGGGCACCAAATTTATAAAAAAAAAAAATTTATATACGGAGTATAATTTTGATTTTCACTAATTCAAATACTTTGATTTTCTTATGTTTAATTATCAAACGTTTGTTTATTGGTTAAAAATTTAGTTAATATAATTTAGTGCGTTGATGCTTCGGGTTAGGGGGCCTTTTTTTCTTGTCTCGCACAGGGCACCCTATTCCACTGGACCGGCGCTGATAGGTGGCTAGCTTTAACACTCTAGATCAGCTATCAAACTTTGTAAGTTTTATGAATAGCTAGGTTCAACCACTTTTATCAACTCTTCCATATATCTTAATTTCAGCTTTAGTATTTGAACAATTAATCATGGTACAAGTAATAATTTATGTTATCAATGATTGTAGAAAACATTTGAAAAAAAACCACAATATATGTGTAAAATCAAAATTAAAAGGTGTGTAGAGCTAGTATTTGTCATATAATAGTTGTTGAGCAAGTTGAATGAAAACTCCTAATCCTGTTTTGTCCAACAACGACGGATGACGTACAGCAACTATAAGAGAAAAATCATCATTCGAAAGAGACAAGTAACTTGAGAGAATTGCTGAAGTGGACTCAACAAGAATATAATAGGTCATCAAGGCTCGAAAATTATGTCTTAAAATACATATCTTAGAACTTCTATAAGTAGAAAAAAGGAAAACGTTACGTTATCGATAAAATGGAGAAGAGATGTTTGGTTCAAAGGGGCAAATTAAAATTACTTTGTATCAGAAGACAATAGTAAAGATTATACATGTGTTACACTCTAAATCATTTTATATATACAAATTAAAATTTCGTTTATGTAATTACTCAGTGCACGTTGTTAATACCCAAGAACATATATATACCTTTACAATATTCAAAAAGACAATTTCAACAACTTCAACATAAGTGCATATTCAAACCTTTCACAAATACCACGTTTATGAGGTAACACACACGCGGAACTACATGTCAAAAATCTAGTTAAAAACATTTAAAAATACTTTTCTTTCAGTGACTCATCTGATTCTTTGTTGGCTTTGGGGGTGGCCGGTACGTGGCCGTTGGGTTGGGTTTCATTACTATTCTTAATCGAATTGCTGGGCATGTGGTTGACAATAAGCTAGGCATGGGTTTTGGTGATACTATTGATCAACGTAAGGCTGATCTTGTGTGTCACGAAAATTGTTGTACACTTGTACAAATGTTAGTGTAAAAGTTTGTACGAATTATATTGATTTCATATAAAATGTTGAAATTTTGAAAAGGTCAGTGAATTGAATTTTAGTTGATTTTTACTAGATAAAACTTTTAGAGACATAGGATAGCGGAACGTGTTTCCACTGCCCTGAATATTGCTCCCACCTCTCACCCAATTAGGTTCATGTGTGACCGATTCCAAGTACCATAATATCTAATTATACATAGTAGATTGATACACGGATATTATATATGATAACATAAAAGAAAACAAATGAAAGAAATTATGAATGTAAACAAAAAAAAAAAAACAAAGACTGGTGCTGTTTCTTCTTTAATAA
The DNA here is from genome assembly GCA_030867185.1 of Tagetes erecta. Taxonomy (NCBI): domain Eukaryota; kingdom Viridiplantae; phylum Streptophyta; class Magnoliopsida; order Asterales; family Asteraceae; genus Tagetes; species Tagetes erecta. Next base: position 99,522,961 of record CM061487.1, read on the forward strand.
TTGATGCGATAGTCAACTGAATTTATGGAGTTTGAAATTTTGTCACAAATTTTATATTGTATAACGTTGATGTGACACTGCCACATATCATGGAGATGACACAATCTATTTAATACATATATACACATATATATATATACGTAAACCTATAAAATAATACTATATATATATATCCAATTCAGATTTTTTAAGAGTAATATAATGATAAATATCGATCATGTATACAAACAAAAATCCAATAATACGGTAGGGCCTCTCTTTTGTTCCCTTGCTAACAGGCCACCAACGATAACATATATACAACATATACAGTAGTGTGCTTTCTCATAATGGTTGCATTTATCTTTTAAATGATTTCTTTTCTGTAATCATAGTCTTTAATTTGTTATGTGTTTCAAAACTAAGAATATATACAGATTATTTTATTTTAATTGTTATCATCTGAAATTAATTAATAATGATAAATGATTGAATATAGTATAGGCTAGCTTGTCACTATGTTAAACACTTCATCATGTGCTTATGGGCACGGCTTGAACATTCACCGATTAGGAGTTGACAAAGAAAAACACCATTTAATTAATAAAAGTATATTGATTTTCATTGGTTTCAACTATCATCTTTTGTCTTCTATCGATCCCAACTATTAAATTGGTTGTCAACGGTCCCAACTTTTATCACTTTGGTAACCACTGGTCTCGTCGTTAAATTTTTTTTAACGCCGTTACGTTTTTTTTCCAAATTCAAGACCGATGTTTTAGACCTTTTGATCGGAAGGATAATACGTGTCGATTGATGTAAAAGTTTTCTCGAAAATGCTCTCTGAACGATAAAATTTTTACATCCGATTGAAGCATCGTTAGGTTTAAACATCCGATTGAAGCACTATTTCGTTGTTCGGAGCGCCGTTTTGAGGTAACTTTTACATCAATCGACTTATATTATCGTTCCGATCAAAAGGCTTATAACATCATTATTGAATTTGGAAAAAACTTAATGGTGTTAAAAAAAATTTAACGACGGGATCAGTGGTTACCAATGTGATAAAAGTTAGGACCGTTGACAGCCAATTCAATAATTGGGACCGGTATAAGACTACATGTGATAGTTGAGACCAATGAAAACCAATATACCTTTAATAAACACTTTAGTTTGTTCCATTTGACTCGTCGTTTAGATAAGAGTTATAAATATCTATTTATGTCTAGTGATAAGATGACTTGATTTTTTATAGGAGATATAAGTTTAATTCATACTAGTGTCATTTTTGGTAGATTACGGCAATGAAGCTCGTCCCGGGCTACCACCAGGCTTCATGTCCGAGCCTAAAGGTTTTACGTGACATAGTTAAAGATTTTACCCGGTTTTCGCTATAATAGTTGGTTGACGAGTTTCGAGTCTAATCAACTTGGCCCGTAAGGAAGGTTATGGTGAGTCTCGCTGCATTTGCAGTAATGATACAAGTCTATTGATATGAAACTTACCTTGAACCGGTGCTTCAATCGGATGTTAAAATTTCGTCGTTTAGAGCATCGATTCAATGTAAATTTTAAATCAATTGACCGTATCCTTCTTCCGATCAAAATTTGAAATTTGATAAAAACTTAATGGCGTAAGTTAACTTTAACAGCAAAACATTGTAGGAATGAAAATGAAAATAGTTATAAGTTGAGACTAACACATGAAAATTTTAAATTACGATTAATATTGACCAATAAATCAAAGTTTGAATTAATAAAACTAAAATTTTCTTTTTAAACATGAATATAAATTAAAAAAACGAATCAATGGCATTTTTTTCTTAAATACCAAATATGTTTTAATGTTGCAAATACGAGATAACGGTATTCAAAACTCAAAAGTTAGGTCAGAATTGACAACTTTTGACCACACCCGTTTTTTTGTATCATGCATACATTTATTAAGTGATCTTACTTTTTTTTTTGGTACAGCAAATGCTAACCTCAACTAGTCAACTTATAAAGGGATCGAGGTGTGTTGCATTATGCTTTATTTCTAAACACAAATTTTAACAAACATGAAACTTAGTTGTTTGAGTTGAAATCACACTAAATATTCTATCGTTTAAAATAAAGATGTATTAGTTACGCACAATTACTTTCCAATGAAAGCAATAGTGTTATAGTGGCCTTTATTTACCATGATCCAGCGTGTTAGTTCTTGTTCACGTCATGCTTTTGAGTTCAATTTTGAGCTTCATCGTGTTTGATATCTTTTCAAAGTACGCCATGATAAGTTCTATATATATCTTTATAAAATATTAGTTTTGTTGCAATATTATGTTATGGACTTAGCTATTGTAAGGTATGAGATTTGTCACACACTGGTTGTATAAGCAATTGACGAGATTTATAACCCAAATGATCCCTTTCTCCAGTGGCGAATCCAGAACTAAATATCAAGGATATCCTATGAGAGAATTTTCGCTCAAGGGTATCATAAACTTTTTTCAGGGGTAACCCTATACTTAAAACCGTCAGAAAAAATGGTATCCTGATACTTAAACCGACAAAAATTGTACTTTGTAACAAAAGTTAAGGGGTAGCTCGAGATACCACTGGACTATTCATAGCTTCATTCCTACCTTTCTCATTAGATTATTCTTTTAGGATTATAACAATCAAGACAGGATCGAATACGAAAACAAAAGAAGCATCTAATACAAATGTCTTTAAAAAGTACATGATTGTGTATGTACAAATAATTGTTTTAAAAAGGGGCAACAATATGATAAAAACTCAAAAAAGTTGGAAGGAAAGAGACAATAATCCATTATCCATCCATATAAATGCGGGTTTACGTAGCATCATATTACATGGCCCCTGTTTCAATAATTGCCTATCTTTATGCTCTAAACACTTCGATTATATATAGTTTTCATTATTATTTTCGTTTTTTAACGACTTCTTTTTCTTTTTCTAGTCCATATATTGTAAATGCTTAATTTTTATAGTTGTTTATTAATATTAAAAATATGTTACAGAATAAAAAAGATGGTATGTACTAATATGCTATGTTACAAAGAAAAAACCCGAATCATTAAAAAGAATTATTATGATATTATTTAAAAAAATTACTTTCTGCTTACAAATGTGTATAATATACATAAAAAAATTTCAGAGGTACCTTTAATATTTTAAAGTTACCTATACATGTAGCCTATGTGTACGTAGCATAACCTACTATACGTACACTTGATATTCACATGTGTAGGTTTAACATATAATCGATATTTTTCAAATTCTTTTATTTAAATTACAAGATTGATGAATAAATATTGCATTTCAATTAATTTTTTAATGTTAAAAAAACTTATGGTTGAAAATATAAAGAATTTAGTTTATTCTTTTTCTTCTCCTGATATTTAGTCTTCTTACATAAACACTAACATATTCTCTAGATAGTTATGTTTTCTAATTAATAAACACAAAACTTCCATGACAAAACTGTTAGAAATAAAATTAGTTTGTGAAGTGATTATTATAATAATTATTATGATTGTGTATTAGATTTTAAATATCTAAATTGTTCTCAGCTATATTCTTGATGCAAGCTTCATTTCATTGGCAATTTATCGATTGATGTGTGTCCATAGAGAGGTAAACTTCATTTCCTTAGATCATGTGTAACAATATGTTTTTAGTTTTTTTATCACCCAAAAACACATTTTTTTACCACTGGGACGTTTTTAGGTATTTTTTTGTGCTTTTTAAAAAAACCGACTAGCTTGTAAAAGTCACTTAAGGCCACAAAAATTCAATCTTCACGATTTTAACTCTTCAGCACGTCAACAAATGCCAGTAAACCAAATAGCCATCGGTTTTTATACTTATCGATTAAGAAATAAGTTCACCTTCAATAGGAACCTAGTTGCTGACACACGATTGTTGAAGAAATAAAGGATTTATGTGGATTATTAACAACGAAAAGAGTATCTATCATACTGATAAAATTTTAATTTCATTAATTATTTAATTATAGCGGAGATATGATTGCATGCGTTTTTTGTTTAGCTCCTTGTTAGAGTTTAGTGAATGGTGAGTAATAAATTCAGTTGTTATTACAAATATTTAATGTAAACTTTTGTTTTTTTAAGAGCAACTTCTTGACTTTTAAATAGAAAATACACTACAACCTATACACATCAGGATTTAAATCCATAATCTAGTGTTCCAAACACAAATGTATACTGGTTAATTACATAATTCAACCAAATCAATAACTCGATCTAAGTGGATGTTTTCTTATATATATATAGTAATTCAACGTACGTTAGAAATTATAGATTAAAAATTAATTTCGTAGTAAAAACCTTCAAATTTTATAGTTTAATTAACTACTACTAATAATATTAATATGTATTTTAAATGCATCCAGTATTCAAGTTTCTGACAATCTAGACGTCCTTACCTAGCTATAGTATGTCATTGATCTAATGTTTAATGAAATATTGAAATGCCATATTGCGTTGGTCCATGAATATTGTTTATCACACTTTTATAAATTTTATATTTTGTATTTTTTTTGAAACGGCGATATTATTAAGAAATCAAAGCCACTAGCAAGACGCTAGAATCAAGACAAACAAAACAAGAAGAAATGCAATTAAGCAATACAACACCCACCCTAAAAAGGGTGATTACACCAAATATGCCAAGCAACATCTCTACATTTGGCCCGATATTTAAACCATAAAAACGTATTCATCTTGATCTTCTCATTGTATTTGATCCTGGTTAGTACTCCCTCCGTCCCATTAGAAGTGTCATAGTTTGAAAAACACAAAGTTTTAGGCACATTAAATGATGAGTATTTTTGTTTGTCATTTGACAATAATACCCTTGACAATAAATATTATTGTGGGTCCATCATATTGTTTGTTTTATGTTATTAAGGGCAAATTTGGAAGTTTACCAATAAATTTTAAAAGTGGACACTTTAAATGGGACAACTAAAAAAGGCAATATGGACACTTATAATGGGACGGAGGGAGTAGTATTTAGATAAATTAGTGTCTCTGACTTTGATATTAACACTTTTATAAACAAATGTTTAATTGAGAAAATGTTCAAATGTGTTGAAAACCATACGCTTTTGGAGAATATTCTCCTTTATATTGATTTGTGAACGAGTATGTGAGACAAATGAACAGTAGTACAGTAGTGTACTACTGCTCAGCTATGAGGTACAACTTCTTTCCACGTGTTTCTTTTTCTACACCTTACAGACGCGTGTTGTAACCTTTCTCTCTAAACCTAGCTAGCGCTTCATCCTGTCTTCTCTTTCTCTCACGATTGTAACCGTTTCCCATTTGAATCCAACAATGATCATTCTAATCTACCAGATCTGCAAAGCAAGGTGACGATGATGAACTTCCAGCAACTTCCGCTGCCTCTGATGATTATTAGACCTAGAGACGTTTGTGGTGGTATTCGGCCGCGAGGTGATGATCATATCTGCATGTTGTCTATACCCTATGGTGAAAGGAATTGACAGTTTTGGACCCAAAGAAATTGTCGCTTTGAGGTAAAACGTAACCCTAATTTTGCCCCCAATTATGTTTTTGTAACAAGAGGTAAAGCTAGGGAAAGGGTTTGGTCGAACTGAAGAAGAAATTCGTGAGATTTAATCTATACTTTTAAGTTGTTTATGCTCTTAGTAATTTAGTTGTGTACAATGCGGATGTCATCAACTTCGTAGTATCGTTGGTTTACAAATTAAACTTTGATGCTTTCACTGCTTATTTCACATGTTTCACTTATTTAGGGTAACAGTAACATTTAACCACTAAGTGAAATGACCCAGTCTACAAGACAATTACCCATTGACCGACCTGGCGACCTGGAAAATGATTGATGGTATACGTACTAAACCTTATAAAAACATTAGCATCATATTACCCAATGTACTAAAAAATTATTACCCTAGATTTATCCTGTGACTATTTCTTTTTCTGCAGCAACTGATCACGTTGCATGGTTTAGGATGCAATCAAATGCATTGAGACGACACTTCTATACAATTTAGGTGTCTTTTTGCTTGAGGTTCCAGGCACAACAATGACCTTTATACTGGTAGTAGTTTTTGCAATTTACTATTTAAAACATGAAAAGATGGTACTTTGTTCATACTAACTTTGTGGTTAATGTTAGACTTGCTGTTTTCATATCAACATCCTGTCCAAATTTCACTATGGTTCAGGTAATGTAAATGTGAGGTGACCAAATAATGATTTTAAGCCCAACCTACACCAAGTGTAATTCTAATGCACTTAACCTCCTAAATTGGTTTATGTGAAAGCTTTTATCATGTTATTTACAACAATAAGTTTTGATTGTTTTGGCAATTCATTGTTGGTTCGAGCCAACACGACTTATTTTCATCCGTACAAACTTGACCAGGTCCACTTACACACTGCCTCTTTGGGTCCAAAATCTCAAAATATGGAGGAGATATAAAGAAATCTAGGGCCTGAAATCGTCAAATTATATCTTCTGGGTCCAAAACCAACATATTATTAGGGACATTCAGTCATTAAATGCATGTTTTCATTTGCTGAAGCATGTGTTGAACTTATAGAACGTATGTTTTCTTTCGCATACCATGTATATAACTGGTGGCTCCCTTCAGTGACAAAGCTTCTAAGATACTATTTGTAAGTTCGATTCTGTGCTATTTGAAAGTAATCAGTGTAGTATAATGTGCCTAAGGTTTTAAGTTTTTTAAATTATAGTGATTTTCTTACAACTGAGTACTGTTTTTTGAATTTTTACGGGGTATCAAGATTTACTAAGTATGTTGTGGTCTTTTGCTTCTAGATCATCTTGATGACAATGAATTTTAGAAATTTTATCTGATCATATGGGTTCTGACACTATTACATGTACAAAGGTACTAAATCATCAATCTTTTAGACCCCTAATTCGTAGGGCAGGTTTGAAATGACGGGCGCTGAACTGGTGGGACCTTATAGATCAGCCCCTTGATGAGATCTATGCTTACTATGGAGCCAAGGTAAATACAGGTCGTTTTCATATAACTTGCTTATCACAGTAAATTAATTTCGAGTATGATACTATATGGTTTTGTTCGTTTTCCTTTTCAATGTAGATTGCAAACATATTTTGCTTTCCTTGGAACGTACATGAAGTGGTTATTATATCCAGTTGCGATTCAGATTCTAGGGCAAGCAGATGGTTTCAGGTATGCTACTTTCTTTATGTAGCTTTAGTAGGCACCAAAAGCCTAATTTTTTTTTTTATAATTGAGTATTATTGTCTTTGTTTTTCTTGATCTTTGCAGCTTAGATTCTGGAACTTCTCTTTTTCTTTATATGCATAATTTCATGGGCAAGGTCTAACAGAAGTGAACACCCGTTGTTTAGTAGAGAAAAGAAGTAAAAAAAAGTTGTAAGATGCTGCTTTTTTCCTCACATGAATCAGTAGTAAAATAGAATCTCTTTCTCAACATTTACCTGCAGAACATCAAAATCATGTCTTCCTTTCGGAATATGTTTAGTGCAACTCGATTTTTTCCACAGGTGGTTGCAAACATTGAACAAAATATAACATGTTATATATGAGTTTACTTGATTGAAGACAAATATTAACCAAACCCAAATTTTATGCAGGCAACAAAATCAATCAAATTTCCGGATTGATAAGACAAGCTAAAAAAGGAGTCACCTCTTTCTTTGAAGTGCCTTTGTGCCTTCCATCTATTTACAGCAACACCATTAGTTCAATGGGCAGCCAATTTTATGACTTGGTAGAACAAACTTCGTAAACATCCATTCTTTTGTAACCAAAATTACTAAACCTTTGTATATAATGTAGTGGGGTGTTTCCATTTATACAACTACATTATATGCAAACACCGCTCTTTTCACGATTCCTTTCCACCTTGATGAATGGCTTTGCCATCTGGGGTAAACTGATGTGGTAGACATTCGTCGGAGTAGTGAGTGGTGATGATGAGCACGACGGCTATTGTGGCACTACCTTAGTAAAAGAAAGCTCGCGCAACGCGCGAGCGAGCAAATAACACTAGTTGCATTAAAGAGAAAAGTAATACAAGTTTTAATCTATATTGATTATGGATTGAATTGAAGGTCATAGTACTAATTAAAGATAATCAAAAACACATTTATATCCATGTGTGATATGGTTGTGCTCTACAACAAGTACGTTGGGGGTCATATAAATTAAGTTTAAAGACCGTATAAATAAGCTAAAATGTCTATTTGCATAATCACCTAGGGTCGTCCTTTGACAAGTTAATTATACGACTCAGGAGAAAGACATAAGCCGCGTAGAATACAAATCTATTAAAAACATAAAATACGTGAATATTTAGAATACTTAAAAGGATAGAGGTTAGGGTTTGATCGCTCTTTTTTTAAATATATGATAGTATGAGAGTAAATAAAGTCCTATTGATTTCAATGTCACTAGCTATTGCAAGGGTTACAAAAAGTTCACTGAAAAACCTTGAAGGCCACACAAAACAATCGAAATTAGATATATATTCAAAGATTATGACCCAGCATGCATGTTGTAGGAACCGTTCGTACAAAAACACAAAATTCTTCAATATATTCATTTACAATACAAAGAAAATAAAGAAACAAATATATTACAATACGATTATAACCAAAATAAAATAATACACAAGAAATGAGTAGAAGTAGAAGCATAATTGTGGCTGAGGATTCGTGTTCAACACGGGTCCCTTAAAACAAATTCCGAGTCTCCCAAGAGAACTCGTTTGTTTCCCAGGGTACAACAGCCGAAACAGTATGTACTGCCGGGATTGACTCACAACCCAAATTATACTTAAAGAAAAGAGATGAAGAAGATCAACTACATGTTAGAAAAATTAGAAGAGAAAGAATGAGAGAACTTTTCATAGTTGGAGTTCTTTGGTGTTGTATTTGGTGTGTTTTCAACCAAGGTTCACCTTGGTATTTATAGGACACGAATGAGTTGAAACACCTCATTCATTGTCCATAAACATGACATAAAACACTTATTCAACTTAATTAATTATGAGTTGAAACATATATTCAACACAATTAACTAGTTGAAACTCATAATAACTTCAAAGTTATAACACCAATTTATTTTTTATTTTGTATTTTTCACAAAATGTTTTTGTGTTATACAAAAATTTCCAACAATCCCCCACATGGGAAAAAGACAAAATCTCATTTTCTCAAATGAAAACCTCATTTTTTCATATGAAAACTCATTTTCACATATTATTCCAACAATCCAGATTGATCGTTACATACAAGTTTCTTAGATATAATTCAGCGGTTGAGTACTGCCGGATAGGTAGGTGTTACCTTTGAACCTTCCGTTGGGATGCATACTTAGTCTCCTAGTGGTTCGGTAGACGTGATGTCTTTGAACCAACCACCATTTATGGAGACGACAATACACTTCACACAACACTCTCCCTGGTTCGGTCAAACCCTCATTGTCGTGTCCGTTATGGTCATGGAACACTAGCCTGGTTCTGCGAAAGCTCTAGGAATTGCGCACCCCACAATTTCATTCAAAGCGACCCCACTTCTCTTTCACATAGGTGATTTATCTAAAAAATCATTAAAAACATTAAGGTTACTATGATTGTGACATCTGCCCCAAACCCGAACCCGAATGCCCGACTCGAACCCGAAATTGTTATCCTTTAAACTGTAATCGTAATTATTTCTCCAAAATGTAACGTTCATTGTTATTATTATGAATAAACGCACTTGATTCTACGTTATTTTCGTCTCAATTAAATAATCGTATTTACATCACAAAATATTCCCGCATATCAAATAATTATTATTTGTGACAATAAAACTCAAAATATATATATAAATATATATATAGTTCGTAAAAGAAAATTATTGAAAACGTTAAACAAGAACGCTTCTAAGTCTTGAAATAGTCTCGTAACGGCTTAAACGAGCTAAAACTATAGAAATGTCACCTATAAAATTGTTACGTTTCAATGTAGTTAAGTTGATTAATTAATATATTTATAATCTAAGTTTGGGTCAAAAGTGTAACTTTTGAAACTTTAGTTAAAAGTTAGTAAACTAAATATAACATGAATGAAAGACAAAGGACCAATTATGTAATTTACAAATTCACCCAACCCCCATCCCACCTTCCCGTTTTTCCGGCAAGCCTCGCCGGCGTAACTCCGGCAATGCTCCGGCGAGTGCTAACCTCTACTTTTAGTACGTTTTAATTCAATTAAAAACCAGAAAAATGCTCCTCGTCAGGATTCGAACCCACTACCATTTCTTAACATCATTTTAATCAACCCATTTCGTGTGATTAATCGGTTTCTAAAACCGTTCTAAAACCCACAAATTCAATGTGTCAAATTAATGTTAATTGTTACAAATTCATACGTTCATATCATTCCCACAACAAAACTAAACGTAAATCTACCATCAATTCATCTCCTAATTACCTAGTGATCTCTAATTAATCTCAAATGACCCCGTATGCCAACCGAACCCATCCTCCATCAAATCGTGCATATTGTCCGAAATTGGTCAAAGTAAATCATTCACCTCATTATCAAGTGTGAATCTGGAGGTCGAATTGGGTTATAATAGCCTCAATCTTTTAGTTCGATTCTTATGCAGCCGCTTTATGTTCTTCATTGTAATCGATTAAAAACTACACCAATCGGGTATGTTTTATACACCATTCTTCTCTATTTTCTATGCTAACCAATAGCCCTCTATTGGATTTCGATCTTGTTAACTGGATTAAACGAATTGGATTGATTCTTGTTCTAGGGCTTGGTGGGGAAATGGGTGTCGATGATTATCAAAAGTTAAAACAATTTAACAACGAATTTAATCAACAAAATACTTTCTGGTCTGGTGGATAAGCGTTGCTGTTATGGATGGTTAGGTCGTGGGTTCTAAACCCACTGCCTGCGCTTTTCTTAATTTTTCACATTTCACTTTTTTAAACATTAAATCATATTTTTCTAATAACCTAAAATAATACTCTTTAAGTTAAATATATCTTCTAAAGCTTAAAGATTTACAATTCCAAATACATATATATATATATACAAATAATAATGTTTCATGGTTACAAATGATATTTCAAGAAAACTAAAAATGGTTTCGTATAAAATATATTTAATACAAAATACTGCAACGTTTCGTTCAAAACCCTAAATCCCCAAATTGTATTTCAAAACCCTAAATCCCAAATTGTATTTCAAAACCCTAAATCCCAAATTGTATTTCAAAAAAAACCCTAAATCCCCAATTTGTGATTTAAAACCCTAAATCCCAAATCTGAAACCCTAGATCACGGACTTTTGATTCTTGTTACTATTGTTTTGTTTCTGAGTTAGGGTTTTTCCCAATAAATTAGGTGGTACTAATGTTTGGGCAACCCTCGGTGCTTTTTAGCTGCGTTTCTAACGGTTCGATACTTATAGCATTTCAAGGTGAGTAAACTCACACCCCTTTTTACTGTTTACGTTTTTGGGGCTGAAATACGTGTTTCTATAATACAACGGTTTCTTTTGATGTTTCTGTTTTCGAAAATGAGATCATTAGATGTGTTAATCATGTTTGGCCACATGTAGCAAAATTGTGTGATAGTCAATATTAGTTATATTATCTTGTAATTTCCACCGGACAATGTTAGCGCTAATGGCTTGACAAGCCCACCTACATTAATGGCCTGATAGGTGATTTGACCCGGCGATTCTTTGGTTGATTCTTTAGGATAGTTACTGTTGCTATACTGTGATACTTGTTGCTACGTTGCTATGTCCCTTAGATGCTTAAACATTTTTGATAACTTACATATCGAGACGGTTAAATGACGGTTAAACGATGGTTATCAATAAATGTAACATGAGTTGGTTCCTCATGACTTGTTGCTAAAGGTAACCCTACGGGGTCTATGATACTTGTTTCTATGTGATTCTATGGTCATGGTTGAGATATATGCTGAGATTGCTATGCACATGAGATTGCGAAACACAATCTATTATGATCTCGGATTTTATACTATGTACTATTAATTGTGTTTTACTCACTAGCTAATTCTTTAGCTAACTTATTTTACACGTTTTCAGGTGGAGTTTGATTCGGTTTTGGTTCAAGACATTTAGGATGCTTCGGACTTAGAATAAAAAGACAATAAATAGTATTTAATTGTCGGTTTCTGTTACGGTTTTTATGACAATTTAATGCTTCTTTATGTCACGACATTATTGCACAATTAATATTAAAATATGAAATTAGTGTGCCATGTGCTTTGTACTTTGATATCCGATTCACTTGACGCGCCCGGTGTTTTCCGCCGCCGGGCGGGGTGTCACAATGATTACGCAAATCATTAACCATACGGTATGCTTAGCCTCACAACGTGTCACTGTTGTTATAGGAATGGACTAGGAAGTATTTAAGCTCCCTTTATAATTTAAGAGGACATGTACAAACATTTATACATATTAGCTTATATATCGACTGATATATATTAAATATGCCCCCACAGTGACCACCCTTAGATATATGAGTAGGTTGTCCTATTGAACTTAGATCTTGGGATCTCCATTCAACTAAGTTAGGTTTTCCTTCATATATCATCTTTCATGGGCTTTAGTCTCATTCCACAACTCCGTCTCTCATGTTGTTGGATCCAAAACCATTATCTATGACTCCGTCGAGTCAATATAGATAATTGCAGTTGAGATGAGTTGTTTTGATGTGTTATTAACTCACAAGTTAATCTTGCCTTTTGTCATTTTTTAAGACTATAACCTCGAGTATTAACTCGAACTGAGGTACATTTTTGTCTTTAAAATGCATTTCAAGCCTAGCATATCCATGCCATTAGTAATTAGATGTTAAATCTAACCAATTGACCTTCGAGTCTAGCTTGTAGATTCGGTCACATAGTTGCATTATATTTGGCTCAACAAAAGGTTCTCTTTTGATACGGGTTTGAGAAAACTTCTCAGATACCATTTCTCAAATGACTTCCCCCCACATTTCTTGCATTTAGATAGAAAATGTTTAAATATACGATTAGACATCCATGATTTGAACAAGATCAACGTCTTGTATCAAAGATGTCGTCAATGCTTGTTTGCCGACTAAAGCAACGCATGCCTTGTCATAAGTTGTTATCAACCATCTCAAACTCAAATACTTTTAAGTTATTATCTAGGCTAAATCTAGAAACTTGAGTTCTCCATAAGTTATATGACTTTTCTTAGATTGAATGACAACCGTCATTCAAATTGTCTTATACACAACTTTACTTTTATATTGTATATGAGTTGAATGTTTCACATTAATAGTCTCCTCAGAGCACCATAATTAACAAGTACTAGTCTAGCATGCTTTAGACTACAATACTCTAGCATGTGAACAGAAGATGCATCATTCTGATTCTTCACAGCTTTTAAGGAATATCCCAATATTCGTTCAAAACATTCATCTTATAGTTTAAACAAACAATGAGAGTTGTTCAACATCCCAAAATCTCAATATTTAGGAATGTCTAATATGTATGTTACATAAACGTACATAGACCGTCATTCAATCTAGGATCATAAACTTTTTTTTTTTCTCAAAAAGTTTCATCATTGACTCATATGGACTTTGAAGGATCACAAATTGATCTCCCATAGTGGTACTCCCACTTTAAACAATCACAAAATTGATATAAAACATCATGTTGTTTATATGGTAAATTGTTCACATGTGTTAGTATTTGAACTATTATATATGTTCATAGCAACAAAGATTTATCTTTCCATCAAATAGTCAATTTGAATCTATTATTGTTTTATGACATGTTACTTTCACAAGAGTAACAAACTATGTTAACACTTTATGTAAACTTTTGGTTTATTTCATTCTAAACCAAATCTTAGTTTTGCCAAAACATTCACTTAGCAGTTTCGAAATAAACTATTTTAATTTTATGTTTTGATTACGGAAATCAATACCCAAAATTGTAAATAGTTTTATTGAATAAAATACTTCTAACGCACACGTTAGAGATAAGATGTTTACATAAAACACTCTTATTTAAATTTATCATTAACACAAATGTTAAGAATAAACGACTACATAAGACGCTTTTAGACCATAAAATTTATGTCATATCTAACACATATGCTAGATAAGTAAATGGGTTTTAACACGTACATTAGTCAACAAAAAGTATACATCAAACGTTCTAAGCAAATGGTTTCATGTAATGAAAGGTTCCAACAAAACGTTTGCAAAATGTTTTGAAACGAAAAGTTTTATATAATGGTCATTTGTAAAGCACGCATAATTAATGATCATGTTTGTCAACGTTTTCGAGTGAATAATGATTTCATCATTTGTTAAAAAAAACGGTTTTAAATTTAAAAGATTAATACTAACTCAATACAAAATTGATTATATTATAAAGAATCTCTTCTAATACTTAATTAGAATAACATTAGGTTTTAACACACATGTTAAAACACAAGTTTCACATAAGAAAGATTTCTTACTCGCAAATAAGAAATACCGGTTTTCATAAGATGCGTACACAAGCATAACCATTCTTAAGACGCATATGAAAACTAATCTTGAAACCGACAAACGGTTAATTCAAAGTTTTAATTATGAAACCACATAAGGTTTCGAAAACTTTGATTTAAAACAAAATTGGATTTTCAACCTTTTTGCTTTAACACATTGAACCATTCAACAAAATGGTTGTAATGAAAATAAACCCACTTTTGAATGCAAAAGAAACTCATAAGAATTTAAACTTCCCAAAGTAATTGATACAAGTTTTATGAAAAACTACAAAAGCTTTTAAACATAAGCAAAAATTACACTAAATCAAAACCAACGAATGGTAAAAAAATGAACCATTTTCTTTGTAAATAAAATTCGGTTCTAGAAAAAAGTCAAATGTAAGTTCTCTAAGTCCAACTTTGAGATACGAACAATGACTATATATATTTTTTTTTAAATACGAACGGTGATTTAAAAAATTTGTTTTAAGATTGTAGGAACCGTTCGTACAAAAACACAAAATTCTTCAATATATTCATTTACAATACAAAGAAAATAAAGAAACAAATATATTACAATACGATTATAACCAAAATAAAATAATACACAAGAAATGAGTAGAAGTAGAAGCATAATTGTGGCTGAGGATTCGTGTTCAACACGGGTCCCTTAAAACAAATTCCGAGTCTCCCAAGAGAACTCGTTTGTTTCCCAGGGTACAACAGCCGAAACAGTATGTACTGCCGGGATTGACTCACAACCCAAATTATACTTAAAGAAAAGAGATGAAGAAGATCAACTACATGTTAGAAAAATTAGAAGAGAAAGAATGAGAGAACTTTTCATAGTTGGAGTTCTTTGGTGTTGTATTTGGTGTGTTTTCAACCAAGGTTCACCTTGGTATTTATAGGACACGAATGAGTTGAAACACCTCATTCATTGTCCATAAACATGACATAAAACACTTATTCAACTTAATTAATTATGAGTTGAAACATATATTCAACACAATTAACTAGTTGAAACTCATAATAACTTCAAAGTTATAACACCAATTTATTTTTTATTTTGTATTTTTCACAAAATGTTTTTGTGTTATACAAAAATTTCCAACACATGTAACACATTTATCATATATATCTAGAATATAAGTCCCGTGAACATTAATTCTTTTTTACTTGTAATATTTCCTACATATAATTACTTTATACAGAAATGAAAATACGTACAATATTATAT
The DNA here is from genome assembly GCA_030867185.1 of Tagetes erecta. Lineage (NCBI taxonomy): Eukaryota > Viridiplantae > Streptophyta > Magnoliopsida > Asterales > Asteraceae > Tagetes > Tagetes erecta. The sequence goes on from CM061487.1 coordinate 99,538,778, forward strand.
ATGTAAACTAAAAATGAAGCAAAGCTGCCCCCACTCTTGCCCAAGTTCAAAGCACATTTTCCCCCTATATAATCCTTGGATTCGAGTCAGGTTAAAATGATAACTCACAACAACAAATTTCATTTTGCACACCTAACTCATTGCAACATTTTAACACAATCTAGCCCTTATCAAACAACTAATTGATAAACACACTAGTTGTTCGATGCGCTAAAATAGGCAAGTCAATTAGGATAAATGGCATATCAATATAAAAGTTCATTTAAAAGGAAAAACGAACGATTGGAAACAAATTTTTATTTAACTTTTTTTTTACAACGGTAGTCTGCACAAAAAAAAAATCGTTGTACTAAAATGAAGTGTAATGATTGAATTTGAAGCCACGCCTACCCTTATCTAGAGGGGCTTAAGAGCTAGCGGTGCTAAGTTCATGGATATAACAAATAAAAAATAAATTTTCCGTGTATATTTCAGAAAAAAAGGTTTTTTTAGTGTTGGATTTGTTTACGTACAAATTCTATTCACAGGATGTTATTTTGGAGCAAAAAATTATTGATGTTCCTTTGCCTTTGTCAATGAGTCACCCACCCTCATTGCTGGTTTGCAAATCCTCTAATATATCCGTTTAATCCCTTGCAAATGAAATATAATTGAATATGTTAATTAATTAGTTTAAGGTTTATTCATGATAAATGTTAGACATAGTCGAAGCAGTTTTTCGGTTCATGTAAGATATATATTTCAAAGTTCAAACAATACAATAATTGTATTATTAATATATATTAGTGTAACACCTTGTTTGACAACAATGAAATGAATTGGATATCTTACCAAAAAGTTGATAACCACCTTTGAAAGTCACCAAGATTGCGACATTGGCACGTTATGTGGTGTTAATTTGTAACTTATTACTTAACGAGATGATTAAGCTATTAGCTTTTAGATTATTTGAAAACGATCTTAAACCCACCAATAATCATGCCTTTTGAAGTCTGTTAATTTAATTGCGGTTAATTAATTAGTAGTAGTTAAGTCTCTATTTGTGACTAGTGGTAAAATTTTTGAGTTTTTCATAAGAGGTCCAAATTCAATCCTTACTTGTCTCATTTTTTTATGAACATAGACAATAAAGAATTTGAGCAAGACATTATATACACTTGTCAGTTCGCATTCTAAGCCTACCTGGGTATTCGTCCCACTGTGTGTTTACACCAGAGAGTTATGCTCTTGGGTGGCACACCGACTGTCAAATCTCTCGGTTAAAACAACATAGTCTAAACAGAATGAGACAACGAGACTCTAAGAAATTCACCATTTTAAAAAAAAAATTAATTAGTAGTAGTTGTTGTCATTCACAACCACTACAAACCAACTACTGGCGCAACCAACATAACTTCTTATAACGGTTATCATGATGATGAGCACCGGCCACTGTTAAGCAGCAGCAGTAAGTAAGCATGCATCAAAGGTGAATAATTAGGTTATGACAAGAAGTAAGTAGGCAGTGCACATGGTTTAACAGGCCACATGGGTATGGGTCTACTGAAATTGACACCATCATAAAATGTCAGCAAATCGGAACTAAAAGTTGAAACTTCAGTTTGAAGTGGACAATATATGCTTCTTAGTCACGTGTCTTTGTATTAACCTCAATCGTGTCATCTTAAGAAATATATATCGTTTTTCTTTTTATATTTCTTTTATTAATTTTATAACAAAGTAAGGTATCTCCATTGGCCGGGGCTTTATAAAAAACGGGTGTCATAAAATTATCGCATAACGTACCCCGCCCCTCCTTTCGTTATAAGCCAGTTTGCGAGGGTGATCACGAGCTAGGAGGCAAGAATTGTTTTTTCTCGCTTTTCCACCTACTATATATGATGTCGTTTATCGATATGTGGCTATTGCAATAATAAATAATGAATAGAACATATATGAACACATATCTTTGTTGTAATAATCCAAAATTGATTCATTTGACTGTTTGATATATAATTTTCTAAAAAAGAGAGGAAAATGTCACAAGCTTATCTTTCGAGGCACCACACGGGTTGCTCTTGGCTAGCCAATCCGTCCCGCTTTTAATTAGTGCCACTAGTTTTGTCATATACTACTCAGCGGAGCGGCCATAGGTCTAGATCAACGGTACATTCATTGTGTATTGTGTAAACACATAAATGCTTGTATATTATATAAATGGCTAAGAATGTCTCATGTGACTTTGTGAGTACCAAGAATAACCACTGGACCCAAATGTTTAGACATAAACTGAATAGATTGAACATTTAATGTATCGTATATTCGTAACGATCTTTTGTTTCAAAATAAAAATGTACATAACTGCTTTTAACTAATTGCATCATCTCATAAATATAAATACAAAGTTTTCATTAGAAAGTTGTTAACCCGAATGATTATACAAAAATGATAAGTGAGTTAACTAAATCAGAATTGTGCTAAAATTAATATTGGTGTTGAGAGTGGGATTTGAACCACGCCCTTTCGGACCAGAACCTTAATCTGGCGCCTTAGACCAACTCGGCCATCTCAACGTGTTATGTATTTTTGTAGAAATAATTATATTACTTATAAGAACGTTTCCAAACTTTAAAAAATACGGAGTAGTTATTTTCTATTGTTAACGTTATATTTATATTTGTATAGGCCGGTTAAAATACAAATAAAAGTTTACGTGCGAAGAAATATGGGTCATTCATTATGTTGCGTGAGAATTATATAACTTGCATGCCAAAAACGTTTGGTGTGTCAAAAACATTGGGGCAAAAATTTCATCTCTTGCTTAAATCACTTGTGTGAGAAATAAAACTTGTTTGCGTGATAATTTTTTAAATCAGACAAGTTTAATTTACACTTGCATAATAATTTCTATAAATGAATGGAATAATAATGCAAGAATGAAATTCTCAAACAAGAGGTGCTCTATCACTATGTTTACTCTTGCGTATTAAATTTTTATACTTTACACGAGAACAATTAGTTAGCATTTTAATCTTTCTTTATATTTGTAAAACTGAAAATTGAAAATGAGTAATATAAACTTTTTAATGTTTTGGTAGCATGTGAAGTTGTGAACCACCGCCCTGTGAAAAGTTGTTGCTAGATGCCTTACTCTTTGTTTAAGATTTCTAGTTGTCAACACTTTGTTTCTAAAACATCTATCTAAAAAACCGCATCTAAATTAGACAAGCCTTAAAAAGTTAATACCATAATTTATGTGTAAGATGTTTTTGAATATACTAGATACAAGAAAACCAATTAATTATAATGATACCTTAATCAAAAGTTTAAGGTTGAGGTGTTTTTAAGTTTTAACTATCTATATTGACCATTGTTTATTCTCTCACACACCTTCAAACAACTAATGCTTTATATTTTTTGGTGCCCATGTGTAACTTTTGATCACATGCTCACATTCTCTTTTACATCCAATCCCAATCACAATCTTGCTTGTTATTGATTCCTAACCTTCTTTTTCCATCTTCTTACTTTGGCCATTCATTTCCATATAAAAGCAAATCCAATCTTATTCTCTACAAAATAATATTTATAATTTCTTATTGTTTTCAATTATTAGACAAAAAAAGTGAAGGAAGTAATAGATAAGAAAAAGAAGAAACACTCTAGTCGTAAACCTAGCTAGCGATCTTGAACTCCCGTAGGTTCATCGTATATGATGAGTTGTTTAAGGATGGTAACTCAATATCTTAAATAGCTCAACAGTTAATGATTTAGATTTTACCAAATAACCCCTAACTCATCTATATATTCTTGACTGATGCCTGATTTGTATTTGTTCTAGTGTTTAAAATTCAAGATTGGCATATATTTGTGATGTTAAAGTTTGTTTTACTATAGAATTGATTTATGAAAAAGCATAGATTAAGCCCATTGATGAAAGGTCCTCAAAGTTATATTTATAAGCACCTACTTTTTTCCCCACATGATGTATGTATTGTCTGGTATTAGAAGTGAAATTGTGCTTTATTGCTCACCATTCATGCATATGCTTTACTAATTACTATTACTTGGCATCTTTACTAACTATAACATAAAAATAGACTATCAAGGAAACACAACATGTGCCCATCAATGTCATTTCATTGTACTTCTGTGCTTTTTATCATTAAATAATAAGACTTATAATAAAGAACTATGGATTAGAAAAAAAATGATGTTGATGAAATAAATGTTAAAAATGAACTCTACATTTCGGTTAAAGTCAATTTCGGTTCATAATAGGGGCCCGTTTAAAATAATTGATTTTTATAAAACAAATCGGTTTGGGCCCAAGTACCCAACAAACATTATTTTGTTACTTTTTATGTCCACATTTGGGCTTGGGCCCAACACATATCATTTCTATTGATTAAAGCAATGACCAAATTTGGATTTTTGGTGAAGAGCTATTTTACTAATATTAAAATAAAATATATCGATAGTCACTATCGAGTTAACTTCAATTAGTTTATATATTGAATGGCAACCTTGTGGGGTTTTTTTTTCGTATCCTGTCTTGGGTAACCTTTCATGATCAAGTTTTTTTAAACGGCAAATTTCTTTTCTTTACACATTTTGGCACTTGAATCTATGACTACATCAACTTAGCCACCTAGGTGCTCTTAAAGACTTTGCCCCAACATCTTCGTGATCAATTTCGAGCCAATCAACCAAATATGGGAAGGCCCATACTTATAGGTCGGGTTATACTCATAAGATCATATTAGAAAGCCCAGTTATGTGTATTGGGCCGACTTTTGCCGCCTTTTTTACAAAAAAAAAGAAGTTATTGCTAGTTTTTTTAAGGGTTATTGGATTTAATCACCTTCAACTATTGGTTATTGGCCGCTGTCACCCTCAAGTATCACTTTGGCCAATATCACTCCAAACTAAACATTTTGGTGTCAGTATCACCAAAATTCATCAATTCAAGTCACTTTTGGTTAACTTTTGATTATTTTTTGGTTAGCTTTTGGTGTTACGGACATCGTATCACCAAAAGTTAACCAATTCAAGTCACTTTTGGTTAATTTTTGGTTAATTTTTTTTTTAACTTTTGGTGATACACACACCAAAGTGTTTAGTTTGGAGTTATATTGGCCAAAGTGATACTTGGGGGTGACAGCGGCCAATAACCAATAATTGGAGGTGATTAAATCCAATAACCCTTTTTTTAATGACGATGACAATCAGATTCAGTGTCATTTCTCCACATAGCTCAGGTATATTCATATCTTAGACGGGTAATTTGACGCTCGATGATGGCGCCAACTAGGGGTGAGCATGATTCGGTATTTACCGAAAAATACCGACTACCGTACCGATTTTTACCGATTACCGTACCGAAAACTTATATGGGTATAGGTATTTGGTACTTGTTTTGTACAATATTAGGGATCGGTATCGATATCGGTATTATACCTCCAAATACCGACCCAAAAAATCCCGAACCGAAATCACATTATTTTTGCCTAAAATTGATATTATCCTATATAATAATATATTCGATCATAAAAAAATGGGATTAACATAATCATACTTCCATAATAAATCCTAACGTGACTATAATCGTTTACCTTCAAGGCTCCAAACATTCACGATAACATAAACTATATAATCTAATCATCAAATAAATCCTACTTCATCAACAATTTTCGGTGTTTATAGAATACCGATTACCGATCTAGGAATACCTATTATTACGGGAATCCCGATTTGAAAACCTAGGTACGGTAATCGGTTGCAATTTCCAGTCAAAATCGGTTGTCGGGATCGGTATCGGTAGTTGGTAATATGATCGGGAATACCGGTTTGCTCTCCCCTAGCGCCAACCTATTCAAGAGAGGAAACCGACTAGTTTGTAAAATCCCCCGACTTGCATATGTTTTAGAGTGCTCAATGACAAGCCCTAATAATGGCTACAAGATTTGTTGATAATGAGATTTGAACTTATAACCTTAAGATCATAGAGCTCTTCATCACACCAGCACGTGGCAGGGGACCAAAACCTTTCAATTGTGTATTTTGTTTTATCGATATATTATTTTACTCCCGGTTTTGGTCTAGTACTGGTCTGCTACCTCTCGTGGAGATCATGGATTCTTTTTTAAGCATTGACATTTATATACTAACTCGGTGTTATTAACTTACAACATATAAACTACAGTTAAAAAAAAGTTGTGTATAGATTTAAAGATACATTTTATTTTCTATTGAGACACCCTCTTCCTCTTTTATCTCTTATACGCTTTCTATTTTTTCTCTATATACGTGCGTGTATGAAAGATAGAGATAAGATGAGTGTTCTAATAACTAAAGAACGTGTAACTTTCACAACTCTCAAAACCATGCTTGAATAAAATATGCAACCAATTTTTAATGAATGATTACATAAAGTGAGAGAAATGAGGACCTTTTCCAAGAGTTTTTTTTTAATCTGTTCATGTATTGAATTAATATTGGTGTGTTTTGTTTCTAAAGACATAATGATCCCTAAATAATATGTACGTGTAATCTGTAGAGACTCAATAACGGCTAAAAGCATAAAACATATATATGTAAAGAATATGTTATCGTATAGACTATCATGTATTTTCAAGATACAATATATAATAAATAGACTGACATGTTTTCCTAAAGAACGTAGGGTATACACTTCTTCTAGACATAAATCATTTCATTTAAGGGGTTCTTTGTCAAAATATGAATCTTTAAGTGTTAAATAATTAAAAAGCTTGAATCATTTCATTTACTAAGGGGTTCTTTGTCAAAATATGAATTATTAAGTGCTAAATAATTAAAAAACTTGAATCATTAAGATGTTTTTATCAATAAAAGGGATGTTAGGGTATAACTTCAGATGAAACTAAGTTGGCATATGCTATTTTCAGTTCCATTTAGCATTTTTGTTTCTTTTAGCAATTCAGCACTTAACTGAACCATTTATATACTTTTTTTTTAATAAAATAAACGTTCTGCATACTGAATACTGAATGATTAAACACTGAACTAAATCATTAAAAGATGACATAAACAGCTCTTAAGAAAGATGATTATGGGTATAAAATTCAACCTATGTGGATATTTATTTCCGTTTATTATTTATTATTTTATTTATATTTATGGAACACTATTGGTTAAATCTACAAAACAAAACATTCCAACAAATATAACATACAAAAAGTATATAACAGGGTTGAACTTTTGATTATATTATGTACTTGGCCAACAAAAAACAACAAATTTACTTCCATAAAAAGAATATATAGTATCAACGGCTCAATTTTTTCTGGCTAAGACAACATGCTCGGTGATTTTTTGTAACTATTTCTCTCTACTACGATTTCAAACAAGTCTCCTTCAGAAGCCTCATCAAAATCCTTTGTCATTCCTTTATTTACACTGTCTAGATACGATCCGCTTCTTGTTGTTGACCTATTTAACCATTGTGAATCTATTCTTCCCATTGAAAAAAGCTCTTTGCTATCTTCGTACCCTAGCGATGGAGAATTTGCCATAGGTTCAATGAAGCAAGGATTTTGAGTTCTTTGCGAATTCGCAGGTGCATATTTAAAGGTACTTTGCCCAAAATTTACAAGTAGTGTAACATCACTATTTGATGCTAGTGTTGGATAGAGTGGAGAGCCGAACTCTTCTCCTTTACAATTGATTTCGTGAACAAGTTTGGAGTCAATGGTAAAGAAAACTTTGTTCTGCCTTGGGTTGTAACCGCAACCAATCACCTTATTAGGGTTTTCCCATCTTTCGATATTTGCTTCGCTTACAATTTTATTTCCTAGAAAATTAGCAGCCTTACATTATCACTACCAAAGAAAATAAATAAAAGCTCAAAGTCACCAAGTCAAAATTAGTTATCTTATAAGTAAATCAGTTTAATAGAATTATATCAAAAATTAAAATTCTTGACCAATATACATGACAAAACTACAAGTATAGTAGCTAAAAATAAGCTAGTACAACTTAAATATATCTATAACAAACTAAAAGTCAGAACTAAAAAGATTATTTTAGGGTCATCCTATTCACACACCTCATATATATTCTATTCACACACCCCATGTTTTTATTTCTCACACCCCCAGGCGCCGCACATAAACCTTGGCGTCGCGCCTGGGTTACTTCTTATCCCAGACGCATCCTCGAACGTAATCAATCACGCTTCAACACCCTTATGCGCCGCGCATGGCCCTCGGCGTGGCGCCTGGGTCATATATGCGGCCAACAACATCATCGGCGCCTAGGTCATATATGCGGCGCATATGTCCAGGTTTGACCGAATTCCACCTCGTTTACGACATTCCTCGGTTGACGTTGACAGAAAAGTGACTCAGGCGCCGCATCAAGGCCTATCCGTGACGTCTGGTTTTAAAACAGGCGTGTAGATAGAATTTTAGGGTGTGTGAATAGACAAGGCCTTATTTTATATATACAATAAAACATATAGGGCTTAGAAACAATAAAGTTACGAAGTTTAGAGTTTTGCCACGAAATTTGTTATTTGATGGTCAAATTTGGTCCCTCAAGTGCTTTTTTTTTTGTTTTTTAGTAAATATTTTTTTCCTTCCCCTCAACTTTTAAAATCATCGCTCTCAAGTCTTAACCTCTTGGCTTTCTAATACGTGTTGATATGAATTCAAGTTCGTATATATACATTTTACATCACGTGAGTCAATTGATGTTATATGATCATGTTTTTATTTTACACTTTTTCTTGAGTTTGGTCATCGTAGTTTGCTACTTAGCGTGGTTTTACGCCCCAACGATGCTAGCACGGTTTTATGCCCTCGACCTGAAAGTCGGCGGCTTAAAACTTGTTATAAAACAAATGAAAACTTGTTTATTAATTATATATACCAATTTGTCTTAACTTTATATTTTTTTAGTTACCCTTGCATTATAGGGCCTCATTTTAGGAATAACAAAACATGTTTTAAGTTGCATATAGAACTGCCAATTTAACAAAAACCAAATATGTTTTTAGTTAGGTTGCATATAAAACAACGAATTTAAGAAAAAGAAAACTTGTGTTTAACACTTCAACGCGTTTAATAAATAATCAGTTTTAGTATAGTCCTACGTGCCTTATATCATAAATGTATCATAAGATAAGAAGGAAAAGAATAAAGCATACCATCCAAGTAGATAGAGCCATCGGAACAAATGCCAATGGATCCCGGAAAACATCCCGGAAATTTAAGCGGAATAGATCCTCCACCGGTAAGACCCACCGACATCAAAACAAATAACTCATTTCGTCCATCAACTATATCCTTCGTACAACTTCGACCCCTCAACACTTCAATATTGCCATTCACATCCCTCTTGTTTAAACCATTCTCTTGAATTAGCATTACATTCTCATCTTCTCCCGAATTTAACCTCCCCTTTCCGTTAACACCCCTTCCGTTTTCATCCCCGTCCAAGGACAATATCGTAATTTCAAAATACGCTTCTTGAGGAAATGGAGATAAGTTCCCCAACACGGGACCTGGTAACGGTAACGCTGATTTAATAACAGAAACTGCATTGTTGGCAGTAGTTTTAGTAATAAGTTTGGGGCTTGTGATTTCGATTTTTTTAATTCGAGAATTAAGTCGAATCTTTTGCATGAAATCAGCGGATCCTTGAGAAACTTCCCAACTAATTTCCACGTTATCCACGGTGACATCACGGCCAGATGCACAAGAGCCAAGAACAAACCGGTTTGATCGGAGGGAGGAGATGTACTCGGTGAAAGCAAATCGAGACCAGCCATTTTCGATGGCGTCGGTTACCAGTGCAGGGTTGTCTGCCCAATTGAACAATGTTTTTGATGAAGTTGAAACATGTAGGGGTGGCTGCGGTGGTTTAGGGTGGCGGAAGAAGAAAAAAAATACAAGGAATAATCCGGCGGTAGCTGCCACCAGTGTGAGTTGTATCCACCCGAACATTACTGATTACAGTAATGAATTGAATTGAATTGAAATGGGGAAGAGATGTTAATGTTTTTTTTTTCTCTTCCAAAACGTATGTATCAAACTACATATACATCGGAGTTATAATATTAATTAGTTGCTACCTTATTAAATTATGAATAAGATGTTGTCATGAATTGAAATATTAGAATATAAGTTAAGTGGTTAATTGTGCTTGGGAGTAAGATAATATTGCGTTGTTATATACTTATATATGTCTAGTGCATAATTATTTAAGAGATCGAAGTTGTAGATGATTTCACATTAAAATTGTATAGACAAGACAAATGTAGTGTTAAGTTATATATTTGGCAAAGTTATAAACTGGTGATGATATTTTGTTTATTATAGGTTCCCATGTAATGGATGTTATGCCTTTAAGATAATGTCTCATAACGTCTTGCACATTATGTAGGGGCGTAAAAATCAGCTCTAGGCGTTTTTGTAGTAACGCTCTCACTTCTCTCACACTTTCACTTCTCTCACACTCTCACTTCTATCTCTCGGTAATGATTGAGGGGCATTATCTCATTACGCAACTTTTTGGTATAATACCTCTTGTCTAGTCACCGTCCACATGATCGAAAATGTCCTTTGAAGACATTAATTAACCATTACACAAAGTCTTAGATCAAATGTCAGTACAAATTTTGTGACACGTGATAAAATACAGTTTGACAAAGAATATGTATATTTCCATCGGTCCGCCAACTAACACCTTTTTATTTCTATCGGTCCCAGCTATTGAATTACCTGTCAACGGTCCCAATAAAATTTGATAATCGGGACCGGTAAAAACAATGCAGCTAAAGAATATATATACAATAAATAAATATTTTAATTATGTCACTATTGATTTGATTCGATCATTCAACTTTCCGGATTTCCTATGTTACCATCGTGCTTTATTTTTTTCCATTTAATCATTGGCACATTATTTTATGTAAAGAAAAAAAATTAGGTGCACAACCATTAGTTTATACTTTATACTAGATTTAAGACCAGGCCGCGCGTTGCAGCGGCCGGGTCACGTCGTCGGGTGTCACATGATTTGATAAAAAAATCTCATGTCTCGTATGTCATGGCGTAATGCGGCCGGGTCACGTGGTCGGGTTTTATATATGTGATTTTGTCACATTCGTTAATAAAAAAAAGTTTCATGTCTCGTGCGTCATGGACTCATGGCACAAAGCTGTAATGACAAAAAGTTAGAAGTCAAAACGATAACTCAGTCAAATCCGGAATACTGAAGTCGAACTATATGTCAAAGTAGAATAAGAGAGCAAAGTCAAAAAGTCATTAGGGGCTAAAATGACAATTAGTAAAAGTCGGGGACTAAAATCGTAAATATATAAAAGTAAAAAAAAAGAACCTGATACGTGGCAAAACATGATAGGAACACGTGTCACGACGTAATAGGCCGGTTGATAACCGACCTTAGTTATTAGGAGGTTTATAAATATGTTACATTGTCAACACCGTTCGATAATATAACGAAAAATAAATAGTAGCAATTTATATATTGTATTCATATAAATATAACATAAACACAGCTACCAATTATAAGATATACATTATTTAATTATCACTTTCTTTAAGGGGTCCATTTTTGTTAAATTGTTCAATTTGGCAGCGTTCATGCATATGATCTAAGAGTTATAACATGACTATACGAAAACCAAGGCATGTTTAATGGCCCGTGTGACTTAAGAAACCGAATAGAGTTTTTCAGCAAATTAAATACTTTGCTTAGAACTAGATTAGTTATATATATTCAACATTCAACAAATTGTGTACAATCAAATTGAGTAAAAGCGAATCTAGATACAAACCCTTTGAAATTAGCATACTTTTTTTTGTCTAATTATCCACCCGTTGCACTTTCTGTATATACCTTCTAATAAAAGCAATAATCTCAATATATAATTACCGCTTTTTAAAATTTAAAACACATAAATAAGAAAGAATTGAAAATCACAATATTAGAATAAAACTTACCATCAAGAGCTCCTAAATAGCCCAGTTTCCATAAATCGCTTCTGTTTCAGGCCGGCGGTGAAAACAACCAAAGAAATGTGTAATTTTATGCAACAAAAGTGTATTGAAAAGCTGTAAATTTATGCAACAAAATAGTAACAAAATATATATTTGAAATTTCATGCAGCAAAGCAACCATAAAATGTGCATCTTATTCTCCAAAGAATAGCCATGGAAATGAATACAGTAAACTAGCTTATACTCAAACAAATGGTAAGTAGTACGTTAAAATAATAAAATATACGAGTAATGCCAAGCTACAAGTTGCCCGAGAAATAAATTAAGCAAAACCAGTTAAATCTATCGCTCATTTTAACAGTATCATATATATGATCCATCCATGTGTTGTATGTTGTTTAAAATCATAAAATGATCACCTCTTTGTATACAATTGTTAAACCTTATAAGTAAAAGCAAGCAATTACATTACACTATTGTTAAACCTAATGAGTAAAATCAAACAATTACATTACATCCGCTCATTAAAGTTTAGTATAACAATTAACAACCTTATTTAGATAACATGGAGGCTTAATTTAAAGAGTAATAAAACGTAAGACTTATAAGAAACACAAAAAGATATAAACTGTTTTATTACTTTAAAATATTTCTTAAAGATGTCATAACGTTTTTAGTATAATTATATATAATATAAGAAATCAAATATATTGTTGTTTATTTATGCTATCGATCCAAATTAAAGAACCCTAAAATCATGCGTAGATCTTCTAGAACACAATAAGAAGATCTTTGGATGAAGTGGGCAGCATGTTGCAGCCTTTTAATTATCGAATTTACACATGTTCCTATATATTAATTAATATCGACTAAAAACATATATATAATCCCTACAGGCTGCTAATAAAACATATATATCTATCAAATTCCTAGACTATTTATACATATATAGTTTTAATTAACTCATGCATGAGAAATAAAATATAACAATTTAAAATATTTGATTACCTATATATACATACAACAATATTACAAGTAGTCTTTGATAACTTAACATAATCATTCGCAGGGCTTGTAAGTGCTAACTGTTTTTTACGTGACTGAGACAACATACGTACTTTTCATCGATTTTGGCAATGAATTAATACTAACAAACGTTACAACTGAAACTACTGTTCATACTGTGTGTGGTTAAGTTGGCGAACGAACATAGCTAGGGCAAATTTCATCAAGACGGTCAAATAGTCTATTTGATCAGTATGAAGATTGGTTCAGTTTTACCATAACGTACGGCAGCTATTATATATATATGTATGAAACTAAATAAGTCATATAAGTTATTTACAAGTTAATATATAAAAAGGAGTAGATTACCGAAAAGAATTATAGACATCCAAAAGTTGATTAATTAGGTTTGAATCCACAGTTAACACCGCCAGATCAAGGTGCATATATGTTTTTCGCTACAATAATTTCCGATAAATTTTCGACAATTCCATATTTACGATAAGTTTTAACATTTTTCTGACAAAATAATAAAAACCAAAAGCCCTAATTTATCCACATTTCGTCGCTATTTTGTTGCAAACTAAAAATTATAATTAAACTATAAAAAACTAGTTTTGTGGCAAATTTGTCGCACATGTTACGGCAAACCAGCATTGTCGCAGTTTTGAAGCTAAAGTTGTCTAAAAATGTCAAAAATAAATTCACTATGTTTTTTTTTTTTTTCATATTATGATTTTATAACAAGTTTGTGGGTACTTTTGATTGATAATATTAGATAAAAATGTTTTTTATTTGGAATCATTAACTTTAATATTTTTTTCAAAAACACATTATGCAAAAGCAGCAAAACAAAACGGAAAAGCCCAACATGTTTGTAAACCTATATTGGACCTCGGCCCATTATTCTGAATATCTTAGAGAAAACAGGCTGAGTGTCTTAACCAAGAAGGCCTAACTAAACGGCTAATATAAAAGTATAAAACTATTAAAGGACGACATAACATAAGAGAGAGTGTAATATGTTCTTAATTCGTATATCCAATTAATGGTGTGGATGGAATTTTATGGCGGATACCTCGGTTAGAGATCGTATTGATCATTACTCAAGTTTGTTTGAGTTAAAAGATCTAAAGGTGATTGCCTCAGTAATTTTAATGGCAACGGTTTAGTTTATTTGGTTGGCTAGAAATGGGTTAATATTCAATGCTGTGCGTCTGTCCATCGATGAAGTTGTTGAAAAGATTATGGTCAATACTTACCTTTGGTTAATGTATAGGGTGAATCGTTCAGAGATAGTCTGACAGAACTCATGTTCGAATCTATTGTTGTAGTTTTTTTGTCATTTTTTGTTTTCTGTATCCTAGCATCTTGCTAGTGATCTGTTTTGTTTTTAATAAATAAATTGACGTTAAAAAAATATCATTAAGCAGCAAACGCACAATAGTGGGACACGTGGAAGACGGTATATAGTAATGATAATTGCTACGTATGTTTTAGTGGTACTTTCAGCCAACCACTTAAACATTCTTGTTAAATAAATAATTAGAGTAAATCTCGGCCTGTACACGAGTTTTATAACTTTTCTTTATTTATTTGAGTACTAAAGCTAAATTTTTTTTATTGTTGCCACAAGCTTTATATTTTTTTCCGTATTTTAATACAAAGTTTTACATTTATTATCTAAGGGGAGGGTTCATTTGAGAAGAGCAAATATTGCGAGAAGTGTAAGAAATAACTAAATTCATCATTTTTTTCAACAAAAACGTTTTTAACATACAAAAAAATGATAGAAATGCAATATTTATTCATTAAATTTGACATACAAAAAATAAAATTGAATAAATTTCGTTTATTTGTTAAACTTACACATGTGGAAGTCATGTGTAAGTAAGTTAGGTTACTTACACATGTGTAGGTAAATTTAAAACGCTAAAAATACATACGTAAAAAATATTTTAATAATTTTTTTAGTTTATACATTACACATTTGTATGTAGGAAGTTAATTTATTAAAAAAAACTAAACCATTGATAAGTTTTTTTAGTGATTTAGGTTTCTTCTTTTTCTTCTTGTAATATATGAGTTTTCTCAAATGAACCTAATCCTATTATCTAATTAGGTATATTTGACTAACCGAATTAACATTTTTTCTTAAGTTTTTCAAAAATGATCAAAATAGCCTTGGTATTCAAATGTATAATATAAGCATACTTATATTTAAATAATGATCAAGTATGCATGCATATATATATTTATATATATATATGTAAATATATAACATGTTTTAAAATCTAAAATCTAAAATATTTATATATTTTATATCGATTGTTTTTCTAAATGTATTTTTCCAATATTGTTCAGTATACCATCTTTCGGATTTTAGAAGTTTTCTTAATATCCTTCGGTTTAACATTATATGGTTTTTATAAGTTTTTAGTATCGTTCGATTAAATACAGTTTGGTTATATAAGTTTTTTATATAGTTCGGATTAACGTTCGTTATATATTAAAACATATATTTTTATATATATTTATGCTAAAAATATAAAAAAATGTTTAACATTATTTACATATTAGTTCGGCAAACTAACGTCTGTTCTATTATTGTTTGGGTTTTATCATTCTTATTCTACATGGTTTTTTCTATATTTTAGCCAAAATATATGTATGTATATTTAACAATACGTTTTAAATGTAACAGTTATTAAACCGAATGATATTTAAAACATATAAAAACAACATTAAACCGAACGATTTTAAAAACGCCTAAAAACCAAACAATGTTAAGCTAAAACATTTTTAGAAAACGTCTAAAAAACAGAATGCATTATAACAAACAATATTAGAAAAAACCCTATAGATAAACAATCAATATAATAAAACGTTTTCTCTTATATATATTTATGCACACAAACATACTCTTTATTTAAATAAAAATATATTTATAATATCATTTGAGTATCAATGGTATATTAGTCTTTTTAGAAAATTTAACATAAAAAGTTAACTTTATTAGTCAAATATATTAAAATAAAGAAAAAAAAGTATAACTTTATAATGAAAAAAAAAAAGAGATACAAAACTAATATATAAGTGAGATTTTTTTCATTTTAATACTCAAATAAAGAATATAATTGAAAAACTTAGACATCAAAACGTAAATTCAGTCTAAATAAAAATAATAATACATTCAGTTTGATTTAAACCTTTTTTGGGATGTTATTTTGTCTTTGTTCCATTAACAAATTAAGCGTGATGTGGCGGGGTATAGACGTATGGCACGTGTCCTTTAATTTGCTTTATGAACATTTTTACAAATTTGAGATAATTGCAAAGCAAAATGCGAAACAATTCGATATAAAAGGTATGTTAAAACCTTCTTATAAAAGGGAAAAAAGTTTTTTAAAAAAATATGGTTGGGCTACCGGCGGAGCGAGTATAAAATGTCAGGGGTAATCTTGGAAAAAAACTGTCCTACATTCCTAGAAATTTTTTTGCGACAGTTGTACAAAAATTCTTTTTTTTACGCATACTCATACAAACTCATCATTTTCTTGCATATCATGATTAGTAATATTTAGAGTTTTGTTATCATTTTTGAAAATTATTAAAAATATTTGAACCATTTTAACCAATATCATCATTCTTTTGACACTTTTTCAAATAAAAGTACCAATAAAAATTTGTTTTTATTGTTCCGGGGTAGCCTTTTAACTGTTTAGGTGTATCCTAATTAAACATATAACGGGAAAAAAACATTAAATTTTACATTAAACACGAAAAAATGAGCCGTAGCCTGGGCTGCGGCTCGGTAGGTATTTACAAGAATGAAAACCTACGTCTCTTAAGTTGTGAACTGCAAAGGTTACAAGCTTCACTGGAGATGGTTTTGTCACTATCTTTGGTACCGTGCATATATATATACACAAACATTGACGTTTTAATTTCCAAAAAATAAAGGGACCAAAATCTGTCACTTGGCTGCCCCTGGTACCATAGCTTGAAACACAAAAGAGACAAACAATATCAACAGTAGCTGGTAAAAGTTACTAGGAAAATTAATTCTTGAAATATCCTTTTGAGAAGGATGTTCATCAAATTGTTGAACGCACATAGAATAAGTGGTCATAAATTTGTCACACGTCCAAATAAAATCAATCGAACCCAACAAACTTTAATTTCAAGTTCGAACAATCTTGAAGTATAGCTAGGGACACGTTAGAGGAGGAGGATCGGTGAAGTCAATCGATAAAATGGGCAAATTGGTGAAGTTCTCTTGTTGTCAAGTAGAATTTTCAAAATGTTATATTGTATAATATATATGTGCGTTATCTTTTGATGCCATTATGCTATTTATACTTATCCTAAACAATGAATGTTGGTTATGGGCCTATCTTGTTCTATTTAACTAGCTGAAATATATGAAAGCTGGTTAATTGCGGCCATTGGCGGATCCTTATGGAGCCGGGATATATGCTGGCCGAAGTGTCGATTTTTACTCCGATACTTTAAGTTTATATCGTCCCCAATTTTATGGGTCATGTGATTTTTTGCTCCGTGCTACAAACGTTGAGGATTTGCCACTTATTTGTAGTAGATCTTATTGACAAGTAAGATGATGGGCAGCCGATAAGAAACAAGCAGAAACCATATCATCTCTCTTTTACAACTCAAGATATTGTTTACCACATATTTAGTTAATTAAGTAACTAACCAATATTGTACGTATTAATTTTCTGATCTCATACTACCTTATATATATATGCCGACATATACATTTTTATGCGCTTACAACACTATATATGTTATTTTACATAATGCATGATTCATATATGTATATATCTTTTCTGATCTTATCATGAGTAAAATATATACTCTCAAGTTACATCCACAACCGATTGATGTTCTTTTTTTTTTCTTGAACTTTTGACCTAATAATAATGATGCATTGACTGAAATGATGTAAAGAGGACCAGATGAAGTGGTAAATATGGAAATATTGGTTGTTATAGTGGGAAATGGATGAGCTCATCCACAATCATATACATGCCGGCTTTTGTCACTAAACTTGCTCTCATCATCATGTTTAATTTGCATCCATCATAATATCAATAGTACCAAATCATATTATTTTTTCATATATGTTAATTTCTAGCTGGTAAAGTAAGTATATAAGTAGAAAACATGTCACACGAGTTAAAAAAGTATCACACAAGTTGAAAATCGCCCAAAACATGTTCGAACCATACGTCTTTGTTGTTTATAATGAACTTGAACCATTCTGACCTTATTTTAACGTTGTTATCCAATCCGTATGATGGACGCATACCTCAAACGTATCACCACGTTTCGTTGGTGGTCCAAGACGATGGAAGAAATGGATAAGTGAGGGAAACAAAAGAGGGACATATGAGTTCGCAATAATTCCCGGCTGGTCGGTAGATGGACCCATTTTCCTTACAGAAATAAATATATATAAAACAGTCACCACTTTAGCTATTGGTTTATTACATGATACACAACTTGCAAAAGTTTCATTTGGTGGTGTTTCTTCAAAACGTCACAAATGATCCACCAAGTTGTCTCTTTATCATACACGACACATTGATTAAACATTAATGCATAAACAAACCATAATAATAAAATAATTTAATCATCTTTTTACCTAATTATATGAATGGGATTGAGAAGAATTGAAGGTGGAAAATAATAATTGAGTTGAATTGAATTAAATTAAATTAAATAAAAGAAAAGAAAAAGAAAGAATGTCGGTATTGATATAATTATTGAAAACTAATAATAGAAAAAAGAAAATACATCAGATAAACCTTGGAGAATATAATAGTTTCCGTTTCTTACACGGAAAGAAATTAGTTTCACCACCGACCTAATTAAGCAGCCTTAATATATATTTCTTTTTTCTTTTAATATTTGTCAAAGCCACAAATGATTATTGTAACAGGTTGTAACCCCGCCGTCACCGCGTCACATTTTTCCAGTCACAAACATTTTTCAAACCGTTTCTATTAAACTATTAATAATCGTTTATTTGGGAGATCAATCACGAGATGGGAAGGTTATGGTCTAGTTAGGACTGGTTTTGAAGATTTTGATGATCTTTGCAATACAAGAAAAAAGGCCACCGTTCCCTCTAACCCGAAGCACCAACACATATATAAACTAAATTTTTAAACAAAAAACAAATGTTTGATAAATAAACAAAAGAAAATCAAAGTATTCGAATTAGTAAATTACCTAACCAATAACTCGTGAAGCTCTCCAAACATTCTACATAGCAAATTGGTTTATTACATCTTCACAATTTATATGGTCCAATATCTCGTTCTCGATAGCTATCTCGATAGTTACAATTCTACAAATTCTATAATTTTATAAACCCTATAAAACAAAACAAGTTAATAAAAGCAAATTAGCCATTAACAAACAAACTAACAATTACCTTTAGGCTTTGGTTCACTCGCCGCTAGTTCGTCGTCGTTGCTGTTGTTGCTGGTTCGTCGTTACTGATGATGCCTGATGCCCTGATGGACTGCTGTTGACTCAATGGCCTACTGCTGCTGTTCGATTGTTTTTTTAATTTGAGTTTTTAAAACAATATTAATAGATCATATATTTATGGGCCTACTACTGCTGCATTCACATTTTATTAAAAAAAATTTGTTGTATGAGCAGTGGTGCTTCAACTAAAGGGGACTTTTAGTGGAGTTGTACGTTTGTCAAAAGCAACATTTTTAAAATTTATCTTTTTCTAACGAGAATTGTTGTTAAAAAAAATTAAATCGAACAAAACATTGTGAGTATGTGTTTGATAAAATACTTTGAATGGAAATTAACGAACATGGGAATGTAATTATTTGATAATAACTCACCGGCCAGTTTGTTAACCACCCATTGCCAAGCACTTAAGGTCGTTATCGTTGAATTACTGATTAATTATTAATCGTAATATTGTTTGATCAATCACCAATCATTCACTAATATATTCAAATCAATTAATCATAACCAACTATTGGGATGAGTGGTCCGGTTAACGTCATTTACATTTTACATTGAGTCTCATGTTCTAGATCTATAAATAAATCAAACGTTTATTAACAATTCATGAAATGTTCGGCAGAAAATTCGTTTGTGTTCATTTATTTAGCTAAAAATTGAACATGAACAATATATTTTGTTTGTTTAGTTAAACGAACAAACACGAACACATGTTGTGTTAGTTTAATTGTGTTCGTGAATGTTCGTTTATGTTTGTTCACATATGTTTGTTTTTTTTTTATTTATGTTTGTTCGTTTAAATATTAAAACAAATTCCATACACATACTAAACAAAATTTCATATACATTTTATTGTTTTTGAGATTTTGATTCCATTTGAATCAATTTGTTTGTCTATTTTTTAGTCTTTTGTTAACTTCTTGATCGATGAACAACTTAAATAATTTTGGTATATTTCTTAATTATTTGATGAACTATGTATATTTAAACCACCAATTTACAAGTGTGCTTTGGTTGAATTATGATGTATTAGACTTGTTCGTTTGTGTTTGTTTATGTTCGCTTATGTTTATCTATTTTTGAACGTTTGTGTTCGTTTATGTCCGTGTACTGTTTGTTTAGCTTTTGGCCATAAAAGCTAGGCTATATGTACAACTCGTATAGAAGGGGTAAATTTTCTCTCTTATAATAAATTGCTAACTCAACTCCTCACATTAAGCCACTTGTCACCACCACATTCATCCTTATTTTTTGAAACATGGAAATTTTTGGAAACATGTAGTTCAACATTTTTAACGTAATCATACTTTTAATTATGAGTATATTTCATCATTCTCAATTTTTTCATGTTAATATATTTTTGTTAAATTTTTTTTAGTCATATAATATACGTCAAATTATGTATCTTTATTATATTTTATATATTAAAACATATAAACAAATTATATCATTAAACCCCGTGGGTATCCACGGGTTCTAACCTAGTTTATAATATATGATGTGATCACCATTGTGTGGTTTTCGATGGCTTAGCTTGAAGGTCCTGTGTGAGAATGTTTTTGTAATATTTATTGAATAGAACGTTTTTTCTATGATGAATTCCAAGAACAAAACGTATCACTTATACACGTAGCTAGTAAAGATTATAATTTTGGAAGTGTTTTTATATTGGTCGATATGTATTATTAATGATCACAACTATTCGTTGAAATACTTTATTATATATCGAAAAAAATACTATTATAATTGTCAGTTCAAAAGTACCATGGTTCTTTCAAAATACAACATTACGACAATATTATACAATGGTGCTAGAGATATATTCAATAGTAGTGTGTCCTTATTATGGCGGCTAATCAGTGGTGTACAATAGTGCCTTAGATATGTATTTTGTGAGCAAAAGTCAGTATAAGACTACAATGACTCAATATGATAACAATGCAATGCAAAGTATACAATTTTGCACGTTTAATAATATACACATCAGTGTCTTTTAACATCATTATGTAGATGTGTGCAACTAAAAATACAATGATGTGTTAGTTTTATGCAACGTGTGTGATGGGTCTTTAACTAACTAACAACGAGTCTGCAATAAAATCGTCACTGCATGATTTGTCAATGTTCGTAATAATAACATAATTTCAATATGTTAACCGTGCGTTTTATAGTACGTGTGGGTAATTTTATAACATTTGTACGTGGACATTAACATAGTGGTCCTTCAATTAAAGATGTATCTAAAATATTATCTAATTGTACATCATATATAGTTAGAATATCACGAGTGATATTTTATGATTTTGTAGTTATATATAACACAAAGAAATAATATCATATTAAAGAGAACATAGCTCAAAGTTTTGGATGATTTATAATGTAATATTATTAATGAAATGTGAGATAGTTAATTAATTAAATGAGAGAAGTAAAACTATTTTGTTAGACCCGAACTTTATTAATTACTAACGAACAAACAAAATTAAAAGCACACCAAGCAATATGCTCTATACTAGACAGTTCTTCCCGTTAACAATCCACATATATAAACCCCAACACCTTTATCTGAAGGGATCGATCGATATATACTAGTACTTGGTTTTGTTCTTTAATCTAAATTCAATTATAATTATGGCATCCCTAAATCTTAAAAAAACCAGACAACTTGATCGACTAAAAGATAAAACCTACAACCTTTTGAAATTAATCTTCTTATAATGGTTAATTGACTTAATTCATATCAAAACCATATATTTTACTTATACAAAACTCGGTTTTAAATCTTGTTTTAAATCTTGTTGTATTGTTTAATTGGTATCAATTAAAACCATTTACTTAATTTACCATATAGTATGTACGTAATTAAAAAAACAACCACCAACTTTGATTAACGCCAAAAATATATCTCTTGTCAAAATGTTATTAGATTCTAGTTTTATTTGCGATTTAGAATGAAACAAACCATTAAAATAAAAACCTTTAATAAATTTTCTTTTAGATCGAGTTGAATATAAAAAAAGGTTTCAAAAGGCCTAATATATACTCCCTCCGTCCCATTAGAAGTATCCTAGTTTAAAAATCATAAAGTTTTAGGCACATTAAATGATGGGTATTTTTGTTTGTCATTTGACAATAATACCCTTGACAATAAATATTATTGTAGGTCCATCATATTGTTTGTTTTATGTTATTAAGGGCAAATTTGGAAGTTTACCAATAAATTTTAAAAGTGGACACTTTAAATGCGACAACTAAAAAAAGCAATATGGACACTTATAATGGAATGGAGGGAGTATATATTAACAACCTAACTAGCTAGCTAGCTATTGTAAAACCAAACATCTTTTGTACTTACAAGTTACAACCTTTATATATCTATCCTATATATTATATCTCATATCATGATGTGCGATACACACAACAAGAGTAGAGTATTAATGCTTCATATAAAACCCTTTTGACAACAACCTTCATTCACATATACATATAAATATAAACATATTCCGGCCATCGATCCCCTAGCTAGCTCTTCGATCAATCCTCTCCATCGATCTTCTTCAATTCCACGGTGAGCGATGGAAGCGGACGACGCTCATTCGCCGACTTCCAGCGGCGAGAAACGAAAGAAAAAAAACATGGACAAACCCTACAGAGGAATAAGGATGAGAAAGTGGGGCAAGTGGGTGGCTGAGATTCGTGAACCCAACAAACGTTCACGTATTTGGCTCGGTTCATACTCATCCCCAATCGCTGCCGCACGGGCTTACGACACCGCTGTCTTCTACCTCCGTGGCCCCTCTGCACATCTCAACTTCCCCGATTCAATCGGAGACGATGGTTATCTTCACGATCTTTCTGCTGATTCAATTAGAAAAAAAGCTACTGAAGTTGGAGCTAAAGTAGATGCGCTTCAATCCCAGAACGGTGGCCGGAACCACCATAACGTTGTTCACCGGACGTCGTCATCGGAATCATACTCCGGTCGTAGGGTTTGCTTTAACCCTGACTTAAATGAGTTTCCAAGTCCTGAGTCGTCAGATGAAACTTAAGATCATATCGATTGTTTTTTGGTTTTTGTTTCATAGAAATTAAGATCGATTATATACATATAGTTTAATTATATACTTTATAGATTGATAGAAGATGATGATTATGATGATGATGATGATGAACTGATCCGAAGGGATTAGACATATATGTTCATCGTTAAGTAGTTTCAAAGTTTATAAATTATTATATGTTATGTGGGTTTTGATTTTAGTTGGTTAATGATTAGCTAAAGTGGAAATTAATGGATGATTAAGGTTATGGTTGTAGGTTCTTCATGGCTTATCGTTTTGTTCGTCTGTTTTTTTTTTAATTTATTTATTGTATTTATGATTATTTATTTATTTATTTATTTATTTATTTATTATTAATATGTGATGTAGTGGATCACTAGTAAGTTGACAGATGGACAGCCGTATTTTTATTGGCTTCTTTACTTTGTATTTGTTTTAAATAAATAATAACTTAACTGGTGTTGATAAGTTTTTTTAAGGTGAAGAAGATATTGAGGGATATATATACACTAGAGTATTGAATTTTAATAGTTTTAATTATTAATGTTTTTGTCGTTATCGGTTTTAACTTTTAAAATATATGTTTGCAGTTTTAACTTTTATTATTTTGCTACCGTTATTTTTTTTTTTAATTTCAGGCTGAAGTTTTGACTTTTGTGGTTGTTTATCGGAATAAGAATATGAGTTGATTGATATAAAAAAATACATCGAAACGGTGCTTCAAATGACAAAACAATGCTTTACCAGGTTGTTTAAACCTAACGGTTCTTTAATCGCATGTACAAATTTCATCGTTTGTATCATCCTTTCGAGGCAAGTTTTACATCAATCGACTCGTATTTTCATTCCGCTAAAAACCCCTAAAACGTTGGTCTACAATTCAGAGAAAAGAAAATTTTAATGCCGTTAACTTTTTTTAATGACAGTCCATTAGTGACAAAAATAATAAAAGTTGGAACGCCAACACATATTTTAAAAATTAAAGAAATAGTAGTCAAAAATTAATAATTAGGACAGTTAAGCTCGAATACTCCGATATACAAATAAACACCTGAAAGATGGCTTATTTATCCATTTATTTATGTACTGTTTATATTTTATTATTTTTAGCATTTAATCAAACTTATAAAGAAATGTAGGTTAACCCTTAACTAAATCGATCAGTGACAGGCGGAAAATGTTTCTTTTAAGATTATGAGATTTAACTAGATTTGCCTTAAAAATATTTAAAGATTATTTTTAAAAAAACTAAGATTTTTGTTAATTTTTACATATATGCAAATTGGTATTTTTGGATTTGTTTATCATGTGGGATTATAAGTTATGAATATAATAAGAAAAGTTGATTTACGCTCATGTTTGTAAGGGAAGGTTGCCTTATAAAATAAATTTTGCCTAAAAAGTATGAAAAGTGATATTTAGACACATAAAAATCGGGTCAAAAAATTTTGATTGAACTCATTTTTACGTCGTTAAAACCGTGTCATCAAACCCCCCGTCCCACACCACCCAAAAACCTAAACCCTCCACCCCACCCCCAAAAACCTAAAACCCTACACCCAACCCCCAAAAACCTAAACCCCACCCACTAACCACCCGAAAACCTAAAACCCCCCACCCGCACCCCTAAAAACCTAAACCCATCCTCCCACCTCCTAAAAACCTAAACCCTTATCTCACCTCCCATTAATTGTCGCTTTTTCGACCACTGAATGATCCCAATTTACAATTTCAATATCTAAACCCTATCAAATTTGACCTTAATTAAATTTGCTGTATTTAACACTTATGCATGTTGATTGACACGTACAGTCTGGTTGTTGGCAAGGGTCTCTAGAAAACGGAGATGGTCGGTGGTGGTGGTGGTGAGAAGAAAAAGATTCATTCGATCCCCAAGTTTCACATGGCACGGTCTCTTTTAATTAACTAAATTGCAAATAAATCTGTTTTAGTTAACTAAATGACCATGCATGTTATCTTTGGACGTGATTGAGTCACCCCTAAAATCTAATGTTCGCAATAGAAAATAGCGTAAACTGTTATGAGCATAAAGGATGTTTACTTACATTAAAAGAAAAAACTGAAAAAATGCATTAACATATAAAAAAACATAATTTAATCGTAAATAAATAATCATAAAACTAGAATACTTTAAAAACAGAACCAAAATGTTCACAACGCATAAGTTCCTTTTTGGATGCCACAATCATAAATAAATAATTTCCTCCAATCATTGATGGTTATTGATAAACTCTGGTTTTGGAGCTTAAAATATACTCCGTATATATAGCTTATTTCTAAACCATTATTACAAAATAATCTGTATTTTTAACAGTATAAAATAATCTGTTACAATGATAGTTATATAACTTTCCGATAATTTAGTAACTATATATATATAACGGTTTAACTCACCTGCGTATACTAAATTATAGTAAATGTAGCTGCCGTTGGCAATTTTGGTCCAACGACATTTTAATGATGGGCTAAAACACTTGACTTCATAGAGTTCATGAGTTCTAGTCTTGAGGAGAGGGGTTTTTCACAGAAAAGGTTAAAGGTTCCTGCTGTGGTTTTCCCCCGGGGCGGTTAGTTGACGAGTCTTAGACTCCGACTTTCCTGCTCTTAGGAAGGGTTGGTCGGGGCCCCGAGAAGAGTATTCTTCTCTTAGGAGAGCTGCCACACTCTGACGCAAATAATCCCTCTTATAGGGGATAGGCCGTGAGCTTCTAGGCTCGGTCATTGCACTTCCCTGAGCCACCGGTTAACTGGTGGTGTAACTGCCGTTCTAAAAAAAATAGTAAATGTAACTCACAAACTAAAAAAAAACTTAAAAGAGACAACCTTGTGATTAAGACAGCCCCATTTGTAAAAAAGCATGTTTGGACAGTTTTGGGTTAGAGATGTCCTATATGATGTGCTTAGGCGTGCCGGGATCTCAGCCAAGAAGGAGGCACCTGTTAATTTTCTGGCTGATCCGCGAGAGGGAAGATCTACCATGCGCCCTGCAGACGTTCTTGTATTTGGCTGGGTAGGGGGTATAAACATGCGTGCGTCGACCTCACTGGAGTATCCCCATTGGTGGGGCTGAAAGATAGTGGTTTCGTTCCGGGACAAGCAGTTTTGAGGGCAGAGTCTAAGAAGGTTGCTAAGCATGAGGCAGCATGTTTGGAGAACCAGCACGTGTTCATTCCATTTGCCTTCGACACTTTTGGATCCCTAGCCCCCGAGGCGGTACGCTTTTTGGAGCGGGTGCAGAAGGTGGTCCACAGCGACTCGCAGAGCCCGAGAAAACAAGGATTTGTATTTAGTAGAACAGGCTTTACGATTCAAAAGGGGATAGCGGCGCAACTTGTTGCTCGTTTACCCATTATCGGATGTAGTTTGGTTTGTGATCAGTTATAATTATCTACAGAAAAATAATTAAAAACAATTCAAATATTGACATGAAGATTCATGGAAAAAAAAATAAAATAAAAAAATAAATAAATAAATAAATATTCTAAACACACTGCACTAAATACTTGTATTTTTTTTTTTAACATCGTTGATTTTGAAGATGAGAATATAAAAAGTTGGATCCTTAAATAGTTTTAATCTTAATCGCTATTAAAGAAAACTTATAAGAAAAAGGGATAAAACAGTTTTAAGCTAAAACGCTATTAAAGACAATTTATAACAAAAAGGGATAATATAGTTTTAATCTAAATCGCTATTAAAGAAAGTTTATAATAATATCAAAGCTCTAATCTTAGGTTCAGTTGGTCACGTCAAAACAGTTTTTTTCATGATATAATATTATTGTTTTAAGATATACATGTCCCGTTTGTTCAAGTAAATTAAGATTATCAGAATAGAATGAATAATTTGAAAATTGTGTGACAATTGAATCAAATCTCTGGGAAAAGATATACAATACTTTCATTATGTAGACACTATTTTTAAATACAAACAACTAGAATAAATAAATGAATACAATTCAAGCTTATTTATACTATTATGTCCCGTTTTTCCTCCTCTCGTTTTCTAATTATGTGTCCTTTATTTTAATTGATTAGTTAACGTTAACTTGAACACGTCCGGAATCCGAACCTTAAAGCTTTACATTTTTATCTTTCTTCTTCACTATATCATTCTTTTATTTTTTCCTTTACGTACTGCACCCTATCACCGTTAAATGTTTATTGTTTAAAACTAGATTTCTAAGATTTTTGTTAAATCTATTTGTTATAAATCTTAGTTCATACTTTTGAATCATATTAGAATCATGTTTATGAATTCTACCCGGAATCAAGTTTTAAATACGAATCGGACAATTTTTTTTAACGTCAAACTATCTTATTCCTAAATAAAACTTTATATATTTACATTTCCTCATGTTTAAAGCTAAGGTCATATCTAAATAATACTTTTAAAAATAAAGTCCCTCTCATTGACTCATAGACCCACTCCCAATGCATGGTTGGTTTATAGTGGGTTTATTGATATTAGTTCGGGTATTATAGGTATTAGTTGCATACAATGATACAAAACCAAATTTCCCTCATAATTTAGTATTTACTATAAATAAATAATAA
This sequence comes from Tagetes erecta, assembly GCA_030867185.1. NCBI lineage: Eukaryota > Viridiplantae > Streptophyta > Magnoliopsida > Asterales > Asteraceae > Tagetes > Tagetes erecta. The sequence goes on from CM061487.1 coordinate 99,566,927, forward strand.
TAGTAATTAAAAAGATGTTGAAAGTTAAATATATTTTGGACACAAGTAAAGGTAAGGTGATTCGGTTAATAATACTGTGGATAAGAAGATAAGGTTTAGGGTGTCATGCATATAATATCATTATTCTAAACTATTAAACTTGTGATATTATGATTTATGACAGATTATATATTGTGGAGAGAGAATAGTGGTCCATAGAAAGAGAAAAGAGTGTGTCACCGTCTTGTTTTTCTAACTATTTAATACTAATTTAAATTTAAATATTTAATATACTTATAAACAGGGCGGTCCGGTTAAGTGTAATGTGTGCATACCCATTAGACACTCAATCTTCAAGACATCAAATTTAACCAATCAGTTGGACCCCGTCAGGTACTGCTGTCGTTGGACCCATTCTGAGAGGTGATGTCGATCCCCGGACGACCGTTAGTATTAAACTTAACGATATTAGACTTCATTAAATTTGATGGGTTTAATTCCTATTTAAATATACAAACTAAATCAACTATGTTATATATCATTATCAAGTGAAACGAGCAATAAAACCCACTAGGGGTATATGGGTAATTTCACTGTGTTATAACGAACACTCTAAGAGTCTACATGTAATTTCCTTTTAGTGCCCATATGTCTTCTTCATATCACGTCCTCCCCCGTCTACATGTTTCTTGAAAACAAGAAGACTTTAGCTTCTCCCTCTTGCATAATTAGAACTTCAATTGCATAGAGGGGTGAAGAAATTAGAGCTTTGTTGGATTGATTTGGGGGTTATGAGGAGGTGTCGATTAACGATTAAAGCTAATAGATTTTATTTCACGTTGTATGCCATCTACAATTTATGCATAAGCAATTTTGTTTTTCCCCTATCGACAGTTTACGGGCACGATCTAAATTCTCCATTTACACTCGACAACTTTTTCCCGTTCAAAATTCTGCATCGGACATGTTGGTTTGCGTCTCTTCTTGGTTGGTTAAGTGTCTATGACAGTGATAAACAAAACGTAGTCCGAGCCTAGATTTCCCCACTACAAATGATTAAAATCATGATAAAATAAACCGGCACAACGCGCCGGTCGGTATAAAACCTAGTTTTCTTTAAATTGATAAAAGTATATTTTCTGTAAAGTTAACATGCATTCATTAGTAGTTTTGAATGTGTAGACGAGAATAAATTAAAAGGCATATAAACGATCGAGAGAGCGACCCATCTGCATAGTCATGACGAATTGACAATGGATACTTGTGTTCATATGTAAGTGCAAGTGTTGTCCAGATTGAAACAAAAACTATGAGTGAAGTCTTCGACGTATATAACATAATATATGTATATATGTATAATATGCATGTGTGTATTATTCTATCGGTAATAACATTATTAACTTTGTATATTTTAGAAAAAAATGGTTTTATTTAAAAAAAAATTATTGTTGTTTTATTTTTATTATTCCGTTATTGCTTTCATTTTTTTAATACATATTTTTAATATACAAATAATTACCAATTTATTAAAATTGTTTTTCTATAAACGTGCTTTTATATCGCTGGTCTTTTAAGCTTTATTTAAGATCGCTTATTTTATAAACCAGTATGTTGTTTAAAAATATTCACTTTTTAATGTCTACTTTTTATCAAACCTTTTGTTTTATAAACATGGTTTTATGTATACACATGAGTACATATTTTCTAAAACTCCTATTTTTAAAAATATCCTTTTTTTTAATTCGCTCATTTTGTAAAAATACTATACTGCGGGTAAAAACCTCATAAATATGTTTAATAGTTTCTTTTATATTTTTTTTTTTAAAAACCAACAGTTTTCGAAAACTGAATGGTCTAAAAAATTATTGATCTTTAGAAAAAAGTATCAAACACAAACAATTTAAAAAAGACGTTTCTGAAATAACACTTTAAAAGATGTATTTATTTGAGTATTAAAAATCGTTTATTAAAAAATATACGAGAAAAACAAATTATTAATAAAAATAAAACAATAATACAGTTTTAGGAACAAATTTTTTTCTTCCTAAAAGATACAACACTAACAATGTAATTACTATGAAAAAACAACTTTAACTGTTATATTTTTTATTATCTAAATTGACAAAAATCCTTGTAAACTTACTAGTTTTAAGATTTATTTATAAAAAATATGATTTGTAAAGTTTTTTGTTGAAATGCATATATGCACCCAGATTATATCTGCAAATATATATATGCACACGTTTAGTTTTTAATAAAAAACCGAGGTGAGAGGTGATAAAATTCAAGAAACAATGATACAATACTAATAAATCATCTTCTTTTTACATTGCCATTGTTATTGAAGCGATATGTGCACATCTTATATGGTTCTCACTGGTTCTTTCCGAATACATGGTTCTCATTTGAAGGTAACACTATATATATATATAGAGTTAGGTTCAATTGAAAACACATTTTATAATTAAAAACACTAAAAACCAAAGCAATTTATTTTTAATTAGTTTCTTTTTTATAAATTAGAAAAGGGTATAATAGGAATATTATATTTTTCAAATCAATTCCTTAAATGTCTGGATTTCTCTTTGATTTCTTTTCAAAATTCCATCAAATATTCATCGATGATTTACTTTTGCTAACCGCCTTTGATGCTCTGTTTCAAAATTCTCATTGTTGTCTCCGTTCGTTATAACCGCAAAACCATAGCCGTTAACGATTGCCATCACCACAACACACTGCCGTTGTCGGTCACCATTTCCACACCACATCGCCGCTGCTGATCACCATCGTCCATTGACTAAAAGGTTTTTAATTTGTTCTTTGTCTCACACACTAGTTTGCTCAGAATTTCATAATCTGTTTCGATACATAATGTAAATTATAAACTACTTTTTTTTAATTTGTATGCTTAAAAAAGTTAGAACCCCAATTTAAAGAAAACGGAAGCATCTAAAAAGTTAAACAATCTCCGATAGTAATGTGCTCGGAGAACATGGTAGATTCAAATAGTTTGTTTTCTTTGTAACGTATAACTGTTGTTTACGTATACGTATAAGTGTTGTTATGTATATATATATGTAATTAAGACCCACTTTTTCACGGGTGCTGCTAATTTACACTCTCAATCCGTGTTAGGTATGTTCGTTTTTTGATATTCACCTCAACTTTTGAACGTATACGTATACGTATGTGGTCTGATTTAGGTGGTGACGGTGATCGGAAATGGTAATAAATGATGGTAATCGGCAGTAGTGTTGATGATGATTGACGACGATGATGCTGATCGGCAGGGGTGATGCGCTGCATTAATGGTGATCAATATTCGTTGTGACGATGATGGCGATTTGAGTGGCGATGATGATCTACAGTGGCAACAGGTTGTGACGATGATGGCGATTTTAAGAAGTATATCTTATAGATGCAATCAACGATCTATTATTGATTTATGTTCTAGATTAATTTTAAGAAGTACTAGTTCAAATTTTGTTTCAAGTTTTGTTAATCACAAGGTTTTATTTTGTTCAAAAGAAAAATTAAGTTTGATTGAGATTCAAAATACCAAACAATCTTTTTTCTTTAAGCATGCATGCTCTTTTTAAAACAAAAATTAAGACAATTTAGAATTTGTTTCAAGCAACGTATGAATTTGATTTTACCTCCTCAAATTAGATGCATTATCTTGGATGAAGGTTTAATTCCATAAGGTGATTCGCATAGCAGCATAAATTTTTAAACAACATATACATATTTTTATTTTGAAACTATATTTGGTTTTTTCCTCTCAAAATTAATCAGCAAATTATTGTAATTAATTTGTCTTCTTTGTCTTTTATGAAGAGATTTATGAGTGTAAAGCTATTAATTGGATTGGGATTCAAAGTTTCAAACATATGGAAAGAATAGTTATAACCTTGATGCTACTAGGTTAAAGAAGCATCGTGTGACAAAGCATTTTTAATGGGGCAATATGAAAGAAAGGAATGCATTTAATCAGAAACGCCATTTAATAATTGGTAACACCAGTTTTCGTATATGTAACCACGCTTATACGTATACGTAACTGATGTGTGTGATTATATATGTTAAATAAAATGTCGTTCACAAAACTCAGGTTTTAATTAAAATGGAAAACCCAACAAAACTCACACAAGCGGCAAGTGTACCGGTCGTGTGTAGTCAAGCTAAGTAAGTCCGAGTATCGTACCCAAGAGACTTGTTTGGCGGCCCTCAATAATAAATCGTTATCGACTCCTAACCGATGAAACTTTGTTTATTTTTAATTATTTAAACTAGAAAATAAAGATGAACTAATAATTTAAAGTTATCTAAACTTAATTAAAAGCTAGTGAATTAAGAAATACTAAAATAAACGACTAAGAACTTGAGACTAGCAAATATGGAGAAAGCAAACCACCTAGGTAAGAATCCTATTGACGAATTTCACTATCCTTAGGATTGACAAACTGTATGACTCCGGATCTAAAAAAATATGACAAATAGACAAACTAAACTATGCTAAGCCTTCTATAGGTCTTATAAACATAATATAGAGTTTCTAAATGTCTTATGAAGCTCACGGGATGACGGAATGAATCAACTTTAGGTATCTCCAAACCGGGAATATTAAGGTACCCTAATGATGTATCTCCTCTCGGTCTCAACAATCACAATACACGTAAGACTGTCCCCGACAACCCTAGAAGTAAAGAGGTAAATTTATCTAACCCAATTTATGACTCGGAATTACAAGAACCAAAACCGATAAGGTAAAGCTTACTCTCGTATAACTCTAATCCTATCAAGTTAAGATAAAAGATAAAACCAATAGCCTATCACCTCTCGGTCTCTAGACTAGTAGAACACTAAGTTAAACCAACATCCAAAACTCATTCCTATGATTAACTATCTCTAGATTAACCACAATTAGATCTCAAACACAAAGTTTTCAACCTAAACATATAATTCTAATCAACAAAACACAAAGTTAAATAACTAGAATCACAAGAGGAATATAAAATTAAATTTCAATCACAACCTAGCATGCATACACATCATAAACCGGAAAAAGATAAATGCTTTCAATAATATTCAAGTCATACAATCAATCAAATCCCAAAAATAATAAAACCTAGTCAATAATCAACAAACCTAGGTAGTTTTAATAGTTTAGCTACTCATAATATCAAAAAGCGAATCAAAAATAATATCATAAGTAGCAAACATTACGAAAATATTTAAGAACTAGAACCAAGAAATCAAACCAAAAGTGCAATACACGCGTCAAAATTGAACTCTTGATCGTCAAAACCTTCGAACTTCTTCTCGTTGGTGTCCAAGAGTTATTGTTCTTTGTTGCTCCAATATAAAACCAAAAGTTGCTGCCCCCAACAAAAGCTCCTGCTCTTTCTTTTCTTTTTCTTTTAGAATTGCCGTTCGTACTCTCCAAAAACAAATAAAAGCTGCCGTCCAAAAGTTAATTCCTCCCTTCTTTATATCTTTTTAGGTTAGGGTATTTTTTTCCCTTTTCTTTTCTTGTTTTACAAGTTGATTTTTTTTATGAGGCGGTGACGGATTGTTTTATTTTTCAACTTCCACGTGTGCACCTTTAATTGCCAACCAATTTTCAACTTATTCTTCTCATTTGCTTGCACCTAATATTAATTCACAAAGAATGAATAACTATTATGATAAACTCACGTAGCACATGTTATTATATAATTTAAATCAATATGAATTCATTAACTTATGAGCTTACACCAACTTTAAAAAAGAAACAATACGAGTAATATTAAATAAGAACGAACCTAAAATCTAATCAAAATGAGGAAATATCGATATAAAAATTATGCATATAATAGACCACATCAAATATTCCCACACTTAAACCTTTTTCGTCCCTGAAAAAGCATAAACTATCTCAGGGATTCAAGACTCGAAAACTCTAAAACCAAAAACAAAAACTATACAATTACAACTCAAACCTTTAATCCTTACTCAAACAAGCACCCATGACTAAAACTTTAGCGATTTTAATTAGAGTGAGAATCATAGTTATTATAAGTTTTCCATGGTTTTATTGGGTTAAGTCACCCCAACTTGACTTAAACCTTATAGCTAAATGATTAAAAACATTTTAAAGCACAAACAACAATCAAGCAATTTCAACAACATTGCTTATTATTGTTCATTTCACAAGAGGCATCAAATAAATTCAATTTCCAACTTACTCCTAGCTAATGTTCCCCATTACATGACATACCCCCGTTATCAAGCAATATCCCGAAATTCATCACCATACGTGATTATGCACGACTTCATCTGTGGGCTTACATATGGCGTGTCCCTTGTGGTCCGTTTCTTATTGGTATTAGGACGCGAGCAAGGGGACCCCATATGACTAACAGGTGGTTTGATCAAGTCAGTAGTGAATTTGTACTTTTAAGCACATTGTGATCAAATTTATTGACTTATAACGGCAGCTTAACTGCGGGTTTTGCTCTTTGAGCTTTTATTTGAATATTTATACCTCTTTTTTTTTTAGAAGTAAAAATACCAGATGATAGACCGCATAAAGACCCATGGTCTCCGAATCCCGAAACATCCCATCAATACAAGATTTAAGATTATAAAATCATATGCCATGAAATGTTAACCACTAAAACTAGAAGTGTGAAAATTAAAGTTTACTATAAACCACCTTTTTGAAAACAACTTCATTTTGTATCACACTAGCTAAAAGGCTTGAGTATGACTCAACTTTTTATTCCACTTCAAAAATAGTATGTTTCCCACTAAAAATCACTTAAATTAGGTTTTATAATGCCACAACGTTACTGCCCTTTCATTCATAAAGGTTGAGAGACACAAAACAAAAGAAAATATATATTTTTTTGTTTTTTTTTTTGAATTTTTGAATTTTTTTGGATTTTTTTAGACTCTATATTGACTCAAAACAGACAACTAAAACTCAGAAATGACCATTTCCCATCCCCACACTTAAGTTCTACATTGTCCCTAATGTAGAAATGGAAAAAGACTTTAAAACAAAGCTAATAATAAAAATAAAAGATAAGAGAGGTGAATTGGAAAAGACTTAGCTGGTATTGCGAAACGCGTAAGCTCCAAGTCTTCGTTCCAATATTCAAGTGTTGACCGTATAGCATTTCGGTCGCGGTCAACCTTGCCACCGACACTCCCGAGCTCCTTCTTCATCTTCACAAATGCAAACTCACCCGAATGGAGATTGAGTACGGGTGAGAATAATTTAAACCTGCAAAAACAAAAACAAGATACCCGAGCATAAAACTGACTCGACACAACTAAAATAAAATGAAAATAAAAAGTAAAAAAAAATAAAATCAAACACAAGATAGAAACTAAGCTTACAAACTTTACATATTACGGGTTGCCTCCCGAGAGCGCTTGGTTTTTCGAGTCCTCAGCCTGACTCATCTCAGATCTCACTAGCCTGGCAAACCGAGGTACACGACCTCCTTAATCTCCTCTACTGGCGCTCCACTCACATAATGTTTCAACCTATGCCCATTAACCTTAAACCGCTCTCCATCACTACCTTCAATCTCGATGGTGCCGTATGGAAAAACCTCGCTAACAGTGAACGGTCCTGACCATCTAGACTTCAACTTACCCGGAAACAACTTCAACCGGGAGTTGAATAACAACACCTGATCCCCACACTTGAAGGTTTTATTACCCTTCAAGTGTCGATCGTGCAACTCCTTAGTCCTAAGCTTATAATTAAACGACTGTGCATAAGCGTGATCTCTCAACTCCTCTAACTCGTGAATCTGGTGAAACCGGTTATCTCTAGCGTTAGGCATGTCCAGATTAACCGTCTGTAATGCCCATGAAGCACGGTGCTCAAGCTCAACCGGTAGATGACATGCTTTCCCGTAAATCATCCGAAATGGTGTAGAACCAGTCGGAGTCTTATAGGCCGTACGGAAAGCCCATAATGCGTCATCTAACTTGTCAGACCAATCCTTGCGATTGGATCCAACTGTTTTCTCCAGAATGCGTTTGATGCCTCGGTTACTCACTTCCACCTGCCCACTTGTCTGTGGGTGGTAAGCCGTTGCAAGCCGATGGGTGACCCCATAGCGTTGCAAAGCTTTCTCCATCTGCGCGTTGCAGAAGTGAGTTCCCCTATCACTAATAATCGCCTTAGGAACACCAAACCTAGCAAACAATCTCCTAAGAAATCTCACTACCACCCTAGCATCATTTGTGGGCAAGGCTTGAGCCTCAACCCATTTAGAGACATAATCAACGGCTACTAGGATGTACTTGTTCCCGCGTGAAGCTGGGAACGGACCCATGAAATCAATGCCCCAAATATCGAACACCTCAACTACCTGACTAACTGTCTGGGGCATCTCATTTCGGGATGAGATGTTTCCTACTCTCTGACACGCATCGCACCCTCTCACAAACTCCTGAGCATCTCTATAAATCGATGGCCAGTAAAAACCAGAGTCGAATACCTTCCTCGCTGTCAAACTCGCACCGTGATGGCCACCTGTCGGTCCCTCGTGACAATGCCTCAAAACCTCTCTCGTCTCATCACCAAACACGCACCTACGAACTACCTGATCGGCGCCTATCCTAAAAAGATAAGGATCATCCCAAATATAGTGCTTAACATCAGCAAAGAATTTCTTCTTTTGCTGATGTGTCATGCCCTGCATAAGGTATCCGTCTGCTAAGTAATTCGCCAAGTCGGCGAACCAAGGCAACCCCTGCTCCTGTGCTTTCACAAACAATAACATCTCGTGCGGGAACTGATCATCTATCGTATCTAACTTAATCTCCTCACGCTCGGGATCCTCTAATCGTGATAAATGATCAGCTGCAACATTCTCCGCACCTTTCTTATCCCTAATCTCTATATCAAACTCCTGAAGCAGTAAAATCCAACGTATCAATCTAGGCTTCGCATTCTGCTTATTGAACAAAAATTTAAGGGCTGCATGATCAGTATAAACAATAGTCTTAGAAAGAACTAGGTAAGATCTAAACTTATCAAATGCAAAGACTACTGCTAGCAACTCCTTCTCTGTCGTGGTGTAGTTCTCCTGTGCGTCATTAAGAGTCTTACTCGCGTAATAAATAGGGTGGAAATGCTTATCCCTACGCTGACCTAAGACCGCTCCTATCGCATAATCACTCGCATCGCACATCAATTCAAATGGAAGACTCCAATCTGGGGCGACCATAATCGGAGCATTCACGAGCTTCTCCTTCAACAGCTCGAACGCTTTCACACACTCGTCATTAAACTCAAACGGCGCATCCTTCTCTAGAAGTTTCGTCATCGGTCTCGCAATCTTAGAGAAATCTCTAATGAAACGACGATAAAAACCTGCGTGGCCTAAGAAACTCCTAATAGATCTAACAGATGTGGGTGGCGGAAGCTTACTGATTGTTTCAATCTTCGCTCTATCAACTTCAAGCCCCGCTCGTGAAACCTTATGCCCTAGAACGATGCCCTCCTTCACCATAAAGTGGCACTTCTCCCAATTCAGCATCAAGTTGGTCTCCTCACATCGAGCCAACATCCTCTCCAGACTCGCTAAACATGTATTGAAGGAACTCCCGAAAACAGAAAAATCATCCATGAACACCTCCATGGAGTCCTCGATCATGTCATGAAAAATCGCGACCATACACCGTTGAAATGTAGCTGGAGCATTACATAATCCAAATGGCATGCGGCGATACGCAAAGGTGCCATAAGGACATGTAAATGTGGTTTTCTCCTGATCCTCTGGAGCGATAGGGATTTGGAAATAACCTGAAAATCCATCAAGGAAACAGTAGTACTGTTTTCCTGACAGACGCTCCAACATCTGATCGATAAAAGGAAGCGGAAAGTGGTCCTTCCTCGTGGCATCATTGAGTTTACGGTAGTCAATGCATACTCGCCACCCTGTGACCGTCCTAGTCGGAATCAACTCATTCCTCTCATTCCTCACTACTGTCATGCCTCCCTTCTTAGGGACAACTTGCACCGGACTCACCCACTTGGAGTCTGAGATGGGATAGATCAACCCTGCATCTAACAACTTAATGACCTCTTTCTTCACCACCTCCTGCATGTTCGGATTCAACCTCCGTTGCCCCTGTCTCACAGGCTTATACTCCTCTTCCATGAGTATACTATGCGTGCAAAAAGAAGGGTTAATGCCCTTAATATCCATCAACTTCCACGCAATAGCCTGCTTGTGCGCCTTCAGCACATCGATCAACTTACTCTTCTCCTCCTCTGTCAACTCAGCAGAAATTATGACAGGCAACTCAGAACCCTCGCCCAAAAACGCATACTCGAGATGAGATGGCAATTCCTTAAGCTCTAGTGACGGGGGTGTCTCAACCGATGGCTTCTCCACCGGTTCCTCTCTATCTATCACCTCACACACAACAGCCTCATGGGGAGGCTTACTAGCTAGATCTATAGATTCCTGCTCAAAGGCGAAAGCAGTCATCTCTATCTCCTGATTCTCCCTAACTAGGATCTGCGTATCTAAATGATCTCTCTCCACAAACTTAGAAAAGCAACGACTAACCTGTGAAACAATAGTATCGATAAAGTACAAGGTGTCATCCTGATCCTGTGTATGCCTCATGGCTCTATTCACATCAAACGTGACCATCTCATCAGCAACTCTCAAAGACAACTTACCCTCAAAGACATCTATTAATGCTCTCGCAGTGGCTAGGAATGGTCGTCCTAAAATCAACGGGACCTTATCATCCTCGTCCATGTCTAGGATCACAAAATCAACTGGAAACACAAACCTATCTACCTTCACTAGCATATTCTCCACAATCCCCCTCGGATACTTCACTGACCTATCCGCTAACTGAATACTCATACGCGTCGGTACCGGTTCTCCTAGATCTAGCTTAGCAAAAACAGAATAGGGCATTAAATTAATACTAGCACCTAGGTCAGCCAACGCGTTACTCACCGACAAGTTACCTATAAAACACGGAATAGTGAAACTACCTGGATCAGCCATCTTGCGAGGTAGCTTATTCTGTACTACAGCCGAGCACTCCTCACTCAATATCACAGTTGAGATCTGCTCCAACTTCTTCTTATTTGTGAGCAATTCTTTCAGGAATTTAGCGTACTTAGGCATGTGTTGTAATGCCTCTACGAATGGTAAGTTCACTTTAAGTTGTTTGAACATCTCAAGGAACTTTCCGTATTGCTCTTCATTCCCGTGCTGAGCCACTCTACCTGGGTATGGAAGTCTATCTAAGCGAATTTGTGGCTCCTTCTGTGAACTCTCGGCTGCTTTCTTCTCGGGCTCTACTGGTTGTGCTGTACTTGCTGGGCGCAGCCTCTGTTGCACCTCGCCAGCAGGGTCCTCCATCTCTATCTCCTCATCTACATCATCATCAGTGTAAAGGACAGGTTTCTCAACCTCACCTGTCGTCCTACCACTCCTAGTAGTCACTGCCTTCACGTGGGCGTTCGGGTTTTTCACAACATTACTCGGTAGCACACCCTGTTGCCTCTCCTGCATCATACTCGCCATCTCCCCCACATTTCTCTCTAAGTTCTGCAACAACGCCCCTTGGTTCTTCAACATCGCCTCGTTCTCCTGGAACCTCATTTGATACACCCGATCTCTCTCTTGCGCTTCCTTATATCGCGTATCATCTCTCGCAAGGAGTTGGGCCATCATATCCTCCATGGAAGGCTTCCTCTCGCCCTGACCCATGCCACTACTCTGCCCACTGGTCTGGTTTTGGAATAGATTCTGGGTGCGTGGCTGGAACCCCGGTGGGTTTCCACTCCTCCAACTCTGCTGATTCTTCCAACCCGGATTATAAGAATTACCGAAGGTATTGCCCTGCATCCGGTTGGGATTACTAACAAAATCAACCTGTTCCTGGAGACTGTCAACAGAGATGGGGCAATCAACAGTGTCATGACCACCCCGACAAATCTCACAGGCCTGCTCCTTCTTCTTCTGCAGGTCTTTCACCGCTTTAGTCAATGCCTCAACTTGGGCCGTTAAGACAGTATTATTATCGACTTGGTGTACCCCTCGCTGGGCGGAAACTGTAACTCGAGCTTCAGGATACTCAAAGCTACTCATGGCTAAGTCCTCGAACAGGTTATTACACTCATCAACAGTTTTAGTAGTCAAAAGATTACCACCAGCAGTAGTGTCTAAGATATTACGTGTTGCATGGGTTACTCCATTGTAAAACTTCTCAACTAACGCCCAATCCTGCAACCCGTGATGTGGACATTTGTGCAACAACTCTTTGAAACGTTCCCAAGTGTCGTAGAACGTCTCATCGGGTTTCTGCTAGTAAGAATGGATCAAGCTCCTCAGACGAGCGGTTTTCGACGGTGGAAAGTATTTCAGAAGGAATTTATCCTGCAAATCAGCCCATGTAGTGATGGAACCGGCAGGAAGAGATTCAAGCCAACTGTGGGCTCGATCAGAGAGAGAAAACGGAAAGAGACGCAGCTTGAGTGCGTCTTCAGTAACACCGTTAAGATGGAAGGTGTCACAGATTCGGGCGAAGCGATTAAGATGAGAATTCGGGTCCTCAGACTGCAACCCGTGAAACTGACAAGTGTTGGTCATCATCGAAATGACCTGAGGAGGAATTTGCCAATTGTTGGCAGCGATTTGCGGTCGGGTGATACTAGACCTAGCGCCATCGGCTGTCGGCTTTGCGTAGTCGGCAACAACTCTCCTAACTGGTGGATCTGCGTCGCCCATCGTAGACTCGGTGTCGTGAACGGAATCGGTGTCGGTATCGCGAACTGAACTTTCCTCCGTTACTGACTCGGTGTCGTAGTCGGGTTCGTCCGTCTGCTGGTCGAATATACGCTCGGGATCGTCTAATGACTCAAACTCAGGTGGACCGGCAGAACGAGTGTGACGCATAAACTAGAACGAAAAGAAAATAAAAGAAAATAAAAAAAAACTATATAACTAAACAACTTAAATAAAAGTGAACTAATCTAACAAGCAAACAAATAGCACGTAAAAGGCAAACTATATCTAAGGTAACAACTAGCAAATAGAGGAAACTAACCTAAAAAAAAGAAAAAGAGAACTAAAACAAAAAAGAATAAACAAAAATTTAAAGGGTGGTTAGACCCCCGACTCGGATCATTCTCGAAGTCGCCAAAATAAAGTCCCCGGCAACGGCGCCAAAAACTTGATGTGTGTGATTATATATGTTAAATAAAATGTCGTTCACAAAACTCAGGTTTTAATTAAAATGGAAAACCCAACAAAACTCACACAAGCGGCAAGTGTACCGGTCGTGTGTAGTCAAGCTAAGTAAGTCCGAGTATCGTACCCAAGAGACTTGTTTGGCGGCCCTCAATAATAAATCGTTATCGACTCCTAACCGATGAAACTTTGTTTATTTTTAATTATTTAAACTAGAAAATAAAGATGAACTAATAATTTAAAGTTATCTAAACTTAATTAAAAGCTAGTGAATTAAGAAATACTAAAATAAACGACTAAGAACTTGAGACTAGCAAATATGGAGAAAGCAAACCACCTAGGTAAGAATCCTATTGACGAATTTCACTATCCTTAGGATTGACAAACTGTATGACTCCGGATCTAAAAAAATATGACAAATAGACAAACTAAACTATGCTAAGCCTTCTATAGGTCTTATAAACATAATATAGAGTTTCTAAATGTCTTATGAAGCTCACGGGATGACGGAATGAATCAACTTTAGGTATCTCCAAACCGGGAATATTAAGGTACCCTAATGATGTATCTCCTCTCGGTCTCAACAATCACAATACACGTAAGACTGTCCCCGACAACCCTAGAAGTAAAGAGGTAAATTTATCTAACCCAATTTATGACTCGGAATTACAAGAACCAAAACCGATAAGGTAAAGCTTACTCTCGTATAACTCTAATCCTATCAAGTTAAGATAAAAGATAAAACCAATAGCCTATCACCTCTCGGTCTCTAGACTAGTAGAACACTAAGTTAAACCAACATCCAAAACTCATTCCTATGATTAACTATCTCTAGATTAACCACAATTAGATCTCAAACACAAAGTTTTCAACCTAAACATATAATTCTAATCAACAAAACACAAAGTTAAATAACTAGAATCACAAGAGGAATATAAAATTAAATTTCAATCACAACCTAGCATGCATACACATCATAAACCGGAAAAAGATAAATGCTTTCAATAATATTCAAGTCATACAATCAATCAAATCCCAAAAATAATAAAACCTAGTCAATAATCAACAAACCTAGGTAGTTTTAATAGTTTAGCTACTCATAATATCAAAAAGCGAATCAAAAATAATATCATAAGTAGCAAACATTACGAAAATATTTAAGAACTAGAACCAAGAAATCAAACCAAAAGTGCAATACACGCGTCAAAATTGAACTCTTGATCGTCAAAACCTTCGAACTTCTTCTCGTTGGTGTCCAAGAGTTATTGTTCTTTGTTGCTCCAATATAAAACCAAAAGTTGCTGCCCCCAACAAAAGCTCCTGCTCTTTCTTTTCTTTTTCTTTTAGAATTGCCGTTCGTACTCTCCAAAAACAAATAAAAGCTGCCGTCCAAAAGTTAATTCCTCCCTTCTTTATATCTTTTTAGGTTAGGGTATTTTTTTCCCTTTTCTTTTCTTGTTTTACAAGTTGATTTTTTTTATGAGGCGGTGACGGATTGTTTTATTTTTCAACTTCCACGTGTGCACCTTTAATTGCCAACCAATTTTCAACTTATTCTTCTCATTTGCTTGCACCTAATATTAATTCACAAAGAATGAATAACTATTATGATAAACTCACGTAGCACATGTTATTATATAATTTAAATCAATATGAATTCATTAACTTATGAGCTTACACCAACTTTAAAAAAGAAACAATACGAGTAATATTAAATAAGAACGAACCTAAAATCTAATCAAAATGAGGAAATATCGATATAAAAATTATGCATATAATAGACCACATCAGTAACACCGTTGATACGTATACGTAACATCGTTGTTACGCATACGTAACACCATTAACCAAGCTTTTTATTTGGTTTTTGCTTATACGTAACATGGTTGTTGGAAGTGAAGATGATGTACTTAAAGATGAAGTACTTAAGGATGATGTTGATGATGGATTGAACAAGATGAACTCAAATTAAAGATGATGGTGATCTTGAACTTGAAGATGAAAATCTTTGTGACAAATCACTGTTGTTGGATTTTTTTTAAAGATTCAATTGCATATTTACCCCTATAAACACCCCCTAAATGCATATTTCCCCAACTAAAAAAATCAATTGCATATATACCCAATGTTAACTAAATGTCTTTATTAAAAATGGGTATATTTGCAAATTAAAGTTGTTTATAGGGGGAAATATGCAATTGATTTTTTTGGCTGAGTAAATATGCATTTAAAGTGTTTTGGAGGGGGAAATATGCATTTAACCCTTTTTTAAACCTTTGAACATGAAATTAGTTGTTGATGAAGATGAAAAATATAAAGATGTAATCCATTATTGTTTTTAGAACATGAAACATAATTTAGAGAAGAGAGAATGAGAATTTAGGTGAAGTTATTGTATAGAGTGTAATTTGGGTATAAAGTCCTACAAAGACGGTCAAACGAACTTCGTTTGACCTTATTTTGACGGTGTTACGTATACGTAATTGTGCTTTTACATACACGTAATATTGTCATCATGTGCACGTAAGTTCGTTGTTACGTATACATATTTATGTCAGTGGCTTGTTTGGTAACTTTTGGTTTGATGGTTATGGTTTATTTATTTGATTCG
The DNA here is from genome assembly GCA_030867185.1 of Tagetes erecta. Lineage (NCBI taxonomy): Eukaryota > Viridiplantae > Streptophyta > Magnoliopsida > Asterales > Asteraceae > Tagetes > Tagetes erecta. The sequence goes on from CM061487.1 coordinate 99,582,752, forward strand.
ATGGTTACGTATACGTATTTGTGCTAATGGTCTGTTTTGTAATTTCGATATTTGATTACATGGTTACATAGGTAGGTAACCCAATTGTTACGTATACGTATTTTTGTTAATGGTTATATAAATACTTGGTTTAATTATTTGATTCAGTGTGTATATATGTACATAACTCCGTTGTTACGTATACGCATTTTCGTTAACGGATTCATTTATAAATTTGGTTCGATGGTATTGTTAATATGTAACCCTTTTTTTCTTTTTAATGTAAACATATGTTTACATATGCTTATACATGTGCCAATATCCAATTTTTAGGATTTAAAAAAGTTTTAAGAAAATAATGTTAGAAAGTTGATTAAAATGAAAAACTAAAAGATCACACTTATTGGTTTAAAAGGAAAACTGTATATTACGGAGTATTAATATAGAAGTGAGAATCAAAAAATATATAATTTTGGTGAGAGATAAGAGAGAGAGAGAGAAAGAGAGGAGTGAATGTAGGAATTTTAATGGTAGTTTCTAAAACTAACATTTTTTTGGTTTAGACTAATATACCCTTTTATTTTAAAAATGTATTATTTGTTAATAATCATCAACTTTAATTGTTTTCTTTGGTTTTTAATGTTTTTAAATATAATCTTGTTTTCAATAGATCTCACCCCTATATATATATATATATATATATATATATATATATATATATATATAGGGGAGGGATCAAATGAGAACTCCATATTAAGTTGAGAACTTGAGAACTCCCAAAAGACAAGGGATGGAATTTTAAAGTGGAGGGGCAAATTTGGAACTTTAAATATATAAATCTTTAAACATTTCTATCTTTTGCATACGTTAAGTTTTTAAATTTTTTTCGCACCATTAGATCAAGAATTTCAGTATCTTTCATTTGAGTATAAATAACGTTATAAAAAAATAAAAATTTCTCGTTTTTTTAATTTCAATACTTCATATATGTAGTATACGATATTATATGTTTTTAAATTTGGGAAAATGAATATGGTGTTGTTATGCATCTAAATTACATGACAAACCATCAAAACTACGTACTTTGATAAAATAACAAAAGTTCCCTTATATTGATTTCGATTATACCATAACAAAAAACAACACCGTCATGCCTTAGTTCTAAATTTGGATTTTTCTCATATGATCGTATTCACATTGCTAGCAAATACTTGGTCCACGTTATGTGATGTGGTATGAATATGTGCAGCATGAGCATATCACAATACCAATTATAATAGTCATGTTATGTTAATCTGTTTGTTGGAATTAAAAAGCCAAATTGGTGTACAATCGAATTTTAAAGGACAAGTAATTTTTTATTAAAATGAATGACGATTATTGAGTAAATGAGAAAGAGAAAATTATGATCTAAGTGGAGAAGGTCGGTTCGTCCATTAAATAGAATAAAGATCAATGAGTTAGTTTTCTAATAAAAATTAATTTAACTTATTTTATGAAAGCTAGGTAGTTTTAATGGTTTTACGTGTAACTTATGTGCATAACATCACCGTATTGACTATCCTCTTTTAAAGTTTATAGTATTGCATATATGTAGTATCGTATACTACATATATGTAGTATCGTATACTACATATATGTAGTATCATACTACTACATATATGTAGTATATGCAGTATTGATGCATTGTTATCTTATAGTTTGAATTTCAGGTTTATTTTATTTTGTTATTATATTTATCTTTAATTTATTAGTTTATTATTATCTTTATGTTTAGACATAGTATAAGTATTGGTTTTGTTTTCATTTGTAATAAGTTTTTTTATATGGAATATTATGAACTTTGTTTACGGTCATTTGAGATCGTATGTACACTTTAAATAATTATTAAACTCCCGAGCTATTTGGCCGCTTCAAAAAATGCATCAAGTACAGTGATACTACATATATGTAGTATCGAAAAAACGAAAATGTGATTTTTAAATTTTTTTAATATAAATAAGGTATGGAAAAGTTAGTAACGTTTAAAGAAAAATATAATCAAGTACGAATTCGCAATATTACATATATGCAGTATGGAAATTAAAAAAACGAGAAAAAAAATATTTTTTATAATGTTATTTATACTCAAATGAAAGATAAACAAATTCTTGATCTAATGGTGTAATTTTTTTTAAATAATATTAACGTATGCAAAAGATAGAAATATTTTAAGATTTTTATATTTAAAGTTCCAATTTTACCCTTCCTCTTTAAAATTCCATCCCTTGTATTTTTGGTAGTTCTCTAGTTCTCAACTTAAAATGAGTTCTCAATTGAACCCTACCCTATATATATATATATATATAGTTAGGTTCAAATGAAAACATGATTTATAATTGAAAACACTAAAAACCAAAGGAACCTATATATCTATTAATTTTATTTTTATAAATTAAAAAGGGTATAATAGGAACAACATATTTTGAAAACTAATTCCTTAAATATAGCAAATCATGTGTGGGTTCTTTTTTTAAACTAGTAAACAGTCATAAAGTTTTTTAAGCAACATCATAGTGACAACCATCGGAGTTCTTTTCCTTCTTGCCGGTGATACTACCACTCGACCCATCCGAACGCCACCATGCATTAGAATCCTCTCTAATCACAACCATCGCCAAATTGAATTCTTAACACACACCCACCACCCTTTCCGATCAACAACACAATCATCGTCGATACTATCGGGTTTGTTTTTCGAATCCTCCATCACTCGACGGAGATAAACACAGTGGTTAGTAAAGTAATCAAAGACGAATACTATGAGGGATCCGATGCATTTGAAGGTGGCGATGAAAACAATGGCAAACGTTTGCTTTTGAATTAAGAATATGAGTTTTTTTCTCTTAAGATATTCAATACATGGATGAGGTTATGAGAATTTTACCAAAGAGTTGTTAGGAACTACTAGTAGATATAGCAGTTGACATAAGTTTTCTTCAAAGTTGTTATTTTCATCAAATCACATGAGTGGTTATAGTAAATGAGGTTAAAGGCTTAAAGATTGCTTCAATGGAGTATAAGATTGTTTGAATGCTTGAAAGGAATATAACATTATGAACAAGTCAATTACTGTTGTCACGTATACATAGCATTGATGTCACGTATACGTAAGCAATCCTTGATATTGTTTGTTACCAGGAACTCAAAAGTCCAATGATGATATGATGAAGTTAAAAATGATGATGATGATGATGATTACGAAAAAAAAATATGGTTTCGAACGCGACAAACACAAAGAACAAGACCAACATTGCTCTTATGTATAAGTAAAACTGCTCCTACGTATACGTAACAACAGTTTTACGTATACGTAAGAACAACGTAACGTATATGTATAACACTACTATTACGTATATTTGACACATGTTACATCATTGGTTGTAACCCAATATCATGTCATGAATCTTTGTATGTAATATTATAACCGAAATATTAGTTTTCTATGCTTTAATATAAACTCCTTATTTAAGTTAGTATAAACAAATATGGATGAAACTGAAATACATATAGATATATGTATCTGCAACGTTATACATATGCACATTAAGTACATATGTATAATCCTACGTCTTTTCTTTTTTGCATATTGTTAACCTCCAATTCAAGCATGCATCGACCTCATCATTGGATATATTTACATATCATATTGGATGAAATAAATATACCTTCGTTCTTAACCATATATATGTACGTAAATTGAGTTTCGTACATCAAAATTTTTCATTACACTTACACAAATGTCTAACTATTTAAAAAAACTTTTGGTTGTGTACATATGTAAAATAAAAGAAATATATATATATTTATTAATATCGTGAAATCAGGTTACAATGGATGCAAATGCAAGTGAAAAGCCACTAATTATCAAAGCATTTAGTTTTGTACATGATGAACACTATCACTATGATAAACACTACAAATACGTATACGTAATTCTACATATACGTATACGTAACATTGCAGTTACGTATGCATACAACATAGGTTAAGTATAAAGTATACGTACTACATCAGTTATGTATACGTATACGTAATTCTTGATATTGTTTGTTACCAGGAACTCAAAAGTCCAATGATGATGATATACGTAATTCTACATATACGTATATGTAACATTGCAGTTACGTATGCATACAATATAGGTTAAGTATAAAGTATATGTACTACATCAGTTATGTATACGTAATCAAACGATTTTAAGTTTCAAGTTTCATAACTCATCTTCCATATTTTTTTTATTATTAGTTTCTTCTTTAAAATAATGATGAAGTTGAAAATGACAAAAATGAAATTGTTAGACAATTAAAAAAAACCGTAAATTAGGAGAGAGAAAATAAGAGAGTGAAAGTAGGAATTTAATTTTGCTTTCAAAATTAAAAGATATTACATTCCTTTTCTACCCTTAATGACTAATGATCTATTATTAATTTTTTATTTAATTTTAATAATGCTAACAATAAAACTCCTTGGTTTTTAGTGTTTTTAAATATAATGTTGTTTTCAATGGATCCCACCCCTATATATATATATATATATATATATAGGGGGAGGTTCCATTGAAAACACAATTATAATTGAAAACACTAAAAACCAAAGGAAAAGATTATATTTGGTAGTTACATCAAAATTAGAAAGTTTTAATTAAAAGGGTAAATTTGTCAAACCAAAATATAATCCACTAACTTCTCATATTTTTCTCTCTCTTATTTATTTTCCTCTCTTTTCTTTCCTCTTTTATAATATATTTTTCTATCCCATCTCTTCTAATTAATGTAAAAAAATTGTGTTACGTATTGGTATAGTTATGGGTAATTTGTTAACCTACGTATACGTAACTTGATAACTTACGTATACGTAACTTGATAACTTACGTATACGTAACTTGATAACTTACGTATATTAACCTGATTTTCTCTCAAACTATTTTTCATATACGTATTTAAAGTTCAATCGGTTTATAGACACGCCTACGTATATATATTAAACTTGATAAATTATGTATACATAAAACAAAAGAAGTGCATGGAATGAGATATGTATATTTATTACAAAAATGACATGAAATAAGGTTATAATCAATCCAAATACAAGTGAAGTGTCACCAAACATAAGAATATTAAATAAAGAAACAATATGTGTAACAGTACGTACAGTTACGTATAAGTAAGGGTAGTGTTACATTTAGTAAGAACAATGTCCGTAATGTTCAAAACTAGACGCGTTGATAATTGCTCGACTTGTCATCATCTTTGATACATCATCTCCACGTTCATCATTGATTGCGTTCCATGTTTATCATGTTGTACCCTGAACATTATCTCAAATAACTAATGTGCTCATCATCATAAGGATCGATGTTTATAAATTTCTTTACCTGTTAAAAAAATTAAAATGTAAGATCAGTCAAAACAACGAAAGCCCTATGTCATCACAAAAATTTATACATTCTTATGAAAAACGAGCTTAATTAGAAAGTCGGAACACGTTTTTTTAAGAAGCTCCACTGCAGCATTTATGTTTACACGATGTGTTGAATAGAAAGAAGGTAAAAACTAAAAAAAATTAGCAAATATGTGAATACAAGTTAATAAGTGTGGAGCACATATTGAGAAGAAGCCATGAATAAATTACTGTTATAAAAAAAACTTAATCAACACACAAATTAAACAGTTGAGTAGTGCATAGCCTAGCTAGTAGCCTACTTGAACTAACCCAGCTACCTAACCGTAACAGCAACGCACGTAACAGCAACCTATGTATACATATATGTAACAACAACATATGTATACATATACGTAACAACAACGTATGCATACGTAACAGCAACGGACGTATACGTAACAGCAACGTACGTATACGTAACATCCATGATATTATCGTCTTCTTCGACCATCATCTACTGTACAACTACATAATTACACAATAAGCTAAAAAAACCCAAATTACATATAGTTTACGTATACGTACCTTGATCATGACTACTGTACAACTACGTAATTACACGAGACACATAACCGATTGTAAATTTCCACTAATGTACGTATACGTACCTTCACTATTGCTGGTATATACTTGTAGTCTTTTGTCCATTACCTGATGAAGAAACGACATCAATAAAAATTAATAAGCTTAAATTTGAAAGACATGATCAAACAACAAATACCAAAACAAACTAATAACTCACGCACAATCTTTTTGTCAAGATGAATTTTCGATCTTGGACGGGCAGCGTATCTTGAACGGGTGCTGTGATAACGTTACGAGAAGAAATTGGGAAGATGATTATTGAAGTTTCGATTATGGTTATTAATTGACGGCAGTTTTAATTGATGGATAGATATGGATGAGAAAAATATGGAAGGAGATTAAAAAGGAAGTTTAAAAATTATTATAATCATTGCCAATTATACCCTTTTTCATTATTTAAAAATAAAAATTAAAATAAAATTAGTTTCTTTGGTTTTTAGTGTTTTCAATTATAAATCATGTTTTCATTTGAACCTACCTCTATATATATATATATATATATATATATATATATATATATATATATATATATATGGGAGAAGTCTTTTAAGAAGATCATATATTGCAAAAAGAAAAAATTTAATCATAGCCTTACATTCAATAATCTTACGGTTATAGGTTTTCAAGGTTGTTTGTGTATTTTTATTTAAAGAATGTTTTATTATCTACGTTGTAAAAAGGTATAATAGACAATTTGATGTGAAAGAGTCTTTAATCTAATTTATTTAATGGTAGTAAATCAACTGAATTTTATTAAATGACTAGGTTTAACACCCGTGTGTTACACACGGGTTAAATAATAATATTTATAAAGAAATTAGAATTATTATGTTTAAAAATTTGTAATTTGTAAATATTTAATATTTAAGGAGCTCCATCAACTCATTACATGAAACTTATTATTTTCCCTCTTAAACTTCTTATTATAGATTAAAAAAATTTCCCTCTAAAAATTGCCCCCTAAAAGTTTGATTTATTAGATAGATTTGAATTTAACGCTTTTAGGATCGCTTATTTTTATGTTTTGAGAAGCCAATCGTGTTTTGGTAGTACTGTAACTTGTAAGAAAGTAAGCCAAAAGTATTCCAAGTTTGGGCTAATTCAGTTATGGCCTATGGGCTTTAGGTTTGACCTACTCATAGCACAGCCTATTTGAATGTTGAAGACAATCAGTGTATTTAGCCATGTACAAACCGGGTTTTTTAGGAATCAGTTCCGGTTTTAGTCAACAAAGTCAAGAACCGAGTAGGTTTGGTTTCGGTTCCGGGTTTGATCGGGTATTTGACCGGGTTTTGACCGGTTTAACCGGGTTTTTTCTAGTTCCGGGTAGGGTCGGGTCCGGGTTTTGACCGGGTTGAGGTGGAACCGGTTCCGGTTCGGTTCCGGGTACGGTTCCACGTACTTTCTTGGAGGAACCGGAACCCATGTGTAACCTACAGTTCGGGTACGACCGGTTCCGGAACCGGTTTTTTTGTGCACGGCTAAGTGTATGTGTTGTGTAGAGGTGGAAAAAAATGGAACCGAAACCGATCAATAACTGAAAACCGATTTATAGAAGAACTAGTTATATAAAAACTAAACTGTAGGTTTTGAATCGGTTATAATATTTCTTTTCAAATTACCGGTTCGTGCAAAAAAAGGTATGTTTTAATATTATGATTATTTAATGTTTTAAGAGCTAACTATCATATAACATTTAACTATTATAATGTTACTCCTTATTTAGTCTAAAATAAATTAAAAAAAATATGAGTTTTGACTACAAATGAAAGTCCAATGGAGATTGAAGATTTTTATAGCAGCCCAGCATTCCAACATATCCCATAGAAAAAATAGTTTTTTAAGAACTAGAACCGGTTCTATAGGAACTGAAACCGGTTATACAAGAACTGAAACCGGTTACATAGATTTTAGTTTTTCATCAAAAACTGGTTATAAAACCGAACCGGTTTTTCATATCGCAAACAAGAACCAGTACCGTTGTACCAGTTCTAGAACCGAAACCAATTCTTTAAAATAATCGAAGTGCGCAACTCTAGTGTTTTTTACTAGGTCCATTATTTTGTAACGGTACGTAACAGAAAATATACAATCGCTTTGCTACTTCATCATAAGATATTTTTGTTCTGTGTGATTGGTTTTTTCTTTGTGCTTGTGCCGTTGGTTAAATAAATTTTGTATTTATGTTGCATCTTTTCAGTTTGCAACATTGTTAGGTGGTTGTGTTGGTATTTTTATTTCTTGTGTATTTGTTGACCAGTGTTCGAGGCTTCTCATGGGCCTCTTTTTTTTTCTTTTTCTTTTTAAAGTTTCAAAGTATTATATTATAAATATATTTGTCAATCTCATATCTTTTCATAGTATTATATCATAAATATTTGTTAATCTCAATATCTCATATTATCTACTACTACACTATATATAGTCTATAGGACAACTTGTTTCTATGCAAGGAATATATAACAGCATATAAAGTATATAAAGTAGTATCTATATATGTCTATTAGATACATATATTTTCACACATAGAGCTCACGTAATGTATGAGCAAAAGAATTCATCTAGTTCAGTATAGAGTAAATTACTTTTTGTATACCTGAGTTTTGTAAAAATTAACACTTTGAAACCTAATGTTTAAATTCGTCTATTTGTACCCTGAGTTTTCAATTTTACTTCTATTTGTATACTTATGACTAACGAAGTTAAATTATTCCGTTAGTTTTGAACGAAATGACTAAATTGCCCTCATCTTCATCAATTACCCCAACTTATTTATTTATTTAAAAAAAATATTTATTTAAAAAAAATAACACAACCCCATTTACCCCTCACCTTCTTCTCTGTTGTGACCATCACAATCCACCACCACTGCTGCATCATTACCACACATCATCTTCATCATCACCACTAGAACAATGACAACACCCTGTTTCTTTCATGTTTTTTTGTTGCCATCCATCACCAACTACCACCACCTCCATTGATAGTATACCTGCCATCTTCACCGCAACAACGTCGCCACACCCACACCCTTGGACCACCAGCCGTAACCCAAATATGCTTTTACCACCATTTCTCTCAACTCCTATTTGCTCGCCATCAATTTTAACAGATGCCATCATCGAACCTTCAGCCGCCAGCTAACCACCGTTGTCTACACCATTTCCAAACAGCATAACGTTCATCAAAAACCCTAGATCCACCATCGTTTAACAAAACTGTTTGATTTTGTAGATCTGATTAAGTGGTGATGCGATTCAACCACTAAATCAGAATCGACCATCAACACGCATACATGTTATTTTGCTTCAACTTTTAGAGACGAAAGGGTGGTTGGGTGTGGTGCGAAAGTTGGAGACGGATTGACGACTACCATGGTTGTTGGATGTGGCAGTGGTGGTGGTGGTACGGTGGTGATGATGTTACTTGTGGTTGTATGGTGGTGGTGGTGGAAGAAATATTCTGGTGGTGGTGGTGTTTGTGTGGAAACAAGATGAAGAGGGTATAGATGTGTAGGTTAACTTATCTTAAATATATTAATTTTTTTTAATTTTAATTGAAATGGACCAAAATACCCCTGATGTAGAAGTCAATTAAGGGGTTTTTAATGGAGTAAATGGATGGTGTTAGTCTCAAGTGTACAAATGGAAGTAAAAGTGAAAACTCAAGGTACAAATAGACGGATTTAAACATTAGGTTTCAAACTGTTAATTTTTACAAATCTCATGTATACAAAAAGTAATTTACTCTTCAGTATATTTGTCACTAAAACACACAAAATGTAGTAATTAAGTAACGTGGTATATAGGGGTGAGGGGTTAGGGGTGCGAGCTCGCAAGCACACCACCTCTTGTGGCATGAGATGGGCAAATGAAGAATGAAAAAAGACCCAACCTTGTTGAAGAGCTCGAGGATACATTTTACACATTATAGTCGTTGGCTATTTAATAACCTAAAATCCTAAATCAATACTACTTTACACACTAAATTCACTCTTTCTCCTCTATTTAATACTCTATTATTCTCTAAAATAATATGAATAGTGGGAAAAAAAGGTTGTGAAACCCTCAAACCCAAAAAAACCTAATGCTAGGTGCATGTCAATTGAGTTCTAGTAAAACCAATGGGCAATCATACCACTGCTACCCGCAACATTCATATATTTCTGGTACGTCCGTTCAATACGCTCCTGATAAATTTAGGTTAATCCAACCTTTAACTCGTGTGCATATTTTTATGCTTCATAATGAATATCCCAACATAACACGCTCGAAGGATTAGTTGGGTGTGAATAATTATAATAGGGAAATGATTAAACTTGTTAACAACTTCAAGAAATTTACAACATGCGATGGTATACTTCATTTTATATTGTTTACATTTATTATTCTCGTAGTTTTTATATTATTTGAATTATTATTAACAGACTTAATTTGGGTGTTAGCCGACCAATTACCATGTTTATACCGATTCATAATTTGAGTTATCTTATTAAAATATGATAATGGTTTATAATTCTTTAGTCTTATTGATCTAAGTTTATATTTTTAAGTTAATTAAATGGTTCTTAATTTAATGTGTTTGTACCTAAACATGCATTTGTCACAAAATAAGAATAAATTAAGAACTCGATCGGATCGCAAAGTATATCTTCGTGGTTTGTCTTCAACCAAAATTTACCTAAATACTGTCGTTGGGTAATATTTGGCTATTTGCTTTCCTATCGCCCCTTTGATCTAGTTTTTTTTTGGGTTATTTTTATTATACCTTAAAAAGGTGAAAACCCGAAATTGAAAGAAAAATTAGATGGCTATAAGACAAATTACATTGTTGAAGTGATGGCATTTCACATTCTCTTTGCTTATAACCTTTTAGTGGTATTTGCATAAAAAGTTTAATTCTTGACTTCTTAAAAGTCCAACTTTTTTCTTTTGCTTTCAACTTTTTATTTTTGTGGTAAAAGTATAGCAATTTTTAGAACAATAATATTTGTTTGCAAAATGTTTTATAAGAATAGTATGGTTGTATCCCGTTAAAAACAAGTTAACAAGTTTTGGTTTGAAAAACATTTTTGAAAAGATCGATTTTAAAATATTTCTTACGTTTATAAAACCATTCGTCATTTTACCAAAATTTCGTAGTTAATAAGAATTTTTTAAAAGTTGTTTAGTAATACAAGATATGATTTATAATTTATTTGAAAATTTGAATTTATAATTTAGTTTGTAAGTCAAAAGTCAAATAAACTAATCATTTAAATTTTGATAGAATTATCTGTTAAGCTTTTATGTTTTGAGGCGTTGATTAAATGTTTAGCTTGCTTAATTAGCCTGTAAGTCTACAATGTATATGTTTATTGAGTAATTTATTCAAGTTCAAAATCTAGTTAATTATTTGAATACATTCTTTTATGGCTTGTTGTAAATAGTTATAGGGTCTCCCTAATGATCTCGTTATATATATTTGTGTATGCATATTAATTACAACTAACGTATTTTTAAAGCTAGGAATTACTACTCGATCAAATTAAAATCAACTTGATCATTCCGGCCTATCTATTAAATTAAAATTAATGGTGATTTAACGTGTGAAGGAAATGAAAATATAAGTTTATAACAAAATCATGATGTTTTAATTTACAAGTTCATTTGTGGAAGTAAACTAGCTAGTATGTCAAAGATCATGTTTTCAAGTAATTGGGTATATGTCATGCATATAAGTGCCATGCATGTAAATATCATCCGGCCTCGATCTTTGGGTATTAGATGCAAGTCTTTCACTCGATCATTATTAATTAATATATTGTTGAATACCCAACAATATTCATAATTAGTGTTTGCATTTTGCAAGGTGACATTGAACAGTGAAATTTAAGACAAGAAGATGTATATATATATATATATACAAGCTAGCTAGGTGCCTAGGTTGTAGTTTGTACAAGAATTGAAAACGTACGTTATTTGCACAAATTATCAAAGAGGGATTTTCATTGTAAATGCCGTCAATTCATCAAGATAATTAGTCTTCTGTCATGCATTATCTCATGTATATGTCCTCACTGGCAAATCCCTTTACAAAACCTCATTTGAACCCACTTTTCCCTACAACACATTGACCTTTATCTCACTATGTCCACCACCACCTATCATATTTTCTCTCTATTTTAATACGTCATATATCTACAATATTGGTTGAAATTGCACCCTCCACGTCCGCTGACAGTCTCTCGATCTTGAATCTTGATCCCCTCCATCTTAGCACAAGTCGTAAGGGGACACAAGGGTGCAAACGATCTTTGGACGTGTCTCTCTCGATCTCTCTTTGATACGATCGTGTTTAAAGGGGACCGGCCTTTCAAAAGATACAATATATATTTCTAGTAGATAAACTCATCATAAACACTCCCAAAAAGTAAAACGAAAAAAGACACTAACTTGTTACAGTTTTTCCGTTCTAGTAATTTATAGGCTACAAACAAAGAAACATAAAGAAAAATATACTTCCACTGAGCCGCTAATTAACCTACATCAACAAAAAACAGTTGAACAAACTAAAGGCAAATAAATTTATATACTCCTAAAAGGGAAGGTGGGTGCTTTGCACCGGCCTCTTCCGTCGCACCATGCCGCATTTTAACTTTTTCATACTTTAACATATTAACGGTTTTAATCCCTAATTTTTAACACATTGACGGTTTTAGTCTCCGACTTTTACTAATTGTCATTTGTGCTCCGGATGAGTTTTTGACTTTGATCTCTTACTCCACTTTGACACATAGTACTACTTTTACTAATTGTCATTTTAGCCCCTGATAAGTTTTCGATTTTCATCTCTTATTCTACTTTGATATATAGTACGACTTTAATATTGTTATCGTGTTGACTTCTAACTTTTGATATTTCATCGTTTTTTAACATGTTACGCATTACGTTTTTGCGTCGTGACATACGGGGCATGAGACTTTTTTTGTCAACACATATGACGAAGTCAAATACACAAGACCCGACAGCGTGACCCGACCGCTGCAACGCGCGGCCTGATCTAAATCTAGTTAAATTGTAAAGTGTAAATATAAGATTTGTGCTAGCTAGCTTTATGTCCATGTTTTTTTCGATGATCATGTGCAAATGGATTTAATTTTTGACTAATAATACACTACATAACAAAGTTTTGAAAAAAGAAGGTTGAAAATGATGATGACATTGTTACATGTGTTGAAATTCGGCCTCTTATGTAATTGTGGTTGCGGATTAAAGATGTGTACGTATGTAAATGGCAGGACAAGTGTCCATTATATATTGTTGACTAACTTTAGTTTGTCGTGAAAAAGAAAAAAAAGTTGAAATATATATACACACACATATATTTCAAGATCTTCATAATGAAGTTGGTGGAAGTAAATTATGAGTTTCAATCACAATATATAATGATGACAACATAACCCACAATCTAAGTCTTTAACTTTAATCAGCATATTATTTGGATATATACAAGAGCGAGTGTGACTCGTTGATGCTAATTATCTGTCACCAATTTCTGTCACATCATCTCCCTAACTTATTGTTTACCCAAACATCCTCACCTCCCAGTTAACCAGCAAAATCGGACGATTTAAGTAGAAACCATTTAATTACCTACGACACATTTGACACAGGATTGCAACAAAAACTAGTTTTTCTGTCCCAATTTCGTTGTAATAGCGTCTTGTTGATGCGCTAGTACTACTATCAATTTGACTTTAGCATTAGCAGTTAGGATTTATTTGACTTAGTCGTGCCTGGCTGTTATCTCGAAAGGGAAAAAAACACGAGACATGCTTATACAATACAAAATAATTAGGTTTTGTGTTGTTAATTTAATCCGACTAGCAATTGGTAACCAGCTACAAGAGATACATGAGCTCAAATGTATGCAATACAGTTTTATAAATAAATAATAGATTAGCGTCCCGTGTAACACACGAGTTTGGGTAAAAAAATATGATATTAAATTATATTTTTAATAAAAAATACGTGTAATATAAATGTAATATAAAATTTGAATCCTAAAATGATTATAATTATCTAATCCACCGGTTAGTATGGATAAGAGAATATTTTAAAATTTAAAGTATATAGATAGATATATAAAAAAATAATTTAATTATTTAAAAAACGGTGTGCGGGTATTATTTGACCCGAATAAGATCCGTATGCTATATTAAACGAGAATTTGCCACATAGGATTTTTCCTATGTGACATATCTAAGATCATGATAAGTGAACGAATTATTTAATTATTAGAATTGGTAGATATATGAAATTAATGGACTCGTATGTCATTTATAGTTATGTTTAAGTCCGCTGATATCAAGGAAAATATTTCAAAACCATAAGAAATTTACCACTAGATAAGTAAATATCTCAAAAACAAAAACTTAAGTTGAATAATGTTTTTAGCGTTAGTTTGAATCACTCGCCATTGACTAACACAAACGATTATTTTTATTTTCTTATCAGAAGAAAACTCATCTTATGTGAGAAAATTTATGACCAGTTTGAAATTTTTTTGAAATCTTGAATCTATAACAATTTACTTGTTCGCCGTATCTTTGCCACTAAATCAAACAAGTGGTTGCAGTTTTTCTTTTTCTTTTTTTTTAACGGCATTTTATTATAAAAAATGAGCTACTAGTAAAAGGCTAGGACTCAAAACAAGCATTACAAAAGAGAATTTAAAAGCTGAAAATTACACAATTCATATCAGACTAGATTAGCAAAATTTTCCCTATGTTTGAACCATGAGAAGGTGGTTGCAGTTTGAATAAATGATTTGGACATAAATAGTTTTGTACGTAGTTTATTTAGAAAAAAATAGATGGAATCACGTGGCACTAGATTAGTATTGTTATACAAGAGTGATTAGTAAATGTACGTGCGGGTGGGTGCATATATGGGTGCGTGAATGACACGTGTGAAAGAAATATATAAATAGCTAGCTGGCAGCATTAGAAATTGAAATTGTAAATGTAATGATGATAAATATATTGCCACCGTTTCATCCACTCTGTGGGTCCCTTTGACCACACATTCAATTCCCGCCCATAATTAAATACAACGTTGGCGGGTGTTTATGATATGCGTAACGGTACGTAGTATAACAGTTTTTTTGGATGGGTACGTAGATCGATCGAGTGCAAATTGACACAATGCAATTTAAAACTTAGCTAGATCGATGTACTATACGTGCAATGGTAGCTAGCTAGTATACTGTATTAATTTGGAAAATTAAAACGTACTGTTATGTTGGACACGAAGAAACGACTCTCCATCGGTTTAATTTATTTTTGGGTGGAGCTAGCTAGCTAGGATGCATGGGTTTTCAATGTGTATAGTACGTGTTGTAATTTTAATAACGTACCTGCATATATATTTGTAAAAGCCAAAAAAAAAACTTAAAAAACTTACTACACAGATTTCTGTCGTAAATTAAAAAAAAAGAGATCGACGTAGTTTGCTACATATATATTTTGTCGATAATTACTAGTTATATATAGTGCTCGTTTTTTAAAGATTCGAGTTCTATTATGTCCATAGTATGTGGTTTTTGCCTTTATGGTTTATGCTTTTATGGTAGCGAAAGATGCTCAATTATCCCGGCCAACAGGACGTTAATTTAACGAACATTTAAGAAGCTTATTATTGGACTTAAAGAACATGGTTCTATTATCCTTACTTCTTTTTTACACACACGATTTAGAATTAAAAACACATTTTGAAGTTGTGAGTTGAGTTATACTAGAAAGTATAAAAAGTCATGAAATAACGACAGGTAGCACTTTTTTAAAATTAAAATGAAGTGTAAAATTGTTAATATATATATATATATATTTAAAGTTTCATTTTATTTTTTATACGTCCATAACTTTTATATATGACGTTATTTTTTTTAAATTACAACATAAAAACGAGCATTTTTTAATCTTTAAAATGCGTAAATTATATTGTTAAAAAACTAAACCATAAAATCAAACATTTGAGTATGTTTATTTTAAATATAATATTGCTATACTAAAAAAACAGTTTTTTTTTAAAAATCTTATGTTCTGGTTTTACCTCATGCAGTTTTGTTTCAAAACTAATTAAAACCGCATGTGCCCTCATGAATATCCTTAATTTCACCACTTGGATGTTGTTTTCTGAGCAGAGCGCTCTTTTCATTAAGACCATAGGACTCGTGAACCCTATTCATATCAAATAGTAGCCGTATATCTTTTCCTAATCATATAAATGCTCAAATTTAAATTTTTAAATGTTTTCTTATCTATTTTAACAGGTGTATTACATTGTAATTGTAATTGTAATTCTTATGGTATTCAAATTTCATATTACATACATTACACATGTTATTTTTATAAGACATGTAATTTATTAACGTATTTTTATACCCAAACCAGTGTGTTACATGTGGCACTAACCTAGTCTTTTATAAAGAAAATCCGCTTTTCTTAAATATAAGGTAATAAGGTATTGTACTTTACGAAAACTATTACTACAAATAGAATGTTTTTTGTTCAAGTCTTACATGTGACAAAATAATGGTTTCAGGTTAGGCACATGGTTTTCTCACATAAGGTGTTTTACTTTTGTGAATGGCGTCCAAATCACATGAGAAAAGAACATGATCGGGTTGGCCAGTGGTCCGTACGTGTTTCAAAATTTCATATGATAGTTTTAAAAAATTACTCTCTCGTCTCATTTTAAATGGCCAACTTTTCATTCTTGGTTCTCCTAATTTAAATGTCAATTCTAAAAATATAAGTGTAATCTCCGGTTTACCTCTAATTATTATTGACACAAAAGATGACATTAACTTTAAGTAAGGACATTATTACCATTTTATACTTAAAAAGTATAATAATATAATATTTTCTTAATCTTTGTGTTTTGGGTCCTAAAACAACTAATATGAGACGAAAAGAATATAAAATTGCTATCAACATTTTCACGAACAAAAATAACATTTGGAATTAAAATACAATAATGAAACTCTTTAACACATAAGAGGTTCCTAGAAACAAGGTTTATATATAAATAGTTAGGTACACAAAACAGATCATTCCCCACTTCACTTTCTTCTTAGAGGTCTTTTTTAGAATCACATTGTGATTTTTTTTTTAAATTTCTAAAGTGGCACCACTAACTATAAAAAGCTTCCCCCTGATTCAACTACACTCAATTTGTTGAAGTACATTGACCTGACAAACCACTAAGGCCTAATTAAGCTAGCTAGACTTCTAACAGAATTCCATTGCATAACATTTATATAACTTTTTTTTTTTTTTTGCAGTTCAAAAAAAATATAACTTTTTTTTAACCGCTCATAACATATATATATAACTGAATTAAGCAAATGTGTTTGATATTCACTTCTTCTCACCCCAAAAAAGTTCTTTTCTTAACAAATGCTGTAATTAACTTTAAGATTCAGTCTCAAAGGTGAACTCTAAGTAGCTACAAGTAGTAAAACTAGAAGTTGGTTGGTAGCTTTTTTTTAACAGCCATTTTCTTATCATGAAAATAATTAATACTAAATTTGGCTTTTATAGAGTTTAAACATATCATCTCATTGATGAGTACATCACTTACCCTCAATTATCTTTTTAGGATAAGTTCATAGTTGTTGTAACTTGATGATGATTAAAAGAAAATAGTAGAATATTAAATAATTAATATAATATATTGATTTAGTATAAAAAGACTTTTATGGTAAGATAGTGGGTGAGTTGAAAAACACTCTTTTTATTAAAGAAAAATGGCTACAGTTTCCAAAGAGGAATTTTATATATAGTAAGAGATATCACATAGATTTGGGGTACCCTTTTTGTTTTATTACTTGATTTTCTTTCTTTTTCAACATTCTCTACCACTTAAAGGCTGCATTCACTTCCCACCCAAAACAAACACAGATTGAGAGGGAAAATAAAATAAAAACATAGACAATACTATATCAGTATCTTGAAAATTAAACTAAAAATATTAATAATAATAATAAAAAAAGAAAAAAGAAAAAGTTTAATTCCCATTTTGAAGTTTTGGGATTGGAGGAATCTTTTGTCATTCCCTCCCATGGGTCACTTTATAGGAAATAAAGTCACAATGAACCACACCCACCGAAAAGCATACACACCTTATCATGAAAGCAATAACAAAAGTGATCACCCAACCCCCTTGATTAGACTACCCAACGCACACGCATTTACTAACATTTTCTACCCTCAACTCTAAACATAACATAACATATATCCTACAATCAAAATATATAATGAGCCTCTAAATCAACAAAGAATTAAGGTCAGGAGGGTCTGTTAACGAGATTTGTCTATTATAATTTGTGGGCTTTTTATATAAGACCTTAGTACGGTTTAAAGAACAGAATAACTTGTAATCTTAGTTATAACCGATAGAAAAGATAATCTTATGGTAACTCTCGACTACGAATTAGCTTTAGTTTTGCCACCAAAAGTTATCTTGAAAATGTGTAAATCTTGAAAGTTATTGTAGATTTTGCTAAAGGAAATTAACAGTCATGTTTGGTGTTATATAACTGGTTGTATAATTTGTTTGATTTTAAAATGAAAGTTATGACAGAAAGAATTTGATCCCATCTAAACCACACGTCCATTCATTATTTCTATCTATCTCTCTCTCTAGATTGAAAGTTGTTTCCTTTTTAAAAAGGGATAATTGCTCAAGTCAACCTCACCTCATCATTTGGTCTTGGTTCTTCATGGGGCACCCACTTTCTTTTTCTTGCTTTTCTTTCCCTTCAATTGCATAATTCACCATGTAAATGATGACAACCCTTTTGTTGCTTTCTTTCTTCATTTGTCTATATAATTGACACTCTCAATCAACCATGTTTTTACCCATCCATGGGACTTAGTAGCATGAAGGTCCATCAATTCACACGTGGTAGTGGCCTATGGCGTGACGATGAGTCCTCCTCATCTGCCCTCACCCTTGGTGTCTTCAAGCGTTTGCGCCCTCTTAACCCTAAGTTAACTACTAGTGCTAGTACAGAAACAACTTGCCTCACCATGAATAACATTAGCGTTAGCAATAGCAGTAGCAGCAGTAGCCATGTCACACCGGCTTTTGACCTCAGGAGCTTCATTAGACCCGAGAGTTGCCCCATTCCACTCGTTTCACCAGACAACAAGAAAGATTCTCCTACTCAGGTGAACATTAACTCATGTAATTCTTAATAATATATGTACTTTATTTCATGCATACATATTATGAAAAAACACTAGCTACTAGACAAGCTATAGGTGTAATGCTGAGCTAAATATAGTACATTTTAGTTAAATACATTGAAATAAGAAGTGCAATGTACATGTCCATACATAATGTTTCCAAGGATCTTCACTGTTTAAACATGTATATGACATGAAATGGAATATTTATTCTCTTTTCAAGATAATATCCTCATAAACAAACAAAAACAAGAAAATAATTTGATGACATTAATTAATGGTGAAGGTGGAGACACATCCTGGAGGAACAAGATGGAACCCAACACAAGAGCAAATTGGGATCTTGGAGATGTTATATAGAGGGGGAATGCGAACACCAAACGCTCAACAAATCGAACAAATCACTGCACAATTAAGCAAGTTTGGCAAGATAGAAGGCAAGAATGTTTTCTACTGGTTTCAAAATCACAAAGCACGCGAAAGACAAAAACAAAAGCGCAACAATCTTGGTTTAAGTCACTCCCCAAGATCAATCCCATCTTCCACCATGATCAACTCCGTCCCGTTAAACCCTAGAGTACGTATATATATATATATGCTTTAACTTTTCAAGCATCCTTCATCTCCATGCATGTATCATGTAATAACACAAGTAATTAATTAATATATATTTTTTAATGTTCTTGAAGGGAGATGTAGTGGAGAGTCCGTACAAGAAGTGCAGAAGCTGGTCATTTGATCAGTGTTTGAATGAGCTGAAAGATGATGATGAAGAAGAAGATAACAAAACCCTAGAACTGTTTCCATTGCATCCAGAAGGAAGAACAAGATCTTCTTGAAAAAGCTAGCTAGGGTCGATGATCAAATCTTATTGGTTAAAATTTCACTTTCGTAAAATATCTTCTTTGTTTCGGGAAAGAAGAAAGACAAATTGTATCCTTAATTGTACCATCTCAAATTAAGATCGATCTACCTTTATGTCTTGTTTTATTTTTGACTTTGGAAACCAAAGCATGCTTTATTATGGAAAATGTTGCTTGCTATATATATACCTCCCTAGCAATCGGTGCTTAATTCTCTAATATATATTAATAACTGTTTTTCCATTAAAATTTCAAACTTCAAACGTCCTTTTGACAATAGGACGTAAAAGTCATCTATAAATCTAATCGTCACATAACAATTAGTTTATTCTTGATTTATTTATTTAGTTAGATCTTTCTTATTCATGTTTTAAAATTAAAATTATTTCATATATACACCTATTAAATTAATATCTTCGCACTACTAAAAATTAGTTTTTTGCTATAATTTTTTGTCTCAACACAATATCTGTCACACGTTTTTAAAAAAAGCTAATAAACCTAATATTTTACACAAGTTTTTGACAAAATAACGACAAAATTAATTAATGTTTCAAATTTGTGGCAAAATAATCTCCAACAATTTGCCACAAAACTTCTCACGAATTTCCAAAAAATTGATTTGTCACTAAATTTTACAACAAAATTTGTAGAATCTAATATTTTTTATTATTTTCATACTTGTCGTAATTTTACCACAAAATTTGTAAATTATGACATATTTGCCACAAAATATAATATTTGTTCATTTTACCACAAATATAACATTATTTGATCTTGTAGCTACTTTGACATAATGACTGATGCATGTGTTTTACTTAATTAGATAAAAAAAACTCTAATCGTCGTTGCATTGTCAATGTGGTCTCCGATCGATCTGTATTAGTAGTTGACTTTTACAATGTTAACCTCCGGATTTCGATGTTTGTTTGTCGGATATAGGAACCAAACACTATTCGAGAATATGATATATATCTATGATCCATATAACAATCATATTACCTAGCCCGCTCAACGCAAGGACTAAATACAGTTATTTTAAAAAGAAGATTTGAATTTTAAAAATCAAAACTTTCACCTATTGGCCAGTAAAAATTCCAACAGAGAAAATTCCCGTGAAGATCACAAATTTCATACAGTATTTTTTAAAGAGCCTCTGTTAAAAACATTTAACGCAGTTAATTTTTTTTCGATTTCCAACCTAATGTTTTAGTGCATTTGATCGAAAGGATGATACGAATGTATTGCTGCAAAATTTACTTGAATTGGTCCTCCAAACGATGAAACGATTTTACAATATGGTAAACTTACATAAATTGAAATATTGTTTCGTCATTTGGAGCATCGGTTCGATGTAACTTTTTATCAATCAATTTGTATCAATTTCTCGATCAAATGCCCTAAAACATTAGTTTGAAATTTAGAAGAAAAAAAAACTTAACGGCGTGCAGTGTTTTCTAACAGAAGCTCTTAAAAAAATTGTTTACCGACAATTTTCGTTTTAAAAGTTAACTTGGTTGCCTTGAACATAAATTTGAATATACTATTTTTATAAACGTTACTAAGATTAAAATTACATATTAATTTAACAACCACGATGCTTTTACACTAGCTAGATGAATGAATGAGTCATCTAGTTTAGTTGGAATCAAGCTTGATAAAGCTCCTCTCACAAAAGCGAACACGTGAATGGAGCTAAAAAAAAGTCTAACCGTAGATTAATTCATGTCGACTAGCTTGTTATTTTCTTAAAGCTTTAAATATTGTCAATAGACAAATAAATAAAGATACAACAAATCAAAGTAAATCATCCTATAAAGATATATATGGGTTTTCATGGGTTTGTTCTTTATTGTTAAACCTTATTCAAACTATAGATCGAGCATAAAAATATTTAAGAAAACAATTAAGTATGAGGAAACGTTACTTGTATATAACAGTTGAGTGTGATATTTAGCAACATTAAAACCAGGTCAAACGAACTTCAATTAAACTCACTCTTGACCCGGTTTTGGTGTGACTTAAGCTCTTCTTACACTTCAATCGTAGGCAAAATCTACTTCGAAGTGCTATAAGTGTGCTCAACTTAATTTACTCCTGTAAATGGGAACTCGATTCGGATCATGTATTCTCGTAAGGACCCAAGTATTAGAAAATGTGGAACTGCAAATATCTTTATCAATGTAAATTGCAATGTATACTGATTAATTGTAAGTTTGTCGCTTTGAATTTGGCATATGTTGAGTACGTGTTTAGATTGTTTACAGAATTTGGACAAAACAATGACAACAAAGCTAGCATTGCATGACAGTTTTTAAAGCGTTGTTAATATTCTTTCATGCAAGATATATAGCTACTGATTTTAGTGGCCAATCCAAGGAATATGAATTTTCAAAGTGACCCTTTGTCAACTTTGAAAATGCAGATGCTGCTGCTAATGTTTTTAAATCGTTAAATGGTAAGAATGTCGATGACAAAGAATTGTATGCATGTTGCGAAAGCTCAAAAGAATGTTGTTGAATCGTTAATTGAAGAGTCGTTTTGAAACTGTTTTCTGAGGATGGTGCCCTGTGAATCAACAGCCTGTTCCAGTGATGTAGCAACATGTCTGTCTATTGTGTTTAATTTTATGATATACACTTTACTGTTGATTATTATAATTTGATTAGTTAATGTACGTGATTAGATGTATCCAAGGAGACGTATGTGTGATTATACCGGACGCAATGCAGCAGATCCTGTTTCTGGAACCGCCAGATCGATGCTTTGAAGGCAAAGGTTTAGGAGGCGCGCGATGAAGATTTTGAGAAGTGTTCAGCAGCAAGCAAGCCAATAGCGCGCTCTGCAGCTTAGCTTGCTTCCCTGTTACTTAAGGTTAACCTTGTCTCAAGGTTATTTTTTGGACGTTAATGAGAGGATATTATCCAATTTGGAAAACAAAACATCATTATGATGACGTACATGTTTTGGTCATGATTTTTGTTTTGTGGAAATTTAACCAAAGTGGTAAAGACTTATTTATGCAGTTTTGTGATCTTGCATTTAGTGTCTCCAATTGCCATATTTGGTACATGATAGATACTTTTTCAGTTACATTTCTTTTTGTTATGCATTAAACATGTGTTTAGTTCTTTTGTAGCACAATTGATATTACTGTTTTGACATTTGAAGCTTTTGGGACATATGTTGATTTGTAGTCGTAGGAACTGTTCTTTATTGACTGAAACAAGTGGATCCTTTTTCTAGTTATATGGTCCTAATGAGGGCTACCTAACAAGTGGTTTTAACGGTCCAATGGCAAAAGAATTGGACTAAAGACAAGTGGACAACTAGTTGGTCACACCTAGAGGTGCACAAAAAAATCGGAACCAAAACCGATTCAATAACCCAAAACCGGTTCAATAACTGAAAACCGGTTCTTAACAGAACCGGCTCTACAAGAACCGAACCGTAGGTTCTGAATAGGTTCTACTATTTTTTCCAAATTATAGGTTCCAAAAGAACCGGAACCGGTTCCTACAAAAAACCGGTTCTTGGAAAAATCGGTTCCTGAAAGAACCGGTTCCTAAAAAACCGGTATGTTTTACTGTTGTTACTTATTTAATGTTTTAAGAGGTATATATATCTTGTAATATTAATGCTTTTAATGTTATTACTTATTTAGTCTAAAATAATATAAAAATATTATGACCATAGAATGTAAATGAAAGCTCAATGGAGAGTAAACATTTACAGAAACTCAGCGTTTCTGTTCATGTCATAAAAAAACAGATTTTTAAGAACCGGAACCGATAACATAGGTTCTAGTTTTTACACCAAAAACCGTTTCCAGAACCGAACCGGTTCCGGTTCCTTTACCGCCAACAAAAACCGGAACTGATTCTAGAACCGGAACCAGTTCTTTAAAAAAAACGATTTGTGCACCTCTAGTCACACCCATATTGTTTTAGATTGTCATTAGTTATCATGTTTTTGTTTCTATTGGATGTGAAAGTTGCTAAAACAAATTATGACATTTTATATGAGATGCTAATTATTTTTATAGTTATAACAAGTTGGTTCTTATATGGTGTTATATTAGCTCATGGTGTAACATTCCACCAATCTTTGCCTTCTCAATTCGTGATCTGCTCGATGTATTCAAGTTTTTACAACAGAACAAGGCAGAAGCAGTTCAAACCATAGTCATGGTTGCTTTGTGGTCTATTTGGAAGATGCGAAATGAAGTCATATTCAACAATTGCAACCCATCAATTAAAAAACTGATAGAAGATATAAAAATCCTGAGTTTTTTTTTGTTCAAAAATAGATCTAGAAGCAACTCATTAGAATGGAGAGATTGGTGTAGTTTCAAATTATAATTTCCTTTTTCTCTGTATTTTTTGCTTCTTGGTGTACTGTCCCATGCTTCATGCTGGGCTGAGTTTGTTTGGGTTTTTTATAAAAGTTTCTGCCTTCCAAAAAAAATAACAAGTTGGTTCTATTTCCTAATTCAATTATTGCATAGAAAATTTATCAGCTACCCTGACCCTGTGACGTTGCAAGGAAGACTTAGTTGATTGTCAATAATAGCCCATTGTTGAAATAATAGAGAATTGATTTCAAAGACTATTATAATATTTCATATTTGCACAAAGATGACTTGGAAGTTGGAAACAATTACAAGAAAGATAACATGGCAGTTTTCTTGTAGGTTAATAGAAGTTTAGCATGATTTACTGTAATTGAAGATTTTACTCATCTCGCATACAAGACCTGGAGAGGAGTCGACGACAATTCACATAGAAATCATCGAACTAAATGTTGTCAGCCACAGAGTGCATCAATCTCCAAACAGAACAGTACTTCTCTATGCTTCTGTTGGAGGTTAAATGTTTTAAGTTACAAGTTCCATCACCATCTTAACTAATTATTATACTAATAAAGGTCAGGATAATCAAATCTAGATGTTTCAATAAACATGCTGCTCATCTTTCTTCTCATATATACCCCTCCATAGATACATGCAAGAGGTTATGATGAGACACCAGGTGAAGGTACCTTTCCCGTCAATGGCCTATTTATGTCCTGATACAAAGGAAAACCAACTTTGTGTTTACAATACAGTTTTTGGATCTAAAAACTGTATCCATAACATGAAATGAACATATTGGAATTACCTTCATTGATGTCGAATGATTGGAAAAGTCAAACTGGTTCACATTTGCCAGTTCTGAGCTAAAACCAGGATCTGATTTCACCATGTTGCTTGACGACAGCATGCCAATATGGTTGGGCATAATACCAAATTCCCTTCTGGTTGAGAACCCTTGGTTTTGGGAAAATGCAGCAGCAACAGCAATCCCTTCGCTTGGATTTGGCAATCTGTATCCTTCATTGAATCCCATTCCCATCCCCATTCCAATTCCCCTTTGCATTTCTTGTTCTTGTGAATACACAGGTGGCAAACCATAGCCGTTTCTCATGGTAAGCGTCTGCAAAATCACCCATATAGAAAACTTATATCAACTAAACTACAAAATGTGTTGTTCTACTCTCCAATCGAAGCAGAAGACAACCAAAGATCTTGCCTTTTGAAACAAAACCAATCAGCAAGAATATTCTAGCTTTCCCAAATTAAGCACATATTTGAAAGCCAAATAGAGGCATGATTATCAGATGCTATACAAACACATGCTTCAATTCCCATCAAACCAAACACATAACAAGTTCAAGATAAACATGATGTACATCAAGATGAACCACATTTGTGCCAAACAAGATCTTCCGAAAAAACAATATAATATGTACCTGTACTTTCAGTTGAAGCTGCTTCAGATATTCAATGGCTTCATCCAACATAGATGCCTTATCAGTCTATAGTAAAAAAACAACAAGCCAAAATCAAACAATCAAAACCACAACTTCATTCATTTCCATTATCAAATCATCTTTCTTACATCACATAACATACCTTATTAGAATTTGGAACCAAAGTCTGCAATGCTTTCAATTTCTCATTAATCCTACTCCTCCTCCTCTAACAAAAGATACACAAACCCTTAAATCAGCATATATATAATTACATCCAAAAAGAGTTGCAGTTCCTAATGATATACAAAGTTACAAACCTTCTCAGACATATTATGAATCTCCGCTGCTCTCGTCCTCTTCGATGAACGCGTAGGGTTTGAGCTCTGCCTCCCCTCCGCCAGTTTTTCGACCTTCAAATCCAAATTATGTTTAAATCAGAAACACACAGGGCTAGCAACTCATGTCTAGTCGCAGTTAAACACAACGCAATTCATACAAGTATCAAACATTAATATGACTCATTTAACTACTTGCCAGCCTTATACGTACAGACACATCAAATCTGAATGTTAACAACAACGAATCAGAGAACTAAAACCCTAAATTTCGTCATGTGGAAACAAAATCATTAAATTCGATTTCACGAGCTAAAAACCGTACCTGAAACCCTAAATCAAAGGCAGCAACATCATTTCCCGGAGGAAAATTTACCTGATTCGCCTCCGGTGAGTAAAAGGAGGTGAGATCGGAGAACCGTTGGTCTGAATCTAGAAAATCAGTGGAAATTTGAGACGACGAGGGGATATATCTCTCCTTAGTTGAAGAATTGTTGAGAAAACTCTGAAGAAACGACGACATATCTTCCGATTCAAGTGAAGAAGAAGAGGAAAAAGAGCAATTGTTGTTGTTGTTGTTGTTGCTTGTTCCGTATAGATCCGCCATTAAATTTAATTAAAGCAGGAGCAACAACCACAACAGAGCAATGATTACAAAGATAACGTACAGTGAAATGCAAAGGAAGATGAGAATTATTTGAAGATGTATAATTTCCTGTTTCTGCAAAAATTGAACTTTGATCTGTTTGTTGCGTGTTTGTTCTTGTTTTGGTGTATGAGTGAGTGTGTGTACTTGAATATGTGCAAGTATGGGTTTTTATAAGGGTTTAGAGATTAAACACTGTTTTTAACCAACTTGATACCTTCTCCCGCCTTAATTCTCTTTTATTTCTTTACAGGTCCTTCATCTTCTCTAAAAAGACATATTACTTCAAAGTTAAAACATATTCTCTTCTAAACAGTCCTGTTTTAATCTTTAAAACATAAGAAAATGGTCAGTCAGACACTTAAAACATCTTCTAAAAGGTTTCGAACTCGAGTAAATGATGATTGGTAGGTTAAAGATACAGTAAATCCGAACGTAATTATAATATATTTCTACACTTCAAAGTTATAATTATTTGGAAGAAAACAAGGATAGAAAGGAAATATTGATAGGGACATTGGTTGATAATCCATTGTGAGGTTCTTACTTTATTTTTCATTGCAAAACATTCACCAATTTTGTCTATTATGTTTTATGTTTTTACCCTTTCCCACCACATTGGAACTTATGTCTAAACCCCTATTGCCATACTTCTGTTATTGTCAATATCATGCTTTTCACTTTCTATATAAAAAAGTGATATTAAAACTCATATCGACGATAAACTAAAGAATATTACATGTTTTACTCATTTTTATTCAGAGAGTAAACTAAAACGATATCATACAATAATAACATGAATGAATATGCAACCGCGACAAGCAAAGATGATTTTCATAAGTTTCGGTTCATTTTTATCAATCTAGTTAAATTCAGTTTTTGGAGTTGGAATGATAGTGATTAAGAATTAAGATAGGATATGAGAAGTGAAGAGAGGTGGTTAGTTGTTACATGATACAAGTGGTAATAATAACTAACAAACTTTGAGTACACCAATTGAGACGATGACCACTCAATTAAATGTTGTTATCCAACCAATCAATCATCTTCAAACATGTATAGTTTATTTTAGGGGTAACTTTGTAAAAACATAACCAAGTTTCAATTTTGTTCTAATTAAGTCACTCAAGTTTAAAAATTGTTCCAATTAGGTCACTCACCTTCATATTTTATTCAAATTAGAGGTTTTAACATGTTGTTTTCACATGTTTTTCTTTACGTTTCAGTTAGGAATTATTTTTTACATTTTTTTATGCTAATGTGAAGCGGTAATGTGAATTGTAGATTTATTTTTTTATTTTTTATTATAATTAACATATTTTTAAATTTTTTAATATAATTACATATGTTAAATATTCCGACCCCCACATTCTATCCCTAGTTCCTTTCTTAACACAAACAAAATCCAACAATTGCTTGATTTGAAGGTTTAGTCATCTAATTCAAGTAAAATATGCTTGAGTGACCTAATTAGAACAAAACTGAAACTTGGTTATGTTTCTATGACATTTTCCCTTTATTTTACTATATATATTCATTCATCGACAAATTGCTATTCCCGAGGCTCTCTTTTTATATTGCTTTTCAGTTTCAGTTTTCAACTTTCATCCCCTCTATTTTCATAACTTTATTTATTTTAACATCAAATTGCTTATTGTGGTGAACTGGTGATGATATATATGAATGTTGGTTATAATTTAAGAAGATGTTAAATTATATAAAGATGTTAAATCTTGGTTGTGTTGAATGGTTGATAATATGAGATTAGCTAGTTATGCATTTCAATCTTGAGATGCTTTCGTTTATATGTTCATCCGCTGATATTTTGAAGTTATTCGAGCCATTGTTATTATGACTTAGAATTGGGCGATTTAGAAAGCTAGAAACAAATCATTGTTCAAGAATCAACCAAGATCTATCATCAATATTTTTTACGAGATTAAGATCTTCGGCTTCCTTTGGATTAAAAGTCGTCAAAGCTAAAATTGTCTCCCCGGATTAGTCTGACTAGTGTAAATTCAAAGTGTAGTATCCGTGTAGTTTTGGTGTTTTCGTTGTATTTTTGTGACCACACTTAGTTCATTGTGCTAGCCAGTTGCTAGTTGGTTGTTTATCATGAAACGCCTCCTTTAAAAAAAATATGCATTTCAAATTAAAGAAAAATCTTGTGAGTTGGAACTTGGGAAAGATCATTACAACATGTTTTATATAGAACCAAAGCATAGTATATAACTTAGATAGCAGTGAATGAAACTATATTGGCTTTTTGTACAACCAATGAAAAGGTCAAAACAAACATTGTTAATATTATCTCTTCATTCATACTACTTGCACTCTCAGATGCCTATTGTATGCAAGGCAGAAGAAGACTCAACAAAATTTTTAAATTATCATCCAAATTGACGCCATAAAACTATGTTTTGCTACATGAATCTATATGCCCCAAAATAACCATTGACATCTGACCGTCATGTATGGGACAAATTTTGGTAATCATATATTAAACTTTCCAAGAAGCTATGTATGGGACAATAACTTGGTCATAAACATATATAACCTCCTGTTAAGCCTCACTTAGAAGCCGCAGACTTGCATATCGAACATAGATTCTTCTGAATCAGCCATTGTTTGATGCAACTCGTGTAAAAATTGTCTCCACGTTCCAATGCTCCCAATATATCTCCATTCTTGTGTTCTTTCTGTTTGATCGATCGTAAAATGTTTACACCACAAATTTACACATAGACTGATTGTTAAGTTTTTTTTTTTGAACAGCAACACCGGAAGGCAACCACCCCATTACGAGCTACCCTACAGAGGCCCCCGTTACACCCCCCCCCCCAAGAGGAGGAAACCCACCCAGATAAATGAGAAAAACCCCCTCCCAGCCAAGAATAAAACCCCTGACCTTGTGGCCCCTAAGACTTGCGTCTTACCATTGGACCACCAACCCCTGATTGTTAAGTAATGAAAAATATATAATGTGTACCTGATATATGAAGCTAGGTTCAGCGTCTAGCTAGCCTGTAACATTCGCGTATATTTTTAATTTCAAACGTTTTGAACTTGTTCTTCGGTCAATCCAGTGTTCACTTCTCCAATTCGTTCTTTTAGTGCCAATAGCTCCGAACACAAATTATATGTAATATTATGCTATTGATCGTTTAATCAGAATTCAGAAGCATAAAAAAGTTGTGTTCTTTTGGTATCTCATAAGACATGTTTGTAATATCCAGCCTCATATACATGTGTTGATCATGAATACCAGCCATGCCATATAATACCAGTTGATCTTGAACCAAAACATCCTGCCACACAATAAAAACAAAATTACAACGAAAATAGAAATTATAGTAGTCTATATTGGCAGTGTAAATCTACAAAGATTACGCTCAAGGCCGGACCTAGGAATTGGAGTGGGATGCTAAATCAATAAGAGGTCTAAACCATTCAGTACTGAATCAATAAGAGGTCTGAATCATTCAGTGCTGAATCAGTAAGAGGTCTGAACCATTAAGAGCTAGTATACTGATTAACTATTCAAAGACAAATGTCTGACCAATTCAGATAATAACTCTTAATCATTCAGACTATGTATAATGCTTAACCATTCAGAGGCAAATGTCTTAACTATTTAAACATCTACTCATGAAACAAACAGTCTAAACCATTAAGTGTTGAACCATTCAAACATCTAAACCATTAATGGGTGAAACAAACAGCTCCTTTGGTGTTTTGCAACTTGCAGCTAGGTGATTAGATTCACCATAATTTTAACATTTCCATTTAAAAAGACTAACCTTTCTCTACACACCACTAACCTTTAGTCTTGTCTTTCCCCTTAGTTGGCCTTAAAGCCTTTATAGGATTAGCTATGCTCAACCTTGTTGGCTTAGCCAATCTTTGAAGTTGACTTCCATTTCAAGCCACTTTATTGTCTTTCTAAATTCAAAGATAAACCACTAGATCTACAGTTGTCATCTTCTTTCGGTTATGTTAAGATAATTCTTAAAGTACAACAAATTAGGAAACAATTTTTCAACCATAGCAAGCCCTTGAAATGTCTCACTAAGTCATTCCTTCCTAGAC
Organism: Tagetes erecta; assembly: GCA_030867185.1. NCBI lineage: Eukaryota > Viridiplantae > Streptophyta > Magnoliopsida > Asterales > Asteraceae > Tagetes > Tagetes erecta. The sequence continues at coordinate 99,613,763 of CM061487.1, forward strand.
GATGTCACTAAGTATAACCTGCAACTCTTAAACTTGGCTAATCACAGTCTTGAAATCCACCATTTTATAGTCCAAGAAACGGATGACCTTGAATTTCTCTATTCCAACATCCTTCGTTTTGTACATGCGTTCTAACGACTCTTATAATTATCTTAAATTCGTTATCTTGCAATACAAATTATACAAAGTGTCCTCAAGGCCATTCAACACATAGTTGCATCACAAATACTCAGAGTGTTTCCAAGCATTAAGTACAGTTACTACTTTGGCATCTGCTCATCTACCCATTCAACAAGTGTAGTGGGAGACTCAGTCAAGAATCTTGCGAGAGTCAAGGTAGTCAAGTAAAATAACATATTTTTCTATCATCTTTTAAAGTTAAAACCAACTTTTTTTAATATAAACATCCCGCAATCATACCTTTTGTTTGACGGTCAAAAGTTTCTTCTTAAAAAGAGTGGTTCAGAGTTCGAATATGTGAATCATCAAAGTAATATTAATACACTGTTGAAATTTCATTTTAATCTCAAAGTAGAATGTTTATCGATACACTTGGTAACTATACAAAGTTAAAACTAGCGCTGGCAATTTCTGACACGGACACGATAACACGACACGACATGGAATTAACAGGTTTCGTGTTTGACCTTAACAGGTGTCGTGTCATTAACAGGTTAACAAGATAAAGACACGTTAATTATCGTGTCTTAACAGGTTAAAGATCTGTTAACACGATAGGTCACCTGTTAATATTTATATACAGGAAAAGTTAGTGGAGAATGAAGATGAATATGAACTTTGATGGAGATTAATAGAAAAATTATAGACTCCTATTGACTTTGATATACTTTTAATCGTTTTTCATATTTGTTTATCAAGGACTTTCGTTATTTTGTGGGTTAAGAATTATCATGTTAAGTCATATTTAGTATTTAAAACTTATGAATTTTTTTTAAAAAATTATTTTTTAATGGGATTTTATCGTGTCATATTGTGTGACCTGCTTTTTATCGTGTTCGTGTTTGAAAAAACGACACGATAAGTTATCGTGTCGTGTTTGTGTTTGGCCTTATCGTGTTCGTGTCTTATCGTGTCAATCGTGTCATATCTGACACGATATGCCAGCCCTAGTTAAAACCCTACTATTTTTTTTAAATCAAAACAATATAAATAAAAAAGCAAAAATTAAAAACATTTGCTACGATTATTGTAAAAACAAAAAAGTATATCGGACTGTCTAACTGGTCTGTGACATACAGGTCACAAAAGTAAAACTTAGGAAACAATCAACTCATAAGTCACCCACTAACAAAAGCAAAAATTAACTCGTCGTTCGTTCGTATAACACTCAAACTTGACATGATTTCTATAATTATTGCTACATTTATTGTACAACTAAAAAACAAATTCAATTAATGTATTGTACAATTACAATGCACAACTGCCCTTCTTCCTACTACCCACCTTGTTTCTATAAACCAACAATCACCTTTCCGATCACCTCCCACTAGTTTCTTCCAATTCCGACATGGTTCATCCAATTGCAGAAGCTAACGAAACAAGCCCCTTCGGTTCACTCTCACCGGACCAATTCTACACCCATCACTCAATCTCCCACTCCACCGACCATTTCACAAACCCTAGTGGCCTCAAACTCTTCACACAATCATGGACACCACTTCCTCCCACCAAAATCTCCGGCGTCATTTGCGTTGTTCATGGTTACTCCGGCGAGTCTAGCTGGTTCGTTCAATTGACATCCGTACATCTCACTAAAGCAGGATTTGCTGTTTGTGCAATTGACCATCAAGGTCATGGTTTCTCTCAAGGTCTTCAGCTTCATATTCCGGATATTAATCCCGTTGTTGATGACTGTATTTCGTTCTTTAATTCGTTTCGTGAGAAACACGCGCCGTCGCTTCCTTCGTTTCTTTACTCTGAATCGCTTGGCGGCGCCATCGCTCTGTTGATCACGCTCCGTCGTGACGCGGGCAAACCGTACGACGGATTGGTGCTCAATGGAGCGATGTGCGGGATCAGCGAGAAGTACAAACCGCCGTGGCCGTTGGAACATTTTTTGTCTATTGCCGCCGCGGTTATTCCGACGTGGCGAGTTGTTCCCACGCGCGGCTCTATCCCTGAAGTGTCGTTTAAGGTAAAATCAACATGTGTTTGTCACTTGATTTTTTATTTTTGATTTTTTAAAGATCGTTTAGTGGTAATTAGTTACTATCATCATGTTATGATTTATATGACTCTCTTTGAATTTGAACCTAGGATACTAAACACCGTTTGTTTCAGCTTCTTAATGGTTTAGTATTAAATAATTTAGATGGTTTCTTTCACGAGCAGATGTCCGAATGAATGGTTTCGACATTTGCCTCTGAATGGTTAAGACCTCTTATTTGAATTTGTGAGACATTTGCAATTGAATAGTTAAGCAATATAATAATTTTTAATGATTCAAACCTCTTAATGTTTATATCTCTTACTGGTTTAGCACTTAACTATTTAAGCATTGCCAAATAGCCTCTGAAAGAGATAGAACTTTTACATTTTTCTTGATCACTAGACCAAAAGATCATTAGCTAAATATTTATTTACAGTGTAAACGAGTTTTTATCCTTCGGGTGACACTTTATTGTAAAAACTTTTATGGTTATTAGGTAGAATGGAAGCGGAAACTAGCGATGGCTAGTCCTAGAAGATCAGTAGCGAGGCCACGTGCTTCTACGGCACAAGAATTACTACGGATTTGCAGGGAGGTGCAGAGCAGATTCACGGAAGTGGACGTTCCTTTTTTGATTATTCATGGTGGCGATGACAGGGTTTGTGATCCCGCGTGTGTGGAGGATCTGTACCGTAGCGCCCCGAGTAAGGACAAGACGATTAAGATATATCCCGGGATGTGGCATCAGTTGATTGGTGAAGAAGATGATGATGTGGAAGCTGTGTTTAGTGATGTGGTGGATTGGCTCAAAGCCAGAGCCATGAAATATGAAATTGATGGATGATTAACAAGTTGTAATATAATAATATTGAAATTGCTAATGATGCTTAATCGAATTTTATGTCATGTATCGAATGGATTTATACTTTTAATTAAAATATGAAAATATCCAAAAAAATCATCATCAGTTTAGGGATGTTATTAAATGTTGATACAATGATACTTATAAATTGTTATAATATGTGAACAAGTGTGTTACCAAGCCCAAAGTTTCTATACTGATTGAATGTCTTAAACATTTGTTGCATAAATTGAGCTGTGACGTAGCAATATATAAAGGGAGATTTCTGGAAAATACTGTTGAAAGTTAAACATAATATCAATTGAATAAATAAATAGGTAGCAATGTTGTATCGTCACTAAAGTTGGTCAATAACAACTAGGGGTGTAAACGAGCCGAGCTACTCGCGAGCTACTCGAGATCGGATCGATAAAAAGCTCGAACGAGCCGAGCTTTTTCGAGCTCGAGCTCGAGCCCGAGCCTAAGAAAAAAGCTCATTAAGCTATCGAGCCCGAGCTCGAGCTTTACACCTCGAGCTCGAACCGGCTCGCGAGCCTTATCGAGCTTTTATTTATATGTTTTTTTTATTTATTTTATAAATATATATTATTATTATTAGTTAAAATATGTATAAATTATGATTAAAAATATATAATATGTATTTTGTTATGTATAAAATATATATAATTAAAAGTTTATATAATATTAAATATAAAAAATTAAAAAATATATATAAAATTAAATAAATATTTAAAATTAAAATAATAAATCATCAAACGAGTCGAGCCCGAGCCGAGCTCGAGCTTGAGAAGTTTGTGACGAGCTCGAGCTCGAGCTTTGAAATTAAAACTTGAATCGAGCCGAGCTCGAGCTCGAGCCTCGTTAAACTTAAACGAGCCGAGCTCGAGCCTAGACGAGCTCGGGCTCGGCTCGTTTACACCCCTAGACTTTAACAACTACACTCTTTGATAGGGACTATATCGGTAGCAAGTATAGTTCTGAGTAGAAAGTAGAAGTTGGATATTAATTGAAAGTATTAAAGAGTTTTTTAAGGGTTTTTCATTTTTTTTGAAAGACAACTTTTTTGCCGTTTAACTCCCAGGCTCCTCACATGGAGAGCTTTGTTGTTCAATCCGATTAAATTATGTTGTTTTAACCGAGCTCACACTGAAATTGAGTTTCGCTTGGGCGTTTTCTTAGAAAATCATACCGTTGGCTGTCACTTGATAGTCGTGTCACCACAAGAGCAAAACTCTCTAGCGTAACACACAGTAATACAAAACCAGAGTGAGCTTGAAAGTCGAAATGACAACCTCATACAAGAATTAACTCAAATCTTTCATTACCAAAAGTGGTACCAATTTGGAATTGAATTTAGGTCACTTAAGGAAAACCAAAATTTTTTAGTATTTCAAGTAAATCATGAGGGGTTTGGCTAGTTTGCACTCTTAAAGAAAACCATTTGATATTATCTGCAACATATATTGAATTTAAAAAGAAAATAAGTTAACGTTGAAAAACCGGCATTGTTTGAATGCTAGATAGAAATAACCCCTTGTAGCTCCTGAAGGCACCCCTTTGCTTCCGCTTTTCAAATCTTCCATAACAATCTTTCTTCCGTCCCCGTTTAAGTGTCATTGACCCACAACACAAAGTTTAAGAAAAAAACAAATTTATTATATATTTTCAACCTATAAAATAATAATAATACAATTAAAGTATTTTGTCTTTTAGTCATAAAATAGTAGCTTTTATGTTAAATAATTAGGGTAAAATTAAAAATTATACTTTTATTTTTAAAATACATATTTAAATTAAAATAAAAAAATATAAACATTTAAAATAAGACGGATAAAATTATGGTAAATTTAGACAACTAAAGAAAAAGTCAAAACAAGATTTGTTGATGTTCTCGATTCAGTCTTTGATGCTTATTGCGTCACCCAAAGCCCACCAATCTGACTTATCTCCACCAAGTTGTGAAAAGTATTTTTGGTAAAAATAAAACAAAAACTAACAGCTGGTATATTTTATATGCAAGACTCCAGACATATATATATTTATATTATCATCATTTAAATTGACGCCATGAATATCTCTTTCATGCATGAATCTATATGGCCCAAAAAATCATCGACATCTTACGATTACAGCTCATGTATGAGACGTATTTTGGTAATAGAGAAAAGATACGTTACCACCACATGTCCCCTCTTAAAGACATCACATCATCAAGTATGAGACAAATTTAACTAGGGTTCGCAATTACTAAAAGACACGAACATGTTAAAGCAACTAGATTCAAGAAGTTAAACAGGTTTCGTGATATAAACAGATCGACACATCATGTCATGTGTTTTATAATCACCCTATCAGGTATGAGACGAGTTTTGGTAATCCTAACTTCATACAAGGGCGTATTATACATTCCAAGAAATTAAGTATGTATTATAAAAGCTTGACAATAAGTTGGTCATAAATATATATAAAAAAATGGCATTAGTTCCACCTTTTGATACCATAACATCCTCTCCACATGGAGACCAAAACCAAAACAAAATTTTAATTAAATAAACTTGAAAATGACATTAGGAATAGGGAGATACAATATTACTCAAATGAATAATACTACTATTCTTTCAAAAACATTACCAGATCCACCTTACTTTTGTTCATGCTTCTTCAAACCTCTTTTTAATCCTCACTTACAAGCCGCGGACTTGCAAATCGGGCACAAATTCTTTTGAATCAGCCATTGTTTAATGCAATTCTTGTGAAAATCATGCCCACATTCCAACGCCCCCAAATCGTCTCCATTCTTGTATTCTTCCTGTTTGATCATCATAAAATGTTTACACCACAAATTTACACATAAGTCTGACTGATTATTAATAATGTGTACCTGACATATGCAGCAAGGTTCAGCATCTGGCTGACCTGTTACACTCGCGTATGTTTTTGATTTCAAACATTTAGAAACTTTTTCTTCGGTTAATCCAGTGTTCACATTTCCAATTCGTTCTTCTAATGCTAATAGCTCCTGGACACAAATTACATGTTATGTTTCACTATTCATTATTTAATATAAAGCAAAACAAAAAGTTGTTTTCTTTTGGTACCTCGTAAGACATGTTATCAATATCCAACCGCATATCCCTATGCCGATCATGAACACCAGTCACGCCATAGAAGACTGATTGATCAAGAACCATAACATCCTGCCAAACAATAAAAACAAAACTGCATCAGAAATCAAATTTCTAATAATTCATATACTGGCATTGTAAAACAAAACTACATTTAGCATAAGATGATTATGCTACTAGGACAAAAAAAGTGAAAGTTCATATATTTATATATAAAAGAAACCTACCTCAAATCGCAGGCCTTCTCCCCTGCGTAATAGATCCAAGACATTGCGAATCTGCAACAATCTGTCCCTTCTTTCACTTCCTGCAGCCACGGTTCGAGCCACATGAGGGGGTCCAAACACACCATCAAATTGTCTGTCTACAGGCCTTAAGTGGGGTAGATGATGATGTGGATGATGACCCGTGACACCAATTACAGGCGGGATTCCAGATTCTCGTGAAGATGAAGCTGAAGTACCAACAGGCGGTGGAAGTCTAGAGAAAAGATTACCACTTTGCCCTCCACTACCAGAATCAATGGAGGACAGCAACGACAGTCGAAGAACTTCAGAGAGTCTCCTAGAAGGATAGAGTGAAGAACCATGACGCGGGCCAAAACTGGCAACTGGGTTCGTGGTGGATGCAACGCCATTCGCATTCCCACCACCGGAATTTAGATTCCAGTTAACTGCAGTTTGAGCGGTGTTTCTTATGTCATGTGGCTGGACAAATAAGGGATGATCTGAAATGTTTGCAGGCATTGTTCTTAAGTTATCTCCTGAACCACCATTAATATTTGATGCGACGGGACGATTAGCTCTTGTGCTAGAACTCCTGTTTCTAGAAGTTACTTGCAAACTTCTTCTCAATGCCGGGATTCGCAACATACTTTGACCCTCGTGACTTGATGAACTCTCACCTGTTGTTGCACCAGGGTTAAGTCCCAAAGAAGGATACGGAGATGCAAATTTTATTTGCCTGTTAATACTATTATTATTACTAGCAGGCAATTGATCTTGCTGTCCGGTATTATTGATCCTTATCCGAACATTTCTACGATTGTTTTCTGCAGCACGATTATCAGAAACAACTCCTCCAACACCTGGTCCGGGTCCAGGTCCAGGACTTGGAATAATCGGGTTAGAAGAAACTAAACTTAACTGCCCGGAAGATGATTGACCATCGGTTAATTCAGCCGCTTTTCTTTTACAAGGCCTTTGCCGGGGCTCCATTTCAAACGAGCCAGAAGAAGAACCACTAGCATAATGTGGAGGCTTGAAGCTAATAAAAGTTGATGGATTTACAGAAACGTTTCGGCCACGATTATGGGTTATGTTCATATTAGCATCACTGAGTGAAAGCATGCTTGCAGGTGGCTCATGATGGTCACTCACTTGATTTGTCATGCTTGAACTCGATTCGCCCATACTCCACATACTTAGGTTATGGGTTTCTTGATTTGTGTTGGTTAGTGGGTTCAAAATAAAGTTGGTCCAGTGAAGTTGTTGTTCTACAACACCTGAATCACTTGAAGTGGAACCATGTTCCAAACCTTCTTGTGATGAACCAATAGCACCCTTTTGCCCTTGCATTGAGATTAAAGCGGCTTACGAAAATGACACGCGCAAAAGCCCTGCAAAGTTTAGAGAACAATGTGATTGATTGATTTCTAGGTTTCAAGAAAAAAAGGTTAATTGCCAAAGTGTTGAAGCACCAAACCATGTGTAAGTCAATATTCTGACCTAAATTAGGTGTATTCATGTTAAAACTTCAAGCAACAAAAAAACAGGTGTACATATAAAATTCTCAACTTGTAAATCAATTTAACAACAATGCACAAAATCTTTCAAACCAAACAAACACCACCCACCCCTTACTCTTGAAACAAATTTCACCCCATGTGCTAACATTCAACATGCATCAAAAGTAATGGATCTACCCCTAATCTACAAATGATCATCAATATACCAACACAGCCCAGAAACAACACAAAGGTTGTGTCAAATGATAAGTGAAATTGAGGCACATTAAACACTCAAATAAGCTAGAAAAGATACATACAAATTAACAAAGAAAAAAAGATTCAACCAACAAGCAAAAAAACCCAAAAACAGATACATATGCATACAAAAAAACAGATTTTACAAAGCAACAAATACACATATAATCTTTCAGGTAAAACCCACCATCTAAACAAAAAAAATGCAAACTTTTCAATCAAATTAGAGAAAAAAACAGAAAAGTGAAATTGGGTATTGTAAAGAATCATCGGTACCTGCAAATAGACGGAAGATGGATCTAAGAGCAACAAGTACAATTAAAGAAGATCTTGAAACGGTTGTTGGATCAAAAAGACTTCATCTTTACCAAAGAAACAATCAAATCAAATCAAAAAGCAAAGACCCTTTTCAAAGAAAGAACATCAAATCAAAATAAAAGAAAGAAGAGGGGTTTTGAAGAATGTGAGAAATGAAAGAGGAAAATGTGTGGTTTGTTTGTTGGGTAAAAGAAACTGAAATGAAATTTAGGAGAGGTTGGATTAATTATCTAATATTTATATATAATGAATAAATTAGGTTTAGATTAAGGCAATTAAATAGAGGAGAAGGAGGATGATATTATTGATAATGTTTATGTTTATGAAAGGCTCCAAGTAGTTTCGTAAAGAAAGAGAGGAGTGTACGTACGAACGAACCAAATAGGCAAATAGTTGATGATGTTTCTTGTTTCTACTTCACCCCTTTCACATGCCCCCTTTTTATCTTCTAAACCCTTTCACTTCTTCATCTAACCTCTTCTCTTTATACCCTTACACAAACTATAATTATTATCCCAACACATTCATTTCATTTTCTAAATCAAACCTACTAGTCTTCAAAGTTTCCTCTTAAAAGTTAAGGGTGTGAGTTTTAGAATAGTTTAAAGATAAATAGCGTAGAAGTTAAGGGTGTGATAAGTCAGACGTTATAGGATGAGCATAAAAACAAAGATGGAGTTTTTTTGTAAATTTAGATTGAGAATAAGTCTGAGTTATTTACAATATGAAATAAAAGTTTTATTTTTGTATTTTATGATAGCTTTTAATCTACTCTTATAAATCACTCATGCATGCATCTTGCATTTTGAGATGGACGTAAGTGAGTGTTTTGATTATGCAATTAGCATGCGGGTTTTGTAATATCTTTAAGATTGCATAGACGGGTAAGAAGAGAGAGTGCATACGTTGAAGAATATATCAGATGTATTGAGATGGACAGAGAGAAAAGGTTAATGGTCTTTCGGAATTAGGTGACGTGAAAGAGGTGTGTGTGCCTTTTGAGTTGTTTAATTATGGCATAAATATATGTTATTAAAATCCAAATATTTTGATGGTAAAACTATAAATACTCCAACTTCATGTTACCTAATATTAATATTTTGATATGTAAAATGTTTAAATCGCCTGTTAATTAGGACAAAGACTAGAGGATGATTTTAATCTTTTGGAAATTCAGTTACGGTTCGTTTAAATACCGTAGTATGCATCTAAGTTGTATTAAATTAATATTGTGTGATATTTTATTTGTTTAAAGAATATCATATAATCTGAATAACAAATCTTGTGAGTCCTAGATAATATTTTTTAGTTAGTAATAAATATTAAACGACGCCAAAACAATATAAAATAATATAAAAATTGCAAAATAAATAAATAAATAATTGCATTTACTGTAGAACGAAAAAAAATGCAATATTCATTTATGAAATAGGGAAGAAATATACCTTTTTTATTTATCTTCTTGTTTTTCTTTTTAATGTTCCTAATCTAACCTTACATACCTAGGTTCATTGAATTTTTTTTATCAAACTAGTTTTTAAGTAAACTATTTATTACAATAGTGTTCCTTGAAAAATTCAACTAAAATAAAATGATGTTTTCATTTGTTTTTTATTTTTATTTTAATAAATAGTTCTTAAACAACACTATTTTGTAAATAGTTTTTCCTAAATACTAATTTAATACAAAACTTGTTTTTATCATATTTTCAAATTATGACAATTTGATATTTGACGTTTTCTTATAATGAACTTGTTACACTATATAAAAGATGAAGGGTTATTAGATTTTAATACTCTCAACTATGAGTTATTGGTCGTTATCACTCCCAATTAACACATTCACTCTCACCACTCCTAACTTAACATTTCATTTGTCATGTCACTCGATCTGTTTTTGTCCATGTGGCGTAATTATCTTACGTGGCATGCTTATGTGACATAAAAGCAGAGTGAAACGGCAAGTGAATTGTTAAGTTGAGAGTGATGCCAGTGAATATGTTAGTTGGGAGTGACAGCGACCAATACCCTATAACTGGAAGTATTAAAATTCAATAACCCAAAAATGAATAACATACCATTTAGTTTTGGCATTTGGCATTTCTTACTTGGAAAACAAAATAAAAAGAAATAAAGCCAAATTACAAGAATAACAAAATATAAAGTTTCATGCTACTTACCGGTACCAACTAAGCGTAGATATTAATGTATTATGGTCACCTAGTCTAATTCCACAAAGCAAAAAGAACATACTAACATGCTACTTCGCGTTAAGACAAAAACAATACCACAATTTAAACGAAATCCGTCTACAAATTGAAAATATAAAGTTAAAACCATAGTCACATAAACTGTGGTTGCTCCGGTACGAGTACGCGGTTCGAGTACGCAGACACGCAGTTCGCTAGGCTAGAGAATTTGGTACGGAGGGGATAGGTTCATTTCGGTACAAACCGGTACGGTGTACCATGTAGTTCGGTTTGATTTTCCGAATTATGACCAAAATATCTATTAAAATATTTATACTTATTGTATACACATATATAACATTAAATTTATACTTTTTAGGCATAAATTTACAAACTTAAGAACAAATTGTAAACTAATAAATATGGAGAGGGTTAAATGTTAAAATAGCCAAACTTAAACCTAAACCCTAATTCCCTCTTGACTTCCCCCACTTCACAGTTAGGGGTGTTCAAAGTCGGGTATCCGGATTTCGGATACCCGAATTTTCGGATATCCGAAAATTTCGGATAGTGATTTTCACTATCCGTATCCGAATCCGAAATTTCGGATATCCGGATTTCGGATACCCGAAAGTTCGGATACGGATTCGGATAGTATCCAAATATCCGAAAATTTTGATTTTTTTTTTTTTTTGCATTTGTATTTGCATTTCATTCAATCCAAAATTAGCCTTAATGTTAAACAACTAACCAAAAAAGTCTTAAGACAATTATAGTCAAAGTACAAATATTTAAATAACAAGTTGTTTTAATCAAACATCAACTCCAAACATTTCAATACATTCAAATAATCGCCCACTCTATACATCTGACAAGTCCGCTACTTGTCTCATGACCACGACTTATAAGTCGACAACAAAAAAAAACTAACTAAAAATCAAATATTGGAATTTCGTAAACATGAGTATATGATTATGAAGTTTTTTTTGTAATTTCTCATACTTTTGAAAAACTAATAATGAAATCAAATAATATTAAAAAAGACTATAAAGAATACTATAAAAAAGTACAAATGCATTTACAAGGTAACAACATGATCGAAGGCGTGCACCGGTGGGTTTTCGACTTGTCTGAGCGTGCGACAGTGGGTCGTCGGAGCGTGCCGATTTGAGGCCGGAGAGTAGAGGGCGTGATTGTAATTGGAATACTAAAAACATGTTAATTTTAAAGTTTATAAGCATAGTTTTATAAATATATTAAATACATAATTTAAAAAAAAAATTTAAAAAATTTTGGATTTCGGATAATCGGATAATCCGAATATCCGAATTATGCCAAAATCACTATCCGAACCCGAATCCGAAATTTCGGGTATCCGAAGTTCGGATATCCGAAATTTCGGGTATTTCGGGTTCGGAATATCGGATTTTCGGATCGGGTTTTCGGATGCGGATATTTTTGAACACCCCTATTCACAGTTGTCACCGGATTTTCCAAATCCGGCGAAAACTCAGCTGGAACAGCAGCACTTTTAGCACCAGATTACCAAGTCCAACCAACAATGTACCAAATTAGTGAAATTAGCGAACCATTTCACTAAAATAACAACTTAAGAAACGATTTGGGTTTGAAGTGGAACAGCGAATTCGTGAATTGATGGGCGAATTGGCCATTCACTGGAGCAGCGAACCCAATCGATCCGATACAGCGTATCCAAGCGAATTGGTACGAATTGTATTCCGATTTGATACAAAGCAATCCAATTTATGGATCAGGGGTATTTTAGCGAATTCTGTGACTATGATTCAAACCCACATGCAAGGAACCATAATATGGTCGAGTTGTATATAACAATTGAGGAACAAAAGTAAGAAAAACTGAAACCTTTCTTCCACTGTTATATTAATTACAATTGAAAAAAAAAACAAACTTAAGTTGTTTGCATTAATAAAAACAAATAACTTTGGTCCATTGTTATATCAAAATTGAAAACAAGTAATCAACTTGCAGTTGACGTGAAAGATGGTTGAAAACAAATTATTATTCAACCATATAACTTCGATCGCCTTCAATTGTCGACCTTAATCTAAAACCGTAGTTTTGATTTTACTTGGTTTTGAGGATAACCTATATTGCATTCTTATTGTTAATTTATTATAAATATAAAATAATAGTCAAGTAAAAAACAAATGCAAAACACTATTTTAGTAAATAGTTTTTAAGTAAAACTTTTTTTTTATCAATAGTTTTCCTCTAAACACGGGTTTAATAAAAAAAACTCTAGGTTCATCATGTGTCTCCAATTAGACTAGAACTGGCATCTACTAAATAATTATACGAGTTGTATACATCTTTGTCGCTACCTAGATCGAGTATTAGACCAAACTATAGACTGACATCTACTAAATAATTATACAAGATGTATACATCATGACATACATCTATGTTGCTAGAGTATTAGACCAAACTATAGTACTAGACCAAATTAGTGCTTTTTAGTTATTTTCTTGTATACGTATAGAGTTTATATTAGAATCTAACTCGATAGCTAGAAAATGAGATTTTTTTATGAGTCTAAGTTTGTAATATTCCTTTGTTTTCAGGATTAGTAAATTTTAGCGTCGATCAAATGAAGACTAATTACATTTTGTCGTGTTTGGTTAAACAACATAGATATTGATCGATCGAGGAGAAAAAGTGTGTGTGTTGAGTTACTTAGATGACTCAACATGGTTCGGAAAAGTATCTTTCAACTATATCTAATCTTGTATTGGTTGTTTATTAGTATATGTCTAACACCTTTATATATAAAGTTGGCGTGTCACTAAACACTTATAAGAATCAAACATCAATCTGTAATTTCTTAAACTATATATTGCAACTACAAAATAAATCAATTACATTTTATATATTCACTTCTCGTGTCTTTTAAACTCTCGAGCACACTCTTCGTTATCTTCCTCAATCTACTTATAACCTGACGTGCACAAAAATCAGCAAAATAAAATCATGATTGATCGAGCAAATTTTCACTTACTCAGTTGACGGATAACAAAATGTAGAAACTAACTTGTCATTCATAAACATGCAAACATGCATTTCGTAACATATATATTAACCTGTAGCTTTTATCGTATAAGCATATAACTAATACCGTTCATATAGATTTATCTAACTTGTAACATAACGTACTACATAAACAGCATAACAATAAAATTCACATTAACGGATAGTCTTATGTCGTCTTATAAGCGTTTCCTTTTCCAAAAAGATAATATTAAATCTTTTTTTTTGTTTTGAACCGGAAATAATAAACTAAAATGTTTATGTTTATTAGTTCATATAAATTTATGTACGTGTTCATGTTCATCAAAAGTTATATTATTTGTACTTATAAGTATGAGCATGGAAGAAATGAGCATTTATATTAATTAATTATGTGCGTACTACCTAAAATTTCATATTCATACCGTAGTATTATAGTAGGCTATAAGTTTGAGGCCCTTAAATGGTGGGGGCGTGATGCAATTCCATTACTTATTAAGTATAAAGAGATGGCCACGTGCATGATAACATGGTTGATATGTTATTTTTAACTACTAGAAAATTTGGCAATATGCGACGGCCATTTCGGTCGCAAAACGGTTTCAAAAGACTATCTACGACCGCTTTGCAACCGGAAAGTCAGTTGGAAAAACGCTCGCCTCTAATGCCCTGTAGCAACCATTTTGCGACCGCTTTTATACTTACAACCGCATTTTCCGTTGCAAACCTAGCTTGCGACTGTTGTTGCAGTCGCATTTTTTGTGACCGCCATTGTTTGCGACGATTTTGCGACCGAATATATTTTGTGACGATTTTGGGACCATCTACTGGATTTTGTAACTCTTTTAGCGACCAGAAGATTTCTACCGGTTGCACAGCTGCAACGAGCTTTTACAACCCTATATTAAGCGTTAAGATACACTAATGATGCTCATACTTTTTAAATTTACCATTTATCAAATATTCAAAACTACATTAAACAATATTCCAAAAGTAAAACGACCAAACATACTTTCAGCATACTTTCAAAGTTTTCCATAACAACTCATAAACAAGTTTTCCATAACAACCCATAAACAAGTTTTTAGCCGTAATTTAATAATTGCCCTCCTTGAGCCATAACTTTTAGCATACTTTCAAGGTTTTTCATCCTGTTGCGCATAGTCAACGCCTCAATAACTCCATTCATCCTTTCTTTCTCTTCATCTTATTCTTTAAAGATCTCGTCTATAACTTTGTTCAACCTTTCTATTTACATAACAACCCATAAACAAGATTTGGATGAATATAGATGATATCCTTAACAAACACTGCTTTAACTGAATACAAGCTCGGCTACATATCAATTGGCACACTACACATTTCAACATGAATCTATTGAGCAATTTGAAGCTATTTTCAACCCAAAACAGAACATAACTAGCACAAAAATAACATTTATTAAATAATAAACCTATTATGAACTAAAATTAGTTATGGTTATAGCCTCCCCTAATCAAACTGAAATAAAAGATTAATGATTTACACATCAAAACCCTAATTAAACTTAAATTATGTTAATGGGTTGAAAGCAATCTAAAGTATGTTTAGAACCTCCCAAATTTACAGTGTTACGAAAGCTGGCTATAACTTTTTTAGTAAACAAATAATGGACTGAAAGACTAGATCCACATTGAAACCGAAAACTACTAAATAACCCAAAATACTGATTTTCATGCAATCTGATGATGCATTTTTATCATGATTTGCAGGCAATTAGAAAATCTGAATGCTTTTTATCCTAGCAGCAAACCTTCTTGCTTTCATTCGTAAAACTAATAACCCAAACTATTGAATAACATCTGTAAATTAAATGTTTGTAGGTTGGTTATACCTCGGGGTTTTGTCTACCATGTATATACGAGTCGTTAAAATTTTTTAGCTCGTACACTTTTCCTTTTTTGATGCCCCCAGAAGCTTGTATCCACACGTCTTTGTCAACAGATTTAGGGTGTTTGCATTGTTCCTTCCCGTACTTGTTCACAAGACATTCATTGTATTTAACCTATACAACTATCAATTGAGATAGTCTAACATTTCCTTAGGAGTGGTCCAAACATACCGACTAACTAAGACGATCTATATTTCATAGAGTCGACCTTTTACGCCCTAACTTACGTAAATAAGTCGCATTCCTCAAAACAAGACATATAAAACACATAGGTTTATATTGAATCGAAAATGGTTGACTGAATCAATTAAATAAGTCGAATTTAGAAATTTTGGAATGTTATTCGAATTCGAAAAAGCTAGATGAGTCGGATTCAAATCAAAATTTTCAATCAGTCGGATTCAAAATCGAAAAAGAACTGGAATATTATTTATTCAATTCGTATTTTGCATAAAAATAATCAATCTAATATTATTTAAGAATCAATCCCAAGATCCAACTACAAACAATTAAATTTTTTTTATTAGGTGGAACTTGATTCCAAGACCTCACTAATATTTTAAATCTTAAATACCTTACCTTAGTCATTTAAGCTAAATATCATTCGTATAAATAATTAAATAAAGAAACAAGTTCAACATATAAAAAACTATAAGTGCCAAAGTACACACTTTAAGAATGCCAAGTATATACTTAAAACAACACAATATTAAAAAGTTCAAAATCAAATTTATTTATATGTAACACAAAATGCATGGACAGTGCATGTTACAACTGGGGAAGCTCTGCGTAAAAGAAAAGAGAGATCATTCTACAAAACATATTTATTCAAATAAAAACTTTAAAAACCAGCTTGATTTATTATAAGGCAATTAAAATTCGATAAAATGCTAAATAATTGAAATTCTAAATGTCAGACCAACAATAATTTAAACTTAGTTGTTGATTTTTATGCACATGCACACGTGTCAAATTCATTTGAATTTTTTTTTTTATCGATCATAACTTTTACATACGAACACTATTTTTTTTATTAAACTTACATCATACAATCGTATATTTATCTTTAAATTAAAATCATACGATGTTAATATATTAAAAAAACTGAATACACACACATATTTATAATACCAAATTTTGAATTGAACTAAAAATCACAAAGTGGAAATTCACCTATTAAACTTACAATCAGATTTTAATTTAATCAATAATAATTTTTAGATTCCAAAATTAAACACTAGTGATATTTTAAAGAGTGAATTGCATATTTCGTCCTTTAATTATACCAATAATTTCACTCCGGGTCCTTTGTCTTTACTATCTACACGGATAGTCCTTTTATTTATTGATTTTGAACACCCCTTGTCCTTTTGAATAACCGCCGTCTATTTTCTCTGTTAAGACTAGTCACATGCCTAACATGTGATGGGCAAAATTGTCCATCTCTATTTGTCTCTCCCTTAAAACTTAAACGACACAACTCTTTATACACTCTCCACACTATCTACACTATCTATACAACTCTTAATGCTTATGTAAAACCCTTCCCATTCAAACCCTAATTGCAGACTTTATGTACTGATTGAAGAGACGGAGATGACGTGCAGGTTCCGCATTCGCAAAAATTTAACACAAGAAGAACTCGATCACTATTATGGTAACCCCCTACCGATCTATTACATTTGGTGTTAATGTTTGAATGATATAGTCCGATTTCATTTTAATATGTAATTTTTATTATTTGTAGAGCATTGGCCTGAACTTTTTTCCATCAAACTTCATCATGGTGGTATTTTCTCTAAGTTACCAAACATTAAGTACGTGGATGGTAAGACTACATACATAGACTTTCTAGATGCTGATCATTTTTCTGTTCATGTTTTGGATGCCATACTGAGTAAGCTAGGGTACACAAATAGTATGATTAGGTTTTACCACTATAGGGTTCCAAATGAAAGCTTGGATTTTGGTCTGCATGCATTAGGTAGTGACTCAGATGTTCTTGGGTTTTGCAAGTACACTGTTGATCATAAGACAATGCATGTGTATACTGAGTTTGGGGTAACAAATGTGCACACTTATTTCTGTACTCCTACAGAAAGGAGGATTGAGGAAGTTGTGGTTGATAATCTTCCTCCATCAAGGTTAATGTTAGGATGGCAACCAATAGCGAATGATGTAGGTCAGTCTAGTGCACACCAAGAACATATTGTCATTGGGCAGGGTCAAGAAGATGAACATGAAGAAGTTTTAAATGCAAATGAACTTCGAAATGGTGTAGATCAGTCTAGTGCACACCAAGAACAAACTGATATCGGGCAGGGTCATGAAGACAGACAATTCTTTGCTAAGTTCTTAAATCAGGCACTAAATGATGACTTTGACCCTTTCTTTGGTATTGATAGTGATAATGATCAGATAATGCATGATATTCAAGATGATACAATCCATCAAAATCAAGATCAGACAATGTATGAGAATGAGGATCAAACAATGCTTGAGAATCCAACTATTATCGATGATGCATGGTATGAGATTAGTGGCTTCCATGAGAAGGTGAGTATGCGTGAGGGTGAAAGCAGTGATGAGAGTGATGAGGAAGATGATATTGAAGAAGGGCATGATAATGAAAATAGTGAAGTGCATGGGAATGACACTATTCAAGAGAATGTGAATGGTGGTAATGCAGACCAAGATGCACAAGAAGAAGAAGAAGAAGAAGACAGTGACTTTGATGGTTATGAACATTGCATTAAAAGGAAGGATGATGTTGAGGTAGACATGAGGGATTTCAGGTTCAACATAGATGTTGAGGTTGAGGACAATGTTGACGAACATTTTGCCCATCACATGTTAGGCATGTGACTAGTCTTAACAGAGAAAATAGACGGCGGTTATTCAAAAGGACAAGGGGTGTTCAAAATCAATAAATAAAAGGACTATCTGTGTAGATAGTGAAGACAAAGGACCCGGAATGAAATTATTGGTATAATTAAAGGACGAAATATGCAATTCGCTCTATTTTAAAGGTAGATTAAGAATTGCTTAAAAAAATACGATTGTTATTAATTATTGGCGTTCTCATCCCACGAACTAGTCTAATTTGGACATTTCCAACTGCATTTGAAAATGCTAGAGCAACTCGGTCTTTTTGAGGTCTCTGAAAATACTGGAGCAAATCGGTTTTTTTGAAGTCTTTGAAAATGCTGGAGCAAACAAGTGTTTTTTAGGTCGAAAGCTTGAATTTTGATATAGAGGTTTTCCAAAATGTATTTGGTAAGTTGTTTCCTCCTAAGAAGGTTGGTTGAGGTTCCAACTTAACTTGCTAGAGTTTGAAATCCTAATCCAAACAACAGGGGTAAGGGTTCTGGGTCAAAGGTCCGGTTGCTATTAAAAATAATAATAAATATAAATAAAAGTTCTAAAGAGTTAGCTGGATCGAATTAAAAATGGTAGGTAGAAGATCATGAAATCAGTTTTGGGAAACGCAAATTGGTAACCCTTGTGACCTTGTGCTTATGGACGTGTACCTTTTTTCCCTTCACACTTGTGATATGAAGAAAAAAAGAAGACTTTACATGCACGACTTTGTGTGGCCAACCACGATGATGATCACGTTTCTAAAACTAAGGTCGGAGCGTAAAACGAAATTGAGACGAAGATAACAGTTTGAGCTTAACTCAGGTTCTACGTGAGTCCCGCCTCCTGTGAAGTTTTAGGACGGAAATGACATAAGCTAGTTAAGTAGTCTAGTCTCACGTACTTTTTATCTCTAGTTCTGTACCACTTTCAACTTGCCATATATGCTATGTACCTTGTTACACCATGACAACTTTTTATCTAATAGTATCATAATTATATATGTAACAATCTAATTTTAACAATCTAGTATCATAGTTTTTCAATGAGTAAATTTCCATTTGCATCCATGTGGTTTGTCGATTTTGACCATTTGTATCACTACGGTTTTAAAATCTCATATTCACCCCTAACGTTTGCTTTTTATTCCCATTTGCATCAAAAAAAGTAACTATGTTAGATTTTCCAGTTAACTTTTTCATTAATGACCAAAATACCCATAGTAAATCTATAAAATATAATAAACCAAACTCATTCTTGCCAAGTGTCACTTTCTTAGCAAATCTAGCCTCTAATTGCTTACTTGGCATAATATTAGTAAAGTTTTGTTGACTTATCATGCTATGATTAATGTTTACAACGTTAGAAATTTTTGTTATGAGAAATTTTTTGTTTAATCCATTTGTATTCTTCATAAGTTTTTTTGTCTATCTTATCAGCAAATATGATATTTTTATTTATTTTTATTATTATCAAATCCCGTGTTAAACACGGGTCTCTAACCTAGTTATATATGTACCAAATCAACTTGTTAATCTACATAGGTTGAATTGAAACCCTCAACTTGTCAAGGAGAGATTTTTTCAATCTTGTGTCTAACATGTTAATTTTCATAAAGTCGTCATAGTTTTCTAACCTAAAAATCAACTATGTATTAAAGACGGTAGCAATAACAGTGACAACTCTAGAGCGAAGCTAATATGATACAAAAGAACTAATAACATGGTCTACTGTAGTTCACTCATTTTTCTTCCACAGTGAAGAACACAATCAGAAAAACCCCAAAAGCAAATTCAGCATCACGAATGCGTAAAAACGATTAAATCACACAAATTGAATGAATGAACAACGATATCTACATACCCGAGCTTCCTAATCATAGGTTTCATGTAAATGCTAATTACATGTCCCGTTCGCCCTACTGCTCTCATAACCGCTACTATCACCAGACTCGATGTACCTCTTCTCCATCAACCGCCCCCTTTCTATTTCCCGATTCCCCCTATGTTCCTGTACAAGTTTTAAGAAATACATTAAAAAAAGTTCTAACAAGTTTTTCTATCACCAACAATTTCAAGATTTTTTAGACTAAATACACCATATGTCAACCTTAGGGACACAAGTTTTAAAATATGTTGTATCACACACAAACTTACATCTCTGAACGGAAAATCATCGGCTTCAAGCATATGAATCACATGACCCATTTTAGGCCTCTTCTGAGCACTTGGATCCACGCAACGTAATGCTACTAATAGGGCTCGCTTCAAAGCTCGTGAAGATGGTTGTTCGGGTAATTTAGGGTCCAAAACCCCCTCTGCATTCCTGTTTGTTACCATTGTTTTAAGCCAATCCACAAGATTCACCTACAAAGCGTTCGTTCTATTTTAGAGAAAAACGGCTTAAATAAACAAAAAATAAAACGTTTAGAGGCACTGCTAACCTCCTCCGGTGGCCGACTATAATCTACAGGATTTCTACCGCTAATAATCTCCATAATAAGAATCCCGAAGCTGTAAACATCACTTCTTTCATTCAACATGCCCGTACTAGCATATTCGGGAGCAACATATCTAACAAGCAGAACCAAGAATATCATCAACTCATATATACTAGGCAAACCACATAAGATCGATACAATGTAGCAAAAGGGAAGCAATTTAGTTACCCAAACGTTCCCATAACTCGAGTGGTGACATAGCTCTTCTCTGAGCCCAAAAGTTTGGCTAAACCGAAATCAGAAACTTTAGGGTGCCATTGTCTGTTAAGTAAGATATTGCTTGATTTAATATCTCGGTGAACTACTTTCGGCTCGAGTCCTTCGTGCAGATAAGTCAACCTATAAGTTTACATAACGATTCTAAATTTAAATTACTCGCTTGATAATTAGATAATGTCATTTACGGAATCAAATTTTGGATTTTGGGAAGTACCCTTTAGCTGTTCCAAGTATAATGTTCATACGAATCTCCCACGTAAGAGGACTAATCGGTCCAACATCCCCATGAAGCCATTGCTCTAAGTTCCCATTGTTTACATACTCATATACAAGGATTCTAAACAAAGTTAACCAAATTACATGAATGCAAGTCAAAGTCAAAGTCAAAGTCAAATTCAAGAAACTAAAATTGTAGCTATGAAAGGTTATACCTTTGAGCCCCTTCAGCACAATATCCAAGCAGCCTCACTAAATTCTTGTGACGAACACGCCCAATCGCTTCGACTTCAACCTTAAACTCCTTCTCAGCTTGTCCTCTGTATGCAAAATAAGCTGATTATATGAACTGATTCAAGTCAAAATAATAGTCAATGCACTATCATTTAAAGAAAAATTCAACAAAATAAACACTTTGACTCTCTCCTTTATACCAAAATAAAGAGTAACTTTTATTGAGCACAAAAACAGCAATGTTTGCAAAAAGATTAGTATACACTGTAAATTGAACCTGTTATTGAGCAAATTTTTGACAGCAACCATTGTATTATCAGCCAAAACACCAGAATAAACAATCCCATATCCACCTTCACCAATCACATTTTCATCTGAAAACCCATTTGTAGCAACCTCAAGTTCCCTCAAAGTGTACCAATGACCCCAACCCAAATGCGAAACTTCGGGTTGAACCGAGACAATCGCCAGCTGATCACCCGACCCGCTTCCATAAGACGAACCGCCACCGCCTCTTTCCGGGTAAGAAATCCGGTGACCCTTTCCAATCTCAATTTGGATCTTTTCATACCCATTTAGACTGTTGTCATCTTCAGCTCCATGGGTTTTAACCGCTGTTAAAGAACCCGAACCTGGACTCGGACCCGGTTCGGTTGATGGGTTTTCTGGCTTGTCGGTGAGTGGTGGAGTCGGGTCGGGTCGGGTTGGTGGAATTTCGTCGGTGATTTTGGGTTTTTGAGGTGGGGTAGTGGTTTTATGAAAGGGGTTTTTACGTTTGAAGGTGAAATAGAGGGAAATGAAGAAAATGATGATGACAATTGTGGCACCTAAGCAAATTCCAAGAACGGCCCAGAACCTTAAGCCGAAAATAGAGGTTTTATGGGAGAGTTGATCGGTGAAAAAGCGGGACATTGTGTGTTGGATGGATCTAAGTGTTGATAGGATTTAGAGTGTTTGGATTGTGAAGGAGGTGTAGAAGATGAATGAGAAGACAAACTTGAGTGGTGACTGTGAGAGAGGAAATATTGGCGCATGCTGTTGCTGTATTTCTCGCTCAGGGTAAAAAACAAAAATCTACTATTCGCAGTTGAAAACTTTAAAATACAAATGGTTTTTCTTTATTCTATTACTAGTGTGGTGTTCGTGCTATGCTCGGTTACATAACACTTTAGTAATATTTTAAAAATATTCATTAGGGCAAAGACGGTTCTATTTAATTTTAAGGCAAAATCGTAGTAAAACCGAAATACAATATATATTTTTAAAAAAATATTATTTTAGTATAATATTATTATATTAACGTTAAAGAAAATTAAATGTTTGATTTTATGATGTAGTTTTTAAAATATAATTTCGTATAAAAAGTTATATATGTTTAAAAAATACTAAGGTATTTAATTGTAATTATTATCAATTTTATTCATAAGTTTCATTTTATGCCCTTATAGGAGACGACTGAAATTGTAATTACTCTTAATTTTTGCAAGATTATACTAAATATTAGGGGAACAAAATGTAATCATTATATAAAAAATTATTATTGTGAAATAAATTTAAACAATGCCACGTAAGCAAAACATCATTAATTGGTGACACATAAACATATTATGTTTTGCATTATTATATTAGAGACGGTAGGTATATAAAAAAAATGTTTGATGTTGGTATTTAAAGGTTCGGTTAACTTTTTGATTGGTCCGGTTTATGCGGTTGTAAAAAAATTGTATTCAGTCGTGAAATAATTTTTTGACCTAACCTAACCAAATTAAACCGGTTTAGTAGGTTTATTTTGTTAAGGGTTTTTTTTGCCTAAGTGTACCGAATTCATCAGCTTTAGTAGGATTATTTGATTCGGTTATCCGATGAAACCAATTATTATACGGTTTATTCAGATAACCGAACCAAATAAACCATGTTTTATGTTACCGAAAATAAAATTCAAAATGTGGATACTGTTAGTAACCGAACCGAAAACTAAATTTGCAACTCGATTCATTTTTTTGGATACGGATATAATTTATTCCGAGTCTTTTCGATTTCGGTTAGTTTGGACGGTCATAGTTGATACTCACCAACTAATTACAATAGCTTAATCCAACATTATAAGAAATGGAATCTTATTTAAGAGAAAAATATAATTTTTTAAAAATATATTGAAATTGTAATTTTTTTTAAGCTTTAAGGAGATATGTAACAGTAAAAATACTTAAAAAGAGGGGTATATATAACAACACTCAATAAGAATATTTAATTAAAAATTCAACGGAGTTAAAAACTTTTTAATCTGAGATAATTCGAGACAAAATAATGACAAAGTTTGTATCACTTTAAGAAAAAAGATACACTTAAAACTCTTATTTTTTGACATATTGGTCATAGTGAGGAATATTTTAGACTAATTTATCTTTAAATAAACTATGTTTGTTAATGTACACTTACAAAATTCAAAGTAAATAGTAAATATTGTATTTTAATAATTTCCAAACAATAAAAAATAACATTTCATTTCATAAATATTTATAACCTTCATAACAAAGAAGGTCGGTTGAGTTGTGGCCACTCATGTGGCGATACGTGGTCCAACCACGTGTTGCCACATGTCGTCATTTTTTTTTATTTTTACGTATTTATTGTTTTAGTCATCAACTTTTAGTAATTGACATTTTAGGCTCTGATAAGTTTTTGACTTTGTTCTCTTACTCTACTTTGACATATAATACTACTTTAACATTTCAAATTTGACTGGGTTATTGTTTTAACTTCTAATTTTCAAATTTCTTTGCCTTTTAATGTGTGACATATTACGATATGGTATCGTGACATACGTGACCTAATACTTTTTCTTATCAATGCAGTGATAAAGTCACATACGCAAGAACCAAACGCCTGACTCGGCTGCTGCAACGCGCGGCACGATTTAATATCTAGTATATAAATAAAATAGTAAATTGGAAGGTCAGTACGCTACATCTATTTTTTTCTTTTTTTTTTCCAACATGTCTTTTTCTTTTCTTTTCATGGTTGTCATTTTAAATGTTTTTGTATTATATTTAAATTTTAAAAAATAACTTACAAAAGTGACATTTTTAACTCAAACACTAACGGTGTTAGTGTTTACTAATGACGGAAGTGATAGAACAAGTGTAATGTTAAATTGAGAATGGCGAGTGTGATGGTCTTAAATAAGAGTGACAGCAGCAATACTCCATTGTTCAAGTATTAAAATCCAATATTAACATGATAAACCAAAAATGCTTGTTTAAATAAATACGTAAAAAAAATAATGACACGTGGTTGGACCACGTGTCGCCACATGAGTAGCCACAACACAACCGACCTTTCATATTAGGAAGGTTATAAATATAAATATGTAATATGATTATTTGGTACTTCATATTTTGACCTCTCCATCGGTGTCAGAAATGTAGGATGCAAAGATCAATTGGTGAGTACATCGTATTTTGATTGTCATTGTGGTCCAGCCACTTATCAAGCTATAAGCTAGTTTCGTATCATAATACTAAAAATATATATAATTAATTATCAAATATTTATACTACCTGTTATAACATTTCCTATAAGTTTTTTTTTTTATTTTTTATTTGTATATATATTCATATTCCATTCTATCAAGTAATTTATTGGCAACTTTTGAGACAGACCAGTTTGTTCAAAGATGAAAATAAAAATGGAGTTAAAATGAAAAATTTGATGATCAATGTATATTAAATTAATAATAATAATAATATTTTTAGCACATGTTCACCTAGCTTGTCTGACGCGTCCCACGGATCACGTAACAATTTCACGTGGCGAATCATTATCGCTAGCTAGCTACCAAACAATACCTTTACACACTCTAAATATATACCACCGACAGTCCATATATATATGATTCCACGTACAAGACTAATTTTACCTCATGCATGTCCCTTTCTTTTTCGAAGATAAACTAATTTGTAGCTACTTTGGTCATAAATCAGTATAACTACTATGTAGCCAAGAATGAGACCTTTAATATAGTATTTCATGGTATTATACAATGAATTGAACTTGTAAATAGTTATAATGACTAAAATAGTTAAAAAAAAATATACGGAGTAATGTCAAAACTGGACTACCTAAGCTTTTGAATCCTGGTCTAACTGATCCGACTAACCGGTACGGTCTAAAAAACATTGGTTATAATACCGACAGCATATAGTTATACGGTATGAAAAGAGATACTACTTGTTCAACCAAATATTTCATCTCACTCTTGTTAAGATTTTCTTCTTTTTTAGTGAAACCCTAAATAGATATATTTCACCAAGCATTTAGAGTTAATTAAGGACATACCAATTTAGTCTAGAGCAACTATGGTCAAACCCAATCTATATATACAATCTTGTCAATTAATCCATTTAGGTCTTGCATGCATACTAAGAAGACTATAAGGACTTAGTACGTGTGCATTTCACTGAATCTCATACTATTCCACACTTGGAATGCACATGAAGCAAACACGTGTCCACATACTTGCTCAACCCCGTCTACTGGTTCACTCAACATAAAATAGCTTTTTTAGTCCAAGAATTTAATTTTTTCTAAATCAACTAATGACTATAAAAATACAAAACTGTTGATTTAGAAAAAAAAATGAAATTATCAGACTAAAAATAATACAAATGAAGATGACCAGAGTTTGTCACTGACAAGTTGAGGAAGATGACTGGATGTTTTTGAATGTTCTGTGGCTGAGATCGGGTATTGGATATTTTGAAAGGAAGCTAAGTCTGCATTTTTTATTTATTCATGTTGGCTAATGAACCTAGTAGCTGTTGGAGTTAATTTCCTAAACCAAATCTACAAGTTTGTAGAGTTTGAGTAGGATACGACTAGTTCAGCCAAATCCCTAATATTTAGGAATTAATCATGGTTGATCTATTTGTATTATAGTCTAACACGGTGTAACACCCTAGGCAAATCCCACATCGGCCGTGGGCAGGAGAGATCTAGGATTTATAAGGAATGTCCGATCTCAAATACCAACAACGGGTTTTGGGGCTTAATGTTAGTGGATGAGTGGAGAACTCCACAGTTAAGTGTGCTCGGATGACAGCAATATATCTCAGGATGGGTGACAATCCTGGGAAGGTTTCACTCGGGCAACCAAAAACAAATCCGTGAGCTCTAATGTAGCAAAGCGGACAATATTAATGGTATGAGGGGCCGGATGTTATACACGGGTAGGTTAGAAATATAAATATAATATTTGAGAAGATGCTTTGGCATTGACGAACAATAGAGAATTATTGTAACGGGGTTTTGAATGAGTTTTCTTTTGTAATAATAAAGTTGTTTTTATTGATCATATACCTTGAGTAGCTAGCTAGGTTGGGATACAATTTGGGTTGGGCATGCATGTTGACACGTGTCTGCTCTCTAGACCTTCCACATGTAGAATCTCATGAGATGTAGTGAAATGCACCCTTACAAAAATAAATAAGTCATCATATCCTATAAGACTTAAATAGATCGATGGACAAAGTTGCATGAATGGAGTTTGACCATATTTTCTATAGGCTAAACATCATGACACGTCCTTAACTCTAAATGCTTGGTTAAAGATGCCTATTTTGATAATCTTCCCTTACTATAAAAGGGTATCCTAACTCGTAAAATACAGAGAAAAAATAAATAAATCATTGTTGGCTAAATGGAGATGGAAGATGAATGTTCAAAATGATGCAGGCGCTATATATGGGTCTCTGCAATCAAGGCAATACATTATCAAGCAAATATATAGGCAAAAACCAGTACCCATATATTAAACTTACTACTATACCTTGTACAACAGCTTTGTCATGATCTTAATTAACGACGTTAGATGAATTGGGGACAGAAAAAGACAAATGTGTATGGCTTGAAGAGGCTTCGGGGTTGTTCTTGACAAAATCAATTCGGGTCTTATTAGACCTAAAACCCCCGGTGGATCTTAGTCGATCTATTGGTGTGAAAACATTGGGTTTAAATGGTGGGTGAGGTTGGGTAGAATCCCGACTAAAACGATGCTCTTGGCCAGGGGACTGCAGATTTACTCTGCAGAATGCACGATGTGCGTAGGCAATGAAGAATCGGTTGGCCATGCTCTCCTACTCTACCCTTTTTCGAGCCGGCCAGCCAAATCTGGGAGAGGATTCTAGTTTGGTGCGACATCCGAGGCGCCGTATGCCAACGTCGATCCAAAATACCATTGACTTACCGAGGAATTTGAATCTAGGAGCACAAAAGGACTTGACTAGTCTTATTCTTATGGCGACCACATGGTTCATGTGAGCAAGAAACGTCATGCTCTTTAACTTCAAGTCTCTATCAGTGGTGAAAGTTACACCCGAGTTATTATCAAACTTGTTTTCATGAGTAACAAATAAGACAAATATAAAATATATTGTTGGAGTTTGGTTGTTTTTGTCTTCCAACGTACGTCTTGTTAGTAGAATCGTTTTAGAAAAAAAAAATCTTTTAAAAAAGTCTATTTACTTGCTCATGTTATAAATTAAGTCACGTGTATGCATCGATTAACTTCATCAATAGTTAAATACTAATCATCAACCACTTGATTAACAAATTATTAATTAAGACACTTCATGCTTTTCATTTAATATATCCATTCTTGAAAAACGTGTGTAATATATAATTACATGAATTTATTTTTATATTTTTAGGCTTGTGTTATAAAACTAGAACCTAAAATTGTTAGAACATGCAGCCAATTATTCCTTTAATTATCATGGATGATGGACCTCTTCATTACTATCTTCTCTTCATGGTTTCTTCCAACATCAATTTTCTTCATGTTCTTGATGTTTATTCTACGCACTCGTAGACCAAACAAATCAGCCATTGCAGCCCCTAATCTTCCCCCAACCCCTCCAAAGTTTCCCATAATCGGCAACTTGCACCAAGTACTCGGCAAACCTCGGCACCAAGCCCTTTGGCAACTTTCAAAGCAATATGGTCCCATCATGCAAATCTATATTGGTTCAAAACCATTTGTTATCATCTCTTCCCCTGCCATGGCCAAACAAGTCTTGAAAACCCAAGATCACATATTTTGTTCACGTCCTCCGTCCAAGGCGACACAACGGCTAACATACAATTACTTGGACATCGCTTTCTCGCCTCAAAGCGATCATCGGAAGGAAAAGCGCAAGATTTTAGCTTCCGACTTCTTGGGTCCCAAAATAACTAGATCATTTAACCATGTGTTGGTGAAGGAGGTTGAGAGCATGGTGAGTGTTTTATCATCACAACCGTCTAACACGGAGGTTAACATAAGCAAGATGTTGTTAACATTGGTGAAGGAGGTAGTGTGTAAGGTCGGGTTTGGTAAGAACTATAGAGAAGGACCGATGAAGGGTTCGTCGTGGGAAGATATACTTGATGAAGCTGTCGTGTTGCTGAATGGATCATCTAGCGATAATTTTCCGTGGTTTGGTGAAGTTTTAGACATAGTAAGTGGGTGGAATGGTAATTAAGCTGGAAACATGTTTTAAAAAACTTGATGCATACATCCAAATGATTGTGGATGATCATAACAATGATACGATTGCGGAAATAAGTGATGCCGAAAAGGATTTTGTGCATAGATTGATCGAGTTATATTCAGATGATCACTTGACTAAAGAGGACGTGAAAGCACTTATTATGGTAAATAAGTAAAACTTTTAACTAGTTTTAAATATTCTTTGTTATATATATTGAACTTTAATTTATTAATCCATGTAGGAAAGTTTAAGGGTCCAAAGTGTCATATGTTAAACTTATGTTTAGAATAGATTATGTAATATGTAAATAGATTAAGGGTGTATAGTGTCAAGTCTAGAACTTGATAACCTACCAAATACACGTGTGTGTATCTCCGGCAACAAGAAACGACGGCAACATGTGGACACGACGATTGAAGACAACCGGTGAAGAAATCCGACATGTATAAATAGATAGGATCATCAAGTTTGTAAAACAACAGTTATCAATTTCAATTTCAGATTCAAGTTTATATATTTGATTAGTGTTCTATCAATTTTGTTCATCATATACGATCTTGGGCAACAATTGGTATCAGAGCACAAGGCTCAAATTGATTTCAGAAACTTACAGATTTGGGGAAGACGAACATCATAAGGGCGTTTGGATTCTCACCATCGACTACCGATCACGCATAAGGCACCGATTGGAAAAGGGCAGAAGGCCGCACCAGACGGGTGATCTAGAAACGAAGCCAGAAGGGTTGCTCACTGTTGAAGACAGTCAAGAATCAGAAGGGTTCGAGACTATCCTGTTTATCGTTCAAAATCGGAAACCATAAGGGTGCACGATTGTTGTTCGCAAATTAGGAAGAAGGCAGATTAGTCGTGAATCAGAAGGATCCAGGCTATTAGTTAATCAAAGATTTAAAGAAAGAACCAAAGGTTTTTTTACGAGTTGCAGAAGGCAAAAAGAAGGAAAAAAAGCAATTGCTTGGTTGGTGTGTGTAAGGAAGAAGACAAACCAAAAGTGGTTTGAATCTTTATAAAGGAAAAGGTATTAGTGTTTGTTGACTTTGTGTCAACAAAGACAAAAGTAAGAAAAGAAAAGGATTGATTAATTTATGTGTGTGGTATAAAGCAAAATTCATTGGAAGAAATTAGTCTACAAATATATATAAGGATTTTGTTGGCTATCGGATTAAAGAAAAAAAGAAGCACTAGACTTTTGTTTGATTTGTTTAAAGTTTAGAACACAACCAAAAGGATTGTTTGCTATCAAAGGAAGGAAAAGATCTAAAGCGTCTACGTTTTGTTGATCAAAATTCAGAAACAACGCAAGGAAGATTCGCAAAATTTCAGGTTCCACGTTCCTATTTAAATTGGAATTTATTTTTTTAAGACTAGTTAAGATATTAGTTATTAGAAATTGTTTTATTCCTGTTAGAAAGTTTAGACTGAACTTTTGGAATCATACATTCGAAGAAAACCATTTTAGAAAAATATTTGTTCTTAGAAGTTTTAGAAGAAAACTTTAGGAACCATGCCGAACGAAACATCGCCGTCAGGATCAAAAGATAAGGAAATTATCATACATAAGGAAACAAGTTCCACTACCCATTTTTCATGTCCTATATTAAAACCTATAAATTATACTGTATGGGCAATCCGTATGAAAACCATACTTAAGGCAAATGGATTATGGGAAATGATAGAACCTAAGCCTGACACACAAACCGATGAAAAGAAAGATATGTCTGCAACTGCATATTTATTTCAAGCATTACCAGAAGATATGATATTACAAGTTGCAAGTTGTAAGAACGCAAAGGAAATTTGGGAAGCACTACAAAAAAGGCATGTTGGTGTGGATCTAGTGCAGAAGGCACGTCTTCAAACACTCAAAACAGAATTTGAGATGTTAAAGATGAAAGAAGAAGACACAATCGATTCATTTACCGACAAGTTAAGCAGTATTGTTACTAAGGCAAGTGGGGTAGGATCAACATTTGATCAACAAACTTTAGTACGGAAACTTCTAAGTTCTGTACCAAAGAAGTTCGTTCAGATTGTCGCAACCATAGAACAATTTGTTGACATAGAAACGACTACCCTAGATGAAATAATAGGAAGATTAAAAGCCTTTGAAGAACGGACCAATTTATTGAATAGAGACGTAGTGGACACTCAAGATAAACTATTGTTCACACGTCAAGACAAGAACAATGGTCAAGAAAGACGATTTGGAAACCGAGGACAAGGAAGGTTCAAGTCATCACAAGAAAATTGGCGTGGCAAAAGGTTCATACACGAAGAAAGAAAAGAAGATGATGAAGATGACAGTACCTCGCAGAATACATACAGAAACAGAAGCAACACCTACGACAAAGGAAAGAAATTCACACGGGATTTAAGCAAAGTTAAATGTTATAACTGCAATAGATTTGGACATTATGCCTCGGATTGTCCAAAACCAAACCAAAGAAAAGAAGAGTCAAACCTCATGCTAGAAGACGAGGAACCGACGCTTTTAATGGCTATTACTGAAGACAAGGATGATGAAGAAAACAGTTTCTCAGACAAGGAAGAAGAAAATGAAAAGGAAAGAAACTACTGGAACGCATTATCAGAATACTTCAAAGATGAAGAACCAGAATGGTCAGATATACTCACTGAAAGAATTCATGAAAACCAAGAAGTTCTTACAAAACGTCAAGATGGAAATCAAGATAGTTTGTGTGATGAAGAAAAGGAATGCATTGGACAAGTAGAAACGTCATCAAAGGATGCTTTATCACCAAAGAACAAAGTTGTCAAAATTACGTATACAAGTCACAACAGAAAGAAAATAGAAGCAGTTCGCGACTTACAATCCAGAAACGAACATGTCAATGTTCAAGAAGATTTTGTACAACCTAAAGATGAAGCTGCTCAAAGAAACAACGAAGACATTGGAAAAACTGTTCGTGATCAAGACCAAGCTCATGTTACTACAAATGAAGTTAAAGATGCTGGCAAGCAAGGAAAGAAACCGAAGATCAACGACAAGGGACTCCTACAAAATGCTCTTGGATGAAGATGTCAAAGCATGAAGATATTGAAGGCATGGATTAAGAAATTAGGGAGGAGTATTGAACTTTAATTTATTAATCCATGTAGGAAAGTTTAAGGGTCCAAAGTGTCATATGTTAAACTTATGTTTAGAATAGATTATGTAATATGTAAATAGATTAAGGGTGTATAGTGTCAAGTCTAGAACTTGATAACCTACCAAATACACGTGTGTGTATCTCCGGCAACAAGAAACGACGGCAACATGTGGACACGACGATTGAAGACAACCGGTGAAGAAATCCGACATGTATAAATAGATAGGATCATCAAGTTTGTAAAACAACAGTTATCAATTTCAATTTCAGATTCAAGTTTATATATTTGATTAGTGTTCTATCAATTTTGTTCATCATATACGATCTTGGGCAACAATATATAACATATATATGTAACATCTTTCAGAATGTATTCACTGGGGGAACTGAAACAACTGCTGTGGCAATGGAATGGGCGATGTCCGAGATTGCTAGAAGTCCTAGAGTGATGCAAAAGCTACAAGACGAAGTCCGAAGATGCACCGGAAGAATACGAAAAGTAAACGAACTTGATATCACAAACATGACATACTTGAAAATGGTGGTGAAAGAGGCAATGCGATTGCACTCACCTGCTCCATGGTTCCCACATGAATGCACAAGCCATTGCCAAGTCGGTGGCTATGATGTGTTTCCTGGGACAACGGCTGTAATAAACGCCTGGGCGATAGCAAAAGATCCAAGCACTTGGGGGGACAACGCGGATGACTTCTACCCAGAAAGATTTGAGAATGTTGATGTTGATTATGGAGGTGGTAGTTTTGAGATGGTTACGTTTGGAGGAGGACGACGATCCTGCCCGGCTATGAACACAGCTCCAGCAACCGTAGAGTTGGTGATCGCGAACCTTCTTTACTGGTTCGATTGGGAACTACCGGATGGTTTAAAGAATGAGGACTTGGACATGGAAGAGGAGGACTCCATAATTATCGATCCATAAGAAAGTTCCACTTTGCCTTATTCCTACTAAGCATAGTTGGGAAGCAGATTAGTATTTATTTAAATGTTTGGTCAATTAAAAGCAATTTGACAACTTAAAACTTGTATAATTAGCTGTTATTTAATTGATTTCTATTGAGACTTATGACTGTTATTTTTGTTTTTTCTTCATTAGTAATGCATATATATATATATAGGCACTACGCCACTGGCAAATCATCAATAGGCAAAATGTAGTGTTACATCTGTCTATGACGACTATAACGTTTTGGTAATTTAAATCGATCCTGCATTGTTTACTAGAACGCCTACTTTGCATAGATTATGTATACAAGTATATATGCGTGCTATTTGTATACTAAAGGATTAAATGCTAACTTTCATAAGGCTCAAATGGTTGTTCATGCATATGTAATGCATTTAACGCTCTACACATTTAATAAGAAAAATACTTGAATAAAAAACTAATCTAAATTTAACATAAATCTTACATGCATATGAGAACCCACCAACTCACCAAGTCGCTATATTCAAAATTTGAGCACCACATTCATAAAGCCCAGAATAGCCAAGGAACAACTTAGTAGAAAATACTTGGGCCTGGGTCTATGATAGTCCTCATGAATTATATATGTTATATATTTATAAAAAGGAGTATTGGATATTAACGGATCTTTTTTTGCCGCTACCGGTCTCAACTTTTGAAATATGTGCTAGCGGTCCCAACTTTTATCATTCTGGCCACTAATGGACCCGCCGTTAAAAAAGTTAACGGCGTCAACTTTTTTTTTTAATTACAGGTCGACGTTTTATGGTTTTTGATCGGAAAAAGAATACGAGTCGATTGATATATATGTTACATTGATAACATTACAACTGTCAATTTAAACATTAGAAAGTGTTGATGGTTTAAGTTGAAAGTTTTGTTGGTGTAATTTGAAAGTTTGTACCGTTCTTAAGAAGGCAATGTAAGCCTTTTTTCTTCTTTTATATTTAATTTGAAAAACCCAAAAAATTTAACAAAATTTCATACATAGGGTAGGATATGAAAAACTAACAAACGGAAAGCTCGAATTTTTAAGTGTTGTTAACTCCCATACGTGTTAGATGGCCTCTTCAAGTTCATGTTCGCTAGTCCCTCCCACATATAATTAAAGTGGTTCTGTAATAATTTTAACCTACTAATATAAGTTTAATGCTTAAATTTCACGATTATCTTGATATTCAAATGCGAACACCCATTATTGCTATGTAATATAGTCTGACTGTTATGAATTTGGAGATTTGAAACAAGATTTTCATAAAACATTTTCATATAACTAAAAAAGATGGGAGGGGAGACTAGTCATATAGATAAAAATCCAAACTAGTATTGACTCGTTCATTTTAGGTTCATATAAAAATAAAAGTCCGGGATTTATTTTAATATTTTTTTAATCTTTCTAACTTTTTTTTAAAACAACCATTGACACAACGAAAAATCATTGTATTAAGATGCATGAATGACCGAATTCGAAGTCCTTACGTGTCCGAGACTAATTAATTCTTACTTTCGGTTTCGATTAGTAAAAGCATATTTTGTTTCGGGTTATATAATGTCTCGCTAACCAATTCTTAATTATATATATGATTTGAAATATATCTTGTTATGTAGTGTCCCTAGCTAGCTAGCTAGCTTTGATCCAGCCATTAATTTGTTTCTTTGATTTGAAATTTTTTGTTTTTGTCCTATTGCTTGAATGAAGCGAGAGGGGGCCCGTATATCGACCATCAGTTTGGTTATGAAATTAAAATATATAAATATAAATATATATATATATATATATGCAATGAGATCGATACCCACAATATAATGTTTCTGATATGGAAGAGACGTATACGTAGCATGCACGTGGTATACACATGCACATGGTAGCAGAAGGTGACAATTAAGTAAAATACAAACGATGATAGTTGTGTGAATTAAAGTAGCTATAGGTAGCTAGGGTCATATATATATATATATATATATATATATATATATAGGTCATATATATATATATATATATAGGTCATATATATATATATATATATATATATATATATATATATATATATATATATATATATATAGAGGAGAGTTATCCTACATAGTGTTGGAAATCTAAGAAGGCTAAGAAGGATTTATGACCTTTAGATCTCTTTTTTAATGGTTGAGATCAATTTGTAGGAAAAGAAATTGGTGGAAGGGTACATTAGTCATAGCCACTTTTGTTGACTTTCTCTCTCCACATGCAAGGCACATGTCAATTCCCCCACTTTTTTTAAAACTTTCATAACTTTTGGATACGATATTATTTTTTTAAAAAAATTACACCAAAAAAACAAGCGTTTTTTTATCTTTAAAACGCGTATAATATTGATATATAAAAAATAAAAAAAAATTTCGGCACTTGTCTAGTCCTTGTGTAATATCATGTGATTGTGTTTTATTATAAGTAGTGAAATATCACTTTTATCGGTTCATTCTTAATTCATTATATACTATCATCTTATTATAAATATTTGTTGTGTCATATTATGTGTTTAGAAATTATCACCGTGTCACAAATTGTTAATATGTGTTTGAGAAATATTCAAAGACAACGTCATTTTTTGTTACAAAGTGTGAGAATGACACAATGGTAAACAAAGACACAATGACACTTTTAAAAAAAATTATAACTCACAATATAAATCAAATTTGAAAAAAGTGGTTCGGAGACCTTGTTCCCCATGTATTCCTCTTTCAGAAAATAAATAAACGAAAAATTAAAAAAAATTAAAAAAATTACCGTTTTTTTATTTTTTAAATTAGACACAATGAAAAAAGACACAATGAGAAAATAATAGTTTTTTTAAGTTTTGTTTATTTATTTTTTAAGGAGGATGATGTGAGAGCAAGATCTTTGAAATACTTTTTGTGTTATTGTGTAATTATTATTAGATCATTGTGTAATACTTGTCAAATAAGATTACACAATGACCCGATGAATGACACAACAACCTTACGGATGACACAATCACACAATGACCTGATGGAAGACACAATGACCTGACGGAAGACACAATGACCTGACGTTAGACACAATGAGCTGAAAAATTGTGAAAAAAAAAGTTCGTTTTTTATATATCAATATTATACGCGTTTTAAAGAGAAAAAAATTCTCGTTTTTATGGTGTAATTTTTTAAAAAAAATAATGTCGTATGTAAAAGTTATAAACGTTTTAAAAAAGTGGGGGAATTGACATGTGACTTGCATGTGGAGAGAGAATATTTAAAAAAGTGGGCATGACTAAAATACCCCCTCTCCTAATTTTCCTAGATGCCACATGTCAATCTCTTATTGCTTCTTAGCCTTCTTAGATTTATAACACTATGTAGGTGAACCTCACTCTATATATATATATATATATATATATATATATATATATATATATAGGATAGGATCAATTTTCATTTCATTTTCTAATGAAGACTGAAATCATTACACTTGACGACCAAGATTCCCTCGTTTCTATCAACACAACATGACCTTAAAAGACGTACGTACTACAACCAAACTCGATCTTAACTTCTACCCAATTCGATCTTATTTTTTACATTTTTTTTTTGGACGGCAAAATGCATTAAAAAGGGGGCTAACAAGTAGCTAAAAACCCCGACAAAGTACAAACAAAAAGAAAAGGCAACAAACGACAAAAGAACCGAAATTGAAAATTACAGGAGCACATTAGCCTGGATCAAAAGGGAAGTTCGGTATATATTAGTAATTTTCTATATTATCATCTTTTAAAATTACTTTTTCTTCTTTAACATACGTGTTATTGGACTAGTGATGACATATTTCATCAGATCGATGGAATCACAAACGCTTGAGTATGACAACAACCGTACCAACTAAATCATAAAAATACACTAAATGCCTTTCAGGAGAAACTCGTTGGGAATAAGCTAGATTTGAACCCGGGCCGAGCTCCCTCTTTGAAAGAAACATGGAGTGTGCGCATATGCTCAAATCGATCTCCATCTTTATCCATCATGCATGTGATTTAAACTTTTAATACACATACTCGATCTGCAGTTTCTACAAACATTAAGTCATTAATATCAATCCTCATTAATGATTAACATGATCGAAGTGATCAACAGAACTATATAACGTACATAAAGAACAAACAAAAAGATGATGTTTGAAACAAATTTTATTCCAATAAGTGTGTTAGCAGACGTAAACAAAACAGATTAAAGCCAACTAACATTTTGCAATGTAGGCTAGCTGTTAATTAAACTTGGATCCACAAGATGGATCTGCAGGCCGGTACGGGAATAACTAGCATTACTCTAATAGTCTAATGCATATATATATATATATATATATATGTGTGGCTCAATCGACCTGCAGACCAGAAATTAATTGACTGCACAATGCAAGTATCTGGTGTGTCCATTATACTGGTGGCCATATATAATTCAGAGGATGCATATATGGCATATAATACCAAGTGTTAATTAGTTCCACGTGGTGCATGGTTAAATCATTGTACATATATGGTTTCCAGTTCTGGAGTGGCCGCTTAAAATGGGCTTTCGATCTAATCATCCGTCTAATGCTTGTGAATTATTGGTTAAGCTGCTGCGCTGGTTGGCTCGTTTCTGGATCACTCGATTGGTTATATATAGGCTCTTGATAAGAAGATATATTAATTTCAAATTTTCAATATATGATACATGTGGCCGGGGTGCTGTGTAAAGCGGCAGGAAAAGCTAGTAGAGCTTTTGGTCAAACATTTTATTCAAACTTTAATTGCTAGGAAAAGATATATGTAGGTACTTTAGGCGTATAAAGCTGTTGGAAGTATGTGATACGGACCCACTCTAGGTCCGACCCATCCACAAAACCATCTTTTAGTAACTGCTTGCTTGGCACTTAGTAACTGTTGTAAACTCCATATTAAAAAAATTGATTATATATCTATTTTGTTTGAATGATATATCTTTAATAACATATATCACTTGATGTGTACGTTCAAGACTAGAAATAACATATATCACTTGATGTGTACGTTCTGCATCACAATTTAGGATGTTCCCTATTTGTTCATTTTCTTCAAGAGATACATCATCTATAAATGTGACAACACTTTTTTACATGTTCTAATATAAGACAAAAGTTACTCTTTAACATGTTCATAGGATCTCATCAATGAACTGGTTTATATATATATTTAACATCGATCTAGTTTGTTTGTTCGTTTACCCACAAGAAGATGGATTTGGATACCCGAATTAATGAAAATTTCCTAAAAAGGTCACACATCCTTTGATTTTCTCGATCCATCAAAGTATGTACTGTCAAAAGTGTTGTCACATTTATAAGGAATGGAGCACGTACCGTTAGCAATATGATAAGAGAGGTGAGGTGGATGCTGCCACCGTGCTCTGCCAAAACCATTCCCTTCCCCTTATCTATGGACGTATACTTCTTTTATTATTTACAAACAATGTGCTTAAAACATGACTTAATTCGGTGATTTTTAAGTAAGATATGTCTTAAAGTCCAGTATCTAGCTTTTCGGCCTATAGAGAGAACAAAACATAAATTAAAGACATAAGATTTAACTTAAGTGTTAGATTATAAGATCACTAATAGAAAGGTCTCAATTAAATAATTGCCTACACACAATCATGCATGTACGTAATTTAATGAAATAAATAAAATTTAATTACAACATGTTTATAAAAATAAAATAAAATGGTGAAAGGGAAGAAAGAAAGGAAGGGAATCCAAAGAAGGAGAGAAAAGTAAAAGTAAAGAAAAATAAATTTTTTTTTAAATCTTTCATGGTTAGAAGAGGAATCAGAAGCACGAAGTGGTGGAAAGTGGGACTAGCTTGTTGAGTGGAACCTTTGAATTGAAACCCAATTTAATTAATTTTTATTTTGAATGTTTTTGGATCACCAATGTATACTTACATACCATCATATCGAATCAAACAAACTAAAATGTTTTTTTTGTTTTCACGTCTTTGTCTTCCTTGTACACTTCATCAACAAATAATAATAAAATGTAAAGTCACTTTTCCACAATTAATTATATTATTATTATTATTATTATTATTATTTTGAGACCATAACCTTAATCTCAAAGATTTGATCATGATGATGACGACGGAGCCTCTTTCTAACTTTTTTAGGCTAATAATTTTGATCTTGAAATTAGACCACAAGTGCGGCAATAATTATGAGAATCTAGCTAATTTCAAACTAGCTAGCTAGCATTCAGGAGTTTTTTTCCAAAATGGGGTAGTTGCAAAAGTTATTTACCAAATGAGTGTAGTTTGAAAAGTATTTACTAAAAAGGTGTAGTTTTTAAAAAAGTGATATCAATGCAATGAGTTTTAGTTTCTCACTCTTAATTTTATTGGATAATTACTTTAACTCCTATAATTATTAGTTTAATGATAGATACATATATATTTAATATTTTAATTATTAATTAATGTATCCTTCAAAACGTTTTTACTTTCAAAAGGAAAGTTTATATTTTTTACTTGGTTAACTAAAATCATGTTCTAAAAAATACGGAATAATAATATTAAGAGTTATACTTAAGTTTTTTATTTGAGCTTAGTTTTCTTAAATACTGAATAATATAATGTCTATATAATCTTAAAGTGAAAGAAATGAAGAATAATCCAATTAATTTATACATGATTACATTCATACAGAAAAAGAGCTTTTATCCATACATTTGATACATAATTTCATATATTAATGAAAATAGTACAATATCTAAATGTTACATAAACCTTTAATAATGAATAGAATAATATAAAGAAATGAAGTTACGATTTTTTTTAACTGAAAGAAACGATTTTAAACTTTAAGAACATTTATGTTTTCTAAATTATCAATTCAATAATTATATTGTTTAAATTTAACCAATGATATTAGGAGTGAGAAACTAAACCCATTGCATTATTAATAACTAAATAACTAATTTGGTAAATAAGTTTTTGAAAGTACTCCTTTTTGGTAAATATTTTTAAAACTACACCTATTTGGTAAATAAGTTTTATAAGTACACTATTTAGGTAAAAAACTCTAGCATTCAGTGGCTTCTAACATAAATCCAATTTCTCATTAATTAGTCGCATGTAATAACCGTGTCATGACATACAAAAGCGTATCATATATATATATATATAAATGAAAATTGTAATACAGGCCGGCCAGGCCATATATAAGAGCGTTTTTTGCTATATTCGTACATCACGTATGATGTGTGTTTGACCGACAAATATATATATGACCACTACTATTACAACATAAATGACTACCACCGTTATCATAGGACATGTAATTAAGGTGGTATACGTACACTATACTCAGAAGATGTATCCGAAAACATATATATACCCTTTCGAACCATTATATTTTTTTAATTGTTATAAATTAAGAAAATTTAGATGATTACATATCTTATCTAAAAATTAATTTGTAAAATTGCATATATACATACAACTTACAAAATGTTTCAGTTTTTAAGGAATAATATTTAGAATTAATTCCCATTTTGCTGATCTCTAAAAACAAATGCATGGATTGTTGAATTGTCTGTTGCTGTTCAAAAAAGAAAAAAAAATGGTTTCTTGTCAAACTGTGTGTT
Source organism: Tagetes erecta (assembly GCA_030867185.1). Classification (NCBI taxonomy): domain Eukaryota; kingdom Viridiplantae; phylum Streptophyta; class Magnoliopsida; order Asterales; family Asteraceae; genus Tagetes; species Tagetes erecta. Next base: position 99,654,700 of record CM061487.1, read on the forward strand.
AATTAGTTTAAAACTAGAGTCCGGCCAAAAGAATTGAAATTAAACAAACTAGGTAGGCTAGACATTGCAAGCAAAAACTGATCGAAGTGTACTATTGTAAATCGGCCATTGATGCTTTAAACACAAACTGATCGATCTGTATCAAAAGAAGAAATGACTGACACCCCCCATTACTGATACTCAACTGAAACATTCAGATATCATCCAGAAAGATATGCTAAAGAGATCAATGGGCCGGTTACTTTTGTACCAACTAATTAACGTACGTACTCATAATTAATATCATCAACACCCGGCCAATCAACTAACTGCAGATCATCATTAATTACTTAGTAACATACTCTAACCAACTTTAAAAGTTAGAAATTTAACAAAACAAATATCAACATGGAGATGAAGGAGGCATAAGATTTAACCTTAAATCATCCTTTTCAAGTATCAACCTTGTTTTATGAGTCTCCATGTCATCGTACAATCTTTTCTTAGACAACATTAATGGTACACCAAAAAGCTTTGTTCTTGTTGTGTAATTTACCTTCTCATGCTCTTTTACAATGTTGTTGATTGTCACATGATTTGTTTGCTTCTGCTGTTGATTTTCGAGACGAATATTTGTCGGTCGGAGAAACGATGAGCCACTTGGTGTCACTGGCTTCACATGGTTTTGTACAAAGTAGATAACATCATTGTAAAGCTTCCTCATGTGTGCTAGCTCCGACATTAACATGTTATTGCTCCGACGCAGCCTCTCGTTATCTTTCGATAACTCCGTCACTGAGTAACTACTTCGGTTGTTGTTGTTGTTCAATAATAGTCCGAGGATGCTTGTTGTTGTGGTGGTTGGTGGTGGTGGGGAGGTGGAGCATAGGTGGTCATCGGAGTTTGGTGGAGAGATGCTGTCACGTGCAGATGTAGTGTAAGAAGAAAAGAAACAGTTTGATCCACCGCCACCGCCACCGATGCCGGTGAAGTGGTGGTGGTTAACTCCGACTTGCGGTTGAGATGTTTTCCGGCGATGGATCTCACACAACAAATGTTTTTCTCCCTTTTTAAAATATTCATTTGCAAACTCCCATCTGTCAGGCACAATTTTTCTAAAACCCTAAACATCAAGCAAAAAAAAAACAAACAAAAAATCAGTATTTGATCATATGTAAATTTATTTATATAAGTTGAAAGTTAAAGTAGAGAGTTGCATATGAATATGTATGTACGTACATAGGTGTTTAGTTGACGGACGAAGGATGAGAAATTGTTATGTTTGAAGTAATTTGGAAGAAGATCACGGGCGAATTCGGGTGGGCGCCAGACGACGAAGGTTGTATGATCTTCACCCCAAGAAACAATGTGATCGGTGGTGGGATCATCGACGAGTTGGTAGGTTTTAGTGAGGAAAGGGGCAGGCATTGGTTTGTTAGAGTCTAATGATAACAATATACCTTCATGACATGATGATGAGTTGTTTATCATCAAGGCCATAATAAGCAAATTAATATATGTACCTTCTTTCAAATATTGTAAGTATGTATGTGTTTTTGCTTATGATCATAGGCTTCTATTTATATATGTGACAGATATTGAAGGAGAGAGAGCACAGAGAAAGTGTGTGTTGATATCGAAATAGAAGCTAGGGGGTTGGTAGATGATGCCAAGGTATGATTTTAGAAGTTCAAATCTTAACGTGTAATTTAGTTGTTAGTTTTGTTATATAATAACTAGAATTAAAGAAAGTTAGATATACGTACCGGTTCTACTTGTGTAAACAACCTCCTAAGTATTAAAGATAAAATATATATTATTATTAAAATATAGTTTTTTAAAACGGTGATTAAATTAGATCGACAGTGGAAAAATAGTTGTACTATAGTTAACTGAAATGAGCGACTTCGAAACTTTGTCCTGCCCATATCTAGTGGCCGCTTATTAGCGGCACTTTCGGGACTCGCCACAACTCTTCCTTCAGAGCCAAGTTTGTTGGAGTAGAAGCCTCATCAAAATTTAGTTCTGTTAAACCAACAAGTTTTTAGAGTTTCTAGTTTAATTTATTTACCGTATATTTGAGGTTCTATATTTCCAATATGCACCATTATTTTTGTTCATACGTCACCGGATCTAGTTGTTGTCGCCATTCTAGTGTAACTCTAGCTCTGCTTTTGCCACCAATATTCGCCTCTGAATTTTGTTTGGTGTTGTCGTCGTTCTAGCTTGATTCCAGCTATGATTTCACGAGCCGTTGGAACTAAGATGCATGCGGCTTCCACATATATATATGTTTACTATTTCGCTCCTTTGACTGTGACAACTCACCTTGTATATATGTACCTTCAATTCTTACCGAATCAACTTACAACTTTCGCATATGTTTACTATTTATGATCAATGACAATTTACTACTAGCCATGTGAGCATATATATCTTAAGATATTTAGCTAAGACATTGTAAATCATCGTTTCATGCACGTACATTACATATATGATCAAATGGCTTTTAATTTTCTCTACTCTATATAGGTTTTTTTCTTTTACACCTTGAAATTATGAGTTTGTAAATATTGTAATTAAATACACAAGTTGTTATGATAAATATACACTTATTAATCGGTGGAATATTTATCATTTTTATTGAGGAGAGACACCTTAGAACACAGAGCGAATAAGTATGAAAACTCATATTTTTTAAATCTATTTTTTAAAGTGAATGACATGAGGAAACAAGCTAGGTCCTTATTAAAACACTTTTTGATATTCTATATAAATTGTGAATTATGAAATTTTTAATCTTTCATTGCGTAATTTTTATACCGTTATGTTATTTTTACAAATTGAACATATATTTTTACACATTAATACTTGTTATATATGAATTAGTCTATGTGTAATATAAATTGCAAATATTAAAAGAAACTATATATAGTAATTAAGAACAAACTCGTAAATCCGTTAAAACCAACAGTACGTAAGCGCAATCTTGCTAGAAACTGGTATTTTAAAACAAAATTAACTTTAAAGTACGTTGTAATTAATAAATTATCAAGATTTAGTTTTCCTTAATAAAATTTAGGGTTATTGGATTTTAATAATCCGAACTTTTGTATATTGGCCGATATTAATTCCAACTTAAAAAATTCCTTGTGCCAATCCCAACTTGTAACTTATTTTCCTACAATAATCCTCCGTTAAAATTAACTTAACGGCGTTAACTTTTTTTCGAATTTTTTACCGATGTTTTAGGGCTTTTGATCGGGAGGACGATACGAATCTATTGACGTAAAATTTATCTTGAGCCGATACTCCAAACAAAGAAATTTTAACATCCGATTTAAGCACCGTTAGATTTAAAGACCCGATTTAAGACCGTTTGGTCGTTTGGAGGATCGACTCAAGGTAAGTTTTACATCAATAGATTCATATCGTCATCCCGATCAAAAGCCATAAACATCGGTCAGAAATTCGAAAAAAAGTTAACGGCGTTAAGTTAAATTTAACAGAGGAGCAATGTAGGAAAATAAGTTACAAGTTGGATTGCCACAGGGAATTTTTTAAGTTGGGATTAATATCGGCCAATATACAAAAGTTCGGATTATTAAAATCCAATAACCCTAAAATTTATCTTGGTCGTTACATTTTACATTATATATTCGTTTTATTAACTTTATTTACGATGACAAAACATTAATTAATTTATATATAGATATATATAACTGAATATAGTTGACAACTTTAATTATATTTAGAAATGTATGATATAATACATTTAGCTATTTTAGATTTTATATAAGTAAGATAAAAGGAGTACAAATAGTGTATGTAGATGGAAAGTCAAAAAAAAAAAAAAAAAAACAAGTGGTGGAAGAATCAAATGCGCAGTAAATACGACAATTCACAAAGGTTCTTTCATGTGTCTCATTTGTCCTATTCTCTGGCTTTTAGTCTTTTACTCCTCTCCTTTTTATACCCTTTCCATCGTTTTTAATTTAAACTAATATAATATATGCTACCTATTTGAATCACGTCCAGTACAATTTAATCAATTATAAAATCAGCATATGATCATATAATCACTTAAAAGATCAAAGGTACGTGTATTTAATCTTTTTTGTACATCAATTCTAAATTGTGTTTATTAATACCAAAAGATATTTTAGCCAAATGTATCAAGATGAAAGGTGTGCTAAAATGATGTCTTCTAATTTTTTTTAGAAGACAATTATTGGAGAGGAGGATGTCTGCCGAGTTGATGTTGCGCGTGCAGATGGTTGTGCACAATTTTTGAAAAAAATTCCATCTTCTAATTTTTTTATGCATGTGTTTTTTGTTGGTTATAAGTATGTGTCACACTCGTACCAATGTAAGCGTAGACATTCTTTTGAATGAATCACTTTAAATATTAAAGTTTAAAGGATATATTTTGAGGGAAATAGAGTGGTCCATAAAAAGAAAGTTACTTGAATAAGAAAGTTACTTGAATAAGAGAGTGTTCACTGTATGATAATTTAATGCCATTAACTAATTCACTATGACAAGTGCTTGTACGTTCGTTAGTTATGTATTTGGATGAGAAATATAATTAATACTACCAATTAAAAGTATGTTGAAAAGAGGATATGATATGATGGGGTCACGAGCTAGGGGAGACTGAATTGAAGTTACAATGAAGTCTCATATGATCAATATGGAACCCACGAGGAAGTCGCCATATGTTATTAATGGTCCAAGAGGACAACAACGTACGTATGTATACTTCTGTTTTTCTCATCATGCTTAAATATTCTACAACCCTTTTTTGCCATTAAAAAAATTAACAAGAGCAAAGAAAGATCCTTCGAGCTGTTTTTCTAACATTTTTTTGGTGCATTTAAAAAGCTTGCAATTAGAAGAACTTTCACAACACAACAAAATCTGATTGTGATCTTATGTGGGAGATATAAAATCGCTTTTGTTTCTATATATGGATCAAATACAGAGCTAAATTGGTAAATCTTAAATGGAAACAATATATATGGACGAATTTTCATTTTAGTTGTATATATTGTAACATGGCACCTTGCTAGCTTATGGAATTAAAGTCCGCTCTTGGGCTGTTAAAAAGAATATGTTGTAACGAACCATGCTTCATTTATTTACTACACAGTAATAATTAGAAAGCTATATAGATTATTAATTTGTTCTCCTTATATAGATTATAGTAACTAGGTCCGCGCGTTGTGGCAGTCGGATCTTACGTTTGTCACATCGTCACACGTGTTGATAAAGAAAGTTCCATGTCTCGCACACGTACTACAGTATAAAGTCGTAAAATGTCATGCATGAAGGCCAACTAAATCTTTGCAAAGTGGTTTTTAGCTAAATGAATTCATTGATTTGCTTTATGAATTGTATTTTTGAATTCGATCCCATTGCACTTCATATTCTTCATGATTTTGAGTATCAAGATTCAAGAACATAAGTTCAATGAATCAATTTTAAATACGAAATCTTTTTTCGGAATAATATCGGAACAAACACTAGACAGTTCGGGATTAATATGGCTTATTTTTTTTCATGCAATTTCTTCAGATGCAAACATTGTCGTGACGGGAATTATCGACGACGGAGATGAATGACAAGAGGGGGAAGACATGAAATTAATGGTTTAGATCCTAGTGGGTGGTGTGTTGGGAGTCATGAAAATGGTTTAGATCCATGTTCAATGGTCGTAAATTTCACATGGCTTGATCCTTCAAGAGGGGAGAAAAACGCTTGAGATTTTTGTGAACTAAGTTATGTCAAATGAGAACATTAGACTAAGACAATACAGGTGACTACAAATTGTGAATTTGGATTGGTTGTAATTAGTTATTTTTCTTATTGTTACTTTACTTATTAAATCATCAATATTTGTTTATTACTGATCATTTATATTTTTCTAACTTGCCAAAAGTATGATTAATATCAATTGCTTGTTCACATGTGCACTTTTCGAAAACGCACATATTCATTTCTCAATAATGCATATACGCAGATAGTGTCTTCCTTTTACTAAGACGCATATCATGATTTTTTAATTAATACAAAATTTACAATGCAACACAAACAATAGATACAGTAATGCATATTTACACCTATTACCATTCTCCGCTACATATGACATAGATCAATTATATCATTATATCATGTTGGGATTTATGTAATTTTTATCCATCTAAAATCACAAATTTAATTGATCTTTACAATTGTTATTTATCTATAATTTGTGGTAGTAGGAAAACGACATATTGTATTATTAGGACTTTTTATTGCAAATTTAAATTATCACTTAAAACTATATAAAACCCACGATCTAGATTGAAAAATATTACATAACCACCAAAAATGATAATCAGTGTTTTTAAAGCGGTCGGTCGGACCGGTCGGACCGCGGTCGAACCGTGTTTTTTGAGAATCACGGTTCGATATATAGGTCACGGTCTGATAGGTATTTATGAACCGCTGCGAACCGCTCGAACTGTTATCGAACCGCTCGAATCGGACCGTTTTGAACCGCTATCAAACCGTTTTTTCTTGGATTTTATGTTTATATCTATAATTTTTTGTGTTTTAGGTGATAAAACTCAATATGTTAATATTCTAAGTGATGAGGATGATGAATTAGTTTTACTTAATGATGAAGAATTGGATACGTGGCGTGACATTTGAACTTAGAACTTATGATGATGATGATTTATTTTAATTTGGTGTTAAAATTTGTTTAAATTATAACTTCTTTTTGATTCTTGGTGTTAAAATATGTTTGAATTATGACTTTTGTGTTATAATTTAAGATTATTGAACTTAAGTTGTGTTTAAATTAGAATTCTTATTTTGATAAATGTATATTTCGTCAAACCCCGGTCCAACCACGGTCCGACCCCGGTCCAACCAATAAAATTAAAATAACGTTTCGGTGTCCGGTCCGGTTTTCAAAACATTGATGATAATTTACGGTGGACCATTTTTACTGTTTTAGTGTTTTTGATCATTCTCTACATAACCGTACAATTCAAAAAAGTAAAAACTATTTTTGATTAAATTAATTAAAAAGAATTATATGATTGGTTGAACATATTACTTTTTGTTGTCAAGTAATATTGGGTTCTCAAGTAAGAAAAAGTTCATGTGAAAATATTAAATATTACGAGAATAAAAAAATTAGTTAAATTATTTTTTTTTGACCCTAAACGGATATTCAAGCTGCCCAACCCTAGTGTCATCTTGATGTGAAAAACAAAATAACTAAAAAATTTCCTTTATTGGACGATGAAAAATACAAACTTCCGTTACCAAAGAAATGAATGGATAGACCACAGACTTGATAATAAATATGCATCTTTTTAACATTAATTGTATCTATATATATTTGTTTTCATGAGACTCGTTACTATACAAAGTGTGATGTGAAATAATCTGAGTCGTTTATCGTTTCAACTTGCCTCTCAGATCATTGCGTGATAATGTTATCACTACGTAATAATTATCACGCAAGTGTCTTACAATCAAATATATACAACTTGTGTGAAAATTACATCCCCGGTTTATTCACGACTAAAGCGGCTTAGGGCGTCACCACGGATAGGGCATCAATGCCAATAGCAGAACTTTGAACGAACGAAGTGAAGCAATTAGAGACGCTTCGTTCGTACGTACCTTCGAAGAAGAATCCGGTTAACCTCTCCTATTATTGGCTTCCGACATCCTAGGGGGATATATGAAGAACCGCAAATCGAGTATGGAATTCTAACTCTTTTGAAGCATCAACCACATCACACAGGTTGCAGGCCTGTCGAGATGCTTCCTTACAGAACCCAGCTTAACTCAATAAAGTGAGTAGCCAGGAAACCTTGTAAACACGAGCAAGAGAATAGGAAGAATTAATCACACTGGAACAAACAAAAGACATTGAGTATAAGACTACGTGTAATGATTAATGTCTCTAAGGGACATTTTCCTTCATCTGAACGATAACAAAGCAAATGATATTATACCAAAAAGTGACGTAATGAGATAATGTTTCTCAATCATTACCGAGAGAGAGAAATTGGAGAGAGTGCAAGAAAGTAGGGAGAAGAGAGGGGCAATGACATTTTAATAATAACGGTATGAGGAATTTTTGCCTCATAACGCCTCCGCGTAATAGTGTGCAGGACGTTATGAGGCTTTTGGAGCATTATGTGGGGGCATCACACCCATTACATGACCTAGCATAAAAATAGCCACTTTCACCATTTACTAATGATAACCAACTTTGTTACGAGGGCCAATTTCACAGCCGATCACGGTAATCCTTGTAAGGTTCAATTTTTTTTTAAAATAAACAGTACTATAATATAACGATACCATTGTTATACAAGTGAAATTCGCTAGTACAATACAATGTGTTGGCCCAGACGGATCAAACAATCAGATCTAACAAACGAACAAACACGAATACAAGATATTTGGGGAGACAACCTGCGACTCTTTTTATATAATCAAACGAACTTACAAAGAAGAGACATATAAAAACAATAACCTAGACCTCTATTTATAGTTAATACTAAACTTCCTCTCCAAAATACCCAAAACCTTTCATAAACATACTAGGATTCAATTAACTAAAATAAACATACTTTACTTAAATAAAACATATTAAAAATAAACCCTCAACTTTACTATTATTTCAAGATTAACCTTCATTCACCCCCTTAATCTTGAATTGTCCCGCTAAGGTCTTGAATTCCTAATAGCACTCTCAACTCTTCAACTCTAATCATTGGTTCGTCTTTATTCTTTCTTTTCAATTGTCTATTACAAACTTGTTTGATACGTTTCTCACACTCATCATTCAAACAATCCACATTCATCTCAGATGCACATTCAGTCTTTACGTTCTTCTTTCTCACTTTTCTTTTCTTTCTTTGCATATACAAACATACTTGACAATCCAACTTTGACCTAAAATTCACAACTGGGTTAGAATTTTTTTTACCGGACATTATTGGGCTTTTCTTTCCAACTATTCTTCCAAACCTTTCATTCGGTTCAAAATTTTTGTTAACTATTGCTTGATCGTTAACTTTCACATACGTTTCTACATGTGTAGATTTGTCAATTGCATCGTTCCTTTTATTCATTACTCGATTCTTTCTTTCATCATCAAGATCAGTATCAAGCTTCTTGCTTCGATGTTGCTTGCTGATCTTAACAGTTTCTTTACCTTCAAAGACGATTGAGTTCTGAAGATTCACCATCTTCTCTTCTTCCAAAGCAATATATTCTTTCTCTTGATTCAACATTTCCTTTTCTTCACTTTCCAAAACGATTTGCAAAGCTTCTTCTTTCTCTGCACTTTCCTGAACTTCCTTATTACGTGCTTGTTCTACTTGAACATTCACATCCAACCTTTCTTTCTCAATGATCTCATCTAACCTTTCTTTTCCAACGGCTTCTTGAGATGCTTTTTCCTCTTCTTCCTTTCGTACTTGATCAACTCCAAGAAATCGGATCCTCAAAGCACGCCATACTTCCTTAGCGTCCATGAGTATGCCAACTTGTACCAGAACATCCTCCGGTAGGGTTTGACATATGCACCCCAAAGTTGTGTAATAGACAATTTGTAATAGACAATTGAAAAGAAAGAATAAAGACGAACCAATGATTAGAGTTGAAGAGTTGAGAGTGCTATTAGGAATTCAAGACCTTAGCGGGACAATTCAAGATTAAGGGGGTGAATGAAGGTTAATCTTGACAATGTACAAAACAAAATGAGAAATACATATAAATGGTCAATTACAAATGATTCAAACTGATGTGGTCGGTGAAAACATCAATAAGCTAGACCACTTGACACGAATCGTCCACACATTTAGTGTCTTCACTTTTGTGTTCTTGTCTCCAACTATGTTAACCGTAAAAAACTAAGCAAACGACGTTGACGGTTGAGACTTAGGTTTCATGCTCAACATGAGTCTCTTAAAACAGATTTTATGTGTCTGCGTTGACAACATGTATGTCTGCCAAGGTAGAACAACCAAAGTAGTATGTACTGTCAGAGATGACCTCGCACCCGAGGTCGTACTGTATAAAATGTTTTTCTGATATGTATATGAAAAGTAAGAAGAAGAACTAGATGAAGAAGAGAAAATGGAGAGAACTAATATCTCTAATCTTGAGTTGTAGTGTAAGATTTTTTGTAATGAACAAGACAACATGTCTTGTATATATATAAAAATAGCTTTTGAGAAACTACAGAGTTCCGTACAATATTAATAAACAATTTAATATATTAAGTTGAGTATTAATCTCACTTATAAATTACTCTTTGTTTGTCATTTTGCAATTAGAGGCAACTGAAATGTTTGCATACTCATGAAGTCAAGAACAACATCCGAGTCCCGAGCCTATACATATCCCATAGCTTCGTTTTCTTTATTGATCAATCATTTCGATCAACTTTAGATACTGATATCTCATTCATCTTTGCTCTAGTTTAGACACACGGTTGGTTCATTGTGATCCTCTCACATGAAGAACACAAACCCACTAATAGTGAAACAATGTACTTCGTAGTAACAAATACTAATTAAGTAACTTTATATCTAAAAAAAGTGAAAATCCATAATTTTCACTAAAATTTCCAACAATCCTTTGGTAGTAAACTAGTAACCTGAAACATCTCCACTTGACTGTAACTTTAGCTGCACGTACAAATCCGCCCCTTGTTCTTTTCTAGTTTAGTTACTTGTACCGCCATATGAACATAAGCGAGAGTAAACTAATTAGTGCTTTAAATACACAAAAATGATGTCAAGAGCTAGCAAAATAAGCCACGTACGTAATTAGCATTCATTTCCGGTTGTTTTAATAAAAGCCCAAATATAACTAACCAATTTGCCTCATGATTGAAGGCTTGAGGGTGAAGCTTGTATAAGTCCTTAATTAATTTCCATCATCTTATCTTGAAGATTAAAAGAGTGTATGTGTTTGGATTAGTTGTGAGTGGGGGTGTGTTAATCGATGGATCTACTTTTGGTCATGAACGGTGGGATTCATTTTACGATGGGTTGATCGATCAACTTGCTTTCGATCTAATCATGCCATACAAAGTAATGACAAAGAGGAAAGCAAATATGTTTTCCTCATGATGAATCTACTTTATGTATCTCAATATTAATTAATTGCTTAATTATTTCTTCTCCACTTCCACCTCTCACCCCTTAACCGGTCTATGTCTCTTCAATACTTTAATTAATTCTTAATCTAAAACCTACCATTAATTCCACTACTTAATTTCTATCTATATATATATTTCTACTAACTAATAATTAATTGTAAACCCGGCCGGCCATATATATGCTTCATCTTGTCTACATCTAGATCATGTACAAGTAGAAGTTTCAGTTATTTTGAAATGTTATGGCCTACGTGCCTTTTGTTTAGTGAAATGATGGTACGGTATATATATGCACAATACATAATACATAGGATCTCCTTTTTTCTAGCCACATTGAGGAGACATTAATCACTACTAGAAAAATATGTCATTTGCAACGAATTTTTGCGACGCAACGAAATGTGTCGCAAATTGCAACACATTTGCGACAGTTTTACGACTTTAATTATTTTTTATAAACTTTGCTTCGAATTTGCGACACAAATTACAAACCTATATTTTTCCGTCACAAATCTGTCGGAACTATCACAACTGACAATTTTTCAATTATTTTAAAAATTATTAAAATAAAAAATATGTTGTTTGCGACGCATTAGCGACACATAACTTAATTTAAAGAATAAAATCCCTCTTTCGTCGAAAATGTGTCGCAACATTCGGGCTTTTTAATTGGGCTGCGCTGGATACAAGCTGAACTTTTTTAATAGGCTTTTTATCCGCTGAATACAAGTTGAAAAAAAAATTAGGTCAAATATCCAATTCCGCCATCAAGCTCCAGTTGAACTTTGCCTTTCAAGAGACCGAGGAGAACAAGGGTACGAAGAAGGCTTGTAGAGAAGCCGGTAAGTTTGCATTTCAATCTCTCAACGAACAAGCTCCAGTTCATCGTTTTATTCAATCTCTCAACAAGCTCTAGTTCATCGCTGCATTCAATCTCTCAACAAGCATCAATTCATCGCTGTATTAATCTCTCAACGAGCTCCAATTCGTCTTCGCTTTCTTCATCGTTGATTCATCGTTTCCTTAACTGTTTCAGGTAAATACACTTACCAAATTGATTCATCATTTCCTTAACTGTTTCCTTGAACGTATATGTATAAAATAGATGAATGATAATCCATTTGAAATTTGAAATAGATGGCTGATTATCTTCCGATGTATATGTGATTAAATTTGATTATGAAAAAGTTCCTGGTTTTGGTCATAAAGATATGAGCTAATCAGCCATTTGAAATTTGATATAAACAGACCTAATTGATAATCGTTTTTGTATAGAAATGTGTAGAAAAAGATGGATTATTATTTCATACATATACATGATAATTGCTATGATATAAAAGTTGAATTTTCCAATTCCTTTAACTAGCAATGCGACATAAAGATATGGGGAACATGTAAATATTTATGTGAGGTTTATTAAGGAAAGTAGGAGTGAAAACTTTTATATGCAAATCATGCATACCAGGTGTTTGATGAAATGTCTAGGAACATGTATAGCATAGATACAATTTTCTTAAAATTGAAAATGTGTTAAGATGTTTCACTACAAATAAAATGCCATCTAGTGACACACAAAAAGTGCTACAAAAAATACAAAAAGTGTCACTAAAGAAGTAATCGAACATAACAAAAGTAAATTTAAAAAGATAGGGAAAGTCACTCAATTGGTAAGAATACTCAAGTGAAGTGTAACATAAAATTAAAATCAACCCAAAAGGTAAAAAATGAAGTATTTAATCGATCAAGTTCATTTGTTCACTTAAAATAATAACTAAATGGCAAACTGATGAAATGAAGTCAGTTACACTCACATCTTTTGGGTCGACAAAAATTAATACGAGGTCGATCCGAAGTAGCCCACTTGGACATCTAAAAAATTGAGAACAATAACGGTATACAAGTTAATGATATTAAATAAGAACAACAAGTTCAAGTTGTATATGTGTAGCTCAATATAAAATACCTTAAAAAAGTCATAGTTTGTAACATCAACCGTGTATTAGCAGGAGGAATTAAGGGCTTGGGAACCTATGAAAGAAAATACAATTCCAAGATTTGTATATGTTATAAGTAGACATGAAAGATTATAAGATAAATAAATAGTAAGATTAAGCATAGGATTCACCTCAAAGACTAAACCACCTCGACTACAAATAGAATACAGTCAAATTAACAAGCAAGTTCCTTTTAAGAGGGGTGATTTGCACACAACAATATAAGCCATACACAACATACTCATGCTTTTCTCATTAGCACACAATGCTAGCCAAAAAAGTTCTCTACTTTAGAACTAGTGATGTTCTAAATAGTGTGATATAGACCAAAGAAGCTTACAGCAAACAAAGTAACCGCATAAAAAAAGGTTGTAACCGCATCCATCAAAGTCGTGTTAATCATGGGTACAAGAAGGCTGCTGGATTGTTAAACTTTATGGTTATGTGCAAGTAGTTTTATTCCACTGTGTTTCATGTTGTTAATTTGGCTGTTTAGCTTAGCAAAGCATAGTCAATTGCTATAATTTAAAGTTTGAATAAAGATACTTTTGTATAAGACATCTATAATATATTATTTGTGATCCATTTATAGATTTGGGGCACAGAGGAATGGCAGAAGAAGTCTGCTACTGGGAAACGCAACCGTGCCAGTGCTGATAGTAGTGGCAAGAGATCCCGGCATACGGGCGGGTCAATGGGATTTGATGAACATCGCATTCGACTTGTAAGATATCATACCCTGAATCTGAAACAATATCATACTCTGAATCTGAAACTGTTTTTTAGGGTGATTGAAGGATCAAAAAACTGTTTTCTTTCTCTGTTACTTGTTGTTCATTCTTTGTTTATTTGTGGATCAGGAAACTATTTTCTTTCTATCTTGTTCCCTCATGTTGCACTATCATCTCATTAATATGCCTAAAATAACAAAAACCCAATTAAAGCAGTGATTAAAAAAGAAAGAAGATTGTAGACATATTATCATCCATCAACCTCTTTCCATGTAATCATTTGATAATTAAGAAGTTGCAAAATACCTCACATAATTGGCCACTAATACATGAGATGAATTTGACGATGTGATATTTTTTGTAATAAAATGTTATGTTTTTTTTGTAGAAAACTAAATTAGGTAGGGAACCTAGTTTAGGAGAAGTATTTCTAGAAACCCACCTCACAAAGAGTCTAAAATAAAACTTTGGGCTGAAGACTTCAAATCAATAACATGGAGGGGATGAATTTTTGCACAGCTTAAGCCAGAAAGGCATATGTAAGTTATCTTTATCTACTTTGGGCATTAATTATGATAGTAAACTATATAATGTTTAATATTTCTTTAAACGGGAAAATGATGATAAACAAAGATAAAGGTTATTGCCTATTTTTTATTGGTTAATCTATGTAGACCATTTTTTATTCGGCCGAGGGTCTTGGTGCACTAGAGTAACATATCCATCTGCAGTATGACTATGTCACTTTATTAGATAAAGTTTTGAACTTTATTACATTATTCTATAAGGGTGTTTGACCCATTGTTTTAATTAATTTTAGGAGGCTTACTTGACTGAGATGAAGAAGTTGTATGGGCCAAATTTCATCAAGGATGATCCGGCTGTCTGGACGCGTATGAACGCTGGAGGTCGTTGGACTCGTGTGTTTGGGATAGGATCTACAGATATTAATTACTTGATGACCGGGAACCCATCCACATCTTACGTGCCTGAACTATACCAAGATAAGGTATTGAAGTCAGCCATCATTGTCTTTTTATAAGTAATTAAGAAAACAAATTTATAGTTGGATCTAAACTTCAAGTATCAATGTTGCTTGCCTATAATCTGATCAACTTTAATATTTAATTTTTAGTTTAATTTTCATTACTTTAATACATAACTTGGTATTCAATTAATTATTTTAGTAGACTTTCTGCTAGTCAACTATAGCAAAATTTTGAATTTATTATGAGTGTGGTTAGTAATGATGAACTGATGATATGATTATATATTATGTTGAACTTATGTTACTAATGATCATGTAATGTTGTGTGTTGCATATGTTTTCTAGTGGTAATAAGTATATAATGGAAATCAACTTGCTTTTTTGGTCTTAATTGTTATATATGTGTTTGTTATTGTTTTAGATTCGAGCTTTGGAAACCCAAATTCAAGAGTCTGAGGCACGACTTGAAGCTCGACTTGAAGCTGAGAGGAAAGCAATGAACGAGGAACTACAAGCTTAACGTGAAGTTGATCGGAAAAGCAGAGAGGAGGACTTATAAGTGATGCAAAGAAAGTTAGAAGATTTCATAAGAAATGGATGTTCTAGGGCTAATTTGTAGTAATTCTTACATTAAGTTGGGATTGTGGTTTTAAGTTCTAAATACTATAACTTTGATTGTTATGAATACGTTTTTAGTTTACGTTGCTTTGTTTCTTTTTAAGCAGGACTTCATAGTTTTTTTCTGCATCTAAATTTTTATTTTTTTCTTAAAAACATAAATGTGTCGCAATTTTGTCGCTGAATGTGAAATCAAGGTGTAGCAAATGTGCCGCAACATATATAGAATGTGTCGTAAATGTGTTATAAAAATTTCAAAATCTGTCGCAAATGCGTCGCAAAGCAGTTTAGTGATTAAAATTCACACAGTTAAGGTTGTGTCGCAAATGTGTAGGAAATATATACACCCTAAATTGTGTCGCAGATGGGTAGCATAATGTGTCGCAAAAGTGTTGCAAATGATTTGCGACGGGGTTTTTTACTACTAATTTTTTCTGTTGCAAATGCGTCGCAAATGCAGGTTTGCTACGCATTTGTGACGAATCATGGCGTAGCAAATGACTGGTTTTTCTAGTAGTGAATTAACTAAGATACAAAAGAAAATATTGAAAATTTGAAATTGTTATCCGTGAAGAATTGTAATGGATCTGCTCGAGTTCAATCATTACTAAAGCATTTATTTATATTCTGGAAAGTTGTTTCATCTTCTTTCAAGTGTGTTGTGGGGACTAAATCTAGGTAGCTTTTTTTAAGGCTAACTTCCACTTTGTATGGCTTTTTTCAAGTGCATGTAGAATTAGCTAGATTGTACGTACGTGGTGGTTTCAGAGATACTAACTCATGTTATTATCTTTAACTACAATAAATGCTTGATGGTTTGTAAATTTAATTCATGTAATGGTTTGTATCATTTAGTAATATTACATTAATTACTTTTCTTTGAGCTTGTACGCAGCGAATCAGTAACAAAAATATTTAAATGTTCTACCATCTATATAGAGTAAAGTTTTATATATATATGGGTTAAGATCCTTACAGAACCATTTTATTTACAGAACTACAGATCGAACTATTTATTTACATACATGTAAATTAAGCAACCAGTATTTTACATACATGTAAATTAAGGAACCATTGATTACATATATGTAAATTAGTGATATTAGAATAATTAATAGCTTAATCAAGAGCCAAGAATTGTTCTTTTTATTCTCGTGATAAAAAGATCTTCTGTAATGATTATCACCCATATATATATATATATATATATATATATATATATATATATATATATATATATATATATATATATATATATACTAGGTTTAATACCCGTGTGTTACACACGGGTTAAATAGTAATTTTTATAAAGAAATTATAACCGTTATATTTAACAATTTGTAAATATATAACATTTAAGGAGTTGGCTCCATCAACTTGCATGGTGAAAAATTTAGCTAAATTTTACCTCTCAAACTTCTTATTATAGAAAAAAAAAACCCTCCAAAAATTACCCCCTAAAAGTTTGATTTATTAGATATATATATATGTATATATATATATATATATATATCCTGTTGTACATATATAAAGGTGTGATCCAAAAATTAAGAAGGTATCTAGCCTTGGCTGCACACAATATATACTAACCATGCATGCACTTTGTAGATCTTTGTACATAAAATCTAAGATGCAAAGTAAAAGAGATTAAAGTTGAGACCTGGGTAGCTTTTAGAGTAGGACCTGGGCTTGATTATAAAGGTATATATATGCTTGCTGTCATGCAATTGATCGATATTAAGCAGCTGAACATTTACAGAAACTTTGTGAAATATACCATCAATTTTGACTCACTTTTCAGAAAAACCAACTCTTCTTTAAAGCTTTATTTTTTCTTCTGTTAATTCCTTTAACCTGAAAAAGTAAAGAATCGTTCTGATTATTACTGAATTAATATGTATAGTAATGTATAGTATGTGCCGGCCCGGCCGGGATTTGATCTTTATCATTGTACGTATTAATTAATGGTAAATGATTATTAATTTGCTTCCGCTATCCTCGCATATTTGTGGTGGTGGAAGAAGCTGTAATTTCATAACTTGTATGATTAAAGATACTTTAATCTTTGAAACTGTCTGCTTGCCAGCTTGTGATCGATAACAACAGCTAGTAGTATATATATACATACAAAAGGTCCATCAGGTAGTTGACCGCTAGCTGGTGGTGGATATATATTGGTGGCTAAATTAATATATATATATACTAGTTCAAATTGTTGGGTTAACTTTGTACGTAGTTGGAGCCACCAATTAATCTGGCTCGCTTTGTTAACGTAACACACGTACGAGTGGAGTTTAATCAAGTCACTTCAATTCATCGATCTTGCATGCATGGTTCACCCAAGTTTTAGACACGTGTGCAGATGAGAACATGGCCGGTTCATCAATGCTATCTTTATAAGTTAACAATGGTGGGGTTTAAGATATATTTCAGAGTTTTATGTTATAATATATTTAATCATATGTCTATGATCAATGGAAGGTGTTGGTGGTCACCTTTTTAATTAAGTTTTGGTAGGTTTTATCTAGTCGATCCCTTCATGCGTATATAGTATATATAGATTTTAGAGTGTTTTAGTGCATGTGAGTTTGTCATTAAAAAACCATTATGTTTTAACAAACTAATAGGTATACGCGATATCAATAGGCAAACTGGCTTAATACCTAACGAGTAATTATGAGCAAACATTTACCTAATTAACGAGTAATATATGAGTAACCATTTACCTAATGTGTGTGACCAGATATGAGACACTCTTATATTATGTAGTATGAAACTAAAATCAAGAACGCCATCTGCCATCTATATTTTCAAAACTAACAAGATTATTTAAAAATTAAAAGAAAAACATCAATTTTAATATGTTTTATGAATGATCTTTTATCTTACAAGATTGATTTATTTATATAAAAACTCTATATAGCTTTAAATTTATGGGAAAATTCCCAAAATGTCCCCTTTGACCGTTGACTTCCCAAAATGTCCCCTTTGACTTCGTCATTCATAGGCGTCACGACTATAGTCGTTTTAGTCAACGCCTACGGAATCTAACAAATAACAAGCTTCCATGTGTCCAAAGTGGTGGACGACCATAGTCGTTTTCCGACAAAGCCCATAGGCGTACGCCCATTCCCGAGAAAGCCCATAGGCGTCCGCCCATAGTCGTTTTCCGACAAAGCCCATAGGCGTTCGCCCATAGTCGTTTTCCGACAAAGCCCATAGGCGTCCACCACTTTGGACATGTGGAAGCTTATTATTTGTTAGAATCCGTAGGCGTCGACTAAAACGACTATAGTCGTGACGCCTATGGATGGCGAAGTCAAAGGGGACATTTTGGGTAGTTAACGGTTAAAAGAGACATTTTAGGAATTTTCCCTAAATTTATTAGATCATGTTATAAGATGGAACAATAAGTTTTGTAGATGAGTATAACTTTTCAAGTGTGGGACCTAGCTAGCTAGCTTGTTATATCTTCTTTCTAGTTTTCATGATTATCTCATCACACATGTAATTAAATTGATAAAATCCCTTGGATTGAGGAGAAGTGCATGAAAAATAAGTAGTGCATTTGTAGTAAAAACTTTATTAATTAATTACTAGATTCGTATCCTTAAGTAATTAAAAGTGGGGGCCATTAATCTTCCTTAACAAGCTTCTACAAAAAGTCAGTCGTACCACCAACTAAAAGTGATTAATTTTTGATTCATTTCATAAGAACGTTGAAGTATAATATATACGAGATGTGTGGCTTTTTTTTCGTAAATAGTTGATATGATAATGATAACCACTTTCACAAAGTTTAAGTGTGAATGATTACGCATGAAATAGGCTTTGCAAAGGTTAGTTGATTAGTGGACTCTTGTTACAGCTTGTAAAGTGTCTTCTAAAGAGATCGAGCAATGCGCGCAGGATGTTTTCGTCACTAGCTTCTAGTTATCAATGATGGCCGGCCAAAGTCATAGGCTACGGATCGAGTCGATCAAGTGATCGATATCCTAAAATATATTTTAGATAATATTACAAAAACGCTATTTAATTGCCTAATTTATCTTAAAGCGTGATGGTTTTAAACTTTTTATAAGTTGTTTAGACTAAGTATCGTTAAGATGTTCAGTTAAGTTAAGAATGATTTCGTCTTTTATTCCTAAAGACTATTTATGTAAGATTTTGGTTCATAACTTAATTACAGGATCAAGCAATTTATTGATAAACAAAATAGCATACTAGTTGTTGATATAAATATTATATCTTTAATCTTCTATGCTTATTTCCTTTTTTCGAACGTTAAATTTCATTATAAAGACGCAATGAGCAAGGAGCTCAAGGAGTCACGAGAATACAGACATAGAAAAGAAGATTTATAAGTTCATTGAGCATTAATTCCTTCAAGTTATGTTTCTAGTGTTTGATCTATTTTTTAGCCAGATGTAACCTTGTGATTTGATGTCTTGAAGAAGTTTTGTGAGATAAATTTCCTTATTCTCGAACATTTTATCATTGCGAGCCTTCCAAATTAAATACACCAACATGCTGTAATGATAATTGCTTGATCAAAGATCTTTTTGATCTTTACTATGCTTATTTCCTTAACTCCCTTTTTTTAAGAGCAACCCTATATAATTACTAATGCTACACCACCTAAGTTGCACTATGTCTTTTATTTTGTATATAAGTTTAGAACTTCAGCCTTCAAACACAATAATGTTACAAATAAGTTATAAGCTTCATTTAGATTTATTCTCCATATCTTAATTAGCTTTCAAATTACTTATTATTTAGTTAGATCCATTCTTAAATTGACAAGATTTGCAACGTACATATATATGTCAAATTTACAATTTCTCAATGGAAGGAACCTTAGGGTGGAAGGGGTGTTTAGAACTTTCTTATAAAACTTTGAGAACGCTACATGACATTTACGCCCCCACTAACTCGGCAAGCTTGGAACTTTCTTTATCATGACATTTGGTTGCTGAATACATTTTTTAATTTTAAATATGTAACATTAAATGTTTACTTATTTAAAAATATCATCGTTCATGGGCATCCTATACATAAACCATGAAAAAGATTTTAAAAAATTTGCACCACGCAAAAAAATGAGCCGTAGCCCGGGCTACCTCTGAAATACATATGTCTCCGCCCTATCCATATGGACTCGGTAATTTAGTTATGTATACCCTATAATTCTGTCACTTGAAAGATCCCGACCTCGAGTCGATCCTCAAGTTGGCTTGAGTTGTGTTGACGGTAAACCTTGTAATTGACCGCCGCATTAAGCAGTATGACAATAGTATTGTTAGAAGATCAATAAAATAAACATTGTCATGGATCTACCCGGAAATCTTGTAGGTGTGCTTGTTAAGCGTGTGCTTATTAACGTCAAATTAAAGTAATTAAATTAAGACTACGTTTTATATCTAAACAGATCGTGAATTTGGAAAACTAGTTAAATATATATGATGTTGTGTAATGTCGTCATGCTGATTCATGCATGGATGCAACCCTAGCTAGCTAATATTGATATATATATAGTACAACGTCATGATGCATGCTAATGGATAAAGGAACCATAAAAGAGTTGCAGCATATATATGTATCTGCAGTGGCCTGATGATGATGATGACTGATTTAGTAGTAGCCATTGCATTATTACACTCTTTTCTTTTTCTTCTGGTTTATGATATCTGTAAAAAAAAACAGTAGTAAAAAAAAGAAGGTGATGTGCATGTGAGCCAACACTCTCTGTCCCCTTGCCTTTACAACTCTTAATTTACTCACCCATAACCACCAACGTTCACTTCATCCTCACCCATAACACTAACCAGTGGCGAAGCCAGGATATTTGTCCCGGGAGGGCTAAAGTTAAAAAAGCCCATAAATTTTTTTATAATGCTTTGTTTCGGAGGGCCAAACTCAATATATGTATAAAAAATCAATTACCGACCAACAAAACAACACTTCGGACGGAAAAAACTGGGGAGGCCCGGACCCTCCTTGGTCCCTATTTGGCTTCGCCCTTGACACTAACAAATGTTATTTTTTTTAACTTCAAGCTAAGACATTTTAATCTTTTCATATTAAAAAAGCTATTTATGAAATTTATGATTCTTGATGAATTTTTTTGTAATTTGCATAAAATACTACACAATAAAAAATGAAAAACAAAACATGTGTATACTTACCCTGATTTCTTTAATTCACGAGTCGTCACTAGTTAGCACCACCAATCATATTGATAAGCCATCGGTTAGTACCGTCATATTTTCTTTCACAAGCTCTTTGACTACTTATGTAGCTTAATTAGATGAAGCACTATTTGGAATTATATTATCTAGAGACCATTTATGTGAATATCTACTAATTCAAAACTAAAACCCTACCCAACCCCACCCACCCCATCATCGTTGAAAAACTATCCATCTCGATTCACCAAACCATCGTCATCCATCACAAACCCCAATTACCATCTAGGGGTGTCAATTCTCGAAACGACACGAAACACGACCCGAACACGACACGAAAGTAATCAGGTTTTGGGTTGGCAAATATAACCCGTTTAAAAATACGGGTCATGTTAGGGTTGACCCGTATAAAAACGGGTCGTTTTCGGGTTGAAACATTTATAAAACGGGTTGACCCACCAACCCGTTTAGGTTTCAAAATTAGTTCATCTATTTTTTAACTTTTCTAAAAAAGAGTGTTAAGTTACTTTTATCTTTAGTATTTGTACTCACAATATAAAAAATTCATTACCACTTACGTTTTTACCTTACATTTTCAAAGCTAAGTATTTATTATTATTATTTTTATTATAAATAACTTTGATTTGAATAAAATTTTAAGTAAATGTATGGTCACTTATAATATTTTTTAATTAAAACCCAATGTACCTAGTTGTTATACGTAAAATCACATATTAAACATGTTACTCTTAGCCGACTTACACAACAACTCACTTATAACTCGTAAATTTATTAGGTTCATTTTGATAAATGGGTTAAACGGGTCATATTTGGGTTGACCCGAATTTATGTTATCCGGGTTAGGGTTGACATTTTTGACACGAATATGAATATGGGTCGGGTTAGGGTTGCATATTTCAACCCGTCAACCCGCCAACCCGTGATCCTTCAACCTGCTAACCCGCCAACCGGACACGATTGACACCGGCATCACAACTAGATTCACCAAGCTCCAACCTCAATCAATACCCAATTGTCACCGTTGAAACCCTTCATCGCCCCAATTTAGTGATTTCTTCACCATTCATTGCACAACTACACCTCGTGTTACCATAATTGACACTTATAACTCCGTCTCAATGGTTATAGGTGGTGCTAGCTGGTGGCTTATGAATAGGGTTGGTGGTGTTAACTAATGGTTCGTGAAAGAAATCATGGTAAGAAAACAAATGTTTTATTTTTTATTCTTTTATCTTATAGTATTTTATGAAAAAATTACAAAATAGGTTCATCAAGAGTCATAAGTTTCATAAGCAGCCCTTATAATATGAAAAAATGAAAATGCCCTTGAAATTAAAAGAAAAACTAACGTTTGATAGTGTAATTAAAGACTACTACCCAAACTTGCAAGAAAGAAAAACCATTTTACCCTAAACCATTTGTTTAATTAACTCTATTTTGTTAATAGCCATGAGATAAATAATAAAAAAAAAGACATGTAAAAACCTAGCTAGAAATACAAAGTAGTTTTTTAATTTTAAATCATAAGCAAACTACAAACAATACGTACTTGCAGTTTAATAAAGAACGGTTTTATTTAACCTTTTTTATGCAACGGTAATGATTGTAATAGCATGATGTAGATATCTTCACTATCATGATGTGTTTTAAATCCGTGAGTTAAATCCGTGATGCAATGGTGGTTTGTCCCGGCCAAAGCTTGATTAATTTTCACCATCATGATGTGTTTAAATATGAAGGAGCTTACTCAAACACACAATAAAAGATATAGGTGTGGCATCCCACAGTGGTCGTGAAGGGAACGATGACTTCCTTATAATTAGTTGAATACATTCATATCTTGAAGCGTTTAGAATCTCTGATGTTATGGTGGTTCGTCGACCCAGCCAAAGCGAATAATATCATGATGTCGTTACATCATGCTATTACAATCATATATTACCGTTGCATAAAAAAGGTTAAATAAAATCGTTCTTTATTAAACTGTAAGTACGTATTGTTTGTAGTTTTTTTCTGATTTAAAATGGTTTTTTAGCCGCTAAAAAGCCACCACTGTAAATGATCTTTTATATGCTAGTGGTACGTACTCCAATGTTGAAGAACAAGGTTGAACTCCACCCTTGGCCCAAAACTAGCTTCCAAGACCGTTATTGGGAAGCTCTAAATAATTTCAACCCTAATTTCAAGCAAGAGACTTAAACACAAAGATGACTTGTTTTTTGTTGTTTAGTTTAGACTTCTATGTTTTGAAAATATACTTTAAACCATTAGAATTAACCATATATCTTCATAAAACATTTGTATGTATATATGCATGACATGTATTTATTACATGTATCTATTACGTGTATGTATGTATGTATGTATGTATGTATGTATGTATGTATGTATGTATGTATGTATGTATGTATGTATGTATGTATGTATGTATGTATGTATGTATGTATGTATGTATGTATGTATGTATGTATGTATGTATGTATGTATGTATGTATGTATGTATGTATGTATGTATGTATGTATGTATGTATGTATGTATGTATGTATGTATGTATGTATGTATGTATGTATGTATGTATGTATGTATGTATGTATGTATGTATGTATGTATGTATGTATGTATGTATGTATGTATGTATGTATGTATGTATGTATGTATGTATGTATGTATGTATGTATGTATGTATGTATGTATGTATGTATGTATGTATGTATGTATGTATGTATGTATGTATGTATGTATGTATGTATGTATGTATGTATGTATGTATGTATGTATGTATGTATGTATGTATGTATGTATGTATGTATGTATGTATGTATGTATGTATGTATGTATGTATGTATGTATGTATGTATGTATGTATGTATGTATGTATGTATGTATGTATGTATGTATGTATGTATGTATGTATGTATGTATGTATGTATGTATGTATGTATGTATGTATGTATGTATGTATGTATGTATGTATGTATGTATGTATGTATGTATGTATGTATGTATGTATGTATGCATGCATGCATGCATGCATGCATGCATGCATGCATGCATGCATGTATGTATGTATGTATGTATGTATGTATGTATGTATGTATGTATGTATGTATGTATGTATGTATGTATGTATGTATGTATGTATGTATGTATGTATGTATGTATGTATGTATGTATGTATGTATGTATGTATGTATGTATGTATGTATGTACATATCACACATATAATCGTACTAGGTATGTATGTACGTACGTATATACTGTGTATGTTTTTACGTATCACGTGTATAATGTACAATGTGTGTATGTATGTATGTATCACATGCATAAGGTACAATGTATGTATGTACGTAACACATGTATAATGTATAATGTATGTATGTAGGTATGTATGACATGTGTGACACCTAACAGTTTCAGATTAACTTCGTTAACAAAACTCTGTTAAGTTATATGATCTCAAACATTTATTTATTTATACTAAATGGGCTCAAAAGCCCAATATGGTCCTATATAGGGGTGTTCAATATTTGGTTTCAACTAGAAAAAAAAAATCGAACCGAATCCGTTTAAACCAAAACTCATGTTTGGTTTTCGGTTCGGTTTGAACCCGCAAACCAAATATGAAATTCGGTTTGTGGTTTTCAAAAATCCAATTCGGTTCGAACCGAATAAACCGAAAACCAATATATACATTAGCCCATATATATTTTATTCTCAAAGCCCAAAGGCTCAAAGCCCACAAAAAAAACCTAATGCCCTAATCAGTATTTTTGTTCACATTTTTGCAGTTGCAGCTTGCACTCTTTCAGCCACACCATTCTTGCAGCATCTTCACTCGTCAATTGCAGCCACCATCGAACTGATTCACAAAAAACTTAATCACGCTGGTTCTTGTTCATCACGGCTTCACGCTGGTTCTGGTTCATCACGGCTTCACGCATTCAGGTACCTAAAAGTCTAAAACTCACGCAGATATGAAAGATTTCGTTTGTTGCTTGTGTTTTATGTATTTGTGTGATCTTTGCGTAATCGAACTCAACCACGCGAAGTAGGAGCAGAAGTCGAAGTAGGAGCTGGAGCCGAAGCAGGAGTCGAAGCCGAAGTTTGAAACGCAGCAGGAGGTATGAACAAATAAATTTTATGGTTAGTTTAGTGCTTATTAAATTTAAAAAACTGGTCTTGTTTTGTGCAGCAAATCTATAGAGCGAGCAGTATCAAAATCGCCATCAAAATCTAGATCAGCATCTCCTGTGAAGCCTCCAAGGTATTATTATATAGCATACACACATTACTTGTATCTTTTTTTGGGCTTGGTGTTTTGACCAATTTACCCGTAAATGGGCTGATTTGTGTTATGTTTGTATATTACGTTGATTCAATTGGGTTTTAACCTACCTGATATAACCTGAAGTGCAACAGTGAAGCCTCAATTGTGAACTATTATCTATATATTTGAATGGCTTGTACAACCACAAGGTGTATTCTAATGATTGAGAAATGAGTTTGTTTGCAAGCAAGGTGTGGTAAAGCTGGGAAGACAACTTGGCAAACAAGTGGTAGTGGTGACGACTTTCCTAGGCACGAAGGTGAGTGGTTAATTCTTCTGTATAATGGATGTTAAATCATAATGTTTGTCTTGTTAAATAATTTGTATGTTTGTGCATGTTGATGATTGGTAAATATGAAAGTGACTGAAGAATTATAGTGTAGTAATTCTTAAAGTGAGTTTTTAAGACTCGAGTAGTACTTAATTATGGATAGATTGTGTTGAATGTTTTGTTCTTTTGTATGACTAATTTAGTTACTTAAAGCATATTACTAATAGTAATTGGATTAATGTTGATACTATACTCTTAAAACATCTTACTTTTAGATTAAATTGGTCAAATTGGCATAGATGTACATTAATATACTAAAAGATGGATGTGTTAAGTGTATTATAGGGTGGGTTCATGTCATTTTGACCCGTAGGACTATAAGGTGCATGAATCGAGTGTATTTGATTAGTTGGAACTATAATAGACTTAAACGCACTTGTTAAGTGTTTTTGACAATTTAAAAGTGTTTGTATT
Organism: Tagetes erecta; assembly: GCA_030867185.1. NCBI lineage: Eukaryota > Viridiplantae > Streptophyta > Magnoliopsida > Asterales > Asteraceae > Tagetes > Tagetes erecta. Next base: position 99,681,477 of record CM061487.1, read on the forward strand.
GGTAGTATGTAGTTTTGTAATAACTTATAATGCATACCTTATATTGTAGGCTCAAATTACAAAATTATTTCAAGACCTTTTATAGCACGCCTTTCACGTTTTACGGATTCGAAAAGAGGACCAAATCAAGTGGACGAAGATGATTCGGACGAAGAGGATGACTAATGTATTAGATCATTGGTTAGTTTATGTTTGTATAAACAAGATACTTGAATTAGTTAATGTTTTGTATGTTTATACATATATTAATGGATCATTATTCACTTATTTGTAATGTATTAGTCCGTTTCGGAGAAGTTGTTTGTATTTTTTGTATGTATGAGTTTGTATATATTAATTGTATGATTGATGATATTCTTGTTGTTTGATGAAAATATGGAAAGCGGAACATGTATCGACCCAGAAAAATTCTGGACGGGAAGCTGTTTTTACAGCAAAAATCTACAGCAAAATTTTCAGTCTTTCAGCAAGGACTTTTTCTCCTCTAAAGCCTTTAGCAAGGACAATGTATAATATTAAAAAAATATATATTTAAGATACAGCAATGACATAGTCCTTGCTATAGATTAAGTATTTACTGTAATATTATACGTTTATAATACATTAATGCATGTATACATGTATAATCGTATAAATATAAATATTATATACGGTTTTATAATTATTTACCGAAAATCTTATAGCAAGGACAATGTCCTTGCTGAAAATTTTTTATCTATTTTTTAAAAAGACATAGACGTCCTTGCTATATGCGTTGACCGTCCTTGCTATAGACCTATAGCAACGCAGCTTTAGCAAGGAATTTTTAGCAAGGACATGTCCTCGCTGTAGAGCTGTAGCAAGGACTTTCAGACATTTAGCAAGGACAAAAGTCCTTGCTAAATGTCATTTTTCTTGTAGTGGTGGGTGTTCTCTAGTAGGTTAAAACAATCGGAGAGGTGTTTGATGATATCAATAAAGCTTCCATCTTTTCTTTGGATTAATAGAAGAGGTAAATGTGAATCATTATGTTGGCCTCATTGGAATTATTTTCAGTTGTAATGGTCAGTTTTACTATCATCGATATTGATAGTTTTATGTAATGAAATGATTGTTTTAAAAAAATATTATATTTTTGAAATGAAAAATTACACACTTTAAAATATATTATTTGTCTATTTTATTGTACAACTTAAACTCTCAATCTCTTAAGAAGAACATGCTTTTGTACCAAATTCAATTGAACCGCACATCAACCCTAACATTTTGAAGTAGAAGTGAGGCTGTACTTTTAGAAAAGAAAAGGACAAAAGAAGTGGGAGGTAATTAAGTCAATGATTAAGAAAGGGAAAAGACCTAGGTGTTGTTCTCTGCTTTTAATGTGCTTTTCTTTCATACTAATAAAGTGCCTTAAAATGGGGTTACTTTTAGTTGATATAGAGACATCAAAAGTACGTGTATGTGTAAATGAAAAAAATGTTTATTATCAAGCATTCAATAGTTTAAGTCTCACTCTAAACAATAAAAAGTTTAAATAACAAAAGTTTAAAATACAAATTGTGTTTTTGGTTAAAAAACATAAAAAACCCCGCCGATTAGTGATTTGTATATAAGCAATACTGGGGATATCTTTTGTTAGATTATATTGATTGTGACTCCTCTCTTCTTTATACCCTTCGTCTTCATTTGAGACAATTCTATATAGTCGTAATCAATTAGGTTTAAATTTTGATTCTCAAAATTTTAATGTGTTTTTCTTTAGTGTTCCTTAGCAATTGCATGTGCCAATTACACATTAGTTAATGCGTTTTCAACTTGTACGGACGTGTTATTTATGCAACCATTGCTTAAACAGTTATTCGTCCATATCATAATACGTACTTTTCCTCCTAAAATTTAATTGATAAAATACCTGTTAACTTGCATAATAGTCATCAACCAATCATTTAGTTGTTTTAAGGATAATGCTTCTATAATATCATAATATTTGACGTATTATGGCATTTGATAAATATATTAGGGTCCGTTGGACCGGTGGGTGGACTCATGAACAAATGGGCCTTGCCAAAGAGAATTAATTATAGAATTTACATCAAATTTCGTATTCTTGCTCTTGCAAACATCAATTACCATATAAAATATAAATCTAAGAGTTTTATATGACATACTCTAAGAGTTTTTTTTTGCTTATTTGATCTTTTTTAGAGCTTCTCTTATTTTTTTTAATTTAAAACATTTATATAATATTTAGATGAATATAAAAAAAGTTTAAGAGTAGTTACATTTTTAACTCGTCTACTACGAGTGTATATGAGTTGATTTGTATTTTCTATACTATAAAAATGAAAATTATAAATAAAGTTGTTAATAACATAAAGTTAATGACAATGGTGTTTTCCAAGCATAAATAACTTTTCTATACAAAAATATTTAAAATAATTCTTGTATTCCGATTTAACCACGGTTTTGTCTCAAAACTCATTGTAATTTGGAACCGTCTGTGGCCCCATGAATATCCTTAAAATCATCACTTAGGTGTTATGTTCCCGAGCATAAAGTAAATGGTATTTGGTATTCAATATTGTATTGCTCTCGGTGAGTCTAACCACCGGAAAATTTAACATCAGCCACTGGATCTTATATGAAGACGATCCAATATATAATAAAGTAGCCTTACAAACCCTACAGTTGATTGATTTTTAGGATGGTTCTTAAGCAGTTACCTTGCTTGCAGAGTTTGTAAGGCTCGGATCTTATATGAAGACGATCCAATATATAATAAAAAGCTTTGGTTAAAAAAACCACTTTTACTTTTAACGAGAAGGGTTTTTGCTAGCTTAACGACTCTCAAATTTATATACTTACTAATACACAAGGTCGGTGGTGGCACCGGCCAACCACCACCGACCACGTGTCACGATTCTATTGGTCCGTTTAATTTTTTGTTTTTTTTTTTTCAAAATTTAGACTTTATTTATACATGTATATGTTTTCAGTCTGCTTTTGACAACAAGGAAGCATATGGTTCAACTGGCTAGAGCGCATGGGTTTGTTGTAGGTGACGTGGGTTCGAAACCAACCCACTGCATGTTTTTTAAATTTGTTGTTTTACACATTTTTATGCTTTTGGTCTCCTTCCTAAACTTTAATATGTTTACGACTATGATCATCATACTCTACTTTACATATTTTTGGCATTGACAATCAAGTTTTTACTTCGTTTTTATTTTGACATTTACGTTTGGTGTATATCTGTCTTTTTGTATTTCACGCATTATGACTTTGTACCGTAACATACGAGAGTTGAAATTTATTATCAACGTATGTAACGAAATCACATACGCAAGACTAAAACACATGACCAGGCCGCTGCAACGCGCAGCCCGGTCTTAAACCTAGTAAAAACCTAAATCAAAGTATTTATTACACTTGCATAAACATAAACAAAAATAAAAACATCAAACAAAAGTCTACAACTATGAAATAAACAATTTAATTAATTAAATATATTCAAATTAAAATGTTTTGAATAATCTTGATCCCCAAGCTCACATTGTTTACGTGATGATCCTAAATTATACTCCCGTTATGGTTGAAATTGACTCGACGTCCTGGAGTTTTATGAAAGTTTAAGAATACGACTCCAGACCAAAGTAGCCTAGGTGGAAGGGACCATATATGCGTTCAATTGGTTTAGTTTATGTAGTTTACCACCATGGTCCATCGCATCTGGTTCTGTCCTCGTGTAACTCTGCCGGTTTGGCAAATATGTGTCAAATCCGTTGGAAAGTCTCGTACTTCAAGGCTTTCGACTTCTATTGTTTCATCATATTGTACAATAATTTTGATAAGAGCTCTTTACAAAAACATACAAAGTTTTCAGAGCTAGTTCTTAGGATGTTAGTGTCCGAAAACCAGAAAAAAACCCCTGAGCCATATTTAAGGCGCACATTAGATTATACAAACTATTTTTTTAAATGAAAACAAACGTTTTAACAATGATCTTATAATAGTATTGTTAAAAAACAGGGTTTTAATCGGTTTAATGTATGCACGTTTGATTTGTTTAAAGTCACTTGGTTATTGGTTAATTATTATTTTTTATAAAGAAGTTATACATAATCTTCTATTTTATTTTGTGATCCTTGAGCGCGAGTGTCATATGAGTATCCTCCCTTCCACACCTGCCCATGGCCGGCCATGATTCTTCCTCATTCTACGTGTTTAATCTTGTCATCATCGAATTTGGGTTCGTCTAAAGATAAACACTCATGACAGGATTCATTTACGTAAATTGATCGGTTCGAGGAACCACGAGTTAGTATGGCCGGAAGATGCTATTTATAGCTTCCATTTAATTGCTACGTCAGTTTGTGGTTCTACAAATATAATTAAGGTCGATCTCTTCCATGAATAGCCATTAATTTGATAATCTAAATTAGCTCTCATAAGATATGATGCAGATTTTTTAAAGCAATCAAATATGACAAACTTAAAAAGTTTTCAACGACAACATCGATCGGTTTGAATATTTATAAGACATATTAATTAAGTCTATCTAACGTAAATTAGTGATTATTTAATGCTTTTGGAAAACATGTTGCAATTTCGGATGGATCCGTTCCTTCATAAATACGCATTGAATTTATATACTAGCCAGTTAGTGTACGTATGCATATATTTATGTCTACGTCCGCGCTGGCCGGTTGATCATCTAAAATTCATATATACCAAATGATCGATCGAGAAGATATCATGTGAAACGGGGACCAATGGAATATTACGGAGTATTATATAAATATATATAATATACATACTGCATACATATATATATATATATATATATTTATATTCCTAGTGAATTATTAATTATATTGAATACGTACGTACCTGCCTGTGTTGTTACCGGTTAGTAACGGACGGTGAGTATACACACAATGGAGCTGACAATTCTAGAATCATCAATTTTGCTCAATAACGGCATACGACCGATGCATTCGGAGATGAAAAAAACCAAGATTGAAACCTCACATTTCGGCATTTAACACCATTAATAGGTGTTTTTCGTCGGTATTGGGACTCCTCATTATATTACTGCGAATGCAATGGAGGCTCACCACAACCCTCCTTACGAGGCAAATTGATCGGATTCGAAACTCATCAACTATATAACTGTTCTAGGAAAAACTGGGCAGGAACTTTTAACCATTACACTTAAAACCTTTTTGGCTCGGACACAATTCAAGACGAGCTAGTGTCATTGCCATGTCTTCAATGGCGCAGCCAAGTGGAGACCCGGGAGGGTCCAAGCCCTCCCATTTTTTCCGGTTAGTAGTAGCGATTTGTCGGTTTTTAGTTGATTTTGGTATATAAATTGGGTACGGGTCCTCTCATTTTTAAAATCAGGCCCCCTTTGTTATGGGCACCGTAACTTTAGGCCCCCCTATTAATAAAATCCTGGCTTCGCCACTGCATGTCTTTAAATACTACTCAAATAAATGTTTAAACTCTGGACCTTAATTCAGATCGTAACATTTAACTTTTCAAGACCCTTTGTTAATAGCTAGCATATATTTTTACTAATTTGTATAAAAAATCATGTATTACATTTTAAAAAACATGCATGCATCAACTTTTCGTATCAAAATAGATAAATGTTAACAAGTCCCTCAATTAAACTAGATGGTTGATCGTTCTCAACAAATTAAAAGAACCATTTTTGTAGTTCCCTTTTGAGTGACATGCATAACTATATATATGGGATTCATACAAGTCATGTAATCATACATTCGTTCATACTTATTAACAAAATAAGAGAAGTGACGTAGAAATATGTAGACTAAGCCGATTGGATAGAGTACGTATGTGGTTTGGTCGCTTTGTTCCCAGCCTGTTTCTGATCATGCATCTTTAATTAGCAACTCAAGGTACGTATTGCCATTCTGAAAGATGAAACAATCTTATAGTTTTCTCTATTGTCGACTATAAGTATATATGGAGTACAAATGTTGACGATAATTTCTAAATTGATTCACAAGTCGATCTATGAAGTCAGGAGACTAAAATTGTCAAATAAAGTAAAGTTAGTTTAGTTTCCCATCCAGTTATATACTGTATATTATAATTAGTACATCAGTGTCTTACTAGCCAAGTTAGGTTTGTATATAGAGGGCTGGTCCTACGAATCCTTAAGATCCGCTAGGTCCTAAGCAAGTAAAATTATGGGCCATTGAAAATCAAAATCATGAATGAACCTTGGTGTTGTGGCACTTGGTTTCAAGATTTTCGGCTTGCAATCCACTCTTTCTGCCAATTAAAAATAATACGACGGAAACTCATTATCCACAAAGACCAAAAATAAAAGACACTTAATTATTGGATTGTGACTAATTTGGTTACCGGAGCAATGTTAATGTGTAATTATAAGTTGGGCTTCTATATAGATGTTTATTTTGAGCTATATAATCATTTTTAAATGGCAAACTATATATATAAATTTTATAAACAAAAAATTTTAAAAATTATAAGCCCATCGATCAAGAGAAGGGGCCTTGGGAGGTTGCCCAACTTGCCCCCACAAGGGTCGGCTGTGTGTCTATGTGTGTGTTATATATAGCCATGCACAAACTGGGTTTTTTAGGAACCGGATCCGGTTTTAGTCAACAAAGTCAAGAACTGGGTAGGGTCGGTTCTGGTTCCGGGTATGATCGGGTATTTGACCGGTTTAACCGGGTTTTTTCGGTTCAGGGTAGGGTCGGTCCGGGTTTTGACCGGTTTGAGGTGGAACTGTTCTAGCGGTTCCGGGTACGGTTCCACTTTAATTTCTTGGAGGAACCAAAACCCATGTGTACCCTACGGTTCGGGTACGACCTGTTCCGATACACCGGGTTGGTTCCTGAACCACTAAAAACCACTTTAATTGTATATATCAAATGAGTTTTCTCCAATGAACTTCATCTTATCAATGTATATATATCAAAATATGGTAATGCATTTAAGAGTATAGTATTGTATTCAGTTTTCTAGAGTTCTTTTAGTATAACAAGCTAGCCGTGAAGTTATTCACAAATCTTGAATATGTTCTTAATTATATCGATTCTGCAGACTCATGTTAAAAAAAAACTCAACGTTTATGTGTAAAACTGGTAAACAGTAATAACCCACTGTTCAACTCCCTCTCAATATAACCCGGCCTAGCTCCTCAAGAACCGGGGTTGTTATAATTTGAATACAAACAAATCAAGTTAAATGAGATCGATCATATGATGCTATATATCTTTTGTAAATACGACACGTATTAGTTTAATTATGTTGTAATAGAAATGATGAAATGAATGTAGTTTAAGTAGATCGATGAATGGGATGTGGGGGCTGGAGAGGAGATAAGGTGGTGCGACAGTGATAATGAAATGCTATGCGTATTTTAATATAAAAAAATGTTAAAAGAAATAAAAAAAGATAAGAGTAAGAAAGTAAACGATCGAAACCAACAACAATATCTCTCTTTTGGATTCTTTTTATCCGATCGATCGAACCTCTTCTTGCAGAGAACATGCATGTCTACCTCATTATTCATGTCTTAATTAATTAAATAAATGTTTCTACATATTTTATTCAACCTAGCTAGCTAATATTATTCTTTTGTATACATCTTTATACTAATTCACCTAACACATCCGTATCCGTATATATACACACATAATATAATCATACACAACTATACAAGTTCCGTATATGTACATATGGATTACACATGTCTCTTTAGTGAGCCAATTCAGAACACCTCTTTTAACCTAAAAATCATATAAGTTAGCTAGGCCAAAAGATTTTCTTATGGGTGGTAGATTTCTTTATGGTGTTTTTAGTTGAGCAAAGTGTACGTGAAAGCGACAAAATCAATATAGACGTTAGATGCGCACTCTTATAGGGACAAACCGGGGCGTCGGCCCCTGCGCGTTTGTTGGCCTGAAGCTAGTACCGTTTTTTACCTCGATACCTTAAACTTTTATATATATATATATATATATATATATATATATATATATATATATATATATGGGTGAGATCCATTGAAAACAAAATTATAATTAAAAACATTGAAAACCAAAGGAATCCATTTTTTATGGTGGTTAAATTTAAATAATAAACTTTTAATTAAAAGGGTATATTTGTCAAGTCACAACATAATCCATTAACTTCTCAAAATTTTTGTTTCTCTCTCTTATATCCTCTTTCCTCTCTCCTACATTAATTTATATATCTTGATTCTTTGTCTCAGTGTTACATATACGTACATGAATATCTTGAAAACATGGTTACATATATGTGACTAGTTAAATATACACACACATATATATGTAACTGTGAAAGACAACAGTTTTAAATTTATAAAAAAATTACACAACTCATTCATATGTAAGACAGTAAGAATAAAAATACAAAAAATATCTAACTCATCCATATGTTTACACATGTGTAATAACAAGTTTACTTATACGCAAAAACATTTTACGTATACATAGATACAACTTTACGTCTACGTAACTGCAATGTTAACAACAAGCTTACGTATACGTATCAACAGCTTTACGTATACGTATCAACAGAATTACGTATACGTATCAACAGTTTTACGTATACGTATCAACAGTTTTACGCCATGTACATTGTGTTTATTCATGAAAACTTGATCCATCTCTAGAAAAGAAACATAAAAATTAAGATCTGACAACAAGATTTAATAAACTTCATAAGCTATATTTAATAAACTTTGATATGAATATTTAAACTTACAACAATGAAGTTTTAGTTTTTATTCAAAAAAAAAGAAAAAACTAATTAAATATGCATAAACAATACATTTTATGTGCTGTAGCATCGAGAAAAAAAAACAATATTATTCTTAAATTTGTTAGCTTTAATATTTTTTCATAATTCAAACAAACTACATGATCTTTACCTTGGATTTCAACGGTGAGCTAATTAGTTATATTTTTCTGCAACTATCGAACAACCCATTTGTTGTTTACTAGAATGCAAAACTTTGTGGGATTGTGTTGGTGGTGATGGTGGTTGGACTGTTAATATAAACCGGAACAAGGGTGGTGATGGTAGTTTTTGAAATCTTCAAACCGTAGCAGTTGGCCATGTAATATGGGGGATGCAGGTCATGGGCAGTTGGCCATGAAGATGACAACCTCAATTGATGACCGTCGAATGGGGGTGACGGCGAACGAGTGCGGTTATTGTATTCGCCGGCGAGAAAGAAAAGGAGAAAGGTTGTGGTGGTTGTAGGCGTCTAAAGGATTCGACGGGGTCTCGCCGAACGGGGGTGACGGCGAACGAGTGCGATTGTTGTATTCGCCGGCGAGAGAGAAAAGAAGAAAGGTTGTGGTAGTTGTAGGCGTCCAAAGGTTTCGACGGGGTCTTCTTGGTTATGCACGAAGGTGATGTCGAAACCGGATGTTAACCAACGGAGAAGATGATCGGAGATGGTTATATCCATGATGGGGAGGTGGGCCGGTCAATAGATGAATGAGAAGATTAGGGTTGCATTTTGTTTAATTATAATATTTAATGATTCCTTTAAAAGAAGAGCCAGTAAGAAACGAATTGAAACATTCAAGCAGTTAAGATTTCAAATTATAAATTCCAATATTACCCTTTTTTAATTTTATAAAATTATAAATAGAAAAAATTAAGTTTCTTTGGTTTTTAGTGTTTTTAATTATAATGTTTGTTTTCAATTGAACCTAACTCTATATATATATATATATATATATATATATATATATATATTGATCTCGCCCCCGTGAAAAAAAATTACGTGTTATATATATATATATATATATTAATTTAGCGAGCTCGCGGCTCGCCCCCGTGCTGAAAATGTTCAGGATCCGTCACTGATAGACGTTAACGTACGTCTCATCTTATATATGTCTACTCAGGCACTTAAGGTACTTTCAAACGTTGTTAAAACAATAAAATAGCTAACCAATGATCATTTATGACGACTAATTAAATTCATTCAATCACTTGAGATAGATTTACCATAGTATGTTTTGACCATGAAGAATAAAATGAGCGATCGACCATTTACAACAAATTAGAACTTTTTTGCAATAATTATGTAACTTGTGATAAAATCTCTAATTCCTATAATTGCAAATAGAAACATATATACAACCGATTTTTTTTAATAGCATATGAAACTACTCTAGGTACGAACCAAATGAGTATTCTTTAGACAAAATATTAATGCCAAACGTCTATATATGTTACATCCCGGATCTTATTATATCCTAGGTGGGATTTCAATCAAGTCTTCCATTACTTTTCACAAGGTCTATTATCTATACCTATTGGTCTCCTTTTATTTTGTTTCATTATGTTGTTTAGACTAGTTGTAGTGGTTAAAACCCTTAAGGGGCATTTTATGCCATTTGGATTCCATGTCATATGGGGCATTATGGGGTAAAAATAGTGTAGTGGTTAAAGCCCTTATAATGCCCCTTAGTATTTACAAAGAGAGAGAAAAGTGGAAGATATATAGTGTGAGGGAAGTGGGGAAAGTGTCATGGAAGTGTGTGGGGCACCGGCGTTATACTTAAAACGCCTAGGGGGTTTTTTTGCCCTTAACGCCCCCGCGTAGTGGTGTAGGGGGCGTTATGGGGCGTTTTTGGGTGGAGATAATGCCCATTACATGTAGTCTTATGGCCTTGTGACTTACTAGGCCTGGTTTTATAATATTTGCTTCTCTGCAAGAAAAATATCTTATTTTCATTAAAACATTCTGCAAACTCAAGTTCCTCCCTAAGTTTATTTTTTTTTTATCTAAGGGACCGTCTTATTTTATCATGTTAAATATATAGACAAATTTATAGAAAACATCGTTACAGATTTTATTATTTATCTTTAACAATTACATTAAACATCTTTTATGTATGTTTTTTAAATAGATTTCGATCTTTAGACTCGCTGTAGTTAAGTTTCTCTATTAACTCAATGGCAATTTAGTATTTTCAATTTTTTATGAATAATATGTTTTAATTAAAATATAGATAATTTTTTTACATACATATAATGTATTTATGCATTTATTATGTGTTTGGTACTAATGTCTTATTTGTCTCTGTATCATATTTAGAAGTAAACCATTGTTTTTAGCACGAATTTAGTATGATCATATGTATTTTAAGAGATATTTCATGTACAGATAGCCGAGCCAAAGATACAACATAAATGAGTAAATGAAGCAGAAAAGGTCAAAAAGATGCAAAGGCAATCAAACTCCCACCATGCATATCCATTATGAGCGAACATCATAGCTAACGGTATTGATATTATTGGACTCGGTGTTGACATGCGCTTTATATATTGTTCAACAAAAGTACAAAACGATCCAATAACTCCATGTCCGAAAGTCAAGCCACATAGCGTGTGGGAAAACCGACCAAAATTTCACCCTGTTACGCCCACGTAATACACTAGTTAATATGTTTAATATAAGGCTTATATCATGAGTCATTGTATTGTGTGGTCTTATTATAGTAATATATGGGTACGTTCGGCCAACATTTATAATTTATGCAAGTCATCTTAGAAATGAAACAATAATTGATGGATGCATTATGATTAAACTGTTTGAAATAGATGAAGAACAAGCTCACATGGATTTCGAGAAAATGAAGCATAATAGACCAAATTATTTGTTAAACATTCCACATAGCACAATATATAATTAACTCTTCAATTGCTTATTTATCAATTTTGAATCAACATCCAACTCTAAATATTAATTCAAAACTAGTGATATCAATTTTGTTCTGTTTCTCACATGTTGCGCAAGAATAATTTATACATAAACACATGACTAATTGGGCTAATTAAACACGTATGTATATACGTTACGTGAGAGTAGTTAATACACAAACACGTAACTAATTGGACTCAGACAGACATGTTTCCATCACCGGTCATCAACAATCAAACAACTACATATTTTTATAACTCAATAACCTCTATACATATATATATATATATATATATATATATATATATATATATATATATATATATATATATATATATATATATATATATATTTGTGACAACAAATCTATTTTCGTTCATGCCTTAATTAACGTGTGGAACAACATAAGCAAAACTCACTTCACCTTTTAAGTAGTTTATCCTATCTGCAAGCAAAAAAGAATCCCCCCTTCAATATATCCCGTTTTCATTGAATTCTGAATAATAACTTGAAAATTTGATCGATAGAATTTAGCTGTTAAAAATAGCAAGACAGTTCCATAAACTGTAAGATTCTATTATATTTATCGAAATCATATACATTGCAGAATTAGAAAAGACCTCAAGTGTATTTTGCAGTTGTTCTGCTTCTTGGAAGCTTAAAACTAACCCTTCAACCATTCGTTTCCTTTTTTTCTAGTTGATTTGTATTATATATATTCCCCGTAACATTAACCAATATCAAGTATCAAATATCAAAACACATAAACATATATTCCTCTATCAAGTGAAGAAGTGAAAAACAGAAAAAACCTTTGATGATGTCTTAATGGAGTTGTTCCATTTACTGTTGTAGAATTAACACCAATGAACAATGAAACGATTAATTAATAATTAATAACGATTAATTACAAATCTAAGAATGAAATTACAGTGAATTGGAATGAATATTGAAAGTGATATCGATCTACATAATCTAACCTCTATTTAACAACTAATTAAGATGTTAACGGTATGTTAACAAACTATGTTACTATCTTGACACAAAATACCCCTGCATGGCTACATTTCTACATGTCTGTCACTTGTAGCACAAGAATTTATTCCTCTAACAAACAATTTTTAGAAATAGCATGAATGACCCCGATAGTTAGTTATAACAACTTGATTTTAACTTTAAAGTGATGAACAGAGTAACAAAAAGCACTTACCACTTATAAATAATTATATATATATACATGTTGGCAATTAAAAGTAAATAAATCAAGCTGGCTCAAGTTTAAATAAGTTGAGCTAGCTGACTTTTAAAAACTATTCAAGCCGAGCTTAAGCCAAACAAGTTTTGAGCTATTTGAACAACCTTATATTAAATATACGCCTACAACACTTGTACCATCAACCACTTCACAATAAGATAATTTTTTTCGAACACTTCAATATATATCGTTGGGCCACATCAAAATCAAAATTAGATCTCATGAAACCTAGATTTTTTAAATTAAAAAAGATATACCATTTACCCAACATTATCCCACCATGGACAATTGGACATATAAAACTTATTAGTTATACATGAGATTAATAGAAGATAAAAGTTTTACAAAACCAAGGATATGATATGATGAACGTAGTAGCTAGCTACATACATGTAATATATACAAGTGGTGTGGGGCACATTTGGTAGCTAGTAGACGACGACAGTAATTGTAGCCACCACATGAAGCAGTGGTTCTTTGCCAATGCTAAAGCTACTGTCATTAAATTGTTGCTTTGCCTTTGGCTTTGGCTTTGGCTTTGGCTGTAAACTCATCTATCCTCCTTGAACGGCGTTCCCAATCATCATTATAATAATTTAAGACCCTTAGCTAGCTAGCTTCAGGATATATAATTTTATTATCTTCTTTAATATATTATATATATATTCAAGATAGTGTGTGTCCCCACTCTTTGATCTAGTGGGTTATCTCCACGTGTTAAAACTCATCAATGAAAGAAATTCGGATACCGTATGCTTACCGCTATTGAACGCTACCTTTTAAACGCGATCATATATATTTACGCGATCATATATATAACGAAGAGATAGTTGTTCGAATCTTATCATTTGATTTCGAACCAATTTGAAGTTCACTACTAAAAAGTTTCTGATAAATTTCCAACGACTTAATATATATTTACGGTAACTTTATAACTTTTATAAATAATTAAAAGAAAAAAAAACTTAATTTATCTCACAATTTCCCGATAAAACAACCACAGTTTGTTGTTATTTTGTCGCAACCAAAGTATAACTAATGAAGTTAAAAATACTAGTTTTGTGACTAAGTTATAAAAAATGTTACGAGAACACAATATTGTCTCAATTTTGTAGCTAAAATTGACACAATAATTTTGTTATGGCCTTTTTTCCTACAGTTTGATTTTTTAGAAGGATTGTCTTTATTTTCGAGAAACGATAATATTGTTATGAATATATATTATGACAATGTTTGTCTTAAAAACAGTTATATTTCAACAGCAGTTGAGTGTCACTTGTGGAATTTTAAGACAAGGTGACACAGGACCGGTTAATAGGTCCAACATCATTCATTAATTTACACATTTCTGACGTCTCTCATGTGAGTGGGCTCGATCAGATGGTTTCTTTTTTTCAACTTTATATATATATATATATATATATATATATATATATATATATATATATATATATTAGCTAGGCTGTTGTTTGGTGTATAAAAATATTTACAAAACTGTATACATGGAATAAAATATGCAATTTGTTGATGAACCATGCATCAGGGGCACTAGTCGTAGATCTAAGCCATTCAATTGTGGGGCTGCCTCCATCTGATCTTCTGACATCTGTTTTTGCATTATTATATTTTGAGTTTTAATATGCATGGAATTTGTTGCTTTCTAAATTTATGCAATCTTTTCTGCACTTATTCAAAGTAGCTTTTAATATACAATTTCATCAGTTTTGGTTCTTCAGATCATTTATCTAAATATTACATTGCTAGCTAGCTAAGATTGAAACATTTATAAATTAAAATTGTGCAGATATCAGATAAGCTAAAATAAATTCCTCTTTAGGGATAAAGCTGAATTATTGTTTTCACTTTTTCCAAAAATGGTACGTACTTAATAAATTATTATAAAACCAAGCAAGAACAACAGAAAACTTTAGGTATAACGTACTATGAAATATTAATATTTGTTTTTTGTGTTAGTTTAAATCAGAGTTGATATTTCCAAAGTATAATAAGCTAGAGGCTCAGTGACCAAAACTCTCGTGATGCATGCACGTTTTTTCACCAATACGGTTTCATGTAGTACGAATATATATAATATTTGTAAGTACCCAACCAAGAAAGAAAATAATTGGGAATATTTGTTGCTTGGTTTCTTTCTATTTAACTGTTGCATGATATATTATATTTGCATTATGCACACACTAAGGTATTTTCTACCCGAATTAGTAATTATGAAATTAATTTTAGTTTAGTTTAATATTACTTAAAAACATATTAAAGCTGTTTACATTAATTTATAAACATGATATGGATTAATAGCTTAAAATCTTAATAGTAATATTTAAAAAATGAAATAACTCTATAAGGGTACAAAAATAACATATATTATCTATCAATACATCTAGTTGTACGTAGAATACGTTATGTTTGTCAGTTTGTGCACATATTGATAAATCGTCACCGATATATATATATATATATATATATATATATATATATATATAGATTGGGGATTTTCTAAAAAGGCTCAAAACTCTAAGAAGTGTAGGAACCATTCACAAACAAACACGCGTCCTTGAGGGAGAAAAAACGCGGAGGGGCGTTATCGTCATTTCACGCTTTGCGCTGTTCTTCTGAATCATGGTGTTTTTTACATTTTTACGCGATGACGCTGTTCTTCTGAATTATGGTGTTTTAACATTTGAACTATCAGTACAAAATCATGGTGTTTTTTTATCGTCATTTCACGCTTTTGGCGCTGGTCTACTGAATCATGGTGTTTTTTACATTTTTTTGCACGACGACGCTTCTGAATCATGGTGTTTTAACATTTGAACCATCAGTACTAAATCATGGTGTTTTTTAGCATTACCAAACGAGATCTGTCAACAAAAACGACCTATTAACATTCTGAATCATGGTGTTTTTTACATTTTTACGCGATGACGCTGTTCTTCTGAATTATGGTGTTTTAACATTTGAATTATCAGTACAAAATCATGGTGTTTTTTTATCGTCATTTCACGCTTTTGGCGCTGGTCTACTGAATCATGGTGTTTTTTACATTTTTTTGCACGACGACGCTGTTCTTCTGAATCATGGTGTTTTAACATTTGAACCATCAGTACTAAATCATGGTGTTTTTTAGCATTACCAAACGAGATCTGTCAACAAAAACGACCTATTAACATTCTGAATCATGGTGTTTTTAGTGATCAGTTACGAACGTAAAAAACACCATGATTCAGAAGACATAGATCCCATTTGATAGTGCTAAGAAACACCATGAAAAGACACGGATCTAAGAAACACCATGGCGTTAAAAAACGCAAAATGACAAAGCTACCCTCAAATCCATCTCGCGCTTAACCAAAACATCAAAATAATTACAAAAATGCCACCGCGTCCATCTGGGCCGTTAAACACCATAATCCGACGCCCCAGATTCCTTCTTAGCCTTTTTAGAGTTTTGGCCCTTTGTAGAAAATCTCTCCCCTATATATATATATATATATATATATATATATATATATATATATATATATATATATATATATATATATATATTTCTGGAACTAAAAACACGAATATATTAAAAAAAACACAAATATCTTGAAAAACACGAATAAAGTAAGAATTTTGTTTGAGACACTGAAAATTTCTGAAATATTTCATAAAGTTTCATTACTATATAACTATATAGTTTTGTAAGCTAGCTGTGTTTTTTAAATCCATATAAATTAATCTATTCCAATGCAAATATGTATGCCATTTGCACGTTTTCATCAACATGCGGTGTATACGAGTTTCTAGTCTAGTTTATTAGGATAACCTAATTAACTCTATCTAATAAAGAAGTGTTGAAAAATATGCATGTTGTACTATGCCTATTGTACACACATCTACGCTTAATTTATTGGCTTTTGTTGTGATGTAATACGAACGTTACATTTAATATTTCTGTACGTGTACGTTTGTATACACACACCTCTTTCTACAAGAATTAGGAAAAACTTAACTACAGGTTTAGAATAAAACTGAAGAAAAATTATACAGAGATAATAGAGAGATATATATAATAGATCGAGAGAAGTTAAGTTTTTTAAGTTAAAACGTTACACCAACTAACTACGCTACATTAATATTTGAACACTTACCACCTAAGAGGGCATCACTAACACCTTTTAACCGGTATCCTTAGTTATATATATGCTACAAACTAATGGAAGAAGAGACTACACATATTAAGATAAAAGTGAACACTTAATTAATTAATTAATTAATTATATAGTATGATTGTAGAGGTAAATTGATAGATGCTTCTATAAATCAATGATCATATATATCGTTGATTCGTGTATATAATATTCAAAATAATTTTGATCAATACGTACATATATATACACATACCATAAAATAACAATAATGGAGAACGATCGAGAAAATGTAGAAAAAAGACAAGCTCACCAACTTTGCGAAATTGGAATAGAACTTTAATTCTTTATCTATTATTTATTTCAATATTTCGTACCTTAAATTAAAAGCTAAAACAATTTATACAAATACATATAATAAAAACTTGTTGTGTGTATATATATATAGATATAGTCCTGTTGAATTGATAAGATGTTCACACAACAAAACTAAACTCAATATTTCCCCAACCCTTAATTCTCTCTCTCTCTGCAACAATCTGATACAACTTCTAGTCTTATAAGTTCACCCATCATATATATCCTTCTGCCCATTATCTTTTTCATCTTTCCTTTTTTGCATAACTAGGGTTTCTATAAAAGGAAAGAACCATACATACATACTACAATATGGACATTGACTTTCTCAGGTCCATTTCCGACGACCAAACAGACATGATGATGCTAATGCAGCTCGAAAAGCTTCCCGATCTCTCCGGTCTTTATTCCGAAAACAACAACAACAACTCATCAACCGAGTTCATTGATCAAGGAACAACGTCGTATATGACTGAAGATTTGAACTTTGTGAACCCAACGAATAATACAATTTCATTCAATACATCTCCTGCACAAACACCGCCCGGAGAGATGCAGTTTGTATCGAGTCCGCGGTGGAGGAACAACGGAGATGAAGGGGTTGGGAATAAGCGAAACTCGATGGCGGCAATGAGGGAAATGATATTTCGTATTGCGGCAATGCAACCGATTCACATTGACCCGGAATCGGTTAAACCACCAAAACGAAGGAATGTGAAGATATCGAAAGATCCGCAGAGTGTCGCGGCGAGGCACCGCAGAGAAAGGATTAGTGAAAGGATTAGGATACTTCAAAGACTTGTTCCTGGTGGTACAAAGATGGATACTGCTTCCATGCTTGATGAAGCAATTCATTATGTTAAGTTTTTGAAAAATCAGGTCCAGAAGTTGGAGAAAACTGGAGAAAATTTAAACCGGTTGCCGGTGACGACGGGTGGTGCCGGTGGTGGTGGTTTTCCGGTGCCGATGTCAAGTGGGAGTTATGTTCCGATGGGGATGCCTGCAAAGGGTTATCAACAATCGGTGCAAAATGTTCAACACTATTTGGGTGCTTAGATGAAAATAATATTTTTTGGGGGTGTAAAATGAATATTGGGCTTATTTATGGGGGTATGATTGGAAGTGGAAGATAGTTTTGTTTTGTTAACCTTAATTAAGAAAAAAAACATAGTGACATGAAAAACTGAAAATGATGAAAATCTTAGGATTTGGAATCAATGGCAAGTTGTACTTTAATTTGTTATAAAATAATAATCATTCCTTTTTCTATAAGACATTTGGTTTTTAAATTTTTTTTTTTTTTTTTTTTTTTTTTTTTTTATAAAATAAGATATTCATTTAAACAATCCATTGGAATTTACAATAGCGTGGCAGGTAAACGAGCAACAAGTTGCGCCGCAACCCCCTTTTGAATAGCAAACCCTATCCTACTGAAAACAAACCCTTGGCCTTTAGGGGTCGACACATTGCTGTGAATGACCCGTTGAACCCTGGTCAAGAAGTTCACCGCCCCCGTTGCTAGGAAACCAAATGTATTAAAGGCTAATGGAATAAAAACATGCTGATTGTCAAGGCAGGCTTTCTCGTGTTTAGCAATCTTGCATGATTCCGCCCTTGACGTTGCCTGCCCTGCAACAAATCCATTGCTCCGAAGTGCAACCAAGGGGGATACTCCCGTAAGGTCCACACAAGCGTGTTTGCCCCCCGTCCAACCAAAGACTAGAATATCAGCTGGTTTTTAAATGTTATTTTAGATATATTTTGATGGTTTCATAGGATGGTATTATTAAATATTTAATCGGAAATTGAAATTTTCGAAGTTGAGCCTGATCAATTTTTCTGTATTTGGATCAACTGGATTAACTAGTGTCACGAAATTTATTTTTCTCTACAATAGTTAAATAATGTCACTTTCTAATGATAAAAGAGTGAAAATGATGGAAACTCAATTATTCAAATTAAATAGAGGAACCCAAAAAATGGCACATATAATTTTAATGTTTTTTTCTATCAATTATTATATAGCAATTTTATTCCTCACTCCATTTCACCATGGCTCACTTTTCAAGAAAGATCTAGTATGTGTTTGTGTGTGATAATGGAAAAAAAAATTATAATTTAATATTAGAGATTATATTTATGGTGATTAAAAATTTTGAGCTTGAACTTAAACTCACTAGGCCACTACTAACTGAAATATAGAGTATCTCACGTCTTATATATAGCATGATATCGATTGCCAACCATTGTCACTACTCACTAATTAAATTTATCCAGCATCGATGAATAATAGAACTATCAAGGATTGATCACTTAACGTACATAAAAAACAGTTGAAGGTAAAAAAAAAAAAAAAAAAAAAAAACCTTGCCGATCAAAAAAAAGTCTGGATGCAAAACGATGAAGTAATAGACATGTTAGAAATAGAATTGGGGCAATTAAATGGAGACGGGTATGGGATTGTCAGATTGATGGTTTTCAAAGTCAAAGGTTGAAAAAAACCATATATAGCCACTTTGGTTTAAATTTGAAACATGGCACATTAATGTTTATTATATTATTGTAACATAAATATTTATACGTTCTTAAAAGTTAAAACTAGGTATGTATCATGTATGTATATTGACCTACATGCAAATACTAATGAAAGATTACGTTTGGCATATAGTCTTAACTTGATGAAAGATATACACATGTTTTGAAACAAGCCTAATATCATAGCAATATGAGAAAGAGATGTAATGAGATCGATAACGATTTTATAACTTTGATACATGTGTAAACTATAAAATAAAATGAAGTACACAAAAGAGACAAAAATTTGTTGAACATACCTTCTCCATATATATTAACCAGGATTAATTCCCGTGAGCTATACACGGATTAAATAACAATATTTAAAAAATATATATAACAACTATATTTAAAATTTGTAAATATTATTATAGAAAAATATCATTAATCATAATATTTTGGCTACATCAACTCTTTTACTTAATTTTTTTTCTCTCAAACTTTCTTTTATTTTTTCACTTAATTTCCTCCTCATCCCCCCCCCCCTCAAAAGCGGTGTTAGTGACCCCTTAAAACCTTTATTTATTAGCTAGATCATTAATAATTTGGGCTAAATCAACTCCATCTATATGTTTAGAGACGTTGGGTTTTTAAAAATTTAGCCAAAATCATATCCAACAAAAAAAATACACCACATGTATTTAAGATCATGTGTAATGAGGTGTTTTTGCCCACTCAAAAAGGCTCATGGCGCCCGAAAGCGCCCTCTAACCATTACATAGGGGAGCTTTAGACTACTTTTTTGTCCGAGGCGTTGTGTACAAAATGCCTCATATTCCTAAAATCAAGATCTGTCCATGTGTTTTATTGGTGAACCCCTCTATAATTAATGATTATACAATGATTGGAAGAGGCTCTATGGGGTTATTTCCACTACATACTTATACTTTTGAGCAAAAAGCCCTAAATGAGTTGGATTACACATGACATACAAAGCCCCTTAAGGATCTATATCCACTATACATGGTCTAACCAATAAACAACGTACGTTTCTTTAATTAAGTTAATGTAATATTAAATTGATACTTCAGTTTAGACTCATAGGATTAGCTAGGTAATTGGATTGCAAATTTCACAATATATTGATCATATCTTTTGACTACGTACATGATAATCAAACATGAAATATATATATATATATATATATATATATATATATATATATATATATATATATATATATATATATATATATATATATATATATATATATATATATATATATAGGGCACATGTAAAATGAAAACCATGTACTAAAATGTTAACCAAAAAACTGTTTTTGGACCATTGATCTTTAAGATCAATGGCTGGGATTGATGAAGGTACAAATGGATTTACTTTTATATATTTTAATATGTAAAAAGGGTATAATAGTCTTTAACATCAATTGCTGTTGCCGCCTAAAAATAAAAATGCTCTTCCCAAGAGAAACATATCACTTCAACTGTTACACTTACAGAATTGTACTATCTTTCATACTTCTTCTCAAAAATTCATAGACCAGTCATTTTCTTTCATAAATCAAAACCCATATAGCTAAAGCAATTCAAAGAAATTACATACAAAGAAACGATTTCATCAGTGATTTTTCACAACCAACATCGATTTCATCTTACTAATCGATCTGTCTACCATCTACATACAACAATCGATTTCATCTGTGACTGATCAAAAACAACAAGTGATTTCATCTCTCTACTCTCTCTCCTAGGGTTTGGGTGATTTTGGGGGTTTTTAACGAAAAGGTAATGTCGATCTCTACATATCTGTTGAAATTCTTTTTCAATATGTTCGACACATGTTTTTAACCGATTTCATTTACTGTATATAACGTTCAATCGATTTACGGTGATGTTACTGTATAGACATTTGAAGATCTTTTTCAATATGTTCTCTATATCAGTTGAAGATCTTTTTAATTATGTTCCACACAGTGTCGATTGCTTATTTATGTCTAGTGATGTTATTGTATATGTTCGACACATGTGTTGATTTACTATATATGAAGTTGAATTGATTTACGGGATGTTGCAGTATATACAGTTGAAATTTTTTTCCAATTGCTTTTAGATGAGTGGTGAAAGGGGAAACATGACGTCGGTTAGAAGAAGCCGAAGAATAGCAAATATTCAGGAGGTAGACAGTGATGATTTTACCACAGAATCAAGAGACTTAGTTCTGGCAAGCCCACAAGTGAAAAAGAGAAAAGTCTTATTCGATGAATCAAATAATTTGATTGATGACCAAGGTACTATATTGTATTGTGTACACTTTGTATGGAATAAAACATATGTGTACACTCAACGTATGACACAAGTGAAAAAAAATGTTACACATGTGTTTAGTTAACAAAGCTGCAAATGTGTACACATGTGTTTAGTTAACAAAGCTGCAAACTGAATACACATGTGTTTTTTACTTGAATGTATTATTTAGGGCCCAAAAGCTGCAAAAAAATTAAGAAACAAAATGTGAAGAAGAAGGGGAAACTAATAAATGAAAGGGTTCAGGCCAATTATCCAGGGTTAAGAGCACGAACGGTACCAAAGCAACTCTACTCAGCCATACATCAATTAAACAGCCATCAAAAAGAAGCTTTGAAAAGAATAGGGTTTGAAAAGATGTTGGAGTTCAATGTTGAAGAAATTCCATCGAAACTTGCATACTATGTGGTCAATAAGTTGGACACTACTACAATGGAGATTGTGGTCGGGAAGAATAGATTGAAGGTGGACGCAAACGCTTTAAACAGATTGTTCGGGTTGCCAAAAGAAGGTAAACTGTTATTGGAATGTAACGCTTTAAAGCACTTACAATCAAATGCTTCAGCTTGGAGAAAGTTATATAAGAAAACAGATATTGTTGCATCCGACATTTGCAAAAGAATAATAACCTCAAAGGGTGATGATGGGGTCTTTTTTGAGATAGATTTCTTGGTTCTGTTCATATCAACGATGGTTGAGGTTACACACAATGGAAAGTGTGTTCTGGACATTTTAAATTTATTAGTAGATGAACTGGACTTCAAAGATGTAAACTGGGCTGAATATGTATTGAACTGCATGAAAAAATGCAAAGATAACTGGGATGCATCGAAGCCAGGGAAACACTATTGTGGTCCAACAACAATACTTATTGTAAGTTACATTGTTAAACATCTATTTTTGCCTAGAAAAAAGGTGTCTAATTTGTTAGTATACAATAAATGTTTTTTGGCAGCTTATCTATGTTGACAGCATTTGCTCGTTGGAATACGATTGGGATGGAAAAGAAATACCTATCAAGTGGTGGACGCAAGATAGGCTAAAAATGAGGGCTGATTGGGAACTAGAGAATGGTGGTTTTGGATTGGGGAAGGTTAGATCGGATAAAAAAGAACAAATTGGGGAAAAATCAACTCCGAAGGTATGTTTATATGTCTTAATTTTTATGTCTTAATTTTTACGTCTAAATTTTTACAAATTTATGAGATCTTGTTTTATTACACAGGATAAACTCTATAGAGTAGAAAGGAGATTGGAGTTCTGGATTAAGGATAGAAAAAAGATAGAACAAGAGTTGAAAGAAATATACAACATTCCGGAGGTCCAACAAGGGGTAAAAAATGCAGTTAAAAAATTTGAGGGGGTATTTCAAGATAAACCTAGTTGGTCTAATGGTTTTGGAGATCCGGAAAAAACAGACTTGAATGTGACACAAAAAATTAAGTCAGTTTTGGAAAGTTTAACATTAGAAAATCATGAACAAAGAGAAGGTATAAAAATTAATTTTAATATATCAATATACAGATTATCATGTTGTTGATTAAGGTAAATGATATAACCTCTTGTTGGTTTATTTTACAGAATCTGAAGAAGGCTTTGAAGGGAATGATATAACTGGAAACTATAATGATGATGAAGGTGATGAAGATATGTTGAATTTGGAAACTATAATCATAATCTTAAAACTAAAACTATTTTTCATTTAAGATAGTTATATTTCTATATATATATGTGAACATGTTTTTACACATGTGTTGGGTATTAACACATTGTGTTATCTAATTGTAACTTAGAAGTGGATGTGTTAGAAATTGAAAAGAGGCAGAAAAAGAAAGTCGACGAGACTTTAAATAAATCAGAAAAAAGTGGCACAAGGTTAGAAGCGGATGTGTTAGATATTTTAAAATCTTACTATAATGATGATGATGGTGATGAAGATATGTTGAATTTGGAAGGTGAAAAAGGAGCAAATAAAGGTATGAAGTATTTTTCTATTTAAAATCTTACATAACAATTATCATAATCTTAAAACTAAAACTATTTTTCATTTAAGAGAGTTATATTTCTATATATATATGTGAACATGTTTTTACACATGTGTTGGTATTAACACATTGTGTTATCTAATTGTAACAGAAAATGAAAGTCGACCAGAGCGAAAAAATGAAGTGGATGTGTTAGGAATTGAAAAAAGCCAGAAAATGAAAGTCGACCATACTTTACATAAATCAGAAAAAAATGGCACAAGGTTAGAAGGTGGATTAGGGGAAACAAGTTTGAAAGATCACACTAACATGGATAAAGAAGAGAATTTGCAAATACCACCAACCGGGTTTAGCCAGGGTAATGAACCAGGTAATAAACTACAAATGTAAAAACACATGTGAAAAGATCCACAAAATAGTAATAGTATTTACTTATTGTGTTGTCAGACTCAGAATCAGATGCGGATGTGTTAGATAATTTAAAATCTTACTATAATGATGATGAAGGTGATGAAGATATGTTCAATTTGGAAGGTGAAAAAGGAGCACATAAAGGTATGAAGTATTCTTCTATTTAAAGTCTTACATAACAATTATATTTAGAAGTGGATGTGTTAGAATTTGCAAATACCACCAACCGGGTTTAGCCAGGGTAATGAACCAGGTAATAAACTACAAATGTAAAAACACATGTGAAAAGATCCACAAAATAGTAATAGTATTTACTTATTGTGTTGTCAGACTCAAAATCAGATGCGGATGTGTTAGATAATTTAAAATCTTACTATAATGATGATGAAGGTGATGAAGATATGTTCAATTTGGAAGGTGAAAAAGGAGCACATAAAGGTATGAAGTATTCTTCTATTTAAAATCTTACATAACAATTATATTTAGAAGTGGATGTGTTAGAATTTGCAAATACCACCAACCGAGTTTAGCCAGGGTAATGAACCAGGTAATAAACTAAAAATGTAAAAACACATGTGAAAAGATCCACAAAACAGTAATAGTATTTACTTATTGTGTTGTCAAACTCAGAATCAGAAGCGGATGTGTTGTGTATTGACAAGAGCCAACAAACGGAAGTCGAACAAAGTTTAGATAATTCAAAAAAAAGGGTAGATGGCGGAAAGGGGGAAACAATTTTTAAAGAACAATCTAAACTGGATAAAGAAGAGAATTTGGACTTGCCACCACCCGGATTCAACCATGGGAATGAATCAGGTAATACACTATCATGACTATTTGACTTTTTCTAAAACATATATGTGACGTACGGATTAATTTGTTTTAAATATATTATGATGGTCACAGGTAAAGAATCAAAAGTTGGTGAATTGGCAATGCAGATTGATAGTGGGAAGAAAATGAAGGAAGTAGAAGATGCTTCAAAAGGTAAGTTGGTGTAATTACAATAAACATGGGATATTGTAATATAATGTCATGACTATTTGTATAATACACTGATACACATGTAATAACTGCTAATAATTTTAATCAATATTTGTTTACTTAAAACTAAAATATCAAAAACAAATTAATAATGTTTAAAAATATACTTTTCTGCCATATATTTTCTGCATATTTTTTTAAAACATGGGATATTGTAAATACCCTTCCATGACTATTTTAAACACATGTGTATAATTGTAGATTTGGCAGGTAAAGAATCAAAAGTTATAGATTTGACAGTCGGGAATGACAGTGTGCATAAAATGAAGTTAGTGGATGACGCTTCAAAAGGTAGGTTGATCTAATTTGTATTAACAATGGGTAGTGCACTGGTACACATGTGGTTTTGATTAAAAAAGGTACGTCGATGTAATCCGTAATAACATGGGATTTAACACACTGTGAATTAGGGGAAGACGAAGAAGCTGCGAAAACATTTCCAAAAGGGTGGACAAAAGAAAGGGTGGATGGACTTTTCAAGAGTCGAAAAGAGGAAGTAGAAAAAATTGTAGAAAAATCCAAACAAACAGAAGGGGGGTTTGGGAAATTAAATTGGAAAGATCACTTTACGCTTGTTCGACCGAAAAACATGATATCAAAAGGTATGGCAAAAAGGGTTTTACATGATGATAAAGTAAAACCAAAAATGGACTTCGAACGAGGTAAAAATATATATCCTGGTTTAAATATACAAACAAACAAATGGATGTGTTAAGTAACTTAATTTTAAATAGGTGCGGAAGGCGTTCAACAGGGTGAACACAAAAACGAACAAGAAAGTGGAACACCACCTGGGTGTAGAAGGAGTTCAAGAGGTGACAGTAGAGGAGTTCAAGAGGTGACAGTAGAGGAGAAGGCTGCAAGAGATGAGGGTGCCCTACATGGTAAACGTAACTTTTGACTACATATATGTACACAAGTATAGATGTGGTAGTTAACAATATATATTCTGTAAAATAGGTGTAGAAGGAGTTCAAGAGGTGACAGTAGAGGAGAAGGCTGCAGGAGATGAGGGTGGCCTACCTGGTAAGCGTAACTTTTGTGTACATATATGTACACAAGCATAGATGTCGTAGTTAACAATATATATTCTGTAAAATAGGTGTAGAAGGAGTTCAAGAGGTAATAGTAGAGAAGAAGGCTGCAGGAGAGGAGGGTGGTGGACCAAATAACAAGACATTGGAAAATTTGGCAATCATAAATGCCGCACGAGCTAAACTTGCATCTGTGACTCTCACACTTCCTTATTACATTAGTCCGGTGGAAATAGATAGAAAAGTGACGAAGGAGGAAGAGGATATTTGGAATTTTATTTGCAAAGATGATGTCGAACTGCAAAAGTAAGTACTAAGTACATGCAAAAGTAACTGTGTGGTTATATCGTACACATGTGTAGTAATAAAATAATGATATTTATGTTTGTTAAAATTTACTAAGAGTGTAATATTACAGGGAGATAATATTTGAATCTAAGGGTCATATTGCTGGAGAAAGATTTTCTTTCAAAACACTGGAAGATGGGAAAGAAATCTCTAGTTCTGTGATAGATTGTTGGGCATCAGTATTGAATGAAGAGGAACAAGAAAATCCCAAGACACCGAGAAGGCTGTTTTGCTCGTCCCAAGTTTTCGTAAGTTATCTACTTTACATGAATATTATATATTATTTAAACACACTACGCAAAACAGTAAAATGATTATTTTATTATTTTAACAGAGAACATGGATGATAAATAGTAGACACAAGTCAAAAGAAGAACGTCTTAATAATTTCTGGAAAAATATGTTGCTGGAGCTCAACAAAAAAGAAGAACTAATGAATTTGAAGACTTTTGATCTCGTTTTCTTCCCAATTATAGAGAACAAACACTTCTACCTGTTGGTTTTTGATTTGAAGAAAGGAAAAATAACTTTAATTGATAACATGGACGAAGAGGAGACGGTAGTCAGCATAGATGATCATCTAGATTTCTTTCAAAAGGACACACCATACAAAATTGTGAGTATTATCTAATAGTAGAATAGTAACCTAAAATCATATTATACATTTCCGTATTATAAATATATTCAAAAATTTCTTTTGGGTGCAGAAAGATATTTTCGTTGACTTCTTGGAAATGGTGCACCACCCCAGAGTTTGTGAAATGAGGGGACAGAATATCGAGAACTTAGAGTTTTGCTGGAAAACTAAGGGCAACGTAACAGACTGTGGCGTGTTTGCTATGCGTCATATGGAAATGTACATGGGTGAGGGGAAAAAGTTTGCGTGCGGGTTCAGCAACAAATCGCCTATGCATAGTTTGCAAATTAGTACATTGAGGAAGCGGTACGCTGCCAAAATATTGATGTCGGATGCAAACATTTTAAAAAACGATGTGACGAAAAAAACTCTTGGTCTGCCAAAAAGAAGAAAGTCAATTGGACGTCGGAACAAAAAAAGTAGAATCTAATATGCAAGTTTCAAAAACATGTTTCAATATTAGTAATGTGTTGTTGGATTAAGGTATCTTAAAAACTGTGGTGTTTTAAAGATAGTTATATTATGCTTCTGATCTTATGGTGTTGAAAATGTTGTTGAAAACCACGATTTTTTACTAAAATGCTTCATATAAAATTGTGTTTTTAGTAAACTAAATAAACACCAAAAAAACAGTACCTTTGTATTAATAGAATCCGATGTAAACACATGTGTAAGTATTAGTAGCATCCCGTGCACCACTAAAATAAGTAGGTCCTTACATAAGGAAAGAGTATAAACAGTTAAAAAACAGCTTTCAAATCATTTACCAAAGAAATGTGTTTTTCATTAACGTAAGTTGAGCTAGTAAACTAAAATAAAAATGAAACTGGTAACAACTTTGTTATAAACAGGTATCAAAATAAATACATGTGTTTATTAAATGCTTAATGTCTTAAATACATGTATCAAAATAAACACATGTATTAATAGGACCTGATGTAATAATAAAATAAGTAAGGTAGATAGAAAAAAGTATAACATAAAGAGTAAACACTATAGTTAAACCATCTTAGTTAATTCAAGAACAACACAAACACTTACAAAAGATGGTTGTTCATCTACATAAATACTTATCCACCATTGGATACAATATATTTATGTTGTGTTTAAAGATATTTATGTTGTCCTTACTGTTTCATGTTAGTAAATGTTGTTGAAACGACTATTTTTTACTAAAATGCTTCATATAAACATATGTGTTTTTAGTAAACTAAAAAAAAGAAACAAGTCATAGATAAACACTAAAATAACAACACCTTTCTGTCTAACACACATGTGTTTCAAGATAAAACATGAGTATTAGTAGCATCTCGTGTACCACTAAGATAAGGAAACCGTATAATAAATTAGTACTAAAATATTGTAATTAACTTAAGTGGTAACAAGTTAGTTATCAAAATGGTAAACAACTGTATACTAAACGAATCCAACGCAGAAAATTTATTAAATACTTAATGACTAGAACACGTGTGTTTCTAAATAAACACATGTATTAATAAGTAGGGAGTTAGATAGAAAAAATAATACTAAGATATATTGTAAACAAATGTAAGAGGTTATGTTAAGACGATAAACTAATATAAAAACAATAACATAAAAGTAAACACTAAAGTTAAACCATCTTAGTTACTTCATACATCAATAACAACACAAACCCTTACAAAAGATGGTTTTTCATCTACATAAATACTTAACAACCATTGGATACAACACAAAAGAAAACAAAAGTAGATGAAAAACCATATTTAGATAATAAAAGGAAACTACATAACAGGGTTGTTCTTCACAAAAAGCGAGGCCACGGTACACCACCATTCTAAACGCAACCATATTACTCTGATTCTTCACCATCAGCATCAACCGAATCATCGGACTGATCATTTAGAGGACAATTACGGGAATCATGATTACCAATCTCATTACAATTACGGCATCTCCGGCCAGCTTTTTTCCTACTTTCAGCAGACTTCTCACCTTGGGTGATAACGCGACGACGTTTGGTGCCAGATCCTTTGTTTTTTATTCCCTTTGGAGCAGAAAAGGGGGTATCAGAATCATTACAATTCCCAACAATATCACCCATGAGATCACGCATAACGCCTTCTTTAGAAGTTGACTCAGCTGGAACTTTAAACTTCTCAATAACAGCAGCCTTAACATCATAAATTTTTTGTGCAAGAAAAACAAAACCTTCATCATTGCCTCTTAAACAATCCATACAAAAAGAAACCATATCAAGAACTTCATTCCTCTTTCCATCAACTTCATTGTTCCCACCAGAATACATTGCTGCAGCCCTATACACACTTAAAGGTATGACATCTTTAGTCCAACGACGAAGCACGTATTCATCAGGTATTTCTTGAACGTTTCTAAGCCTATAAACAGAGAAAACATGACGACAGAGGTATCCAATACGCGTGAATCCTCTACATGAACAAGAAGCTTTCTTGTTTGCAATATCAACAGTAACCTAAAAAAAAATATCATGAACAAGTTTTAATAATGCAATATAGTAGAGTTATATAACACACATGCATGTATAAAACTACACATGTGTGTGTTAGCTTCCTAGTAAATTTGCATATTTAAAACTACATTTACTACATCACCTAAACTACTAAAAAAACACTGTTAAATGCATTATGTAAACATTGTTAAAAAGAAAAGAATGATGTATAATAAAAAAATTATATAATAAAACAGTGTATAATACCGTGAATGAATTGTTGATAATAGTCTTCTTATCAGCATGGTGAACAGTGAACACTTCAAGCCCGTCTGCATTAGATTCTACATTGGTTATAAAACTTCCAACCATACCTTTCTGAATTTCTTTCTGAACTTCTAAGAAAATTTCTTGGGTATAAACCTCAAGAGCATGCTTCTCAATTAGTAAAGGGGTGCGGAGAGGTATTTTGGTGGTGTAAGACTTATGCTCAAGAAGTCTTTGATTATAACGCTGACGGTCAATTGAGGTGTCAAAGCAAAATAAAAACTGAACCAACGTATTACCAGGACTGGAGTTTACTTTAAAAATAGAATTAGAACTCTCACATCGAGAGGTGGTTTTCATCAAACAACACATCTGAATATCTCGAAAATAAGCAGGGATCCAACGATGTCTCATTTGGTACATATCTCGAAGCCATACATGTGTTGCAAGCTTAAACTCAGTTATAAGCTGAATCCAACGCTTCTCAAAGGTAGTTGGACTTATGAAAACATTCCACACCAACTTGTGAAGACGTGCCCTAAAATCAGTACTTTGCAAAAAATCACCTGGAAACTATATATAAAAGGAGAACTGTGATTACACAGATATACACATGTGTTACACGTTGTGTACGTGTGTTTTATATCCGGGACAAATTGATAAAAAAATGAAAAGAAATTTATAGAAAAAAGATATACCTTGGCAGGAAGCTTTTTCATTATATGCCACATACATAAACGATGAGAAGAATTTTTGAAAACAGATTCAGCTGCTTGTAACATAGCGGGATCTTGATCAGTTAAAACAAGACTCGGGGCTTTCGGATAAGTTTGGACAAAACACTGAAGCAACCATTGGTATGATTCAACAGATTCATTGGCTATTAAACCGGCACCAAATGTAATGCATTTTTTATGGTGGTCCACCCCAGTAAACGGCACGAATATCATATCATACCTAGCATTTTATAGTAAATTAGAACAATATAAAACCAACATAATAATTTCATAAAAACAAAAAAAACGTACTTATTTGTGTGATAAGTGGCATCGAATGCTAACACATCACCGAAAGCTTGGAAATTTGCTTTGGAGACACCATCCGCCCAAAAAACACTTTTTAGCTCACCATCCACAATGTTATATTGACATGAAAAGTTAGATAAATGAGAAGACCTATGTTCCAAAAGATCAATAAAAAACTTAGCATCTCGTTCCCCAATGAACATACGAACATCACGACCAAAATTAGCATAATCTTCTTGTGTGCCACGCATGTTATGAGGACCACCCCTCAAACCAGACCGCAGACGATGTGCAGCACGCCCCCCAATTTTGTTCAAGCTCATTTGATGTATAAAACGTTTATCAGAAAAAGAAAGTCGTCTCCTCCTTCTCAACAAATCAACATTATGAGAAGGAACAAGGTCATGGTTGTGACTTTCAACAAAGTCATAGACAACATAACTACAACCACCTTCAATAGACTTGAGTTTTAAACGAGCTTTACAATCAGTAGCTTTATATGAACGAGTACGAGAAGAATCAACTTTTAAAACATCCATAGTGTCACAGTTCTGGCACTTGGGTTTTCCTTGTTTACTACAGTAAATGTATTTATGAGTAAAAACACCATTTTTCTTTTTCGCCGGACCAGTACGTATGTTAAAACCCAATTTTTCAGCATAATGATCATAAAAATGAAAAACATCATTCAAAGAAGAAAAAACCATGCCCACACATGGTTTATCAATGGTAGCTACATTAGGGATCCAGTATCTTGATCCGTTGGGAGTTTGATGAACAAACGTGCGAATGTCATCTAGGTACAAAAAATCAAAAGTAAAAAATGTTAGTTTTTGACTGCTTGTATAAAGAAACAGTTAAATGTATCATAAAAGAAATTGTATAGAAAAACCCATTCTACAATTAACAAAGCAGCACGTACCATGCTGATCAACACCAACATAAACAGAACCAGGTTCTTCCATACCAGTACAAACAGAAGCAGGTTGATCCACACCACTATGAACAGAAGAAGATGTTATAGGATCAATGGTATTATCACAAGGGGGATCTTCATACATAACACCTTTTCCTTTATCTTTTAACTTACTCATTTTGCTGTTGTGTAGGAAATGAGTGCATGGAAACTACATGAAAGAAGCGTCTTATATAGAGCAAAAATTGGGGGGAAAAGAGGATGATTATGGCGGGAATAAATCTGCCAAATCCCCACCAACTATGGGATAAAATGAGAATGTTGCACGTGCCTCTAGAGATAAAGTTGGTAGTTGTACAATGTGGATATTTACATGTACAAAGTGCACAATTAGTTGTATCATGTGCATAATCAATCAAAGTGTATAATGACACAGTGTAATGAAACTACTTGTACAAAATGCCTATCTTTAGTTGTACAAAAGAGTATACTAGTTGTACGAAATGCATCATAAGTTGTACAAAGTGCATAATGGTTATACTTGTACAATGGGTATAAAATAGTTGTACACTAAAAACAATCATACTAACATAAATAAAAAAAACAGACACATGTATTGTATAGGTGAAAACAAATGATAAAACAAAGTAACCTATTAGTTGTATTGTGTGCAGAATTAATTGTACGTTAAGTGAAACTAAAAATCATAAACATTTAAGTTTAACAAAACTAGTTGTAATTGTACAGAATTACCTAACTAGTGGTACATGAGCAATTAAAGTTGACTGGTTGAATAAAAAAACTAGGAATATCTATGACTTTTCTGACTAGTAACCATTGGGTAAAATACATAAATTACAAAAATAATTCAACAGGTGAAAAATATCTATGACTTCTCTGAATTTTAAGAAAACACAAATAAAAAACACATGTGTTTCAAAATGCAGCACATGTGTATTAAAAAAAAACAGATCATAAAACTCATATTTAGTTGTACAAAATGCATCAGCAGTTGTACATTTATAAAAATTCAAATATACTAGTGTAGAATAAAATCTACACGTACTATTTATTTGTACCATATGAGGAAGTTATTTGTACATTAAGGAAATTATTTTTTGTACTATATGCATAATTAATGTGTAGTGTGTAGTTAAGGATAAAAAAAAATCATCAAAAAATCCAAACAGATAACTTGTCACACATTAATTAAGTGGTTATTACAAATAGAAGTTAACAAATTAATGTGTAGTGTGTACTTAAGGATAAAAAAAATCATCAAAAAATCCAAACAGATAACTTGTCACACATGAATCAAGTGGTTAGATTCATGCACTTTATACACCCAACAATGTATATTTTTCTTATTATATGTTGTTACATGTAAACAGTTAGTTGTACTGTATGCGGAATTAAATGGAAAAATGAGGATAACAACATATGGTATAAAAAACTAACCGTCTCATGGCAATGCATTAACAAATAATAAAATGAGTAAACAAAGTAGTTATAAAACTATATATAGAGTGAAGCTTATCAAATTAAAGTTGTGACACATGTTACCAATTAGTTGTACTGTATGCAGAACTAAATGTACATTAAATGAAACTATGTAGTTATAAAAACTATATATTTAGTTATACAAAGTAAGCTATTAGTTGTACTGTGTGCAGAATTAATTGTACATTAAATGAAACTAAAATCATAACCATTTAAGTTGAACAAAACTAGTTGTCATTGTACCAAATTACCTAACTAGTGTTACATGGGGCATTAAATGATATGATGTATGGTACATAGGGCATTAATGACAAAATCTTTTTGGGCATTAATGACAAGACATTTTGGGTACATATGTATTATAGTTGACTAGTAGAAAAAAACGAGGAATATCTATCACTTTACTGATTTTTAAGAAAAAACAAATAACAAACACATGTGTATTGAAGAAAAAAAGTTGTCAGAAGATTTTCAGATAAACAATATATATGGGTTTGGATTGTATGTGTAAAAATAAAATAGTTTGTTGTACAAAATGCATCATAAGTTGTACATTAATCAAATCTCAAATATGCTAGGGGATGCTAGGGTAAAATAAAATATACATGTACTATTTTCATCAACCAACTATTGAATAAAGGGTTTGGATTGTATGTGTAAAAATAAAATAAGTCAGCTATAAGAAATGTATATTTATTAAAATGTAAAACAGATGGTTACTTAATGTGTAGTGTGTAGTTAAGTAGTTGTACAACATGCATAATTAATTGTATGTAAAAGGCAAAAAAATACAATAAAAAAGTAGTTGTGTAGTAAAATAGATGGTTACTTAATGTGTAGTGTGTAGTTAAATAGTTGACGAACGTGAATAATTAGCTATATGTAAAGGCTAAAAAATATAAGAAAAAGATTGTTGGCTAGTAAAATGGATAAAGACATATGTTGTACAATACTAAAAGTACAACTAGTCAGAAGATTTTCAGATAAACAATTAATATGAGTATGGTACATTTACCAACACTTCATGATAAGACCTCTTAAACCATGTCTCTTATAGTACAATATCTATCAAAAGTAATCTTTAGTTGTAGAAAAATGTATATTATACATTAATTAGATATAGAAACTCATATTTAGTTGTACAAAACGCATCATCAGTTGTACATTAATAAAATTTCAAATATACTACTGTAGAATAAAATCTACACGTACTATTTATACACGTACTATTTGTAACATATGAAGAAGTTAATTGTACATTAAGGAAATGTTTTTTTGGACTATATGCATAATTAATGTGTAGTGTGTAGTCAAGGTTAAAAAATAAAACAATGTATATTTTTCTTATTATATGCTGAATTAAATGTAAACAATTAAATGTATATTTTCAGTTATACAACGTAAGCTATTAGTTGTACTGTTTGCAGAAATAAATGTACATCAAGTGAAACTAAAATCATAAACATTTAAGTGAAAACTAGTTGTGCAAAATTACCTAACTAGTGGTACATGGGCCATTTAATGATATGGTGTATGGTACATAGGACATTAATGACAAAGGTCTTTTTGGCAATTAATGACAAGACCTTTTGGTACATAGGTATTATAGTTGACTAATTGAAAAAAAAAACGAGGAATATCTATGAGTTTTCTGACTTTTCTGGTTTTTAAGACATAATTTATATAAATAATTCAAGAGGTGATAAATATCTATGACTATTCTGATTTTTAAGAAAACACGAATAACAAACACATGAGTTCCGAATTGCAACACATGTGTATTGAAGAAAAAACAGGTCATTAAAATCTGCGTAACATCTTTAAAAAAAAAAGAAGTCAGAAGATTTTCAGATAAAAAATATATATGGGTATGGTACATATACCAACACTTCATGACAAGACCTCTTAAACCATGTAGAAAAGTGTATATTATACATAAATTAGATATAAAAAAGCTCATATTTTGTTGTACAAAATGCATTACAAGTTGTACATTAATCAATTCTCATATATACTAGTGTAGAATAATATACACATGTACTATTTTCTTCTACCAACTATTGAGTAAAGGGATGGTTACTATATCGTTATAAGACGTGTATAGTGTGTAAAAGGCTAAAAAAAACAAGAAAAAGATAGTTGTGTAGTAAAATATAACAGCTGCGTATATATTTTATGGGAAACAAACAACTACGTAAATGTTTTATGATAAATAAGATAATTATTGTACACATGTGTTTTATTGGCAAAAAGAGGAGATAAAAAGCTGCGTATATATTTTATGGGAAACATATGAAATATTCCACATTCATTACCTCCTTTTTTAAACCAATTTGATTCCCTCCAACTTCATTCCCACCTTTAAAAACCAACTTCATTCCCTCCAACTTCATTCGCTCCTTTAGTTAAGGAAAAAATGGATGATATAAAAGAATCAGAAAATATATTTTTAGATTCCTTAAACCCAACAAAGAGAAAGTTGTTATCTGATGAGTCGGATGAAGTTGTTGAGAACGAATTGGATGACATTCAAGGTAAAAAGTTATACTATGTGTATTTTTTTTACAAATATGTCGATCTTCAAAACACATGTGTATTTATCTTTTTAAACTATTGCAGAACCCCATAAGGTTAAAAGGTTAGAAGATATAAGTGACACAAAACAAGCCAAGAAACTACTTGGAAGCCAGGAAACTAATTGGATGCCAAGAAATTACTTAGAAGCTTATGAGGAAGATCTTAAGATCCAAAAGGAGTTAGAAGATGAGTTAAACAAGCCTATTTCACTAGAAGATGAACACGAATATATCGATCCTGAAGTATTGAAGCTGGCCTGGATTTATCAAAGTGAATTAGAGGAGGAAGTGGAATATCACTACCCATGGGAAGCTGAGGAGGACGAACACGACTCCGATTGGAGTTGTGATGATGCAAATTGGAAATGATTTACCTATGTGTATGCGTTAATGACTATTTGCTTTATTTGTTAACGAGTTAGGTTTGCGAATGCACTAATGTTAAATATCCAAAATTGCTTAAAAAGCTTAAATAGAACGCAAAACATAAATTAAAATGTAACAAGTCAAAATAGGTCATATTAAAAAGAAGAAACATTACAAACCAGAGGGACAAACCATTGGGATTTAGTGATAAACAACATACAAGACGAAAAACAACCAACTAACAACTAAAAGGGTCTTATACTTTTTGGCTTCACGACAACGGTTATTTGCTTCTTGCTCTTTCTTCTTCCATTTTCTCATTAAAACAGGTATGACGTTCGATTCAGGTTCACGCGATTCTGGTGTCGCCCATTCTAGCCATCCACATTTATCGGTCTATAAATAAATAATAAACTTAATTTCAATGGGCTTAAATCTCAATGTTTTATTTAAAAAGGGGGTGATGAGGAGGCACAACAAAATATTATAAGTGAATCAAGTAAATCAAACACATTATTTACTTAAACCAATAAACTTTAAAATTTTGACTTACACAACAAACAAATCTTCTGCCCGGATTAGCGTCTGTCCATGAAGTTTTTAAACAAGTTGCAGCACCACAAGAGCATATCACCATCGTTTTGGGAATGTGTTTAGAAGATGATGAAGATGAAGTTTGAGACATGATTTGAAGAGGCTGGTTGAATTTTGAAGTTCGATTCAGGTTTATAAGTTGGTTTCTTGGAAATTATTTTTATGAAAAGGAGTTGTTGAAAAAGTGTTTATTAGTGTATAAAGTACTTGATGTGACAAGACTATGCAAGCATTTATTAGTGTCTTGTACAACTTATTACATAATATTATATTTTAATGTATAAAGTACATTTAGTTGATTTAGTTGAGAAGAAACCAAATAAGTTAAGAACAAACCAGATAACAAAATATTTAACAAAAAAATATTTATGCTCTGTACAAACAAGTTGAGAAAATTGCTAAGATCAATAGTTGATGTGACGCTTCTACCTAGTAATATTATATTTCTTTATATTATAGTCAATAGTTGTACAAATAGTTGTAATTGCTAAGATCAATGACTTTGAAGATGTGTAACAATCAGGTAAAACTGTAAAAGAGTATGAATTAAACATAAATAGTTTTAGAAAATACATAAAATACTTGTACAAAGATATCTATGTGTATAGAAAGATTAGAATCTGTACAAACATTTAAAAGGGAGATAAAATACTTATAAATATAGTATGAACTATGGGTTGTATAGCAAAAATACTTAATTATTAAACATGAATAAAATCTAACGGACACATGTGTTCTAGTTATTTTGAATTAGAACACATGTGTTTTATAGGAAAAAAGGGAGATAAAACATCTGCCCAATTGTTTTATGAGAAACATATGGAAATTAAAGAAAAAAAGATTTCAGAATATTTCCGGGGTAAAAAATATATGGTGAAGTACAATTAATGATAAGGCCTATTCAAGTATAAAATATTTATGGGTACCAACCAAAACAGTCATTAAAAACATAGCTTTTAAACTAAACACATAACTTTTTACAACCCAAAACGGACATTAAAACAAAACACGTAGATAGATCGATAAAACATAACATAACGAAGACATTCATTAAACAACAAAAAACAACCTTTCAACTAAACAAACTAAGGGCTCGAACGCGCATCCAACTCATTAGGAACACCTAGAACTTCTGCTTCGAACTGCAAAAACTCGTCAAGTAGTGATGAACAACCATCATTCAAACTTTTTTCAGCTTCATGAGGCTTGGGAGAGGTTGCCAAGGGGTGAAATAGCTTTACAGGGGTTAACAAGGAGAAAATCGGCTCTTCTTGATCGTGTTCGATTATTTGTTCATCTTCATCAAGCTTGTTACTTTTCAATTCAACTGCGTAAAAAAATCATAAAAGACACATGTGTTTTTATAAAAAGGGCGTATGTCAAAATTAAATATCTTACCTTGAGCCTCAACCAACTCAGGTTCCATAACTTTCTCCGACTCATGAAACAATAACCTTCTCTTTGTTGCTTTTTGGGTTAACAGAATCATGTCTTCTGAATCTTCGATATCATGGAGCTCATTATCAAAAACTACTTCAATCTTTTGCTTCTTTGCTGTATAAAGAAAGCAAAAACACGTTAAAGGTGCTTCTTTTATCAGAATATGATTAAATGCATAAGACGTTAAAGGTGTTTCATAGAAGTTGATAACATCACCTTCAGAACCATCCACCGACGATACATATGTGTTGTTTTCCATCACGTTAAAAATCAACTTGAGGGATCTGGGAAGGTGTTTGAATATGAAAGATCTGGGAAGGTGTTTGAATATGAAACGTTTTTAATTAACGTTTACACTTCAAGATTGGGTTTTATAGAACTTGTATGGGGAAATGAAAATGGTGTCAAATCAATATCATATCATAAAAAATAACAAATATAAAAACAAAAAAGAAATTAGGATGTGAAATTCCGATACTACCCTTGGCCAATAAAATATTCAAGAATATAATGTGTGGCTCACAATTGGTTTAATGGTTAACATTTTAGTGACTGGTTTACAAAAGACATCAATACTATATATATATATATATATATATATATATATATATATATATATATATATATATATATATATATATATATATATATATATATATATATATATATATATATATACTTTCTATATATAAATGTATGAATGAAGACACGATGCATGTATGTATATAAATAAATGTGAGTAGCAGGCAGGCCAGGGTACGTGCAGCAGGGGGTAAGTTTGATCGATTGAGGAGAAAATGTAAGAGTTTATGATTTCCAAGTGCAAGCAAATTAAGCAAACTGCAGCAGCTTCCTCTTGCATGAGCAAATCACGTGGACGACTGACATCTTCTTTTTTAATTTTATATATATATATATTAATTAAAACATCGAAATCTGAACAAACACTTTAATTTAATTATTCTGCTCCAATCATGACCTGTCCCTACGTCATTTGCCTGCCACGTGAATCTAATCTACCTTCTGTCCTACGTGGCGGCTTATATCGCATTTCATTTCATTCTAGTACCTTGATTTTGTTTGTTGATGTTTCTTTCTCTCGCGTTTTGTCACTGATCACGTTTTTAATAAAAGCATTGCAATTTAAAAAAAATTAACCTTATGGTCCTAATCTAATTCACCACGCGAACTTAACGCCGGCCACCACAAGTCGACAACATGTTCGACCAATAACAACAAGTTTTATTAGCGATGAAAAGTCATCAAAATTTTGTTACGTACACTGATGATCATTTTGTTGGGGATGACAGTTTGTAGTGTAGGGAATATTAATTTGAAAACAATTGAAGTTTTTGTGTGTTTAATTCCATAAATTAAATTGGGAAGTAAGGTGATCGATAATTTGTTAAAGCTGTATGAAAATAGTAAGTTCTAATATATCACCTACCCTTTAAAAGTTCTTGCGCGATAACGCTTTGGGTATGAAATACATAGTGATGCTAATATATTAAAGATCAAATTAATATTAGATCATATATGTGTGTGTGTGTGTGTGTGTAGGTCCTGTTATTAAAAAAAGTGAACTCGATGTAACATCAATTACCCAAAATTTGTGTTCTACTATATGGTAGATTTTAATTTGTGGTGAGATATATAATCATGTGCTCAAAACTTAGGATGAAATAAGATAATTTGTGAGATACATGTGATGATAAAACGTACGTATATAATTATAATTAGACTATTAGTTAGTTAGTGGTTGATGAAGGTACGTAACAGCTTATTGATAACGACACTTTGGCAAATGTGCGTTATTGTTATGATCCAAAATAGATATATATATATATATATATATATATATATATATATATATATATATATATATATATATATATATATATATATAGGTGGAATCAGATAAGATACATGCATGCTGGAAGATTAGTTGAAGTAGCCATATGGCATATATGTACGTGTCATGGTTATATATATAATTATTGACAATAATTGAAGGTTCAATATATTGCTGATAAATTAAGACAAAGAAAAACTTTGAACGTACATTCAAACGTACTGTAAATAGATTAGGGTTGCGTTAGGACATGCAATGTTTGTCATGCCAATTACTTTATGTTTTTTAACCACGTGAATTGGCAGCTAATTTATGTAACACTTCGCAGGATGGTGGAAATTACAAAGGATCCGATATTTACATTTCATGTTCGATCGGTAGAAATTTTGAAAAACAT
Source organism: Tagetes erecta (assembly GCA_030867185.1). Lineage (NCBI taxonomy): Eukaryota > Viridiplantae > Streptophyta > Magnoliopsida > Asterales > Asteraceae > Tagetes > Tagetes erecta. Next base: position 99,722,653 of record CM061487.1, read on the forward strand.
GAAAAAGGCCGGAAAATAATTTATTTTTTTCTAAAACATAAAATTAAATTTAAAACTAAATCACGGGCGGAGGTAAAGAGGAGGCAGGGGTAGCCTGAAATTTCATTGTGAGGTGTAGAAAAATATATGTATTATTCGGTTTTATGTATAAGGATACTCTTAAACAATTAAAAGGATACCCCTGAATCTTTGATTTTAAGTTATGAAGGAATATATAGGACAAATCTATTAGGTATTTTTTTAATTTTGTGATGTTATTTTTATTATTGTATGAACATCTGTGGAAATTTTTTTTTAAGGATACCTTTGATTTTTTCGGCTAGTTCCGCTACTGAACTAAACTAAAAGTTATTATGACTTATGAATTAGGCAGTACTATATATTATTAATACCCTTTATTGTTATGATCTAGTCATCTAGTTCTACCATCTGCTAGCTAATACGTAAAAGTTTAATACGTAAACTAAACTTTAGAATGATATATAGCAAAAATAAAAAATGAATTAAAGACTTAATTAAAAGGGAAATATATATGAAAATTTGAATACAAAACGATTTCAACTCGATCTTTTTCGTATTATTTAGGAACCTAAATAAGTGAATAACGTACTATACTCATTATCACTGACGTCTAACATATATTTGGTTCTTCGCCCTTAAAATAGAGCAATTATATGAAGAGGAATTAATTACAAGGTATATTTTTTCTAAAAGTTTTATTTAATTTTTGATACAAAGTGGTGAGAACATGGTCAAACGAACTTCAATTCACCTTGTTTAAAGCTTATATAATTATTCATGTTTCAACAAACACGTCAAATTAAGTTGATATATGTAGAAATCAAAAAGTATGTTAGCTTTTTTTATAATATAAAAATGTTAAGGTAGGTTAAGTTGCTTCTCGATCCTATTGTAGGAATTGTACTTGCATTACTAAATGCCATCAAACTTCAATCCATCACAAATAAAAGGCAGGCCAATCACACAATAAAATCTAGGAGAAACATTGAACAAAGTTTGGGTATTTTTAAATATAAATGCTACGGAAAAGGATTCAAATGGGGCAGCAACAGCATGTGATAGGTCTCAATAAGCCACAACAATTTTATATATTTGACTACACCTAGCTAGCTTCTTTGCAACACATTGGGTACTCACAATGTCCTTTTTATCTCCAAGTTCATTGCATCTTTTTTTCTATATAACGAACATATATATATATATATGCTCCTTTATCCGTTTCTAAAAAATGTGTTTTTATTTGGCTAATCATGCATATATATATCCTTTTCTAATATAAAAAAAACTATCTGTATACACCAACCAGAGTTCTATGTTAATTTAGTTATTATATAGTCTTATATGACTTATTATATTGTCTAATTTTCCTAAGGTAATTTTTTTAAACATCCTAGATATTACTAAGTAACAAAATTAAATATGAAAAAATAATTACTAAGATCTATATATATAAATCATATATATATTTAAGATTTCTTCTATTCTCTGTTTCCTATGTTTTTTGTATTTTTTTAATAAATAATAAAATGTAACATATGTAAGTTTTTTTTTACTTCTGTAAGGTTCAAGTCTTATGTTTAATTAATGATGTAGTTTTGAGGTTTAAGTATTGGGTTGAATTATCTTAAATGTAAAAATGATATAAAGTATGAAAATGACACAATGGTCTAAAAAACACAATGAACGATTAAAAATTCATAACTCATAAATTAAATCGAAATTTTAAAAAAGTGTTTCACAGACCTTGTTTTCCACGCCGTCATCCTTCATAAAATTAAAAGACAAAACGAAAAGAGTTGTAATGATGATAAACAAAAATTAAACGTAACTTTGAAATGCATACATACGATGTATGCAATGTCATACATAAGTATAAAAAAAAAGATCAAATAGGAAACCTTAATTTAAATTAAAAAAATTGTAATAATACATCTGAATCATACACAATTATATATGCAACGAAAGAATTTAAATTTAAATAACCCAGCTCAATTTTTGTGTTAATTTCTTTTATTTTATTTGAGTTTTATTGGATATATACAATACAATCAAAATTAAAGTTCAATATATTTCGAATAGTGCAATTGAGAAAGTTGATGGGTCACATATCACTTAATTATGACACGACTTATTATGTTTCGTCTAATTCCTTAAAGTAATAAGTTCGTCTTTTTTGAATAGGTGAGATGTATTCAATATTTCAATTTCTTATTCAATTCGTTATTTACATAATTTCATTAATTTAATTAGTATGGTCCATACAACTCAAACCGATACACAAAAACTTAATTTCTGATTCATTCATCTTAACATTATGTATAATCAATTATACGAAGAAAGCTCTATTTGTAACTTATTAACATATCTAAAACAAATTAATATACTTAGTATATTAAAATTGCATTTTAAAATGTTATGGTCGTTGGTCTTAAATTCATTTAGAAAAACGTTATGTTGTGTGAACTGTGAACTGTTATATTGTGAATATGTGTTGTGGCTTTAATTCTTTATAACATGACGAATGTTATGGTGAAATTTTACAAGTTACACAAGACCCATGTTTGCTCAAGAAAGGTCTAAGGCCTAAATATAAGGGTTTTGAGATTTTGGGTCTCAGTTACAAAGCAGGTCACTTCCCTATGCTACTTTTAATCATAACATAAACTATCATGCGGGTAACGAAACATTAGACGTTTATTACTATTTCGTAGACTTTGCACCAATGTGAACGTTGACGTGTTTAATTAACCACGTAAAAGCCACCATACATTCATACTTTTGTTCATGAATAAGTATTGCGTAACCCATCAAACCTTATAAACCAGTTTCGGTTAAGCTAATTACTTTGTTCACTTTGAAGATTAATGCATCAAGTTTAGTTTGAAATTAAGGCTGATTTGGTTGGGTTTTTAATGAGAAAAAAACATTGAGTTGCATTTTACTTGTGCTATTGTTATCGTGCTAATATTTTATATATATATATCTTTTAAATCTACATTATATACTACTAATTTGAAAACTTGATAAATAGTTACATTTTATGTTTTAGACTTTTGACAAGTATGTTTTTCTTTTTTTCAACTTTAGTCCTTATAAGTTATATTTATAAAGTTGAAAATAAAAAAAAAGATTTTTTGTTGGTTGGTGTAATTTTTTTATTGATTTGTATATTAGAGTTATTTTATGATTATGATTTGTTGTTGTAGTTCGTGTAATTTTGTTGTTGTTGTTCTTGTTGTTCTTGTTCTTGTTATTATTATGGTTCCTCGGGTTCGAGTCCTGTTTTTACGCACTCTCTTTTGTTTTAGTGGTTTACATGTCTTTTGTTGTATATGTGTTTGTTTAATAGATGTTTTCCTTCTTCATTTTACGCATTTCTTCATTTGTAACTAAACAAATCGGCTCTTTTTGTATATATCACCAAATATTTGTACAAACACCCTTGTGCAATAATCGGCTCCTTTTGTATATACAATCAAATATTTATAAAAATACCTCTTGCGCAACGCGCAAGAGATCGTCTTCACCTAGTTATATAATAATAGGGAGCAATTTTTGCACACAATGCCCTTTAATTTATTAGAGCATACACACAAGATTATAAAGCATCATCACAATCAACCTCACTATCCTTTTATTCAAAATCAATTTACAATTCATAAAAAAAAAAACTTATGTGAATTAAATCATATCTTATCTTAAAATATCAATTTAAAATTTCTTATCTTAATTATCAAGTATTTAACTTAATATATATATATTTTCATTCAACCCGTCTAATACACATGTGTCTAACATTACTTACTAGACATCACTTGAGATCAATTTAGTTACTTGACATCATTTAAAAGATTATCTTAAAATAATAATTTTATATTTAAAATATTATATATATATATATAATATTATATTCACATTAATTTTATTTTGATCCCCTAATTAGGAGAGTCTTTAAAAAGTTAACAGTATTTACATTTTCAACTCTTTCATGCTAGAAGTGTGCATGGTCAGTTTGTATTTGATAGTTAGAGTAATGAAACTTATGGATAAAGTTGGTAATAACCTACATAAACACCTCGATATATTTTAAACATAAATAACTTTTTTATACGACGGTTTTTTAAAACTATATCATAAAACCAAATATTTATTAGTTCTCTTTAATTTGAGTATTATATTGTTATACTAAAAAATAATTTTTTAAAATAAATTTTGTATTCCATTTTTACCACAGTATTGTCTCAAAACGGACTAAAACCGTCGATCCATGTCGCATTAATATCCTTAAAATTATCACATGAGTGTTATATTCTCAAGCGTAGCACAAATACTAAACTAGTAATGTTATATAGAGGTGCACAAATCGGTTTTTTTGAAGAACCGGTTCCGGTTCTTGTTGATGTTAAAAGAACCGGTTCTTACAAGAACCGGTTCGGTTCTAGAACCGATTTTTGGTGAAAAAACTAGAACCTAGTAACCGGTTCCGGTTCCTAAAGAACCAGTTCCGGTTCTCAAAGAACCGGTTCCGGTTCCTAAAAAACCGGTTCAGGTTCTTAAAAAATACTTTTTTTTCTACGATATGGGCCGGAAGTAACATTAAAAATTTAAAATATTACAAGATATATAGCTTTTAAAACATTAAATAAATAACAACACTAAAACATACCGGTTTTTCAAGAACCGGTTCTTCCAGGAACCGGTTTTTCCAAGAACCGGTTCTTCCAGGAACCGGTTTTTCCAAGAACCGGTTTTTTTAGGAACCGGTTCCGGTTCTTTTGGAACCTATAATTTGGAAAAAATAGTAGAACCTACGGTTCAGTTCCGGTTCGGTTCTTGTAGAACCGGTTCTTCGAAGAACCGGTTCTTCGAAGAACCGGTTTTCGGTTATTTGATCGGTTCCGGTTCCGGTTCCGGTTTTTTTGTGCACCTCTAATGTTATATAAACTTTTCAGACAATTACAGATGTTATGGGCCCCGTGCCCCGTCTGAGGCTCTGAGCTGCTATGGGCTTCTTTAGGACCACTGGTTATGTTGTTAGTTTGGGTCATGACTTGTTATGATTAGTATAGGCCTAAGCCCTAAAGCCCACTTCTGGGACCGTTTTCTGTATTGTATATTTTTAAAGAGGTCATAATGTATAATGGAGTTAAATAGTTAATTACACAAAAGATCAGTGCGGAGCCACATGGAGCCGACTGGGGTCGGTCGACCTCATTCTTTTTTTGATGCGTAAAGTAATTTATATACCGAAAAACTGAGCTAGTGTTTTTTGATCACCGACCCCGGCCAATGTTATCTAATGATACCATTGCCCATTTAGTTTTTTAAAAAAGTATGAAAGTTTTTGAAATCACAATCACAAAATTTTATAAAAAAATTATATAAAATAGTTTATTTTGTTAATTGTGAGTTTTTTTTTTTTTTTTTTTTATGTAAATAGTTTATAAATTTCATTTAAACAATCCATTGGAATTTACAATAGCGTGGCAGGTAAACGAGCAACAAGTTGCGCCGCAACTCCCTTTTGAATAGCATATTACAATAAAACTTGTGTAATTGGGCTTAGCATATTACAATAATAACCCATTGATTCATTGGACCTAACCTAATCCCTAATTACTACCCAAAAAACTCATCTTGATCCCCAATTCGCATCGACCCAAAATATGTTTTTTTGTTATTCTTTACCGACGTTTTACATTTATCGTATGCTTTTTAACGAGAATGGATTTTATTTCGTGTTCTGACCCGACCCGACATTTGACCGACCCAAAAAATACTGATAACTAGCTATCTAGGTTGTTGGAATCTACAAACAAAAAAATCCGACCCCGTAGAAAAAAATTTCAGGCTCCACCACTGCAAAAGATCATATGGCTTAGTTAAAATTACAAGTATGGGTACTAATAGTGTTTTGTAACAAGTTAAGGTATTGTTGTTTCAATTTGTAACGAGTTTGAGTATTAACGCTAACAACCGTTAGTTTTCCTGTTAAACTAATGACTATTTTGATTATTATGCATTTGACAGATGTATATAAAATTTTCTTATATTCGAGGGACTATTTCTTCACTAGATGCTAATTAACATAACAAAAAATTAAGAAATAAAGACCGACACACTAACCCTCTTCATTTCTCATTTTACGGCCAAAAAACACTGTCGTAACCATCACCTTAATAACCCTTGCACAAACTATATACCTCGATTGCCACCTAAACACAGACGATCACCCACCACCACTCTCAACGAATCCCAAGCTAAAAAAATAAAGACCCAAAATCGAGGGTGTTACTAACCCCTCGAATATAACCCCTCGAATATAAAAGAATCTTATTTACATTCCTCGGATACAAAATGATTGAAATACCCTTCTATCCAACAGAAAAACTAACGTCTTTTAGTGTTAATACCCAAACTTGTTACAAAAAACTCTTAGGGGCTGTTTGGCAGAAATACCCTTCTATAAAACATTAACTGATAATTTAAATGTATATTTTTGTCAGAATTCAAAATAACGGTACTAAATAACTAATAATTATGGATCCATAACTTATAAATAAAATTACAAAACATAAAAAAAAATCCAAATGTGATTTTGACTAAACCATAGATCCCATTTGTGTAATTAACTCTATATATGTTATTTTGTTTCAAGTTTATTTGTTTTGTTTCAAGTTACACATATGAAATTCGTATGTGTGCACATAGTCCTTAAAACCGTAACCCATTTCATTACCAACTACAATGGCAATAAGACTAGTATTTATTGTCTTAGGCCCTGTTTGTTTTTGCCTCTTTTCTCTGAATAGAGGAAAACGTCTGATTCGGTCAGACGTTATCAGACGTGGGGCAGTTTGTTTTTTTTTAGCATTAAGAGGTTCAGCGTCTTAATAGCATTTGAACCAGTAAGAGCTTTTAGTGGATCTGAAAACCTCTTAACAAAAAAAACATATGTTTGTCTCCGGCATCCATTAACTTCTAACCCGGAGACTAGGCTCCATCTCCGACGACTAGAGGTTCGTCTCTAGCCTCCACATCTTAATGATTCAGATTTCAGACATTTGAACCACCTCTTAACATTCAGATGTAGTATTCAGATTCAGACTTAAATCTCTTAAAAAAACAAACGGGGCCTTAGTCTTCTATCAAATCGTAAAATTATGTCTCATATTCGGTTTCATATATGATGGTTGATGGATATTCATTCGGTTACTCATTACCCATTGGGTATTGGTGTGTCCGCAATTAAAAGTTTCACGTTGGGATGTTAGTGACTTTATGGAACCAATGCATTTTAGCATAATTAAACATATGTACGAGTTAGAAGTTGTAAACGTGTAAGTGACAAATTTGATCGAATTAGTTTTTGTGATTAAGTTTCAAGATTTACATGTACATTAGTTTTATACTTAACTAGGTGGAGATGTTATTGCGTAAGAGGTGCCAGTACAAATATTTGGTTGTATATACAAAAGGAACCACTTGTATTAGTTATAAATGAAGAAATACGCAAAAATGAAGAATGAAAACATCTCTTAACCAAAACACATATGCAACAAAAGACAAGTGTAAACCACTAAAACAAAAAGGAGTGCATAAAAACGGGACTCGAACCCGAGGAACCACAACAATAACCACACGAACTACAACAACAATCAAAATCATAAAACAACTCTAATATACAAAACAATTAAAAAAAATTATATCAAACAAAAACAACCACATGTAAACAAAGTTAAAACTAAAAGCATGAGAAGGTAAAGTACAGAAGAAGCCTAGCAATTGTGATTTGTGACCAAACTTACACTCAACAAAAATTCACCAAACAACAATCATAACATTAGGGGTTAAAATGCAAAAGAAACTAATATGTGTGACCAAACTTACAATCTACAAAGTTATTCTATTCAATACACTTTTTTTATATATAGTATAATTTAATTTTTATATTACTAAATTTTTATATATAGCCTGTAGAAACATATGAACAACATTGGTCAAAATTGAGATATGTTACCATTTTTACTGCACCAAACCTAAAACTTGTTAGAATATCAGGACAAAAAAACACCAAGAACACACCAGTTTTAAGAAAACAGTCAACTCTTTTCATGTTAAATAAAAGAAGAAAAGTCAACTCTTTTCATGTTAAATAAAAGAAGAAAAAACGTGTTGCACACCTTATTTATTTATTTATTTAATAGTTCAACTAGACAACTACCTTATCCTTCTAGAATGCAATGTAGCCAACTACCACATTCTTCTATAAACAAATAAAATCCTCAAAATTCTTAAAAACTGGACATAGCAATTTAATTTCAGTCCATTTTGTAACACATGACGAATTTAACTTTTAATCCAGGGTTAGTATTAAGTCCAACAAAACTACAATATAAAATATAATCATGTTGTAACAAATAGATTCAAATGTTTATGCAGTCAAATAGAGTTTTACATTTTTGCATTTTGTAAAAAAAATGAATATCTAACAGAGAGTGAAAATGAATGACAACATGAAATGAATGGATAAAAGAAAATCTATTTTCACTTGTTTGCAGAAAACAGCAATGGCAACTGGCGAGATGGATACAACAAGAACCACCTTAACAATGAGCTAAAGTAATATCTAATCTATAAACAGACAATATCAAACATCTGATGACCTAGATTTAGCACAACCAAAGTGAACAATGACCTGTTTTGAAGAGAAATAGCTTGTTAAAATGCATGGCAGGTAAAGCAACCAGTTAAAGAACCTATATGTGGAGCCCTGATCGTTGAGATGGCCTTGTGTGAAGAAGATCTAGTAGTAGCTTGATGATGATGATGGTGTGCATGGTTCGATAAGACCAACCCTCTCATTTCTTGAGCCTTCTTTTGTGCTGATTTAAGTTTGTTCATAATCTTATCCATTGATGATGATCTCTTTTTCTCCAATTTCATCTGAGAAAAAGATACTTCATCAGTAATACACATGAACACATCAGTAACAACAACAAACTTTTCCCAACTAATCTATCTGTCCCAAAAACATCCTTGCATTTTTCAAATCAACATCTTTTAGTTTTACTTTTCACAACCAGATTATGATAAAATATAATAAGCTATTTAGTTTTTAACATTGTATATATATTTAGCGTTCTTTAAAAAGTTCTTAAATTTAGTTCAAATTCTCAAATTTTGGAAAGTTCAGAAATTTTGTAAGTTTACATTTTTTTGAACATTTATATATGTTCATAGATTTTACAAATTCTTGTAAAAATAAGCATAACTCAAGTTTTTAGAACTAAAAAGGGACAACGTAAAAATAAAGAAAATGGAAAAAATTTGTGGGTCCCACACATTTCCGTATGTGGGGCCATCCATGCACACGAACGCAACATCCAAAAACGCGCCACTAACAGACCGTACAATGTGGTCATTCATAGCAAACGTCCACATGGACGTCTGTAGATTCGACCACAGCCCATTGTGGATGATCTTATAGCATATGCAAGAAAAGTGAAAGTGAACCTCAAGTTTCCGTATAGCTGCTTCTGCTTTTGCTTTCTGCAGGTTCTCCCAAGCAGTTATTTTAGCTTCCTCTCGTTTCACCCTTAAGCAGAAACAAATATGAGTTCTTATAGCATACAAATTGAAAATTGAAAAGTAGACATACTTTGAGAGGCTGCTTGTCATCTCTGAAACTTCCCAATCACCAGAACCAGAACGAACCTCGAGGGATTTTCTTTTCCAGTCATCCACCATTGCTGAATCAGACCGCCTACCCGGAATTCGAGTTCTGGTTTTCTTAGACCATCTTGACAAACTGACCTGATCATCCACCTGTACATCCCTCACATCTGCTTTAGACAAACGGGTCTCCTCGACAGGTAGTATTGAAGTTGGCAAAGAGATAGATTTTGAGTTTCTCATTGTAGGAGATGAGTAGGGACTACCCTCAGGGCTCATCTGGGTTGCCATATCTCTTCTTGATACATCACGAGATATGTTGGTGGAAGCACCCGTTACACCACTGACTTTACCATCTGTAAACACATAGTTTTTTTCACAAACAAAGTACACCAAAACTAATCATATAAAATATGCAAGATTTATTACACACCTTGAGTTATACGCAACAATGAATGACTTAGTGATTCAGAGCAACCATGTACACTGACTGACCTTGCCATACAAGGCTCATTTAATGAAGGGAAATTATCACTGCTGCCATGCTGATCATCATACCTAATTGACAAAGCATCACCAGCATTTACTCTACTTAAAAACGGTGACCCGGTGAGTAAACTCCCAACATATCGACCATCAAACATATGCACTGCAGGGGAATACATGGAGTTGTATGCAGATCCAGTAGGCCCAAGTGGGCCACTCTTTGACTTTCCCCGCCTTTGTGGTTGTTGGCGGGAAGGCCTCAAACCATCATCTCCTGCTACTGGACTACAAATCCACCTCTCGGCATCTTCCCATTTGGAAGGCAACGTCTTTCCACTATTATAAGAAATCAATCCAGAACTCACTTGCCTTCTATTAGCATTTGCATGTAAAGGCACACGCTCCGAACTCCAACCTTTCTGCATCCCACTCACAGGACGATAACTTGGTGTTACTGGACTCGGGAGCATACTAGTTCGCCTGCTTGAAACAGAGGTTTTCATTGCAAGTCTTGGAGAAGAACCAGTCACATACATCACTTGATTGTTCAGATCCAACGATATCGGTCTTCTCCTATCAGACTTCCTTATAAGTATTTCAGATCTTGACTTCCTATTTTGGCAATCTATATAGCAAAAATCAGTAACCAACAATAGCAGTTAGCTTTCAAGGCATTTGATTCTAATTTACACCCTCATGACTGACAGCACAATTTACAGACTAATTCACCAACTAAAATCAATGACAGCACTAAAGTCATCTTAAGAATAAATGCACACTAAAACAACACATTAATATTTAATACCTTTTAGAGCTTTAGAAAAGGAGCTTCTAGCTGAATCTAGGGTTTGATTATTCTCACAATCAGTTTCACCATCAGTGTATCCAATTATACCTACACATAAAACAAAAACAAACAATCATCTCTCTCATTTTCATTTCCTTAAAGGTAACCTTCAACACTCAATCTGCTTAAACTATTATACCTTTTGTTTTTTCCAGTTTTTTGCTTGGATCTAGATCTGGACCACTAGCAAATGCAAAATTACGAACACCACGCCCCGACGAATGTTGCTCCTAAAATCAAAACGCATTTTCAGCGATTCGAAGCAACAATTTCAAATCATCCTAAAATTTGGTAATAAACACAAATTATCTCTAAACATCAACGAAATCAAACGATTTGTGCATGACAATAACTAGCAATCAATAAGACAAAAACTATCTCTAAACGAAAAACAATAACTAGTTAATTACCTCGCGATCAACAACATCGGACGCAGAAGAACATCGTTCAACGCTAACAGAAGTTGAGGAAGAAAAGAGGCTGAAATTGGAGAATATTACAGAGTCAGGGCTAGCAGCACCTGCACCGCCATAGCTGGATCTCGAGTGGTGTTGATGCATTAGCTCTTGCTGCATTGTTAATGGCGGATTGAAGCGTGATTATAGGCGATTGATTACATTACAGTGGTGATTACGGAGAAAATGGCGGGCATATTGGAGGAAGATGATGGTGTTTTGTAGGAAGTGACAGAGGATAGTGGGGTGTGTTTATATTTGTTTTGTTTTGTGTTTTCGACTTGAAATTATAAATTTTGATAAAAAGACACTTGGATTGGAACTTTTTGTTTTCTATAAGTATCACTGAAATGTATAAACAAAAACTATTCTATTGTATATTTTACTATAGAACAAGATGTTAGTTAAAAGACGTCACGATAATAAATACAAAGTTTTAAATGATAGGTGTGTCGTTGTCACAGTTTCAGTATATTTATTTATGGTTTTTAGGAAATCTATAAAAAATAAAATCTTAGGTCTTAGTGACATGGATTTTTAGTAATTTTTATTTACAAAATACCATACCTTGTCCAAACATGACTCACAAGTCATCAGGGGCGGACATACATTGAGTTGAGCCGTAGCCCGGGCTACGGCTCAACTTTTCGCGCGTAACGTAAAATTTAATGTTTTTTTTCTTTTTTATGTTTAGGATACACCTGAACACTTAAAAGGATACCCCTGAACAATCAAAACATATTTAATTGGCATTATTTTTTTAAAAAAGTGTCACGAAAATGATGATATTGGTTAAAATAGCCAAAATATTGTTAATAGTTTTCAAGAAAATATCGATAAAACTCCGGATATTGCTAATGATATGCAGGAAAATGATGTTTTGTATAAGTGTATGAAAAAAAAACTTTTTGAACGAGTGTATGAAAAAAATTATACAAATGTAAGGCAAATTTTTTTCGAAGGATACCCCTGATATATTAGGCTGGCTCCGCCACTGCAAGTCACAACAGGCACTGTCTTTTATATTTTAAAAAATTGCAGTTAGTGTATATCTTTATGGCCGATGTATTTAAAGATGTAAAGCCTGAGATTGAAACTTCAGATTTAACACAAATAGGTGCAAACACAGTGGAGACTTACCATAACCTTATTTACGGGCAAGTTGATCAGAGTTAAAACTCGTCAATCAATTGTTCCAGAGAAAAATCATACATAGAAATTTGACCATACCACGTAAAACCCTTCTGGCTTGGACACAAAACTAAGTATTCAAAACTATTTTTGGTTAGTAAGTACTCAACATAAGCTAAATGTTACGGAGTACTTTTTTTTTGTTGCCACACGAGTCTGATTTTTCAATTTTCATATGAACACGAAATATATGTTGAAGGAGTTTTCAATAGCTAATAGAGTGATGTAGTGTACGTGTAGCTTATGTTTGGTCTTAAGAAGAGAAGCTTTTAAGAAATGTTAGTTATAGAAATAATCAAGTAGGTTAAAAGTGGAAATTACATAGTTTACGTCAGTAACAAATGTCCAATTAAGTGGCATTGGAGATTTAGAAGGAGTTAAGTTGAAATTTGGACATACTTAAACAGTTAAACCGTTAATATCTATCATTGAGGTGAAGAAATTCGCAAAGAAGAACAGAAACATAGGTGGTGGGAGGCTGGGAGCTTAGACTTTAGAGCATTCACCTTTGTTTTCTTTGTTAATAATTATATTAAAAACCACTAATTTTTATTATATTTTTAATTAAATAATACTTTATTAATACAATTTTCTTTCTACTTTTCTCACAATCAATTTTAAAACCTTATACAAATAAATAATGAAATCCTCAAATATAAATAAAAGTTTATTTTTTTACTCACAACCACTTAGAATCACTTCTTAAAATATAATAACTCTAATCTTATGATTTTACCAACCCAAATGTGAATGCACTTAGTTCTACCATCACTAATTATTTAGAATTAATAAGCCATCCCTTAGTAAAATCCATTTTTGTAACCTACTGATAAGATTACTTAGGTTTTTTATAGGAGATCCAAGTTTAACTTTCATTTATGTTACTTTTTGGTGGATTTAGGCAATGAAGCTCGTCCCAGGCTACCACCCTGCCTCATATATGAGCTTAAGGGTTTTACGTGGCATGGTTATTTTTTTATGTACAGTTGGTTGACGAGTTTCGACTCCGACAAACTTGGTCCGTAAGAAGAGTTATGGTGCGCCCCCGTTGCTTTCGTAGTAATGGGGGTGCCAAAACATATTAACTCTAAGTGAAAGACACATATTATTGAATCAAGAGAGATTTGAGCCAAAACATTTGTACCCAAATGATGTTTAATCCAACAGCCATTTGAGCTTCTCATTCTCCGGTAACCTCATCGTCATTCGAACTTTTTTTAACCGTTGCCCTTCAACATTGTAACCTTTTTTATTGACTATATTCATAAATTTTGATTTCAAATTGACATTATATTAATTATTGTACAATAAATACAGATCAACAATCAATACAAACAACTAAAAAAGAAAAAAAAAACCCTGAAGTGGTTTTAATATATGTAATTTGTCAACCGTTGTGCATAGCAAGTGAAAGACAAAAACACTAAACACTTTTATTTTAGCTTTCATTTATCAAATCCCAATTTCCAATTACCTAACTAGATCTGGTTTCTATTCTGGTACATTTTCATCAATTTGCTACACACCAAACAAATAGATTTCTGAGTCTCTTGAGAATTCGATATCACCTTGCGGTTGGACTGATTCGGTCCGTTAGCCGTCTTTTACAACATGATGCAAAGAATGCACATGAATCAAAAAGTGTTGATGTGATTCTTGTAATAAAGATTTTGCTTTAATGTGTATGCTTCTTATAAATAATATTATCCCACATCGGAACTCATATATATCTTAACATGGCTTATATACTTTATTTTTGTGTTAAATGCCATCTTAAACCAACAGACTATGTGATTGGGTCATTAATCTACGTAAGAGGGTTTGACTCAGGAAAGTCCCCGGGCTATATCGCAGAGATGCGGTCTCGGAAACGAGTTACACTTTTGAGCTAGTGGATTTGTTTGGCTCAAAGTGACTTTGGCCGATTATTACATTCATTCACATGGTCCATTTATGACTACCTAAACGGGGCTTATGATCTGTTGGTCAATTTTTTTGTGCTACATCCCGCCAATCTTCACTTTCTCTTGTCTTTACTGTAAAGCTAGGAATGATAAATCTCCCTTAGGCTATACTGGGATATAAAATGATCTAAACTGGAGAAATTGGTTTAACATGACATTTTAATTTTCTTTTTTCCTGTCTTGTATTTGTTGAGCTCCTTGCTCGTTTTTTTAAAGAAATTTGCCATCAGAAAAAAATATTACAAAGCAGTTTTCATTTCATCAACATTAGTCATAGGTCGTTGCACCAACCGTTATTTTTTAAAAAAGTCATCCCATACTAAGCTCTCTCATTTCTTTTTACAAACATCTAATATTCGCTCAAATCAAGGTGTTATGACTGTTGTCCTTGAAGTAAGGTTGTGTCATGAATTTAAAGTGGGTGTTGTATGCAAGTAGTTTGACAAAATAGTGTCATTTACTTATATTTAAGCACATACTTGAATTCCCATGTGGCTTTTAAACATGTGCTAATGGCTTTGAGTTTCATATATGGCGTCAATCTAAACGTAAAAACTAGGCTATATGATAAGTATAACAACTAGACTCGTTCAGGCAATTAGATCTTCATGTGTATGCCATTAGATTTCTCAATTTCCTGCACAATTAACAACACGTTAAGGAATTACAAGGAATGAGAGAGGATGTTCCATGTAATAACCATTTGTTGTGTGAATCAGTCTCGGTTTAGTAGTGTAAAATGTAGAGTTGAGAGTGAAGGGTACACTATATTTTTTTGATGATCTTCTTCTACTCTTTATAGTAATATTTTCTGTACAATTTTTTTATAGTACTATGGATGAAATTGTAAATAAATTTCTAGAGCATATAAAAGATAATTGTTGACATATAATTCTGCATGACTGAGTTAGTTATAGTGACAATACCTTTCGCTTGGTTGTATGTGTGTTAGGCTAAATATGCCATATACAACAATCAAGTGCAATTAATATTAATTTCCATGTTTTTATTGGATTTTTATGTGGAAACATACATTCACATTAAACACCGATTGGAATATAATAATATTATAAATTGCTTGTGGAGGTAAATTGATTTGTGCATTGTCGAGCTCACATATCTAGACGTTTCCATACATTATATGTATTTTGTTCAGTTAAAAAAAAATTTGTTTTTTATGGTTGATTTAAATTTTGAATCTTAACATTTTACCGTATATGTTATGTACGTAATTCTAATACATTGATTTTATAATGTTTATTTATTTAATGTTTGTTTTTGTTAAAAATATATAGTTTAATTCGTTAGTGTCCGGATGCAATTTTTTTCAACTTGCAAAGGACACAAAAATCCTCATAATAACCGACCTCTTGTTCACAAGATTTTCGATAAAGATAGAGAAGTAACAACCTTAATTTTTATGATGTGATTTAAACGTGACATGTGACACTGACTAGTATTTTGTTTTTATTAATTTCAACTATATATGTTAACAAATCTGGTTAATATTGTCATATTGATATTAAATTATTAATAGTCACAAACCAGGCCGGCCCATGTTAGATGCAATTTAGATCTCAATCTAATTTAGGGGCCTATTTTTATAGTAAACGCTGTTAAATATTGGGCCTTTAATTGAGATTTAAGGGATCTGTTGGACAGTTGGAGGTTGATATATACATAAACTAGATTAGTATCCGTGTACTATACAGATTTTAGTTTTATAGATTTAACTCAATTTAGATATTAAATTTATTTTTAACATATCTCTTATTAAATCAGTTTTGATATTTACAAATATATTCATATAAAAAATCATATGTACAGTAAAGGATATGATTTATAATAGTTGGTAAATTTGTATTTGAACATATCACGTTAGGAGATAATTCATGATAATTGGTACATATCGGGTTAAGATACAGATAATGATAATTGATAAATTTTGTATTTGAACATATCGCGTTAGGAGATAATTGATGATAATTTGTGTATTTTTAGTTTAAACATATCGGGTTATTTCGAATATGGAGCATACCATGAACCGTCTAAAAATTCTCCATCAAATTAATTTAGAACATGACACCTAAGCAAAATCTTATGTGGAGTAGTTAAAATGATGACATGTGGATTAGTTACTCAATTATTAGAATAGGTAGATACATTATACGTATTGGGGCATAATTTGAGCTTGCAGATGAAACTAGCCATGCACAAACCGAGTTTTTTAGGAACCAGTTCTAGGTAGGAACCGGGTCCGGTTTTGGTCAACAAAGTCAAGAACCGGGTAGGGTCAGTTCCGGGCATGATCGGGTATTTGACAGGTTTAACCGGATTTTTTCGGTTCCGGGTAGGATCGGGTCCGGGTTTTGACCGGGTTGAGGTGGAACCGCTTCTAGCGGTTCCGGTTCGGCTCTGAACCAACCCTTTCACTTTTATGAAAGGTGTCCAATAAAAGTTAAAATAAAATCCTTGATTTTCATCAAAAATATAAGGAAATTTACCAACTGATTTTCCTTTCTTTTTGGGGATTATTGGGTCAAATACAGAATTAACCAGGTTAGTTATCATACCCTTATGATTTTATACTTCATTAGTTATTGTTTGATGACCAATTAGTTGATTAATCAAATTGAAACGAAAAAGATCTCGAGTTTTAACTTCATCTAGCACTCTCAAAACCTCTGAACCACCCCTATTCTTAACGAGCCGTATTTAATCATCCCATTATAAAAAACTAACAAAGTTAACAGTTAGCTAGTTAGTTTGAAACTGTTGTTTCTAATAAGATCAGAAGTTGAAATTGCCACATGCCAAATCGAAAGTTAAAACTACGATTGACCAATAATGAATAGTTTAGATTATTAAAATTAATTTTTTAAAAAATATATAAACTTTGAAAATTATATTAAAATTATAAATATAACACGTCATAAAAGATTAAAAAAACAAAAATAAAAATAGTTTGATATTTTGCTCGTTCAATGAACATTAATGGGGAAGTGTTTATGGAAGCGAGGGGGAGAGAGTACAAGTACACTGGCATAACCATCGTAAACCTAGCATTTGCACATGGAACGTGGCCCTCATCAATTATTTCCTCATTATATATTCTTAACATATAATATAATAACTATACATCAAACAACTAACTCTAATCAATTCACTTGTATTTAAATAATACAAATTAATTTGGTGTAAACTGACATAAATGAGAAAATATTATACATATATACACATACGTATATGTGTGTTACATTGTTATTTTTAAGAAAATTAAGTAGCCAAATATATGATTAGCATGAACGTGACTAGTGAATACATGTCCAGTTTAAAAAAGTTATTGTAACCACGAAACACACCTAATTCAACATGCTTTCTCTCCGAAACAGGTCGGTTGAACTACAATGAACGCAAACTATTTTAAAACCAAGTCTAACTGAGAAGCATTAAAACACACATGACAATAGCTAATATATATATATACATATATATATATATAGTCTAGATGTAGCGGTTCATCTTTTTTTAGACGAGTCGAAAAAGACCATAAACAATTTAAAAATTAAAATGATAGCAGAAACACATGAAGTAATAACATGATTGTTATACAATGATAAATAAGATATCTAAAAGTTTTAGCAAGTTTAAAACGTACATATCTAAAAGTAAAAGCAATAATAAAATCTAGGCATAATTAAGCAGGTTATTGAAATAAGCCAAGAAAAAACAATTTAAAACTGTATGTAAATTAAGAACTTAAATTAAAGCACTACATACGATACCAATAAATTAGTGATTGATGATGCACCAAAACCAGTAAGATAGATCCAATGTTAATGCAGACTTGTACCTTGTGCTAAAAGAGTTGTCTTATTATTATTCTTATTATTTTAGGTAGCTACTTGTTCATGGAGTTTTTGCAATGTGCAATCGCCCCTTGAATAGCATTTTGCAACTCCTCCATTGACGACGAGTTCCCTCTAAGCACACTATTACGACAAAGAACACCCGAGTGACTCGGAGACGACCGCATCGACGACGGGCAGCTAGAAATGCAGCTACGTCGACTTCTTGGGTACCTAAGATTACCTGAAAACGAGTGAGAAATAATTACCTCCTCATTTTGCTGCTGCTTTCTCATGCCTTCAGTTTTCAAAGATGGTTTTTGAGATGAAAGTTTCTGGTACAAAGGCTTTGCTTTGTTAAGATACTTTCGGATCATCTCTTTTGCTGTAGTGCTCATTCGCTTAACAGAAGATCCATCCGTAGCATTGTCTTTTTGACATGCACCGGATACTGTTTTGTTCTCCTTACGAAACAAAGAGAATCTCGAGAGCGAAAAATACCTATTCGGCTTTTCAGCTTTTTTACTTAAACTTTGTGTAGTGTTGTTGGAGATAGAATTAAGTGGGAAGAATTTGGTTTGGTTGAGGTTGAGGTTAAGGTCGTCGTCAAACTCGCATCCGTCGGTTGAAAAGGACGAATGCGAGTCAGACGAGTGACGAGCGGTGGTGACAGAGGAGGAGGAAGAGGACGAAGACGAAAGTAGGAGAGTGCGGACCATGGAAATGCGAGGGGAGAGATGAAGAGGAAGGAGTTGACCTTTGTAAAAGAGATCATCCGCAGGACAAACGGATGATTTTCGAGGTGAGAGCGAAACTCTGAATTCGAATTCGGATGAGGATGATGAATGAGTAGGAGATGAAGGGAGAGTGTGTGATCTACCAGTTTTAAGTTTCTTCCCCATCTTCAAACAGGCTGCTGCTGGTAGATCATAGATAGATCTATGAAATGTGATTATTTGAATGGATGTGGATTGGTTTGTTTAACTTAAGTTGATATTTGTTAATGAATGAGAGAGGGTGTGTGTGTGTGTGAGATCTAGAGGGGCCGAAATGAAATAGGGCGTTGTTACCTTCATTGGCTCTATTTCTGTTGCTTTTGGAATTATTCTTTTAACTTTTTCTTCCTAGTTTTTTGAAGTCACTATTATACAAAATTAAATGACCGGCGTATTATACAAGTCGGCTATTATTAAAGCTTAGTGGCTCGGTTGAAGTCATCTGAAAATGACTTGCTTGTAAAGGAGCTAAACTTGCATGTAAGCTCGACTACCGTTTAAATTGGAGTCTAAATTATATGTTACATAATTAAGTTACATGTTAAAATTATGAAACGTTATTTAATAAGAAAATTATGTGTAAAAACATATATAGTGATTATATTTTATGAAATACCAATGTAATTTCCTTGATTCAATGAGTTTATAATAAACAAACATATATAAATATTGCTTTTTTTATGTAGATCAATGTTGTATAGACGGTGAGGTATCTTAAAGCTAAGAATCGAAATTAATCGGGATCAATCGTAATTAATCGGGATTAATCGTAATTAATCGGTTTGGTGTTTTTATATGTAAATTTCATTTTTATACATATACACACACACACATTGATATGAATATAATACTTACACATTCATGGATTTTGAATTTTAATATGTAAATTTCAGTTTTATACACACACACACACTGATGCGAACGTAATACTTTAAAATACATCAAAATTCTAAGTTTTGATCGTGAAAAGTGAAATTAACACCTAAGGTTATGTATTTAAGGAATATAACCCATGGGTTATGGATCGGGTTGAAAAACTGAAGGTTTAAAACCCATTAAAATGCTTTGACTTTCGTTGACCGATTACTACGATTAGGACCGCCTAGCCCCGCCTAGGACCACCTACCAGTTAATGGACCGATTTTAGAAAATCGACAAGGTAATTCCTCGATTACCGATTAATCGCCGATTAATTGACCACCTAAAGCGATTTTTACAACACTGATATAGATGGATATGTGTAAATTAAAAAAATAAACAAGTTGGCTTAGAGTTCAGCTCGGCTAAGTTCTTAAACGAGCAAATAAACTATAAAAAAAATTATCTGACTCGGCTTGTTTACAACCCTTGTACGTACGATTTATTATAATGTATTGTATGAGACCCGGTGAAATGTATGGTTTAGTACGACGTACTATAAACAATTATTTCTAAACCTCAATGGTTGGACTAGTAGTGGTAGACTCGTAGGTGCCGTGGGAGTCTCTAGCCAGATTAGACTCTTGCAATTGGCTAACTTATTTTGTTGGTTTTTTTATTTTTGTAATTGCCCAATGTTTCCATTATAGTCCAACTTCGTACCTTTCCGGCATAAACCATATATCTCTGAGAGGTTGTATTTAATTGGATTTGTAGTAACAGAATGCTTTCATTATCTCAAATGAGCATTTCACATCGAAAGATCAATCCAACATTAACACTCACTGGTAATGATTTCTCGTATGATTATTTGCATATATTCGACATAGAAATTTTTATTTCCTCCCCTTATTAGTAGTCTCGGGCTAAGGGCGGGCCCCGTCTTCTATCTAGGTCCTAGTCTCGTCCCTTATCAGTGCAATAGATAAAAGGGTACTAAATTCCAATTTCTTTCTGCCCTTTCTAATGTTGCTCGATCCAAAGCCCGATCCTAGCCCACTCACCTTTCTCTGAAATTAAAGTTAGAACTAGCCGCGCACAAAAAAAACCGGTTCCGGAACCGACCCGGTGTACCCGGAACCGGCCGTACCCGAACCGTAGGGTACACATGGGTTCCGGTTCCTCCAAGAAAGTGGAACCGTACCGGAACCGATTCCACCTCAACCCGGACCCGACCCTACCCGGAACCGAAAAAAACCTGGTTAAATCGGTCAAAACCCGGTCAAATACCCGATCATACCCGGAACCGAACCCGACCATACCCGGTTCTTAACTTTGATGACCAAAACCGAATCTGGTTCCTACCTGAAACCAGTTCCTAAAAAACCCCGTTTGTGCACGGCTAGTTAGAACTACAAGTCCTAAAATCTTAATGAAAAAGAGCTTTCATCAAGGGCAAAGTGGTGAGAATTCTTTTTCAAGGTGGCCTACAAGACTCATCATAAGTTAAGTCTTAGCCAACAAAGCATGCCTTTAGAGTTTCATAACATGTGTTTTAAGGCAAAACTTTTTCATGACTTTCAATATGTTTCTTTTACTTGTTACATCGCGTGTTTACACTGTAACTTGCAAGACATAATACTTTTTTTAAATCTATGCTTAATCGCATTAATATCATCAATATAACACATGTAACAAAATTATAAATGAGCAAATAAGAAAAAATCAAGCATACACATGAGAGTTTAAGAATTAAAACTCACAGGTCATAGGCCTTACGCATCTTAACTTTTGTCATAAGCCTTTCAATAAATCCTTAATTACATCACTCCTGAATATTATGTGGTTCAATCAATTAGTCACTACAGACACCAAAAGCATTCACATTCAGCTTGTTTTTCCAAAGGCCATTAGTTTTCTGATAAATTAGTGAGTGCTGAAGCCTCTATGTATGCATACAGCCCGATATAGGCATAGGCGCATAGCATGTAATCTATAACGTAATAACACAAAAGTCTACAATTATCAACCACAATCATAATGAGGCTGTTCTATACAGAGATGGATGTGTGAAGTAGGCAGTGATAGCCTTCAATTTGCCATTTACAAAGTTCTTCTCAACCTGAAACCAAATAATAGTCAGATTTATTTATCATGTTTGCACTCACATGAATATGCATTGAATATCATTTAACCAATTTGCAAAATATTTACGAAAAAAAAGCGACAAGTACTACAAATAAAAGCTACCTCGAGTGTCCATGGAGGATTAGCAGATAGAGACAACTCAGCTAATTGGTCCACGTCAACATTTCTCGGAAGAAACATAACAATTCTTGGAGCTACGTCTTTAGCCACATTGAAGAGAAACTGCCTGCAATGAGGCCAGAAGAATAAACCACTAACCATGGTTAAACTAAAATTAAATAGCTAGAAGCAATGAAATCGAATTTAGGTTAAGGTATCGAACCCATCATGTGGCTTGAGCATAGTATTGATGTCAAAGTTTCTTGCTTTAACATATTCCGGTCCTCCCCAAGGTGGAGATAAGAATATGACATCCGCCTGCACATAATAAATATTAAATAAGAATTATCTTCTAAATCAATATTGAAAGAATGCACTTGCAACTTGGATACCTTTAACTTTTGAGCAAGAATGAAACAGTCTCCTGTTATGAATTCTATTAGATCAGTGACTCCATAAATGGCTGCATTGTGTTGTGCATACTCAATCTTCTTTGGATCAATATCAATTGCGATAATGTGGGTACTTCTGGAATATAGTCATATACAAATGTCACATTTCTAGAATGGGGAAATAAATTCTTTTAAGTTTTTAAATTAAGCTTACTTTGGCGCAAATCGGATGGCATTCCCGCCAACGCCAGTGAAACAATCAACTATAATGCCACTGCCACAACGAAAAGCATGGTGATTTGCTATGCATTCGGGAGTTGCTGAAAACCAACCTTCTTCATCCATTTGTATACCATCATCATATTTAGAGAAAAGTATGTATCTTTGACACCAATATTTGCTAATAACTGGAGAAATTTCTTCCATTGACTCCTTATATTCAAGCTCTGTGAAAAGTTAAAGTGGTTATTAAGAGAGATGGATATTATAATTGAGCATGACAACTCATGTAACAAACCTTTACTGTCAACAGATGATCTCCTGCGTGCCCTCCTTTGTTTTACTCTCTTTTTTCTTCTGTTGGGGATAACATTAAGCTCATTTTGAGTGGCATCAATATTATCATCCATCTTAAAAGAAGCATGAACCATTTCTTTCGATTCATTTGGCAAATAGACAGAAGCTAAATGTTCCATTCCAGGAGGCGGGTCCCATGTTGACTCCTGTGTTTTGTAATTGTAATAGTAGTTTCTTTCATAGAATTCATCCCAATATGTCATCCAATCTCCAAATTCATCATTTATTCCATTATGAATCGGATCACAATTCTCAGCTAACAGAGAATGTAATTCAACATTTGTGTCCCTGCAGGTCTGCTCAACTTCAGACATCACATTAGCAACCAAAGCATCTCCTAATCTCTCTTCTGAACATCCATTGTTTGGATTCTCCTCATTGTCATCGACATGTATATCACTTACTGCATTGACATTTAAGACGAACATCACGAACCATC
This sequence comes from Tagetes erecta, assembly GCA_030867185.1. Classification (NCBI taxonomy): domain Eukaryota; kingdom Viridiplantae; phylum Streptophyta; class Magnoliopsida; order Asterales; family Asteraceae; genus Tagetes; species Tagetes erecta. The sequence continues at coordinate 99,746,428 of CM061487.1, forward strand.
ATTTGAATTAGATCAGATGATGCTAACATCCAGGTAAAGAATTTATTATCATACCCAATAACTAACAAGTCCAGATGACCAGATCTGACCATGAACGAACATTAAGTAGACATATATATACCGAAAAGAGACAATCTTTTACAAAAGGAACAAACAAAAAAGGAGAGACGGTGTATAGGACAGTGGAACATGGTAGGTTTGTGGTAGGGTGTGGGAAGAGAATTGTGGAGAATTGTTTTAAAAGTAAGACACTAAGACGGATAAAGAAAAAAGATGAAAGTATAACGGGAAAGATTAATTTAGCATTTAACTTGGTCAACCTAGACAGATCATAAATCAACCCAAGTAATGACCCGCTTAATAAAGTCGATCCATTGATAAAGTTTCATGGTCTTTTGAATAATATAACTAGATCAGATCCAGATCAAGACCCTACCCACTGTCAGCCCTAGACCATTCATATTATCATGAAACATCAGCACGAAATGGTATCTTACACTCTTTTACTTCTATAGGATCAGAAACTTCGTGTGTGGTTTCTTCAAAGGTACTCAAAACTTTCTTGTGGCCGTCCTTCCTCTTTCCTTTGACATTTCCTTTCCGTTTCTGGAAAACCAATTTGAACATCATTGCATAGGAGAAAGACAATATTTAGTGTTCACAAAGGAAGTTAGAAAGAATACTTTCAAAGCCCTGCCTTCCCTTTCTACAAATGTTATAGCTACCCCTTTAATATAAGTTAGTAATCAGCACCATAGCATGTTAACAAGCTAACTGATACACTACCCCTTTTAATATAAGTTATTAATCAACATCAAAGCATCTTAAGAAGCTAGGTGAGTATCATTACTCAAAAAAATCAAAATCTAATTAATTTTTTTCACCTTTCTGGTTTCAATAAGGTTATGAATGCCTCCCACTTAGAAAAGGTGATGGGCTGATTGCAATGTCTCCTAGATAGTCCAACAGCCACCAGAAAAGTTAAGAACAGGGAAAACAACACATCATTCTAAAATTTCATGAACAGAATGATGAGATACAAAAACACAAACGATAAAAATGCAAAAGAAGATATAACTTGCCTCCTTGTTTGTGCAGAAAGAAAGAGGAAGTCCAAGCTCATTCAACTGCCTAGATAATTCGGAATCAACATGTGCAGAATTAGTTTCTGAAACACACAAATTGCTGTCATCCTTCACTGTTTTCTGCATCACAAATTTGCATTTTCAGACGCTAGCATGACAAGTGAAGACAAATAAGTTTCTGAAATATCACACCACAATGCCAGATCTAGCTAACCACTTCAACTTCAGTTTAAACTTAACAGAATGTCATGTAGTATAGTTCTAATTTACATTCCATAAAGAACAGTTGCAGGTCGTGTTTAACGCCAGGAATGTTATTTCAAACTGCAAAATGTATTTGCCAGTCATTTGTGCCACTACACTAAAACTACTACAAGTAGGTGAAGTTTTTTCCTTATGGTACGGTACATTCAGATATAGCAATTTCAGGTTTCAGAAATCAAACGGATTCATTTCTGTACTCAATAAGCATTGTATCTGACATAAAAGATCAAAGTTCGTATGTATGAATGAAATGAAGCGTTAACAGCAGAAAATCTTACGGATAACTCCATAGAAGTTGAAACATATGGCATCCCCGTACATATATCGACCCTGTAACAACACAAACAACAATTAGGCATAAAAATCGACACGATCAAAAGTTCTGCAGTATAATTCTTTAGATTGAGTGACTAATCATACCAAAAATGGACTTGAGTGAGCTTAAAGAGGGAACCAAGCGCTTTGATTGCAGGAGAGTCTTCAATTTCGGCTTTATCATCGCCATTTTCCATAAGTTCGAAGATAAGGTGTTTAGTATCAAGTAAACGATGAATTGAAAGAAAATTAGGGCACGAAATTGACAGCGGACGATTGTAAACGGTGACAGTATGTTGTGGACCGAGGATCTTGATCTTCTTGGATGCTTTTTGTACGTATGTAAAACCTCGTTAAAACCCTAGCAGGCTGATACTATGGCCGGTAATTATAGCTTACAACTTTTGTACATGCTCGCGTCTGATTCGAGGTCTAATAGACTAATAATACTTACGCGAAAACTTTCCTTTGAGGATATTTCAGTCTATACCTTTAAGATTGTGTACTCAGAAAATGAAATGATCGTATGTCTCAGCAGTCCGTTAGGGGACCAAACAACCATTAAAAAATCCATTGTGTGTTGCACGTTGTGATTTAAACATGGTGCGACATTAAAATGGAAAATTAGTAAGAAAACTAGAAAAGTAAGCGATTTGAACGTAACACTCGTCTCAATTTTAGTAAAGTTCACACCTTAACGTGTGGTAGTTACACTAACGTAACACCTCGTCATAATAGTTTAGAGAAGGTGATTTATATAGGCTCGCGACCTAATAACTTAAAAAACATAATTTTTATAGGCTTAAAAAGTAAAAGAATAAAAAAATAAACATAATAAAAAAATGAAAAGACTGGTATTCGAACATTTGACCCTACCAAAGACGCGTGTGTTCCGGTGTGTGTTGACTAGTAAAGCTAAACCCACTTACATGTAAAGTAACAAAACATTAAAAGATCGTTTAACGTACATGATGTTTGTTGTAACTTCTATAAAATACAAAATATTACATCATGTTAATGGTTAAAGTTAAAGTTATTCAAGATTATAATTAGTATGATGTTATTATTTTCATTCTTTCTACTAAAGACTCATGATCTCCGATGTTTAAAACGTCTCTTCCACGCCATGACAACATATTCAGTAATAGGCATAAAGTGACCCTGCCAAAGACGCGTGTGTTCCGGTGTGTGTGTTGACTAGTGAAGCTAAACCCACTTACATGTAAAGTAACAAAACATTAAAAGATCGTTTAACGTACATGATGTTTGTTGTAACTTCTATAAAATACAAAATATTACATCATGTTAATGGTAAAAGTTAAAGTTATTCAAGATTATAATTAGTATGAAGTTATGATTTTCATTCTTTCTACTAAAGACTCATGATCTCCAATGTTTAAAAACGTCTCTCCCACGCCATGACAACATATTCAGTAATAGGCATAAAGGCACTTCAGAGATTTTTTATTATGTCTCTCTTTCGTTTATTTGGATTAAAAATAAAGGGTCATGTAGTTTTGACCGGTCTGCATAACGTTCCGTTTGTTTTAGCCGTTTCGTTTATTACATCATGTTTTAGCCGTTTATTGTAATAAGTTTTGACGTATAAAATATGATAACTCTAAAGCAAAACAAAAGGCAAGAAACACATCCAGTTACATTACAGAACAAATCTATGATCCTAAAGAAATAAACAAATGACTTATCATAATGTGTAATCTTTTCATCCAACAGTCTCACGGTATTACTATAAGTTAGTACCTAAAGCACCAACGGCTGTACTTCATCACACCTAACCTCTACTTTCTCTACGTCATGTCCTGTATCTCCATATACCCAAAGAGTATAAACAACCTCACATTTAACTTACATAAACACGTACTTATGCATCATGAACTCATCGTTCCTGTTACATATTTACATCGACAAACCAACACTATATAGCACTTTTCACCACGGACCTGAAATCGTCTTTTTCAGACGGTTTCGCTTTGTTCCAGGTTGCTGCATATTCATCATCTCCATAACCTGCAATCAACAAAAAGTGTTTAAAATTTAATTCAAAAGCCAAGATTATGTGCCTAATGTTGTATGACTTTAATTAAAAAAAAAAAAAAAAACCAGACAATTTCCCCCCTTTTTAGTGACTATTTTGTGCTCATGTGACATACCTGATCTTTCTGCATCTTCAACATCTCTTCCTACAAATTGAAGGCATGTCAATCCAAAGTCTTATATGAAAATGGTGAGAAAATAATATAACTCATGAAATTAATCAAATACAACACTTCACCTGTTTCCTTTTCAGTTCTTGATTCTTCTGTTTCAGCTCAGAAACTTCTGCTTCCAATTCCATAGTATAGGCCTAGAAGCACAAAAAAAAAAGTCAACCATTTTATCAGTAACCAAAAACTGCTAAAAAACAACTAATACCTAAGAATCTAAAAGAACCAATATTAACCTGTTTACGAGCCCGTGATCTAGCCGCGGACTCACGATTCTTAATCATCCGCCTTTGCCTCCTCTCCACAACTTTCTCTATAGCACCGTTTTTCCTTCCCCTAAAAGCTCCATTAAAAACATAAGGCACAGGCGATACAGAAGACATATCACCACCATTGCTTTTCGTTAACCCATCTGATGAAACCGCAGGAGATCCCGCAGCAACCGTGACCCCACCAGTCCCACCCAACCCACCCATCTGCCCCACCCCCGAAACCAAATTATTATTCATAACCGGATCCGAAAGACCCACAACCCCATTCCTAATAACAGACTGATTACCAGTTGGTATACCCATTGGTGGACCTGCATAGGGCACATTAGCTTGCTTTGGAAACAATGGTGGTTGTTGAGTTTGTGCAGATCTAACACCATTTCCACTTAATGGTAAATTCCCAGATTGGAATGAAATTTGATTAACACCACTGTTATCAATTCCACCATTTTGAAGTTGACCCATCACTGGCTGGAAACCAATTCCACCAAATTGTGCATCTTCTCTAACAACACCAGCTTTAACCAAAAACTCTTCCAGAGTCATCTCCCCTAAAGTCTGTTGTCGTTGAGGCAAATCCGGTTGACCGAAACCGTTATTGTACTCTTTTGATAAATCTTTCCACACTTCATCAACTGTTTTTTGGCTTAATGTTCTTGGTAGAGTTAATGATCCTTGTCTCTGTAAACTTGTTCCACTCATGCCACCGCGATCTGCAACTCCAGTAGCGGTGTTGGTGTTGGTGTTGATTCCTGTTGTTTGCATTTCTTCTGCATTCCAAATGTTTTTTAGTAACTCATCCATGTTCATTGATCCAAAATCTTTACCGATACTACCCATGGTGTTTTGTAGCTCATCGAAAGTCAATGAATAGATCGATCCTTGTCTTGTTATCGGAAAGTTTCCCGGTGGCCGGCCGGTACCGGTTCTGTTATCCATTGGTTGATTCCCGAAGTTTTTGTAGTTCATGATTGATTATTGGAACTGAAACTCAAATTCAAGTATTCAATTCAATTTCCTGATACAAAAACACAATTGAATTCATATCAGTTGAATTACGATTCCCGAATCGTTTACACATGAAATTCGCCATTGTAATCGCCCAATTCAAAATCAACAAAGCTTCATAACTAAAATATGAAAAATGATCTAATTCGTATTACTGAAAACCGTTGCGAAATCAAGTTTTTTAAGTTCATGATTGATTATTAAAACAATAAAACCTAATCCGGTTTCCAAATCGTTTATTCGCAAGGTTCGACATTGTTATCGCACACTTCGAAATCATCAACACTTCATAACAAAATTCATCAAAATGACCTAATTCCTGTTACTGAAAACCACTGTAAACTCAAATTATCGTATACACAATAACATCACACTTTTCGTTTTTCGTATCATATAACTAGCGAAATTAACAAAACCTAGCCAGCAGTTTCATCAAACATGACTAAATCACTAACGAAACAGGAAACGATCACAATCGTCATGTATTTTTTACTCAAAACCATTGCAAACTCAAATGATCGAATACGAACACACAATAACGTCACACTTTTCATTTCGTGGTGAATTGGATCATATAACTAGCGAAAGTAACAGAATCGAGATAGAAGTTTAATCAAACATGACTAAATTGTTAACCAAAACAGGAAATGATCACAATCATCATCTACTTTCAAATCAATAAACCAAAAATGGGCAAAACGATGAAGAAATACGTTACCTGAATTGATTGTTTCCTGAAAATGTATTTATCTGAATAAGATAAATATCTAATCAAGCGTGAAATTAAATTTGTGTTGAGCTGATTAAATTATTTGGCCTGCCATGAATGTGCAGTACTGTACTACTTGTAGAGTTGTAGAAATGTAGGAGATGAATGGGTCCATCATCAGGGTTGGAGTGTGAAGTTTTGTAATTTATAAGGGGGTGAAATTATATATGTTGAAAGTATGAGGTTTGATTCGTATATATTTTTACAAGAGTGGTTTTTTATTGTTGGGGTGATGACGTATGGGTCCCGCAATGTAAGAGACGTGGACGGCTGATGAGAAGAAGAACCTACTAGAGTTTGTCAAGTGGGTTGATCTAAACCGTCCACGTGTACGTCGATGAATTGATGGTTTTGTGACGAAGATATTTGTCTTGTAGTGTTATGTGACTTTCTTGTGAGTGTGTTTAATTGTAACATGTTAGTATGTAACTAGTGTTTTATAAATAATGGGTTATTTATATTTTTTTATTTTTTTAAACAGTGTTTGTTTACACTTAAGAAGTGTAGTGTAATTAGCTTATGATTGTGTTTGATGTTTCTACACACTCTCGTAACAAAACGTTTATAAACGGTCTGGTAGGACTCTTTTAAAGTTACAATCGCAGCGGAGAAAGCCATCATATAAACCTTTAAATTTTCATATAAAACCCTTCGGCTCAGACTCAAACCTGTGAAATCCAAGGTTTGAGTTTCATTAGGGGGGACGGAGTGGACGACGAGGTAGTAAACGAGCTCGCGAGCTCCCCATACCTTGCAAGACGAGATCAATCAACGAGGAATGGACGAGGTACTAAACGAGTTCTTCAACTCGTGGACGAGATAAAAATATAAACGTTTATTTAGTTGTTACTTGTGGGAACCTTGGGAGGACCATTCCCACTTTAAAAAGGTTCAAAGAGGTGCAAAGTTGAAATTTGTGTTTCATATTCTGATTGGTGGAAAAAATTTCTTGTGGAAACCTTGGGATGATCACTCCCTCTTCCCTTACCATGGAGCAAATCAAATGAGTAAAATGTGAGAATTGAACCTTACAAATGTGAGATTTGAATAAAATTTGTGTTTAAGTCCGTGTAAATTGTTAGACTTATGTATTATTAATACTTGCATTCAATATTTTAAGATGAAATTTAAACTACTTGCTATTAGTTTGATGTTTCAAATACTTGAATCTATATCGCGATACACTCGTCTTCTAACTGGGGAAAACCTTCAACTAGGACCGAAGCCCGTGAACACTTATCCTAAAACATGACAATGCAATGAAGAAAAACTCACTTACTTCAAGGATCTAACTAATGATCACCTCCAGTCTCTTGTAATTATCAGGTGTCATAGAATTGAAACTAATGATCAAGGAGGGTAAAATTCAAACCTAGGTCATTTAGTACACTCTCTCTCTCTCTCTCTCTCTCTTACCACTCTAGCACTAGCTCATTGACAATGATTCCTTAGAAATTGATGTCCAAATTTATCATTAATGATCAAAATTTAGTGAGTTTGCAACATTTGATTTTCACAAAGAGCATAACAGACAATTAAAATTTAGATAATTTGGACTTTAGTAATCCATATTATAACTCATTAACTGATAATAACACTTTAGCTTTAGCTTTTGTTACCAAAATGCAATCTTAGTAACATAGGCTTCACATATATACATTTGATCAAGTGGCTTCACTCACAATGATGATTATGAAAGAACTAGGAAAACATACAAGCAAGATCATGTGAAAATCAAGTGTAAGCCTATTATTATTATGCTAACTGATTGCCCTTGATCGCAAGAAACGAACATAGAAAGTATCACTGGTCAAACTATTACGATAGTTATTGTCAAGAAATAAGTCATAATTTGAATTATCAGTATTCAGAATACCTACGATACATATAGATTCTTACATTAACTTTTTTCTTTAATTTGATTACATCTTGTTGAACCTAGCTTTCTTTCAAACCACATGGTGAGATCATAACCAACACAAAATCCACAAGGAGCTAAGCAAAAATAAATAAGGAAAAAAATTAGTACACAAAGTGGTTTATCTAGTTCAATTCACGAGTCCTAATCCATAATAAAACCCGTTAAAACTAATAAGAGATACAAGGGCACCTCAACGCTCTTAAATACTCTCATCATTTTTATAAGAAGTTAATGTTAGGGTTCGAATTCTAGCTATCAAGGATGCAATATCCTTAGTACGTTGGATCCATTATCCTTGGAGTTTAAAGGATTTAGGATCCTTGATGCTTATAACTGTCGAATAACTAACTATTTCTTTTTACGTGTTTTATATGTTTCAAATACAGGTAACGTTCTTAAGACTCAGTCATGCACTGAACTTGGTCGAGATGGTTGTGGAACAAGCTAAGAACGTGGTCAAGCCCATCAACGGCTTTATGCTTATTTTTAGGAAGATTTTTCGATTAGTTCCAACTATATAATGAGGCTATGGCTAAGCTTAACACACACGTGATCATTCACACTTATTCTTTCTCTTTCAATTGATTTCTCTACTCACACACACATTTTGTACCAAGCGGCCATAGTTCTCGAGGTGTACTTGTTGGTATCCTTAATTTAGTGGTCATAGACACTTATCGTCACCCGAGGTTTTTATGTCGGCGATCTTCTCTTAATCAAGGGCTTTTCCTCGTATAAATGATCGTGTTCATCTTATATTTCTGCATTTTTTGATCGATAGTTCATTGTTTTCAGTAAAACACACAACCTCACTTAACTAATTTGGTTTATTCATTTTTTTTACCAAAATAGTTAACACAATAACATCTTCTTATACCAATGAAAGAGTCTTTTTTTGCCACTTATCTAATTATTTCTTGTTAGTTATCACAGTTTAGACCACTTAACAATTTTTTTTGCCACTTATCAATTTATTAACTCTATAATTACCTTTTTTTATCAAGATTAATTACCAAGCATATAACAAATGCTTCAAATACTTTTGGGTTTCAAATACATAAGTTTATGATTTTTTCGTTTTTATCGCTTAACTCGTGCAGCATACGAGTTTTAACCTAGTCTATAATAATATAATTATATAAGAACAAATATAACCTTTTTTTTTAATCTTTTTTTGAAGTTGATTATATGTGTTTCCTTGAATTTTCATTTTTATCAAGGAAAAAACAAACACTTACAAGTATAAATTATAAGGGGAAAGTGAATACGAGGCTGTTAAGCGTGTAACTTACACGTAAAACCCCTCAAAACTACATAGTTTTGAGTTAAAATCAATTAAAAGATAAATAAAATCACAATCTCCATCTCCTATGTTCAACCAAAATCCCTATCATTGAATAAAAATCTTATCAAAATTTTAAAATCATAACCTATTCATCAAAATCAATTAAAATACTTTTAACTAAAATCGTGGTGTGTCCATAAAAATCGCAGATGGCTTGTTTAATACTAGACGCAAGTTCGCAACCTCCCAATAGGCCGTATAATCCATCTTCATCTAATTGCGATTCAAATATTAAATTCAAAATTCCTTCAATTCAGCCATACCAATCTACACTTTTTCGATGGATATTGAAGTCATCTTTCATGCATGATTTTGATATCATATGATTAATTGGTAAGCAAGAAATCGATTTTAATTAACAATTCATATCTCTAATCTCTTGTTAACCAGGCCACTTATTAAACATTTTCCTAAACATCAAGTTTTCTTGATATATATATCATAAAATAATGAACATGCTACTTAACTAGATGAGTTTAAGTAGATGAGGGCACTAACATTTTAGTATTCTCTACCTGTAAAGTTTGACATTAGTAATAAACTTTTATAGATTGGCTTGCGATTTTGATTACTGCTAGAAGAGGGATTTTGAGGTTCAAGAGAATGGCTTGTGGATTGTGATTTTGTTGTGGTGGTGTTGAATGATGATGATCTTCGGGTTTGGAGGTGGTAGGGAATGGTAGATGATGATTGATTTTGGTTGAAGAAGAAGGGGATTGTGATTTTGTTTAAAGAATATAATTTTTAAATGATTTTAGCTCAAAACTACGTAGTTTTGAGAGGTAACTTACACGTTTAACAGCCACGTATTCACTTTCTCCAATTTATAAATATATCTTTTCATAATCAAAACAATTTTATAACTTACTATTTTGGAAGGTCGGTTAAGACCTTCCAATTTAGTCATTACATTAGTTTTAATTACATGTTTGCCACTCCTAGTTTTCATACTTTTTGTTCGCTTTTAACATATTTACGATTATAATTCCTAACTTTGACTAATTATAAGTTTGTCCCCTATTGACTTAAGCAGTTTCCGACTTTGACTCATTACTCTACTTTGACATATGTACGACTTCAATCATCCGGATTCGACTTGGTTATTGTTTTGACCTCTAAGTTTGAATACTTCTTCATATTTTAATATGTGACACATTGCAGTTTATTACACGATACCCGATCGTGTAACCCGACCGTTGTATCGTGTGACCTGATCTTAAATTTAGTTAAAATTATACTCGAATGATTTGCATTATGTACAATTAAAAATATTGATATCTATATATACAGTACGTTCGGCATTATGGATAAGATATTATAGTTAATTATTTGAGATATCATTGTCAAGTTTCACAAATTTAGCAAGATAATATATTAATATGCATATTTTTCTGACACCACAAATTCTTAATTTCCCATAAATAGGATTGAAGTATGATATAGTATAAAAATGGATCCTACTTCTCACATTCATTGTAAAAATGGTCTCTATTTGTCACCTTCAATTCCTCAATAATATCGTATTTTATGTTTTTTTGGTAGATGGTTGTTGGTAGCATTGGGGACTTAACCCGCAAAATGATGACATATGGCAATATAGGAAGAGTTGTACATGGCTCATCATGATTCATGATTGATTGTGTAGGAGATATATATATATATATATATACCCATGTCTCTGGGTGCCATATGGCTCGATCTTAACCATTATAAAAGACCTATCGATGGTTGATATAATCTAATAATCATGTGCTAGCTCAAAATAAGTAGAATGAATATTATCATAATATCTATAAGAATAATATATATAGTAGATCTGATATTAATTAACAACAAATCGAAAATAAGATTTTTAAACTATTAGCTTTGAACCAAATCATCTTCTAAAAACCCTACAATTTATATAGAAATAATAGAACGAAATCGATTAATTATCAAATTACAACTTAAAGTCAAAACACCAACTGTTTTTAACGACAAATCTATCATACTTTCAAACTATTCTACATTTTCCTCCGGTTTAAACCTGATATTTTTCATCTAAAAGACAACACCTCTATTAAATAGAGTAACATTTATAAATTTGTTCTTAGCACAAATCGGATCAAGCCAAACCATGGTGACACTATCACTATGATACCATGATATACTTAGTTTGATTGTAGGAGTGGGAAGGAGACAAGTAGTTGTGGGTACCAAATGAATGGAAGACCAACATATATATAATAATAATACACTTAATAATAATAATTATTATTATATGAGTGAAAGAAAAAGAAGCCGTCCAAAAACAGCAAAATGTATCAAAGTCCAAGTCAAAGCCGTGCTCATCTCACCTACAAAAGATTGCATGCCACATTTATAATTTATCACATAATTAAAAATAATGAAACTTATATGTTGAGTCCCGGTGGTTTGATCTAAGTTACAACTAGAGGTCTTAAAGTTTTATTTTTATGGGGCATTTACATATATCCCCTTCTTAAGATCATTTATTACATATTTACCCACTCCTTAAATTCAATTACATATTTTCCCTTCCTAAACCATATATATTACATATTTACCCAATTTCTCTAAAATAGCCTTTTGATTTACTATTTTACCCTTAATGATCTTCATAAATATATTTTTATATTTTTTTATAGTTTGTGTAAAAGAAGGGGTAAATGAGTAATTTATTATGTCAAAGAGGATATATGTAATTAAACTTTAGGCTTGGGTAAATATGTAATTGATGGACTTAGGAAGGGGAAATATGTAAAAAAACCTATTTTTATAAGCATTGTAATTACTTTACAAAATATATACTACTAGATCTAAACCTTGTGTATTAAATATATCACTATGTGTGATAATATATCATTAAAAACCCTTTGATATTGACTAGTAGGTTCGTTTGCAAAGTAAAAAAGAAAACAAATAATGCAAAATATATTTAGACGGAGTTGTATCAACCCGTGATGATTATTTTTCCAAGGTATTCAAATGGTTAACCATAGCTAGATAACAATCAAATATAAGATACTTGTCAAAGTGTGACCTACTAGCATATAAGTGATCGAAGTCGGAGAACCGATCAAAAATAAATAGTTTATGTGTTCCTAATTACCTTAATTAGATAGGACAAATAGGGTGTCGAACCACAAAGAGCTGGTGGTTGATGTTTGAGTTAAGTTGAATTGCAAATATGATTAAACCTAACATATTTAAAACCTGTGATTGATTTATTGATCGGTGAATTTAAGTTTCATAAACAACTTGAAATTAGAAAGAGTTACTTTTAAATTAGAATATAGTCACTTCCGGTTTAAGAACTTAATCAATAAGTTGCAAGATCTATAACTTGATTGTTTCACAAAAGATCACATAGTCATAATCTACTTCACTTTTTACGTCAATTTAATGATGAAAAACAATTGCATCAAATGCACATTTACTACACATCTAGAGTATCTCTAAAGTGGAATGAAACAAATGTGCCATCTTAAACATTTCATCACATTCATGACAAATCTCAAGTAATTAAAACATGCACAACAATCCTAGAGTCTCTGTAGGTTAGAATGGTACTAATGAAGATTTCTACACAAATTGTAACTCAAATTGACATAGAATATTGAATTGTAAACACAATCATAAACATTCATAAGCAAATGTATAATATCGTCTCTACATTCATACAACAAAACAGAAATCAAGTCTTACAAGTTATGATAGAATCCCTACACCAGTTGTGGCTATGAGCGGATTAGCCAAAGATGATCTTCATTGAATTCGGGTGATTGATCTAAAAGTAGTGTTGATAATTTTGCACTTTTAACTCCAAAAATCGTCCCTTTCTTTTTCTCTAAGTCGTCCCGGACGAGTTTTTTTTGTTTCCCCCCTGAAAAAGCCTTTTAAATTCGTCCAAAATTGAGAAAAACTGCTTGTAATTGCATACGGCTGGAGTTCCAAAAGCCGACGCAGGCGCTCATAATGTTGCACTGTCAACTGAAACATTGCTTAATTGGTTTCTGTTAAACGCCAAGGTGAACGCTGGTCTTTTAATCTTGTTTCCTTGATTATTTTGATTGAGATTTCTTGATATATGTTCCAAACTCCATGTGTATAACGATTAGTATGCCATTAGCACATAATATTTCCACTTCCCCCGCACATAAAAGTGCATCAAAGTACAACGTTTCGACACAAATTTAATGCTAATAATAAATAATATGTGAGCAATATAACCAATCAAAGGAACACATATTAATAAGCATGGCGGTAAAGCGGTTGTTGCTTACCGACTGATCGATGTCGTTTGGTCGGTCAAAAATAATGTAAAAGGAGTTTTTATTCACCCTTATCGGTAAAGGTAAGTAGGGTTCCACTGGGAATGTTTTGTTAAAGTTTAATTTAACTAATTGATAATTGAATTTAAAGAAAGAAGTTGAACAATTGCATTAAGATAAATCTTGAACTTTGAATTCGTTTGCTTTAAAGTAAATAACTTTTGAAGTGAATTAAATTAATAATTAAAAATAGTAATTATTCCTAGGATCCAAGTGAAAAATAATGTCGTTTTAATACAATTAGGTATTGATCATGAAAATACGATTTTTATGTAATGATATATATATATATATATATTGATTATCAAAATAGTCACTAAACACCAATCTTTATGAGTGAACAATGAAAATATTGAAAACCGAAACCAACTAATCAAGCTAGTAAAATCAAGACACACAATGAATCACAAAGTACATCTTAAAACATCTAATAGAAAATAAACCTAAACATGTAAACCGACATGTATCTTTCAAGAACCTTTCACCTAGAAACATGTAAAACAGAATTAGCCGCTCATAATTGCGAGAAAACAAACGCACATTGATCAATCTTCTCTACAACTCCTTGCACTAAGACCTGCTTGCCATTAAAAATCCTATCGTTCTACTCGATCACAAGAACCAAACAATGGCCATAACTATGACATTCAACGCCTTCTTAAACTCATTGGAACCCACCCTAGCTTCCATGATCTCTTTATATCTCTAACATGATTTACCCCTTCTATATTAATGTCACTCCAAAATACGCTACCACACCCAAGACGCAAACGGGCAGGAAACCAACAAATGAGGCTCAGATTCCAACGTCCCTATACACATCAAACAATCCCCACTATCAATGGTCACCCCTCTTGACACCGGTTTCAACTTAACCGAGATTCTATTAATCCAAGCCCCCCATACAAAACTTCTAATTTTCAAAGGTATCCAATGGCACCAAGACACATGGCATACATAAAGGGTCACCCGAATCACCATTTATGAAGTTATCATTAAACTAAAGAAAAACAAAGTAAAAAATCTATATTGAAAAGCACAAAGCATTAGCAAAAGTATTAATCAGGTGTCAAGTGTCGTTCATTGGTAAATGCAAAACCTTTAAAATAACTGATATTGCGATTCAAGCGGGGGCGGAACCAAAGGGGGTCAGGAGGGTCCGATGACCCTCCGACCGGCGAACTTTTCTTTTAACCGTTATATGTACCGTAATCAAGTATTGTTAAGTATGAAATTTAACGTTAAAAAAAACCAAAGCATCAAGGACACGAGACGTTAGGTTAACTAGTACAAACCACTTTTATCATGATTAACTGACCGAAAGAAACAGGCTGCTTGAGTGGGACATGAAATGTATCATGATGATAAGATTTTAATGATTTGTTTAATAGGTGCCAACTTCTAAAGCTTCCAACAATTCCATTTATGTCCTTCTCAACTTTCCTTTGAAACTTTTTCTTTCTTTGCAAACTTCCAAAACTACTAAACCTTTTCCCTAACAATAAAATAACAACAATATTAATTACTCGTTTTTAATTTATCTTACCTCGTATCTTTATGTTAATTGTGTTAGGTATGATGATTGTATAACTAAAAGTTTATTATTTTAGCAATAAATAAATAACATTTGATATTTTTAAACAGCTATTTTTTAGAGTCCGAAAAATCTGTTTATAGAAAAAAATTCCACCGAATGATTAACAACATAACAAAATTGAATCCACCGGTCTACTGTTTAAGACATGAATACGGTGATAATCTCATAAATTTTAAAACTTCTTTGTCTTCTTTGTTCTTTCTATCACCCAGTGAAATGCCATTATTTTAATGTTTTCCACTAACTTCATATTGAATGTGCAAGAGTTGTTAAAAGTGATATTTTTCCTAGCTTTCCAAATTGAAGAAGATACAATTGCAAATGATTGTAAATGATAGCATTAGCTTGTCTTCCATGTTATATTATTGAGGTAGAGACTTGCTGGATTGCTTAAAGTTGATCATCCTTTGGCAACTTCAACCGCATATAGTTGATATTTCCGTCCAGACTTGAGACGTTATTGAAATAACATTTGATGTTTCTATTTACGCTCTTCATCTTTTATGTTTCTTATTAGTACTTAGTTTTATGTTAGGCTCAGAAGCTCATATTTTTTTATTTCATGTTCTTATATTTTTGTTTAATTTTTTTTGTTTATTTTTGGAACGTCCTAAACTACTCCGCTATATACTTTTAATACATTATTTCCAAGGATAAAACCCGATATTTTCAATTTAAAAGGCTTGCACTTTTACTGTCTAGACTAGTTATACAGTGATTAAAACCATAAAAACAAGGTTGTTCATGCTCATGCTGATGCTTGCTAGTTAGGGTGATTTGCATCCTTCGGACCCTCACTTATTTATAGCTTTATATATTTGTACTTATTAATCACTTTATATTTGTACTTATTAATCACTTAATGTCATAGTTCAATTTATAAGACGTAACATTAGATCTTATCATGTTCTCTCTTCACTTTTTGTGTCTATCTTTTAATTTTATTACTTGTTTTAGTGTTAACGGTCCCCACTCCTTTTATAGCTTCATTATTTGTACTTAGTGTATAGTTCAATTTATAAAATGTAACATTTGATCTTATCATGTACTCTCTTCTCTGCTTGTATATCTTTTAATTTTAAATATATTGATTTTAACAATATCAATTATTATAATTTGGCTTCTATCGATCCCAACTATCAAATTAGTTGGTAACACTCATAACTTTTATTACTTCGCAAACAACAAGTCGTCGTTAATAAAATTTAATGGCGTTAAGTTTTTTTCGAATTCATAACGATGTTTTAGGGCTTTTGAGCAGAAGGAGAATACGAGTAGATTGTTGTAAAAGTTATATCGAAACGACACACCGAATGACAAAATGTTTACATCTGATTGCAGCAACATTAAGTCTAAACACCTGATTGTAACACCGTTTCGAAGTAAATTTTATATCAATTGACTCGTATTCTTCTTTTGATCAAAAGCCCTAGAACATTGGCTTGGAATTCGAAAAAAACTTAACGTCGTTAATAAAATTAACATCGGTCTGTTGGTTGCCAAAGTAATAAAAGTTAGAACCGCTACCAGTCAATTTAATAGTTGAGACTGATAGAAGCTATTATGTGAGGTAGTGTTTGGTATGCAGGAAAGAGATGTGGAATGGAATGGACCATTACAAGGGAATGGAAAAAAGCGTCTTTGGTTGCTCAATGGAATGGAATTGACCATTACGAAGGAATGAAAAAAACCTTCATTTTCATTCCACCCACCCCCCATGTTTATTTTCATTCCTTCAAGGAATTAAATAATTTTTTACTTCATGACAAGAACCATTAAACCTTGACCCGACACAGGTATCCATAAACCGGCACATGTCCTAACCCACAGCTCGAACCATGACCCAACCCATGAACCGACTCATGACCCAAGCCATTAACCAACCCGTGACCCGACCCATGTCGATCCATGCCCTGAACCATGACCCAAACCATAATCCAACTCATGACCTAACCCGTGTCTCGTACCATGATTGACCCATGCTCGACCCAAGACCTAACACATGAACTAATCCATGACTCGATCCATGAACCGACTAATGGCCTGGTCCATCATGAACTGACTCATGACCCGACCTTGAACCGAACCATAAACTGAAAAATGTCGGGACCACTTCCTCGAACAGTGACTCGAACCATGGCCCGAACCAAGACCCGACCCATGACCATGACTAGATATTTTTGTTATTTTTAAAAATTTGTATTTCTTTCATTTGTTTTTCCTGCCTACCAAACAACAAGAAGTATTGATTAATTTCATTCATGAAAGATAACCAAACATGATAAACGAATGAAATAGTCCATTTCATTTCTTTATCAATTTCTTTCTATTGTTTAAACTGTTAAAAAACAATACACCTTAAATTTCTTGTTTTAATGTTATAGTTAGAAACCATCATTCTAGCCATATAACTAATTTTTCCTCTTCTCAGCTTTTCCTTTTTTGTAACTTAAATACATGTGTTGAACCTAACTATTTGATCGACACTCTCAATTTTTTATCCCATTTTTTCTTAATCTAATTACTTTTTCTAGTTAGTGTAAACAAACAACCCCAGTCAATCTCACTCATACTAGTAGATCTCAAAGGATGAGGATCAAATCTCACCCTTATCACTCAAATCAACAAAACAAACATTAACAAACAATCACAGAAACAACATAATGAAATACCAAGATTAATAAGCTTGAACATTAAAATGTGTTCCTCTTTGTCCTTAAACAATACCCAGAATAAAAGAGAATTAAAACTGCAAAGAAGGTCAGTGTTCATCTTTACATTTTTCTCAAAATGTGCAGGATTGTTTTATGGCACATGTATGCAACAAAAATAAAGGGGAAGACACTAATTATAATGCAAGCTAACATTACAATAATAAGCTATGTTTCTTGTAATTTGCAGGCAGCACATTTGAAAATTTTGATAAATACAATGTAAATGATGATCCACTTCAATCGTTATGCCTACGCCTTCGGAAATGCCTTAGAATAAAACTGTCAGCATATAAAGGATAGTTTTTCCTGATTAAACCTTTTATGCATTTCCAATATGAAAAATCAACCATTTCTCCGTCTTTCCTCACAATGAACAGACATCTTGAGCTTTCAAAATCCGGATGGTAACCGACCTGTAAATAACGCGTGTTGAGGAACATGATTTTGTTGCATGTAAGTAACAGAAATATTCAAGAAATTAATAAAAGCAATAGATGAGAAGTTAAACCATCAACTGGTCTTTTTTTATGAGATCCCAATCCAAACTCAAAACTTAGAAACATTAAACCCAAAACCAAAATTATATATACATCAACGATCAAACCATGTGTGTTATTTACTGCTAAGGTGCTACATCCAATCCATTATCTCAATGGCCTATGAATTTTTTGTGCAACACATATAAATATCATTAATGCCTAGAAATGTAAAGCATACTACATGTATGAATTGTCATACATTAGAGTGCAATATTTATCTAGTAAACATGGAACTAAGTAATTTACATTGCAGTCTATTGAGAACTTTAAATGTCATTCTGAAAATATAGGTTATTGACCTTTTCTGCTATAAACTTGTGGGCGACGCAGATTACATCATAATCAAGTGCGAACAGCCGCTATGGATCTGGAAAACCTTGAATATTTATCATATATGTGTAATCGTTGTGCATAAAACACACTTCTGAAATCCATAGGTTATTAGCATACTTACCCAGCATATTGAAAAAAAATTGGCATAAATGATAAATCATGTCTCCTTTATAAATTAAGGTGTCGACATTGATGCCAATGAGTGAAGGAGATATTGAGGGATAAAGGAAACAATATTTTTTAGTCTAATAGTTGAAAAGGACAAACATCACAAATTCATCCATCATTAATCTCAAAATAGAATTAAGACCAAGCTAATTATGTATTTCAAGAATGTTACTACATTCAAAACACAAATATTATTTACTCAAACCTACAAACATCATTCAGTGGGCAGAAGAAAGGAAGAGTACTATTATTAGTGGATCTGTTGTTTATAATTTTAAGGCTTACAAGGCAATTAAGATTGTAAAATCAGCTTCAAATAATGTGTATATATGTAAAGAGGGAGAGAGAGATAACCGTGATGTAATTGATGCCACATCCGATTTTCTTCTCACTTTCGGGATGATATGGTAACAACCTCTCTAAAATAGTCCTCTCATGTTCAGGACTTAATCTCTCACCACTTGCGTATCTGGACCAACAATAAACTCAGTTAGGAAATTCAGAATCTGCATAACTTAAAATCCTAAAAGTCACTCGGGGACGCCATGAGCCTATGAGTCATCAACCTAATGATGAATCTGGAATGTTTACAATTTAACATGCATTTCTAAGAGCTTTCGGTCCCGTTAAACAACACTTCCTAGTATACTTTTTTCATAGAACATACTTTAAATTAATCAGAGCATTTTAAGTTTATAACTAATACCAAAAAGGTCACTGTTAACTTTGATCACATTATAAACTTACTATAAAACTCGAGAAATAATACTAAAAAAAGATACTACTGAACACAGCTGAGGAACACAAAACCCATCTCTAAAATGCTCCTTTTAGATGGTTTACATACTATATGATTGTCCCAAGTACTTACCTAAGTTTAATGCGAACATTTCGGGTTCAATGATACTACCAACTGATAAATATGCATAATAAAAACTATATACACACGACACCTTAACTCAATTGTAGCATAAACATCACAGTATGTGTAATTCAACAAAAATATGCCACAAACATTGATCTAAAGTTACAAAATTCAATTCATCAACGAAATTGAAAAGCTGAACCCAAGACCATACTTTTTTTTAAATAAGACTCAGTTTATTGAGAAATAGAACCGTTTTTATAATAAAGTGGCAGTTAAACGGTCAACAAACACAACAGTTTTAGTAAGACCTTACTTGCCGGAATGAAGAATCATCCTAACAAAACCAACCAAAGGCACAGTATCTTCCAAAATCTGATCTTCCCAATCAATCCATCCATCTTCCTCTTTTCTATTCGCTTCATCATCATCATCGTCATCTTTTGAAACATCAACAGTGTCCTCTTTCACCTCCACCGCCGGTTTTCTCAGTAAATCACCATTGCCACCATTACTACTGGTTTTCAAGCGAAATAACCGATGAGGATGCAACGAGGAGAAACGATAAGGGAAGGAGATGATTGAAGGATTTGTTGAAGACGAGTGTGGGAAGATAAGGTTTGTGTGGTGGAGATGAAGGTGTGAAGATGATGAAATTGATTCCATTTTGTTTGTGATGGTTTTAGTTGTGGTTATAGTTTAGGTGGTGCATAAACCCTAGTTTTGTGGAGGATTGGACATTGTTGATGTTGGTTTGTAGAGAGGGGTTTGAAAGGGCGCGATGTTAACTGTCTGTAACCGGAGCTAGCAGGAAGATAATTTGTTGGTGGAATTGTATTGTATCAACACGGGTCGGGTGACTACGGATGCTGGATCCTTGAATACAGTATCGGATTTTTTTAATACATTTTGATTGAGAGTCAACATTTTAAAAACTAGCAAGTTGATAAAATTACAAGCACCACCGTCCAGGTTATTACAATATCATGTATCACCGTACATCATCACCACCACTGTCCGTACACTATCACAACCAGTTTATTTTAATAGTCTACATATGTTAAAACAAACACTCTTCTTTTTGCAGACTGCAGTGGTTTGGTTCACATCTTCTTCTATAGATGTGATCCGCAGACTGCAGACATTTTTTTACAGAAAAACAAACAACACCAAAATCTGTAAAAAAAGATCATAACACATGGACTACAACTACAATTTACCCTAGATTAAAAAAATATCTGGTCTAGTGACTATGTTTCAGAATCTTGTACCCGACCCCTGATTCTTAAAAAACCTGGTTCCATTTATACCTCGATGGGCCCATATCCATTTCCTTGGTTCTTATTGTTACGGCGTAGCCCATGGTGCCCATATCCATTTCCACAGTTAACTCATTGTTGTTGCGACACATTTTTGTACAAAAAACAGGTGCGTGTAAAAATGAATCGAACAGTTAGTTTTTTTTTTTTTTTGAACGGCGACTTTCAATTTTTGCAACCATTTGGTCGCATCCCTCGCAATGAGGAACCCATCACCCCACTCCGGTCAATATGTTGTCTTAACCGGGCCCACTTGACATCCCGGGAAAACTAATGGGGTTTTTCCTGGAAAATCGAACAGTTAGTTGATGTAGAGATCCCAAATGAGATGCCTAGGCGATGATGATGGCGTCAATTAATGGCACAAATCTAGTCCACCCTGTACCTGTAACCATTGACAGTTTATGCGTCATACATCTTTCATATTCATATTTTATTCTCACTGTCAAATGACTTGCTACAAATCCAATCCTCGATTTCATCATCATAAGATTCCTTCCAATCACACAAATAGAACCTTCGATTTCAAATTTCACTTCTAGATCTGGAACTGTATCAACATCAATTCAACAAATTAATGGACGCAAAAACCACCACGAAACCTGATCAACGATTCAATTTGGAACCAGATGTATCTGTTTCGTCTCTGGTAACTAGGCAAAAGGCTGCAGCTGCTAAGCAGTTGATTGAGAATCATTATAAAAATTATCTACAAGGATTGCAAGATCGTAAAGAGAGGTTTGTTTTATTTTAGATGTTATAGCATTTTAGTGATGTGTATGATTTAGGATGATGTTGATTTGTTTATAGGAGACGAGCCTTGCAGAGGAGAGCAGCTGAAGCGCAAGTGTCGAGTGAGGAAGAAGAGCAGATGCTACGGAATTTGGAGAAGAAGGAAACGAAATATATGAGATTGCAGAGACATAAGATTGGGATTGATGATTTCGAGCTTTTGACATTAATCGGTAAAGGTGCTTTTGGCGAGGTAATTTATGATTGTTTATCATTCTATGAACAAAATGTTTTAACAGTTGTTTGCTAAAGCAAATTCTATTCAACTGGCAATGACTTGAGGTAATTCCGTAATTGTAGAATATTTTTAAGAACTATTTTGTAAAATGCTACAGAGTTTGATTGGTGAACACATTTGATCTAGTCACATGACTCGTTTAGAAAATGAAATTATACATAAACCCAAAAAAGTAATTTAATCATGTTCTAACTGTAATATGCAAGTCAGATTATGTCGTGCTAAAACTAATGGAGAAGTTTTTGCGATGAAAAAGCTGAAGATATCTGATATGCTTAGTCGTGGGCTGGTATCATTGTTAGAATGATGTGATTTCGTATGCGATCTATGTGCTTTTCTATGAGACTTTTAGGGTGTTTGATATTTGATATCGATGAGCCTGCAAATGGATTATATATTTGCTATATTTAAACTAATGGATTTCATTATTTGATGACTTTTGCACTTTTACTTTTTCTTTGGGCTTAGGTTGAACATGTTCGATCTGAGAGGAATTTGCTTGTGGAGGTTGATAGTTGTTGTATTGTAAAACTATTTTATTCTTTTCAAGATGCCGAATTGCTGATTATTTGTACCTGGTGGTGACATAATGACTCTGCTAATGAGAGAAGATATTCTTTCTGAGGATGTTGCTCGATTTTACATGGCTGAAAGTATATTGGCCATCAATTCTATTCACCAGCATAACTATATACACAGGTATCCTGTTATATATCTTAATAAGACATTATGTACTTGATCCAAGCGATCGTTTCAAATGCATAATGATATACATTTAAACATGTTAACTTGTTTTTCAATTGTAGGGACATTAAACCAGATAACCTGATACTAGACAAAAATGGCCATCTAAAGTTGTCTGATTTTGGCTTGTGTAAGCCTTTAGAAAGTAAATTTTCATCAATATTGTTAAATGATGAAGATTATGAAAATCAGGGCCCCCTAACTGACAGTGATGGGCAACAAGCTCCTTGGTTAATGCCAAAGGAAAAATTGCAACAGTGGAAACGTAATTGACGTGCCTTGGTATTACATTCTTGACGTTTTGAAAAATAAAATGCATTTAGTTTTTGTTCTTTCATGTGTTTATCAATTTTTTTTATTTGTGTAAACTTTGTTTTGTAGGCATTTTCTACAGTTGGAACTCTCGATTATATGGCACCCGAAGTGCTGCTAAAGAAAGGATATGGAATGGAGTGTGACCGGTGGTCATTAGGGCAATCATGTATGAAATGCTTATTGGTTATCCTCCATTTTGTTCTGATGATCCTAGGATGACATACCACAAGATCATCAATTGGAGGACATGTTTGACATTTCCAGAGGAACCAAAAATTTCAAAAGAGGCTAGGGATTTGATCTTTCATTTGCTATGTGATGTGGAATTAAGGTTGGGAACTGGTGGAGTGGAAGAAATAAAGGTAGGTAAACTATTAATTATATATTATTTTTTTTTCAATTGCATGGGATTTGAACTTTTGAGCTTTTTAATTCTTACTTAAATATTGAAATATTCAACACTGTTGAAGTTCTCATATCTCTTACTAACGTACTTTCTTTTAGGCACACCCATGGTTTAAAGGGGTGAAGTGGGATATGTTGTATGAAATGGAAGCTGCCTATAAACCTGTTGTCACTGGCGAACTTGATACTCAGAATTTTGAGAGGTTCCCTCAAGTAAGTACTTTAAGTTCTAATAAATTTTTAGTAGTTATTTGAAACAAAAGTTGAAAATGGTATTAGTAAATTGTAGAACTAGTTTAAAAAATATGGTACCAATTTCACACTCTGTTAGTCATAAATTCAAGTTGGCATTTTGCTTGTGAATCTCAAGGTTTGTTATATGCTTCTGATGTCTGATAACGAATCTTAAAAACAGACATGCGTCTTTGTTTCTTATCAAAACCATTTCAGTTGCTAATTTGTTTTCCCGGCCTTTTTCTCTTTTATTTTCTTTTCTTGGAAGTTTCAGCTTAATTTGAGTATGGCCACTAAATGTTGGGTATGTGTCCTTGAAAAAGGGTTATGATATATTTATTTACTTCTTTCCCTGTGCCAATTTATGCTATGCTAGGTCGAAGATCCTCAGTCAACTGTACCAAGAGTGGGACCTTGGAGAAAGGTAACAGTTTCTACACTATATAAAAAACATGCCTGCCTTTTTGTTTTCATCATTTTGGTGAGATGTATATCATAAGAATAGCATTGAATATGCTTATGCATCCATTTTGTAAATTTTTATCATTTTTGGCATTAAGCTTATGTGGTTCAGTTTTATATCTTTTCGTGTAAACTTGCAGATGTTAACGTCAAAAGACTCTAATTTCATAGGATACACCTTCAAGAAGTCGGATATGTTGAAATCTGTTGGAGCTTCAGGTATGTTTTTGCGAGCAATTTTAGTTTAGATTTTTCTACCTAGATCTTGATTATATGAATTTAAAAACCTTTTATTACAATTTATATGGCCGTAGATCTTCTTTTTACCCATTTTACAAGCATACTGAAGTTGGAGACACAGTAAAAAGCAACACAGTAAATTTTTGACAACTTATTATATTTGTAGAACACTGTTCAAATAAAGCTACAGTTAGCAAGATGAATAGGTCAAGTCGGTTGGGTAACGAGTCAAAAAAAGGTTGGGTTGAACTGGTTTGTGTTAGTATGGGTCTTGTATGGTTGGGTTGATCCATATACATTTTTTGTCAAATCTTTAAATTTTAATTGAACGGTTACTGTTTTACTAATGATTAGTTTATTACTAAACAACATTGTTACAATAATAACCTATTTCTTTGAAGAATGAACGATGTAGGAGGTTGTATGTATAAAATAAGACTTTTGGCGACTTCCAACCCCTTTGGCCAATTCTCCTTTTAGCTAAATTTTCTGATTTGGCGCGTTTGAGATGGACCTCAACTCCACAAGCTAAGTCTAGAGGGGTCGAAATTGCCACCTCTAAAAAAATGCAAATACATGCGTCATGGACAAAATACCACTGCAGCCAATGTATTTGTGATGATAATCGGCATCTATTTTGAATGCCTGCCTTCAGTCATGGTTTTATCTTTCATAAGTTCAGTATATTGCTGCATATATTTTCTCGTATTTGCTAAATTATATTGTTAATTACAATGATCAAGCGAAAAGTAGCATAACTTTTGAGTTTTGACTGATTATTGTCATGCAGGTATAGATATGAGGGAAAATGAACCTTCCAAGCCCCCATCATTGGTGTCCTTGTTTGGTATGTTGATTTCATCATGTGCTTTATCTTTTCTGACACTCATTTTAACACTGTTTATCCCATGAAAATATACTTGACTTCTGTCAAATGTCATAAAATAATTTTAAAAAATGACAAAATGGTAATACATTTTTGTATTTGTTGTCATCCAATTTTCAGGCCATATGGATTTGAAAGGAACTGCATTACCTGAAGAGAAGCAGGAGTAGGATCAGGAGCGGAAAAGTTGACTTTGGCCCCAGGTCAAATTGTCACAGACCTTTATATGCAAGCATTTCAATTTCACACACAGGTGTACTCACGATTGTTTACTGTAAAAATTACAACAATTTGAGAAGATCGGCTTTAATACAAATTTGAGTTTCATGATTTACTTCTTAAAACTGCTAGAGTACAGCTTCAATGTTGGTTTTTTGGTGGGATATGAACTGAGTATGAGAGTATCCCTTGTAATTTTACATATGGTTTTTGCAGCTAAAATGCTAAATACCGGATCTTAAAGTTCGTATTGAAGTTGGAATTAATTGTGAACTTTGAAAAAAAAATGTGTCTAATATTTCATTACGGGTGGTTTGCTTAACATACATTCTCTATTTCATTCACAATTATTGTTAGTGAAATCAAGCGTAATTGCATGAAAATTAAAGTATCGGGATTGACATCCGTAACAAAAGTGAAAGCTGTGCAATTGGAAAACTGTTAGTTAATTCATTATCGGCTAATAACTATAATTTAGATGATTAGAATCTGGTTTTCAAAAAGTTATCACATAAATAACCTATGAAAAAAACATATTTTATTATTTGAAAACAAAAATATACATACAAATGTAAATACATGATATAAAAAGAGACATGACATTGAGTAACGGATAATGTTTATATTATCTCAAACACTAACATTATAGATTGTATAAACAACAAGCTAATAAAAAAAGCATCTTGATTGTCATATAATATAAATAATAATGGATAAAGATTTATTTTATTTTATCAACACTAACATTATGTATTGCACAAACAAAAGCTGGTAGTAGAAAACATGTTATTGTTCTCTATTTGTTCTCATTGTGATAGTAAATTATATACATCTCGTATATCCTAAATATTGAGGTGTTAAATCATTTAAAGTAATAAAGTGTATGCATAAGTATATAACATGAGTAGATAAATTAGTTTAAACTAATGATCTTTCATCCATGATTTTAAAGGTGAGGTGTCTAATACATTATTTAAACAAGGTTTTAAGTTTAAAAATCATTTTTTAATAAGGGGGTGTTTGGTTGTGTTTGAACCATCTCTGAATCTAATCTGATTCAGATGGATGGTTAAATTCAGAGTGTTTGGGTGGTGCGGAGATCTGACCGAGTCAGATGGTTATGTCTGGACGATCGTATGAGCGAATCAGACGCATGGTGGAGTCTGAACGAGCGTTTGAAACAGAAGGCGACCAGGAGGAGACGAAAACAATAACGAAAAGATGGTGTGAGGAGCCTGCGCGCTGGTGGTGATCGACGAGGGGCGATGAGACTGTAGGGCGGCGAAGTGAAGTAGGGTTGGAAGATGAGGAAGACGTATATGATCTACTTTCACAATTTTTTTTTTGAAAAAAAAAACGCTTAAAAACAAAAACTTACCTCATACAAGCACCAGTTTTTTGAGTTGGAAAAAAACGCTTAAAAACAAAAACTTACCTCATACAAGCACGAGTTTTTTGAGTTGCATTCATTCTCGCAAATTGTGTGAACGTCGCATTACGTGGAGGATGGGTCAGCAACTGAGCATTAAAACCTTTTTACATTTTAACAATACTAAAAAAATTTAAGAAATGATAAGGCAGTTAAAAAAAAATTCAAACAAAGTATTCGAAACTTGATTGGGCCAACCGCCAAAGTATAAAGTGGGGCCCGGGGTGATATTTTGAGAATAATGACAAATATCTAGTCTGGTTCACAAAAATAAAAATCAACGGCAGCAAAAATATCTGATCGCTGACCTGGCTCCACAAAGGTGACGTGGCTACATGAACCTGACATAACACGTGTAAAAGCATATGACAGCTGGCAGTTTATATTCCCCTATTCTCTGAAACGCACTTTTTCACCAGAAAATATCCAAACACCGAATTTTATCTCCATGCCAGATCTTTGTTCTCATACCAAACATCTACTACTTACTCCACCCCCGACGGTGAAGCTGCCGGAGACGTGTTCTGTAATGACCGGAAACGATGTGTTCGTGAATGATTTTGTTGAGCAGGAAGAGAGTTCAAATATGGTATGCTACCTAATTAACTAATCTTTATTTGAGCCTATGTTTAGTGTAAATATGATGTTAGTTAGATCTGTGACCATTTTTTTAAGATCTGTTTGTTTGTATATGCTGTGAATCGAGGCTTATTTTTCTTTTTTTAGGTTTTTTTTCTCTCGCTTTTTTGGTTATTTTTGAGTTATGCTTCATATTTGTATAGAATTGATTCGTTTTGTGTTATATGAATATTATTACTGTTGTTTTATTAAGATTTTGTGCTGTAGTGTTATGTTTTTCAAATTAAAATATGTTATGGTGTGTTATAGTAGCTTTAAATCTCGAATTCGCAATCTTATAAGGTTTTTAAACAGTTGTGTTTGTTTACTTCATTGGTGCTCTATGTTGTTTAGGGAAAGTGTTTTGTGTTTGTGTTGATGGATGAGAAGTTGGTGATATATTGGGTTAAAAGCAAACTAACTTTTGAAATTTTGTTAGATAACAAGCATTTTAATGTTAGTTTTTTGTGTTCTTCTTAAAAAATGGATTTGTCACACCTTAGTCATATTTCACGATGATGTTTAGTACACAAGAAAGTTATCGGTTATTAAGAATGCATAATATTGGTTGTAATAAGGGGCCTGATGTTACAATATCATCGTGTATGGTAGCTGTTTACTTGTTTATATGGATTAGAAGGTGTTTGCACTTGACAATCTCTGAGATCATTTAGTACAAGATCATTAGGGACCACCAATTATAGTCTTGCGCATGTTTCATTTCGTACTGCAACTTAAAGAATAATTGACACATAACTAATGGTTTTCAAGTTCAGCGTCCGTGTTGATTAAACTGTATGTCTTGTTTGGGGCTAATTATAATTCATTATATCAGGACTCGCATAAGGAGGAATCATCAAAATGGACCAATGAGAAACATAGTTTATATTTGAAGTCGATAGAAGCATCATTCATTGACCAGTTGTACAACTCTTTGGATATGAAAACTTGTCAAACACAAAGTACCTACTCCTCAGATGCAATTTCAACTAGGAAAAACCATCCCAACGCTTGTACCCCTTCTGGCCAGGTTTAAAATCCGATTCATTCTGCATTATTTACTCCTTAATCCTATTAATGCAGCTCATAAAAAGCTCCTTAGTTTGTTTGACACATTCTGGTGCAACTTATTTGTCAGTTTAAGGTTCTTCGGCATGGCTGCTGGTCAAAGAAATGTTTCAAGACCGAAAAATCGCATCTGAAAGATGCAGAAAGACCCTATATTTCTCCGGGAAATCCTTGGATCCAACATTTCACAAATGGGTCCCTCAATAAACCTTCTTCAACTTCACTGCAATATCCAGTACCTGAATCTCAGATGCATCAAGAGACAGCTTGTAATAATACAGGTACTTTTAAGCTACTTATAGTTCGTATGTTAGCATGTTTTTCCCTATGATATAGTCGCTATAATCTGTATCGATATTGTATCCTAACAGAGGGGACAGATCAAAATTTTGTTGAGGGCACGATGTGCAGTAGAAAAAAGACAAAAACTTCAAAAATTGCTCCCTCGAGCAATGATCAGGTAATTTGCAAAACCGATTTATAAGAAAGTTGGTAGTTTTTTTTGAAGTTATACTGTCTTTGATTAGCTCATGTAAAATCTTTTTAAATCAGGTTGTTCCCTATTGCACTCCTGATGCAACTAATCCCAGGTAATTATGCTTGTGCAATTAAGTAAGGCCTCATCAGTAGCACACAGTTGCTATTGGTAATAAAAGAACACATAATGAAGGGTTCCAGATCATTTATAGGTTCTTAAGTTGAGGTTGTTAAGTGTTGACCCATGTTAGTGAAGCATCAAAGGTGTAGATTATATTATGGTCAGAAGGTGAATGGAAACCTTTGTGACACTGAAGTTCATCAGGACGGTCAGGTTGATCATCAATTGGTTTGCTTAATTTTTGTTGGTTGCGGATGGAGGTTGGAAGCACGGGTGTTGGTTCTTATTAGTAGTTCATTCGTTAGTTAATTTGTTGTTAAATTGATATCTATGTTATCCCGGCTTGTCGATTTATTAAATAACTCAGAAACCTGTGACTTGTGTTTGGTTATCACGCACATATAAGGGCGGATTCAAGTGTAATATATGAAGAGTAACTGATTAATCACATATTCTTTGGCGACGTTTACACCATATTAACAATGCTCCTCCAGTGACAACAAGTTGGACCGTCTGGGCCTCCCGTTGTCATTGAACACCACCTTTGGCTTCATCTTTGGTCGATACAAGAACCCACCAACTAAACCTTGAAATCAATCTCGAGTGACTGATCGCAATTAAGATCGTATTAAACAGTGGTTCAATTGAACTTTCAGTGAAAGGTGTTCAAAGTTGAGGTTGACAATGCATACCATGTTTGACACGAACAAAGCGAAAACATATGAAATGTTAATGTTCTCAAAATAAACATTAAAAATTAGATTCTTAAAATAAACAAATACCACACTCCACGTCATACACTCTTCATGTGCCCATGTGTTAAAGTTTAACTTTTAAATGCTTATTTTATTTTAAGAAAGTTGATTTATCATAATCATTTCTATATATATAGTATGTTTCACAATTATTAATTTGTGTTTGTGTTTCCAAGGAGCATCAAAATGAGTGGAAATGTATGTTAAGAATAAGAGGTCCACTCGTAAATTTGACGGAGAGGCTGTTTTCATTCTCAAACTTTGTGTATTAACCGATCAAATTATACAATCCTCTTTCCTTGATTAACTCATTCATTTCTGATCTGAATCTTTATTTAACACAACAAATGTCGCACGGTGCCAGAGTTTGAATTCGATCACATTTTCGAGGTACCCCTCAACTCTTTAGTTTCGTTTTAAACGCGACGCATAATGTGTATATATAATAAACACACTTTTGGGGGTTTTAGACATGTTTTAATTTTTTTTATGGGTTCTTTTTAGGTTGTTTTTTTATATATTCCAGTCTTGTTTACTGCTAATGCAGTTGATTAGGCCTGAAATATATAAAAAACAACATAAAAAGGGTAAAAAAAACGTTAGAATGATTTTTAGCCATAATTTGACATGAAATTGGCCTGAAAATGAGGCGTTTGAAGCAAGGTGACAAGGTTGCGCCTGAGGGCCTAGGCGCACGCCTTGTGGGATTTTGACAACAAAGGTTAGTGGCTCATTGCCTTGTTGTTTATTGGCGTTGGTGATTGCTCCCTCGCAAAAGTGACGTGGGTTCAAATATCTGGAAATTGTTGGTTGATTAGGTGGTATTTAGAAGTAAAAAATGATTAGAGGAAAAGTTAAGGCAGATTTGCGTTTATGATGATCTAATATTTTACGCTTTCAGTGTTGATAGTTTCTCCAATGCCATCATTAAATTCAAGCTCAAGGGCCGCCAGGCAGTTGTTTTTGTGCAAGAATGGAGGTACACAGCTAATCAGACATCTAAGTAACAAACCTAAACTGGAAGGTTATGTTCAGAATCGGTTCTTTAAAAGCATTGCACGAGTCGAAGCTTCCCACCCTTCATGTCAACCATTTGGTGATAGTCATGAAGCTGGTCCCTTGTGTTTGCAAAATACACATTTCAGTAGTATCATTCAAAGGAGAGGATTTCTTGGTTGTGGTGACGGAGATCAAGGGGGTGCGAGTTTATCAAAAGTTCATGAGGAGAAGTGTATTTTGGGGTAATAATAGCTATTCAGTCTTTCATGATTCAATATTTGATCTGTTAGTTGATATATAGTTATAGGCGTGCCGTTAAGGTTAAACTGCAGCTATTGTTATTGGCATGATAAAAAGTTTTATTTTTTTAGATATTCCCCAGAGCAGATGTATGCAGTGGTTGCTGCTGTTGACATGTATCAAGATTTTCTTCCTTGGTGTAGACGGTCAGACATAGTTACACGTCATTCCGATGGTTCTTTTGATGCAGAGCTAGAAATTGGTTTTAAATTTCTTGTTGAAAGCTATGTATCTCATGTCAAGTTGATGAAACCAAAATTGATAAAGGTAATAAATAGATTTTCATTACTTTCATTTTTCATTTTTGAGATTGTGAAATGTTTCTGAAGCTAGTCTTGTTCCATTTTTGCAGACAACTTCATCACAAACTAACCTTTTTGACCATTTAATCAACATTTGGGAGTTCCATCCAGGACCCGCTCCAGGGACGTGTGACCTCCATTTTCTTGTAGATTTCAAGTTCCGGTCGCCATTTTATTCACAAGTACTCTTTCATGTTGAAACATTCAACAATCTTTCAGACTTTTACATTTTATATATTTGTTTTTGACATATGGGTGTGTCTTATACAGATGGCATCCATGTTCTTTAAAGAGGTGTCTTCTCGGTTGGTTAGTTCATTCTGTGACCGTTGTCGTTTAATTTATGGGCCAGGGGTTCCGGTTATTCAACAAAGGAGATGAAAAATGACCCACTAAATATATCTAACTTATGTCTATCATTATATGCTGTCTTAGTTTGTATAAAAATGGCAGCATTAACTGTTTGTTTTCCTGTCACACACCAGGACTAGAATGTACTCTGCAATATGTTAGTATGTTACAAGTTTTGTTAAAGTTCTATGTATGTTCTTTATCTCTTACAAATTATTATATAAATATTTCATTTTTCTCAATTATTTCATTAAAAAAAACTGACTGATCTCAAAACCACTAACAAATAGACATAATCCTCACCTAAAACAAGAAATGATGAATTGTTTTACATAACCTGAAATAGAAAGTTTATATAAAACAAAAGGAAAGTTTGCAAACAATAGTTCAAATGTTCAATGAAGTTGAAGAACAAATATTTGTTTCTTTTTTCTGTAACAAAATATGTTATTATCCATTTATATCAATTAATTCACTTTTATTTCTCTATTTTGTAGCCCACAAAATAGTATTAAATGAGAAAAATGAGTAATTTTCAGTAAATACAGCTTCTATATGTTACAATGCAGCATGGATTGAATTATGTATATAGCACCATGCAAAGTATATCATCTATCTATCATATGCAGACTGCAAATGGCAAAATTTAAACATATTACCAGAACACTTTATGCGCTTTGAGACACGGTAGGAGCAGGTGCTGTGTATTTCTCTATAGCCGCTTTAATCCGTTCCTTATCTCGGGTAGGAAAAGCTTCCAACAGCATTCCATTTTTATAGAAATGAAATAGAGGCACGGTCTGTATTACATAAAAAAATAAACTCAAATTCTGTACAAAATTACACTGAAAAAGAAATACAACAATTATGGGGACTTTTGGGGTGAAATTTAACTTATTATAACCAGAATCACAAAATATATTAAAAAAGACGGAAACTTTTACGTTTTAAATATTATACCTTAATTCGAAGCCGTTCTGCTATATCTGATTGCTCATCATATTCATCAATCACCTGCAACATGCATCACAAGACCATGAGAACTGCCATGGTAATAATTATATTTGCTTTCTTTTGAATTATTGTGACGTATAATGTATTTCAATCTGAAAGTTTTAAACTTTGAAGCAGTTTGTTTGACTATCATAAGTCAAGACAGGGCACTTAGATGAACGACGAGTGTATTTTACAAGTAAATCACGAATATCAAACGAACAAAACTCACATTATGCTTCAAGAAGATAACTGCAGCCTCTTCATCACCCGACCCTTTGCACAGTTTTGCGAAACCCTGTTCAATATATTTGCAACTACCACACGAGGTGCGATAGAAATCAACGACAACCAATGTATTATCACCTTTTGCCTTTTCAAGAACCGCAAGTAGTTCCTCGTCCATTTTTATTTCTCTAACGCATTCAACAGGGCAAAGTTCCTCATCTTCATCAGACAACTCGGATGAGCCCCCATTCGCCATACAATAGACTGCCTGGCGGCCATGATATCGTAACACTCCACCTCTATTATCACATGAAATTTTATCTTTCAAACAACATCTTCTCATAAAACTTTTATCCAGATCAGATGATGGAAAAGATGAACTGTTCTTCAATTCTGTTTTCCAGTTTCTAACTTTTGCATAACTTAAAACAGTTTGGTGAATCATCATCCTATGCTTCACAAATCACTTTGATGTGCACAATTTGAAGGAAAATTGATCTTCCAAATGCTCTTCACTTTAGTAACTTATGCACAACTGTAGTAACAAAAATGAAACCACAATTTAGGATAAAATTTTTGTTATAATCGATCAACACGAACTTGATCTCTGTATTTCAACCTAATTCATGGTGATAATCAACAAACAGAAACACGCCGGATACGTTTTACATGAACAATTGACCTAAAATCGTACAGTAGACAACATGAAGTGAAATTGTAGAGTAAGAACAAATACCTTAGCTATGAATGTAGGTTGCTTAAGATTTGTTGACAGACAAGGTGATTGGATTATGGCGGTGATCGGAGATAGAGTTGAAGTTGAAATAGTAGGTGGTGCAACGGCGGAGCGATTGGGAGAAGGTACGATTGATTGATTACAGCATTCATCATCACCACACACTTCGATCTTCTTCTATCTACCACTCGCTCCATTATTCCATCAACAATTGAAATTTTGAATTTTGTCACCATGGGGTTGCTTATTTCACAAACTAGACACTAAAGTTTTAAACTTTGTGATTGTGTCCACTACTATTTTTAACTTCCATTTTTTATCCATTTTTATCTATATTGTTGGATGATTACTCCTTACTAGTGTTGTAAATGAATCAAATGTTTAGTCTGTTAAAGAATTGCAGCGCCAAGACTGTTGAAATTGAATCCTCTTAATTCACAGGAGTGTTAATAAGTTCCGTGGAGCCCGATTCTCTGGGGTAGTTATCAGCTTCACTTTATTTCTGTGATATGCGTCTTGTTATGCTTCTTATTAACATTTTGTAGTAATTGCAATACATATTATAGTAATTGCTATACATGGATTAATCTAAGGCAATTTTGATGAAATGGAATAGGTCGTCACGGAAGATGGGAAGCAAGAAAGGCACCTGGTTGCCACCGTGGGGAAGTTCGGTGTCATATGGAACTTTCAGTAGGTGAAGGATGGGTCTCATGAATGCTATAGAAATCAAGTGGGTCTAAAGAGTTGCTACTGCTACAAGATAGTCCCCAAAAACGATTCAATCATTGATAGCCGTTTTATGCATGAGAAATTTACAGTAAGTGATTCACCCGAGGTCACGATTGTTGTTGCTACTTCAATGAAAGTCAGTTCTTTCAGCATATCTAGCAGCAGACTGTCTTATACTTAACGATTGCTTTTGTATTTTTATTGATCTTTTTAGCCTTTGTTCTATTAAAAAAAATGCACTTTTATCACTTGATTATACTTATGTTGTTAGCAACAAGATTGTTGTAATGGTTAAGTAGAACCTGAAATGCCTGATTATTTGAGGTTAATATAAACACTAGTGTTAATTTTATTTTTTTAATTTCTGTATATATATATATATATATATATCCTTGGATAAGCTGTGTCTTTTATATCACATATGTGTGGAGTCAAGTGGTCATTTGGATAGTAGTGGGCAGCATGTGGTTTTTATGCCTACAGAGTGACAATTGGTGGTTTGTTTGTTGATAACGATAAAAAATGTATATTTCAATTGTTAGAAGCTCCCACATACTATCATGCTCTTGTTCATCATCTTTCATAGTAAAACACCGCACAGGCAAAAGTAGAAACAGGACAGCTTTTGGTTCACCTGACATATCTAAATGGGGCAGGGGTTCACGACACACGAAAACCGCCATTCAAGCGCAGCAGCGACCCACCTGGCTTCCTGGGCTTGACCCTCCACCCCATCTTGATGGAACGTATGCACTTGACATTACATTTGTATGAAAAAGAATGAACCTTTTTTTAATGTTTTGCGTTTTTTTATGAAGTCTTGCTGGAGATTTTGGGTTTGACCCGCTTGGACTTGGAGAGGATCCAGCTAGTTTGAAGTGGTATGTGCAGGCTGAACTGGTTCACGCCCGTTTTGCTATGGCTGGAGTTGCTGGAATTCTTTTCACTGATGTCAGTTCATTTTTTAATCTTCCAGAATCATTATTGTATATCTGCTAGAGGTGACAAAATGGTGGGTCTGATGGGTTGGGTAGTGGCTCAATATGGGTTCAGTTTGCACATGTCATTTTTATTGCAGGTCGAAAAGGGTCAGCTAAACACTTTTTTGGTCTATTTCTGCACATTTTCTTCAAGTACTTAGTGCTTTAATTATTATTATTGCAAATGAATATCCTTAATCAGAACTTTCTAAAACCACTTAGGAGGATGTATCAGAAACTTATAAGATTTTAGACGACCTGTAAACTGTTCTTCAATCGACCCATATAAAACACAACGTGATTTGACCCAATTTAAGGAATTGGGTATAGAAATGATATTCTTTATACTTATTTTTAATGTTTTACCCTAACGTTGCTATTGCAGTTGCTTCGTGTGTCAGGAATAAGCGACCTACCAGTGTGGTATGAAGCAGGTGCAACTAAGTTTGATTTTGCCAGCACTAGAACTCTCTTCATTGTTCAAATGCTTTTGATGGGGTGATTAACATTTTAATCTTTCAAACTGTCCTATAAATCGACTGATTATTCTATTTCTAAGTTCAAGTTTCACTTTGGGCAGGTTTGTGGAGACAAAAAGATACATGGATTTTACTAATCCAGGTTCTCAAGCTAAGGAAGGGTCTTTTTTCGGTTTGGAAGCTGCTTTAGAAGGTTTAGAACCTGGGTAAAACAAAACCTTTATAGCATTTGTTCGTATACAGACATGTTCTTCATGCAGTAAGTGGTCACTAATAGAATATATGGCGCATAACAGATATCCCGGTGGGCCTTTGCTAAATCCTCTTGGTCTTGCTAAAGACATAACAAATGCTCATGAGTGGAAGCTGAAGGAGATTAAAAATGGTACCATTTATTCCTTTGTAACACTTTTGGATTTTGTTACAGTTATTACAGTTATGTTTTGGGACTAACTGAATAGATTTTTAGGCCGGCTTGCAATGGTGGCGATGCTTGGGATATTCGTGCAAGCTAATGTGACACATGTCGGCCCTGTTGAAAACCTAGTTAAGCACCTATCGGATCCTTGGCATGAAACCATCATTCAAACTCTTGCTGGCTCCGGTTCTTGAGCCTCTTATTTGAATTCTTGTGATTCTTGTAATCGAAAAGTGTTATATGATAACCTCAATTTGTGCAAAGTAATCAGATTATTTGTGCATTGATCATGTATATTTAGTAACCTCAGTTTGTTCTTAGTAATCAGATTCAAATGTGGCTTAACCAACATCTTCTCTTAATGAGGTAAGATTAAACATGGAAAAACTAACGGGCCAGGTCAGGTCGGGCTGTATAAATTAGTGGAACTCGAGTTTTCTTAAGAATAAAAGAAGCGAAAAGGAAACTTGCAAGCGATAGTATTAGACAGGTAGAAGTAAACAATACACAACTCAAACCGGGATTTTGTTACATAATAAGAACAATAATACAAACTTATTGTGCTCCTCCTTTATGACCAAATATGCAAGATATATGAATCACAATCAAAACCAACAACATATGTTACATGTATAAAATCATCAACACTCCTGTCATTTACGAGTTTACCCTCTCTTATTCAACCCTGATTTCTTCCTTCTCAAAAGCATTAAAATCCTAGGGAAGAAGGACCTTTTCTTTTTCTTTAAACTCCTCACCTCGGGTGAAGACTCGGCTGTGTTGCTGTTGCTTTCAGGTAAAACTGTTTTCACAACAGGCCTCAAGTTCTGGTTTGACGGGTTAACAGGTCTCGAGTTAAAGCTCTTCACCTCTTCAAAACTTTCTCTTGGGCCCACCCCTAGTCCTGATTTCCGCCTTTGCTCGTTTTCAGCTCTCCACTTTCTCAAATCTTGTTCAGCACCCAGTTTTCCTTCTTTAGCTTTTTCAGCTTTCTGCAATGCAGCATCATGTGCTTGCTTTATTGCAGCCAATTCTGATGACAGTTGCTCGAGCTTATTCAGGCTTTTTGATTCAGACTCCTTTGCTACATCAATCAGTGAGATTGCTTCCGCCACCCGTAAGTTAGCCGCCTCTTCAGCTTCATGGGCTTTCTTACTTAGTTCATAATATTCCTCCAAAGAAAGTGTAACTCCTGTTTCTGGCACGTTTTCAGTCCCGTGAAGTGCATCAATGGCAGCAAGAGCTAACTTTTCTGAAGCTTTTGCTGCTTCTATTTCCTTTTGAGCAGCAAGTAATCTGCTTGCCATTGTACTTGCTCCAGCTTTAGCTTGTTCTACTGTTTCTTTAACTTTGTTTAGCTCCTCACGTGCTTCTTGAGCAACTGATTTTGCTTGATCCGCCTCTTGTGCTGCTTTTTGTAGCTGTTTCGGGAGATCCACCATTTTTTCTCGGGCTTCCTTTTCTTTTACTTGAACAAGGGCGATTTCTGACCTTGTTCGGTTTAGTTCAGCTTCAAGAGAGGCAACCACCACTGCTGCCATCCCTTCTCTCTGCCTAATGGCAGCAAGGGCAGTCTTTTCTTTCTCTAACTCGGTTTTTAACGAACTTGAAGCCATTTTTAAAAAATCGATCTCTTCTGTTGCCTTATTAATGCTTTGTTTCACCTCTTCGACATTGCTCTTTGCTGATTGTATCTCTTTATTGGGATTATCACTATCATCTTGAGTCAACTTTGATTCCTTGTAAGCTGCTAATTCAGTTTTCAAGTCATTAAGCAAAGCTGTAGCAGCATCTAGTTTCGTTTTCTGATCTTCAATCGAGACAATCTGATGGGTAGCCTTTTCAATTTCCTCTTGCGCTTGCTTCAATTCTCGCTCCCAATTCAAAGCATCTTGGTCACGTGCCATTGCTGCTCCAATTCTATGTTCTTCAGCTTCTAAATGAGCAGCATGTGTTGACTCCAAAGATTCCTTTGTCATCATTAATTCAATAGTCAGGTTTTCTACTTTTTTCTCGACTTCTTTTGATGCAGAAGCTGCTTCCCGAGCTCTTTTTACAGCTATATCCTTTTCGGAAACTAATAAGTCATATTCTTTACGGAGATTTTCGAGTTCGTTTTTCACGGTTGCTAGCTCAGAAACTGCAGCTGCATGTCTAGCTTGGGCAACCTCCAGCTGTGCCTTGGCTGCAACACTAGAATCATCAGCAATCCCTTGCTCCATTTCTTCAACTCTTAGTTTGACTAATTCAGAGTCCTGTTTGGCTTCATTTTCTTCGGTTTGTGCTCTCTCGAGGTTCAACTTTAGTTCTTCTATGAGCCTTTTAGTGCTATCTAGCTCCTTTAATACTTGTTGTTTGGCTTCTTCAGCTGCCTCAGAATTTTTCTTCAGCAGTGGAATCTCCACATTCGTTTTCTCAAGTTCTTGTTCTATATACTTGCGTTTCTGAACGTCCACAAATAAGTATCTAAAATACATTTCAACAACGAGAAAATAGAAAAAAAAATACAATTTTAGAGGTTGAAGACGATCATACCTCAGCAGTCTGCACTTTGTGGGCTTTCCAGTCAACAATGCCACCGAATTTAGAAACAGCTTCTTTAACAGATTCAAAAGGTGAAGCTGTATCAATATCACCTATTCTTGAGTTTGTGTTCTTCAGTTGTTTGACAGGACTAACTGTCTCATCACCCGGCAAACTATTGGAAACTACTGCACGATTGCCATTACTTTCAAGAGTAGCGTCATCTTGTTTTTGTGCAGGTGTTTCTGATGGAATTGATGATAAAGCTGCTTCTTGAACAAGTGAGTTGCTTTTGGGACTATCTTTTTCTGTTGGGGAGGATGAATCTTCAGGTTTTGTTTTTATAGGTGTAACATGATTTTCAGAGGGAAGATCAGATGGTTTTGGGTCAATGGAGGTTTCTTGTTTGGTTTCAGGTTCATCAGATGTATTAATTTCTGGTATTGAGGCACCTGAAGTGGGTTTATCGTTTGGTAAATTCGTAGAAGCTTCACCATTTGTAGTTGTACCCTGTCCAAGAACTTTTATTTCATCCATTCCAGAAATATCAGATCTGCAAAATTCATTAATTAAGCAAACGCAACTTAATTAGCCTTCAACTAAAAGAGACACAATAAGATCCCAGACAGAATTTACATAAGTTAATACATAGGATGTGCCAAAGAGGGTAACACCAATAAAATTATGGAAGAGAAATGTAAAATCCTGATAAGACCATGTCAAAGAATAAGGATTTAATGTGATAACTAGAAGAAAGTACAAGAAAACTAAAGGGCAATATCAATTAATTTCGTTGTTCTGTTGTGTTCCAGGTTTAAAAAGATTGACACCCACACTGAAAGACAACTGCTCATATAGTTGTTGTGTTTATAATAGACTTGTTTAAATTCAATTCCAGAATATCTGTTGTACAGTGACATCTAGAATCTAAGCACCTAAAAAACCATATGGCTCCACGAGGTCGGTCCATGC
The DNA here is from genome assembly GCA_030867185.1 of Tagetes erecta. NCBI lineage: Eukaryota > Viridiplantae > Streptophyta > Magnoliopsida > Asterales > Asteraceae > Tagetes > Tagetes erecta. Next base: position 99,786,517 of record CM061487.1, read on the forward strand.
AAAATTCCTATAAAGTATTGGATATTTATCAAAATTGAAAATACCTATAGGGATTATAACAAAAGGGAAATACCTAATATTGGTGTCCTAAATGAATACCTTTAACAGTTTGTAGGCTTGTACTGATGACAATCAGCAACCTACAATATTAGCTTGAAATTTTGTCAACAATTCATATTAAGGGACGCACAGAAAGGAATTCTTTCTTCAAACTTTAACGAAGTGGAGTCGCAGAGGAAGTACAATCGGATACCAACATCAAGAAAACTAAATCACTTCACTTACTTTCACATCAGACATCAGTACATCACCATAGTACTATACAACTAACAACCTATAAAGTCCTTGTTCACCTAAAATATTCTAGCTTTCTTTCTATAATAACCTATAGAGTACGAAGATGAAATAACAAAACAAAGAAAATGAATTTCCAAAACAAAAATGCAACGAACATCTAACAATCATTTCATGCATATTGCTCAACAAAGCTCCTAGTGCAGTCATAATTCATAATTACATTTCCCATGCAATACCTTCCACATACTAGAAAACAGACCTTGACACTCATACAAACTTACAAAGTAAACTACATGAATAGATAAATTGATGTTCTTCACCACAATCATTACACTTTTCCAGCAACACATCAAAGCAACGTTGCATATCATTTGAGTGTTTTAACTTGAAAAATCGTTTTGATGTTTAAGTGATAAGCAAATCTATATGTAAAATAATTGAATTGTTGATAAGGTTTATAACGCTTATAAGCAATCATCTCTGTATTAAACTCCAACATATCACAAGCTAAATTATCCAAATCCTAATTCAAAATGCAACAATCAAGCAACAAACTCCAATTCAAAACAGATAGAAAACGAGAGACGTGTACCAGTAAGAGTCAAAGCAGATGCTTGCTACCAACTTGTCTCCCGATTGGTCCAACTACTTGATTAAACCAAAGCAATCAACAATTAGAGCTTAAAAAACACTGTTTAACGAAAACCTAATTGAAAACGATGAGAAATTAAAGTAAAATAAAAAAAGTAGAATTAAAGAGACATACGCGTGGAGCCTACCTTACAACGAATATTTCAATGGATAATCAAACAATCAATCAATGATGTTTCATTATTTGAATCATGAGGATTAGTGAAGAATTGGAAAATAGGCGAAGTGTGAGGATGGATGATGATGATGATGATGATGATGATGATGATGATATTTGGTTTGATTATTTATGTTTTGGATGGTTGAGAGCAATCAGCTGCTTCGTCTACACGTTGTGTTGTGGAAAAGTCGTTGCCACACACCCAATGCCCACGCTCACTCGCCCAATGTATTTTCACGTTTCCATTTTTTTTTAAGTATTGGATATTAACATATCTAACTATTAGTTTTTTGGCCGCTAACCGTATAACTTCTGAAATATGTGCTGGCGGTCTCAACTTTTATCATTTCGGCCACTAATGGTCCGTCGTTAAAAAAGTTAACGGCGTTAACTTTTTTTTTAATTTCTGGTTGATAATAACATACAATTAAAAATCTCAAGGTTTTACAAACATGCAAAACTTTTTTATAAAATTATTTTTAAAAATAAATTACATCATAAAATCAAGCACTTAATTCTTTTTAATTTGAGTATAATACTGTTATGCAAAAAAATAATCTAAAAAAATGTTGTGTTTCGGTTTACCGCGATTCCGTCTCAAAACTTATTGGAACCGTCATGAATAACGTTGAAATCACCACTTAATTGTTGTGTTCTCGAGCGTAGCGCGGACACCAAACTAGTTTAAATAAAACCCATCTATCAATCAATTTTTTAATGAAAAAATCCATATTCTGGACCCGAACCGACTTGCTAATGGCGGATTATCCGGACCCAAACCGAGTTGGTAAAAAATGACATCCCGATTTTGTGAGCCCAAAGCCCCAAAGTAACAATCACCGCCATCATCCATTCCATTCGTTCTTCATCATATAAAACTCAATTCGATCCCCTTTCTTCTGCATCTTAATTTCAATTTTATTTCCATCGTTTAGGGTTTTGCTCAAATCTCAACATGGCGACGGCATCGAGTACGTATTTTCTACGTCCTTCACTTTACTATTGATTTGTTTTTATTGTCCGAATTAGTTCGTTATGATACAGTTAGGGCTATTATTGTTTGATCCAATTAACTCGGCTTTGTAATCAATTGATTTGTTTGCGATCCTTTGCTATGCGAATTGGTTCTGTATGCTGTAGCTAGGGCTATAATTTTGTGATAAAAACGCAGTTTGATCCAATTGACACTGCTTGAAATCAATTGATTTGTTTGAGATCCTTCATTGTTTGAATTAGTTCTTCATGCTGTAGCTAGGGCTATAATCTTGTGATTAAAACACAGTTTGATTCAATTGACACTGCTTGAAATCAATTGATTTGTTTGTGATCCTTTGTTGTTGAATTAGTTCTTTATAGGGCTATAGCTTTGTGATAAAAACACAGTTTTTTTTTGTGACTGTTAACAAATTTCTTGTATATTGCAGTGGCTTTCAAATCCAGGGAGGATCACAGGAAACAGATGGAACTGGAGGAAGCCCGTAAAGCTGGGCTTGCACCTGCAGAGGTTGACGAAGATGGAAAAGAAATTAATCCACATATTCCACAGTATATGTCTTCTGCTCCTTGGTATCTCAATGCAGAGAGACCGAGTTTAAAGCATCAAAGGAAATGGAAATCAGATCCAAATTACACAAAATCGTGGTATGATAGAGGGGCAAAAATAAACCAAGCTGACAAGTACAGGAAGGGTGCGTGTGAAAACTGTGGAGCCATAACACACACCAGCAAAACCTGTATGGAAAGGCCCCGTAAAACTGGAGCAAAATGGACGAATAAGAATATAGCACCTGATGAGAAAATTGAGACTTTTGAGCTCGATTATGATGGAAAACGTGACCGGTGGAATGGATATGATGCAGCATCCTATGTTCATGTGGTTGACCGATATGAAGCTCGAGATAATGCTCGGAAAACTTTTTTAAAAGAGCAGCAGTTTAAGAAGCTTGAAGAAAAGAATAATACTGAAAATGTTGAAGAAGAGGTTAGTGATGATGAAGACAATGAAGATGGTTTAAAGGTAGATGAAGCCAAAGTTGATGAAAGCAAGCAGATGGATTTTGCTAAAGTTGAGAAACGTGTGCGTACGACTGGTGGTGGGTCCACAGGAACTGTGAGAAATCTTCGTATTCGAGAAGATACAGCAAAATACCTTCTTAATCTTGATGTTAATTCCGCTCATTATGACCCGAAAACGCGTTCCATGCGTGAGGATCCACTTCCAGATATGGACCCGAATGAGAAGTTTTATGCTGGGGATAATCAAAATAGAGTAAGTGGTCAAGCGTTGGAGTTTAAGCAGTTGAATATACATGCTTGGGAGGCATTTGACAAGGGGAATGATGTGCACATGCAAGCTGCGCCTTCACAAGCTGAATTATTGTTCAAAAATTACAAGATTAACAAAGAAAAGTTGAAATCTAAAGTGAAGGATACAATTTTAGACAAGTATGGGAATGCAGCTGCTGAAGAAGCACTTCCAAGAGAGCTGTTATTGGGTCAAAGTGAAAGGGAAGTTGAGTATGATCGCGCTGGCAGGGTTATTAAGGGACAGGAAATGGCTCTTCCTAAGAGCAAATATGAAGAGGATGTGTACATTAATAACCACACAACTGTTTGGGGTTCATGGTGGAAGGATCATCAATGGGGTTATAAGTGCTGCAAGCAGTTTATTAGGAACAGTTACTGTACGGGAGCTGCTGGAATAGAAGCCGCTGAGGCTGCAGCAGACCTCATGAAGGCAAATATTGCTCGTAAAGAAGCCACTGAAGGTTTGAATCACTAATCTCACTAGCTTATCATGTTTATTGCTAATGTTTGTTTGAGTTCTATGATTTATATGTGTTAATGCATTTGCCATTACAGAACATTTAATTTTTATATGATAATAATGTGATTTTTTTCTTTCATCAGATGTAATTGCTCCAACTGAAGAGAAGCAGCCTGCCACTTGGGGAACAGACATACCTGATGATTTGGTTTTGGATCAAGAGAAACTTGCTGAAGCACTTAAGAAGGTACGTTTATCAGATTATCCTGTTTTTACATTTGTTAGAATGTTCCAAGTGCTGAATGTAGTTTTCTTATTAAAATCCTTACCTTTAAGCATTTTTGGTTGACTGGTGATTTGTGTAGGAGGACAAGAGGAGGAAAGAAGAGAAAGATGAGCGAAAACGCAAGTATAATGTAAAGTGGAATGATGAGGTGACAGCTGAAGACATGGAGGCATACAGGATGAAGAGGGTTCACCATGATGATCCGATGAAAGACTTCCTGAACTAAATACCATCTAAAATTCATGGTGCCATGATCTTCTCTTGATCTGGCTTCTTATTAGAAATGTTGGAGAAGATTAAGAATATTGTTAAAAACATTTGAAAGTCTACACTGCAGGTGGTTGTGTATTAGTTTCATATCTGTTTAAGTTTCTCTAGATGGAACCATGTAATGTACTTTTCCAGTCAATTTACCAGCCACAATTTCTTTCGAAGATCAACATTGAAGTGAAGTGGGTTTCAGATAGACTGGCTGTAGTGCATATTACACAATCATATGACCCATAACTCTATTTTATTCTCAATTGCACACACATGTGTGTATGTATAATTGTTCACTATTCTACTTGCTAAAATGTATATACTTGTTTCCACATGTTAAGAACTTATCAGCTCCCTGTACAAGTGACAATCTCCACAGCCACCCTCAGCCTGTTACCACTCACCATCTCCAACTCCCCTTTCGACCATTGACCTCCATATCTCTCAACCCCATTGACACTAATTGGTTTGATGACGTAACCAAATAAAATTAAAGGAAAAGAACAATGCTGACAAATCCATAACTCTATTGAAATGAAGACTGCCTATGGAGACAGAAATTCATGACATTGATTATCAGTTCTCCACCATTAAATTTTCTGACAGAAATTCATACTAGCTTTGAGCAACATCATGATCCAAGTGTTGATACTGTTAGAAAGTGGTTAAAGGATCTCCTTGTGTGCTTAACGTATCCCCTTCTACGAGAGACCTGGCTGATTTAACGAAGGGCCCATCAAATTTGCCGACTGCCACCTTCCTCTAACTTTAGACCTTCATCCATAAGAAGACCAATAACAAATTTCATGGCCATATTGTGAACTTGTTCACCTTGCTACCAAAAGATATAACCACCTCAAGGTGGCCTAGCAGTTGGTGGCTTGGTTCTCTGTGTAGAGATAGGTTTGTTCCCTCTCTAGATAAAACACCTTGGAGTGGTCAACCCATGGTAATGAAAGTGAGGCGTGGTGTAATACAAGCGGTGTAGAATATGAGTAGTTAGATTTGCCGCTCAAAAAATAAAGATTCACCATTACATAGTTTCATACAACAAAAATTAAATTGAAAACAGAAACAAACCACAGACCAGTTCGGTTCCAGTATCAAAGTACAATCTCAACACAACTGCTATCTTTTCTGTTCGATTACAAGAATCTTATACGCAGAAGATGGTAACCTTTTCCAGTATCTCATTATCTTCTAAAATCGTCAGCAGTAACACAATCCTGAATAGAGTGGTGAAATACCATACACATATATTTGCATCATTATATTACATGTTTTATACGGAATTATTTATCTAAAAGTTTAACCTGTATTGAAACATACCTGATGTTTTGCAAGACGACCGAAACATACTATATTTAGGCCTGTTTACGGTTATGCATTTTTATGTTTTATGCATTTACAACTTCCTGCAAGTGTTGGGAATGACTTTTACCAGGGGGGATGAAAATCAAATCTTCCCAGCCTGAATTTTTCTCACTCATCTGCCACATAAGTGTTAAATTGATTGATAATCATATTATATCAAGAAAAGAATTGGGGCATATTAAAATAAGTAATTAGTAGTTACCTCCATTTTTTTCAGAACATCTTCCAAACTCCCAACCTGTAGAGATCAAAACAGTACTCTCACTCTCTCAGTACAAAATATAACTTAATATGAGATTGGTAAATGCTATGAATGAGTCTCTTAAAGAAAAGTAAAACGTTTTTCAATACCATAATATGTTGTGAAATCGCAGGGCCTCTAGGTCCTCGTGGAACCATTAACAATTCTTTCTCAATATCCTCCTGAGTTTGCAATGAAGCGACAAACATGAATCAGGTTTAAAATCTCTAGATGAGGGATGCTTAGGTATTCAAATACAAACCTTCCGAAAATATATAGGACAGTAACGTTTGTTTTTCTTCTTTATAACCAAGAGGTCCGACTGTGCAAAGACATAACAGAATGAAACATTTGTATAAAACAATAATTCATATCCGGTATGTTCATGTTAAAACTGCTTAAATATACAAAAGGTGCCCTGAATCTGCGTCATCTTAACAAGAGTAACATATTTTGTGTAGTCGCAAATGTTGGTTTATAGATAACAACCAAGAACTAATATTTCATACCTGAAAAACAGGGACACCATCGAACCCGCTGTTGGTAGCAGAAGCTTTCAGCTATCAAAATAACATTAGTAACTACTCAGAATTACAGCACCAAGATATAGTAAAACAATTAGACCGTGTAAAATGTTGAGTAATTAGTCACAGATAAATCGTAAATACATGAAGCAGGAAGCACCTACCTCCATTGCATTCTTGAGTTGAACAGGATCGGGCAAAAATCGAAATGCAATTCCTTCAACCTTCAACATATAAACCTACATACAAAGAACAGGTAAAAAAGTATATCAGAAACAAAACACTGGAAACAATATTCGCAACATCCAGATTAAGCACTTCATTTTACATCCTAAAATCTCATAGCTTTAAGACAAAGAATAGTGCATCACATATGTCCCCTTTATTGATCCAAAATCCAAGATTGAACATTTGAAATATTATAATTCAGCTAAATATGCAATCATTAATCAGCTAAAGATATCAGTTAAGGGTGTTTCACAACGGTTTATTCGATTCAGTTTATATCATGAACCTCTTTTTGTCTAACCGCTAACAACACCGAACCAGAAAGATGCCTAACCAAACCAAATTCAACCAATTAAACATATACATCCATTGCCATCAAAACAATTAACTCGAATGACCTAAATTAAAAACTCATTACCTGGTCAAGCGCAATCGGTACAACCTTAGCTCTTCCTCTCAATTCCCCTTTCCTCAATCGAACCTGCAATTCACATATACTTATATATATATATATATACATACACAAACACTATAGTCGATACACAAACATACACTTGTACCTGAGCTAGAAACGCTTCAGCATCTTCTTGACGAAAACAAAGCAAGCCAATCGACTTAAGTCCATTAGGATCAGAAATTAAGACAAACTCATTGTCCGAATTACTGACAGTGTACAATTCGGTTCCAGAAAGCGTCTTGGAGACATTAGCAGAACTTAAAGCTATATCAAACACATGTTTTCCATTGTTTTGATGTTGAGACAATGAAGCAAAAGGCATTGATGAAGGGTGGAATTGGTTAATTGGGTGAAATGGAAGAAGGTTTTTGGCGATACCACGGCGTGTTTCATCGAAACGAGTGGCGATGTGGGAGCTTAGCCGGAGAAAATGGTGGTGGAAGAAAGCGAATGGATTTGGAGTTGCAGAAGAAGAGGGGTTTGGAGACTCCATTTCCGATGACAAAATGGGAGAGATGAACAGAACGAGGTAGTTGCTTTGCTTTGCTGGTTTTTTTTTGTTGAAATTTGGGCCTTCAACTTTCTTAATTCGGCCCATAGATAATCCTACTAGTAATTTGGGCCCAATGAGTGCCGGACCTTCGGGTAAGAAACGGGTCCGGTTCTTTATTTGGCTGGTTAGGGTCCAGGTTTTGAGTAGACGAGGTGGAACTCTTTTTGATGGTTCTAAGACTGGTTCTGTTTTCTTTAAGGAACTGGAGTCGGTAGAGTGGTATGTAGGCTACATAATGTAGCTAGCTGTTTGGGTAAGGTTGGGTCTAGAGGTGTTTTTTAGTGCAGCTTTACGCATGAAGCGTTTGGGTAGGGTAGGGTCGGGTATAAAATTGGATATAGGTAGAGGCGCATCCTTTAAGGGGTCGGGATGGGCGTCGCCTGCGCGTTTTCTTGCTAGAAGTTTTGATTTTTACCCCGATACCTTAAATTTATATCTATATATTAATCTCTCCCTCCGTGTAAAAAAATTGCATGTATAATATGTATATTGAGCTCGTCCTCGTGATTTTCTGCCCACGTGCTACAAGAGTTCAGGATCCGCCACTAGATATATGGCTATTAGGTTCATGAATTGTTTTTGTAAAAGAATTATTAAGGAAAAATGAAAAAGGAACGTGAATGAAATTCTTTAAAAATGTGTAGCTTGTATGGTTAGTAAATTTAACGCTTTTCCTTTTTAGTCATTTTCAGTTTACCTCTTTAAAACCCTACAACAACTAAATCAACCTCCTTCATGGCTATCGGAATTACCATCTACCACAAATGATTCCAAGTCAGTTTTTCTTGAATAGTGATTGATTTTTGGATTTCTAAGCGGTCTAGAATAAACGCAATAGTTTCTTGGAGGTTTTTTGAAAGCGTTTCGGTTTCTATGCTAGTGAACTTTGAATTTGTTAACATGTGGTTGGTGAGTGATTTCATATTCCATCTCATCAATTCCTAACATGCCTTATCACATTCCTAAAACTAAAACATTTCAAAAACATCTAAAAACTACTATGTTTTCTCTACAACGGCCATCTAAAATTCCAAAAACTAGTATGATCAACGACCCTTTAATTTTGACCCTTCCCTTATTCCGCCTCTCTTGTTACATATAGAGGACACGATTCCTTAGTCCTTAAAACAAATCCTACGCATAATGTCCAAAAACTATCATCACTTTAATTGGATGAATACCCGGCCAGATGATTATCATCCATCGGATCAAGGTCCGAAAGTGCTAATAATAATAATAATATTAACCGAATAAACAACCACCATTCATCATATTAATTCCTTCTAGATGCTCCTTGCAAGCGACACATGTTCATTGTTCAAGGCATCTTTGCTTAAAAGTGGTTATTGTAAAGTATAGTGAATATACCACTTCTTTATTAATAATTAATTACTTACCTTTATGCCTGCTAATCCATTCAAATCTTCCTACCCAGATTTAATTATATTAAATTAAAGGAACCATTTTTTGGTAGGACAACAATATTTTGGAGATCAAGTTCTTTAATTAGTTTCGGCAAAGAAGCTATTTTTTTTCAAGAAACAATTAATTTCTGAGTGATGAATCTTTAAAGTTTCACACCATTGTATGTTAACCATCTTAGGCTACTATACTAATATTTTTATTAGTATTTTTTTTTTAAATTCTGGTTTGATAGTTTGATTCTCTTAGCATCTTTACTATATTTTACACGTCGAAGAAAAGGTTTTTGGAGCCATAGGTCTCATTGCGAGCTACTTTTTTTTTTACTTTTTATAAGAATAGATCCGTTAGGTGTATGATTTTTTCTGAGTATGTTTGTTTAAGAACTGTAGCCAACAATTAATATTCTTATATATATCGATTAAAATCTAGCTTGTCTAGTTGTCTTCCCTTGTAATTACTAGATAGGAATAATTAACTAAAAAAGAACACGTACAACCGGCAGAATCATGTTTTGTGGTAAAAATCCTTGAAATTGATATAAATCAAACTATTGACCGAGTAATATTCTTTTGACCACTATTATTGGAATAAAAGAAGTGGACACAATACGAACTTTTAGATGCCGATAGATGTGTATTCAACATCATTTCAATCACAAGACCACTCATGTAACTAACTAAACCTAGAGAAAATACGTACACTTATGTATACGGTGGATAACAACAAACAAGTTTAAAACATGACCGATAATGAGGGTAAGATTGATCTATATCGAGTATCGTCAAAAATAATTCCTCAAAATTCTATTCGTATTAATTTTATATTTATATAGGTTTTCACAATAATCATATTTTTCTTTTGGTTGTACACACTACTTGAAAAACAATTCTTGTGAGTTACAAAATGCTCAAAACAAGCACACATACACATTTTGTTATAGTTACACTAACTTGCATATATATTTGATATTTGATAATTGATAATTTAGTGTAAAGTATATATGACGTGTCTTCATAGGAAACTATATATATACTGTATGATAAGTATAGGCCGGGTATAAAGGAGAATTAACTTTTAAAAGATGTTAACTTACTAGGCTTTCCTTTAAATAAAAAACGAATCTGCACATCAAGGATTTAGGCACGATGCTAAAAAATAATATATAGAAAAACAAACAAGCTAGGTACAGGAATAGTATTCTTTTACTAACAACTACCTAGTACACGAGAAAACGGTACATTCAAGTTTTATTGAATTTCACTTGGTTAAATCTTTGGAGATTAAAATGCCACGAGTTCTGCTCGGTGGCATCTGAGATTGTGACAGTGACCTAGATTCCAAGAGACAAATGGTTTTCGTGTTGGGTCTCGAGAAACTGAAACTTTTCAAGTATATATTTACACTTGATTGAAGGTTCTATGTACTGATTAAGAAGACAATTAAGAAGAAACGAGATGATCAAATCACGAGATCAAGATCAAATAAAGAAATTAATAAGAAGAATTGAAGAAAAAGAAAAGAAATTTGCTTTAATAATTGGATATTAAATACCACTATTCAATCATAATTAGTATTTGAAAGGGTAGTTTGGTCAATATGATAATTATCATAAAAGATGGGTATATACGTAATATTAAATTTGAGTTGGGTAAATTCGCAAATACACTGGTTTGGAGGGGGATATATGCAAAAATCCCTATAATTTACATAACTTATAATTCAGTCTTTTATTTAAAAGACCTTACAAGTGATCCCATGCGCCAACTTACAAGCGAGCTATGAGCTAAGGTGACCTTGGCTCGCTAGCTTATAGCCGAGCCGATTTCAAGGGGGGTAGTTTTTAAGATATTTTCAAAACCCGTGAACTTTTTGAACTAACATATATATAGTCACACGCTAGTGCTTAAACTAGCTATTTGGTTAAAAATAAAATATTTCAATCTGGATTATACATAAGATATCGTATTATTACGTACAAGATAGTAAGATTCGGTGTAATTTACAATTCTTAATCAACATCCCATCAAAGGGGTAAAAGAATAAAGAATATTAGCATGATAGCGTCCGAGTATATCAATATATACATAGAGCCTCTCAGCAACTCAAACCACTTTCACCATCCTTTTTGTCTTGTCATCGATCTTTGTCTAAGTATGCGAAAAGCGTGGGTGGTCAGGCAAGTTGAAGTTCCGTTGACGGAAGAACAGTTGAAGGGTCTCATTAAAAGATTTGATACCGATGGAGACGGCAAGATTAGCAGGAAGGAATTGAAGGCCGGCTTGAGGAATCTTGGATTACGTTTTGCAGGGTTTCGTGCTATGCGTGCACTGCGTCATGCGGATGCTAATGGAGATGGTGTTATCACCGATGATGAGATGAACGAGCTAGCAAAATATGTTTCCAAGTGGGGTATTTTTATCACTTGAAGAGCTTAATTAATTAAGGATTTAATTGTCTTAGTAATTACCTTTTATATATATTTTTGCTAGTGTGTGTACGTTTTCGTGTTGTTAAGATATGTTAAGTTTAGGTCAAGTGAGAAGTACGTGAACCTGCAACCGTCTTCATATTGTAAAGATATTAGGTATGAGAAGAATGAGTTGATCGAAGTCTATTGTAAATCATAGTTTGTTATATTACAAGCAATGTTCATTTGTTTTTTTAATCACAAACTTACACATGTGGTAACTAATTACAGGGTTATTTGATTTTAATAATCCGAATTTTTGTATATTGATCGATATTAATTCAAGTTAAAAAATTCTCTGTGACAATCTTTACTTGTAACTTATTTTCTTACAATGATCATCCGTTAAAGTTAAGTTAACGCCGTTAATTTTTTTTCAAATTTCTAACCGATGTAATAGGGATTTTGATTGTGAAAAAAATACGAGTCCGTTGATGTAAAATTTCTGACCGATGTATTAGGGCTTTTATCTTCATCTCATTCAACAACATGAGATGGGATGGTAGGTAATTAATGAAACTGCGCTAAGGTTGAGATGATGTGACAGGGATCATGAATCGGAAAAACAACAATAAAGGGAGGGGGAAGGGGCGAAAAGAAGGGGGGGGGGGGGGGATGGGGGATGTGGGAGAGTGATAACTAATTAACTATCATGTCCTCCTTAATTGACAACTGCCATAAAGTTAATAGTTGATGAACTTTTTGACAAAATCTGAATCATTAAGTGAAACCAATACGCTAGATGTTGAATGTTTAAACACTAAACTAAACCATTAAAAGGTGAAACACTTGTTTTACACCCATTATTGGGATGAGTATCTGCGGTATCGACAAATGAGAGGTGGTAAATGTTGGCATGGAGTTGAACTCACGTGTTGCTAACACTGCTGCATCTCTAGTGATGGCAACTAAAGTTGAAAATATGGGCAAGGGTCACGACTCACGAGAAAGAGTAAAAGAGGAGATATAGCCGGCCGACAATACGAGCCGGAGAGGAACACAGAAGAGTGTCGCGGTAGATCACTACACCTGGTGCAGCAAGTAGCAGGATTGGAAATTTTTTTAAATAGTATGTTTAAGAAAAAAAAAGAGACAAATGGACATGTTTTATGGAAAAGGATGAAAATGGTAAGACCGCTCCTAACAAGAGCGGTCTCTTTGCAAAGTTTACAAGTCCTCCTGCACTTGTCAGTAGAGGAGGAGACCGCTTGTGGGAGGAGCAGTCGCTCTCACAAAACATTAATATGTGAGGGAGTCGCTTGGGTGACGAGCGATTTTTCTCACACAAGTTTTTTATTTATTAATAAACTCTAATATGCATTATACTAGCTATACACACACGGATAAATAAATAGCATTACCAACAACTTACCACCCGTTCCTAATGTATACATTTCTATCAACAACTTACCATCTTACAATGCGCGACCAAATAATTTAATTTATCATATTATCACAACCGTTTATTTAATTAATATGTCCGGTGGGTTTTAATGTATTTACAGTGAAACAATTAATATTTACATACTTCCTTCCTCCTAACCCAACACCAATTAATATGTATTTACAATGAAACAATTAATATAAATACATGATAAAATACGGAAGATAATACGACTCCATGCATTTTACGTACAATTCTTATCTTACATCCAAATCAAGGGGGTAAAAAAGAAAGAATATATATTAGCATATGGGGTCGCTGCATGTATATATATATGTTGAGCCTCAAACACTAGCTAGTCAAACCGACCACACTTAATTTACCAATTGTTAACTATATACAACATAAACCAAGCCGGCCTTCCTTTTTTAAATATGCGAAAAGCGAGACAGGTCGAAGTTCCTTTGACGGAAGAACAGTTAAAGGGTATGATCAGAAGATTTGATACTGATGGAGACGGCAAGATTAGCAGAAAGGAATTGAAGGTAGGCTTGAGGAGTCTCGGATTACGTTTCTCAGGCTTTCGTGCTATTCGTGCACTGCATCATGCGGATGCTAATGGAGATGGTGTTATCAATGATGATGAGATGAACGAGCTAGCAAAGTATGTTTCCAATAAGTGGGGTATTTTTATCAATTAACTAAAGAGCTACCTAGCTAGCTTCCATATATAGGGATATACGTTTTTTAACAGCTTATTTAATTAGATTTTTAGTGTCTTAGGTTTTATCTCGTGTGTGTGCGTGTGTGTTTATGTGTGGTTTTCATGTTGCTAAGATGGATTTAGGTCAAGTTCGAATTAACCAGCTGCCATCTTAATGTTGTATAAATACAGGAAGAATGAGATGAAATCTATTGTAAATCTTAGTTTGTTATATTACTAACATTGTTGGATCATTAATTTACAATATTAACCAAAATACACAAAAAAGGTATATATAGGAGATGATTTGCTGAAGTCATGTGTTGAACACACTTCACTTAAAACCAATTAATTTCATGTTCGTTTGTCTCACATGATATATACGATAGCAACGATCAGTCTATTTGTCCGAGTAGATCGACCACCAAGCCTCAACGTATGCCAAAATGTTGAAAAACATTGTGTTGACATTTTTGAGTATTTGAGAGCATGCCAAGTCCTTTCTGCTAATCTTTCATAATAAATCTGTTAACCAAAACATTGTGTTGAATTAGGAATAATACCCTATCAACACACAAACTTGGTTTATAATCATGTTGGTAAAAAAATTAAAAAATAATAATAATAAAAAAACCCAACCTTTTGCCTATCACTTATGAATGTAAAGTTTGAGTTGGTACCCAAATCCAAATCTTCACCAAGGCACTCTAAAAACCATTTCCATGAGCTCATAGTTTCAGCTTCTACTATTGCATAAGCAAGAGGGTAGATACCATTGTTTGAGTCAAGACTAACTGCAGAAAGAATTTGACCTGGGAATGGACCTTTCATGAAAGCGCCATCAAGTCCTAATAGGCGTCTCCCAATTGTCCTGAATCCTTGCTTTAAAGACCCCAAGCATACATATACTCTTTGGAATCTCCTCTGTATAGATGTTGGATCCGTTGCTGGTTCAACCTCTATTTTTACCGTTGTACCTGGATTTGTCCTCATCAATTCAGCAAAATAATCCCTAAGCAGGCCATATTGTGAATTATAATCCCCATGGATCTCTTTTAAAGCTTTTTGCTTAGCCCTATAAGCTTTCATTTTAGATACCCCAACTTCATATTCCCTTTCAAGTTGTTCTTGAAGTGCTTTGGTGGGGATTTCTGGATTCTCTTGCAGTTGATCCATTAATTTTTTAGACAGAAATGTTGCTGTACATGCTTTTACTGTGCGACTTTGATGGCATGTATGCTCACTTTCCAATGTTTTCACCAACCACACTAGTACAAAAAAGGTCATTAATGGCGGTTAGAAAACCTTTTTAGACCGGTTTCAATACCAACCGGCATATATATATCAAATCCCAATTTAAATGGCGGTTAGGAAGTTCGCTTCTATATTTGAATAATTATAAAACAATTTAATATGTTGGAACCGTAATATCTGACATATCTAATATTTGTTTGTTATATTTTATATATAAAAAGAATGTGATATATGGGTTAACGGCTCTTTTAGTTGAATTTCACAAAACATTTACACAAATATATGTTACAAATAATTTTAACCTCTATAACTATAAAATTATAACTTCATGACACTGATAATGATCTTATAAGAAAACGTTAATACTTGTTATTAATAATTAAAAAATAGAACTAGTGATGTTAATCGGGACGACTTTGCCATTTGGATTTCGGGCAGGGCCGGCCCAATAGGCCCAGTGGGTAATTTTTTGGGTTTAGGCCCCTAATTTTTTAAGGCCTCAAATTTGAAAAAAAATTATATAAACTATAATGGACCTTTTTTTATTAGGTTAATAATAATGATAAAAAACCTAAAGCTTACGAAAAAGAAAGAAAGTGATGGGTTAATGACATTTCAAACTTTATTTTTTTCTACTTTATATTGATTATATATACTTATTTTTTATAAATAAAGCATTATGTAAATGTTTTTTTATACAAAATTAAAGATTACAATCTCTAGATAGATCACACATAGAATCTAGTTAACTTTTTTGGTTTTTATAATTTTTAGATTCCAAAAAAAGATCGAACGTAAAAAATAAAAAACTTATGATGAAGATAAAGGCCCCAAATTTTTATATCCGCTTGAGGCCCCCAAAAAGCTTGAGACGACCCTGATTTCAGGTTAATAAGGTCGGATTAGTCGGATGTTTTTTTATAAAAAAATGCCCACAGCCTACCTAAACCAATGGGTTAGTTTGGGTTAGGGGGAGGGTCGTGTTGCTCATAGTGGGTTTTGACTTGAATCTCTTTTAATTATACTTGAAGTAAATATATGAGGCTAGTATATTTTGTTTGTAGAGTGTTACAAGCTTTAAGAATATTTATAAAAGTATGATCAATTCAATTTTTATTTGTTCTAATACTTAGTTGATGACAAAGATGAATACAATTAGTTTGACGGTCTACCATCATTTTACATCGATATTAAACCTGATAACGACAACGTCGTTGTTGCCACCTCATACTTACAATCAAGAGATATTCTTTAATAAAACATGCCATTCTAAATGTTCAATGTTTGGTAAAATCATTAAGCCATAATATAATTAAACAAAAGCATGAAAGCATAACCATACACTTTAAATAATCGTTAAGCCATAATATAACTAAACAAACTAAAGCAACAAAACATAACCAAAATCATCAAATTTCAAAACAAGCCGATCAAAATAACCAGAATAACCAAAAGCATCTAAACAAAACATCAAGCTCCCAATGACTTCATAGTTCTTCTTACCACCAATCATTAATTTCCTTTATCCACCACAATATGTGTACAAAAACAAAAGTTAATAAACGATATGAGTAATATAGCTTGTACCCATTAATACAAGCGAGTCATAAACTATCTAGGTAAATATAAAAAGTTAATAAGTAGTATAGTAATGCACTTACTTTCATTCTGATGGTAGGCCTAGTCCAAGTTCATATAAATTTGTGTCAGGAATGAGACGCACTCTACTAATAATATAGTTTTTCGACCTATTGTTTCGAATGGAAGCTAAATACGGGTAGCTTGAAAGAAGCTGGTTCCATATACGTTCATGTTTGTCATCCGCTCCAGAAAATCCATTACGTCCTACGCCGTACATTTTCTATTGTTGATTTCTAAAAACACATTAATAAAGTTAAAAAAACGTAGCATAGAGCTTATAACATAAATAAGGTGTACTAATCCATTATGTATATGTAACAATGAAAGAGCACGTAAGCTGATTTTTAAATATTATTATTGAACAAACATAAACATATACAAAAGCTTCACAACTAATCTATCAAAACATTTGAGTTAAATATACTATATCACTATTTAATTAATGGATTCCAATGTTGCCATATAATCTAAGATTCAATAAAACATAACTGCAGCCTTAAATTTAATAATAATAAATCGACATAAACAATATATGGCTTAATTTTCAGCTTACCCAAAATCATAAACAGTAGTGATATATAAATGAAATCGAATTACACTAATTGTATGGTTAATTGATTAGAATTGTATGATACACCATTGACTAGCTAGCTAAAAACAACATAAATCTTAATTTGTTTTATGGTTGGAAATATAACTTACAAATGGATAGAATCATACCAAAATTTAAGATGAGTGATCGCCGTCACCGTGCGCTTAATATGGTAGGGTATAGAGTATGGGTAAGTAGAGATTAATATGATATTTAAAAAAGAAATACATAATGGGTTGAATACGGTGGGCCTTATAAGATTAATACTAATATGATATTTAAAAAACAAATACATTGATTTCAAAAAATTATCAAGTGAAACGGAAACAAAGTTTATCTTTAACCTGATCCACCTTCAACCCAATTTTAATCCATCTATTCATCGTCTAGATTTCTCTACTTTGCAGTTCGATATTTTTTGGATCTTCACACATTCAAGTTATTCACAACTCTTTGTTTCTGTAGATTTTTTAGATCTTCAAGGTAAAATAACTCACTGTCACTTTTTAATTTATTTAAGTTATATTGTTATATATTTACATACATTCCAAGTAGGGATGAGATCGATACGGTATCGATACTGTACCAGTACTGATGATATCGATACTAAATTTGATGAAAAGTGAGTACCGAATAGCGTACCAAATTTATCAGTTCGGTACCTGTACGTGTACGGTATCGGTATTCAGGACAAAAATCTCATCCCTAATTCCAAGTGGTGGATTTTGGCTCTTTACGAATTGAGCTATAACAATTTAATGGTTAGGATCCACCATTCGCAGATTAAAAAAAATTCATCCACGTCATATATATAAGTTTAATTCATATATGTTTTTTGGTTTCTTTATTCGTTTTAGATGGATCGTAACAATTGGATGTATGAAACTAGACGGACTAACAAGAGATTTGTGACGGGACTACAAAGTTTCCTTAAGGCTGCTCAAGATGATCGTGTGAAAAAAGGTATCGAAACCATTTCGTGTCCTTGTATGGATTGTAAGAATTTTGTCGATTTCAAGGAGATAAAAGATATCGAATTTCATTTGTTAAGAAATGGCTTTATGTTTAATTATACTTGTTGGTTAAAACACGGGGAATTGATCGGTAGTTGTAGCACAACGCCACTTGATTTTAAGGCTAATTATAATGACGACAATAATGATCCAGTTATTAGTGATGATAGTAATAATTTAAATGAGGGAAATGGTAATTTTAATGAGATGGTCAATGATTTGGAAAGTTATGTCCGCGACAATGATCAAGAAAAACTACAACAGATGTTTGCTGATTCAGAAAAACCATTGTATGCTGGTTGTGAAAATTATTCTAAGCTTAGTGCTGTGTTGAAACTGTTTAACTTAAAGTCAAACTACGGATGGAGCGATAAAAGTTTTACCAGTCTATTAGAGTTGTTACATGACATGCTTCCCAAAGATAACGAGTTACCCGTGTCCTTATACCAAGCTAAGAAAATGATGTGTCCTATGGAATTAGAAGTTGAAAGAATACATGCATGTCCGAACGATTGTATGTTGTACAGAAATCAGTTCGAAAAAGCTCATCAGTGTGTTGTATGTGGTGAATCGCGGTACAAGCGTAAAAGTAAAACTAATGAATATAATGACGATGTGACAAAAAATGGACCACCAGCTAAATTATTATGGTATTTCCCCATTATACCAAGGCTGAAGCGATTATTTGCTAATCCTAAAGAATCAAAGTTGTTGCGTTGGCATTTTGATGAGCGTAAGGATGATGGAAAGTTAAGACATGTGGCGGATTCACCTCAGTGGAGAAATATTGATGATGAGTTTCCAGATTTTGGTAACGAGGCTAGAAACATACGATTTGGTCTTAGTTCAGACGGTATCAATCCTTTTGGAAACATGAGTAGCTGTCATAGTACTTGGCCGGTTCTTTTATGCATCTACAACCTTCCACCATGGTTATGCATGAAAAGAAAATACATAATGATGTCGTTGTTAATTCAGGGTCCAAAACAACCTGGTAATAACATTGACGTTTATTTGGCTCCTTTGATTGATGACCTTCAAACCTTATGGAAACCAGGTGTAGATGTTTATGACGCTTATGTAAAGGAAAACTTTAACTTGCGAGCTATGATTTTTTGCACAATAAGTGATTTCCCGGCATATGCAAATTTGTCAGGATATAGTACGAAAGGTTATAAGGCTTGTCCCGTATGTGAAAATGAAACAAGCTCAAAAAGGCTAAAACATTGCAAGAAAACCGTATATATGGGACATCGTCGATTTCTTCCACGAAATCACCGTTATCGAAAACTTACAAAAGAGTTCAATGGAAATTTGGGGTAGAATGTAGAAAAAAGATCCCCTACAATAAACTTGCTAAACAAGTAGGCTCAAAACCATACAATGAAATTTGGGAATACGCCAAGGTATTGTGTTATTTTATTCCTTTTAAATTATAAAATATATTTTATATTTTGTTTAACCTTTTATTTTAATTATGAAGCAATCATGGAAGATACCCAACGACCATGGGAAAAAAGTTACGTTATCAAAGGCGAAGATTATAATGAAAAATTTTCGTTGCGTTCTTAGAGATGAATATGTCAAGAAAAATATAACTCCATTTAAAGATTTCGATTATCTTGACAAGAAACTTTGGGGTTCTTTTGTTGCATATGCTAAGTCAGAGGAGTTCAAGGTTGTATGTGAATTATTATTTATTATTGTTATTATTATTTTTATACTTTATAGTTATTATTAACAATTTTTATAATACTTAATGCAGGAAATAAGTAAAAAAGCAACGGCTAGCGCAAAGAAAAATGTTGACCATGCGCATGTAGGACGTTGTGGATTTGCTGGGTTGGAGTCCAAAGTTCCAGAGAGGTGGAATCAACTTGTTTTAAGTTATCCACATTTAGCTCTTATTGAAGATGACCGTTCTAAACTCTATACAATCAGTAGATCTGTTCTCAATCAGGTAACAAATCTTTATGAAATTGGACCTGACAAACAATCAGAAGGTGAATTAAAAGGAACACTTAAAGATTTGGTAAGCATTTATATAATTACTATATATCTTTATATCAATCGCATTTTTGACCGCGGCATCTATTAACAGTATACAAAAGAAAAGGAGATGAAGGCATATGGTTCCTATTTTACAAAGGATGTTGTTACAGAGGTAATTGGGAAGGGACACCAACATGGGGGGCGTACCCGGTTATTTTCGGATGTGATTGGCCCTACAAAAGGCTTATGTATGGAATTAAAAAGAAGGAAGAAGAGTGAGGCTATAATGACATCGGTTGTGGCGAGCCCTCGTATTGATGGTTTGAATTGCGCATCTAGTAGTTCGTACAACGATGTACGAGAAATTGAGGTAATATATTGTTAAAGTTTGTTTATTAATTTTTTTAGAATATATTTGCTAAAAACCACTAACATGTTTGCAGTTTGTTCAAAAATGCGAACTACTACGGCCTGACGGTCAAGGCGCTCCTACGGTTGTAGCTAAGGGTCGTGTTCATCCTACTCCTGATAGGATTCTTCATGGACGACCAATGATAGACGGTTTCGTGAAGGTTCAGATAGATAAAGTTGAAGAAGGTTGTACAATGATGTCTCTCTTACCCGAGTCATGTATTTCTGATGAAATAGAACACTTGGGGGATGCTAAAGGATCTTTTGTTCAATGGCCCATGAAATCAGTAAAGGTATTCTTTTTATATAAATAAAAATGCATGCAAATTTCGTTTTTTAGTAATCTAATATTTATTTTTAAAACATACAGATGTTAAGCACCGACTCTTCAGCCCAACGTCATAGTGTCTCTGTGCCTCATTACAGTTCTCCTCAAGCTGTAGAACCGTCTCACC
Organism: Tagetes erecta; assembly: GCA_030867185.1. Classification (NCBI taxonomy): domain Eukaryota; kingdom Viridiplantae; phylum Streptophyta; class Magnoliopsida; order Asterales; family Asteraceae; genus Tagetes; species Tagetes erecta. The sequence continues at coordinate 99,807,653 of CM061487.1, forward strand.
ATTCTATGAGTACACATTACACGCCACAGGTAGTTTTTAATTTAGATTTTTACTTTTCTAACTTGATGATATGAGAAATAATTTGTTCTGTCATTGTAGTTTGAGGCAACATCTAATTACCAACAAACAATGCAAGATGAAAGACACATATATGAACGATACTCGTATGCTTTACAAAATGATCAGGGTTTAAATGATTTGGTACTCACATTTTTTTATGTATATTTATGTGTGTGTGTGTATATATATATTCACTAATAATATCTTTATTGGTTAATGTAGCTTGCTGATTATCCGCTTTCTCAAAGTCGAAACGAGTCAGTTAATGCTTGTACATCTACTGAGCCAATTTTTGAAAATCAACCTATCAAACCTGTTCTTGCTTATAAACCTGCTGAGAATGTCGTTGATTGTCAACCTACTAAGCCTGTTGCTGCTTCTAAAACTTCAAAGGATGAAACAAAAATAGCAGAACTTTTACACAAGGCAAGCTTAAGGCCTACATGCATATACATATTAGCACAACAAGTGGCACTTCAAACTGAAGATGCCTACTCTATGCTTTTTACTTCACCGACCGGGATGTACGAGGAACGTCTTGACGAGACTGTAGAATTTGAGGCGGTTATGACATTATGTGTCAATGGCTTAGCAGATGTTTGCATTCTGCATTGGTTTACAATGTATGTTTGACTACTTTTTTAAATACTTTTTGTTGTTATTTTTCTAATGTTACTAGTTGTTACTAACTTCATCGCATTTTTTTACTTTATTTTAGGTATTTGTATAAAGCTGGGAGACAGGCAGGTTTAAAAAACACCGCATATTTTCATCCTCGTTATATTGAAAATAATCTTGTCTCAGATGATAGTGAATTTGTGATTGACCATATGAGAAGTGTCATCTCTTTTCATAAGGACAAACAATGGTTTATGGCACCCCATTTACTCGGGTATTATATTTTTTTCATACGTAACATGCTTTAGTTTTTCTAATCTTGGTGTGAAGTGTGGTTAATTTAAATCAATTTCACATTATGCAGGAAACATTGGGTTTTAATCTTACTTCAACATCATCCTACATATAAAACTTGGAAGGGTCACATATTTGATTCACTTAAAGGCATAAAGGATCCTTCAAATTACCCAATTACTAAATCATTTGAAGATGCTGTTAATCAGAAAATAACATGGGGCATGGTTGATGTAAGTTCTCTTTCATTCTTTACATGTTTATTTTTAAATTTCAGTTAACTAATTGTTATTTTAATTTACGTAGTGTCGTCAACAACCTAAAGATTGGGAGTGCGGTTATTGCGTCATGATGGCTATGTATGATTTTGTCATACATAACAGAGAACATATTGTAAGTATTTTTAATACACTCATATTTATATATACGCGTTTAACTACAATGTATGTTAAATTGTAATCTAACTTTAATAAATGTTTCTGTTTTAGCTGTTAAATAAACTCACCATGGTTCGTCAACGTCAGATTGACGAATTTGTAGAACGTACTTTAGAGGTGTTTATATCTTCTTTTGGTGCAAACAAGGGTGAGGAAGATGGATGAAGCAGGTAAGTATATTAGTAATTAAAGTTGATTATATCATTTTGTTATGTGTTGTTTACAAGGTGGCTAGGTAGGCGGGTCTTACGTGTTGCTTAATGGGTCAAAACAGATAGGGTTTATTTTAGTGAATTTTAATGTGTAGAGACAGTTAGTGTGTTATATAATCATTGTATATGTGGGCAACATGTTCATTGTACCCACTACCCACTGTTTTAAATGGGCAAAAATATGTTGCTTAATGGGTCAAAATAGATAGTGTTTGATTTTAGTGAATTTTAATGTGTAGAAACAATTTGTGTGCTATATAATCATCGTAGGGCAAAAGGTTCATGGTACCCTATTTTTTTTAAAAAGGAGCTGGATTTTCATAGTTGATGATGCTACTTAGTTTTTAGTTTAAAAAGAGATGTGTTAAAGAAATGCTTGTAACCCAACCAGGTACAGCATATCCAACAGATGGTTAAAAATGTCACTAATTGTTACCTAAAGGACAAGAGTAATAGTTTATCACTGAATTTGTTTTGCACTTTATTGTATATTAACTTGTTTTGTTATATGCACAGGTTGTTATATATTGTGGTGTACCAATGGCTAAAGGAGGTTGAAGTGATGGTAACATATTTATGAAGACAATCATTGTGGTTATATATAATGTGGTGGCTAAAGGATCTTGCATTGGAACATATCTATGAAGGAAGTATATGGAAACTAGATGTCTGAATTCTGATTAGGTGCTTTTTCTAATGCAAATTGTTGTTTAAATTGAATGGGCATGATATTGATTTTGCGGTTTGGAATTAGTGCATAGCTTATGGTTTTGTTGTTTGGAATTTATGCTTCTTATTATGAAAAATTATAGTTCTTTAGCTGTATTATTATTTACAGGATTTACAAGCATTTTGTAGTGGCTATGAATATGAATACGCAGGGCTATAAAGTATAATTAATAAGAATATTATAATAATCTAATTAGTTCTAATTCAATATATCCATTATGCAAATTAAAAGCTGTAAATATACATAATATATATATATATATTTATTTTGATTCTCCTTTACACCGGTTGTCCCTAATGACTAAAAACAGCTGCAAAAGTTTAATTAAATTATTATTTTATTTTAGTTATCAATTCCTTTTACACCGGTCACACAACCGCCTTAATATGTTTTTGACCAAATAAGGCTCCACATTAAACACCGGTTTAGGAACCGCCCTATTATGCATACAAACCGCCATATATGCTTATTTTTTTGTACTAGTGCCAAGACTCAGATCTCTTCTCCTTAGAAACTAACAATTTCCAAGGACAAAAGTGGTCAAGTGGATCTTTCTTTTTTCCCCTCCCACCAAGATGTTTATCATTTGGCCCTTTATCTTTGCTAGTATTGCTAGACCCAACACCAACATTTGCCTCATCACTCTCATTCCCCTGATATTTTGGAATATCCCCCAAACAAACTGCCCTTACCCTCCTTGCTTCATCCTTTACAATTTTGATCTGTCTTTTTGTTTTAACAGCATTTTCTTTAATTAGTGCTTTGACTTCCTCTTTGGTACCAAACACTTGACCCAGATAGAAAGGTGAACTGTTTTGATTTTTATTTCGAATACTTCTTAATTTTCTCTTCCTTCTACTACAATTATAGTCATCAGATTCAGAACCACTGTCTAACTGGTCATTATCAATTTCATGTCCCTCCAAGTATGTGGAAACATCTTCTTCCATTTCACTAACATCTGAATCACTTTCACCATTCTCTTCTTCTGGTCTATATTCACTATCATCACTCTCATTCTCTTGTTCATTAGCATGTTCTCCATCAGTCTCATTCTCCATATTTCTATCAGTTATCACTGGCTCAAACTCAACTCCAGTATCTTGTGTCTCATTCTCATTATCATTAAAATAAACTTGAGGCTCCTCACCAAAGAAAGGATAAAAAAAGGATCCAGAAAAAGATCATCTAAGTACATGTTAGGCTGGCCACTACCCTTTTGTGTCTCATTCACATTCTCAACTCTAGCATCTTGTGTTACATTTTCATTCTCAACACTACTCTCTATAATTTGTTCCTGTTGGCCACTACCCTCTTGTGTCTCATTCGCATTCTCAACTGCATTTTCAAAATATCAACTTGTAAGTCACAATTGCACACAAAAGTTTACGTGCAAAATAAAAGCTGTATCACAATCGATGATCAAAACAACACTAACTTACCATAAATATTATCAACTTCATCCTGCGATAGTTGTTCTCTGATTAGTAATTGTGTACCCATTTTTGCTTTTGCCAAGTAGAGTTTAGGGCATAATAAAGAGATGAGGGGGAAATCAAGGGTTGCATTGGGTTATAAAGGGTTGCACAGGTAAAAGGACGTTTATGCCCCTCACGTGATTTAGGCGTGACTGGACTTCACGTCTAAAGTGGACGGCTGTTAACCAAAAGGTCGAAACTTGAAGGAATCTTTGAGAATTAGGTCTATACATGTAATGTTTTTGGATAAAGGTTACGTTTCATAATAAATCCAATACATAAAGGTTATAATGTGTAATTTACCCTTAATTCAACGTACGTAGATAAAATGAAACTGCTTACTGTTAAACTCATAAACTATATTTATTTAAAATAATAATCTCTAGTACAACTTAAAAGGTTTAAATATTTATCAATTAAAATTTTATTGAATAAAATTAGAATGTTTATTTTATATTTTTTAAAAGACAACGACACCAATTAGTTACCTAATATCTACCATAACGTACTTAAATGGAAGTTTAATTAAACAATATCTTGCATGAAAGCTCACTTTATCTCAAATTTGATCTAATTTTTAAAGTCTCAAAGTAAAAAAATGTGTTACACGCAGGATGATATATTCCTGATCGTATGTTATTTAATGTATTGTTCAAATATTATCCCTTTGAATAAGTAAAGGAGAATAAATAGCTAGAATTGAAAGTCAGGCATCAAATTGTTCATCTTATATTTGCGAATCACCACCTAGCTTTTTGGGCCTCAATTATTGAAGCTCTAGTGTTGGAGATCGAATCATTGTTTGGATATATATAGATAAGTTAATCTCCAATATGTATCTGCCAGATATTGTTTGTTACTTGCAATTTAATTTGTTAATTAGATTGATAAAATTTATTGTACTTTAATTTCTTTTTTATAATTAAAAGATATGCATGATCGGTTAGATTGAGGTTTTAGAAAAGTTGTCAAATGTGTGTTTTGCAACCATAATATGTTACCATATATTGTTTTTCGTTTAGACTATGTGCTTGCGTCGTAGCATGTTTGATCCTCTTCGATCATATATGTACGTCGTGATGGCTCCACTTCAATTCACATTCATCCGGCCACTGTGGCTTGGCCTAGGAGTATTTATACGTTGAACACATATATTTAATGACACTTAAGTAGAAAATGACTAAAGCTCCTCCACACAATTAACTCTTTAGTTTAAGTAACTGTTAAATTTGTTAGATTGATAAAATTTATTGTAGTTTAATTTATTTCTAAAATGATACACTGATACCTAGAGTTTGGTACCATTTGTAAAGACTTTAGCAAAGTTATTAATATTTATGGTTATCGTATAAGAATCTACATACCATGCATATTAATTTATTTAGGCACGAGATGCCACTTGAGAAGCTAGCTAGAAATCGAATGATCGATAATTAATTATATGTAAATATATTCTTGTATATATACTTTAGACCGGCCAGTAAATATATTTCTTTAGTGCGCATTGTTGTAAAAGCTTAGCGAAGTTCTTAATTAAGTTAATTACGTTGAAGCTACGTTATAATATACCCGGCCGGCCAAAAGAAATATTTAGTTATGTTAAAGTGTGTGATACGTCTCATGCATATGGCATTACTAGTTTGACTAGTGTTTCACTTTCCTCGATCACACTTTATTCTAAGAAAACTTTACGGCCGGCCGGTGGTAATTCTAGTATAATTGAAAGGAGTTAGGAGGTGTGGAGTACACGCTCGATCAATGTTGTTCTAGCTTCGAGCACTTAGGAATCTCTAAGGTTTTATGGGTGAAGCCCCTAAACCTTGGGGAATTCTAAGGTCTTGGAGATTTAGTTATACAATGTAAGTTGATTTAGTTTCATTTGATTGGTGAAAATTAGGGGTATTCATTATCAGAATACGATTCGAACTATTAGAAATTCGATTCGAATCGAATTCGATTAAGGTCATTCGAAATCGACTTTCGGTCATTTGAATTCGATTCGCATTCGATTCGAATAATTTTGTCGAATGTGGATCGAATAATATGATTTTCAGTATTCGCATTCGATTCGCCTAATTCTATTTGAATAGTGCTGGTATAGAGTGGGAGTATATCGGGTGTTACTGATGTGGTCAACGCCAGAGGCTTATTAATAGTGGCTCTGGTTTTCCTCCAAAAAGAAGTGCATCTTCTTGGTAAATTAATGATTTTGGGAGTTGGTGTTGGTTGTGAGTGTGCCATTCACTCTCATGCTTTGAATCGGCATGTTTTAGTTCTTGATTTGTACGTGGGTTTGAAAAGATTTTGTTTAAGCCGACTCGGAATAAAGGAAGAACATGATTCGAATTGAAGTGAAAATGAAAGGTTTGATTTAAGTGAAGGTATTTTGTTGTTGTTAAGTATCGACGTGGGTCGGATTGGATTTTGGTGACATGGGTCTCGACAATAGTGATGGAGATGATAGTAAGGATGAGGAGGAGGATGGTGGTAGTGGAAGCCATTGATGTGAACTGAGATGATCAGAGATGTGATGATGGTGGAAGCCTTTATGTATAAAATAACTATTATATCCTTATGTGAAAGGTACATGATATGATTTAATTAAGTTCTTTAACAAAAGTTAGTCAAAAGAACGAGAATTGTAAAACTTTGAAAATAAAAACATTATTCGTAGATTAATTTACTAAAGAACCTAAATTACAACAACCATAAAACATAAATAATGTAATTTGTAGTGTACTTTAAAAGAAAGTATTAAAAGTAATGGTGTACATAGTGCCAAAGAAAATTATCAAATGGTACGTATCACTTTCTGTCTACTATCTTGTTCCTATAAAACTTCTTTTTTCCTTAATTTAGCTTCAAATTGTTTCTTCTTTGCATACTTCGAATTTGTTCTTTTTTTTTTTGTTTGTTTTCCTTTTCAGATATTATTCTTCAACTACAAGATTTCCAAGATCCTTCAAAGACGTAAATAATAAATCATCCTTGTGACGTCTACTGATCACTTGTCACTACAAGACGAGTAACTTAATTATGGGAAAAATGTCTCTTTTAACAAAAAAACTTCCACAAAATGTCCCATTCAGATAAGACGCATTCGGCTATATAGGTATTACTCCGACTATACTCACAACCAATAAAATTATGCACATAAATTAAGAAATTAGGTTTTTTAATCATGTACGAGCGTCGATTCTGCTCTACAGGCTTCGGATTCCCCAGACACAATTTCTTTTTTGAAAAATAAAATATATAAAGACATCTGCATCTACTGTATAGGTGCCCAAAGGACTAAGGGGCTGTTTGGCAAAATCTGAATCATTAAGTACTAAATGGTTAAGAGGTCTGAACCATTAAGAGGTGCCATCAATAAGATAGATGTTGGGGTACAACTTCAGATGAGTATAAAGTTAGTATATGCTCCATTCAGTTTCATTCAGCATCTCTCAGTCTCTTAACCATTCAGCACTTAACTGACCCATTCAGAGGCTATTTTTTTCTGAAACAAACGCTCTGAATGCTGAATGCTGAATGGTTAAGCACTGAACTGAACTATTAAGAGGTAAACAAACAGCCCCTAAGAAGTCATTTGACTCTCCAAGACTGTTGCAGAGACGTGGACGCATTTTCCAAATGAACATTTTGAAAAGAAAAAAGTCAAATGGACATTTTAAGACAAATGAAAGTCCAAATATACATTTTACAAATTTTCCGAAATAACAATTTAACCCATTCGTACTTAATTAATGATTGGTGATTTGCCTCCAGAAATACAATAAAATAAGCTAACACCTTAATTAGAACTTTTTAAACCTTTTCATGAGTGTTTTTTTTTTTTTTAAAGAACGGCCCCTTTTCATGAGTCTATATTGTCATGAGATTAATTTTCTAGAAAAATTGTTTAGAGAAGGGTAAGGCCTGTTAATTTAATGTATCCGGTATCTGAAATCACTTGCAAAATCAATCATCAAAGTTTTAAAAGACCTACACATACATATATAATATGTGAATGAAATTTTTATAGGCAATATTCATTCCTTCTCGATCATTGCGTGATACACATGCATTATCATATACCAATTACCAACCAAACACATATTAATATATACAATAAGATTCTAATACCCCATTCTTAGCTTGGTTTAACAGCAATTTTCATTAAAATAAGAAAAAGTGCTTAATTGTGCTCCAATTAATTCCAATATACTTGTGTACATACGTGTATAAATATATATAATGATATATGACTAGGAACATACACATCATATCTTTCTAATACAACTCTTCTTTTAACTTGATATATAGTTCTTAGAGAATGAGAAATAGTTGGTGCTGGAGATGGCCACCCGCAGAAGTGAGCATTTCAAAAGCCCATTTGACGGAATTATTCAGAGCATGTGACACCGACGGAGACGGTTTTCTCAATAGGAAGGACTTAAAGGTATGCTTCACTAGATTGGGCCTACATTTATCATGCTTTAGAGTTTGGCGCGCAATGCGTCATGCTGATGCTAATGGTGATGGTCTGATCAGCGAGGACGAGATATGGGAGCTTATTCAATATGCTTCCAAGTGGGGAATCATAGTCACTCCCTAGCGCGGAGATACACGAATCCGTAGATTAATTCATATACAAAAAATATGATGTATGCAGATGTTATCATTTTCCGTGGTTGGCTTCTTAGAGTATGTGTGTGTAAGATATTCTAGTTTTTTTTATTGAAAGATCGACAGTTTTTTTTCTCCACTTATTTCACCCCATGTCTCAAGTGAGACTAGAACATTAACTCACAACCATTTGATTGAGGACCATACACCTTTACTATCAAACTAAACTAGCTAGTTCGTGGTTGTAAGATATTTTAGATGTAGTTCACCCTTACATGTAGATCACTGTAATATGTCTAATACGAATTTTTCGTGCTAGTTTTTTTAATGAGATCATCATGCTAGCTATTGATCAATAAACTTACGAAAATGGCTCCCCCACTTGGCCAAAATGGATTTGCAACATCAAGAACAAAGATTATACCCCTTTTAGAAATTTAATATATTACTTTAAGTCACTTCAATCAAGGGGTTTAACTTAAAAGCAAAAAATTAAAGACAAGATAACTCAAAGCTTGGAAAAAAAAAGGCGATTAATCAATATCCATAATTCCCATTTCTTGGGGTCTTTTTGTGTGCTTTGGTGTTTGGTGAATTGTCTTCCAAAATACAATTAGTTAGTTAGTGCCGTATAGTAACTACGCATTTAAAAAATTAGAGAAGTTTGCTTCTATGGCAATTTAACAAACTTGCATGTATTTCCAGTACCAAAATGATAAGATCATTTTGCAGATAGTGTTTCTATGCGTTAAGTTTCTACATGTAAGTTACATAGGATTATAGGAACTGAAAAGTGTGACACCAAATCGTCACGCTACACCCATTGCCAAGGACTTGCGGACCGAAGGATGCAAAGCATCCTTTTTTAGCAACCACTTTTTAAGAGGTTTTACTTTTACCCTTGTGGGCACCAAATTAAATAATTGTATCTACGAAATTTGATGATTGGTAGCAACAACGTACAACATCTATCTTTCTACCACAGCCTTCCATTCCCCTTTATATTATCTAGAGAACGTACATAATGGGTTGGAATGGGATGTTGATCAAATTTGTTAGCACATAAGGGAAAAACATGATTAAAAGTAACACGTGTCTGGTAATCCGGTCATGATAATTGAGGATTTAGACGATAAAATGATCGGTTTCCGTTTGGATGCTTGTTAGGATGGAGTATTCTGTCTAAGGGGCAGTCGAATAGATTAGGGGATGACAGGTTGATGTGTAAGTAATGTTAGATAAAAGTGAGCCACATGTATTAGCCTCTCTAAGTTTTTAATTATAACAAATCCCATAGGAAACCCTGTTAACAATAACTACATGTCTACATATATTAACATATATGGATTTATTATTCTTTGTCAATTCATTAGTTAGTTAAATGATAAAGAATGCTATATTTGTAAATTCATTCAAGCATTCTCCCACTTGTCCAAGTTATCATTTAATGTGAATATTAGATTAACATAATCAGGGGTTAATATTCATTTTAGTCTTAGATTAGAAAAGTAGCAGAGAAATACAGTCATTGAATCGATAATCAGACTCAAGACCGCCATTAATCGTACTACAGTTCCAATTTAAGACTTAATTAGACATTAGGATCAAAGAGATGAACTAGCCCTTGTTGTTCATTTGCATAGATATTTGTCTATATGTTCTTTAGGCATGCATGACCGTATTAAGAGACAAGCACATTTTTAATGAATGAGGAAAAATTAATAATTAATGATTAATTATTCATAGTGCGATATGCAGTTGTACATGGTCGTCATTAGTTAAATTCATATTTATTATGGGCCCTTACTGCTTATGGATGATAGACATTTAGTTATTAGATCCATAAGCACATCAGTATTCGATACAAAGATTTAGCTTCCTCTATTTGAATAATAACTTCGTATCGAAATTTAATGCAGCTAGCTCCTCTCGAAATGTTAGTGTTTGAAAAAACATGATAGCTAACTTTATCACAATGAGTCTTTAATATGATGTTTACATGAAATTATAGACCTGTGAGTCCACTGATAAGTTTTCCAACTACATTTATGACAATTGCGTTATAATGAGCAATATATTATATTATTATAACTTAGGTTGTTGTTAACAGTTTCTCATGACTCTTCCATGAATTATGTTTGTCTAATGTAATAAGGATATACCCTGTAGTTTAACATTTTATTTTCTTTGAATATAGCAAAGTTAGAATAAAAATAGTCTAACTACTTTTATGTTCTTTCACGTTTTTTAAGGTTCAAATTATAGTCTCTTGTTGCTTTAAGGTTTTGTTCAAATTACATTATCTTGTTTCTATGGTTCAATTTAGAGTCTCTTTTAGATTTTCAATTAGATCTCTTTGTCATTAAAAATGCACTAGAGATGCAAATTAGTAAAAACTAGGTTTAATGCCCGTGTGTTACAAATAATAATATTTATAAAGAATTTAAAACCACTATGTTTAAGTATTTGTAAATTTTTTATATTTAATTATTTGGCACCATCAACTCATGCATGGTAAGAAATTCCACTTAATTTCACTCTCAAAATTCAGATTTTCCCCTTAAAATTTAATCCATAAAACCCTAAATTATTAAATAGATCACATATTACCATTACTATAAACAATATTCTAATACTGACTTGATTCTTAGCTTGGTTTAATTAACAGTCAATTTATAAAAATAAAAAATAGAATAAAAAATAGGGACCAAGAACATCATAAAAGGTGCTTGGGCTCCATTTATATATGTGTATAAATTTGATGCTTACAAGCAACATAAACATCCATATATCTTAATTTCCAATTAAATTCTTCTTTCCCTTGATTTATAGAGAATGAGAAAGGGTTGGTCCAGGAGACCTCTTGACGAGGCCATTTCGGAAAACCAACTCAAGAGTATTTTCAGAGAATTTGACGTCAATAGAGATGGGAAGCTCAGTAGAAAGGAACTAAAGGTGGGTTTGAAAAGTATTGGCATACGTTTCTCAGGATTCAGAGCTTGGCGTGCAGTACGTCATGTTGATGCAAATGGCGATGGTATGATTGGCGAAGAAGAGATAGATGAGCTCATTAAATATGCTTCCAAGTGGGGAATTATAGTCACTCCTTAGCGTGAAACAACATGAATCCAAAGATATACATTGGATGCATGCAACCGTTTTTATATTCATTGCTGGTTTTCTTAAAGAAGTCGTGTTTGAATTTGTTTATGTTGTGAACATATTTAGAAAGTGTGCACCCTGTTGGAGACCACTATATATAATCTATCAATGCAAATCTTGCTAGTACGTTTCCTTATTGTTTTCTTCATTAGGACCTCTTAGCACTAAACTTATGGACTTGTTAATATCACTCTCGAGGTAACAACATGCATGAGTAGGTAAATCAAAATTCACGCTAGTGATATGGCCTTAGAGAGGTTATGCATGAAACTAGGTAGAAAATAGCTAGCTAGCTAGCACAAATTAGTGAATAAATAGAGAAACTAAAGGGGACCAACAGTAACGAGCAAGGTACGTAGAAATGTGTCCTCCCCAACTAGTTGAAGGTTAAAGGTCACATAGTAAAACTCATATAGGTTAAAAAAAATGATGTGTGAGTTAACTATCAATAAAAAAAGAAAAAAATGTATAGTAACATTATTATAGATAATTCAAAACAAAATTCACCTTATCCATTCAACAAAATTTTTTATGCGATGCTATTCTCGTATAAGATATTTCAAAAGCATAAATTCACACTGGCCGGCCACTTGGCCATATTAAATGGATTTTCGACACCAAGAACAAATTAAGATGGTATCCTTTTTAAGAATTGATCAATTGAAGGCCCGGCATATACTTAAAAGCAAACAAAGCCAAAGCAAATCAGAGCTAGCTAGGCATATATGCAGCAAATAAATTTACACACTCAAGACTACAAACTGAAACCAAGAAGGAAAAGTTATTTTACTATCAAACTACTGCCTTGAAATTAAGCAAAATTGGACATGATCAAGGCCAAACTCCGTAGAACCACTCGTTGTCGTTGGTTATATATGTTTTTTTTAACGGCAAATCACACATGCACCCACTAAATCTACACTAGAGATTTGAACTCTTAACCTATTATTTTCCAAACGCGTGGGTACCCGCTAACCGCCGATGGTTATTCAGGGAACCATTTATAACTAGATGTGGAGAACCAAGAAACTGTTTAAAAGCCCGAAGAGAAGCTAGTTTTCAAGTAGTGGAGAATAGCGTACTAGAATTAAAAAAGAAAGAAATTAAAAAGCTAGGTTACTCGATCAGCCATATATGCATCAAATATGCATCTTACATTTGGTAATCACGACCCCCTTTTCTATCCACCCCCTTTTTGAACTCAATTATTGAAGCTCTATAGTGTTGGTATCATGAATTGGATGGATGAATCACCATTAATATATATATATTTTTATTTTTAACGGCCTCAATATCTAAGTGGGTCTTTCAAAAAGGAAGACAACTGTTCATATTGACTTTAACGTTTTAGGCTTCGCTCATCGATCTAGAAACATCATCAAGGAGTAAACCCAACATAAGATGTGATTAGATCAACCTAACGACCAAACACATGCATCACCAATAACTTTATTTAATTACAGCTACTGCTTATAGTGTAGTGGTCTAGTAACATTAATCTAGTGGTCTAGTAACATTAGTATTTTTGAACATCAAAAATTTTTATGCCAAAACACATTATGACAGTACATGAAAAAGAAACACGGCTTGCGCCTAGCCAGGAGCTAGCGAACAAGCAGATACACATGAACAAACCAAACAAATAATCAAGCATGCCATCGGATGCTACACGAACTCGATCCTCCAATAATCTAGGGAATGAAGTTTTTCTCTATTCTTAAACTAGTTGACTTGATGTTTTCAATTAACCTAAGTTGATTAGGTGGCATTTGAGGTAAAAAGTTGTTGTTCACCATGGAAGGAGCGAGTGAAAAAGGCTGGCAATTCAAAGGTGAATAAAGTTATTATATAGCAATCACTTGTGACAGACGTAACACCCTGTTAAATGGAGGGTCCATATATAAACAAGGTCAGCCAACCATATACATTGTCTTAATCGCGTAGTGGTGCATCTAACTTGACAAGGAGCTCATAGGGAAAAGCCTCACAAAGGCCGGCGAAGCAACCGTTAACAAGGATCGAACCCTTGTTTATGGATAAAACTTGTTTTTCTCACCAGCATTAACTTAATTATTGACTGGTACCGCTGAAAAATAGGACTTCATGTGAAAGTTGAACTTGAAACCTTAATTAGATACACCAATCAACAATTATGATTATGATTGCCCACCATAACATTAATCTGAATCTGTAAAACTTTAAAGTGACTAAAGCTCCTCCACACGACTCTTCAATTTGATCCAATCATGGATGATATGGATGACACGTGGATGGCCAAACACGTACGCATAGTTAATAATCAAACGTTACCGTTAGGTCTTCTAAAATGATACCTAGAGTTTGATACCATTTGTACACACTTTATCAAAGTTATTAATATTTTGGGTTATCGTATAAGAATCTTCATGGCACTTGAGAAGCTAAAATAATCATTATGTAAAAATATATTCTTGTGTTACTAAACTAAGGGGGTGTTTGTTTTTTTAAAAAAGGTCTTCTTGACCTCTTATGTCTGCACGGAGAAGACCACGCGCAGACGTTTATGTCTGCAGACTGTTTGTTTTTTGGAAGACATTTCATTAAAAAACGTCTTTCCGTCCTCTTTTTGGTGCAGACATAAACCTATGTCTTTTCACCTCTTCTCTTCTCTTCTCTTCACTCTAAACAATTGATCCAACCTGCAACTCCACTTCTCCACATCCTGCATCCCACTAGCCACCTCCACCCTCCAGCCACCGTCGCACCACCACCTCCACCCTCCAGCCATCGTCGCACCACCACCTCCCTTTCCAGCCGCAGTCGCACCTCCACCTCCCTTTCCAGCCGTCGTCACACCCCCATCTCACCGTCGCACCACCACCTCCACCCTCCAGCCACCGTCGCACCACCACCTCCCTTTCCAGCCGCAGTCGCACCTCCACCACCCTTTCCAGCCGCCGTCACACCCCCATCTTCCTCTCTAGCCGCCGCCACTTCCTCAATTCATCCCCGTAAAGGAGCATAAACTTCAATTGATTTGATTCCTGCTATGTTCTTGATTCCTGCTAATCGATTTGAGTGTTTTTATTCCTGCTGTTGTTCTTGTTATTGTTAATGGTTTGTATGGTGTAATGGTTTGTATGGGATGGCTGTAAACTAGGGATGGTTTGTATGGTTTGTTAGTGACAATTGTAACAAAAAATACACAAAAAGGTTAGCATAAAAAGGTTAGCAAATGAATTAATTTGTTGAGTATGTTTGGTTTGTCGACGTATTATTAAGTTTAATAAAAGGTTAGCAAGTGAATTTAAATATTATTGTTATTTTATGAATATTATTTTAATATTATTGTGGTTTTATGAATATGATTTTAGTGTTATTATGGTTTTTATGAATCTTAATTAAGTTTAATAAATCGGTTTATTTAAATTTTTGTTTATTACAGTAGTAGACTGCATAAGACAAAAAAAACAAACAGTCTTTTTCTTGCAGACTGCAGATGTTTGGTCCACCTCTTCTTCTGCAGATGTCTGCAGATGTGGTCCGCAGACTGCAGACATTTCCCTGCAGAAAAAACAAACAGCACCTAATATTACATGGTATTATGTGTACTTTTGACAGGTGATTCTTTTTCTTGAGTGTCTATCCCATGAAAGAGCTCCGCGACGTCGTTTTGAGGTACATATGTTCAAGCTGCATTCACTTATCGAATAAGGGACACTATAATCATTCTTAAAATATTTAAACCGTGATTCTCTTTCTTGAGTGTTAGGATGTTTTTTTGTCACTTATATTGTTAAGTAGCTGGTATATATTACAGCCGACGCTAAACGATGCATTAAACCGTGAAGACATTAATAACATATTCAAATGTTTATATAATAGCAATTAATTCACCTATGCTTGGATTTTGCTCATATTTATAAGTTTATGCATCTAGTTTAATTGCTTCCTTTCGAAATGAGGATATTTATTAACATTTTTCAGATCCTTTGCCGCTAATCATATCGCGCGTTTCTTAAATGCAACTATGAGATTTTTTAAGGCAATTATTGTAAATTCCTTGGTAATCTATATATTTCAATCGTTGTGTTATAAGGCAAAATTGTCAATCTAGCTCGCTAGATTTCCAACTAGCTAGATCTGTTTGCCATTAAACAATTGTCATGATTCTCATAGTGTGATACAAATTATCGTATAGCAATTAACAACACACATTTATATATTCAAGATGCCCGATTATTTGCTTGGTTTAACAGCCAAATTTAAAAAAAGAAAAAGCTTATGCTCTATAAATGTGTGTAAAAATTGATGATTACTAGCAAAACAAAGACAACATCCATCTCTCTAATACAAGTATACAACTCTTTTTTTCCCTTGATAGAGAATGAGAAAGAGTTGGTCCATGCCAGAAAACCATCTAAAAGGTATTTTTAGAGCATTCGACACCAACGGAGATGGAAAGCTCAGTAAGAAGGAGTTAAAGGTGGGTTTGAAAAGTTTGGGCCTACATTTCACAAGCATCAGAGCTTGGCGTGCAATACGTCATGTAGATGCTAATGGTGATGGACTGATTGGTGAAGACGAGTTAGACGAGCTAACTAAATATGTTTCCAAGTGGGGAATTACAGTCACTCCTTAGCTAGCTAGCTAGCTAGCGTGAAACTACAAAAATTCATTAAGATGGTGTACGTTTTAGTAGGTTTATGTAACATATTTAGAAAGTGTGCACCATGTTGAAGACCATTGTAATCTATCAATACAAATCTTGCTAATGAGGTCATGTTTGAGTATGTTTATGTAAGATAGTTAGGAAATATATAGTGCATCTTGTTAAAGGTAGACCACTTTGATATATCTAATTATACTCATCTTGCTAGTTGGTTTTTTTTCTTTGTCATGAGAACTATTAGAACTTTCCTAACAACTAACAGCATGCGCAACGTACACAGAAGATCTTCAAAAAAGGAAAGAAACTTCCATATATAAATCTAGTCTAAATAAGCTATAAAAAATAATAAATAGGAGAATTTCATTGTTCTTTGTCATTGGATCTTTAGGATCTCAAGTTTTTAACCGTCACCATATGTCGATCATTAGATCAGAAAACCAATTAAATATCATATGGTTGATTAGTTTAAAGATTGATAAATTGATTTTATTGAATCTAATAAATTCATATTAATTTGTTTCACTTAAAAAAAATCAGATTGTTAATTAAGTGTTAGCCTCTTAATCTAGCTTGGGTAGGCTCATATCCGAACCTGATGATCAAGCTTTATGAATTGAGTGAGTTCATGATTGATGATTTTAATGAGCATGTATTAGAGTTTAACTCAAATAGATTTTTAATTTATTTTAATTATTAGTAAATCAATTATATAATCTCAAGTAATTATAAGGGAACCTGCTTAGAATCTAAGTAAAATAAGAGTATTTTACTCCGGCCTACTTAGCTCCATAATGAAAGGTTGGGATGAGTCTTCATTATGGAGAGCCCAGAAAGCACCCACTAGATGAGGGCAGGTTAGGTTTCGAATTTGGTCATTGCACGCATGTTATCTGAGTACAACAGTTTTTCCGTTGTGCACTGTCGATCTAAAAAAATTGTGTTAGGCTATTTTCAAGTTAATGAAAAACCTAAAATGGAGCTTCTAACATAATATTTGTGTTATTGTTTATCGATTTTGGTTGATTACCTAGTTCAATTGGTATCAGAGACAAACACAATCAAACCATGCATATATATATATATATATATATATATTCCTCTTTTACTCGTTTCTTGAACGAACTCTGATTGCATAGGAACATTAACTTGTGAAATTGTGAGTTGTGAGGTAATTAAGGCTCACAAATAACCCCAAAATTGCAGCCTGGTGTTGCCTTGCTTTTGTGTGTCTTCCACACACAAAATGATAAAATCATCGAAGCTCCTTAGTTATTGCTTCAAGTTGTTTCATTAATTTACTAAAAGTCACATCCATGAACCTTTTGCAAATCAATCTACTCCAACCAAGATTAAGAAGCCAACAATCACACTCTCCATCACTCTTAATTTTGGTTTGATGTTGCATAGATATCCACTCCTCAATAATTTTCTTTTTGCAAGGTCGAGTACATGTTTGCATACTAAACCTAATGGCTTAGAGGGTTTACTAAGTGAAATAACGGATTGGCCAGTTCAAAAGGTTAGTTTTTGTTTTGATAACTCCTAGACTATTGAGCTAATGAAACGCACGGTTTTTCACCGGAGGACTAGAGACATCAAGACCCAATACCACTTCATTAAAGATTGCACTAAAGATGAAGAAGTTAGTGCCAATCATATCTCCGGCATCGAGCAAAAAGCTGACGTATTGACTAAATCTTTACTAAGGATTAAAATTAAAAAGATGCAAAATTTATTGGGGGTGATAGACCGATACAAGCAAGACTAAGCCAAGATTACAAGGAATTGTTGGGCCTTATAATCTTGATTCAGCCCATACTAAGCCCGTCGAGTGGCCATGCCTTATCTGATACATGTCTATTGTACAAATAGTCATGCAAGAGGTACAACTCTCTATGCATGGTAATGACCAACGTGGGTATGAAGATCATGGGGAAATAACATGCAATGATAGTTTTTAATTTTAGTAGTGGTAGTCATTTGTTTAGTTAGTTTTCGAGTAGCGGGCAAGTAGTTTATTTTTAGTAGTGAGTATTTCTTAGTTTGTAATTAGAAGCCTATAAAAGGCGGTATCTAGTTAAGAATAAATATGAATGAAAAAT
The DNA here is from genome assembly GCA_030867185.1 of Tagetes erecta. Lineage (NCBI taxonomy): Eukaryota > Viridiplantae > Streptophyta > Magnoliopsida > Asterales > Asteraceae > Tagetes > Tagetes erecta. The sequence goes on from CM061487.1 coordinate 99,826,008, forward strand.
ATTAAGAACTTGGTTCAAGTTATTTCTCTTCTTTAATTATTGGGAGTGTTTGCCTACTACAAAAGGCTAGGAGATTAATCCACTCTACGGATCTCTATCAATGGTGATGGACCTTACTATTGCAAGGTATGGGACTTGTCCCACATCGGTTATATGGGTAATTGGTGTGTGATTTATAACCCAAATGGTCCCCTCTCCCATCAGATTAGTCTTTTGGGATGAGTTCTACCGTTTGGGTGGATGAGTTCTACCGTTTGGGTTGTAACATTATCCATTGGCTCATGATGGAGTAGTTCAATGAGCATTTATTATAGTCTAACTCAAGTGATTGAGTTGTTAATTTATGGAGTTAGGTTTCAATACAAATCCTTTTGAATCTATACAATTTGTAAGAAAGTCAGTTTTAGTTTTTAGGGTTTAGTTTTATTTTATTTTAATTATTCATTTTTGGGGGCCAGGGTGAGGTTTAGGTCATTCGTAATGAGGTATTTGGAGGGTTTGACAAGAATGAGGTAAATCGAAGTTCAATTACCTGACTTTTTAGATTTTTTTGGATTCAAAAGATTTTTTTTTACTATAGATCACCTTAATTATATATAACTCACGTTATGACGGAATCAGTTAGTGTCTAATTAGAATAGGAGCTTTCCAAGTTATAAATACGTTATTGGTCTATGAGTGTTAATTCTATATACTAGTTATTTTTTAATTATTGAAAAGTCTAATTTCAAGCTTATGTTCTCATCCAAAAAATAACTATACCAGCTGTAGTACTAATTGTTAATTTACAGAATTCTATTAAAGTCATATTATAATATAAAGGTATATTGGTTTTCACTTGTCCCAACTATTACCTTTTGTCTTCTACCGGTCTCAACTATTGAATTGGCTGTCAACGGTCCCAACTTTTATCACTTTGGTAACCACTGGTCCGTCGTTAAATTTTTTTTAACGCCGTTAAGTTTTTTTCGAATTTAAGACCGATGTTTTAGGCCTTTTGATCGGAAGGATAATACGAGTCGATTGATGTAAAAGTTTTCTCAAAAGGCTCTCTGAACGATAAATTTTTTACATCCGATTGAAGCACCGTTAGGTTTAAACACCCGATTGAAGCACTATTTCGTTGTTCGGAGTGTTGTTTCGAGGTAAATTTTCAATCAATCGACTTGTATTATCCTTCTGATCAAAAGGCCTAAAACATCGGTCATAAATTTGAAAAAAACTTAACGGCGTTAAAAAAAATTTAACGACGGACCAGTGGTTACAAAAGTGTTAAAAGTTGGGACCGTTGATAGCCAATTCAATAGTTAAGACCAGTAGAAGACAAAAGGTGATAGTTAAGACCAGTGAAAACCAATATACCTAATATAAAATGTCAGTTTATTAGTTTTTATTTAATCCTTAATTTAAACCTAGTCTAACACAGAGATGAAATCCTAATAAATACGTAATTTTAAAATTTTTACAAAAGTTACTCTTTAAAAAGAGTAATATTGACACTACTACAAAAGAAGGTATTTGCTATCACAATTGTGGTGGCAAAATGGTGGCAAATTGCTATGTTGCTACCAATTTGCTACCAAAAATTTGGTAGCTGATACCCTGGTAGCAGTTTGCTCAATTGTTACTAATTTGCCACCACTTGTTGTTTGTCACCAATTTGCCACCTCCTTTATTTGTTACCAATTTGCCACCTCCTTTGTTTGTTACCAATTTGCCACCACGTATCGTTTGCTAACATTTTGCTACCATATGGCTACATTTTTGCTATCATTTGGCTACCTTTTTTTTTACATTTTTGCTACCATTTTGCTACTTTTTACAAACTTTTGCTACCATTTTGCTACCTCTTTACAAACTTTTTGCTAGCATTTTAAAAATATATAATCATCCAAATCTTTACAAATTAAAATTATCAAATAACCCAAATAAACATCCAAAAAGTCAATATTAAAGTATTTATAGCCTATTTTCAAACATAGCTTCAAGTCTTCAAGGTTTGGCATCCTAGCGAGCATAAATTCCTTTTCGGTCATCAACCCCGCAATAATTCTCTTTTACCTTTCTTTCTCTTCTCCTTTTTCCTTAACATCCTTAATAACCTCATAATACTTTCCAATCTACAAAACAACCAATGCATAGGAGATAAGAAGGTAGAACTGAAGAAAACTAATAACGGGTCAAGTTGAATTGTTAAGTTGATTAGAAAAACAAATGTGAAATTTAATTTATCACTCAAATCTTTAACCATTCGTTCTCTTCTCCTTTTCCTTAACATCCTTGATAACCACATAACACTTTCTGATCTACAAAACAACCAATACATACAAGATAAGAAGGCAGAACTGAAAAAAACTGATAACGGGTCAACTTGAATGGTTAAGTTGAGTAGATATACAAATGAGAAGTTCTCTTTATCACTCAATAATCTAACATAATGATAACCTATACAAATGTGACCGTTTCCTTGCTGACTTCTGTTTACAAAGAAAAGTGGGCCACTTGATCCTCTGACTTGCTACAAATAAACTAATTAAAGAAATAAAGAATTTAAGCAGGACGGCTCATCTATGTTCTCATACAGTGGCCAGCAATAGTGCACTTATTCAACTTTAATAACCAAAGATATTCATTAAGCAAATAACTAATTAGACAAAAAAATCAGACCAGGTAATCCCATTAAAAAAATCTCTAGTAAGAACATAAGAAAATCTACAGTAACACTTACTAAATGTATTTATGCATCAAAGCTCAAGCACAAACGCCTCCATGATCCTTTCTTATACACAACTAATTGTGGCCTGCCTATGCGCTGCACATGTATCGTTTAAAAAAGGTTTCAAAAACTTTGTTTTAAAGAAGTTTACCATGAGAGCAATAACTTTTAAACCACAGAACTAGTAGTACCTTATGCAACCAAACAGCTAGATCTGAGAGCTCAAAACATAAATGCTCAAGATCTGTACAAAAAGAAACCAAACTGAAATCATTACAATACACATAAACTGAAGAACAACATATGCAGTACACTTTAGCATCGTATAACACTATATGTATAAAGATGACAGCAAAATTGAACCTGAAATCTTTGCCATTGTTTTATATAACAAGTCCAAATATTTTGGCTATTGAACATATTAAATGTAAATAGTTATGAGATTCTCAAGATCCAGTTCAAGACCATGTATCAGAAATAGAGAAAGATAAGATGTATACCAGCCTCATGCTCCTTGTCTCCCTTCTATCTACTTCTGCACGATATTTATGATATCGCAGAGCGTTCGTGAGCATGCTTGGGATTTGTTATGCTACCCGCCCAACCTGCCCATCTTGCAACCCATAGTTAATAGGAAACACATATATAACAAAACAACATAAATACCTAAGTCAATAGCTTTGTTGTTTAAATGGCTCGTCTTCATTGAAAGCATAGGGCGTTCCTAATAATACCATTTTATGAGCATTGTTTTTCATCTGACCTCCAAACTGAAAACCCACAAATCAAATAATAATAACTGTTTAATCATTCCCATTATATCATACTAACGATTAAACAAAAAAAGCCATTTCCATTTGACAAAGCTTTCAGCAAAACATATTTGAACTTTTTAATACTTAGCAGTCATTTATTAAAGACATGTTAGTCCCCTGTATTCAGTTATAAGTTCTTATAAATACATATATGACAACAATTCACATAATCAGAGACAAAGAACCATAAAAACAAGAAGAAATTAATGTTAATAAAGCACTAGTGAAGACAACCACAAACATAAACACCAACCTGCAACTGCATAATTACTAACACCACTTTGCACCCTAAACCACTGGGTTAATATACTTTGATAATCTCGTAACACTTTTCAATCTACAAAGCTACAATACATAGAGATAAGTCAGATTTGAAAAAAATGATAATAGGTCAAGTTGGGTTGTTTAGTTGATTTGACCTGTAAAATACCTACACAACAATTCTAGGATAACAATTAACTAAGTGTAAACTGTGATGAATCACTCATGTATCATCCATTTCATAATGTGTAACTAGGTTTAATATGTAAATTAAATATGTATATATCACATGAAATTTCTCAAATTGCTAATTAATCATGTAGCCAATACATTAACCAGATGCTAAATTGCTAATGATGTAAAAACTTTAACTTTATTAATTACCTCTTGGCAAGTTTCTCATTTTTTGTCACCTATAATGATGCAATGGCAACATCAATAGCCAATGGATTCCTGCAGATATACTAACGATCAATAAAACTTAAGCATATTATTTGTTAGCTTCATGAAACAATATGACAAAATAATTATTAATTTATACTAGATAAATGTTAGTGAATGAACACTACATACATATAACATACCTCCCATGCTCCCGAAGTTGTATGCAAAGCATTAAATCTTTGTCTGCAAGAGTTGCACTTAAGAAACAGAACAAATGAAGATTTTTAGCTAAAAAAGTATACAGGTCAAGCGGGTTAAAACTTGAAAGTTGCCCAGATGCTATCTATTGTGAATGCAAACCTTGTACATAATTGTTAGAGCTTCTACATGGTCAATTAAGCTTTCATGATCTTTTGATGACAGCGTCCCTGTTCCGAAAAACCAATTTAATCCCCTTTTGATACAAGAAAATAAAACTCATAATCAATGTGTAACAACTATGAGCACACTTTACCTGATTAACTGCAGCGTAAGCTGTAAAAAAATCAAGATAATTATAGTCTTATGGATACGAAATAGATGGCCCTTTTCCACGAGATAATACAACAAAACAATCAATGCAACAAGTAACTCATAATTAGAAAAAAAAAAAAGAAAAATAACGGGGCTTGCAGTAAATAACTAGGTGTGAACAGCGATGAATCAGAATCTCTATTTGTATAGTCTTGCAATATATTAGGTTTAAACATAAAAGTTACCCGCCTGGTTATCTGGGTCTGAAATTGCAGGCTTGCAGTGTATTAGGAGCAGATGTTGAACTCGATAATGTATGTTTTGATGCCCTGTCAGTAAATGATTAAACCATATTGACAGGTTATAACGGTCTGCTTGACAATACTCTTTATTTACCTGCAAACATTGTCAATACTATGTCAAGTGAGATAATGACAACAGAGTATATGAGTTTTCAACCAATCATGTTTTGCTAAAATCTAACCATTTTATTCACTTATGAATATATTATCAATGAAATTAGTGACTAATACTATTTATTCAATAGTAAATACATGTGTTTTTGGGAAAATACATTATTTATAAGTGTTTGTAGAAACATATTCCAAAATCACTTAGTTCAGGTGAAATGATGCATACTGATACAGGAAACACAAAAAGAAAACATTTGCAACTTTAGATGAATCAAGTTAACATTTTCCACTGCCAATAAAAAAGAAAGATGTCAACATGAAGCTTTTATTTATTTCTTACAGGTTTAGTAACTGATGTGTCTCGGGGGTTCTTGGATTGAAGTAGACGTATGTTGCGTTTGATGACTTTAGTTGCAGCGTACCTACAATCGTATAATCTAATATGTAAATGAGGTCTAAGTGATATAGAATAAAAGTGGTGATGGTTTACCATGATAATTCCAATGCTGGTCAACTTTACCTGTCAAGGGATGTGGCACTCTCCTCCCACATAGCGACTTCCACATCTTTGTTGTTGTGGTGCAGTTAAGTTTAGTTGTGAATAAGAAATAGTGTTTTAGATATTGAGATCGGGATCAAACCTTAAATCTGTTAGCTTCATAGTGACATAGGGCTTTTGCTCTGCTGTTATTCGGTCATCCATCTGTTGTAGTAGGAAGATGTAGTCTTGTGAATAAAAAGATAAGTTAGATATATCATTTTGATATTACACTGTAAATGATTTTAATAAAAATGACATTCTGTTTAAAAAATAGGACATATTAATATGCATACACCAAAATCTATAAACAAATAATATATCTTTACATGATGCAAAAATGATATACATACATTCAACAACAGATTTCAAGTGCAGAGGTAGACAACTCCTTCGGTTATATGTCGAGAAGCCATATTTGTTCACTGCATGATTAAAATAAGATGTAAAATAAGTAGCACAACCAAGTCACAAATCAACAAACTGAACTTAGTGGCCTTTTTTGTTTCCCGGCAAAGTACATCCACACATTGCCTACATTTAAAATTACTTCATAACCATGAAAAATACATAACGATAGACGCATTTCAAGCTCTATTTGACACAGGTTCAAACATATATATGTGGTTGGTCCAAATATTAGAAACCTATAAAACTTAATGAAAGATGCTAATAAAACAATAAATAGCTCAACTACACCATTGATGGACTCATTTTACTGGTAATATATGCTTCTATACTTCATCATTCCGATCGGTCGGACCGCGGTTGGACCGTGTTTTTTGAGAATCACGGTTGGATAGGTCACGGTCTGATATGTGTTTGTGAACCGCTGCGAACCGCTCGAACCGTTATCGAACCGCTCTAACCGGACCGTTTTGAACCGCTATCGAACCGTTTTTTCTTGGATTTTATGTTTATATCTATAATTTTTTATGTTTTAGGTGATAAAACTCAATATGTTGATGTTCTGAGTGATGAAGATGATGAATTAGTTTTACTTAATGATAAAAATTGGATACGTGGCGTGACATTTGAACTTAGAACTTATGATGATGATGATTTGGTTTTATTTTGGTGTTAAAATTTGTTTAAATTGTAACTTTTTTGTGGTTCTTGGTGTTAAAATCTGTTTGATTTATGACTTTTGTGTTATAACTTAATATTATTGAACTTATGTTGTGTTTAAATTAGAATCCTATGGTAGTATTTTGATAAATGTATATTTCGTCAAACCCCGGTCCAACCACGGTCCGACCTGTCCGACCAATAAAATTAAAATTACGGTTCGGTGTCCAGTCCAGTTTTCAAAACATTGAGTAAACCAGTACCATCGCCACCATCACCGCCGTCACATACGACCACAGAGGCGGTGAGGTTGCAGATTTGCACCGGTTAAAACAACTTATAACACATAATCAAATGGACATAAATGCCCTTCCACCACAATCAAAATTACGAAATTATCATTGCTACTATTCATGAAGTTTTACTTTTAATATAGTATAATTTGACAATGCAAGTATTTTTATTTTATTTTTATTTTACTTTGATATACGTTACCTTTCTTTAATTACAATATATATATATATATATATATATATATATATATATATATATATTTTATTTACTTCTTCCGTCCCATTAGAAGTGTTCATTTTGCCTTTTTTAGTTGTCCCATTTAAAGTGTCCACTTTTAAAATTTATTGGTAAACTTCCAAATTTGCCCTTAATAACATAAAACAAACAATATGATGGACCCATAATAATATTTATTGTCAAGGGTATTATTGTCAAATGACAAGTAAATATACCCATCATTTAATGTGCCTAAAACTTTATGTTTTTCAAACTAGGACACTTCTAATGGGTCGGAAGGAGTACAATATATCAACCCAATTAAAAAGGTTAGGCTCATAACTAAGTTTTACTGCTTTTTGACAATTAAGCACAAATGCCAAACTAATTCTAGCTGATTTTGATTCAAAACTGGTGTACTAACGAGTTGCATCCTCCCTTGGTTTTATATGAAAGATCGAATATATATAAATTCTTCGAGAAATCAAGGACATGATGTAGCCATCGAATATAAGCTAGATACGTCATTTAGCATGTTAAAACTTAATATCTTACTAAATTAATTTGTTCACCGACAATGTTTATTTTTATAATTAGAGGTGAAAATTTAACGTTGTATAGAGAATGATAAACAATGCCCACTAATGCGTATGCTACTCCATTTAATTGGAGATGACTAATTATATGTTATCAGCCATCAACCATAATATATGATTAACAAATTATATGATCGGTCACAAATACACATGGATTTTATATGAAACCCGCATGTGTGAACTTTTGTACCGAATGTATTAAATTATGTTTAGCTTCATAGTATAGGCTTAAAATAAAGTGCTTTATACTAAATAAAAATATAACTTTAAATGTTAGAGAACAAACTACGTTTTTAAATTAATTAAGGTACATTGCACATACCATTATCCTTCAAAAGCTTTAAAAAATTCAAGCTTTTTGGATATTAAAAGATTCAATTTCGAACAAACAAATCTTTAACAATCTACTATAAATTCAATGCAAATCATTCATAAATCTCAACAACTTGGTTGATCATATATATTTTCCACAAACAAATACATATATGGCATTCAAGACCACTTCTTTGAACCACAACATCTCCGAAGATGGAAGAAGAGAGCTAACAATGAAGGAGTTCAAGAGATGGTTGATGACGTTCGACACCGACAAAGATGGCCGGATCAGCAAGTCGGAGCTTCGGCAAATCGTTAAGGCCAACGGAGGTTGGTTTTCTCGTGTGAAAGGCAGGGAGGGAATCAAGTCTGCTGACAAGAACGGAAACGGGTTCGTTGATGAGAGTGAGATTGAAAACTTAATTCACTTTGCTCACAAGGAATTGGGTGTTAGAATCATACCATACTAATTAATTAACATATGCAATTGTAAACCATATATCTGTTTATTTTTGTGTAAATAATAACAAGAGCTAGTAGCAACTTCTTCACGGCTATATGTCATGTGTATTTCCAATAACTTGTATGTGTTTTGCTGCTTGAATTAATATACATGGCTGGGAAAAAAATGTGTGATTTGCAGTTTTGAATTGTAGTTTTGGTGTGTGCGTTTTGACTTTTGACACCTTCACAAATTAATGGTCCCAGAGGTATGTGGAAAAGTAATTAATGGATTCGGTTGTGTCACGTGATGTTTCAACCTTTTTTTTTACTTTGACGTTTTTATAGTTCTAATTCCTAACTTTTGACGTATTTACGGTTTTCATCCCCAAATTTTACTAATTGTCATTTTAGCCTCTGACTATTGACTTTGTTACTCTAATTTGATATATATTACGACTTCAATTCTGTTCTCGTTTTAACCTCTAACTTTTGATATAATTTCATCGTTTTTTATTATGCGACACGTTACGGTTTTACGCCATAACGTACAAGACACGAGACCTTTTTTTTATCAACGCACGTGACAAAGTCACATATGCAAGACCCGACTACGTGACCCGGCTGCTGTAACGCGCGACCCGTTCTTAAATCTAGTTAACTATAAAAAATAACGTATTTGAGGTTCACGCTTCTAATTGTAACGAATTTAAGTATTGAGGCTAACTTTTGTGATGTATCTATTAAATTAGGATAATATATCAAAGTACCCTTTTAAAAAAGATGCGTCATTTACGTTTTATTAACTCTCCTTTAATCCACATGACCACATAGGATAATTGTGTAATCTATTTAAGTTGAATGGGCATATTTGTTAATTAAACTTCTCTCCTCAAGAAGTAACTCACTACCTCTTACCTTAAGCATATATAACTTCTCTTTTCCAATCGCTATCGTTCCGGCCACGTCCTTGCTTTCAAATTCTGGCGACCATCACATGTCTTTTCTCCATCATAGGTCTCTCGCCCTCTATATCTGATGGGGAAGCATGGATTGTTGTTAATTGGCCATAGTTGATCATGTTATTGCCAGAAACTATTTGGTGGGAATGAGGTCGGTCGTAACTGATGTTGTTGACGTGAAAAAAGGGAAATGGTGGGGTTGGGACTATTATTATAATAATAACAGTTATTATTATGATAATAGTAATAATAAGTTTAATAATAATATAACTCGTCTTTTTGGTAACTAGGATGTAATAAATTATCATTTTGGTCTCTAGTATGTAAAATGACTAAACTACCTTATTACACGGTCAAACCAAATATAAGTTAGTCGACGAAATTGGCAAATTTCTGTAAATCCTGATAACAAAATGATAAAAGAAAAACATAAAGATGAAAGTAAATAAATTGATACAAATCCAAAGACTATTAGAGCTGTTTAGTCTACATTAAAAATAATAAGAACTGAAAAGTTATAGTTTCAAAATTGTTGTTTCCATATAACATTTGATTTGGTATTTTTCCATACAACATTGGATTTGGTATTTGTGACTTGTATTAAAAGTGAAGATCCACGAAATCACTATTTTTTTACGACAAATAAATACTATAGATATAAGAGGCTAACTTTAGTCACTACAAGTCTACAACAAATTAAGACTCATATATATATACCAACCAAATTCTCCTATTTATTTATTGACAAAGCAACGACGTAATTGAATAGCAACACAATTATGCTTGTAATTTCCATTGAGGAACAAGAGTGTTATGCCCGCCCATTGCATTGGTTGTTTCTTGCCTTCTAGATCATCTGTTGAGTTAGCTAGCTAGGTACAAGTGATATATTTGATGTATATGAACAAAAATAGAGAGAATTAAGCAAATGAGGTAGACAAAGGAAACGAGGAAATAAAGAGGAAGAGAAAGAGGATTAACGTAAGGGAGGGACTGTGGTGGTGTTAGCGAGGCAGTACTTATGGGTGGTGGGCGGCGTGTTCCGGTTTTCCACCACCAAAGAAGCAGAAACCGATCTTGGAGAGGTTAACTAGTTGGTCTCTCGATCTCACCTTTTGCAATCCGGCGACTTGACTACATCGTTAAGGTTTTGATGGTTGAAACGTCGGTGGCCAGAGAATGATTGAAGGTTAGAATAGTGAAGTGATAACGAGAGTTCATTTGTAAGTAATTGCACCAAGTTGTTAATATATTGTTTGAATTTTAATATGGCCGGGGTTGAATGATCCGTAAATAATTTTTAACATTTGGAGTTTGTCCGTATCTATTTTTGTTATTATTAATCTAGCTTTTCAACTTTCATATTCTAAGCGCTTGAATTTTAGGTTGCTATATATTAACGCCTAAATCCTTTGCTTTGAGTGTTGAGGTTAATAATTATACCATCTTGATTGACATTTTCTGATACATTTTTATAGAGGATGTCTCGACTTTAGACCGTTTGTTTGTTTGTTACATGTACTTTGTGATGAAGTCATTCGTTTATGGCCATTGAATTCCGTTCTTTCTAGTGCATTCGGTAAACAAAACTCATGCGTTGCGCGTGCAACCTAACATACCTAGTTCTTCCTTTATTGAAAGAGTAATGTAAATGAACGCCAACAATAAATTGCAATTTAATCTTTGACACATAGGGGTAATATATGTGTTTGTGGGTGGGTGGTGTGGGGTTGTGGGTGCGGGGATGCGGTTGTTTTTTTTTTATTTATTTTTTTTAAACGCATTTAAGAAAGATATAGTCGAGGGAGCGATGGTAGTCGTGCAAAGGGGTCGTCGAGGATTGGTCATATTGCCCATCGTGTTGCGTATGAGTCAGAAAAATAGCATGTATGCGATATAAACGTCGTCGGTACAGGTAGCCTCTCCGGTTCTGTTAGCTTCCGCCGGCAATCTTTCTCAGGTCTGTGAAATGCTGTCTATTGCTGTCTTCGTATGGGGCTCGTTTTCAGCGTTCGAGGGTGGGGGGGGGGGGTTGAACAAAAAGATGCAACTAAACGTTGCCAACAAAGTGCAGATGAGTAGTTTGTTTGGTCATTGGGCGCGTTATTTAAATTGCCGGAGTTGCCGAAAATTTATTAAAAAGGTTGAAAACTTAATAATTGATATGGAAATGAGATGTTATGGTTGGGTGGAATAGATATGTAGCAGCTTTTATAGCCGAGATCTATTTGATGATTTCAGACACGTTTTTCGCCGGTAAAATTGGTGGGAGATGACGATCGTAATACGCGCTGTAAATCAAGACAATCTACTTATGTTCATTGAATGTTGGCTAATTCGAACTCAACGGTGGACAAGTACGGGAGATTCGTATCACAGATTTGAGAACAAATAAAATCGAATCGGATTTGACTTTTGAGATACTATTAGATTTGACTTTTGAGATCCTATCAGATTTTACTTTTTTCCTCTTTTAGTAATTATATTTAACACAATCACTTTTTTTTATTAAGAGTATTACTAAATATGCACATTCTCTGATTGAAACACAATTTTTTGACTCCGAATTCATGAGTTATGACGGATGTAATCCTTGTCAAATTAATGGTCTTTAAACAAAGTCAGACAATCACATATGTTATATTAAGTGGGCATTCGTGATATATCTAACTTGATAGAGGCACATAGAAAAAACCCGATAGAGACCAACGTAGCAACCGTTAACCGTGATCGAACCCTGATCACCTGTGGGTAAAATTTGTTTGTCTCACCAGCATTAACTGGATCATTGACATATATCACTAGAAAACGAAGTTTGTGGAAGTTGAACATGTGACCTTTGATACATTAAGCAACAACTTTACCATTTTACCCAAAAATTATTTTGGAAAATACCTAATAGTTGAGAGCATGAGTTTAGTTTTCACTAATAAAAGTTTTTTTTCCAACGTCTTTCAAAATATTTTTTCATGTATGATGAATGGTTGAATTTTGATGTACGTATCACTGTGAATTTTTTTTAAAATCGGATTTTTAGATTAATTATGTACATTTGAACCACTAAATTACATGTGTTTTTTGATGAAATATGTTATATTGTATTTAATTTGTTCGCCGGTGTTCACTAATAAAAAAATTGGATTTTTTGTGTGTATTTATGTTTGTTCGTTTATTTTTCCTATTTTGTGTATGTTTATGTTCGTGAACTGGTCGTTTAACCTTTTTAACGAACAAACATTTCCGTTTCTTAATAAACGAGTGTTAACACAAAAGAGTGTTTAATTATGGGTTCGTATTGGTGTATGATAAAAGTTACATGAACCTCGTGTTCGTCCTGTTTGTTTAATTACAGCCATAATAGGATCCACCCATTTCAGTTTTTCTTAAATCACCATGTTGTTTAAATTTGAATATACATATGTCATTGCTATAGAAAAATGAAAGCAATTAAAGTCGTATACCGAACTGAAAATATTAAAATTAACCGCAATGAATAAAATAATTCGGTTTATATGTAGCCCAATTAATAAACAAATTAACCCGAAAAAACCAAGCCAAATAAACCCAACAGAATGAATATGGTACACTGAATTCGAATGCAGTTTGTGATTTAACTTGAAGTGCTTAATTTCGGTTCGGTTTTTAGTTTTAACCCATACGAACAAGTTCACGGTAACATATATAAAGAACAATACCGGGTTTAAAAGCATGGGTACGGAAAATATATAGTTGGACCCACACGTGTAAATTCTTTAAGTACGTCAAAATGTACATAAACATATCACGCGTTAATTCTAAACTTAAAGGCTTAATCTTTTAATAATGAAGTAATTTGCACATGCCATATCTATATAATCCTTTTAGTAACTGTTTAAGATCCAAGCGCGCTAGCTTTCCAGCTATATATTAAAATATTCAACAGCCAACAAACAAATCTTCAACACTCTACTATAAATTGGCACCAAAATCATATCCTTGATAAAACCATAAAAATCGATCTAGTTCATATTTTCTAAAGAAATTTATTTAATATATATTAAATGGCATTCAAAAGCACTTATTTGAACCAGAATGTGTCCGAAGATGGAAGGAGAGAGCTAACGGTCAAGGAGTTCAAGAAATGGTTAATGAGATTCGACATGGATAACGATGGGCGGATCAGCAAATGTGAGCTTCGTCGGATTGTTAAGGCCACCGGAGGCTGGTTTTCTGGCTGGAAAGTCAGTGGCGGGATCAAGTCTGCTGACACAGACGGAAATGGTTTCGTTGATGGGTATGAAATCGAAAATTTAATCCATTTTGCACAAAAGGAAATGGGTGTTAGAATCATACCATACTAATTACATGTATGCATCCATGCAAATTAATATGCGATACTAAACCTCGCTAGCTAGCTATCTCATTATAATATTTATATGAATAACAAAGTCCTTATACAGGCTAGCTTTTATTGTATTGTATTGTGTACGGTTTTAATTACATGAGTGGGAAAAGAAAAATTAAGTGTGTGATTATATTGTCCTAGTTAGTGTCTGATGGCATTAGTGGTGGAAGTTCCCTGCAGTTGTAAACATTAATAAATAATATTTGAGCTTAATTTAATGTTTGTTGGAGTTAATTTCTTAAACTAAATCTATAAAAGTTAGTAAAGTTTAAATAGGATACACTACTACAAAAATGAGCAAAAGCGACCAAAACTATAAATATAAGGTTTGGGTAGAGGCTTTGGTATTGATGATCAACAGAGAATTATGAATTTGAGTGAGTTTTTTCTTTTGCAATAATAAAGTTGTTACTTGTTTATCGATTCTTTACCTTTAATGTTTTTCTATAAAACGGCTGGTTATCTAGCATGTAAAAATTTATCTAGCAAGCATAATACCATTACTTAAAATAAATGATTGAGAATAAAATTGTAAATTTTTTGTTGATATTATAGACTTATAGACGGGTATGCTAATTGCACATTTGGAACAAATATCTTTCTTGTAACTTTTCTTATATTTGAAATTTTGGCACTACAAGATATAGATGAGCTAATTTAATAGGTGTAAATATAAAAGTTTTTTAAATTTAAATATATGATTAAAGAAACCTCATTAGTTAGAATAAAAGACTGAGAATAAAATTGGAAAATTTTTTATTGAAATTAGTTTGACATGTAACATATCATATGCAACGATTAGATGAATGACCTAACTTAATATTAAGAAGAGATAATAGAAGGTATCGCTTTTTAATCACATTAACTCAATTAAAAGGGTTAGGCCTATAAGTTTTACTTTTTAACAAGCACAAATACCAAACTAATTCGACTCAAAACAGGTGTACTTAGTAATAATTAAGTTGCATGCATCCTCCCTTGTTTTCATTTTCAATTGAAATATCGAATAAGAATTCTACGAGAAATCAAGGATATAGCTAGAGGCTATAGTCGTCGAATAGTCAAGGACACATCAATTTCAAAGAATCCCTAACAGTTTTTAACTTTTTATTAAAAAAAAAACTTAATTAATAAGGGGTTCATGATTTTATTTATGTTATAATATAACTAGGTTTAATATCCGTGTGTTACAAACATGTTAAATAGTAATATTTATAAAGAAATTATAACCATTATATTTAACAATTTGTAAATATATAACATTTAAGGAGTTGGCTCCATCAACTTGCATGGTGAAAATTTAGCTAAATTTTACCTCCCAAACTTCCTATTATATAAAAAAAAATCCCTCCAAAAATTACCCCCTAAAAATTTGATTTATTAGATAGATGAGATTATGACAAAATGCGCATAAGTTCACGTGAGTTACAAATTACTTTTCAACGTGACATGCTGCAGCCAAGTTTGACGTATGTGACTTTCTTAAACAAGTTGATACAAATTCATGTTTCGCATGTTACAGTGAATAGTCGTAATGCGTCACGTATTAAAAGACGGAGATATATCTAAACGTAGATGCCAAAATGATAACAAACTCAAAGTTGGGATGTTAAAGTCTTAAATATGTCAAACTAGAGTAGTGGATCAAAGTTGTAAGTTGGTTAACTAATCATGAGTCAAAGTCGTATATATGTCAAGGTAGAGTAAGGAGTTAAATTCGTAAGTTGGGTAATTTATCAGGAGTTAAATAATAAATAGTTAAAGTTGAGTATACAAAGTTGTAAATATGTCAAGCGAGCTAAAGTTGCTAAAATGACAAAATCCTTAATAAGTATGCATGGGGTTAATGTTGTAAGTTAGATAACTCATAAGTAGTCAAAATGATAAAACGTCAAAGTTTAGTCGAGATTTTGAAATTGACAAAGTGCAAAAGTCAGCAGGTGACATGGTAGCCACCGACCTTCTTTCTTATATGTTAAGGAATTAATGTCTCTTATAATATACTAGTATACTACTAGGTTATAAACCTCTCGGGTGATACATAGAAAAAAAGCTCAAGAAATGACATATAGTAATATACATAAATACTTTACAAATTCTTGGATACTTTTTTCTTTAAAAAGTAAGAAAATTTCACTTAAATAATACAAAAAAATAATTACGAAAGGGTACACGAACAAAGCAAACGATTAAAAGAAACATATTTTGATTTTTTTTAATGGGAAAATGTCACAAAAAACCAAACATTCTTTGTGTTTTTCTTACAAAAGTTTCTATATATTTTTTGCACGTAAAAAACTAATATACTTATTATTTTGTTTCATAACTATCGACAATTTTTTAAACATTAAAGTCTCTTCACATGTCAGATTTGAATAAAATTGTGAAATTTATTTTTTTTAAAACAACTTGAAAGCAATACACTCGGTTGTTTTGCTTACATATATATTTTTCAAATAAATCATTTCTTTTTTTTAATACGAAACTTTATTATGAGAATCAAATCTATAATAAATTTTAAGTTGCTTTTATAAATGAATAATCTTATTCAAAATAATTTATAATGTCAAGAGACTTTAATATGCGAAAAAAATATAAAGTATGTTTGTTTGTTACGTGTAAAAAAGTATATAAGTACTTTTATGAGAAACAATAGAAATTATGTTTGTTTTTATAGTATTTATTATTTTTTAAACTAAAGATATCTTATGATCTATAATAACTTGTCAAGTTTCTTCATATTGTCACATAATAGTTAACAAATGGAAAAAAAATGATGTTTAATTAAATATTATACAAATACAGATGTCATTGAATGTTATATACTTAGATGTGTGTTGGTGTATGTGTGTAATTTAGATATGAATCATATGATGATCATATGTTTATGTATGTGTAATTGTGTATACTGTTCTTGTAGATGGAATAGATAGTGTTATTTCTAAATTTAATTTTCTTTTATATATACTCCTCACTTTACTATATTTCTTGTTCCTTTAAAGAGTTGGCGGTATTAAAAAAATAATTTTTGCTTGTAGTTACTTTGTATGCGGTGAAATCTATACCTTCTAATAAAAGAGGGTTTTAGAGGACACATGTCATTCATTGGAGAGGGTATTGAGACATTTTCCCGCTCAAAACTAAGAATCTTCTATTCTTAGTTATGTATGGAAAGAAATCAAAAACATTAAATCACCCATAATATTATTCTCTTTTAAATTTTCAATTTATCTTATTTACATATCTAAAATCAATGTTAAAACGGAAAATAAACAACTTAACAAATAACACATCGCAATTTATGTCTTATACCCATGCTTGCCGACCCGTACGCACGACCAGGTACATGAGTGTCAACATGAATTTTACAGGATATCTATCATCTGGAATATTTGTATGGCAATTTTTCTTACCCTTTTTTTTAATTAGTTGATAGGATTTATAAGACACAAGTTTTAAAAGCGTCGATATCTAATTTGATATTAATAACGTATTTTTAGTTTAAATCTATTTGTTTAATTCTTAAATTAGAGTTTAAACAATTTGTGTTTTTATTTTGATATATCTTTCATGTAACGATTAACTTATTTTCAAATGTTATTTTTTTATAAAGTTTTAGAATTCTGTTTTTTTATATTTTCACTCGTGTAACACACGGGGCTTAATTTAATATATAATTCAAGGTTTAGAAGTTCATTTTTTAGGGAAAATATTTGATTTATAATATAAATTTTGAAAGGAAATACATAAGTTGATATATGGAACCAAATAATTAAATATTAAAAATTTACAAATTCTTAAACATAATGGTTATAAATTCTTTATAAATATTATTATTTAACCAGCTTGTAAACGAGCATTAAACATAGTCTATCTAATAGTTCAAGGTTTTAGAGAGACAATTTTTAAAGGAAATTATTTTGTTCTATAATAGAAAGTTTGGAGGAAATACAAAATGGAATTTTTTTTCATTATAAATGAGTTGATGAAGATAAATTCTTAAATATTAAATATTTATAAATCCTTAAACATAATAGTTATAAATTCTTTATAAATATTATTGTTTAACCATATAGATATTAAACCTAATATTAACAATATTTTCGATCAAGTCATCGAATATGAAACGGATACT
Organism: Tagetes erecta; assembly: GCA_030867185.1. NCBI lineage: Eukaryota > Viridiplantae > Streptophyta > Magnoliopsida > Asterales > Asteraceae > Tagetes > Tagetes erecta. Next base: position 99,844,059 of record CM061487.1, read on the forward strand.
TAGATATGAGACAAGACATATTAGTTAGGAAATTCATGTATCATGAGTTCGATATATATCAGATAATTAATGCTACCACACAATAACTCGACACACCTAATACATTAATATATTGTGTATGTCACATCCAGCAATCCACAATTAAATAATAATACAAGATTCGTCATTTAGCAAGTTAAAAATTCAATATATATCTTACTGAAAAGTTTTACTAACAATTTTTATTTCTTAATTAGAGGTGAAAACTTAACAATTTTTAATTCTTAATTAGAGGTGAAAATTTAACCTTGTAGCTAGAGCATGATCAACAATATTGCACTCCGATGCATATATATATTGCTGCTACATTTAGTTAGAGGTGACTAAAAAGATAGTGTTATCCAAGTGAATAGATCGAACACACACCTTGACATGCATCCACTAATTATGAAATTAATTGGTCCTAGCTTCATTCAACAGCTAGTGATCATCGGGCCAACATGACCAATGCCCTCATCAATTGGCCGGTTCTTTATTGTCCTCACTAGCTCGTAGATGTTTCAACCTGTCCTTGTATACCGTTCAAACTTTTGTCGACGATATGTACGTTGTCGGCAGAGGCCGGGTTTGACCAATCAAAAATCTTGCAACCCTAACAACTCAGTTGAATCTGTAGCAACATGTATGGACTATGGTCAACAAGCCTAATTTATTATTAACAATAGGGTCGGTCACAAACACACTTGAAGCTGCACGTGTGAACTCTTACGTACACGTACCTAAGTGCATGTATTAATTATTATATTTAGCTTCATATATATATAACTTCGGCCTAAACTAACGTGCTTAATACCATAAAAATTAATATAGCTTTGAAGTGAGACGAAACTCCATTTTTATATTAAGGTGCATTGCACATATGCCATCAACTTAATTAACACCTTCTAAACTTTTAAAAGTTCAATTTCGAACAAAGAAATCATTAACAATCTACTATAAATTCAATGCAAATCATTCATAAATCTCAACAACTTGGTTCATATATATTTTCCACAAACAAATACATATATGGCATTCAAGACCACTTCTTTGAACCACAACATCTCCGAAGATGGAAGAAGAGAGCTAACAATGAAGGAGTTCAAGAGATGGTTGATGACGTTCGACAGCGACCAAGATGGTCGGATCAGCAAGTCGGAGCTTCGGCAAATCGTTAAGGCCAACGGAGGTTGGTTTTCTCGTGTGAAAGGCAGGGAGGGAATCAAGTCTGCTGACAAGAACGGAAACGGGTTCGTTGATGAGAGTGAGATTGAAAACTTAATTCACTTTGCTCACAAGGAATTGGGTGTTAGAATCATACCATACTAGCTAGCTAGCTAATTAACATATATATGCAATCGTACGTAAACCATCCATCGATCTGTTTATTTTTGTGTAAATTAATTATAATAACAAGAGCTAGCTAGCAACAACTTCTTAATTACGTACGTAAGGTAGGTTTATGTTATGAAATACAGTTAATAAAATTTCAGTTATACGTACGTACTCGATCTTCTAAAGGGGCTAGGCACCTAGCTAGCGCTTTAATAAATTTGTATAACTATATATATATTTTTTCTTAATTTTGTTAACAGTACGTGATATATAGTTAATGAGAAAAATGTAAAGAAGCTAGGCAACTAGAGATCGAATCTGCATATATATTCACTTTAGAATTATAAGCCACGCACTATGCGCGACCAGTGATCACCGTTCAAGTAAGGCCGGGCGGTTTTAGATGAAAGTTGCGCCGCATAGTTGAGGGGAAAACAATCAGAATCATGACGTATAGCGTAACGATTAACAACAATTAATTAATATATATACTGTAGCTCAAATGGCAACTTTTTACTAAAGTATTTTGTTTTTTTAGCCGGCCTATATGTCGATCTCATGGTCACTACAACATGCATCTTTGTTGAATTAATTTATGATTTTATAAAACTGAAGAAGTTATCACCTAACAGTCGATCAGTTCTTCTCCAAGTTAAAGTCTCGGCGGAAAAACGGAAGAACTGGCGGAAAATGTTTTGAGGGGGCCGGGTTTTTTTAACAACAAGACGCAACTAATTAAACGTTAATAACAAAGCGAATAAGTTTTATAAACGAGATGTATCATATATATCTGATGAATCAGATCGAGACGTGTTTCAATATGCGGGCGAAATTGGTGGGTGATGACGATTGTAATCGAAACGTGTTATATATATTCGGTGAATGTTGGCTAATTTGAACTCAAGAGTAGACAAGTACCGGATCGAGATTCGTTTGCGAACATATCATGATATTAGATTTGATTTTACTTTTTCCTCTTTTAGTAATAAATATTATTTCTATTAAAATTCAACACATAATCATGTTTTCTAAGGATAATTATGTGACAGTGCGACACAAACTGTTCCATTAATTTTTTCAGTATAGTAATATTATATCATCAAATTAAAAAGAACTAACTCTTTGCTTTATGATGCATTCTTTTATAGGGTGTTGCTATTTGCACCTCAACCTATCCTATAAACATTTAATTTAAAGTCTAATTAATCATTAATTACTTTATTAATTATCTACTTCATTATTACTAATCATTAATATTAAAGGCTAACTAATAACAATATATACTATTTTATAAGAATGATAATATGCAACTTTCAATGTGGTGTAGTGGTAATAGACTTAGATTCTCCAAAAGAGACCCAAGTTCTAGTCTCACTACCACCACTTTGGAAGGGGCAAATGGGGGCAATGAAGGGAGACTTGTGGCAACACAAGTTCGATCTCTGAGCCAAACGGGTTTTACCACTAGCTTGTCGTCGTGCCTACGGGCGGACGGGTTAGTGGATTTCGCCCGAATTGGAGTCGGTTAATAGGTGGGTGGTTTCGGCTACCCAGCGCTGTCTGTGTTCGCAGAGTGTTTGGGGTTGCCTTTCGTCATTGGGTTACCCCGGGTAGCCGGGCTTTATTCATTTCGCTGTCCAAAAAAAAATAAGAATGATAATATGAGAATTAAAAAGAATAGTCATCTGTTTGATAAAAACCAAAAGAACGTGCCACGTTTTATACCAAATGAGTCTATGTCCCTAAGGTGTAAAGATATATCGTTTGTGTACATATCTAAGTTATGTCATCACTATATTGGCATATGGTGTGTGCTCCTTTGCAAAGGCGAATCCTTTAAGGGGCCAGAGTGGGTCACCGCTTATTGTTTTTTACTAATAGTGCTAAATTTTTACTCTAGTTATGATGGAGCTATTTTACATGTTTTAAATTTTTTTCCGCCCCTCAATATGAAAGTGCAAGATTAATCTATATATCACTGCTCCTATGCGAATAAAATTTTAAATGGTAGATAACCATTTTATAGAAAAACATAACTAACTCAAATATTTCTTAATTAGGTAAATATGTAATCAATGATATATGATATATTACTCTTTTATTAGCATTCAATAATTAAAAGATAGATGCTACGTACAACTTCAGGAAACTTCCACCACTGACCATTAACTAACCGAAGACATCCACGAGAGTGTAACTAGACAGCAACACCACATACACAAGTAATTAAAACCGTAGACACTAGAAGAAAAAACATATATACAAGGGGCTTATTAATATCATTCAGACGATAATTAATTTAGTATTGCATGCATGCATGCATATATGTTACTATGGTATGATTCTAACACCCATTTCCTTTTGGGCAAAATGGATTAAATTTTCAATTTCATACCCATCAACGAAACCGTTTCCGTCTCTATCAGCAGCCTTGATCCCATTGCTGGCTTTCCAGCGGGAAAACCAACCTCCGCTGGCCTTAATAATCTGACGAAGCTCTGATTTGCTGATCCGGCCATCGTTATCCACGTCGAATTTCATTAGCCATTTCTTGAACTCTTTGATCGTTAGCTCTCTCTTTCCATCTTCGGACACATTCTGGTTCAAATAAGTGGTTTTGAATGCCATTAATTATATTTAATTTATTTGGAAAATATATATATGAACTAATTAAATTGTTGTATGGATTTCTCAAAGATTTTGATACCAATTTATAGTAGTGTTGAAGATTTCTTTGTTCGGCTTTAAATATTTTAATATATATATATATAGCTGAATCTATAACAGTACGTTATATATTTCGAGGATTATGGCATGTGCAAATTACCGTTAATTACGTAATTGTTAAAAGATTAAGAATTAAGTTTAGAATTAACGCGTGATATTATTCGTACATACATTTGGTGTACACGTGATATGGGTCCAACAAAATCTCCGTGCCAATGTTTTAAAGCTAGCTAGTGTTAAAGTTGTTAGTTTACCCGTACGTAGAACCGGTAAAGCTAACTAGCTAAGCTATTTATATTAGTAAATAATTATTTTGGACTTTGAGTTTATATCATTTCGACCCCTTGTCATTGTGTTTTTTTATTATTTTGGTGTTTGGTTTTATAAAGAGAATAAATAAAGATTTTTGGCAAGACCTAGCAAAAAACAAGACTGAAGCCGATAGGGGCACTTTTGAGAAGGAGCTAAAGTACTTTCTTTAGAAATCACTGGTACTCCCAACAATTGAAAGAACATGTGCCCCGGTTCTTTCGTCTTAAGTAAAGTTTAGTTTACTTTTTTAATTCGGGACTCTTAGTCGAGCTAATGTCGAGATCTTTTTTTGTTCGAGGAAGAAGAGAAGAGGAACCACCACCCAATGGTTATCTCCACGTGTCAAAAAACACGAGGGTAATTTCATCCTTTAATTTTTAAGATTAATAATAATAATTAACACCCCAACCCAAACCCTAGATTCTCATTTCTACTTCTTCTTAATTCCCTACGTTGACATAACCACCACCGCTTCTTCTTCTTTCACACAACCACCCCACACTTCTTCTGACACCACTGCACTTCACCGATTTTATCACCTTGCTCTGCATTCAACCACCACATTGGTGTTAATTTCACTGATTTCCAGTGCCATTTTATGGTGATATTAGCGCTTTGATCGATTATGGTAGTTGGTGGTCAATAGTGGTATATATATAGTAGGAGCCTAGGAGGTGAGATTAGTCGGAGGTGTTGGCTAGTTACTATTGATGGTGCAACTTCCAATGTGTTGTAATGATAAGAGGCTTGGATTCTTCAAAGGGTTTTTTTCTAAATGCATCCCAATTTAAAAGGACGGTCAATGGACGAATGGACCGAAACTATTTAAACTAAAAATCCTAGGGACATAAACCGTTATAAGCGTATACTGAAAGTGTTAACATCCAAAAACCAATTGCGTAAAACTGTAATTTACTCAAAATAAAATACAATTCTATACTATATTTTTAGGATGAATTGCAGTCTTGGTCCTTATAATGTTTTGATATCATTAACAAGTGTAGTCTCACCTCAATAGTTTAGGTCCCTATGATTTTTTATATTCTAACATAAATAGTCTAGAACACTAACTCCATCAAATTTTCCATTAAGCATCCCTCACATGTGGAGTAAAAATGTCATTTCTCCCATTTTTTTTGACATGCGACTGGATACAAATGTTAACCTATATATTGACCTAGATAAAAGAGTAGAAAAATTGAAATTTTTACCCCTAACATGCGGAGCCCGTGTGGGAGATTTCACGAAAAGTTGTATGAAGTTAGTTTTTGAGACCATTTCTGTTAGAAAATAAAATCATATATAGGAACCTAAATGGTTAAGGTAGATTGAACCTGTTAATGATATCAAAACACATGACCAAAACTACAGTTTACTCATGTTTCCAAATGCCCAAGTATTCCGAACATGTTATGTACCGCATTAACATCGTACACATCATATGCAAGTTGTCGTTGTTCACACATATGAAGCATAATGCATGCATGCCATTGCCATATGTAATGGATTTAAATTCTGAATGCCACATTCCAACGTATATTAATGACCAGCATTTGGATATACCATTGCCCAACGTTAACTCTAACATCACTGTTAAAACGAGTTACTATATATGATATTTTTACTATCAATGTTAAACGATGTTAACACAAATTAAGGTGTATGCTTCTCTCCTTAAATTCAACTACTTAAACACTATTTTTTATGACCCAACGGAAGAGCTTTTTTGAAAGTTTAGAGGTGAAGACCCAAGAGATTAATTGAAGCATTAGGTTTGTTTGTTTTGCATTAATTGTTTTCAACCCTTAATTTACTTTACATCATGTTTGCTGTTGGAGATTTGTTTTTGAAATTTCAACTTGTGATGAGTACCTAATTTCATAGAACTTTCTAGGTTAGGTTGGATGATTATTGAATAGATTCTACTATTCTCGAGTGTTAATTTAACATATGACTTGATATTTCAACTTGTGATGATCAGTAGCTAATTGCATATTGATTTTGTGTAACTGATATATATCGATTAGTTTTAGGTTTTTTAGGTCAGATTTGCAAGTGTTTGTTGGGGTGTTATTAATTACTTTGTGTTTTGATTTGATTGCCATTAATCTAAACATAGATAATCATAAGATAGGTTTCTTTATTGATCTAAAAATGGTGTTTAGTTCTAATAATTAAGTAGCTCTTGGCGTCCCTCTCTTTAGAGAGTTATCTAAAAAAGTTTTGTTTCTAAAATAAAAGTCTATAATGGGTTATCGACATATGACATTCTAATGTTGAATGCATAAGTTCAGATCGCTTAATACACGAATCCAGTATTATTGTCGTCCTCATCAACAAGGACGTAACTACTTTTGTTTCCTACAATATAAAATAAGATCTTTTAGTTAACAGTAATCATAATATACTAAAGGCCATAACATAGGTTAAATAAACCTTTCAATAACCAGTTAAACGCTAACCGGTTGAACCATATTTTAGTTGTTTTACAACAGTTCAATATGTAAACTTATCCATTTGTTAAAATGGTCCAAATTGTACTAGAAAAATTACCGGTAACAGGTAATAGTAGCCGGTTCAAACATGATTTTAAAACATTGGTCGTAGAGCTTCTTGTCGCAATCATGCCTATCTAAAACTTTCCAAAAACTACACGTATTCACTTTTTAGATGTTATACTTTACACCACCATGGGAAAAATGCATTGGATTGCTAAAAATTAATTAAGATGCATTGCACTTGGCAACACCCTTTTAAAATTCAAGCTTAATTTCCACGTACTATTGGCAAACAAAGAAATCTTTAAAGTATAAATTCCCGGCCAGCAAATCATATCCTTCAGGAATCTTTGAACGATTTAGTTCATATTTTTTCCAACCACTTCTTTCTAACAATCAAGGAGCTAGCTAGCTCAAGAGATGGTAAAGATATGATGGCGGGATCAGTGGAAATCGTTAAGGCCAGGCGGTTTGTTGACGAGTGTGGAATCAAAATTCTAATCCACTGGAATCGTACTGTAAACATATGCAGTTGTAAACCATCTCTAGCTTTATTTTGTGTAAATAACTTCTAAAACTTATATATATGTCATCATCTGTATGACGTCGAATTCCAATGTTTTGCTAATTGAATCATTCTATTTCTGTACGGTGGTTCTACTTAAGCAGGGATACTTTCGATCGGTTAGTCCATGGTCGGAGGTGGAAGTTTCCAGAAGTTCCATGAGTTATAATCCTCCTGCTAACAAGACATGTAAACCGGATCGATACACGTAAACATAAAGAAATATTAATTAGAATAAAATGTTTAAAGAAGCAAGCAGAAATAAACTAAAACCTCTTCATGAACAGATATTGGTGGAAAAATTCCATTGACAAGAGCATGGAGTGAAGCGTATGATTTTGAGTCGATGCAACGGTTTATAATAACCTCACCCTGTAAACCGCAAACATAATAACCTTAGAATATATGTTATAACTAATTAAGCGCGCAGTCATTAAGGTTAATATATATATAAGAACCTTAGGATTGATGATGAAGATTTTCCCCTTGGGTATTCCGACTTTCAGGTAACTAAACTCGTCTGTGTCTCGGTTTCCAAAACCAGCATAAAACGGATTCCTATCGGGTGGAAAACAAGCCCTGATATCCTGCCATCCAAACGTTTCATCATCGAATATAGATAATCACAGAAGAAAATACTACTTTCGTCCCAAAATTTCATTTTTAGCTGCATGTCTCTTTATAGCCTAGGTATGTAACAGTCAAACATTGAAAATTTCATGGGACGGAGGCAGTTAACTTGAAACTAACCTCCAAGCAAGCAATTTTGAATTCATGTGGAGCTCTTCTTATTACTGCAAAAAGGTAGTAAAGTAATTTGAGCTATATGACACTGATCTAGTGATCAGAATGAAAAATCCTTTGTCACCATATTGTGAAATATAACACATTATCATCACTACAATCTGGTATTTTTGTACACTGTTACAACTGATGGCCTAGAATCAAAATAAACACAAGATGAACACAAACACAGAAACTCGATTTTTTTATCAAACCCACCGATAGCCACTAGTTTATATAAATTATAGTTAAAAGAATGGTACTAATACAAAAGACCCAAAGCATCCTGTGCATAACTAAGCAAACTTAATGACTAAGGAACCTAATTAGATCCAACTTAGAAAAGTTATCATACTCAATCACTACTTACCAAACAAACAAAACAATTAATAAAAGCTTACTAACTGGCCCCTATAACTATTGAGGTATGACAAGATTAGTCCAACAATAACAAACTATACCGGTAACATCATAGTTCAAACTAGTCAGTGTATATATTTTTTAAACCAAGGTAAGAATAACATGGATCCTTCATTTGTAGTTAACTCATGATTACACGGTAGGCAAATTTATATGAAAGCTGAGATATGTTAAACTGTTACCTTCACGAAAAAGAGAAGGAAAAAGCCCGTCAGGAGAAATAACTACGGGCCCGTCAGGCAAAGCCTTCCCATCCTGCAAATTAAGATATAAGCGGATAGTGAGAATGACACCAACCGCACACGTATAAATTTATATGCCTACAGTTATGAATTTGGAAACAAATTATCAATAGAACAGTCTCCTTTTAGGAAAGAAAAATAGGGGTTAAACTGTTCAATATACCTGCTTAAGGTTAAACAAGAACTGTCTAGTGATGGAAGCCTGAGAAATTGCCCGAGCACTTAGATAGAGCATTTGATATCCATTTTCCTACAACATGCAATCGAGAAATTGTTTATGTTTGTCTAAATTCATATTAACTTGTGAACGATAAATAAAATTTGATGGTCTCTATTTTACGAGGGAAGTGGTTGTGGCCACTATTAGGCCTCTGTAACGCGCCGTGAATATTTTACAAAAGTGGCATGATATTCTATCTTACGACGTCAAACAAATACTTTTCTCCCAAATCATGGTGCTAAAGAAAAGATGCCCTGAAAAGTTGCAATATCTCTCGTATGGTAAAATCATCATTTCCTACATTACTAAATGTATTGATTTAGGTCCAAAAGATTCTCTTATTTTTCTCATCAATTAAAATCTTGTAAGTCATTAGCGACTTAAAGTCAAATAACTATGTGTTAAGGGTGAGAACTACATAGGATAGAGGGAGTAGCAAGAAACTATAAAGGCAAGAAGGAATAGAAAGAAAGATACATACCTTAATTGCCGAAAAGAGATGTGTCACACCAATATGTGACCAGTCTCTTCCAACCAAAGGCATAAATTGTCCAAGAACATCGGATCTGTAACCCATGAACATACATTATACCATATAACTCATTATCATTCGGACTACAAAAAATTTCTATTCCTTATCATAGAATAGTCATGTGATATACATATGTTAGTTTAAAATACACTTGCTATAGGCATGGTGATACACTTGCTAACTGGCATCAACTAGTATTGATGTTCAAGTTCTATGTGAATATGTTATTTGAAATTGACTAAATGTGCAAGTTATAAAAACTATTGCCCGTTGTCTACATATAACGAAAAACCTACTTGCATCCTTTCTAAATCTTCAACATTAAAAATAATCTTACTTGGTAATTGTTCCATCAACATCCGAGATCACAATGCGAGTATCCCACCTCCACAAATAAATTCTAGCATCCACCTGAGATGTATACATATAAAGTTATAAACAACAAATTGTAGAACAACACATTAACAAATGAGAGACACAAGAAGCAACCTTTTGAGGCCCGAGAACCGATGTTGAAAATGTGAACGTTACTGTATTTTGCCCTTCTGCTAGATTCAAAGAAGATAGTTGCTCGGTAGTTGGAGTAAGTTCCCGTGTCATCTTATCAGACTTTGGTGAAGGCCATTCTTTTTCAACATCAACTTCTTGTCCACTTTCAACATCAGAAACCTTTTTACTGTTCTCAGAAACAATATTATTGTTCTCAGAGATACTTGTGGTTCCCGATCTTCTAAACGGCCACAAACTCCAGCTTCCACCGGCACTGTCAGGAGGACCATCTACAAATAGGTTTTCATTATAAAAGTGAAATCGTGACACATCTATTATGAATGCAAATAATGTTTTCTTACCACTAGCAATGCTACCATCTTTAAGATCCTTTGATAAGTCATCTACACTTTGTGGCAATTTATTCTCTATGTTCGCATTTTTGAACATTAAAACATCTTCCCTAAGTAAATCCCAATTTGAAGATCTTAATTTACCAACAGGAGAGTAAAACTGTAATTCCTCTAAATTATCTGGACTCGGATCATTAAATCGACACCACAAGTTAGGCATGGATTTTGCCCGTCTGCAAATTTCCACTTCTGGAATATCGCATCTTTTAGCAATCTCCAAATAACTTGGACACCTTCTAATATTTTCCTTTAACCGTTCAAGATCACCTTTGGAGTCTTCTTGGTAGGTTCTGACAGGAAGTAAATCTGAAGCATACATCACAACTGTTGAATCACTCCCAGCCTGTTTGACTTCTTGCTCTATCTTGCTGATGTTCGGGTTTGAATCATCAACATCACCAAAAATCAATTGTTCTTCCACAAACGGTTTAGATACTTGCAATTCACCATTTGTCTCCAATGGCAGTCTGATTTCATTTGTTTCATCTACTTCCTCTGCAACGGAACTGCAAGAAACACGTTCTGTGGCTGCATCTTCTTGATTAGATGCAGCTTCTGCATGGCTTTCGGGTACAATTTCTAAAGACCCTTCGCCTGTTATCAATCCCACTTCTGGTTCATTAGCATCATCCAATTGAGTTGTTGAACACGCTTCTGAAACACAATTTTCGTCCACATCTTTATTAACATCATCCGCTGCAATAGTTTCTTCAACCATCATTAAAGGTGCCTCATGATCAAGCCCCATTGAACGCGCTTCTGAAACACAACTTTCGTCAACATCTTTATTAACACCATTAACATCATCCGCTGCAATAGCTTCTTCAACCTTCATTGAAGGTGCCTCATGATCAAGCCCCGGACTTTCCATTTTATTTGCAAAGTGTTCTTCGTGCAAAACCAAATCCGTCTCCAATCTTCCGCCCATAACCTCGTCATTATCAGTTCTTGATAACATACTTCTTGATGACTGATTTGTTGACCACCTCGTTTCCAATAAATCAGCAGCAATTTCAGCTCTTTCCAATTGTGCCATTCTACCAGCATATGAATCATTATCCTCCTTTGAAAAAATACGTTCTTTCATAGATCTTCTCCCTAGAACAAATCCTAAAATTCTAGACCCTTTAGAGTTAGTTCTCGACAAAGACGCACCGTTGCTGACATCACCAACCGAATTACAATCGAATTCAGCATCCAAACTTTTAGACTTAACCGGGAGCTTTTCTTGCACCTTTCCATTCATGTCATCACAAGATGACGAATGTGAGGAAACCGGTTCAACTACTTCATCTGACTCAACCTCTCTAAGAAAGTAAGCCTCCCCTCGCGGGTCCAAATACATATGAAAATCAACATCAACCCCATTAACATTAATGTCAACAACTCTTTCTTTCGCCTTCAAAACCCCTTGAAACTTCCCAAATCTAACATACCAAGGAGATGATTTCAGAGTACCATCTTCTTGTTGCACCACAACCATATCAACCGCCCCACCAAACGGATGAAAAGGGCCTGCAACCGTATAAACCCCTTGACTGATATAGCTACCTAGCCTCCCTACAGCATACATCTTCCCCTAAATTCACCAAACCCACATCCCCAATTCAACAACACTAACACAAATCTTGCAACAGTCACCTCCAATAAGCCCCAATTGTACAAAATAATCAAACCAATTGGGGACAGAGCTGACCAAGATCAAATGTTGTGAAATACCCAATTCATTTCCCACACGAAATGTTCATCTGATTCTAGACGTTTCAACAAAAATTTAGAAAACCGCCTCTAACGAACTGTAATTGCAACCAAAGATGGAAGCTTGACTACGAAATTGTTTTCTAAATAGATACAAGTAAACAAATACAATGACGATTTAAAGAAATCAATAACATCAATCAAATGGCACAATTGTTTTCAAATGATTCGATTTTACCACAAAGCCGTGACAGGTTGATGACAGTAAAAGAAAATGACACATTTCATCTTCACCGCCATTGTTTTTTTCTCGAATCTTCTTCTTAAATTACACAAATTGTTGGATTGAAATTGAAATAAGAAGGACCCTGTTAATAATGTTGGTTTTTGAATTCGGGTTTTCGTTTGATTGTGTATTTGTTTAAGATCTCATAACTAGGGTGTAGGATCATTAACCATGTATTGTAAGGACTAATTAGATGCATCCTAGACAACATCTCATATAACAACCCCCTTACACGACTTCGTTTGATTTTTAGACGAGATACCAACAAATATTCTCGATATGGATTAAACCTAACTTGAATTTTTATTATGTTTCAAAAGCTACTTGGACTCAAAATTTTATTATTTTAATGAAGTTTTAATACGTCAACTTCACCGTATAGATTAGTTATCATTTGTGAACTCATATTATTTTAATAGAGATAAACTTCGTCGAATGTCATTAATACAAGAAGTCAATGGCAAATAGCAAAGTAACACGTCCTTTAGTTTTTTCGTCGCTTCTATTTATCTTATGTTATTATTATTTTTTAACGATGAACGTACGCTCCTTAAAACTACTCTTAAAATCTATATATTGCTTATTTTATGGGACTTGAACTTACACTAATTTGAGAAGATAAAATTTTGATCGACTTAATTTATGTGCTATGTACTCGTATATGAAAGTTAATTGTGTATTTTGTATCTATCTAATAAATTAGAGTTTTTAGGGGGCAATTTTTTAGGGGGAAAACATAATTTGTTTTATAAAAGGAAAGTTTAGAGGGAAAATTGAGTAAAAAAGTTAATAAAGATAATTTTGTGATTAATAATAATTTACAAAATTATTTATAAATTTTTAAATATAATAGTTATAATTTTTAAAAAATATTTTTATTCAACCCTTGTGTAACACACGGGTGTTAAACCTAATCTTTATATAATATAGCAAAACCAAAAAAGCTTATGTGGCATAATTTTAAAGCTTTTGGCTTATGTGGCATCATTTGAGAGTTTATCTCATAATAATGATTTTTTTTATTTAAAATATATATATAAAATATATTATAATAAAACTAATTATATTTTTTGTCCCCTAATATTTTGGAGAATTCTGAAAAATTTAAAAGTATTTATACTTTTAACCCTCTACTACAAGGGGTGTACATGAGTCGGTTTATATTTGATAGGGTATGAAAATGAAACTTATGGATAAAAATAATAATAATATACAATTAAAGACCTTAGTGTTTTATAAATATACATAACTTTTTTATATGGATTTAAAAAAAAAATAAACTACACCATAAAACTGAGCATTTTATTCTCTTTAATTTGAGTATAATATTACTATACTAAAAAATTAATTTTTAAAAATATATTTCGTGTTTCGGTTTACCACGGTTTTGTTTCAAAACTTATTGGAACGTTCATGAATATCTTTAAAAGCATCACTTGAATGTTGTGTCCCGAGCGTAGCGCGGGCACTAAACTAGTATTATATATATCTAAACAATTTATTGATTTTTATTTTGTGTAGGTTTTGGTAATTAGTCAATTAAACTAATAATGGAATTAGTTGGTTAAAATTTGCCACTTCGTTAGTAGCCTAGTGATAGTTAGGTTAGAAATTGATCTAGTAAAACGGAAAAAAGAAAAGAAAAGGATCTATACCTACTAATAAATAAAGGTTTTAAAGCCACGTGTCCTTCATTCACAGCACTTATACATCCATATTCCCGCTCAATTCTTATTAAAGGAAAAACATCCAATTAAAAGAAGCACGCGGACCTTTACCCGCTTTGTTTACCCGAGTATACATATACACACGTTTTCCAATTTCCATTGAAGGACCATCGCTCCAAGGCCCGCCCGAATCGATTAAATCTCTCTCTCTCTTTCTGTTTCCTTTTCGATCTACCATCTGGCTTCCAAAATAACAATCACAGGTAATTTAATCCTATGTAAATGTAATACGATATGCTTCCACTTCATGTTATTTGATTTTACTTTGCCTCCCACTTTTAGGGTTTGTATTACAATCTACATTTCATCTGTCTTTGATTGGATTATATTGATTATGAACGAACTTTCTTAATTGTTGAATTTTAACATTGATTTTCTCCTACTAACATTGACTGCTGTTGGCGAATCTTGTTGTACAGTAGTCGGTAGGTAGGCAATTTTCAAAGAACAATGATAAACTTGATCAATTGTTAGTTTATGAACATGGAGATGGATGTATCTTTTGATATTAATGAAATTAGAGGGTGTTGACTTTATCATTATTGACTTGAACATTTACAAATACATGGTACTTTTATTTTGACCGGAACATCTGCATATCATTTCATTTGAATATTTCTATCAAGTTTTGTTTTGGTGGGTATTATCATATTTGGAGCATGTGCAACTATCTAAGCTGGAAATAATGTAAACATATCTGTTTTGTTATCGGCAAAATATAAGTTGGAAAATTACAGATGACATTGAGTTTTGTTTATACACGAATGTTATTTCTAAGTATTTGTTTGTTCGTTTGACGCCTTTAACTAGATTTAAAATAAAGGGTTAGTCTATACGTACCCCCTTCCTACTTGTCATACACCTCCCCTCAAAATAAATTACTAAAAAATTTTCATATTCCCTCCCTAAAAACTTGTTTTTTTATAGGTTTAATCTTTTGATGATTACAACATAACCAAAATTACGTGCAATGTTTTGAACTCATTCCATCATATCCTCAAGAGATTTAAACACCTATTTATATCGATTTAGAAAAAAAAACCATGACAAAGCATATATTAGAACACAAGTTGACTTATATACTACACTTAACGATTTATTCATACCTAATGATTTGGTCACGTGACACATACTAACAATTGATTCAACTTTTTAATTCAACTTTAGTTTATTATAATATACCAAACTTATAATCTTAACTTCAAATTTTAAGTAAAAATATATCTGATCGGTATAAAATGCAAACATCTTTTGAACTTTTAGTTTATGAAAAGACGGTGAAAGTTTTTATTCCTGAGTATGATGATGAAAGTTTTTATGTATTTCTATACCTAATATTATTAGAGATGAATCGAGTTATAGACGCCCATGTATTTTATTTCAAATTTAATACTTTAATAATATAAATAATGTTTAATCGATTAAGTTATTAGATTAAAAAAAATTTAACAAAAGGATCAAATGTGGGTGAGGATTATGATGTATTTGATATGATTCTTGATTTAATAAACAGTTATATTTAATTTTAAAAATTATGAACGGATAGAAACATAAATAATATTAAGAACCAAGTTTGTTATTTTTATCATTGTAAAAGACAAAAAAAACAATAAAGAAAAAATAAAAGGTTAAATTTGTATTTTATTTAAAGTTTAAGGAGGGTTTACAACAAGTAAAAAACAAGAAAAGAGGAGGTATGAATAATAGCACCCAGTCTATACGTACCCCCTTCCTACTTGTCATCATGGATTCTTTGTACATATGAACTCTGAATCTGTTCAAAATGTAGAATGATATGACAATTAGTAGGGCATAAGAACTGCCATTTTATGATCAAGTTAGTTTTCTTGCTATAAGCTTATCAGTTCACTTTACTTAACATGTTTGCTTGATTTTTAGCAGTCCAAGTGTTATTAGATCAAGGAAAAATGTACTGTAACAAGCGAAATCATTGTATTTGTTCTTTTCAGGGACGACCCAAGATTGTGCAATCAACAATATTGATATTATGATAATCTTTGAGCTGAGCAATAGTTTCCTTTTTGAATGGCCAACTGATAGGAATTTTCATATTGGTTTTTATAATCTTCAAATGCAAATATGAGATTACTTATTCAGATATGGAAAATTCATTTAAGTCTATCATGAGTGATGGTATATATTTTAACACACATTATTTCGGGTAATATATAACATTTTTTTCAAATTAATTTTTTTAAAACTTTCAAACTATCTAATTTTCATGGACTTCATCCGCGTAACACATAGGGTTTAAAGATTGCAGTTTATTGTAGTGGCAGTTTCATACCATATATAGGCCAAATGGGCCAAGAAGGACAAACAAGTTGAAAGTCACCCAAGGAGGACGACATGAAAAACAAGGTTTACGAAGCACTTTTTAAAATTTGATTTAATTTGTGAGTTATTAATTTTTTAATTCTCTATTGTGTCATTCTCTCATTTTACACTTTATAGGATAACTCCGCCCTTTTTAAAAATACAACTTCATTTATGACATTATCTGTTGTCTATAATAATTATTACTGGACTTGAAAGATAACACTTTATGTTTATTGTTTTATAGTTACATGACAACTCAATCCTTTTACTAATTTTAAAAATCATAAGTCAACCCGTGTGACACACGGGTAATAATCTAGTTAGGAATAAATAACTGAGTCAACGTTCTAAAGAATAGTTAGAAAACTACCACGTGAACTCGTGAAGTAACTAAAATTAACGGGATGAAACCGATATTAACACGGGATTAAATAATTTGAGATGCTAATGAGATACTAATTTTAGGTTGGCCTTTGTATTGACAGCCCATAAATGAATAACTAAAGAAACGTTCAAATATCACAATTTTTTTTAGAAAGGGTTATGCACATAAATCAAGATTGAAACTTTGCCTCTAACATCAATAAGTGATTGTTGTTGGCATTAAGGTTTTTATCGGTTGATGCGTAGATCAAGATCCAGATTGAAACCCCATTACTACAAACGCAACAAACATTTATTTATATATTTTGGTGGGGAGTACGTTTCACATAGATCCATTCAAATGAGGTTTTATGAGCCAATGAAGTTGATGATCCATTGATACTCTTATGTTTCGAGTATCAGATTTGAAGTTTAAATCTCATTAGTGAGAAATATTATCTAAATTATTATTTATGTGTAAGCTGTTGTAAAAAAAAGGTTTTCTGGACACAGTTAACTCATCCCTTGCTTTAGTAGCATAAGCGAATTAAGCAGGTGTAGAGCCGCGAGCTTGACTGCCTTCAAAGGCTGCAATCGAATCGACACAAACAAAAGCTAACACTCGATTAGGGTCGCTTGTTCAACTCGAATTGGAGAACCTTGTTCATTAGAGTTTTTGGTGTCTTAAATGCTAAACCTCAAACTATACAAGGGTTATATTTATACTAAATCTGAAAAGCCCAAAATGCATAATGTAGCCCAACCCATAAACATATGTGAGTTCTCAAGAACACACATGCATGATGCATGTGGAGAGGTGAAAAAAAAACCGGAACCGATCAAATAACCAAAAACAGGTTCTTAGAAGAACCGGTTCTACAAGAACTGAATCGGAACCAAACCGAACCGTAGGTTCTTAATAGGTTCTCCTATTTTTTTCAAATTATAGGTTCCAAAAGAACCGGAACCGGTTCTTGGAAAAACCGGTTCTTGGATGAACCGGTTCCTGAAAAAACCAGTATGTTTTAATGTTGCTACTTATTTAATGTTTTAAAAGATATATATCTTGGAATATTTAAAGTTTTTAATGTTACTACTTATTTAGTCAAAAATAATATAACAAATTTATGACCATAGACTCTAAATGAAAACCCAATGGAAAGTGAAAATTTACAGCAGCCTAACGTGTCGACCTATCTCATAGACAAAACCATTTTTTTTAAGAACCTGAACCGGTTCTCTAGGAACCGGTTCTACAAGAACCGGAACCAGTTAATAGGTTCTAGTTTTTTCACCAAAAACTGGTTCTAGAACCGAACCAGTTCTTGTAAAAACCGGTCCCTTTACCGCCAACAAGAACCGGAATGGTTCTTAAAAAAACCGATTTATGCACCTCTATGCATGTGTGTTCATTAGAACTCGTAATCATGCTAGTTCTATAGAACTCGTATGTGTTCTAAAACAATAACTTGAAACCCAAACATAATCTAAAATACTTAATAAATACGTTAGTCTATTAGGGCAATTCCTTTCATGGTGACACCATACACTTTTTATTATTATTATTATATGTTAAATTACTCGTAATAAAAAACAATGTAGCGGTTTTGATGTAAATATACCCAATCTTATTTTAGGCTTGTGTTTGGCCTGAATTTTATTTAGTTATTTGAACATGTTGATGGTTAGAGTGAGTTTATGTGTTTGAAAAACATAACATATGTGGCTTTAATAACCTGTCAATTTTTTGTCGTGGATCATTAAACCTCATGGTTTCAATTATAATTATTATCATAATATGTTGGTTTTGCGCCATTAATTCCTAGCACCATTAAATAATTAACAACATGCTAGACTCCTTATCCTCATATCATCCATCAATGCATACATTGAATATGGTTATATCTATGTAGCCTTTTAGCAAGGTGAATTAAGTCAGGTTATATAATGCTACTAAATTAAAACTTGGGTGCGATCACTTAAATCCTATATATCTTATATTTTTGTGTGTCATTTCTTCGAGCTGGTGTGTCATCTCTTCAGTAAGACGATTCAATGATTGCCTAAAGATAAAGATGAAGTTGTGGTCACATGGCTTAAACCTGTCAAGAGTTCACACTAATACAGTAGTTATTGTTTTAAGGTTAATTAATTTCACAATATTGCCACGATCAGAAAAATGTGAAGTTGTTTGGTCGTTTATATGTTTGTTTCGTTGGTAACGGTTGTTGCAAGTTAGCCTTGTGATCATTGAGTTTAGATTGTGATGAGGTAACACTAATAACACCACATAGCTAGGGTTGTTATCGAGCCGAGCTAGGCTGGGCTCGAGCTCGATCTTAAACGAGCCAGCTCGGCTCGGCTCGTTTTTCTTATCAAGCTAAAAAGTCGAGCTCGAGTTCGGCTCGTTAAAAGCTCGAGCCAGCTCGAGCCTAATCGAGCCGGCTCGTTAACCTTTTTTATTTTTTGTTTTTTTAATAAACAAAAACATAAAGAACTAACATATTTATATGCATTATTTAGGTTTTTATTTCATACTGTTATATATTTTGATTAATTAAACTAAATCTTTAACATTTTAACCATCTCCCACCTATTTTTTTAAACTTAATACATTTACTAAAACTAATATATATATATAATTTATATTTCGAGCTGGCTCGCGAGCTCACGAGCCGAGCCAGGCCTAGCTTGAGCTCGGCTTGAATCAATTCGAGTCGAGCCGAGCCGGCTCGTTTACAACCGAGCTTTTTTCGAGCCGAGCTTTTCTCGAGCTTTTTTCGAGCGAGCTTCGAACAAGTTTCGAGTCGCGAGCTTTTTGAACACCCCTAAGATAGGCACATAGGTCATTTTTTTTCATTACTTTTGTTTCTGGATCATGTTAGTCAGGACATCTACGAATTAATACAAATTATTTCGTGGCCTTTTTCTTCCGTTGCACTAAACTTTGATTTTGTAACGGACCATGAACCCCACAAAGTAATAGTTTATTTCTCAAGTTTGAATTTGTTATTAGAGAAAATTTCGCTTTTGGTTCATGTGGTTTGTTGGTTTTTTCGAGGTTGGTCAATTTATTTTCAGTTTCACTATTTAGTTTGGTCGTCACTGTGATTTTTAAATCGTTTCAATTAAGAACAAGACACTTACATCATTAAATTCTCCTGTTAATTAGAAATGCATTTTAGTCTTTTTTACAATTAATGACTAAAAGTGAAACTTATAAACCTATTTTGTAACAGACCATTTTCAGAATCAAATGGTGATTTTCATCAAATTACATAAATTGGCCAATAGAGTATTAAATGGTTTTATAAGTTTCACTTTTAGTCTTTATTTGTAAAAAGTGTAAAATACATCTCTAACTAACATAATAATTTAATGATATTATTGTTTTGACCTTAATTGAAACGATTTGAAAATTACAGTGATAAAAATAGTGAATTTGAAAAACAAATGAACCAATATTGAGAAAACCAACAAACCACATGGACCAAATTAAAAGCGAAATTTTCTCTTGTTATTAACTAAATAATTTTTAAGTTTTCTCATATGTGTGATGTGTAATTCAACAAAATATGTAAGAGTATATCAACATACTAGGTTAATGACTAGCATATTACACAGATTAAAAAATGTAAACGATATGTAATAAAAATAGTATATATAAAAAACTAAATTAAAATAACAAAATAAAAAATAAGTAAAAATATCAAAGGTATACATACATATTGTTTGTTTCGAATAATTAACAAAAAGCTTAGGAGTTGTGGTTAGACTTGCGCACCTAATATGGAAGACATGAGTTCGAATCTCAATGGGACATGATTTTCCTTTTTATTAATAAGACGTTAATATTTTAATAAAAAATTAAGAGAAAACTTCAATTCAATGTGAAATTGATACGCGGATCTATGTGACAATGATTATCATGATCGAAAGAATATATATATATATATATATGTAAAGATATAGCTTTATACTAATTTATATTAATTAATATTAATGTATTTGGAGTTATATTTTCACAACTTTGATTCTAGCTAGCTAGTTTGTAGCATATTGTTATTTGTTAAATATTTATATATTATTTTATTATTAGTTGGATATTTGATTTAGTTTTAGTACGTTTTTTTGGAATATGGAAAAAGTTTTAGAAATGACTTTTCAAAATGAATTTTAAATATTTAAAGTTTGTATTTTAATATTTATAACTTGTACTTTTATTTTACTAAGTGATCATAAACCCAAATCTAACTCATTAAAATAATTTGACAGCCATCACAACATCAAATTTTAATACGTAATCGTAGTATTGTCACTTTGTATCAGTGGCGGAGCCAGAACCAAATATCAGGGGTATCCTATGAGAAAATTTTCGCTTAAGTGTATCATAAATTTTTTCAGGGGTATCCCGATACTTAAAACCGTAAGAAAAAATAGTATCCTGATACTTAAACCGGTAAAAATTATACTTCGTAAAGAAAGTTAAGGGGTAGCCTGGGATACCCCTGGGCTCTTCATAGCTCCATCCCTGCTTTGTATATATGTGGTTTTGTTTTCTCTTGTCACCGTAGTTAGCAGCTGTGTTTGAATTAATATACTCCATATATAAATAATATAATCCTTTTGAATATACTATAAATTTTGAAAGTTACTATACTATCCCTTAGTTTTAATGATCCTTAATTTTAATATATCCTTATATAATATAGCAGAACAAAAAAAGTTTATGTGGCATCTTTTCATAGTTTTTAGCTTATGTGGCATTATTTGAGAGTTTATCTCACAATAATGTTTTTTTATTTAAAATATGTAAATAAAATTTATTATAATAAAACAAATTACATTTTTGGTCCCATAATATTTTATAGAATTCTGAAAAATTTAAGAGTATTTATATTTTTAACCCTTTACTACAAGGGGTGTATGTGAGTCGGTTTATATTTGATAGGGTTTAAAATTGAAACTTATGGATAAAATTAATAATAACATACAATTAAAACCTCAGTGTTTTATAAATATACATAACATTTTTATATGATTTTCTTTTAAAAATGAAGTACACCATAAAACTGAGCACTTAATTCTCTTTAATTTGAATATAATATTGCTATACTAAAAAAATAATTTTTAAAAATATATCATGTGTTCCGTTTTACCACGGTTTTGTCTCAAAACTGAATGGAACATTAATGAACATACTTAAAAGCATCACTTGAATTGTGTTCCCGAGCGTAGCGCGGATACTAAACTAGTATATAATAAAAGAAGAACATATTTTGCTTTACCTAACTTCCCTTTTGATCCAGGCTAATGTGCTCCTGTAATTTTCAATTTCGGTTCTTTTGTCGTTTGTTGCCTTTTCTTTTTGTTTGTACTATGTCGGGGTTTTTAGCTACTTGTTAGCCCCTTTTTAATGCATTTTTGCCGTCCAAAAAAAATAATAAATATAATAAATATTATATAACACATGTATAAGTTATTAAAAGAAAAAAAGTGTACATATTTTTGAAATGATCATTACTCAATTATTGATAAATCCGATAAATGTTAAGAACACTCTTTGGTGGGTCAACTCTGGCTAATCATTTCCACCATCATTACATCATCTACTTTAAGACTCCAAATATTAATTTCTTTGGTTTTATTGTTGGAGAAAATATCGTTATATATATAAAACAAATAGTAGACTAAGGGCTATATATTAGCTAAATAGCTCACGGATCCGGTATAAATTGATCTCTTAAATCTATATCTTTTGTCTGTCTGAACTTAAATCGTTAATCTTTGAGAGAGACACCAATATTTACAAAGACATCGGACATCATCACATAGGCCAAAAATCATTTGATAGTTAATAGAAGCAAGTGGGTTTAGAAGTTGATTTTACATGTGAAGTGGGTTTGTTTGCAAGATTTATTAACCAAGAAAAGTTTATTATGCGGAGCAATTGCTAATAAGGTTAACGCAAAGCGTTGATCGGACAAATTAACTAATTCACATCTCATAATTATTGCATACAAGATAAAACATCTCATAATTTCAGTATAATAAAAGAATATCTATGATGTCAGGTGAAATACTTATATGTATTCTTATATTAACTTTTCCTTATATCTTCTGTTAAATAATGATATTAAATACTAGTCATAGTATTTATACAAATCCATGCCATTATTGTTACCATGGCTTGGTGTATCTGGTTAGCCCGCAACAACATTGATATATATCGAATCCTACGCTTATCTTTTAATAAAAAAACATAGGTTTTATTTTAGTTTCATTTTTTGCTGGAATGGTGTAATTTTCATTTCTTATTCTTGTATCTTTGTAGCCAAGTGCTAGTCTTGTCTTAATGAAAGTTGTAAAAAAATAATAACAAAAGCATATTTTTAATGAGTTTAAAATCTTTTTATTAGAAACACACTTTAAAAAAGGAAAAAATAACTATAAAGTAGGAAATTTTCTAAAACAACAAACTTTTTTAAAGATATAATACTTTAAAGCAAGTAACTTAAAATCGTCTTCTAAAAAACACTTTTTAAAAAAATACGAAACCTTAAAAAACCCAAAAAGTTGTGTTTTTTTTAATAAAATGTTTTAAGAAAACAATTTATTTTTTATTTTACTTTAAAAACCAAAATAAATATTATTTTTTGTTACTTAAAATACTTACACGTAAGTTGAATCATATCTTATCAAAACATCGCTTTATAATTTCTGAATTATACTTATTAACTATTAAACCTTCTTTCAATTTTTTACCATATAGCACACTGTATAGCAGTGCCGACTCCATAACCTTGATAGTTAATGTAATTGTTTGAGACGCACATTATTTAAGGGTCCTTAAATTTATAGTTCACTACAAGAACATGTGTAGTGAGACGTTTTTGCCCCCCATAGCATCCCAAAGCGCCCCCTCTTCATTACACAGAGGCGTTATGGGTTAAAATTCTGGTTGGGGCGTTGCCCACAAAACGCCCATTTTTTGCTTAAATCAATGTTTTGGTCAATATGACCGTTGTTAAACGAGAAAAAAGAAAAAAACGGTAACTTTTTAAAAAAAAAAGAATTTAACATTTAATTATTTACTTTCTTTTATTTTAAAACCACACTCACAATCTACAACTATCTTTTCTACATCACAAATTCTTTTACAAATCCTCTCAAGAAGCATGTTTCCTAACGGCTCCAGTTTCGGCAACAGTTATTTTCCCAATCAAAACAATCAAACTCTTTAACAAACCAACCGACGGAATGAACGGGTTACAACTAGCACTTCACATGAAGTGCATCGAAAAAATTAAAGAAAAATATGGGTTGATGGATATTTGATTTTATTTCGAACTCTATCTATGTATTGTTTTTTTAATAAATAAATGTATTGTTTTTTATGTTTAATGAAATTTTAGGTTTTTAATTAATTTATATTTAATGAAGCAAATGATGAGATGATGATTGTTGGGACTTTTTCCATTACATCTCATTTGGGCAAAGAGCCCCTTGATGACATGTCTTCCACATGTCACACAAAGCCCCTCAAAGGACTCCTTCCATTACATATGGTCTAATGCTATCCTATAAATATAAAATTTTATGTGCTAAGGGTTATATATAGGCACATTTTGAATATATATGAGTTAATCCATATTTGAAAATGTCCTTCTAGTGCGTCAACAAATGCATAATGAGTAGATTTAGATGAATTACTAAAATGATTACTATTAAAATTCATAGTAAGTACAAATACTATAACTATTGATGAAAACCTTGATGAGCATGACTATGTAAATTTAGATGAGCAAATAAACATAAGTCATATATATTAATTTAGTTAATAGTTAGTCAAAAGCTTGAGAAAAGAGGTTTTTATTATATTTTTAGAAAATGACATACTTTTATTATTAGAGTCATGCCTCTTAAAACGTTGAGACGGACTAGTAATTAACCTAGTTCTTTTATATATCTATATGTCATGGATGTGGATCACGTACTCTGTTTAAACGTTTAATCTATTATGGGCAACGGAAACTTAATTGCTAGCCTACCTAGTACACATAAAATTTTATCAAAACAATGAGAAATGATGGGAAATGAGTAAATTAACAATTTTCTGATGAATAACACAATATATAACTAAGCAATGAGAATTGAAATTATGAAGAAGTAGCACTAAATAAAAAAACGAGTAAAATTATTTTATTTTGTGGATAACTAGGTATATTTATGTTGTTGCGTATTACGTGACAGTTGTTAAACGATTTATTACTTCTTGTAAACCCTACCAATAACCCACAAACAAAAATGCAACACAATACAATAAAAATCAAATATAAAAACAAAAAACAACCAACAAACAGACACACACATAACACCAACCAATATATAGCAACACAACACCTCAAACTATCAACCAATAGGAAAACATCTCAAACCATCAACCAATAGCAACACAACACCGCAATCCCCACAAAAAACACCATTTCATTATATCAATTAATAGCAACACAACACCTCAAACCATCAACCAATAACAACACAACACCTGAACCACACACAAAACAGTATTTCATGCATGACATTTACCAATATAAACACAACACCTCAAACTACTAACCAATAACAACACAACACCCACACAACATACAAAATATTATTCATAAGATTTTCTTTTAATATAGTTAAATAACATTTTAAATTTGACATATAAATTTGAATTTGAATAATATATAGTGGCTCCACAAACACATGATGGTAGTCGTTTATTGGTATAATACAGCAAATAGTATTTTCAAACAAGCAATATTGGGACCTTTTAATTTTGATGTAATGTGAATGAAAACAATATTGCATTAGAATATAATATCACATATACCAGAAGTTAATATAAAAAATATACATTTTCTTCACTTTTTAAATGTCATATGGGTTCTGTCTTAAATAATATCTTTAGTGGCCAACACAAATCCCAGAAACCATATTTTTTTAATTAAATAAATTTATGCAAATTGATTGTTTTATTGTTTATGTTCATATATATATACACTCAGAACATATATATAAATATAATGATGCTTTTTTTAAATTATAAGATCACTTATACATAAATATATAACAAGATTATTATATACAACAATTAAGAAAATTGATGGAATATATAATTATAGTGTGATCGATATGATATTGAAAGTTGAATAATATTTAGTTTAGTTTAGTTTTAAGCTTCAACTTTATGATCTTCAATGGCAATTGAGTTCTTACAATGAGCTATTGCAGCTTGAATTGCAGCTTGTAACTCTTCCATGGTGCTATCACTTGTTGTACTTATTGCAGGGCTTACAGTACCTGATGCAAGAAGTATCCCACTGTTGGTCGGAGATGTTCTCATAGACGCCGGAGCTGAAAACTTTCCTCTTTTCCGGCCACCTCTATTCATTTCTACCGCCGGTAGCTGACTACTTGATCTCATGCTCATCAAGTTACCCGAAAACGAATGCGGTTGTTGCCGGGTATTATTCGGTCTTTTAGCCTTTGTAAATGACATAAATGGCCTCACCATTTTCATGTACCTTTTAATGAGTTGAGCCACTTCTTGTTTGAGCTTCTTCTTGGAGTTGTGAATTGTTTCTTTGTTATGATCTTCACCTAATTCTTTTTCATGATCAAGTGAACCTTTTTTCCATTTGGGTCGTCCAAAGATTGAAAAAGATTTGGACTTTGGTCTTGTTTGATTGACAATATGGTTGTTGGGTAAGTTGAAATCGGAGAAGGTGTTGCGGTGGTGATAATGGAAGCTAGTGTTTCCAATAGGGTTATTTTGGTCTTTTAGAATGTCTTTCATGGGAAGGGTAAAACTGTCCATTGAGTTTGTTGAAGAACGTGGGGATATGGGGAGATGAGAGAGGAGGTGAAGAGGAAGGAGATGACCATGGAAGAAGATGTCATCGGCCGGTGAGAGGTCAATGGCAGTCAACGGTTGTTGTTCTTGTGGTGGTGTTAAGCTCCGGTTGTGGTGGTGGTTGTCATTAATAATATTATTGTCATAAATATGAGGGTTGTTTGTATAAGAAATTTGTTGTGTGGATTTTGATGGTGGATTAGGGTTGAGAGAAATGGTGAATGAGAATTCGTGAGTCGGAGATGCGGATGCGGATGGCGGAGATGTGGTGGTTTGTGGTGGAGATATGGTTGTTGTTTCTTGTTTGTTGATGTAGTTTTGATGTTGTATCATATTTACAACTTCCATGATGATCGAGTATAATTAGTTAGAGTTGATCGGTTACAAACAAGTGAAGTGAAGTGAAGAGATAAGGAATGAAGATGTGTGTGTGTGTTGGCAGAGAGAATGAGAACAAGTATAGTTAGGTGCCAGATTAATACTTCAGTCTTTTGTCCATATAAGAAAGGGTTGTGTGGCCGGATTGAAGACCATGAGACACTAGAGATCTAATCAACTTTGATTTTTTTTTAAATTTTGTGTCTTTTTTCAATATTTTACACCTATATATATATAACTTGCAAAAGAGAAAAATTAAAGTTCATGAAAATATATAATCTACTTTTTGTGTTTCATTTAATTATCAACAATGCTAAGTCAAGTCATTGAACTTCTAGCCTTTCCCGTAACAGAATTTAAAAAAGTATATATTTCTCGATGACAAAAGAAATTAGCTTCCATGATTTATTTTAAGTATACAATGCTAAATAAGTAACAGTTTTATTATTCTTAAACACGGTGGTGTTATTCGTTTTCGGGTAAAGTTTTACACATAAGCAAATTCTTTACTTTGCGCATTTGAATGATAAAACCACCATGTTTAAGAATAACAAAACTGTTACTTATTTAGCATTGTTTACTTAAAATAAATCATGGAAGCTAATTTCTTTTGTCATCGAGAAATATATACATTTTTCGTTGTTAAGTTGTTTTAAAAAATAAAAAGAAAAATTAAATTGAATATAAATAAATATATTAATTGTATAATTTTATTGTATTTCTTCATTGTATCAATATTTTTTCTTCATATATATATTTATTAAGAGTTTTACTAATTTTTTTAATAAGAAAAAGGGTACATATAAAAACAAGGTAAAGTTAAAATAAAAACAAAATAAAAAGAATAACAGTTATTAAAAAAATTTAAAAATTTTAAATATATAATAAAAACTTAAACAAAAAAATTCAAATAAAGCTTAACATGTTGAATTTATTCAACACATGTAATACTGAGCTTCTAACCTAATATGTACTATATTACGTAAAATCCAGGGCTAGTTTTAAGGACTTTAGTGCGTGGTGTGGGTCAGAAAAAAAAAATCCCCTAATTAATGGTCTTCATTTAGCTCTAACTCTTTTGTTAGCCTAACAAAATAAAAAAACTTTTACTTATTTAAGGGTTTAATATAAGCCAAACTTTTTTAATTAACTATATATATTTTATAAATTATTTTAATATAAATAAAAATAAAAATAAATAAATTTATGTGCCCTTATGATCAAGTGCCCGGTGCAGGTCATGTACACTTGCACCCATAATAAGCTGACCCTAGTAAAGCCAATAAAATTATGTTTGAATTAACGATTTTACTAAAACTACTTCTAATTATAATAATATTTGTGTGGACAAACCTAAAATCCATTTACAAACACATTAAAGGTTTTAGGTTTATGTATAGTACTCGAATAAACATTATTGTAAATTCAAGTGTAAGATTAGATGGGTGAAGGTGTTAACTAAAACCACTCTTAGAAAAAGGCCTAGCTAGAAACAAAAAGCCCTTTATAAAATGACCTACTTTCACTTCAAAATTGGTAATACGTTATTTTTTTATGTGACGAGTAACCTGTAATATTTATTTAAGATGTTGTCCAGGAATCAAAATCCAGACATAAAATACAAGATTTACGATAAGAATCTTTGTCACTAGTTTCTATTATTCAACTTCTATTTTTGCACGAAACCCACTTTGAGAGGATTGCAAATCTTGTTTTTATTCCATTTTTCAATTTTATCTTTCAAAACCTGCACAAGGTTTCGAGTAGTCCAATACACATTTTTATTTTTGAAAAAACGAATCTATTGTCTTTTTCTATAATAATTTAATGGTTTAGTGTTATAGTAAATTATATATAAGCATATTATTGTTTTGTTGAAGTATGGAAGAACTATTTTAAAGAAACAATGAAGTATGTTAGTATCCGTCTTTATGTCATGTCAATTGTTATTTTATAGCAAAACCATATCCAAATTATTTTATAATATCGATCTATTTTAACATAGTTGATAGGACATAGGAGTTCAGAGTTTATTCATTGGAAAATGATTAAAAGAGATAGAAACTTCTTCATTTATCCGATACTTAATTAATGTCTTGACATTATTCGGGAAATACTATTTATACCGAGGATAAAAAATTAAAAACTATTTTATACGTCGTGTATAGGGCTATACGTAGCGTATATGGTACAATGACAAGTATGTCAGTACGATGTTCAGACTAAATACGTCGCGTATAGCCCTATATGCGACGTATTGAGTACTTTAATATACTGTGTATTTCTCAGTGAGCGCCCTGCCAAGTTAGATGCATCACACGGGCCCGGTTAAAGACAACGTATGTGGTTGCCTGACTTGGTTTAGGGACCCCCATGTGACGGGGGGTTGCGTCGTCACAATTCATGAAAGTCGCCGTTCAAAAAAATAGCCCTATATGCGGCGTATTGAATTAATATATATATTTTTTTGACATCGAAACGAATAAAGCCCGGCTACCCGGTTAAATAGCCTGGAGCTTATTTTTTGGTTAGGTTAAATGGTTCCATCATGCAAATTTTCAAACATTTATTAAAAATTATACTTTTAATTTATACCTTTTAATAAATGTTTGATGCATGGTTTCATCTCTCTTTTTTAGTAAATATCCTTATGCTTTGTTTTAACATGTGCTTTTTGTTTGCTTTTGGAGTCTAGAGGTTCAACTAAGGATGACACATGAGTGCATGATAGCATCGCAAGTCAGCTTCCTACAAAGGTTGGATCATTTATTCGTTTCGCTGTTAAAAAAATTAATTCAATACGCCGCATATAGGGCTATACGCGGCGTATTGAGTCTAAACATCGTACTGACATACCTGTCATCGTACCATATACACCGTGTATAACCCTATACACGGTGTATAAAACAGTTTTTTATCAAAAATATGCGGTGTAAATAGCCTGGGTGTATTATTCTAGAACTTGTATATTTTGTTACCTGTGATTAATATATTCCAAGTAATAATGGTATCATAAAACATGTCATCAATCGCGTGATGAATTAACTCGCACGGTCCATTGTAGATTTAAGAGTATTTGATCTAGACGGGTTTAGTCGATAATTCGGTCGGCTAAAGAGTTATGAATACTCGCTATTTAATTAATATTTAAATAATTGCTATATATCTAGACCAACGATTGGCTATGGTCCATCCTTGAGTATGAATTTTCTAAGCAGAATGAATTTCGATCTATTCAATAATGCGAAGTTGTCCATGGGAAGCTAGGTGGTCGAAGTATTAATAGTGGCTAGTTCTTTTATTTGAATTAGATAAAGAGCTAGACATGTAGATGCGACGTGCAAAATTGACGCAACAACTTTTTCGTGTGATATTTTTTGTTTGTTTGTAGTCTTAACCTTGCGTCTTGCCCTAAGTTTTTTGTAGTGTTAAAAGAATCACCATTATAAAACTAACACCTAAACGTGATTTTTATAACCATATTAATTTAGTGGGTATGGTAAGAGTATAAATACCACACTCACTTACCATTTTGTATTAAGAGTTGTATAATAACACTAATTACATTTTAGTGTCATAATATTTAGAAGAATCTTAAAAAATTTAAGAGTATTTACATTTTAACCCCTCTCCTACTATGGATGTGCATGGTTCGGTTTATATTTGATAGAGTATAAATGAAACTTGAAAATAAAATTATTAATAACCTACAATTAATTACCTCAGTATTAATGGTTCCGTCCGTGTACCATACTTGAGATAATGGGTGTAAACAGAAAAAAAACTTTATAAGTATCTGTTAATGGAGTTGAATTTACCAAGTTCTGAGGAGTTGATGTCCAGTTATGTTTAAGTGCTGCATATATGTTTCCTCAAGCCATATTTTCTAAACGAACCAAGGCCAATCCAAATTGCTCTTGTAAAATTAGATCTGCTACTGAACGAATACGTTTATTTTGCGAATGATTCATATCGTCAAGTGTACCCATTCCAAATTTTATTCGAATCAAACGATCCGCGGCTGCCAATATATCTCGCGGTAATTAAAATGTATTGTTACGGGGTATATCAAGGTTGAGTCTTCGATTCATATTTCGTCGACCTCCTTAAAATCGCCACATAAGTGTTAAGTTCCCGAGCGTAACACGACCACTAAATTAGTATATAAGATATATAACATTAATTATATCTAACATATGTACTTATAGCGATTTTCATAGTTCATCTTGCCACCTAACTAATACATTTTCTTTTATATATTTGATAGGATATACGAAAAACAGAATAAATAAAACTAAAATTTCTTTAAGGTGTAGCTCACGAACCGTGAGTATTAATCTACTTTATTTTAATAATTAAGTAACGTATCCACATGTTAACTTTTTAATTACTTCACATAAGATTTTGCTTAGGTGTCATCCTCTAATTTAAATTGATTGATGATTTCAAGGCGGGTCATGGTATGCTCCATATTCGAAATAACCCGATATGTACAAATAAAAATTTAACAAATTATCATCAATTATCTCTTAATATGATATGTTCAAATAAAAATTTACCGATTATCATAATCTATCTCCTAACCGATATGTTCAAGTTAAAAATTTACCAATTATCATGAATTGTTTCCTAACCCAATATATTCAAATTAAAAATTTTCCATTTATCATGAATTACCTTCTAACCCGATATATTCAAATAAAAATTTACCAATTATTATATATAATTTCCTTTATTTTAGCATATGATTTTTTATATAAAAATATTTGTAAATATCAAAACCGATTTAATAGGGGATATGTTAAAAATAAATTTAATACCTAAATTTAGATAAAATATATAAAATCAAAATCTCGTATAGTACACGAGTACTAATCTAGTATAATATAATTTATAAAGCAAAACAGATAGAAGCAATTAAGATCGACCTAAATCTGCCTAAATTAATGTCTGGATTCATACCTAAAAATATATATGCTTCGGATACCATATTAACTTCACGTAGACCTAACGTAACATATGATTATATATATATTATTGGTTGTCACCATCATACTTATCATTGATAGATTATGTTTTCATACTAACGACCCTGTTACATACGATTTTAATAAAATGTGTAACACATATATAAAATAACGATCCACAACTAGTTAGTAATTAATTAGTGATTGTATTCAAGACTTCATTAAAATAGGAAAGTCTTATATTTAAGTCTTACATGTGATAAAATTATAGAGGTTTCATGTTAGGACAAAAGCTTTTCTCCTAAGCATGTGTGTTTCCTTATAAGGGTGGTCTTTGGTCCGGGACCAAAGTATGAGCTTCCCTTATAGGTAGTGCCAACCTAGAGCATTTGTTATTGACTCGGCATGTAAGGGTACTTGTGCAAGTCACATGTTTAATTAATCTTATTTTTTTCCATTACTGAACTTAAGTTCGAGGTTAATCATTCATTCGCTATATAAGTTTTTAATTAATATTCTTATGTTTAAAATTTAATTTGAAGTAAGGAATATTCAATCTTTGTTGACTCAAGAACAAATTAACCTTCGTTGTCCGTTATCTATCATCTATCGGTCATTGTAGGTTGGATATTTGTTTCGTGTATGTTGGTTTGATTGATTTTCATAAGACGTGTTGTGTTCTTTGTCGGTTTCTAACGTTTTTATAAGTTATGTCTATGTAACTTCTGTAAGTGGTAACTAAACAAGATTACATGTACGTAGTGCTTTGCAACATGAACCCAGAGTTAACCGGCCTTCACTATTGTTTAGACTTTAATATTTTAATTTCGAGTTTTTGCTTTTAACAATCATCCTCAAAGATTTAGTTTAATTTAGAACTAATAAGTAATCAACATAACATATTATATTAGTCACATGCTCATCATAGATATATACATTGCTTAATTATCCTAACTACGTACCCAAGTTGAGTTAGGTTTTTGCATGACCCTAATGTCAAATTAAGTCATCAAAATAGCATCGTTCCCGGGTAGCTAGTGCACTTAGTTTTCTTAGTTTTTTTCGTTTTGTTATTATTTGCTTTAGACTCTAAAATCCAAAAATATCTTTATTTTTAGCTATTTTTCATGTTTCTTTTTACCGTTCATATTCTAGTCTGTTTATGTGTATTTTTTTCTTTTGTTGACAATAGAATCTCAGGTGTTTTGATTTCACCATTGATACTCATATTCGAATATTGGGGGAGTCTACTTCATGATATGTGTGATGATTGCCATGATTACTTGCAAAAATGTACGTGAAGATGAGGAGATGCAAAGATACATGTTGTCGGCATATGAAGACTATGAAGATGTACACGTCTCGTCTCATCCATGCTACGAGCCACTTTCACCGGCCTATATATTTTGAAAATCACCGGTGTTGATTGTGGAAAAGGAGTGTTTGTATAGGAAAATTTATAAAAAGGAAAAAGGTTTTGTTCTTCTAATTAAATTCAACAGTAATATTACCGTTTAGAGTATATAGGTAATATATATAATCGGTGTGTAAGAAATATGAATCGTGCATGAATCATGATACTTCAAATCGATCAAGACTTGCCATCCACGATGAATTAAGAGAAAGAGTAAATAATATCCCCGATGGAGACTATTTTTTTTTAAATCTTGGGAGTTGGGAACTCCCTATCCCACTTTCATTTGCACCTTAATATTATGGGACATAAAGGGACGTCAATAGTCATGCATCGATTGATTGATTGTACGCAAAACATTGTATTTTAACACATGTAATTTATATATATGCGGCCACCTTTATTTGACGTGTTAAACACTATCTCATTGTTTGATGT
Source organism: Tagetes erecta (assembly GCA_030867185.1). Taxonomy (NCBI): domain Eukaryota; kingdom Viridiplantae; phylum Streptophyta; class Magnoliopsida; order Asterales; family Asteraceae; genus Tagetes; species Tagetes erecta. Next base: position 99,878,125 of record CM061487.1, read on the forward strand.
TAAAGTATTATGATCGAGATGAGTGTCCACAAAAATGTAGGGGTAGTTAAGTAGCTTTAACTATTAAATAAAGACAAATGATAAATAAAAGTACGTAACATTATTCATTTATTTGTTTTCATTAGTATATGTTTTTCTTAATTTGGTGGTTATTCTTAATTAGTTTTGATTCATATTTTAGTAATTTGACCATTGAAGTGGAGAAATACCATCTACTCATCAACATATTTGTTATGTTTTTGAAAACTATTCCCCTTTTAATTGAAAAACCAAATGGTTTTACTAAAATTCAATAGTTAAATTTTTTGTTTTTGATTTTTACCACAATATTTTTATAGTTTATATTTTTACCACTTCCCCTTTTAATTGAAAAACCAAATGGTTTTACTAAAATTCAATAGTTAAGTTTTTTGTTTTTGATTTTTACCACAATATTTTTATAGTTTATATTTTTACCACAAATGATTTTAGTGAAATTCAATTGTTAAGTTTTTTGTTTTTGATTTTTACCACATTCCCCTTTTAATTGAAAAACCAAATGGTTTTACTAAATTTCAATAGTTAAGTTTTTTGTTTTTGATTTTTACCACAATATTTTTATAGTTTATATTTTTACCACTTCCCCTTTTAATTGAAAAACCAAATGGTTTTACTAAAATTCAATAGTTAAGTTTTTTGTTTTTGATTTTTACCACAATATTTTTATAGTTTATATTTTTACCACAAATGATTTTAGTGAAATTCAATTGTTAAGTTTTTTGTTTTTGATTTTTACCACATTCCCCTTTTAATTGAAAAACCAAATGGTTTTACTAAATTTCAATAGTTAAGTTTTTTGTTTTTGATTTTTACCACAATATTTTTATAGTTTATATTTTTACCACTTCCCCTTTTAATTGAAAAACCAAATGGTTTTACTAAAATTCAATAGTTAAGTTTTTTGTTTTTGATTTTTCCTTTTAATTGAAAAACCAAATGGTTTTACTAAAATTTAATAGTTAAGTTTTTTGTTTTTGATTTTTACCACAATATTTTAATAGTTTATATTTTTACCACTTCCCCTTTTAATTGAAAAACCAAATGGTTTTACTAAAATTCAATAGTTAAGTTTTTTGTTTTTGATTTTTACCACAATATTTTTATAGTTTATATTTTTACCACAAATGATTTTAGTGAAATTCAATTGTTAAGTTTTTTGTTTTTTATTTTTACCACATTCCCCTTTTAATTGAAAAACCAAATGGTTATACTAAAATTCAATAGTTAAGTTTTTTGTTTTTGATTTTTACCACAATATTTTATAGTTTATATTTTTACCACAAATGATTTTAGTGAAATTCAATTGTTAAGTTTTTTTTTTTTATTTTTACCACAATATTTTTATAGTTTACATTTTTACCACAATATGTTTATAGTTAACATGTTTGGTCCCTCTTAAAGAATTGTTATTTGCACAATCAAAAAATATTGTTGGGATTGAACAACGAGAAGAGAAGAAAGAGAGAGATATAAAGAAAAAAAATATCTGATGGGCCGTTTAGCGATGGATAGAGGAGTGGTTCGACGGTGGTAGCGGTTTGGTCGGGCAGATTAGATGGTTGTAGGCGGCGATAGTTGGTGTTGTTATGGTGTCGTGGGTAAACGATGCCAATATATGTGCAACTTGAAGTGTATCTATTGAAAACTCATGTAGACAATCTGTATTTTGTGCATTTTAGATAGTAGTTGATGTGGCTGTCAGGGTGTATGTTTAACAAATGCGAACCAGACATGAAGAGCTAACTAGAAATATAAAAGGCTCGCGCAGCGTGCGAGCCAACGACTACATCTAGTTATTATGAATTTATGATAGATCTAGTTATTATGAATTTATGATAGATATCATAAAGTAGCTAATAGCTATGTATTTAGATATTTAACTGGTTTGTTTCACTAATTTTACTTATGTTGATTTTGGTTTGGTAACCAACCTTTTTGTGGGGTTACAGTTTTTTTTTCATAGCAGTAATCTAGTTCTAAACTACACATAATAATTAACACGCTGCTAGGAGTGAAGAATATATGCCTTGCATGGAAGATTCATTAGCTAAAAGAATTTAACTACTTTAAGTATTTTCATTATTTGTTTAGGATTATAATATTTTACTTTTATAGGATTGTACTTTTTTAGGATTGTTGTATTTTCTTTTTCTTTTTACGATCGTTGTACTTTTAATATTTATTTAGGATTACTATTACTATTATTATTGCTATTATTATTATTATCTTTATTTATTATCATTACTATATCTATATATATTATTAATTAATACTATTATTATTATTATTATTATTGTGTTGTTATTATTATGGTTATTTATTATTACCATCTTATTTTTCTAGATGCTGACAATCTATCTATATCTATATCGATATCTATATATATATATGTATTAATAAACGAAAGTTTTTAACACACTTATCATTAATTGGAGCACCTTGGATATATTTTCCCACTCAAAATTTTTTATAAAAATGTTGATTTAATATTTGTTCCTAAATTAAATAGATCTCACTTATACAATATTTTTACTCGTATATAACTGATTTTATAATTCATAACATACTCAAAACTTTTCATAGAACTATTAATTTTATATTTGTTCATAAATTAAATAGATCATATTTATATCATATGTTAATTCATATATATATACTACTAAATAGTTCATATATCAATACACATATCAAAGTGAAAAACTTTCATTTCATGTTTCGTATAATGTATCTAGATTTAAGGGAAAAATGTATCTAATGTTCTCCAATGAATGACAAGTGTCATTAAAACCTTCTTTTATTAGTATGTATAATTACTAAATATAATGATATTTAACAATTTTGACATTTTTGACAATTTTTTGAATTAAGCGGATTTATGAATTTTATTCGTTGAAATATTATCTTTGTTATTTAATATGAGATCTACTATAATACACCCAAACAAATGGAGTAAAACAATGAATTAAAAAACTTTATTTTGACCGTATAATAGTGTTTATAAACTCATAAAATGTATTTGAAAATTTGTAAAAGTCAACAAAAATTATTTAAAATATGTAATAGTATTTATGGAACTCATGAAATGTATTTGAAAAATTATAAAAGTCAATATAAATTATTGCTATTGTAGTTATTTTATTTTGAATTTTTAAGTTGATACTATTCAATTCGTGTGACACACACTAAAAAAATGGAAAGGTCCTACGTTAACTTCACTAGCTGGTCAATGAAATCCATATTCGGTTATCATTTTCATATTAATCTACTTAATAAATCAAAGTTTTAAGGGGGGCCACTAAAACCTTTTTTGGGGGGGGGGGGAAATGAGGGGGAAAGAATAAAAGGAAATTTTAGAGAGGAAAATCAAGTGAAGAGTTGAAGAAAAAAATTGTTATTATGATATTTTTATAAAATATTTACAAATCCTTAACTATTAAATATTTATAAATTCTTAAATATAATAGTTATATTTTTTTAAAAATATTGTTATTTTTTTTTTGGACAGCGAAACGAATAAAGCCCGGCTACCCGGGGTAACCCAATGGCGAAAGGCAACCCCAAACGCTCTGCGAATACAGACAACATTGGGTAGTCGAAACTCACCTATTAACCCGACTCCAATTCGAGGGAAACCCACTAACCCGTCCGCCCGTAAGCACGACGGCAAGGTAGTGGTAAAACCCATTTGGCTCAGAGATCGAACTTGTGTTGGCACAAGTCTCCCTTCATTGCCCCCATTTGCCCCTTTCAAAGTGGTGGTAGTGGGACTAGAACTTGGGTCTCTTTTGGAGAATTCAAGTCTCTTACCACTACACCACATTGGAAGTTGCAAATATATATATATATATATATATATATATATATATATATATTGTTAGTTAACCCGTATGTTTCACACGGGAATTAAACCTAGTCAACATTAAAACCCACATGGACTGGCATGTGTACGTACACTACACCACATATACCATTTGTACGCTAGTCTTTATATATGGAACTCATAATTAGAACAATAGAGACCATGAGATACTATTAGGAAAAAGGTTATATTTTTTTTAACGGCAAACAACTAGCAAGAAACTAGCATAATACAAATGAGATTACAAGAAACCAAAAGAAAATTTACACCTTACCAATACTCATTCCACTTTATAGAATTGATAATGGATCTATTCCTAATCCAAAGGTATGCATAGATGATTTGCTTTTTAGGAATAGCTTTTGAACGTACACTAACTTGTTATTAAAGATGATATCATTTTGAGCTTTTCAAATACATCAAGCGGATGAGAGGATTACATTATATAGGATGTGGAGATAATAGCATTTTCTTTTATGTACATTTATTACAAAGTTTTTATTTTTTAAAATTTTAACCACAAATATTAACTAAACTTACACATTGTAAGTTTAGTTAACTTTTCATGCGGCAACATGCATGCTTACATCCGTTAGTTTAAAATTAAAATTAAGGTGTGTCTTTTAAAAAGCCCTTTCTTATTTCATCAACAAAGATACAAACAATAAATTAGATAAAACAATATTTAAAATATCTAAAAACAGTCAAATATATTTATGTTAGCTAGCTAGGTGGATCTTGTGAGTGGCAAGTTCTCATGGACAAAGAAAAATACCAACAACAGGATATAATAATAACTAAATTAATTTATCAAGTTCTATAGCATGCAATTCTTTTGCCTTTTTAAAGAGACAAGGACAAGCACAAAAACTAACACATATATTGATCAATTGAAGCTGTTAACATAAAAAGGTAGCTAGGAATAAAACAGTGCAGAAAATGAAGAGATATATCAAATAAAATAGACGTTGTACGTGACATGAATTTGTTGGTCAAAAGAAAAAAAAGGAATATATATGATGGGGTCCAAGGGCATATGCTTATAATGCTTGCACTCACCCCACTTCATGTGATGAAATGTACCTAATAAGCAATTGTAGCCTGTAACAAGTTGCGATTATTTTTAGTACACCAAATGTATATATGGCACTACATGCATGCTTTTAGCCCACAAAAGAATAAACACACAACACACACGTATATCTCAATCTTACCACATATATGCATGGGATGCATCACTCTGTCAATATCAACATCAAAGTTCTATAACTTTATATGTCTGGATTTTTTAGCAACAATCAAGAAACACATATTCCTTTTTGCTACCGCACATATATAAGATATTAATAACTCGCTGAATTCGTAAGAAAAAATACAATTAAACAAAATGATAATTTCAAAGTGTGTTCGATCTAGATAAGTTTGGTGATCAAAATCGTTTGATTTTGTCTGTTTTACTCGGTTAAAAATCAGTATTAAAAAAGAAAAAAAACAGGAGACATGTTACATGTTACATTTGGGTAAGATGCATAAGGTGGGACTACACACACGTGTGATAAGTGGTCCTTTTGAGTTCATGCAGAGGAAGTTTTGTTTGGTAGAGCCAAAGTCAACATCAGGAACAATCATAGAGACATTATTTTTCTGTTCTTCCATCTTCTTCACTTAGACCACTAGATTAATTTAATTCATTTATATTTTTATATTAAAGTTATGGATACGACGTACTCAACAACAGTCGGGTGAAGATGTTATCTAATTAGATTCTTAGTAGAATGAGGCTACAAAAACGAGTATGCAAAAAGACATGTTTCATAAACAATATTAATTTCATCGCTCATAAAGCCTATTGAAACACGACATAAAAAAAGTGTTTATCGTTACCATGAGTTTTATATTTATTCTTTATTTCTGTATAGAGTTTACATTTGTTATTTAATTCAGTATATTTGACTAACAGAGTTAACCTTTTTGTTAAGTTTTTTTAGAAATACCAAAATACATGCACTTAGTACTCAAATATTTATTATAAACAAGACAATCAACTAATTAATTAGATAAAACCTCTTCTTGAACCGCTCTAACTCTTAATTATTTAACTATCAAAATTAAACGTCTAGCTATTATTTTTCAATCTCTAGCTAGCTAGATTCTTAAAACTTCAATTAACAAACTTATTGATTCTAATAATTACTCCATCTAGCAATTCATTACGTAAATAAAAAACGCAAGGTAAATGACTTAGCTACGAGAAAATCTATGATAACTAAACCAACAACTCACGTAAGAACATGGCAAAGTAATAAAAATCAATGCTTTAGTTAATCATCAACACACATTCAATATGCTAAAAACATGAACTTTAACTAGTAAATAATAATTCATCAACAATAAAAACAACTAAATTCAAGTTCAAAATCAACAAACCGTTCAACATCTAGGTAGTATGATGCGCTTAGCTATTCATAAGCAGTTAAAGTAACAAAACATTCTGAATTCAAAGTAAACATGATCAATATATATTGCTAAGTAGAACAAAGTTGTAGAGAATAAAAACCTAAAACCGATGGCAACGAACGTTCTAATGATCCAAGGCTTGAACTCTAGCTTCCAAATTTTCAATGATCTCCAAAATTGCCTCTCTATTGATCTGGAAACGGCTAGGGCTGGCAATTTTGTACACGAACACAAATACACGATACGAACCTACACGGTCTTAACAGGTAACAGATAAGGTCTTAACAGGTAACAGGTACTAAACAAGTAGACACGAATTTACCTGTTAATTTTCGTGTATTTAACAGGTATTTACATGTTTACCTGTTAGTACCTGTTAATACTTGTTATGATTTTTTAAAAATTAAAAATATAATTTAATATAGCATATTTACCTTATTTACCCTTATATTTATAGACAATTTTTATTTCACTAAACAAGTTCTCGAATACTTGTTTTTAAACAACTCTTATCGTGTCTTATCGTGTATACTTGTTATAAACAGGTACAGGTACAGGTAATGGTAACATGTACACGATAGCTTATCGTGTCGTGTACATGTAATAGGTTTCGTGTTCGTGTCTTAACAGGTTCGTGTCTTAACAGGTACAGGTATACACGATTTGCCAGCCCTAGAAACGGCTAGTGTCGAGTCATCAGAAATAGGGTTCTTTAAATTGGTTAAATACCAAGTTTTGTAAAAAGAACCCGTAGTATCCCTTCTACACGATATGCGCAACAAACTACTTCTTGCGTGTATTGCCTAGAAAAAAATTAATAAAAACCTTAAAAATCATACTACGCGTATCGCGCACAATAACACACCTCCTGGCTCCTGCACGTATCACGTAGGAGTAGTTGTTCGTCCAGAAACTTAGATTTTTCTTCCTCTTTCTCAACTTCTAAGTCTCCAACTCTTCTAATCTTCATTTCTTTTCAATGTTCAATGCTTCCACCGCATCTGAACACGTACAAAACACGACTCGGGATTAAGATTCCGCTAAAAAACAATTAATAAACTAGCTAAATAACTAAAAAAAATACTCGATAATTAACAAAAGTTAACCTAAAACTATAAAAACATAATGTCAATAACTAAATCATATGAGTTTGCCTATATTGTCACAGAGAATGCTTTTCTTGATTGTGGCATATATATCTTCTATGTGCAAATGACTAATCATAAAACATGTATTCCCACATAAAAGCAAGAACGGTCAGTTAATTAATACCGATGATTATAATGTATATATAGATACATATATTATATGTATTATATATTATATTATAAATTATAAATTATAAATTATAAATTATAATATAATATAAAAAGAAAGAAATGTGAAGTAGGAAAAGTATGGTTAAGTGGTTTGTCTTTACTAGGCAAATCATGTTAGCTTTTTTCCTTCATTACATGACCCCATTGATCACTTTTTCCTCCTTCATATATAGAGAGAATAATTATATATATAATTAATAATGGATAAAAGAATTTGATCGAGTGGTGAATGGCAAATGCATAAAGGAGAAAAGTTTGTTGAATAAGAGTCATGATCCTTGCCTTGTGGAGTGATGGTGAAGTTTTTGTTTTATACCATGTTTCTTTCCTTTCTTTTTCTCTCTCCATAGCCATTAAATCGATAATGTTCAATCTAATCCATAGAAACCGACGGAATATTAATTTGAACGATTTTGTATTGTATTATGTCGGACTATATATATTTGATCTCGTATACTTCTTTATACATATTGGATGAAATCACTATCTACGTACAAAGACGTGATCTGTATCAGAATATGATGAAGATCGAACTTTATAAATAGCCCGGCCACTACTACACAAAGGTTAATACCATATGGTTAAAAAAGTTGATACAATCAGGAAATTAAGTCATCCGGGAATGATAGTTTAATTATATATGTTGTTTAGAAAATAGCCAAAAATTAGTTTATAAAGTTTTCATTTAATTTGACCCTTTGACATAAGTTTGTTTTCACCGTTGACTCCTTATAAGTTTGATATATAGTTGCTGTTTTCACTGTACATGTACATCCAAATGTAAACTTATGCATAGAAATAATTAAGTTTTTTACTTAAAAAACAGTACGCGTGGATAATTAATGCTTGATCAAACATGCACGGAGGAGAGTTATATATAATTGTGTTTGTATTGGTTTTGTATTAATTTTCTGATTGTGGCCATTGGCCAACATAGTTGATAGATGATGCAAAATGGGTGGATATGTGGAGTTGTGTATAGTTGGAAAAAAAGTACGTAGGGCAGCATTCATTAATTGATAATCATGCATGCATGCATGAATGGGTCTTGTATTTGATTGTTGAAGGTCCAAACTTATAAAGATGCAGTGTACACAACACAAAAGGCAAACAACTCATGAACAGTTGTCTAGTTTGACTGTTTGAGTTTGATCGAATAATATATAATTATTTACATGCAATCTACATGAAAGGTACGGCATAGTACTTACTTTTCCTATACAAGGGATGGTGGGTGGGCACTTATTAATTTGCATTATATCCCATGCCAATGATAGCCCTTGAGGTGCTTGGGTTTAATTCCTCCCTCTTCAAAAATGGTTGGGCTAGCTTTTTCCATTAAGTGGGTTTTCTTCGCGGGGTTGGTTTCACTTAACGGCTCTTTTTAAATGAGGTTGTCGAATAACTAGTCTCTTTTAAATGGCTCATTTGTTGTAAAAAAAAATTAGCATTATCAACATCTAGTTTTTGGTCGCATACAGATGGATATACACACATCTAAAAATATTACACGTACACGCACCGATCTCTCTTAATCTCTCTACGACTCTACATATGTAGAGAGAGTTGGGTGTGTATGTATAACACATTCCTTTCATTCGTATTTCTCTTCAAGAGTTACTATAGATACACCTAATGTGTTATATAATTAAATACGTACTAATTTTCTCTTTGCCGCTCTCTACATATGTTAAGAGAGATAGAGTATTCTTATTACATGATGTTTGGGTGTGAATCCCAATCTTTCTTATTTAAATGTATAAAAATATTATATATTTTCATATTGTGTTTTAAAAGCATGTGTTTATATATTGGAAAAATATGGTATATTATAATTTATAAGTTATATATAAAATCCTCATATTGTTAAAAGTATTCTTTAAATTTTCTTTTGTTATAGAGCATATCAATTTAAAGGTTTAAGGTTTCTGTTTAAAAATACGATTAATACATTATGATATGTTTATTTTGGCAATGAGTCCCCTAGAGGTGATGATCACGAGACATTTGTGTCCAGACGTGTTTTGTTCGTACGTGATAACAAAATCTAACATATTTAATTACACAGGAACTAGGTTATTAAAGATATTCGATTTTAATAATTCAATTTTTGGATATTGGTCGGTACTAATTAATTCCAACTTAAATTTTTTTTTTACCAATCTTAACTTATAACTTATTTTTCTACAATGATCCGCCGTTAAGTTTATAACTTAACGACGATAACCTTTTTTTGAATTTCCGACAGATGTTTTAGGACTTTTGATTGGAAGAACAATACGAATCTATTGATGTAAAAATTACTTTGAGACGATGTTCCAAACAACCAAACGGTCTTCAATCGGGTCTTTAAACATAACGGTGCTAAATCTTATGTTAAAATTTCTTCGCTTAGAGCACCGACTCAAGGTAAGTTTTACATCAATGGACTCATATCCTCATTCCGATCAAAAGCCATAAACACCAGTCTGAAATTCGAAAAAAAATTAACGGCATTAAGTTAAACTTTAATGAGAGATCATCGTAGGAAAATAAGTTACAAGTTGAGATTGCTACAGAAAATTTAAGTTGGAATTAATGTTGAATAATATACAAAAGTTCGGATTATTAAAATCCAATATCCGAACTAGAAATCCCTTATATTAAAAAAAGCACATGTTACTATTGGAACAATAGGTTTTTTTGTATCATATTGAATTGCATGCGTTTAATATCGAATAATACACAAAAGTTTTGGAGAACGAAAAAAATAACTAATTTAACACGCGTCGATGCACATTCCTCTTTTAGACTAAAATCATTTTTCACAAGGCCTAACTTGAGAACATCTTTCATTATGCGAGTTCACCCTTTATGCGGCGGATCTCTCTTCTAGTAGATGTTACTCTAAAAAGCAAGCGGCATAATTTGAGCTCGGCGTCTCAATACGGACAACAAATAAAAATTGATTAATGAAATCAAGGACTAAAAGTGTAATTACTCTCCACAAAAGGTAAAAAAGATAATTTTTAAGAACAAAAAAATCACTTCCCCTAAAAAAGAATCAAAAGAAATTGCAGATCAGGGGACATATATCTGAGCAGCCAGGAATCACAAAATTCACCATATACAAAAAAACAAAAATGAGCATCCTATGTACTCAAATCTATCTTACAAGTACAATCAATAATCAGTGGTCCGCAAAATGTAAAGTAATATATAACTTTCAAGCAAAAAGAACCATGATGGTACAGAAGATCTTAAAGTTACTATATGTTTAAGATGATTATAAAAAGTGGAACAAAACTATAAACAATGCTAGATTAATATAGTAAAATAACAGAAGAACTGCAAGAAATTGATCTCATAATAATTGAACTGTGCACTTAGAGATTAACATGCATGGAGCAGTACAAACAAAGTTAACCTCCAATTCTACTTAATGGGTCTTGGTTATGTGATTTAACCAAGCTTAACACATTTTTAGGCGAAGGAGGCAGGCTTCCTTGTTATATGAACATGAAAACTGGAGTTAAGGAAAGATTTTAACTACAGAAGGGGCTCAACATGACCCAACTTGAGCAGAAGAAAGAATTAAAAAGAATTATTGATTATCTCAAAAACAGCCTTTTTGATCTTCACATCCATACTCGGGTTATATATGTAAAATTGTACATGCTAGTCACTTTATCTGTATAGCCCACCTGACATATATATGTGACGAGGCGACGAGCGATTATTATAAAAAGAAAACGATAGCAAAGATGGCAAAAAATGCAACTTTGGTGACAGACCAAATGGATCAAATGTCAAATGGGTTAGCCTGATTAAGCTCAGTTGACCCATTAGCCTTTTTGGTTTCACAATGGATTAGATCAGGCCAAATGGGTCCAAATATATTTCCCATTTGGCCCCTTTAATTTCATGCAATGCCTTAAGTAGAAGGCATTTTAACCCATAATGCATTTTTCGTATAACCCAAAATGACCCAAGAAACGGGATATTTGGGCTATGTTTGAGTGCCTTTGGGTTGGTATTGTGAGGTTTAGATAAATGAAAAGAATGGATGAGGGTACCTTAAGGTCTTTTGCCTTCCATGGCCTCTCTTTTCTCATGGCAACTTAAGCAAAGAAAAGGACCATCCCAAGGCTTTGGTTTGGAATTACCCGATCCTGCAAGTATGGAAATACCCTCCCCGGGTTTCATTTCTTTTTGACACACCGCACAAGTGAACAATTTGAACAAGTTACACAATGGGTATTTGGTATGTAACCTGCAACCATATCATAGATATCAGCTGTTATAGAACTGTCAATGGGTCGTCTATGACCCGTTTACAATTGGATTGCAATCTGGCACATGACCCAAAAGATTAAGAAACATAAGGTCTTCAATAGAACAAACCTTTCTGCAAGCAAAGCAGATCCTTCCTCAATTAACTCTTCCACCACATCTGGCTGAAGATACACTGCATCAACCTGAGGAGGTGACCCTGAACTCTTTCTCCTAAACATGGACTTTAACACCCCTTTACCAGTCTTCTTTGCATGAGGGACGTTAGAGTTCGTCTTTTCTGGAGGAAGAATATCAACAACAATGCAGGTTGTATCATCTCTTAATCCTTTGAATTGCACAGCTTCCTATTAACAGAACATATATATATAAGGTAAAACAGATGTTTAGAGGTGCAACTTTAAGTAAACAATATGGGTATCCATACTTTCACAATTTGTGCAGCTGCTGTATCTGGTGGCAGTCCACGACAACAAACTAGAGCCGCTTCTGCAGACATGGCATCCCACACACCATCGCTTGCAATAATCATCCTTCCACCAGCAGAGGACAGCTGGCATGTTACAAATTATAAATAGTACCAGTTGTCAAATTTATCCAAAAAACATTATACTTAACCAAATATAACATCATAATAATGCACTATCATGAACGGACCTTCACTTGTTTGACATAAGGAACCGGAACGATAAACTCTCCAACATCCACATCCCCAATAGATCGTGAGAGGCACAAGCCACCAGGCCAACATCTCAAAGGACCAATCTACCAAAAATTAGAATGTCCCAAAAATAAGCAACAATTCTATATATTATATTATAATTTAATAATGTACAACATTTAATGTATAAAAACATGAAAATGAAAACAGAACAACCCAACTTAAAACACGTTATGCTAATCTTCAATATAACTTTTCAAGACTCTATTTCTCTATGAATGTGCTGGCTTGGAATATTTTTATTAAAGTGCCCCATACAAAAAAGTATACATGACAAAAACTCGCAATGATGAGTCACGGTACTTTCCAGTTGAAAGATGTATGTAGTCTGATTTTTTTAATACCTTTCATATTAATTATTTTAACAGGCATCATGCAGATAAACTTAATCAAGAATTCCAGAAAAAGGAGCATATGGAAGACCACATACTTGTGCACCACCACCCGCATTAAGCCGACCAACCTCACCGCCACTTGCAGTTACACGCTCCCGCCTAACAAATAACAAAACAGGAAATTAAAGTTTAACAATCCAAAGTCCAAATATATCACGAGGTTAAATATTAAATACTCGACTCAAAAGAAATGCATCATAAACAGATTTGTTAGCATACTCTTCTTCACTGCAATCAAGCCTGTGATCTGCTGATAGATAATATAAGCCACCATCTGCAGACTCAAGTATGCAGCGGGAATCACCAACAGAAGCTACTGTTATAACCGATCCTTCAATAATTACAAAGGTGACAGTCGTTCCTGATGATTCAACTGATACATAACAATGCATAAGTATCAAGTTTACTTAGCAGAAGGCATGTTCACACACAAGAAACACAGGTGCATTTACAGATTTAAGAACGGTAAAATAAAAAATAAGTAAAGCAGATGATAAAAGTGGGTCACCCTGCCAGAACTAGCACACAGCTGGAATTAATTGCTGTAATGATAATAAAACCTTGAGTTATGGAATAATGGGACATGTTTAATTTGCTCAAGTAAAAAAGGGGACGATAAAGGCGGGGACACGGAATAGTATAAACCATATAAAAAAAGTAGAATTCAAGCATTTTCCGGTGACCCTTGATCCTTCAATGGATGCAAGGTACATCAGAGTAGGTGTGGGTTTAGGGGATGTACTACTATTACATAATTTTATCATTATAGGTCTATAGCAAAAACTTTTCCAAAATGCATCACTAAGTACAGTTATAATGATTACGAAGTCAAATAAGCAACGTTAAATTTTCAATTTACTGAACAAAATGAGAATTGTTGACATTATTATAGCATCTGAATATAGAAACCGGTATGAATGCGAAAAAAAATAAATTAACTCATCATTTTATAAAGACGGGTAGGAGAAGAAAGAAAGCAGTCTTATCATGATAAGCTCTAAGAGGCAAGTAATCAACCTAATGCATGTGATGCTCAAGTGCTCAACCATGTTGCTCATAAACATTCACATCGTGGGGTCTTGAGTCACATGACTCACAAAGTGTGGTACAGCCATACAATCCCTCTCAATAAGAGTTTCTGAAATATATTTTGGCAAAGTTTTTGTTATTTCGCCTTTGTCAACTAGAAGTGGTTCATCAATACGACAATTTTAGCGAAGTAATTATTAGATTATCTGGCAATTTTCACCTTTTTATCCTAAAAAATCAAGCATGAAATTATGTACTTTGCACATTTATGAACAAAGACAAATGATCAACCATTCAAAATACGAAGCGAAAAAGCATGTAAACAAGGATTTGACTGGTGGACACATAGGCATGTGATTCTAGCATTCTGCAATCATCAATGGGAAGAAGTTACAACTGTTTGCATAACAAGATTTAGGTTTTTGCATTTACATTGATTAGTAAAAGAAAGTTTGTGGCCTAAACTTGTTAGATAGGGATCAAAACATAAATATAAATTTGATTCTATTATCCCAAAAAATGCATACCAAAAAGTTATGGTTGTCATTAACATCACATACGAACATATTGTAACAAGTAACTACCCCCGAGGTTACTAAAATTCCATATACGACATATGATACTCAGATACTATATCAATCACAAAGACAAGTAAAGATGTCATTCCCTATACAGAACTCTGAAACCCAAATAGAATTTCTGCTTGAAACCGACGTCAACCTTACCTTGTAAAGTTTAAAAAATCTCTATATGCATTTCCAAAATGGCATCAGGGGGCATCCTGCTTATACTGATTTCTCAAAAAACATAAAAAGAGAAAAAAAAAATACCTTGTTCTTGAAAATCTTTATCTGTTTTCACAAATCCTGCCACCAAAGCCCTGGGCAACACCGTGATCCATTCGTCTCGGTTAAGGTGTTTAGGGATCGCTCCCAAGATATTGTTTAGAAGATTCTCCTTAGCATATATAGCTGCTGCAGACCCATTATGACCATCAAACATCTGCAAAGTAAAGCTTGGTAAGAAACTATAGCCTTTCAAATCCATCTTCCCAACATAAATGAAAAAATCAGCATATTGTGCAAAAGCAAGTATATTATTAATCAACAACTGAAAGCCAAAATAGTTGAAATAACAGTGATAACATACCCCAAAAACAGAATATGTAGTGACACCATCCCCCAACACGCGTTGGCATTCAGTTTTAATCAAGGAGAAATCCTCCCCTTTCTTAGATTGACTAGCTTGACCACTAGTAATCTCCGGTCTCTCCGTCTTCTCACTCGCAAGTTCACGCTTCAACAACAAAGATAACGGAATATGATGATGCTCACTCTTAACCACAGACATCTCCTCAGTTCCTTACAAACAACTCCAGTACTCCACCCTAATATTATTAATCAAATCACAGTTCCTCCAGATCCACCTCCACATACTACATCATCATCATCATCATCACAGATTCAATAAACTCATATTTATCACTAAACACACACACACATATATATATATATATTATACAAACAAATGAATTATCCTAGCTTTTTAGTGATCTGAACTTAGTGAACTCGCGTGAATAAACCTAGACCTGAGACCAATGCGGATGATCTATATATATAATAAAGTTGATTAAACACATGAATTAGAGAATGAAATGAAGTGGATGATAACTTACAAAACGCCGATTGATTGATCGGATTGGATTTGGAAGAAAAATCCGGCGAGAGAAATAAAATTGGGATTTATTTATTTGTTTGTTTGTGATCATGTGAGTGTGAGCGTACAAAACGCGCACCGCTAGTTTTTTCTTTCTGCTTCAAAAAGCCGACTTCAGTATGTATGAGCTGTGACTGTTTGTTTCCTCAGTGAGTTGTTTCAACATGTTTCTATTTTTTATTTTTTTCTATTTTGATGATTTTTAAGCCTTTGTTTTTAACTATTTCGTTTTAAAAAAGACAGAACTCGCAATCTTTCAAAAATAGGAACCAGATAAAGTTGGATCAAATGGCCAAGCGTTAAATATCATCTCAATTCATTTAACTGTTTTCTGATGAGAAAATCACTAAAGTTGTATAGTTATATATTTATACTAGGTTTTTTCCTGTGTAATACACGGGTTGAAAGACGATATTTTTTTTATTAATATAGAAGATTTGTTATTAGAAAATTTAAATCAAATAAATATAAATAATTATTTTAATTTTATATAACTTAATTATTCTATTAAAGATGTATAATTACTATTAAAATAAGTAATATTATTAAAATTACGATTATATCAAATGAATATATCTGAAATCCAAAATAAATAAATTTAGTATTTTCATAACGATTATTCAAATTAAAAAATTATCAAAATCCTACTAAAAAGTAGTTATAAGATATAGATAGGGATTAATGCTACAAGTTTTTTTCATTTGTTTTCAAAAAATAATAAAATATATTACTAAGATATATGTTAAATATCGGGTTAAATTCAAACCCAGAAACCCAGTTGAAGATCCGCATAAAATAATATATAGGAAGAATGTGAGTTTGACACATAGGAAAAATCCTAGGTGGACATACTATAATCATACCATGTGTATTTGTTACTTAATTATTAGAATAGATAGATTTACATCAAAATTTATTTTTATTTTATAATAGCCCTTTCTAAGTCAAGATTATTATAGATATTTTATTTTAAATAATTATATTCAATCTTTAATTAGTTATACCTATACTTAAAATACCACAAAAAGTCCCAACAGAAAATTATTGTTTGAAAGGATTTAAAGTATTAGTCACACCTTAAATGTTATTATTTATGCTATATAGTATAAAACATTACAAAAACATAAAAAGCAGGTTTCAACTTTCAAAGGAAAAAAGAAATATCAGGTTGTCACGAATTTAGATTTAAACTTGTAAGTATCTACAACATTATTTTGGTTAAAATAACATTAAAACTCAGGAAAGTTTTAAAAATTAATTACAGTATATTTTATTCTTTTTATAACAACAATTTGTAACACCGACAGACCACTTGTCCAAACCGATCATCTCCGTTCCCCATCTCCAAGTACGGAACTTTGGGTTTCTAGTCTGACATGTGCCCAAAGAGAAGCTCGTACATCAGCTTGTCCTAATCAATCTCGAACCAGATATCACTCTCATGAGGAAACTTATATTATGGGAGAAAAACCAATGCACCACCTCAAACCCCTATTTTGTCAAATTATAAGACTTAAGCTGAATAGAGTCGGCTCAAGGTTTTTAGAGGTCTAAGACAAAAATGAAACATGAGTCTTTTTTACTTGATTTTGTTTTTCATATTGTGTTTTTTCATCATGATTTGTTCTTTTTAAGTATTTTAACATTGACACTTTTCGAAATTCATGTGACAGATCATGTTTACTTTTTTATTTTCTCATTTGTCCGGTCCACTTCATGTATTCTAAATCTTTTTATGCTTCTATCAAATCTAACTAAGTATTCAAACCAAAACTTTTAATTTACATTACTTTTTTTAGCGGGGTATTTGGTTTTAGAACTTAGTGGCCTAAGGCATGTGTCTTTTTTCATTACATTATGAAACGCCCATAAGATTAAAGTTCTTTTTATTTTAATAAAGTTTTGGATATCTTATTCTTAACCAATCAAGGATCATTTGAGTATAAGATATTTAACTATATGGAGAATTTTCATTTTCTAATAAAGATGTAATCATTTCTTTAAAAAAATGATAGAAACTGACAAAAAAGAAATAGTTAATAATAATATACAGACGATGACAACTGACAAGTGCTTGTGCAACGTTTAGTTAAGTTGCATAATGTGGTAACTAGGTTAACACCCGTGGGTACCCACGGGTTGGATTGTAAAAAATATTTATAAACTTTTATATAAAAATGAATAATAACAAAGTGCGTTACACCAAATAGAGTAATAGCATAGAGCAAACAAAGTAAAATTTTATATACACTTTCAAATCTTGTTTTAGATGGCATCCATAACAACCAAACAATGATGGCATCCATAAGGACCATAATAATAAAATTGTAGTAAATACCTTCTCGAGTGAATCTTTAAGGGCTTCATCATTTAATTTCTCACTTCCGCCATTCTTAAGAATGTTATCACCAAACGTAGCTTGAACTTCTAGCATCGCCCTTATTTCAGAATATTTTAAACTCTTTTTTGAGAACCTAAAATTACACAGCTTATATAATCGATCTAAAAACTACATGAACTAAAAAGAACCTGTTTAACTCCATGTTCTCAATTACTTCAGTGTCGTTTTGGAGATTGGTATACAGTTAGAAATTCATACAAATAAACAAAATAATGAAAGATAATACATTACTCACTTTCCATAGAAAACATAATGGCTTGTGTATATCCCCATATCTAGAAGTAAGTCAAAAGAGGCCGGAAAAGTGATTGCAGCACATATTATAAGGAAATAAACTTAAAAGTAAATTATTTTCTTGAAAAAATAGGTTTTTAGACTTGCTCCAAACAATAGAGAGTAAGCTTATAACTCTGTACAGATCATATCATCCTTGATACTAAAAAAATATAACAACCTTCTTTGAACTGAATCCAATTACCAACATTTGATCCATAGTGTATAAATATTTTCAGGCCATTCAAAAAAAAAAACCATAAATTACATTGTGAATAACTATTCATTCCATAAACCAACAAAGCAAATAATCATATAACCCAAAAGAATATTACCTCAATGTGTCTGTGACTGTAGGCAACGTAATAAGCCTTGAACCTTTTTCCAATATTGATTCTTGAATATCCATCCAGATTATCTTAAAGCATACCATCAAGATTGTTTCAAGGAAGAACTGATTGGCGTCACTAAGTACCTTCAAATCAAATCTTAAATATTCAGAATGTCATCATTATCATAAGAAAATACTAAACATAAAAATCATTCATCACACAAAAGCAAACTAAACCTATCTGCAATTTGGGTGAAAATGGCAAATAACCTAATTTAATCACATGACGATTGGTTAGTAGAATTTGTGTCATTAAAGAAACTGATAAGATTTATATATCATCCAATCGAGTAAACAATAAAGGATCGTCATCAAATATAACTTACGATTCATCAAGAGATTCAAGTATTCGATAAGGTTTAAATATCATTCACTCGAGTAAACCGATTGAAACAAAGGATTGTTTAAATATCATCAACAGATTCAAGTATTCGATAAGGTTTAAATAACTTACGATTCATCAACAGATCCACGTTTGACATAGCAAAAGTCAACTACTGTGTGTAATCATGTCATCATCAATCTTGATTCCGACTGTCATATTTGATCTGCAAAACATATAAAGTTGTGAAATCTAACAACCGATTTGAGATGACTTAGATCTTTAGGGTTTCAACGGTGGATGCAAGCATTCAAGAAACACAATTTTGAAAACAAAGAATATAGAGAAAAAAACAGCAAGGAGCGCTACAAAGAGAAGATGACGATCGAGTAAACAATGAAACGAAGGAACACATACCTGTAGAATCAGATAGAGAAGATGACGATGCGTGGTGCAGAAGGGACGATGAGATTGAACGATTTAGGGTTTGAGGAGAGCGGCGATTTAGGGTTTGAGGTGATTGCAGATTTAGGGTTTGTGTGATAAGAAGATGTGAATGAAGGGATGGTGGATGGTTTTGTGTTTATATTAGATCCGCAGACTTGAGGTATGGGTCAACAAATTCACGTGGGTCAGATCCATATATCCACATAAATAGTGAGATTGAATGTGGTGGTGACATGTGGCACAATATGGTGATATGGGTTAGTGATTTATTAGAAGAGGAGATTACTAATTAGGGGTACGACTGACCGAGTAATTTTAACATTAAAGCCGACTTGAGTCGGCCCCTAAATTTAGATTTGAAGCTGTTTTAATTTGGAAGCTTGCACCTTGACTTTTATTCAAACCCGGCCAACTCATCAACATGTACAGATGGAGACATATGTTTGTTACGTTCACTATCCTACTTTCACGTCTTTAAATAATCATAACATGATTATATTATAAATAAAAATAATCTGGATTAGATTGTTTTAAGACTTGAACAGAGAATTTATATAATAAATTAAGATTTTAAGGGTTAATTTTTAAAGAAAATGTTTCTTTATAACAGAAAGTTTGAGAGAAAAAATTATATAAAATTTTTCATCATACATATACATGGGTTGATGAAGCCAAATAAATTTAAAACTCAGAAGTTGTTTCACCATACATATACTTAAAATATTACAAAAAATATATATTGTTAACTCAGAAGTTGTTTCATATGAATAAAACTATGTTTCCTAATTCTCTAATAGTTGGCAAAACTTTGTTTAAAAAAAGGTGATGATAATATAAAAATGTGTTAATAAAATAAATTAGAAGGCTATATATATGACTTTTTTAATTAGCTGCTAAAAACGACGTTGGTGTCAAGCATGAAGCATTGTACCTAATGTCCGAATGATGTTGGAGAACATTAAGTATGAAGGATTTACAAGTTTGTTGAAGACAACATTAATTGCTGACGGACTGGAAATAAATATCATGTTGGAGGACGTTTTATAAAGATCAACCAAGAAGAGACCTGATTTTTTGGACTTTAATTATTTAAGTCTTGTTAGGAAAAGTTTAGGGTGTTATTTGCTAACAACGTAAAGTTGTATTTAGATTGTATTTGTATTAGTTACAATGAAGGGACACGATGGTTCACAAAGAAGACAAAGATGTAAGAAACAATTCATGAAGGGATGCGACGGTTATATGTTAACTACCATAACCGTCGTCTGGACTGGACTAGTATATATATATTGTTAGGTTTCTGTTGTAAGTTGTAACTCGTGTCTTTTTATAAGGTGTAAAGTGTAAACCATATATTCGCATGAATAGAATCATATGCTTGTTGTTAATCTTGTGTTAAATTCAATCCCATGGATATGAAATCCTGATTTCGAACATTTTATTTTAAACACAATTTTCATAACAAAAACTGATACATTTCAAGGAAGCTTAACAAGTTTATTGGATTTACGCCACATCCATGATTCCGATGGCGATTTAGGAAGCGGTGGAACAAGGAGAGCCTTTCGACACAGACCGAAAGGCCAACCCTCACAATGACAAAGCTCCAGAAACATAGACCGACGTCTTCTCCTAAACATTGGGAACTCAAAACTGCTCATGCTTGAACACCTAGAAATATTTGTTTTTACAGACACAAATGCTTCTGCAGTTGTGGCAATACTTGACGAACAACGCGATAGATGACTATATGTAGAGTAGAATTCATCATTGTCTTCAAGTTCAACATCATTTGCAAGTCGCGGCTCCTTTCTAGCGGGAGGTAATTCAGTTGGAGAGAAACCGAAATCCAAATCCAACTCCCATATGAAGCTATCCATTGTGAGTCCAATCATCTTCTTTGACTTTGATTCCTTGTATTTGCTTAGAACTGCTGAAACAAAAATCTGAAGAAAAGAATTAAGTAGATCCATATGAACATATATGTAGTAACAATGTTGTACTAGTAATAGTTTATATCTTTGAATAGAATCAGTTTATAAGGTTTTATGCATAAAAAATAGACGTTTTTCGTCGGGTTTGTTTAGATAATATTCACTAAATTTAGTGATTTAAGTGTATAAAAAATGTGACCTCACAGGCATTTATGAATAACCGATGAAATCTACCAAAATCTAATTTTATAAATATTTTTTTGGATTTTGGTAGAACTCTTCACTTTGCTGACTGATTACCGAATAAAAATATTTACAAACTAAATATCCGTTGGTAATCTATAAGCCATGCACATTTTCTCAAAAATGAGTCTAAATAAATAAGAGCTTGAATATGGAGAGTTAGATATGATTAATACTTCTTGTTCATCGTCATAATCGCTAACATCATCGTCACGATCATCTTGTAAGCTTCGAGAAGAAATCCTTCCGCAGAAAGTATGGCACGTTGCAATTAGAGCATCCTTGAAGAACTTGCATTTCTTGGAGGGGTTTTCTAACTTTTCTTGATGATGAAATAAGCTCATGATCATTATGGTAGGTTGAGATATGATTTGCATAACAAGTATCAATTTATATTGCAATTAGTATTCAAAAATCAAGGGTTTCTTTCTTCAATCTTCATATCCTAGCTTTGGGTTGAAGACAAAGTAAAGATTGATATATAGTTATAGTAAATATGAAAAGGATTATCCTTTTAATTCATTACATATTTGAAAACAATACGGTGCCAAATCGATAGCAACATGTTGTGGCCAAGTGGGTGTTGTTGGTATATATATGTAGAAATGTGGTTTTTGTGGTTCTACTATGCCTAGTGCTTTGTAGTAGTTTAAGTTTAATATATCTTCATCCGTAAGTGATGCTATAGGAGACTAGCCACCAAACTTTGATCACTACTAATAGTAAAAACAAATAGTAATAATAAAAAGCATTTTACATTGTTTTATACATTTTATTTCAACTTTATAAATTAATTATCTTCCTTCTTCGGAGCATTTTCATTGGTTCTCGTAAAAAACTTGTCTCGAATTTTTTTTTCAAAAAGTTTTAGAAAAATCTAGGGTTTTCACAAAACTTGTTACTCCATGTTGCTGATTTATCAAAATATGAACAAATTTTAAGAATTTGTTTTTCATTTTAAGAGACTCAATATCCACTCTAGTGGAGTTGTACCTCTGCGGTGGCAGAAAATTTTGAATATATATTTTGAATTTACATAAAAATGAATTTAAATATTTATCTTAAAAATACATTTTTTAAGACAATTTTAATTTAAACTTTTAGTTTTGTTGTGGTATATTAAGGGCTATATGTAATGGGTTTGCGAGAGGTGAGACGTGGAACACCACCTTCTAACGCGTGAGTGAGGACTACATATATACAATGTTTTCAGGATCAGATCGGGCAATGATTCGGTCGTCTTACTGGTTCACTGGTTTGACCGGTTGAACCGGTTTGATTGGTTTTAAACAATATATGAGTATGAGGGATTCACGGACATGACCTTTGCTTCCTTTGAAACCATTCAACATGTATCACGTACACGGCAATATTATATCCACTTTCACATTCTCTTCAGGTTCACCCTAAATTGTAATGAACTAGTTTTATACCCGTCCAGAGGCCGGGTTTCAACATATACAACAACCGACAATGGGTCTCATATGCAACATTTTTCTTATTATTTGTATACCATATTACCAAGAAACAATTATTAACCATTCAACGACATATAAACATAAACATAATAAAAAAAAAAGATACTTATAATTGAACACAAAAACAATTACCTTTATAAATTCTTTTAAAATAACACCAAGCAATTGAAACAATCTCAGGGATTCCAACCAAACATAAAGACTTTCTAAAGTTAAGAGTTACCGGTAAACATACTTTAAACTTTAAAGGATTAGATTTTAGAATGACCAAATTCAAAATCCAGGATTTGTACTCTTGCTATTTCAAGATCCTGTCCAAACACTTTCTTAAAATTGAACATGAACACCTAGTATAGTATAATTAAAAAAAATCAAACAATAGAATTTTGCTATATATGGTATGTGTCAAGAGAGCCTGGCTCAAACCATGCAACCATTTGTATGGGTCAAGACGGTTTTGGTCAATGTTGTTTACCACAAAATTGTGTCCCCAAACTTTAGAACATTTTTTATAAATAAGATGTGTGTTAAATATGATTACAATAACAGAATAATTTATTCTTTAGATGATGCTAGTCTCATATGAATTAAGTACACACTTTGGCTATCTTGACCCCTTTGACCCATTTGAGTTGCTTCCTTTTCAGATACACGTTTTATGTGTAATGCTTACGTTTAAGTAACCAAAATCACATATCTTCAGTCTGAAGCAGGGCTCCCATCTATCAATGTGTTTTCTAGCTTCACGTCTCGATGACAAACTCGCTGCAACAAATGTCATACCAATACTTAGCGTATCAATATATGTGTTAAGATCCCGTATAAATAATCTTACACACATGATATATAATATATATTAGGAATCCAACAATCTAATATCCAACACATACCATAGCATGATAGTAGCTAACCCCGGATATCTATTATATGCAGCCTTTTTCTTTTTTGATTAGTCGTGTACATTAATACCAATAAACAATTTTAACCACACATTAACAGATAAACATAAACATAATAAAGTTTTATGTGGGTTTATTAGCATTACGCTAATAAAATTACAATGAAATACATAAATACTACCTCATGGCAAGTTTTACACTCTAAAGTGGATTTATGCCTATGCTCTACCTAAGCGGCAACTATAGCAGCCTCCTATGGAGTCCTACTCATCTTTTCATGGGAACAAATTTTCAAAAACTGCCCCTTTGTTGATCTATCTTAGAACAATTCAAATTGGTCAGTGTTGTAAACAACTGTCTCATACTCTACATCCTTTACTTGCTGCAATTCGAAGAACGTCTAACTTTAACTTGAAATACTCTCTCAAAGCTACAAATATATTTACATACACTGAATCAGTATAAAAAAAGTGGAAGTAATATCATGTTGAATTAAATTAAACTAAAAACTTAAAAGCTAATTTTTTTCCATGAAAATGAACACAATTAGAACCTAAAATATAAGTTCAACCAAACTCAGTTACAAAATTGCCTTCGCCTAAAATATACTGTCTAGCGTATTAATACCAAGATAGTAGTGGTAAACATTCCAGGTGATGAAATGAGGGTTCAAGTCTTGTTGTAGGTGTGCGTTGTAAAAATGTTATAAAAATAACTTATATTGGCCAGCTCCCTACCATACTTTCATTTAAAAAAATCTATAAACATCTGGAACATGGAATTAATATAAATGCACATTGCACATGCATATCATATAAACAACAGTAACAAAATACACAGTAATCAACTATATGCAGTGCTTGGGTTGTTTTGAAATGAGTTAAATGAGTCCCATATTCAAAATATGAACGAATGTGTATTCAATTGTTTAAAATGATATGACAATGAAATTTTGCAGCCTCAGAAGCCAAAACAGCTAAGCCAGTCATATGATTATCTGAAAAGGGGTAAGGAGCATAAATCAAATACAAGGACGGTGTCATACTAACTTATGAAATGATTTTTCTTTTATTTTTTATTACCTCTAACAAACCAAGTAGATCGAATGGATGTCTAGTAGAGAACACTTTAATCTATATAAAACGTAACAATTCAGGTACACAAACATGTTTTAGAAACATACAGACATCGAATATAAAAAATGAAGTACCTGAAAGATTTCGTGTAACATAATATGATAACATACAAACTAAAATTTCAATCCATGTAAACTACAATCCATGGTGTGAATCCATCTACAAGTCAAAGGAATAAATTACATTACACTTGATCCATATTGTAACTTTAGAGAAAAAGACCACCTAAATAGTTTTTAATATAGAAAATTTCAAATAATAAAGGTTAAAGCTCATATTTTGACACGGTTATTACTAAGAAAAAATCAGTAGGGTTCAACATACTCCACACATTTCAGCCCATACCAATAAATTACCTGTTACCGAATCCACATATTTCACTACTTCCAAATATAAAGTAGCTAGAAACAGTAAGAAACCATATCAAATCCAGATCCAGTTGCAAGCTCATTGTATTATGTAACATTGACTATCTACACTTAAAGGAGCAAACGGATGTTT
This sequence comes from Tagetes erecta, assembly GCA_030867185.1. Taxonomy (NCBI): domain Eukaryota; kingdom Viridiplantae; phylum Streptophyta; class Magnoliopsida; order Asterales; family Asteraceae; genus Tagetes; species Tagetes erecta. The sequence goes on from CM061487.1 coordinate 99,903,957, forward strand.
TGTTAAACAATCATTTTATTAGCGGGCTTATTAAGAGCTCGGAGAAAACAGAATGAACCTATTAAGGGGGTTTATATTTGACTGATGTCCTTCCACCACGTTCAATGCCCCTTGCACTTGAAGAACATTACACTGAAGTACCATCTGCAAGATGACGAACATTAAAAAACATCAATTCATCATAGATTTTCCTTATAAACAGAAGGTGTAAACACATTCACTTAATTCATTAATCATACAATCAAAACATATACGCACTAATAAACACATACACCTTTGTCGATTAACTACACACATACTTGTTCTTGATCTAAGAACAAATCCAACCTGTATGAAATTCACAACATTAACGGAATGTATTAGTGACCATTCTCTAAGAACAAATCCCATGTATAATAGCAGGGCTTCTCAAGGCACAGGATCGATGAACAATGAATAACTTTATTATTGCAAGAGAAAACTCACTCAAAAACTCGTTACAATAATTCTCTATTGTTAGTCCATAACAAAGCCTCTACCTAAGCCTTATATTTATAGTTCTAACCTATACGTGTTAGACTATAATACAAATTGCTAAACCATTATTAATTCCTAAATATTAGGGATTTGACCGAACTAGTCGTATCCTACTCAAACTCTACCGACTTGTAGATTTGGTTTAGGAAATTAACTCCAACAATCACCCCCTTAATTTCTGAACCAAATTAAGCGGTCTCTTAACTCCAACTCTGTTTCGTTGATCTCGATTCTTCCTGAGCTTTCTTTGATCTTGATTCATCTTATCGGTAACCATGACTCGATTATCCACTTGAATTCACAATCTTTGGCAACTCCTTAAAGAAACATAATCAGCGCTTAAAACATGGTTGGAATGCGGTCGTTTACGATTTATGGTCGCAAGGCTTTGGCTTTGGTTCGTGGTTCCCGGAATTGATAAACAAGATCGGCGGCGGCTTCTCGAAGCAATTGAACGACGTCCCTAGTTAGATCTTTCTTGGCTTCTTCTATCGGTTGCTCATAGATCTCACTTGGTCGACTTCAATCGGCCCTAGATCTCTCCTTGGCAAACACGATTGGCCCTAGATCTCTTCACGACGACGACAAGCTTCCTTGCGGCGGCTAGATCTTGAATCAATCACAGGTACCTAGAACTTGGTTCTTGATTCAACCAAGCTCTGATACCACTTCAAGGCACAGGATCGATGAACAATGAATAACTTTATTATTGCAAGAGAAAACTCACTCAAAAACTCGTTACAATAATTCTCTATTGTTAGTCCATAACAAAGCCTCTACCTAAGCCTTATATTTATAGTTCTAACCTATACGTGTTAGACTATAATACAAATTGCTAAACCATTATTAATTCCTAAATATTAGGGATTTGACCGAACTAGTCGTATCCTACTCAAACTCTACCGACTTGTAGATTTGGTTTAGGAAATTAACTCCAACAGCTTCATCACTTATTCAAACATACATGATACATACACAGTTTATCAAACACACATTCAACTATTCAAGGCATCAAACAATTTGAAACTTGATAAAACAACATTTGAACACAAGTGTTTATATTTCGATTAAATTGCACCCATAAAAGAAATGAGAAAAATTAAACACATAAATAAGGAATCATGCTAAAATTCACAAGACCCAACTATTGATACCTAATTGAGAAATTAAATACAAAAGGGGAAATGATCATGGTGACCAAAACCCAGAAATCACCTTATCCCCAAATTGATTATGAATTTGTTACAACGAAAAGATCATAAACCCAAAAATCACCAAATCCTTTGCAACGATGAACATCGACACACAATAGCGGGTGAAATAGATTCGAAATCAGGCTCTGAAATTCAATAATAATAAGCAATGACAAAATATCCAAACTGGTTACCTGATTATAGCAACGAATGTAGTGCATTGATGGTTGATTTAACGACGGTTAATGATTAGACGGTTGTAATGGTCGATTACTCGACTGGGCAGCGGTGAGAGCTGATTGAGTGGCAACGACGGTTGCTTGAGAGGGAGGGGGGGGATGTCCACCTTGGTGGTGGCAGTGAGCAATCAAACATCTCCCTTGGTATTATATGGTTTTATGCTTGTGTGTCATTAGAAGTGAGTGGTTTTGGGAGGCAACGTGGGAACAAATTGATCGGAAGAAAAAACCGTCTAAAAACTGTCCGAGTTTAACTCAACCGCTGGGTTTATACGGCTAAGATTTCGTTTCAGCATGATCAAACGGTTCATATTAAATCTCCCGGGTGGTTACACTCACCGGGAGCAATATAATATATAATATATATAAAAAAGACACATTCATTCATTCTTTAGAGTGGTTATAAAACATTTTAATAGTTTCATAGAACGAATTATATACACAAGAACACATATATTTATTGTGGCAGGTACACAATGAACAAGCGCTGCAAAACTTTTTGAACTATATTGCTAAGCATAACAACCTAGTGATGATTTTCTGCTACACTTACATTTTCTGTTGCTTCATCTCTTTGAATAACAAAATGATCAACAATTCGAAGAGTGTTAATTGGATCCTGATGAAAAGAATTAGCCCTCCATTTACTTGGATATTGTCTATGGTGACTCAACTGATGCTGTTGTCTTAACTCATTATTCCACTCAGTATCTAGCTTCCATTCCTTCGGAACCTACGTATCGAATTCCAGAAACATTATTCGATCGGAAGAAAAAAAGAAAAGAAAAAAATGGTACTAAAAAGATCATTACTTTATCAACTGCAAGAGTGAAAACTTCAAGGCTTCCATCCTCCTTGTTGTGAAATCGTGTGAACGATTTGTAATTTGCGATTCTTAGAGACGAAAACGCCTCATCAAAATGCAAATGAAGCCAGTTTATACAAATAGCTTCCAAAAACTAGTGACACCACAGGAGTTGACAACACACTACAAGAAAAGCTTTTTATTTGACCAGAAAATGTATCGTCTTGTAGGATATGATCTAAATTGCACTGTGAAAAAAGGCCAAAAAAATCAGTTTTTATTTCTAAAAGAAAGGAGGGAAATGAAAAAAGCACATACCAGTGGAAACATTGAAAAGGTTAAGGTGAAGTATATGAACCCGCCAATGAAATCGAACTGCCAGTTTTTCTTTCGGAACTTCAATATATTACCCAGAGCAATCTGCATACCACAGTTATGAATCGAACAAGTTAATTCGGGTTTGTGTTTATCTGAAATGGGTCATGGGTTAACTAAAAAGAAACGCGTCGAAAGCCTACAAACTTATCTGATATCAATCATCATATTCATGATTTAAATTACTCTTGACTTTGTATACTTTTAGTAAACGTAGTTGACACACATTTTGCTACCAAATAAACTTAAACATTTGGCTCAACCCAACCTGACCCGTTTTGACCCACAAGTAAAATCATCCATTTTGCCACAGACCGTGCATAGTTCGATGTTAGTATGTTACTACATACCCTGCTAGAATCTTGAGCAGATGGATAAGCAGCTTTCATCTCATAAGTGTTACCATGTGCTTCAATGAGGTTACTAAAAACATGCGTCGGATGCAAAAAACGCCCCACCACACCCGTTAACAAGTAAATGTTGCACCAGTGCAGGTTTTTCTGACTGAACATACGAATGTTGCATATAATGATGCAAATCCCCAGCAATTCTAAGTTTGCACCTTCCTTTTAAATGATCATGTATAAGATGTGACACGTTCTTTCCAGTGGCGTCATCCCAGTACCAATCAATAATCCAATTTGGTGCGTGTGTCATAACGATCACAGAATCGTATTCTTTAACCTTTTCTTGTATGAGTTCTGCGAAAAACTTGAATTGATAACTATCGATATCAGTATGGAGAGCTAAATCGAGACCAAATACCCACCATCCTTTTGGTAGGTGCAAGGCAAAGTAGCTTTTCTTTTGGGGCATTAACCATCCACCTAACCAACTCTTGTGACAAATGTACCTCATAAAAGTTTGAAGTCCATCAAACCAATCTGAAAAAAGAAAATTATAGATATGACATAGAGAAAGTAAAGTTTAGTGGTAAGGATTTTAGACTTTAGTCACTCTAGCAGAGGTCTCACGTTCGATCCCAATTTCCACTGGTTTTTGTCTTTAACCCCCTTGAAAACTAATTTTTCGCCACAAGTGATAAAGTACTTAAATTTCCAACTAAAAAGTGAACATACCATGGTTTCCAGGGATAACAAAACATTGTGGCCCATCATATTGTTTTAGTTCAGAAATTCCAATGGGTAATTCGGGCTTGTTTACGGCTAAATGGTCTTCTCTATACCATGAAGGTGGTTGTAGAGCATCCTCAAAAGGATGAAATAGACGTTTTTCATAATTGGGTGCTGATGGATTAGGGTATCTGAATATAATACATCACTGCTTACATTAATGAAATAGGTGATAAAACAACCTTAAACAGGTGAAACTTACGCAAGATCGCCTCCAATAAGAAGGAGGTTTGCACGAGGCAACTTGTTCAAAGAACCATTATTCCGAACTTCAAGGGAAGGTTGAGCTAGAAGCCGAACAACAGAATAAGAATAGTTGCCACCATCACCCGTATCAGCCATAAAGTCAAACCAAAAGTCACCATTTTCGCTAAAATGGTCATATAAAAATTCTTCTGGTTTAGCCCCTTCATGTTTACCACTCATTGCAGCCTATAAAATGAATCATAACTAATAACATACAAACAAAGGAAAATGAAGCTATGCTTGAGAAAAGTTAAAAAAACCTGCATCACGCGCATATCAAACCGTCCCACAAAAACAGTTACAGATACAAGGAGATCAAAAACAGTCTTAATAAGATCAGCTGATGTCCTGCAATGCAATCCACTTATTAGTATGAACATCACCACAATGTACACACGGGTTTGTGTAAAGAGAGTGGAAATAAATCTTCAAGGGGTGGTGTGGTGGTAAGCGCTTAAGTCCCTCTAGCAGAGGTCCCAGGTTCGAATCCAACCTCCCCTGGTTTTCTGTTTTTAACCCCTTAAAGGCTACATATCCAATGCAAGTTGTGTTATATACAATCCAGCTGCTTAAAAAAGCCAGAAAAAGTGAGTGGGTATACCCTGAGTACCAAGGAACCATATCCAAGAAATTAGGCTGCGTTTGCTCAGCTCTCAACTGCTCGGTTTCTTCAGATGATAGAGGGTGGGTAAGAGCCCATCTGATGATAATGAAGACCAACAGTTAGAAAAGGTAACTACTTTCGCATACAACATATAAGCCTGCTTACCCGGAGGATCTTTCGACAACAAAGTTTGCAATATATAGACCGATAAACGTTGCCCACAGCGAATATATTGGAGAAATTTCATCCGAAGACTAAAAGAAAAACGAATACCAAATGAAGTTGAATTAGAACTAGGTCAGAGAAATCAAGTATAACAAAAGAGAATTTACCTCTCCATACATAACCCAGTTAGAACAGGATAATCACAAGCTGACCCGACTGGAACAAGCCAAGATATGCCAGCAATTTTAATAAACTCATACATTTGGAGAAATTTAGCCAACAATTCACTTCTTTTTGTCCAAATGGGTTTTCATTTAAACCATGATTTCCATAGTGACTATAAAATACACAACATGCTACACTTAACACCTACAAGCCAATGAAAACAATAAAAAGTTCTTACGTTTCTAAAAACATGTTTTGCCAAATGTTGAAACCAACAACAGGTAATGCATACAATAATGCGTCCATGACGAGATTGCGAAAGATGTTACAAAGGCAATTCTATAACTGATATAACAAGCATGGCGGGTATGTTCATGTGGATATGGGTTTGTATGTGTCACCATTTTCAATCAATGATCTCTACATTACACCATTAACACACTAGATGTCAATTTTGATCGAATCAAGAAACACAATAACAAGTTAAGAAAGATGAGAGTTTAGTACCGGCCTTTATTAATACCAGTTACTAAAATCAAGACTGGTTATTATTTTTTTCTTAACAGTCATGAACTTAGTGCCTTGTTCTGCAAGTCTGATCGTGTTGACCCAAAATGTGAAAATTTTAGAAGCCGGTGGGAATGTTAAAAGCATTGCTTACAAACGACTAAATGTTGGTGGTTGGATAACATTGCACGAAATTGAGCTTTTGGTGAACAAGCCGATTAATTGAAAACTAATTAATCATCTTAGCTTTGTCATGAAATGATAAAGTGGTCATTACTATTTACTAACATCAATACTTACTTCTACCAGAATAAAAACGATGGAGACCAATATATTTAGTGAAGGATCCATTATTTACTACTTGTTTGGATTGATTAGTCGAAACTTTAGACTTAAAAAAAGGTTCAGTTAACTCAAAATCAGGACATTTGAATCTTTTGATTTGTTGGTTGGATCGGTAAACCGAACAAACTTAACGGGGTGATTAGATATAAAATTTTTAATTCTGTCCTTCAAAAGCTTACTTTTTTATTAATTTGTTATATTTTATGATCCATGTTTTAGTAATTTAAGTGTTAGACTGGCCGTTGTGAAAAAAATATTTTAACGTCAACTCTGTCGTGTTATCAATCTCATAAAGCCAACACCACAAGTCCACAACTCTTGTTTCATTAATGACTTTTGCCTCGGACGGTCGCGTTTGTCTCAATTTTTGTTTTTCAAATCTTCACCCAATCACAACACACAATTCATTTTATGTGACGCCTAATCATCACCTATGTGTAACACTTTTTATATTTTTCTAAACACTCTCAATCTATCTTTAATCTTTCATAACCGTAACCTTAGAATCGCGGACACATACTAAGCAAAAACATTAGAAAAGCCTACTCGACAAATCCCCATACCCCCAACACCACATGACCACAATGAAAACATCACTGCTTTCTCTCTCTACCACACTCTCTCCTCCTCCTCCGTCGCAACTTCTTCACAATCACCGGCGGCCATATTTCCCTCAAACATTCAAATTCAACGTCCGAGCTTCTTCTTCTTCTTCTTCTCCGTCGAACTCCTTCTCCAATCACCGAGTTGTTGTTACCAGAGAACAAGGCAAAAACGGCAAACTCATTACTGCTCTTGTAAATTCCTCTATTATCCTCTGTTAATAATTGTTATCAATGCTTCCTTGTTTTTTGCGATTTGTTATCTACTGATGCATATAATACTGTTAGAAGATCAGATTGATTTCTCATTTCATTAATCGCAATTTTAGGAAACTAATTCTTACAGGTTTTGAATAATTTAATCTCCATAAGCATAATTAAAGGACTACAGGTTGCTTTGTTTTCTATTTATACATAACATTGTCATGTGGATATTAAATTTATGATCAATTTTATCATTTTTGGAATTTGTATGTTGTTACAGTTTTGTCATTCTGAGTTTTCATTTAAAGCAATTATTATCAAACAATCATTTTTCAGCAAACACTTATGCTAGCCACAAATGTTAAAATGGTAAATTATGACATTAATAGCATTTTATTTACCACAAAAAGAAACTATTTATTCACCGTTCACTGCTACCAAACTTCCTTGATATGTATTTGTGTAAGGTTATAGTGCAATAGAGTCGATGGACATTGTCATTGCTACTCTATTATATTATTTTGAACTGATTTAGCTTTGGTATTTTTTTTTCTTCGTCAACCTTACTATTAACTATTAGTACCAACCGATAGAGAACCTAAAATCTTTGAACCTGCTAACTGTAGAAGCATGTGCAGAATGTGTAGTTTGCATTGAACAATGAACCTTGGAGTTATTGTTTTGAAATATTTAAAAGTTTTTGACATTGTATTAGATCATTTGGCTTCAATAGGCGAAACATGGGATTGACTGTTTGGAGCTTCCTCTCATTCAGCATACACAGTTGCCTGATCTAGACAAACTTGTTTCCCTATTGAGTGGTAAGCTCAAACTCTTCCATTTTAGCTTGTTGCTATATATGCTTCTTTCTTCCATGACTAAGATTAATAACTGCTGGACATATTTAGTAGCATCTAGTCTGTAATTCATTTTTATTTACAGCTGATAAATCATGATTTATTTAACGTGCGTATTTTGACCATGTCACCCGTATCTGGCACCTGACACCCAATTAGGCAATAGCCTGTAAATTTGCTATTTCGATGCTTGTGATTATTTTAATTAAACTTATCTCATGTAGTAATTAAAGATTGATATGGCGGGATTTAACTGGTATTTGGAAAGTTGTTTCTCTTGGCATCATTCAAGCTTTTTCTTTTGATAAAACCTGTGACAATGTATCTCAAATTCTCAATGGTGTCTAACACTTATCTTTTTATGTTATCTGGTACTGGTAGCAGCCACTAGTTTTGATTGGATCATCATAACTTCACCTGAGGCAGCTCTCGTCTTTCTTCAAGCTTGGAAGTGAGTTCAATTGTATTAGTATTCTATTCCATCCAATCCTAGCTTGTTTTCGTTTATCAATTGTGAAATGAAGAAAATGATGCGAGTTCTCTCTAATGCTGATATATGGGTTTATTATGGTACATATTTGGCAAAATTTGCGGGATAGAGCCATAGGTTTAGATAGAGCCAAGTTTTGTATCATTGTCAAAGGAAATTTGCAATTTTATATTATGCATGACACTGCTTTATATTTATACATTTCTGGTAGGTCGTCCTTTATTAGTTTATCTACACAACATTCATTATTTCAATAAAAATGCTAGTTTTTTTAATCTCATTGTACACTTTTAGTGAGTTGACATGCTATTTTCATTTCATATGCTATCTCAGAGCTGCTGGGACCCCAAATGTTAAGGTAGCTGTAGTTGGAACTGGTACAGCGAGCATTTTTTATGATGCTAAGCCTTCATCTAAGCAATTAATTGATGTTGCCTTTACTCCATCAAAAGGTGTATATACATTTCTTCTGTTTATAGTATAAAGTTTTTATTAGTATATTTATCTATGAAAAGAGGCATCTGAACAACTGTAGAGGAAAAGGTTCATCTTTTTTACCTTCTTTTGCAGCAACTGGCAAGGTTCTCGCTTTAGAACTGCCAAAGCATGGGAATGAAAAATCCACAGTTTTATATCCTGCATCTGCTAAAGCTAGTCATGACATAGGTATGTGCTTTGTTTCTATAGGATTTTTTATTCATAAGCTGTTTCAAAGATTGTATTGTAAAGTGGTGTAAGGGATTTTCATAATTCATTTGGTACAAATTTGATATGATTATATGAATAATATATAATAGTTAAATAGAATTGACCTTTTTTGTCATTGTAATACTGTTCTTAATGTGTATTACTTGTATCATGGCTCTTACCAATACAATAAACTTCATATTCCTTTCATTTTTTGAAGCTATACTAAAAGTATGCCGTGGGTTGTGTATTTCAGAGGAAGGCCTTTCTAAACGTGGATTTTACATCACAAGATTGAATACATACACAACGGTATATATCTTACTTCTGTCGATGTTGATTTAACAAAGTCCTTAGAGTCAGGAGGTCAAAGCATTCACATTTATCCCAAAAGAATTTTATATAATGTATAGTAAAACTATGTATTAGGTTCTTCGCTACCAAAGTGGGGTTTCTGCTAGCACTATCCAAGGAAGGTGATATTTTGCTTAATATTAATTGAATCGAAAAATGAGAATACAGCTTTTATCATATATGCTATGGAATGCTTTTAAGTTTGTACATTTGGATAGAGCCCAGTTGTATATGTAATTGACAGATGTTTATGATAAGTTGACTCCTATAACGGAAATTTGCTATATTAAATTATGTTCTGTCAAATTTAAACGACTAGGCTATTTTTATTTCTACTGTTGTATATGTAATTGAGATAAATTACCACAACTATTTACATGTAGTCTTTTCACATATGATATCAGTTTAACTATAGTAGTTCTGCTTTTACCATCTATTTTAGGAACCTGTCCAACATGTGGATCAAGTGATTCTCCAGCAAGCACTGTCTGCTTCTGTAGTTGCAGTTGCATCACCTTCTGCAATTCGGTAATGTGTTTGTTTCATTATCTGATGCTAAATTTGCTTGATATGTGTTAAAAAGCTGTATCTTAGCTTAGATATAATGTCTCTCTTTAATCCCACTTAGCCACATTTTAAATTTTGATCTTATCTTGAACACAGTGCTTGGGTCAATCTTCTTCCTGAACCAATTAACTGGAGTGGTTCCATTGCATGCATTGGTGAAACAACTGCTTCAGCTGCGAAAAAATTGGGCTTGAGAAATATATACTACCCGTCCAACCCCTCTCTTCAAGGGTAATAATTTATAATTTGTTAAAGTCTACTTGTACTTGTGCTAGTGTAAAGTTATCATACATTTGTGTTTGACAGATGGGTTGACAGCATTCTTGATGCTTTACTTGTCCATAATTAATTCCTGAAGGCATAAAACCAATATTCGGGGCATCTTGTTTTTGAGGTAACATGTTATTACAAGAGCTGATGTTTATAAACATCTCTACTAACACCATGAGAGGTAAACAAGTGGGGAAATGTATTGCTCCATTTGTGTTCAGTGAAGAACATCTTGAGGAAGTGTACTTTTGTAATTGTTTATAATTTGTCATGTTGTATTCGAATTGACTGTAATTGGGTAGTTCGTGATTCTGACTTGTAGTCTCGTGTTAATTTTTTGTAAATGAAAAAAATACTGAATACAAATTGGACTTATGTTTCTGCACATAATGGAAAACTATTGCTATATTTCATATGTATATGTTCATTTTTTGGCTAGCAAGTTACATATATGAAAACGAGTGGTTTGATCTCCGTTACAAGAGCTTAAGATGTTAAAAAATCTTCTTCTCAGGTAACCGGTTTCAGAACACATTTCTTCCATTCAGTTAAATCTAGTTCGCTATTTAATATTTATTGAAGTTTATTTAGTGTATTGCTTGCTTCCAGATTATTCTGTTGAAGATGGAGGAAGAACCCCTTGAAGAAATGATGAAATCATGACTAGTGCTCTTTGTGGTTGGTAGCTTGGGACTGTATGTCCTGCACCTCTTATTGTGGTCAGTACCATTGATCCTCTGTAGCCAACCACATAACCTCCAACCTATGAAATATGTTGCATCAGTTTTTGATCATTTTTAATCTTATAATATATGTTGTTAACACTTTGGTTAGTATTCAATGTAATGGAGGGTTAAATACTGTGTACCTCTTTGTTATAGTACCACGGTCGCCAATCAACCTCTACTGGAAGCTTCAACTTTTTAACAGAGTATCTTGAGGATGTTACTGGAACATTCCCATCAATGTCCCCACTGTAGATTCATTAAGGATCAATATGTATTTCTTTTGAGTGTACAAAGGCCAGTGTAGGATTTACCTGTATATCCAGACAATAATACCGTCTGCAACTAGCTGATTGATAGTAGGCAAAGTGGTTGTTGGGCTGTCTGTCCATCCAATACCACTGCACACATTAGGACAATGATTAGCCAGCCCCTTTATCACTTCTTATAATTGTGTGAAATCCCTGTGTATATGGTGTAGTATGTTAATTTAGAATATAGAGGTACCCGCAATGTGCCCATGAGGTATTTCGGGCATGAAGAGATTCTTGCACTTCTGGTCGATTCAAATAGGTGGATACATAGTCATCAGAACAAGGATCAAAGTCCTTAACCTAGTAGAAGTAAATGTGAAGTCTAATTTATTTACAAGTAATGACTTGTGAGATAGCCGATTATCTATATTGAGTCAGAGACTTACAGATCCTGGGGATCCAGGTTTTTCTGCGCTGACGTCACACAGTGGAGCATAGATGTTGTTTATGTAAATTCCACCTAATTCATTGTCTCCTTGGCTTTGATACTCCTCACATGTATCTGAGAAATTTCCAGAAGTGTAATCACAATACTTGTTGATTCCAACATGTGTCTCATCAGAGTTTAAGGCATGTGTCCAGTAATAGTCATACATCCCTTCATATGAGGTACTGTCATCTATCCAAGCATTCCCAATCTGCACAATCAGATAGCGCATTAGAGTTTTGCAGTGTTGATAGTGTACGTCGTTAATATAGTTTGTAGTTTGTACTTACTGCAATTCCTTTGAGATTAATTATCATTTTGTTTGTTTTCTCGTTCTCTGAGAGAATGAGGGAAGCAAGCTGAGGTACATAGTGACCTGCATAGCTTTCACCTGTAATAAAGAAATCTCGGCTTTTGTATTGAGGAAATCTATTTAACCAGTTTATAAGGAACGTATAGGAGTCTTTAGCTGTCCGTTTGTCGCCTGTTGTGTAGTCAGAAGATCTGTTTGAATATGAAAATCCAACTCCAGCAGGTGACTCCAAGAATATTACATTAGCCACTGTTTGTTTATCACAGTTTAGCCTTTTGCCTTATAGTGAAGCAAACAACTGATTAATGTAATGAATTTCTATTATTACCATTATTCCATGCATAGTCATTGCGGTATAGTGTTTTCCCATCACTGTTGACCCGAAAGGGGCCAAGCTCTTCCATGGCTCCATATCCAAAAGATGAGCATCCTGGTCCTGTAGACATAGCCTCATGAAATCTTCCATCATATTTTGAATGTTTTTCATGTTTAGATTGAAACGTTAGAATTGTATTATTACCTCCATTGAGCCACAGGACAAGAGGTTTAGTTGAAGAATTCTGAGGTGATTCAGCAAAATAGTAAAACAATGCTCTTCCCGCCTCCGAATCAACGGTCACATATCCTGCATAATGCTCAAAATCCGCTTCTGGTTGGCCTGGCAGCTTATCAATCCTGTCTGCTTCCATTGATCCTTCTTGAGGTACAGCATAAACTGGAGATAAATTTGATACTTCTTGTTTCGTCCAGGTTTCTGCATGTGGTGGATTCCCTGATCTTCTTGATTTGATCAATTTGTTTAGGTTGCTGATCTGATTCTCCTTGCTTCCAACAGAAAAACCGAGAAGGTAAAGCAAAAATACTATCAACAACAAATTTGACTTCCGGGTCATTTTAGTTCTGTGCAACTGGTAATCTCGTATCATCTTTCGATGTGTTTGTGTGTGAATATATATGCATGTATCTATAGAGATTCCAATTAGCTGGCTGCTCTTGTTACAAATGTCATTTCCTAGGCTCATTGTCCTGCTCTTTGAAATCTCCACTTGATTTTATATTAAGTTTGAATAACATTCGGCTGTGACATTTTGCAATATCTGATTGTAAACATCTCCCATGATCCAACTCATGTTGAGCTTGCATGATAAATTGAACATAGAATTTGACTGGACACAAATTGCTAACCGACCCGCCTGATTTGTCAGGCTTAGGTAATTTTGAGTATTTGAAATCAGTATATAGAGAATGTGATCTGTAATTTGATCAAAACCAAACCAGCAGCATACATCTGTTATCGCGTCTGTAGCATTTCTTCAACCTCTCTTTCGCTTCCCATGTTCACTCTCCTCAATAATCAGGCTGTTTGAAACCACTGTGAACAACTGAAAACCACTGTAGTTTTGCCATACATGAGGTGCACACAGAACTTGTATATGGGATTGGGATGATTGTCGGTCGATATGTGTTTGTTTAATGAAGATGTTAAGCTAAAGGGCTGTTACATTACATGTTTGTCTTCATTGGGCTTGTGCCCTTTCATGCCTTGACATGAAGTCCGATGTGGCCTTTGGAGTTCGGGCATCTCTGCCTTTCAGTTACGCTTTTCATCAGGTTCTGTTATTCGGTTATTCGAATCATGCTATCTGAATTTGAAAGAGTTGAAACTGGATTCATGTTGGAGAAACTGATTTAAAATCAAAAACTGTAATTTGGCTTGAATTTTCGCTGTTTTGAAACTTATAAATATATGTTTGGTAATTGATGTTGTAACAATAAATTGATGATATGCTTATTAACAAGTTTATAAATCTATAGGTATCTTTTACAAAATCTCAATCTATAGGTATGATTCATACATGGTAACATATTTACCTCTATAAACACTCTCTAATTGCATATTTTCTCAATTGAAAAAATCAATTGCATATATATACCCAAAGTTAACTAAATGACCTTAATAGAAATGAGTATATTTGTAAATTAAAGTTGTTTATAGGGGGAAATATGCAATTGATTTTTTTGGATAAGTAAATATGCATTTAAAGTGTTTTAGATTGAGAAATATGCATTTAGCTCTAAAAACAAAGTTAGATATTTACAAACGACAGAAAAATCAAGTGTTGTAGAGTTTTGAAGGTTGGGTAATGGTAGGTTTATTTCAACATCTGTGCTCAAAAGTTTAAGCGTGGGTTCTGTTCCTATATTAATTGTTATGGGACGAATGTCTTGTTGTTATTTACTTCTATTTATGTCGCTTTAATTGTAGTTTGATTTTCACTTCAATGAACTAACATTGCTCCTCTAATCCATTGAAAGATACTAAATGTCTTTAGATAAACCTATTAAATTTGTTTTTTTTTCCGCCCCTAGTTTTAGATCAGATTTGTTAGTTGGGTCCTTATATTAATTTATGTTATCTCATTCGTTGACATTGTAGAAATTTGCGTTTTTCGTCCATGAGGCTAATGAGGTTAGTATTTACTATTTACTGCTAAGATAAAATAAAGTTTACCATAATACCTTGAGATAAAAATGAAAAGGAAATATACACCCTCCGGTTCTCCGCTACCGTGTGTCCCTGAGGCTAACAACGTTAGTATTTTTAAAAATAATTATCTTAGCACCATCATCGTATAGCTTAGAGCCTTAGACTAAACAGAAAGACAAACTCATTAAGCGTTTGTGACTTTAGTTGTAATCTGTTACGCAATTTATATGATTAAGTGAATAAAACATTTTTTAGCTATACGTTGTGTTAGTTGAAACTGTACGGTTTATTCCATTAATTGTTCAATATGTAATGATGCTGGTGATGAAATAGATACCCATTTAACCCATGAATTAGTTATAAAATTTAGTTTTGCTAATTTTACATGCATGTTCTTGTGGTACCATTGTTGTAACACCATCCGTGAGGATTTGATTCGACCACAATCAGACAAAATTAAAAAGATGTACATAATTTATTCTATGAACCCGTATGATTGTATTATGTTCTATACTTCTATTGTGTTTAATGTGTTGACTTTAGATTTTCAATAAGATAAATATATGTTTTGTCTTTTTTGTGATAATTAAGCTCACATCTAATCAAATGTTACACTTATAAGTTTCTTGTTGAGGTCGTTAAACTTGCTAATAGTTGGTAAAAGATACATACAGTACATCAACAGACTTATAACAACACTTTAAAAAAATAAAATAAAATGACGCTTTTTATTTACACAAATCTACAAATTTCACTTTCTAATATAAATGTTAAGTACAAAATTGCATGTGATACACATCTTTTATCATCTCAAATAAATAGTATTTTAGTGTCATTTTGAAATTTATAAATTGTCCTTGTTTATTTATTTTGAAATAAGTTGTTACACCCTACCTCAAATAATTTAACTATTGTTATTTGCAGCGTATGTAACAAGACAACAAATAGCAACAAACATGTCATTGTTTTGGCCCATCCAAAGTTGTTATATTTATCAGCCATTAAAACTGTGACTTCAGGCCTTGTTAGAAATAATAACTATTATAAAAATACAGGCGGTTACATCATTGATCCACCTACCATTTATTATATTTATTTATTTAAACATTTAAATATAGACCATGCCAAAAACTTGTGGTACTATTTTATATTATATAATATTACCTCGTGCCCAAATAGACAAGAATAAATCTGATTATTGAGAAAAATATACGGATATTTTAAGAAGAAACAAAAAGAAAAGTCGTAGACGCATGTCATCTTCTTAATATTAAGAGGATAAATTATACATAATTACATAAATCTATAATGATATAACATTGTTTAATATGTCATAGGTGATAACAGTAATAACACAAAGAGTTAACAAATAATATTATCTCTCTTATATATAGTTACTGAATTTCTATTTTAACCCTTTTGTTTATATTAAACAACATTTTTATTTTGGACGCTTTGAGTAGCCATTTTACCTGGAAGCAATTTCATATATCACACTGGAAAGTGGAAACTTACAAAATAATATTTTTATATTAGACGCTTAAAATTAAAAAGTAGGGTTTAAAAGGAAATAATTTTTTTCACAAGTAGATGATTAAAATAGAACCAAAAAGACTGAGTTGAGGGGAAACCCTAACTCACTAAAAAGACGGCAGTATAGCCCTATAGTTTTTTATAAGAACCTTCCAACATACTATGCGCTACGGCTCTTATTGCTATGCCTCGGGAGCTTCTCCCAAGGATGTCTGGTAATAGAATAGGTTGACATTCCGCCAGCCTTGACCAAAGGAGGGAGAAGCGCGACGTAAGCAAAGACCTTCGAATAAGAACAGGGGCTCCTGACTCTGAATCAAGGGAGTGGAGGTAATCCGGGTGAAATCCGAAAGTCAAATCGAATCGAGGGTCCGGAGGATAATTGGCCATTCAATCTTGTGAACTAATCGAGACTGAAATTGGAGAAAGAGATACGAACGGGGCTTTCACCTACACTGCCTTCGCCTAGGACATTAGAAAGGGCTTGCTGCTCCGGAACTTTTTTCGGTTTTTTTTTTCTCTTCAGCACAACACTCAACGGTGATGCATGGCGTCATTCCAGCTCTCGTAACCGATGATGAATAGGCCCAAGGAACATCCATGGACAACCGCCACATAAACGATTATGTCATCGAGGTTTTTCTGGTCAAGGTAAGGCTTTGAGTTATCCATTTATGTGCCCACTCTTCTTTGATTCGTCTTAGGGCCGAGTGGCAACCTCGACCCGAGCGGAAGTACGATGTTTCTGGAAACTCGTATTTCATTGTTTCTTTAAACACCCGTAATTTATTCATATGATATTTTTTCAAATTCCAACAAGAATTTAAGAATTTTAATACATGTTATAATATTGTTATATTATATATAAAAATAATGCGTTGTAACTTAATGATATGTGGTATATGTAGGGCTGTTCACGAACCGAACCGAACCGAGCGAGCCTCTGCTCGTACTTGGCTCGAATTGAAAGCGAGCCGCTCGGTTCGGTTCGAATGTAGGGAAACGAGCACAAAACTACTGCTCGCACTCGCTTGGTTTAGAACCGAGCGGCTCGGTTCTGCTCGATTTTACCAATAACAAAACTCAATTGTTCACGTACCTGCTATTCGATTTAGGGTTGTAGATATGTGGTGACTAGAGAGGAGAATGTGACGCACGAGGAGGAGGCGACGAGCAGGAGGCGACGTGCAGAGGAGGCTGGGTTGTGTTTGTGTTGTTGTGAAACTAAAAACATGTGTTTGTGTTGTTTTGACTTGTGAGCTAGGGTTAAGGTTATGGTTAGGGTTAGGGTTTGAGTCAATTGGGTTATGGGTATTAACATAAAAATTTGTCTTGGACTTTTGGTATCACTTATGGGCCAAAATAAATTGGACTTATGGATCAAAGTTGGCCAAAATAACTTAATATATTATGTATAAAATAAATTAAAAAAATTCGAGCCGAACCGAACGGACCCTTGCTCGTTGCTTGGCTCGTTTTCAAACCGAACCGAGCGGAGCGACTCGTTTACAATCGAGCGAACAAGCGAGCGAGCATTTACCGAGCAATTTCCGAGCGAGCGGCGAGCGAGCGCCGAACGGCGAGCGATTTGAACAGCCCTAGGTATATGGTACTGAATATATAAACTAGTATATAATATTATAAGTTTAGTGTATAATAATATTATATATATGTAATATTGAAAACAAAACAACCGAGTTAATTTGTTTATATACGTTGTTTATACCCAAGTTAAAGATTACTAAACTCTTAAAATAAACGTGGAATTTTTTTAAATAATTACATATGCAAAAGGATAAGAATGTTTAAATAGGTATATTTTAAGTTTCATTTTAACTCTTCATCTTTAAAATCTCACTCCTATTATTAATTAATAGTTCTCTAGTTTTTTACTTAATCGTTTCTTTTGATCTTCGCCGATATAAATTTCCTTTTAAGTTAGTGTTACTTTAAATTTTAGTTTATTTAGGATTAACTTTTGTTTACATGAAGTTAGTCAATGGTAACGGAAGTGTGAAAATTATAATTAATAATGATCAATAGTAAAGTTGTGATTAATAATGATTAATAGGTGAAAATAAATGAAAGTTAAGATTAATAAAATTCAATTTCCTTTTGTTCTAATGTATATGTAACTTGCGAAATTCAGTCTTGTACGTATAAATGGTATATTTTAACATTATAACATACAACTTGTAAACTAATTAATTTCAACTATCCACAATTTATGACTATTATTATCCATCAAATCCCCACTTCACAATTCACACATTGCAATTTGATTCATATATGCATGCATGTAAATTGTATGGTATTAATTCTTCCAATTTTTACACCTATATATCAACGACTAATTAACACATATATATATTAAGAATTATCAACACAAGGTTGCTACAACACACATATATACGCCAAACGTTCTTCCAGAAGTCTAGACTTATATCACATAGACGGCAATTTAGACTTATCACACCACTCAATTTTATATTATATTAATTCATCATATATTTGTATTAACCCCCCCCCCCCTCTTTTAGTTTATAAACCAAACCCACTCACCACAACCAAACCGATACATCAACCAACATGGAGGTTGTGGTACCCGTGAACCCCGATTTCCAGTTCAATGCATCCGCATACGCAAACGCACCGTCGACTCCTCGACTTATAGGCGACTACTACAGCGCACCCGCTAGCCCCGCAAGAATTTCGGAGTCATACACCGAGTTTGATGAACAATTGTTATTTTCGGAGGAAGTCGGTCACCGGGACAATTCTCACGCCACGGTCCCCTTCGCGTGGGAAGAAAGACCCGGTGTCCCTAAATCCACCACTAACTTCTTTGACGACTTTGCGTTTGATGTTAGTGGTGAACTACAGCGGGACTCTTCTGTCACCGCTGAGGATCTTTTTCACGGCGGCGTGATTAAACACGTCGCCGTGGAAGAAAAGAACATAGAGAAAGAAAGGGGGAGAGAGAGAACGAATACGGGTTTACCTTGTTCAAGAAGTAGAAGAACCCGGTCGCTTCCTCCCCCTTTCAGAGGGTCGGAACAACCACTAACGACACCAAACACGACCCAGAACACGACATGCACAACTCTTTCAGCTTCCGGGTCGGGTAAAGGGTCGAAAAAATGGAGCTTTATGGATCTTTTTTTGTTTAGAAGTGCTTCGGATGGTAGAGCTATGGATCGAGACCCTCTAAAGAAGTATTCATCCATTTTTTGGAAACATGATGAAGATTTTAGAAACTCTACGTTACGAGACCGATCCGGGTCCGGGTCTGGATCCGGATCCGGGTCGAAGAGAAGAGGGCGGGTTTCGGCTCATGAGTTGCATTACACGGTGAACCGGGCGGTTTCGAATGACATGAAGAAGAAAACATTCTTGCCATACAAGCAAGGTATTTTGGGAAGATTAGCTTTTAATCCAAGTGCTCAAGCACTTTCAAATGGATTTGGTCATTCTCATAATAATAATAATTGAGGATTAATTAGCAAATCTTAATTTCTCTCTCTCTATATATATATAAACATCTAGTTATCTATTTCTATATATATGCTAGTAAATTTGTTTGTTGTTTTTGTTGTTGTAAAGAGAATTTCGTTTGTTTATTTACATATGTGTTAAACATCATGTAATCATGGTCCAAATGTTCATATACAAACCTAGTTGATTTATTACTATTATATATATTATTATTATTACTTTTGTTAGTTATTAGTGTCTTGTTATATAGGGTGAAGGTACAACTTTTTAAGCATTGGTACAAATAGTTTAGATCATTAAATGGAAAGGAAATGGATAATCTAAGGAAATAGAATATCTAGCATTGTTGATGTGGGATGATGTAACGAAATTAACGTTCTAGAAGGAATTTAAAACATGTTGCATCATCACACTCGTCAGTTTGGTATAAAATAACAAGAAACCATACATGTTCAGGATAAGGATGAAATATTTGATAATAAAAGTTGAAATATTTGATAATAAAAGTTGAAATATTTGAGGTGTTTTTATACCATATAAATAAGACAATAAGTTATGTTCCAAGTAATGAAAACAAATAGTTTAGAACATAAGAGTTGAAAAGTTTTATAAAATAGTGATTTGTTGAATGATTTTGATTATGAACAAGGGAAAGGATGTTTGGCTATCGTGGATGAATACAATGGACCTACCTAGTACATGAGACAAGCAATTAAATAATTTAAAACTCTAATAAATCTAGCAAGTGGTTTAGTCAAACTAAACGTGTCATGATCAATTACAGCCTCTTAGGCTTATAGAATGTTAATTAATCGGATCGGACATTCAACTAGTCTTATATAAATATAGAAAAATCTTAACAATTTCATGTCTAACCTTTCCGGTTCAAACGGTCTGACCGCTCCATCCATAATCAAAACAGTTCAAACCCTCAAACCGAACCAGTTCAATACCCTGATTCAACTGGCTGATGCAGTTCAGGTTTCAAAACATTGCTCTTATACTCCTATGGCTAGGGTTAAATAGCTAGTTCACCTTGCATATTGTCCAAACGCATATATATATATAAATGAAATTTTGTTACTGGTAATGTATGTTAGTTGTATTTTACGCCATATCTTATTTTTATTAAGTTAGACTTTTGATCTAATATTCTAAATACAAGTATGTTATTGATGAATACCATAAACGATAAGCATAAATCATAATGCATACATTCTACATTCATATATTAGTCAAACTCGAGAAATTGTTTCATTAGTCATTTAATATATAAAATATTGTAAAGAAGATAAAAAAATTTAAAAAACCCAATCGATCTAAATTCTAATTGATCATACAGAAAATGGTTTAGTTTTGTTTGTTGATGTATCTTAGTGGGCTGGACGTACTAGGCATTTATGTTCATTTCTCAAGTAAGGCCTAATAAATTAAACCACTACAAGATAATCTCTATAGGCCCACTTCATTTTTGGCCTCCAAACGCTAAAATAGTAATAGCTTTTCTAAAACGTTAAAGAACATAAAACACCATAACTGGCTTCACATCTACTCTAGAGGTGCTCAAAATGAAATTGGACCGGACTCAAAACTGACCTTACCTGAACAATGATAGGTACACATCAGTTTCCGTTCCTTAAAGAACATAAAACACATTAACCGTTTTCACCTCTACTTTAAAGGTGCTCAAGATGAAATTAGACCGGACCCAAACCTGACCTACCTAAACAACAATAGGTACACATCAGTTTCCATTCCTTAAAGAACATGAAACACCAGAACCGGTTTCACCTCTACTAAACCAAAACTTGGACCCGACCCTACCTGAACTAATAAAAACAGATAGGGTCGGGTACGGTTTTAGGTAAGATGGTGTTTTGACGGTTTTGGCAAGTGTCATGAAATGTTAATGTTTTCAGGACCAGAAGTCTAATTGGTCTCCTTACCGGTTCATTGGTCAGACCAGATTTCATGACCGAATGATCTCATAAGTATTTTAAATATAAATACATAAAATATATAAAATTCGGTTCAATCACGAACGTGACAACATCCATGGCCACTTGGGCTCAAAACAGTTCAAAACCCAAACAGAATCGGTTCAATGCTCGACCGGTCCGGTTTTTAAAACTCTAGGTTTATGTTAATAGGGTGAAGATGGTGTGTTAATTTAGGAAAAGTTGAAGGATTAAAACTCAAGTTGAGGTTAAGTTCCATACCCTCCCTCATCTCCAACCAAAACCTTCCAAATTCATCATCAATGGCGTCTGCGTCTGCTTCATCTCTTCACATTTCACTATCTTCACCTTCCATTTCCCAACATTTTCTCCCCCTCAGAACCATCTCTTCTTTTCAATTTTCCCTCAAAAAGAAGGTCACTTCTCCTTTCTATTTTCTTTCAATTGTACGTACATGATTATATAAAAATATATAAAAATTTACTGATACCCAAAAACCTTTTTTTCTTATTTGGTATGAAGTTTCAGCCGTTAGCTCACAAATTACAACATTGACTGAAACAACAAATTGATATCTTAAGAATAGAATAACTGTTGATTGTGTAAAGAATGAATCAAGGATAATGTTCCAGTTTAAGTAATTTGTTTTGATTATGGTGACATATCTCAGATGACAATAATAGTATTAGTGGCTACACACCTTACTTCATTTACATGTTTTTGAGTCATGGGAATAACTTTTTCATAGAGTCGTGTAATCACTTTCAGTAAATGCCAATTATGTACCCGAAACTTTGCCTAATCACGCGACTTTCATCTAGGGTCCCATCAACAGCAATTGAGTCACAACGCGTATTTAAAACATTATATGAATGCAATATTATGACCTACTGGATCAATGAGATTGAGTGATGCTAAATGTGTTGAATAGGTAGATTGTTATGGTTACGAACCCCTTCACTATTTGGATTTCGAGACTTGCCTAAATGAGTGATCATTTGGTTTTGTGTGTGCTCGTTTAGACTTGTAATGGATCTTTGGAAGTTCAGGACATATTTGCCACTAAACTCCGTTTATATATATATATAATATGCTTAGCTGAGTGCATAACTAAAAGCTTCATCATTCTCTTCAACACTTAACATTTTTCTGAATCTATTTTAAATGCTATCTTAAATAGTGGCGGGGCATCGGAAATAATAAGAGTTGTGTTGGTAGAATTATGTGTGAATCAAAAGAGCCAGAAGAAGGTTCCAGTTCACTACAAATAGGGTCACCAATTATCATAGTTGAAGCGCCTCAAATGTTGAAGACAGCAGCTTCTGTTCCTTGTCTTCGGGTTAATTCTGGTTTAGTCAAAGCAGGTGATGTTGGCAGGTAAACTTTCTCACTTGCACGTAAACACGCATGCAGACACATGTTTTTTTTCATTTAAGTTGTAGTTAACTAGTTATCCTGTTTTATTTCGTATTTGTGTTTTATATTGTTATATAAATGTGCTTAAAATATGGAATTAGTCATCTGGATGAAGCGAATTTATGGTTTTGAAGGGTGAGAACAACGTTAGTGCAACTTCTAGAACCGAAATTAGGAGTGTATTATATTATGTGTGCAGTTTTGAAGTATATTTACTGAACACACCGGTCTGCACTCTGCAGATCACATCAGCATGATACTTATTGACTCCAAGAGTATTTATGTACTATTATCATCTAACATGTGGCAAATTTTAGGAACTGATAAAAATAGAAGTATTATACAGCAGTTATATTTTATTGTTTTTTGGTCTTTTCACTCGACACCAGTGAGCGATAAATTCATGTTTTATATAAGAAACTGCTAAAGAAACAAATACGCATTGAGTTAACAATCTTTTATCTTAGTTGAATTATTTTGAATAGTTCACTTTTATTTCCATATTTGAGGTATCAGTATCTTATTCAATAAAGTTTCACCTTTTCACCAGCAAAAAATATGTTGACTTATTTACACTTTAACAGTAAAGAGACTAACGCGTTTATTTTAAAGAAAATATATTTTTGTTGCCGATGGAATTATAATCGTTGTATTCTACAGAAAAAAGTTGCCTTGTTTATTTATTTATTAAAAGGTGATATATAAACATAGTAACCTTTTTTACACTTCCATCTCTGAACTACACAATATGACTTTTGATGGAAAATTGTAGATGTATCATTTAAGTTGTTTGCATTTTCTGCTTGATGAAAAAGATATTCATATGAGGATTATCTTTGTAACCGGGGTGAAAAAATGCAATATATTTATTTTATGAACATGAATGTACAAAGATATGCATGCAGAAGAGGGAACACAGCCTAAACAAAACCTTACAGCCTATTCGGCAAAACATTCGGCTATTTACAGTATAACAATCTTGAGTGATGTTATCTTGTTTAATGAACCCTGCATATAACAAATTTGAAATGATTTCAACAATCTTTTATCTAAACTAGATCACACCTGATGATAAAGTTATGACATGTGCAGGATTATGTCAAGAAAGCCCAAGGATGTATGGGCAGTTCGTCTGACAATCGGCACTTATCTCATAGATGGAAAGTATTTCAAGCCCTTGCAGTTAGACACGGATAACTAATCATTTTTTCTGTAAGTATCTCGTTATGTATCATAATCATACACCACACCGTTGCATTAGATATACCATTATTAATAAATCCATTGGCACTAGACTAGCTTAAAAAGTATGCAATGCCTAACTCCTTAAAAGCAAGCACATGGAGTTGGACCCATCTTAGATTATCTTGTTTATTCTAATCTTATAAGGGATACAAAATACTTTCTTAGATTCTGCTTCTGCTAAAATCCGAGTCGGGTCACTTTTAAGGACGTAAGATTGATTTTACCGCGATGATCTAGAGTAACTAGGTTCAACAAAATAGATAAATAAAAGTGTAGCTAAACTCAATTCAATTCAATTCAATCATTAATCATCATATGCATCTAGCTTCAAACAATCTTTTAATCAAGTTAAGAGCCCCACACATATGATAATGGTTCATATGATCTGTGTATAAAGTCATACACGGGACCATCTTGCTATGTAATCCGATAGTCGTATATGCTTTCTATCTTTATAATTGAGGTGGCCCGCTTTCTTTCAAAGGTTGTACCAGCGTCATTCCATGTTAATCAATCTCGCTCCTTTATAAAGATCAACTTATAGAAACAGGGCCCGAATGTTAGAGCCACCCTTAAACGCATGACACAAATAAAGTGCATTATGCGTTGGAATAAAACATGACCACGTCCATATTTGCTGTAATTTTGTAAAATCAACTTATAATCTGTATACTGTAGTATATGGTCCTGGTATGATATATAGTTAATGGGTCATTTCCAAACAGTTGAGTAGTTGACCCCCATCTTGCTGGGCCAAATGCCTTGCAAGTAGTTGCCACTTGCCAGTCTGTTATAGTCATTTTGGTTGTAAAGTGAAAGGTTATTGGTATAGTTTTGTTTGCTTAATATAGGAAATGTTTCTTTTTATTTACAAGCCAAACAAGGAAGTGTTATATGGTTTTGTTTTCTATAAAAAGTCAAGAAAACCATGTTTGTCCACTATTTCTTGACACTTTATCGCGTAATACATAAAAAAACAGTTACCTGGTAATCACTGGTCAGTAAGTCAGTAATTGTTGTGGTCATAATCGGGTAATTATGTTTAATGATCGTGCTTCAACCGTCTATACCTTGTATTTGACTATTTGTTTTAGAAAAATGGTACTCCAATTTTTATGATAATTTTAGTATAATGAATATGTAGAGGAATATAATAAGATAATGGTACTCCAAAATAAAAAATAGTATAATAATGAATATATAAACGTTTAATTGATTAATTCGTTTGTTCAATTAATTAAAGTTAAACAAATTATTCATATTCAATCTACTAAACAATATATATCTTGATGATTGATGAAACAATACATTTTATAGATACCCATTTACCCATAAATGTAATTGTAAATGATAATAAAATTAGTTATGAATGTGTAACATCATTTTCATATGAATAGTGACTAAAGAAACCTTTAAATAATGATGATGATCATCACATGTTGAGTTTCCATAAAAACCAGGCCCGGTATCTTTCTTTCATATGTGGTCCAAACATCCCCTTATCTCTTTCTTACGTTTGGGCCTACTTTATATCTTTTTCTAAACTTTAAACTTTGTCACATCAATCTCTAAATTCATTTTAATAAATCCTCCCATAATTGCATCTTATTAACATACCACAATCACTTCCTAAACTTCTTTAGCAATCCAAAAACACGGGTCAAGATATCTAATCTCATCTTTGACCGATTGATAACTTGACGCCTCTATGCCACCGACTCAAACAGTTTTTTGTTTTGGCTGTGTATTTTCGTGTCGTGTCAGGAATTATCAGTATTGCGTATTACATCACATCTAACAATACAATCATATGGCTGACTCATTATTTGTGGTAACACCACCAATTTATATCATTTTAAAGAAACATTCTATAGGACCAACTTCTTTTTCTCTATATATTTCCAACCATACCTCTTGTTCAAATGTACATTCTTTTACTAACATAATGCCTTCAGTTTACTCTAGCCCATTTCACCAAATGGAAAACCCAGCCCTATTATCACTACTACAACACACCACCCGTCGCGAAAAGCGGTCCAAGAGTGGTTGCACGGGAGGCGTCTTTCGCATGTTCAAACTTCTTCCTATGCTAACTTCCGGTTGCAAGATGGTGGCATTGTTAGGGCGGCCAAGAAAGCCACTACTAACTGATCATGCCACCACTGGTACCTTATTTGGATACCGCGGAGGGCGTGTAAGTTTAGCCATTCAAGAGGATCCACACCGCCTCCCAATTTTTGTAATCGAGCTCCCAATGAGCTCAAGTGTGTTCCAAAAAGAAATGGCGTCGGATATAGTCCGACTGTCGCTTGAAAGCGAGACGAAAAGTCATAAAAAGAAGGTGCTAGATGAGTTTGTATGGGCAGTATATTGTAATGGGAGGAAATATGGGTATTCTATAAGGAGGAAACATATGACGGACGACGAGCTTCATGTTATGCAATCGTTGCGAGGCGTATCCATGGGTGCCGGAGTTCTTCCCGGGTTGTCAGAAAAGGAAGCGTCGGTGGACGGTGAGTTGACTTACATGAGAGCAAGGTTTGAAAGAGTGGCAGGAAGTAAGGATTGTGAAGCATTTCATATGATCAATCCTGAAGGTGCTGAAAATGGCCAGGAATTGAGCATTTTCTTTGTAAGAGTTGGCTAATTAAAAAGGAAATTAATAAAAATTTATAAGTATATATATAGTAAGAAATTATAAAGTTTTGTAAGCTGTAACAACTTATTTATTATTTTGATCCATGTTAAAATGTTTATAGGTGGTTGTAGTTTTGATCAACAGGCCGGTATCTATGAGGATACTAGCTACTAGCTAGTGCCCTTTGTATATAAACTTTTGCTAGTGACATCGTGATATATATAGTGAATTTTGTTTGATTATTGTTTTTCTATAATGATATTGACCGCGCTTTGTATATAAAGTTTTGCTAGTGATGTCTCGATATAGTGTATTTGGTTTGGTTAATTATAGACTTTACAGTTTACATGTTACTTGACCCTTTGAGGTACATACGTACCTAAAAGATGCTAAAACTATACTTTCTAATAAATAATGATTCAAAGACCGTCCCTATATCATATGTGCACTTGCGAACTAGCTACTGATGGATGCATGATTAAGATTAGAGTTACGCTTGACGATGATTGATTGTTATGATAACATGAATGAATGTGTGCATTGAGTGATTTCCTAGCTAGTAAAGATGTATAAATAAAAGATATATAGTCGATGCTAGCAAGTGGCAAAACAACAAATTTAATGAAGATTGGATTCGAAACAAGAGTTGATTAATTAATTTCTAAGGCGACACGCAAGAAGCAAAATAAAAATAATAATGTATACACGTATGTTATGTTATGTGGTGGAATAAGTTGAGACTGACATATATCATGTGGCATAAGTGGAGCTATATATATATTCATCTATCTATGTGATATATATAACCATATATATATGTAAATTAGTAGGTGTGGTATAAATTGAGCCACCTAGCTAGATATGTGATATATCTATAATCATGTGGCCGGTACAAGAATATTTATACAATAAAGGAACGTGTGATAAGTGAGGTACGTACAACTGTACAAGTATGTACTAGTCACTTTGTTAAAATAACGTACCAGAGTTGGCATGATTAAAACGATGGATTGATTGGTGTGCACAAGGGCAACATCTACATGATACATAGGCAGTTGTTTGATGGTCCTTTATAATAGAGACTCATCACAACAACCCTTTCATTCGGAGTTAAATTGGTAAGAGTTGAATGCACGTCAACTAATCGTTCAGGGGAAAGTCATGGAAGAGATGTTTAACTATATCATGTAAAACACTGATGTTTGAATTTAAACCTATTTCTCTTTAAATTGAAATTTTTTATTACATTTCTCATTTGATAAAGTCCAATAGCAACCGACCTTTTATATCTTTTGCATGAAAAAAACGGTATGAATATAAAATAAGATACACTAATTGCATGATTTCAACATTAAATAGTTCAAATAAAATTATAATCATTTTGACACCATTCAAAGTTTCAAACACCTGTCCCGAACATAGATGGTATTTGGAATATGTTTGTCCAAGGTTTTTTAGATAAAGAATAATATTTCTCCTCAAGTGTGAAGCTAGTAATTGACGGTTAAAAATCTTCTTTATGGTATGAACAAACTTGAGCAAGAGGCATGTTGCTAAGTCGGTAATAAAATCATTTCAAGTTACAACCTTTTGAATTTGAAAAGGCCAATATGAAGCTTTAATATGCTTATTGTTTGGGCTGAAATTTTATTATTTTGTGTATCGGCCCAAGTAACCCCATTATACAATTTATACAAAGATTGCAAAATTTCAGAGAACCCTAATAGGCTAATACCAATTACACTTCAACTGCCTAAATCCTAACTTCACAAAAACTGTAACAACTAACATGTGAAAATCTAAGTGTAAGACGAAAACAAATATGTTATGCATGTGAAATTGTCCTTCACAATAAAAGGTAAAAATTGTTGTTATAGCTAACAGTTTAAATTACTAAAATCTAGCAACATGTGATTTAAAAAAATCAGTTATAACTAGGGTGTCAAGCACTTAAGCCTGGTGAGTTGATAGGTTTAAGTTGTTGGGTTGATTGGTTTTAGATTGGTTTGTTGAATCATTTAGCCTTACTCGTGTAAAAAAAATCAATATTAACTTGGTTTTAAATTGGTTTGTTGAATCATTTAGCATGACTTGTTTGTTTACTCGTGTCATATAAATCAATATTAACTATTTTTTAAAGCAAACATATTACAATATCCTACCAAACTACTAAATTACACCAAATTAATTACATCATACCTGAATTTTAATCGAACACCACCAACTTGTTTACACTTAAAATTGTATAACACTAATAAAATTACTTGTTTACCCATTATCTAAACCAATCCGATGACTTGAAATTTTATATACACTCTGGGAGTTGCAGGTTTTAATAAAGGGATTAAACGAATCAAAATTGTGTTGACGGTTGACCTATATAACTGAAAGAAAAAAAGAAAAAAAACTTATATAATTAAATCCTAGCATGATCAACTTATCAAAACAATTTATATCTTTGGTTAAAGTACTGTTTCAATATGGTTGATATTATATGACACAAATCGTGTTACAGTCCATGATCTTAGGACGTATTAGGTTGGTGTTTTCTTTTTGTTGTCTTTTATTTTTGTTGAGGTCCTAGCATCTTGCTAGTGAAAATGTTGTTTTTAATAAAATCGTCATTAAACAAAATAAAAAATAAACAAACATTTATATATTACAACCTAAAAGTATATTATTTTTCTATCCATATTTTAAGAATTTAGCATGTTAGTTCTAAACATCGAATTTTTGTATTTAAATTCAAAAACTATCTTTTATATATACTAATTCAGTTTCCTTTATTTAAAACTTAAAAGTTCGTTATATATCTGTTAACGTGATAAATGAGTACTTTATTTATTAATATAAACGAGTTGCTTTTTATTTAAATTAAATAGCATATGTACCCTCTTGGCCTCTCTACACAAATTCATAGTTTTTATATGCGTACAAAACAAAGTTAGCTTTACATAACATCATAGTCATTTCACAAATTTATATATTAAAATTGCACACTCTTATTGGACATATAGATTAACTGATTAACTTTTAGCCAACTATTCATATAAGATTACGTGTCAGAATAATATTATTATGAATATAATTATCTTAATGTATGCGATTTGTCCAACATTAATTGTATGGACAATTGATGTGAGATTATAACTTAAATGGTCCTCTCTCCAATCAAAATAGTCTTTTAGATGAGTTTGTTTGGGTTGTAACATTGGTATCAGAGCCAAACTTGGAGTGGTGACCTGGAGAGAGCCAGTCGTGTGACCAACGTGGTCGTGACCAATGAGGATGTTGGACCTTAAGGGGTCGAATGTTATAGACCTAACTATTGCAAGGTACGTATGGGACTTAATTGTCTCACATTGGTTGTATGAACAATTGATGTGAAACTTATAACTCAAATGGTCCCCTCTCCCATCAGATTAAACTTTTGGGATAAGTTCTACCGTTTGGGTTGTAACAAATATCTCCCGTCACAAGGGCACGGGCACAAGGAACACCACAACTGGTAGTTGGTATGTAATGAGGCTTCAAGCCTTGGGGCTTGAACGTGTGGTGGGCTTCATGAGCGTGTGGACAAGAGGGTTGTGTGTGTGAATTTTTTTAGTTTTTTAGTATTTTTTTTTTAATGTTATCCAGTCACAACACACCACTTTATCTAATAAGTGTTATCCTTTTATAACACCGTTCTAATCACTATCACTCTCACAACACGTCCAAATCACTGCCTTCGAAACAACACTTTTTTTTCACTTCTACCATTAGCACCCTTCCACAACGTGGCCTAATAGCGACATAAACTCTATATTTTTTTCGAATACACTGAATATAATTAACATGTTCGAACGAGAATTCAATTAAATTGTGATAAAAAGGGTGGTTTGTTGGTGGTTTGGAGAATGTAATGCCAAACGGTCCAGCTGGAACAATATATAAAAAAAACAATTACAATAAACAATTGATGTTGTTGTCAAAGTTATCCAAAATTTGTAAATGCAACATTAGTTTTTTTAATTCGTCAAATATTCGTTCTTCCATGTCCCTTGGATCACGACAATGGTATCATAAAAGAAAACACACCCAGTCCAGGTGCATAGTTATAGGATCTTTTTATACAATTTCATAATACAATCACTTATATGGAATATATTTATGTATTTTATAATAATATATATTTGTTTACGAGAAGTACATTTATACGTCCTTATTTATGTTAGATCGATATATACTTTTACATATGTGATCATTTAAGTCCGGGGAAATTAAATAAAAAACACTAGTCACTTCAATTTACTGTGTTCTTAGAAATGCAGTAACGTAAAATTTTTACTGTTGGTTATATACATTTCAACAGAATCTTAAGACGTATTTATTGTTTAGAAAACTTACTGCAGAATAATTAATGAAATAAATAAACACACTAAGGGTTTGTTCGAGTTTCAAATAAACAAAAGGAGACCAGGGTTCTCAAGTTGAGCCGAGAGTTTATTCACCTAAGTTATGTTTCTAGTGATAGAAGTATGGAGATGATCATCTGAGTTAGCGTATTAGATATCCAAATTACTCTTTTGAAAAAACAAGCACGAATTGAGTAACAAATTAAGGAAAGTGAAAAAGTTGGGCTGGCAAATCGTGTATGGTGTACATGTTACACACGAACACGAAATCTATTACTTGTACACGATATCATGTACATGTTACCCATACATGTACCTATACATGTTTATAACGTGTACACGATAAGATTTAAGGGAAGTAGGGTTTATAAATTAGAATTTAGGAAATTAGGGTAAAAAAATATAAAATATTATACTATATATAACAGGTACTAACATGTAATAACAGATAAATTATAGCAGGTACTAACATGAATTAACAGGTACTAACAAATACTAACAGGTTTTCGGGTTCTTAGCTACTTGTTAGCTACCAACACGTTTGTTTTTTTTTTTTGTATTCTTTGTACTTTTCGGGGTTCTTACCTACTTATTTAGCCCCCTTTTATCTAATATAATTATTTGCCGTCCAAAAAAAACAACTGACAGGTAACCAAATAAATACTTGTTTAATTTTAATACACGAAAAATAACATATAGATTCGTTTATACTTGCTAAGTATTTGTTACCTTTAAAGACTTACCTGCTACCTGTTAAATTTATGTAGGTTCATATCATATATTCGTGTTTGTATACAAAATTACCAGTCCTATGAAATATGTTTTAAATATTATATACTAGGTTAGAGACCCGTGTTTAACACGAGAATGAGTTATAATAATTTTAATAGTTAAACTAAAAACTTTATAATAAACTATTCAATTGTATACATCTCAATCGAAGATTTGGTAAAGATTATTTGTGTTATTATTATATTTTTCTAGCCGGTTTATATTAATATAGATTTGTTATATTTTTTCGCCTTTAATCCTAGTTTCAATTAAACCTAGTTTTCAACAAAACATAACAAATCTAAAAGTTAAGGAGAGCAAGACACCTCATCAATGGATTAACAATATTATGCCAAGTAAGCATTTAAGAGATAGGCATGCTAAGAGATTGACACTTGGCAAAAATAGGTTTACTTTATTATGTTTTATAGATACCGACTATTAAAGAAAAGTCAACAACGGTCCACGATCAAGTGCGGCCTAATTGAAAGATATGGGACCCACAGATTTGGACATATATCCATTTTGTCACTTCACCTGTGGAGTACGGTGGACAGTTATGCGTCGTACGTTGAATTTAGCAAACAATACTTATGTCCTTTTTTGTCGGTGAATATTTAGAATCAAACCTTCAACTTTTCAGAGATTAACATAAACCTTCATCCTTCTTTCCATTTAGTGGGATTGGTAAAACATGTCTTGTCGTGTGTTTTTTATTTCATCTAAAAAACGTGTTCGCTTTTATCTCCTTCGTCACTTTTACGATCAAGGTGGGGTTCCAATTAGGTCACTCAAGCATATTTTACTTGAATTTGATGACTAAACCTTCAAATCGAGCAATTGTTGGATTTTGTTTGTGTCAAGAAAGGAATTAGGGATAGAATGTGGGGGTCGGAATATTTAATATATGTAATTATATTAAAAAAATTAAAAATATGTTAGTTATAATAAAAAATAAAAAAATAAATCTACAATTCACATTACCGCTTCACATTAGCATAAAAAAATGTAAAAAATAATTCCTAATTGAAACGTAAAGAAAAACATGTGAAAACAACATGTTAAGACCTCTAATTTGAATAAAATATGAAGGTGAGTGACCTAATTGGAACAATTTTTAAACTTGAGTGACTTAATTAGAACAAAATTGAAACTTGGTTATGTTTTTACAAAGTTACCCCTTAATAATTTGTCATTTCTAGCTAGTTTTTCAAACAAACTATATCATTGCCATAAAATATATTAAATATCACTGTCTAAACTCTGTTAAAGCCGCCATAAGTATACATATCATTCTAATCGTAACTGAATTTAGTATCCGCCTATCTAGTATTACTTAAATTTATCTAAATTCCAAGTGGCAAAGTCGGTTGCAAAATTGCTTCTTGTTTTTCTGGTATAACTGAAACTTATCTAAATTGCAAGTGAAAAAAATTATATATAGTCAACGTGTGTAATAGTCACAAACGTGTCGCCTTGATCGCGCGGGGTGACACGTTATTTTTACCATTGTAACATGTGCAATGAAATCACGTGGGGGTACCGTAACATGCAAGAAACTATACTCTTCTTTATTCATGTCTAACTACATTGCGTATAACAAAGTTACAAACGCGATGCTGCTATGCAGCGTGCGGCACATATAAAATTTCTAGTTATAGATAAACAACATATGAGTTCATATGTACGAGGCACACTTTGTTCTAAACTATTGTGATTATGAGTGTAAGTAAGTCGAGATGATAATAAGCTACTCAAGATCGATTCATGTAATCCAGAATCGACCCGAGTCGATATATAACTATATAAGGGAGGGAAAAAAACACAAAATAAAAAATGAGGGAGTATTATGGTGTTTAACTAATTTAGAGGGTGGTTTTGTGGTAGTTGTAATATTGACAGCGGAGCAAATGGAGTAGTTGTCGAGGATGAGGAGATTGCCAGGCTAGCTGAAGATTTTTTGAGGATCCTCCATACCAAAAAAGTCTTAAAAATACGGTTTCAAAACAATATATGTTAGCAGTTACATGATCAATAATTACATCGCTAGCTGACAATGACCCCTAAACTAAATTCAAACTTATTGTTGATTTTTTTATTTCTAGTTTGTAAATCTTTATTTTTAGATACTATCATAACTGCTTACTGCTGGACTTGAATATCAAACTTATGCTCGATACACAAGATTGTTCTTTAAAAGTCACCAACCTTATCGAGTTATTGACGCAGGAGTGTTTCTAGATGAAATGAATAATCGATCTCTATATTTTTTGGTGTTTACTATTCCAAAAAGAAGAAGAAAACTAGAGTTTGATTGTTTAAACAACCAATGAAAAAAATTTCTGGATCCAACTATATAAAATGATACGAGAAGAAAAAACAACCAAACAAACATCGTCGATTTTTTACCAGCCAAAAGGGAAATATATAATTAAGGGGAAAAAAAAGGTAACTTTGTAAAAACATAATTAAGTTTCAATTTTGTTCTAATTAAGTCACTCGTGTTTAAAAATTGTTTCAATTAGGTCACTCACCTTCATATTTTATTCAAATTAGAGGTTTTAACATGTTGTTTTCACATGTTTTTCTTTACATTTCAGTTAAGAATTATTTTTTACATTTTTTGATACTAATGTGAAGCGGTGATGTGAATTGTAGGTTTATTTTTTATTTTTTATTATAATTAACATATTTTTTTATATTTTAATATAATTACATATATTAAATATTTCGAACCCCACATTCTATCTTCAATTCATTTCCTGACACAAACAAAATCCAACAAATGCTCGATTTGGAGGTTTAGTCATCCAATTCAAGCAAAATATGTTTGAGTGACCTAATTAGAATAAAGTTGAAACTTGGTTATGTTTCTATGACATTTCTCCGAAAAGAAATTAGCAAGATGCTAGGTTTATGTGATTTTAAAACATAAAATTACCTCATTGTCTCCATTTTGAACTTCCCATTTTTGCTGTCTTTTTTATCAAAAAAAAAAAAAAATAGAATGATTTTATGCCACCAAGAAGATCTCGATATGTTGTTTGATGATTAATAAAGTTTCTCTTCTTCTCCGGTTACGAAGGCCATTCGCTTGGAAGATTAATTAAGAAGATCCTTGATTTTTTTTCTCTATTTGGTACCTTAATTTTTATAAGTTGAGTTCTTCATATGAGACTTAAGTTCAATTTCCACTAGCTAGTGATACTTTTATTGGATATTGGCAATGAAGCACGTTCCGGGCTACCACTCGGCTTCGTGTCTGAGCCTAAGGGTTTTACGTGACATATATGGTTAAAGGTTCATGTCCGGGTTTTTCATGGAACAGTTGGTTGACGAGTTTCGACTCAGAACAACTTAGCCAGTAAGGAGGGTTGTGGTGAGCCTCCGCTGCGTATGCAGTAATGGGGGAGCCCCAATGCCGGCATGCCACAAAAAACACCTATTGATGTTAGATGCGAGATTTCGATCTCGGTCCTTACACTTCTGAGTGATTCGGTCGTATGCACCAACCACCGTTCTAAACCGGTATATTTTCTCTTTTTTGTACCAGTGTTAAAAAGTTAGTACTGTTGAAGATTTAAAGTTTATTAATTAGGCATTTCCTTGTGATATTTAGTTGAATATTGCGATGAAATATATCGAATGAGTGACATAATGAAATGATTTTATATCATTTCGATCATGTTTGCTAGATGGAAAAGGAGAAAAAGTAATCCAAGTATGTTGTGCATGTATTTTACTTTTTTTTGTTGCTTTTATTCGATTTGTTAATATTTTAAATTTTATAATAAGACAAGATATTATTTTATATTATACTTCAAATTACAAATAGACTTTTATGGAATTTTTGCAAACATAGAAAAAAAGATTGAAATTTCAATAAATAAAAAATGAATATAAAAATCCAATTAAATTTTAGAAAGGAAAAATAACTTAGATATATATACGTGTTGAAAACTTAAAATAAAACTCGTATAAGTGTTCTCGGCTCTTAGTGATCTTAATTAATAATTGAACCAGAATCTAGTGATTTTAATGAAATTAGGGTTATTGTAAATACGTAGGGCTGAGCATTTCAAGGGTAGACTCGTGAAAGACCCGGGAATTGACTCGTGAAACAAGAGAATCGACCCAACTATAAACATGGTTCCAGTTCAAGGTTTCATATTTATGCGCTATATGGGTCAGGGTCCGGTCAAACCCGTGGGTCTCAAGGGTATAACTATGAAACGTGAAGTTGAAAGGTTAAATTTTAAACCTAATATTTAAAGCATATGCGGTAATTGTAATCTCACATTCTCACATATATTGAAAAACACACGTAGTTGCAAGACTAAATAATGGTTTCCAAATGGATTTTGAATTTTCAATCTTCGTTTGAGTATAAACAGAGTATTTAATTTGTATACATATTACTTACTTACTTATGTCGGCTTTATTATTATATTAAATTAGAATTTGTTATTATTTTAAATGATTTCATTAAATATCTCGAGTGAATCTACATTAATTATTGTTTCATCATATATGTGATTCAAACGGTTTCAAATTGGAGATGCACAATGGATTATTGTTTCGAGACACATGTTTTTTTTGTTCCAAAATAAAGCTGAGTTATTGTTTTATTAACGTGTATATTAGAACTATATTTAGTTACAATAGTGGTTTTAATAGATTCTAAGGTTGGTTTGGTTTTAATAGATTATAAGGTTGGTTACTATATTCATTCATATACATATTTAGTTGTTTTAAATGTTTCGTTCATATATTTAGTGATTCTGGAATCGAAACCAAGTCACATTAAATGGGTCTGAAATTAGAGCTAGCCGACCCACGTTAAAGGATCGGTTCATGGGTGAACGGTTTCTTGTGGTTTCGGGTCAGGTCTTGCGCGCGGGTCTGGACCCTTTGCACACCCCTAATTGCTAGTAAATGATGGAGATCAAAGTTATGCATGGTTGCTAAGAGAAAGTGATCTCTGCAAGTTTCGTAAGCGATAGAACAGACACTAAAGAAAATGAGGACTGGGGATTTGAAGAGGACGGGACGAGAAACAAAGACTTCGAAGAAAAAAGAGTGGCACCTATATGTGTGGTTAGATATTTTCTATTTGGCCGGAGACAAAGAAAAAGATCGAAGAAATGGAACCATTAATGAAGTTGACATATATATGGGTTTTCCTAGTTTTTTTTAAGAACAACAAACTAACTAAAATACTCTTATATTTATGACATAGAGAAACCCAATACTAGAGCATCTGATAGAGAAATTAAATGTATGTGAGTAAGATTTTTATATTAGACTCCCTGTAGTGGGCGTAATGCCCAAATGAAAACGCCCCATAACGCCCCTTTACGCCCCCCACACCACTACGTGGGGGCGTTATGGGGGAAAAAAACGTTTGAGCGTTATTTGTAAAACGCCCACGCCCCACGCACATTTATGCAATTTGTCTCCAACGGCTAGGAATAAACAATTTCAAACGGCTACTTTGACTGATTTTTTTTAAAAAAAATTAACCATTTAAATTAAATACACAAACATACACACTATTTAAACCATTTAAATACACAACAACACACCAAAATCTCTCAAAAAACACACACTATATACTCAAATTTTCTCCACAACACACACATTATTATTTAAAATGGAAGACTACGCTTCATCGTCAAGCGGAGATAGCACTTCAACGGGAGAGATAGAGATGGATAATGCGGTTACAAGCGCGGTTGCACTCGCGGCTTCGTTTTTGCAACACGTTGCTAACCCACCGAGACCCGTTTATCAAAGAGTATCCGTCGAGAGAGACCGAGCGGCGGCGAATGAACGTTTGATGAAAGATTATTTCGATCCGGTTGAGCCACGATATAATGAAGCTAGTTTTCGGCGTCGGTTCCGGATGAGTTCAAGGCTATTCTTACGTATAGCTCAAGATTTGGAACGAGAAAAACCTTATTTTCAACAAAGATGTGACGCGAGAGGAAGGATGGGATTTACGGCTATACAAACGTGTACTTCGGCTTTACGCATCCTTGGATATGGCAACGCCACCGACATAAACGACGAGTATCTAAAAATGGGAGAGAAAACAACAAGAGATAGCATGGAAAACTATTGTAAAGGTAATATTGACCTTTACGGAGAGCGTTATTTGAGAAAGCCGACATGGTTAGATCTACAAAAAATATACGACGTACACGAAGAAGTGCATGGTTTACCCGGTATGATTGGTAGCATAGATTGCATGCATTGGCAATGGGCTAACTGTCCAAACGCTTGGCGTGGACAGTTTACACGAGGTGACCAAAAAGGGCCGTCGGTGATTCTTCAAGCGGTTGCTTCGTACGACCTTTGGATTTGGAATGCTTATTTCGGTTCCGCCGGATCAAACAACGACATCAATGTTCTTGAGGCGTTGCCAATCATAGAGGATCGCATAGCCGGCAATGCACCCGAGGCATCTTTTTTTGTTAATGGAAGTTATTATCCGTTTGGATATTATTTGGGTGATGGCATATATCCGGAGCTTCCGATGATAATAAAAACGTTTAGAGACCCAATTGACGAAAAGAGAGCTTACTTTAAAAAAGTTCAAGAATCATCAAGGAAAGATATCGAGCGTCTTTTTGGAGTTCTCAAGAAACGTTGGCATTTTGTGAGCAACCCGTGTCGGCTAGGGTCAAAGGAAAAAATGATGTACGTTATGTACGCTTGCCTCATATTACATAATATGATTTTGGAGGATGAAGGCAAAGCCTATTGTCAGGATTATACACCGGGATATGTCGAACCGGAACGCGAACGAATAAGCATGGAAGAAAGAATAGCGAACTCCAACTTCATGCGTAACAAAGAGGCGCATTATGCTCTCACGGCGGACTTGGTCGAGCATTGTTGGTTAAATCGTAGGGTGACGCGTGATGACTAGTTTATTTCCGGTTTCGTACTCGTGTATTTTACTTTTATGTATTTTTACTTTTATTAATAAATAAATGTTTAAATAAATTATTTATTAAATGATTAGTTAAATGATGGGGTAATGATTGTGGGGCATTATGTGGGGCATTAACCACTACACCCATTTTGGTGATAATGCCCCTTAGTGACATGGCATCCACATGGCACATAATGCCCCTAAGGGGCATTAACCACTACACACAGTCTTATAAGGTAGTTAGTGGCGAAGTCAGGATTTGAAGCCAAGTGGGGCCAAAGGTTGTGACGTTTTTTTTTCCAGAGGGGTCAAACTCAATATATATATATAAAATCAACTACCGACCAGCAAACCAAAACACTTCGGATGGCGTCCCTTAGAAGCTTCGCCAATAAAGGTGGTTGTGAGTGAATGAGAGAGAATTTTGATTGTGAACGAGAGAAAACTTTATATTTTGAAGATTACTGTTCATCCCTATCATTTTTAAATATTTTTTTAAAGTAGTTGTAAGTAAAGAAAAAAAAACTATAATAGAAAAGGTATGAAAGTATACTATTTTTTAATTGAAAAGAAAAGTAAAAATATAGTGACTTTGTTGTAAATTTAGAAATGCTGAAAATACTTTTGGTGTATTGCTCTTAGTTATAGCAAATAAAATAATAAAAAATAAAGACATTTACGTATATCTCATCGTAATAAAACTTTAAAAACTAAATACACCCAAAATGAAATTTTGAACTAAACCAATTTTTTCATTAAAATACATCACGAACGAACCAAAAATGACTATTTTGTACTAAAAGTTTTAGTACAAAACTAAGTTACCTTCTTTAGCTCGTTCTTTCCTTGTTTCCATCGTACACCCTACATGGTACAATCATTCCCTTAAGAAAAACCACAAAGTGTACTTATCACATTGGTAGTTTTCACATTACGATATTCAATTATTTATATATATGTAATAATTCAACTTACAATATATTATAGCCACGTGACTTGTAAGTTTTAAAAGCAAAAAATACAATTCAAAAGTTTTGTACCGTCCTATGCAATATTCGTTCTTTCAAGCATTTGTAACTTAGATAACTAATCTAAAACATTTAAATTATAAAATATTACTCCGTACTAATTATATAAAATTTGGCACCGACCCCCTCCCATAAAAGTTCTTTTTCAAAGTTAAAACTTTTTAAAGTAATCATTTATCCTTCTATACTTGTTGCCAAACGTATATTATTCAAACACTTTCTAAATACATCAATTCTTAACCAAAAACTAATCAAAGCATGAGTGAGTGAGTGAGTGAGTGAGTGAGTGAGTGAGTGAGTGAGTGAGTGACAAAGGATTTGCTACTCAAACCCATGGAGAAATCCAAAACATTCAGAGCGAGTCATAGAATGATTATTTGGGTATTGAACCAGGTATGAGATCGATTACTTACAAAAATACCCGTTAGTATGAAACAAATATGATGGTATTCGTCCAATTATATGAACTCGGTGCATCAAACCACACACGTATGTACGTGTGGTGCAATCTTAAAGAAATTTAAATAAAAGAAAACTAATTAAAAAAATACAATACTTAGTAACAT
The DNA here is from genome assembly GCA_030867185.1 of Tagetes erecta. NCBI lineage: Eukaryota > Viridiplantae > Streptophyta > Magnoliopsida > Asterales > Asteraceae > Tagetes > Tagetes erecta. The sequence continues at coordinate 99,944,535 of CM061487.1, forward strand.
CGTTTTTTGTAACATCAACGATAAGTTAATAATTGTAACATCGTTTTTTGCTAAAACCGTATAGTATAGAGTGTCGAATATGTTACAATTTGATAAACAATTATTAAAGGATAGTTTTTTTTTATTAAAAAACGGCCAAATTTAACGTGAACATAAGTACATAGCATATTAAGTTATTAACCATCGGTTTTGATTACTTACCAAGAGGTTCTAGTCTTCTAGAACCCGATGATACCAAAGTACCAAACTTAAACAAACCGGTATTAATTAATTATATCTTCTAAGTTGAATCATTTTATACAATAAAAAAACAAACTTGTCATACTCAACTAACTCCCAACACCCCCATCTTTTCCCTTTTTACCTCTTAAACCCCCATACTTTATTCAAATAAAAAAACAACCAAAAAAAGACAATTTCGTAGAACCTACCCTTTGTCCACTCATTTCATACGTACATGCACCCATTCACCTATATATACACACATACACACAATCAATCAATCAACTCCCATTATATATCTCACATTCACCAAACAACACTTAACAACCTCGCTCACACATTAACACAACCAATGGACCAACAACAACCGTTCAATTGGCCTGCAGCTTCATCTTCCTCCGACACATCATCATCTGAATCTTCTCACTCCGGTCAAAAACCAAAAAATTCCGATCAAATAAAAGGTCCATGGACGGCGGAGGAAGATAAGATCTTAACTCGATTCGTCGAACGATACGGTCCTCGAAACTGGTCACATATTAGCAAATACATCAAGGGTCGATCAGGTAAATCGTGTAGACTTCGATGGTGCAATCAGCTTAGCCCAGAAGTACATCATCGACCATTTTCTCAAGAAGAAGATGAGACCATATTGGCTGCACATGCTCAGTATGGAAACAGATGGGCCACCATTGCAAGGTTGCTTCCGGGTCGGACTGATAATGCGGTTAAGAACCATTGGAACTCGACATTGAAGAAACGAAGAGTTGAGAATAAAAGTATTGAAGGTGGTGAGATGTTGAAGATGAGTGATGATGATGGTGGTTGTAAGGGTTTTGGGACGATGGGGAATGTGGGTGTGGTGGCGGATGAGGAGGATGATCCGATGACGGTTTTGTCGTTGGCACCGCCGGGAACGGGTGGAAGTGAGAGTTTGCCGACGGGGTTTTGGGATGTGATGAGAGGGGTCATTGCGAGAGAGGTTAGAGACTATGTTACGACGTCGTTTCCTGACACGTCTGGATTTCATTGACAATTCTACTTCTTTTTGTTTTGGTTATGAAATTTAAATGTTTATAATGATTTCCTGAATTTTAGATGCTAAATTTTATGGTTATGGACTATGATATATTTTTTTAAATATCCGGCTGGCGATATATGGTCACATACGCTCTGCGAATACAAATAACGTTGGGTAACCAAGTCCACTTATTTTGAGGAAAACTCGTTAACCCGTCTGTTTTTAGACACGACAGTAAAATCCGTTCAGCTTAAAGATCGAAATTTGGTTGCCATAAGTCTTCATTAACCGTTGCTCTTATTGTCTCTTTTAAAGTGATGTCAATGAAAATTAAATTTAAAATTTTTTTTAGATCTCTTTACCACTACACTTCATCCAAAAGTTATCAAATATCAAATTTGCCTTTAAAGATAAAAGTAATGAACAAAGAAGAAAAGTAATTTGTTTAACAAAGACATGTCTCAATCTTCAATGTTTAATGTTTGAAATGTGTTTCAATGATTGAACCTCTCGAATCCTAATATTCCATAAAATGTATACTAGACTAGGTTTTCATTTTTTAATGCCTACTTTAATATGGTAATACCATATAGTATCATATATGTTAAGAAATGCGATAAACATCAATCCTTGTACAAGTTATTCTTATATAAATAAAGTAGAATGAATAAAAAAACATTAAAACATATTTATCATCTTTATTTTGACTACCACTAACCAACAATTTTGTTATCTCGTAAGGGACTTACACGTCTCATATATTTTGACTACCATTAACTAACAATTTTGTTTTCGTCTTTGTTCGAATCAACACTCAAACATATTTATCATGTTTTTCTTCTTTTCCCTATAAAAACGAAACATCAAAAAGAAAACCTTCACGACTTGACATATTCGTCTATTCCCACTCTTGTTGTCACATATAGTCATGAACATACGTCCTTTTTTTGCCAAATTAGCCGAGCATGATTTTAGACTTTTAGGTCTCGGTGTTTCTACTTTGTGTTTAATAATTATTCGATTTTCATGATCATTTCAAAACATTTTTTTATTTATGTTAACCATTAGACTATTACATGCAAGTTTCTTTAATTGTGTCTTTAGGGCATCCACAATGCCTTCGTGAGTGGGGATGCAACCCCTCTCTACGTTAGTATCGTCGGCGTGGTTGGTGGATAAGAGGCTGGTCATGACGTTGTTGTATATAAGTTAACATCTTTTAGCAAATGTAAGTGTGAGTACACACCATGTGTGGGTGACGCCCATGTGACAACATTTTATATTATTAGTAATTCTAAATCGTAATGGATGTGCTAACTAGTTTTATGTGTCTTAAAATATAAGATGAAAAAATAAACTTTAAATATATTAATAAACAAAAAGGTAAAAATGAAAAAGGGTGCATGATGAGTATGGACATGGACAAAGGAGGCCCACACGGTGTGTTCCCACTTGTCATTTATCTTTTTGTGACCAATTTCAACACTTGTTTGAAAGGTGGGACGGGGTTATCTATGTTCGTGTTAAAAACGAAAACAAAACCAAAAAAACGTGCAAATTCGTCTTTTCACACGTAAACAAGGCATTGTTTATCTATAAACAAGGCATAAAAGTAACATATGTCGGTTTCTATTTAGTTAGGTAACATGCACATAAATACTATAATCTTTGTGTTACATCTTTTAAGGATTAAAACGTACACAAGGTAAATATGCTAAATGTCGGCCGTTATATCATAAATTAGTCACAATGGCTGCGAACAAATGTTGTATTATGTAAGGATGAAGATTTTATTAGAAAAATGTTTAAGACATGGGTAATGAAGATCTAGAAAAAAGTTTGATTATATTTTATGGTTGAAATGAAATAAAATAAATAGGGTTGTCAAGATAGAGATAGAGATATATGGGAACTGATTGTCTTCATAATATCAACGTCGGACCAACAAAACAATGGCAAATTAGCGACCACAAGAAATCTGTCCACATAACTAGTCACGGGTATCAAGAAGAGCGAAAAGAAAAAAATGGTCACAAAAATGGGTGCAAATTAAATTAAGAAAAAGCTAATTTTTGGATGTATACGGAAAGGTTGCGATCTGGGTCGCTAAATTTGAGATGGCAATACTAGTCGTCAAACGAGTCACAAATCCTCTCTAATCTTTAATTGTATCTTTACACGTGGACATACTACTAAACTGAACTATGTCCTTAGAGATATGCAACTCTATTAAATCCTCTGTAATCCTAACTTAAGTTATTTTGGGTCTACCGCTACTTCTCACCTCGATTGTGTGCATCTCTAGTACTGTTCTAACTGATGTCGTCTCACCTTCTCATGACATTCCCAAACCATCTTAAGCTCTCATTTCTTATCTTAAGAAACGTTAATGTTAAAATTTAAGTTCATTACAAAATGAAATATAAGGAGTAATTAGACAACCCGAGGTTTCAAGAACCATCTTTCATTGATTTGTAGCAAACATGTCCATGGATTGATATTCAATATAGTCATGATGGCCTACGCAACTTGCTGGACCATACAGGGCCCAACTTGTAAAGTGCTACGATAAATGAGTACAAGTGACACTGAGCTGGTTTCAGTCTGGCATTTAAATATCTAAACCGTTTGATTCTACCGGCATAATGGTTTAACCGATTTGTAACCTAGAAAAGATCATATAAACCGAACGAATCGTTTAACCCTTACTATAGGCAGATGTTTTGTTTTGATTTTAGAGTAAACTGCAGTTTTGGTCCCTGTGTTTTGATACAATTAATAGTTTCAGTCCCATCTTAACAGTTTTGATCCCTGTGTTTTTATTTTCTAACAGAAATGGTCCCAAACACTAATTTCATCCAATTTTCCGCTAAGTCTTTCACACACGCCCCACATTCGAAGAGTAAAAATGTCATTTCTCCCTCTTTTTTTATCTAGGTCAACATGTTGGTTAGCATTTTTTTCCAGCCGCATGTTAAAAAAAAGTCGAAAAAATGACATTTTTACTTCGCAAATACAGGGACCAAAACTGTTAATGGTATCAAAACACAAGGATCAAAATTGTAGTTTACTCTTGATTTTAATATCATAAACCACATTATTTTTGTGTTGATTTTTTATATAAACTATTGATTTGAAAACCGAAATAGAAAACAATAACACACTTTGATGTTGATATTTTATAGTCAAACCGATCTATTTAAAAGTTTCAACTCAACTAGTGTAATTCATTAATCATCTAACACATTGATGTTTTTGTCTTTAATTTCCATTAATGCCACTAGAACTAATTTCTATTTTTTTAAAAAAACCACAACATACTTAAAAGGTGAACATGTGGAGTCATCTTTTCTAGTAATAATTGTTAGATTTTTCTAAAATAAATAAATCAAAGCTCGCTAACATAACGGAAGAGCCATTCTTAAAACCGTAACACACACTACTCAACCACATAACCAAAGAGTCATTCTTAAAACCATAAGCTATCACAGTTTCTAGTTGTGTAACTATTTTCGTGTTTGATCCTAATTTTGACTCCTTGTATTCAAACTTGACAATTTAGGGTTTCCAAAGGCTCTATCATCAGTTACCAGCAAAAACATCAAACCAATTAATTCAATGGGTGATAACACTCATCCAAAACACCCTCTATTTTGTTTCAAATGGCCATGGGATGCCCAATCAAACTCCAATTCAAACAAGCCCCTAAATTCATGTTCTTCAGAACCTCCATGGATACTCAAATCTTTCCAAACACTAACCTCTCTCGCGTCAACACTCGTCGATTCAGTCTCAAAACCCCACACCAAACCTCAATTTCAGTTTTCGATTTCGAAATCAAAGACGAAGGGGTTGAGTGGGGAAGAACAAGGGGAATTGGAACAAAGAGCATTGGCGTGTGCATTGACTAATGGGAAAGATGCTACGGTGATTGAATTTTACTCTCCCAAATGCACTCTTTGTAATTCGATGGTTGGTTTTGTTGGGCATGTAGAAGATAAGAATGGTGATTGGTTGAACATTGTTATGGCCGATGCTGAGAATGATAAATGGTTGCCTGAGGTACTTATTCATCCAAGTTACAATCTTTTTTAGCAATTGGTGTTTGAAATCATATAATGTTTGCTTTGTATGCCATTTGTTGATATGATGCACTCCACCTGTTCGACGAAATGTCACTGGTCACAAGTTAGGTCAAATGTGTCATTATTGTGTACTAATCAAATGCTTAATGTTGCATTGCATTTGTGATGAAACCATTTTTGTTGTCTGCTGATCTGTTTTTCACTATTTGGTTTAATTGCAGCTTCTTCATTATGACATAAAGTATGTTCCATGTTTTGTGTTGTTAGACGAACATGGAAACGCTCTTGCGAAAACAGGTGTTCCACACAGTCGACTCCATGTTGTTGCAGGTGTTTCTCATCTTCTTAAATTGAAGCGTCCCTTTCGAAGATAAGCCATCACAATGCTGTTATAAAGGATCATGTTTTCCAGCCTCTCAGTCCCGCTACTGTTAACACTTTCCACCTTCCTCATATGCACTACTTAGCTTAAATCAATACATTGACTTGAAATTGCACCATATATGAACATAAAGTATGCATTTTATATAATATTTCCAAGTGACTTTTGGAGTGAATAGTTGTTTGAGGGGTATTATGCTCTTTTTTCTTGGATTGATATTGAGATGTTATGACTAAAGTGTTCAATTGGTAAACAATATATAATATATATATATATATATATATATATGTGTGTGTGTGTGTGTGTGACATTTTGATGTATCATTTCAAAATTCAAATTTTTACAACCATGAAAGACCAATGTAGTCATTCAGATTTAATTAGTTCTTGAAGTATACTTCTTGCTTCATTCAAAGTATCCAAATGAGAAACCTCATAAGCCCATATGTTTACAAGTGGCAACGTCGTCATCAGGTCCAGCCTTTGTAACTGTTGTTCTATCTGATTATGAGTCTCTGAATCCAACACACTACCAACAACATTCTGCAAAAAGAATAACAATAACAATAGTAATGTCATCTAGCCTTTATTTACAAATGTAATAAAGGTTTATCATGCATGTCTCACCCAAGTGTTACTAGAGCAAGCTTGGAGTATCAAAGACTTGAGAAACTGTTCATCTGATTCTTTAAGTGCACCGTCTGAATGCACTGAAACTGCAGCATCTAGACATGAAGAATCAGATACCGATCCATGGTTCTTTATTACAACTGTGCTATGCTGATTTAAGATATCGCTCAGTCGAGACATAGTGTTGCTGCACGCTTCTGGTTTCTTGTTTGATTGGTTTAAAGTTCTTTTGGTTCGTTTATTTGGTGACCATTCATGAGAACTCAATAAAGTCAGAGCTGCCTTGTTATCAGTCCAGCAACAGCATGAAGATGACCCGTCGTCTATACGAATGGATTAATGAAACTTAAAACCTCATTAAACAAATCATATATCTTTAATACTACTGATTAAGCAAAGAAGCATACCCATTATGAAACCTGCAATTGGAAATTTTACGCAAGTTATTTCCGAGTTGACTTTGGAGGATTGTAGGAACTCACTGTTCTTTTCCATCACCAAAACATAAACCGACACAACCTGCAAGTAGAAACTACTTAGTTACAAATCATTTATGTTATAATTAGAGCTGAAAGGGAATATCAAATATGCATGCAAGCATGAGCTACCCTGCAATGGAGTCGCATCTTTTTATGGTTCGAGGTATGCATCATTTCAGAAATTAAAGTCGCAGGACCAGTTAATAACGAGGTTGTGCTCTCCACAACTGATTCAACAGAAGTGATATCCAGCTCGTTGCTACATTGGCGTTCTTCAACAGTTATGGAGTTGATTTCAATGAAAGATGCAGGCGTCAACTTAAGTACACCCCCTTCGCTAGCACACCATAAGAAAGTTCGCAATCAAGATAAAGAAATCATGGACACCTCATAAATAAATATTCTAAACTCCTAAAACGATACAAAAAGCAACATACGCTGTTAAAAGAACACGGTAAAAGTTAGCTTTGACACCTGGTCCAAATCCGATTGGATAACTGTGTTCACTTAAGCTGCTGTAAATCTTCACCTGAAATGATCAAACTATGAGGAAAACAATGTAAGGAAACATGAAAAGTAAACAAAAATAAAGAAGGAAAGTAGCATTTACAATGTTATGATCGACTAAAACATGTATACAAACACTGTTTGTCACTCCACGAACTATATGATGATGAGGCCCATGAAAAGTTTGATGGCCTAAGCCAGTAAAAAGACGACTCTGATCAGACCTATGGACAGCCACCACACGTCCGTGCACAAATATTAGATCCCCCATTGGCAAACTTGCACCAAACGCCTCAGATGGTGTTGATGCACTCCTCATTTTCATTGACTTAGTTGGCTGGATAAGATCTTGTTTTAGCTCTTTGAGTTTGACCTCTAAGAAGCTTAAATGGTCTTCAGACAGATGCAAACAAATATCTGGACGAATGCCACTACATCCGTCAATAGATCCAGCAGTGGTGGGATCAGTCACGTCAGCAGAGAACGAAACATTCCAGAGATGTGATGTGGAATTCACAAGTACTTTATCAGAGTTGGTACACGTCAGACCTTTGTAATGATGCTTTACCAAATAATAACCACCAATTCTCAACGACTGCAACGACCGTTGTATTGTAAGAAACAAAATTTTCTCTGTTTTAATTGTAAATAACTAGATAAACAAGTTGATGGATATTTATTTATGGCTAACCTCAAACTTCGAGAAGCTATCAGACTTGAACTCTAGGAGCACCTTTTTCGCCGCTGTTGTGCAATTTAACAAGTTACCCAAGTTGACCGTTGACTTGTCACTATAAACTTGATAGTCAATAGAACATGGGAATTCATGTAGACAGCTTAAGTCACACCGTGTTTTATCACCGGCAGATGAATATTTTAAACGGTCGGATGAGTTACATCCTTCGGACGATTCAATCAAATCCATCTCCTTGTTATGAATGACTAAATTCCAAGGGAGAATTATGGCCTCAGCATATATGCTTGAATCACTTGAAAACTGAAATTATTTTGAGCTTGTATTAGTTAAGGAAATTAGTGGCAATTGCATTTAATTCTATGATAAAAACATACCTTTTGTTGTACAGGAAATTTGTGCACTAATAAAAGCATGTGGAATAATCCACTTTCTAACTCCTTCAAATTCTCCTCCATATCAACACTAGGATATAGAATTTGATTTTTTGATTTTGCATCTTTAATATAGCAATGAACATAAATTTTTATCTTTTTTCTACTTGATAAATGAAAATGGTTGAAAATATTTCCACATGTAAATGGTTCGTTATTGAGTAATTCCGAATGTTCCAGATGTCGAGGGAAGCCTTCCATTACAACACTAAAGTCGTTTAACTAATCAAATCAAACAAAAGAAAGATAACCGAGCAGTAAATAAACAGAAACTAAACGCTGCACAGAGATATGAAGTAACACGTATAAGAATGTCTGTCATTAATTACCACCTCGTTTATGTCTTTGATGCTCCAAACAGATGGAAGATCAGGTATAACAACATCAATGCAGCCAGTTGAATCAACTAACTGTAATTTGCCAGAGTATTCGGAGATCTACATACACGGAACAAAACAATCTAAGAAATTTCATAAATTCTTGTTTACAAGAGTTTAGGTAACTTACTAACCCTTAAATTTCCAAGCAAAACAATCTTCAAATCTTCACTTTTCAAAATTTTCCTAACTGGTTGATCATGAGACCTCCCTCCACAAACTAAACTACTACATTGATGGGTCGTGTCATGTAAACTTTTTATGAACGTGTCTTCACATTGACGAATAAGATTAGATATGGGTACGACCTGAAAGAATAAGAAAAGAGCATGATCAAGCAACAAACTTTATAAAAACCCATAATTCGTAAAATGTACCAGTTTTGGAAAACTGTAGTCAGCTTCTTTCCCGCAGCCACATAAGTCATGCAAACAATACTCCGAGAAAACTCCATGCTGCAAAACCAAACACCTTTTTAAAGTCTACACATATTAATTACAACTAGTGTGTGGTGTTCCCCTTGACGATATTCAAAATGATTATACCCGAAAACGAAATACTGATAAAGGTAAACATGCACTTGAATACTTCTGAACCAATCCCTCCATCTGCAAAACATCATAAATATATATATAATTCAACAATGTGAAATCATAACACATGAAAACCGTAAAATGATAATACATAGCCAGGCTACAAGCACTTTACATGTTTCGATCCTAAGATCTCCATCTCAGATAAAACTCCGGCAAACTTTTTCCTCAAAGATGAAACTACAAGTAACACCCTGCGATAAATGTTCGTGAGCATGCTATTAAATGCCAAGAGTGGAGATAGATAGTAGTATTAAGTTCACATGTTACAACCATAATCTAGCTGAAAACTGAAGTGATTCAATAAACTTTCTTAGAAGGCTTCGTGATTGTAAGACTTGGTAGCATCTGCAGCAAAGAAAAAAACATAAAACTTACTAAATACATGGATTTGTAATTAGGCATTTAGCCGAACCAAGTCACTAACCCGCTTTCAATTGGAGAAAATAGATTAACGCGGATGCTAGTCTTGTAACATGATCCAAATATTATTACTTTCGTCCATGCGAATTTGGGATCCTCAATATGGAAGTTTCTCACAGTTACCTAACAGCACGAAACATCAAGATATTAAAAACATAGAACCAACCGGAGCCATGTGAAATAACACAAACTACTTTACAGTATACATACAATCGCACCAATTCTTAAACTATGTGGCATTGTGAGTTGATTGTCCGTAAGTAAAAGCAAAACTTTTTGATCCAATTCAACAACCATTCCCTGCATATACGTCGCAGTAACACTTCCAGTATAGACATTGCATAGCTCCTTCCGTCTGATGGTAACATTTCTTCCACTAATCGCGTTTTGACCCATAGACTTTGGAATATGAATAATCGATTTCTCATTTGACACATACATCATCAAAGACTTGTCTTCTCCAATAAAAACCATCTTCTTCTTCATACCAGATACCATCAAAACCCCACCAACCAACCTCGAAATCACTGGATACCAAACCGAAGCCGCCCCACAAAAATACAAAATCTTGGATTTCAAAAAGCTATGACCTTTATCACATTCTATCAAATCTTGTTTCATCACCGTATCTCTAGAACTACAAAACTCACACTCACAAACAATAACCTCAGCAAGAAACCCATTAAGGGATTTAACACCAGTCTTATTAACTGTACACGGAACATTCGTAACCGGACTAACTGACTCCAATAACCCATAAATCAAATATCTTGGAACAATGCTATGTTCATATGCTTGACTCACATCGTTCAAATTAAACGCATTAAATCCCGGTTTTGAAATGTTTTCATGTTGAAAACACCATTTAATGATCTCTAAATACCCACCGTGAGGTTTAACCGGAAGAAAGTTCCAGGCGAGGACTTTGATTGGTTGGTTGATGATACGAAGGTTGAAGTGAAGAACGTCGCAGCAAACGGCGGTGGGGGTGGATTGGTCGGAGAATTTGAGGCAGGTGGGATTGGGGCAAGAGGATGAAGATGGGTTAAGGTTTAGGGTTAGGGTTCCGGTAAGAGTTGATGGATGGTGAAGGGGTTTGAGGATGTTGGTGGGATTAAGGGTTTGTGGGGAGATGGGGTGAGGTGTAGGGTTTGGATGAGGTGTGTGGTGGCCGGAGGAGAGAAACGATGCGCCGGTGAGGGGATGGGTACGGTGGAGGAGGTCGGAGAGTGAGATTGATTTTACTGAACTGTTGTCTTTTTCTTCTTCCATGGTGGTTTCAAGTTTCAACAGAGTGAAGTGGTTATGGGCGGGAACGTATGTATACTCGATACGCTTATTAGGTACCATAAAAATGGGTTAATTTGCTTCCCAACTAAATATTAACTTTAGTTTAGTAAATGAGTTTAACAACCGAGCGTAACACCTCACTGTGAGACTAACTGGTCGAACAGAGACGAAAGTGTAGTGTAGAAATAAGAGTAAAATTTCACGATTTCTAACATAAGATTTATATGACAATTGTCGTCCGTAGTAAAAACGATCTTATCTCTATTCATTGTATCAATAGAAGATCATTATCATATAATGGACCAACTAGAACTAATTAAGATGTTTATAAATTTAATGATTTCGACAAAGAAGATGTCGAGGACAAGAAACATGTTTACGTTTTATATTTTAAAGTCTTCTTAGATGATGTTTTTATACATATATTTTTTTTATTTTTCTTCATTTAGGTCTAAGCAAGCCCTTTAGAGTGATTGGAGTGTTAATTTCAGGATCACACTCCCTAGTTACTTATAGCATATATAATACATTAATATTTATTACCACTACTTATTTCATATAGAAAACATTCAGATACAAACCAAGTTCACAACAAATCAGTAATTTTGGTATAAACAAATCCCTATTTGGTACATTATTTGATTTAATATCAAGGATCATAATATATACACTAAAAGTGCTATTCAAATATAAGCACACACAACTTCCTTGTGCTAGATATAACCTACTAAGCTACACACACCATTTATTAATCTCTAAGCACAACCCATTGAATATCTACTCAATCCTTACTAACCTAAATTCTACTTTGCTAATGACCCGAAATTTAACAACTGTTAATTTACATCCACTAGCTTTATCTGCCGGGAGTTGTTGGAAGAGAATATGTTCTCTTACCCACTCCTGTAACAGGAGAACGAGCCGGAACACCAATATGGTGTGTACCAAAGTTGAACTCACTTGGAACAACTTTGGCAGTTGATGGTGAATGGTCTGTTTTATTCTCCGAATTCGTGTCTTTAGGTGTCCCACTGCACACAATTAAAGCATCGGTCCCAGGTGTTGTTTTAGTTTCATGAGTGAAAGTTCATAAGTTTGATATTTTTTACAACATAAAAGATTGTGTAAAAGAAGGAATTACCAGTGAAACCGCAGTCTTCCATGTTTGCCCCATTTAGATGGCGAGTGTTGCATCATATCTTTGGGATGTGCATTCGAGTCTCTTGGATTATAGAGTATTTCCTGTAGTATATAATAAGCATATGGATTTTGGAACAATACGAATGATAAAAGAAAAATAATATTTTATTAAGTATACAATTGGAAACTTACTTTCAGTTTCAGACCAGAATATTCTTGCTTACAAAGTGAAAGATGCTGATCAAATGAAAGACGCACAAAAGGATGTTCAAGTAGCGAAGCAGCAGATGATCGCTTTTCTGGATTTCTTTGCAAACACCGATTGAGAAAATCCTTCCCTTCTGATGATAATGTTTCTGGTATAGTTGGGGATCTCTTCAATACATTGAACATTGCTTGCACCTAATGACACGCATAATATAACAGTAATTAATTGGAGCTGAAAAAAATTTAAAAATTAAACAGATGCTTACATTATTGAACTCGCCCCATGGAGGTTTCCCCGTCACCATCTCAATGACTGTACACCCCAAGCTCCATATATCCATGGTAAATGTATGTTCTGGATTGGCATCTTTTCGCAATGCAGCTTTGATAACCTGCAACAAAAGAGGTGAATATTACCATTTTAATGACTCTAAGCACGGTGCTTAAGTTTGTAATTCGCAGAATATACCTCTGGAGCCATCCAATGTGGACTACCCTTCGAAGAAAGATCAATCGCATGTGTAGAGAGCTGCAAAGAAACAAAATTTTCAAAACGCCAAAAATAAAAATAAATTATAGTTTATACTAGAGGTGACGAAGGTGCTATAAACAAATATTTACTATTTTTCAGCTCACATGTTTTGCCAATCCAAAGTCTGCAACCTTTACAACACCAGATGCATCAACAAGCAAATTTGCTCCTTTAATATCCCTATGTAACACAGACATACAAGTCACTTTGAGCCGTAATTCAGCTTAGCTTATCTGCTTACGCAAAGAATAATGATACCTATGAACAGTTTTCTTGCTGTGCAAGTAGGCCAATCCTGAGAGAATGTGACGTGTAAAGTTTCGAACTACAGATTCAGTCATAGCCCCACAGTGTTCTCGGACATATTTGTTTATGGACCCTGGGTGAACATACTCCAAATATATGCAAAACCGGTCTCCAACCTGCATAGAACACAGAATTGTTAATATATATTTCTAATTATATTGGAAGGAAACAGCATAAAAGAAGCATGAAGAAACTCACCACTTCAGAACCCAAATATTGAACAATGTTTGGATGCTCTAAATTTCGAAGAACTCTTATTTCCTAAAACAGATAAAACGTTTGAGGAAAAAATAAATTTTAATATCTTTTCATACTACCTTCAACGGTGCATCTTCGTGTGAATGAATATTACGACCATGATTAACATTCAACAACTAGAAAATACTTAAATGTTCAGAAGAATAACCTGCTCCAACTGCCTTACACACTCAGCTGATTTAGGGTCATCAGGAACGATATCAACTTCTTTCATAGCACACAAACTCCCTGTTTCACTACAACAAATAACATAAAAAATTATAACTACTATAGCAAACAAACTTCAAACTTTAGCTCATGGCATATGATATACCGATTGGTTGCTTCATATACACTACCATAAGAACCACGCCCCAGAAGTTTCCCTTTTTGCCATTGACCTTTTATTACTGGCCCCTCAGGTTTATCCAAACTTGAACGCCTAGAAACATGTCTTGAAGGTGGTAACGGAAGTGGGTGAACATTATTATTGGTGCTATCACTTCTACTATTCAGATAAGGACTTTGTAACGGTGGACTGTGCAATTGAGAACGTCTTGTTGATGACTCATAAGGCGGCGACAAATGAAATTCTTGAATACCTGCAATAGCAGAATCAAAAATATCGACTGTACTAAATCTTTTGGGACTAAGCGTAGGACTAGGGAAGGTGGTAGCTGGAGCACTTCTAGCAGCAACATCCAACCTTATGTGATCGTCAACCTTTTCACCATTTAAGTCTTGAGGATAACGTTTCCGGCGCTGGTAAGTTGAAGTTTTAGACGATATTGGTATACCGCGACTCTTTGTACTCATACCAGTTCTATCAGATCTACAACTGCATACACAGAACTTATCAACCCTAAACCGATAATAAATAACTAATACCAAAAAATTTCTGCAGGCAATAAAATCCTAATCTCTATTATGCCCCAAAACATTCTACAATACATACAACTTGAAGTTGAAAAACTCAAAAACAAACAGTTTAAAAGTGTAATGTCTAATTGCAGCTAGGGCTTGTGATAACAATCAAGTCTATTGGATCATGTTAGAGAGTAAGTTACCGTCCATTTCCTCCGTTACATACATCCGCCGGAAACCGCCATTCGTCATTAGGAAGCGGCAACGGTTGCGGTACGGCGGAAGACGACCAATGTTCCGGCAAGCGGTGTGGAGATTTTAATTCAGAATTGGGAGAAATAGGCACCGATTTAGATGCATCAGCGTCATCTTCCACCGGCGAACAAATTAACTCGACCGACAGACGACGGAACTTATGTTGCCTAGTAAGCCTCTTCTTCAACTGCGGTGAAAAAAAGCCTCCGTTGATCGAATTTCCACAAGGTGAGGTTGATGATGAACACGGAGACAATTTAGAAGAAGTGTTGGTGTTGTTGTTGTTGTTGTTAGAGTTAGATGTAGAAGTGAATGAAGGCATGAGATTAGCAGGTGACGAGAGATGAAACCTTCGTTTACAGAAGAATTTGCTCATGATGATGATGAAGCAAATTTGAGGTTTAGTAAAACGATGATGGAGGTGAAATTGAGGTTTTTAATGATGAGGAGGATGAAGAGTCGTTGCGTTTACTAGCGTTTTGTCAACATTTGAATTGGTAATGTAGACATTTGGTTGTTTTGTTTCTTTAATGGTGGTGTTGTGATGAAGTAACGAACACGATTATAACATCATCATCATCATGATGATGGTGATGAAACTGGTTTATTGATCTTCTGGTGCGTGTGTGTAAAGAGAAGAACTAAAAGTCAAAAGTCAATCCTCGTGTGTTATGTGTATACTCAGTCGTATACATACGTGTACTCTGTGTGTGTACTGTATGTCTATATGTAGAGAGATTGAATTTTTCAAAAACATACCAACACGAACCATGTTTTGGATTTTAAAAGTTCATTTTACCCCGTTATATTTAGTATTCGGTGTAAAGGTTCTTTAAGCATTTTAAGACTAGAGTTGACATATCATGTATATTTGTATCTGATAAGACATGCACATAAAACACGTATGCATGTATATCACACAATAACTTATCATGTACACGATAAGATACGATAAGAGAAATCGACCAAAAGAAAGCTGAAGCAAGAAAGCAATATACATGAACAAATTAACAACATATCAAGAGAAATTAAAGCAGATAAATCGATTAAGGGTAGATCTCGAAGTCGATTAAGTATAGCCAGATGCTATTTTTGTAGGCGTGGACGCGTGGTTGTGATGAGTGTTTTGACTTGGTGGGGTACATACGGCTGACGGTACGTTAACAAGTGCAACCACCATTTACAACCATGATATTTTCTTTCCTTGAAAGCTTCAAGCCACATAAGCATGGATTTCGCTCGATGGTCTGAGCCTTAGATGAATAAAACTTGATAAAACCCCGCGTGTGGAGCAACACGCTCATAAGATAAAACTAGCTTATTATGAACATGTTATGAGACTCCCCTTTTACTATTTCACCTCACCTCCACTGTTATAAAAGCAACTCGATACTTAAATCGACTCGTTAAAAAGTTTAACATGACACATATTGGGAGGTCAAGTCATGACCGAGCTTAGACTATAGTCTGTTTAATAAATGAGTTGGATCTTAATAATTTGTATACATCAAACTTGATTCAAGTCATTTAAACCATACATCTAGCTCTATAAACTTTCATGTAAACAGAAGGCTTATCAAGTAATTAATTATTAAAATTTCAAATTAGTCTTATGAATTAGTATTATTTCATAAAGAGTAAACTTCGCTTTGCCTACCTGAGGTTTACCTAAAATAACGGTTTGCATACAATAGTTTTAAAATTGCGTTTTGCCTCCCTGAGGTTTACCTAAAATAAAATTTTGCAAACAATAGTTTCAAAGTTGCGTTTTGCCTCCCTAAACTTACCAATTTGTCACTGTTTGCTACATCCGGATTAATTTCATCAAAATCAAACGTTAGTCAGTCCAATGTGCCCCGTTAGTCATTTTCAAACATTTTCTTTTTCCTCTTGCTTAAATGGGTTTTGGCTTGAAAATGACTAAAGTGCCCCTCACGTGAGGGGCATATGGACTGACTAACGTCTGCTTTTGACAGAATTATTTCGAATGTAGCAAACCGTGACAAATTGATAAGTTTAGGGAGGCAAAACGTAAATTTAAAACTATTATATGCAAACCGTTATTTTAGGTAAACCTCATGGAGGCAAAACGCAATTTTGAAAGTATTGTATGCAAATCATTATTTTAGATAAACTTTAGGAAGGCAAAAAAAAGTTTACTGTCTTGAAAATTATATCATTCAAGTAATTTAATGTCTTCAAAATATTTTTTAGTATTGGACGCGGTAATATAAGAATGCATATTATCGTATTTTTTTATAATAACAAAAGTCTCACTTAATATAGAAAGGTGAAAGAGATAATCATTGTATGACATATTCAATCTTTAAAAATTCTATTTTATTACATGAAATATCATATTCAATGAAAGTTGATTAATTTTTCTCCCTTTAGTTTGAATAAAAGTAACAAAAAGATATGCTTAAATACAGTAATTATGAGATTATCAACCAGGAGCAAAGTCAAATTTTATTGTTTGACTTTGAAATGTATTTTTTTTTCTAATGCCATATTTTTGGTTGGTTGGAAAAAAAAGAAGATGTTTTAGTCGATCTTGCTTGCTTGCTTGATGTTAAGATTGAAAAGTCTTGGTTATATTGTGTCCATCATATTTTCTTGTTGAATTAGTTGCTATATTCTTGATCAAAGATTTGTTAGGGATAATTTTTATTAAAGAAAGTACAAGGGGGTTAAGTGGTTATATAAATTTGATAGGGAGTGGTCTGATAAAGACTGAAAGTATGAGGCTTTAAGAGCAATATAATATGACGGTGGTTGTTTGTAGCATAAAAGCCAACTGCCGTCATTGCCCGTCAGGATGTGAGATTGGATACTTGTGGTCACATAATGTCTTTTTAATTAATTTTTGTTTGAATGTAAAATTATGAGCATAATGTTTCTATAACGCTTCTAACACCGGCCGTGGGGCGCTATGTGTAAGCTTTTAAGATCCATGTTATGAGTATTAGGGTCGGTTTTGAGAAATTCGGTGTTATGTACGAGTCATCAAAAAAGCACTCTCTATTATGTCGTGGTGGGTTCTGGGGGGCTTACTTGATTTTGGTTAGTTGGTTGAATTAGAAAATGAAGTTTATAAACAATAATGAAACTATTACTATTCAGTCTAAAAATAAACATTCGATGTAAAAAACAACGTAGTTACATAAAAACGTCAAGTTCATAAAAGTTATAAGCTAAATTGGTTAAGTTAGTTGGTTGAATTAAAGTTTTATTTAACTTTGGATCGAAAGTAACAAGTTTTAAAACTCATTTTAAAGTTTTAAATAAAACTTAAATTAATACAAGATTCCGGTAAAAACCCAACCCTGTTTTAAGTGTAAAATAAAAATATAACAATATCAAATATAAAGGGTTTAAGTGTAAAATTTAAATTAATTCACCCAAATCTCCCACCCAACCCCGTTTTTCTGATTATCTTCTCCGGCGAAGTTACTAGCTAGATTCCGGCAACAACTTCGGCCGCGCTATAAACTCAATTTTTGACGAAATTAATAATTGTTAGTAGTTCTAAACCTTTAAAATACATGGTTAGAACTATAGGACATCATCCAAATCCTTAATCCATCCCTTTAAGCTACTGGGTTGCCTCCTGTGATGGTGCCCCTCGGAGAGATGGTGCTCTGGACGGTCGTTTATGCCGCACATGCCCAGGGCCGACCCTAATCTGCATGACACTAATGTGTTCATCATCTCATAAATCACTCTAACCAATCATCATCTATTTAGTTTATTTAATTTAATTTAAAAATATATTAAATGTAATGATTAATGGGGCTTTATTAATTTTTTTTTAGAATAGTAAATTTTATTAAAGGCAAAAGGGAAGCAAGAAGCTCCACCAACAACAGCATAAGGTCAAATTACATAACAGATTGCAGGGGCATACGAGCCCAATCTTTCTAATGCAAAGTATTAAAAGGCGATCTATTTTTTATCCAGATGTAGCCGAGAGATTTGATATCTTGAAAAAGCTTTGTAATACAGACGTCCTTGTTCTCGAAGATCTTTTCGTTTCTAGCCTGCCATAAACTCCAGCAAGCAGTTAAGATAATCGCTTGAAACATCTTTTTCTTATTCTTGGAGGTTGCGATTGAACTATGAATTTCCAATAAATCTTGAACCGAAAAAGCGAAGATGGGTGGAGTCTTGCACCAAGTGGTTATGAGGTGCCATATTATGTTTGCAAAATAACAGGAAATGAATAGATGATCAGCGGTTTCATCATGCTCACCACAAAGAGTGCAAGCGATGCAATCCATAGTGATACCGCGATGAGATAACGCAACTCTAGAAGCAATACGATCCTTTTAAGCCCGCCACCCGAACACATTGACCTTGATGGGCACCCAGTTGTTCCACTTGAGAATGAAGTTAGGTTGGGTTTGGGAAGCTCCTGAAAGTTTCCTCATGGACGCCACCGAGAATACTCCAGAATCATCTTTCGTCCATTTCCATCGACCAGCTCTATCATTAAGGTGCATAGTGGTAAGAATAGAGAGGCAAGATTGCAATTGTTGGGATTCCTCATCCGTTAAAGGTCTTTTCCAGCGCCAAATCCAATTAACAGAGTGATCCTGCAAATTAAAACAATCACAAACAAGAATCGACTTATATAATAGGTGACCTAATACAAGGCTCTATTGTTTTACACATTTATATGTTTGACATGGGTGTATTTGCCGCGTTCACTCAAAATCAACCTAATAGAGTAAAAGATTTTAGAATTTTTATATGAAAATCGTTTATTAAATTATCGTGTTCTTTGTTCTTGCATTTCCGTTATTTGTGTGTTTGATGTTTGCTTGTCGTGTGTGATCGAGATTCGGTTGTGGTCTTAACACACCTTAGGTAAGAAAAAACTTTAGACCCAACATTAAACCTCTATTTTAATTAAACTTTAAGTGCCTATTTCAATAGTTAATTAGTTTTTTTAACTGTAATTTTAGTAGAAAGCAACAGTCAAAATACTAGCAGGACGCTAGGTCTGGAAAACAACACAACCCCAAATCCCAATTACAATGAGAATTTACAAAATGAAAAATTACACCGAGATTGCCAAGCAAGGTCTCCTAGATTCGCCCGGTCTTCAACCACAAAAAAAGTATGAAGCTTGATCTTATCCACCACATCTGATACCTTCAAAAGCTTCGCACTGAAAATAAATTTGTTTTGCGCCTTTCAAATTAACCAAAAAGTAGCCCTAACAATAGAAAATAAAACATTTTTTAGATGAATTGTAAGTTGTGACATTCATTTGTTCTAACAACTCCCACAAGGTATTTAAAGGGACGCTTTAAATAAATATAAACATCCACCCAATCAAATATGTGTTAGAATATTTAACTAGTTTATGTTACATCATTAATACATGTTACTATCATTATCATTAATTAGCTGTTATACACTTACACTAAAGGGTCAAAGACGTGTCTTGATCTTGAGTCTTGAGAATTAAAATATTTAATCACGGTGGTTCGTAATTGAAAATAACATGAACGTATTTTGTGATTACAATCATTATTGTAATAACTTTTGAAATATACATACTACAAATTGATTAATAGACACTTGACACATGTCACATGACATGTATGTATGCTTTGTATATGAAAGCCAAAAGTCGTGATCTTATGAATATATACTAATTCAAGTTCAAACGTACCCATTATTTTGTTCACACCTGTCTGGTTTTCTTTTGCCTCATTTCACCGTAATTCATATATACGTTATTTTCTTGTCAATTGTCAAACCTATAACACGGTCTAACATGTCCTACACTACACTTCAAATTGGTTTTTTACTTCATAACTAGAGTGACACCTCGCGCTTCACGACGGTGTCGTAAATTCATAATTGAAAAATTAAGATCAAGGTTAATTATGAACATGATGCATGATTCAGCTTTGCATGATGCTTCATTGTTTCGGTCCAACCTAGCGTGATCATCAAATGTTTGTATTGTAGGAACCGTTCGCATAAACAATTAAAGATACTTATATTGATTCAATTACAATACAAAAATCAAATAAAGCAGTAAATTACAATACGATAATTACAACCGAAATAAAGGAAATAACAAGCACAAAAGAAGAAAAGAACAAGTGACCGAGGCTTCGTGTATTGACACGGGTCCCTTAAAACAAATTTCGAGTCTCCCAAAAGAACTCGAATGTTTCCCAGGGTACAACGGCCGAAGCTGTATGTACAGCCGGGGAGGACTCTAGCACCCGGAAATACACTTTAAGATGAAGAGAAAAGGAACTAGTGATTGCAAGGAAAAAAAATATGATGAATGTATGAAGTATGAACTCTCAAAGTTGTGGTGTTGTTGGCCTTGTTGGTGTGTGCAAACTACTAGAGAGCTTTAGTATTTATATTAGGACAAGATGTAACAACTCTTTCAAAATTCAAAAGAAAAAATTAAAGACCATTTAAACATAAATATATGAAGTATGAACTCTCAAAGTTGTGGTGTTGTTGGCCTTGTTGGTGTGTGCAAACTACTAGAGAGCTTTAGTATTTATATTAGGACAAGATGTAACAACTCTTTCAAAATTCAAAAGAAAAAATTAAAGACCATTTAAACATAAATATTTAATGCTCTTTATTTTGTTTAAGAATCAAGTTAAATTTGTGAGCATCAAACTCCACGGATTCGTTTCTAGCACTCGATTTTAATTCTGCCATTTGAACTTGTCATATTATGAAGTTATATTTGTGAGCATGCTAACATCATTTAGTATAGGCATCCACAAGTCTTTGTAACAAGTTGATAATGTTGTGGAATGTTATCATTATATGCCACTCTATGGCACACTAACCCACCGATGTGGGAATAAGTCTCACAACTTTTCTGCCATATATAGTCAAATTTCCGCAGCCTTTAACTGCACCAACTACCCAACTTTGAGCATCGATATCTCATTCATTTTAACTCGGTTTTGGACACGGTTTGGTTCGTAGCGAAGCTCTCACTTAATAGAACGCAAACCCATAAAGAAACAGAATTTTTTCACATGTATACATATATTTATTTCTGTCCAAAGTTTGCAAAAAGTCATTTTGCAACTTGGTGAAAAAACTAATTTTTCACCCAAAATTCCAACATGTATTGCATTCAAATTGTTCGATATATGAAATTAATGATACCAACGCTTATGTTCGTTTTGAGGTGAGTAACAATTGAAAAGACTTTTGTCTTTGAACGCATCTCAAATAATAGGTTCACGTTTTATGAGGTCACTTAAGGCTTTCAGTCGGTTGGTTTAAGATTATAAAGTTTAATTTTGACGGTATAACTAACACACAACTATCGGAAAAAAAGTTATGAAATTCAATTTTAACAGCTTAGTAACAGGTGATGGTTAAAAGTTGGAACTTAAAACCCACCGGTTAGAGTGGAGAGGGACCACCCTCACGAGCTGGTGGTGACGAGACGACGGTGGACGAGAAGGGGAGCTCCTTAGCCTCCTTGTTGATGAAGAAACCATACACAACGTTACCACCGAACAATTCATGAACATTTGATTCGTTTACATGCCTAAATAGTAAATACCCTTTTAAAGTTTTTGAATGGAAAAAAAGTTTTAAACTGTCGAATCACTTAAAACTATCTTGACTATAACTTTATTTTATTTATAGATTTATGTTGTTTAGCTGACCCACCAACCTGATGGGTTTGAAATGCTGTTGGTTCAATCTAAAACTTTTATCAAAACAAATTGATCTTGATTTTTTGTTAAAACAAGTTTCTCTTAAGTTTTAGCTTACCATTTTTTTAGATTGTTTCATGCGTAACTTGTCGTATGAAAAAGAGAAAACAAACGCTCAAAGGTAAAACGATACATGACGAAAAGGATCTACCAAATGAGCAGAACGAAGCAACAAACACCATTTGTATCGCATACAATATCCGAAGAGTTGATGACATTAAACCAAACTGTTGTCTAAAGAAACCTGGTAGGAACATACTCGTTAATCCTAAGAGGAAAACTGTAAAACTCTTCGTTTCTACTATCACCTTTCTTGTGCTGAAACGGAGCCCACCATGGTACCCCTCTCTCGTCACGTGCATGGTGCACGTCTAATGTGTTATCTAGTATCGTCCCCACTATCAACGCCACCATAGGAGCCGAAGCAAATATGGTGTTCAATATATTATCAAACTGTACACACATCCATTTTAAGTTAGATAGACAATCAACACAAAGATTCAAAACATGTTTAAATTTAACCATTGTACGTGGTTCCTTAGTTCTTACCCATGCGCCACCCGAGTGCACGGGTCCGTGGCCAGTGTTGCCATCCGTGTTAGCCGCAAAGTATTGCGGTATTGATATTCCAAGAAATAGAGATAGGCCCATTATGTAGATGTTCCTCATTGAGTTATTGTTTGTAAATTGAATAAAAGTGACCCCAACAGCAGCTGTTATAAAACAAAACCAAACTCTTTAAAGCATAAGAGTACTTAAAAGGTAAACTGAAAGCGTGGCCGTAAAAAGTGAAAACTCACCTACGAGACCATACAAGATACAGTAAATGGCTGCAAATATAGGGAGAGGAATCGATGCGAAGAAAGCTCCAAACTTTCCTGCGTACGTATAACATTTTTCAAGTGAGACATGAATATGAAAAAAATAAGAAAAAGAAAATATTATTAAAGAAGAATGCGCAAACCGAATATGGAGAAGAAGAACATGAAGATTGTGGATATTTGAACCACTCTTCGACTACCCACGTGTGTTAATGCAAGAAGACCAACATTTTCACTGTATTTCAAGATTGTACATTCACTTAGTGTCTCACAAAATAAGCATCTTGAAGATGTGGTGAAAAAGAACAAGTTCTTACACGGATGCGTTTGTGCCAGCGATTGAGCCAAATATTCCATCAAGTAGCTGGCCAACACCCTACAAGATAAAGGTAAAACAAGCTATAGTTTTCTTGTAGGTCTACAAGTCGAAAAAGAACCACCAACAGAATAACGAATGTGTGTGAACCTGTAGACCGATGCTTCGACTAAGAACATGTGCTGGAGGAGGTGTCGCACCCGCGAAACGTGATGCAGCAATAAAGGTTCCAGTCGACTGTACAAAAAGCAATGGTAATATATAAATATATTCACCTTTTACGAAATTAACATATTTTATGAGTATATATGAGCGTAACTAAAACAAGAAAATATTACTTTAGGTAACTTCACATCCTATATGTCTAGCTTCTTTTAACCCAAATTGATCGTTTATACAAGTCAAAAGCACCACCTGTTAAGTGTGAAGAATATATTACCTCTACAGTTGTAACCAGAGCGGCTCCCATCATTCCAAAAACATGGCTTGCTCTGAATATAGGTGTACCCCATTGAAAAGGATACGGGATCTTTATCCTACATACGGTTAACACAAGTTTATTAGAGTTAAAAAAAAGGTCAACAGTTGATTTTATGAAATACAAAATCACTATAAATGGATCTTGGGAAATGTAACTATTACCATGGAGCGGATGACATAAGGTAAGAACGATCAGTCCTGCAACTGCGTTTTGTTGCATCTCCGACATTATTATAAGCACCAGCTGCAGTGAGTATGGCTGCAAAAGCCCAAATGAGCCCAATGCAGACGAGCAATGCAAATCTCTCAAGAATTGAATGTGCAGCAGGATGTAGACGTTTCATGTACTACAACATAACATATGTTAGTGGCCATAATTGACTTTCGAAAGTCAAACCAAATTATCCGTTGCACAATGGACAAGGTTTTTTTTCTGAAGATCAAAGGCAATGACATCGGCTTTTAGAAAATATGATCTGACATTACACATCTTTCCAACTTTCCAATAACTTATTTTTTCGTAAATTGTCTCAAACTAGGAGCAAAAAAGTCAACCTATTAGACCCCAAAGTCAAGTTTTGACATTCCTTTCGGTTCGTAGATGCAATACCTGTTGAAGGACGACCAAAAACACAAGCATAGGCAGGCCAATCTCAACACATGTTGCAAGCTGTAAACAGTACAAGAGATCACATAAGTCCCGTCGTAATAAGAAGTGAAAATAATGGTTAATAATGATTAGATAAAAGAAACACTATACCTGTGGAAAACCCCTCCCAAATAATCCAAGACCAACTACACATACATAAGGAACAACAATAAGCGGGCTAAGCAGCCTACACAAACATAAAAAAAAATTAAATTAAAATTGATAAAACTTCAACGTGAAAAAATAAACAAACAAAATTTATTTCTAATTAAAGACGGTTATATTACTTTGTGAATTCTCCCCATGACCTGCTAAACCCAAGGAGCATGTTGATAAATGACGAAATTATCAGGGATCCTTGTATAGCTCTCATCGTGTGCAGAAATCTCTATCATTTACATGACAAAATTACCGTTCATTAAAAAGAATCAAACACGAGCCCAGTGCACCAGATCGATTTAACTAAAATTTCACATCATATGCATTATACATATTTATATACCTCATGCTCAGATGAGAAATCTTCATCTCTAAAGTCATTTATGATCGACAATATGGGTAAAATATAAGCAAATGACGGTCCCATGACTGTAGGAAGCCTAGTACCAAGTAACGCTTGCAAAAGAGTATTCAATCCAGACATAAACAGCAATGCTTGAATTACACGGGCCTTATCACCCTGTATAGCCCCAAAGTAACAAACTTTAGTTAAAACATTTTATCTTTGTTCTAAACTTTAAAAGAAAATAAATTATGAAAGACTCACCGGGCCACCTCCCATTCGAGGAACAAGAACGGAAGCGATCATCACTATGCTGCCAAGCATTACTATGTAGTGTTGGAATGCCAGTATAGCAGTTTGCGCTGCATAAGTTTATCCAACCATAACAAAGAATCAAAATACTTAATTTACGCGGTTTGACAATTTGCATATGAGTGATATGGCCATTGTTATAATTCTTGAAAAACATTTTCCATTCAAAGGTAAACACTTGAGAGTTTCCATTAATAAAAACCAGACTAGTTTAATTTGATATAAATCCCAAGCTCCTAATGTATGGAACAAAATTGCAATTCCGAAAGTAGTTATTTAACCTTTTTTTAATTAAAAGATACAAAATTTCCTAATAATCTGAAGCTGAAAGGTAGTTTGACTTGATCTAAGAGTCAACTATGTCAGCATCAAACTGTATCTTTAATCTTTATGCTTCCATCTTCAAACATGAGTAAGCACAATCTGTTAATCCTAACCAAGACTAACGAAACTTTAAAATTATATAATTTTACATAACACCCACATGATGAATTTGAATAAAAATCCATTCTTTTTCAAGAAAAAAAAGAGGGTTTATAAGAAGATCCAAAAGGGGAAAAAGCAACATCCCTTTCAAGTATATGTTTTATAAAAAAAAATCAAAACTTTAATAAACTTTTGCAAGTATATCCATCTTTCTAGACACTTCATATCATCACTTAAACAAATTAACTCTTTGCTAACAACAAACATTAAAATTAAATATTCAAGATTGAGACAAACCCCATGAAGGATTTGAATGGATGCAGTAGTTGAGCTGCAGAAGTTGTTCCGCCGGTGGATAAGCCGGGCCTCTGGCGGAGCCAAGCGGTTGTTGGACGGCGGGTGGCGGTGGCGGTGGCGCCGGAGCTGGTGGCTGTTGATGCTCATTCTCCACCATGGTTGAAAATTTGAAATGAATCTGAACTAGTAAAATGAATCTTGGAAGAGGTTCAAAGTGTGGGTGTGTTTCTTGGAAGAAGAAATGAGTAAATTGCAAGTGATTAAAGAAAAGCAACTTCTGACTGAGAAAAGGGCGGTGATGAAAACCAGATCATTAACATAACATGTTCAAACAATAAACAATAATAATAACAATAATGTGTCTAAGGTAATAAGCTTATGTGTTATGTTGATAATGTTGTGACCATACTGCCACGGTTTTGGTATTAATGGGTCATGGTCTATTATTAGGTTACATGATGGGAACAACAAATGACTAAATCAGGAAACTTTACTTCATAAAACCTGAAATGAAAATATATGAAATTTGTTACTAAAGATTAAAATTAAAAAAAAAGTTTATGAAAGGATTGGTGTTTAGTGTGCCAGGATATTATACATTTATACTATAAAAAATCTTTGTAAGTTATGAAAAAAAAAGAGTGTGCAAACATTTCTAGATAGAAACTCTATAGTTGTACGTTTGGTGAGAGCTAAAGTGTGAGATCAGATGCGAGGAGTGAGACTATGACTAGTGTGTGGTGGAGTATTTGATCTTACGCCTACATTAGTTTAGTGTTAATGTTTAGATATTGATGACTTTGTTTTTAATATGATATTGTTTGACTTGTGTGGTTGTTTGAATTTTTTAAAGACAACTTATTATCCTTTATGAGTCATGAGACTATAACCTTTCACCTCATAGGATAAAATATTAGTTATCCAACCCAGACATACGTTGAACTAGAGGTTCTTTGGATCTAGTTGTGTTTTTCCAAGACATTGGTAATGAACACTGTGAATTGTAAATGTGTGTTAGAAAAGTAGTTAGAGTGAGATGTCACAAGTAAAATGTGTGTCTTGTGTACATTTAAGTATGGGTGTTGTGGTGTAGGTTAAATAGTTATGCATGATGTGAAATGGATTAAAACTGAAATGACTTATGGGCTCAATTATGATAACAGTTCGTAACTTTGCAGGCTGCAGCCCATCACTAGATCCATGGCCCATAAGAGGTTATGTGAAATTAAATAAGTAAAAATAAGTTCCATCACTCACCGACCCCCACAAACTAAATGACCATGGCTTATATTAATTCATAAATTGAGTGGAAAAATACTCTAACATCATCTACAATGAATGACATGTATCATTCAAAACATTATTTTATTAGAAGATATAGATTATTATTTCTAAAAAACTAACAATTACACATTTATTATATACTCCCACCCCATATGCAACACTATCGTTAACACCACTACTTCTCCGGTCTCACCACATATTTTTCCGGTACCACCACCATTGCTCATGCCAACACATAAAACGCAAACCTTGCTGCCCACTACCAGTAAGAAAGTGATGGTACGAAATTGAGGTAAGGGAGGAAATCAAGAGAAGTTATAGGGATGCTGGTGTCCCGTCATAATAGATTTGCAAAGGAGGGAGGGGGGAGACCAGGCTTATGAAAGTAACATGTGTAGTTATTTAGTTAATAATAACAATAATTATTTTAGTAATAATGTTAACTTTAATAATAATGATAATAGAAGTGATAATAATTTAAGTGGTGTTACAAGATTGATCCTTTAAGAGTAAGGGGACGTTTAATAAAATTTGAATCATTAAGTTTTAAATAATTAAGAGGTCTGATCTATTAGGAGACATTATTAATGAGATGTTGGGATAGAAATGCAGATGATGGTAAAGTTGATATATGATTCATTTACTTTCATTCAGCATCTCTCTGTCCCTTAATCATTCAGAACTTAACTAAATCATTCAGAGACTTTTTATTTATAAAACAAACGCTCTGAATGTTGAATGATTAAGCACTGAACTGAACCATTAAGAGGTGAAACAAACAACCCCTAAAATGACCAATATTCTCATGTGCATTGCACGTGATTCGACTTAACTAAAATACGTATCGGCCGTTAGATTGAAAGTCAAAATCTAACACTTTATTTTTATAAAAGACCATTAAATGTAATTAAAAAAAAACCACGAACCATAATACTACCCCCAAAAATTTATTTACTCTATCTTAAAAGATTAAGTAATGTGTTTGGGTTCTAATAGGTTTTGGGCATATGTTTCATGCACCAATTGAATACATATTTTTTAACGGCCTTTCATTAAAAAAACTAGCAAGGAGCTAGCAACAAAACAAAAACAACAAAAACAAAAAAAGAAAAAACAACAAACAACTAAAATATGAATCTACACCACAATTTCCAATCATGGTTTAACATCTTTCCCCTATATCTCAAGGGGTAAACGAGGAATACATACTAAGGGGTAAACGAGGAGCCATAAGGACCTCAAGTGGTGTTGCTTTGGTGGTAGTTAGTCCCACACCTTCGGCCATATCAATAAGTTCATCTGATGCTTTTGTTATCATAAACTGTTGTAACACACTAGCTAGTGTTAAAGGCAAAAACTCTAGGGTAAAGTACACGCCAGGGCACATTCTTCTACCGCTACTAAAGGGAATCAGTTCGAAATTATTTCCTTTCATATCAATATCCTTGTGAGTTGCCAAAAATCTTTCCGGCTTAAATTCATGAGGATCCAACCAGACATTTGGATCGCGTTGCAATTTCCAAAGATTTACAAACAAACGTGTGCCTTTGGGGATGTTGTAGCCACTCACAACGCAATCCTCCGTGGACACACGAGGGACGGAGAGAGGTCCTGGTGGGTGTAAACGTAATGTTTCTTTGACGATGGCTTGAAGGTACACTAGTTTCTTCATGTCTGATTGCTCCACAAGTCTCTTTCTTCCAACATGCTCATCAATTTCGTCTTGAGCCATTTGCATTGTTTTTGGGTTGTTGAGAAGCGATGATAAAGCCCATGTTAAAGTCACAGCCATTGTGTCCGATGCCGCAATTAGTATTGCCTGCATAATTGAGATTAGACCAAGTGTTAGTTTGATTATGTTATATGTTAATGAGCAAATTAAATATATAAGGATGAAGTAACTTAAAGATTAATCTAGGTTAATTAAGTTTACCAAGCATGAGGCTTTGATAACTGTATCATGGTCATAACCAGGAAAAACATCTTCAGAAGCATCTTTAAGTCTTGTGATCATGACATCTATAAACACTTGGTTGCCTTCATGTTGCTTCCCCAACTCTTTCTCCCTTTTGTGCTCTTTCAACCATCCTTCTAAAATGTCATCCATATCTTTTCCAGCCATCTTCATTTTTTTCTTATAACCTCCGAGGTCGAAAGCATTCAAGAATGGAATGAAATCAGACACCACAAAAGTGCCCAACAACTCGAAGAAGTTTCTAACCGCCTTTTGTGACCGAATACTTTCTTTGTGGTCAAGTGGAAACCTCTTTCTTGAAAGGATCCTAAGTACAACATTTAACATCAAGTTCCCCAACCATTCCGACAAGTCCACCTTTACCATATTGGAACCATCACTCTCTTTGTTCTTTAGCCAAGTTTCATAGATGTCTTTCATGGATGCTTTGAGTTCTGAAACCCGAACATGTTCAAGCATCTGTACTCTCCGTTGAGAGAAAACCTCAAGTGTGAGCATCTTGCGCATGTTTCGCCAGTAATCCCCATATGAAGAAAGTCCAACCAAGGCATAGTTATAACCCATTATCTCTGCCGCCGTTGACTTGGGCCGACTTGCAAAAATCTTGTCATTTGTCGTATAGCACTCTTTAGCAATCTCCCCATTACTCACCACCAAAACTTTGTGAACTCCAAGCTTCATGGTAAAAATAGGGCCATATCTATCAGCCATGTCACTTAAAACACGATGAGGGAGTCGAGATCCACCTAGAAAGTGCAGGTGTCCGATGATAGGCCACGCACCCTTTGCTTTAGGTGGTTCTCGGTTCACCCTCTTTCTGTTCAAAATGTGAAGTACTAGAATTATAGTAACAAAAAAGATGGCTGCTAGAGTTGAAAATGAGAGATTGAACTCCATGCTTCAATGTTAAGAAAGGAGTATAAAGTGATTGTATGAATAGCATTGTTTGCCGAGCATATATACGAGTTATATACGTTGCATGCGTTACATCTTCTAAGTTCTAACGTACCCACTTTTACTTTAACAAAAGATGGAGTCAGCTAAAATTGTCAAAGTCAACTTGGACCGATTTCCATGCAATTCTGTTTAGTTCGTCTCATTATTAGTAAGTTTCTTCAAGGGTGTGCTGATTCACACAAATTGCATTAAAGTGTATTTGATTAATGTTACTAGCTAGCCCTCAATGTTTACTATGTTTTTTTCTTCTGGAATGAAATACATAAAGTTAAAACAATAAAGCCACTAGCTAGCACCAAGTAATTAGCCGACAAGAAAAAACGTTACGTCTATAGTAGCGAGTTTTTTTTCATATCTTTCTATCCAACCAAGGATATATATACATCACTCATTTCCACTACTATATCAACGATAACAAACATTAAGAAACTTCATGAAAATAGACCTTTGCAATTCTTTGAAAAAAAATACATTCTTCCTTTTATTTCAAATAGCCCAAGATACAAGATTCACCCTACCAGCCAGATCTTTCTTATTCTTCGACAACCGGGTACCGTCTAGCCACTCCATGTTACAAGCATGACTAGACTACGAACCGAAGGCAATGACCCCCTAGCCACCACCCAACCAATATTTTAATCTCCAAATGCGATTTGAAGCATCATCGCCATATAACAAGGTTGCCATTTAACTCGGGCATAAATCACCATCATCATAAAACAACTTGAAGCATAATGGATGAAAATTTTCGCTCCGAGTTTTAATAGATCATGGCTGCCATCATTGTCACTCCTCTATCATTAAGTTTATGAAAACAGAGTCTAACTCATTATAACCAAGCAACAAAAACGACAATGAGTCATTCATAAAAATATTTAACACATCACATTTAGCAGGCAACGAACTTGAATAAAATCCCAACACACATCGATCCATCAACTAAAAGCTCTAAGAAACCCAACAAAGTTAATTACTAACAAAAATCAAGAATCTGAAAACCCTAAAGGATATGGAGACCAAAACTAATCTCACAACCATCAACCACCGTAAAAGAAAAAACTAATCAACATCACAAATCGGCCATTCCAAGCTCCAGGTTTTTTTTTATTACAATGCATATGCCAAATCAAAAACCACCGGTATAACCCTAAGCCATCGCAACAAATGACAGGTTGTCGTTGGAGTCTGTGTAAAAACCTACTAAAACACTAAAAAGACTAGTACAATGAAAGTATGTATCGTATTCACTGAGGAGTCTGTGGTTAATACTAGCTAGTTAATTGGAAACACTAACAAAAATAATTACTTAAAGATTGTAAAAACAATGGTAAGCAAACGTGATCACTCCAGAATCAGATTCTGTAATTACTAATAACCTAGGTCTTGTTTTCTTAGATACCATTGATTAAATGATAAGTCTGTCACACATTATCAAATACTTTTACAGATCCAACATCAATTGATCAAAAAAATATCAAACCAAACATCAAACCAAACATCAAACATGCATAAATAATTATTTAACCAACACATCAAGATTTTATGTTTAACGTACATTTGTTCTTTTCATTTAATTGATAAATTAACTCTTAACAAAACTAATTTTACAATAATTAAAATGTTTCTAAATTGACTCGTAGTTACGTAAGTAATGTGAAAACATTAAAAGTATAAACATGAATCAATTAGGCTACTTACGGATCTAAAAATACATACTCATGATCAAACATGTTTAGTGTGTGTAATCACTCATTCATCAACCAACGTGGGTAAATTAAAACCATCCTTAGCGTAACAGAGCAATCAATAACGCAGACCGACCACCATTGATGACATGCAAAGCCGATAAAGGTTTCTTATGACGATACAAGACGAACATAGCCACCATCAAATGAAAACTGATAGACCGTCGCCGAGTGCGTCAAAAAAATTATTACCTAGGTAGCTAAGGGTAAGTCATGTATCGTATCCACAAAAAACATGTGATCAGTATCATATACTCCGTCTGATTATTTAATTAACCCCAACTAATTAAGTAAACTTAATTGAACTTTAAGAAGTGATCGATTGAATTTAGCTAATATATATTATCTAAATTGTAATTAACAAAAGTAAATATATAAGCACATAAATTTGAAAGAAAACAAGTGATCACATTTAGGTTTTAGAATTGACATCATAATGGATAACTTAATTTATTTACCTGGTTGAAAAAGTCATATAGACATAACATATTCAGTGGTTGGTAAGTTACATAGACATAGCTTATTTACCCGGTTTTGATCAACGTTATCTAAACCAGGTTGTTGACCAAACCGGTTCAAGTCGGGTTGGGTTTTACAAGGGTTAAAAACTTCCTTGTGGAACCCAGGTTGGGACAAGGTTGGGTAAACAAACTTGTAAAAAAGCAAAAAAAAATATGGAATTATCGTTTCTAATGGTAAAAAACAGGGTTAAACCGTGTCGAGTTCAAACCGGGTTCAAAAACTTGGAACCAAGTTCTGGTAAAACGGGTTCAACCTAGTTCAGATGCGGGTTGGGTTGTCAGGCCGGGCTCACAAACCGGTTTTTCTGGCATCTCTAGACTGCCATTTGATTTTTATTAAGCAGCTGCTGGGTTTCTTGTCTATGGGCTTTGATTATCCATTTAAATTGTGGGCCAACAACAAATGATTCATTTTTACTTCACTTTTTGTGAGCCCAACAATTCTTCATCTGATCTGTTAGTTGAAACCAATGTTTTAGAAACCGGTTTTAATTATACTAGATTGTGCTTAGAAATGGTTTAATTGGTTAGACCGGACGATTAATCGGAGTAACTATTTACTCTATAGTTTTTTAAAAAATACAATATTTATTCAAAGAAAATTTAAAAAAATACATGATTTAATAATAAAAATAATCCAAAAATTACCAAAAAATTTTCAAAACTACTTGATTTCCCAACAAAGTTTTATAAATAAACAAATTAACTAGTTTACTTCATGTACAATACTTGCAAATACAATGTTCGGAAAAAATAAGAAAATATAGTTTCAACTGAGGAATTTTTATGGGAAACAACTCATAAATTAATCGAGTAAAAACTAAAACCAACAAATACGATATTCGATGGTTGGTCATGTACCAAAGAAACGAGGTGATTGATGACCAATAAACGAGGCTATTCTTGCAAATACTAGGTATTTTTTTTAATAAAAATTAGTTAAATGAAAACCGGTTTAACCGGAACATTTCGGTGGTATGATATATATGTCGGTTACCCAAAATACCGCCTTAAATCGTATCGGCAAAATGTACAATCAACGGTCCAACCAGTTTAACCGGCCGGTTTGAACCGATTTTTAAACATTGGTTGAAACACTTTAATTTGAGAGTAAACTGTAGTTTTGATTCATATGTTTTAATATTTTTAACAGTTTGAGTCTCACCTTAACATTTTTGGTCATTGTGATTTTCTTTTCAAACAGAAATGGTCCTCAACACTATCTCCATCCAATTTTCTATTAAGGCTTTCTCTCATATGCGAAGTAAAAATGTTATTTATCCCACTCTTTTTGACATGTGACTGAATAAAAATGTTAACCTAGCTATATGATGACCTAGATAAAAGACGGGGAGAAATGACATTTTTACCCCTCAAGTGTGAGGTGCGTAGGAGAGATTTAACAGAAAATTGGATTTAATGTTCTGGAATATTTCACTTAGAAAATAAAATTACAAGAACTAAAACTATTAAAATATAACTGAAACTATTAATAATATTAAAATACAAGAACTAAAAGTCCAATTTACTCTTAATTTGAACTTTCAATTCTTCCAATAACACATTTTATAATTAATCAAAGTTGCAGCCCTAAAATGAAAGGTGAAAAAATTGCTCATTGAATTGTCAACCTTTTAATTTTCAATTTAGGCATTTTTATATGTATCTTCTGCGACTATAAATTATATATTACCCCAACCCTAAACATATAATATAAAAGATAACATGCATATAAATGACCCTTCTATCTAATCGGTTGCAACTAAAAGCAACAAAGGAACAATATATATGAAAAGAAAAGCATAAACAACCGGAATAATATATCATATAAAAACTGAAAAATTTATTTGCACGTACATCGAATGCGAAAACACAATACGTTTACAAATGAAATGACACGTGAGCCAAAAGCGCAGCATGTGCCTTATTTTACATAGCAATAAAAGCATAAGATGTAGAATATATATATTAATGCATATTAATTAGGGATAAACGAGGGGCAATGAGGACCTCAAGTGGTATTGCTTTGGTGGCTGTTACTCCCTCGCTTTCAGTCATATCAATTGGTTCGTGTGATGGGTTTTTAATCGTAAATTGTTGTAACAGACTAGCTAGTATAAAAGGCATAGCCTCTTGCGCAAAGAAAATACCAGGACACACTCTTCTTCCGCTACCGAAAGGGATCAGTTCGAAATGATTTCCTCTGAAATCAATATCCTTATGACTGGTCAAGAATCTTTCTGGTTTAAATTTATGAGGATCTGACCATACATTTGGATCACGCTGTAGTTTATAAAAGTTTACAAACAAACGTGTGCCTTTGGGAATGTTGTAGCCGCTCACTATGCAATCTTCAGTGGATTCATGAGGTAGGGAGAGAGGTCCTGGTGGGTGTAAACGTAACGTTTCTTTGATGACGGCTTGAAGATACACTAGTTTTTTCACGTCTGACTGCTCCACTAGTCTATCTCTTCCAACATGTTCATCGATTTCATCTTGCGCAATTTTCATTGTTTTTGGGTCGTTGACCAACATGGTTAAAGCCCATATCAAAGTCACTGATGTTGTGTCTGAGGCTGCAACTAGTATTGCCTACAAGATTAAGATATATTACGCACATCAAGTGTTAGTTGGATTGTCTTTATAGAACGTATATGCATGCATGCATGCTTAAAACTTGTTTTATATAGCTAGGAATTATTTTTTGTGATGTAAATTGTATAACTTCCTATTTGACAAGGTTGGTACAAAGTTTGACAAGGTCGGTGAAAACTTTGCACCGGCCACTCGCGTAACGTCACGTGCTGATTTAATTTTTTTTACTTTAACGTATTTACGGTTTTAATCACCGAATTTTGACGTATTTACGGTTTTAATCCTTGACTTTTACTAATTTTCATTTTAGCCACTGATGAGTTTCCGACTTTGATCTCTTACTCTACTTTGACATATAATACGACTTCAATATTATCATTTTGACCTCTAACTTTGGATATTTCATCGTTTTTAATATGTGACACATCACAGTTTTATGCCGTGACGTAAGGGACATGAGACTTTTTTTTTATCAACGCATGTCGTGACCCGGCCGTTGCAACGCGTGGTCCGGTCTTAAATCTAGTTTTTAACTATTAATTAATATTACATCAAGTGTAGTAGAATTGTATTATAAAAAGGGAAAATTCTAAAAATGTCCCTTTTGATAGTTGACTTCCCAAAATGTTTTCATTGACTTGAAAAAAGATGTCTAGGCGTCCATTTTTAAAAGGGGAGCCGATTATTAATATTAACCAATCAGATTCTACCATTTTGAAAATGGTCGGCTACCATTTCGAAAATGGTCGGCTACCTTTTTTATACACGTGGTCAAATCTGATTGGTTAAAATTAATAGTGGGCAACCCTTATGAAAATGGTCGGCTTCCGTTTTGAAAATGGTCGGCTACCCTTTTAGAAATGGTCAGCTACTCTTTTGAAAATGGCCGGCTTCCTCTTTTATATACGTGGTCAAATTTGATTGGTTAAAACTAATAGTTGACTCCCATTTTAAAAATGGTCACCTAGAAATTTTTTTGACAAGTCAATGGAGACATTTTGAAAAATCAACGGTTAAAATGAACATTTTAAGAATTTTCCCTTATAAGACTCTTAACAAATTCTAATCAGAAACCTGATTAATTTGATGCATACTTAATTACTTATGGATGCATGAAACGATAAATATTTGAATAATCAAACAATGATTAAGCATTTGTAAATGGTTAATTAAGTTTACCAGGCACGAGGCTTTGATAGTTATATCATGGTCATAACCAGGAAAATCCTCTTCAGAAGCATCTTGGAGAATAGAAATCATGACATCCATGAACACTTGGTTGTCATGATCATGTTGCTTCTCCTTCTCTCTCTTGTGCTCTTTTAACCATCCTTCTAAAATGTTGTCCATCTCTTTCGCAGCCATCTTCATCTTCTTCTTATAGCCTCCGAGGTCCAAGACGTTCAAGAACGGTATGAAATCGGACACCACAAATGTGCCCAACAACTCAAAGAAGTTCCTAACCGCCTTTTGCGATCGAATACTTTCTTTATGGTTAAGTGGAAACCTCTTTCCCGAAAGGATCCTAAGTACAACATTTAGTATCAAGTTCCCAAACCATCCTGACATGTCCACTTTTACCACTTCACTCTCTTTGCTATGTTGCCATGTATCATATATGTCTTTCATGGACGCTTTAAGTTCTGAAACTCGAACATGTTCAAGCATCTCTACTCTCCGTTGAGAGAGAACCTCGAGCGTGATCATCTTGCGCACTTTTCGCCAGTAATCCCCATACGGAGTAAGACCCACCAAGGCATAGTTATAGCCCATGATCTCTGCCGCCATCAACTTGGGCCGACTTGCAAAGATTTTATCATTCGTGGTATAACACTCTTTAGCAGTCTCTCTGCTATTCACCACTAGAACTTGGTGAACTCCAAGCTTTATGGTGAATATAGGACCGTGTTTGTCTGCCATGTCACTTAAAACATGATGAGCGAGTCGAGATCCACCAAAAACGGGCAGGTGTCCGATAATGGGCCATGCACCCTTCGCTTTAGGTGGTTCTTGATTCACCCTCTTTCGGTTCAAGTTCAAGATATGGAGTAGAATAGCAATTAATGTAACAAAAAAGAGGGCTGTTAAAATTGAGAGATTAATATCCATGATTTCAATATGAATTTGTGAGACGTATGATAAATATACCTAGCATGCGACTTATATATATCATATATATATATATATGTTAGAAGCTAGACACGTCAGTAAAGAAAATATATATACGCGCGCGTTACATGCATGCAAGAGTGCATGACAACAAAGTCAAGAAACAAGAAGTCCAAAATGCGCCAACAGTTATCTTTTACAATATGCCCCTTACGTTAATCGGCACAATCTTCAATAAACTTTCTTGTATTTAAAATTAATTTACTACCCCTCAGTGTTTACCAAGTTATGTTGCGTCCTTTTGAGTTCTGACTCAAAATTCATCGGATATATATAATATATCTATTGAGTAAATATTGATCAATTACATTAATCATAATCATTCGTAAGTTGGATTAAATAACTAGAATGTATATACGTTGCGTACGATATCACTACTATTTTTGTTGTAACAAGTTTAACATTGATAAAGACAAAAAAAAGCCCTAATTTATCCGGAAATTTCTTGAAAAAACAACTATAGTTGGTCGCTATTTTTTTTTCTTATAATAGAACTTTTTAGCAAGTTTGTTGTTACTTTTGTTTGACGATGATATTTCAACAATTATTTTTGTCTCATTAGGTATGGTAATCTAATATAATAAATCAAAATTGATTTCGCTTAAGTGGCATGGTTTGAAGGCTTCTTTGCTTATGTGTCATAATAATAATTTTATATTCAAAATATTTATTTATATATCTATAATAATAAAATTTAATAACACTTATTACATTTTAATCCCTTAATATTTATTGGAATTTTAACAAATTTAAGAGTAGTTACATTTTCAACCCTCTCATACTAGGGTGTGTATGAGTCAGTTT
This sequence comes from Tagetes erecta, assembly GCA_030867185.1. Classification (NCBI taxonomy): domain Eukaryota; kingdom Viridiplantae; phylum Streptophyta; class Magnoliopsida; order Asterales; family Asteraceae; genus Tagetes; species Tagetes erecta. The sequence continues at coordinate 99,982,798 of CM061487.1, forward strand.
ATATTTGATAAGTTACAAAAATGAAACTTTGAGATAAAGTTTGTAATTGTCTACAATTAAATACTTCAGTATTTTATAAGTATATATAACTTTTTTATATGAAATTATATTTTATAAAAAACTACACCATAAAATGAAACATTTATTAATTTTCGCTGAGTATAATATTGACATACTAAATTAACAATTTTTTTAAACAAATATTGTGTTCCAGTTTTACTATGGTTTTGTTCCAAAACTAATTACAAATGTTGATGCCCACATGAATATCGTTAAAATCATCACTTGGGTGTTGTTTTCCCAATAGTGCTCCTTTCGTTAAGACTATAAGACTCATGGACTATATTCGAGTCAAATACTACCAGCATATATTTTCTTAGTAATCAAATATATATCTTTTAATAATATTTATCTACTTAGTTTATAACTAATCATATAAGTGTTCAAATTAAAGTTTTAAAAATATTTATGTATCAATATTAATCGGTGGTTTACATTGTAGTTATAATCCTCATGAGATTCAAATTCTATATTACGTACTAGATTATACTACGTGTGTTACCCGGGTTGAATAACAAAAATATTTAATTATTATCGAGCATAATAAACAAAAAATCATAAATCATTACTATCTTAGGTAGTTTCTCTAACACCAGCAAAGATTATAAAATGTAAAACCCGCATGGGTAAAATTAGAACACAAATGATTCATAAGCATAAAAATCTTATCAGAATCTTGCAAATGGATGGATGACAAGTTGTATTGCTACAAATCATGGGATTTGGTATAAAGCTAAGAGATCGACAACTTAATTATACATATACAAAAAACAATAGACTGCGGTTAAAATATTTTTAATGGTGTTAAGGTTTTTTTTTTTGAATTTCAAACCAACGTTTTAAGTATTTTGATCGGAAGGAGAATACGATTCGACTGCTGTAATAGTTACCTCGAAAAGGTGGTCTAAACCAAGAAACAGTTTTTAAATCGCGAGTTTAAACCTAATGATACTTTAATCGGATGTAAAAAATTTGCCGTTCGGAGTGCCGTGTCATTTATATATATATGTTGCACATGGATTGTAGACTAATTAAGTTTTATTTGTCTTCATCTTTTTTCATAAGAAATAAATTAAGAAATTGATAAAACAACACTAAAGCTATCGTGTGTAAGTATCAAAATATTAAATTAACTTTTTTTTTACTTAAAAATCATGTGGATCTTAATCTATATATAACTTCATATTTGATGGCTATTACTAAAACATATTCAGTCACAAAAAAGAGAAATTTGTATTATCTTTTGACAAAAAAAATGTATATTTTTTTTCAAATATAATATATTTTAAATAATAAGGTTAAAATAAATAAATATGTTAGGTGCTCTAAAATCATGTCACCTAGGAAAAAATGTTAAAATTATGCCACATAGTAAAAACACATTGTTCTTATATTATATTAAGGATATATATATTACACATGTTTTTTTGTAAGAAATATAAATTATTAAAGTTTTTTATCCAAATCCGTGTGTCACATAGACACCATCCTAATCCTTATATAATATATATAGCAAAATCTATTTTGCTTAGTTGTTATCATTAGATGTGATTTTTGCTTACTTGGCATTATAAGAGAGTTTGTCTCACAATAATATTTTTATATTTAATATTTTTATATATCTATAATAATAATATATTAGAATCATCTTAATTACATTTTGGTCCTCTAATATTTATGAGAATCTTTAGAAATGTCAGAGTATTTATATTTTAAACTCTCTCATAGTAAGGGGCGTGCATGAGTCCTCTTATATTTGATAAGGTATAATAATGAAACTTAGAGATAAATTTATTAATAACCTACAGTTAAATATTTCAATATTTTTTAGCATACATAACTTTTTTACACATTATTTAAAAAAAACTACATCATAAAACCGAGCATTTAAATCTCTTTAAATTGATATTATTGTTATACTAAATTTTTTTTAATAAAATATTGTGGTCTTTTAAAATTTAAGAGTTTTTACATTTTAAACATTATCTTACTATGTGTGTGCATGAGCCAGCTTATATTTGATGGGTTATACAAATAAAACTTAGGGATAAAGTTTATAATAACCTACAATTAAATAGCTTAATACTTTTTAAACATACATAAATTTTTTTTACGACATTATTTAAAAAACTAAACCATAAAACTGAGCATTTAAAATCTCTTTAAATTGAGTATAATATTGTATACCAAAAAACCAAAATTTTTAATAAAATCTTGTGTTCCGACTTTGCTAATGTTTTGTCTAAAAACTGATTAGAATCATCCATGTGTCATAAATATCCTTAAAATCATCTTTTTGTGTTATGTTCCCGAGCGTAAAACCGACATTGAACTAGTTTCTAGTAATATACCAAAATAAATTTAAAAGAAAACTCAAATGCATAGCATACAACTAGCAATTGCTTGTGTTACGTACCCAAAGAACTTTTTGGGTTTTGGAGCATGAAATCCCATTTAAAATAATGACAAAAATAAAAATATGCTATTTAAGGATACATACTACATGCCTTGTATAATCCATAAAAAGGGTAATTAAAAAATCATAATTAAATTTCGAATCTATCTAATAAATCAAGGTTTTTGGGCCTATTTTTTTTTGGGGGGAAATCATTTGTTTTATATAAGGAAGTTTAAGAGGGAAAAAAAATTAAACTACAAAGTTGATGGAGACAAACATTTATAATTAATGGTAGTTTTACAAAAATATTTACAAATCTTTAAATATATTGATTATATTTAAAAAAAAATTTAACCCGTGTGTAGCACACTGGTATTAAACCTAATCTCTAATATAATATAGCAAAACAAAATTTGCTTATGTGGCATCCGTTGAGTGCAACTTTGCTTATGTGGCATCATTTGAGAATTTTTCTCACAATAATGATTTTTTACTTAAAATATGTATATAAAATATATTAAAATAACATCAATTAATTAGTCATCTAATATTTAGGAAAATTTTGAAAAATTTAATAGTAGCTACATATTAAACCCTCTACTACTATGGTGTACCTGAGTTGGTTTGTATTTGATATGGTATAAAAATGAAACTTATGGATAAAGTGAAAATAATATACAATTAAAGACTTCGATATTTTTCAAGCATCCATAACTATAGGGATGAGATTTTGGTACCGAGTACCGGTACCGGTACCGTCCCGGTACCGTACCGACTTAGCAATATCGGTACCGGTACCGGTACCCACTTTTCCTAAAACTCGGTACCGGTACCGGTACTTTCCCGGTTAGTACCACGTTGGTACCGGTTAAGAAAAAACTAGTTTTTTTAGTATATTTTATATAATTTGAGATGTTATGAATGTTGTGTATTACTTGCTTAATGTTATAAAGTGTTTTCTTTACGACTTTGAGTTATTTTATAATATTTTTTAGATTATTAACTTTTAAATTTAATGAAGTTAATATGATTTTTAATTAATTTATACCATATTTCATTTCTTTTTCTTATATTCAAGTATATTATAGTATAGTTATATAAACAAGTATAAAATTAAACTGAAATAAGCGAATAAATTTTATAAAAAAAAATAAAATATGAAACCGGTACCAACGTGGTACCAGTACCAAAATACCGGTACCGGTACCGTCCCGCTAAATTCGGTACCGGTACCGGTACCCACTTTTCTTAAAACTCGGTACCGGTACTAGGCGGTACCGGTACCGGGCGGTACCGGTACCCGTCCCGATCTCATCCCTACATAACTACTTCATACGAAATTATTTTTTAAAAACAATTACACCATAAAACCGAGCATTTAATTATCTTTAATTTGAGTGTAATATTGCTATACTAAAAAAATAATTTTTTTCTAAATAACTATGTTCCGGTTTTACTACGGTTTTGACCGTTCATGCCCCTACTAATATCCTTAAAAACACCATTTAAATGTTGTGTAGTAGTTACATTTTAAACCATATACTACTATGGTGTACATGAGTTGGTTTGTATTTAATATGCTATAAAAATAATACTTATGGATAACGTTATCCTTATATAATATATCAAAACAAAAAAAACTTATGTAGCATCTTTTTAAAGCTTTTAGCTTATGTGGCATTATTTGAGAGTTTATCTCACAATAATAATTTTTACTTAAAATATGTATATAAAATATATTATAATAAAACTAATTACATTTTTAGTTCTCAAATATTTTGGGGTATTCTGAAAAATTTAAGAATATTTATATGTTTAACCATTACTACAAGGGGTGTACATGAGTCGGTTTATATTTAATAGGGTTTAAAAATGAAACTTATCAATAAAGTTAATAATAACATACAATTAAAGACCTCGGTGTTTTATAAATATACATAACATGTTTATACGACCTTTTTAAAAAATAAACTACACCAAAAAACTGAGCAATTTATTCTATTTACTTTGAGTATAATATTGTTGTACTAAAAACCTAATTTTTAAAAATATATCATGTGTTCCGATTTACCACGGTTTTGTCTCAACACTGAATGGAATATTCATGAACATCCTTAAAAACATCACCTGAATGTTGTGTTCCCGAGCGTAGCGCAGACACTAAACTAGTTTGTTTCAATAAAGTTAATTAAACTTTGTTTTTGTATTAGGCAACTTATCTTTGAGTTTTTTTTTTCAAATTAAATTCCTCAACCTTTATTTTATTTCAGTTAGTTAATTTATCTTTAAGTTTCTGTTCCAATTAACCCACTTAAATATTATTTTGTTTAATTAGATAATTTAAGTTACTTTAATGTTTAAACATGTATATGCGATTTTTTTTAAATCTGTTAAACATCTTTAAAAATTAAATTTTTTTAGAAAATTCAAAAAAAAATTAAATTTTATTTTATTTTATAATTTGAACATTAAAAATCATTTTTACATGTTATTACAAGTTAGTTATTTAAGATTAACACCTTACTACACTTAAGTTATCTAATTTTAACAAAACAAAGTTTAAGTTACTTAATTGAAATAAAACTTAAAGATAAGTTAGTTAATTGAAACAAAACAAAGTGTAAGTAACTTAATTGAACATAATCAAAATATGGTTATGTGTCTATGACATTTTCCTTTATAAAAACTATAAAGTTATATGTTAGGTAAATAACTGGTTATATATGTATGTTTTATCGGGGAATCAGGAGGGACGATCGAATATGCCACAAGCTCTCGTATAAAACCTAATTTTAAATCTTATGGTCCCATTCACTATTAGACGCCCCTATTAATCCGTCTCTTATTTCAAGTCTCATTATCATCACTTAAAAAGAACTTAATTTAATTCTTTAAGCTAATTTGAATTGCACTTTGTGATTATTAATGACGAAGAACATATATATCCTTCTAATTAATACACACAATCCGATTTTTTTACCACTAAAAGTTTGCGGCTCACATATTCTAGACGTGCCGAAGTCTTCAACTTAAAGTTTATTAAAATTCTAAAAAATAACCCTTCAACTTAGTATTTTTGAAATAATTGTCATAATACATTCATTTACAAAGTCAATTCCATCATTAGAAAATTATTTTACATTTTGATCAAAACTTTTACCATTTTTGAAACGGACATACCGTCAAAACACGCCCATTGAATTTTATAAACATATGTTTTTTATAAGAGGGTGGTTATAGACTTATCCTACATTACTAAAACTTCAAGCGAAGCGCAAAGGAGGGACGTAGTCACGTAACCATTTATTCATGATGACTTAATGTTATAATTGTTTAGAAATCACATCTGTTCATGTAAATACGTATTAATCATTTTTCTGATAAAGGTATATCACTACTATACTTAAGTCATATATAATAAACTTTTGTATTTATGGTATATCTATATCAATCTATACATTATAATAAAAAAAAGAAGGTTTTAGAAGATATTTGTCAATCATTGGAGCATCTCTTTCTCCCCCCCCCAAATTTTACATACAATTCTATACACGCGGATCCTTTACCCGGCACCATTTTTTATAACCCGATTTTGTTACAACCCACCTATTACCTTTCTGTGTAAAAACCCTAACGATAGTTGACCTTGCCTACATTATCCGCTGCGTTGGTATCTTCCTCTTCGTTTCTGTTTGTTTGTATCTTTCTGTTTGTGGTATGCTGAAACAAATAGGTTTAGTTGCATGCAAGTGGGATCGAAGGTAAGTTTTTTAGTAATGATTCTAATTCATATGGAGCTGATTGAGGTACTTCACATTCAGAAAAAGACTTGGCATCCACGTCCACAACGGTTATTGTAGGCTTGTGTGCTTTGTTGAAAATTTAACCCGTAACTTTTTTTCTTGTGTTGTCGCTTAATAAGAAGTATGGGTGTATTGTGCCCTTGCTTTTAATGAACTAATTCAACTCTCATGAAGATACACAAAATGTGACTATTAGACATTCATTATCTACACATAATGTTAACTTTATTATATCATAATATTAATTAACATATGAGCAATGCTCTTTCAGATGACCATTATTCGTTATGATAATGATCTTAAAGATTATGATCCAACATTGTCATCGATCACAAATCCTGAAGAAACATATATGGTATGTTATAGTGATCTACTTTGCTTTTTGTGAATCACCTGCACAATGAAGTTGTTTTTATGTTTTGATGTTTTTATAATGTTCCATAATAAAGATGTTTGCAAATATTATGGGCTTGATAATGATGATCTGCTTTGCTTTATACAAACATATGTTAACAACACAAAAAAAGTCTTTGTATTTCTATTTTGCTTTATAGATTATAATGAAGCATGTTTTAATTGTTATCTTTAATATATGTAAACTATTTTTTTAACATTTCAAGCATTTTAGATCGATGATTTAAAAGGAGGTTAAAGAACAAGTGATTTTCATGAGCAAATTTATTTTCATATGAAGCTTATAAAGCAAAGGTATAGCCTTATTGTTCTATTGGTAATTCATATTAAGAGACTACAAAAACAAAGAGTTATTGAAGCTTTTCAGATGACCGGTAGAGGTTGTTGAATTAAAGAGCAATTTTTCTTCTTTTGCCACAACGATCTGCAGTTGATTTATAAAATTTTCTCGTGTATATCTAATTCGATAGATTAATCAGTCTACTCTTCTAGATAACATCATATTATGACAATTGATTGTGCTTTGATGAGTTGGGATGATGAAGATGTTTAAGCTAGGAATTGGCTTCTTATACCAATAGAATGTCCTTTTGCCATAGCGACAATAGTGGTAAGAATTTATCTTTTTCCCTAAATTATTGCTTCAAGACTACACCATAATTGTTGTAATAGACTATCTAATTTGCAACATTTGCAAATTGGTAGTATTAATATTTGTAATACACTATTTGTTGTAGTTATCACTTTTAGTATTACCAAATCTAACTTTAAAAAACTATTTGTATTTTACTATATGGCATGGAGGTTGTGGAATTTTTCATGAATTTGGATAATCATTCTTATTTGTATTTGTTGTAGTTAACAATTTTACTTTTTACCATAATTGTTGTAATAGACTATCTAATTTGCAACATTTGCAAATTGGTAGTATTAATATTTGTAATACACTATTTGTTGTAGTTATCACTTTTAGTATTACCAAATCTAACTTTAAAAAACTATTTGTATTTTACTATATGGCATGGAGGTTGTGGAATTTTTCATGAATTTGGATAATCATTCTTATTTGTATTTGTTGTAGTTAACAATTTTACTTTTTATTCTGAGTAGTCATAGATTTGGCTTTTAAAATTTGACCTAAGAAAACTGTATACTTTTATCATAGGTTGTATGTTGGAAACTAATTTAGTAGTGCATAATAACGTCAAAATATCACGCCTATTTTTCCATTTACCCATTTCTATAGTAGAAGACAATTGGTTAAAGGTAATATTTTTTACCAAAGCTACTTTCGTATCTAACTTTAGTTGGCGCTCAATGTATTATCATCAGTTCTCAAGTACTAATGCATGGTTGCTACCTGACTCAATGAGACTATCATTGTAAGCATTAAAATGAAAGCAATTGACTTTTATATACCCAACTTTAAAATGACCTCAAAACATTCAAATTATTTTATAGAAACTTTGGAAACTTTGTAAATTGTTATATATGTTTGTCTTTCGTCTTTGTATTTAATTTAAATAACCTTTATATCATTTAATGTTACCCTCCTTTCAAATAATTATCTTCGTAAAACCATTAGACTTACGTATTTTCACGACCTCACACGTGTAACACACGGGTTTTAAAATAATATTGTTATAAAAATAAGGTAAATTAACCATATAAAGTCTTTTTTTTTCCTAAATTGATGCAACAAGATTTAACAAAAAAATCACCATATGTATTTGACCTGCTGTTATACATATAGGTTCGGTAAAAAAAAACAAAAACAATTGATATTACGTACAAAGATTACAAAACTAAGGCTGGTATATCGTGTCAGACACGACACAATAAGACACGAACACAATAAGGCAAAACATTAACACGACACGATAACTTATCATGTCATTTTTTCTGAACACGAACATGATAAAAAACATTTTACACAACCCATTTTTTAAATAAAATAAAATTTTGTAAAAAAATTCATACGTGTAAATATTAAATATGAATTAACATGATACCTTTTAAGCCACAAAACAACAAAAGTTCATAAGAACAATATTTAAGCATAATAATATTTTTTTAACGACAACCATAATAATACTTGATGAACAAATATGCAAAAGAGATTAAAAGTCCATCAAAGTCAATAAGAGTCTTTGATCTTTCTACTCATTTCCATTAAAGTTCTTCTCCACCTCTATTCTCCATTAATTTTTCTTTTAAATAAATATTAACAGATGACATATCGTGTTAACAGATCTTTAACCTGTTAAGACACAATAATTAACGTGTCTTTATCGTGTTAACCTATTAATGACACGACACATGTTAATGTCAAACACGAAACCTGTTAATTCCATGTCGTGTTGTCACACCCCCAATTTCCACTAACGGAGTTATGCCGTTTGAGGCGTGACATACCAGGATCTCATTGCCATTAGTTACATTGAACGACCTCTATATGAATTTTAAAACCAACATTAACAAAAACCAAGTTTAAAATATATTTCAGTGCGGAAGCATAATTAAAAATCCAACATTCAATGCGTAAACCACGCGTCCAAAAACCAAGTTTAATAAAAATAAAATAAAAAGTGTTTTTAATGCAACTACGACTCCACCAAACATGCTCCTAATCCGTGCACAGTACCTGAGAAAGACATGCTAAATCGTGTCAACACTAGGTTGGTGAGTTCACAGGTTTAGATAATCATAAAAAATACCACAACAGCCGATAATGTAAAATACAATTATATCGTTGGGTAGCGAACCCAGTTTCTTATTATTTAAGCGTTTCGATACCGAGCTGACTGAGATTTGTTTGCGCCTCGACACCATTGCTACAACAATGGACCAACAACATAGGACAATTCACACCTACCCGGCTCCCAGCCGAGGGTGGGGTTTGTCAAACCCAGTAGTACTACCCGAACTTCCTCGCTATACCCCGTATATTAACGGCTCGAAGATTTAGTGAGGACTTGACAACTTGTTACGTTTACGCTTAATAATCAAGAGATATAAAGTAAATACCATTATCAAATATAGTTTTGTGCATGCTTTCTCCCCCAACAGGAAAATGGTAAAAAGGGGCCGTGAAACTCACCTTAGGTTGCGCAGCTACAGATGAACCAACAAGAATAGAATTCCCTAAGTCGACCAACGACCTGATCAAGTTCTAATAGTTAGGTACAAATTACTCTAATAGAGTTCGCGTTCGGTTTCGGGTTCCCGGTTCGATTTCGTATCCAAAACCCATCTATTAAAATATCATTTTATAAATTGTATTTTTGACACAAGCTTTAACTAAAATGTTTAGACATATCACTATTAAAGTTTAATTCCATAAAAACCACACGTTATTTAACTACTACACCTAATATATATGCATCATGTACACATATTTATGAATTTGCTCCAACAATCACACATACACATCATTCATGCACCCATCTCAAATATATATAATAAGTATTACACCAATACTATTCATTAATATATTTGTATTCCTATATATGAAAGTCAACACACCTTATGTTTTCTTAAAGACACCTGATTCATCTATATATATACAACACCTACCGTAGCTATTTGTTCTACCCAATTAAATAATATATACACACAAGCAACATCCACAAATTAATGTCCATCTATTCACACACACAGATATATATATATATATACATCACGTACAAACACACACATATAATTTCATACAAACACACTCACATACTTTATAATTTATATACATACCTGACCCACACATTTTACATCTTCTCCTCATTTATGCGCGCACACACATATATATACACATAATGATTATATATATACACTGTTACTCATGACTCGCATTCTTACGTATGTAACCCGAAATCAACTTCCGGTACATAACATTGTTATATATATATGTATATAATCCTACGTATATTTATATTCACAAAAAAATCAGATTTGAAACCAGACCGATGCACTAAACGAAACCGAAACGAACCGAACGACTAAACGAGTATATGAACGGAATAAAAACTAACCGGAATGGTTCGCAAGAGACAAAGGAAGCGTCGCCTGTGAGTTGCGTTCGTCGTGGTGGTTGCACGGCGTCTGACAGTCATTGCTGCTGCTGTGACAGTAGCGGCGAACGGCAACGGTGATCCGTGACGAAACCAAAAGCTTGACGGTGCTCTACGGTGTTTGCGGTGGCAGTTGGCGGTTGCAGAGATGCCGGAACGGTGGTTGTAAGCGGCGAAGGTGATGATCGGCGTTTAGGGTTTATGGTGTGCGTGTGTGTGTGCAGAATGAAGAACACGATTAGGGGGTGGGTTTATAGTTATTAAATTTGCATATTGGTCCATGAGTTATGAGTTTTTATTTTTTTGTTACCAAAGTTAAGTTAGTTTAATTATATTTAATTACAATTCAAACCCTATACCTTTTATGACGTATTTATTTTATGAAGTTATTTCGTTTCTTCTTCGGTACGTATTCAAGCCATGTGAATTAATAATTTCGCGAATTACTAACGGTTGAACGTCACTTGTTGTGATCCAATAATTGCTCGAATTTCATTATATATATTTATATTTTGTAATATATATTTATTTAGTTGTTCAAATAATTAACTACTTTTTGTTAATTATTGTGATAGTGCACTATATAGGATTTCAAGTTGAAAGACACTAACGGAATTCGGTTAGGTTAGGTTAGGTTAGGTTAACGGCGTTAACCCGAAATTGACGGGTGTCACATTATCCCCTTGTTGAAAGAATTTTCGTCCCGAAAATTTAGTAAGGTAGTAAGGGTTTTAGGTTGTAAGGAAAAAAAGAAAAGAAAAGAAAATTTTGAGTTGTCACATCATCCCCTTGTTGAAAGAAATTTCGTCTCGAAATTTAGTATCGAAAGATAGCTTTAGGTTCAAAGAAAAACTAATACTTGACAGAAGTTGTTTTAGTTAGACTTATCGCGAGTTAACTAAACGGAATACTTAGGTTCGAGCAGAGTTTGGATTGTATTTGATAATTTGTAAGGTTTATAAGACATAAATTTCTATCAGTTTAAGTGTCGAAAAAGTAGATTGAGTGGGTGATGATGGAGTGTCAGAAACTACAAGTTTCTTACTAGGAATGTGAGAGGGAGTTGACGATGATGACATATCTTATACGTATAAGTGTAATTTTTTTTTTTGTTTGTTTTTTTTTTTTTTATTTATTATCAATCATTGTGTGCGTAAGTGTAACTAATACAGTTACTATGGTTGTAGTCTAGGATGGACTTTTTACTCTTATTATTTAGAGGTGGACTTTTGCTTTAGATGAATCTAAGTTGACTTTGTATTTATTTATTTATTATGTTTTAGGTATTACCCACACGACAGGTTTTTGCCAGGATCTTAGTGTACCTGTAAATTCACCATTACGTTGCGCACCCGCAATCGTCAATTTACATCACACAAACATCCTAACTTGTTTCCCGTCAAAAGTTTACTCTTATGTTTCGACATGTTTTTTTTTTGTTCGTACCCATACAGTATTTTATTCCATTTCAAGTACATGATGGGTATAAGAAAAGAAGGATATACTTATAACTATAAAACAACTACACTACATGTGTAAGATTCCAATATATGCCTGGTGTGTGGCACTTACAGGTAATGAATATGTCAATTATACTATAAGTTTCTGATAAGTATACGGGAAAAACAACTATTTTGAACACAAATGTGAGCATTACTAGGCATAAGTAATGATAGTATTAAGGCATGTAGGTAACATATTTATTACTCATAATAGTTCACAAATGGTAATATACTATAGCATATATTAGTCACATAATAGGTGATGTGTGATAGCACATAGTAGGTCACACATCTATCAAGTCACGACCTCAGTATGAAAGAGTTTATAGACATAATTCAATTTGTAGTTTGTGTACTTCTACTCATTAGGCGCCGACCCCGCCGGTTGATTGCCATATCGGGGTAGGTAAATATGAAAGTGTGTTCATTAGTCTCTAGTCTATACTAGCTTGTTGTCATCATGATGTGAGTTATAACTTGTAATCCAGTTAAAAGGTTTCTCAGACAGTTTTAGGTTTCCAACAGCATAATGATCAACAGAATTGTGATACAACATACCTTATGTATACTCTAGTGATTAAGGTATAAAGTTAGGAAGTGCATATTTAGTTCAAATCTTACTAACAAGGAAGATTCTACTAATGTGCTCTAAAGTTTACTTACTACAAGTTAGCTACTCAAGACGCCAAATCGAGTCACATCGATAGGCCTTCAATGCTAGTGTATGTTATAACTAAGGGAGTGCATAAATGTAACACTAATTCATTATCTATAGTTATAATTTTTTTTTTTTTTATTATTTTTTTTAAACCCAAAGATTAAAACATATCAGCAACGCAATTTATCTGAATGAGTGCCAATTACGTGAATGCATATGTGTAACTAATGCAATGTGCAGCTATAGTCTAGAATGCAATGCAATGCAAACCTAGTTCGCTATAGCTAAGGGCTCTGATACCAATCTGTCACACCCCCAATTTCCACTAACGGAGTTATGCCGTTTGAGGCGTGACATACCAGGATCTCATTGCCATTAGTTACATTGAACGACCTCTATATGAATTTTAAAACCAACATTAACAAAAACCAAGTTTAAAATATATTTCAGTGCGGAAGCATAATTAAAAATCCAACATTCAATGCGTAAACCACGCGTCCAAAAACCAAGTTTAATAAAAATAAAATAAAAAGTGTTTTTAATGCAACTACGACTCCACCAAACATGCTCCTAATCCGTGCACAGTACCTGAGAAAGACATGCTAAATCGTGTCAACACTAGGTTGGTGAGTTCACAGGTTTAGATAATCATAAAAAATACCACAACAGCCGATAATGTAAAATACAATTATATCGTTGGGTAGCGAACCCAGTTTCTTATTATTTAAGCGTTTCGATACCGAGCTGACTGAGATTTGTTTGCGCCTCGACACCATTGCTACAACAATGGACCAACAACATAGGACAATTCACACCTACCCGGCTCCCAGCCGAGGGTGGGGTTTGTCAAACCCAGTAGTACTACCCGAACTTCCTCGCTATACCCCGTATATTAACGGCTCGAAGATTTAGTGAGGACTTGACAACTTGTTACGTTTACGCTTAATAATCAAGAGATATAAAGTAAATACCATTATCAAATATAGTTTTGTGCATGCTTTCTCCCCCAACAGGAAAATGGTAAAAAGGGGCCGTGAAACTCACCTTAGGTTGCGCAGCTACAGATGAACCAACAAGAATAGAATTCCCTAAGTCGACCAACGACCTGATCAAGTTCTAATAGTTAGGTACAAATTACTCTAATAGAGTTCGCGTTCGGTTTCGGGTTCCCGGTTCGATTTCGTATCCAAAACCCATCTATTAAAATATCATTTTATAAATTGTATTTTTGACACAAGCTTTAACTAAAATGTTTAGACATATCACTATTAAAGTTTAATTCCATAAAAACCACACGTTATTTAACTACTACACCTAATATATATGCATCATGTACACATATTTATGAATTTGCTCCAACAATCACACATACACATCATTCATGCACCCATCTCAAATATATATAATAAGTATTACACCAATACTATTCATTAATATATTTGTATTCCTATATATGAAAGTCAACACACCTTATGTTTTCTTAAAGACACCTGATTCATCTATATATATACAACACCTACCGTAGCTATTTGTTCTACCCAATTAAATAATATATACACACAAGCAACATCCACAAATTAATGTCCATCTATTCACACACACAGATATATATATATATATACATCACGTACAAACACACACATATAATTTCATACAAACACACTCACATACTTTATAATTTATATACATACCTGACCCACACATTTTACATCTTCTCCTCATTTATGCGCGCACACACATATATATACACATAATGATTATATATATACACTGTTACTCATGACTCGCATTCTTACGTATGTAACCCGAAATCAACTTCCGGTACATAACATTGTTATATATATATGTATATAATCCTACGTATATTTATATTCACAAAAAAATCAGATTTGAAACCAGACCGATGCACTAAACGAAACCGAAACGAACCGAACGACTAAACGAGTATATGAACGGAATAAAAACTAACCGGAATGGTTCGCAAGAGACAAAGGAAGCGTCGCCTGTGAGTTGCGTTCGTCGTGGTGGTTGCACGGCGTCTGACAGTCATTGCTGCTGCTGTGACAGTAGCGGCGAACGGCAACGGTGATCCGTGACGAAACCAAAAGCTTGACGGTGCTCTACGGTGTTTGCGGTGGCAGTTGGCGGTTGCAGAGATGCCGGAACGGTGGTTGTAAGCGGCGAAGGTGATGATCGGCGTTTAGGGTTTATGGTGTGCGTGTGTGTGTGCAGAATGAAGAACACGATTAGGGGGTGGGTTTATAGTTATTAAATTTGCATATTGGTCCATGAGTTATGAGTTTTTATTTTTTTGTTACCAAAGTTAAGTTAGTTTAATTATATTTAATTACAATTCAAACCCTATACCTTTTATGACGTATTTATTTTATGAAGTTATTTCGTTTCTTCTTCGGTACGTATTCAAGCCATGTGAATTAATAATTTCGCGAATTACTAACGGTTGAACGTCACTTGTTGTGATCCAATAATTGCTCGAATTTCATTATATATATTTATATTTTGTAATATATATTTATTTAGTTGTTCAAATAATTAACTACTTTTTGTTAATTATTGTGATAGTGCACTATATAGGATTTCAAGTTGAAAGACACTAACGGAATTCGGTTAGGTTAGGTTAGGTTAACGGCGTTAACCCGAAATTGACGGGTGTCACACGTGTTATGCTATCATATCCGTGTAAAATATTGTCAGCTCTATACAAAAGTACCATGTAAAAAGGATTAATACTTGCACGATAATCCTCACACATACTCAAATGTTAATAATTTTTTAAAGATAATTTTAGATCAACTATTCTCATTCATAATTCTAACCTAATCTAATAATTAAAAACTATTTTTTCTCTTTTATGTAAGCAACTCAAACAAACTCAAATTTTCACACTCATTCACAACACAACCCAAACAATTTTTATATCAAACTAGTAGTATTCCTACTCGCGCGTTGCGCGAGTGTTTTGATGGTCAGACTCTTTATACATCAAATTAAAGATATTATCCAATATTTACTTTGCATTAACAGTAGTATCCGATACTAAGGGTATTGTCCTAAGAAAACTACACTAACAATTAAATAGTATTTGGGCCTAAAACTACACAAAATTCGATCAGTTTTACACGACATTGGTACAAAAATGGTTACAACAAAACATGTACGTACAGTAGTTTTAGCCTGTGAAGTTTTCAGTGTAAGATCGAGCTGCTTATTTTCTTTGACATACTTGTTTCCTTACATGTGAAAACATGAAATACTATTGGCATTAGATGGCAAAAAAGTGTTTCTACACCTTAATTTGTGGTTACTAAACCTTTTTTTTCCAAGCACTTGTTATGTTGATATTCATATAGTTGCAACCGGCCTGCGGTGATTCCCGAAAATTGATGTTGGTTGTGACTTCTGTTTATGTGTTTGGTGTTGGTACCTGCAACACACAACCAAATATAATTTCCTAACCGATCAAGCTAGAAGCCAAGAATTAACAACCTATCATCGACTCGAAACAAAAAGAAAAAGCGAAGATACTTTTTTTCTTTTGGCAACAGACGTTGAAGCGATTCATCAAGTTGACACCAAAGACATGCACCTCATAAAAATGTAACCACTTACCTTTTTTAGAGTACGGTAGAAACATAATTAGACCATGTATGAAGCAAGAGAGCCCTAACAGTAAAACTGTTACGGGAAAATGCAAATGAAAAGGGAAGTAGCACCGGCCACTAAAGGCAAAAGGGATGAAATGGTACATGCAAAAGCTTAGAAACATGTGTCAAAAGAAACTGGAGTTAAAGTTAGATTTCGAAAGCTCGTCATTACCAGCGTCCGTCATCGGGGCTGATTTCCACCATCACCAAAACCCAAGAAACGGCATTGGTTGACCAGCAGTTGCAGGGCAAGTAGATTTGGCATACATGATTGTAAACAGCGCCGCCGATCTGAAGCACGTTGGCGGAGGTGGGTCTTCTTGTGGAAGCCATGACCATCGGTGGTCAAAGCGGCGGGTCTTGCCCCCTCTCTCATTATATATATGCTTGTGTTGAAGAGGAAGAAATAAAAAACGCTTTCTCTCTGTGCAAATGGAAGTCTGCATGTGCTTGAAATTACAATTCTGCCCTGGGTTACTATTATTTGCGCTACTGTTCATATCCCATGGTTTTTAAATATATAGATAAAGATAATATATATTTTGAAAACAACTCTATTTTCAATAAAAATTATACAGAAACATTCATTCAGGAAAACAAAATATACATTTTTTTAACTCAAATTAATTTATACAGAAGTATTCAGGAAAACAAAATACATATAACTGTGTATTTAGTGATTTTATTTAAATATAAAGAGTAAAAGTAATTTATAAAACATTGTTTTACAACGAAATGAATCAGTGGCACGCGGAGCTAGCACAAATATAAGAGGTATCCCCATAAAAATTGTAAATTTTTTTTGCAACAGTCGTACAATTTTTTTTATGTAAAATATATCATACAAAAAACCATTTGCTTGCATATCATTAACAATATCCAAAGTTTTATCATCATTTTAGCAAATATCATAATTTTCTTGGCACATTTTCGAACAAAATTGGCAATAAAAATTTGTTTTAATTGTTTAGGGGTAGCATTTTACTACTCATGTGCATCCTAAACATAAAGCCCGTTACTCGGGGTAACCCAATGGAGAAATGCGACCTCATACGCTTTACGAACACATATAGCTTAATTTGAGTAGCCTAACATTTCGAGAGAAAACCAGTCCCCAATTCGGAAAAAAATTCACTTACCCGATGTAGGCACAACAACAAGCTATTAGTAAAATTGTTCGGCTTAGGGATCGAACGTTTGTTGTCACAAGTCTCACTTCACTGGCTCAATGTCCTTCATAAAGTGTTGCTACTGTGATTTGAACTTTGAGTCTCTTTTTAAAAAACTAAGTCTTTTATCACTACACCACAATGAAAATTTCATTTATAAAAATCATGTATAGTCTTATATTGCATACCTTCCTAAATTAGAAGGTTGGTTATGTGAGGACCTGCCAAGTGGTGACACGTGGTCCAACCACGTGTTGCCACGTGACATTCTTTTTTTTTTACTTTTATATATTTACTATTTTAGTCATCGACTTTTAATAATTGTCATTTTAGACCCTGATGAGTTTTTGACTTTTTTTCTTACTCTACTTTGACATATAATACTACTTCAACATTTCTAATTTGACTGAGTTATCGTTTTGACTTTCATATTTTATTGCCTTTTAATACGTGACATATTACGGCATTGTGTCGTGACGTACGAGACCTGATACTTTTTTCTTATCAACGCATTGACAAAGTTACATAAACAAGACCCAAACGCATGACCCGATCCGGTCTAATATCTAGTTAAATTAATGTGATAACAGAAGAAGTAGAAAAAGGAAATGGTGAGGTGTCATATTACAGTGGGCCTATCAAAATCAACATGCAGGTAAATTAGGGTTACGATCTAAACTGCTCCAGCGATTGGTCGGATTGTGGATTGCATGTTTATGAAATTATTTTTTTTATAAATTGTCAACGATCCCAACCTAGAAGTCATTGATAGTAGTGGTCTCATTGATACGAGCATATTAATCCATTCTGGGTGATAGTTTTCACCCATGAGTGACCCAAATATATATCATTTAGGGCTGTTTTGGTAAGTGTTAATTATTAAAAGGTATGAATGGTTAAGATGTTTGAATTGTTAAGTGCTGAATGGTTAAGAGAACTTGTTTGGTTGGACATTTAAATGAGATTATAAAAAAATTTCTTTCATTCACTTTGTCTTAAACTAGAGTGGAAACAAAAACATTGTTAGCTTATATATGCAAGACTTAATGACATGTTAAGCTCTTTTGTTATATTTTACTCTATCACCAACCCGCACGCATGAGATGTGCAAATTTGGTTTGAATTTCTTGCATCAATCTAACACCTACGCGACCTGTTGACACAAATGCAGCTCCGAAAACACAGGTTAAATTCTCACAAGTATTTATTTTATTATGTTAACTTTTATCTATTGGAATATTTTGTAAAAACAAAAATAATACTTTGTGAAAAATACAATATAATATATTGATTGGTGTTTTAACTTTGAAGTTAATGTGAGTTTCAACTCATTATTTGTGTTAAATATGTGTTTTAACTCATGTTTATAGACAATGAATGAGGTGTTAAATTAATTCTTGTCCTATAAATACCAATGTAAATCTTAGTTGGAATTCCACAAAAACAACACTAAGAACTCCAACTCTCTAAAGTTCTCTCATTCTTTCTCTCTAAATTTTTCCAACAAATAGTTGATCTTTCATCTGTTTTCTTTAAGGTGCAATTTGGGTTCTTGAGTCCGCCCCGACAGTACAAACTACTTCGGTTGTTGTATCTTGGGAAACAAACGAGTTCTTTTGAGTGACTCGAAATTTGTTTTAAGGGTATCGTGTTGAACACGAATCCTCAGCCAACTTTACTTTATTTGTCTTTTTTCTCATTCTACACTTCTTGTATCTTATTTTATTTTGGTTGTAACCACATTATAATTTACTCGTGTTATTTATTTCTTTGTATTGAAATTCAATTTATTACAACATTTTTAGTTTTTATATGAACGGTTCCTACATTATCAACATTTAAATTTATAATCCGAACACTAGTGTTTGTGTTGTCTACTTAGGGTTTGTGTTAGGTGTGTTGTCCACTTGTCTTCCCCAATCCAAACCACACCGCGTGAGTCCCCCTAGCTAGTATATACATATCACGTATGTATGTATCACATCGTTCCTTAAGTCAATCCATTTATTAAACGAGTCATTTTCGGATTAACCCATTTATTAAACATGTCGTATTCGGGTTGACTTGTTTAATAAAGAGGTTTTGTTAGTCGATCTGAAACTTGTATTCTAGTGTCAACATTCTAATGTAACCCGTATAACAGCATGCACTTAAATATTTGTAAACATGTGGCAATGCAAGCGCTAGTCAATAAACATTCCAACATGTTAATATGCGTACAATGCTAAACGCGAAATAGTGACCAGAAAATAGAAAAAAATGTACCGCACAAAGTGCGATATTACTTGAGAGGGGGCACAAAAACTAGTTGTATATAAACGTATAAAATAGTGTGAATGAGTCTATTCTATGACTACTTGCAGGGCCGGATGTAACTGTAATCGAATCGTAGTCCGGGCTACAACTCAAATTTTTGTATGTATTTTAATTTTTTAATTTATTTAATGATATCTTTATGATACCCTTAAATAATTTAAAGGATATCCTTGAGAAATGATATTTAACAAAATGATGATAGAACTTCAGATATTGTTAAAAGCCTGATTCCGGAAATGAGTCAATTGAGATAGTGGACTCGGAAAACTCTGCAAAGTGTCTCACTTAATTGGGAAAGATATACAAAATTTGGGTCAGGTATGAGGAAACCAACTTCAAACTCTCAGTAGGTAGAGCAAATACTTAGGTGCAAGAGATGAAAAAGGTGTACATTGTAAGTGTTATTTTACTTCAAGAATCAATGGTTGAGTCAGTAAAGTCCAGAGACCTGTGGGATTTTGGGGCAGAAATGATATGCAATTCGAGTCGGTCCCACGTTTTAATGAGTTTATTCTTTTGTACGTTGATCTGATCTGATTGAGATAAGCATGGAAGGAGCTAAGTTCACCTACATGCCTTTGAATGGATCATAGCTCAGCAAAATCGACTGCGTTTTTGTAAATAAATTAATATTACTCGATCAATTGAGGCAATAAGGCCATTAGCTACAAGACGGTTTCAACTTACTTAAAAAAGTTATTCCTGAACTGGTTCGGGAGGAACTGTCGGCATTTATGGCTGGTCGTTATATTCTAGATGGTCCTCTCATGGTGAACGAAATCTTCGCGTGGGCAAAAAAGAGAAAGGTTAAAGCTTTAATGTTTAAAATGGACTTTGAAAAACTTATGACATGGTAAACTGAGATTTTTTAAATTTGGTTATGAGTCAAATGGGGTTTAATTCCATATTGCGAAGTTTGCATTTGCTCCGCGAAAGCTTCCACCGGGGAATATGTAGCTACGAGAGGCTTGCGTCAAGGCGACCCTCTATAACCGGCCATTTCTTTTCACATTGGTCATGGAAGCGCGCTTTGAGTGTGTCGGTTCGTTCGGCTTGTACCTATGGCCTCTTTCATGGGTTACAAATACCAAACCGGGCCCGAGGATTTCGCACTGTTTATATGCCGATTATTGTACTTGGCTTCCGGTTTAAAAGTGAATTTCAACAAGAAGAGGAAAATTTGTTACTTAATATATATCCTACGTACCGTGCAAAAAAGGAGCAGCTCATTTTCACCATCTGGGTATCCCAGTTGAGAAAACATTTGTAGTTCCCTTTGTAATATAGTACGTACGGAGTAATATTTTTTGAGGGCCATGAAATCATATTAATAGAGTACGTGGATGGTTTTTTAAGAAGAGAAAACATTGAACTGCACAAACTTGTGAGAGCAAAAGCGAAAAGCTGGTAGGTACAAGTAATAAGATCATGTTTTGGTTTGAATGGTGGGTAGGAGATGGACCCTAGCTAGCTTTAAGTATAATATTCTTGTTTTCTTAAAAATAGAGAGGAATAAAAGGTGTAAAGTGATTAATAGACGCTTGGGCAATGCTGGAAATTTTGTTTGGTAGTGAGACAAGTTTATATATATAAAACTATTTGGTGTGACATAATTGGTATTATAATCTGTTTATGTAAAAATTTTGTTTGTATTGTGGTTGTTTGTTTTTTGGTTATAGCATTTTGCTAGTAGCCCCTTTGTTATTATATAAATTGTCGTTAAAAAAATTCGCTTTATATATTTATCTAAAATAATCTTAGCTAATATCTATTAGCTGCAAATAATCTCAACTAAATTTATTAATCTCTCAAGTTGTCCCAAATTTAAGTTAGTTTGCTTCCAGTGGTCCAACTTAAAAAGCCCTTACATCGTTAAGTTTTTTTTTTAAAATTTCAAACAAATGTTTTAGGGAATTTGATTGGGAGGTGGATGACTCAATTGATGTAAACCTTACCTCGAATTGGTGCTCAAAGCAATGAAACTTGAACATCCGATTGAAGTGCGTTAGATTTAAACAACCGACTGAAGTTTCGAAGTTTGGAACACCGTTTTGAGGTAAGTTTACATCAATTGACTTGTATCATCCTCCCGATTAAAATCCCTAAAACACTGTTTTGAAATTCAAAAAAAAATTAACTGTGTTAAATGTTTTTTAACGACGGACCACTAGGGACAAACTAACTTAAATTTGGGACCACTATAGAAAGTAAACTAAATTGGGATTGATTTCGGGCAATAGGTGTGAGTTGAGATTATTTTAGGCCAATTTGCCCATATATTAATACTTAACTAGTTTTATAAATGGGTTGTGCATGCGATACGGCTGCCGAGTCTTGCATATATGACTTCATCACATGCGTTGATCACAAAAGTTTGACGTCTCGCATGTTGCAGTGTAAAGCCGTAATCCGTCACATATATATCAAACGACAGAGATATATCCAAAATTGGAGACCGATAAATGTCAGGGAGTTGAAGTTGTAAATATGTCAAAGAAGAGTGTAAGGTCAAAATGCTAAATTGGTAAAGTCATCAGAGGCTAAAGTCGTGAGATAAAAAGTAGTAAATAGTTGATGGGCTAAAGTAATAAATATTTGAAAGATGAGAGGACAAAGTGGACATTGACAAGGTCAGCTCAACCGACCTTAACGATTAGAATTATATAGAATAGTATACGATAACATAAGTTTCTATGAATCTTAATTGCCGTTTTGTTGAACTTGGGACCTTATCAAGATGAATCTCTTTTGGTATATATTTCTAATCATCAGTATTGAAGCTCAATAAGCACATGTTAGTATAATCCCGCGCGTTTCAATATCCTACATGTATCTTTATTGCAAGATAATTAAACTACTTAGCTAGTTTAATTATATGCATATGTGATGTGTCTGTATTACACTTAAACTAGTTATAAGGCCGGGCCGCATGATGTGCCGGCCAGGTCTCTTATATATGATATCGTCACACAGGTTGATAAAAAAAATATCATATCTCGCACGTTAATATTACGCAAAGTCGTAATGTGTCATATGTTAAAAGATGAAGATATATCCAAATTTAAAAATCAAAATGATAAGTCAAAGTGTCTAAATTGTAAATCGACACTTTGCTCTAGATTTTCAAGTTCTATATAATGTTGAAAGATAATGTATTTGTCTAGAAATTAATTTGAGAAAATTAAAAAAAAAGTCAACTTAAATTCATATTATCTAATTATATCATGACATGTAATGTTTGTTGGCCAGTAGCCAATAACGCTTCTAAAATAGTATGTATGTAAATAGTGATGTGTGTGTTTTACACTTAAATAGTTATTTCTTATATAGATAATGGTAGACAGAGTAAGAGAGTGATATAAATAATGCTACTTGTGTTTACCTGCTACAGTTCTTTACTTCAATATTTTAAATCATATTTGTTCTTTACTTCAATATTTTAAATCTTATTTGTTGTGAGTCAAATATAAAAACATATTTACTCAACTATCCTAACCTACTACAATAAAAATGTGTATATATATAGCACGCACCCTAACCCAACACATATCATTCCATACAATTTAATCTACCATGGAGTTACATATCTCATTTCCCCAAGCCATAGTTTCTATTATTTTCCTATTTCTCCTATACAAAGTCCTCTTTCAAAACAAGGCAAACACAAACAACAAGAACAACAACCCACCACCACAAGCCAAAGGTGCATGGCCTATAATCGGTCACCTACACCTTCTAGGTGGATCTGCACTACCTCACAGGATTTTTGGTAAAATGGCCGATACACTTGGTCCGGTCTTTACTATCAAACTAGGTGTTCACCAAGCGTTGGTGATCAGTGATGCGGAGATGGCTAAAGAGTGTTTCACCACCAACGACAAGTTCTTTGCTAGCAGACCCAAGTCGTTGGTTTCGGTGATCATGGGCTATGACTATGCCATGTTCCCGATAAGTCCATATGGGGTGTACTGGCGACAAGTACGCAAGATGGTCAACGTCGAGCTTTTATCTCAACATCGTGTTGAGATGCTAAGACATGTTCGAGTAGCGGAAGTTAGAACATTCATGAAGTATATTAATGACGCTTGCATGAAAAACAAAGAAGTTGTGGGCTCTGATATGGTGAAGGTGGAGATGAGAGAGTTTTTTGCTAATTTGGTGTTGAATATTATTACTAGAACCATTGCGGGGAAGCGATTCTCACCTGGTGATAAAGAAGCGATTAAAGTTCATGAAGTGGTTCGGAAGTTCTTTGAGTATTTGGGGACTTTCGTCGTGTCGGATTTCATTCCGCATGTGAAGTTTTTGGACTTGGGAGGACATGTGAAAGGAATGAAGTTAGCAGCGAAAGATATGGATGATATAATTGAAAGATGGTTGAATGAGCACAAGAAACGTAGAGAGCAAAATGAGGTTAAAAAGGACTTCATGGATATATTGATTTCCAAAGTTGAAAGTGCTTCTAAAAATGAGTTCCCCGGCTATGACCACGACACAATAATCAAATCAACGAGTCTGGTAAGTAAAATCACTAAGGATTTATGGTTTAAATAGAATGCGTATTTGTTGTTTAATGTTGTTTTAAATGTGTTTCAGGTCATGATCACAGCAGGTCTTGACTCAACAGTTATAGCTTTAATATGGGCTATAGTTTTGCTACTCAACAACCCAGAAACACTAAAACGTGCTCAAGATGAACTCGATCTTCATGTTGGAAAAGAGAGGCTAGTGGATGAACCCGACATTAAAAACTTAGTCTACCTGCAAGCTGTTGTCAAAGAGACATTACGTTTATACCCATCCGCACCAATCTCAATTATTCGTGAGTCAACTGATGATTGTACTGTCGGTGGCTATACGGTTGCGAAGGGCACACTCTTTATATCAAATCTTTATAAACTACAACGTGATCCTAATATTTGGTCAGATCCAAATGAATTTCGACCCGAGAGGTTCTTGATGGACAAAAAGGGTGTTGACTTCAAGGGACAACATTATGAATTTCTTCCATTTGGTAGTGGTAGAAGAATGTGTCTTGGTATTTCTTTTGCACTTCAATCTTTGCATTTGACTTTAGCTAGTTTGATTCAAGGGTTTGAGCTAGCTAAATCATCTAAGGGACCGATTGATACGAGTGAGACCTTCCGATTGACTAGCATTAAAGCGACTCCCCTTGAAGTCATGTTTAGGCCTCGTTTATCTGGTAATATGTATAATGTTGATGCTTAAAACGTCCTGGTAAATCACCATACGGATAATTAATACATGGAAACCCAAATAAAGTGTACGCTAGCTAGCTTCTTTATATATTTCATTTCCACTGTATGAGTTTATTTTGAAAATATAATTTAAATTAAAAAAAAGAATATAGTGAATGTGTACGTGATCGTTAAAATCAACGAATAGTGAATGTGTACGTGATCGTTAAAATCAATTTGATTCAACTAAAACAAGTCCATCGAAATATTATATTACTAGATTGAACCATGTGTGTTACACGGGTGGAAAACATAAAAAACACATTCTTAAACTATATGAAAAAGTAACTTTTTGAAAATAAACTACAAATTACAAGAAAGATATATGAATAGAAACACAAGTTGCATTAAAACTTTAATTTGAGCATACCATTAAAACTTTAATAGAAACTAAATTTGATATCGGCGTTTTTAAACTAGGTTCCTTATAAATCATACCAATTAATTTAAAAAATGATTAAGAAAAACAAACATACAATATATAATCAAGATGAGATAGATATGTGGAAAATTCACGGTGACACTCATATGTACCAGGTCGAGCGTACGGGTCGACATGTATGGGTGTAGGTCGTAAATTGCGATTAGTTATTTGTTTTAAGTTTTTCACAGTGATTTCCAGGGATGTAAATAAGGTGGATTGAAACTTTGGAAGAGAAAACTATAGGTGATTTAATGTTATTGATTTCTTTCAATACATAGCTTAAAAGAGAAGATTCTTAATTTTGAGCGGGAAAAATGCTCCAACACCCTCTCTAATAAACGACACGTGTCTTCCAAAATCCTCTTTTATTAGAATGTGTATATATATATATATTGTTATAACTAGATTAAACCTCGTGAGTTACACGGGTGAAAACATAAAAATACAATTTTAAAAGTTAAAACTTTAGGAAAAAATAAAATATGAAAAAAAACTACACATTACATGAAAAATCAATGAAAATAGAATCACAAATTGCATTCAAACTTTAATTTGAGTCTTGAACAAATAAATTTAAACTACAAATACACTATTAATATCAAATTAGATATCGATACTTTTAAAATGGGTGCCTTATAAATCATACCAATTATTTTATAAAAATATCAAGAAAAACATACATACAAATAATCCAGATGCGGTGACACTCATATCTATTGCGTCGAGCGTATAGGTCGGCAAACATATGTGTACGTCCTAAATTGCGATGAGTTATTTGTTAAGTTGTTTGTTTCCATTTTCACAATTATTATAGGGGTGTAAATAAGATAGGTTGAAACTTTGAAAGAGAAAACTATTAGTGACTTAATGTTATCGATTTCTTTCCATACATAGCTAGCTTAGAAGAGAATATTCATAGTTTGAGCGGGAAAAATGCTCTAAGACCCTCTCCAATGAATGACATGTGTCATTCAAAACCCTATTTTATTAGAAGGTATAGATATAGATATAATTATCATTCGGCAACTACGACAACAATGAATTTTATATATAATTAGAGTTAAGTGCAAAATGTACGGGTAACATATCTAAAGCGTGATGAGTATATTCCTAGTTAATTTTTATTATATATTTATTTACAAACATTTAAATAATAACATTCCTAGTTAATTTTATTATTGTTAGATTAACATTGTTTTATGTTTTTATTCCCCTTATAACATATTTGAAATGTATGGGTAACATGTCTCAAGCGTGATGAGTATATATATTCCTACTTAATTTTATTATATATTTATTCATGACAAACTTTTAAATAATAACTTGGCTACCTTTTAAATAAGAGAAAACTTTTAAACTTCGATTAATGTCAATCTAACGACGTTATAATCGTAGCTTTTAAAGTTTAGTTTTAGCCTTGAAGTTTATATCTTTAAGATTTAAGTTTTTTTAGGGATGGGTCGTGAGTTTAGGTTTAAAGAATGAACCAAGTTTTCGTTATAAGAAAAAAAGAAATGGAAATATAAACTAGTCATAAGGCATGCATCCACAATAGTCAAATGTGCGTTTAAAGAGAGTTAAAAGTTCTCTTAAAAATTAAGAATCTCATGATTTAGCTAGCCTTATCGATCTATGATTAGTAATTTGACCATAATAATCTGCAAATATAATAATCACAATTTAAATTCATATAGTAAAAGAAATTAAATAGAGCAAGTACTACGTACGTACCGTGGTTAAAAAAAAGGGAAGAAACAACAAGCAAAATATGATATGAAGCTTATATATATATTATTAGGCCTACATGAAAGCAGTGTTTTCACGCTCGGTTCGGACCGGCCGGTCCGACCGGTTCAACCGGGATTCGTTGGGTATGACGGTCCGAACCACCCTAGTTCGTTTTGCATATGATGAACCGGCCGGTTGAAAGCGATTCAGCGATTGAACCGGGATTCGGTGAACCAGTCAAACCGGATCTTAACAGAAAATGCCATAAAAACGAAGAACAAAGCTTGTAAGAAAAACCGAAATGTAGGAAGGAGATGGCTACTCTAAAGAAGATAGGGTGGAGTAGATAAATAAGAGTAGAGATTAGAGCAAAATTTGTTCTCCATGATATTTAGATTGAAAAAATGCTTAGAGGAAATAGAAGGAAAAAAATGGTAAAAAAGCGGCGATGAAGGAAGTAGTTTATGCAGTAGGGTTTTTGAAACTTCCAGTGTGATCCATGTAAATGTTTATTTAACTTTTCAAGTCCTTTAGTTATACACATGTATTAGTTTGGTCCTTGAGCATTGAGCATCCATATATACTTGAACACATATATTTATTTACTAGGTTAGAACCCGTGGGTACCCACGAGTTGAACGTTAAAAAAATTTATATAATTTTATATTGAAATCCACATGTGTATTGAACCTCCATTGATGCAAAAAAAAATATATTAATTACACGTTACAACAATCTGTTAAACATACACGTGAAAACTCAATAAGACGCAATATGAAAACTTTAATATTTGGTCAACAACAATATGAAAGCTTTAATATCAATAAGACGCAATACAAAGAAAAGAGTAAAGAAGCAATACCAATTATCATAACCGATCCAGTTGAGCAACTAAAAAGTATAAAAAAATAGATTAGTAGCAACAATGAAAAAGAAAATGTCAAAAGGCTAATGAATCGACGTATAATGAAAATGTTATGAAGAGTGAAGACAATATTACAATTACAATAACAATTTAATACTTAATCAAAACTTGTTGCAACTTACAACATTAACAATGATTGAAATAAAAAACGTTAGTCCTTACAAAGTTTGTTTAGAAACAAACCTCTAATTTGCTCGAGGATTAAGCACTAAATAACACCTGCAAACAAATGGTTTCATTAAAAATATTGTCTCATCAAAATAATTGTAAAGAAAATGATGAAATAATGTGATCACCTTATCACAAGAAGGCCAAACTTGACATGTCCCACACTAAAAACACACCCATTTAAACCAAGACAGTTTTTGATCAAGAAACGGCAAGTCAAATTTTCTTGTGATGTTTTTCCATCTTCGGCAAAAAGAAAAAAATAAAGTGTTCAAAAATTCATAAACTTGCAGCTCGTGATGGAAGGAAGGGGGATTAGATGTGTTCCAGCAAGAGAAGTTGACAACTATTCAAAGTGGTACTAAAACTATGTATTTGTATCTAGGAACCATGCATTATTAAAGACCTCATGTGGTTCATATGCACATTTTTAAAATAGAGATAAAAGAAAAGATGTACAATCATTATACTTGACGTGGATGCAATCAACAACACGATAGTAGCAATAACCAATCTTTCTGCCACAGGTTTTGCCTGTTAAATAAACTCACAAACAACACATAATCCCATATCCCAAAACGGGGAAATAAAAAAAAGCATGACATAACTCACATTTGCAGCCTGTTTAATATTATTCAATAACAATTTTAAAAACACTTGACAATACTTTTCACTTAGGCATTTTATCAAACAGCTTATGTGCATTAACAATAACTGAAAAACAAACAACTCCTAATTACCAGCACCACATCTCCAAGCTCAAGATCATCCCGCTCAGCAGTTCTCCTGAAACCCTTTATAAATCAACTAACAAATACAAATTACACCTCAACACTCATATTTCAGCCAAATTAAGTAACAAACACATTCAATTCAAGTGTGTCTTTTATACTTACGTTCCTATTAAGCAATGGGGCTTGTTTACCTCTTAAACCATTTTTACCACCACAACCAGAAAGTATATCCATACTTCAAAATTAACAATTGATCACATGCTTCAATTTCAAATCACGCAAATTAGATCTAGTAGAAATAGTTACATTAGTAACGAAAAAAAAATTACCTATAAATTCAAGCGAAACGGTTCTTCAGTTTCCCCTGCCATGTACAATGATCACTTCAAAGCATCATACAACCTTCAAACCGGTAATATTGAAACCAAATCAGAAGAAATTGTAAGATGTAAAATCGGTGCGAAAAAAGGATGTATGAAATCATATGAACGATGAATCTGAGACGTACCTGTATTACAAATCGGAGAATAGGATCGATGATTGTGAAGAGTACGAAGCTGTATTACAAACCGGAGAATGAAGCGGCGATTTAGGGTTAGGGTTAGGGTTATGTAAAAGAGATAGACGGGTTGTGGGAATAAAATTGCGTGAATAATGAGAATGTGATTGTTTATATGATCCGTTTGAGTATATGGGTTTAAGTCCTTGACCCGCGTATTAACCCGATTGGCTCCAAGATCCGCGACCCATGGGAGGTTGATTGTAGAGGTGACAAGTGGCTTAATATGGGAGAAGTGGGTTAGCAATTTATTATAAGAGTGATTATTTATATGGTTCAAAACCGATCCAATCGGTTCGGCCGGTCCGACCGGTCCGACCAGTGAACCAGTAAGACGACCGATTCACTGTCCGATCCGATCCTGAAAACATTGCATGAAAGTTGAAAAAGTAGTTGTACGTAAAATGGAACATAACAATGTACCTTCTTAACTTGAGCAGGAAGATCGATCATCACTTTTCTAACGAGTGTGTGTCGATAAAGCGCCAGCCCGCCCTTAATGTAACAGATGATTCATGAATGATTAACAAAGTAAAATTAAGCAACACAAATAAACATGTACATGCATTTATTAGTATATATAGTTTAAAAGGGGTACGTGGCAGTTCATCACACAACATGCAAATATTGGGTTGTGTAGTTCAAAGTGTTGAGGGTCAACCCATAAGAAAAATATATAATTTATAAGTTCAAAGTGTCAACCCATTACGTACAAGTTTACAACTTCATTACCACCCATTTACAACTAATTAACGGCCACCTATTTACCGGTGTTATTAAACCGGCCGGTCCGATCGGTCTAATCGCGGTTGGACCGCTTATTTTAAGAATCCTGGTTCAACCAGACACGGTTTGATACATGTATATGAACCGGATTGAACCGCTCAAACCGGTCCGGTCGGACCGGAACCGGACCGTAGTTAAACCGGTTTGAACCGGATTAACATTAAAATAAATATTTTTGTCTTTAATTTTCTTAGATTTTATGTTTACATCTATTTATTTTTGTGTTTTTTTGTAATGAAAGTTAATATGTTTATATTTTAAGTAATGAAGATGCAGAACTAGTTTTATTTTAACGTTAAAACTTGTTTAAATTATGATTTTTTTGTGATTCTTGACGTTAGAACTTGTTTGGATTATTACTTTTGTGGTATCCTTATATAATATAGCAAAACAAAAAAATCTTATGTGACATCTTTTCATAGCTTTTAGCTTATGTGGCATTATTTAAGAGATTATCTTATTATTTAAAATATGTATATAAAATTTATTATAATAAAACTAATTACATTTTTGGAGAATTCTGAAAAATTTAAGAGTATTTATATTTTTGGAGAATTCTGAAAAATTTAAGAGTATTTATATTTTTAACCCTTTACTACAAGGGGTGTACGTGAGTCGTTTATATTTGATAGGATTTAAAACTGAAACTTATGGATAAAGTTAATAATAACATACAATTAAAGACCTCAGTGTTTTATAAATATATATAACATTTTTATATGATTTTTTTTAAATAAACTACATCATAAAACTAAGCATTTTATTCTCTTTAATTTGAGTATAATATTGCTATACTAAAAATCTAATTTTTAAAAATATATCATGTGTTCCGTTTTACCACGGTTTTGTCTCAAAGCTGAATGGAACATTCATGAATACTAAGCACTTTATTCTCTTTAATTTGAGTATAATATTGCTATACTAAAAAAACTAATTTTTAAAAATATATCATGTGTTCCGTTTTACCACGGTTTTGTTTCAAAACTGAATGAAACATTCATGAATGTTTATGAATGTTCCATTCAGTTTTGAGACAAAACCGTGGTAAACCGGAACATACTCACCAGCTAATTCGTTAGCTGATCAACTTTTAATGATATTCGTGAATTTTCCAATCAGTTTCGAGACAAAACCATGGTAAACCGAAACACAACATATATTTTAAAAAATTAGATTTTTAGTATAGGAATATTATACTTAAATTAAAGAGAACATTATTTGAGAGTTATTTCACAATAATGATTTTTTATTTAAAATATATATATATATATAAAATATATTATAATAAAACTAATTACATTATTGGTCCTCATATATTTTGGAGAATTCTGAAAAATTTAAGAGTATTTATATTTTTAGCCCTTTACTACAAGGGGTGTACATGAATCGATTTATATTTGATATGGTGTAAAAATGAAACTTATGAATAAAGTTAATAATAACATACAATTAAAGACCTCGGTGTTTTATAAATATACATAACATTTTTATACAATTTTTTGTTAAAAATAAACTACACCATAAAACTGAGCACTTTATTCTTTTTAATTTGAGTATAATATTGTTATACTAAAAATCTAAATTTTAAAAATATATCATGTGTTCCGGTTTACCATGATTTTGTCTCAAAACTGAATGGAACATTCATGAACATCCTTAAAAGCATCACTTGAATGTTGTGTTCCCGAGCGTAGCGCGGGCACTAAACTAGTAACTTAATATTTTGGAACTTATGTTGTGTTTAAATTAGAGTTTTTATGGTATTAATTTGATAAATATTTACTTTATCTGACCCCGGTCCAAGCCCGATCCGACCGCGGTTTGATCAGTAAAATTAAAATACCAGTTCAGTGTTCGGTCCGGTTTTCAAAACATTGTTGTCCCGGTCCTTCACGAGCCAGCCCACTTAGCCTTGTCAACCCATTTGACCAGTTAAATAAACGGGTTAAACATGTGGCCGGTGTGGGCGACAATAGTTTTAAGTGCATCCATATTAGAATTAAAGTCTTTGATTCAGGGATGTTTTCTGTGGCGCAAAGTCGTCGCAAACTTCAAAATTTCCTATTCCAATATCGTCCCAAATCTGTCAGAAATATGTCTCCATTTACGACAAAACTGAGGCGGCCATTGATAACATGTGTTTAAAACACTAACTATATATTGGGTTCTAAATATGATGTGAATAAATTTTGGAAAGATATTTGAGCGGATAACCTCGCAAAATATAAAATCGTGGTCAAACACAATTGTCGGTCAAACTAAAGTACCACGTCGTTATTTGTCGCGAAAATGTCACATAAACATAACCATGTTTTGATTTTATTTCAGTTAAGTCACCCAAACTTTGTTTTGTTTAAATTCTGTTCCAATTAAGTCACTTAACTTTGTTTTGTTTCAATTAGATAACTTAACTTTAGGAAAATATTCTAATCCTAAATAATTAACTTGGATAGCATGTAAAAAATGAGTTATATATTCAAATTATAACAAAAATAATATTTTTTTGCCATTATTTTAAGATTTTTAGAATTTATAAAAGTTTTCAATTTACAAGCAAAAATTAATGTTCTTCAATAAAAAAAGTTTCACATATATATGATTGAAACATTAAAGTAAACTTAAGTTATTTAATTGAAAGAAAACAAAGTTTAAGTGACTTAGGAACAAAATTTAAAGATAAGTTACATAATTGAAACAAAACAAAGTTTGAGTAACTTAATTGAAACAAAACTTAAAGATAAGTTACCCAATTGAAACAAAACAAAGTTTGAGTGACTTAATCGGAACAAAATCAAAACTTGGTTATGTTTCTACAAAGTTACCCATATTTTGTCATATGCCCGCGTTATGCTCGGGAACATAACAGCCAAGTGTTGATTTTAAGGATATTTGTGGGTGCACGAACGATTCCAATCAGTTTTGAGACATAACAGTGGTAAAACCATAACATAAAATTTATTTTTAAAAATTATATTTTTAGTATGGCAATGTTGTATAACAACCACCTATTAGCTACATATAAGAACAAATGATATAGATATAGAGAGAAAGAGGAGTATTCTTATTCATTAAGGATATATATCAAATACAAAAGTCACCCTTATATAGGGCACTAACATTCATACTAACTTAACGTATAGTATAAGTTAAGAACATGGATAATCACGATAAAAGCATATTCATTACAAGCAATATATATTATACTTAATTTAAAGAAAATTAAATGCTCGTTTATGGTGTAGTTTTTTTTAACAAATAATTTTGTATAACAAAGTTATGCATGCTTAAAAAATACTAATATATTTAATTATAGGCTAAAATTTTATTTTTATGTCTTATTATTTATAAGCTGACTCATGTACACCCCTAATATATAAGAGAGTTGAAAATGTTATCACTCTTAAAATTTTCAAAATTCTTCTAAATATTAAAGGATAAAATTTTAATTAGTTTTATTATAATAAATTTTATCAACATGTTTTAAATAAAAATTAATTATTATGAGAAACATCATAAATCACAAACAAGATTAGAACCCTTGTTTTAGGGTTGTAACAATAAAACATTAAAGTTATACTATTAACTTATGATTAAGATATAGTATCATTAAACATTTCTGAACGTACATCAATGATGTGCATCTAAAAATATGGCGAATTTACATTATAACCCATATTAGTATCATATAACTAATTACTTTTGTGTTAACTACTTGATTGATCTCGTAATATAGTAATTTATCAACCACTCTTTATGAACCCATAGAGATTGAGCCACACATTTTGTATAAATGTATCTATTCACAAGAAAAGTTAAACTGGGTATAATCGTAATCCAAGTCATGGTCTGCATGAAAGAATTTGAGATTGAATGTACATGAGCTTTACAATAGGAAACATTTTTACGTTTTTAACATACCACCAGTGTGACACCTAGGTTCTAAACAAGTACATATTAGAGCATTAACAGTAGGGGAACTATCTCCATCCCTATAATTACACTAAAACAACCATCTTTTCTATCTCATTCTAATTAAATAATAATTTCTTTTACCTTTTTCATTACAGTTTCTCTCTACTCCACTCACAACAACTTTTAAAATTATTAAAAAATTATAGGGGGTGAACCGTAGCTTTTCAAATATAAGGTTTCTCTCTCCTCCACCATTAAATTTTCTCTTTCTCCACTCACAACAACCCATAACAACCCCCTAAAATATAAAAACCTCACTCACAAACATTTTATTCCTCCAATGTGAATGCTCTTACACTTTATAATAAAAGATTATTAATGTTAGCTTTACAATTTACAAATCTATACTTGGAAAAGTGAAAAAAAATTAACCCAATGGTAACATATATATATTAGGTCTTTGGTATTCACTTTCCTACAAATCTACAAAGGTCATATAAAGTTTTAGAAACGGTGATTAACATGAACCTCTTTGCCACTAAATGATGCCAACAGTTGAAAATGCAAGAACATATTCATCTACAAAAATTAAGAACTAAAATTTACCATAGCCCGTCCTGATTGCAACGACAAGAACTCTGAACCTGATTTTTCGTTTAAACCGATGATGCTTTTTGACGCCAGGAGAGAATTATGGTGTAAAAACCCTAATCCAAATTGAACAAATGTGAATAATAGGGTAAAACCAAGTCCATCAAAGGTCCGCATTAAACAAGTTTTTAAGTAAACTGGATGAGCTAAACTAATTACAAGTGGATGAGTTACTTAATTAGGAGAATAGGCAAATAAGCAAATTTAACTATACTGAAAGATAAACTCTATTAATAGTGTTTTGGGTGTTGGATGATCAGGTGCATGTGGTGTTGTAGCTAGACTATCCACATTCACAATCCAAACCAACTCAACTTTTTAATAAAAACTAATTTCTCTCTCTTTCACATATACAATCCAATCATACTCAACTTTTCACTCTCATTAACAACTCAATCTTCACTACCTTTATTAAATAAAAAAATTTATTTATGATTTTGGTTTTTTATTGAAATTTTAGAAATAAAAAATGTATAACAGAAAAAAACTGATAATATTGGATTTTTTAGATAATAATGTTTATCTTGTATTAAAAATACATTTTTTAAACGAACTCCGTTTTTGATAATATATATCCGGCACGTTTGTAATAAAAAACTGATCAAGATGGTATAATTAGATTGCTTACAAATGTTAATTATTAAAAGATATTAATAAAAAACTAGATTATAGTTAAAATTAATTACAATAAAATATAAATAAAAATAAAAAAACTAATGGAAATGTGACATGTGTCACCAAACATCAACACGGATCTTGGTTGTTGCCACGAGCAGATTGGGGGTACTTTTTGTTTTTTTGTTTTTTTTTTGTTTTTTTTAAATAGTGCCACAACCCACCAAATGCTCACCAATGTGAATAGCCTTAGTGGGTGTTTTGAGTTGTTTTTTAGTTATTGGTAGTTTTTTGTTATTATTATCTCTTTAATATTGAAATGTGTTGTGTTGTTATTGGCTTATAGTTTGAGGTGTTGTGTTGTTATTGAGTTTAACATGTTGTGTTGTTATTGGGTTTGAGATGTTGTATTGCTATTGGTTGATACTTATGTCATGAAATAGTGTATTGTGTGTGGTTTGATCAGGTATCGTGTTGCTATTAGTTGATGGTTTGATGTTATATGTGCGTTTATTTGTTGGTTGTTTTTTTATTAATTTTTTTGTTTTGTTTTTGTATTTGATTTTTTTTAGGTTGTGTGCTACATTTTTGTTAGGAGGTGCTGGTAGAGTATGCAAGAAGTAATAATCCGCTTAACAAATGTCACGTATTGCTCGACATCCTGAATATACCTAGTTAACTTTAAAATTAAGAAACATAAGCGAAATCTATTTTCATTTATTATATTATAGATGCCAAAAGTTTCTTTTTTTCAAAAAAAGAGAAGGTCATTGTGTTTGTATCTTTCTCTCCATTACACATCATCAATGTTTTCAAAATCTAACTCAACCAACGGGTCTTATTGGAAACCGTAGTGACAGCCGGAGAGGTGCACAAAGAGTGTGTTTTCAAGAACCAATTTTGGGTAGAAAACCAGGTTTGGTTTTAGCCAACAAAGTCAATATTTTGGTAGGGTTGGGTCTGGTTTTGGATATAATCGGGGTCTAGCTGTGTTTTGACATGTATTTTGTTGGTTCCGAGCAGGGTCTGATCTGGGTTTTGACCGAGTTGAGGTGAAATAAGTTCCGTGTCCAGTTATATTTTTTGAGGACTTTAGAATCCATTTGTAGCTGGCGGTACGGGTACACTGGATGCGGTTCAGGTAGAACGGGCCGGGTCTACAACAGGCTTATTTGTGGACCTTTAGACTGGGTGTGTCCAACATTGGGTATGATTGATTGCTGCTGATGACTTGGGGGTACGAGCCCAAGCCTTTATCCAAAGTATTCGTTTGGGCATTTAACAACAATCACACGCCTCAATTGGATAATGCAGCCCACAATTTATATATATCTTTTCTTTCTTTAAGACCACCCATAGGCCATAAATAGCAATTGATATACTGAAGTGTAATTTTCTTATTTCTTTTGTTGAGTGAATTTATAGTAGAAAGTTTAAATTTTTAAAAAAATCTAAGAATTTATAGTAGAATGTTTAAATTTTTAAGAACTTATGACATTGGGTACTCTTTTAAAATTAAAAAGAATGATAAATTTGGTAATTTTTCTATATTTCAAGTTTCACCCTATTTTTTTAAACGTCTATAACTTTTACATACGACATTATTTAAAAAAAAGTTACACCATAAAAATGAGCATTTTTTATCTTTAAAACGTGTGTAATATTCATATACTAAAAACAAAATTTGTTTCTCGTTTTTCAGCTCATTGTGTTATTTGTCAGGTCATTGTTGTATTTGTCATGTCATTGTGTTATTTCGTCAGGTCATTGTGTTATTTATCAGGCGATTGTTGTATTTGTCTTGTCATTGTGTTATTTTCTCAGGTTATAGTGTTATTTGTCAGGTCACTGTATCATTTTGTCATGTCATTGTGTTTTTGAATTTTAGTGCAAGTTCGTCACTTTCCCTTTCAGCCATCGCTTTCCATCATCGACTCATCCATGTTTGATTCGATGTTTGAGCATTGAATGTTTTTTCAAATTAAGTTCGTATTTGTTTTCAACTTTAATTAGGTATTAGTTTGTTAAGTCAATATTTAATTAAATATATGAATTTTGATTTGGTGGTGTTTGACTGTTTGTTATATTCACTTGCGTGAACAATTAAGTCTGAATGTTTATAGTAGTATTAATTCGTTAAGGGTATTAGCTTGTTTGAATGTTTATAAACTTATTGAATTGCATTGGTATGTTTAGTTGTTGGAACATCTAAAGACACTGACACCACCGATAAATAGGAATAAAGTTGATTATAATATTATTTGGTTTGACCGATTTACGAATCCAACCAGTGAACCGTTGTAGCTTCATATATCTCCTTAATAATTTAATGTGTTATATGTTTATTTATACTCCAAAGTAGTTAAAATAGATATGTTTGTTATTTGCTATATATGCTAAAATATTTGAATGATGATTATAAATAGAGGGCCTAAAGCTGTAAAAAATATAAGTCTATGAGCAGATTTGTAGATTGAAATTGTAAGTAGCCTTCATAGATCTCTTTAGCTAGATGTAAGAGTAGGTTGCGTGATGCGGTGGTCGGTCTTGCGTACGTGACTTCTTCACATGCGTATTCATGTCTTTCACGTTACAGTATAAAGTTGTAACGCGTTACATACTAAGAAAGGAAGATATCCAAGCGTAAAGGTAAAAATAATAACCAAGTTAGTCATAAATATGTCAGGGTAGGTTATGAGATCCAAGTTGTAATTTAGCTAAGTCTTCAGGATTCAAAATGATATGTATATTGAGAACGTTGGTTCTACGATAAACTTTCTACCAATTCTCACTTCTAACTTGATTACTTAGCAAAAGAAGTTATTTTATTTACGTATTTTCTTTCTTGTACTCATGGTCATCTGCATCATCAATTATGTTGATGGTTTTGTGCAATGATGAAATACTGAGGCTGTAATACCTCCATGTTCGACTATACAATATACTTCGTACATGACAATATATATAAATAAAAATATATTATTATCTTCTAATCATAATTTAACTCAATTCATGATTAAATATTTTGTGTCTCCTATATGTTATGAACTAAATATCAGATTGAGTTTTCAAAACTAAACAGAAATTTAAAAGTTAAATTTTATGATGGTCCGTAGAGATAGGGGTGTAAACGAGCCGAGCCGAGCCCGAGCTTAACACTTATCGAGCCTGACTCGTTTGAATTTTCTGAAGCTCGAGCTCGAGCTCGAGCTCGGTTCGAGTCTAAATTTTAAGCTCGAGCTCGACTCGTGAAGGGGGAAAAAAGCTCGAGCTCGGCTCGACAAGGCTCGTTTTGTATTAAGCAAACCAATGTTTGGCTCGAGCTCGATAAAAAGCTCGACAATGAGCTCGATAATAAAGACCTATTATGTTATTTTTTAGTAAATGTGAAATAATTATTAAATATTTTAAATAAAAAATAAATTCCTACTAGGCTCGATAAGGCTCGCGAGCCTAGTCGAGTTTGGTATCCAAAGCTCGAGCTCGAGCTCGATAACAAAACGAACATTATTCTAGGCTCGAACTCGGGCTCGAGCTCGTTAAGGCTCGGCTCGAACGAGCTTTTTACCGAGTCGATCTCGAGTAGCTTACGAGCTGACTTGACTCATTTACACCCCTACGTAGAGATTTTTAACATATATATATAAACAAAACAAAACAAAAATTTAGGGGAGTGGCTACCTCTATTGCTTGAGGGTGGGTCCACCCTTTTATGTGCGTTTAAGGAGAGAGAATTAACAATTAAGATTCAAGTGTTTTGTTTTACTCTCTTATTTTGAAGTCTTCTTTGCACCATATATTATCTTTTTATTTATTAGTCATCGAACTAT
This sequence comes from Tagetes erecta, assembly GCA_030867185.1. Taxonomy (NCBI): domain Eukaryota; kingdom Viridiplantae; phylum Streptophyta; class Magnoliopsida; order Asterales; family Asteraceae; genus Tagetes; species Tagetes erecta. Next base: position 100,022,437 of record CM061487.1, read on the forward strand.
CATAATTTTAAACATGTCATATCATTTTCAGTTTGCCATATGTTGTTATCTTAAATATAACATATCATTGGCATTTAATTAAGATCTTATTAATTAGGTATCAATCTCACATTCAATTTTAGATGTCATTACGACAATAATTATCTCGATCAATTATCTCAATTTCTTATTAAAATTTCAACTTTTTATTACTAAAAAGAAAAATCACACCTTGTTTTAGAATCGATCTTTCGGCCTTCTTGTTATATGCACAAGTTTTAACTGTCAAGCGTAGATTACTTTTTATTAATAACTATGTTTAAAATCCGTGTATACACACATGTAGTTAAGTTTAACATATATAAACAAAAAAAATTCAAACGTATTATATAGAGAAATATCTTAAATAAAAGTTGAGTGTAATGGTTGATTTCTTACGAGTCTAAACAACTAAAAAGTATTGGTTAAAGGTTTGTTTCAACATTTTTTATATTTTATTTCTTACATTCAAATGTATTATTAGCTTTTTTATCTCTAAATGACCATTTATTCAACTTTAAACTTAAAGGTTTGTTTCAACATTTTTTCATATTTTATTTAATAAAATAGTTTCATTACGATTATATATATACGTTTAACTTTTTATATAAAACACAATATACATTATTTATTTATTGAATTCAATTAATTACGTATTGATATTTAACAGAATGTACCATCTAAATTAGAAAAAATAATGATTCTTATTTGTAAAAAGAATATTTTATTTTAACTCTTATTTGAATTAGTTTTTAATATAAAAAAGCTTCCTTAAGATTAAATTTGAAGTATTGATACACTAAAGAAATGATAAATTTAGTATTAATTTAAATTGCACAAACTAGAAGATACACATTTTCTTACTATTTATTGTACAAACTAGAAGATACACAATTTATATTAATACTATATATATAATTTATTTAGCATATTAATAATTCAAATTTAATCTTAAGGAAACACTTATTTTAAAATATTAATTGGAATAAGAGTTTAAAGATAAAATATTCGTTTTACAAATGAAAAGCCTTTTGTGTCCAATTTAGAGCTAGGATTCATTTTCTTAAATACTAATTTTGATAAATATCATTCTGTATATTAACTTGATTTAAAATTTAAAATATATATTTATATAATATTTAAAATATATTGTATTTTATAAAGCTATAATAAATTGAATTAAATAGTATATTGTATTTTATAAAAAAAATTAAACCTTTATACATAAACAAATAAAACATAGGGTTATTGGATTTAAACACCTCTAACTATTGATCATTGGCCGCTATATAACCTCCAACTAAACACTTTTGTGTCCGTATCACAAAAGTTAACCAAACCACTAACGTCGTTATGCTTTTGCTGATGTGGCATGGTGACGTGGCCTATCTCTTCTTATGTGGCACGGTGACGGTGATGTGCCAAATCAGCAAAAACATAATGACGTTATTCGTTTGGTTAACTTTTGGTGATACTGATACCAAAGTGTTTAGTTGGGAGTTATATTTGCCAAATTGATACTTGAGAGTGACAGTGGTCATTGGCCAATGATTAATAGTTGGGTGTGTTTAAATCCAATAACCCTAAAACATATAAGGAAACTACTTTATTATATTAATTAAAATATGATCAAATTGTAGATGTAACATCCCACATCGGTTGGAAAAGAGAACAAATCTTGCCTTATAAGGGGTGGAAACCTTCCCTTCCATGCCGTGTTTTAAAACTGCGTTCCGACAGTCAAAACGGACAATATCATGGTGCAGTTATGCTGGGCTGTTACAGATGGTATCAGAGCCAGTCGTCGGCCGATGTGCCAGCGAGGACGCTGGTCCTCCAAGGGATGAATTGTAAGATCTCACATTGGTGGGGAGGAGAACTAAGCACTAATTTATGAGGTTGTGGTAACCTCCCCTACCATGACGCGTTTTAAAACCGTGAGGGCAGCGTTTGAGGGCGTGTCGGCTACCAAAGCGGACAATATCATGGTGCGACGGGCTGGGCTGTTACAGATAATTGTAAGATCCCACATCGGTGGGGAGGAGAACTAAGCACTGCTTTATAAGGGTGTGGTAACCTTCCTTACTATGACGCGTTTTAAAACTGTGAGGGGCGGCGTTTGAGGGCGTGTCGGCTGCCAAAACGGACAATATCATGGTGCGATGGGCTGGGATGTTACAGATGGTACAGAGCTAGGGACCAAACCGATGTGCCAGCGGGGACGCTGGGCTCCTTAAGGGGGTGGAGTGTAACATCCTACATCGGTTGGGAATGAGAACAAAGTCTGCCTTATAAGGGGGTGAAAACCTTCCCTTCCATGACACGTTTTAGAACTGTGAGGGGTGGAGCCTGAGGGCGTTCCGACCGCCAAAACGTACAATATCATGGTGCGGTTATGCTGGGCTGTTACAGTAGAAATGGTTCTCTAAGATTTTATTTGCACAAATGGTCCTTTAGGATTAAAAAACTAAATTGTCATTGACTTAACTAAAAAAATTAATGACAGTTAGTCTAAAGGGCTAATATGTTGCAAAAATTTCAAATAAAAGATGTTGTACACGCTTTTTAAAGATAAATGATGAAACCTATAATATTTTAAAAATATAAAGGACGTTTTTTTATATAAGCTTGTCTATATTCAACGAGTGCTTATTTCAAATAATAACATCTTTTTCGAAATTAATAGTCCCTACGGACAATTTTTGAACAATTTTTTGGAAATTTTATAAATTTCTAGTATTGGCCGTTCTTAACATTTATTGTTTTAAAATGAATATTATTTAGGCATGTATATTAATTAAGATATGTAAAACGTAATGATACTAATGTGTTGAAATATGTGTTCTAAAGTTTCATTGTTGGCAAATGGTGTAGATATTAAGAAGTAGGTTTAGCGGATATGTGAGCTGTGGTTAAAAAAACTTATAAAGATAACTTTCCAAAAACTTTAACTAAAAGTTTATAAATTAAACAAAATTTAAAATTTTTCTGAGTTGAATTTTTCTATATATTTTGTTACGCGTAAAAGAGTAATTAAGTATTTATCATGTTTTATTATAATACCTTAGACATATACAGTAGCTGTTCTTATTTAGTCAAACTTCAAAATACAGTAGCTTACTTACATCCACGGCCGGCCCATAGGGTGTGCGGGATAGGCGACCGCACAGGGCACTCGTTTGAACGGGGGCACCAAAAAAAAAAAATTTATATATAATTTCGATGGCCGAATCTGAACGAGCTGGCGACGGGGCTGCGACCAAAAAAGAGGCTGGCGAGCCTAAGAATGAGCTGAAAGACCAAAAAAACGAGTCTAAAAACTCCCTCACACGGACCCGGGTTTTTGGAGTTGCATTCGTGTCCGCAGGTCGCGCGGGCGCCGCATTTTGGGAAGGAATTCGAACCAGATTGCACCCCCCCTGCGCGCGGGTAGGTGCTAGAGTAAAACATGACAAAGGAACTTAACATGCCATGAATGCTTGAATATATAAACTAAGAATTTTTGTTTCTCCACTCCAATGTGGGACAAAGTGAATAACACAAAACTTTTAGAAATCTCATTCAGCACTTAACCATTCAGACATCTTAACCATTCAGCACTTAATCATTCAGCATTGCTAAACAGCCCCTTTGATTTTCTTATGTTTAATTATCAAACGTTTGTTTTTTGGTTAAAAATTTAGTTTATATAATTTAGTGCGTTGATGTTTCGGGTTAGGGGGCCTTTTTTTCTTGTCTCGCACAGGACACTCGATTTCTCGGGACCGGCCCTGCTTACATCCATTGTCAAATATGGATGGTAATGCTTCAATAATATGCTGGTTAGAGAAATATTGGTGACAACAATGTCTTGAAAAAAAGCCTTGAATGTCCATTTTTTTTGAACAGCCAATGCCTTGAATGTCAAATATGGATGGTAATACTTCAAGTAGAGGCTTAAAAAAAACTTATTTTCGAACTAACGAGTGGAGATAGAAAGAAAAAAAACCGAACCATCGATAACAAAACCAAATGTCTTGTGTCTCCACTCTTCGGGTTTTTTTATCTTCACTTATCAGTGACTCGTAATGTCTTGTATCTTTCTCTCTACTATAATACAAATTACAAACGTATAAATTATTTTCACATAAGACACTCGACATCATCACAATTCACTCCATCCTATTTTTTAATAATAGTATTTATTATTAATAAATCAATTAAAAAAATTTATTTTAATTATCAATATTTTTTATTTATATTATCTTTCGACTCGTGTAATAAACGAATGTTTAACCAAAGTAATATTATATGTTTTTAATGAGATTCAAACACTTCTGTTTTAAAAGTCCATTTAGAATATATATAGGGCTGGCAAATCGTGTATACATGTATCTGTTAAGACACGAACATGAAACCTATTAACTGTACACGACACGATAAACTATCGTATACCTGTTACCATTACATGTACATGTACCTGTTTATAACAAGTATACACGATAAGACTTGTTTAAAAACAAGTATTCAAGAACTTTTTGTGAAATAAAAATTGTCGATAACTATAAGGGTAAATAAGGTAAATATGTTATATTAAATCATATTTAAAATTTTTAAAAAATCATAACACTAACAGGTAAATACCTGTTAAATACACGAAAATTAACAGGTAGACTCGTGTCTACCTGTTTAGTACCTGTTACCTATTAAGGTCTTATCTGTTACCTGTTAAGACCGTGTACGTAGGTTCGTGTCCGTGTACAAAATTGTCAGCCCTAATTGAATAGCTAATTGTTCTTCATTAATCAGAAAAAGGTCTGTGCATGCTCTTCTGTTTGCGTCGTGCAGACCACACACAGATTGTCACTGCATACTGCAGAGGTTTGACCCACCTCGTCTTCTGTAGATGCTGTCCACGGACTGCAGACATTTCCTACAGAAAAAACAAACAACATCTAAATGAGATTCCAACTCTTCTGTTTTATGTCGGTATATACTTAATAGCTAATTGTTCTTCAATAAGAAGAATTGAATTTTCATGGTTGAATTCTTTATCAACAATGAAAAGTTTTACATGATTGAATTTTCATTGATATTTAAGAAATTGAGTTTTGAAATTTTAATTTTAATTTGATATTTTGCCAAATGATGTTTAGGTTTAGCGGTTAAAAAGGATATGAAAGGTTTTACCTAATTTGAAGGTCAAGCTTTTTAGTCTACGGAAAAAAAAGATGAAATTAGGTTATTTTAAAATGAAAATTAAAATGAATGTGTTACTATGACAGGAGAAGCATCATAGCTAGGTGGACATGAAAAATAAGCCACCCAAGTTGCTTATTAGTAATCACTAGATAATAAGATACACAACTTTAGATAGCTCACCGTTTATGGTCGTTGGTTTCAAAGTCACTGGATTTGAAGATTAGACTTTCAAGTAAAGACAAGCCAATATTCAACATATGGTGGCTTGATGTTTCACTTTATGTTTCCTACACCCACGCTTAACAGAGTAAGGTATTAAGAAGCATTTGAGAGTGAGTGAATTCAGTATGTTGTCATTGAAAAATAAATGTTACGAGTGACGGAAATTTAACTGTTGTATTACGGGGTGAAAAGTCATGTGACCCATAAAATTTAAACTACCAGGAGTCAAACTCAATACGTATAATTAAAAACCATTAAGCTACCAAGTTAAAAGTAACAAAAAAACGCACAGAAGCGGTATATATGCCCATGTAAATTCACCTTTGGCGTGAGTTTTATTTTTAAATTCATTTTTAAACTAAAATAAGTATCATATGTTAATATTGATTCGTTGAAGGGAGGATTGGTCATTTGGTTGTAATACACACCTATGAAAAATCCAGACAAATCCACTCATGCCACGTACTCTCATACCTAAAAGGGACGGTGTTTTACACGGTGAAAACAATGTATACGTGACTATGCTCCTTTGACAGTATGTAACTATACCCCTTACACATTATGCATACCATATAACTGAAGATGACGATGATAATTGAAATGAAAAATACAACGTGTGTTTTTGGTATAAAATCATGAGAAACCGGTCAAACAAACTCTGATTCGTTTTATTTTAGTGGAGCTGGAATTATGGATGGAGCTATGAAGAGCGCATGGGTATCCCGGGCTACCACTCAACTTTCGTTACGAAGTACAATTTTCACCGGTTTAAGTGTCAGGATACCATTTTTTTCTTACGGTTTTAAGTATAGGGATACCCCTGAAAAATATTTATGATACCCTTGAGCAAAAGTTTTCTCATAGGATACCATTAATATTTGGTTCTTGATCCGTCATTTGTTGGAACACACCGTCAAACTTTACAAACCTAGCTTTTAGAGTTAGTTTGTAGAGTTTACTTTTAGTATTAAGATTTAGATTTTTTTAGAAATGGGGGGTGGGTTGGTTTTTGGTTTTCAGGGGTGGATGAGGGTTGGGGAAATAGTTGGGTTATTTGGATTTAATCACATTTAATTATTGGTTATTGGTTGATGTCACCTTCAAGTATCACTTTGGCTAATATAACTTTCAACTAAACACTTTAGTGTCCGTATCACCAAAAGTTAATCAATTCAAGTCACTTTTGGTTAACTTTTGGTGTACAGACATCGTATCACCAAAAGTTATTCAAGTCACTTATGATTAACTTTTAGTTAATTTTTTGTTAACTTTTAGTGATACGGATACCAAAGTGTTTAGTTGAGAGTTATATTGGCCAAAGTGATACTTAAGGGTGACAACGACCAATAACCAATAGTTGGAGGTGATTAAATCCAATAACCCGAAATAGTTTGATAAACCTGTTTGAAATATTATCAGTTGAAGTTCATTTGACTGTATACTTATAACTTTATATTAAAATATATTTATATTTTTATAACTTTATATTAAAATATATTTTGTATAATAATTTCAGCTGCAAGAAGAAACATTGGTTTCAAAGAGCTCATCATTTGACATTTGTGGCCGGACGGCAGCTTCTTTCAAATAATAGGATTCAATATTGGCGGCTCTTAATGCAGAAAGAAGGATTATAAGACAATAGCACATCTGATTGGTGATTGGATGGCCTTAATTTGTTTTAAAAATTAAAATACGGGCGTTAAATTAAATGGAGTTTTTTTAACGGTGAGGGTGACTTTCATGAATTGTAACAGATGCAACCTTAGTCACTTGTGGGTCCCTAACTCAAGTCAAACAATCACATACATTGTCTTAACCGGGCCTGCGTCGTGAACCTAACTTGGCAAGACGCTCTCAGGAAAAAAACCACAGAGACCGGCATAGCAACCGTTATCGAGGATCTAACCCTTACCGTTTGGTAAAACCTGTTTGTCTCACTTGCATTAACTGAATCATTGACTGTATAGCTGAAAAATTGAACTTGAGAACTTTTGATACATCGTCACCAAGGAAAAACTTTACCGATTCACATAAATTCTTTTTATAGCGCTAATAGGAGTTAATGTCAATAAAAAAAGAGAGTAATTAAATTCACTCTATATATTAATATACTTTAATTTAATGTGATAACATAAGTTTCTAAAGAATCTTAATTGCAGTTTTGTTGAACTCATAACCTTGTTAGTGCATGTAACCCTGTTTTAACATCTTACTTGTATCTTTATTGCAAGATGATTAAACTAAACCCTGTTAATTTTATATGCATGTGTTATGTGTGTGTTTAACACTCCAAAAATTAACTTTGAAGTCGATAATGCTCTAGACATAGTAAGAGAGTGAGAGAAAAAAATGGTACGTACATGCATGTGCTTACTGCTACAATTCTTTACTTCAATATTTAAATTCAACGAAATAGATGTTTATCTTATTTGTTGCGAGTCAAATATAAAATATATTTAATCATCTATCCTCACCTACTCCAAAAAAATGTGTATATATAGCACGGATCCTAATTAAGTCGACACATATCATTGCAAATAATCAAATCAATTATGGAGTTAAATCTCTCATTTCCCGTGGCCACACTTTCTATTATTTTCCTAGTTCTCCTATACAAAATCCTCTTTCAAAACAAGACAAACACAACCAGCAACAACAACCCACCACCACAAGCCAAAGGTGCATGGCCTATAATCGGTCACCTACACCTTCTAGGTGGATCTGCACTACCTCACAGGATTTTTGGTAAAATGGCCGATACACTTGGTCCGGTCTTTACTATCAAACTAGGTGTTCACCAAGCGTTGGTGATCAACGATGCGGAGATGGCTAAAGAGTGTTTCACCACCAACGATAAGGTCTTTGCTAGCAGACCCAAGTCGTTGGTTTCGGTGATCATGGGCTATGACTATGCCATGTTCCCGTTAAGTCCATATGGGGAGTACTGGCGACAAGTGCGCAAGATGGTCACAGTCGAGCTTTTATCTCAACGTCGTGTCGAGATGCTAAGACATGTTCGAGTAGCGGAAGTTAGAACATTCATGAAGTATATAAATGACGCTTGCTTGAAAAACAAAGAAGTTGCGGGTTCTGATATGGTGAAGGTGGAGATGAGGGAGTTCTTTGCTAATTTGGTGTTGAATATTATTACTAGAACCATTGCGGGGAAGCGATTCTCGCCTGGTGATAAAGAAGCGATTGAAGTTCATGAAGTGGTTCGGAAGTTCTTTGAGTATTTGGGGACTTTCGTCGTGTCGGATTTCATTCCGCAAGTGAAGTTTTTGGACTTGGGAGGACATGCGAAAGGAATGAAGTTAGCAGCGAAAGATATGGATGATATAATTGAAGGATGGTTGATTGAGCACAAGAAACGTAGAGAGCACAATGACGTAAAAAAGGACTTCATGGATATATTGATTTCCATAGTTGAAAATGCTTCTAAAGATGAGTTCCCCGGCTATGACCGCGATACAATTATCCGATCAACGAGTCTCGTAAGTAATATCACTAATTAGGATTATGGTTTAAAAAGAACTCGCATTTGATGTATTTCTAATGTCGTTTTTAACTGTGTTTCAGGTTATGATCACAGCAGGTTTTGACTCAACAGCTGTAACTTTAACATGGGCTATAGTTTTGCTGCTCAGCAACCCGGAAACACTAAAACGTGCTCAAGAGGAACTCGATCTTCATGTTGGGAAAGAGAGGCTGGTGGATGAACCCGATATTAAAAATTTAGTCTACCTACAAGCTGTTGTCAAAGAGACACTGCGTTTATACCCACCTGCACCGATCTCAATTACTCATGAATCAACTGATGACTGTACTGTCGGTGGCTATAAGGTCAAGAAGGGCACACTCTTTATATCAAATCTTTATAAATTACAACGTGATCCTAGGTTTTGGTCGGATCCGGATGAATTTCGACCCGAGAGGTTCTTGACGGACAAAAAGGGTATTGACCTCAAGGGACAACATTATGAACTCCTTCCATTTGGTAGCGGTAGAAGAATGTGTCCCGGTCTTTCTTTTGCGCTTCCATCTTTGCATTTGACTTTAGCTAGTTTGATTCAAGGGTTTGAGCTAGCTAAATCATCTAACGGGCCGATTGATATGAGTGAGACCTTCCGATTGACCAGCATTAAAACAACTCCACTTGAAGTCATGTTTAGGCCTCGATTATCTGGTAATATGTACCATGCTGATGTGTAAAACATCATGGTCTATCACCATACGAATAAACTAATATACGGTAACTCAAATAAGTGTACTCTAGCTAGTTTCTTTATATATTTCATTCACGTTGTATGAGCTTAATTTGAAAATATAGTTATCGTTTTTATTGATATAGCGTTGTCAAACGTGGTTAAAGCAGCTTGGGTCATATTAATAAACTCATGGGTGGTATTATGTTAGAAAAATGGGGGATTCGAGAGCCTTGAGCTCCACTATCTCTTAACGGGTCAAAGTAAGAAAAAGGATTTAAAATCCACGTTTAATATATTTATGAGACTCATATGAGTTCCGAGATTCAATTGAATACTCGGAAATCATAATAATGATCACCTAATGTGTCACACCTCGATTCCAGGGCCCGACACGTTGCATAATATCAGCCAATCAAATAAAATAATCAACATTACAGCGGAAGTCTTTCGTAATAAAGACCACTAAATGTCAACCCAATTTGAACTTTTAACAATGTCACTAAGTAAAACTACCTACACTCGTCGCGAGTGCATTACAAAGCAACTTTCTAAGGACACTGCTCCCAGGTGTCCAAATCGGGTACTAGCTCCTATGATGAGAGCATCAACCATCTGATCCTAGCTAAGCCTCTTCGACCTAGCTAACGCCCTTGGGCGTTTCCTGTACCTGCATCACGAGCTAAAAGACGTCAACAACAACGTTGTTGGTGAGTCGTAACCAGTGACGTGAGACATATAAAACATTAGACATCATTCATTAATTAATTCATTCATTCATTCATTCATATATGTGTGTGGTAATAAGTTATCTACAAGCCAACTCTTCTCTAACGTCATATCTGATGGTGGCCAACTTTCGTTAGAGCCTGTTAACGTATATGCCGCATACAGGGATAAAGAAGGTACCCTTTTCTTTGACCCCCTTTTGGTCACATCATCATATTGCCTAGGCTTTCGGTACCTCTCCTGTTACGAGCAGTCAGTCTACCTAATTGGATCCAACTAGACGCATATACATCCCGAGACGGGGCCGGTAGCACTCAATGGATCTACCCCCAGAAGCCCTGTCTTAATGACTTGCCCTGTGGCATGTAGCCGCCGTCCTTTTCGTCGGACGACTCTTAACGCGAAGCTTATTACCGCGGACCAACAACACAACAACCGGACGAACCTGGAGTTGAGGTGCGTTGAATCACCAGGTAGCGATCTACTTATAACCACACACACACACACACACACATATATATATATATATATATATATATATATATATATATATATATATATATATATATATATATATATATATATATATATATATATATATATATATATATGCGTACACATACATATATATTCATAACATTTATAAAACATTTCATACTTTTCATACTTTTCATATAAGCTCGGATACAGCCCCGAAATCATAAAACATATAAAAAGAGGGGCGGTTAGACTCACCTTGTGCAGTCTAGGTATCACAAGCTGATAGCTAAGTGGATGACTAGTGCAACCCTGTACATTAATCACATCATCAGAACACATTCCTTCTGGAATGTTTACACCGGCGTTTCCTACCGGTTGTCAATCGCTTAAGTCACGTTGTGACTTAGCAATGACTTGGGCCCTTAATCAAATCATCTCACTCGAAATGCTCTAGCGCTCGAGTCAGGGTTTTCGTACACTAATAACATCAATCCTACTTAGAAAAGTCATTTAATAAAACCATTGCATTTCCACAATGTTTTATCGTTCTCATTTCATTAAATCATCGCTCTTCTAGTAAAACTCATTAGTATTTACTAGTAAGGTTTTATTCTAAAAATCTTGGTTTACCCTCAAACCAATCATATCATAAACAATTAGACGAAAGTTTCTATGACCTTACCTAATAAACTTGGCAGCGTTTCGACTTGCCCATTTATCGATCCCGCTCTATCTCGAGCAGTCCAACACCGCTCACAATGACCAACATTGTAGCGTCTTTAATCATCATCATCATTCTCAACCTAATCCCCATACATACATGTGTACATGTATCAATATACACATATGGTAAATAACTCGAGTAATAATAAAACGAGTCTTACCATATTAACTGAGGGCTTACGAGATGCTAATCCTTAGCAACCCCGAGCTTTAACAACAATTGCATAACAGCCCGCATACTTCGCTGTGGCTTTCCGGAATGTCACATCTCATCCTACTCGACCAATGCCATAACCGTCCGGTATACCTTCGGGTCGGTTTGCGTACGCGAGTTCCTTAAAAACCGACATACACTGAGAACCAATATACCATCGTGTTCGTTTTTCCAAAACGAACATTTATCCATCATCAAACTATCCATACATCCTCATCTGGACCGACATGCAACACATCAAGTTTTCCTGTTTTCGACAAGAAAACTGTTACAAACTGATCAGAGGTAAAATCATACTTCCAGACCTCTGATCGTAATTTCCTCTGGTGAAAATGTTCACCTATGTCTCAGGAACCTACAGTCCAAATTTCGTCACTAACCAACGGTCGGATCTCCGGGAAAGTGACGATCTTTGAGACTGCATTTCCAGTGACGGAAATCCGATCAGTCTCGGTTTTTAACATAAAAATCGTACCTCTGGGTAAGATCTTCAAAAACTGAACGGTAGATGTGAGCATCTATGAGTTAGGAACAACATATCCAAAATGTAGACGTATACAACGGCTAGATCTTCCAAGATCCTTCCTGGAACACAACTGCGTTTTCATGAAAAACACATGCATACATCTTAGGACGGTTTTTCGACATTTACACGACTTTAACGAGAGACTGAGGTTAAACGGAGCTTACCATTGCGCTCAGGAGGTCGAGAATAGGTTCCGAGGTGAAAACCACTTTTCCGGCCGTCGTCGGGCCGCCGCGGACCGCCACCGGCCACCGCCGGACCACCACCTCCAGCTGGTCTCTCTTCCTCCAGCTCCATTTACACCTTTAAGTGTGTGTGTTTGTTTGAGAAGTGGAGGAAATATGAGCACATGAGCTCATATATATAGTGGCTTGGTGTGAGCCTAGTGCTCACACCGCGTCGTCCGGCACTGCGTACAAACTCGATTCTTTTGCGTTTTCTAAACATCATTTTCTGAAAATCATATCACTTAACTTAATAAATATTCTCGAAATATTTATTTCGTTAGATATTACGCATTCGGGAGTAAACTGTCCCGGTACGCGTTTATGTCGCGTATTCAGTACGTTTAGCCGTTTTAAATGTTAATGGATATTATACTTCTTTGGTACGGAAATTCAACCCGTACCATCCTCGGGTATCCTACCCGTTTGTTGCGGGTGTTTAATCCCGCAACTCATTCCCTAGCACGTTCCTCGTGCTATGCGGGTATCCTTACCCGCATTTCATTCGGGTTTTAAACTCGTTACCCATCCTAAATTAACGAGAAGGAAATGCTATTTACCTCGTCGACCGCCGTTCTTCAATCGTGCAGAACCTCCATGACCACCGTTCTTCAATCGGGCAGAACTTCGACGCCCGCTAAGCGATCTTCGTGCGACCGACACTCGAAGGAGTGTTTCGACGCAGGGTACCGCACTTACTGCGATCCCGAAGAAAACTACGGCTCTCTCTCTCTCTAGAAGTTAGAGAGAGAAAGCACAAATGAGCAAGAGTGAAGGGAGGGGTGCACCTCCTTTTATAGGCTGGGATTGCATGCTACGCGTACCGCGCAGGGCATACCCTCCACCTGCGCGTATCGCGTAGGTGGAGTGGTTTTGCAAAACCACGCGCGGACGTGGTTTACTCGCACCCGGTTTCCTCCTCTGACGCGATACGCGCAGGCCAAAGCCATGCTTTGCGTGTATCGCCTAGCCTAACATTTCATTTTTATTTTATTATTTCTAATAATAAATTGTTCCCTTGGGGGTCAGGTGTTACATAATGGATATTTAAGGGAATTGAGTACTCGGATGGGTGTTTGGCCTTTTATGACCAAACTACCCTTATAAGTCGAAAAATGTAATTATGAAACCGAATATAAATAAATCCAATGAATCAGTAATGACCTTTCCAAAATGTATAAAATATTTATAAATTTAAGCGGGAATGAAGATGTCAAGGACTTGAGCTAAAACACTGAAGGTTTCCCCTAATGGGTCGGTTAGGGAATTAAGTGTTCACTTGGATCACAAATGAATGATCCAAGACATGATGTTTTTAGACATGTAAAACTAATCTTTTGATCCTATAAATTTATAAAAATGATAAGATTATGGATTCGTATCACATCAAGTCGGAAGTGGAGGACTACGGTAGTTACCTGGTCTATTTATTATATTCGTAGTTTTCATGTCTTGTTCATGATCCGATTGTATTGGTTTGTTTCTAATATGTATAAATGATTTACTAATACAAACACTAACCTTTTTGGGTGTGTTTATGGCAGGTTGAATGTGATGGAGGTACGGGATGGAGGATCAAGCTAGCCAAGGAACCGAGCACCCCCAAACACTACTAGTTCCCGTCCTTGCATAACCCAATGGGAAATCTAATGAAAAGTTGTAGTTTATTGTAAAAACTTTATATAACTGTTTAATAATTGTTAAACCTAGTGCAAGTTGGTTTATGGTTAAAGTGTTAGTAGCTTACGTAAGATTTAAAAGAAAAAAAAATTTACGTGCCTATTTTCTGGAACAAAACTAGTTAAATTATACTTGTTAATTATGATTAACGGGTAGAGTCTTACATGCAAGTTTTAACACCCGCACAAAAAAGGTACTATGCGTGTGACATAACAACAAGTACATCAAAACTAGACGAAGCTAACAAAATCCCACCCCAAAGCACGGGGTGGGGTTTAAACCTAGTTCATATATTAATTGACAAACTTTTAAACGGTAACTTGGTTACATTGACCGGTTCGTGAGGGGATCTCAAATGCAATAATGTACTCCAACATTCTTTTTAGTGTGTAAACAAGTAGGACTACAAATGTGGAGAAACATGATTGGTCGGTTATCGTCGTTATAAATGTGTAAACAAGTAGGCTACACATGTGTAAACATGGGCGGATCTATTCTAGTTTCAGGGGTAGCCCGGGCTACGGCTCAAATTTTGTTGCATAGTATAAAATTCTTTAGTTATTTTCTCGTTTTATGTATAGGATACCCTAAACAATTATAAGGATACCCCTTAACGGTTATATTTAAGAAAAAATAAATGAAGTGATGCCTTGATTTTTTTTCCGGCCATTAAAGGTTGGTGGATGTCATCGGAGATCAAGTGGAGAAGAAGACCATGAAAAAGAAGATGATTGTTTCTTTTAGACCCCTAGTTTTACTTTTTATCCATTCAATTTTAATAGTATTTTATTACTTTCTTTATTACTCTAGAATTCAAGTAAAGCACACAATTATTTACTTTGGAATGCTTTTTGTGTTTCTCATTTTTTTTTATACTAGTTATTTAACATGCTTAAAGTAAATAGTTTTTATTTAAGTTTTTCAAGACTTTTTGTCAAATTGAATATTCAAATTATAAAAATCTTCTAAAACTTTGTTTTTTTTATCTTATATTACTTATATTTGTCGTTAAAAAAATATATTATTTATTTAACATGCTTAAAACATATAGATTTTTTTTCTTTTAATTTTATTAGTTTATGATTCTGATTTTTTTAAGTGGTATAGTAGAATTATATAATGATTTGACTCCGATAGAAAAGATCTTGGTTCCACCATTTATATTGCTAATGATATATAAGAAAAAAGATGATAAAACTCTAGATATCATTAATGATATGCAAGAATATTATGGTTATTACGATAAAATGAGATGTATTGTAGAAAATAGTTTGATGAATATCGGTGGTTAAACTATAGTACTATGGTAAACAAAAAACTCATTATTGTATGATGAACGGAAAAAAAATTATTGGTGTATGAATGTACGGCAAAAAATAAAATTTAAAGGATACCTCTGAATTTTCGAGCTAGCTCCGCCACTGTGTGTAAATACAAAGTGTATTCACACTATAAAGTCGTAAGAATACGGTTAAACAAACTCCGAAGGTTTAGTTTATAGGGTTTAGTTTTTTCCTTAAGGTTCAGCTTTGGAGGTTTAACTTCAGGGCTTTAAGTATTTGTTTTTAGGATAGGGGTGGGGGTTTAGGTTTTTAGGGGTGGGGTGGGTTTAGGTTTTTAGGGTTAGGTTACGTGGGTTTAGGTGTTTGGGAGGTTGGGTGGGTGAGTTTAGGTTTTTGGTTTAGGGTTGGGTTTAGGATTTTCGGGGTGGGTTTGGGGGTTTAGGTTTTTAAAGGGTGGGGTTAAGCTTGGACGTTTTAGGTTTTAGGGTAGAGGGAACAGTTTAACAAGCCAGTTCTGACGCTGTAAGAATGAGGTAAATCAGAGTTCATCTGACCGCAATCCCACAAATTTATATTGAAAATACATTTTGTAGAATAGTTTCACCCATGGATTAATACACAAACATTTTAACTCAAAGTTCCTCTCCCATTTCTCACTAACTCAAAGTTCTTAAATACTTTAAAATGAAAACTACCTAAACATGTGATCGTGGTAAACAAAAGAAATTGAACAATGTAGAAATTAATGTGAAAATATGAAATTATGTGGTGAATGAAAATGACATGGCATAATTAGTGGGCATTGAGGACGTGGTTATATCAGAACCCGTCCACGAGTTCCCTACACTTTCACTCGCAAGTTCCCTACCTCGTGAACCCTTTTATGGTGCTCCGGCCAAGTTGTGCTACACACAAAGAGTCAATCCAGGATTCAACACTTCATATGTTAAAGTAGAGTGGGGATCATTACAAAAAAAAAATTTTATCGCGAGGACAAACGAACAATTTCCAGCCCTTGATCAAGTTATATATTGACTATTTTAATATCATTAATTTATATGTAAATCAATTGTTCCTTAACTTACATATATGTAAATCAATGGTTCTTTATTTTTGTAACTAAGATAGTTCTGTAAGAATCTTAACCGTTGTCCTCTTCCAAAAAAGCAACACTTTTAATAAAGTTGAGGGTGTTTTAATTAAGAGTACCCATCCCACATTCCCACCCTTATTGTTAGGGTGGTGGGAGTGCCACGGTAAGCAAGCTAGACAAGGTGACAACACCACCCTCGCCCCAAGGCATATTTAAGAGCTAGCGAGTCATGAAAGGCGATAGTGTGCCATTGAAACAAGTTAGAAACATATGAGTTTTGCCACGTACATATACCAATACTTTTGAAGTAGACGAGTTGAAGCAAGTAAAAACAAGGATTGCAATGTTAAAAAAAAATAATTTGAAGCAAGTTAAAACATGCATTACGATGTTTTAATAGGCATTAGACAACTTGAGATATATAAGTTTTTAGTCAAAAATTTATTAGTGGAAATTAAAACATGGTGAAATAACATGAGAGGCAAGTGTATGTCGAGTTTTTTTTTTACCAAAGTAGTGTGGGTAAGAGAATTACTTATAAAATGGTGTTATTGAAAAAGTATTTATTAATAAAGTGTTTTTTGATAATCTTTGTTTCTTACTCAGAATCTCATTAATAAATGTTTATATTCGAAAAAAAGACAATTCTTTACATGTATGTCTGGAAAACTTCATTAAAAAAAAAGAAAGATGTTGAACATTAATTTCACTGCTTAAAAATCTCAGTTGGTTAAATTTTTTTAATTTCATGGAACAAAGCAGTCTTAAGTACTTGGAAAAATATTTGCATTTTCCATTAGGGACTCACTTCTCACTCAGACATCAGCGTCGAGCTCGGAAAGAATGAAACAAATTATCCAAGCTATGATCTTAAATGGGATTTGGAGTCTACGGAAGATGAGAAACACTGCAGTTTTTAGGAATGCTCGTCCATCGATTAGCTTCCTTTTGAAAGAGGTCAAATCATCTAGTTACCTATGGGCGAATAGCAGATCAAGGATACATGCTTTAGATTGGAACAGTTGGACTAAGTTTCAAGTGTAGCCGAGTTTTTTTCTTTTATCTTTTGTTGTATCTTATTTCTGTCTTTGTGTTTTTGCTTCGTTGTACATATGTTTTTTTTGCTGAATAAAATTCTGTCTTAAAAAAAAAGATAAGTTTTAACTAAAACACTATTTAGTAAATGGGGAAAGTGAATACGGTGCTGTTGCACGTGTAACTTTCACGCGAAACTCATTAAAACAACGTAGTTTTGATTAAAATTTATTTTAGTCTCTTTACATCTTTTATTTACCGTCATTCAATTTCAAACTTGCCTCCATCTTCTTCCAAGCATATCGATTACCTCACAGCAATTCCTAATTTCCTATCCTTCGTCTTCTTTATCCAATCCGATCAACATCCACACAACAAGAAAATCAATAGTTTCAACGCGAGTCTTCATCGTTAAACCATATAAATCGGTTCATTATGTGAGGCCATCCGGGTGTAATTGTGTATATATAGCGGTTCACCATGTGCTTCATTATTATGATGGTGTTTAGGTTAGTTAACAATTAAGACCGGTTCATTATACAAAAGCAAAAGTTAGTACAAAATAACTACTGTTGTATATTATTTTAGAAATGATGATAAGTGGTTCATGATAAGCAAACGTTTTATAACATTTGTTTGAAAATCTTGTAATGAAGAACTAAAAAAAGGCAATGTTTTGAATGTTTGAAATGGGTGTTTCAGTTAATTGTAGGTTTGAAACTAGATTACGGTGATTAGATAAAATATATAAAGAAAATAAAATAAACTTTTAATCAAAACTACGTCGTTTTAATGAGTTTCACGTGTAAGTTACACTTGTAACAACACCGTATTCACTTTCCACCTAATAAATACCCTTAATTATAAAAAAACACTAATTTTATAAGTAATTTTTCTACCAAACACCATTTTGGTAAAAACTCAATGTATGCCTTCCTCCACCACCCTTAAACAGAAAGATGCACGTGCAACTTTAGAGGAGCTCACCATTTATGGCCGTCGGCTTGGATTGGATGGTTGAAGTGAAAACAAGCCAATATTCAATATATGGTGGTCAATTGTTTTAATATTCAATATATGGTGGTCAATTGTTTCAATTTTTGTTTCCTTGATCACCTAATCATTTATGGCCGCCAGCTTCTCTTATTAAATAATAGGATTCAATATTAGAGGCTGTTAACTCCATAAAGAAAGAAAAACAAGTCAATCTAGCTAGCTAACACATAGTACGTGATTTGGTTACCGGATGGCTTTTTGTTATAAATATATTTAATCCAAAAGCTAAATATTACGTCTAAGATATAAAAATACCTGAGCTATATATGCCCGAAGAGGCATTCCGCTGAGTCTGAATTATTATTAAAAAAACCTAAAAAGAAAAACTAAATTCACTTTATACATTAATTAATATATTATAATTATTAAAATAGGTTTATAAGAATTGGAATTAGACTAGACTTTTAGAGGGTTGATACGTACTCCACTGATGAAGTAAACAAATGTGCATCTTTTATTTTAACTACATTTTTTTATAAAAAAACTTTTTGAAAAACGAATGATAAACTTTATATTTAAAGAGGAATGAAGATACATTAATTGTGAAAATTTGCCATGTTGATAATTTATATATGTTCAACACATAAAAAAGTTTACATTTACAAAATGTTACATATGGTTATTTTGTATCCAATGAAATCAATACATCTTATATTGTGTGAATCAAATATAAAAATGTATACAATCAACTATCCTCACCTACTACTTTAATAAAAATATTGTATATATATAGTAGCATCCTAATCAACTCGACACATATCATTCCACACAATTCAATATATCAACCATGGAATTACATCTCTCATTTCCCCTAGCCATAGTTTCTATTATTTTCCTAGTTCTCATATACAAAGTCCTCTTTCAAAACAAGGCAAACACAAACAACAACCCACCACCACAAGCCAAAGGTGCATGGCCTATAATCGGTCACCTACACCTTCTAGGTGGATCTGCACTACCTCACAGGATTTTTGGTAAAATGGCCGATACACTTGGTCCGGTCTTTACTATCAAACTAGGTGTTCACCAAGCGTTGGTGATCAACGATGCGGAGATGGCTAAAGAGTGTTTCACCACCAACGATAAGGTCTTTGCTAGCAGACCCAAGTCGTTGGTTTCGGTGATCATGGGCTATGACTATGCCATGTTCCCGTTAAGTCCATATGGGGAGTACTGGCGACAAGTGCGCAAGATGGTCACAGTCGAGCTTTTATCTCAACGTCGTGTCGAGATGCTAAGACATGTTCGAGTAGCGGAAGTTAGAACATTCATGAAGTATATTAATGACGCTTGCTTGAAAAACAAAGAGGCTTCAGGCTCTGATATGGTGAAGGTGGAGATGAGAGAGTTCTTTGCTAATTTGGTGTTGAATATTATTACTAGAACCATTGCGGGGAAGCGATTCTCGCCTGGTGATAAAGAAGCGATTGAAGTTCATGAAGTGGTTCGGAAGTTCTTTGAGTATTTGGGGACTTTCGTCGTGTCGGATTTCATTCCGCAAGTGAAGTTTTTGGACTTGGGAGGACATGCGAAAGGAATGAAGTTAGCAGCGAAAGATATGGATGATATAATTGAAGGATGGTTGATTGAGCACAAGAAACGTAGAGAGCACAATGACGTAAAAAAGGACTTCATGGATATATTGATTTCCATAGTTGAAAATGCTTCTAAAGATGAGTTCCCCGGATATGACCGCGATACAATTATCCGATCAACGAGTCTCGTAAGTAATATCACTAATTAGGATTATGGTTTAAAAAGAACTCGCATTTGATGTATTTCTAATGTCGTTTTTAACTGTGTTTCAGGTTATGATCACAGCAGGTTTTGACTCAACAGCTGTAACTTTAACATGGGCTATAGTTTTGCTGCTCAGCAACCCGGAAACACTAAAACGTGCTCAAGAGGAACTCGATCTTCATGTTGGGAAAGAGAGGCTGGTGGATGAACCCGATATTAAAAATTTAGTCTACCTACAAGCTGTTGTCAAAGAGACACTGCGTTTATACCCACCTGCACCGATCTCAATTACTCATGAATCAACTGATGACTGTACTGTCGGTGGCTATAAGGTCAAGAAGGGCACACTCTTTATATCAAATCTTTATAAATTACAACGTGATCCTAGGTTTTGGTCGGATCCGGATGAATTTCGACCCGAGAGGTTCTTGACGGACAAAAAGGGTATTGACCTCAAGGGACAACATTATGAACTCCTTCCATTTGGTAGCGGTAGAAGAATGTGTCCCGGTCTTTCTTTTGCGCTTCCATCTTTGCATTTGACTTTAGCTAGTTTGATTCAAGGGTTTGAGCTAGCTAAATCATCTAACGGGCCGATTGATATGAGTGAGACCTTCCGATTGACCAGCATTAAAACAACTCCACTTGAAGTCATGTTTAGGCCTCGATTATCTGGTAATATGTACCATGCTGATGTGTAAAACATCATGGTCTCTCACCATACGAATAAACTAATATACGGTAACTCCACGTTTAATATATTTATGAGACTCATATGAGTTCCGAGATCCAATTGAATACTCGGAAATCATAATAATGATCACCTAATGGATATTTAAGGGAATTGAGTACTCGGATGGGTGTTTGGCCTTTTATGACCAAACTACCCTTATAAGTCGAAAAATGTAATTATGAAACCGAATATAAATAAATCCAATGAATCAGTAATGACCTTTCCAAAATGTATAAAATATTTATAAATTTAAGCGGGAATGAAGATGTCAAGGACTTGAGCTAAAACACTGAAGGTTTCCCCTAATGGGTCGGTTAGGGAATTAAGTGTTCACTTGGATCACAAATGAATGATCCAAGACATGATGTTTTTAGACATGTAAAACTAATCTTTTGATCCTATAAATTTATAAAAATGATAAGATTATGGATTCGTATCACATCAAGTCGGAAGTGGAGGACTACGGTAGTTACCTGGTCTATTTATTGTATTCGTAGTTTTCATGTCTTGTTCATGATCCGATTGTATTGGTTTTTTTCTAATATGTATAAATGATTTACTAATACAAACACTAACCTTTTTGGGTGTATTTATGGCAGGTTGAATGTGATGGAGGTACGGGATGGAGGATCAAGCTAGCCAAGGAACCGAGCACCCCCAAACACTACTAGTTCCCGTCCTCACATAACGCAATGGGAAATCTAAAGAAAAGTTTTAGTTTATTGTAAAAACTATATATAACTGTTTAATAATTGTAAAACCTAGTGCAAGTTGGTTTATGGTTAAAGTATTAGTAGCTTACGTAAGATTTAAAAGAAACAAAAAATTTAAGTGCCTATTTTCTGGAACAAAACTAGTTAAATTATACTCGTTAATTATGATTAACAGGTAGGGTGTTACATTTTTTCTTTGTTCTTTGTATTTAGTTAAGTTTAACATTATGTAAACCGGTAACCTACGGTTATAATAACTAATTTTCGCTGCTCATGCAAGTTTTAACACCCACACAAAAAAGGTACTAAGCGTGTGACATAAAAACAAGTAACATCGAAACTAGACGAAGCTAACAAAATACCGCCGGAAAGCACGGGGTGGGGTTTAAACCTAGTTCATATACTAATTGACAAACTTTAAAACGGTAACTTGGTTACATTGACCTGTTCGTGAGGGGATCTTAAATTCAATAACATACTCCAACATTCTTTTTAGTGTGTAAACAAGTACGACTACAAATGTGGAGAAACATGATTGGTGGGTTATCGTCGTTATAAATGTGTAAACAAGTAGGCTACACATGTGTAAATACAAAGTGTATTCACACTATAAAGTCGTGAGAATACGGTTAAACAAACTCCGAAGGTTTAGTTTATATGGTTTAGTTTTTCCTTAAGGTTCAACTTTGGAGGTTTAACTTTAGGGCTTTAAGTATTTGTTTTTGGGATAGGGGTGGGGGTTTAGGGTTTTTAGGGGTGGGGTGGGGTGGGTTTAGGTTTTTAGGGTTAGGTTGGGTGGGTTTAGGTGTTTGGGAGGTTGGGTTCGTGAGTTTAGGTTTTTGGTTGGGGGGTTGGGTTCCGGCTTTTCGGTGTGGGTTTGGGGGTTTAGATTTTTAAAGGGTGGGGGTTGAGCTTGGACGTTTTAGGTTTTAGGGTAGGGGGAACAGTTTAACAAGCCAGTTCTAACGCCGTAAGGATGAGATAAATCAGAGTTCATTTGACCGCAATCTCACAAATTTGTATTGAAAATATATTTTGTAGAATAGTTTCACCCATGTATTAATACACAAATATTTTAACTCAAAGTTCCTCTCGTATTTCTCACTAACTCAAAGTTCTTAAATACTTGAAAATAAAAACTACCTAAACATGTGATAGTGGTAAACAAAAGAAATTGAACGATGTAAAAATTAATGTGCAAATATGAAATGATGTGGTGAATGAAAATGACATGGGATAATTACTGGGCAATCATGACGTGGTTATATTAGAACCCGTCCACGAGTTCCCAACACTTTCACTCGCAAGTTCCCTACCTCGTGAACCCTTTTATGGTGCTCCGGCCATGCTGACCTACACACAAAGAGTTAATTATCCATGATTCAACACTTCATATGTTAAAGCAGAGTGTGGATCATTACAAAACATTTTTTATCGCAAGAACAAAAGAACAATTTCTAGCCCTTGATCAAGTTATTGACTATTTTAATATCAGTAATTTACAAGTAAATCAATTGTTCCTTAATTTACATATATGTGAATCAATGGTTCTGTATTTTTGTAAATAATATAGTTCTGTAAAAATCTTAACTCTTGTCCTCTTCCAAAAAGCAACACTTATAATAAAGTTGAGGGTCTTTTAATTAAGAGTACCCATCCCACTTATAAACGGTCCGACCAGTGAACCAATAAGACATTCGGTTCGCTGTCCGTTCCGGTTTTAAAAACATTGCTTTTTAAGTAGACGAGTTGAAGCAAGTTAAAACATGGATTGCGATGTTCAGAAAAAAAAAAATAATGTGAAGCAAGTTAAAACATGCATTACGATGTTTTAATAGACATTAGACAACTTAAGATAATTTTTAAGTAAAAAATTTAGCAGTGGAAATTAAAACACTGTGAAATAACACGAGAGGCAAGTATATGTCTGAGTTTTTTTTTTTTACCAAAGTAGTGTGGTAAGAGAATTATTTATAAAAATGGTGTTATTGATCTAAAAAGTATTTATTAAAACATTGTTTTTTATAATCTTTGTTTCTTACTCAGAATCTCATGGACAAATGTTTATATTTGAAAAAAAAGACAATTATTTACATGTACGTAGGTCTGTAAACTTTATATAAAACAAATAAAAAAGAAAGGTGTTGAACATTAATTCCACTTTTTAAAAATCTTAGTTGGTTAATTTTTTTAATTTCATGAAACAAAGCAGTCTCAGGTACTTGGAAAAATATTTGCATTTTCCATTAGAGACTTACTTCTCATTCACACATCAGCGTCGAGCTCGAAAGAATGAAACAAATTATCCAAGCTATGATCTTAAATGGGATTTGGAGTCTACGGAAGATGAGAAACACTGTAGTTTTTAGGAATGCTCGTTCATCAATTAGCTTCCTTTTGGAAGAGGTCAAATCATATAGTTACCAATGGGCGAAGAGCATATCAAGGAAACATGCTTTAGATTGGAACAGTTGGACTAAGTTCCAAGTAGGCGAGTTTTTTTCTTTTATCTTTTGTTGTATGTTATCCCTGTCTTTGTGTTTTTGCTTCGTTGTATATATGTTTTTTTGTAGAATAAAACTTTGTCTTTAAAAAAAAGGGTTATTGGATTTAAACACCCCCAAGTATTGGTCATTGGCCGTTGTCACCTCCAAGTATCACTTTGGCCAATAACACTCCCAACTAAATACTTTGGTGTCCGTATCACCAAAAGTTAACCAAATCACTAACGCCGTTAAGTTTTGCTGACGTGGCACGGTGACGTGTCCTATCTCTCCTTACGTGGCACGGTGATGGCGGCCAATGATCAATAGTTAAGGGTGTTTAAATCCAATAAGGCAATAACCCATTATTTATCTATATTTAACTAGGAATTGACCTGTGTCACGTGATGCGACGACCGGGTTTTACTTGGTGCATATGTCGTGTCATATTTGTGACTTCGTTACATGCGTTACGTTATTGATTATTTCATGCACGTTCTGGTGTAGTATAATGCCTCGTACCTTGCAATGTAACGTGTCAAAGTAATTAAACGCTTCCATCACCAGCAAGAACAAAAAGCGAGAAAGGGGGTCGCCATGTCTCGATCATCTTTTCAAGTGAACTTCCGAGTAAGCGACCTATTTAATAAAATTGATGACTGGGCAGAATCAAGACAACATTTAATCCATAAACACCATAAAAGCGGAAATTTATTTATACCATTATACTGTACAAAAAAAATCCTAGTTAACAGTGTCATATTGGATCAAGTGGTCATGATGTGCATTGAACATCTACACAAGGGCTGGATATTTTTGTTTTTTTCTTCTTTTTAAACTTTTTTTTCTTTGTATATTCTTTTGTTTTAGTTAGTTTTTTTAATTACTTTGACGGCATTACGTTGCAAGGTACAAGACATAATATTACACCATAACGTGCATGAGATAATCAATAACATAACGCATGTAACGAAGTCACATATATGGCACGACATATGCACCAACTAGAACCCGGTCGTCGCATCACGTGACACAGGTCAATTCCTAGTTAAATATAGATAAATAATGGGTTATTGCCTTATTGGATTTAAACACCCTTACCTATTGATCATTGGCTGATATCACCGTGCCACGTAAGGAGAGATAGGACACGTCACCGTGCCACGTCAGCAAAACTTAACGGTGTTAGTGATTTGGTTAACTTTTGGTGATACGGACACCAAAGTATTTAGTTGGGAGTGTTATTGGCCAAAGTGATACTTGGAGGTGACAACGGCCAATGACCAATAGTTGAGGGTGTTTGAATCCAATAACCAAAAAAAAAGATAAGTTTACACTAAAACACTATTTAGTAAATACCTTTATAAAAAAACACTAATTTTATAAATAATTTTTCTAGCAAACACTATTTTGGTAAAAGTTCAGTGTATGGTTGAAGTGCACGTGCAACTATAGAGGAGCTCACCATTTATGGCCGTCGGCTTGGATTAATTGGATGATTGAAGTGAAGACAAGCCAATATTCAACATATGGTGGTCAATTGTTTCACTTTTTGTTTCCTTCACCTCATCATTTATGGCCGCCAGCTTCTCTTTTGAAATAATA
Organism: Tagetes erecta; assembly: GCA_030867185.1. Classification (NCBI taxonomy): domain Eukaryota; kingdom Viridiplantae; phylum Streptophyta; class Magnoliopsida; order Asterales; family Asteraceae; genus Tagetes; species Tagetes erecta. The sequence continues at coordinate 100,048,383 of CM061487.1, forward strand.
GGATTCAATATTAGAGGCTGTTAACTCCATAAAGAAAGAAAAATAAGTCAATCTAGCTAACACGACGTACGTGATTCGGTTACCGGATGGCTTTATGTTATAAATAATATATTTAATCCAAAGCTGAAAATTACGTCTAAAATATAAACATACCTGAGCTATATATGCTTAAGAGGCATTCCGCTGAGTATGAATTATTATTAAAAAAATTAAACTAAAAAGAAAAACTAAATTCACTTTATACATTAATTAATATATTATAATTAATGAAAATAAGTTTATAAGAATTGGAATTAGACTAGACTTTTAGAGGGTTGATACGTACTCCACTGATCGATCAAGTAAACAAATATGCATCTTTTATTTTAACTACATTTTTTTATAAAAAAACTTTTTGAAAAACCAATGATAAACTTTATACTTAAAGAAGAACGAAGATACATTAATTGTGAAAATTTGCCATGTTGATAATTTATATGCATCATGTGTATATATATATATATATATATATATATATATATATATATATATATATATATATATATATATATATATATGTTTAACACATAAAAAAGTTTACATTTACAAAATGTTACATATGGTTATTTTGTATTTAATGAAATCAATGCATCTTATATTGTGTGAATCAAATATAAAAATATATACAATCAACTATCCTCACCTACTCCTTTAATAAAAATATTGTATATATATAGTAGCATCCTAATCAACTCGACACACATCATTCCACACAATTCAATATATCAACCATGGAATTACATCTCTCATTTCCCCTAGCCATAGTTTCTATTATTTTCCTAGTTCTCATATACAAAGTCCTCTTTCAAAACAAGGCAAACACAAACAACAACCCACCACCACAAGCCAAAGGTGCATGGCCTATAATCGGTCACCTACACCTTCTAGGTGGATCTGCACTGCCTCACAGGATTTTTGGTAAAATGGCCGATACACTTGGTCCGGTCTTTACTATCAAACTAGGTGTTCACCAAGCGTTGGTGATCAACGATGCGGAGATGGCTAAAGAGTGTTTCACCACCAACGATAAGGTCTTTGCTAGCAGACCCAAGTCGTTGGTTTCGGTGACAACGACCAATAACCAATAGTTGGAGGTGATTAAATCCAATAACCCGAAATAGTTTGATAAACCTGTTTGAAATATTATCAGTTGAAGTTCATTTGACTGTATACTTATAACTTTATATTAAAATATATTTATATTTTTATAACTTTATATTAAAATATATTTTGTATAATAATTTCAGCTGCAAGAAGAAACATTGGTTTCAAAGAGCTCATCATTTGACATTTGTGGCCGGACGGCAGCTTCTTTCAAATAATAGGATTCAATATTGGCGGCTCTTAATGCAGAAAGAAGGATTATAAGACAATAGCACATCTGATTGGTGATTGGATGGCCTTAATTTGTTTTAAAAATTAAAATACGGGCGTTAAATTAAATGGAGTTTTTTTAACGGTGAGGGTGACTTTCATGAATTGTAACAGATGCAACCTTAGTCACTTGTGGGTCCCTAACTCAAGTCAAACAATCACATACATTGTCTTAACCGGGCCTGCGTCGTGAACCTAACTTGGCAAGACGCTCTCAGGAAAAAAACCACAGAGACCGGCATAGCAACCGTTATCGAGGATCTAACCCTTACCGTTTGGTAAAACCTGTTTGTCTCACTTGCATTAACTGAATCATTGACTGTATAGCTGAAAAATTGAACTTGAGAACTTTTGATACATCGTCACCAAGGAAAAACTTTACCGATTCACATAAATTCTTTTTATAGCGCTAATAGGAGTTAATGTCAATAAAAAAAGAGAGTAATTAAATTCACTCTATATATTAATATACTTTAATTTAATGTGATAACATAAGTTTCTAAAGAATCTTAATTGCAGTTTTGTTGAACTCATAACCTTGTTAGTGCATGTAACCCTGTTTTAACATCTTACTTGTATCTTTATTGCAAGATGATTAAACTAAACCCTGTTAATTTTATATGCATGTGTTATGTGTGTGTTTAACACTCCAAAAATTAACTTTGAAGTCGATAATGCTCTAGACATAGTAAGAGAGTGAGAGAAAAAAATGGTACGTACATGCATGTGCTTACTGCTACAATTCTTTACTTCAATATTTAAATTCAACGAAATAGATGTTTATCTTATTTGTTGCGAGTCAAATATAAAATATATTTAATCATCTATCCTCACCTACTCCAAAAAAATGTGTATATATAGCACGGATCCTAATTAAGTCGACACATATCATTGCAAATAATCAAATCAATTATGGAGTTAAATCTCTCATTTCCCGTGGCCACACTTTCTATTATTTTCCTAGTTCTCCTATACAAAATCCTCTTTCAAAACAAGACAAACACAACCAGCAACAACAACCCACCACCACAAGCCAAAGGTGCATGGCCTATAATCGGTCACCTACACCTTCTAGGTGGATCTGCACTACCTCACAGGATTTTTGGTAAAATGGCCGATACACTTGGTCCGGTCTTTACTATCAAACTAGGTGTTCACCAAGCGTTGGTGATCAACGATGCGGAGATGGCTAAAGAGTGTTTCACCACCAACGATAAGGTCTTTGCTAGCAGACCCAAGTCGTTGGTTTCGGTGATCATGGGCTATGACTATGCCATGTTCCCGTTAAGTCCATATGGGGAGTACTGGCGACAAGTGCGCAAGATGGTCACAGTCGAGCTTTTATCTCAACGTCGTGTCGAGATGCTAAGACATGTTCGAGTAGCGGAAGTTAGAACATTCATGAAGTATATAAATGACGCTTGCTTGAAAAACAAAGAAGTTGCGGGTTCTGATATGGTGAAGGTGGAGATGAGGGAGTTCTTTGCTAATTTGGTGTTGAATATTATTACTAGAACCATTGCGGGGAAGCGATTCTCGCCTGGTGATAAAGAAGCGATTGAAGTTCATGAAGTGGTTCGGAAGTTCTTTGAGTATTTGGGGACTTTCGTCGTGTCGGATTTCATTCCGCAAGTGAAGTTTTTGGACTTGGGAGGACATGCGAAAGGAATGAAGTTAGCAGCGAAAGATATGGATGATATAATTGAAGGATGGTTGATTGAGCACAAGAAACGTAGAGAGCACAATGACGTAAAAAAGGACTTCATGGATATATTGATTTCCATAGTTGAAAATGCTTCTAAAGATGAGTTCCCCGGCTATGACCGCGATACAATTATCCGATCAACGAGTCTCGTAAGTAATATCACTAATTAGGATTATGGTTTAAAAAGAACTCGCATTTGATGTATTTCTAATGTCGTTTTTAACTGTGTTTCAGGTTATGATCACAGCAGGTTTTGACTCAACAGCTGTAACTTTAACATGGGCTATAGTTTTGCTGCTCAGCAACCCGGAAACACTAAAACGTGCTCAAGAGGAACTCGATCTTCATGTTGGGAAAGAGAGGCTGGTGGATGAACCCGATATTAAAAATTTAGTCTACCTACAAGCTGTTGTCAAAGAGACACTGCGTTTATACCCACCTGCACCGATCTCAATTACTCATGAATCAACTGATGACTGTACTGTCGGTGGCTATAAGGTCAAAAAGGGCACACTCTTTATATCAAATCTTTATAAATTACAACGTGATCCTAGGTTTTGGTCGGATCCGGATGAATTTCGACCCGAGAGGTTCTTGACGGACAAAAAGGGTATTGACCTCAAGGGACAACATTATGAACTGCTTCCATTTGGTAGCGGTAGAAGAATGTGTCCCGGTCTTTCTTTTGCGCTTCCATCTTTACATTTGACTTTAGCAAGTTTGATTCAAGGGTTTGAGCTAGCTAAATCATCTAAGGGACCGATTGATACGAGTGAGACCTTCCGATTGACCAGCATTAAAACAACTCCACTTGAAGTCATGTTTAGGCCTCGATTATCTGGTAATATGTACCATGCTGATGTGTAAAACATCCTGGTCTATCACCATACGAATAAATTAATATACGGTAACTCAAATAAGTGTACTCTAGCTAGTTTTTATATCTTTCATTCCCGTTGTATGAGCTTATTTTGAAAATATAATTATTGTTTTTATTGATATAGCGTTGCCAAACGTGGTTAAAGCAGCTTGGGTCATATTAATAAACTAATGGGTGGTATTAAGTTAGAAAAATGGGGGATTCAAGAGCCTTGAGCTCTACTATCCCTTAACGGGTCAAAGTAAGAAAAAAGACTTAAACTTCACGTTTAATATATTTATGAGACTCATATGAGTTCTGAGATCCAATTGAATACTCGAAAATCATAATAATGATCACCTAATGGATATATAAGGGAATTGAGTAATCTGATGGGTGTTTGGCATTTTATGACCAAACTACCCTTATAAGTCGAAAATGTAATTATGAAACCGAATATATATAAATCCAATGAATCAGTAATGACCTTTCCAAAATGTATAAAATGTTTATAAATATAAGCGGGAATGAAGATGTCAAGGACTTGAGCTAAAACACTCAAGGTTTCCCCTAACGGGTCGGTTAGGGAATTAAGCGTTAACTTGGATCACAAATGAATGATCGAAGACATGATGTTATTAGACATGTGAAACTAATCTTTTGATCCTATAAAGTTATAAAAATGATAATATTATGGATTCGTACCACATCAAATTGGAAGAGGAGGACTACGACAATTACCGGGTCTATTTGTTGTATTCGTGGTTTTCACGTCTTGTTCATGATCCGATTGTATTGGTTTGTTTCTAATATGTATAAATGATTTACTAATATAAACCCTAACCTTTTTTTGGTGTGTTTATGGTAGGTTGAATGTAATGGAGGTACAGGAGGGGGGATCAAGCTAGCCAAGGAACCGAGCACCCCCGAACACTACTAGTTCCCGTCCTTGCATACGCAATGGAAAATCTAAAGAAAAGTTTTAGTTTATTTTAAACACTATATATAACTGTTTAATAAATGTTAAACCGAGTGCAAGTTGGTTTATGGTTAAAGTGTTAGTAGCTTACGTAAAATTTAAAAGAAAAGGAAATTTTCAATGCCTATTTTCTGGGACAAAACTAGTTAAATTATACTTGTTAACTATGATTAACGGGTAGAGTCTTACATGCAAGTTTTAACACCCACACAAAAAGGTACTATGCGTGTGACATAACAACAAGTACATCAAAACTAGACGAAGCTAACAAAATCCCACCCCAAAGCACGGGGTGGGGTTTAAACCTAGTTCATATATTAATTGACAAACTTTTAAACGGCAACTTGGTTACATTGACCGGTTCGTGAGGGGATCTCAAATGCAATAATGCACTCCAACATTCTTTTTAGTGTGTAAACAAGTAGGACTACAAATGTGGAGAAACATGATTGGTCGGTTATCGTCGTTATAAATGTGTAAACAAGTAGGCTACACATGTGTAAACATGGGCGGATCTATTCTAGTTTCAGGGGTAGCCCGGGCTACGGCTCAAATTTTGTTGCGTAGTATAAAATTCTTTAGTTATTTTCTCGTTTTATGTATAGGATACCCTAAACAATTATAAGGATACCCCTTAACGGTTATATTTAAGAAAAAATAAATGAAGTGATGCCTTGATTTTTTTTCCGGCCATTAAAGGTTGGTGGATGTCATCGGAGATCAAGTGGAGAAGAAGACCATGAAAAAGAAGATGATTGTTTCTTTTAGACCCCTAGTTTTACTTTTTATCCATTCAATTTTAATAGTATTTTATTACTTTCTTTATTACTCTAGAATTCAAGTAATTAAAGCACACAATTATTACTTTGGAATGCCTTTGTGTTTCTCATATTTTTTTTATACTAGTTATTTAACATGCTTAAAGTAAATAGTTTTTATTTAAGTTTTTCTAGACTTTTTGTCAAATTGAATATTCAAATTATAAAAATTTTCTAAAACTTTGTTTTTTATCTTATATTACTTATATTTGTCGTTAAAAAAATATATTATTTATTTAACATGCTTAAAACATATAGATTTTTTTTCTTTTAATTTTATTAGTTTATGATTCTGATTTTTTTAAGTGGTATAGTAGAATTATATAATGATTTGACTCCGATAGAAAAGATCTTGGTTCCACCATTGATATTGCTAATGATATATAAGAAAAAAGATGATAAAACTCTGGATATCATTAATGATATGCAAGAATATTATGGTTATTACGATAAAATGAGATGTATTGTAGAAAATAGTTTGATGAATATCGGTGGTTAAACTATAGTACTATGGTAAACAAAAAACTCATTATTGTATGATGAACGGAAAAAAAATTATTGGTGTATGAATGTACGGCAAAAAATAAAATTTAAAGGATACCACTGAATTTTCGAGCTAGCTCCGCCGCTGTGTGTAAATACAAAGTGTATTCACACTATAAAGTCGTAAGAATACGGTTAAACAAACTCCGAAGGTTTAGTTTATAGGGTTTAGTTTTTTCCTTAAGGTTCAGCTTTGGAGGTTTAACTTCAGGGCTTTAAGTATTTGTTTTTGGGATATGGGTGGGGGTTTAGGTTTTTAGGGGTGGGGTGGGGTGGGTTTAGGTTTTTAGGGTTAGGTTAGGTGGGTTTAGGTGTTTGGGAGGTTGGGTGGGTGAGTTTAGGTTTTTGGTTTAGGGTTGGGTTTAGGATTTTCGGGGTGGGTTTGGGGGTTTAGGTTTTTAAAGGGTGGGGTTAAGCTTGGACGTTTTAGGTTTTAGGGTAGAGGGAACAGTTTAACAAGCCAGTTCTGACGCTGTAAGAATGAGGTAAATCAGAGTTCATCTGACCGCAATCCCACAAATTTATATTGAAAATACATTTTGTAGAATAGTTTCACCCATGTATTAATACACAAACATTTTAACTCAAAGTTCCTCTCCCATTTCTCACTAACTCAAAGTTCTTAAATACTTTAAAATAAAAACTACCTAAACATGTGATAGTGGTAAACAAAAGAAATTGAACAATGTAGAAATTAATGTGAAAATATGAAATTATGTGGTGAATGAAAATGACATGGCATAATTAGTGGGCATTGAGGACGTGGTTATATCAGAACCCGTCCACGAGTTCCCTACACTTTCACTAGCAAGTTCCCTACCTCGTGAACCCTTTTATGGTGCTCCGGCCAAGTTGTGCTACACACAAAGAGTCAATCCAGGATTCAACACTTCATATGTTAAAGTAGAGTGGGGATCATTACAAAAAAAAATTTTATCGCGAGGACAAACGAACAATTTCCAGCCCTTGATCAAGTTATATATTGACTATTTTAATATCATTAATTTACATGTAAATCAATTGTTCCTTAACTTACATATATGTAAATCAACGGTTCTTTATTTTTGTAACTAAGATAGTTCTGTAAGAATCGTAACCGTTGTCCTCTTCCAAAAAAACAACACTTTTAATAAAGTTGAGGGTGTTTTAATTAAGAGTACCCATCCCACATTCCCACCCTTATTGTTAGGGTGGTGGGAGTGCCACGGTAAGCAAGCTAGACAAGGTGACAACACCACCCTCGCCCCAAGGCATATTTAAGAGCTAGCGAGTCATGAAAGGCGATAGTGTGCCATTGAAACAAGTTAGAAACATATGAGTGTTGCCACGTACAAATACCAATACTTTTGAAGTAGACGAGTTGAAGCAAGTTAAAACAAGGATTGCAATGTTAAAAAAAATTAATTTGAAGCAAGTTAAAACATGCATTACGATGTTTTAATAGGCATTAGACAACTTGAGATATATAAGTTTTTAGTCAAAAATTTATTAGTGGAAATAAAACATGGTGAAATAACATGAGAGGCAAGTGTATGTCGAGTTTTTTTTTACCAAAGTAGTGTGGGTAAGAGAATTACTTATAAAATGGTGTTATTGAAAAAGTATTTATTAATAAAGTGTTTTTTTGATAATCTTTGTTTCTTACTCAGAATCTCATTAATAAATGTTTATATTCGAAAAAAAAGACAATTCTTTACATGTATGTCTGGAAAACTTCATAAAAAAACAAAGATGTTGAACATTAATTTCACTGCTTAAAAATCTCAGTTGGTTAAATTTTTTTAATTTCATGGAACAAAGCAGTCTTAGGTACTTGGAAAAATATTTGCATTTTCCATTAGGGACTCACTTCTCACTCAGACATCAGCGTCGAGCTCGGAAAGAATGAAACAAATTATCCAAGCTATGATCTTAAATGGGATTTTGAGTCTACGGAAGATGAGAAACACTGCAGTTTTTAGGAATGCTCGTCCATCGATTAGCTTCCTTTTGAAAGAGGTCAAATCATCTAGTTACCTATGGGCGAATAGCAGATCAAGGATACATGCTTTAGATTGGAACAGTTGGACTAAGTTTCAAGTGTAGCCAAGTTTTTTTCTTTTATCTTTTGTTGTATCTTATTTCTGTCTTTGTGTTTTTGCTTCGTTGTACATATGTTTTTTTTGCTGAATAAAATTCTGTCTTAAAAAAAAGATAAGTTTTAACTAAAACACTATTTAGTAAATAGGGAAAGTGAATACGGTGCTGTTGCACGTGTAACTTTCATGCGAAACTCATTAAAACAACGTAGTTTTGATTAAAATTTATTTTAGTCTCTTTACATCTTTTATTTACCGTCATTCAATTTCAAACTTGCCTCCATCTTCTTCCAAGCATATCGATTACCTCACAGCAATTCCTAATTTCCTATCCTTCGTCTTCTTTATCCAATCCGATCAACATCCACACAACAAGAAAATCAATAGTTTCAACGCAAGTCTTCATCGTTAAACCATATAAATCGGTTCATTATGTGAGGCCATCTGGGTGTAATTGTGTATATATAGCGGTTCACCATGTGCTTCATTATTATGATGGTGTTTAGGTTAGTTAACAATTAAGACCGGTTCATTATACAAAAGCAAAAGTTAGTACAAAATAACTACTGCTGTATATTATTTTAGAAATGATGATAAGTGGTTCATGATAAGCAAACGTTTTATAACATTTGTTTGAAAATCTTGTAATGAAGAACTAAAAAAAGGCAATGTTTTGAATGTTTGAAATGGGTGTTTCAGTTAATTGTAGGTTTGAAACTAGATTACGGTGATTAGATAAAATATATAAAGAAAATAAAATAAACTTTTAATCAAAACTACGTCGTTTTAATGAGTTTCACGTGTAAGTTACACTTGTAACAACACCGTATTCACTTTCCACCTAATAAATACCCTTAATTATAAAAAAAACACTAATTTTATCAGTAATTTTTCTACCAAACACCATTTTGGTAAAAACTCAATGTATGCCTTCCTCCACCACCCTTAAACAGAAAGATGCACGTGCAACTTTAGAGGAGCTCACCATTTATGGCCGTCGGCTTGGATTGGATGGTTGAAGTGAAAACAAGCCAATATTCAATATATGGTGGTCAATTGTTTTAATATTCAATATATATGGTGGTCAATTGTTTCAATTTTTGTTTCCTTGATCACCTAATCATTTATGGCTGCCAGCTTCTCTTTTTAAATAATAGGATTCAATATTAGAGGCTGTTAACTCCATAAAGAAAGAAAAACAAGTCAATCTAGCTAGCTAACACATAGTACGTGATTCGGTTACCGGATGGCTTTTTGTTATAAATATATTTAATCCAAAAGCGAAATATTACCTCTAAGATATAAAAATACCTGAGCTATATATGCCTGAAGAGGCATTTCGCCGAGTCTGAATTATTATTAAAAAAACCTAAAAAGAAAAACTAAATTCACTTTATACATTAATTAATATATTATAATTAATTAAAATAGGTTTATAAGCATTGGAATTAGACTAGACTTTTAGAGGGTTGATACGTACTCCAGTGATCAAGTAAACAAATGTGCATCTTTTATTTTAACTACATTTTTTTATAAAAAAAACTTTTTGAAAAACGAATGATAAACTTTATACTTAAAGAGGAACAAAGATACATTAATTGTGAAAATTTGCTATGTTGATAATTTATATGCATTGTGTATGTATAAGTTTAACACATAAAAAAGTTTACATTTACAAAATGTTACATATGGTTATTTTGTATTCAATGAAATCAATACATCTTATATTGTGTGAATCAAATATAAAAATGTATACAATCAACTATCCTCACCTACTCCTTTAATAAAAATACTGTATATATATAGTAGCATCCTAATCAACTCGACACATATCATTCCACACAATTCAATAGATCAACCATGGAATTACATCTCTCATTTCCCCTAGCCATAGTTTCTATTATTTTCCTAGTTCTCATATACAAAGTCCTCTTTCAAAACAAGGCAAACACAACCAGCAACAACAACCCACCACCACAAGCCAAAGGTGCATGGCCTATAATCGGTCACCTACACCTTCTAGGTGGATCTGCACTACCTCACAGGATTTTTGGTAAAATGGCCGATACACTTGGCCCGGTCTTTACTATCAAACTAGGTGTTCACCAAGCGTTGGTGATCAACGATGCGGAGATGGCTAAAGAGTGTTTCACCACCAACGATAAGGTCTTTGCTAGCAGACCCAAGTCGTTGGTTTCGGTGATCATGGGCTATGACTATGCCATGTTCCCGTTAAGTCCATATGGGGAGTACTGGCGACAAGTGCGCAAGATGGTCACAGTCGAGCTTTTATCTCAACGTCGTGTCGAGATGCTAAGACATGTTCGAGTAGCGGAAGTTAGAACATTCATGAAGTATATAAATGACGCTTGCTTGAAAAACAAAGAAGTTGCGGGTTCTGATATGGTGAAGGTGGAGATGAGGGAGTTCTTTGCTAATTTGGTGTTGAATATTATTACTAGAACCATTGCGGGGAAGCGATTCTCGCCTGGTGATAAAGAAGCGATTGAAGTTCATGAAGTGGTTCGGAAGTTCTTTGAGTATTTGGGGACTTTCGTCGTGTCGGATTTCATTCCGCAAGTGAAGTTTTTGGACTTGGGAGGACATGCGAAAGGAATGAAGTTAGCAGCGAAAGATATGGATGATATAATTGAAGGATGGTTGATTGAGCACAAGAAACGTAGAGAGCACAATGACGTAAAAAAGGACTTCATGGATATATTGATTTCCATAGTTGAAAATGCTTCTAAAGATGAGTTCCCCGGCTATGACCGCGATACAATTATCCGATCAACGAGTCTCGTAAGTAATATCACTAATTAGGATTATGGTTTAAAAAGAACTCGCATTTGATGTATTTCTAATGTCGTTTTTAACTGTGTTTCAGGTTATGATCACAGCAGGTTTTGACTCAACAGCTGTAACTTTAACATGGGCTATAGTTTTGCTGCTCAGCAACCCGGAAACACTAAAACGTGCTCAAGAGGAACTCGATCTTCATGTTGGGAAAGAGAGGCTGGTGGATGAACCCGATATTAAAAATTTAGTCTACCTACAAGCTGTTGTCAAAGAGACACTGCGTTTATACCCACCTGCACCGATCTCAATTACTCATGAATCAACTGATGACTGTACTGTCGGTGGCTATAAGGTCAAGAAGGGCACACTCTTTATATCAAATCTTTATAAATTACAACGTGATCCTAGGTTTTGGTCGGATCCGGATGAATTTCGACCCGAGAGGTTCTTGACGGACAAAAAGGGTATTGACCTCAAGGGACAACATTATGAACTGCTTCCATTTGGTAGCGGTAGAAGAATGTGTCCCGGTCTTTCTTTTGCGCTTCCATCTTTGCATTTGACTTTAGCTAGTTTGATTCAAGGGTTTGAGCTAGCTAAATCATCTAACGGGCCGATTGATACGAGTGAGACCTTCCGATTGACCAGCATTAAAACAACTCCACTTGAAGTCATGTTTAGGCCTCGATTATCTGGTAATATGTACCATGCTGATGTGTAAAACATCATGGTCTATCACCATACGAATAAACTAATATACGGTAACTCAAATAAGTGTACTCTAGCTAGTTTCTTTATATATTTCATTCACGTTGTATGAGCTTAATTTGAAAATATAATTATCGTTTTTATTGATATAGCGTTGTCAAATATGGTTAAAGCAGCTTGGTCATATTAATAAACTCATGGGTGGTATTAAGTTAGAAAAATGGGGGATTCGAGAGCCTTGAGCTTCACTATTTCTTAACGGGTCAAAGTAAGAAAAAGGACTTAAACTCCACGTTTAATATATTTATGAGACTCATATGAGTTCCGAGATCCAATTGAACACTTGGAAATCATAATAATGATCACCTAATGGATATTTAAGGGAATTGAGTACTCGGATGGGTGTTTGGCCTTTTATGACCAAACTACCCTTATAAGTCAAAAAATGTAATTATGAAACCGAATATAAATAAATCCAATGAATCAGTAATGACCTTTCCAAAATGTATAAAATATTTATAAATATAAGCGGGAATGAAGATGTCAAGGACTTGAGCTAAAACACTGAAGGTTTCCCCTAATGGGTCGGTTAGGGAATTAAGTGTTCACTTGGATCACAAATGAACGATCCAAGACATGATGTTTTTAGACATGTAAAACTAATCTTTTGATCCTATAAATTTATAAAAATGATAAGATTATGGATTCGTATCACATCAAGTCGGAAGTGGAGGACTACGGTAGTTACCTGGTCTATTTATTGTATTCGTAGTTTTCATGTCTTGTTCATGATCCGATTGTATTGGTTTGTTTCTAATATGTATAAATGATTTACTAATACAAACACTAACCTTTTTGGGTGTGTTTATGGCAGGTTGAATGTGATGGAGGTATGAGATGGAGGATCAAGCTAGCCAAGGAACCGAGCACCCCCAAACACTACTAGTTCCCGTCCTTGCATAACGCAATGGGAAATCTAAAGAAAAGTTTTAGTTTATTGTAAAAACTATATATAACTGTTTAATAATTGTTAAACCTAGTGCAAGTTGGTTTATGGTTAAAGTGTTAGTAGCTTACGTAAGATTTAAAAGAAAAAAAAAATTAAGTGCCTATTTCCTGGAACAAAACTAGTTAAATTATACTCGTTAATTATGATTAACGGGTAGGGTGTTACATTTTTTCTTTGTTCTTTGTATTTAGTTAAGTTTAACATTATGTAAACCAGTAACCTACGGTTATAATAGCTAATTTTCGCCGCTCATGCAAGTTTTAACACCCACACAAAAAAGGTACTAAGCGTGTGACATAAAAAAAAGTAACATCGAAACTAGACGAAGCTAACAAAATACCGCCGGAAAGCACGGGGTGGGGTTTAAACCTACTTCATATACTAATTGACAAACTTTTAAACGGTAACTTGGTTACATTGACCGGTTCGTGAGGGGATCTTAAATTCAATAACATACTCCAACATTCTTTTTAGTGTGTAAAAAAGTACGACTACAAATGTGGAGAAACATGATTGGTGGGTTATTGTCGTTATAAATGTGTAAACAAGTAGGCTACACATGTGTAAATACAAAGTGTATTCACACTATAAAGTCGTGAGAATACGGTTAAACAAACTCCGAAGGTTTAGTTTATATGGTTTAGTTTTTTCCTTAAGGTTTAACTTTGAAGGTTTAACTTTAGTGCTTTAAGTATTTGTTTTTGGGATATGGGTGGGGGTTTAGGGTTTTTAGGGGTGGGGTGGGTTTAGGTTTTTAGGGTTAGGCCGGTTGGGTGGGTTTAGGTGTTTGGGAGGTTGGGTTCATGAGTTTAGGTTTTTGGTTGGGGAGTTGGGTTCAGGCTTTTCGGTGTGGGTTTGGGGGTTTAGGTTTTTAAAGGGTGGGGGTTAAGCTTGGACGTTTTAGGTTTTAGGGTAGGGGGAACGGTTTAACAAGCCAGTTCTAATGTCGTAAGGATAAGATAAATCAGAGTTCATTTGACCGCAATCTCACAAATTTGTATTAAAAATATATTTTGTAGAATAGTTTCACCTATGTATTAATACACAAATATTTTAACTCAAAGTTCCTCTCCTATTTCTCACTAACTCAAAGTTCTTAAATACTTGAAAATAAAAACTACCTAAACTTGTGATCGTGGTAAACAAAAGAAATTGAACGATGTAGAAATTAATGTGCAAATATGAAATGATGTGGTGAATGAAAATGACATGGGATAATTACTGGGCATTGATGACGTGGTTATATTAGAACCCGTCCACGAGTTCCCAACATTTTCACTCGCAAGTTCCCTACCTCGTGAACCCTTTTATGGTGCTCCGGCCATGCTGACCTACACACAAAGAGTTAATTATCCATGATTCAACACTTCATATGTTAAAGCAGAGTGTGGATCATTACAAAACATTTTTTTATCGCAAGAACAAAAGAACAATTTCTAGCCCTTGATCAAGTTATTGACTATTTTAATATCACTAATTTACAAGTAAATCAATTGTTCCTTAATTTACATATATATGAATAAGTGGTTCTGTATTTTTGTAAATAATATAGTTCTGTAAAAATCTTAACTCTTGTCCTCTTCCAAAAAGCAACACTTATAAACGGTTCGACCAGTGAACCAATAAGACATTCGGTTCGATGTCCGTTCCGGTTTTAAAAACATTGCTTTTTAAGTAGACGAGTTGAAGCAAGTTAAAACATGGATTGCGATGTTCAGAAAAAAAATAAATAATGTGAAGCAAGTTAAAACATGAATTACGATGTTTTAATAGACATTAGACAACTTGAGATAATTTTTAAGTAAAAAATTTAGCAGTGGAAATTAAAACACTGTGAAATAACACGAGAGGCAAGTATATGTCTGAGTTTTTTTTTTTACCAAAGTAGTGTGGTAAGAGAATTATTTATAAAAATGGTGTTATTGATCTAAAAAGTATTTATTAACACATTGTTTTTTATAATCTTTGTTTCTTACTCAGAATCTCATGGACAAATGTTTATATTTGAAAAAAAAGACAATTATTTACATGTACGTAGGTCTGTAAACTTTATATAAAACAAATAAAAAAGAAAGGTGTTGAACATTAATTCCACTTTTTAAAAATCTCAGTTGGTTAATTTTTTAATTTCATGAAACAAAGTAGTCTCAGGTACTTGGAAAAATATTTGCATTTTCCATTAGAGACTTACTTCTCATTCACACATCAGCGTCGAGCTCGAAAGAATGAAACAAATTATCCAAGCTATGATCTTAAATGGGATTTGGAGTCTACGGAAGATGAGAAACACTGTAGTTTTTAGGAAGTGTTATTGGATTTAATCACTTCCAATTATTGGTTATTGGCCGTTGTCACCTTCAAGTATCACTTTGGCCAATATAACTCCCAACTAAACACTTTGGTGTCCATATCACCAAAAGTCAACCAATTCAAGTCACTTTTGGTCAACTTTAGGTTATTTTTTGGTTAACTTTTGGTGTTACGGACATCGTATCACCAAAAGTTAACTAATTCAAGTCACTTTTGGTTAACTTTTGGTTAATTTTTGGTTAACTTTTGGTGATATGGACACCAAAGTGTTTAGTTAGAAGTTATATTGGCCAAAGTGATACTTGAGGGTGACAACGGCCAATAACCAATAGTTAGAGGTGATTAAATCCAATAACCCTTTTAGGAATGCTCGTCCATCAATTAGCTTCCTTTTGGAAGAGGTCAAATCATATAGTTACCAATGGGCGAAGAGCATATCAAGTAAACATGCTTTAGATTGGAACAGTTGGACTAAGTTCCAAGTGTAGCCGAGTTTTTTTCTTTTATCTTTTGTTGTATGTTATCCCTGTCTTTGTGTTTTTGCTTCGTTGTATATATGTTTTTTTGTAGAATAAAACTTTGTCTTTCAAAAAAAAAGAGTTATTGGATTTAAACACCCCCAAGTATTGGTCATTGGCCTTTGTCACCTCCAAGTATCACTTTGGCCAATAACACTCCCAACTAAATACTTTGGTGTCCGTATCACCAAAAGTTAACCAAATCACTAACGCCGTTAAGTTTTGCTGACGTGGCACGGTGACGTGTCCTATCTCTCCTTACGTGGCACGGTGATGGCGGCCCAATGATCAATAGTTAAGGGTGTTTAAATCCAATAAGGCAATAACCCATTATTTATCTATATTTAACTAGGAATTGACCTGTGTCACGTGATGCGACGACCGGGTTTTACTTGGTGCATATGTCGTGTCATATTTGTGACTTCGTTACATGCGTTACGTTATTGATTATCTCATGCACGTTCTGGTGTAGTATAATGCCTCGTACCTTGCAATGTAACGTGTCAAAGTAATTAAACGCTTCCATCACCAGCAAGAACAAAAAGCGAGAAAGGGGGTCGCCCTGTCTCGATCATCTTTTCAAGTGAACTTCCGAGTAAGCGACCTATTTAATAAAATTGATGACTGGGCAGAATCAAGACAACATTTAATCCATAAACACCATAAAAGCGGAAATTTATTTATACCATTATATTGTACAAAAAAAATCCTAGTTAACAGTGTCATATTGGATCAAGTGGTCATGATGTGCATTGAACATCTACACAAGGGCTGGATATTTTTGTTTTTTTCTTCTTTTTAAACTTTTTTTCTTTGTATATTCTTTTGTTTTAGTTAGTTTTTTTAATTACTTTGACGGCATTACGTTGCAAGGTACAAGACATAATATTACACCATAACGTGCATGAGATAATCAATAACATAACGCATGTAACGAAGTCACATATATGGCACGACATATGCACCAACTAGAACCCGGTCGTCGCATCACGTGACACAGGTCAATTCCTAGTTAAATATAGATAAATAATGGGTTATTGCCTTATTGGATTTAAACACCCTTAACTATTGATCATTGGCTGATATCACCGTGCCACGTAAGGAGAGATAGGACACGTCACCGTGCCACGTCAGCAAAACTTAACGGCGTTAGTGATTTGGTTAACTTTTGGTGATACGGACACCAAAGTATTTAGTTGGGAGTGTTATTGGCCAAAGTGATACTTGGAGGTGACAACGGCCAATGACCAATAGTTGAGGGTGTTTAAATCCAATAACCCAAAAAAAAAAGATAAGTTTACACTAAAACACTATTTAGTAAATACCTTTATAAAAAAACACTAATTTTATAAATAATTTTTCTAGCAAACACTATTTTGGTAAAAGTTCAGTGTATGGTTGAAGTGCACGTGCAACTATAGAGGAGCTCACCATTTATGGCCGTCGGCTTGGATTAATTGGATGATTGAAGTGAAGACAAGCCAATATTCAACATATGGTGGTCAATTGTTTCACATTTTGTTTCCTTCACCTCATCATTTATGGCCGCCAGCTTCTCTTTTGAAATAATAGGATTCAATATTAGAGGCTGTTAACTCCAAAAAAAGAAAGAAAAACAAGTCAATCTAGCTAACACAACGTACGTGATTCGGTTACCGGATGGCTTTTTGTTAAAAATAATATATTTAATCCAAAGCTGAAAATTACGTCTAAAATATAAACATACCTGAGCTATATATGCTTAAGAGGCATTCCGCTGAGTATAAATTATTATTAAAAAAAATTAAACTAAAAAGAAAAACTAAATTCACTTTATACATTAATTAATATATTATAATTAATGAAAGTAAGTTTATAAGAATTGGAATTAAACTAGACTTTTAGAGGGTTGAGACGTACTTCACTGATCAAGTAAACAAATGTGCATCTTTTATTTTAACTACATTTTTTTATAAAAAAACTTTTTGAAAAACGAATGATAAACTTTATACTTAAAGAAGAACGAAGATACATTAATTGTGAAAATTTGCCATGTTGATAATTTATATGCATCATGTATATATATATATATATATATATATATATATATATATATATATATAGGGGAGGGTTCATTTGAGAAGAGCAAATATTGCGAGAAGAAAAAGAAATTGCTAAATTCTTCATTTTTTCAACCAAAAACGTTTTTAACTTACAAAACAATGATAGAAATGCAACATTTATTCATTAACTTTGATATTCAATAAATAAAATTTAATAAATTTCATTTATTTGTTAAACCTACACATGTGGAAGTCATGTGTATGTTAGGTTACTTACACATAACCTACACGTGTGTAGGTAAATTTAAAACGCTAAAAATACATACGTAAAAAATATTTTAATGATTTTTTTTAGTTTATACCTTACACATTTGTATGTAGGAAGTGAATTTATTTAAAAAAAATTAAACAAATGAAAAGTTTTTTTAGTGATTTAGGTTTCTTCTTTTTCTTCTCGCAATATATGAGTCTTCTCAAATGAACCTCCACTTATATATATATATATATGTTTAAATACACATAAAAAAGTTTACATTTACAAAATGTTACATATGGTTATTTTGTATTTAATGAAATCAATACATCTTATATTGTGTGAATCAAATATAAAAATGTATACAATCAACTATCCTCACCTACTCCTTTAATAAAAATATTGTATATATATAGTAGCATCCTAATCAACTCGACACACATCATTCCACACAATTCAATATATCAACCATGGAATTACATCTCTCATTTCCCCTAGCCATAGTTTCTATTATTTTCCTAGTTCTTATATACAAAGTCCTCTTTCAAAACAAGGCAAACACAAACAACAAGAACAACAACCCACCACCACAAGCCAAAGGTGCATGGCCTATAATCGGTCACCTACACCTTCTAGGTGGATCTGCACTACCTCACAGGATTTTTGGTAAAATGGCCGATACACTTGGCCCGGTCTTTACTATCAAACTAGGTGTTCACCAAGCGTTGGTGATCAACGATGCGGAGATGGCTAAAGAGTGTTTCACCACCAACGATAAGGTCTTTGCTAGCAGACCCAAGTCGTTGGTTTCGGTGATCATGGGCTATGACTATGCCATGTTCCCGTTAAGTCCATATGGGGAGTACTGGCGACAAGTGCGCAAGATGGTCACAGTCGAGCTTTTATCTCAACGTCGTGTCGAGATGCTAAGACATGTTCGAGTAGCGGAAGTTAGAACATTCATGAAGTATATAAATGACGCTTGCTTGAAAAACAAAGAAGTTGCGGGTTCTGATATGGTGAAGGTGGAGATGAGGGAGTTCTTTGCTAATTTGGTGTTGAATATTATTACTAGAACCATTGCGGGGAAGCGATTCTCGCCTGGTGATAAAGAAGCGATTGAAGTTCATGAAGTGGTTCGGAAGTTCTTTGAGTATTTGGGGACTTTCGTCGTGTCGGATTTCATTCCGCAAGTGAAGTTTTTGGACTTGGGAGGACATGCGAAAGGAATGAAGTTAGCAGCGAAAGATATGGATGATATAATTGAAGGATGGTTGATTGAGCACAAGAAACGTAGAGAGCACAATGACGTAAAAAAGGACTTCATGGATATATTGATTTCCATAGTTGAAAATGCTTCTAAAGATGAGTTCCCCGGCTATGACCGCGATACAATTATCCGATCAACGAGTCTCGTAAGTAATATCACTAATTAGGATTATGGTTTAAAAAGAACTCGCATTTGATGTATTTCTAATGTCGTTTTTAACTGTGTTTCAGGTTATGATCACAGCAGGTTTTGACTCAACAGCTGTAACTTTAACATGGGCTATAGTTTTGCTGCTCAGCAACCCGGAAACACTAAAACGTGCTCAAGAGGAACTCGATCTTCATGTTGGGAAAGAGAGGCTGGTGGATGAACCCGATATTAAAAATTTAGTCTACCTACAAGCTGTTGTCAAAGAGACACTGCGTTTATACCCACCTGCACCGATCTCAATTACTCATGAATCAACTGATGACTGTACTGTCGGTGGCTATAAGGTCAAGAAGGGCACACTCTTTATATCAAATCTTTATAAATTACAACGTGATCCTAGGTTTTGGTCGGATCCGGATGAATTTCGACCCGAGAGGTTCTTGACGGACAAAAAGGGTATTGACCTCAAGGGACAACATTATGAACTGCTTCCATTTGGTAGCGGTAGAAGAATGTGTCCCGGTCTTTCTTTTGCGCTTCCATCTTTGCATTTGACTTTAGCTAGTTTGATTCAAGGGTTTGAGCTAGCTAAATCATCTAACGGGCCGATTGATACGAGTGAGACCTTCCGATTGACCAGCATTAAAACAACTCCACTTGAAGTCATGTTTAGGCCTCGATTATCCGGTAATATATATGACAATGTTGATGCGTAAAACATCCTGGTCCATCAATCGCCACATGTTTAGCTTCTTACTTTATACATTTTTATTCCCATTGTTTAAGTTCTTGTTGAAAATGTAATAAAAAAATAAAAGCATATTTTATGATAATATTTTCCCGTTTATAATGAATTTTAACTAATACACTTACTTGTGTATTTATGAAATCATATAGTAGGTGAAGGATGGCTCTTTTGAATATACGAATTCGATCTGATGAACGCATTTAGCTAAATATGTTTGATATCCGAAGCATCGGGTTATGATAAATATGTAGTTATCAAATATTTTAAAGAGACTTTCTAACGCTACCGTGAGTCACATATTATTGGTACGTACTATTATTAGTCTAGCAAAACTTGCTTTCACACATCCATTAAACTTTTGTATAAAATAAGGTCAAAAGTCATATAACTACTGTAATTTCATAACTAGGGTTAGGTACTTTACGAAATATTATTAACTATAGAACAATTGATTATACATATATATAAATTAGTAATATTATAATAATCAATAATTTAATTAAGGGCTAAAAATTATTATTTTTTTCTCGCAATAAATAAACCTCAAATGCCCATGACATTACGCACTATCCTTTTCACTAGTGTCATTTCAGTTTTCCATTTTTTCCTTGAAAACAAATTTTAGTATTTTACCTCCAACCCTTTTAAATTAGTTATAGGAGTATTGGATATTAACGGACCTAACTATTAGTTTTTGGACGCTACCGATCCCAACTTTTGAGCATTGGATATTAACGAACAATTGATTTTGGCCACTAATAGACCCGCCGTTAAAAAAGTTAATGGCATCAACTTTTTTTTTTTTTAATTTTAGGTCGACGTTTTATGGTTTTTGATCGGAATAACAATACGAGTCTATTGATATAAAAATTACATCGAAACGATGAACCAAACGACGAAATTTGTACATCCAGTTAAAGAACCGTTAGGTTTAAACACCCCGATAAAGCATCGTGTTGTCATTTGGAGCACCGTTCCGATGTAAATTTTATATCAATCGACTCGTATTCTTTTTCCGATCAAAAACCATAAAACGTCGACCTGAAATAAAAAAAAAAAAAACGTTAACGCCGTTAACTTTTTTAACAGCAAGTCCATTAGTGGCCAAAATGATAAAAGTTGGGACCGCAAGCACGTATTTCAAAAGTTGTGACCGGTAGCGGCCAAAAACTAATAGTTAGGTCCGTTAATATCCAATATTCCTTAGCTATATTCAAACACAAAAAAAAAAGAAAAATAGAGCTAATATAATCATAACTAATACCTATTAGCTGAAAATAGGGTGTACGCAGTTTGGTTTTTGGATAAAACCGTAACCAAATCGTTACTTGCGGTTTTTACCATTGAAAACCAAAACCGAATCGACTTGGGCTTTATCGTTCAAGTTTAAGAGCTCTAAAAAGCATCTCAAAATCTTGTAAAAATCTTATAAATATTCAAAAGTACCTGTACTAGAAATTTATTATGTATCTGAATAATGCAAGATTAAATGTGTTGTAACAATATAATGATATATACTTATATCCTTATATAATATAGCAAACCAAAAACGCTTATGTGGTATCTTTTTAAAACTTGTAGCTTATGTGGCATTATTTGATAATTTATCTCACAATAATGATTTTTTTAACATATGTATATAAAATATATTATAATAAAACTAATTACATTTTTGGTCCCTTAATATTTTAGAGAATTCTGAAACATTTAAGAGTATTTATATTTTTAACCCTTTACTACAAGGGGTGTACATGATTTGGTTTATATTTGATAGAGTCTAAAAATGATACTTATGGATAAGGTTAATAATAACATACAATTAAAGACCTCAGTGTTTTATAAATACATAACATTTTTATACGATTTTTTTAAAATAAACTAAACCATAAAACTGAGCACTTTATTCTGCTTAATTTGATTATAATATTGCTATACTAAAAATCTAATTTTTAAAAATATATTCTGTGTCCCGGTTTATAACGGTTTTATCTCAAAACTGAATGCAACATTCATGAACATCCTTAAAAGCGTCACTTGAATGTTGTGTTCCCGAGCGTAGCGCGGGCACCAAACTAGTATATTATATATATGATTGATTTGCTAGTTTGGTATATTTTAGCACTAACTAATTAATAGATGTTTTAATACTTTAATTTACAAGAACTCATATATGAGATATAATATATATACACACACATGCGCGTACGGTGCGGTCCGGTTTTTTAAAAATGGTTTTTGGTATAAACCGTAAACCAAATCATTCATAACGGTCTGGTTCGGTTTATTATGAACGGATTTTGGTATAAACATAAACCGACAGTGAAACCAAACCAATGACCGGTTTAGGTGGTTTCGCGGTTTGAAACCGAACCGTGAACACCCCACGGAAAAATAATATCAACTCAATTTATTTCATCTGATGGTCGTCCCAAATCCAACTTTTTTGGCCTCTAGTGGTCTGCCTTTAAGTGTACTTAACAACAGTTAACATTTTTTTCAAATTTTATACCAATGTTTTAGAATTTTGATCGGGAGGTGGATACGAATCAATTGATGTAAAACTTACCTTCAAGGAATAAAGCAAAGAGTAAAGGCAAGAAAGCAGTATCATCGTCTTTTTCAGGTATCGAGAGTGGTTTTTGGAAATGAATGAGAAGTGGGATTGTATAACCGAAGTCGATAAGAAAAGAACAGAGCAAAAAGACCGACTTTCGGAGAAAAAAGAGATCGAAAAATGCAATTCGTTTTAAAGTTTTTTGGAAAAACCAATTCCAGATGAGCAGAAAGCTTGACGTGAACTTCACCTCACTTTAATCAAATGCGTTAAGGAATAATATGGATTGCAATGATTTTTAATTTTATTTTTTTATCTTTCATGTACTTTTTTTAATGAAATAATTTTTTTATGGAACAACAATATTGTTATATAAAAAAACTAAGCCATTAGCAAGACGCTAGGGCCGAGAACACAATAAAAACACCACAACTTTTACAACGGGAACTTATGGAACGAGAAACTACACAAGGCATGCCAAGCCAAATCCCCAACCTTTGCCCTACTTTTTAAGCACACGAACGTGTGAGACTTTATCTTCTCCACCATCTCATTCACAGATTTCCACCTGGCATTATAGATAACTGTGTTCTGAGCCAACCATAACCACCAAATTGCGGCCAGGTAGATTACATATAATGCTTTCTTCTACTCCAAAAAAAAAAGAAGAGAATTAATGGAGTTCAACTCCTCTTCGACACACCAACTCCGATCCATTCTCAATCTGCAACAACTAATTATTTCTTTCCACATATGATTCGCAAATAGGCATTCCTTGAGCACATGAGCAGCCGACTCCACAAAACCAAAGCAAGACGAGCATTTGACTGAGGAAAGATCCACCCCTCTTCTATGTAATGCATGCTTCGAAGCAATTTTACCCATTGATGCTCTCCACCCAAAGCACCTTACTTTAAGAGGAATCCTGGAAAGCCACTCAAATGGCGACAAATCCACGGGAGCTCGATATTTCTCCAAAATATTCCTCATGGATCTAACTGTGTACCTGTTAGTACATGTTAGTATCTGTTAGTACATGTTAATACCGGTTAGTACATGTTATAATTTATTTAAAATTATAAATATAATATAATATAGCATTATTTACCCTTTTTTACCTTAATTCTCTAAATTCTAATTTGTAAACCCTAATTCCCTCAAATCTTATCGTGTCTTATCGTGTATATCTGTTATAAATAGGTACTGGTATGGGTAACAGGTACACGATAAGTTATTGTGTTCGTGTCTTAACAGGTTCGTGTCTTAACATGTACAAGTATACACGATTTGCCAGCCTACCCGAGACATCACCCAACCACAACCACCGGTCCTCCCCTTGGCTACATTGAAACTTGTTTACAATCTCCTGAAGTTGGAACCGAACAAAAACCAACCCACCACTTGGCCTGGCCGGCTATGCCATTCCTAAACACGGATACTCCCCAAACCCCAATCTGTTACTAGGCAACTCTTTCTCATCTCTAAATGGAACAACTCCAAAAAATGATATCTAAAACACATGTTTACCCACCAATTTATCAATCCAGAATCTCACTTTATTCCCAAATCCTACCTTAGCTAACATGAAATTTTCCTAGCTAATATTATCTTTTAATAGCTCTAAATTTATTTCTTTCCATACCCCACTAATACCTCCGTGTAAACGGATAAACCTAATGTTTTCTAGGCTAAAAATGAATAGCCTTAACAACCTTGACCCACAAACATGCTCTTCCACTTTGAATCTCCGTCTCTACTTAGCAAGAAGAGCAATATTGGCATCCCTAGTGCTCTCGACACCACGTCTTGGGATCCATAATGTGATCCCACTTGACCCACGCAATAGCTTTCCCGTCTTCCGACCCGCCCTAAAGAAACCTTCTCATGACGCGCTCCAAATTGTTTATGACCTGCACGGGGGCTTTGAACAAAGACAAATAATAGATTGGAGTGCTCCCTACAACCAATCAAGGTAAGCACCTTATAACACCAGGCTTTTTTGCTTCCAACCATTCAATTTCGACTTGTATTTGTCAAATACCGGTTTCTAATTACTCACCTTAAATTACATGTTTTATTTTTATTATAAATTAAAAAGCTAAAAAATAATTGAGTAATCATTAATTAAAGAGGCATTATAAAAACATTAATCACTACATAACTTTTTGAAATATAGTCATCATTCATTTAACAGAAAAAATTCTTAATACACATTAACAATTACATGTATCTTGCACCCTTCATAAATCAGCTATTAAACCACGTACTTTTTAAAATAATAATCCTTATATGCAATATTCTCCCCAAAGGTTCAATTCTTCAAGTATTGAAGTAAGTTGTCCTCTTCCAAAAACGACACTCTCTAATAAAATCATACAAACACATGCATGCTGGCATCATCACAAAGATTCTCATATACACCACCAATCTCACTTCCCACTCGAGATCTGTCACAATCCAACGGCCACAATCTCCTCCTCCCAAACTCCCACAACCGTCCCTATAAACTAACTATTTTCACATTAAAACTTCAACCCCACTGACCCAACACAACTTTCAATTATTTATTTCTTCTCGTACTCATTCAACACAACAAAACTCAACGTTTGTGTTAATGGAGGAAAGACCAGAGACTGAGCTGATATCAATCCCAGCAACGCCGGAGATACACACACCCTCAGTGCAGATGTCGAAAGAAGGCGGGAAGTCATCCACAGCCTGGACACCGACGTCGTTTATATCACCCAGGTTTTTGAGTCCGATTGGTACGCCGATGAAGAGGGTGTTGGTGAATATGAAAGGGTATTTGGAAGAAATGGGGCATTTGACGAAGCTAAACCCGCAAGATGCATGGCTACCCATCACTGAGTCCCGCAACGGCAATGCTCATTATGCTGCGTTTCATAATCTTAACGCCGGTGTTGGCTTTCAGGCGCTTGTTTTGCCGGTTGCTTTTTCTTTCCTTGGCTGGTATATATACATTTTTCTCTTTACTTTATATTATTATTATTATTATGTTTTACAACAGGGAAATTAAATTAGCTAGATTTTAACCTCGATCTCAAGGTACGTTTTGATAAAAAAAAAAAATAAAAAATTAAGTTTTCTTTTTTAGTTTAAAAATTCAGTTTCATTTCAAAATTTTGTCGTTTGTTCGATTTGAGTCCAAAAGTTTTATTTGACTGAGATTGAAACGGTTGATGTGTATCTTTTAAAGGTAAGTTAGATCGATGTTTTTAATGTTTTAGAGAAAAGATGGATGTTTTTGTTAGGTCTTAGGAAATTAACAAAATCGAGTTGAAGCATTAGAAATGAATGAATCTTGGTTAGTAACGAGTGGAATTTTTTTTTTCTAATAAGTTGAACTAGCTAGGAGTTAATAGTTAAGAAAAAAAAGTTCCAGAGCTTAATCATAAATTTTAAAATTTATCAGATTTAAATTATTTTAATAACTACAAATCACTAAATATTAATAAAAACTAATATTTGTTTAATATATGTATTCCCCTAATTTAATTTAGGAAAAAAATAATATTTGCAAAAATATAACATGGGATTGGAACATCTAGCTAGTGAGAATTAAGTGGCTTTAAATAGACAAAATAATGTTTAAGTGAGTTCATTGAAACATTTGAGAAACTTAATTACATTTCTAGAAAAAAAAAAAGTTAACTTAATCCAATTTAACTATCATTAGTTCATTTTAGTAATGAGAACGTTTCTAGAAAAAAGTTAACCCAATAGTTATGTAGATGTACTTATTTTGAAGTAGTTACCTTGTAAAAGTAAGAATTTTGGAATAAGTTGAACTAGCTAGGATTTGGTGTACGTAGTTATGTAGATGTACGTAGTTTACTAATTTTGGAAGGATTTGGTGTTAAGTATTTCATGAGTTTTGCTTTATTGAATGTCTACATGTAGAAAATATTTAAAAAAATAGTTTCTTCCGATAAAATGACTTTAAAATAATAACTTTATGGTGTCCGGTGTTGTTTTATATATTTGTTAGTTTTCAATAAAGTCGTCGTGATTCCTTTTCTTCATCGAGAACATCATGATATATAAAGTCATGTTTCCTGTCTCTCTCTTTTCTTGTATTCGATTTTTTTCTGATCTAAAGTGCAATATTTTTATTATTTTTAACTTAAAAGTTAAAGTTATATAGATTCATGTGCCGTTTCAAAGAACAAATATAGATCGATTCATGTCTCATTATTGTATACGTTTAATATTCTGTTAAAGTGCCTATTTTTCAAAATAACTAAAGGTAAAAATCATGTCATTAACTATATATAGTTAGTTAGATTATTCACAGTAAATTTGAGTTTATTAAACACAACTTAATTAACAAACCTTGTTATTTATTGTTTACATGTGTAGTTATAGTAACCAATTCACCTAATCAATTTTGATATTTTATTTGAATTGTGTCTGCATTACCTTACTATATCTATCTTCTTTACTTAATACTTTTACTAAAAGATACATTATGTTTGTTAAACCATTGTAGTTGTAGCCTAATGGTACTAGAAACAATTGCTTCTTTGGGAGAGATTAGGGTCTTTCAAACCCGACAAATGGTTTAAAGCAGTAGTTTAAGTAGAAAACAACTCAATACTATATCATTTAAAAAATCCATTGGAATTTACAATAGGATGACAGATAAACGAGCAACAAGTTACGCTGAAACCCTCTTTTGAATAGCAAACTCTAGCATACTGAAAAAAAACCTTGGCCTTTAGGGTCGACATTAAATAACAACTTAAAAATTATATGTATGATACTAAATAACTTAAAAATAAAATTTACAAAATTATTAACTTAGGTACGGAGAAAGCTACAAATGTACAAGTTTGTCATGTACCATATATTACATCATTTGTTAACTTATTTGCGTCAAATCATTTAATGTTTTACTATTAAAGGCGAACATGTATTATTCACTTCGGTATAAAGTGTTGTACATATGAACTTTCGTTTTGAATAACAAACGTAACAATATTATCAGCGTTTTTTTTTATCACTATTTATTTGCCTAACAAGCGTAAATTTACTTATCATAAGTAAAACAAAATTTCGTTTATTTAACATTTTGATATAGAAGTTTTTGTTGAATAACGTTTGGCAATTATATATGTTAAGTATGTGTAATGATTAATTATATATGTTGTATGGATATATATGCAGGAGTTGGGGTATAGTGTCGTTAACCATAGCATACTTTTGGCAATTATACACTTTGTGGATCTTGGTACAACTTCATGAAGCAGTTCCTGGAAAGAGGTATAATCGATATGTGGAACTCGCTCAAGCCGCTTTTGGTAATTCGCACTCGCTCAGCTAAATATAATGGAGTTTCGTTTAAAAGTAGAAGTATGATAGCTTGCAGTAAAAAAACATAATATCATGTTTATATATGATAGTCATACTTTTTTTTATCAGGGGAACGAGCCGGGTTGTGGCTAGCTCTATTCCCGACAGTTTACTTGTCAGCCGGAACTGCGACAGCATTAATTCTGATCGGAGGCGAGACCATGAAACTCTTCTTTGAAATCGTTTGTGGGCCGCTCTGCACATCAAACCCGTTATCCACTGTCGAATGGTATCTGGTTTTCACTTCGTTATGCATTGTGTTGTCTCAGCTTCCTAATCTTAACTCCATTGCCGGGCTTTCACTCATTGGAGCGATCACTGCCATATTTTACTCAACAATGGCTTGGGTTCTCTCGGTTAGCCAAAAACGCCCGCCTAACATCGCGTATGAACCCGTCCCGTTACCTTCGTTTTCAGCCTCCCTTTTTTCATTTCTTAATGCACTTGGTATCATTGCATTTGCATTTAGAGGCCACAATCTTGTCCTTGAGATTCAGGTATATATGTAACTAACATGTTTCAGTTTTTTATTCATAAATCATAATGTAGTAATGGACTTAAATATATACATATTCAAAGGTAACCAGTCAAGTCAAAATTCAATGTTTAGTTTTAACTAAGTGGGCTAAAATTCAATGTTTATTTTGAATATTTCCCAATGTTCCACCATGCATCAAGTCAAAGCAATCTAAAAGATGTGTTTCTTGGTACTCTTTAGTCTACGATGCCGTCAACGTTCAAGCATCCTGCTCATGTGCCAATGTGGAAAGGAGCCAAGGTTGCGTATTTCTTCATCGCAATGTGTCTATTCCCGGTAGCAATTGGAGGTTTTTGGGCTTACGGAAACCTTGTAAGTGTATCAGATTCAAGATTAAAAGATTCGTTAAACGAATCACGTACAAATCTAAAATTTGTGATCGAGTTTTGTTTTGTAGATGCCTTCAGGAGGGATTCTGAACGCGTTATTCGTGTTCCACAGTCAGGATATTTCAAGAGGGCTGCTTGCAATGACATTTTTGCTAGTTGTTTTCAGCTGTTTGAGTAGCTTTCAGATATACTCCATGCCGGTTTTCGATAGTTTTGAAGCCAGCTACACCAGCCGCACAAACCGGCCATGCTCAGTGTGGGTTCGATCAGGGTTCCGAGTGGTCTACGGGTTTATCAACTTCTTTATCGGTGTAGCACTCCCTTTCCTCGCCAGCCTTGCTGGTTTGTTAGGAGGGTTAACCCTTCCGGTCACGTTTGCGTACCCATGTTTCATGTGGGTTCTTATCAAGAGACCTGCAAGATATAGCTTCAACTGGTACTTTAACTGGACACTTGGGTGGCTTGGTATTGCATTCAGTTTAGCATTTTCGTTTGGTGGTATTTGGAGCATGGTTAATAGTGGACTTAAGTTGAAGTTCTTCAAACCAAACTAAAGGTTGCTCAATGGCTGATTGCAATAACTGTTTAGAGTACTATATGTTTGTGACTATAAGTTGTTTAAAAATGTATTCGTATGATAATTTTAGTAGATTTGTCCAAAGTTGTTTCTTCTCATTAACAAATTAACCGGTATAAATAACGCATGAAGAAACCGTTATTTAGGGACAAGAAATATTTAGAAATAATTAGCAACTAGCTAGCTAGGCGCCTAGGCTCATGACCCAGCCATGAGAGTATGAGACGCGATAACGGGTCATAGTTGGCATGTTTCCGACACTGACACATGACACATGTCGTGTGTTGTGGTGGTAGAGATGGCGGAGTTTCAAGTTTGTGACTTAGTTATACGCGTTGATAAAAATTTTTTTGTCTAAAGTGTAAACATCCAAAGACATTGGCTAAAATGACAATTAGATCAAAGTAGGGAGGTAAAACTTGTAAATATGTCAAGTTGGAGGATTAAAGTTGTAAATTTATAAACTGCACTAAAAGACAAAACAGTGAGCACCGACCCTACTCTATAACTACTATAGGGGGTTTATTAAAACCTTGAGTTCTGAATATGGTAAAATAGCTCATGTGTGAAGATTGCCCCTTCGACATATGTTGCAGTGGCTCTATTTAAGGTATTTTTGTCAATTATTTTAAAATTTTATAATTCTTCCGTTTTATTTTATGGAACTTCAATGACTTAGATCTTTATAAGAACCCAATCCATAAATAATAGAGGAGACTTGATGTTGTATAATCTATTAGAACCCCGCAGTTTATATGGAACTTCAATGACTTAGATCTTTATAAGAACCCAATCCGCAGTTTGTATAATCAATTGAGAGTGGACTGTCACTATGAGAACCTTAAAATCAGATTATCACCAAAATGTCTCATCATAATCGATACTCACCCATTGAGACCTGGCATCATAGATCATACGAACCTTGTATCTTTCAAGAGACTCATTACTGCTAATTTTGATCTTAAATACCCACGTATTGAATCCACATACTGAAACACATGTCCTATTATCAATAAGAGCATTGAATTCATCTACCATAGTATTTTTTCCATCCAGGATTGAATAAGAAGAAGATCGAGTACGTGAGAGGAATAAGCTAAAAGGTAAAGAACATTTATGATTCCAGAATGATTTTGTTTTTAAACACTAACTAGATATAAGGTCAAGGCCTCAAGGGGCGCTATATATGCGACGCTCGGATCTGGCATATATGTCTTCATCACACTCGTTGATAAAAAAAAAGTTTCAGGTCTCTCATGTACGGTGTAAAGTCACATGCATCGCATACTAGAAGACAACCACTAATCGAACCTAAACTAAAAGTTTATGACTTTGTGAACAATCTAGAATCGAAAAGAAATTAACAAAAAGTTCAACAATCTTTAAAATAAGAAGACGACAAAAAGGTTCTAACAATCTTACTAGCAATCTTAGGGCACAATAGATAGATCAAACGATGGGCTTTTGAGCATAGCCGCATCGGGACAGATGCGACATGCTGTAATGCCGTCAGAATCCTGACACCAACGGATGGAGGGAACTGAGTTAGAATGTTGCCTTATAGCCTTTTTTTCCCTTCAAAATTAAATATTGGACCAGTAAAAAAAACTCACTCGTAGCAAATATGGAATTTTTGTTAAAAATAAGGGGGATAACATTTACCCGGCTGCACGTCTCTTATACCATTTAGCATATGTGCTTATTTATGTATTCCCCTTGGCACTCACACTATACTTTCATGGAATGACTAATTTGATATATAAGTTCGATATAGATTGTTGGGGCTCAACTTCAAGAACATGGTTAGAGTGTGGTCTACCTCCGAGAGTGGAAGATTGATAAAGAGAAGAACCTGGTTGATGTGGGTTGATTGTTACTTTGCTGCTCATTGGTTCTTTTATTCGTAGCCTAAAGGCTGGTCTTTGTTTTGTTATTTGTGGTATGCATGTCTTAGCTTGTTTGGTTGATTTGTGTAAATCATGAGGCATGTCTCATGTTTGAACTAGTATGGACTTTATCCA
This sequence comes from Tagetes erecta, assembly GCA_030867185.1. Lineage (NCBI taxonomy): Eukaryota > Viridiplantae > Streptophyta > Magnoliopsida > Asterales > Asteraceae > Tagetes > Tagetes erecta. The sequence continues at coordinate 100,079,977 of CM061487.1, forward strand.
CACTACTTGTATTTATTTGGTGCTGTTAATATATACAATCATCGGGGTAACCCTTTATCCAAAAAAAATTAATGAACATTGGATCATGTGTCATTTCCCCCCTTCTAAGTCGGTTTAGTTAACTCTTTACTTTGACGCTGATTAGGGGGTGACCCATATTCGAGACATTCAACCTTCGGGCATTGTGTATTTTTGGGAAAGAATCTAATTTCTTGGTCATTCAAGCGTCAGGCCACTGTTTCACAATCAAGCATCAAGGCGTAGTATTAGAGAGTCGCTAACACAACCACTGAAACTACATTGCTACGTAACTTATTGTTTGAGCTTCTATCTTCCTTTATTTCGAGACACTATCATCTAATATGACAATGTTTCCAGGGCCGGCTTAGAGGGTGTGCGGCATGAGCGACCGCACAGGGCACTCGCTTAACGGGGGCATTATATTTTTAAAAAAAAATTATATTATATAGGAGGTCCGATGACCCTTTAGATTTACATGAGCAGTGAAAGTGGAAGAAAAGAGTAAAGAAATATTTTTCCGACGAACTGTAATTTTGTTCACTGAAGAAGATGAAGATGATGAAGCTTTCTCTCTATATATATATATATTGAAATGATATATATATATAAGTCAAACTCAGATACATGCTTTTATTGGGGTATTCAAAATGTGTCAGTAGGTGATTGACACCATTATTCAATTCAATTTAAAAGTAATTTTAGAAATTAGAATAAAACGTTTTTTTTATTTCACCCTAGAGTAACATATATTATTTAGTTATGTCTTATTATTTATCTAACACCTTATATTTTTTAAGATTTATTCTATTATTAGGAAAGTTATATATAACTGAATATTAGAACACTAACCAAATAAGTTATTAAATCTTATCATTTACAAAGAATCTATTAAAAGAAAATTAAGTTTATGATTTAAGTTTATTAGATTACAATTTTTTTAATATTGATATATATATATATGTATATCTCGACTCTTTATGTTATAAAATTTTGGTTCCACAACCGGTTCAAAGAGTATAACTTCATTTAATTTCTAAAAATAATTTTTAAATTAGTTTTTATTTGAAAAAATTAATTAATTATGTGTTGCTATAAGTGACACTGCGCTGAACGGCTGAACCCCCTTCAAAATGCAATAGAGGCCTTTTTTTTATGACTCGCACAGAGCACATAATTCTTCAGGACCGGCCCTGAATGTTTCAATAGTGTATCTCTCATAGAACCCAACGCACCAAACACATATGCAAATATAACTTATAAGTAGCTAGTAATATTTTTAGTTTTCCACATTCTTAATTAGTCTCTAGACTTAATAACAGCAAGCAATGGATTAAGCTTTTGTGTCGTAAGCCCAAGCGTATTAATATCATCTCCAGTATCATCTTTAAGTCTCCACTCGAACTCATGCACCATTCTCCCAATCGACGCACACGCAATTAACATAGCCTGCATAGCCCCAGCACAAACACGTTTCCCCCCTCCAAATGCCATCGTTCGCTGCAAATCAATTGGTCCATTTTCCGCAAGAAATCTTTCCGGCTTCCACTCTTCAGGATCCTCCCATATTTCAGGCTCCATGTTACACCCATAAATGTTTATAGCAAGCTGTGAAACACCATCTTCAATTCTTAACAAAAAGTCCAGATTGATTCGTATTTTTTATGATAGTTTTGCGGTATAGATTTAAACATACCTCGGTCCCAGCAGGAACATGGTACCCTCCAATCTCTGTGTTCGCGTGCACATGTCTTAACGGGATTATCGAAACAGGACTATGTCTTCTCAAAGTTTCATGAAAAACAGCTGATAAGTATGGCATCTTGCACAACTTCTCCTCTGTGATCTTTTCTGACCCACAAACGCTTTTGATTTCATCGTATAAACGGGTCTGCTTCTCCGGGTTCTTCGCAAGTTCATACATTGCCCATTCTGTGGTGACCATAGTAGTGTCTGCTGTTTCGATAATCGGTTCCCAAAGTGACATTAGAAGTTGTTTCTCAGTTAACGGTTGTGCTTCAGCCAGCAAATAATCGATATAGCTGTTTAGAATCTGGTGTGCAAAGAAAAAATAAAGCACAATTAAGGTAACATAAAGTACTGTATATCTTATAAACTTTTTTATATTTAGATTATGAATTGTGAAGTGGTATGATTTGCTTCTTTACCTCTCCAGATGCTATTCTTTTTTTGTGTTCTTGAATAAGTGTTTTCATCACAGCCTCTCTTCGGATATACATTTGTTGAATTTTCGTCTCAAATTCGGCATTTGGGATCCAAGATAGATACGGAAAAAAGTCTCTCCAGTCCACTTCTATGGCACCCATCATCGGGTCAAGAACCAAAACCTGAAATACCTCATCTCTTGTCATGGTGGTTCTAAGATCATTTACATATATGTCTCCAATATCTCTCCCAAATGTCTGCAAATCCATATAATTAAATTAGTTTATAAAATCATTCACACAATTATGTTATATGGATTCAAATTAAGAATCAAAAGAGCTCACTTGTTTCAATGCTAATGTGAAAAGTTCAGACTGGAAAATCTTTCTAAGGTTTATTTCTTCTTGATGAGAATTTGGTGCCAAATCATGAAGTTGGTTTGATAGATTTTCAGACAATGTGTCTCTATGGAACCGGTGTTTCTTCTGCGTTGTTCAACATTAGTATTAGTTAGTAGTATAGCCAAATTGGTATGAACTAAATTAAGTGTTTAAGAGTAGTAGAGCAATGAGCACAAACCAATGCAGCTGGTCCTAGGATACTTGTGAGTACGTTTCGTTTAACAGTTTTGTGATAGTCATCATAATCACTCATTGCTACCATAGTTTTATCAGCCGTGAGGATCTTTAACGCTTTTGAAAGATTTCTTGTTGAAATGGAGTCGAACTTTGTCACCATAGCCTGCGACATAGTAGTGTATTAATTAACAGTTATAGAAAAACATGTTGATTTTAATAAATTATATCAATAACATGCATGTGTTGTACCTCTTTAGCTAGATCATTGGAGTTGATAACAACCATGGAGGTGGCTCCAGTTTTGATGGAGTAAATAGGGCCAAAAGTTTCTGCCCATTTTGTAAATGTTTTGTATGGTTTCTTCTCCTTCAACTGAAGTAGGTTCCCCAACAATGGCAGCCCTGGAACCTCTGCATGCAGTTTCGAATTATATTAATAAGTGATCATAACCATCATATGGAACATGACCAACTTCAGCATGTAATAGAAACATTACCAACTTTTTATTTTGTTTTAATTAGGTTACTTAAATTTTATTTTGTTTTATTTAGATAAATTAACATTAAAAGGTGATCTAATCCTAGGTAATTAACTTATATAATAGGTAATATTAATTTTTATGTGAAACTGGGACTAGTTTGGATGTTTTAGATGTATTTTAGACGCGTTTGAGTTTTTTTTCCATAAGCTTAAATATATTTACAAACTTTAAAAGCAAAATCCCAATTTTTTCATTTTTTTAAAATATTTTATAATTTCCCAAAAATTTTGGTCATTCTTTGAGTTGTACGTGTTGTGTGTTTGGTAAGTGGGCGAGTAGTGGAGGTTGAGTGTGTTTTTGATTATTCGGTCATCTCTCTATGTATTATTGAAGAGGATCATTAGTGTCCTAATATATTAACTTTAAATCATCTATATAATTTTATTAGAAGATTAGTGTTTGCTAAAAATTAAAGATAAATCAATATTAATTGGATCTGATTCTCTCAATATTATAATATATAAAATTAATTAAATTGTGTTTAAGTAGGTACGACATAATAAATCTAATCTGTGCATTATTTAGTACGCAAAAAGTAATTAGAATGCATTGAAATTGTGATTTAAAATTCATTTCTTGATATGTTTGATAAAATTGCTATGTTAATTAATTAGAATTAAGTTCAGTCAAACCATTCATTTAATAAAATTCAAAATCCTTCTATATTCTAAGGAAGTCATAAAAACGTTGATACTTTTTTATATATAAAAAAGTTTATAGGTTATATATACACTTACACACCAAATTGATAAACAAATGTCGGTCTCTGAATTAGAACACAAGACCTTCAAAATAGATATATTAAATATTTAATCTTTATTTAAACCACAACTATACTAATTCCATTTTGAATTTAATACTAATGAATTCCACGACCCAAACGCCCACTTAACAACTTTTATGTCGTCAGACATTTATATTTCAGAAGTGGTACAAGTTATATAAATAAATATATATATAAAAGATAAATGAAATGAAAACGTCATATGAAATAGAGAAAAATTTTACATACCAGGAACAGAAGGAAGATGATTGGGATTATTACCACCACCACCGCCAGCAGCTTGATGTGAAAGAAAACTTTTGAGGCACAAGAGAGAAACACCACCGGCAACTGCCGCTGCCGGACCACCGAAGGCTGCTGCTGCTGCTGATCCCACCGTTTGTATGTCCATCTTTATGTTGTTGTTTTACTAATGAAACAAACCAACAAGACAGGCCGGTTATAAATATTGGTGTTCAAGTGGGTCCCTATATATATAATAAGTATTAAAAGTTGGACATGATCCGAGGGGTGTGTGTGTATTTGATACTTTTATGATTTTTTGTCTTCTTTTCAATTCCAAAGAGATACCCATGTCCAAAAAAATAATAAGCAAATAGATATTTTTTAATAGCGATTATTTTGTTTATTTATTCATCAACATGTCTCATGTGAGATTAAGATCCATGTCATTTTGGTTTAAGGTAGGTGGTGTACTATCATTTATTTCATTTTCATGTAAACGTTACATCAGCTCACAATAAATGTGGAAATTGTTTCATCCCCTTTAACTCCATATCAACAATTTATATAATTAAATATTTAAATAAAATCAATATATACTAATATTACAAATAAATTGTTGGTCAATGTTTTTGAAGTAGTCGGTTACAAGCATCTCATGCACACGATGACGGTCATGATGTAATGCGGCTTTTCAGGTTAGTTGACAAGAGGGTGGAGTTTGTAATAACATTTGAATGGCGTAAACAACTAGGACTGGGTAAAAAACGAGTTGGGCCTGAAAAACCGACACCCGACCATAAAATGCAAGATAAAAACCGGTTTCGGGCCAAGCCCGGGCCCATTACCGGGCAAATCACAAGATAAAAAAAGCCTTAATTCTTCCCTAATGACCTAATTTAAGTTTTAAAAAACAAAAAACTGAAACCTAATTTCAAAAACAATAGCCTCTCTACTCTCCTCTTCTTCTGCTCCCTCGTCACTCTATTCCAATTCTTCCCTTCACATTTCTCATTTTCCGTACAAGATCTTCGCCATTGCGCCCCCTACCACCACGGTCCTTCGTCAACTCACCACCATCACCACCGCTGTTTTAAATTAAGCACCGAGAAGTGAAAAAAAACACGATGTTCTGCTTCAAAACGAAGTAAGACATGTAATTTGAATAATTGATTAGGTGTGAATGATTTTGTAAAATGAGTTTCGTGATTATTGTAAAATTCATGAACTAAAATACAATACAGATGCTTATCACAAAACTTCATTTGGTAAGTGAAAAGGCTCTATCTTTAAACCAATTAATAATCAATTCAACCCATAGGTGGATTAAACACTTTTGTTGCTGTTATCTGTCTCTCATCGAAGCTTCTTCAAGTCTTCAGTAAACTGACTTACGTTTGAAACCCGGTTACGAGCATTTTTACATAAGCCTGAAACCCGTTATTGTATAAAGGTTTGGTTATCAGGTTGCATTTTAGATAAAAACTAGGTAACGGGCTGGGCCAGGTTTTTCATGGGTCGGGCTGGGTTTGGTCCTTTACCCACTACTAGAAACAACCGTGTGGAAAAATCTCATTGCCGACATCAAAGTTGAAGGATGATGAAGAAGAGGAGAATGATGAATATGAAATATTTAACATCGTTCATTTTCTATGGTTGAAAATGAGTGTGTAGATTTAACAAAACTAAGGGTGAAACGATTTTGTGGTGTTTATATATGTGTAGTATTTAAAAAACTTTTTTTTATAATTTGAAAGCTTCCAACAACTAGTCAACATATACCAATGACTGTCAACAACATTTTTTTCCCTCTTTCACGCGTGAACTCGTCATGGAGCTCCCTTTCATCTCTTTCACGCCCCCAGCCCCTCTAGCATGGTGTGGAGGGACGGTAACGGTGACGTGACATGGCGGCGTGAGACCATACCATCTGGGCTCTATTTTTAATTTCATTAAAAACTAGTTTGATGGATTTAAAAAAATTTCCCATTGTGATCCCATTTTAAAAACTTCGTGTGCTCTTCCAATCAAATATATCAAATAAGATATATAGTTTATTTTCTAATTAAACGCTAGTAAACTTAAGTAGTTCTATCTGAAAACAAGCAAAATCACACCTTAATCTTTATCCCCAACAGAAGCTGGGGCGATGTTCTTGTTAAGGTCTAAATTGCACTAAAAACAACTATTTTTCTCTCTCCTTCTATTTAAATAATACTTTTTTATATTTTTATCATTACAGTTTCACTCTCCTACACTCACAATCACTTTCAAAAAATATTAAAATATTATAGAGGGGTGAACAATAGCTTTTCATATATAGAGTTTCTCTCTCCTCCACCATTAAATTTTTTTTCACCTTCACTCACAACAACTCATAACAATACACAACAACCCCCTAAAATATAAAACCTCACTCACAAACATTTGATTACTCAAATGTGAATGCTCCAATTCGGCCAACCTCCTGTATTCACTATGTTCCTCCTAAAGGATGTGTGTGTACATACCTTTTCTTTTTTATAGTTTACTAGATTATAAGCCGTGTGTTACACGGTTTGAATAGTTAAAAATATCATATTAATATCAGTCACAATAAACAAAGAATATCATATGTTGTGTAAAAGAGTAAATCACTAATATATATAATTATCTCAATACTTTAATAAACCAGCATAAATGCATAATGTTTCTAATCAGAAAGACTTGTCATAATATTCTAAGCTCAACCTAATTAAATTGTTCACGAAAAGTGTTTACTACATATAACTACAAATGTAAACACCTATTTTAGTCTGAACAGAGCATTATTTTGAGTAATTTGAGATTTTTTTATTTAATATTATCTTGATTGTAATATTGAAATCTTTAATTTAGGATAAAAGGTAAATGAACGATTGAAACGGAATTGTAAATTTGGAATATTGATCTTGGTAATATTTTGATTGATGCAAATTTGGAAGATTGTTTTTTAGAATATATTTTGATTGATTTAAAAATGGTAATTGCCAAAATGCATTTAGATGCTGACACATAAGCTATATGATGTGGCAGATGATATGGACTGTTTTAAAAAATGACATGTGATAGTAAGTTAGCGATGTATTATTATAGATAAATTAGATGAGTGTGTGCACAATGCAACACATAGAATAGAAATTAAAACATACAATTTTGACCCGATGAGAGAATTTTATTTCAAAATGAAATTAAATTTTTTTATTGAAGACCAAAGTGTTGTGTAGATGATTGAAAGTGCTACCAGTAGATCTTAAATTTTACAAAATATGTCTAAATATTAACAAACCAAAGTATAATTCGTGCTATTATAACATATTTTAGTATCTCTCTAGTCTAATACAAAAGTAATTTTTAATTTCACAGTTATAATTGTCATAATAACAATCAACCTCACTCTTCTTCATTTATGTTTTTGAAATTAGTTTTCATAAATTCATCTATATATCATACTAGTTTAGTGTCCGCGCTACGCTCGGGAACACAATATTCTAGTGATGCTTTTAAGGATATTCATCAATGTTTCAATCAGTTTTGAGACAAAACTGTGGTAAAACAGAACACAGAATATACTTTTAAAAATTAGACTTTTAGTATAGCAATATTATACTCAAATTTACTACACCATAAAATGTTCAGTTTTATGGTGTAGTTTATTTTTTTAAAAATCATATAAATTATGTATATTTATAAAACACTGAGGTCGTTAATTGTATGTTATTATCAACTTTATCCATAAGTTTCATTTTTAAACCCTATCAAATATAAACCGGCTCATGTACACCCCTTGTAGTAGAAGGTTAAAAATAAAATAACTCTTAAATTTTTCAGAATTCTCCAAAATATTAGGGGGCCAAAAATGTAATTAGTTTTATTATAATATAATTTACATACATATTTTTAATAAAAAATCATTATTGGGTGATAAACTCTCAAATTATGCCACATAAGTTTATTGTGTAGTTTATTTTTTTAAATCGTATACAAATGTTATGTATATTTATAAAACACTGAGGTCTTTAATTATATGTTATTATTAACTTTATCCATAATTTCATTTTTAAACCCTATCAAATATAAACCGACTCATGTACACCCTTGTAATAGAGGGTTAAAAATATAAATACTCTTAAATTTTTCAGAATTCTCCAAAATATTAGGGGACCAAAAAATAATTTGATTTATTATAATATATTTTAGATACATATTTTAAATAAAAAATCATTATTGTGAGATAAACTCTTAAATTATGCCACATAAGCTAGAAGCTTTAAAAAATGTCACATAAGCTTTTCTTGTTTTGCTATATTATATAAGGATTAACAAATTTATTTAAAATTTCTTCTCTTAATTATCAAATATTTAATTTAACATTAATTTTATTTAACACATGCAATACACTTGTGTCTAACCTAATAAATATATAGATACACTAGGTTAAAGACCCGTGTTTAACACGGGATTGAATTAGAATAATGTTTAAATAGTTAAACTAAAAAAACTTCTCTTTAGGCATAGTCTATGAAAATTAACCAATGTCTTTGAATACCAAAAGCATCTAAACACCACTTTTCTTTAGGCCTTTGTAAGTGGCAACAATACTCTTCAAGGTTAAGTTAGTATTATTTGAATTTTTTTAGTATACATGCAGAACATACAAAACTATTATTTGAATATTTTGATATTGTAGCACTCTAAATAAAATCATGTTTAGTTCCCGGAAACACATGGCATTACAAATACTCAATAATGTGAGAAACATTATTTCAACTTAAATATAATCACTACATTAACGATTAATTTATAAAAGTAAATAGGAGTACTATGATGTAGATAATGAAACATTTAGTTTCAAAGTTCAAAAAGTATATAAACACGCATGTATCCAAAACAGCAAGAGTTTCATCTTTGTTGAAGTCTTAAAGACTGGTTGATTCACATACATTGTTGATCACGTGTCACCAATTTAATTAAACTTCAAAAATGAAGAAAATCACGATACTTATAACCAAATCGATCCAAAACAGCATTACGGTCACGCGAATTGCAAATGATAGCAAATCTACGCCCTGATAGTAACCACAAAATCAAGTTTTTAACATAACCATTACAAAAATAAAATTAAATCGAATATAATCCAGGTTTGGGTAAAATTATAATCCCCGCATATAACCTTGATCGGAATCATAGTCCAGGTTTGGGTATAATTAGATCAAACAACGGTTTTCCATTAAACTTTAGAATTCGAAGTTTTCAATTTAAAACCAATATTACTTTTAAAATCAAACGCAAGTTTCAAATCAAGTTCAAACAAAGAACATGATGAACAAATAGAAACCTTAGCTGAAACAAAAAGAGGACCTTTGATTCCAATAGAAAGGCGACCCGACTAAGAGACGGAAACGGTTGCATCTAGATAAAGTTGAGTGTCAAGTTGGATTAGGATCTCTCAAAGGATTTGTAGAAGTTTAAATATCTTTCAACAAAACCTTGTTTCCAAAAAAAAAACAAATAAATGAGAAATTTAAGGAGAGCAAGACAACTAAGCTTTAGAAGAATGATATAATGACAAGTGTACAATTATAGGGTAGCTATGCTAAAATATCAACACATGGCAAGAAATGGGTTTGCTTTATTATATTTTATAGATATTTTAAACTTATCAAATATTGACATATATCAAGTGATTTTAAAATATTAAAGACGATAAATGAAAATTCGACATGATGCCATACTTAAGCGTTGAACTTGAATTTGTTTACATTTTGAGGATACTCGATCTTCCGGTGTGATTTCCATTTGTAATTTTTAATTAAGCGTTGAACTTGAACATGTGATTTCATTTGTATTTTTTAATTAAGCGTTGAAAGTTGAAACATATGATTTTCAATTTATTTATGTTTAAATTTCAAACTACAATTTCTTATTTACATTTATATAACTTTTAAGTTTGGTTAGAGCTTGTGTTTTAGATCAATTAGCTTTGATCAAATTATAAATTTATCAATCACTCATATTTTTAAGCAATTTATAACTTTATTTCTTATTTTTACATATTTACGAGTTTAATATTTAACTTTTCTCATTTTCTAACTTTGACATATTTTCGAATTTCATCACATTCCTCGGTCATGCACCGCATTGAGTGACCCAATTCACAAATTAATCTGAGAGATGATAGATTGTTATATTTATGTAATATATGAGAAAAACTAAAACAATATTAGCAACTTAGTTAGATTAAATAAAATACACTACCACTTAGCACACTCGATCATCATTCTCACTCTGAACGAAATCCTAAACATAGATATAAATTGAGGTTGGTTCCTAATGTTTGTGTTAATTGTTGCTACCAAAATCCCCCTGAGAGGTTTATGGACTCCGGTCGCAGTGCAAGGATGAGAAAGGCCCGGCTCAGGTCCATCTTGAGGTCGTGATAATGTTTACTCTCTTCTTCATGGACTAGAGTTAGTCACTTGAGAGCCCCTTTTCGATCTAGTAAAGACCGTGTTCCTGCTAAGATGCATGGTAATATATACATGGTGCAGTGATATTAAGGGAGGGAACGCCTCCGGCTCAGAAACAACGTCATCACCGCCTTCATTGTGATCCCTCCGTGCATACAAGTGTGTAAACACAAGAGAGATAATTTAAGGTTAGAGAATACAACCTGCCTATTTTGATGGAAGAGACCTCGTATTTATAGGAGGTTTAGATGGGTAGAGGCCTTAACGGGCCTTTATCTTTATACTTGTTAGAAATGAGCCCATATAAGATGAGCCTAATTTGTTGGGCTTTGACCCGGTTATGATGATACCTCATCATTAATTGTTTGTCATATGCTTATGTATAAAGATAATTTATTTGTATACATACCAACACCAGGTGACGTGGACTCCCATAGGCATATATAATTAGCTTTATACCCGTTTCAAGGCCGGTTTCATTATGTTATCCACAATTTTTAATGGGTTTCATTTGAAGCGTTTTCTTTTATGATTATTCGTATACATTACTATCATTAAATAACTTTTCATCACTCAATTAAAAAAAAAATAAACATAAAAAACATCGTATGTGAAAATCATATCACATTATATTATATATAACTTACTATTTTAAAAGGTCGGTTAAGACCTTCTAACTTAGTCATCACATTAGTGTTATTTACATGTTTGTCACTCTCATTTTTCTTATTTTTTTATTTTAACATATTTATGATTTTAATTCCCGACTTTGACTAATTATCATTTTGTCATCTGATGACTTAGGCAGTTTCCGACTTTAACCCATTACTCTACTTTGACATATGCACGACTTAATTCCCCGTACTTTACTTGGTTATCGTTTCGACCTCTAAGTTTGGATATCTATTCGTATTTTAATATGCGACACATTTCGGTTTACACGGTGATGTACGAGACATGAAACTTTTTTTTATAAACAAAGTGAAAGTCATACACGCGATACCCGACCGTATGATCCGACGCTGCATCGCGCGGCCTGGTCTTAACCTAGTTAAAAAAACTATAATATAAAAAGACCACTTATATTACCTTTAGCATTAATATATAGAATAACAAATAAATGTATTTGTAAAAGTGGATTATTAGTTAGTAGAATAACAAATAAATGTGTTTCCAATAATGGGTAGATTGTACATTGTTTTGTTTAACATCATTAATTCAGAATGAAAAGTTTATGAAGTGAAAGGAAGTAGACATAACGTACAATTGAAGTTGAAACATACAATTACCTAAATGCTATTCAAACCCGGCCATTAACTACTTGGAAAGTTACATAGATTTTCAATTAAAACAATAAATCAACAACAAATAGACAACTCATATAAAGTTTGCATATGACGAAACTAAACTTGACCTCATCAAAGATGCTTTGCTTCGGCGTTGAGATGCTGTTGAAAATCTTCGCGTACTTAGTTTTCTAAACAAACCATATAGTTGCCAACAATATATATACTTTGAAAGGCTTACACTGACTGAGGATGTTGTAAGATGGCCATGATGGAGTTGCAACCACTAACATCCAACCTACACTAATACAATTATATCTATTTTCATGAAGGCTCAATGTCTCATTATAGACTTATAGTAAGTGGCTTTAGTTTAGTATTTGCTAACACCAATGAATAAAATCAAGCTCTCCAAATCCAAATCAATAATTATTTTGGTAAGAAGTGAAACACCCTTATGAATTACAGTGGAAAAATGAAGCCCAATGGGCTTACCAAATACCAAATAAACCACACATTTTGGTTTCAAACTTTCAATGCTCAAGAAACTTTGGTTCTTTGTTTCAAACAATTAAAAAAACTGATATAATAGTAGTTATAACAATAATTATTATATGAATAACATTGGTATAATGTAATAATAATGCCAATACTAATAAAATTCTTAAATATTTTTTTTATAGAATTTATAATAAAGTGACACATGGAAGAAATTCATCCGCCCACTTAATTTGTTGGATGGATAAGGGTTATTGGATTTTATTACTCTCAACTATGGGGTATTGGTCGTTGTCACTCCCAACTAAGACCCTCACTCTCGCCACTTCCAACTTGACATTACAATTGCTGTATCACCTCCGTCATTAGAAAACACTAACATTGTTAATGTTTGGGTAAAAACTGTCACTTTGAAAAGTAGAGGGAAAACAATATATTTATATTTTGTTTAATATATAACCCACCACCACCACCACCCACCACTACCACCCCACCCATCACCGCCACATAAAATCAGGTCATCACCTCCGCCAACTCCGGTCACCATCACCAATTCCGATCACCACCACCAACTCAGGTGACCTTCCGGCAACTCCACTTTTGCTTTTCTATCAAATTAAACACCAACAATTTTGCTTTTCGGTCCAAAGTTCCGGCAATTATTCAGATTTATTCAATTCAAACAGAGGTGGCGTAAGCAACGGAATTGCCGGAATCAAAAACAAATTATTATGGTTGATCTGAGTTACTGGTGATTACCGGAGTTGCTGGAGTAAATTAAAAACAAGACATTATCTTGAAAAAGCGGAAATGCATCTCAAAATTAATGATTTTGTGAACATGCTATTGCAAAAGAGCCTCATGAACTGCATCATATTCACCATTTATCAGATCAACCAATATTTCGATTAACATATGTACAAGGAAATTGAAATAAAAAACCATGATCTATATTAGTTTTTGATTCCGGCAACTCCGTTGCACACGTCGCCTCTGTATGAACTCAAGAAATTCGAATACTTGCTAGAAAATTGGATCGAAAAGCAAAATGGTTGTTTGAATTGGATCGAAAAGCAAAAGTGGAGTTGCTGGGAAGTCGCCGGAGTTGGTGGTGGTGACCGGAATTGTTGACGGTGACCAGATTTCATGCCGGTGATGACCGGATTTTGTGGCGGTGGTGGGTGGTGGGATGTATATTAAACAAAATATAAATTGTTTCCCCTAACTTTTCAAAGTGACATTTTTTACCCAAACATTAACGATGTTAGTGTTTTTTGACGACAGAGGTGATACAACAATTGTAATGTTAAGTTGGGAGTGGTAAGAGTGAGAGTCTTAGTTGGGAGTGACAGCTGCCAATACCCCATAGTTGGTAGTAATAAAATCCAATAACCCGATTGATAATGGATATATAACAAATCCAGGTCATGCAGCAGGGCCCATGATCTGAATGTTTTAAATAACAAGTGAAAATCAACACCCCAATGGCCCAATAGATAATATTGAAGGCCCAACAACTTGTGGTCAAGGTACGTACGCTCATTCTTGTGGATCAAATACCGGTTAAAGTGTGTGGACATCTCTTGGTAAATCGTGTAATAGGCCTTGTGTGTAGTTTTTATATCTCGTATCTTTTCTGTTGTGCGGGGTGTATCTGTTTCGACTCTAGCGTCTTGTTAGTGTTATGTTTTAATAAATTTTTGCCGTTAAAAAAAAGGCCCAACAACTTAAATTTAAAGGATGCCCACGTAAAAGATTCAGTGAATATTATTTGTAACGGTGACAATGAAATTTATGTTTTTTAACGGTGTGTTCATGTTGTGTTGATATATTGATCCTAGGTGTAACATCCGGCCCCTCATACCACCAATATTGTCCGCTTTGCTACATCAGAGCTCACGGATTTGCTTTTGGTTGCCCGGGTGAAACCTTCCCAGGATGGTCACCCATCCTGAGACTGCAGTCATCCGAGCACGCTTAACTGTGGAGTTTTCCACTCATCCACTAACATTAAGCCCCAAAACGCGTTGTTGGTATTTGAGGTCGGACATCCCTTATAAATCCCAGATCTCTCCTGCCCACGGCCGATGTGGGATTTGCCTAGGGTGTTACAAACACCCCCCCTTTTGGACTCATCGTCCTCGATGAGGTTTGCCCCACCATCCCATTCTTGGATGTGGGATTTGCCTAAGGTGTCCCTCTGAACACCCCCGGGGACTCACCATCCTCGATGAGGTTTGCCCCACCATCCCGAACGACACAGGAGTTGCTCTGATACCACTTGTAACATCCGGCCCCTCATACCACCAATATTGTCCGCTTTGCTACATCAGAGCTCACGGATTTGCTTTTGGTTGCCCGGGTGAAACCTTCCCAGGATGGTCACCCATCCTGAGACTGCAGTCATCCGAGCACGCTTAACTGTGGAGTTTTCCACTCATCCACTAACATTAAGCCCCAAAACGCGTTGTTGGTATTTGAGGTCGGACATCCCTTATAAATCCCAGATCTCTCCTGCCCACGGCCGATGTGGGATTTGCCTAGGGTGTTACAAACACCCCCCCTTTTGGACTCATCGTCCTCGATGAGGTTTGCCCCACCATCCCATTCTTGGATGTGGGATTTGCCTAAGGTGTCCCTCTGAACACCCCCGGGGACTCACCATCCTCGATGAGGTTTGCCCCACCATCCCGAACGACACAGGAGTTGCTCTGATACCACTTGTAACATCCGGCCCCTCATACCACCAATATTGTCCATGACATGACAATACTATTAACGACATTATAATGCATGCGTGCATACCGCTCCCATGTTTGTATCATTATTAACCAACTATCACATCCTTAACCATTTCATACATACGCGCTTATAAATGTCGTTACATTCTTGCTCATATCATACTTGTGGTTAAAGGTTTCCATGACAACTATGAAACAACGGGTTACAAAACAAATGGAAATATATATATGCAGAACATGGCCATGTACCAAGTAACATAAAGATTACATGCAAAACTCATATTCATCATCTTATGAAAACTAACAATTTCAAGTATGAATTCATCTCTACAACATAGAAATGATCATGATAGCATCCACAATCAATGAATCCCACGAATTCAACATATTTTAACCAAAACCCACTTGTGGGTTTGCAATACAAGAAGGAGTTGGTTCTAGGGTTCTTACCATGACACAATTCATGAAGTAGGATCCCTTAGATGTTTCCCTTCACCATTTCTACCTTCAATTTCATCTAATCCATCTTCAATTTGGGGAATTTTCGTGACCTAGAGAGCACTTAGGGGCTGAAATCGTTTTCTGCATATAGGTTCTCTTCCCAATTTTTGTTTGCAAAATATTTACCAAAGAGACCCTCAACTGCAAATGAACCCCTACAAAATCTCTTCTCATTTTAACTTTCAAACTTTACATTCTTAACCCCTCAACTTTGTACATGATTGTAATTTAAATCCATAAAACAACTTGTGTCATTTATATAATACTTTTACTACCACAAACATATTAATAAACATAGTCTTATAGCATATAACAATACATGAATATCAACTTTCAGGTTTGGGGCGTTACAGCGTTAAATGTGACGGACAAGATCAAATTCACGGGTTTGCTTCAATGAAGACAAAGCGTGAATTTCCTTTCCATATGTTCTTATTGTAGTTTTTTTCGCTTTGTTGGTTGGTTGTAAAGTCATGGCCCCAATGTCTTGCTGGTGGTTACATTTATTTAAATAAAAGTTGCAATTAAAAAAAATTTGTTATATATTTATTAAAGTAATTCATTTTAAAATTTTGAACATGTTTTCTATAGATCAGTGTACCATTCCATACCTAAAAAGAATATTCAACCATCATATACAAGATGTAAAAGCCATAAACCTCGTGAACATATATCGGTGGTCATTTGGTCTACTGTCATCTGTTGGTCATGGTTAAAATCTTACCAGCAACAAAATCTTGTAGTCGTTAACAAGGGTTGCCATTGTGCTCTCTAAGCAAATGTAAGTTATAGGGTTTACAAGCTAATCGGTTGAAATCTTGTATTAGGTACAAAATACCTGGGATATGAAGAAGCATGTCGCTAAGCCCAAATGATATTGCTGTTCAAAAAAAAAGTTAACCTCATGAACATTAGACCGGAAAAAAAATAGTTTGCATGTTACAAGGTAGAGAGTAGAGAACCTTCTTCTATTTCCTTGTAAACTTCAACTATAAAGTGTTGAAGTTCAACTTTACGTTACGCAACATCAATGGCAATGGCCCATACCATACACTTATGCTTAGAGATTAGTGACCCGTACAATCCTAGTCTCGATTAAGATCCGAAGGTAGAAGTGAATGTGAGCTTGCAAGTGTGTTGAAACTAACTTTGATGCTTATATCAGCGTAACCTTCAATGGATGATGAGGATGTCTTGAGAACGAAATCAATGGCATATTTTAAAACGTGTGGATAAGACAGACTAATCACAGGTACACGATTTTATCATATATTGGTACCGGTGGGAGAAACCTCTTGAAGAACCGTAAATTTTAAAGGGAAGTCAACAACGTTTTCTAGAGAATGGATTTGAAAGAATTACATGAAACTGAAACCTGCTCTCTAGGCGTAAGATAATGATTACATGAAAGCACATGGCTAGTATGTGGAATGCGCACCTGGCCAGTGCACAAGAAACATATAATACATGTGAGGTCATGAGAATCATTATAGGTATGCCTGGTATATTGGGAAGTAAGTGGTCATGTGGGTAAAAGGGTGAAACAAACCTGAAAGAGTTAGATGTGAAGCGGTTTAATAAGAATGTTTAAGAAAAAAAAAACAATTAAATAAATTTGAAAGCGTCTAAACATGCTTTTGTAGAAAGCCTCATAGTTTTTATAAAGTAACCGTGATAATATATAAGAAAGTAATTTAATGATGTTTTTGGATTAAATGCAAGGCTCTCAAATAATTGGGAGCATTCTATATTGGATGAAAGCTTTGAGTCCATAAGTAAGTATGGATCAAACATGTATGGAATGAAAAGTTTTGTTTCCGTAGGTAAGTACGGATAGACATGTATGAATGAAAGTTCGAATCCATAAGTAAGTATGGATCAAACATGTATGGAATGAAAAGTTTTGTTTCCGTAGGTAAGTACGGATAGACATGTATGAATGAAAGTTCGAATCCATAAGTAAGTATGGATCAAACATGTATGGAATAGAAATTTTTGTTTCCGTAGGTAAGTACGGATAGACATGTATGAATGAAAGTTCGAGTCCATAAACTTGTATAGAATGGAAAGTTTCAAGCGTGTAGAGTATATAAGTAGGAATGAACATATAGGAATGAATGTGTATGAATGAAAGTACGTGTCCATATACAATTATAGATTGGGCGGGATGAAGGAGAAAGACGTTTCCTCTTCAACTAAGATAAGTATGGATGTTATAAGTACATGGTGTTAACAAATTAGTTAGGATACACATGTTGTATCACTAACAAAATGCTTATATACATATCATATGAATGAATACGGATAAAGTTAGGGTGTAGCTGGTTGTGGAAGATATTTATGGAAAATCTACTCAAGAATATGTTGATGGTTTGACCTCTCCAAAAGGTCAAAGGGATAAATTGGTAGGTATAAGGCGAGTATTAATAGATTACATGATGTATTAAATGAGCATAACTATTTGGTATTGTAGTTGTGGCATAAAAATTTAATTGAAGGAAAATGTATTGAATGAAATTACACATTTGGAATATTAGTAATCACTTTATGAGAATGAGGACTCTAAGGGCTAAGACTAGAACAAATGACAATAATTTTTACAAGGAAAGAAAAGTATAATGCGTACTTCGGTCTGTGATTAGTATGAATGAAATGGATTGATGACCAAAGATGATAATTTAGTAATTGTGGCAGTTTGAATTTGAAAAGTCAAACTGTAGGAAATTTTGCAATATAATAAATGAAATGTGTGATATGGTTTGACATGTAACCAAGAATTATATGAAAGAATAGAAGATAGTTAGACACGAACCATGGGTGGACTTTTGAATGTCTAACATTATGGAATGCAAGTATATGTTTAACTTTTGGTTTTGTAGATACAAATAGTTGAATCCCCGATGTGATGGAAACAATGAAATTGGTGAAAGGATGACTATGAGTTGGAACTAGTCACGTGGACAACTATAACTAAGTTAGGTATGGCATGGATTCGAAGTGAAACGGACCAATTCGGTGCATGGATTGTACGGGGGTGTGGTCACATAGTCTTGAACATTGTGTTCTTAATGTATGTAATAAAAATGAAAGAAGTAATGATTGAAATGCAATATCAAATGCTTTTCAAATGTTTAAGAATGATTAAGCAAAAAAAAAATTATAGTTCCTATTTTTCCGCTGCATGAGTTTGTTGTTGGTATTTGAGGTCGGACATCCCTTATAAATCCCAGATCTCTCCTGCCCACGGCCGATGTGGGATTTGCCTAGGGTGTTACATAGGCCAACAACACGTACAATATGACATTTCTAATCATATGGGGGTGCGGAAGATTATGAGGGTAACCACGAAATGGAACCCCCTGTCTTGTTAATTATGTCACATTATATTCTTCCTCATCAAACAAACGTTCAAGAACACAGGATAGTAAATCTCCTTCTAGTGTTCGTCCTCAAATAAACCTCAACACTTGCAACAAGTTTGAAGATGACGCCCCAACTTCAAACACACCTAAAAGCAAGAAACAAAGGTAAATGACTCCTAGGAACCTCGTTCGACAAAATAGATACTAGAAAAGTTTGGATATTAGATCGTAGAAGATTCAAACTTTCAGCAACCAAAAGGTGAAGAAAATACTAGTGAAAAGGAAACGACACAACCTACGAATTAAATCCTTAAGAAAAAAACGATAACAATTAAAAACTTAAAAAAATATTCGATCACAAAATAGATTTTTTATAATATAAATTGTTTTTTAAGTTTGTGAAATTAAGTTAAGGTGAAAAAGAAAGAAAGAAAGAAAGAAAGAAAGAAAGAAAGAAAGAAAGAAAGAAAGAAAGAAAGTAATATTAGTCACATGAGCCGAAGCGGCGTTGATTCCGGCGATTCCTTCATGTCGTTCTTGTCTTAATTCTCACCAATAACCATAAACAAACAAACAAACAAACTAATATATATTCTATGCATTTTAAATATATCATATCCTATATTCAATTCAACTAAGACAAAACCTTAGAATATATCAATTTTATTCCTACCTTATTCATCCACACCAATTCTCTCTCTATTTTACTTTATTAGCTACTTTACCAATCTTTTTCATTTGCATGTGAAGTTAGTTTATAATTCATTTCTTGATATATAATTTATTTAGAACAATTTAGATGTTAACATACATATATGGTCAACCAAATGAATAGGTGATATGATTGACTAATATGGAGTACGTTAGTGTTTAAAGAAAAAAAAAATGAATTACTCCTTTTTTTCCTTTTAACAAATTATTTGTATATTTTTCTTTCTCCCTTATATATAAACATTTTAATAATATATATAAGGTATAAATATTGTGGCTATAAAACAAATGTTAAAAGTATTATATAGTGTTTATACTTTATACCAAACTGTTTGTAAATTAAACTTCTTAAAAAATGATTTAACGTGTATGTAAAACTAGCTAGCTAATATATATATCCTCAATTAATGAAGTGTTTTGGTTGCTTTATACATACATGCACACGCAAGAAAAATATTATTTATACGTACACTACTCTTCCGTATTTATACATTTTTATGCATGGCGTGTAAGGATTATCATAGCAGTTAAATGATAAGACACTTACTTATATATATATAGTACCCTCATTGTATAACTGCAAAGCCATATACTTTAATTAGTTAATAACTTGCATTTATATTTTATACATTAATTTCATCCAACTTGACGTGTAAATGTACGTATGCGAGAACAATAGGAAAACTTTGATTGCTATTTACGTTATGTTTTTATATATAAATATAAGAACTCAAAAAGCTGATCATGCATACACCCCTTTATGTATCTGATTGTTTTTATATGGCCGGCTTAAGAAAACTTATAAAAATATTTTTGTTTGTAAATACAAAAGTTATTGAAATCAACTCACTTATTAGAAATTATATATAAATAACAAAATCGTATTTAAATATATATATGTACTTTAATAATCCGGCCCCTACCCCTACCTGGGAGATCGATGGAGCACGCCCCCTTCGGCCCTAAAAGAGGATATTCACAACCCGAAAAGCATGTCATGTAGGTAATTAAGCAGACGATAATACTAACACGACAATGAATGAAGTGGAAGGCCTGTGTCATGTAACTCTTAACTGTAGGCATGAAATTATAAGGATATAAAATATTGTTTTGAATCGTTCAGGACTTGACGTAGAATATTAATTAATTAATTAATTTATAGTTGGGGGTGCATGCATGGTGGATGCATATAAGATACGACAAAGGCAGGGAATATATCCCCGAGGCATTTAGAAGTAGCTACAATACATACAAGGCAAGCCACACAGACACGGTTAATCAGCCGATCACCCTCGCTCTTCAACCCCCCCCCCCCCCCCCCTTTTTTTATTTTATTTATTTTCCAAACTCACTGCAATTATTCCTTCTACCTGCATGCATATATGTTTATTAATAATAAACACGTACATGAATATATTTCTTTTTCTCTTTCTTTTTCGGTGAAACAAAAAATCAGTATCATATATACTTGTTCATAGATAGCCACTCATTTTGATCCTGAATTTTAATTCGTTGATTTTCTAGTTTACAATTTGTTGAAATTAATAAACGGTTGTATCTGTTGCTATACGTTGCACGAGCCAAGTTTACTCAATTACAACTAGCGCTACGGTAACCTTATTTGTTCATGTTTTATAGTCGTATTAATATTATTGGTAGTATATATTGAATAGTACTTATATATAAACCGTATCATATGATTAGCCATGTTTCATTTATATCCACTAACAAATCAAAGTAAAAACAAACTACCCATCAAAGGTATCAACGTATCACTAAAGTTACTCAAAAGTTTTTTTTATTTCGTTTAAAGTCACTTAGGAAACATGAGAAAACTTTATTAGTATTATGTGAAGTTTTTCATTATCGATCGTGTTGTTGCTATCATGATCTAGCTATTTTTAAATCTTATTTTTAATCAACAAAATTTAGGTATGGTTAAAGGTACACCTAGCTACTAGCTAGGTTTCTTCGGCCAACAATTAATTGTGGGTGTGATGCCCATCCGTCATGGTGATCAATTTGGCATCACCATCACTTCCTTGCCTTCGTTTTAGGAGCGTGATGGGCAAAACCATGACCACCATCACGAGCTCCTAATTACACACTTGAGTATTTTTTTTTTCTTTTTAATTTTTAACCTAACATATTAATATATACGTTTTGTTAACACCAATAATTACTAACTCCATCGCTATCACACACCCACTATCACTATTTTTTTTTACTATCACATTCTTGCATACGTGACAACACTTATTTAGTGTCACGGATCTTTATCACATCACCCCAATACCTATGGCCTTATATAAATGTAAATTAAATCTGGTGATATTAAGTTGTCTTTACATATGTGTAAATTACAAGAAAAAAAAATAGTTTACTATAGAAACACAACCACTTTTTAGTTATTTCAATCATACATATATGTAAAAAGATCTAAAGCTCATAAGGCTTGATTTTTATTTATGTAAACCAGCAATATTAAAATAATTAATAACTTGAATAAGGATCAGTATTTTTTCTTTTTATTTTGACAATAAAAATATGTTATGTAATGATCATATATGGCCTCATACGCATGTGTGCGCGCACATATACATATAGAGAGTGTGGGGGTTTCAAAATAATAATTTTGTGTGTATCAATAACTAACTAAAGCAGTGGTGCATGTATTATAAACAGTAAGTCGTTTAACAACTGAATTATAGTTTATCAGGTTATCATATTTTAATTACACTGAAGCTAGAAATTTTTTGATAAAAATGTAATAATCAAATTAAAAACAAGAAAAAGAAATATAATAAGATAGAATAAATAAAATATAGGTAGGTTAATTAGATAGACGATCTGTGGATTGAATAGAAGAAGAAGCCAGATTTGAGTCCATTTCCCGGAGAATCTAGAGCGCATCAGCCGCTGACCATTGCTTTCGTTTAATATTAAACTACTGTATTAATTAATTATTTTACCAATTTAAACTAAAATAAAATTAATACTCCTTTACTTTAACTAAAATTATATATAAATATTATCATATCGTTTACCAAAATTCTTTATTGATTCCGTTTCATACTTTTTACCGTTTGCTTTTTGCATTTGGTCTCTCGTACAAATAAATTAAATAACCACAATGTATTTGACATCTGTATTTCTTTATAATTTTTAATCGACGTCCAATATTATTTTATATTCAAAGGATATATATACATTAACAATAACAAGTGTACATATATAAGTATATAACTGGGCTTGCTTTTGATTTAAAAATATTAAGTAATAAAAAATTCAAATAAAAGTAGTGATAATATCCTGTAAAAGGTATAAAACAATATTGATGATATCTCTATTTTGTTCATGTCACGAGATAATTTATGCAATTTACTATAATAATTACTATATTTAGATTTGTTTAGATTACTTGCTACTTTTATTAAATTATCCTACCCTAATACAAAATTCTAGAGCCAACTCCAAGGGCATAGGGACTTGTGCTTTATTTCAATATAAACGAGCAAGAATTTTTAGTTTTACTACTAAAATTCTTGACAAATTTCAAATTTGTTAATTTGGTCTATAAATTTGTAAGGATATAGTGCAACTTTAAGGTTTTAAACTAATCTAATACAAATAAAAGAGTACAACTATTTTCAAATGTCGTTCTGTGGTTAAGTTTCGTATTTAATATCCCGTTTAAATTTTATACCTAAAATTACATTTTTTTAATTAGGATGAAACTTTTAAATTTAAAACATTAGTTAGGATATAGCATTATAAAATTTTCAAAATATAATTTCCAACATATAACAAATCATTCCAACATTTCATATTTTTCCAAATATTGAATAAACAATTATTTATTAGTAATTTAGTATACATATATAGTTCTGTTAACTTATTTTTTTTTAAGTATATATATATGTTTAGTCGATATATAATTAACTAAATTCAGCTTTTTTCACATTAACGAATCAAATTCATTTAAACTAAATGTGCATTACACGGGTTAATTAAACTATAGGTAATATATATAGTGTGGCGTTAAAGCGTGGTACGTATATTCCCCCATTTCATTTTTAAGCACAAATCTTAATAATTATTTTAAAACTATATGACCAGTAATCTATTTGAAAACTAAACTCATAAATTTAATTAAATAAACAGTTTCCACAATATGCAATAATAAAAGGACGCCTTAAAAACTTATTTTATTAATAAAAAATGAATATAAAATTTTATGCTAAAACAAAAAATAAATCAATTTCTTTGCCGGAAAAGAGTACACATTGAATATATGTAATGGTAAAATATAACAAAACTTATGAACATAAAAACCGTCCTTGTTAGTTCTTTAAAGCAAAAAAAAAATATTAAAACTTGAAACTTAACATATGTAATTGTTTTAGGGATGAAAGGTGTATAAAATATGTAATGGGGAGATGAAATAAGAAGAAAATTACAAGAGAAGAGAACAAAAAGAACAACCTATCACCTAGACAAGGTCATGCTCACAAGTCACGTGAGTCAACCATGTTATACGGTAGGTTAATTACTAATATAGAACGAACAATATATAATAGTTTAATTATTGTATTGGGTGTGGACAGGTTGGTTGGGTTGGGTTGGGGTAGGTTTAAGTTTCAATGGCATTAAATTAAATTTATGGTGTGTTAAGTTAGTGATAGTAGGAATAATAGAAGGTGGGAATAATTAGACACGGAGAGGGAATATTGGTGTTGGGAAAATCAAACCTTCACCTACGGAAATGGCACCAAATACCTTCAATTCACGTATATGCGTTTTACGTACCATAAATATATATATATATTATAACATGTCATATTAATCCTTATCTCTAGTAGTAGTGTTCGTAAAGAAATTAAGGCTTGTTAATTCACGTTAAAATATTTATAATTAATATATGGAGTGAGGTTTTTCTATACGAAAAGAATCTAACATGTAAAACACAAGTTTTTGGTTCAGACACGATGATTTCGATCGAGCTGCTTTGGGTAGAATGGGTACGACTCATGAACGATTTTAGATAAACAAGTCACTGGTTGTTTGTTTAACCTTTTAATGTTTCAGTTTAGTGATTAATCATTCAATATTCAACATTCAATTCAGAGCGTTAATTTATTTCGTAAAAAAATAGCATCTGAACGATTAAGAGACAAATTGAGAGATGTTGAATGGAACTGAATGAAACATATATATTCAATTGATACAGCCCAACATCTCTACCATTGATACAACTTCTTAAAACCATTCAGAACTTAATGATTTAGATTTCACCAAACAGCTCGCCCTTAAGTTTTGACTATGTTCACAATTTGAACCTTTTATATTTATTATATATTCAATTTTTGTTAGGGTATGTCAAAATACATTATCTTGTTGTGCAATGTAATTAGAAGATTTAAAAGCTGCAAAGAAACGAGTGTTGATATATAATTTAAGAACAACGATACACACACATGCACGTACGTATATATGTATGTGTATTGTTTGTGATGTGAGGAATTGAATATTAGTTTGTGTTATTGATTATTGAAAATAATTAGGATCATACGTCATTTTAGCGTATGCCCACATACATGCGTATAACAAATATGGGAAAAAGAACAAATGATTTTAATTGTTATAGCAATGCATGAGCATATAAAGCATACTCGATCTTCTCTTGTGACTATTATGCAAGGGACAAATGATCATAGAATACATACGACAAGGACTGCTATTCACATATACAATAAATTTTTTGTCAAGTGTCACAATTTTCGCAACTTAACACATGGTGATGGACATGACACACACAATGGTGGGGTATATGCGTAAGGGCATTGTTATGGCACGTTTCAACACAATCATTATGGGTTAGTGAATGCGCTAAGATACCAATATCAGGTACAATACTTTAAAATGTTGTATCATTGTTCGATTTAAGTATCATGTCCTTTAATGCCAATTGTTGGGTGTGCATGTTTGTCATGTGTGTAGATGGTGTAAAAAAGCGATTTACTTTATTATAAATACTCATGAAATCAGATGTTTGTAGAAAAAAAAACCAGCCACCAGCTAGCTAGCCATCTTTTGATCCTTTCATCATTTCTCAAATCAAATGTTCTTGACAACTTTTAATTTGAACACATATTTGGTAAAGTAGCTTCTTACATGTGATATTGATAGTTGGGTCGTATATTCAACTAGATAAATCAAAGTTGTCATGGTGGGGTGTGGTCTCTGATATTTCCAATTTATGCTTTCTGTAACTCTTAAATGGTCCCGTACACTATAGACATTTTTTGCCCCTTCATCATTTCGATTTTGAGAACATGACTTTTTGAGGACATCAATTACACTCTAGAAATAAAGAAAGATGTTTGAGAATATTCCAAAAATGTCATAAAATAGAGACATAGTATATGTATAATACACATGTTGATTGTTTATATATATACCAAAAAAGAATCTCAAACATGTAAAAATTCTGTTGAAATATAAAAAGAACGAAATATTTATTGGTACCATAAAAAAAAAAACAAACCAAGAACAAAAAGATTTAAATTAACCTTAAAAACTTGAATTAATGGAACAACATCACCACACAATATTGTTTGATACGTACATACATCCTTAGTTACAAATACTAACTGCATCCACCGACATGCATGTTGGTTGTTAATTAACTACTTAACCATAATAATGATAACTATCTAATATAACTACCATAAATAACATAACCAACTAACATACCCTAAATTATTTTTGGCAACAAAATGAATAAAATTCGACTACTCGGGTAATCTAATGACAAAAGACGACCTCATACCTCATATGCCCAGATCCGTCAGTAATCTCTCAATCGTTAAAGTCTGTTGAAACGTACTATTTGTCTATGACACTCGCGTTTTAGCTATATGTTATACGGGTTGCATGTTCATTAATAATATTGTCTAATTATTCAATCAAATTTGAGGTTATGGAACTAATGCGTTAGTATAGTAGTAGTTAATTGTAATATATGTATCATATTCCGAAGCTGCTTTTAAAACGATTAATTCACTCATCTTTTTTACCTCCTATTAATTTACTAACTTTTTCTTGATATCTGCAACCTTTTAACCCCCTTCATTAAATAGATGAAAGTAAAACCTTTCTTCTTCTTATTATTATTATTTCTGGTCATCTCTTACAAAAAGCTACCCTTTCTCCAATTCTAGCTTCGTCAAACCTCAAACCTACAAATCTACTACCACTGATAAAGCCTACACACTCTTTACTTTACTACTGATAATTAAACTTCAATCTCTCTCTCTCTTCCCTGTGTCTGTCTCTAAAAGACCATGCAAACTTTAATCATAAGCCACTCATGATATAATCACAACTCCAAAACTTTTCTTAAAAACCAACCATTATCCAATCTGTCTTCTCCCACCCAATCTCTTAACAATGACAAGTGATATTGCAGCTACAACTTTGCCTGATCTATCCTTGCAGATCAGTCCTCCTGCAGCTGAATGTAACAACTGCACATCTCCCACAACCCATTCAAACTCTAACTCCAACAGCAGTAGCAGTGATTTAAGCCATGAAAATAATGGTTTAAACATGTTCAACCATCACTATTTTCACCAACCGGATATGAGAGCTTTTGGTCTCCAACTTGATCACCCTCATCTGAGATTGGGGCTTGAGATGACTGCAGGTTTTGATTCTAATCTCCAACATCATCATCATCCAATGATAGTACCATTGCATCTACAAAGAAACAATGTTATGCTTCAACATCAGTATGGGACTCATCAACATTATCTTCCACCTCAACACTACGGGAATGAGTTCAAGCGGAGTTCGAGAACGGGTAGCCGTGTTCGACGGATCGTTAGAGCTCCCCGTATGCGATGGACTTCGACGCTTCATGCGCACTTTGTTCATGCTGTTCAGCTACTTGGTGGTCATGAAAGTATGTTAATTTAGATATTTCAAGTTCATTCATAATGCATGGTTTGACTATTAATTTTTAGTTAGTTAATATAATGTATTAATTAATGTTGTGTTATTTTTTATAAAAATGTTTTAGGAGCAACGCCTAAATCAGTGTTGGAGTTAATGAATGTGAAGGATCTAACTCTTGCTCATGTTAAGAGTCATCTACAGGTGTGTGTATTATTCTTTCATAAGTTATGTTCAAGGTCACACTTTGAGCTAGTGTCACCATTTTGATAAATTATTATGATCAGTACTCATATATATGTTTTGTGGTATATATTGATCATGCAGATGTATAGAACAGTCAAGAGCACTGACAAAGGAGCAGGTACAACATTTGGATATTTTCTTTCTATACAAATAAGGACCCCCATGCATCATGTTAATTTTTCTCTTAATTAATTATTGGTTATGATGTAAAAAAACAAACGTAACCAGTATAATCCCAACTGATGATAGTGGTGCATGTTTGCAGCCGAATTAGCCGATACGGATATGATAAATCCGAGGACCCCCGGGACATTACTTGAAATGGAGGGGGGTATGTCAACGTTTGATGATAGTACCAACCGACATCCTTGTAATCATTCTCTTCACACATCAGTATCACCAACTACACTACAAACACCCCAAAGGTACGTTAGTGTGTGAGTTCACTCACCAAGTTTTGTTCTTTTCTCTTATATATATGTTGGTGTATCATCATTACATGGTTGAACTTAGATCGGATATGATGCCAAATTGACTTAAAAACAGGCACCTAATAAGTGCACACCAGAAACACACATAAATGCATAGTGTTTGTGGGTTAGTGAATATTGTGTGGATCTAGCAAGCATCTTATCTTTGTTGAAAGGATAAATAAAAAAAAATGTAGTAATTATGATCATGAGCATGCATGATTTCAAGAAGTGTTAATACTAAATGTCTCTATATTAACTTAATCACATTTGGATTAAATTTTCAAGATCTTTTTACATTATAAAAGAATTTTTCTTGTATTATATCAAAGAACGTACCATGGTGGCATATCCAATGGCCGGATGTTAAGTTGTGAATTAAATGATCTCGAGGAAATTTAAAAGTCAAATGAAATGGCACAAATTTCTTAGTCATTAGCAATGTTATATGGTGTCATTCGGAGAATATATGCCCATGCTTAGGGTATACTTTTACAAAAACATTATATGAAACGAGTCTCTTGCAACTTCCAATGTGGTGTAGTGGTAAGAGGCTTGGATTCTCCAAAAGAGACCCAAGTTCTAGTCCCACTACCACCACTTTGGAAGGGGCAAATGGGGGCAATGAAGGGAGACTTGTGGCCAACATAAGTTCGATCTCTGAGCCAAACGGGTTTTACCGCTAGCTTGTTGTCGTGCCTACGGGCGGATGGGCTAGTGGGTTTCCCCCGAATTGGAGTTGGTTTAATAGGTGGGCTTAGGCTACCCAGCGCTGTCTGTGTTCGCAGAGCGTTTGGGGTCGCCTTTCGCCATTGGGTTACCCCGGGTAGCCGGGCTTTATTCGTTTCGCTGTCCAAAAAAAAATGAAACGAGTCTTTTTAATTAAACATCTGCGTTAGCTATAATTCTTTTTATTTTTACTTGTTGCATGTTATGTGTTTTAACGTATCACATCGATCATTAATATTTATCTCTTTACGCACTAAAATACAACACCTTTTGTTTTGATGTTTTTGATTTATGTAATGTGGAAAATTTAATGGAAAGAATTAATATATTGAACTTAAGCTAGCTAGCTAGCGTACATAAGCTAATTACTCTTTTTGTAAGTGAGTACAGTTTTTTAAATGAGAGTTAGCTAGAACATTTAATGTAAAAGACATTAGCTCACCTTTATTGACCTATTAATAATTTTTGGACGGCAATTGCTCATAGGTTCAATTAAATATAGCTTAGACACTACACTTATTATACTGTACTTTATTTTAAGTGGTTTAAAACTTTAATGTTCTCATCTCAAAGTGAACATTATTATATGTTCACCAGTTTTGGTAAATTAAACAAAAAGAATATCCATGCTCATTTTACTAGCTTTGTGTATTATTATCCTTTAAATAGACCCAATTCAGTGTTTTACACTTTTACACCCATTGGTTTGACACTCTGACATATATGCAGTTAACCAAATTGGGTTAATTAAGTCTTTCATTTCACTTAACTGCATTGTTATAGAAACAATTAGTAAAATAATAACTAAAGACAGAAATAAGGATATGACATTTTTCTAAGATGATATATATAACCTTTTTTATTCCATGTTATTATGGCTATGTTTATTAAGATTATACATGTACAAGTGTTTCTATCATGGTCTGATCTCATGTAATCTACATTTTAAGCAGAGGATCGTGGTCGTTATCGGTGGATGCATATGATCACTCAAGCTTCTCAAGCCAAGAATATACACCAAATCATTCTACGCTTGGAGGAGTCGATACAAGGGTATGAATGTATATAAGCACTATTTTCAGCTTGTGATACATATATGTTTATATATACAAAGATTAATTCTTAATGATGATTATTTTTTTGTTTTTCTATAGGTGGATTCAGATTCAAATATGTTACCGAATCTTGAGTTCACTCTCGGAAGGCCAAGCCAGCAAGTGGACGGTTGGATCGTAAGATGAAAATGATTGCAGTGTTCGTTAGAATTTGTTTAATAACATATGTATTGTTTATCTAATTAAGCAGCGAGCGAGCGAGCGAGGAAGTGTTTAATGTTGCTGGCTGTGGGCGTTTGTGTTAACCTTTGACAATTTTGTATCATGTAGCTAGCCATGTAGAGGTTAAACTGGAGAGAGATGAAATTAGTAGGCAATCTTTTGAATAATAATATCTTAACTTTGAAGATCCTAATATTGGTGCTAGCTATGAACGTTTAATTTGTTGGACTTAGTCGGGTTTGCTTACATGTAATATTAAAGTGGTCAAAGTATCAATCTACTTTCAACAACATTATTTTTTCTTCTTCACGTACATGCATGTTAATTCTCACCATATATATAGCTATAGCTTGTTCAGCTGCTGATCGATGTTGCTGCCATAAACCCAATCTCACATGAAGAATTGAAGATAGCACTATTGTTCCTTGCTTTTGAGAACTTTAAGTAATTTACGAATCCCCGTGAATAAAATGTAGTACTCGTTGTACGTACTTCTTCCAATACCTAGTCAACTGAATAACTACTAACCCGTGAAGCGTTCGGCTTCCTCCCGTCTTGTTCCAAACACCATATTCAATCGTACGTGCCCTACACATATTACAACATTCATGATATGTTTCGGTGCTCGTGGGTGGCCGGGTTTGCGTGCATGGGTTCTTATACAAATCAACTGATGTACCCAACAGAGTTGTGGTGCGGAATTAAGAGTATGTTAGATGAGTGTGAGTTATCGTTCTAAAAAATTATGTAAAGACCAAAATCCATATACAAATGGTAATTCTATTGAAAGATATAACCTAAAAGACATGAGCATTCGTAAATATTGAGCATTACAATAATGACTGGAAAACAGAGATGAAAATGTAATATAATTTATACCTCCCAAATTAACAAATTTATGAACAAAGTGAATAGTGCTAATAACAAATTTGAATACATAAAACTATTGTTAATAATACTCAAACACAATGTAAATATCTAAAGGAACGAAACAATTAAGGGACATTGTTCAGCTTTGGGAAGTCACAACTCACAAAACTTGAGACAATGTAGCATCATGGCCGGACAGGCCGGTGTTGCTTGCGAAAAGAAAAGAAAAAAAAAATTGACCCGGCTTAAGTAGGGGCTGAGCCCAATGGGTAGCGACGAGTGGTTTAAGCCCAAGAGGTGCTATAATTAATATGTGCTATCATTTGTAGAGGTGCACAAATCAGTTTTTTTTAAGAACCGGTTCTGGTTTTTGTTGGTGTTAAAAGAACCGGTTAGGTTCTAGAATCGGTTTTTGGTGAAAAAGCTAGAACCTAGTAACCGGTTCCGGTTCCTAAAGAACCAGTTCCGGTTCCCAAAGAACCGTTTCCGGTTCCTAAAAAACCGGTTCAGATTCTTAAAAAATACATTTTTTTCTATGATATGAGCCGGAAGTAACATTAAAAATTTTAAATATTACAAGATATATAGCTTTTAAAACATTAAATAAATAACAACACTAAAACATACCGGTTTTTCAAGAACCAGTTTTTCCAAGAACCGGTTTTTTTAGGAACTGGTTCCGGTTCTTTTGGAACCTATAATTTAGAAAAAATAGTAGAACCTATTCAGAACCTACGGTTCAGTTCCGGTTCCGGTTCGGTTCTTGTATAACCGGTTCTTCAAAGAACCGGTTTTCAGTTATTTGATCGGTTCCGATTCCAGTTCCTGTTTTTTTGTGCACCTCAAATCATTTGGCCGGGAACCACATCATCAAAATTATTGTTTTTTAAATTTTTGCGACAAGAGCTGCCATTGCCCATTTGGGAACCACGTCATAATAAACTAACTATATACGAATATACGATATTAATTTATAATCTTTCCAAACGCTGGATATCAATTTTGAGTCTCTTAAGATTTGTTATCAAACACAATAATGTAATACTCCCCCATCACAATCTCTAAACCATCCCCACAAACACTCAAATCTCACCACAATAACATAATTAAATAACACAACTATCTAATAAAATAAAATAATAAGCTGAAAAACTTTAAAAAAAATTGTTTTTTATATATCAATATTATGCGCGTTTTAAAGATAAAAAAATACTAGTTTTTATGTACAAATTTTTTTAAAAATAATGTCATATATGTATAAAAGTTATAAACGTTTAAAAAAATTGGTGAAACTTAAAATATAAAGACTTTATCAATATTACCATTCCTTCTAGTTTTAAGGGATTTTGTCATCATCTCATGGCTTTTTTAAACTTTCTATAAAATTTTGACTTTCTTTACGTTATAACTCTACTCATTCGTATAATACAGGTTTCTATCCTTAAATAGTTTACATGAAACTATTTATTTAAATTTTAAATTTATTACTTCTTGTAAACCCAACCAAAAACCCACAAATAAACACATATATGACATCAACTAATAGCAACGCAACACCTCAAGTTACTCACAAACAATTTTTCATGACATCAATTATTAGAAACACAACACTTCAAACTCACAACGTTATAATAAGAACATATCAAACACCTCTCACAACAGATCATATATGTTTATATTTCAATATAGTTAAATAGACTAATTAAAAACATATATTCGATAGTGTAATTGAAGTCCATAGTATAAATACACTTCTCTTTAAATTATATGCTTCTCATCCGTCGGTAAGTTCTGACCCCACAAACAATTGGTCCAAAACGTCTAATGTTTATCTTTATTTTCTTCCAAAAAGACAAATCCAAATGAGATATGGCAAACGTTGTAGTCGTAAATCACTCTCCACACACATAAATCCACAAGTTTATCTTTATTTTCTTTCAAAAAGACAAATCCAAGTGAGTTCAAACAGGTATATATGAAGAATCACTCTGTATTTAAAACCATCACAATTGAAGATTTGAAGGTTCATATAAAATATAATTTCACATGGATCACTTCTCCTTTTTACAAAATTACACTCTTTTAGCTGGAGCTTTAGCTCTATTTTTAGCCCTTTATTACATATCATTGATACCTAAAACCACAAAACACAAGACAGTGCCTGAAGCAAGTGGTGCGTGGCCTATACTTGGTCACTTCAAACTTTTCCGAGGGTCATCGGACCTTCCGCATCGAGCCTTGGCAGCCATGGCAACCAAATACGGACCCATGTTTACGGTCCG
Organism: Tagetes erecta; assembly: GCA_030867185.1. Lineage (NCBI taxonomy): Eukaryota > Viridiplantae > Streptophyta > Magnoliopsida > Asterales > Asteraceae > Tagetes > Tagetes erecta. The sequence goes on from CM061487.1 coordinate 100,113,703, forward strand.
GCTCGGTATACATAGAGTCTTGGTGGTTCATAGTTGGCAGATCGCTAAGGAGATATTTACTACCCATGATGTAGTCATTTCCCAACGTCCAAAGTACTTAGCATCAAAGATTTTGGGATATAACTACGGGATGTTTGCTTTTGCACCTTACGGGACATATTGGCGTGAAATGCGTAGGATCATTTCGTTCGAGCTTTTATCTAGTCATCGTCTTGAACAGCTTAAGCATGTTCGTGTACGTGAACTCGATAACTCGATCAAAAACCTTTATGAGATTTGGCGGAAAAGAAAAGCCGAGCATAGAAATGTGATGGTGGAAATGAAGAAATGGTTTGGAGAATTTAACATGAATGTGATACTTCAAATGGTTGCAGGAAAACGGTATAGTGGAGCGACGAATACGGAAGAAGAGAATGAGATGAAACGGTCCCGTGAAGTTATGCGGGATTTTTTTCATTTATTGGGGGTTTTTGTTGCGGCAGATGCACTTCCGTTCTTAGGATGGTTAGATTTGGGTGGCCATGAGAAAGCGATGAAACGAGTCGCACGTGAAATCGATAGTATGGTGGGAAGATGGTTAGGAGAACACCGTAGTAAGCGGAACTTGGAGGAAGATGTTGAGAAGAAAGATTTCATGGATGTGATGATATCGGCTGTCGACAAAGAAGGCCTAGCCGAATATGACTCCGATACTATTATCAAGTCAACATCCTTAGTAAGTTGCATTTTTTTTTCTTAAACTGTTTTACAAGTTACGTTTTATGTCTGAACGGCCTCTGAATCCGATTAGTTCAGAGGTCTTGTTCATATGAAAGTGTTTGGTTGCACGTGCATGTCTGAAGGGGAGGCGACCAGGGTAGCGACAAGAACGAGCTAAAATTCGTCATCACACGGACTAATCGAGTTGCATTCGCGTCCGCAGGACGTCACATTGTGTGAAGAATTTGTACCCCCTCCCCCGCGCGTAGATGTTAGAGTAAAATATAACAGAAGAACTTAACATGTCATGAAAGCTTACATATATAAACTAACTATGTTTTTGTTCTCGCTCCAATAAGACAAAGTGAAAGAAAAAAGATTTTGGGATTTGCATGTTAATTTTATAATCATGTTTGGACTTCTAAACCCAATCAGACCTTTTAATCATTCAGTACTTGCCAAACAGCCCTTTAGATTTCACAGGTACACTTATAGCGAAACTATAGAAGGGTCAAGAAAATTTTGTTACATTTTTCTTAAACTGTTTTACAAGTTAGATTTCACATTTTTTTATATATAAAATTTTAGTTTAAAAAGAATTATTTGAACTTTTTAATGTAAGAGAACCTTGTAGTGACAAGAAACATTGCAGATTCTAATCGCAAGTGGTGCGGATACAATCAGTGTGATGCTGACATGGACTTTGTCTCTGTTATTAAATAATCCCGATTCTCTCAAAACAACGCAAGAAGAACTTGACAATGTTGTCGGAAGGGATCGACAAGTAAACGAATCAGATATCACAAACCTAGTCTACCTACAAGCCGTAGTAAAGGAAACACTACGACTATACCCCGCAGCACTTCTTGGAGGTACACGAGAGTTTTCAGAAGATTGCGTAGTTGCAGGCTATCATGTCCCGAAAGGCACATGGTTGATGGTCAATTTATGGAGCCTTCAACGGGACCCAGATATATGGTGTGATCCATTGGAGTTCAGGCCAGAGAGGTTCCTAGATGAGATGCATAAGCATGTTGATGTTATCGGAACGCATTTTGAGTTGATACCGTTTGGCGCTGGGAGGAGGTGTTGTCCTGGGATAGTTATGGCTGTACGATTGTTGCATTTGGTTATAGCCACTTTACTACAACATTTTGATATAAGCACACCAAATGGTGCACCAGTGGACATGAGTGTGACACCTGGACTAACAAATGCCAAAGCATCTTCCCTAGAAATTCTAATTTCCCCACGAGTGCCAACTACTATCTGATGATCAAGTTGGTCACTTTATATTTTCGTTACTCTACAATTACATGACCGAAGTTGATTGATTACTTTTCAGACTTATGTAGCTTATTACTCTCATTATGCATGTTCCAATGTGGCGGATGATTAATTGTTATTCTTAAAATGATCATTTTGACTAAAAAATGACAAAAAGGTCTCATTTAACTTTGAATGACAAAAATGATCATTTTTATCTAGTTATTTGACTAGATAACTAAAATGAACATTTTTAAAGGATTACGACTAGTCTTAAGTCATTCGATTAGCCTATCTTGTCGTTTGACTAGCTTTCTAGTTGTTCCGACAAGCCTTCTAGTCATTCGACTAGCCTATATTGTCTTTCGACTAGCCTTCCATGTAAGCGTATTCGATTAGCTAGAAATGATCATTGGGCGTAGAAAAATTAAAGTGTCATATTATGCTATTTTCTAGTCGAAATGATCATTTTTAGAATTTCTCCATTGATCTTATCTTTAGTTTTTGTATTTTTTTTAACCACAAACTCACATGCATTTGCATTAAATCTTCGCTTATTTTAAACGAAACACTCTAAAAAATATGTATTTTTATATAACAGTTTTTGATAACTCAATGTTTGTGTCAAATTTATGACAATTCTTTTGCCAAATGATAACCACAAACAAGACCTTTATTTATCTCATAATTTTCATTATTTTGTCGTAAATCAAAAAGTATAACTAAGTTAAAAAAAAAAATAAGTTTTGTGGTAAGTCTTGGTCAATGGTTTTCAATTGGGATCAATCAAAGTTAATTAGTGTAAATTCTAGCTTAGAACAGTTAACGCACACTCTAATTGTACTCCTTAATTAAATTAATCTATTAACGAACACACCCTTTATATTTGAGATGAATAGACCCAATCTTGAAAAGAATTTCGTAACCTGACCCTATAACAATTCTTCTTGTTAGACATATGGAAATTGATAGTTATGATTCTAATATTTTGGTAATTTTGCAACTAAAGTTGTCATTGTCAAAGATATATTTTGCTACGGGCTTTTATTTAACAATAGGATTTTTTAGCAATGTAGTGATTTGACCAATAGGTTTTACATGACCATTAAAAAGTTTAATTTAGTGGTATACATACATGAAAATCTCGAGGGTCTTGTATAAATTTTTGCAATAGACCCCTTAAACTTTTGAAACCGATGAAAAACGCATCAGTCAGTAAACTCATGAACAAAGTTCCAACACCGAGTAAGGTTTTCGTTACTATATATATCACTTGCTTTGTTATCTTTGTTGTTTTAGTTTAATTTAATTTGTAATGAATTTTGACATATTTTTATTTTGATTATATGAAACTTAGTGTGATTAACTTTATTTTAATATGACCCTAACAAGAACCGACCCGAATCATATCAGAAAAAAATTGTTATGTAGCAATATGATAGCAAACGATCCTTAAAAACTTCTATCCTGGTTAAAAGAAATTTTGGATGCGCTATACTATCAATTAATATATATCAACACTAAAAGCCATCAACTATTTGTTATGATCATAGTCCAATAGGACAAACATACCATTGATATTGGAGAATTCACCAAAATGATAAAAGGGGGTATATATGGCTATGATGAAATTGAAGATCTAGCTAGTTTTTCATTAAATTAACATGTCATGTAGTAGCCTTTACTTTAGGCAATGAATTTCCTTCAAATGGACAATAAGTTACGTTAATCTAGCTTTTTTAATAGCAAAAATAGGTACATTCGTAAATCTTGGAGTTAAAAGACAAATATAAGCAAGCTATTAATTTCAATATTCCAAGTATCATTTAAGTCACATATTTAGTCTAACTTATTGAAACGAAATAGCAAGTAGTTGAAACTTGAAAGCTTTTGTTTTATATAAAATTTGTCATTGCTTACGCATGCATATAGAATTAAGCATAATTACAAGAAAAGATGAGGCTTAACGTGAAGACATAATTAAAGTCTACTCTTTATCTTCATTTTTTTCCTTCAAAAGACAATCGATCATCAATCACGTACATATATTAAGTCTTATCTCAATTTTCTTCCAAAAGCTAAAAGACAAATTAATCTGATTGAGATAAAGCATGCATGTTTTCAGTATCACTCTCTATAAATAAGCATCAAACTCATATATAGTTCAAAACTTCAGATCACATACATACTAAAACTAATTTCTCATGGATCACTTCTCCTTTTCACAAAACTACACTCTTTTAGCTGGAGCTTTAGCTCTATTTTTAGCCCTTTATTTCATATCATTGATATCTAAAACCACAAAACACAAGGCTGTGCCTGAAGCAATTAGTGGTGCATGGCCTATACTTGGACACTTCAAGCTTTTCCAAGGGTCATCGGAACTTCCGCACCGAGCCTTGGCATCCATGGCAACCAGATACGGACCCATGTTTACCGTCCGCCTCGGTATACATAGAGTCTTGGTGGTTCATAGTTGGGAGATCGCTAAGGAGTTATTTACTACCCATGATGTAAATGTTTCCTATCGTCCAAAATATTTAGCATCTAAGATCTTGAGTTATAACTATGGGATGTTTGGCTTTACACCTTACGGCCAGTATTGGCGTGATATACGTAGGATCGTTTCCTTGGAGTTGTTATCTAGTAGTCGTCTTGATCAACTTAAACATGTTCGTATATCCGAACTTGATAACTGGATCAAAAACTTGTATGAGGTTTGGAGGGAGAAAAGGGATGATGAGGGAAAGGTGTTGGTGGAAATGAAGAAATGGTTTGGGGAATACAGTATGAATGTTATTCTTCGAATGGTTGCGGGAAAACGGTATAGCGGAGCTAAGAATAGCGAAGAAGAAAAGGAGATGAAAAGGTGCCGTGAAGTTATGCGGGAATTTTTTCATTTAATGGGGCTTTTTGTAGCGGCAGATGCGCTTCCGTTTCTAGGATGGTTGGATTTGGGTGGACATGAGAAGACGATGAGAAGAGTGGCACGCGAAATCGATGATATGGCAGGAAGATGGTTAAAAGAACACCGTAGTAAACGGAAGTTGGAAGAAGGTGATGAGGAGAAAGATTTCATGGATGTGATGATATCCGCAGTGGAAACACAACGCTTGACCGAATATGACTCGGATACAATCATCAAGTCAACTGCCATGGTACATACATAAGTTACACATTTTGTTTCGAGTAGATCACAGTTTTGATTTTGATCTATGTGTTTTCATGCATCTAACACGTTTCCTATCACCTATTGTTGTAAAAGTCCTACCTAGCCGCTGAGTACTCGCACTTCTCCAGTCAACTGATCGAGTTGCTGACTAACCTCGTCTAGGCCGAGTACTTAACGAGTAATCCCAGAGTACTCCCTGATTATAACCGGGTAATGGTAATTCCCTGGTCAACCGAGTTGGTATATATATAGCGCCTATCGACTTTTGCAACCATGTATCGCTTTAACGGTTTAGGTCCTTATGATTTTTGTTTTTAACATAAATAATGGTCCATAAAACTAACTTCATCCAACTTTTACGTTAATCATCCTCCACGTGCCCCCGTACATGAGGAGTAAAAGTTTCATTTCTCATGCTCTTTTATGTAAGTCAACATATACGTCACTTTTTACATTCAGTCGATTAATTGTTAATAAAAAAAAGTTCAAAAAAATGACATTTTTACCCCCTCATGTGTAGGCACATGGGGGATAATTAACAAAAACCTCTGTAGAGTTAATTTTCAGGACCATTTTTTTCTATTAAAGATAAAATCATCGGGACGTAAATTGTTAGGTATGACTGAACAAGTTAAACATATCAAAACACAAGAATCAAAACTATGATTTATTCTTTTGTATTATCGAATCGTTTCTAGAGTTAGATTCTAGGATTTTTAGTGCACCGGAGAAAATATAATAGCTTGTAGGATCTTTTGAAAATCAAAATAATATCGATCTTTGTAATTTTGTGATGAGCGTGACAAACTGCTAGAAAAAAATTACATTGCAGGTTCTAATTGCAAGTAGTGCGGATACAACTAGTGTGATGCTAACTTGGGTTCTCTCTCTATTATTGAATAATCCTCATTCTCTTAAGAAAGTGCAAGAAGAACTAGACGCCGTCGTCGGAAGGGATGGACAAGTAAGTGAATCAAATATCGCGAATCTTGTCTACTTACAAGCGGTAGTAAAGGAAACATTGCGACTATACCCTGCGGGCCGTCTTGGAGGTACGAGACAATTTTCCGAGGATTGCATTGTTGCAGGCTATCATGTCCCAAAAGGCACATGGTTGTTGGTCAACCTGTGGAAACTTCAACAGGACCCTGAAATATGGACCAATCCGTCGGAGTTTAGGCCAGAGAGGTTCTTAGATGAGAAGCATAAAAATATTGATCTTAAAGGTGCGCATTTTGAGTTGATCCCGTTCGGTGCTGGGAGGAGGTCATGTCCTGGGACAACTTTGGCTATTCAAGTATTGCATTTGGTTTTAGCCACTTTGCTACACCATTTTAATATAACTACACCAGGTGGTGCACCAGTGGATATGACCGAGACACCTGGATTGACAAACGCTAAAGTATCTCCGCTTGAAGTTTTACTTTCCCCACGGGCGTCGTCTACCAGTATTTTGTAAATTATGTTCATGTAGAGTTTATCTTATGAATTTACAATTCAGGGGTATGAATTGCAATATGGGTGAATAGGTCATATAGGAGTGGTTATAAGTTATGTAATATCACTTCATATAATCATATATATTACACATAAAACCAAATTTATGAAACTTTAAAGTATGAACGAAATGTGGTTTGAGTGGTTTTTCAGTAGTGTATTTGATTTTGTTTTTATGCATGTTGTTCAAGTCTAATATTTGATACAAATTTAATTTGATCAAATATTAGTTAAACATGCCCCTTATATTAATAAGTATATATTATGCCTCCTATGGATATATATGATTTAATAAGTTGATATTAATACGTGCTTAATAACAAAGTTAATGATTTAAAACACTGGAAAAAAAACTCGTGGTAGAAATAGAGGTTACATTTATAGTGACAACGTAAGCGACTAAAATCCCATTATAATAAAGCTGATTGAATTGATTACGGACCTTTGTTATTCACTTCATGATCGTCCAATGTGGAGGCTGATTATAATATATTATCTGTATTTTTGGCATATAGCCACCTAGGTCTAAAGGTCGTTAGTTAATTATTTAGGTAACTTTACATAAGTTTATTTATTTTACATAGGTCCAAAAGTCATTATTTTTGTTAATCTTATAATAACCACGTTCAACACTTAATTAATTACGTAATACAGATTAAAGTTGAACGATATATGTTTTGTTGATTTTTATTTTTTTAACGGCGATTTTCATGAATTGTGATGGACGTAACATTTTGTCACATAGGAGGTTTCTAAACCAAGTCAGGCAACCCACATATATTGTCTTAACTAGGCATGTATAGTGCATCTAACTTAGTAGGATGCTCACAAAGAAAACCCGTAGAGGTCAGCGTAGTAACCATTAACAACGATAGAAGCATTGCCCGTGAGTAAAACATATTTGCCAATCGCATTAGCATTAACTGAATCATTAACTGGTAACACTAGAAAATAAGATTTGTGGAAGTTGAATTTGAGACTTTTGTAGACCATATTATATTTCTAAATTAATAAACTTCACAAAAATTAATAAACTTCACAAAAATTATGCTAGAAAAAACATCGATGTAGACTTATCTTTTTGATCGGTTGGAAAAAACTAATCTATTTGATAGGGATTTTGGCTACAAGAAGGGGAGCTCACGGGTTTAAAATTAACATGGAACAACTTAGTTTGGAGTAGTGTTATAGAACCAGGAGTTTGAGCTAGAAAATGAGAGATTGCCAATAAATTTTTTTTTCAACAATAAATATATATTGTAGGGAAATTACATATCGAAGATGAATTGAAAAGGAGACAACATAAACCCAACCATGACTTACCTCATCTCAATATAATGGCAGACTCATAAATTTTTTCACGAACTTAGAAATTTAGTAGCAATCGTTAGAGTATCAATATATAATATTAGCTTAGTGTCCGCGTTACGCTCGGAAACACAATTCAAATGATGCATTTAAAGATGTTCATGAATATTTCATTCAGTTTTGAGACAAAACCATGGTAAAACGGAACACATGATATACTTTTAAAAATAAGAATTTTTAGTATAGCAATATTATACTCAAATTAAAGAGAATAAAGTGCTTAGTTTTATGGTGTAACTTATTTTTTTTAAAAAAATCATATAAAAATGTTATGTATATTTATAAAACACTGAGGTTTTTAATTGTATGTTATTATTTACTTTATCCATAAGTTTCATTTTTAAACTCTATCAAATATAAACCGACTCATGTATACCCCTTGTAGTAAAGGGTTAAAAATATAAATACTCTTTAAATTTTTCAGAATTCTCCAAAATATTAGGGGACTAAAAATGTAATTAGTTTTATTATAATACATTTATATACATATTTTAAATAAAAAAATCATTGTTGTGAGATAATCTCTCAAATAATGCCACATAAGCTAAAAACTATGAAAACATGCCACATAGTACTTTTTTTGTTTTGTTATATTATATAAGGATTTTTCCAACCCGGTTTCACTCGGTTATGGTTGAATCGGATCGGACCAAATTAAAAAATAACAAAAAAACTTATCAAGACTTATATTTTTTCATAAATTATTTTATATTTTTTTTGTGGTTCATATATTAAAAGTACTAACATCATGATTAAACATGAGTTTATGATACAAATGATCAACAAAATAAGCTTGAGGCGTTAAAATTGATTTTTTGTTTCATTTACCTTCACTTATATTAAAAACTGAAAATTTTCAATTTCCGTTCACTTAATTAACTTATTTAATATCAAACCCTAATTTTTATCTATAAATACTAACTCAGATCTCTTTAATCACTTTCATCAATCTAAACTCTTTCTCAAACTATCTTAATATATTTAAGAACTCTATCATTTTGCAACAAATTTTCAATAATAACTTGTGCGTTTTTTTATTCTTTCTTTTATTTTTTGATATTATTTTTCTTCCTAAATACTTGAAACATCCTCTAACAATTTACCATATATATACCAAGGTAAATAAGTTTAGTAAATCACCATTTTGATATTAGAGTTACGATTATTTTTCTTAAACCTTATAAAATGAATCTTTTATTTTATTTCTTAAACCTCATATGTATTCATTCTACATTTTTCAAAAGCCACTAGTTATACAAATAAGAAATGAATGAAACCAAACCATGTTTCTAAACAAGACTATGTTGGAGGACTTATGTTATGTTATAAAAATAATGATGTTGAGAACCTTGCTTCTACAACTAAACTTTCAACCATTCTTCACTTCTCACTTGTGTTATTTATGTATTTACTTTCTTGTACGCATGACTATCTGACCCATCAACTATGTTGATGGTTTGGTGCAATTGTGAAACACTTTAAGTTATAATACCTCAATATTTGACTATACATGACAATATAAATAAATATATATTACTATCTTCTACACATAATTTAGCCCAATCTATGGTTAAATATTATGCGTCACCTAGCTATGAGCTGTGAACTATGCATCAAACTGAGTTTTTCGAGACTAGATGGGGGTCGAGGTTTAAATTTTACAAAGGTCGATCGAGAATTTAACATATAAAAAACAAAAAAAAATATTCGCAAGAGAAATGCGCTCCCCACCCTTAAAGGGTGGGTACGCCCCTGTCTCAATATACAAAATACGTCAGGAATTGGTGCCTACAGTCCACACAAACCAATTTAGCTAGACTTAATTTATTGTGTGATGAGTAGGGATGTGAATAAACCTGAGTCTGATAGAAATACCCAAAACCTAAATCATACAGACTGTATTGGGATGGTAATGAGATTGGTTAAAGAAATTTATAGGTATTAGACTGGTATATGTTGGATTGGGTGATACCCGACCTGAATACCTGAAACTATATACTTTTTTACCCGGACCACAAAGTCACATACCCAAAACTATATGTTTGCCACAACCCTAAAAGCAAAATCTAAACACCCATTTAACCTCATTTTCATCGTCATCCTCATTCAATTGCTTGAACAAAAAATCCATCATTAATTGCTAAACTTTTGCGAACTGAAATTAGAATCCACCTCCATCATTAACATGGTCTACAACACATCTACAACAAATGTTAGCGACTCGTTTAGGACATTAAAATGCTGCCATTGTGACATGGTGGTCGTGTTAATGTAAACAAACTAAGAGAGAATTAAATAAACAGGGGGTTAGGGGCGTTAATGTAAACATACTAAGAGAGAATTAAATAAATGGTGTTTTAACCTCAACTAAAGATTGTTGGTTTTTTTAGGGTGACAATATATGCTGGACCATCTACAAATTACTCATTAGACGCACATGTAACACACGGGTGTAATAAAATATATTAAAATAAATATTTAGATAATTTTTTTATGAAATAACTTGGTGTTATTTTTAAACATAAAAATTTGAGGTATTAGATAAAACCAAAAACTTTATTTCTACAATAAATTTGATGTGTATAAATATATAACTTTTCGATTTTAAATTAATTTTTTAAGTTTAATAAAACGTAACAAAATTTAAATGAATATTTTGGTCACGAAGTTGTAAAAATTCTTCGTTAAACCATTCAACTTCAATCGTACAAAGTATAGGAACCCTTAAAATGGTTTAAAATATGTTACAAAAATCGTCGTTTGATTTTCAATTCAAACTTTATGATATTAAAAGAAAAAAGTTTAAAATAATTATGCAAAATTAATTCAATCAATACCATAATATTCTAACTTAATTAAGATGATTAATGTGGGCAATAATGTGTTATGTGTGAAAGAATAACAGGTGACAAAAAATTAATCATTAATATATTAGTAAATGAAATTCGTTTATTAGTGGCACTTAAAAATGAAAAAAAATAATAATAAAATGTAAATGTATAGTTTAGGTTAGTTTTCAAACATTTACATTTATTTAATGTGGATTATCCACGCATTAACTTTGAAAATATCAACATTAACTTGGTCCATTTCTAATTCTTGAGACGAGCCTAAGGAAGCATATGCAATTAAAATTTCTGAATTTATAATTTTACACCTTTCGAGAGACATATCTAATGGAGCCGTAATTTTTTTTATTTTACGTCCTATTTTTTTGAGTTAAATGTCATTTTAGTCTCTAAGTTTTTCATGTTTTTGCCATTTTCATCCATTTAAAAAAATAATGCATACACTACTCTATTATTTTTAATTTTTTGCCATTTTCATCCACCTGCTTAACTCCGTTAGTCTACACCGTTAACCAAGCTCATGTTCATGTTTTAAAGGGGGTTAAGTTGGTTTTTTTATATTTAAATCCCTTCAAAACATATTTTAAATTAGAGTAAATTACTATAGATTTTAGTCCCGGATGTTTGATTAAAATTATGAATTTTGTCCAATAGTTGGTTTTATACTATTTTATATCATTATTTTCACACAAACTTGATGTTTCAGTCAGTGTTGAAGAACTTGCTAGGCGGTATTCGGGCGGTGAGGTACCTTAGAGCTAGGAATCGGGGTTAATCGGGATTAATCGTAATTAATCAGTCTACGAGCAAATAGAACACCTTTCAGAAGTATTGTTTTTATATGTAAATTTACTTTTATACTTATATACACACATTGATGTAAATATAATACTTCAACATTCGAGGATTTTGAATCTTTACACGTAAAATTAGTTGTACACACACACACACAGATGCGAACATAATACTTCAAAATACATCAGAATTCTATGTTTTGATCGTGAAAAAAATTAGCGCCTAAGGTTATGGATTTAAGGATTATAACTCATGGATTATGGATCTGGTCGATAAACTGAAGGTTTAAAACCCATTAAAATTCTTTGACTTTCATTGACCGATACTACGATTAGGACCGCCTAGCCCCGCCTAGGACCGCCTACCGATTAATGGACCGATTTTAGAAAATCGACAAGGTAACTCACCGATTATCGATTAATCGACCGCCTAGACAGATTTTTACAATACTAGTTTCAATCAGCACCACTAATGGTCATCCATATTTCTATGTAAATTTGTGTGAAAAGACAGAAGTACCCCTGGACCAAAATAGTTATTTTGACCAAACCATAATGATCAAAATAGTAATTGACCAAACCACTTTGATCATTGTCGTTTGGTCAAAATAACTATTTTGGTGATCCAGGGGTACTACTATCTTTTCAAACAAATTTACTTGGAAATATGGATGACTATTAGTGGTGTTGACTGAAACATCAAGTTTGTGTGAAAATAATGAATTAAAATAGTATAAAACCAACTATTGGACAAAATTCGTAATTTTAATCAAACATCCGGGACCAAAATAGTAATTTACTCTAATTTAAAATATGTTTTGAAGGGCTTTAAATCTAAAAAAACCAACTTAACCCCCTTTAAAAACATGAACATGAACTTGGTTAACGGTGTAGACTAACGAAGTTAAGCAAGTGGATGAAAAATAAAAAACAATAGAGTAGTGTAGGCAATATTTTTTTAAATGGATGAAAATGGCAAAAACATGAAAAACTTACGGACTAAAATGGCGTTAAACTCTATTTTTTTGTTTTGTAATTTCAACAACCTACATAGCTAGCCATTATTATTTTTGTGTCGGGTCACCAAATAAAAGACACTATCATTAAAAAACATACGATAAATGTAAAATGTCTCTAAAGAATAACAAAAACATATTTCAGGTTGATGGCGATGGCGATTTAGGACCAGTAATATGAGTTTTTTGGGTAGTAATTCGGGACTAGATTAGGGTCACGGGATTAGTGGGTTAATAGTTTAATGTGCTCAGACCAACTGCCATAATTTTATTATTATTATCTCAATTTAAAATTAACTAAGTAAAAGTACTTTATTTAATTATTTAATATCTTTATAATTTTTGTAAATGTATTTAGAAAAACTTGTATACTTTTTAAAAAAACTAAATGAGCAACGATGTCATCAGATAACAATGAAGTCGGTAATAAAAAAATTGAGTCGTTTGGTTTTTCAGTATATATCTTACTCCTAGCACTAGAAAGACTGGGGTTGGCTAAACCCGGTCGGCCCTATCTGGCTATGCACGTGACGTGACTCTTTTGAAATTATTTGTTTTTGTATTGTGGTACTTAAATTATTGTGCATATATATGAAATTAAAATTTTCTTAAATTTGGTACTATACTACTATATGTTGTAGTTAATGTAATATATGATATAAATTTCAACCAACATAGTATTTAAATATCACCCCATACACGATTCATCAAATCATGATAGAAGTAACATATAGCTAAATGAGTAACAAATTGTAGTCAATGGTTTGAAAAAAAATATATATAAGCTAATAATGCATGTACCGGCCACCTCAAGAATGTTGACAATAACTACCATTATAAATTTATAATGCCTGTAAATGCGATCACATGCAAAGAGTGGCCTGTCTTGACAATAACATGCCCCACTATATCAACATCATCTTCTTGCCTTGGGTACTAGGGTTGCTTTCAATAGAGATATTATGAGACATACATTATATTGTCGTGTGAGTAACGCTAATGTGAGAATAAAGTGATTGTCGATAACATGACTGTCGTCACCTCACCCACACAAATTTTATAAACAAGTTTTGTTGGTGTGGAGTATACTCGTATAAGTGTGAGTAGTGTGAGACTTATTATTATTTTCTTTTGTTTTTAAGTTGACATGTTTCAGTTTCACATCACGTGAAAACTCTCACACAGGTTACCTGGTCACGCACCTAGCTAACAAGCCCAAGTTGTGTTGAACGAGATGATTAGCCATAAAAATGGGTCACGGTACGTCCACACCACCCTAAAAGATACCCGACATTAAAACAATTATGAATTAATCATCATTTCATGTACCTATTAAAGCATGGCAGGCTCATTATTTCTTTTGTCACAGCAAGAAAAAATGAGATAGACATACATCACAAATCACATAATAATTACAAAATTATTAAAGAGCTAGGTACTTAATTTCAAGGGATTTTTGCATATATCCCCCTCCAAACCAGTGTATTTGCGTATTTACCCAACTCAAATTTAATATTACGTATATACCCATCATTTATGATAATTATCATATTGACCAAACTACCCTTTCAAATACTAAAAACCCTAATACTAATCATCTAAAAACAACGTATAGCCAAACGTCAAAGGCTCATCCTTCTCGTTCCAGAGAAGACAATCGTTCCAAACAAGTTGAAGGTTTCGATTCTATACTTCATCGTTGCATACAAGGTTTCGATTTAATCATTCCTTTTTTTTTTGTAGTTCTTCAACAAATAATGTTGGAGTTGCTTTTATGCATATCTAATTAAGTTTCGATTCCATCTTTACTGTATTGGATTGCTTTTATGCCTATCTAAGTTTTATTATTTTCTAGAATAATGTTAGACGACATCAAATACTTTTAATAGGATATATTTTTTTATGTTTACTTGGAATTAACATTTTGGAATGGATTTGGTTTTTAATTAAGTTGTTTTGGGATACTAGAATTGATTTTGGAATGCATTTGGTTTTTATTTATGATCTTTTGGTGTATAGTGGTATTTAGTATCCAATTATGATTGAATATGTATTAGTTTTAAAAGATAATTAAGTAAGGGTAAAAGAGTCAATGTATAATTTATTTTTTACTTAATTAAATTAAAAAGGGTAAATATGCAATATTTTTTCTTAATGAAGGGAAAATATGCAATAAAACTTTTTTTATGGGTAAATATGCAATTAATAAGGTTTAAAGGGGAATATATGCAAATGACCCTAATTTCAAATATATGCAGTTTTAAAAAAACAATATTCTAGCAACTGAGTTTAAACACCCCATTTAAAAAAACAAGCTTCGTCCACTTCACACTCAATTGTTTATCATCAGTTTTTTTTCTTCAGTTTTTCGTTTTTAATTTTCCCAGCAAAATTACTTCAATGTTCCCGCCAAAAAACGAACAATCGGTTGAAAAACTCCGGCGTAAGATGCCGGAGAATGTGATCGTGGCCGTGAAAGCAGAGGAGAAGGTTGTTTCAAAGGAAGCTTTAGCTTGGGCACTTACTCATGTTGTTCATCCCGGTGATTGTGTTACGTTGCTTGCAGTGTTTTCAAGCGCAAAATCAAGTAATTAATGATTGTTTTGTTCATCTATTACTGTTCTATTGAGTTATTGTTGTTAAGTTGTTGGTGATTTGATTTGGTAACCTTTTAGGTCACAAGTTTTGGAGCTGGCGACGGTTGAATGGAGATTGCCGGAAAAGTGACGATTGTGATAATTTACCGGATCGGATATGTCAGATCTCGGAAACGTGTTCGCGAATGGTTCTACAGTTTCAAAATCAATTCGAGGTAAATCAATTTCCTGTATTGAAATTAGATCTAAGATCTGTCAGGTTTTTAGCTTTAAAATTGACTGGACTTGAGGATCAGGAAACTTTGTACTTGATTCACTAAATGCTCTAAAGTTTTTGTACAACAGAGAAAATTGCTATTTGCTGGGATGATCTGGCATATACTGAGATTTAGCATATAATAAATTGTTAAGTTATGAGTTTAAGTTTAAGTTTAGCTTCTAAGGGATTGTTAACTGTAGGTGATGGTGCAAATCAAGGTGGTGTCAGGTACACTGGCCGGTTCTGTGGCGGCTCAGGCGAAGTATAATGCCGCTAATTGGGTCGTATTGGATAAGTAAATAGAAGTAAAACTGTTGTCTTATTGTATTTTGTTCATTTAGTCGCAAAATTAGGGTTCGAATTTGGGATTAAATGTGTTTGCTGTTGTTTGAATCAGGAGATTAAAACAAGAAATTAAACACTGCATGGAGGAACTACATTGCAACATAGTAGTAATGAAAGGTTCAGAACCTAAAGTCCTTAAGCTTAATCTGGGTCGACCCGATGAGCTCCAAACACCCTTCTTTTCGGCAGTTTCCTCGCCAACTATGGATCCTGAAAAACTCTTGGGCCATGGTGTGAATCATTCCACTCCGGTCAGCAGTCCTGAAGAAACTTCTGTGTTTCATCCACAAACTTCTAATAAAAATCTTTTATCAAACTCTGCTGCATCTTCTGTTTTCCTTGTTTACAAACAAAACCCGCTTTTTGAAAACTTGATCAAAGGAAAGCCTTCACAGATCAATAAAACCAACAACTACGAGAGCCTAAATACTACATTGGACTCTTGTGGAGAAACTATCATAGCTCTCTCACTCATTCCGAATTCACCTTCAATGGTTTCTAAAAACATTGTAAATGATCATTCCAATATTAATCACAATTCACAGTTTTTATATCCAACAGACAAGATTTTTAGTTCTGGAATTAGAGAAGCAGTCTCTTTGGGTAGAACTTCGTCACTACCACCACCATTGTGTTCTCTTTGTCAATACCAAGCGCCTGCACTGGTAAAACCGCTGAGACAGTTTTTTTACAGTGAGCTTCTAGAAGCCACAGACGGTTTCTCTGATCCAAGCTTTGTGGCAGAAGGAAAGTTGTGGGTTGTTTACAGAGGTGTCCTAAAAGATGGTCTAGTCGTTGCAATTAAACAGTTAAAATTTTCCGGGTCTCATGGAGATGTTGATTTCTGCAAAGAGGTAAAAGTACTAAGCTGTGCACAACATAAAAATGTTGTCTTGTTAGTTGGCTTTTGCATAGAGGGAAATAAAAGATTGCTAGTTTATGAGTATGTTTGCAATGGCTCGTTGGACATTCATTTACACGGTATATATTGCCCTGTTTTAATTTCTGAGTTTATACGGCTATTTATTTGTCAGCATAATTAAACATCTTAAATGTACTGACACAATGATATTCGAACAATAGTTAAGAAAAGAACATATCTAGACTGGCCATCACGATTGAAAATTGCAATCGGAACAGCAACAGGATTAAGGTATCTTCATGAAGATTGTAGGGTGGGATGTATAGTTCACAGAGACATGAGGCCTAAAAACATCCTGCTAACTCATGATTACGAGCCTTTGGTAACTTAATGTCCATTACTACTATACACCACGATAACTAAAGAAAAATTACTAAATGCATTTTTGTTCATCCAGGTGGCAGACTTTGGGCTTGTTAGCTTACATAGTGAACATGATATACGTGATGACGAACGGGTCGTAGGAACTTCAGGGTATACCCATTTTACTACAACCATGAACACAAGTCATAAGCATTCTGTTTAGTTCTTTGATAAGCTTTTATGTCTACATTTTAGGTATCTTGCACCAGAATACTTCAATGGAGGAATAATAACAGAAAAAGTCGACATATATGCTTTTGGATTGGTACTGTTAGAGCTAATCACTGGTCGAAGAACAAGTGAACTACAATCTTACAAAACACAAAACTTTTGGCATGATGTTTACGCACGGCAAGAAACAGAACCAGTACATGTTCTTGCATTTAAGCATAACCTGCTGGACGCACGCTTAGGCTCGTATCAACCTTATAATTTTCCTCCTGATTTGCATGCTATCGGTTATGCTGCCTCCTTATGTCTTCAAAAAGATCCAGAATCCAGACCACCCATGTCAAAGGTCTATTACTGTTTTAGTTATCATTGTTTGTTTGTCTCATTCAACATGGTTTTGAAGCTTGGACATAGTATGCAATTATGCATTATGACAATGTTTTTTACATTGATATTGTTAGGTGCTTAAAGTCTTGGAAGGGGAAGCAAGGAATCACTTGGGTACAGACCTGCATTTGAGTGGTAGCAGAAGTGGCCGTATGCAAACAACGATACCCACTGCTCAAATCGAGAGGAGGACCCATTCTCGCAGACTGTCCTACTAAAATGGTTCGACAGCTCTTTTTTCTTGATGTTGCGCGTTCTTTTCTTCATACATATATTAGTTATCAAGTATGCAAAAATGAGGATTTAAATTTTGAAACTTCTGTAAAAATGTACTTATGATCTTGTGGCAGCTGGTGCCAGAAAACAAGGAAAAGGGAATAACAGCAGCAGGTTTGATACTGTAAATTGCACTCCTACACCAAGAGAATATTGCTCCTTTAAAAAAAATGGCTGCTTTGAGTTCCAGACATTTTTTTATTCAGATTATAAAAAGGGATTGGTTTTTTTTTCTTTATGCAAGCATGAGTTGTATGTATATCATAAACTATCTAAAGTAAATACAAAAAGAAAAAAAATTGTAACATAAACTATCTGTGTGATCTTGATCTTTATCAGACAATATCTAGCTTTTATATGATGTAGTGGAGAGGACTTGGGTGCACAACTTTTTCTATTGAAGAATGATTTAATATGTTTTTTATTTTGCTTTGTTGATTCGGCTTTTTGCTTTTTGAAAGTCAGCACATTGGGGGTGATAAAGTCGATTATCAAATTAGAACTGAGTTAACTAATATGAGGCCAATGATGAAGCGTGTGATTTTGTTTGAATTGTTTGGATTTATGCACACAGGTGAAAACAGATGTTATATTTTAGACAAGGTAATAAAAACTTTTTAAATTAAAACAACAAACTTTTTCAATAATCTTTTGATAACGCTTTGGATAATCCAGATAATTTATCGCTTGAATGCGAAAATCTTGTAGAAGGTGAGAATGTGAGATACACAACTACACGAGGGCAAGGTAAACAGAAGAATGATGACTCCATTTAACCATAAAGAGGATAATTTAATGCACGACGCCAATGATTTAAAATAATCAATAAAAAAGTTGAGTTTACTCTATTTAAATTATATTTTATAATTATAAAATAGATAAAGAAATAATAAAACAACTTTCTCTAATCAATAATTGATTTGGAAATCAGTTTAGACATGTCCTGATTCAAACCCTGCCCAAATAAATCATGATAGGGTTCGATTCCTTTGCTACTTAAAACGGTTTGAACACGGATGTATTTCACCTTCAAAGAATTTCTGATTCAAGATGATGACCCTGACCGGTTTCTCAATAAAACAAATTTAACATCTTTAAATGTAACGAACCACACTAGTAAATATGATTGAAAATGTTATAATATTAAAATCCAATAAAATTGACATAAATGTCAATTCTCCTCTACTTTTATCATCTCCAACTCGACCCTACCCTTACATATTAATTCACAATCAGGTCCCACTCAAGCAACTAATCTCCACCGTTCACTCCATATAAAAACATAAAATAAAAGGTAAAACCAACGAACAAGCAATCGGTCACCACCAGCCACCAGGACCCAAAACTCAAACAACAACCGTCCATTAAATCTGCCATATAAACCGCGAACCGATCAAAACAACTTCGTTTTCTACTCCGACACGCTCCATACCTTCACCGATTTATCCAAACTACCACTATAAACCACCCACTTATTACCTGAGGAGACGGTCGACTCCGCCTCCTTCTCCACCGCCACACACTTCACTGGACCTGTGTGTCCAGTAAGAACCGTCAAACACGAATGAATACACCCCTCCCTCCTCCACACACATATCGTCTTATCCGCCGAGCCACTCAAAACCAAATTCCCAGCAACCGCAAGGCACAAAACCGCCAACTTATGCCCTTTTAGAACCCCACTATGCAACAACTCCTTTTCCCTCTCCCAAAAGTTCACAATCCCATCCGACGATCCACAATACACCATCGAACCCCCTTTCGACACCACTAACGACGTCACCGCACATTCTTGATCCAATAACGTCTGCACGTACTTATGCTTCATGTTCTTCCCTCGCCCTTCTCGCTTCCACACCTTCACCGATCCCTCCGCTGATCCCGTGAAAACCAAACCGTCAACCGCGGACACCACAGAATTGACGGCATCCTCGTGCGCCTTCACCGACTCTAGACATTTTGAATTTGACATTTTCCATACCTTGAATGTTCTGTCCCATGAACCCGAATATAACAATCCTTCTTCTTCGTTGATACTTAGGCACGAAATTGCGTCGCAGTGATTGATCCATAACGCGGTTCGGTTGCCCTTCACCTAATCACACAAATAATCCGGTTTAACGTAAATAACAAGTTTGAACACTAAAATTTTTATGTAACAAGTTTAAGGTTTAAAGCTAACTTTTGTTAAAACAAATTGTTAAGTTTGTGTTTAAAAACCAAAATACTATTCTTCTAAATCAAAAATGAATTAACATGTCTTCATAGATTATGATCATACATACCTCAATGTAATTCTTCGATTTCATCGAGCTTTTAAGGATGTCGAAGAACGTAGGAAAAGTACCAATGCGTTTATGAATCTTCGGATCTTTATTATTCGATTTCCAAACCCGAACCTTACCGTCTTGATGACCAGAGAAAATCTTGTCACCAGAAATAATAATCGCCTTCACAAGACCACTGTTTGACTTAAAAGTGGTCAAAAGCTTCATGTTGTTCCAAACATGAATATTCTTGCTATCGGACCCGGTGTAGAGGAGGCCTCCAGCTGCGGCTAGGGAGTAAATGTGACCTTCTTCCCTAACCAGGGAGCCGATGAGGCCGTCCTCCTCGGGTCCAGTAGTGGACCAAGGAGACGGTTGGAATGTACACGTCTGGTTCCATGGGGACATCATCAAGGGCGAACCCTCATCGCTCATACGGTTGGATTCGTAACCGCTATCGTCCGCGCCTGTTTGAAAGTTTGTTTGATCAGAATACATTGTGTTTGTTTGATTTGTTACAATTGTGTTTTCACATTCAATAAGAATTGATGACAATGTAGATAGGTTAATAATCACCAGATTAATATTAGAATTGAAGAATAGTATAAATATAAATTATAGATTATAAAAAATGAAACATGAGCTAGGAATATTATGTTGGGAGGTGGAGAGGGTTTTGTGATTTGTGGTAAAGAAAGTGAGAGGTGAGTGTTGGGAGAGGGGTATATATACAACAATTGGATTAAGGGTATGTTGACACGTGTGAGGGTGATAAGAAAAAAAAACGTAATCGTTGAGTGAAGAATGAATTTCCGTTGGTTAGTTGGTTGGTTGGTTACTTTTGTGACATGATATTAACGTTAACGAGAAGAGAGAGCGTTTGGAAACCATGTCCGTACGTTATATATATGTTCTCTTTTAGTTGTTGCCGGCCACTTCCTGCTTTTGGTTTCCTTGGTCTTCATTATTTGTTATATGCATTTATTGGTGTAACGGTCTAGGTCTTTTTTTTACTAATGGGTTATTTTCTTCCTTTATTCGAATTTGCACCCAAGTTGATCAAGCCAAATGTAAATCTTTGCTGTAACGGTGTAGATAAGGTTGTAAACGAACTGAACTTTAGCGAACAATTTTTAAACCGTTCCAAGGGAAATTCGTTTGTGTTCATTCGTTTAGTAAACAAACGAACATGAACAAGAACAAGAAATTCCTCTCGTTAAGTTAAATGAAAGAATATGAAGAGTAGTCGTGTTTGTTCATTTATGTTCATGATCGAGTGTTTGGATATATATTCGTTTATGATTGTGAAAGCTCAGTATTGTATTCGTTTATGTTTATTTGTATTCGTTCATTAACTGTTTTTTGTCTGTGTTCATTCATTAAAGAGACGAACATGTTCATGAACAATTGATGAAAATGTTATTTTTGTAACAAACAAACACGGACAATTTTCTTAGCAAGCAAACACGAACAAGGCATTGTTCATGTTCGTTCGGTCCGTTTGCAGCTATACCGGTAGGGTACGGACTTGCTTAATTTTCTTAGCTAGCAAGCAAGCAAACACGTCTTGTCTTGATCGATAAAAGTTCGATCTATTGCAAATCACTTAGGCTCGATTTCCGAATTCCCTATTTGATCGGCCCACATTTTCGAGCAACCATTTTAACACATTTATCAGGCGTCCAAAAGCTCTCTTTAGTGGCACCTTTTTCGTTGGAAGAAATAAAATAGGGTGCTTGGTCATGTGGTAGTGAAAAAGCGCTTGCGCCAGACGTACGGGTTTAGCTCATATATATAACTCTCAACGAAAATGTAAGGCTTTCATTCCATGAAACCTCAAAGTTGGATTTAAACATCATATATAGCATAGTTCTTAAGCTGGAATTTTTCATTAATCATTACAGTCGAAACATTTAAAACATTCATGCATAACGTTACTAACGTAGATCATATATAATATGAAACATGAAGTTTATATTGCTTTGATTTACCTGATACTCACATGTTATCGCCATTTTCACACAATTGTAACACCGCTTAATTTAATTTGCCTGGTTTATGAGGAGACTGTACGTTCTAACTTTTCTCACAAGTACGTACATAAAATAAAATAATTTTTTATAATATTGAGTAATGAGGTTATCAACCACTTTTAATCATTTCAGATGACTCATAGATCAAATTTTATCATACGGATAGTTATATCTTCTTATTATATCATTAACCATCATCTAAAGAATATTTTTTATATTTAAATAATAACTATCGATCAGATTTTACACAATAAATATAAATATCACCATGTGCATCTTTAAAAACAAAAACTCATATATTTTAGTACGTTGTGAAACACACAGCTTAACCACCAAAATAAAATTAGGTTAAGAAAAATATTCGTTGATAGTTTTTAATTATATCTTTTTTTTATCGACGATAATTTTTATAGTTAAATAAAGAACAAAAATTGCTAGAAGCTATTGATTGATATAGGTTCATGTGAGCAAAGAATCTATTATTAAAGCAAGCCTATAAAATTACCCTATCGGGGCTATTGGGGAGAAAATATATATCTTTTAAAGATTAGAAAGAAAAACACTATACACAACATGACACAAAAATTAACAGCAATGTACGTACATGAATATTTTCACATGCTACATGCCTATATCATAGAAACACGTTATGAAATCAACTTTTTTTGTTTGTTCTTTATAGTTAAATAAGTGAAGCGTTACGCATAAAGCTTAAAATTTAATATGATACTAGGTCTAATACCCGTGTGTTATACACGGGTTAATTATAATATTTTTAAAGAAATTATAACTATTATGTTTATAGATTTATAAATATTAATATTTAAGTTAGCTCATCAACTCATGCATAGTTAAAATTTCACTTAATTTTCCCTTAAAGACTTCCTATTATAAAACAAAAAATTTCTCCCTAAAAATGACCCCTAAAACCTTGATTTATTAGGTAGATATTAATACATTAGCAAAAAATGATAGACTTTGACAAAAATGATCTATTGTATATATTGTAATCGATCATTTTTGGAGTCTAATTTAGAGTAGAAACATAATTTAGGGAGGGTCTTTAATTGGGTTTAAATCTGTACAAATATATATTTAGAGTTTAATTTAGTATAATAGAAAGATAGTTTAAAAAAGATATATATATGCTCTCAATAATTTTCCTAGTAATGCCATTTCTATAAAACTATTGTATACTTGTTTATAAAAAGTATAAGTTTTAGTGCTTGTTTAGTTTATGCAGAAGTTTTTAGATGACGGTTAATTGTTTGTAAAATCGACATGGTAAATTTTTAGAATTATTAGTCTACAAATATTTTAAATTAAATTATTAGTTTTTTTCAATGGCAGTCAATAACGATTGTAAATGAGCCGAGTGAGAGTGGGCTCGGCTTGATTAAATATCGAGCAGAGCCAAGTTCGTTTATCTTAAAATGTTGGCTAGATCCGGCTAACAAGCGAGCCACGAACCGAACTAACTTAATTTGATTTGGGCTCGGCTCATTTAGAAATCAATCCTAACTTAATCATTTTAAACCGAACTTATTTCCAACGAATATCCAACTAGCCATGAAATGTGAGCTTTTTTAACACCTCTAGTAGTCATACAATTTTTTTAGTTTCCTTTGGCATAAATATTCTTTAGGTTTGGGCTTTCGTACTTTTTTAGATTTATTACACGTGTCATCAAAAAGAGCATTGAGCTTCCATCATATTTACGTTCGAATTTTTGAAGAGACACTTGATTAGTTGATTATGCATCCATGCCTTGTTGAGATGCCACCTATTGATCCGTAAAAGAGACATTCAAAGCCCAATGATCTATCTAGTTTTCATTTTTCTTTTAATTTGTTTAAAAGAACAATTTTTTTATATCTTCATATAGCTTAAACGAGTGAGAGTTGCTGTAAAAATAAATACCCATAACTTTTAAACATCATATATGGAAATTTTATATTTATCACTCACGAGCTACCAATTTGGATATCATTTGGTCGGGGGTTATACCCAATTAATACTAGACCAAGCTAATGGTTGTATTCACAAATACTGTTTAAATCATCTTTATATGATCTTTGGCCACAATTTTAAAGAAGGGGCTAGTTTTTTGTTGATAAAAATTACATGATTAAATTAAAAGTAATACAAACACAAAATTATCAAATATAACTAGGCTTTTTAAAGCAAATAATATTATAAACATACACACTAGGGCTAACAAGAATCTAAAAATATTTACTGAAAAGTTCATAAAGAAAAACGACAGAGCATTATAACAGCATAAACAAAAACAAAAACAGATTAACCGACATGAAAATTAGCCCGAGTCAAAAAGAAAGTTTAGTATTGCAATATATGTCTCCTCTTGACTCTTACCTTTAGCCAAAGAGATGCAACTTCCAAAACTTCGCTAGTAATGTTGTCAACCGACGGATTAACCTAGTAAAAACAAATGTCATTTCGGTGCCTCCTTATGATCTAGGTGGTTGTCAAAAAGATAGCGTGGACCGCCATTTTTAAATTCTTGTATCCTCTGAGTAAATATGGTATTTCCAGCAGATCCTTGAATGAGAAAGCATATATCGGTTGGATGTTGCACCAAGAGCTTATCTTAGCCCATACTTGAAGCAATAGTCCGCACGGCGTGAAGAGATGATCCACAAACTCATCCACCAGCGCACATTACACACATTTTAGTGCAAATAGACGTTTCTTTGTGAGAGAGAGTTGCAGGTAGGTAGTCTGTAAGTGATGCACACAGGTTGAAAATATTTACATTCTTGGGTATCCAATTGTTCCACGTAAAAGAGGGTCTGACTTCAGTTTTGAGGTTGTTTTAGATGAGCTTTTTGATACAGGCAGAGTCAAAACCATGATCCAAGCCTTCTCTCCCAACGTCATGAATCCGGAGGGAGAGAGAGAGAGAGAGAGAGAGAGAGAGAGAGAGAGAGAGAGAGAGAGAGAGAATGGGCTGTCGTGAGAAGTATCACTGTTAGGTGATCTAGATCTTCCTTTTACAAGTGTAGTAAAATTTCTTTCTTCCATCTCCATGAGCAATACGCACTCTGACCCTGCAATTGAAAATAATCACTAGTGGTTTAGGTTGGATTAGTGTATCTTTCACGATAAAAGTTATTATTATTTATAATAGTTATAATAAAACGGTTTGTGAAAAATGTTTTTACTATCTGTATATGATAAATGCAACAAGCATACTTTACACAAAAATATTGAAACAACCAAAAACTATTCAAATTAAGTCTTGTGTATGTTGGACATCCTATGAATTGCAAAACCACAAACACTCAAGAATCTTCCACAAAGTGAATTACAATTGACAATCTTGAATCGAAACAAGATTATTAGGACCAACTAAGACTGAATTTGTCCCTAGCTATGATGTTCTCTTTAACGGTTGGGGACATACATTATAAAGTGGATGTCTAGTCTTATGTCATTCGTTAATTTTTGTGTGAGTGTGAGTAATCGAAGATAAACCTCCTGGCTTGTCATCATGATATTAAAAAAACTAAGAGGTGTTTGTTTTTTCTTCAAATATTTTCAAGAGAGTTGATGTTTACAGGTGCGCAGACGTTACCCTTGAAGACTGTTTATTTTTTTAATAAACAGATCTAAACTCGGTTTTTTTTATCTTAAAAAATAAGTTATGAACCTCTTTCTAAAGCATCCTCACAAAACCCTTTTCTATTTTCCACCATCACCAAGAACATTATTAAGAAGGAAACTCACTATATGGAAAAATCTCTTAATATAGCCTAAAATCCTACTATATCTCATGTGAGACTTGATCTCAAAATTTTCTCATTCTTTGTGTTTTAAGTATTCCACTTCAATCATATTAAAGCTAAGCAAGGCATTTAACCCTAAGAATTAGGTTCAACTACAAAGTCTAATTTTCCTAGAAAGTCTAAGAAGGAATTTGGACCATTAGATCTAATATTAAATGAAGATCAATGGCTTACAAACACAAGGTGGCATAATGGTAAATAGTTAAAACTTTAAATGATAGACCAAGGATATATTAGTCTTGTCTCACTTTCAAATTCCACCCTCTTTTTTAAACGTCCATAACTTTTACATACGACAATATTTTTTAATAAAAATTACACCAAAAAAACGAGCGTTTTTTTATCTTCAAAACGCATATAATATTGATATATAAAAAATGAATTTTTTTTTGAAGTTTCAGCTCATTGTGTTATATTCGTTAGGTCATTGTGTTATATTTTTCAGCTCATTGTGTTATATTAGTCAAGAAATTGTGTTATATTTTTCAGATTGTGTTATATTTGTCAGGTCATTGTGTTATATTTTCATCAGGTCGTTGTGTTATAATTTCATCAGGTCGTTGTGTTATATTTTCTTTAGGTCGTTGTGTTATATTTTCTTCAGGTCGTTGTGTCATATTTTCATCAGGTCGTTGTGTTATATTTTCATCAGGTCGTTGTGTTATATTTTCCTCAGGGCGTTGTGTTATATTTTCATCAGGGCGTTGTGTTATATTTTCATCAGGCCGTTGTGTTATATTTTCATCAGGCCGTTGTGTTATATTTTCATCAGGCCGTTGTGTTATATTTTCATCAGGCCGTTGTGTTATATTTTCATCAGGTCGTTGTGTTATATTTTCATCAGGCCGTTGTGTTATATTTTCATCAGGCCGTTGTGTTATATTTTCATCAGGCCGTTGTGTTATATTTTCATCAGGTCGTTGTGTTATTTCAGATCATTGTGTTATTTCATTAGGTTAGTGTGTTATAACACAATGATCTGAAGAAATAACACAATGAGTTGACAAATAACACAACAAGCGAAAAACGTGAAAAAAAATAAATTGTAATTTATATATGAATATTATACGCGTTTTAAAGATAAGAAAATGCTCGTTTTTATGGTGCAAATTTTTTAAAAAAATAATATCGTATGTAAAAGTTATGGACGTTTAAAAAAATGGGGTGAAACTTAAAATATAGAGACATTACCATCTTTACCCTTCCTTCTAATTTTAAGGAAGTGCCACATGTCATAATCTCATGGATTGTTAGACTTTCTAGGAAAATTGGACTTTGTAGTATAACTTCACGTTAAATATACAAGAATATTCCTATTTCATGTTTACTTATATGAAATGACTAGATTAGTACCCGTGTACTACACGGATTTTAGTTTTATAGGTTTTAACTCAATTTACATATCAAATTTATTTTTAACATATCTCTTATTAAATCGATTTGGATATTTACAAATATATTCATATAAAAAATCATATGTTACAATAAAGGATATGATTTATAATAGTTGGTAAATTTTTATTGGAACATATCGGATTAGGAGATAATTCATGATAATTGTTAATTTTTTTATTTGAGCATATCGAGTTATGAGATAATTAATGATAATTGGTAAAACTTTAATTTGAACATATCGGGTTAGGATAAATCATAATAATTGATAATTTTTTTATTTGAACATATCAAGTTAGAAGATAATTCATGATACTTGGTACATATCGGGTTAAGATATAGATCATGATAATTGGTAAATTTTGTATTTTAACATATCGGTTAGGAAATAATTGATGATAATTTGTGAACTTTTAATTTAAACATATCGGGTTATTTCGAATATGGAGCATACCATGACCCGTCTAAAAATTCTCCATCAAATTAATTTAGAACATGACACCTAAGCAAAATCCTATGTGGAGTAGTTAAAATGATGACATGTGGATGTGTTACTCAATTATTAGAATAGGTAGATTAAATCTCATAAGGAGATTAATGCTCGTACTAGTTATAAACCAGACTTTTAAAACAAATGCTTAAAATTGCTTTTATATTTGTTACCTTAATGTGTCCAGAATTTTTTTTTCTTAATTTTTTTTTTACCAAAAGGGTCAAATTTAACCAGCATTTACGAAAATAGTTTTGCTTTTTCAACCCACATGTTTCAAGATCAAGTTTTTTTAGCCTATAGACTAAGCCGTCTTTTATGACACAAACAACCACATAAAAAGGTACGTACGCTAACACGTGTCACAAGTATTACACATGATAGGCACAGACGTTTTCACTTGTTGTTAGTATTAGAGAAGCCACTTATTAGCCTGCATAAGCATAGGAGCTATACACTAAAAGGGTGTTAATATTTTGATAAAAGTTGGTAAAGTTTGGAAAGTTTTAATATATGTTCCTTTATAACTAAAATTTCTTGTATTTGAACTCACCAAAAGGTTAAGCGCATTGGTTACTTGAGAGAAAAAAAAGGACAAAAAACTGGAGCAGAGTCACTAACCGCACGTTCTACAGCTTTGATTCCCGTTTTGCCCATCAAAATCCGACACGTAATAAAATGTCCGATGATTACGACAACATCCACTTCCACCACGTGTCCGCTTATATATGGTCCCCCACCACCAAGATCTTCCTCAGTACTTTTGATACGCTTCCGCCAACTACTCATCTTTCGCCACGTATTAACTCTTCTTCCCATTCCAAAAATATATAGTCTACTTTTGCATATTAAATTTGAGTTTTATTTTTTTAAAGAAAAATTATAAATATTATTATGCCACACATTCATGCCTTCAAAATAGATTATGATGATCAATTTTAAACTAAACAGTCATATGTTGTATAATGCATATCTAAAGTGGTCATCAATCATTTGTTTATGTGTTTAAGTTTCAAAAGAAACAAAAGCTATGAAGGTTGTTAAACAAAACAATACTTATACGTCTTCTTAAGTACTCGTCATACGAATTGACGCATTAGTTCGCGTCATACGAATTAAAGTTTTTGGTTTCAACCAAATGATGTGGTGGTTCAATGTTATATTTATGTGTGTATATTACTATTCAAGTTTGTATTTCCTTTAAAATATTTATTTTAATTTGTTTAAGGAGTTTGTTGTTTACAAGACGTAAACCAACTTTAAGAACCATACATGTGCTTGTCATAGACGAATTTCTATTTATGTTACATGAATTGACTAATTAGAATTTAGAAATAAAGACTGTTTCACCAAAATTGAAACTTGTTATTTTCAGGTGAGTGAAAAAAAATTAAAATCCATGGTCAAAGGTTGGCATTCCAAAGCGGATTAAGGATTCATATACCCAGACAACTGTTAACTGCAGTTTACATTTGTAAACTGCCGTTTACAAACACCCTGTAAACTGCAGTTTACTAATAGTAAACTACAGTTTACGGTGTTCTACTCCAAATCAATTTTTTTTTGCATTCATATATATATATAATCTATCTAATAAATCAAGGTTTTAGGAGAGACAATATTTTGGGGGGAAAATTTTATTGTTTTATAATAGGAAATTTAGGAGGGAAATTAATGAAATTTTCATCATGCATAAGATGATGGAGTCAAATCCTTAAATATTTACAAATTATTAAACATATTGGTTATAATTTTTTTACAAATTATTAAACATATTGGTTATTAATTAACCCATGTGTAACACACGGGTATTAAACCTAGTAAATATTAAAATAAAGTTATTTTAATTCTTAACTCACAATAATTTAGTGTTTTAAATTAAACTTCACTCTTAATACCCAAACTATTAATTGTATCTTAATTAGAAAAAAGATTTTTACACTTACTAAAATTTTAGAAACTCTGACCTTGACGAACCGTTATAAATAGTCATTGTCTATCATAACGGTCCGTTATAGGTTGTAAATCATTATTCATGGTTATTTTTCTTTATTTTACAAATAAACTCGTCTTTGATTTATCATATACCGTGCGTGCACAAGATTAGAATATCACAATGTTAATAAACATTAATGTTATTTATATATTTAATAAGTATATTTTTTTGTCAAATGTTAGTAAACTAAATTATAAACTATAATTTACTTTGTTAGAGTAAACTGCAGTTTACAGAATGTGTATGAAACTATGAAACCAAGGTCCCATTCCAAAGCCTATCAAAGTTCTATTCTTCTATAATTTAAACCAATTGACAATATTACTCCAAACTCTAGATGCCACTTCACAGTGAAGAAGAGTGTGATGAGAATCTTCCTCCGAATAGTTACAAAGAACACAAATAGATACGGGAATTATGTTAAGTTTCGCTTGTGCAATGGCACCTTTAAAGGGATGCGATCCGTTGTAGCTCTACATGTTACCATATTCACCTAATCGCCTTTAAAGGTACCCATCTAGACCACCAAATATTACAAGAAGTGATTGGAAGAATCAAATCTTCTATTTCCTTCGTAATAAGTTTCGTATCAAACACAATTGCATCCAAATCAATTGAAAGACCAAGAGAGTAAAGTTTTTCACTAAGTTACTTGTCGATTAACATGTACGTGTGTATAAAACGTATCACAAAGTCGAATGTGTTGACAACGAGATGTAATGATATTTTATTGGGATTTTCTGGTTTTCATGTCCAAAAAAACCAGGCAATAAAGATGCACAAGCACCATAGGAAAATGTATTTTTGGTTAACACTTACTAAAGCCACAAAGCCCAATGTATAAATTTTTATAAGTGATTTTAAAGTTTTAAGTAAAAAGTCATAATCATCACTTTTACCCATCCTTCATGAGGATTCGGCATTTTAATTTTTCAAAATGTTTACTCGTTGATAAAAATGATCTTTTGGTCTAATGGTCCAAAAACGAGGAGAGAGGTTTCGGCTTTGGCTTTATAGAGATCATTGGTTCTAGCCCTGACTTAAATGAATAATTATTAACTTGGTGTTACAAACTGCTAAAAAGTTAAAAACTAACATGCTGTTTAAAAAAATTGTTAACCGAGTGACCGAGAGATAATTTAACTTCAAATTATTGGAAAAGAGAGTTCGGCTTTTCATGAGTTATTTTATCCTTTAGTCAAGTATCCAATAATCCAAACATAATACGAGAGGCAAAACAGTAATGGGCTCAAATGAAAACATAAAGTCCCAAACGAGTGAAATGTTTGCTTTTAGGGCCCAACGTTTCTACAACTGCAAAGCCATTCGATTTTTCGATCCAAGAAACACTTTGTTTTTTTTTTAACAACACTAATTTTATAATGCAAATAAATTACATCACACAATACCTAGTGCTAAAAACACAAATGTATTACCAATGATTTTCAGTATTTTTTTAGATCAATTGTGAGGTTTAAACCCCACTGGCAAACGCTTTTGTTTGGTGACCTTAATTTATGAAGATCAGTTTAATATAGTTTTTGGTTTCGGTTTTCGAATCCAGTGGAATCCTACATTCATACTCGAAAACCGAGTTAGTGACTCATGTACTACATGGCTTGAAAATTAAATTTTTATATATTAAATAAGTTAATGGTAATTTGATGTTATAAACGGGTATAAAAAGTGACACATTTAGACAAAATATACTTCTTGTAAAAAAATGAATTAATACACAAGGTTCGGTTTAGTCTATGAAACAAAATAGATAATGGTTTGTAATTCGTTATTCTTTTGTTAACATAGAAGAAAATGATTAGAAGACATTTTGTTTTTAACTTTCTTTATATTTATAATTTAGCATATGTAGATATAGATTTGACTAATTTAATAAAAACCAAATTCTAATGCATATTAATAAAGTAATTTAATTAAACTCAGACCTCGCTGAGCTTATAAGAACGAATATAAGCATATAATAGAGATAATAACAATACACTCAAAGCAGGGTGTGTACTCCACACCTCAAGTAGACTTCTTTAACAAATATTATGATTACATTAAAGGTATATTGGTTTTCACTGGTCCCAACTATTACCTTTTGTCTTCTACTGGTTCCAACTATTAAATTGGTTGTCAACGGTCCCAACTTTTATCATTTTGGTAACCACTGGTCCCGTCGTTAAATTTTTTTTAACGCCGTTAAGTTTTTTTCAAATTCAAGACCGATGTTTTAGACCTTTTGATCGGAAGGATAATACTTGTCGATTGATGTAAAAGTTTTCTCGAAAAGGCTCTCTGGACGATAAAATTTTTACATTTGATTGATGCACTGTTAGGTTTAAACACCCGATCGAAGCACTATTTTGTTGTTCGGAGCGCCGTTTCGAGGTAACTTTTCCATCAATCGACTTATATTATCGTTCCGATCAAAATGCTTATAACATCGGTATTGAATTTGGAAAAAAACTTAACGGCGTTAAAAGAATTTAACGACGGGACCAGTGGTTACCAAAGTGATAAAAGTTGGGACCGTTGACAACCAATTCAATAGTTGGGACCGGTAGAAAACAACATGTGATAGTTGGGACCAGTGAAAACCAATATACCTACATTAAAATAACTAACACTCAATTCACCTACCTAAACCACTTGAGGCCATTGTACCCAAGGTACAAAAAACCCTAGTCAAGTTAACCAAGAGGCACTCGGGGTAACCTTAGAGCATTGAGTTTGCTTTCACGTCTTTAACTACACCTAGACGTTACATCACTCACGTTATCTTCTTTCACTCCACCTCATACTTAAAAAAATAATTTAACCACTCTCTACGACCTTTAACATTTCGATTTAATTTAAAAATAATAAATAAATCAATGCACCGGGCGTAAAGAAAAGCCAGCTGGGATTAATCAAAATGGACGTTAGCCCATACCCAACCATGATCAGTCAAAACTTACAGCCAATCAAAACCAAACGCTTACGTATTGCATACATCATGATA
The DNA here is from genome assembly GCA_030867185.1 of Tagetes erecta. Lineage (NCBI taxonomy): Eukaryota > Viridiplantae > Streptophyta > Magnoliopsida > Asterales > Asteraceae > Tagetes > Tagetes erecta. The sequence continues at coordinate 100,146,675 of CM061487.1, forward strand.
AGATTTTCCATTTTTGACGTAAATGCCAATCAACCCAAAACATTTTATATTCATATTTCACAACCCGATAAAACATATTAAATATAAACACAATGCGTATTGGTCCTGCACACTTTACAAAAACATTTCCTTCAAGTCACCCACTCCCCTAATAAACTTTTTCCATGCTCAACCAACTAAATGATCAATGATCAAACTACCAAAAATATTCATCATCATACTCATCCTCATCTCCATTTCCCCATCGATCCTATCTCAAAACCCCGTTACTTGTAACCAATCATGCCCCGGCGGACAGTTCCCCACCGTCCCGTACCCCTTCGGGTTCACTTCCGGGTGCCAAATCCACCTCAACTGCACCACCAAAGGCGACGTCTTAATAGGCGAGTTTTCGGTTCAACAATTCGGCTCGGACAGTTTACTCGTTAGCCTTCCAGCCAAGTGCGGACGCTCCATAACCACACTAACACAACTCTATAGTAAAAACTACGCACCCATGTCATCCAATGCCATTTTAATGGAAAATTGCACACAACAGATGAAGAACTGCATGATTCCCATGACGACGTTACGTACTCATCTCGAGATTGTTAATTGTAGTGGCTCTCAAGGTGGTGATGGGAACGTGAGTTGTTATTCGAGTGATGTTAGTCGTGTGTTTGTTGATTATGAGAACGTGATGAGGATGGGGTGCCGGTTTTTGTTTTCGGGTGTGGCGACGCAGTGGATTGGGGATAGTACCGCGATATCGTTGGATATACAGATGGTTAGATTGGCGTGGTGGGTTGCCGGAAGCTGTGATTGTTCGGCTCATGCGGATTGTGTCAAGATCGTGTCTCCGGTTGATCGAAGTGATGGGTATCGGTGTAAGTGTAAAAGCGGGTTCGTTGGTGATGGATATAAAGCTAGCTCGGGTTGCCGGAGCCTGAAAGGTACGTCTTCATTTACAACTTTATCGATGAAGGTCTCAGGTTTAGACGTAAGCATATAATATATTACTATAGACTAATATATAATATGAGTATTGATTGTTAGAAAAAAAAAGAATATTAATTAGTTTGTCATGATCCCTAATATTTGCATATATACCTTTTGACCTTTTATTATGCTTTACTAGTTTAATGCCCGTGTGTTACACGGGTAAATACATGAAAAACAGATAAATTTAAATAGTTGTGAAAAATAACTATGTTTCATTTTTGTTCTAGTCGGGTCAGTCAATCTTTTTTTTTATTTCAATTACATAATTTAATTTTAAAAAGGTGTTTCAGTTCTAAATAATTAACTTTTATAATAGGTAATTAATTTAAACTCATAACATATTTTTGGAAAAAAAATTCATTTGATTATCTTGTTAAATTTAAATTAATTAAAAGTTAATTTACTTATGGTATGTAAATCTTCACCTAATAAAAACGTTATAAAAAATTAGGCGGGAAAACGATTTTCTAAATGCTTCTATGATTGACAAGTGTCCTTCAAAACCCTCTTTTATTAGAAGGCATAGATTAGACAAATTAATTTAATTATGCACATATAAGGCATTTAATTAATATGATTGATCTGCAATGGATCATATTATATGAGATATTGGTTGTACCCTCGTCGAATAATAAGTAACATAAAATTGTTACCGTATTTTTTTACGGTCACAAGTAAATCTAAGACAAGAGGTTATGTTAGGTGAAATATTAAAATGTGCAAATGACGTAGAATGATCTTGATAAGATCCGATAAAGCAACAATACAACCATCTAACATAATAAGATATCCCAAATGTTAACATCAATTACATGGTCCAAGTGAGTTCATTCAACATTAAAAGGTTTTAAAAATTATAGACAACTAATTTATTAAAAAAAAACGAATATGTTATGAGAAAACAAATAAAAAAGGCATTTCGTCAAAGTGCCACTAATCAATATATATATGTTCAAAGGCGGCTTTGGCTTTGGTCTTACCATCAATCCATATATCAATGTGGAACAGTAACTTTTTTAAGGATTTAATAGGAGCCTTCAAATTTTAGCATTTTAGTATAATAAGTAATAATTGAAAGCTTGGTAGTAATTAATTCTCATCTAATGTATATATACGAAAATTAATAGCAAAAAATCAAATAATTAAGACACGAATAAACATATGTATACTTGATCAGTATGAAAAAAGTGATGTAATTTTAATTTTTTTTTCTTTTTCCTGTATTATGTTATTTGTAGCTCATTGTTAGTTTTACCTAAATAAAATCATTCGCTGAAAAAAAAAATAGAAGCATATCCATCAACTATCAACACATGGGATTATTAAAATAATAAGATTATTATATTAACTAAATATCTTATTTTAATTCCTAAGTTTGAATCTCAATTCCATCGTCTACTATATTCATAAGATGCTAATTAGCATGCGACATAAATACGTAAATTTTGGAATTTAATATTTTGTTATTGCGTGTAGCTTATTGGATGGTTTTATATGCATGAATTATTTAATTGATCAGTTGTTTATTTATTTATTTTTTTTTTGTCGTTACTTTAGGATTATCTTTAATAATTACCAATCAGTGAACTTAATATACAAAGAGAAATAAATTATTAATTATTTTAAAAGTTATTGGCACCTAAGTCCTAAGGTCACAATTAGGCATGCTTTTATTTCTCTAGCGTCCACCATTTTAATTTGTGATATTCATATTCATTTAAACATAATCTGATTATTATTTCTATTTCATGTTTGATCTAACATGCATTCATGAACTATATGCCAAAAGTTTGTTAGTTAATTTATGAAATCTGATTTATTTATTATGTAGTAAATGAACATCGATGATGAAAAACAAGTTGGGTATTTTTAGTGGCAAATCATTCATGACTGAAATATACATCATTTACTTACTTAAAGTCAAACTTATCATCATTCATGTTTTAAAATATATTGCTCTTAAATTATTAAAAACAACAATTTTCAAACCAGACGAAAACGTCTAAAAGGCTACATTACCAAACCTGGTGGGACACGTCTACTTAAAAAATAATGCAGCATGGCTTCTTTCTTGTTTTTTTAATGACAATTACACTAATTCTAATTAAAAGTAATATTTATGTTTCATTCATAATAATGATGAAGGTTACCCATCACGTCAAAATTTAAAAATGCAGGAATAGATTTATATACTTCATTTCTTTCATTTTAAATGTCTATCTTTTATTTTGATTGTTTTAAAATAAATATAATTTTTTAAAAACTTAAATGTAATTTTCAGTTTTACCCCTGATTATTATTAACACAAAAGCAATAATTAATTTCAAATAAGAATATTATAGTCACTTTATAGTTAAACTTAAAGTCTAATCTTGTTCTAGAACCTTATGCTTTGGGTCTGGTAACATTTAAATTGGGACGAAATGAGTATTTAAATTAAGAATATGTATTTTATGTTAGGTTAAAAACTGTACCCAATCAGCCCGGCTTGGTTTTGAGCTTGAGCTCAAGTTTTCATCTTTACTTAAAGTTTGATCCAAAGTTTTCAGTTTGACTTCAAATCTGATCCAAGTAATAGAGCCGAATAGCTCGGCTCGGCCCGGCTGGCAAACAATTTTAAAAGCGGATTTTGATGGTCGTAATGAATTTTGGTCGTAAATACCGTTTGTGTTTATGACACTTTGTATTATAGCAATCATTATGAATATATTATAACTACTTTTTGGTTGATCATACTATTCAACAGACTCTAGTTGCAATCCTTCAAAATATTTCTCTGGCGATTGTGGAGGGTCTGGAAGAATTGGTGTGCTAATCGGGGGTATTTTTTTATTTCTTTTAGTTCCATATTTATTAATTCAATGTATTATAAGTTGTTAACGATTGTTTTTTTTTTTTGCATTTAGCTGTTGTTGTAGGAGCTTCATTGATTGTTTGCATAGGCTTGATCATATGCTTTATTCGTCGTCGTACCATTTTACACTCTCGAAGTAGAGTAAGTAGACAGTTTTATGAAGCGAAAGGCATCACAATCCCCATTTACACTTACAAAGAGATCGAAAAGGCCACCAATAGCTTCTCAGATAAACAACGACTAGGAAATGGCGCTTATGGCACTGTTTATTCGGGCAAACTCCATAATGGAGAATGGGTAGCAATCAAAAGGATCAAACACCGATCCGATGGCGACAGCCTTGATCAAGTCATGAATGAGATCAAACTTCTTTCATCTGTAAGCCATCCAAACCTTGTTCGGTTATTAGGTTGTTCAGTTGATAATGATGAACAAATACTTCTTTACGAGTTCATGCCAAATGGGACGTTATCACAACATTTACAAAAAGAAAGAGGCAACGGACTTCCATGGCTTGTTCGCCTCACAATCGCATGTGAAACTGCTCAAGCGATTGCGTATCTACACTCAAATCTAGATCCCCCAATCTATCACAGAGATGTAAAGTCTAGCAACATACTATTAGATTATAGTTTTAAAGCAAAAGTAGCGGATTTTGGCCTTTCTAGACTAGGAATAATGGAGTCATCACACATTTCAACCGCGCCACAAGGCACACCAGGATACCTAGACCCTGAATACCACCAAAACTTCCATTTATCTGATAAAAGCGATGTTTATAGCTTTGGAGTTGTGTTAATTGAGATAATAACCGCGTTTAAAGCCTTAGATTTTTCTAGAAAACACAATGAGGTTAATCTCGCGCCACTAGCTGTTGATCGGATCAAAAAGGGTTGTCTTGATGAAATAATTGACCCTTCGCTTGAGCATAACAAAGACGAGTGGACCTTTTCCTCAATCCATAAAGTTGCTGAGCTAGCATTTCGATGTCTTGCATTTCATAGCGAAATGAGACCTTCTATGGCTGAGGTGGCGGCTGAATTAGAGCGAATTAGGGATTCTAGAGAAGACAATAGCACTTTAACATTGGAGGGATCGAATTGTTCATCGGTATCTATTGTCAATAAGAAACAAATGAGTAAGAATGTCGAGAATGGTGAATCGGATAAGAAAGTTTTGTTGTTCGATAGCATGAACTCAACCAACGAGAGAAATGTATCAACCGATTATGTGGATGATCAATGGCTAAGCAAGTCGAGCTCGCCTTCATCGAATGGTAGAATTGGCTCTAGTTCAAGGATGTAGATTGTAAAATAATAGTCCACTATTGTTCTTGTTTCAACGTGCAATTTTATGGGATGGAGGTGCAGCTTAATTGTTTTGTGATTTTGAATGGTAAATATTTTTGCTCAAGACTTAACTTTTACTTGCATATATGTATATGTTTACAAAATTACAAGCTCATGTGTACTGGATCAAAATAATATGTTTGGCACACTTGAAATTCAGTCATCGAACATTAACATAGTAGATCTTAGCATTAACTAGTTTGTAGTATATTGTTTAAGTAAAATCACATGTACATCCATGCAATTTCAAAACCTCTTATTTTGTGTTATTCTTTCTTGTATCTTAATCGTTTATTAAATATATTGTAACAATTTGCTTGTAAACATAGGCTGAATGTGAAAACTAGCTTTACCATAGTAAAATAAGTTCGAAAATCTAAACCCAAAGTGAAATTGGTGTAGTTTCTAACTTAAACATGGGCCGAGCATTAAGGGGCATAAGCTTCAAACTTAATGAGACAGTCACTCACATCTAATATGGGCTGTCAAGTGGGCTTAGAGATATGAAAAACAATAATTGCGAACCGATCTACTATTTTAAGAAAACATCAAACATGTATATTATGCTAAAAACGAGGGGTGTTAATCGTGTTGTGTTAATGGATTGATGAGGTATAAGTTTTAAGTTGGCGAGTTGAGTTCTTCAACGTAACTGATCCAGTGTAATTATTCATGTCATGTCATGTGGACTCATTCATTAGACAAGTCAAACCATTAATTAAACTGGCTCATATTGGGGTTAACATGTTTAATAAACTAGATATAAACCTATTGCCAAGCAAAATCTTCAACTTCTTTCGTCTTCTCTAAACCATATATAATCTTTTTTTCATTTAATTTCAACTTAATTTATTTAAAATCTTTTTTAAATAGTAATTTCTAGAACTTTCAAAAGTAAATCTATCACTATTAAATCATTAACCTTCTAAGTTTTTAGAATGAGACTATACTAAGACACACTACTTAACCTATCTATCTCCATTTGAAACAATTTATTCAAGTAACTAGATTAGAACCCGTAAACTATACGAATAAAATTGTTACAATATTAAAATTTATATATTATTCTTAAAAATACCAATACAATCAAACAAACAATCAACAATACAATAAACCTTGATAGTGGCCACCCAACAACCCTACCATCCCTATTTGTCTCATTATATTTCTTTATTCATCTAACAAAAACAACAAACACATGCTCATCTCCTTAGTTAATTTGTCATTAACCATCAACTACTAGCTTTGTTCAAGGACTTGAACGTTATACTCGCACCCAATCCAGATTCACCAATCTCCACATCAAACGAGTCATATCGCCTAAAAATCTCAACAACAAACAACCTAGTTATCATCACAATAAAATCTTTCCCAGCACATTGCTTGTTACTTATTGTCGGACTCTCGGTCTCCGGTCCATTAGACCACATAACATACTTCAACAATGCCTCCCCGTCCCCAACGAACCTATCGGGGACAAATTCCTCTGGTCGGTCAAACACTTTTGGGTCTTTGGTTGCAAATGGTTGGTACCCGAATAACATCTCGCCTTGTTTGACTTGGAAAGTGGCGTCGTGTGACTCGATGGTGAAGTCGGTTTTGGCTTTTGCGTATTGTGGAGGTACGGGGGGATCAATGCGGAGAACCTCGTAGACTACGGACTTCATTAAGGGCATATGGTTGATGGCTTCCATTGTCACGTTCCCGTTACCGTATGAGTTTATAGCACTTCTTATTTCTTCTGCTAATTGGGCGTGTAAATCCTTGCCAGCAAGTGCGAGCCATTTGAGTGTACTAGGGAACAGGATCTTAAGTCCACCTGTATGTTAAACCCAAATAGATTTGATGGACTTAGTTTTTTTTAACGATTTTTATAAATTACATTTTTCCGTTTATTTGTCCTTACAATATTTCAACTTTTTTTTCCTTAAATTAAAAAAACGGAATTTGTGTTTATAATTGTCATAGTCAAAACATTTTTCACTTTAAATCCTTACATTTTTCGAAATTTAAGTTTACATCGGACTTCAAAACAAACGTGTGTGTAACAGACTTAGGGCTTGTTTGACAAAATCTGAATCATTAAGTGTTGAATGATTAAGAGGTCTGAACCATTTAAGAGGCTCTATTAATGACAGGGATATTAAGGTAAAACTTCAGGTGATAGAAAGTTTGGTATATGCTCCATTTAGTTTCATTTAGCATATTTCAATCTCTTAACCATTCAACACTTAACTGAACCATTCAGAGACACTTTTTATGAAAAAACGCTCTGAATGCTGAATCTGAATAATTAAACACTGAACTGAACCATTAAAAGGTGAAACAAACAACCCTTTAAAAAGCAGTGACAATTTATAAACATAAAAAACAAAAATGAATATTATTTATTTAGTTTATCGAAGAAAAGTAAAATTTACTAAAAAGACTAAGTTTAATATCCGTGTATACACACGGGTTGATTTATATATAGGTTGATATAATATAATAAATATTTTAATAATTAGATAGTATTTATGTATAGAAAATTTTATAAATTACGCATCATTGAGTAAATGACAGTAATTTGATAATACATCAAAAAAATACATTATATCTTCTATATTTTTGGCTCCATTAACTAATGTATGAAATTTCCCTCCTAAACTTTTTATTATATAAAGATATTCCCTTCAAAAAATTGCTCTTAAAACCTTAAATTATTATATAGATGTAATCTACTTTTAATTTGATTTGTATTTTTAAAACAGTATAAGCTAGTTACCGATCTTGCGACATAATTAAAATATTTGTCGCAAATTAGCCTACTAATTCACAATCGGAACTAAACTATTTTAGTAACATTTGGGACCTGCATGATTTCGTTGCTATATACAAAGTAAGTATAGTTTAGAAAATTAAGTGATCAATAACAATAATTAACATGCTCGATCACGTACCAAAGGTATTGAAACAAACCGCAAACAAAATATTGTGTAACGCTTCATCTTTCGGAACCCCCAATGTCTCCGCATGTTCGACAACCGTAGTAGCAACCGAATCAAAGTAATCATAAAGCTTCTTATAACTACTCTTTATCAAGAACGACGGTAGTCGAAAAGTATGGAGAACAAGTTCCTCCAAGAACCAAGGAAGTCCAGCACTAAGCGACGGGCTAAGATTAAACAACACCCACGAGGTAATTAACGATGGACCACTCGTCCCTAATTTCGTTTCTTCTGGGTTTGAATCAAAATAAGCCCGACCCAAAAACCGAAAAGCCGCTTGTTCACCAATGTCGTTGAACGGAGCTTTCCCATTTTTAGCCAACTCGGTTTCAAGATCTTGAAACAGTTCGTTGTAAGTTGTTTCGAATTGAGGAATGACTCGGTTGCTAGAAGATTTAAGCATGAAGAACAATAGGTTCTTAAGTTGTGCATGTCTAGGCTCGGATGGGTCAAGGTACGAGAGTACACGGTATCCGCCTGTGAGTTTGGTTGACGGCATATAAGTTCCGGTGAACAAGTCTTTTTTTTCGACTTTAGAAACGTCGAAGAGTATCGGAAAGGATTTTGCGTCTAAGAGGACAATTACTTTCGGGTTACTGCTAACGAAAGGGCCAGGAGGCATGTTGGCTCGAAATACTGTGGAATTGTATTTCTTAGCACGGGACCGGAAGAACTCGTCTTGACCTCCGGTCCCGTAAAAGTACTCCAACCGATCTTTGATCGGTTGGAGAAAGGGAATGCCGTAAGAACCTGGAATGGTTCGGAGAGGGGAAGATTCGGATGATTGGTTCATTTTTGAATGTGAGAAAATTGTGTGTATATTTTGCATGAATGAGGTGAAGTGTATATATAGAACAAAAAGGGGCGTGGTTGTACGTAACTCGGTTGATATTTAGTAGTTTTTGACTTTTTGTAGCAAACAAATTTAAAACGTGACGTCTAAAAGAATATAAAAGAAATTTCTAAGCGTGTTAGTTAGCATTTATAGTAAAATATTATATATACTACCGTGAGATTTTGGTTTATGAAGTGGATAATGTGGAAAAACATATATCAATCGTCATGATTAAATTTGTCTTAGATATGAAAGGAGTAGTTACATTGACAAAATTTATCTATCGTAAAAACACTCTTATATATATATTGAAATATATTTATTTAAAGTTAGAAACTATATATTCGTGTCTTTAAAATACAAGTTTTAAGCTACGTATACGTATGAGATAGATATAAATGATCTAGCAAAGAAGATGAAATAAAGTTTGTAATTGTAAGTTATATATCAAATCAACTAGACCCGTCACATGTTTATAGATATACATTTATTCATCTATATCGTTTCTTTAGTGTTCTAATTTTTAAAGTTAGGCGTGTATATTATTAAAAGATTAAAACAGTTTGAGGTGTGTGATGAATTGTTAGCAAAGTAGATTTTAAGCACTTTAACTATAATTCATTGTGTATATATAATAATAACTGATACTATATTTTTTGTGTATTTAACTATGTATATAGTATGTGAAAAAGAAAATTAACTATTTCCCAAACAGGATTTATACTTTATAACTTAGATGGTAATTTGTACATTGCATTTTTTTAACAACAATAAACACATACAGGGACGGATCGAAAGTGTTTGGAACGGGTTCATGAAATCCACTGCGTCTTAAAATTTTATCATAAATTATATAGAAAATTTATAAATGAACCCATATAGATAATTATTAATGACTTTATGTAATAAAGTTTTATTAGATGAGTTGAATTTTAATATAGTTAGTCTACAAAATGTCACATGTTCAATTCTCCATATAGACATTTTATAAGAATTCTCTTTTTAAATAGATTTTTAATATTTTAGGACTCTAAATTGTGAAACTCTTCTCATATCTATCCAATTTCCAAAGTGTAATATTCGCTTATTATATCACGTTGTTATTATGTGATGAACCTAACCCAGTAATCCGATCCGTTGAACCGACCCAACTTTTTATGTTCGGTTTCACTAAAATTGAAGCATTTAAAAGTAGTGAACCCACTAATTAAAATTCATTTGATCCGTTATTAAACACACATAAACTATTTCCAAAACATGATTTAACTTGTTAGTTATCTAACAAGTTTCAAACAGGTGTGAAGTTTTTTCGTGTGTATATATTACTAGTTTAGTGCTCGCGCTACGCTCGGGAACACAACATTCAAGTGATGCTTTTAAGGATATTAATGAACGTTCCAATAAGTTTTGAAACAAAACCGTGGTAAACCGAAACACGAAATATATTTTTAAAAATTAAATTTTTAGTATAGCAATATTATACTCAAATTAAAGAGAATAAAATGCTCAGTTTTTTGGTGTAGTTTATTTTTTAAAAAAATCATTATAAAAAAGTATTGTATATTTATAAAACACTGAGATCTTTAATTGTATATTATTATTAATTTTATCCATAAGTTTCATTTTCACACCCTATCAAATATAAACCGACTCATGTACACCCCTTGTAGTAGAGGGTTAAAAGTATAAATACTTTTAAATTTTTTAGACTTCTCCAAAATATTAGGGGACTAAAAATGTAATTAGTTTTATTATAATATATTTTATATACATATTTTAAATAAAAAAATCATTATTATGAGATAAACTCTCAAATAATGCCACATAAGCCAGAAGCTTTAAAATGGTGCCACATAAGCTTTTTTGGTTTTGCTATATTATATAAAGATTTGTATATATAACTTAAAATAGAAAAATCAAATTCTTTCAAAAAATCTTTTACGTATGTTCTTGAAAATAACAATTGGACAATTAATAAATAATACAAACAAACTTGATAATCATAGGGCTGTTCAAATCGCTCGTCGCTCGGCGCCCGCTCGTCGCTCGCTCGGAAACTGCTCGGAAAATGCTCGCTTGCTTTTCGCTCGATTGTAAACGAGCCGCTCCGCTCGGTTCGGTTTGTAAACGAGCCAAGCAACGAGCAAAGGTCCGCTCGGTTCGGTTCGGCTCGAATATTTTTAATTTATTTTTTATATAATTATATATGCGTAAGTAGCTAATATGTTGTTATGATTATGTTGATATTAAATATATTTTTTCAAAATTATTAGTTATATTTGATATGTTTGAAAAAATAGTCCTTTATCTCATTTATTAATTGTTTTATATACATTATACAAACATCAACCTTAATTTCTAGAATAAATTGCAAGTTAATACTAGTTTTTCTTAAAGCTATCAATTTGTATTTATGTATATCATATTCAACTTTAAACTTGTTTCTTATAAACTAATTTTAAGGAAAAAAATACAAAAAGTAATCCTCATAAATCCGCTCGGCGCTCGCTCGAAAAATACTCGGTTCGATTTTGACTCATTTACGTTCGGTTCGAATTTGGCTCGATTTGTAAATGAGCCGCTCGGCTCGGTTCGATTTGTAAACGAGCCAAGCAACGAGCAAGCCCTCGCTCGGTTCGGTTCGGCTCGTGAACAGCCCTAGATAATCACCCCCACACCCCCACCCATGCCTTTTTATCTCTTTATATTTTTAGATATATATGAGGAGAAAACAAACAAGCAAGATATGCAGTGATGATTTGCATGCATTTTGCCTTATACGGATCACTCCATTTAACACTTTTGGTGGCCATATCCGCGAGCTTACCGGTTTCAGTTTTCTAAACTAAATGGGAACCTCTCCTTAATGAATAATTGCTCTCTATTTTTTGTTAGTGATCATGTCTCAAGTCATTAGGCTAGCTATGTGGCATTGTGGCGTACTCTCGATCTTTTTCACTCGATCTATGTGTCACATCAACTTCACATCACTCACATTTTCCTATTAACTTCACTTCTAAAGATTTCTAAAGGTGCGAATCGTTTAAATCTCTTTAACTCCACATCACCAAATTATTTAATCATTTAAATAAATTCAATATATAATTATTATTAATATTCCATATCACCATTTTTTAATCCTTTCTATTAAAAAATAGCTAATAGAAAACTAATAATTAATATTAATATTATATATTCGTTAATTACGTAATAAATATGTTAACTTAGTTTATAAAAATAATAAAATAATATGACTTATATTTAACATGAAATAAATCAAGTTGGATATGATACCATTTAAAAAAAAACTAAATATTAAAGTTCCACAATGTTTTCCTTGACTTCACTTAATTACTAAAAAAACTAAAAAACATTGAAGTCATCTTCCTCCTTAACATACTATAAGAGTTTGATGTCCAAAGTGACCCAAGTTCTAGTCTCACTTGAGACATTAAGGGGGAAAAACTAGGTTATCTTGTGATGGCCAGTCACCAGCAATGAATGGAGAGACCACAATCGGGGTCTGAGTGTTATGCGAACGGCGGGTTAATTCTCGCTCCCTTGGTTGTGGGTGACCTATGAACTGATTGTTTCCTGTGTCTTGCTCTTGTGACGTGGGTGTCACAGGCCGGTTAGCGAGTCCGGTATACTCGTTTTTTTTATGTAACTACTATTTAAAAATATAAAAATAAACATTCAATAACTCTTTTCAACAACAACGCTCGAGAAGTGTTAAACGCTCGCCCCTCTTGGCGTGGTGTGCCGGACGTTAACCGCTGATGTGGCATGTTAACGTGGTGGGGTGTGAAGGTGCACCGCTTACAATAAACAATACAATGCTAGCATCATCGACCGATGGACAACCCATACGTTGACGAAGCTATGTCTCTACTAACATTCCAACATTCAAAAAACACTTGTATTTGAATTACCAACGGTTCATCTGTTAGCTCGTTAGAGGCTTGGAGCTGACCCGACTATCTTTGTGTTACCAATGGTTCACAGTCGGATTTGAATGTATCTTCTTCCTATTGTGTGCATAGTTTTTGGCTCCTTGATGTACAAACCTCTAATTGTTGATTATTTAGAACATGAATATGAACATATGACTAACTATATTTCAAACTTCATAACGAAAGCTACTAAAAGCAATTTGTGCTAATTGGTATAACAGATCACATGATAAACAAAGTTCACATCTGTTCAATTATAATAATGCTTTTATAGGAACAAAACATTACAACTTCATTGTCTTGTATTTGAAAACTCAAGCAAACTTGATACTGGTTGATGACACAATTCAACCTGAAAAACTTCACAAAACTCTTTCAACAATGACTCATGAGCAACATCAATAAGCTTACCATCATCATCATCATCATCTACTGAGCAACAATCACTCAACAACCCCTTAATGCTTCCAACTCCTCTATCTTTTATCCCACAAGGAACTATTCGATCAAACGGCGAAAGATCAGTACAAACATTCAACGCCAATCCATGATACGTCACCCATCGCGTAACCCTTATTCCAATCGCAGCTACTTTTTTGTCCCCTGCAGATATTAAACATCACATAACTACATAAGCAAACAAAAGTAAACTGTTGAGTTTCAATGGTGACTGTATATCAACTTACCGACCCAAACTCCGGTTAAACCGTTGACCCGTGAAGCTTTTAGCATAAAAACCGACGAAAGCACACGAATAACTACTTCTTCCAGTGATCTAAGGTACCAATGAAGATCCATTTTATGGAAACGAAGATTCATAATAGGGTACATTACAAGCTGTCCTGGTCCATGGTAAGTAACTTCACCACCACGTTCTGTTTGAAACAATGGCAAAGGTGGATCTTTGATGTCAAAATTCAAGTGGGTTTCAGAGCTAGCAGTACCCAAAGTGTAAACAGGTTGATGCTGGAGCATGATCAATGTATCTGATTCATCTGAACCATCTTCGTTGTTATCAATCAATGTTTTTCGGTGTTCAAGGACCGATTTTTGCCATGACCATGCTTCCGCAAACGGAACTGTTTGTTTATACATATCGTAACATTCACATCTAAATAGCCAGCCAAATAGGTAACAATTAATAGAAATAGGTGGTGTTGAGTTATGCAGGCAAGGTGTTTGATAAAATGTCTGAGTGAGTAAAATTGTACCTTCTTGTGATGGTTTGTTGGGGTGAAGAATTGGAGGTGGGGATGGTGATTGGTGATGAAGCTGTTGCTCGTTGTGACGTGTTTCTTTGGGGCGAATGAGAGGTGTGGATCGTCCATGGTGGAATTGAGGAGCTGAAACTGAAATTGACTGCTACCGTCATCTGGTGAAGGTTGTTGGATGTAACAATTGAATCGGAAAGATTGGGAACGGCGGAGGAACCGAGGAGAAAATATATATGTGGATTGTTGAGGAAAATAGATGTTAGGCGCTGTGATACATCTCCGACAAGGAGATTATCTGCCGTCGGCGACAAGTCTGGTGACGTATCGTTGAGAGATGGCCGGAACCGGAGGGGTGGCTTATTATGGATTAGTAAAAGCAATGTTTTTAAACCCGGACCGAGCGGTGAACCGGACACCTTACTGGTTCACTGGTCGAACCGGTCAGACCAGTCGAACCGAATTATGACTCAGATCAAGTTATAAATAGCATATACAAATGAAAAATATAAGAAATTCAAAAACTGATATGCCAAATAAATCAATCTATTCAATAATAAAGCAAAAACTATATTTACTAGAACATATCATACACCTACAAATATACATCTTAACAAAAGCAAAACATCATAGTTCCTAATTTTCTATCATGTACCTGAATATGTTGAGCTGAATATATTAAAATAACCTAGTAATTGAATATGAATGCCCCTTAATCTTCGTCTTCTACATTATAAGCATTCTTCAATTGCAGACACTACCAATACCATTACAAAACAAAATTCTTTCAATTCAAGTTCTTCTACTTTCTCTTTCTCACTTAAACAATTTTATTAAAGATATTTGAGAGTCAAAGTGTGAAAAAAACCAAATCCGACATCAGAGACCGTCAAATCGTTGGCCTTCACTGTCTTCATCTTAAAATCCGGTTCGACCACCGGTCGGGACGGCGGTTCAACCGGAAGCTATCACTGACCGGCCGGTTATTTTGCAAGCCGTTTTAAGGGGTAAGACCGGACCGCTATACTCGCCGAACCCTGGTCCGACCGACCGGTCCGGTTTTCAAAACATTGAGTAAAAAGCTTAAAAAGTAAAAACAGGTCAAATTGCCATAATTTTCTTTTTAATAACACATAACCAAAGCTTCTTATTTCTTAATATCATTTATTGACAAGAAAAGTAGTTCGACTCTACACAAGTCCGATTTTTATATGTATGAAGTCGGGAAAATGTCATAGAAACATAATCAAGTTTCAGTTTTGTTCTAATTAGGTCACTCAAGCATATTTTACTTGAATTGGATGACTAAACCTTCAAATCGAGCAATTGTTGGATTTTGTTTGTGTCAAGAAAGGAATTAGGGATAGAATGTGGGGGTCGGAATATTTAATATATGTAATTATATTAAAAAATTTAAAAATATGTTAATTATAATAAAAAATTAAAAAATAAATCTACGATTCACATTACCGCTTCACATTAGCATAAAAAAATGTAAAAAATAATTCCTAACTGAAACGTAAAGAAAAACATGTGAAAACAACATGTTAAAACCTCTAATTTGAATAAAATATGAAGGTGAGTGACCTAATTGGAACAATTTTTAAACTTGAGTGATTTAATTAGAACAAAATTGAAACTTGGTTATGTTTTTACAAAGTTACCCCTATGAAGTCCGAAGACTTTTTATGATACGTATTTTAAACTTAAGTAAAATCTTGAGAATTTCTATATAAATAAAAGGGTGTTATGTTCTTTTGTAGACATGTGTGATCTCGTGTGCGGTTGATTTTTAAAGACATGTAAATTTATTATATATTAGGTTTTGAGATTTGGACTTCAATTTGATACACGCCATTTATATGTGTGTTCCTATTGAAATATTTAGCTTAACATTTATACGGCTACCTACAATCGTAAAAATCCTCACTATCCATTTATATGAAAACACAAACCTAATTACAAATACAAGCTCAATCTTAAACACGTTTTGTAGTTCTACATAAATGGAAATAACCATAACTGAAATTAAAAAAACTTCTATTAAATGTCCGAAAGAATATACAAAGGAGACGAGAAGAGAAAAAGATATACACTTGATATTGGTAAAGGACTAACGAGTGTGCAGTGACGTATGGCGAGGAGCGATCATTATAGTAATGATCCAAAACCATGAAGAAGTATATGAGACGATTAAAAGGTAAAGAATGTGTGCCATATTTAAAACATGGTGAAATCTATACCTTCTAATAAAAGAGGGTTTTAAAGGACACATGACATTCAATGGAGTCATTAATAGCTTTCATTTCCCGCTCAAAATATTTGGTATGAGAAGACACGCGGATCTAAATTGACACCCGAAGTGCCTTATAACCAGTAGCTTTGACCCATTGTACCCACATATAAAGTGTCTTAATCCGCATATCCTTATGCTTTCTTTCATTTGAATCGTAGACAACACAAACCCTAACCCTCTTCTCATCTTCATCAAAGACAGTGTCATATACAATCTACATCGCATACAACATAGTATCTATCATCTTTGATGCATCAGTAATTGATTCTTGGAGGAACTAAGAGTTGTTCCGTTTTTAAAATTTTCTTGTAAGCATAAACTGATATTAGTTGATTTTTCACTCCCCTCATGAAATTTAACTCTGTTTTAGACATTGAAATCCAGATTGGTGTTTATCAGTTATTAAAGTAAGTTTATTTTCATTCATTTTATTGATAAATTTTGCCTATAGATGTTGTAGTGGGTCTCATGCCTAACATGTTATTGTTTCTCAGTTTCGAGGGAGTTTAATAAGGGTATGCATTGTTTTATTGGATGATATATATGATGCCTAACAAGTCGTTTGTTTTCATAGAGAGTTGTAAAATCACTACATAAGAACATTAGACCTATGTACATCTATGAGAAAGATTATTGTTTTTGCTTCAATTTGATTATATGATCATTGGTTATTGGTTATTTATCTCTTGGGGAAGTAACTCGACATCCTTTCTTCCTGTCTATGACAGATCACACATTCATAAAGTTGTCCTTGTCATTTTTATAAAATAGACCGCAAAGATATTTCAGTTGGTTGTATAATTAAATGAAAAAGAATTTTCTTTTCTATTGTCGAGCATCTAGAAAGACAATAACACAATAACACAAACTACTTCATTCACCAATATACTTAATTAATCCTCATCCCATTATATTACCTATAATAATTATAAAAATATACTCTCCCTAACGAATAAGTAACTGTTACATTATTAACACATCATTAGACATGATTTGAATTACTTATACGTTAGAGAAAGACTACCGTTTTTACTAATTGTATCATAAATACTAACAAAGAAATAAAACCAAAAAAAGATTTACAATAAAATTATAGATATACAGACGATAAACTACACCGTAAAACTGGTATGTGTTTTGTTTCGACGGAAGGCAAAGAAACCACGCGTGCAGCGCCAGCGGAGCTTCCGTTGAAATAAGTCACGTTTTCTTCATCATATATTCCAACACGCCTACAGTTCACGATTGCTGACCCCTAAACTAACTATATATTATTCCACACTGCCACATGTGCGGCTCTCAACGCTACGTCCAATCCACGCGCTTCACAAAATCTTCACTATTTATTTTTCCACTTTGACTCTTCCAAAATCCTTGTCCCCAAAGCTAACCTGAAAGTTAAACCCTCCCCCAATCTCGGCCCAAAAAGTATGTGTGAATTGTCCAAAATGACCCCACCAACTCAATGCAACTACACAACATATTCCTACTAATATGCTTCGATTCTTATTTCTTTCCTCGTGTGTATATATATGAACCACAACATAATTTGATTTCATTCTATTCTATTAAAACTACATCCTCGATCATCTTCATGGCTGCTGTTAGGTTGATACGTCTGCCGAGGCCGCCATTGGCTTTGAGTGGGCAAAGTGTGTCCGTGATGACGAGGTTGAGGTCGTGTACATGCATGGCGCCTGGTTTTGCTTCTGAAAACAGCCAAGTGGCTGGGGATGTGGAGAGGAAACCGGTTGTAATACCTAAAGCCGCCACCTATACGGTGGCGGATTTAGAAGGTGTGGTTGAACAAACAGAAGCAAGTGGTGGAGTGGACTTGGCTAGCTTAATGGTGGTGTTGAGAACTAATACTTTACGCACGTTAAAGGTTGTCACGAGACGTAGACAGTGGAACTTAATCATCCAGTCGCTAGTCGAAAAGGTAATGTTACTTCTCACACCTTTATATTATGTGGCCGGACTTTCAATATAACGTACATAGAATATTATTCACCAAGACATACGTTCACTTTTTTAACATTGCAGGTTATAATGGACTCTCGATTTCTTACGATGTTTGGTGTAGCAGGAACCTTGCTTGGTTCGGTATTATGCTTCCTCGAGGTATCTTAAACTGCGTTTAATTAAGAATTAGCAACTGGCGATACAAAATCACTTGAAGGAACATTGATCCTAATGTTATTTGAATGGATGTTTAGGGTGTTTTCCTGGTTGCGGAATCGTACCTCCAGTATTTTCATGTCATCTTCCACCATTCCAATTATGGACATATCATGGATCTACTCATCAAATCCTTAGATATGTTCTTAATAGGAACAGCTATGCTTACATTCGGGATGGGATTACATGTCATGTTTGTTGGATCGCAAGCTTCAAAAGGCCGACCGCTTCCTTCATCAAACTTTTTTGGTCTTTTCCATCTTAAGGTATAACAAGCCAACAACAGAAATTATATATATTCAAGTTTTATTAATTAAGTAGTTTTATATGATTGTTATCTTGAAACCGATATTAATAATGATGCATTACAGGAGTTTCCATCATGGGCTGGAATGAAGTCGATCACGCATGCAAAGTCGAAAATTGGACATGCTCTAATGTTGTTGCTTCAAGTTGGAGTGTTGGAGAAGTTCAAAAGCATACCTTTGGTTACTGGGCTTGATCTAGCTTGTTTTGCTGCAGCGGTCTTTGTGTCTTCTGCGGGTTTATTCATTCTTTCAAGAATTTCAACTGGTACTAAACCTTAGGATTATATATTAGCTAGGTATAACAATGATTCTTTTGTTCTATTATAGCTAGGTGTTGGTATATAGTTAAAGTTGTATTTCGTTGGTCTTAGCATAAACAGTTCGTTTATATGTATATAACTACTGTCGGTGTATACCTTTTATAAGAATTAAAGGTCTTTATTGAGTTGAAATTACTTATGATATTAATTTGAAATTTACTCATTTATTTTCATAAATTTTTGGAACTTTTTTGGTGGTTGAAGTTGGTCGTAAGACCTCAGCCACAAACAAATATAAGACGTGCAAATTGCAAAATGTACATGAACATTAATAATACTGAATAATAATCAACGGTCAAAATTCATAATGCTACGTGGATTTATTTTGTTTCTAAAATTTTACAGCTATATATTAATGTAGTTCATTTGGAAAATGAACATTATGTATACATTATTGTCATTTTGTCAGTATAATATAAATGCAACGGTAACAAAGAACTCAAGTTCATTTTGATATCAAAATGCAACCCAATAACAAATGAGTCAAAACATGAGGAATATGAAGAATATATATAAATATACGTAGATTTCGAAAATGGAAGTTTGAAACTCACAATTTTGGAATCAGTGGCGCACAAAAATGTAACATAAAACGTCTTATATGACATCTTGATCAGAGCCACCCATAATGCAAATTTATGGGGCAATCTGCAAACCATTAGAATGCTTAGAAATTTTAAACATCAGGGTTGTAATCTACTAATCTCTCCTCTATAGTGCTTAATCTAGTTTAATTCATCAAACTTAAACTACCATCGCGTTTGGCCCTCATGGCATGCACACATACATAAAACATGTTTCCATTTAACATATGTCTAAAAGACGGGGCATTCTATCGATCAACTAGTAATCAAGTATCATTGGATTTAGAATTTGGTTATGAACAAGAAAATGAGAGAATATTGTTATTGCTTGAAAGTTGAAACCACACACATAAACTAATTGCAGTCAATGTACATACCTTTGACTTTTGAAATGGATTATCTGATGAACCCACATAAGCCTGCAACTCTACGTTGATGCCAAAAGGTCTCGAATTTCTGTTACAGATGGAATGTTTTCACCTGGGTAGACCTTGGCAGCAAGTTGAGCAAAGGTATCATACTTTTCCAAAAATTCTTTCTGTCAAATGTCAGTCATGATATATGGTTATTTTATCAGTTTAGTATCAAGAAAATTCTTACATCTTTAAAATAAAATAGATTCCTATTGTAGATATTAACCGAAAACCACTATAATGGTGTGCTAACAGGAAATAAAACCCAAAATACCTTGCATTTATCCCATAGTGTAGGTATCAGTTCATCACATGTCATGTTCTTCATCAGCTTCTTATGCATTGCAGTGATGTGTTTGTCAACCTTTGTGCAAAACTAGTCTCAGTAAAAGTATCTCTAAATCTTACAATATGCGATTTATATAAAAGTACTAATCGTGTAACTCACCCCTGCTAAATTGGACTTTGCCACCTTTCTAAGATCTGATTTTGATAATCCAACTTGGAATTGAACCTGTAATTATCAGAGAAAACATAGTTACATAATCTGCTTTTGTCCGACGAAATGATTCATCGAAAAAACTAAACTACGTAAGTGGGAAGAGATAAAAATGAAACTTACCTCCTCTGGAGAATTATTTAACATCGCGTCCTCAATTCTTTTAGCAAACTGGAAAAGACGCTCAAATTGCTGCAAATTTTGATTAATAAAAATCACCATTAGCATGCATTATGACTAACAGAAAATAAAATTATCAACAAAAGAAAATAACGTATTATAGTGCTATACATGTGTTACTTACATAGTATATAACCACACTGATATGACGTGAGCAGGATTGTTCATAAGATTCACTTGCTTGATGATAGAATTTAGCTAAAGTTGGCACACAATTGGCCAAGTCATACAGACTGCATAGAACTGCTTCTCATCAGCATCTAATGTTATCATGGTTAAGAAAACTGGTACATTGCATTAAAGTAATTATTTTTGGCTAAAAACTGTAGTAAAGTAATCCTTTGGGTTAAAAAGTATCAATATACCTATTCTGGAATGCAGCATAGTTTTCCAAAAGAAAAATATCCGAGTGTTTTGGGTCTGCTTGGGAAATCTTGTCCAGAGTCACAAACATTATACCAATCTGTCAAATGATACCCACCACCAGTTTAGCTTCAATGGTGCTACATACAAGATAAAGTACAATCTAATTTGTTTATTATTGGGTAGTTATTATCAGGCTAGTAATTAAGAGAAGTACTCACAATTTTCATGTATGCCTGGTCTACCAAATCCCTAGATTGTCCCTGGATATACTGCTCCATGCGGGTGGCAAGCAATGCAAATCTACACATAAGCAATACAACCCAATTGGAGACAGTGTATAAAAGTAATCGGTACCAAGGCTAAACATACTAATGATTACTTCAAAACATGAAAACTTTACCTGGGTACAAATGTCATGACACCCGTTTGTTTAACATTTTTGTCATTCTTTTCTATCTGATGGCGAGCGTCATCTACAAACTGCAATTCAGGTTACCACTTGATTGATGAACATACACCAATTTTTATATGATTTTAATATTGCAGTGATTAACATAATAGTTGTAACTTACCCGGGTAAATAACGTGCCGATTTTATCTTCCAACGCATCAAGTAAGAGGCCAACATATCCGGCTGTTTCAGCTTTTAAATCAGAAATATATCGCTCTGTTATACCATGCAATGATATGCACAGCAAAGGATCAATTTTGTGGGCCCAGTCCACTGTTGCAAAAAAGTCTTCCTGAAAGTCCACAAAAATATGATAACTTATTAAACACAAAAGACTGAACATTGTCCTTTGCGCAATTACAGTATAAACAATAAACATTTTTGTAATTACTTGTATCCCGTCTAGTAAATCACGAAGTGACACATTTAATGCCCCCATGTCCAATGCACCTACATAATATAGGTGAAAAGCTCAAGCAGGTATATATTACACTAGTGAAAAAGAACTGCATGTAACATGTTTGATTATTAATAATAAATTTTACCCATGTCGCCATTTTCATCATTCTCCATCCCTAAATCATCATCGTCGTGAATACTTGGTGGATCGGGTGAAGAAGCTTCGAAACGCATAAAGAATGATAAAAATGAACTCTGCAGTTTCAGAACCAGTGGTAGTATAAGCATGGATAAAGGAAGAAGAAAAAAGACTTGAGCTTTGTCCAAAACCAAAAAGGTAGTTTGGGAATGTGTTAAGGATAAAGAAATTTCTTCACACGGATCACACCTCTTCAACAAGGAGCGGGACAAAAACTGCTAGCATTTTGGAATACGCTTCAGAAATCATTGAGGTGTCTACATTTTGGTTGGGGGCGGTGGAACCTTCAAACCATGCACTTTGAACTTTCGGTGCTTTAGTACCAGCCCGTAGCTCATTAGCAAATTCACGAGTCTAAAGATAGATCATTAAAACTCAAAATCCGTAAGAGAAAACCACAACTTTTGTGGCATGTGCATTCAGGATTATAATAATTCATCAAGCTTGAATGCAAAAGAAACTTCACAGGTTTATGAATCTTACCTCGTGCCGTAAAAGGTGATTAAAGGAGCTGCAATAAGTTTTCCTCAGAGGAGTCAAGCTATTTTTATCAAGAATCTGCAAGTACATCATATGTTATTCAGTATTATAAATACAAGTCAATAGGTAAACTAAACATTGTTTATTATCGATTATTGAAGTTTCCATGTAATTAACCTTCAGGTGACACAACAGGCGAACATAAATCCTGCATTTTTTGTGAAGATCGGCATGATCAGGTTTCTTTAGTTGCCCTCGCTGCCCATTGGCATATAACCATAAAGTTCTGGTTCACAGATGTAAAGTGAGTGCAGAAACTAAAAGGGCGCCCTGAGAAACAAACCTGAGAGAAATTTCCTTTATCATTCATCAGAGAATCTACCAAATTAACAAAATAGTCTCTCAAAAACGCACATGCTCTTCGAACAAAAGTCAACTTTATTATGTCAAGGTATGCCCTCTTTTCCTTCACCTGTAACAGAAAATGCATAGAATATTACCACTTTCTACATCAAAGAGCCATTATATCATAAAAATTGAAGAATATTAATGATTTTACTGCTATTGTTGTTGTATATCTGGGATCCAATTCATCAAAACCACACAAAGCACTTCTTAGCCACTCGCATGCTTCAATATATGTACGCAAGGATGACTCATCAAAGGAGCCTTCAGTTAAACAATGTGAAATCTGTAATGGATACAATCACACATTATGATCAAACGCGCGATTGGACAAGTTAAATAATGGCTGAATATAATGCACCTCCGAAGGGACATGAAACTTTTCAA
Source organism: Tagetes erecta (assembly GCA_030867185.1). Lineage (NCBI taxonomy): Eukaryota > Viridiplantae > Streptophyta > Magnoliopsida > Asterales > Asteraceae > Tagetes > Tagetes erecta. The sequence goes on from CM061487.1 coordinate 100,170,310, forward strand.
GAAGAAAATCTAGTTCAGCAGCCAAAGCTTTATAATTGAATGACTGCATTTCCAGCTTGTTATTGCGTGTTTCTATCTGTGACCACAAATTATGGGTAGCAACAATTTTAAATCTTTTACTCATCAAGCTATGAATTGTAATACTTGACTGGAATGTTTATCTTAGAAATATGAATTATTAAAGCATAATGTCCATACGGCCTCAATGTCCTCTCGCATATGTCTGAGCTTCACGTTAAAAAGCCCCAACCATTCATCCATATCATCAACACTAATTGTGACTGACTCAAGTCCCTGCAACACCTGTGGAATTATAAAACATAAGGCATGAAAAATGTTGTATAGTGATTGTGCTACATGAATGATTGTAAGTTTAATTGTTTTAGAATGCATGACAGATGATGAAACCCACATAAAGAAACTTAGCTGTTAAGAAACATTCATATTGTCCAATATTATTAGTGATTTACCTCATCTACTAAATGCTCGGTTTCCAAAATCGCATGCACATTTGCTGCTTCCAAAGCATGAAGTTCCCGTTTTAACCTTTCTGAAAAGAGTTCTGCTTCCCCGATTCCCATGACATATCTGGTCACAAAGCCATTACCCCAAAAATATCAAAAACAAATTTGAGTATTTAAACAAAGTGTGATGTAGCATTATTATCATCTGGGTACAAATAATATTTTCTGGAAATACAGATGCCAGCAATATTTAATGCAGTCAGCTTGCATGACATTTATCATAAATTATTTGATAAAAAGTACATAAGTATTTAGTATAAATAAAAATATATATACATATATATATGTATACACATACGTGCCTAGAAGAACTTCCATTTCCTCTTCTTCTGCTTGCGACACAAGCTCATTTCCAACTGTAACTGAGGTATCACCTTCTGCAAACAGATCTCCAGAAGGCCCATCTTTTAAATTCTGTTGCTTAGAACCTGTTGATGTGTGTTCCTGTAAAAGAGAAGGCATTATGTTACAAAAAAAAACGTTATACAGAAAAAAATACAGTTAGAATAAAGTACTCAAAATATGGAGGTCTCGCAGGATTGATATCTAGGTGAAGAATGTATGGTCAAATCAAACTAGACTTGTTTTCGGTTTTATTTTTAAGCCAAAAAAAGTACACTAAACTTTTCTTTTAGCGACGTGAATGTTTCTACATAAAAAATAGCACTAGGAAAATGCACTCGCACCTTAGCCCAAAGAGCTAACTCCACAATATCAATACCCGCAACTTTGGGAAGACGGCCCAATACATCTTTGCAAATATGAAGAATACAGACCAATAGACGATTCCTGGAAATAAATTTTAGATATTTATAGACTAATTACTAACATGCTTATAATATTGAAGTCTGAAGTAAATGATACTGGGAATAAATACCTGTCATCAAGATTGCGCATGGTCCACTGAACAGGAGCAACTCTCTGGTTTCTAAGATTATCAAAACCCTATTGGCAGATTAGTTCATGAAGCAAGTTATAGAGCACCTCTATAACAGAAAATGCTTGGCTTCTTAAAAGCATGAGAAAATTTATAAAGCTGAGCATATTTTGCAGATATGAAAAAAGATCCATTACCAGCAAGAACGTGCATCCACTGGGGTCACTTGTTAATACCTCCACCTTTCCAAGATTCTTCAGCTTATATATTTTTGCTTGCTACACATTCAGGGATTTCCAGAAATAATTTAGAAACTATGTCTCTTAATCAGCGAAGAATTTTACACATCTTGCAGTTGCTTTTGAAATACACATCTAACAGATGTACTCAAGAAAGAAAAAACCTCCAAAATCATAATTTTGTAAGCTGAACATTTACTGTATGTACAGAATGTAGTTACAACAAAATTGACAATAGAGAAAGAAACAAACATTCTGGTATATACCTCAAGAGTAGTGTCGTCTGTATACTTTAAGACGCGGAGAAACGCCTTAGTTCGTTCACCTTTATCTTTTGCTGCATGAAACCAAGATTGGTATCAAAAATCATATTAAACAACTTCAACTTCTAATGCTCAACATATGTATATTTTTCAACTAAGTTCGAAAAAGCTTGTAAAAAGCCATCATAAAAGACTATCCAACTATTAATACTCATTATGATATCTTCCATATCACATAACCTGGTAAGACGTTTCAAATAGACCATCAAGGACCAAAAAGATTCAATCCTTTTAAACTGATACATAATGCATCTTCCTTAATTCTACTCCTATTTTAGTGATTGAAGTATCAATCACTAAGAAAATAAACAAGCAGAGCAGATCACATCACATGTGAATTTCACATTCATCATCTATTCATCTCCAACCAAGTTAACCAGAACTAGAAACCAACAAATAAGCAATATTACCACTTACTACACACTCATTACATCAGTATGACTAACAACAGATAAACATTTGCATATCCTAATTTGAATAACAGAGAATGAAAGGGGAACAAACTTACTAGTGACAGCAAGTACCCTAGGTTTAGCCGTTTGACCTTTGCCGATTTTTCCTTTACCCCAAGCCGCCGTGCTTTTGGCAACTCTAATCGCCATTTCAACCTTTTGTTTTGTGCCTTCAATTGCAGCTTCGCAGGCTCGCCATAGCTCTTTTTCATTGGCGCCTGATTTCGCCATTTTCGTCTAGATGTAAAATTGTTTCAGATCTTTGGATGTGTGAGAACTCGAAAGCGAAATCAATCGAAGAGATGGAGACTCGTTCAAAAGCGTCTTCTTCAATTGTTACGCCAGATGTATGGATACAACAACACTGTTTGTGATTTGATTTCAATCTCCATGCACGTATTGTAAAGATACATGCTTTTGGTTTATGTGAATTGCAAAAATGATCCCTCAACTAATCTCATGTTTTCATGAAAATAGTTTCTTCTAGCTCCTCCTTAATTAGTTAAAACTAGCTTCATGATCCGGTGCTCGTTGAGGCAGCAGAGTTATGATAATAAAAGTTTTTTTTTCTAAAATGTAAACATCTAAAGTTACGAGTCAAATTATAGTTAAGTTAAAGTCAAAGGTGAAAGTTGTAAATATGTCAAATTGAGGGACTAAAGTGGTAAATACCAGTAAAAGACAAAAAAAGATGCGGCACCGACTCTCTCTATAGTAGTTTATAAAAGAACCATATGATGGTTCGTGTTATTTAATTCAGTTTCGGACTAACTAGCAAATGGATTGATTCATGTCTCCATGAGTACCTCCCCTTCGTTCCCGCTTATGAGTTTGAGGAATGAACTTAGTCATGTCTAGTAGCCCCGACATATATTAATTCCTAAGGTTGTTTGTCAAATCGAGCTAGGTTATTCATGTTACTTTTGAGGGATTTGGTTATATAGGTTATAGCTAGAGACCGAAACCAAAACTAGAAGGTAATCAGGTATCAGAATGCTTAACTAATAACCAATCGATATAATAGTTTGTTGTCCATGCACGACACCGTCACAGTTCGGGTTGTCCAAATTATAAGTTGATCACCTTTATTCTTAAATATCATCTATTCCAATTTAAGTCCTAAAAGTTTGGCATGCTAAGATTAAACAAGATTAAGAATGTTTGTTACATTTTAAAATGCATAAGGTATCTCCTATAACACTAAGACTCGTCGTTGTTTGTGAGATTGGTGCGAGCCATCTCAAATAGGACAAGAGTGGCTTCCATTTAAATTGTGGTAACCTTGAAGGCATTGTTCCAGGGCTCACACATGGTGATGAGGATGAGAGAGGTGAGATGCAATGATAGGACGATGACTGGCAGAGGTGGTAGGGAGTGATCATGGTCACGTCACACGTGAGTATATAGGTTTTTGACCGACAAAGGGCGAAAAAAAAGATGGTAGAATTTTGTTTCTCAATATACTCTTCCTCAAAAAATAACTAGTTGTAACACTAGACTAATTACTCACATGTAGTGTCGAAATATTTACTGAAATCAGTTTAAGTCCGGCAAGTAAATAACAAAAGGATGGATTTTTAATTCCAGTTAGAAACAAATGTGTTACAACTCACAAGCCACGACTTTATTTACATTTATCCTGCCCAAAGGCCAAAACCCATTACAAACAGAAGCTGCATATAAAAAAAATGTAACTTTGGTCTTTGCTCTTTGCAGACCACTTTAAACATAAAAAAAGGTTCAGTACATAGTAATATGACCACTGACTTGTTTATAAAACAAATCAATATCAGCAACATCTTTCTGTGCAAAGCGGAAACACATTTATGTCCCTTAATACCTCCAATCATCAAATGGCAAACAAAAAAGTGTGTTAATCACGAAAGCTAAACCGAACAATCCCATAGTAACAAAGGCACATGAATAAGTTAGTCGCAGGTGCAAACATAGTTATGTGCTTTCATATTGCTATCCTTATGAAACCATAGACTGCAAATATAGTCCATGAATATATATACCGAACATACACCAACTACATAAACTTTGCTAATATGTCTCAACCTGAAAGTGGAACAAATCTTACCAGTTGTTAATAATTCATGCTTTAAGAAGATATCCTTGAAAGTGCAGCAAATGATCAATCTTGTGCCCCCAGTAGAATTACACCTGAAAGTCATAAGATATAGAAGGGAAACTTAAAGGCATAAAACTTGAAAAAATGAGTCTGGTCACTAGCACAATTACAGACCATAAATTCTCTTGGCTGGTAACTGAAAGGAAATTAGCAATACCCCATACCGTAAACTTTTACCTGGCTAGTATGTGAACAAGAATAAACACACAATGCTTTCGACTTTCTTAAACATCTAACAAAACTAAGGTGTAAATGGATTCTAGTAGACATCATTTCAACCCACCTGGTATTATTTTTTTATAGCATCTCCAGCCCCATTAGCGCCTCACCTGGCAGAGGCACAAGCCTCCATCATTCCTAGAGAAAGGCCCTCACCTCGCCTAAGCCCTAGAGGTAAAAAAATTAAAAGCGAAACTTTTCTCATGTAAGTCATATCAATAGGAGTCCGTGTCTTTACAGGATTTGATGGTGGTTGTAGAGGTGTACTTCCCCTTTTCTGCCCCATGCCTTGCTACAACGTTCCTATATGAGTCTCGACTTTTTTCTCTTCCTAAACTTTAAAAGACAAACCCGGTTCACAAGACTCTTGCATGTGCAGGGTCCAAGGGGTTTCGGGCCTGATGGACGCATCCTTACCCTGCATTTCTCCAAGAGGCTGTTTTTGAAACTCGAACTCACAACCTCCAGGTCACATGGCAACAACCTTACTATTGCTCCAAGGTCTATCCTTTCTATTCCTGAACTTTGATGAATGTAGCTGGTCACCTTTTAAAAGCACATCTCCAGAAGGCGCCTATTGTAAAATCTATCAAATACAAGCAAAAGCACAATGTTGCAAAACAAATGTATAAATAAGAGATGCTGTTAGGAAAAAAGTGCTTAAAAGGATGAGTAGGATTAAGGACAAAATGATCAACTAACATGGAACAAGATGAGCATGGAACACCATAAAAGAATATGGACTCTCAAATCAATTATAACATTGTTATACAAACCAAAAAAAAATGGTGTGATAACATCTAAACCCATCTAGATTTGGTAAAGCCTAAACCGACTATGCAGGATCTATTACGATTATAAACAATAAATATTAAATACTACAAATAGCTTTTGCACATGTATGTTTGACAAAAATACTCAAACACTAAATAACAAGATCAATGAATAACAAAAACCACCTACAGTAATCTCCATCAACCTAAAGGCTTAGCCTTCCGTATATGACCCATGCTATTCACAAGATCTTTCCGTGTGCAGACTGGAAACATATGTATGTTCTTTGGCGCCTTCAATCGCCATAATACATATGGAAAACTAAGCTGATCACGAGAAGTAAACCTAACAACCTCATTAAACCAAAGACACATGAATAAATTAGTCACCGGAGTATGCTCTCTCACAATCACAGAAGCCTCATTTAAAGCTGCACACAAATAACGATAAAAAATTACACATTCAAATTGCTATATTATGAAATCTATGTTAAATGACTAGATTACCCTATACCTTTCTTGCCATTGAATCTTTTATCTTCAGGGAGGCCATCATGGTGATATTGAGTGATTTGTACTTCCACTTCTTCTGGGGTGGCTTTGTTCTTCTTAACTACTGCCTTTGCCTCATCATACACACTACTACGGGCCCCATGTTCAGAAATTGCAAGCACAGATTTTGAACGCCATAAAAGTGCCTCAAATACCCCTAATGGGTCTCTCCTAAATTGGGATTTTGAATCTACCCAAATGGAATATCTTGCATTAGGAAAGAGACGATGTGCTAGCATCTGTTGACATCAGCATTAATTAATACCCATATATGTTACTTTAAAGCACTGAGGAAAAAATAAACAAACTTACCTTTGGGATTTTTCCATTCAGCCTTTGATCTCTAAAGGGGAGATTTTTAACAATAACAATGCGCCATTTGCCAATAAAACGATCTTTGTTAAATACGTGTCCCTGTTTTTCCTGTGTTGCGAGAGTAATGTCATCCCAAAATGCTACATAGCAGACCTGCATGAACGTATTAAGTGAGATTGTTAAAAAGGGATATTTATATTAGCTTGAATTTTTCATTTGAATATGTAGACCTTCTGAAGTGATGTATCTGACATCCCAATAGGTTGATAAAGATTATCTCCACCACCAAATGCACAAGTGGAAACAACACTTTGGCAAGTTTGCATATAACTTTTGTCTTCGTCTGCTATTGTAAAACCTCCGTTTTCACTGTAGAAACCACAGTGTACAGATACAGTTTCATTCACCTGTATTACCAGTAATTGATCAAATAAAACCTACGATAATTAAAAGAATTAAACTTTTTACTTAGGTTAAAAGAGACTATAACCTTAAAGCTCTGCTCTCTCTGATTAAAAGTTTGATAACCAGTAAATAAATTAAACCTTGTGGTCCCCAAATCCTGTTGAGAATCTTTATTGTAAGGTGTATTACTCTCTGACAAATATATAACTTTCTTAATAGAATCAGATAGATCTTTATTGAGAGGGAAATCCAAATGCTGAAGTTCTTCAGCAGGTAGGAGCTTCAAACAACCTGATATCATATATAAAAGTGTGTCATAATGTGGAAAGCAGCGGTGCCCAAAGGATTTCAGGAAATAAATAAATCTAAAAGATAAGACTGCTCTAACACACGTCAAATTAACGGAAATTTCACATACATGATTCCATCATAATTTTTTCCCCTGCATGTAATTCGAGAGGGAGATTAGATCTTTTAGATCAAGATCCTTACTTGGATGACCTTGAGAACTCACTATCATTGATAAGTAACATGAGTACAACCTCTGTCAACATTTAGGTATTGAACTTCGTCAATTGCTTTTATGCCACATGGGACAATCATACATACAAATTAATTAAGGAAAAGATGAGAGATCAGAGGTGATCTATGCTTTTAAAACAACAGAGCCTTGAAAATGGTTTCAAAAGGTGGATTTTATGTGCAAGTGTGCGACTGAAATGTAGGAATTTGAATATGTGATGCTATCCAATGCTAATGCTAACTGATTATGTAATAATGTGATAGTATTAACTTTAGCTAATGACCTCTAGAAATGCTATATGGATCTTCAACAAAATCTACTGTAATGAAAGCGAGTTTATTGAAATACTGGGTGATAGTAGAGCAACTAGTATAGATTCATCAAAAGTGTTCGTCTCATGGATACCAGGTATCACAACAGCAAATGTTTACGAACAACAAATTTCATATCAGTATGCACAACTGCTACTCTATTGCTTCCTTAAGGACTGCTATCTTGCCATCCTTATATGATGACATTTATCCCACACTGTTAGGTAAGGTACTGAAATAGGGCAGTGGGTTATAAAAGATTACAGAAAGCTGTCAAAGACTCAAAATGCTTAGAGCTGCTTTATCTGGATGATTTCAATCTGTAAACAGATGAACTTTAAGGTATCTTGACTTCTTGACTAACTACAGATTACAAAACTCATCAAATTATCAACTCACCCTTATAGCATGTTCCCAAATTTATGTGTGAAAAGGCCATATTCCAAGAACTGCTACTCTTTTAAAGGTTGATGGCATGGTTTTTATTCCAAAAATCATCCGGGGATTATTGAAAACTCTATATAGTTACGACTAGATATATGAGTTAAAACCATTGCTAATTATTGCACGTTCAATAACTCAGTCCCTAGACATTATGGGTTGATTTGTATATTATACTTTTCGCTCCAACTGTGCAAAACACCTTTAGTTTTTGTTAATAAAACCTTCTAGCAACCAAAAAATGTAAATAAAATGAACACAACAGGAAAGCTTCATTACGATTTTCTTCCCAAAATCCAAATTCTATTCCTTCACTCCCTACCAGACAGAGCTATTCCTTCACTCCCTACCAGACAGAGCATACCCTTGCCTAACATGTTGTGTAGCTTGTGCTTGTTAAAACTCTCATTCTGTTTCTCTATTTCGAATTCATACGCGGAATTTTTGCCATTGAGCTCAAATACAATTAGGTTTGGCAGGCATCTACTGGGATTCATACTAATACTAATCAGAACAAAGGTATTATTGACCATTAGCTTCTAATATTTGATATGTCCCATGCTACAATGTCTAATTCAGTTAAATCAATAGAATATAACAATCAGAACAATACAATTCAAATGTTAAACAAACTGAAACAACTTACGTGGAGCATCAAGTCGATTCAAGTTTCCCTCCGATTTATTCACCGACGATACTACCACATTAGGTTTTTTTTCACGAACTTTAACTTCCGAATCACTCAGTGTCGATCTCCAGCCAATTTTCGAAGCTTCAAACACAAGTAGTAATAATGCAGAAAGAAAAACTAATACCGGCCACCACCTCGTTATCTGCTTGCAGATTTGCTTAGCTAATTCGCTTTTCCCTCTGAACTCCGATTTCCGGCGTTTCCGCCGTGGTCGTGACCGCATCCTGCCGCTGAATTCATCGGGCTGTTCCTCCGTCACCGGAATCGATATACTATTGTTGAACATTGGAGCGATGAGATCGCCGGAGATCTACCGGCGATTTGGTAATTGTAATCGGGTTGTGTTTGATTCGGTTGGATCGTGGGGAACCGACTTCGGATCTTACAAAAGATGATAAAATTTTAAAGCCCTATAAGGACTTGGTCTATAAACATGTTGAGCCTAAGGACTTGGTCTATAACCGCGATCATACTTGTAACTTTAATACAAACAACCAAGGCTGTTCATGGGTCGAGCCGTAAGGACTTGGTCTATAAACATGTTGAGCCTGGTTCGAACTAGTTTGTAAAAGAGTCGAGCCTGCTCGAAAGTTATGTAGATTCATGCTATGTTACGTTAGGAGTAAAATAGTATAATTTATATTAGTAGGTGTATGAATTTTGTTTTTAAAAAAAGCTATGTAACTATGTCATTTTTCTCGAAATGCAACAAATGTGTTTTTGTCTTCCAAGCAATTTAATGATACTATATTTACATGACTTGGATTTATGTATTAATTGAAATTTCTTTTCTCTTCTAGTATTAAATTACAAGCAAGGGAAATTGATACGTGAATTTATAGAAAACTATATGTGTGAGATTATTTTATGTAGTACAACTAATATTACTTTATTAGTATTTCACGTTACAGAGTCGTACAAAAAACGTTTTACGAACTCTACACGACGTTTTAAGTTTCTGTCCAATTTCAATAAAAGAGACTTGTTATAAAAAATAAAGTTTTACAAAATATATAATATATCCTATATAGAGAAAAAGAAAACCTTAAAACAAATGCATCATTTATTGTAATTTAATGATTTATAAAGAAGCGAAACTTTGAAGCAATTTTGACGACTTGTATGTTTATTGTAAGATCCAAAGTTGGTGCAAAAAACATAATAATCTAACAGCCAACGCTACTATAGTTCAAAACATCTTGTCATTTTACACCGTAATCTTCTCTTCTAATAAATCGTTAAGCAATTGTTTCACGTCATGCCACTTGTTGCTTTCTCAGCCCTCCTCGCAAATTTAATTTATAAGTTTATAATAATCAAATTGATGTAACGCACATAGTTAATACTCATTGTAATATAAAAATATATATAAATATTTTAATAAACATGTTTTTCTAACCTAGTATGTTATATTCATGAATCATCTACCCGATAACACAAACCACATTTTTTCGAAATTTGCTTCCTCGTATGATATTATTTTAATAAACATGTTTTTCTATTGCAATTTTAAATTATTTAATGATAATCAAAACAGAAACTTTATATTTTTCATATTGAATAAGAAAATATAAATCTAGAATCAATTGGTGAATGGGCTGCCTAAAGAAGACGAAAACCGAAATCGAAGAACATTCTATATAAATGAAGTAAGCTTCAACATCAGTAGCATGTCATTTCTGATTCATGAATAATAAATATTCTAAAGTCAAATCCCCTTTAATTTCCACCATTTCAAAGACCAAATCAATTCAATGATTCAATCCTTGTTGTCACATTATATATATACAATTCTTACTTCTTCAATCAAATCCCCATTTTCATCCTCCCAAATTTTTCTCCATCATGCAATCTCAACCATCATCCTCTTCGTCAATACTACACCGTCTAAATTACATCTTGTCTGAGCATCCTACGGTTGTCGGGTTCCGATGGAACCACGCCCAATCGTGGGGCGCCACATGGGTCTTCCTCTTCTCCTTCATCTCCTTCTACATCGCGTTAGCCGTCACGCTCCACATCCTACTCCTCATCTTCCGCAGCCGCTCCCGCCCCGTCCCCCTCGGCCCCATCCCCGCACTTCACAGCCTATTCATGTCCATCATCTCCGCGATTATACTCGCAGGAACTTTAACTTCCACGGTCGCGGAGATTCGTGACACGCGTTGGCTGTGGGGCCGTACTAGAACCCCAATCCAATGGCTACTTTGTTTTCCACTTGGCACGCGCCCCTCGGGACGCGTGTTCTTCTGGTCATATGTATTTTACCTATCACGTTACTTACACGTGATCCGTACCTTTTTCACCATCTTACGACGCCGAAGACTCTCTCTATTCCATCTCTTCGCCAATTCCGTTCCGATGATGATGTCGTTTCTTTGGCTGGAATTCTCGCAATCGTTTCAAGTACTCGAAATCGTTTTCACTTCGTTCACGTATTCGGTCGTTTACGGATACCGGTTTTGGACGGAACTTGGATTGCCTACAGCATCATTTCCATTAGTGGCCAATATTCAAATCATCTTGTTGGGTTTGAATTTGATTTGTCATTGTGGGGTTTTGTTTTTGCAAGTATGGGGAGGTGGATGCAATGGAATTGGAGCTTGGATCTTTAATTCAATCATCAATGGTGCTTTTTTGTTCATGTTTATGAACTCATTTGTTAAAGTGCGTTGGATTCGTAAAAAGGCTATGGAAACAACGACCACAAATGGGAAAATTGATTGAGTCATATATGGTGATGATCAAATGTTTAATTTCATCACATGACTAACTTCGATTGAACATGGTATGTACAGATTATTATATAAACAATTAAATACAGCATGAAATGCGGTCAAATCTACATCGATCTTTTGTATAGTTGAGAGGGAGAATTTTCTCTAGTTTTATTTTGTTTGTATTTTTAGGGTCAAACAAAGTTACAAAGAGCATGGCAATGTTGTTTTAATGATGTTCCTTTAATTCTTTTTTTACAATTATTTATTAACGAGAGAGGGATACAGCTTACGACCCCGCATGTTGTGACGGAAACATTAAACCGTGAAAAAATTGATGTCTAGACTTTGACGTATGTTCGTACGTTGAGGGTCATGGATAATATTCAATAACGAATTCAAATAAATTTAAAACATTTAAAAGTCAGAATAATTTGATAAGGCTACAAGCAAGAACAATCAGTATGTGTTCCGGCCTTCCGGGGCGTTATTGATATATTATACATGTAAGTTTGCATTCTTATGACGCGTTCTACACGTAAATTTATCTAATAAATCAAGGTTTTAAGGGTCACAAAACTTCTTTTAGGGGAAAAATTGGGGGAAATTAGAGGAAGGAACAAAAAGAAGTTTGATAGGGAAAAAATTGAGTGAGAAAGTTGATCGAGTCAAAACTTTATAATTAATGGTATTTTTATAAAAATATTTAAAAATGTTAAATATTTTATATTTACATATTCTTAAATATAATGGTTATATTATTTCAAATGTTGTTATTTAACTCGTGTGTATACATGATAATTAAAACTAGCAATGTTAATATTTATAACATTGCCTTATTGTAATGAAAAGGTTAAAGGAAAAAAAATAAACACTTAAATAAACCCAAGGAAAGGGAAAAAAAAATATTCAAATAACGAGAAAAAATAGAAAAACCAATCCCAAGAAGGTTGGTACTTGGTAGGTAAGAGGGTGTTTGGAACCAAACTTGAAAATAAATTATGGACTCGGTGATTTTATAAATCTGAGTAAATGATATTTTTTCGCCTTTATAATAAGTTAAATTACGGATCGTGGCATTTATTTTAAATTTTTGCACTGGTTGGCCTTTATATAAATTTTTCTCACGGTTTTAGGCCTTTAAGTTAACAAAAGTTAAGTTTTCCCGTTAAATCAAGGGCATTTAAGTCATTTTATTATAAATGACAAAACGAGTTTTAACATGGGTCATTTCTGTCAATATTAAAACTCTCTTTAGTTGCTTTTTGCAAAACATATAAACTTGAGGGATTGAAATGTAAATAAAATAACAACTCATCTTCTTCCTATCCTTCATCTTCCTCCATAACCACCACCATCACTACCACCACCAATACCATCTTCATCTTCGACAACCACCACCACCACTACCACCTCAACTCATACATCATCCCCTTTTATCTTGTTCAAACACAAGTGCAACTACACTCTTCTTTCTTGGCTACAAACACACACAACAACAATAAAAGAACCGATCTGCTTCATGTTTCAAAAACAAACAACAACACAGCAGCACGACATCAACAACATTTACCCCAAACCGATCTGCTTCTCTCGTACTTTTTTTTGGTAGTTCAAACACACAACATCTACCCCAAACCAGCTTCTTGTTCGACATACATGATCAAAACAACAAAGTTCACTTCTTCTTTTCTCTAGTTCGAAACACGACACACAAACACTGATATGATGTTTCTTCTTGTTCACGTTCAAACATACACACACAAACAAGATTTGATGCTGCTGCTCGTTCTTTCTTTCTTCTTTGTATCATACAGTAACAACATCACACACACACACACAAACATCAGCTCAACAGCAGCACATACGCAAACACGATCTCGATCTGCTTTCACCTGCTGCTTCTTCTTGTTTTTCCTTTTTTTGTTAAACACACCCGCAACTAGAACTAGGAAATGGTGGGATTCAGGGAGACGATTTGAAAACAGATCTGTTTCGGGTTGGATTGTTTGTTAGCTGAAATGGCTTTGCTTATGGTTTTGATGGGTGTCTTGGGTTGGTTATGAGGTGGTAGTGGTGGTGGTGGTTGCCGAAGATGAAGATGGTATTGGTGGTGGTAGTGATGGTGGTGGTTATGGAGGAAGATGAAGGATAGGAAGAAGATGAGTTTTTATTTTATTTACACTTCAAACCCTTAAGTTTATATGTTTTGCAGAAAGCAATTAAAGAGGGTTTTAATATTGACAGAAATGGCCCATGTTAAAACTTGTTTTGTCCTTTATAATAAAATGACTAAAATACCCTTGATTTAATAGGAAACTTAACTTTCATTAACTTAAAGGCCCAAAACCGTGAGAAAAATTTATATAAAGGCCAACCAGTGCAAAAATTTAAAATAAAGACCACGATCCGTAATTTGGCTTATTATAAAGGCCAAAAAAATGTAATTTACTCTAAATCTAATAAATCAAGAAGTCATTAATTATTGACTTATCATTTAACAATATACGAGACACATTTGATGTAAATACTATAAATCCAACCATTAGCTTGGTTTAATTATAAAGTTTTATAATCTTCAAATAAATGGTTGTGATTTAAATCTATATTAAAAAAAAAGTTGGATCATAAAAGTTTGCTCACCTAATATTATGTTTTGTGTGACTTAATACTTAATATTATCGTTTTCAGTTAAACAAAATTTAAGCATGTAATTTAATGTAACACTAGCTTGCAAATATGTACCAAGTTTGCACATGGCCACATGCACCAAGTTTGCACATAGTTGCTAAATATACATTACGTTTGTACTTTTTGTTATGTTAAAAAAATCTCGGTCTATTCCCACGCCCATCATTACTATTCCCACACTTTATATATGCCAAAATATAGGCTATGTGTAGTATATACAATATATAATTTTATTTTTTATTTGAGAAAAATGTGTATTTTTATTAATAAAAATATGTGTTGTTTGGGTTGTTTTTTAAACATTTTTATAAAATACACATGTTTTTGTGTTGTTTTTGTTAAAAGGTTGTAAATTTTTATTTAAAAAACATTAACTATGTTTTGAAACAAACATGATAAATAAAGTTCTAACAACATAAATAAATAACATGTTTGTACATACATTACAAAAGTTCAACTAATACAAAACATAAACTAAACATAAAAAAATATCAACTACGCGCCATCCTCCTCCTTCGACGATTCTGATTTTGTCACATTACTCATTCCCAAGTGCACACGTATAGCGTCTAACATTTGTAACGACCGTCGTAAGAGTCTGGAACAATGTTGACGTCAGAATACTCACCGAAAATGTAGTTGCTAATCCACGACATTGTAATGTGAAAATAAACAAAAAAGAAAACTTTAGTTGTAAACGGAATGGGAAAATGAAGTTTGAAACGACTAGGGAGCGGAAATAATGAAGTTGACGTGGGACCCACATGGGTCGCTATGCCCATAGCGGGCATATAAGATCCGACCAGTCGTCGTTCCCCCTTAGTTTGTGCGAGGTTGACTGAAAAGGGTGGCATATCACGGCACATGGGGGTGTGTGAAATAAGGAGTTTGGGTGGGAAGGTGTGGGAATATCATCATCCTTAAAAAACAATAGAAAGTAACGATTTTACGTCTTTTCGTAACGGTCGTGGAACCATATATGTGCGGTATGAACTATGTTTTGAACTATAATTATGCTAACTTTAGAACTATTTCACGAACCGTATATAAGTCATGCTATATTTTCAAGACAACAAAAATACCTCGTTAACTATACTCAAATTGATAAAGCTTTGTGTGCATTTATATATGATCACAAAATTCTTTGAAGATATAAAAATACAAATTATAATAAAGGATATTCTTAAAAGAATAAAATATGGATATCAGGATATAAATAAATAGAAAGGGAGTAGTACGTTGTCATATATACATAAGATATTATAAAAAATAGTAATCAAATTTGTCCTACTTTACTCTACCAAACACATTAGCGATTTAACGACTTAATTAAAACATATTCCCATGAATACAAATTAATGTCTATGTGTAGTTAGTTATAGATATACCATATAATTAATAATGTTAGTAAGTAGAATGTATACATAATTAAATAAGATGCATGCATATATAGGTTTGAGTTACATGGCTTATAGAATTAAAATAATCTATATTTTTTCCTGGCCTCATTATTTAACACTCACGTGATTAATATTTTTAATAGAACTTAACCTAACCAATAAAAATAAATACTTAATTTTTAATATATAATTTGGTGAATTCAGCAGTGACAATTTGACCAACCAAAATTCTACTTACAAATGTTAAATGCACGCCAATAGCTTTAAGCTGGTTTTGACCTGAATTAATAGCTCACTTACATATCATGTAAATATGTAATCATGTTATGCAACCGGGTCAAGTTTGTATTAAATTACGTACGTTGAGCTTGTATGACACATTCATATATATTTGATTTTAGCTAGATTAAATCCGGTTTTATGGAGTTCAAGTTCAAATACATAAACTAACTAGTAATATACTACTAACATATAACCAGTGACAAATTAATTTTGGATTTTTCTCAACTCGTATCACTAGATAAGTTTTCCTGCCCTTACATTAATTACTATCTCCATCTACACCACGAAGGAAGCAAATTTGATATAAACCATAAACCAAACAATTCGCTACAATTTGAGATTTTTGAAACCAATCCACCAAAAATGAAAAGAAAAACCTACCGCAAAACCTAATTGATGACTGGTTTTACGATTTTGAATCGAAGTGCATGTGAACACCCATATATATATAATTAATTTATATTCCATTGTATATTATGTAAATATATATATATATATATATATATAACACCAAAGTTAGATTTTATTAATCCAAACTATATATTGACATTCCAACTAATTAACAATTTAACCTTATTAATCATACCTTTTGATTTTGTTGCTAATAACAGTTTCAATTTAGATGTTCATTAACTCCGTTAGTAGATTATGATGTATCTAGTGATGTGGCTCGTGACGTGATGTATAACATAATTACAATAAAAATATAAATACATTACTCAACGTAACCCTTTGTTTTTGGTTGACTAACTAAGAGACAAATAGACACAAAAATCAAGTGATATACTGTATTTTTTACCAAGTATGTAATATTATTTCATGTCATATGTCAAGTCATGAGTCATATCAGTATACCACGTCATAAAAAACTAACAAGTAGTTACACTCTGAATCTGTAATTGATAACAAAATTAACATTTAGAATTAATATTGACAAATAATAAACAATTTTAATTATTAAAATCCAATTTCATATAAACAAATGTATCACGTGATGTGGCTCGTGACGTGATGTATAAACAATTGTAAAAAGTAGTTACACTCTTACTAATAATAAAAAGAGAAGTTGATCACAATCCATTTTCATGCTATACGTGGAAGACACTAAAAATCACGTCTTTACGTTGTAGTGTCAACATTCCATGCACTTGCAACCACTAATTAAATAGACGTAAAATTCCTTGGTGAAAATCAACGAAAAAGGTCATATATAAATGAGCAAAACTTTATTTTATTTTATCACTCTAACTCATAGGGGGCTTAGAGGGATGTGCAGCATGAGCGATTGCATAGGACACTCATTTGATGAGGGTATCAAATTTTTAAAAAAAATTGGAAAAATGGATTTAAAAAATCCCAACTTTCACATGTTGGCCGGCAGAGGTCCCAACTTCAAAAATAATTTATGGAGGTCCCAGGTTTCAATTAATTTGCTTCTGGAGGTACCCCGTTAAAAAAAGTAACGGACGTTTATATATGCTGACGTGGCACCCGAGTGGGCCCACCACTTTTTTGCTTCGTTAATAAAACCCTACATTCCATTCCAATCCACTCCACTCCACTTAATTCTTAATACAAAAAAGAGAGCAAATACACCACAATCACAATACAAATGATATAGTATTTCTTTGAAACAAATGT
The DNA here is from genome assembly GCA_030867185.1 of Tagetes erecta. Taxonomy (NCBI): domain Eukaryota; kingdom Viridiplantae; phylum Streptophyta; class Magnoliopsida; order Asterales; family Asteraceae; genus Tagetes; species Tagetes erecta. Next base: position 100,187,820 of record CM061487.1, read on the forward strand.
AGACTTTGCCATCTTCAGTTTCAAATTTTTGTTCTCTTCCTCTAACATCATTTTCTCCACTTCCAGGTTTGCAATTTTTATCTCCAAAGCATTGTTCCTTAATTCAAGCACCTTGCGATATTCATGTCCTGCAAAAATAGCATCCACATCTTCTTTCCAGATAAAAAACTTACAATCCATAGATGGCCACAAAGGGCAACCATAAAATGCATGTGATGGTCTTGTACTCCGATTTCCAGCAACCCGACATATTGCAACCATGTCATGGTTGCAATAAATTTTTCCATCTGTTGCCACTTTAAAAATTCTGGGTTTTCTAGACGGGGATGATATGGAAGTACTCATTTGAGTAGTTTAATTTCACAAGAAATCAAACGATTTGATGTGGGGAAGAAATTGGGAAATTAGGGTTAAGTAATCGGTTATGAATTTGGTAGGAAAAGAGGGAAAAATGTGGGTTTTATTAACGAAGCAAAAAAGTGGTGGGCCCACTCGGGTGCCACGTCAGCATATATAAACGTCCGTTACTTTTTTTTAACAGGGTACCTCCAGAAGCAAATTAACTGAAACCTGGGACCTCCATAAATTATTTTTGAAGTTGGGACCTCTGCCGGCCAACATGTGAAAGTTGGGATTTTTTAAATCCATTTTTCCAAAAAAATTAGTATATAAACTTTTTTATAAAACTTATATTTAGTCAATAGTCATGTAACAAATAAGTAAAGATTTAAAGCTCACACCTAAAGGCTAAAGTCCACTACAACTAATTAACTAAACATCTAAAAGTCCACATAATCAAATGGATTATGGATTAATGAAGGCGGGAAGCCCACTCCCGCCAAAAACATAATTCACTAATTTGAATTCTTTGATTTTCTTATGTTTATGTATCAAACGTTTGTTTTTTGGTTAAAAATTTAGTTTATATCATTTTTAACGTTGGTGCTTCGGGTTGAGGTGGCGGAGGGTCTTTTTTTCTCGTCTCGCACAGGGCACTTAAATCCTTAAGACCGGCCTTGCTCTAACTCATTAAAAAGTAGGTGATATCTATACATTTTTATTTTTAAGACTTCTTAATTTGTGTTGTTATCGTAATTACTACGTACTATTAGGCATTAGCTATTATTATTTTGTCACGAGGATGTTTCTAGTTTCTAATACACGTGGCCTTTGTATGATGTTTTTATTAAAAATGAAATAGCATATTATGTTTAATTCTAAGTGGTAAGGTCGGTGGAGGAGCTTTTTAGTTTTAAATAATTATTAATTCAGCGTTTTAATTTAGTTTTGACATATTTATCACTTTGAACTTATGATTATTTTAGTCTATAAGATTGGATGTATCTGTCTTTTAATATGTGATGTATTACGGCTTTATACCGGAAAGTTACGGCTTAACGTACGAGAGACGCTAAACTTCTATATTAACAAAGTTGGGAGGGGGGGGTGTGGAGTGGGGGATTGTCTAGAGATAACAATGAAGTCTAAACTTCAAAAATACCGTATTTTAACTATGTTCAAGACAACGTGTAATTTACATGCATTAATCAAAAATCTAATCAGGCTGCGTGATGCGATGGACGTGTTGGTGTATTTGTCATATATATTGATAAAAATTAATTTCTTGTCTTGTATAGTGTAAAGTTGTAACGTGTCGCATTTTAAAAAAAGAAAATACATCAAAAACTAGAAGTCAATATGATAACTAACTCAAAGGTGAGATGTTAAAAATCGTAAATATTTTAAATTAGAGTAGAAAATCAAAGTTATAAAAAGACAAAATCATCATATGCAAATTATAAAAATGAGTAAATTACATTTTTGGGCCTTTATAATATGTCAAAAATTACATTTTTGAGCCTTTAGCACTTAACGAAGAAAACTAACGGACATTAAATAAAGGCCAAAAAATGAACCTTTAACTTAACCAGTTATACAGTACAAAAATTTAAATAAAAGGCCAAAAACCAAAATATGACACATTATAAAGGCCAAAAAATGTAATTTACTCTTGTAAAAAGTCAAAGTCGGATGAAAAAAATGTAAATATATTAGAGTTGAATGGGACTAAAGTTGAGATACGTTCCATTTTAGTATCTAAGGGAATATATTATGTTCTAGTCAATAAGGTTACTGGCTTACTGGTCCATTGGTCATGTGTTAGAAATCTTATGTGTTAGGTTTAAATCATACTATAAAAAAATTGTTGTATATATTTCATGTTGCTGCTAAAAAAAATATGTTTTAGTCTTTTAGAAATGACCCAGATTAAGAAAAAGTAAATAATTATTGGATGAAAGTTGAAATTATTGCGGTGTAAGGAAGAAAAGTCCAGCCGGTTGCAAGTCTTATCGTGCACGACAAGTACACAGGATGATACCCAAGACAAATCAGATTAAGATTTTTTCCATTTCCTTTTTAGAACAAAAATATAGATTTATTATTGGTTGTGGTTTGTTTCTTCTCTTCTCCTTATACTATTTATAAAAGTGTCCCCTACAATATTTTCTAATATGCACTTTCACTCATTTACTTCTATAACTATCAGTTTTGGTCCTGCAGTGCCCAAAAATAGATGCACCACACACTGGGTTAGTGAAATTTTTATTGGAGCTAAAAGTTAAAAAGTTTTGTTTTGTGTAATAGAGTAGTTGTAGCAAAATTCAAAAGTTGGCACACATTATAACACAAATAAAACATGAAAAATAAGTTTAAAGGGATGCAAACTGACTGTTTATATGAGTTTTATTTGTAGAGAATATTATATTTTTGAAGTATAGTATTTTGTCAACATTATGCTTGTATCAACTATTGGTAAATTTCAATAAAACAAATATAATGAGGTTGTTAAACAATTTAACTTGATCTAAGATTGGTTGTAGTGCTTAAAGCTTCAAGTGGTATTTTTGTGTCACGTGGATGTTATATCACATAGAACATTATGGGATAAAAAAATGTTTAATGGTTAAGCTCCTATAATGTCCCTTCAATATTACCCAATAATTGTTTAAATAGGTAAATATATGTTTATTGTGTGGGAAAGAGTGTGGGCACCAATGTTATAATTAGAACACCCAACACTTTTTTTTTGCTACATAACGTCCTCACGTAGTGGTGTGGGGGAAGGGGGGTTATGGGGCGTTATTGGGCAAAAAAATTGGGCTTTAAGGGGCTGTTTGGCAAGTGCTGAATGGTTAAGAGGTCTGAACCATTAAGAGGTTTTATCAAAGGAAGTGATGTTGGGGTAGAACTTCAGATGTTGGTAAAGTTGGTATATGCTCCATTTAGTTCCATTCAGCTTCTCTCAGTCTTTTAACCATTTAACCATTCAACATTTAACTAAACCATTCAAAGGCTTTTTTTTATGAAACAAACGCTTTGAATGCTGAATGATTAAGCACTGAACTTAACCATTAAGAGGTGAAACAAACAGCCCCTAACGCGCATTACATATAGCCTAAGTGTGCTTAAAAGTACAAGTCTTCAAATTAAGATATTTGAACATTTTCGTATTTGAAATTCATATATCCGAATTTATTGAAGTTAATTCAAATGTTGAAAACAGATATCTATTTTCATAAGTAAAGACATCTATTAGATTTCTTGTGTCTGAGGCAGTGAGCTACTTAATCAAGTCTAGTAGGTTCTACATAGTTTTGTTATGATCTCAAAATCCATGAACGTAGTGTTTAAATGACTTGTTTTGCTATAAAAAATGCTATCATCACAACTTGTTATATGCTTGTCTTCTATTTCGATGCAAATAACTTTTATACGAAGAGATAATAAAAAACATTATCTTTTTATCGTGCATTCAATATGTGCCATCTATTTTAGTATAGACATACTAAAATGGTATGAGATTTATGTTTCAATAAACCTCGTATTAATTCAATATGCAAGTCAAAATAAAAAGTTTCATAACAAAATTTTACCAATATTTTTATGTTCTAACTCCCTTTGTTTATCACAGTTCGTTTGTAACATATGACAAAGAAAAGATCTATAGTAGGGGTGTCAATCGTGTCGGGTTAGCGGGTTAAAGGACCGCGGGTTGACGGGTTGAATTATGCAACCCTAACCCGACCCATATTCCTATTCGTGTTAAAAATGTCAACCCTAACCCGGATAACATAAATTCGGGTCAACCCAAATATGACCCGTTTAACGCATTTATCAAAATGAACCTAATAAATTTACGAGTTATAAGTGAGTTGTTGTGTAAGTCGGTTAAGAGTAACATGTTTAATATGTGATTTGTGTATAACAATTAGGCATATTGAGTTTTAATTGAAAAAATATTACAAGTAACCATATATTCACTTTAAATCGTATTCAAATCAAATTTATTTATAACAAACAAAAACAATAATAAATACTTAGCTTTGAAAATGTAAAGGTAAAAACTTAAATGGTAATGAATTTTTTTTATTGTGAGTTCACATACTAAAGATAAAGTAACTTAACACTCAATTTTAGATAAGAAAAAAATATATGAACAAATTTTGAAACCTAAACGGGTTGCGGGTCAACCCGTTTTTTAAATGTTTCAACCCGAAAACGACCCGTTTTTATACGGGTCATCCCTACCATGACCCGTATTTTTAAACGGGTTATATTTGTCAACCTAAAACCTGATTAATTTCGTGTCGTGTTAGGGTCGTGTTTCGTGTCGTGTCGAGAAGTGACACCCCTAATCTATAGTATCATTACAATAAATATGAAGGGTAGACAATTGCTATCTTAGAAAAAGCTAGGAACTATTATAGCTCTCTATTAAAGAGTTTATAAACATACTCATCACATGACCTATAAAAGAAGCAACACTCAAGAACATGGTCCAAAATCCAAATCTACAATCACTCATCGATTCATGGTTTCAAATACCGTATGAATTGTATCTTAAGCAAACACAAAAACATAAATTGACATAAAGATACCCTAAAGCAACTTGGTAAAAGGTAATAAATATATCTCATAAATAACTAAATAACATATTTTGAATTACGAGAAATTGAGAAGTATCCAAAATATTTTATTTTTTCAGAAATAACTATTTATTATTTAAACATGAATTAGAAATACAAATATACAAACTTTTGGCATCCTAACTAATTTATTAATTTTTTTTCCTGATTTTGATGCATGTATAAAGGAGTATAAGTAGGGGATTAAATCCAAGTTCGAACCGTTGTCGGTTGTTTTATTTCGATTTCTTTTCTTAAGTTTTTTGGTTGTTTTACTATGTAAGAATATTTTGTTTTCTCTTATTTTTACATTGCAAATTTTTACATTCCCTTTACATCAACGTTTTAAAATACATAACCTCAAATTACGACTATACATGCAGAGCAGATCTATAGTAGGGGGAGGGGTAGCGGCCGCTACCCTCAATTTTTCCGACGAAATATAAAACTAGTGTAAAAAACAATTTTTCTTTTCATTTTATGTATCGGTATACCTTTAGGGTTAAAAATTCGTTTTTCCGCTATCCCAAAACTTTATATCTAAATCTGCCACTGTATACATGATACCAGTTGTTTTGTGAAAAGGTAGACGAAACTTTCAAGTGAAGGAACAAATGTTCAAACTTAAAAGCAAAGGGACGACAACTGTACGTACAACAATAGTTGATGGACGTTTTCAGTTTTAAAATTCACGTTTCGATCAATGGAACTGTTGTATTGTCTCCCTCACACAAAACAAACACAGAAAGATTTGGCTCTCGATTCAACTAATTCCGCTTCATCCGCCATTGCCAAATAAGCTGTAAGTACTCACAAAACTACACAACAGTTATGTTCATCATCATCTCTACCTTCAATTCAATACGCATCATGTATGTTCCCAAAATTCCATATCTATGTGTGTTTGTTTCATTCAAGGTTGAACGAATTGTTTACCTCACGATTTTAGATCTATTTCTCAATTTTGATGTTCAGCTACTGGATTTGGTTAAATTATCGTTTGTGTTGGTGCTGTTATCTTCAATTTGTTGTATATAACAGTTTAGGGTTGAATCGTTGATCTAGAATATTCTAGATGCAAAAGGTGTACATACTATGAAGCTTATAGATCGAATCTTAGTTATGTGTTTTCATATTCATCTGGTGGTAGTTGTAGTAGAGTGATGTGTTAAGTGTGTTACAATATTAATTGTAGCCGTTGGATTGAAATTACATCGTGAGATTGATTTGATGAAAGTCAACTCAATGTAACATGAGGTGTTAATTGTATATTTTGCTCGCTAATGATCCCAGGCCAAGTGGTTAAGGTTAGGTAGCTAAGAGTTCATAAAACGGGAATGACTTGGGTCCCACCTGGTACAAAAATGAGGTTTCTAGATCGGACCAAAGGTTTTTTCACCTAAAGTGGGTTTCCTCCTGATCGGGGTCGGCTAGTGGCCCGTCAGTGAGCATAGAGGTTGCATGATGAGAAAATTATAAGCTAGAAAGGTATGCCAATAAGTTAAGAAATCTAATACTCCAATTGGCAATCAAACAAGCATACTTTTTTAGTGGCCTAGTTTGTGGGTACTATAAAGGAAGGTACATTAGTACAAGGTAGCTGAATAGAAGTGACATGACTTGAATTCTTTTGTTTTAATGCATGTTCATAGTAATTAGCCTCAACTAATTTATGGTTGCATTCAATGGGTATCATTAAAATCAGGGATGTGCCTCAGTTGAGGACCCCCCCCCCCCCCCATTTGAGTGTAAGTGACTTTGTGGTTCAGATGCTTGGAGAAGGACAAACATATACTTTGTAGTGTTTGGAAGTATAAAATTTATGTTTGGGATTGTAGTGTTTGGAAGTATGTAGTTTTTTGTAGATGTTATTGTTCGTTTCAAATTGTTGTTTGTTATAATACTATTTTGTATGTGAACTTTGCTATACATTTTATCTCTATAAATAAGACAGTTCTGATTGAATTTTAATGCTCAAAGTTAATGCTTTTGATTTCTAAAAGTTACATGTGAAATCAGAAACCAAAGAGCATGTAGCCAATGGTATCAAGGTGTTGAAATGGTAGTGTACCTTCCAAGTGTTGAGGGTTCAAGTCTCATTTTTTTAGTTTTTTTAATACTATATGCTAGATATAAATGCTTTCAGCCTTTAAAAGTTTTATTAATTATTATGTATGACTGAGACTTGCTACATCTTTTGTTTTACAGCAGATACAAGCACCAGTTTTCAATCGATGCCAATGGCCCATGAGTTTAACGCCTTTATATTGTGTTCTGACTTTTGAGCATATAAATTCATAAGATCATCATATAATCAAGAGCGCCTGCTTCAAGTGGGAGATTTTAAACCCGGTTAGCTCAGTAAACATGGAGACTTGCCAGACCCTAAACTCAGACACAGACAGTGGATTAAAGCACTACCCTTTGACTCCGTTAAGGCTTTTAAGGGGTCTGGCGTGCTTAGTGATTTACCTTTCAACCGCCTTCATGTTTTTAGTTTTTTTTAGTCCGCCGGCTGGAGTTTTTCTTCGGTTTTTTAGCGTGCACTATAGCAGAAAAGCTTCATCTTTTCTTTTTGGTCTATGGTTAGCTTTATGGCCGTTCTTATTTGAAAAGATCAACAAAACTAAAGTGATATTTTCTGGAGAAACCGTTCCAGAAAAGGAACGCGTTTTGGTTATTGCTAATCACAGAACAGAAGTTGATTGGATGTATCTTTGGGATCTTGCACTGCGAAAAGGTTCTTTAGGATGCATCAAATATGTCCTTAAGAGCAGCTTGATGAAATTACCAATATTCGGTTGGGGATTTCATATTTTTGAGTTCATTTCAGTGGAGAGAAAATGGGAAGTTGATGAAAGTATCATGCGGAAAATGCTCTCAACTTTTACCAATCCATTGGACCCGCTATGGCTTGCTGTTTTTCCTGAAGGAACTGATTTTACGTAATTTCTCGATTCCCCTTTTTATTTCATATTTTTATAAAAAAGGGCTCTTCAAAATACTTGTTAAACTCAAGATTTCCATTTTGTGATAGTTTCTTTTTCGTTCGTTTATATTGGTTTCATCTTGAAAATAACTATTTCGACTCTAGTCCGCTTACGCTTTTTGGTAATTTGTCTGGTTTTTATATGCAGTGAACAAAAGTGCATAAAAAGCCAACAATATGCTGCTGAAAATGGATTACCTATGCTCAAGAATGTGCTGCTTCCCAAAACAAGAGGTTTTCATGCTTGTGTGGAAATCCTAAGGGACTCTCTCGATGCAGGTTACCTATACGTGTTAACTATATGAAACTAACATCGATTACTATAAATAGTATTAGTGTGCTTAAATTAAAAACTATTTATCACAAACAAACCATTCATCTTTGTCTTTTCAGTTTATGATGTGACAATAGCATATAAGAACCGATGCCCAACGTTTATGGACAATGTTTTTGGTGTGGAACCTTCAGAAGTTCATGTTCATGTCAGACGAATATCTCTAGATGAAATCCCGGTTTCAGAAACCGAGTGCAACACTTGGTTACTTAAAACATTTCATCAAAAAGATCAACTGCTTTCAGATTTCATAGCTCAAGGTTGTTTTCCTAATGAAGGAACAGAAGGCGAACTTTCAACGATCAAATGTTTGGTAAATTGCACAATAGTGATAGCTATTACTTCCATATTTGCATATCTTGCAGTCTTTTCATCAGTTTGGTTCAAAGTATACATCGGACTGTCGTGTGCGTATCTTGCTTGTGCTACGGCTTTTAATTTCCGTCCGTCACCGATTTACGACTGTGTCAAGGGATTGTTATTTGGAAAGAAATCTTGTTAGGAAATAGGGAAGCAGGTGAAGTTTTATCTGCTGGTAGAAAACTGTTTGAAGCTGATTTTGGTTTGTTAAGGAATAAATTCTTGTATAAGTGGTAAGTGTACATTTTATTTTTTTGTAAATGTAAACAGGGATGGTTTAAGTTGAACTTACAATTCAATAATTTCGTTCTGTTTATGCGTCATCTTGGGATTTTTTATGAGTTACGCTGTTTAGCTACAAGATGCGCTTGGATTTGTTAACATTCGAATCGATTCTAGCTTAGTAGATCACCAATAGCCCGATTTGTTTAGACTCATAATAGTATTTGGTTATAACGGAAAAATCAAATATAAAGTGGATTTTACTTAAAAGTGAAAAACATGTCTTACATAATTTTAAAACCAGATTAAACGAATTCTAATAGTGCTTATTTAAGCGGCATTAAAATCGTATCGTTGAACTATACTATATTAGCCTCTAGGATTTAGCTTTAGGGAGAAGGGGTGAATGGGTTGGGGGTTAGGTTGTTTGGAGGGGGGTGGGAGGTTTTAGGGGGTTTAAGTACTTAGGATGGGTGTGGGGGCACGTTTTAGGTTCTAACGCCGCTTGAATGTTCGATCAGGGTTCTTGAAATGGTTTTGGTGTAGAAAAATATTATTTTCCCACTTTTCAGACAAAATTTATTTTGTAGGAGAATCACCTTTTGGTAGGGTTGAGATATATTTACCGAATGCGGGTCCCGTACCAAAATAGCATTTTTGGTATCGGTATTGAGTTTTATGAGTTTTTAGTATCGGTATTGGTATTTCGGGATTAAGTAACGATTTTGGAACTTTTGAGTTTGAAAGTTTTATTTTCAGATTTCATTTCATATTAATAATAATATATATTTTTTCCTTCCATATCAATTCTCTAATTTTTTTCAAAGCTAATTATGACTTCAACTCAACATTTATCAACGATCTCCTTTTGTATGATTTTTAGAATTATTTTGACGTGTTTCACTTGAATTAAATTTTTTATAATGACAAGACATTATATAAGATGCTACTGAGTTCATGTTGCTCCTACATAATGGAACACATATATATAGTAACTAGGTTATAGACCTGTGTTTAACACAGGATTAAGTTAGAATAAAGTTTAAATAGTTATTTACCTTTGAATAAAATCTAAATAAAACCTAGTTTCAAAAAGCTATATAAATGTGAAACATTAAGAAGGCAAGACACCTCATCATCAGGTTAATGATATTATGCCAACTAAGCATTTATGTGGTAGACATGCTAAGAGTTTAACACTTGGCAAAAGGAGGTTTGTTTTATTATATTTTATAGATATAGAAGTTTACTAAGTAAATTATAGTAACTACAGAAAATATAGAATGATTAATTGATTATTAGTCAAATCAAAAGGTTCATATCGTCACAACGTTTTATAATGAACCGAAATAAAAAGTTCTTATTTACATATTTAGGCATTAATTATAGTCTTTAGCGTTTATTTTGATCACATATCATGCATTTGAGTATTTGACCCATTTTAATCATAACAATTTGTAAATGTTAGTTTTTATGAGATGGAATCTACTTTGCTTGTTTATGGTTGATTTGTAGGTGTGAAACGGTCGTGAGGGATGACAAACGACTTGCGAAAGCATTAGAAGATTCGTGGATGGTAAGAGTTTAAAACTTGAAGAGAAATTGTGAAACATAAACTTCAGACGACCGTGTAGAATTTATACACAGACGGCCGTGCGAAGCTACTTTTGCTTTTGTGGTAATGAAATTCCTAAAGTCTAAGATTTTTTTTTCTTATTATCTAACTAGATTAAGCCCCATGTGTTACACGGGTTGAAAATATAAAAACAAAATTCCAAAAACAAAATTCTAAAACTTTACGAAAAAATAACATATGAAAATAAGTTACAATTACATGAAAGATATATGAAAATAGAAACACAAATTCTTTAAACTCTAATTTGAGCCTTGAACAAATAGATTTCAACTAAAAATACACTATTATAACCAAATTAAATTTCGACGCTTTTAAATTATATCAATTAATTAAAAAAATGGTAAGAAAAATAGGCATACAAATATTCTAGATGATAGATATCCTGCAAAATTCATAGTGACACTCATGTACCGGGTCGAGCGTACAGGTCGGCAAACATAGGTGTAGGCCGTAAATTGCAATGCATTATTTGTTAAGTTGTTTATTTTTTGTTTTACATTGATTTTAGAGATGTAAATAAGATAAAATGAAATTTGGTAAGAGAATATTATTGGTGATTTAATGTTTTTGATTTCTTTCCATACATTGCTAAGATATAAGATTTTTAATTTTGAGCGGGAAAATGAGTCAACACCCTCTCCAATGGATGACTCGTGTCCTCCAAAAACCCTCTTTTATTAGAAGATATAGATGTGGGCTGAAGTTAAAAATAAGAAAAAAGGTCTTGAGTTGGCTTGGAAAATGAGTGTAACAAATGAATGAAAATTAAAAGAAAAAAAAAGGAGGATCCACCCACGCCACCACACGACTTGGACGGTTTGGAACATAACTAAAAGGGGGCATCTTGTTATTTTTTTGGGCATGAGGAATTGACGAAGAAGCAGCTAAGGAGCAACGCCAAAAGGGAAATCAATATTTGTGAATTTTGGTTTATGAAGTGAAGAACAATTAATTGCTTTCAAGTTCGTAAGTGGATCATCATGTTTAACTGCTTGTTTGTTTTGGTTCATCTAGCCGTCATGCCCGGCTAAAAATCTTTTGATTTTGACACTTGAGTTTTTCTTTGGTTATGATTCGTACTCGTACGTGAAACGATTGTTGCTTTTCTTATTAAATGACTTTGTTTGAGTGATTTTTTATCTTCAAAACCGGAATTAAAACCGTAAATATGAAACTTAGTAAAAGTCGAGGGATTAAAACCGTAAATATGAAAAACTAAAAAAAGTTGAAATGACACATAACAAGAAGACGTGGTTAGCCGGTGCAAAGCGACACGTGACGAAAGGTGATTGGCCGGTGTAAAGCACCGACCTTAATCTTTAGTAAGTATATATAATAAAATATATTTTTCATCTAAACCCCCTTACAATAAGTCGTACCTACATTAAAAACGATTTTGATATTAAAATTGTTACCACATGTCCCTGAGAACACAAACCATGCTTCTACTCATACTAGTAGATTTCACTTTATAATATCAAAGTTTTCAGAACTTGTATTTTTGGTACGGAACCGATCTTATACCTACCTCTTGGTGATATCTGTTCAAGTAAGGATTATCGGAATTGAATGAATAATCTGAAACTTGTGTGATGATTGAATTAAGAAAGAGGATTAAGAGAGAAATTGTAAGACTTTTTATTATGTAAAGAGAATATTAATTTCTTCATACAAACTCTTCGGAATGAATCAAATGAATACACCTCAAGTCTATTTATATTATTTTGGTCGGTCCCTTCTCATCTGCTTGATGACGTGTATTTTTTAACTGATTGGTAACGTTAACTTTTATACGTCTGGCATCCGGACCTTAAATGATAGTTTTATAGCGTGTATTTTTTAACTGATTGGTAACGTTAACTTGTATCCTTATCGTTGTTCTTCTCTTCACCTTCTTTTTCCTTGTTTCCTCGAGTATCTCACCTCATCAGTATCAAAAATTAAATGATAGTTTTATAGGGTGAAAATGTTTTCATGAAAGTTGGGTTGAAAGCAATTAAGGATCTATTGAAATATTGTTTGTGTGAGTCTTGACAGAAAGGCTAATGTTATCGTAATAGATTACCCATCATGAGGTTGAATTAGACCCGCAGGGTAAGGAACGAAGTCACTCGACCAACAAGGGGATAACCGAAGGTTGGGATTGGATGTCGCTCTATCCGACCCAATCAGTAGACGTCAGTGAAGCTAATGTCGTATGCTAAGAGGGGAAATGCCACTTAGAAACATAAACAAGTGAACAACAAATCGGATCGTTTCTTAAAAATTAAGCTTAAAATGAAAGCCACGTACCTTTGTAGTTGAAATTTGAAAACCATGAAAATTAAAGAAACTTATTCTCTTGCACTTTTTTATTGAATATAATAAAATTTTAATATGATAATTTTATACTCTTTTATTTTTAATACTAGACTAACACATATGTGTTCACACGTATGTAACAGTAACAATGAAAAAATTAAAAAAGAAAATTTTATACTTAATAACTAAAAAGTTAAATCTAAAAATGAAAAAGTAGTATATTTCTTGCTTTTTTTTCAATGCTGAAGTTAAATCACTAATATAGTTTTGGTAATCAATTAATCATACATTGTACCTTAAAAATATACATGCTTCAAACCATTCAAACTAAATGAATAGAAAATTGTAAAACCAAGTTTGACCTGCACTGAAAAATTGTCGATCCATTTCTTTTATTATAGGACTCAATCCATTCCTTTTATAGGACCATTAAGAAAAATAATTTACTGATGTACGTTGTTCACAACTCAACCTATGTTTTTTAGATCTTACGACGTTTTCTTTGACCAGTAGTGGTCCTATAAAAGAAATGTATAGTGTTTCAATCTTGTGTGATACCTATAAGTCAAATGAGAATAACATTTTGTAATATCCTAAAAAGTTCACTTTCAAATTTATCATTTGTTTGAGATGCAATAAGCCTTTTATAAGCCAACATCTCATATATTTCTTATTAATAGTGAAAGTAGAAATCGAATGAGTAAGTGTAGTTGTTATCTTGTTTTGCGCTACATCGCAAACAGTGAAGGGTGTGGCTACAAAATTGTTTTGATTTGTAGCGATTGCATTATCAAAATCCATAAAAAATCATTTCAAATACGTAAAGTAAAAGCTATGTACCACGGTACTAGAGAGGGCTCCATATAACTTTGATCGCACAAGTTATCAACTGGTTTATAAACTACTAATAAAACTACTAAAAATAACGATGTTGTAAACAGATCATCAGTGCCGGTTCTGAGCATTTGGGTGTCCTGTGCGAGATGAGAAAAAAAGACCCTCTGCCCCCTCAACACGAAGCACCAACGCAGTAAATTATATAAACTAAATTTTTAACCAAAAAAGAAACGTTTGATAAATAAACATAAGAAAATCAAAGTATTCAAATAAGTGAATTACGTTTTTGCAGCACTGGGCTTCCAGCCTTCATTAATCCATAATCCATTTGATTGTGTGAGCTTTTAGATGTTTAGTTAATTAGTTGTAGTATGCTTTAGCCTTTAGGTGTGAGCTTTAAATCTTTGTTTATTTGTTACATGACTATTGACTAAATATAAGTTTTATAAAAAAAATTTATATAATAAATTTGGTGCACCCACGCGTCAAACGAGTGCCATGTGCGATCGCCCATGCCGCACACTCCTCTAAGCCCCCTGTGCAGATCATAAAGCACCACTCTGTCCTTATTGATCAAGTAATCCTACTCATCAACCTCTTGATAACACATGTATTAAAAGCTATTGGATAAATTTTATAGCAGTTTTTGAATTTTATATAAAAATTACATAATTGAGTTTTTACACTGAAGGCTTTTGAAGAATGTGATTAAAAAAAGAAGTATTTAAATTTATTTTATATAAAAAATAAAGCAATGTCAATCACACCAATAAACAAAGAAGAAAAGACATGATTGATGTGTATAACCTTTGGCACCTTCTTAGACCATGTGTAGTGGAAGGAGCTCCTTGAGGGGCTTTGTGTGACATGTGGAAGACATGTCATCAAGGGGCTCTTTGCCCAAATGAGGTGTAATGGAAAAAGCCCCAACAATCATCATCTCATCATTTGCTTCATTAAATATAAATTATAAATTAATTAAAAACCTAAAATTTCATTAAACATAAAAAAAACAATACATTTATTTATTAAAAAAACAATACATAGATAGAGTTCGAAATAAAATCAAATATCCGTCAACCCATATTTTTCTTTGATTTTTTCGAGGCACTTCATGTGAAGTGCTAGTTGTAATCCGTTCATTCCGTCGGTTGGTTTGTTAAAGAGTTCGATATCTTTATGCATTTGTTCGGCTTCACGAAGTTGTAGTTCTCCTTGACGAATTTCTAGTTCTTTTTCTTTTTGTAGTTGTCGTTGTTTGAGCACTTCCCTCTCTTCCGCCTTCTCCTTGAGTTGTTGTGATTTTAACTCTAGACGTTTTAATCCTTGTTCACCAATTTTTCTAGTCTAGCGTTCACATCGCTAAACTGGATGTTTGAACTCTTCACCGATGACTCCGTCCTCTTTTCTTTTTTCCCGCTTCTCCTACCGGGTGGACGTGGTGGCTCTTCAAAGACTTGTTCCTCTTCATCATCAAATTCGTCATCGTTTATGTTCAAGTCGATAAACGTGCGAGCGTTGGAAGACTCGCTTTCGGTACCTTGAGAAGACGATGTTTTTGATTTTTTTGAACGCGTAGTCTTGACATTCATGCCGAGGCTACTTAACCATTTCGGGCTATCCTTTATTAACAACCAACAATTCATGTATAGGAAGTTTCCTCTTGTTTGTGTGAACTCTTCCAACGCTCGGTTTTGTATGTCGCTGTCATTACGGCCACTACCCCAATTAGAACAAAGACGTTTGTAAAGGCCATTGAATTGATTGCACTTTGCGTTTATGTCCGACCATTTTCCGGATATTGAGTCAGCCGTACGCTCCTTACCTGATGACTCGGCATACGCGGCTCTTACGCGGTTCCAAAAAGTATCATTTTTTTGGTAATTCGCTGCAAAAAACCAAATTATTTATAAGAAAAAAATAACATCCATTAAACTATTATTTAAATACTTACAGCGAACCGGATCCTCGGACGTATCTAGCCAACATCTCGCCAAAAGCTTGTAGTCGTTTGGCGTCCATGGTATCATGAACTTTTTAGTCCTTGGCACATCGCTAGGCTTCTTTTTATGTGGGCGTCTCTTAGGTTGCGATGACTCGGGTACATTTGATGGTTGTTGTTCGGGTGGTGTCTCCGGAACGGTTTCCGGTGGTGTGGAGGATTGTTGAACGCCAAATAAATTTTGTTGAATGCCATATTGGCTAGGGTGAATGGCAAAAGGGTTGGGTTGAAACCCATAAGGATTGTTAATCGGAGACAAATTTGCAATATAGTTGAACAACGGGTCGGTTTGGTTTGGGCTCGGTTGTTGATTGTTTTGATTGGGAAAATAACTGTTGCCGAAACCGGAGCCGTTAGGAAACATGCTTCTTGAGATGATTTGTAAAAGAATTTGTGGTGTAGAAAAGATAGTTGTAGATTGTGTGTGTGGTTTTAAAATAAATTGGATTGGTATTTATAATAGAAAAGTAATTAATTAAATGTTAATTTTTTTTTAAAAAAAAAGTTACCGTTTTGTTGTTTTTTCCCGTTAAACAACGGTCCTATTGACCAAACACCTTAAAGTTCGCAAAAAATGGGCGTTTTGTAGGCAACGCTCCAACCCATTTTTGGACCTATAGCGCCCCTGTGTAATGGTGAGGGGGGCGCTATGGGGCGCTATACATGGGCTAAAACGCCCCACTACACATGGTCTTACTTCACATGGCCATTACAAACAGTAGACTTTGTACACATGTGTCGTTTTGATTACTCAACAAATGGTTTTGGTTGCTTTTTAATGGGTAAAAATCAAAGACTCTTTATGTCTTCTGAAGTTATAACTGACTACAATGATTTAATCTAAATATCTAGAAATAAGGTTTGCAAAATAGTTGAGTTCTCCAACTTGTGGTCTAGTGGTAAGATGACTTGAGTTCTCCAACTTGCTTTTTATAGGAGACTCAAGTTCTATCCACACTAGTGTCACTTTTGGTGGATATTGGCAATGAAGTTCGTCCCGGGTTACCACCCGGCTTCGTGTCTGAGCCTGAGGGTTTTACGTGGCATGGTTAAAGGTTCCTGCCCGGTTTTTCCTGGAACAGTTGGTTGACGAGTTTCGACTCCGATCAACTTGGCCCGTAAGGAGGGTTGTGGTGAGTCTCCGCTGCGTTCGCAGTAATGGGGGAGCCCCAATGCCGATGAAAAACACCTATGGGTGTTAGAGGCGGGGTTTCGATCTCGGTTCTTGCACCTCTGAGTGTTTCGGTCATAGACCGTAGCACCAACCGCCGTTCTAAAAAAAAAAGTTTTGCAAAATAGTTATTATATATAAATCATTATAAAATCACAATAAATTGAACCTTCTTATGAGAACAAATCAAAAGTCGCTACTTTATGCTATCTAATAAATCAAACTTTTAGGGGGCAATTTTTGGAGGGATTTTTTTTTTTCTATAATAGGAAGTTTAGGAGGTAAAATTTAGCTAAATTTTCACCATGCAAGTTGATGGAGCCAACTCCTTAAATGTTATATATTTACAAATTGTTAAATATAATGGTTATAATTTCTTTATAAATATTACTATTTAACCCGTGTGTAACACACGGGTATTAAACCTAGTTAACTAATAAATCAAAATCAAGAGGGTAAAAGATATGTACCCTTATACAAACATTGCATGACAAGTGACAGAAAAATAAGAATTTATCAACAAAATTATAATAAAGAACAACCGATTGGCATACTATTGATAGAAATTATGGAGGACGAAGGAGTGATAAACATAACTTAGATAACGTAAGAGTTCATGGGGAGTGACGACAATGGCTGGGAATAGCGTGTGATGAACGATGGTGCAAGAGTGGTGGTGATTTGATGGCAGAAACGATGGAACACGATCATAACGACGATTGAATGGCTATTTAGGATTGAGTATTTAGAGCAACTTATAATTTATTAACTTTTAGAAAAGCTAAAATGAGGTTAAAAGGTGTTTGGAAAACTATAAGTTGTGGGAGAAAAATTAGTAAATCAATACCCATTAACTTCTTAGACAAGTTAAAAGAAGAAAATAAAAACAAACCCAAACACCCTTGAGAGGAAGAAAGAATTCTTGATGAAGTTAGGAGTTGATAGATATGGAAAAGGCTTGTTAGAGAAGATATGATGATGGAGGCGAAGGAATAAAGGGTTAGAGAGAACGGTTTCGATTTATAGAATCCGACTTTCAAATGGGTTAACAAAGTAGATCCGAGAAATTGCTGAGGGAGGCTTTGTTGTTAACAAGCGGCACTGCATGGTGTAATTACTTAAAAATTTATTAGAAGATTAGAAGTAGATACATATAGATATTTTTAAATTCCTAATTTCACTTCTTATATTTTTAGCTATTTTGTTATTGTTAACTAATTATCTCATCATCTCTCATGTTTGATTTTTTTACCGCTTGCTCATCGTCAGGATCTGTCGCACTTTTTTTTGTTTAGACCTTTGCATCAACTCGTTGTGTAACTAATTAACATTCAATTAATCCATGTTAAATGGTGTGAAGAAGTGTTTTGCACAATTTTGACTTTGTGTCTTGTGAAGTTGCCTACATTGTTGAATCTTCCATTCAAATGAAGTTGACTAAAAGTATAAGACGTCTAAAAACTACGTACCTACTCTCCTACACACACAATTAAGTAGTAGTTACACCATTAAACAAAAATTATAAATTTTAAAAATACAAGTTTTATATCGCATAATACAATATCGATCATGCATCTTATGGCCGGGCGGGTGAAATCCTTACTAGTATTATGGACTCGTCTTGAACGACCAGAATGTTAAATTATTACTCGATCATAATATATTTGCTTGTACGCGTTAATTATGCAGGGAACACGTAAAAGACCAAGTCTAGCTTAAACTTCATAAAGGAGTTGAGTTATGAGACGTTGCACGAACAAGACTGAGTCTACAATGGTCACAAGAGGCTTCTCCGATCCTTAGGATTCTAGGAATATTGGGAAGAATCTCGAGAATATTGTTGGCTAGCCTCGACTATAAGAGGAGACTTAATATGACCGTCTAGGTTCACTTGTTCGCATACTACTTTCAATATTAATCATGTACGCGCACTACAAGAAAATAAGCCTATTGCAACTTTTTTTGGTAAAAAAAGGTTGCATTAGGTGAAGTTGCATTAGATCAATTGCAACTTTTTTATTACATAATGCAACTGTTTTTTTACCTAATGCAACTGTTTTTTTACATAATGCAATTTTTATTCAAATGCAACCTTTTTTTAATGCAACTCTTTAAATAAGAGTTGCAATAAGTAACAAAAAAGTTGCATTAGATCTAATGCAACTTCTTCTAATGCAACTGTTTTTTAAAAAAAGGTTGCAAAAAGGTTATAAAAAGGTTACAATAGGTTCATTTTTTAGCTATTACTCACACGTACCTACACTCACAAATATCATTTGTAATAGTTAGCTACAGTCATATTCAAGTTCTCGAGTGTTATAATTCGTATTTACTTGATAGTATCGTGAGCAATACATTCTCAGTAACGGTTTTTATCTCATTAATATCTTGTAATGTTGACATTATATTTCGTTGTTTTAAACATACAAATATTTTTTTGAAAAGTATACTGTCACTTTCTAATTTAATCTCCAAATTATTCTAATTATTAATCTAGTTTGAGTTTGACTTAACTTTGTGTATATATATAAATCGCTTTTCAGTTGTTTTCTATATATATGATTATATGAACAAGCTTCTTCGGTAGCTGCATTAATAATCTCATATCATCTTCTTAGATGGAGTTTAACCGTCCTGCCTCTTTCTATTTTTTTCTTCTTTTGGCCATCGTCTTATCAGGTACGTGTCATTCATCTCTCAAACACAATTTTCTGATTCACTTTCATTATAATAATGCAGCTGTATGATGGCCAGATCGATCTCATTATAATTAGCAATAGCAGCTACCTCTTTTAACTTCCTAGCTTGCACTTATCTGCTTCTTATCTCATTTCTTCTATTTCACTAGCTTGTCATTGCATTGCATATATCCTCCTCCTTGAAAGTTGGTAAATTAGTGCATATGCATGATTATTTCCCCAGTAAATATGATGCTTTAATATTTTATGCATTATATACTTCAATTTTGAGCAAGTATGCAATAAACAAACTCTAGACTAGGATATAATTAGATATTTAACTTTTTGTGAAAAGTTAAATGCACTTATTTTAAGAAGAAAAAAATGTTTGGATGGAGTGGCGTCTTACTTAATTCATACCCGAGTGAGTTTTTCTTAAACAAGATGTCAATCGGTCATACGGAAACCCGTTTTGAGAAAATGCCCCTTGAATCAAGATTATTGTTTTATTGCCGTTAAAAAAATGATTGTTTTATAGATTGAAAATGTCTTCATGAATCATGAAAGTTGGATTGAAAGATTTGTGATATGCCTGCAGGATGTGAGGTATCACCTACAATGTTGAAATTTCAAAACACCCGTACCCACCCAGTTTGGGTGGGGGTTCTCAGCGGCAAAACTAGTGTCGTAGGGGATGGCGGGTTCAAATTATTACCTGGCGCCATTGCTCAGTTCATCGTTCCGCCAGGCTGGTCAGGTCACATTTGGGCCCGAACAGGTTGCACTTTTGATGGTTCTGGAAATGGGAATTGTGTTACAGGCGATTGTGGCAGTGGTCTTAAGTGCAACGCCGGTGGGGACCCTCCGGTGACGATAGCAGAGTTTACAATTGCGGATGGCCTCAACAGCGATAAGGACATTTATCGCGTCAGCCTGGTTAAAGGTTACAATGTTGGTATTGGCATAAAGCCAATTGGTGGTACAGGTGACTGCCAGTACGCAGGGTGTATAAGTGACCTAAATAAAAACTGTGTACCGGTGTTGAAAGTTGTTGACAGCAGTGGCATGGTGGTTGCTTGTAAGAGCGAGTGTGATGCATTCAACGTGCCGCGGTTTTGCTGCACTGGGGATCATGGGACGTGTGCACCAACCCCGTTCTCGATGATGTACAAAGCAGCATGCCCAAGTGCCTACTATTCATATGCTGATGCGTCGAGCACGTTTACTTGTTCGCGGTCCGATTTTTTGGTTACATTCGGTCCGTGAATTTAATCAGAAATTTTTGGTGTTAAAATCATTAAATGCGTTTTGCGTATTAGTTCAATTGGTTCATTACATTTATTCTAGTCCTAGTGTATTGAAGTTGAATTTGGTCTGAGCAATGCTTTTGTATTGATATAAGTTGAAATTGTTGCTTTAATTATACCATAACACAAAGCTTAAAATGATCTTTATCGTTCGATTCGTTTACACCTATAAAACTTATCGTTGACATCTCTAAAACTTATTAGCTCGAACTAAAAAGTTCATCTTTCGCTTTACTATCAATATTTAGCAAATTGCATGCTTTGTTATCGAACAAACCTCACTGATCTTTTTTCCATTTTTTGAACAAATTTCATGGCATAATCTTTACATCCATGAAAATTCTCTGGTTGGGGTAACAAACACCCCAACCCTGAAGCCACGTCGCTTCGTGTGGCTTATCCTTGACAATAAACCTAGAAGATTACAGCCATGAAAAATTGAACCCGGGGGGGGGGGGGGGGGGTCTATAATTTACAGTTGACGAACCTTCAAAACCATGACTCCATCTCACCTGAACCTGTGCATAGACCCTTGTCACTGAAAAGTGTTTGGTCCGAGCAATCTAGTGATGCACCGCAAGCCAGATTATACGCTTGGCATGCTGAATGACACACTCTTAATCTGTTGTTACCGTCTTTCTCACACTTTTGTATTGATATCTGTTTCATTCAACAATATTAACACGATTATAAAAACAATGAAAGACGACCATATTACAGCTTTTACTTGTAAGAGGGTAAGATGGTCATTCTTAGTTTCCATAAGAACCCGAACGGAAATGAAGAATCTTACCCAACACGCAAGTCGTCTGGCTGCTTTATCACAGTTTCTGCCTATAAACATATTAAGAATCTTTCTAGCACCATTCGGGTACAAGCGGTGATAATTAGGCATCACCACAACATCCTCCACCTGCCTCAAGATACTTGATTCACTTGGTGCACAATGTTGACCGCCACCATCATTAATTAAAACATCTTTGCAAATTGAAAGATTATCAAGAACCAATGAACTGTTTCGACAACTGTAGCCTGCGTAGTCGGAGCAGCGAAATTCACACACCCCGTTATCACACACCCCACCATGAAGGCTACACTGTTCATCACAAACCGCTGCAAACCCGTCCAAAAGAATCGAATTAACCAAGTAATAGTAAATTAAGTGTTTTGACAAGATAAGATTGCAGCCTTTAACTCACCGGTTGAGCAGTCGATCCCAGTGAAACCATCTTTGCATTCACAAATACCACTCTTTAGGCACTTTCCATGTCCATAACAATTGCTAGGGCAAGACCCTGAAAACAATACATCCTTCAAGAAACTTTTAAGGATATTATACCGAAGCTTTCAGTGTAAAATAGTGCAAAAAGATCTTACGTATGCTACAATCATGGCCATCAAATCCAAGAAAGCAAACACACTTTCCATCAATACAATCGCCATTTGAACTGCACGAGTTGGGGCACTGATTGGACACAAGACCAGGTTTAACACCACAAAGTTCATGATACGGTGGGCAAATCAACTCACCTGTGTTGCAAAACCGTTTACACAAAAGCAAAATATTGAGAACGGGTGAAAGATAATTGTAAAAGTTCAAAGACATTTTGCTAACAAAATTACCGTTAAATCCAGGAAACTGAACGGGTCCACCAACTTCAGGGCAAGCTTTCCAAATGCCATCAACTGCAACCTGTAGAAACAACGTTCATTCAATCAGAAAATACGAGTTTCATCTTCAGGTGCACCAAATCACTAATAATATCAAATATGTTTAGATCAGTGCATATAGCATGAAAAGCTCACAACTTTGGTCTGATTTTTGTTTTGGGTAACTACGCTTTATCTGCACTCACGAAAAAGCTCAAACTTTCAAAAAGTTAAATTCATGGTACTCTCCGAGTTAACCAGTTTCAGAAAGTCAACATGGTCAAAGTCACTGCCACATTATCATTCTGACCGATTAACTAAGGTAGCCTAAAACAATTTTTTGAAAGTTTTGAGCTTTTGTCCTTTAGATCAACTAGGAAGTATATAAAGAATTTCACATGAACTTATAAAACCACACCTCCAAAGTCCTGTTGATGCACCTATGCTGGTAACAACCATTTCCTTGGGCCATAGAACCCCTCACGAATCCGTTACGCACTAATGAAGAGGCCATGCACCTATATAAATTAGAAGTAAAAGTAACCACCATGAAAAAAATTATATAACTTCATTTTAGGATACCCTTAAAAGAACTAAATTTCAGTTTTTACCTCGAGTTACTTCCACGGATTTCCCCTAACATTCTGTCAGGCATCCGTGCACTGTTGGTGTCTACACATGAACCATCAGAATAAGCTACAAAATAGGTGCAATAATCAGCCAAGGTCGATTGTCCGCCTACATTGACCAAGAATCAGCAAGTCAACTTTTAGGATCAAACCATAGCATTCACTTGATAACATCTTCATCTAACTCTAAAGATCGCACCTTTGTTAGCCTGTGGAAAATAACGGGCCCACTGAGGAAGGTCCCCACTATAATTTACAATTGGACAGTAACCCTCGGCCTCCCGATTATATGTACACCCTGAAAACTGTGTTGTATTGCAATGATATGCACCTTTCCATAGATTGCAACGATTGGTGACAAATTCGGTCCCTTGATTTAGTCCCCAATCAAGACGGTCTGCCATGCTGTAATTAGCCTCATACCAACCACTATCCTCTAATAAAGCTAATGTCATTTTCGAAATTACAGATCTTGTGTCAACCGAACCCGTCATTATTTCATTCATCAAAAGTCTCTTTTCCCAGTGAGAGCCTGATGCATATTTATACATTTAGTCATTAAAGACAGACAGTTGTGAATGAAATGTTAACGAACCTGATGTTCCACGCCCTCCACCGTCTTCTAATTCCAGACCAGTGAAATTCTCAGAAAATGCCTAACAGGATGGAAGTTTTCAAATATTATTGATGTTTTTAATTACTTCTACTTAAAGATTCTTGTTAAAATAAAATGAAGGTAAGATCAAAGATGTACCCCGTAATGGTTGCGTGAATGCATAATAACACGTGGTAGAACTACCCGAGTTACCACCCTCCCAAGCTTTTCATCGACAGTTTCTTTAGTGACCTAAACAAACAAACAAACAAACAAAACATGGTTAATACTTAAAATATAAAAACATTATAGCATGATAAAGGTTTGTTCTTTTTTATCGTTGTATCAATAAATAAAGTGATGATCAACCTGACTGCGTCGCCTTTTCCTCTCATCTCTAAAATGTGTGAAGGCATGAGGGTCAAATCCAAGAACATGAATCACCTACAAAATCCAAACTTGTCAAAACCATTTTTAAGTGCTTAGATATTTTCAACATTTTCATATTATAGAAAAGTAATGACACTCACTTCATGTATAAGGGTAGCCGAAAGTAATGTCTCTGCTTCTGCTGTCAAGTGACGTGGTGCGACATTCACATGCCCTTTACATAGACAGATAATGGATCAATGACACTTGATTACTGTCATCCATCTTAAAAAAAAAACTAAACACGAACATTATGGATTAGAAACTAGAATAATTACCAGCAATTGCACGACCCCATTGATCACGTTCACATGCTACAGCCCACGCCAAGGTGTTGCCTGTTGTGGGCCTTGTTGTCACCAAAAGAACCAAATCAGCATCAGCAACACCCTCTGGAAAGATACAAATAAATAAATTCAATGACTAGATTGAAAAAAGTCAACGACTTTCGTAACAAGTTACCTTCAATGTATTTACGTGGAAGCTGAACACCTCCGTCTTGTCCACAAGCAGAGTAACCACTTAACCTTAGGTTTCCTCTTACACGTTCAACAGCCAAAGCTCTTTTAAACCACTCAGCTGTCTGCCCTAAAGCCTGTTCCACCAAATATACGGAAACATATCAAATTTCAAGATTTAAAAGCCACAGTTTCTCATAAACTAAAGCTAAAACATAAAAACTTAGGAAAAACCTTGTGAAGCCGACGCCTTTTATCATGCCCGGTGATATCATCTGAAGTGCAGTTATACCAACAGTCACCAAATATTGGAGGATCATTCTGAGGATTACACGTGGGCCAACCCAATTCATAACCAGCTGGAGGCTCACCTAGCTGAAAAAGGAAAAATCTTGATAAAATTTCAAACGCACGCTAATGTAAGCAAGCAAAAAAGAATCACACTATTATTGTAAACTCACCTTAACTATATCTCCAATATTCCTACAATCCCTATCAAGTGAGTGACCCACAGCATCATAATTCAAATAAATCCTTATGGGTAACTTTGCGTTCTTCAAAAAACCCGAAGATCTTGAAGTGTCTAATAATTCTCTTCCCTTACGATGAAGATGACCAGAACTATGATAAACCTGTGGTGTAACCGAAAACACCTTGTTTCCAGGTCTTTTCCTTCTCTGTTCAATTATTTGATCATGAATACATGAATGTGATTGAATATTTTCACCACTGTTTTCCAGTCTTCGTGACGATCGTAGCTGTCTATCCGCTTGACTGATATCCAAGAATAATAATACTAAAAGCATCTGTAATCAAAATGATCACTACATAAAAACAGTGGTACGCGGTATAGTCCCACTCGTAGCAGAGCCACTATTAGGGTCTGAGTATAATGATTATAAAAATTAAGTATGTTTTGGGCATGAAAAAATGAAATTGACAACACCCCATGTGTTCATATGCACAGTTGTATACCAATTACTAAAAACTCTAACCCTGAAAGCCCAAAAATGGTATGCATCTAGCAGTATCCATGACATCCAAACCCTAATCTTTTGCTACACATATTCCTGATGTTGATAACATGTCAAATCAAGTGAAACATTAGATCAACAAACAACTGTTTCAATTCAAGATTTTGCAAAAAGATTACATTTTTCCAGCTAATAACTGAAAATCAACCAAAGCCCATGAACATTTACATCAAAATCTTGATCATGTCGTTAAAAAAACATAACATCAAACAAATTTCAGTTTTACCTGAAGAATTAACAGCTCAGTGCACCATCTCCTTCTGGTGAAAACAATAAATTTAAAACTGGAAGAACAAATCTTGAACTCCATGAAATCAATTGAATGGTCACCGGAAAACTCATCGGTTCATCAAATCGGCGACGATAACCACTCCCAGATCGGCGAAACCGTCACCATAAAACACAAAATTTGTGGCATTATTTAAGAAATTGAAGAATTGGGATTGTGGGTATGAGCTGCTGTTATGAATTTGTGATGAGTTGAAACTTTGAACACGATAACGGGTGAATGCCGTTGTTGTATAGAGTGGACTTGTCGTTTGTTCTTGAAAAAATGTCAAATTTGAGACATAATTAAATGAAAATTTGGTTGAAGAATAAATATTTGTTGTTAGAGTGTCTGATTTGCTTTGCAGAGAGTGGGTGATTTACAGGCAAATGAGAGAGATGACTAAAGTTTAACCCCGGGAATATATATCCATTTCCGATGATAATTTGGGACCGTATAATATAGTCTTTTTTTTTTAAACATTGTGCCTTTGGGCCAACCTTTTAACTATATTGTTCTTTAGTTATATCGTAGTTATAAATTTTGTTATCCGAAAATTTTCTGGAACTTGTGTGAAACGAGAGCTAAAGTAAACATTAGATATTTATTTTTAACATGGTATATGTATCCTTTAAGATTAATTCTTAAAATTCACATATGTTTATTTTTTATGAGATTCAAATTCGCATCACTTGAAACATGTTCAAAGAATAACCGTCCATAGTGGGTGTTTGTGAGGGAAGGGCAACGCCCTCTAAGAGACGGCGATAAGTTGGTGGAATTTGTGGTGGTGAGCCCGTCAAGACGGGTTGTTGATGAGGAAGGGAGGTGGACCCGACCCGATTAAGTTTTTAATTGTTTTGAAATATACGGGGGATTATGGAAGAATCATGTTGAATGTGTTTATGAGAATAATGAGTAAAAGTGAGTGAAAAATGATGTGACATGTTCTAAGTCGGTTTAGTTTGTAACTAATATCATTACATAAACATTGTTTACTTTAATCTCCAACACCTAATCTTATAATTTCAAACAAGCACATCTCTATTTATATAGTTTTTTTTAAACTGTGTGATAATATATTAAATTTAATATTTTGTTATTCAAGTTTTTAGAATATTAAAATGAAATAAACAAGTCTTATTACAAGACATAAATAAAAAACAATCGAATCAATATAATTCGATCTTTTGCATATATATACCATGGGATGGGTATTAAGGAGTAAGTTCATTATAAAAAATAACTAAAACATTACTGAAGAGAAAATTATAAAAGTTTAAATGGCATAAATGATTATTAAGTTTAATAAATATTTATTACATGTGAATTTTAAAGTGATGAAGATTAATAAGAAACATATAGTTAATATATTTTGTATGATAACTAGACTCTATACTCAAAAAAGTAAATATATTTTATAAATTTCGATCAACAACAAAGTTAAGGAATTCCGTTTAAAAGTTAACACGAATGATGTCAAAAGCCGATAAAAAGTTCTTTTAAAAAAATTGTTTTCTAAATTTAGAAAATAACAAAAGTAACTTTTCTTTACGTGATTCACCGGCTTATTATTTAGTATTTATTAGACCCTCCTTTCGCAATCACCAGAATATTTGATGACTAGGTTTAATATCCGTGTGTTACACACGGGTTAAATAGTAATATTTATAAAGAAATTATAACCGTTATATTTAACAATTTGTAAATATATAATATTTAAGGAATTGGCTCCATCAACTTGAATGGTGAAAAATTTAGCTAAATTTTACCTTCCAAACTTCCTATTATAGAAAAAAAAAAATCCCTCCAAAAATTGTCTCATAAAAGTTTGATTTATTAGATAGATTTGGTTGGTTTTCAATAATTTTATATCTTCTAGATTAATAGAAACTATATATATATAGTGGCGACATCAATAGGGGCGATTTTGGGTCATTAGTGGCGACATAAAATAGCGGCGACACAATAGCGGCGATTAGTTGAACATTACTGACAAAGTTTTAGGGGCGACTCAATAGCGGCGATTTGTCGCCGCTAATGTCAGTAGCGGCGATTTAATGGGTTTTTAGGGGCGATTTTTGTCGCCACTAATACCCAAAGTTTTTGTAGTGATATGCAACCGGGTCATGTGATGCGGCGGACCTGGCCTTATATGTGTGACTTTATCGATCCTAACGTGTCGTGTATTAAAAGATGGATATATATATCCAAACATAAATGTCAAAATAAATAATAACTAAAAGCGAAGATGTTAAATTCGTAAATATGTTAATGTTAAAGTAGAGTAAAATTGTCAAAGTTGTAAGTTAGGCATTTAACTAAATCATCAGAAGTTAAAATGGTAAAAAGTCAAAGTTAGTGTTAAAGTTATAACTCGAAAATATTACAAATTTGAATATGAATGCTAAAGTTGTCACAATAACAAAGTTGAAACATGTGTTAACAAGTCGGTGTGAGTTACCCACTAGCCTTTAAACATAGTTTTATAGAGAAAATAAACAAAATCAAGAAGTATACAAAAAATAAAACAAGAAAAAAGGTTAATAACAAAAAATTGGTAACAACAAGGATTCAAACAAGTGGAAGTTTAAGGGTAGTTTGGCAATATCTGAATCATTGTTTCATAGCCTCTGATCGAATAACCTCTTACTAACCAGTAAGAATCTACCTCTTAATGATTTAAAAATCCATTATAAGGTAAGTTTTAAAAATATGATAAATGAGTGAAGTCTTACCATTCAGAGGATACCTCTAATTAACCATTCAACATCTTTTTATCATTTAACCGTTCAGAAATTTTGAACTATTAAGAGGTAAGCCTCTGAATGACCATTAGGATGCTACCAAACACCCTTAAGTTTGAATCATTAAGAGGCTTTATCAATAAGAGTGATGTTAGTGTAGAACTTCAAATGAGGGTAAAGCTAGTATATGCTTCATTTAGTTTCATTCAGCATCTATTTGTCTCTTAACCATTTAGAAATTAATTCAGATGCTATTTTTTATAAAACAAATGCTATGAATGCTGAATGATTAAGTACTGAATTAAACCACTAAAAAATGCAACAAACAACCTTTAAATTTGAAGCGGTAAAAATAAATATGTTAATTGAAAGTGATAAATCCAATAACCATATTTTATATTACATAACTTTAGGTGCAAATGGTGAAATTCAATTTGTCTTATAACATGAAATATAGATCAAAAGATTAATGATATATATAAGATGTACATTTGTTTTCTAAGTGAAAGACAATTATTGTTAACTAGGTTTAACACCTGTGTGTTACACACGGGTTAAATAATAATATTTATAAAATCATAATCATTTTGTTTAAAAATTTGTAAATATTTAATATTTAAAGATATTTTGTTTCATCAACTCATGCATGGTATTTCATATTTTCCCTCTAAAACTTCCTTTTATAAAAAATTCTCCCTAAAAGTTACCCCCTAAAATCTTGAATTATTATGTAAATTAATACGTGCGTTATTAATAAAATATATCATAACAATCATATTGTATGCACGCCGTAAAATAATTTTTAAATCTTTAGGATAATGCAAGGGTGGCAAATGATTCACAAAACCACTTGAATATTTATATACTTAAATTTAAATTACACTAGCATTCAATCCATTCATTGGATTAATATTATATACGTTTATTTAAATATTTTTAGTAATGTCAATTTTATAATATCTTGAGACAGATCGATCAGTTTCTGTGTCTGGTAATTTTTTAAAGTTCTCGCCAGATGGGAAACGTCGTTCATGATAATTAGAGGATGATTATGGGTCATTGTTAATTCATTAACACCACATTTAATCATTTATAATGTTTTTTTTTTCTTTATAATACGTGTATATTTTATATATATTTTTTTGCCTGATTGAAATAAGCAAGTTACCCTGGCCTTATTATCTTTAAATGATTGATACTTATGTTGATATATATAACTTAATTGTTTTGAAAACAAATCCAGTTGTTCAATCATCCAATATTTAAAACCGTATATCTACATCAAATATAGAACATTACGAACCCCAAATGATTGTAATTACGTACTCATCTTTAATTTCTTAAATATTCAACTAATTAATAAGAAACATATTTTCTATTATTATATATCCAGCCTTTTGTTCTAATACTTTCCAACCCCCTATATGTTATAGAAGGTGTTGCTGCCATGTAACTCCCAAACGTACGTGTACGTATGGTTCACGCTAACCGTTCGGTGACAGGTTGTCTCATACCCAAGACACTTGATCTAACATCTATTTGTCGAAGACATCATGAACTACAATCATTTTTTTTTGTTGAAATAGGGGTTTTGTGTTGTGAGATTCGAACCTTGGTCCCTCCCATTTTCATCGACATAACTACTATCTATCATGATTCCTATCAACTCATCTACATGCAACCGGCATGTAACACCCAAATGCTAGTTTATTATTATTATAAATGTTATTATTTTATGTAGGCAATTAAGTTATAACTTTTGAATTTTCTATATATGACTTTATCGACGTTATAATCATATATGAACGAAGCCGTTTTGAACCATCGATCATAAGACGTTGATCTCATTAGTCGGGGGCCATCAGTGAATTCAATACTAGGCTTCTGATATAGCTGAAGTATGATTTCAATTGGACCATGTTCGAAGATTGACGTAGCGAATTTAATATGAAAATAAAAAATAAATACAAACACAGCCCGTTTTTATTTTGAATGTTTGCAAGTTGCACCCAACCTAAATCTCTATCAAACAATAGTACGAAATTATATACGTACAATAACATATCAAGAACTAGTATAAAAAAACTAGCAAGCAAAACATAAAAACAGGATAATTATATATATATTTTATTTAAAACATATAAATACAAAACAGAAGAATATCATCAAGTGACAAAATTTTAATTTATTTGATGTTGGGTGGATACATAAAAGAGGTGTACGTGGTAGAAAAAAAAGATCTAAAACTAAATGAATAAGACACTTGGGAAATTTATTTGACAAGTGTCATGCGTTTGTGAGAGGATATATGTATGTGTTTCGTTGATGCAATAATAAAGCCGTAGTATGTAGTATTTTCACGTACTAAAGATTTTGGTTATTTTAATATTAAAAAAGAAAAATAGTACGTGTGGGGTTCAAATTTGTTAAATGAAAGTCCACATTTAGGTGGCCTTTCAAAATCCACTAGGAAATGTAACCAGACATGCAACGTTGCAACAAGTAACGATTTTAGATATTTTATTACATTAATTTAAATGTTGAGATGATGTTGATTAATAGTATCATAGCATGTGCTAAAGTTTTATTAAATTAAAGAGATGCAAATATGATGAAGATTTTGAAAGACTTAAATAGTTTTTTTTTTCTATATACATTTGTAGTTTCTAGTATATAAATATAAGGTTAGATACTTCGCTTCGTTATTACTCTTGGCCTTAGTTAATATAAACGAAACAAGAGTGGTTTATTTTAATGATAGAGGCCGAGAAGAAGATAGCGTATGTAGCTCTAGCTAGCTGTGACCTCAGTTAACTTTAAGTTGAAGTTGTCATACGTGACACTAAGTGTATTTAAACTGCACTCGGTTTTGACTTCAAAGAACAACTAATGAGTTATTACGCTAAATACAAAGAAAAACGACAAACCAACAAACATTCATCGTCAAATACTTAAGTGGTAGTAATTTTAGCAACTTCGAGAATAAGACTATTAATTAGGAGCAATGACATATTTTACTTTGAAATTAGCTATCACGATTTAAAATCACCCTGTAACAATGACATATTTTACCTTGACATTACGAGAACAACAACAAAGTCTAATTAATTATCCCAAGTTATACTATAAACAAGAAGAAAACAAAAACCTACCAAATTTTTAAAACCCTTCTTGAGAAGCTACTTAGAACAAGGCCACGCTTATTACTAATAAAAAAACTCATTTCTTTTATTTCTTAAATTCTCATTGTTTACTTGAAAAAAGAAGGTGATTCTGGACTGGTGAGGATTAATATTAAAAAGGATACAAAAAAGTTATAAAAAGGTTGTAGTAAGTTATTTTTTGTGTATATTAATGATATTTATGTTTTGCTAAAATCTGGAACTTTGTTGTAAAATTTGATTTAAGTTTTTGCTTTTTACTTTTTATTAAAAAAAAGTTGTTTTCTATAATTGGGAGTTGTGAAATGTTATTTGAAATATCATGCACCCATTTAAAGGTATTAACTTATTAATGAAGCTTTAGTAAAAGTTTTCTGGTAAGACTTGAAATGGATTGTGAAATGTGTGAACAAAGATTAAACCAAAATAGAAGTTAAAGTTGTGTTGTTGGCAATGGTAAACTTTTTTATCTTTAAATATTTATATTTATTATCAAAACGGAAAACAACTTAATCTTTTAAAAAAGATGAATATGCACATCCAACCGATAATATTTATACAAAATGTTAACTTTTTACCTTTTGCTATATGTTATTTCTTAAGCATCATATATTATTATCATATCACTTTATCCGATGTTTCACTCCCACATTAATTTTTTTCAATTAAATTAAAATAACTTGGTTATTATTTGAATCAACTTTGCATTATAATTTATTAAAGTTATTTACTTTAATATCATAAAGTTTTGAGTTTAAATTTCAACTACAACTTTTATTACCTATTTTAAACAATCATAAGGGATTGTATACATTCTACAATCGAAATTGAATGATTTAACGAATAATTCCAACAACTTTGTCATCATAATAGTAAATTTAAAAAGGAAAATTTCTACAATTCATCAAAATAATAGTAAATTTAAATTTTGTTACTTTCTATTAAATTTAAATTTTAATTGAAATTCGAAAAGCTATACAATTTAACACAAAGTTATTTAATAAGAAAAGTACATGATTATTTAAATATTAGCTTAATAATTTATGTGTAATACACGATTTTGGGTAAAAAAACACGATTTTGGGTAAAAGCACGATACTAAATTATATTTAATATAAAAACCACATGTAATATAGATGTAATATAAATTTGAATTTTACAAGAATTATAGATAAAAGATTATTTTAAAATTTAAACTAAGTAGACATATACACAATAAGATAAGTTTAATTATTAGAAAAATATATACGGCTAGTATTTGACCCAAATATGATCCGTATACGTTTAAAGAAATGGTAGTTTGACACATAAAAATTTTCTTATGTTGCATGTCTGAAATGTTAACAACTGAACGAGTTACTTAATTATTAAAATAAATAGAATATATAATTTCATATATTTTTATTTAACTTATGTGCTAATTGGATATATACTTCAAGAGTGGAGTTATACTACAAAGTCTAATTTTCATAGAAAGTCTAAGAAGCCATGAGATGATAACATGTGGCACTCCCTTAAAATTAGAAGGAAGGGTAAAGATGGTAATGTCTCTATATTTTAAGTTTCACCCATTTTTTTAAACGTTCATAACTTTTACATACGATATTATTTTTTAAAAAAATTGCACCATAAAAACGAGCATTTTCTTATCTTTAAAACGCGTATAATATTCATATATAAAAAACAAAAAAAAAATTCACGTTTTTTAGCTCGTTGTGTTATTTGTCAAGTCATTGTGTTATTTATTCATGTCATTGTGTTATAACACAATAACCTAATGAAATAACACAATGATCTGAAATAACACAATGACCTGATGAAAATATAACACAATTACCTAATGAAAATATAACACAATGACCTGATGAAATTTAACACAACGACCTGACGAAAATATAACACAACGACCTGATGAAATATAACACAACGACCTGACGAAAATATAACACAACGACCTGATGAAAATATAACACAACGACCTGATGAAAATTTAACACAACGACCTGATGAAAATATAACACAATGACCTGATGAAAATATAACACAATCACCTGATGAAAATATAACACAACGACCTGATGAAAATATAACACAACGACCTGATGAAAATATTGTGACACCCTGCCCGGCGGCGGAAAACACCGGGCGCGTCAAGTGGATCTGATATCAAAGTACAAAGCACATGGCACACTAAATGCATATTTTAGTATTAATTAAGTAATAATGTTGTGACATAAATAGGCATTCAAACAGTCTTAAAATCGTAACAGAAACGGCAAATAAAATATCATTTATTGTCCTTTTTATTCTAGGTCCGAAGCGTCCTACGTGTCTTGAAACAAAACCGAATCAAACTCCACCTGAAAAACGTGTAAAATAAGTTAGCTAAAGAATTAGCTAGTGAGTAAATCACAATGTATAGTACATAGTATAAAATCCGAGATCATTATAGATTGTGTTTCGCAATCTCATGTGCATAGCAATTTCAGCATATATCTCAACCATGACCATAGAAACACATAGAAACAAGTATCATTGACCCCGCAGGGTTACCTTTAGTAACAAGTCATGAGGAACCAACTCATGTTACAT
Organism: Tagetes erecta; assembly: GCA_030867185.1. NCBI lineage: Eukaryota > Viridiplantae > Streptophyta > Magnoliopsida > Asterales > Asteraceae > Tagetes > Tagetes erecta. Next base: position 100,222,187 of record CM061487.1, read on the forward strand.
TTATTGATAACCATCGTTTAACCGTCATTTAACCGTCTCGATATGCAAGTTATCAAAAATGTATAAGCATCTAAGGGACATAGCAACGTAGCATCAAGCATCACATGTAGTAACTAGTAACATAGAATCAACCAAAGAATCGTCGGGTCAAAATCACCTATCAGGCCATTAATGTAGGTGGGCTTGTCAAGCCATTAGCGCTAACATTGTACCGGTGGAAATTACAAGATAATATAACTAATATTGACTATCACACAATTTCGCTACATGCGGCCAAACACGATTAACACATATAATGATCTCATTTTCGAAAATAGAAACATCAAAAGAAACCGTTGTATTATAGAAACACGTATTTCAGCCCCAAAAACGTAAACAGTAAAAAGAGGAGTGAGTTTACTCACCTTGAAATGCAATAAATATCGAACCGTTAGAAACGCAGCTAAAAAGCACCGAGGGTTGCCCAAACATTAGTACCACCTAATTTATTGGGAAAAACCCTAACTTAGAAACGAAACAATAGTAACAAGAATCAAAAGTCCGAGATCTAGGGTTTCAGATTTGGGATTTAGGGTTTTAAATCACAAATTGGGGATTTAGGGTTTTAAATCACAAATTGGGGATTTAGGGTTTTAAATCACAAATCGGGGATTTAGGGTTTTAAATCACAAATTAGGGATTTAGGGTTTTAAATCACAAATTAGGGATTTAGGGTTTTAAATCACAAATTTGGGGATTTAGGGTTTTGAAATACAACTTGGGGATTTTGATACAAATCCATTTGGGTATCCCGCGCAATAATATTTGTAATTATAAATTAGTGTTTTAAAATAGGTAAAAAGGGTTCAAAATTAAAATAGCAGAAGGTAATGGGAAAGGGACTCGAACCCGGGTCATAGGTTTAACAAAGACACAACCATACCGCTGGACCAGGCGCAACTTTTGTTAAACAAATCGGTTTTTAATTGTTTTATATTTTGTTAACCAAGAACAATCCTTTTCAATACAAGCCCTAGAACACGAATCATTCCAATTCGTTTAATCCATTGAATCAAATCCAAAACCAATAGAGGGCTTTTAATCTACATTGGATCGTGATCATTTTGATATAAAATACATACTTGATTGATGCAGGATCGAGTCGATGAAGACGATGAACAGGGGCGACGAGTTTGCAAATCAAACTTGAATCTTTGATGTTTTTGAGAGAAATTGAAACAGCAGAGAGAAATAGCAGATAAAGGGGAGTGTTTATGTCAAATGAATTGTGTTTTGGTGTACAGGAAGCGATCGATTGGGTTAGGAGTTGGTTACGACTGAAATTTGATTAATTGGACGTTAACTCGGTGTGATAATGTCAATTGATTGTTATCATTGATTTCAAGACGCTCGGTTGATGATCTTTGTTAATTTAATTTACCGTTTTGGATGCGTTATGAACGATTCGAATATGTGGGTTTTGAAACCGAGTTTTGATTTGAAATTAAGACGGATTCGGGTTGTTTAAACCACGAATTGAAGGTAGCACAGGGTTCGAATCGCACCCACGGTCATTCCTATAGTTTCAATTTGGTTTTAAGTGTTAAAAACGACCAGAAAGACACCTCGCCGGAAAACGAGTATTCCGGCCACTTGGCCGGAGGTGAAGGTCACCGGAAACACGGGTAGGTCGGGTGGGGGGTTGGGTGAGTTGTGTAATTTTATTATTTACATAATTAGTCCTTTATGTTTTAGTTGTTTTAAATTAGTTATTGTAAGTTTAATAATAGTTTGTAAATTGACAGTTTTGGCCCAAAGTTAATTATATATATATTTTAACTAACTTAACTAAGTTGAAACGTAACAACTATGTAAGTGACGTTTTTATGGTTTTAGCTCGTTTAAGCCGTTACGGGATTATTTCGAGACTTGGAGGCGTTTTGGTTTAACGTTTTCACTAATTTTCTTTTACGAACCATATATATATTTATTTAAATATATATTTTGAGATTTATAGTTCCACCATTATTTATTCGATATACGTGAACGTTTTGAAATGTGAATTTAACGTTTTGTAATTAACGGGTAACAACTTCGGGTCCGAGACGGGCATTCGGGTTCGGGTTTATGGCAGATGTCACAAATATAACACAACGACCTGATGAAAATTTAACACAACGACCTGATGAAATATAACACAACGACCTGATGAAAATATAACACAACGACCTGATGAAAATATAACACAACGACCTGATGAAAATATAACACAACGACCTGATGAAAATTTAACACAACGACCTGATGAAAATATAACACAACGACCTGATGAAAATATAACACAATGACCTGACGAATATAGCACAATAACCTGACGGATATAACACAATCTGAAAAATATAACACAATGTCTTGACTAATATAACACAATGAGTTGAAAAATATAACACAATAACCTAACGAATATAACACAATGAGCTGAAACTTCAAAAAAAAATTCGTTTTTTATATATCAATATTATATGCGTTTTGAAGATAAAAAAATGTTCGTTTTTTTGGTGTAATTTTTATTAAAAAGTATTGTCGTATGTAAAAGTTATGGACGTTTAAAAAAGAGGGTGGAATTTGAAAATGAGACAAGACTAATATACCATTGGCCTACCATTTAAAGTTATAACTATTTACCATTATACCACCTTGTGTTTATAAGCCATTGATCTTCATTTAATATTAGATCTAAGGGTCCAAATTCCTTCTTAGACTTTCTATGAAATTTAGACTTTGTATTTGAACCTAATTCTATACTTCAATTAAAGAATAGTTACCAATCTTTTATGTTATTTTTTATTTTAAATCAGATTATATTATGCTGTCTCCCAGGTTTTCTAGAAATTATTATTTTACGCTATAATAAAATCATAATTTTTTTTCTAGAAATTATTATTTTACGCTATAATAAAATCATAATTTTTTCTTGAAGTTAAAGTAAAACTTCCTTTAAACAATGTTTAGTTGATCCGATGTAAATATTGTCTACTTTTATGAAATTTAGAGGACATTTTTCATACTCGGCACAACTTGTTCGTTTACCTGTCACTTTATTGTAAATTCTTTAATGTTTAATATATTATAATTAATCCTTAAAAAAAAATTATTATTACTATTATACATACATATACACACTCATATATTAACCTTTTTATAGATAGCATACATCAACCTATTTATTTATACGTTAAATTAACATGCATATTTTCTTAAGAACAGTTTATCATACTCTTGTAATTACACTAAATAATGTATCTCATGCCTATGTTTAAACCTAAAAACCTAAAGAGTTTACATGACATGGTTAAAGGTTATTGTTTGGTTTTTTTCTGTAACAGTTGATTGACAAGTGTCGACTCCGATCAATCTGCCACATAAGAAGGTTTGTGGTGAGCCTCCGTTGCGTTTGCAGCAATAAGGGAGCCCTAATATCGATAAAAAGCACATATTGGTTTTAGAGGTATGGTTTCGATCTCGGACGTTTGATATAATGATAAATATACATAAATCCCTAGTTAAGTTTGTTAACATTTTGTGTCGTTTCGGTTAAGGTTTTATATCATTTTTAACACAAATGACGTTTTTATGTTTCGTAGGTCCCATGTTGATAAAGAATTGAAAAGCTCGCGGAAAATCGAATCCGTAGGCGAAAACGGGACGCGAAACGGAGTTACGAGCGGACCGGAACGCGAAACCGAAGAAAACGATCGAAAACGAAACAAAACGACACGGGATAGGGCTGGCCACGCCACGCGACCAGCCACCCCAAGCTGGCCGCGCAGCGCGGCGTGTTCACTTGGTGGTTTTGGTCAGCACGGTACGCAGCCATGACTCCCTTTCGTCACCGCGCGACGCGGTGACGCGATTTCGGCAGAAAGTTTCGACGTTTTTTGGCCCGGTTCACTATTTAAACAACTCTTATCAAACCCTAGCCTCCAACACTTAATTGGAGACGATTTTGGGGACGAAAAAAGGCTGGAAAAGGAGTTTTTGAAGGTCAAGAACACGGAATTGAAGCAACGGAAACGCGTAGGATCGACGATTGCATCGCGGCTCTCTCGGGTTTCATTGTTCCTTTGATTCTAATTCTTTTTATTATGTTTAACATTATTAAACTTGCGTTTATTTTTGTTGATATGATTGTTGGCTAAGCTTCATTAGACCACCTAGGCTAATGATAAACTAATGTTAACGTTTTGAATGTTTGGTGATTTCGGTTTGAACTATGGGTTGCTTATGATTTAGTAAACGTTTGTTTTCATTTAATTGATGCAATTGTGTATGTTTTGTTTGACTTGTTGATGATTATAAATTCCATGAAATCCTTGATGAGTGTCTATATCATATAATAGGGTTTCGTTAGGTCAACTTACTGTGTGTTCTTTGACTAGTTTATGAATTGGATATATACTTTTCATAGGAATTGTAATCTAATGCAAGTCGATATTAATGTGCATGCTAGCCTAGTAACTGTGAGGTGATAGGTTAATTGGCAAGTCTCGTTGGTTAGGTCTCTAGTTTGGATATCTGTGAAGAGTCTAAATTAGGTTTGGTTTAATCGGTCTTGTTTGCTAATGTCAATTGGTGTTTTCAAACTACCTTAGATTTCCGTACTGTGAGGTAGGTAATCATAATAGGTACTAATTCATAACTATTAGACGATTGTGAAAGAGTCTAATCAACTGGTAATTTAATAACTTGATAGAAAGCCATAAGTGTCTTCTCGAGAAGGGTCGAGGGTCTTATTCGTGTTTGAGTCAAGTAAATATATTACGATCCCAGTCCATAGTCAAACTGATATTTACCAAACTAATAACTTAGCATTAGTGAGTCGGGTCTAGGTGGTTTATCTTTTCTCATCTGGTTTCTAATTCGTCTTTCATTCTAGTTTCCATTTTTAGCAAGTTTCCAATTTTAGCAGGTTACTATTTTTAGCAGTACAACCCCCCTTTCAAATAATCTTTTATTTAAAGTCGTGTCTAGTCAGTCGAGTCTTTCTTAGTTAATTTAGCGTAGTATATAGAGTCTGTGGGTCGACACCCGGACTTACGTACGCTATATTACATCCGATCGGTCCACTGCCGGTTGTGTGTGATTTAGTTTGTTTGTCTTGGTTTTTATAAATTTAAAACTAGGTGTTTTTATTAGTTATTTTATATATAGTATTACACGCATCAACGTTACACCTATAGGTACATTACTACAAATTGTTGTTAAAAAAGAAAAATATGAATAAAATAATGAAATAACTAAAAGTTAAAATATGTACGGGAGTTGTTTTAATAAAAAAAAATATCCTAATTATATAATTAGATTTTTCATGTTGAAACAAATCTATATTGTAATATTTGAAAAAGCAAACAACCCCACACATATCTACCACAATTATTGTAATGTGAAGTCTCTATGAGGTCTACCACGTTCATGGAAGACTTGTTAATTAGGGTCTTGCTCATTTACATATTTATTTTTATTAATCCCTTCCTATCTATGTCTTTCTTTCTTGGTCTATCTTGGCTCTCATATAGCTAAACCGGTTCGAGCTTGGCTGCTATCTTATTTCATATGTTGGTCGTTTGTCCGCTTTGAGTTTCAACTTACTGATTATTAGTTGTACTTTGTTGTTGTCTAGCTCGGTGCTCGTTTTAATAATATTTTGGCATTCAAAACAAATCTTTCTCTTTCATGAAACTTTGAAAGCTAGGTTCCTGTAAAAACGTTTCATGTTTGCTAACAAAAATTTGTGTCTGAGTTTGTAACTTTATATTCGTGAGAGGACCTTAATTATTATCATATGAACAAATCACATAGGCCTTTCATGCAATTAGTTAATATCTAATAATCGAATGTGACCTATCTGAAGCAATATTGATTCAACCCGACCATTATGCAACAAGCAACTTTGATGGTCATGAAAACACGATCCAACTTAATTAAATGGCAGACAGTCAATCTAAATTGACAAAATCGTTTGGACATAGCTTGAAGTTTTCTCTAATGAAAGCTTCGATACCATATTGAAAATAAAAATAAGAAGATCTAGTTTAGATACGGATAGATTTTAGGTACTTAGATGTTTTGAAATTGTGATTCCATAAGTTGAGTATTTATAAAGTACAAGCGAAAGGCCTTCTGGTCCAACGGCACTTTATGTTTCTTCCGAAGAGGTTCAAATCTTGTTGCTAGCGAGTTTCTAACAAAAGGCAAATTAGAGGTTGCGACGCAACTTGTTACTCGTTTCCCTATCATCCTATTGTAAATTTCAATGGAGTTTTTAAATGACATATATTGATTGATGTTGCTTGAATTTTGGACTTCGTATTTGGTCACCAACCAACCGGGCTTGACGATGAGAGCCTATACTAATTCACGGGTGCCCAAAAGACCTGATGGGCTAAAAGAGTAAACAATTGTACGTGTTGATGAAATATTAATATTATATTATGAACGGAAAATTACTTTTTTGGGTATCAAATATCTTACTCCACTAATTAAACTATGTGACTCATGTCTAGCCTATTATGAAAGGTCAGCCAACGTGGTTTGTATTATCATTTCTTTCAACAATTACTTCAAATTTGTATTTTATACAAAAGTATTTGTGCTTATTTTAGCTACAACAACATACTCACATGCATACGTCCTAAATTTACTTATAAACTACACCATTTTGTTCATAATCGGACTTAACGCTTGTTTCTTAAATGAGACACCACTATGGAAAATAAAGAAAAAAAAATTAAGCACAAATACTTTTAAGCACTCAAACTGTGCAAACTATCACGTTTATACTTAATTTGCAGGGCAGCTCAAAGTGTTTGGGATATAGTGTTCAAGTGGTGTCAATCGGACGAGGGGATGAACGTGTTTCGTACAATCATAGTCGCTACCTTATGGCATGTGGAAAGAAAGAAAGAATCTTGCTTTTTGAAAATTTAAATCAAGTTAAGAGGCTGGAGTGGACGAGATCAAAGTAATATCGTTTACGTGGCTAAAATATAGGAGTAACTTCTATCGTCTAAATGGGGCAGATGGCGTTCCTTTGACTTTTTGTAAATCCTAACAAATTTTTTTAACGGTGTTAGTGCTATGGACTGACTTGACAACTAATTTTAATATGTAGGGACCATTTAGGTAAAAATTCTTAAAAGTATTGTTTGTGACAAAAATATACATACCTCAGAACCATTTTAACAATTAACTCTTTGTATAATCAACATCTGGATTATAGAAAGAGAGGTGGCGGTGACATTGTGGGAGTTAAGTTATGATATTCCTTTTTTTGGTCCTTTTAAATTATAAAGGATATTTTAATGAACACAAACCAATTTTAATAGAATAGAATTTTTATCTTACATTACATTAGTAAACATAGACCCTACATGTGTAACCAAAAACCCATACATAAATTATTATTTATGTAATCAGCTCAATTATTTAAAAAACCTTGTGTACATCCATCAAAGATTATTCAATTATACCAAATTCCCATGTTTGACTTGCTCTCTGTCATTTAGTAAACAATAAAAAGGGTATTAAAATTGGAAAGAAAAAAAATATATGCAAAAAGGCAGAAAAACAATAGGAAATGTCTTCCTTGAATTCAAAAGCCAAAAAATGGCAATGTTGTTGTTGCAGGTTTAGAGATGGGGCTCTACATATATCTACAAACAAAGCAAGCTACCAAACCCATTAAACAAAGACAAAGAACCATCAAACAACATTTTTACAGGGGGGTAGCATGACCTTAAACAAGTATCTGTTAGTCAAGTCAAAAGTCAAAGTCAACAACATACGATATCTATCCTTTTATGTTACCGCACACCCACAGATCGACCAAGTCATTTGCATACCATCTTCAGCTTCTTTGCAGCCTGTGCAAACCCCACAATCACCTGCAACTCGTCCAACGTCTTCAGACCACGACACAAATTCTCATTAGCATATCCTTTACATAACTAAAAATATATTAATCTAGCCATAAGCTGCAGATAATACTACCTGTGACATAAAATGCGTTTGAACAATGTCAACGAGCTGCTCCTTTGATGGGTTAGGAATCGCACCCGCCTAGAAATTACAAATAAATTAATATACACTATAGCGTAAGAGGAATGTTTATTACAGAACCAGTTTTAATAAGTAAGGAAGTATGATAATCACATAAACATTATGAATATTATAATACTACTCACAAGATTAAAGTGTCGCCAATATCTTCGCAAGGCAGCCATCTCTAGTTTGCTAAGATCAACCTTCTGAAAAGTTACACAATAAAAGCCTCAAAAGGATTAAAAAATGCATTATTTTTTTTCAGGGAATGATTGAATGAACAAATGAATTAAGTTTGCATACCACGGACCCACGAGAAGTGGTAAATGAGGACTTAGGTTGCGAGTCACAAGATAGAGACCGGCTAACAGTCTTATTATGAGACGACCCGGTTGTTGATTTATGGGGGCGGTGCCTTGATCGATGCGACTTTTGGGTATCATCAGATGCTGAAAACATGGACAGTAGGATGCACAACACAATTATTTTCTGATGGTGGTGGGTCCATATGGGCAACTTTAATGGAATGCATAATAGAGCTTCTATCAGTAGTAAAAAAGATCAAGTACTAACATGTGGCTAAGGTATCCAATGTAAAAAATTGCAATGAGACTCATCAATATCATACTTATCATATAAAAAGACACTTTTGCCATGGAAAATTTTTTATATTTACAATTTTCTGTCTTTAAGTTTCAAGATTGTTTATTTCATGCTTCTACAAAAGGGTACATCTTTACTATGTAATTTAACTATTAATCTCCTACATTTTTATAAAATCCAAGATTTCACTAACCCAAATCAGAGCCGATCCACTGACCATTTTCGAATTCAAGATCATCATCTTCTTCATTACCAGTAGGAGGCTCAATCACACTTAGCGCGTTCCTTTGTAACTTCACCTCTATGCCATTAGTAAGAACCTAAAGTTTGATAAAGACATGTGTTAGATCAATCAAAAGCCACAAAACAAACAAAAGATGTCTTGTAAACAACAAAATTACAAGACTTTGGGATGTCAACATCTGGTGTTTGAGGAAAAGAGATGTAACACGATCGAAAAGTCACGGCACACCCACAGAAAGTGCTAAAATTAATATGTTTACGTATACACCCGTCATGATCGCGCGTACAAAATATAACCTTTCTTCCATACCCAACCAAAAAGATTGTAAGGAAAAAAAAACAAAAAAAAGCTATCAAAGTGCATGTCTAAAGTCACAAAAAGGTCCAAAAATGCAAGTCCTGAAGCACAAATGGTGTCAAAATTGGTCAAATTTTGTGCAATTACAGCTCATAGTTACAATCTTTAAAATTACATAACAATTATTATTAAAACAAAAGGAAAATGAAATAAAAGCATAAAGCAACCACATCCTAATAATCCTAAAAAACCAGGAAACATATGATTAATGTTCATTATAAGTTACAAAACAAGAACAAACACAGGTAACCAAGAAACATAATCACCATATATACCAGTAAAAATTTGGATTGAAAGCTTGTGTATCCAATCCAGGATTAAAAACACAGAAACAAAACAGGATGTTGATAGAACAGAACAGAACAGAACATAATCATGAACCCTAATTAAAATATTCACATAAATCCACAAAAGAAGCCACTATTTGAATCAGATGCAATTAGATACTCAAAAATTGACACTAAAAGTCAATAACAGAATTATATTTATTTAATTAGTTTAATCAACAACTACAATACTAATACTTTTAATTAATCACAAACCCATCTGCAAATTTCATTAATATTCCTAGATCCATTGACTTAAACAAATTGTTAACGTTTAGTTTAATCCCCAATACAAATAACTACAAATTCAAAACAACAAAACCCCAATATATTCAAACAATCCCATTTTGAAAATCAATTTGAAAACTCAATAAATTGGATGAAAAAATTACCAGCCAATGCCAACCACCGAGACCAACAGCTTTCTTAACAACACCTTGTAAACCAACAAGAACCGATTTTGTTCGGTTGTTTCCAGTGACGACAACTTTTGTATGACGAGGTAAAACAGTCAACTCTTCTTCACTACTATCACCACAGCTCTGAAACTGAACAGAAGAACAAAACCCACCACCATTATTATGATTATTATTCACAAAACCTCCCTCTTCCATGATAATTTCTTCAACTGCTTGCAGCATTATCCGTACACACGATCGATCGGAGTTACAAAATGATCAATTAAACTTGCAACACCAGCATTTTATCATTTTATGTTATGTTTGTTAATAATAATAATAATAATGTTGTTGATGATGATGAAATTTGGGGGTGGGTTTGATTTGAGAGAGTGAGAAAACACATGAGAGAGAGAGAGAGAGTGAGTGTTGAATTTTCGTTTTGTTTGTTTTGTTTTGTTTTTGTTGATGATGGTGGTGGTTCTGAATCCCGACGAGGGGAGTGTGACGAATGAAAGGAGGACACGTGGGAAGAGAGATGGGTGGTTTTACGGTAGCGTGGGTAATAATGCAGCAATACCACTTGGCGGTTTTATTTATTCATGGCTTGTATTGTATGTATGTATATTTTGTATTTACTTTTGACTCTTTGACTACTGTTTGTTGTTGCAAAGGAAAGAGTGGGGTATGTGGTTGATTACTAATGTACCCTCTAGGAGAAAATTATAATTTTCATCTCACCCCCCACATACTCCACTCCCATTCCCATACTCCATACTTGTATTATACTACTACCAACGTAAGCTTTTAGCTCTTGCCTTGCCCGTCGTAGATTATAACGTGGTATTGTGTAAAAGTTGATTGTGAAATGATCGGTGATGAAAGTGGGTAGAAAGTTAATATGACATGTTTATTGTGTAAAAGTTGATTGTGGAATGATCGGTGATGAAAGTGGGTAGAAAGTTAATATGACATGTTAACTGGATTGATTTTTTAAAATGAGAGTTGTTAGTGATGCGGGTAGTATTAGGTTGCCTAGAGTGGAACACGAGTTGGAAGACGAGATGCACAAGCACGCGAGTTTGGCGGTTGGGTCCTTTGAGTTTAACCCATAAGGATTTTGATGATTCCGTAGCTTGTCTACAAGCTCTTTGAAACGTGTGTGATGTTAATTATTTATAATAATGTAATAGATGCTATTAATTTATGTTGACGAAGGATTAAATAGTTAAATTTTGAGACCCCTCTTTAAGTGTTATAAAAATTTCATTAGGGTAATGAGATGATATTTTTTAATTAGATGGGGGTTAAAGAGTTAAACATTGTGTGCTCTAGTGACTAAAGAGCATTCATACTAGCATCTTTTTCTCTATGTGTATAATTTAACTAAATATCAAATTATTATCTTATATTGAAAAGGAAACGAAATGAACAGTAGAAGCTATATACCAGCTACCTACATGGCAGGTGATTATTTCTTTTCTGAGCTACAAATCCACGTGTTATGTTTTTGTTCTTCTGAGCATGCAATATAATAACATTTGGAAGAAGATTTGTGATGACCCAACATCACAAACGTGCCGATTGATATCCCAAGAGGAGAGAGAAACAAAATTGAGAGAAAGAGAGCAGAATTGCAAAAGAAATTACGGATTGTGGCCTTTATTTAAAATTTTTGCACTGGTTGGCCTTTATATAAATTTTTATCACGATTTTGGACCTTTAAGTTAACGGACGTTAAGTTTTTTGGTTAAGTCCCCTCATGTGCAATGCACATGAGGGTATTTTAGACATTTTACCATTAATAAAACTGCAAGAACAGTTGGGAGACGATCAAGATCATTAGAAGACCAACAATCAACATCAAAAACAAAAATGCAGAGCCAAACACCATTCACAAGCCCTTCAAAATAGGAACAAACTTCAAATTTCTGCAAAGTAAACACTTTACACAAACTAATCTCTTCATAATCCATTTCTTTATGAAACACAAACTCTCTTTCTACCTCCATTTCTTCCCCATTCTCCAATCGGTACATATGCACCGTCCTAATCAACTCTGCAAATCCAACACACAATATTAAACCATAAATCACCTAATTAACAAACACCCAGTTCGATAACCTCAACCTCGAGCAAAGGGTTTGAAAAGATTGTAAATTGAAACTGCATTTAGCATCGGGGAGCGAGAAAAACTTATGCTTTTTGTAATTTTGTGTCTCTAGATACACAAAATCACACGAAACTGAAACCAAGAAACATCCAAACTGAAAGTTTTATATACCCATTTGAAGAACGAGAGACGATTGAAGGGCAATGTTGATAGATACCTGGACGAATGAGGTTGCGGAAAACGATGAGATATTTGAGAGATGAAGGAGACGCCATTGGAGGGTATGAGGCATGAAGATGGTTGATGATGATGGTGTTTGATGATTTTGAAGTTGAACAGGAAAGAGAAGGGTGAGGGTTGGGTTATATTTTGATAATAATAGTAGTGTTATTGTTCTTTAGAGTAAAATGACCAAACTACCCTCATGTGCATTGCACATGAGGGGACTTAACCAAAAAACTTAACGACCGTTAACTTAAAGGCCTTAAACCGTGAGAAAGTTTTATATAAAGGCCAACCAGTGCAATAATTTAAAATAAAGGCCACGAACCGTAATTTGATTTATTATAAAGGCCAAAAAATATAATTTACTCGAAATGTGTGGTTACGACGGATTTTATCATCGGTTTTCCCCTCCGTCTTCTTTACAGGTTTGTACCTTATTTTGTAAGGGTTTTGACACGAGAACTTTGATTATGTGATATGTAACTGTTTTTGTCACCGTTGTCGTCTGCAGGTAGTGTTTGAAGTGTATCTTATGAGTTGCGGCCTTGCATGCGGGTGAGAAAATATTACCGAGTGTGCTGACAAGTTGTTGGAAGATTCAGGGAAGGGCGATTAAGCGGACGAGGTCACAAATTAGGTCAAATTATGTTCAAAGAAATTGAAGTGTTACCCGGCCAGGTGTAATACAGATAACACTTAATTAATTAAGCTCATTTGGACTTTTTTCTTTGTTGATATCGTGTTTTATTGAAATTGCATGATTTCTTCTATCAGAGACAACATAGGCGATTAATCGATTCCGGCTGCTTTCATACGAACTCCGGCTACATCTTCTCTGGTGTCAGCTTTCTTCTATGTGGCTTCTTTAGTACGATGTATGGCTCTACAGTTTAATAGTTTTTTTTCTAATTAGAGATTTCATTTTTAGTTACAGGTGTAACAAGTTTGAATTGGCTTCTTCATGGTGATGTTGTCTTATGGTGATTTGAATGAATAACCACGTATTGTTTTAGGTTATAGATTGATTATGTATATTTTTTTGTATTTCTTAGTTGTATATTTATGTCATAATTATGCAGGAACTCCTTTTCCTGCCTATAGAATGGAGTTGTAAGAGCAACACAATCTCTTCGATCATCTGTGTAGTTGTTTTGATTGATTTTACTATAAGATTATAGAAGACCATAATGAAATTTTATTGATCTATTATTGGTTTAAATCTGTTAGTGAAAACACACCATTATGTATTTGGACAATCCGAGTGAAGTTTGAATTTGTTGTTCGATCATTGCAGGTTAGGTTTTTCTCTGATTGCTTCACAGCCAGTATGCTACCTTTACAATAAACATTACAAATTACAACAATGCATTTTGTGCATACAAATTTGTGGAGATCTCAATCAATCGAGCCTTGCAAAAATAAGGGTGTTAATCTTCAGTGATGAAAGTTGTCATGGAAAGGATAATCCGAACCATGAAGATGTTGCAGCATACTTGATCAGGTATAATCGACTAAATCAGTGATTAATTGTGATATTTTACAAGCGTTTGAAATGGATTCAAGGGGGTTGACCGGATAGATATTGCAACAGTATATGTTAGTGACATTGAGAGATTGGCAAGTTAGATTAATGTGAGACTTCATGATGAAGAAAGGGAATTATGCTTGCTGAATTAATGTGTTTCTTCACATTACAGAACAAATATTTTGAGCGTGTATTGCCATTGAAATTGTCGTTGCTTAGAGCATGCTTGAGTACTATGATGTTGGCTAATGCTTTCACTTCAACGCAAGAATCACACTGTTATTTTGGTAGCCTATAATTGCTTTCTAATTTCATGTTTCTTAAAAGGGACACAATATGACTGATTGACTGTAAACGTATCTCATATTACCCTTTAGCATTTCAAGCCTATACTGTATGTAAATTAGAATCTAGAACTCTGTTGGTAGAGTGAGTTTAACAATGTGATTTTTATCTGTGTTTTAAAATTCATTCCCAGTGCAAGCTGCAAGCTCCCCGGCGCAACGCGCGGGGCGAATAATCCTAGTTTATCTTAACTTATGCTTAAATTTTATTCAACGTCCTATGCATCATTTTTCATTTCGATCTCTATCTCACTCATAAGCGCCCCTATTTTGTTATTATTTATCTTTTTTAAGGCACTCATCAAATATAGTTTATTTAATCTAAGTTATGAAGATACAAGACACAAAAAATTCTAAGTTATGACAATGAAAATAAAAATAATGCACTATTGCGTATACTTTTTCTTTGGTTCAAATTAGTGAATTACCATCCTCTCTCTATCTATACAACAAACGTAGTTTATATAATTTACATATACATTGAATGACAATTTGGAACCACCACAATAGTATTTCAAACGTGGGTCCTCTGTCGGCGTGCCTCAGTTTCTCTGAGCCTTAGCTGCAAAATGCAAATATACTCCAAATTATTTTAATTTCCACTTCAAACCTCACACTTTCGTTAATATTAAAAAAATTCTATAAGTTTAGCCAATAAAGAGTTGTTTGTTTACATCTGAATGGTGTCTGAATCTGACTGATTCAGATGGGAGTTTTTGGCAACGAACAACGTCTGACCAAATCGGATGTATGCCTTCTGACCGGTTCAGACTTGAGAAAAGTCTGAACGAGCTGGCGATGAGGGCTGCGACCAAAAAGTGCACGGGCCCGGTTTTCGGAGCTACATTCGTGTCTGCAGGTCGCGCGGGCGTCGCATTGTGGCAAGGAATTTTATTCAAAATTGCACCGCTCCTGCGTGCGGGTAGGTGCTAGAGTAAAACATGACATAAGAACTTAACATGTCATGAATTCTTCCATATATAAACTAACATTAATTTTGTCTTCACTCCAACGTGGGACAAAATGAATGAAACAAAATTTTTAGAAATCTCATTCAAATGTCCAACCAAATAGAACATCTTAACCATTCAACACTTAACCATTTAGACATTTTAACCATTCAGCACTTAACCTTCAGCAATGCCAAACAACCCGTAACTTTGATATCGAATAATAACTGGTTAAATACATCTCTTAGGCGTTGCGTGAGTGGTTTTTTTTGGTTTGACAAACAAATAAACCAAACAATTATATCGGGAGTCGGGACACGGAATCAACGGAAACATTGCGACTCCAATGCAGCTCATTATAAATTAACCACTATAAATATATTGTTATTAATGTTGTTGTGCAATACATTCGTTTAGCTTTTGATACGATTAATTTCTTGTCTCGAAAGATGTGGGTTTTCTTAACGGAGTTTAATGGGTCGTCCATAGTAATTTTCCGTCCTTCAAAACCTAATGACCTATAGTTTTGTTTTTAGTAGGATCAGGGTTGCAATCCAAAAAAGGGTTGTGACGCCAATTATTGTCTTTTTTGTGCTACTTTATTATTAAAACTTTAATGAATGATATTTATATCTATTAGTTTATCACACATACATGAAATGTTTAAACCCGATCAGGGTATATATCTTCACCCTTTTGTCATAAACTCATAATAATAAACTGTTTATGTAACGTAAAACAAAGAACCTTTATTTTTAACAAAAACATATTATTTAAATTTCACCCATAATAACACACAAAAATATAAATCTTATTATATATATATATTGATTTACAAACACGTGGTATTGATCTCTCTTTTACTTGACATTTTAAATCACTAAAAGTACTTAGACATGATAAAATCATACATGGATTGATGTTTGACTTATAACATGGAGATTATGTTTCGTCTCACCATATATGTGTGCTCAATATGTCGTGGTCCCATGTTTTGGTTATTGCTTGTCTTTTCTTGTTACGTTAAATTAGTTTGAAAGTGTTTGATGATTATTGGATAAGATGCTTAATCTTTTACTTAGAGATTCTGGTTTATTAAGTGTTTAAGTCTCATTAGGCTTCCTAATTAGGTAACATAAAAGATATGTTTCCAAACTTAAAATGGCCATTTGTATTCTTGAAATCGGTTAGATTTTATATATCATCTCATTATAAACAAACGATCTTATCATAGATCCGTTATGGTCTTGAAATTATATAATAAGTTTCCTGTTGTGTCGGCCGATGCTGGTTTGCTATATAGTCATATATAGAAATATAAATAAATAAAATTTCATAGGTTTGAAAAATCGACTCATCTTCCTATTTTTTTTCTTCTAAATAATTAATTATAACATAGAATCGATCCTTTGTATTTTCCTTTTGTTTTCTTTCATTAACTCTTCTTAAAAAATGAAACTTTAGAACACAAAGTTAATGTGTTTATTGTTTATAGTGAATTGTATATATGTATTTGTATTGTTCTAAAGGTTTTATAAAAGGACACACTTCGTTTCATCAACAATATTATATTGTATAGAATCTATCTAATAA
Source organism: Tagetes erecta (assembly GCA_030867185.1). Taxonomy (NCBI): domain Eukaryota; kingdom Viridiplantae; phylum Streptophyta; class Magnoliopsida; order Asterales; family Asteraceae; genus Tagetes; species Tagetes erecta. The sequence continues at coordinate 100,238,944 of CM061487.1, forward strand.
ATCAAACTTTTATGGGCAATTTTTGGAGGGATTTTTTTTTTCTATAATAGGAAGTTTAGGATGTAAAATTTAGCTAAATTTTTCACCATGCAAGTTGATGGAGCCAACTTCTTAAATGTTATATATTTACAAATTGTTAAATATAATGGTTATAATTTCTTTATAAATATTACTATTTAACCCGTGTGTAACACACGGGTATTAATCCTAGTTCAAAATAAAACCAAACTAACATTACGTACTACTGTTGTTTGTGTGTTCATTTAATGCATCAACACCAACATTTTACGTAAATGATGAACTACGTCCATAGTATTAAATGAATTTCATTATTAAAATGTTGAGTTTTTTTATATAAAAAGTTGAACACGGTTTTTTTATTTGTGAGAAGTCTAGTGTTTGGCTAATTAAGGAAAGAAAATGATATGGCTATAACGTAAACTAAAAAAACTAACATTAAACAACAATATGTGGTGTTTTATTGATAAATAAAAAATTGGTGGATTTTAATTTTTAGTTGTTTTATCAAGATAAGAAACTAATATATAAAATAAAAGTTAATGAAAGTGAAATGATGAATTATTTTTCTAACTATTACACTGTAACCTAGTGATAAGACGCCTAAAACCGGCTAAAAGGTTTAAGAAGATACTCAAATTCCAACCTTAAAAGAATACGGTGAATTTTATTGTTGTGAGGGTTAGAAGTGTTATTTCATACAAATAAGATCTTAAACAAGAAATTGTCGACAGAGTGCTCTTTTATCGTAACAACTGGTGTAGATCATGCATGTGTTAGAGAGAGAGATTGATCGGAGACGATCAAGAGAATTTTGCATTAGACTTAAGTTCAATAGCAAGATTGGGACATACTCTTGATTTGTATATGTTATAACATAACAAGCATGATATTGAAATAATTGATCAAGAGTGTGTGGTATGTTAAACTCTGACCCCGTAATAATTAGAAGATTCTAAGACGAGTATTTATTTTAATTTATTCTAAGGGGTCACATGCTAAAATGCAGTCTTATTTGTAATTTTATACCTATATATAAGTAAAGTATGGTAGTAGTTTTTTGTCGTGTTAACTTGGTAGCAAATTATCATATAGTTAATTTTTGTAAGGCTGGAGCTAGGAGGTGTTGTGAATGCATCTAAATATCTAATATTCTTTCGCTTGTTGTGGATGCATACTTGGAACCGTACGGCGGCTATGAAAGCTTATAGTAATTAAACTAAAGTAAATAAATATATAACAATTTTGTCAGAAAAAATATATAAAAGTATAAAACTGATTTATTATATATTATGTAAAATGCTATCAATATAAAATAAATGGTCAACTATTATATACTATAATATCGAGAATTAAAGATTTGTGTATGCAGAAAGACACTTGTGTAGGGTCATACATTAAAATTATCCTGACAAGATAAAAATATCTGGTAGGACCTAAATGATGCATATGAATATATGATTAATAATAATATAATATATACACTCATATACAAGTGTTTGGCTTATAAAGTTATAAAGGTTTATTTTCACTTACCAGCCATTTGTGTAACTTTATTTCTATTTCAAATAAATGAAAAATAAATATTATGTATATTATTTATCAAGTAAATGATTTATATCGAGATGCTTTAGGTTCAACTGATCAAGGTATATTTTTAGATACCTTTTTCAATAAAATCACACACTTCTAATTGCCTATTGTGTTTTGGAAAGGGGATATTCGAGTTTTAATACCCCATCATTCTCTCTTTTTATTTTATTTTAAAACTCAGCTTATAAATTTGTAGACTTTTCATATAACATCGAGTGGTTAAAGTTAAAACAGATTTGGTAAAATTCATTTTGAACTAGCATGGCACATTATGAAGACAACTTAAGCGTGTTTAGTAATTTTTGTTAAAGTAAAATGTCATTTTATCCATAGTAGTTGGTGTGATTTTTGCCATCTCAACACCTAAATACATTTTGTTGTCAATTCCATGTGTGAATTTCTAATCCGTGTTTAGGCAATAAATATGTAAGCTAAAGATGAATAGCGCACAAGAGAGATGAGAGAGATGTTGCGTTGATGATGATGTAGTGACGGTGGTTGTTCTGGATTAATTTGGGGTAGTTTTTCATAAACCTTACACAATGCACATGGACGTGTTGAACTCATGTATAAAATATGAGATAGTAAAGCAAAGGTTCGAGTCTGATAGACCGCCTTATTTCATAAACCTTATACACAACACACATGCACGTGTTGAAATCACGTATAAGATATGTAACAAGTAATCAATGGTTCTGGTCTAAGGCCTTATGTTGAGCTGAGGAATGGGTCCTAGCCCAAAGTCTTTATTCACACCTCCTTTTGTTGTGTGTACAGTACTACAGTGTACTCATGCCTATGTATAGAGGTGCGCACAAATCGGTTTATTTTAAGAACCGGTTCCGGTTCTTGTTCTTGTTGGCGGTAAAGGAACCGGTTCTTGTGTGTTGGAATCAAATGCAAGATGACAACAGCAGATAAGCAAAAACCATTAGATGCACTAATCATTTACAAACTAGCATGCAGAACACAATGGACTAAATAGGCAAAACATAATATTATGATGGCCTGTATCATCCATTTAACTTTATATTTACATACTTATTATGATAAGAACCACCTATATTTACTAATTTACACACAACAATATGCAACTCTCTGCACAAGACCTACATTACATGCCAGCCATCTAAGAAGGAGTTTTTATTTTAGTAGCTGCCTTCATACACACTTTCCCAATAATCTAAAATTTTCTCAGGCCTCAAATTGATTAGTATGCAAACAAAATTAATAAATAGCTTACTTGTTGATTTAGAATGCCAAGAAACAGAGATACTTCATTAGCCTGCGCTTTTTGGTTCGGTTAGCGCACTCTTTCTTTTCCTCTTTGGAGGAACCTTCAGAACCATTTGATGACGGTAGTGATGATGATGGTGGTGGTAGTAGTGGCGGTGATGATGTTGGTGGTGGTGGTGATGATGATGATGATGATGGTGGTGCTGATTTGTCAACCTCATTTGAAATGTGCTCAATTTCAGGAGTGGGATTTTTTTCTGAGGTTTGTCCTGCAGAAGGTTCGGACTCCGCCACATTGTCAACAGACCCTGCGGAAAAATCACAAAAGAACATGAGGCACCAAGCTATCAATAGAAAAATACACAAGACACCCAGCATGACTTTCCCCCTATCTTGTGTGAAAACAATTTAACCTAAAGATGAATATAATTTATACATGACTTGTACGGTTTTTGCCCTAATAAACAGTTAAGTAGGCACCTCAATCAATTCACAGTTTCACATGAACATGGATTTTCAGTTGTATCTTATTGAAAAATAAACAAAAAGAAAAAATTATAAAGAAAAAAAAAATTAACTACAAAGAAAATGTGTTGAAGTCACTTAATATGTACAACACATATCCTAAGTCGTTGTAATTAGAAAACTTAGATTTAAGATTAATTTTTATAATGGAAGTATTGAAATTATATCAAACACATTTATTTATGAAAAGGAAAAAAAAAAGGCCAAAGAAATGTACTACTATTTCAACCCCTCAACATAAGCCACCTGTTTTGATTCGTACATAGAATCAGCACATTTTTCCAGATCTACATGCTTCTAACACAGTCAAGCCACTTAACCAAAGAAATGTACCACTATTTCATTCAATTTGCAACAGAGAGAATAGAATAGATGAAATGGCATACCTAAAGTGGCTTGTTGCATGACCACTTGTTTCAATGTTGCAGGTGCAGAGAGATTCAAGTTAACTCTTGAATCTTGGGTCTCTTGATCAGCATTGTCATCGCCTAGTTCACGCATCAAGGCATCTGAATCAAAAAAATCTTCTGATGTCATTGTCATACAGCTTGAGTCAGCAGAACTGGTAGTACGTGATAGGGGGTTAGCCAGATCATTTATCTCCAAGAAATCATCAAGAAGCTGATCTGAATCACCTAGTTCAAGCATCAGGGCTTCTGGATCAAAACATTCTTCTGGGGTCATTCTTTTTGTCATACGGGTTGAGTCAGACGGTCCTGCCACACCATCATCACTGTTCTTAACATGAATTTCACTTTTAGAAAGGTGTTGACCTCCACTACTACTGTCATCTACCAAAAACACCCTGTATAATGCTCTAGGATCCTGCATGTTATCCAACCAAACTTGCAATTGAATAGCTGGTCGGATTGAAGATATAGATAACAAGAAAATTTTAATTAGATTTAGTACATGTGGATATAATCTGAAAGAAAATTTGCATACCATTTTACTAGTATACTTTTCAGTAGTTGTGAACTCTTGCATCATCCAATTAGTCTTTTGTCCGAAATGGGCTGGACCTTCATAGAATTGAAGAGTTTTCCTAAGACCAATAACCAAAGCAGTATCATATATCTCACAAGCCTCCCCTGTTGACCTCCAGTACCCATTTTTAGTATCCATTTTTGGCCCAGACCGAAAGTACCACATGCCAGCTACAAGGAATTAGCAATTAATAACCAAACACTTGATGACACATGTAGAAAATAAAACAAAAGATAATAACATGATACTAACGAGGGAGATTTGAGGGTGCAAATTGGTAAGGATCCACATCAGTAAGTACATTTGAAGGCAGGGTGACTCCACTTTTTATTTGCATCAAAGACTTAATGACGGTTTCATCTGTTGAGTATTCATGGAGTTCAACAACGGATGATGGAGGACACATAGCAAAATGATCTTGGGTAAGGAGGTCAAAGTCTGGCAAGGTGACGCTTTCTGCATAGACAATGAGACGTTAGATAGACTGGCATAGAGGATGATACTGCATCACTAACATTATTTTTCAAAAACAAGATGTAAAGAGATTCAAACATTGAAATTAACAGTCAAAGTGAGCAGATCTAATATGTGTATAGCACATCAATGATACCAAATGCTGTTATTACAAAAATTTAATCATACTATCAACCTGATGACAAAATCTATACTTTATCATCAATCACTCAAAACATCACTTCAGCACAAACTAAAATCAAAATTTGAGAACAGCAAGCACATGCATACATCGCATGTCCTTTCATCAAATTCAAGCCTCAAAAGGGAAAGAAAAAAGATCTTATCAACCAAAAGCTACTAGATTATTTACTTTAAACACAGCATCAGTATCCATCCAATTTTCCTTATATATCAGTCAACACCATCCAAATCACCTAGCCAAAAGCCCCAAAACGGCAATTCAATCACAGAACATTCAATACAGCACGTATAAGATCAAATATACCAATAACAGATCAAGCATTAGTTCATTACTAACATACAACACGTAATTATACAAAATACAAACACGTAAACAGTGATCCAACAGTGAATCGCCATAAAATGCATCAATACAAACACATCAACTAATGAACACTCAACATACACTAGTAATATGTATAACACTACTCAATAAACAGTAATTCGAGATGATCGGACGTGTATTTACACACAAACACAATGAAAAACTGGAAACGGTTGACCGAGTCAAAATTCATGTTTTTTGTGAGTATGAATGCAGATAGAGAATGATCAGAAGATATATTACCTTCGTCGGAGAAGACGATTCCGGCGTCTGCTCCTTTGAGTCCGGTTATGTGTGTGTGTGTGTTGTTGTTGTTGTTGCTTAACGAAGTGAAGAAATGTGAATAGGGGTGGTGTTAATATATAGTGAAGCTTAACTAGGGTTTTGTGAGTGGTTAAGTTTGTGTTGTGTAGATGTTTTTATTCAACACGGCTCTTACCTCTTTGGCTCCTTTTCTTTCCTTCTATTGGATTAATAATTGTCATTGTCACTTGAAAATCAAAACCAAAGAAATTTTTATGTGATTTTGTAGCATTCAAAATAAAATTTTAAGGGGTGTGAAGTTGGGTATTAAGGTAAAGTTATTTCGAGTTAGAGTGGTGAAACTCCCTTTTGAGGAAAAGGGTTTGAGTTTTGCCTATGATATGTCAGTCTAATGAATTGTGGCTTTAAAAAACAAGTGAGATTTTTTTAAAAAATCGATTTGACTGGTTTAACTACAAATTATTAAAATAAATTAGTTGAACCATTTAAGTTGTTAATACATCAAATTTAGTGTGTATTTTGTTATATTTAACCTAGGAGGTCTAAATAGTGTTAATTTTGGGAGTGCATATGCAATGAGGCAACGAGACAATGCTAGGGGCAAGGCACAAGTATGTGCTTATGTAATTGTGTGAGGTGTGTTTTAGAAACAGTGATTAAGCTTGAAAGTTGTGAGTGTATACTAATCACTAGTATAGTGTATAAAAAATATAAATTATAATTTGTTGTTAAAGAAAGTGGTTCATGAAAAGATTCAAGGCTCATTCATCTAAAGTTGTCGTATCTCATCCTATCACACAAACAAGAGAGGGAGTTAAATACATGTTAATGTCACAATTCTTAAGGGTACTTATACCTTTTAATTAGCTAAATGTGGTTGATAGAAAAGATAAGTTTATTGTGTATTATTTGAACATTTGAACAACGCATGTGTTATGGTGAGTAGTGAACATTACTATGTATGCACCATGTAGACGGGTTAACACTCACTTAAGGGGTGTTGTGATCAGTGGCGAAGCCAGAAATTTTATATAAGGGGGGCCGAACTCACGAAACCTATAAATTTTTCTCTTAACGTTATGTTTCGGGTTATATATTCAGGTCGGCGATTCAATCCGGGTCGGGTCAAATAGTAAAAACTTAAAATATATAATTTTTCTTTATTCATTACAAAGAACGTTTTAACACAAAAATAAAACTAGGTAGCTTAACAAACTAAAACTTAAAATATCTCCTCTTCTAATAAATTGCTAACACATCTCACCACACTGCGCCAAGTGTCACCACCACATTCATCCTGATTTTAATGGCTAAAGATTTGATATCCATCCAAAATTACTAAACAATGACAAACATTATTTTCATGCATGCAAATGAGTATTAACCAAGTATATTGATATATAATTATATATATATATATATATTTTACCGTTTAACCCCGTGTGAACACACGGGTATTAACCTAGTTTATAATAATGCAAAAAGAATGCAAGTATGGAGTATTTGGAAAAAAAGAATTACAACTCAACCAGAAAACTGAATATCTACAATTGAAAGAAATAAACCCGATTTGAGCTAAAAACCTACTCGGTGGTGGAAGCAAAATTATATACAATTTGGTGGTGGTAGATAGAGCAAATGTGCGGTGGTCTTATGGAAACAATTTCAGAGTGAGCAGAAATACAACACCAGATTGATTTTTTTAGTGAGACTATGAGAAGTGTTGACTAGTTAAATTGAAAAATAAGCTCAAGTTGTGGACTTGTACATTATAAGTTGAGTCTTGTTGTTTATTTTATGGAATAATTAACAAAAAAAGCCCATTAAATTGAAGTTGGAAATTTTAAAAATCAAAGGGGCCAAACTTAGTATATATATTATTTTCAAGGGGGGCTAAATCTTATATATATAAAAAAAATTAACTACCGACCAAAAAATTAACGCTTATGACGAAAAAAAATGGGAGGGCCTTGACCCCCTTTCGTCTCCAAGTCCCTTCGCCAATGGTTGTGATGAGTAAATGGTGAGCAGTGAACACTATGACATATGTGTCATGTAGACCATTCCAACACTTACATACAGGCGACGTTTTCACTCGGCTGACTTGGCTCGCTCCCATCCTCTCACCTCAACATTATATGGTCGGTTATCGTATAGTCTTGTAAATGAAAGTATAGTTTTTATAAATAGATATTATATTATGATTGTACATTAATCAAAGTATTAGCTTATAATTAAACTTTTCTGAATTTCGAGTATGTATTCAACAAGTCTGTATATAGTGTCATGACTCTAGGTTCAAAGAAGGCTTAATCATATCGACTTGAAATTTAGAACTCACGTGTGAACCTATGCTCAACCAGGCCATCTCCAATTAAATAATATTTGTCGTTGTTATGAGTTGGTCAGGGATTAAAGTCTTTGATGTCGTCATGGATCGAGCTTACGTTACCAATATCTTATTTGATCAACATAAAAGTAGTACGTACATAGTCTTTAGACTTTACAGCACTTTAATCCCATTAAGTTATTATGAATTAAATAATTAAATTGTTAAAGTCTTTAAGATTGTTCTTTAGGAGTTTATGTTGACTTTCAAGCACATTATTCCAGTGTGATTTTGTTTTTATTTGCCGGTTTTATTATCTGTTTTTTTGGCAGGTTATGATTTGGAGCCACTTGGGTCGTTGTAACAATTTATTTTCTAATTGTAATTTATAGCGATCAAGATTTGACACGTATATATTAACGATCACAAGATCCATGAATTTCTTTTAAGTGAGTTTATTGTTGTTAGGTAGGTCAATTTGGCACGAATATATTAACAATCACACGCATATATGCGTCAAGTAAACCATTCCACAACTCCCTCATTCACCGGAGGGGTGTTATAGTGAGCGAACGGTGAGCACTACCACACATGCGTCTCGTAAACAATTCATTTTTTGAATTCCATAGCATAGACGTTATCTCACGGATGAAATACTAGTTCTCTTATTGGCTAGTGGGATTATGCTAGATGCGATGGACCGTTCATCAACACTAATTCAGTTAAGGGGTCCTATGGTGAGCGCTGAGTGAAATTAGTTTTTTTTTTATAATTATTTGTTTGATAATAAAGATGTAAATATAAAATAAACTGGTTGAGGTTGGCATGCTAACGCTCGTGATGAGCTCTCACACGGAAAGTCAGAAACGAAACACCTCTTAAAAAACACTCACACATAGGCGACATTTCACGTGAGTGTGAGTTGACACGGAAACAAAACACCTCTTAAAAAAACACTCACACATAGGCTACATTTCACGTGAGTGTGAGCTGACATGACTCGCTCCCCTCAGCATTCACATACCATAACACCTACTCTTTTGCACCTCAAAAGCGATATGAACACATCAACATTGTGGGTGGGTTATGGTATAGTCATGTAAATTAATGTAAATGAAAATACAATTTTATAAATAGTAATTATACTATGATCGTACATTGATTGAAGTATTAGCTTATTGGACTTTTCAAACTCCGAGTGGGTAAAAGTTTTTCTTAGTATGTATTCAAGAAGTCTCTCGTATATGTTGTCATGCCTTTAGGTTTGAAGAACGCTCAATCGACTTGATATTTGGAACTTGTGTGTGAACCTATGCTCAACCGGGCCATCTCCAATTAAATAAAATTTGTCATTGTTATGAGTTGGTCAAGAATTAAAGCCTTTGATGTCGTCATGGAGCATACCAACATCTTATGTGGTCAACATAAAAGTAATAATCTTTAGAACACTTTAATGGGTTGAAAATAAGTGTTCGGAAAAGGATATTATTAGGATTTGTGAATTTGCTTTCTAATCCCATTTTTAGTTGATTATGAAATAAACTGTTAAAAGTCTTTAAGATTGTTCTTTAGGATTTGATATGATGTTGACCTTCATGCACATTATGCAAGTGTAATTTTGTTTTTATTCATCGGTTTGCTTTTATTACATGTTTTCTACTTTTGTTGGCAGGATGTGGTTCCCAGTTCCCACTTGGAGCCACTTGGGTCGTTGTAATTATTCATTTTCTAATTAATATTCGTGAATGGTAATTTATACCGATCAAGATAAGAACTCAACATGCACACAAATAATGAACACATCAAAGAGGCCACATGAAGAGAAGATGGTGTAGGAAACTACATAAAGAAAGTGGGATGAATAGTTTTTTGAAATTTTCTTTTTATTTTTTTAGAAAACTTGGATTAAGCTTCTTGTTGTTTAAGCTAATGTAAATAAGTTAAACAATTAAAGCAGAGAAACAACAAAACCGATTTATCAAGGTTCAAAGGATGTTAACTAATCCTTCTACGTCATCTTCCCGATATTCAATTGAGAGTTTTCTCCACTATCAATGTCTCCCTAAGGTAGAGATCACTGATCCAATGTCTCACTCTTTAAAGCGAAGCGATCACCTTCTTTGACTCAATTATTTTAAGATTGTAAGTCTTTACAATTACAACACTTTTACTATATCAAGATAGTGTTTTACAATATCAACCCAACACTATAACAAGATAGTGTTTTACAAAGTATTAGTTCCGCAACTAGTGAGCCCCTTACAATTTAGAAAATGAACACATTATGCAAGTGTGATTTTGTTTTTATTCATCGGTTTTATCACTAGTTCCCCAACTAGTGAGCCCCTTACAATTTATGATATGAGTTTTGAGTGATTTTCTTCTTCTTGCTCTAACTTTGTTGATTCTCTACTTTGGATGTTAAGTATGTTGAGAGAATGCTTTGAATTTTGCGTGAGAGAGTAAAGAGCAAAAAGGGTGAAGATATATATTGAGAAGTGAGCTCTTATTATATCCAAGTTGTTAAAAAGTGAGGATAATCTTCTGCACAATCGATGGTCGATTCCATGGTCGCTTGAAACGACTCTGGAACATCTGGAGCTTTGTCTTCTTTCTTTAACCTTATGAACGTTGGGAGAAGTCACTTTCCCCTTTATCACATTGTTCTAGATTTTATCTCTTATATGCAACATATTAAACCACCACCAACATCCTATGTAAGTCTCTTAATGTCAAAATAAAGATTCTCTTTTAACTTTGATTTATTACTCAGATTGGCATGTTTGTGTCTTCAAGACATGAGCGGTGTTTGAAGATAGTCTCTTAGGTAATATTATTTGCAACATCTTTGACCATAATTAGCACAATATATGTGACCATAAAAACATGTAAGTATTGTTTCTTAATAACACAAGGTTATTTTTAAATACTTGACTTGATAAATTGAAGTTGATGAACTTCAACATATATTACTTTAGAACATAATGACACTTTTACATTTAAACAAGTGTTCAAGGAACTTTTAATAGACATATATTAATCTTCAAATAACCAATAATATTTCATTTCATTATTAATTTATTATTATCAAAACATGATATCTTAAAATGTCAAAACTTACACACTCAATTTTCTTTGATTCTAAATTTCCGACTATAACACTTCAGCATTGTAAAATTAGCTTTTGCTGCCATTCTTTACCTACCTACCTACATCGATTTTTTATCGTATGATATAGTGCCTTGACGTACTTTCTAATTTTTAAAACAAAATATTCTCGTTGTATCATCGGCTTAGTGAACATACCTATCATTGTTGTACCGTGATGAACCGAACTGATTTCTAGCACTTTTCAAATTTGCTTGCATGGAAGGTCATTGCTTTAGATCATTCTAATCAGGTTCCTGTATTACAAGCTAAAATACTTGTCCTGATGTTTGTATAAACTCAAGTCGTAGACCTGCAGCTTGCACAATCATCATTACAGTACCTACCGCGATGTCACCAACCGGTTATAATCAACATCATCATTTTCAGTATTAATATCATCGATATCAATATTGGTATCTAAGAATTTTAACAAGTCAAACCGAACACAAATTTATAGTAGAAAAATGAATAATAATGATGGAAGAATATTAATTAGTGTGAGGTTGAAGCCAAAAGGTGGACTATTTTTTTTCCTTTCATCTTCATTTCCATCACCATCTCTTTCTTTCTCTCCATAACAAACAACCCTCTCTCTCCTTGTACGCTACTTTCATCTAATCAGGTTGTTATCTTCTTCTATACATATCAATCAATAACTCACACACACACACACACTATTATTCAACAATTTCGATCTTCTTCAATCAGATCGCCACTTCGGTAGCTTCTAAACGACGTTTCTTTTACTCACCTTTTTATTTTGACCTATCGTTACTTGATTGCTCTTTCTTCTTGTTTGATCTATGTTTTTCCTTAACTTTTTTAGTTTTGATTCATCTTTAGCTGCTACTTGTTGATTTTTTACTTGATTAGACAGACAATCACTGTTTGCTTTTAGGTTTTCGCCTCACTGATTTCATGCCCTAGTTTTGAAATTTTGTTTCTTTTTAGGGTTTTAGTAGTTTCTCAAGCTGCTAAAAGTTTATTATAATTGTTCCTTATTACGGTTTACATGATAGATGCTGTTTAACATCTGATCCTGTTTACTGCTGAGGTTTGGTGAATTGTGAAGATAAAGTATTTGGGGGGAAACTTGGGTTTCTTCGTTTCGCGATCTGATGCTTGATTAATAGTGATGATGTTTTGAGATTGGTAGTGAAATTTAGCTATCTGCTTGGTTTGCCTTCAAGATTGTTTATTATTGATAGGTTTCAGGGTCGTCCTGCATTAATTGTATTGGTTTAGCTGCAATTGTTTGTTCACAACATTGCACATGGCAGGCAACAGGCTCTTATTTGACCAACTCAATTTTACACCCTGTGGTTTGGTGAATTGTGAAAGATAAAGTTTTTGGGGGAAAATGGGTTTCTTTGACTCTTCATATCACGATCTGATGGTTAATAAAAAGTGATGAAGTTTTTGAGGTTGGTAGTGAAAATTGGCTATCTGCTAGGTTTCAGGGTCATTATGCATTAAGTGTATTGGTTTAGCTACAATTGTTTGTCACCTGCCACTTTTATTTGAGCCACAACATTGCACATGGCAAGAGGCCCTAATCTTACCAACTCAACTTTACACTTTAAAGTTATGTTCTTTGATGTGACTGTGTATAAATACTGATGTGTTTTGAGTGTGGATTGATTTTAGTATCTTATTTGACGGTAGGTATAATGATTAAACTGTTCAAAGTCAAGGAGAAACAGCGGGAACTTGCGGAAAATTCTAATGGGAAGCCTCCTGTTAAGAAGCAAAGTGCAGGCGAGTTGCGCCTTCACAAAGGTATTATAATTTTCATTGTTATTTAGCTAGTCAATTTGGACTGTTAGAAACTTAGAACCTGAAATCATGACTAGGCTTTGCAAAATTTACCACCTTTTCAGTGAAATATAGTTTATTGTTGTATGTCTTTAAAAAAAGATTTGTTAATGGTATTAGCTTTTTTTGGTCTTGAGTGTTTTTGCAGTGGAGTAATAGTTTTGCAGCTTCTTAGATTCATTTGTTCATTCAGTTTTGTGCTAATTGTACGTAATCAATAACGTGCTGTGTAGTTGGCAAAGACTAATTTTCTTTAGTGCTTGGTTGGATGTGCACTTTGAAGGTGATTGTGTGCTATTGATTAGAATCAGTTCATCAGTTTTTTAAATGGAGTGTAAAAGATAGTGTCTGCTATGAGAGGTTATGGGGTATCATGAGTTCTGTTTATTTTGGAATTAAGAGATAGAATGACCTAAAAGTTTAAGTTTTGATTTACCGTTAGATGAGCTTGTTCTTGACTCTTAAATTGTAAGACAATCAACCTGAGTTTTTTTCATCCGTTTATTAATAATTCCTAGTTATGAACAAGGTGCAATAATCAATTCCACATGAATCTACATACATGTGTTTTTTAAACTTTCTACGGTATAAAGTGATGTCTTTTACTTTGCTCATTGGTGTTGTTATTTGTAGATATAAGTGAGCTAAATCTACCCAAGACGTGTAGCATATCTTTCCCAAACGGGAAAGATGATCTCATGAACTTTGAAGTTACTATCCGCCCTGATGATGGATACTATTTGTAAGTATATCTTTCAATTTCTTCTTTTGTTAGAAAGCCACACTGCTTTTTTTTCTCTTTCATTATTTTATTTTGTGTGAATCGAGTTCCATATTCGCTTTTGACTTAATACCAACCCTTTGGGCTGAATTGCATTTAGTTTTTGGTTTTCATACTTTCGGTCTCAGTTATATGAATTATACTATCCACCCTATCTTTCTGTTATGTAAATACAAAATTTTAAAATCTAGTTCATTTTGAAAATGAAAAAGGTGAATCATTTCTAGATTGTAACTTTTTTAAAGTTGAACATTATATCTACTTTCAGAGGTGGTACCTTTACATTCACCTTCCAGATATCATCAATCTATCCCCATGAAGCACCTAAGGTCAAATGCAAAACAAAGGTAAAAAGAAAACACTTTATAACCATAATTTTTTTAATCTTTCAGGCAATCCTTAATTCAACTTGTATTTAATTGATTATGCTATATGTAGGTATACCATCCCAACATCGATTTGGATGGAAACGTGTGCCTTAACATTCTTCGTGAAGACTGGAAACCGGTCTTAAACATAAACACCATAATCTACGGCTTGTATCATCTATTCACGGTAAATTCTACATGATCTATAATAATTTTTCTGTGAATTTGGGATGATTTTTGTTTTCTTTTTGCAGGAGCCGAACCACGAGGATCCACTGAACCGAGAAGCAGCTGCTGTGCTGAGAGACAACCCCAAAATGTTCGAGTCAAATGTTCGGAGAGCAATGGCCGGTGGGTATGTGGGGCAGACATTCTTCACGAGGTGCATATGAAGGTAACACAGCCATAGGTATGTCAGCAATAAGGGTGGGATGATGGTTTGTTTGTGGTTGGCATAAATGTGTTGGTCCAAAACTGTGCCCCCAAGGGTCTTTTTGCAATTGGGGACTAAATGCTGTGTTTGTATGGTCTTACCTGTAACTTCGTTGGATGCCCCATTCTTTTGGGTCACTTGTCATGTAAAACTATGTGTTTCTTGGAAGATAAAAATTCTGCTATGTATTGTACTCATTTAAGTAACACCAAAATCCACACTATAGTCTAGTCTCTCTTGTGGGGTGGGGACCTGACTGGTTTCGATATATTTTTTGGGCTAGAGTAACAGGATCGAATTTGAAATTTTTCGTTGCCTAGAAAGGATATCATTCCCTCGCCATGATGTATTTTGGTAAAACAATATCCTGTTGCCTGAAATGAAATTTTAGTTAATAATAAAAAATTATAATCCACTTGATATAAACTATCCACCCTATGTAACAACTGATGTGGAGCGTTAATATACTTCACAGTAATAATATGCTTTAAGTGAGACTAAAATCTGTCATTTGAGTGGAGGATAATTCCATATATCGCTTGGTTAGAGTTATACATGATATGAAAGCGAAGGTTTATTTTACATAGATGGTGTGCATAAAGTTTATTAAGCTTTGTTTAAAATAAAATCGTAATTCATAGCACATGTATTAGCTTTTTTAGAAACGTTGTCTAATAGAAGTTGTCCAATGTAAAACAATACAAGACGCATAACTACTGTCGTAACTCGTAAGTAACTTTCCATCAACACTACTTTGGTAAAACAAAAAGTCATAACTCATAACACATGTTAGAAAGACACAACCAAACTTAATGTGCTGGCCTGGGAGGATGGATATATGTATCAATGTATGTTCATATTATCGTTTGATCAGCCCAAAATTGTATTCTTTATGACCAACATAATTATAATATATTTCAACACTAGATTAATACCTGTGTAGACATACGAGTTGCATAAAGTAAATGATCAATTGAATGGAAAAATCACGATTGAAATGGAATATAATAGTCTAATTATTATTATAAAAATTAATATTGAAAACTCTTGGTATTCAAAATCATTCGTCTATTTCAGTTATTCAATAATGCGTTGATTTTGCAACTAAAATATCTTTTATTTTAAATTCACATAAATTGATTTTGCATTATTTCTAAAGTTAGTTTTGTTTTTAGGGTTATTGGATTTAATCACTTTCAACTATTGGTTATTGGCCGCTGTCACCCTCAAGTATCACTTTGGCCAATATAACTCCCAACAAAACACTTTGGTGTCTGTATCACCAAAATTTAACAAAATATTAACCAAAAATTAATCAAAAGTGACTTAAATTGGTTAACTTTTGGTGATACGGTGTCCGTAACACCAAAAGCTAACCAAAAATTAATCAAAAGTTAACCAAAAGTGACTTGAATTGGTTGACTTTTGGTGATACGGACACCAAAGTGTTAGTTTGGAGTTATATTGGCCAAAGTGATACTTGAGGGTGACAACGGCCAATAAACAATAGTTGGAGGTGATTAAATCCAATAACCCTTGTTTTTAAAATGCAAGAAATCTGGCTGTTAAAATTTTCTTACGTGTTGTGCCGACGTTATGTCGGTACCACATGTAACTAAATGTTGACGTGTGCAGTGACATTATTATGATATCGCAGCCTTATATTTATACATGATTACTAATAGATAGAAAAACAATTTACGTCTCACATAGTGCGGTGAAAAAATGACTTAACGCGACATTACGCCTAATAGTTAATAAAAAGTAATTATAAAAAGCAATGTATCAACGTATTTAACTTGTCGAAATATAAGAAACTGCTTACTTCACTTCACGCGACGTAACACGTTTGTGACTTCATTATACATACGTTAGAGACATTAACATGATTAGACATAGATAAAAAAATATCATATCTCACACGTTATGGTGTGAAGTCGTAAAAATAAATTTAGAAAACAAAAGAAAAAAGAAGTTAACATTGGATAAACAAAAGAAAGAAAAAAATTAAGTTGGAACATAAAGATTTCGAGAAAATAAAAAAATGCCTATCACACGCCTCGATCACAAGACCTTATATTTAAATGAAGAGCAACCTATCCGTCTAAGCCATGCGACCAATTTGCCGGGAAATTTAATTTAACCAAAACAAAAAACCATGGTTGGTATATACCGTCCATGATTTTTAAGTTTATATAGAAATTAAGTTTATAGAAGTTACTCAGTTATACTATACATTAAAAACCATGATCGGTGAAGAGCAGAGACCATTATGCTTAATTTCTTTAATTCACTTACAACTTTAGAGATTCTACACGTTCAACCCCTAGTTTTTTATAACTAATAAATTAGTAATTGACAACTTTGACTTATCATTTATTTTACTTGATAACCCCACGTCTCATTGATATTCTCCGACACTTGAATTATTTTGTTTAATTAAACTACTATTACAGTTTTACACTTCAAACGTGCAAGTCTTCATAACCTTTTTTACATGCATAAGTGCATAACCGCGTCAATAACACGGACATAACATGCGTAACAAAGTTTACATCACATTGTCTCACACACGGACCCCACTCGCTTAAGAAAGCAATTTTCATGTCATATTTTTTTAACAATAATATTTTATAATTATTTATATTAAATTATATAAATGTCTGAAATAAAACCCTAAGTTTAGTTCATTTCTAACTTTCTAGGAACCAATTTCATAATTTAAGTGTATACAAATACTGTCTAATGATTCCAGTCTAGCTGGTTGAGGACACCCGGTTTTACAGTGGTGGTCCAGGGTTCTAATCCTGCCTGTGAGATTTTCCAGGAAAAACCCCATTGGTTTTCCCGGTTGAACGCCTAGCCAAATTCCGATGTCAAGTGGGCCCGGTTAAGACAACATATTGACCGAAGTGGGGTGATGGGTTCCTTATTGCGAGGATGCGACCGAATGGTTGCAAAAATTGAAAGTCGCCGTTCAAAAAAAAAAGTGTATACAAATACAAAGAAGAAGATATTAGTATTAAAATAGATCGAGAAGAGAATCGAACCACACACAGAGTGTCAGAGAAGCAGGCATTATTATTATTATTATTGTTTCATCACTTTAACAATCCCGTGTCCCCACATCCACTGCACCTACCGTTTATTGCTCACATAATCAAATCAAATCCAATAATTAATAATACAACTATTTCAATATATATTCTTAAAGGGTTAAATCAAAACGATAATATTAATATTTTCTTTGTTTCACGGTGAAATAATTTAAGTGTCCGAGAATATCAATTAGACGTGGGGTTATAAAGTAAAATAAACCAGGATTCGAGGGTGGACCGGACCGAATCATATAGGTTTATTTTTAATATAAAGGATCGGCCGATTCGTACCGGTCAACCAGTTGAACCGGGATTTGGTCGGTTTGGACCAGTTCGGAAAATTAAATTTTTAAAAAAAATTTGACTTTATTTGGTTAAATTTGTGGTATTTTTTAATTTGAATTAAGTTTGTTAAGGTTTAACCTTTAAACTTTGAATAATATTGTCTATGTGTTGAAGTTTAGATTTAAAAAAATTGTTTCTGAGTATCTGATATATATATTTTAAGTTATATTAATACTTTAGAAAAACATATATAATTATTTATTATTTATATGGTTCAAAACCGATCCAACCAGTTTGACCGGTCCGACCAGTGAACCAGTAAGGCGTCCGATTCACTGTCGATCCGATCCTGAAAACATTAGTTTCACCGGCCACCATTCTAAAATTCAAATGCCAAATTTTACTTTATAAGTTTTCAACGTACATATTAATTCTCGACTTAAACCATGCACCAACCCTAATGACTGCTTAATCAACTACCTACATGACATAATCACTTTATTGTATTGATACTACGGCTCCTTGTAGCTTTTAGACTAATTCAAATGTGAATTATACCGTGTCGTGTACTAATAACAAAAGCTATACGCATGCATGAGTGCTACAACATTCTATAATCATCTATATATATTGCATATATGTATGAAGACGTCATATGGTGTTTTAATGATGTATTTATGGTAGATCGACTTCTTTTGTTAATAGGATAGGAAAAGAATAATTAAGAAACGTGTGGCCGGGGAGTTGGGTTCAACGACAACAAACAAGAAAAAAGGAATTATATTTGTTTAATATATATATCCGTTTGACATATCACATATATATGACATATTCAAGTCCATGTATACGCTTGAGATTGTGAATATTCCTGCCTAGCTAGCTTTTGTCAAGTTTTTCAAGTACTAAGAAATATTATACGGAGTACGTATAAGTTTCATGTATAAGTTTGTGAATGTATATATACTATGTACGTATGATTGAAATATTGTATAAGTTTCATGTATGCTTGCGAGATGCGTGCATGCGCCAAAGACCACAAGTTTCCATTGTAACATGTACGTGAAGGTTTATTTTTGTTTTCAATATGAATTAATTAAGTTGATAACACTTTCTTATTGATGAATACATTGTGTGAGAAGCATGAATAATGCAATTTTCTAAAAGATAATAATAACTTACTTTAAAAATAAAATAGACTACCTAACTATTGAATAATTAATGATATTTTTTTAAGAGGCATTTACATATATCCCCCTCATATAAGATCATTTATTACGTATTTATCCAATCCTTAAATTCAATTACATATTTTCCCTTCCTAAACCACATATATTACATATTTAGTTATTTACCTAATTTCTTTAAAATAGTCTTTTGATTTACTATTTTACCCTTAATGATCTTCATAAATATATTTTTATATTTTCTTATGGTTTGTGTAAAAGAATGGGTAAATGAGTAATTTATTATGTCAAAGGGGGTATATGTAATTAAACTTTAGGCTTGGTTAAATATGTAGTTGATGGGTTTAGGAAGAGGAAACATGTAAAAAAAACCTTTTTTTAAAGATTAAAACTTAGTGACAATGCATGTTATCCGAAATTTGTGAGAAGTTGTGGTAAAACCGTTGGAAAATAGTTTACAATGTGTTTATGTGACAACTTTACCACAAATATATGTATACAAAAATTGCTACTTTTGCTACACACATGTTCGTGGCAAACTTATCACAAAACGCTTATAACGACATATCTGCCACAAAATCATTGTTGTGGGAAAAAAACCGCATTTGTTATTAGATTTTCAACAAAAATTACACACAATGTCATTTTCTTGTTATTTGCCACAAAATTTAATATTTACTCATTTTGCCACAATTTTACGACATTATTTCCTTTTGTAGTTATTTAATTTGTATAATTTTTTTGTGAAATACTAGGTTTGTTAGTTTTTTTTAAAATTCTTGACAATCCTATGACAAATGTTAGGGTTGTGTAAAGTTTATAGCAAAAATTTTGGTTTCTAACAGTGTAAAGTCTGAAAATTATTCTCAAATAATTAGTTAATTAAATAAAAAAAAACACATACACCCATGAGGGCATGACAAGTGTGTGATGTATAAATTGTATGTAGTGGTTTGTAAAACATAAAAACATTAACTGTTTTTAATATAATTTATATGTGTAACATTTAATTGGATATTTAACAAAAAAAAAATACTTTATGTTAATAGCTTAAATTAATATTTTGTAAACGCAAAAAAAAAGAACTTATAAACTAAAATTATTGATCTTGCAGGACACTGAGCGTAAATTTTTGATAAATTAATCAGTTCTATATATACTTTTGTTTAAACGTTTGTCTGATTAGCTGCTATATTAAAATTAATTAGAGTATAATATTAACCATTCAGAAAGAAAGAAAAACTATGTTTTTTTCTATAAATAGGGTATTTTGTTTTAATACTTTTACATTAAAGTGTAAATATATACTTTTGTTTTAACGTTTGTCTAAATAGCTACTATATTAAAGTCAACTAGATGTAGTTGCCGGCGCGCATGTTGCGCGAGCCTTTTATGTTTCTACTTAACTCTTCATGTCCGGTTTTGCATTTGTTAAACATAGACCCCGACAGTCAAATCAACTGTTATCTAAAATGCAGAAAATACAGACTGCTTATATGATTTTTCAATAGATACCATCGAGTTGCATATCCGTTGACGTCGTCTACCCACGACACTGCATCAACACAAACTATCGTCGCCGCCTACAACCATCTAATCTACCCGACCGAACCACCACCACCGTCGAACCACTCCCTCATCGGATATTGTTTTATCTCCTCTTCTCTTTGTTCCATACCAAACAATATTACCAATATCCTTTGATTGTGCAAATAATAATTCTTTAGATGGGCTAAAAGTGTAAACTAATAAAAATATTGTGGTAAAAATTTAAAACAAAAAAATTTACTATAGAATTTTATAAAAAACAATTGCTTTATCAATTAAAAGGGGAATTAGAATATAATATTAATCAATTCAAAAGGAAATAAAACAAAAAATATATAGTTTCATTATTCAAGTTAGTTGTAATCTTATAAAAAAACACATTTTTATAATTTTATGTCATGAATATTTTTAGAATTTATGGCGATTAGGTTGATACCTTAGTTGAGTTCTAAGTGACGGATTATTTATTCATTTATTAGTATAAAATAATTGTATAAGTTTTTTACTAAAAATCTATCTATCATACTCTTACATTACTACATACTGTAATTTATACCTTTGTCATGAGCTAGTTTTACATTAACCGATATAATATAATTGTCCGAGATACCACACGTTTTTGTGTCCGAGCCTAAGGGTTTTAACTTTTAAGTGACATGATTAATTTTGCCCTGTTTTTCCTAGTTCAGTTGGCTGATAAATTTCTACTCCGATCAACTTGACTCGTAAGGAAGGTTGTGGTAAACTTCTGTTGCATTCACACTAACGGGGGAGCTAGCTCAAATGCTTACGGAAAACATCTATTGATGTTAAATGTATAGTTTCAACCTTAGTTTTTCCACCTCTGAGTGCACTGATAAGAGACCGTTGCATTAACGGCTCTTCTAAGAAAGATATAATATAACTAAACAAACAGTACGATGATAAAATATTAAAACTATTTGTCATCGTCTCATATTAACTACCATTACATTATTAGGTGTAATTAGTCTAATATCATATATCATATTTTGTTACTAAAAAGTTTTATTAGATGTTGGGTGGAGAGAGGATTAATGATGTGAACATATCTGAAATAATATCATTAATAAATTAATAATAATAGTAATAGTTAATTTTATTATAAAAATAGCCAACGAATAATGAATATTAGGATAAACGAATTAAATTTACTTTTACTTAAAACATTTCCAATAATACTAAAATAGTGGTCGGTGACAAGTCTTTATTTTTCTCTATTTTTTAAATTTGATTTTTTTTTTCAAGGTGTGTATATTTTATTCCTATTTTTTATTAATTTTTCAAGTATTAGCACGATTTTACGTCAGGATGAGTGAGACATAATACTATATGTATCAACACCTAATCAAGGCATTATTACAAACGTAACACGTGTAACGAAATCACAAACGCCAATATGACCATCAATAAGCGATGACATCACACATTATTGTCACAATCGTAAAGTGCATGCCGAAGTAAAAAATGCAACAATGCAACGCACCGCACACGTCGAAGACGTAAAAACTAAAACCTGATCACCGCATTGCGCAGTCAGTCTCAATGCTAGTTAATTTCTATTTATGTGACGTTATAGTAATGGGTCTGAATCTTATGGCAAAATCACTATAGTTATTGCTAATATTTCTTTTAAGGTAAAAAATTCAAGCAACTATCGTGATAATTTAAAGTAAATTAGTTGTAAAGTAGATTTAAAGTATTTCTGAGTTTACTATTATGAAAAAACAAAAAAAAAATCTTGTAGTTAACATTTAACATAAGAGAATAATCAATATATGTGATGATATAAATCCTTATAATAAAATTCCACTCATGTATGGATAATTTGTTTAACAAATAATGAGTTTGTAAAATAACAATACCTTTCATACCAGAAGAATGTGACAGAATACTCTAATGACTATATTTTATAAAATTACTAACAAATTGTCAGACTTAAAAGTTGTTTATTATCCTTAAATTGTGTTAAGATCCATGTTTCGGGGTTAAAAACATGTACATTTCATTTCCCGGTTGTCAATTAAAAAAACAAATAAGTTTATTTTCTTAAACACAAATATGCAGCCCTTCACAGAAGAAAATTCATCTTAACTAAAAAACTTAAAAAAAAAACTTAGTGTTGTTATCGTCATTTTTTTAAAACATAATATAATAATTAAAGTGACATTATTATTAGTTGTAGAGCATAACCCTCGTGTATTTAGATTTAGAAAACATGAAAAAACATAAACCGAAAAATAATCAAACCCAGCAAACACATTCTTTGTAACACAACTCAACACATTAATACACAACAGATTGAAACAACACAACACTAACACATCCAATCCAAGGGCCACCCTAGTTTGAAATGATTGCAGACACATGCTACTCGTCGTGTTCCCTACACACATGATCCCTCCCCACTTTCACCATTTTCACATTAATTAATACTTTTACGTCTTCACACACTCACACACACACACGAAAACAGAGAAATTATTCTTCTTCTTTTTCTTCTTCTTCTTCTATACAGGTTTGAAGCAAATTTCTTGTGACTAAAATGAAATGAAATGAAATGATATGCACACAACACACTCATCAACGTAACGTAATAATAATTATTCTCGTTTTCATCCCCACAATCACATCTATTTAACAACACGCACTTATAAACATATACAAAAACACTTTAAGTTTAACTGTTTAAGCTCCGGCGATGGAGATGATCGGAGGATCCTCATCGGCGACGGCGGAAGGAGGTCGGAGGAAACCGTCGTGGAGAGAGAAGGAGAATAATCGGAGAAGAGAGAGACGAAGAAGAGCAATTGCTGCGAATATATACAATGGATTGAGAGCTCAGGGAAATTATGATTTGCCTAAACATTGTGATAACAATGAAGTTTTGAAAGCTCTTTGTAAAGAAGCTGGTTGGGTTGTTCTTCCTGATGGCACCACTTTTCGCAAGGTATCGTATCATATATATTGTTTTCAAATCAGTTTGATTCAGCTAAATCGTTATGTTCAAGTTGATGAATTATAGTTTTTGGTTTGTGTTAGATCTGGTGAGTTGTGAGCTAGTTTTGTTAGTGATTGTGTAGCTGAGATTGAATCTATGATGTTTGTGGTTTGATTTCAATCATTTCATCTTCAATTGGGGATTTAGGGTTTTGAAAGTGTAGATCTAATCATTTGAGTTTGACTTGATTAAGCAGCTTAATTTGCTTGATGCAAATCTGATAAGAATTGTTTGAAGTAATTTGTACTGGTTGTTTGAATGACAGGGTTCAAGGCCACCATTGCCTTCGATTGAAACCGGAGTTACATCAACCAACACAACGCCATGTTCTTCCCAAAAACCGAGTCCAGCGTCCTCATCGTTCCATAGTCCAATCCCTTCGTATCAATGCAGCCCATCATCTTCATCGTTCCCTAGCCCGTCCAACTTGGACATGAACAAAAACCCGTTTGCGTATCTTCAGAATGCGATTCCATCGTCACTCCCTCCTTTGCGTATCTCAAACAGTGCCCCTGTGACACCACCACTTTCATCCCCAATTTCAAAGGTCCCTAAACCTAATAACTTTAACTGGGAGTCATTTAGCAAACAGTCGATTTCCTCATTCAATTTGCCATTTTTTGCGTCTTCGGCTCCTACAAGTCCTACAAAGTACCAACGGTTCACACCAACAACTATACCTGAGTGTGATGAGTCTGATTGCTCCACCATTGACTCGTGCCAATGGGTGAGGTTTAAGAACTATGAGCCTATGATGATGACAAACCCCAACTCACCGACTTTTAACCTGGTGAAATCTATGGCTCCAGTGGCTGCAGCGAAAGACGGAGGTGGTTCTGATAAGGGGAAAGGGATGGAGTTTGAGTTTGAAAACGGCGGAGTGAAGGCATGGGAAGGAGAAAGGATTCATGATGTTGGTTTGGATGATCTTGAGCTTACTCTTGGAAGTGGAAACACTAAAATATAATGTGTGTGTTAAGTTATGGTCAGCCTAAATTTTATTTTTTTATTGATTTAGAGATTAGCATACCAGTGAATTATTATTATCTTGAAGATGCAAATTTGAGCGGTGGAATTTATGATATTTCATTTTAGTTTTGGTCCAGTGATTGCATATGCATTTGTGAAAAAAGACTGGATCTTTTCAACAGTTTGATCAATCAAAACTCAAAAGTATCAATGAATGTTGTGTTCTTTTTTTCTTGTCAAGGTTCGTTCTTTATATTTGGTCTTGATAGATGCAGGCGTTGGTTAAAACGGTTCAGTTTTATCGGTTTGACTATTTTTATCCAATTTTTTTTCAAAGTATAATTCCTTGTTCACTTTTAAAAAATGGGCTGGTGACTTTCAAGTTTCAAACCTAAAACCGTCGAAACATGATCATGAACCAGACCATTTCTGTTTAAAACCTAGCGACGTATTTTGATCTGTCGGTTTGATAGTTTCAACGGTCTATGAGCATCATAGCGGGTGGGCTCTTAATTATGTTTGGTTATACTTCATAGACTAACATCTATCACTAAATGTGTTAATGGGTTTTCAATATATGTGTTATCTAGCTTGTTCAACTATTTGTACAATAATCTAGCATTAAGTTTAAGCCAGGACACATTTATTTGCTTTGTTTTGTTTATATACACCCCAAGAGAAAATAGTAACATAATCTCATTGTATTTTATCCAGGTTAGTGATGTGACATGAATAGTCGCCAATAATAGACAATAAACGTGTATAATCATAACACGTCGCTATACGATGCAACTATATCTTTCATATTTAATCCATCAAACAACATTATAGTATGGCCATCGTGTGTGTGCATTTACCAAAAGTAACATGGCATGTTTTGGGACCAAAACATTCTCTTTAAATTTAAGCCCCAGCTAACATATACTTCTCACATATATGTATATTTTTAATTTAATGCTAGTTTAGTGACTTGTGCATTACACAAGTTCAAAGTTACATAGTCCATATATTAAAAGTAGATGGTAATTTGATGTTAATAAAAATGTTCATTGTTCGAATATAATTCGAATTAATTGAAATTCGGTTCGATTAAAGTTGTTTGAAATCGACTTTTGACTATTCGAATTCGATTTGAATAATTTTGTCTAATGTGGATCAAATCTTAATATGATTTTCTCTGTTCATATTCGATTCGAATAATAAAAACATATAATATTTATTGTATCTATATATGGGCTTAAGAGTTATAAGTTGTGTTTTTGAAATAAAATGAAAACACTTACCCAAAACTAAAACCCTAAACTAACATTATAATCAGTCACCACCCTCACCACTCACCTAACATTCAGACAACAATCTCACCCTCACTAATTTACCCCACATAGTCGTATTAACTCAGTTGTTCGAGTTTGAGTTCCGTTATACCACGTCGATCAACTATCAAACTTGGTGTTGTTCTTTTGCACTTTCATTATTGTTTTTAGGACTTACATTGATGCTATAATTGTGTTTGAAACTTTGAGTCATGTTATGTTTAAAACTTTGAGGTAAGGATGTTATGGACTTTTGTTACTACTTGACTACTAATATTATGCAAATTGCTACTTATACGAAACCACTATCATATGTTGGTCATTTAATTTTTTTATTTTTTATTTTATTTTTGAATGTAACTTTATTTATATATATAACTTTGACATGTATAAATTAAGATTATGTTAATTTAATGGGTGTACATATGAAAAAAAAAACTAAATCTAAAAAACATTAAGGAAAACTCATTAAGCGGAGTAAATTGATTGAGAATAAAAGTTGAAATTTTGTGTTAATGAACATATATTCAACTGTACCGAACAGGTATCGATACTGAAAATACCGGTATCGAAACCATAGAAAAGTGGGTACGGTATCGGTACGGTATAGGTACGAAACAAGTACTTTTAGGTAAATTTAAGGTATTGGTAACGAACTGGTACCGATATCGAAAATGCCGATACCGAATTTATAGAAAAATAGGTATCGATACCGGTACCGAATCTCTCGGTACGGTGCCGGTACCGATTCGGTATTTGGGTATCAAATACTCATCCCTAGATTCAACATGTGGCAGATTCATTGTGAAGATTATAGGGATGACTTAATTAATATCATGTGACAGAATATTTACTCGTTTATTAATTTAGAAATATATCATTTGTTTTTATATATTACTTTTAAATAAACATTAGGACAACGCATTCTTGATTACAATAGAACGTTTAACTCATATAAGGGTGGAGGGAGTGGATAACCTCTTACCCTCATCTACCATCACAACCCAACAATCACAACAATCCACCTCACAACTGCTCTAACTCTCCATATTTTTTGTGGGTGTTAAAGTACCCTCACACTAACCTCACAACACTCCACCTCACACTTCTTTTATATAAAAAAGGAGTATTGGATATTAACGGACTTAACTATTAGTTTTTGGCCGCTACCGGTCCCAACTTTTGAAATATGTGCTAGCGGTCCCAACTTTTATCATTTTGGCCACTAATGGACCCACCATTAAAAAAGTTAACGACGTTAACTTTTTTTTTTGAATTTCAGGTCGACGTTTTATGGTTTTTGATCGGAAAAAGAATACGAGTCGATTGATATAAAATTTACATCGAAACGGTGCTCCAAATGACAAAACGATGCTTTATCGGGGTGTTTAAACCTAATGGTTCTTTAACCGGATGTACAAATTTCGTCGTTTGGATCATCGTTTCGATGTACTTTTTATATCAATAGACTCGTATTCTTATTCCGATCAAAAACTATAAAACGTCGACCTGAAATTCAAAAAAAAGTTAATGCCGTTAACTTTTTTAACGGCGGGTCCATTAGTGGCCAAAATGATAAAAGTTGGGACCGCCAGCACATATTTCAAAAGTTGGGACCGGTAGCGGCCAAAAACTAATAGTTAGGTTCGTTAATATCCAATACTCCTATAAAAAAAAGTAGAAAAGATTGTGAGACATGGCACAAAAGAAGAGGTGAAACTTACAACGGGTATGGGTACCTATGGTCTACATACCCACACGAATAGCAGTGGTGTTGCCGTGCGGATAGGGCCCTACCCATGCTCACAACCACCACCCTAATGTGTCTAAGTTTGTATAATTGTATTTGCTTTTATATTGAGTTTTATTGTAATATTGCTAATCACAACAGTATAGTGTACTGAAATTATTACAATGATGCATCCAACTTTTTAATACGATTCATTGTTGGATTGTCCAATAATCTTTCTCGCACACATGCATTCACACACTCACCTGTATATACATAGTGTGTGTGAGTGAGAGACCCTTTGCATGACACACAAACATGTTACCTAATCAAGCAAACAGCTGAGCATGTCTCATGGGACCGGCCACAAATAATATGATAAACCTAAAGAACCTTCTTAAGTACACAAATCAGCACAACACAACATTTTATTATAAGCAATATCATATTCATTACACAAAGACACCCACAACAATTACAAGTCTATTTTCTCTAATATAAACATTTTTAATCTTAATTATGTTAATTGCCACTCAAATATCAAAAATTATCAACCGTTAAATTAGCCACGCTAGCCTTGATAATCTTGATTCAAGCAATTCATTCACTCCGGGCAAGTTTAGTCTCCTATAATATTAATATATGTTGGTATAAAAAAGCAGTTTTGAAAACGGTGTTGAATTAACCCGAATAGATTTTTAAAGCGGTTCAACAACTGAATCTTAGGATTATTCTCGCGGTTTGAACCTTATAGCCTAACAAAACAGTCAAACTCCCTTCAAAAGCCAGTTCCAAACCAAAACTGACATTTAACCTCAAGGCTAAAACTTGTTTTGACTTTTTGTTGACCAAAGTCAAACCGGTTTGAGCAAAATCCGATTGCCTCCCTCTAGACAAACATAAATAAGCCTATGCAAACCAGAAGGTTAAAAGAAGAAGCAGCTCACCCATGAGTAATCATGGGCCAACCCATATGCTACTCAACTGGGCTGGGCCAATTCATAGATTCATTACATAGTTACATTAAGACTTAAAAGTAACGATCCAATAGACAATCAGATCGAGTTCATGTAAAAAGAAGACACATCACACAATCCACGTTATTTCTCATGTACTTTGCATATGTTTATCAGTTTATGCAAGTCGATGCCATGCGTTTCATGTCAATTTGTTTGAGAGGAGATATCTTGTGATCGTTTAATGTGGAGGGTATGGGGTCGACTCTCGTGTTAAACAACACTTTTAGAGAGGCATAGTTTTTACAACAGTGGGCTTTCGGTGCCTCTTTTGGAATGAGAGGTGGGTCGGGTCACTAGTTTTTACCTTACCCGGGTCACCAACATTGTATGTGCTCACAAACGTGAGTGGCCATTTGGCCCTTAGAAAAAAAATAATCTAATCTAACTACAACAATAATAAAAAGGTAAATCTCATTTACTAATATGCTTAGGTGTCAATCTCACATTAATCCTCACAATCATCTCAATTTCTTATTAAACTAGTAACTCCATATAATTAAAAAAGAAAATCACTCTCGAGAATCAAACCCATAACCTTCCCGTTAAATACATAAGTTTTAACAACTAGGCTTGTCTTTATTTATATTAATCATTTCAAACACATAATACCTATTCCTACATTTATTGTTTGTATTTGTTTATTTTAGTTTTGCTTTAAGGTTTATTTATAATTCAACTTTAAAACTAAAAATTTTCTTGTATTAGTTTTTAGCATTTTCAGTTACACGTTTATCTTTTTTGTTAGACTTCTATCATACATTCTTTACAATTTTTTCATCACATATAATACAATACACGGGTTATTAATCTAATATCCAATATACGACTAGAGTGTCATGATGTTATAATAAAATAATGATCAACAAGCAAAAGAAACCAATATTTGGCACGCAAGTCAAGAAGCAACCCCCCCTGTATCTGTATCTGCATCCGTTTACACCTAAAAACACATCCCGGTGATTAATTATCATCATCAACCAAATCAACTCCGCCATGAAAACCGATCAATCACCCCTCTCATCATCTCCAACCAAACCCAAACCCGATCGTGATTTACTCATCCACCTTGAATCATACCTCGCCAAACGCGACGGCATCGACAAACTCCTCAAAATCACCCGTTACGCCACCAAAATCATCATCTCCTCCAACACCATACCCACCACCCACCCCCTCCACCACCGTCTCACCGCCTTCGAATCCTCCGTCGGCCTCAGCCGCAAAGCCTTCCGTCTCGGCAAATTCATCCAAGACATCAACTCATTCCGCTCTGCAAATCTCCAAACCACACAAAACATTATCCTCGCAATCGCCGCTTACGGCGGCGAAGGTTTATATTACTTCATCGAACAGTTTGTTTGGTTAGCCAAATCAGGACTCATTGACACCAAACATTCAAAAACGTTGCAAAAAGTTAGTGCTTGGGCGGAATTAGTTGGATATATCGGGAGTATTAGTTTGAAAATTGGGGAGTTGAAGGGGCTTTTAAAGGATGAAGCTTGTTTGTTATCGAGCATTGAGGTTATGGTTACGAGAGGGGATGAGGTGGAAATGGTTCAAGGGAAGTTGAACAAATTGAGGGAGAAGATGATGATGAAGAAGTTGTCTGTTGTGCAAGATTTGGCTGATGGGTTGATGGCGGTTGCTGATGTTCGGGATGGAAAAGGGCGGCTTTCGGGGCCGTTGCTGTTGGCGTCTGCGGGGATGTTGTCCGCGATTATTAGTGCTCATAAGAATTGGTTAGCTTGTTGATGGTGAATTGTTGATGACATTATCTGTTATTTGTTAGTGTATATCAATCCCAGTAACTGTCTGGGATGTTTAGTTGCTGAATTATACTTGAGGATATGAATGGATCTGTGATGTTTAATATTTTCAAATGCTACAAAAATGAATTAGATATATGATATCAACAAGCTTATTGGATTTCATTTCATATTAAAGATGTCATGTATAACATAGGCAATGTGCTTAAGGTCTCACAAACACCCCTATGGAACTTATTTTGTGTTACTTTCTGAGCATTTAAACCTCTAACGTCAAACAATAGTGTATGTTTTGACAAGGATTAACAACTTGTTTTAGCTGCCCGAATAGAGACTTTGCGACACGCAATCCATCATTTACCCTTTAAGTTTTTTACGGCCCTTGATTTAAATTAGAGTTAATTACATGTACGACAATGAGATTAATAAGGATATTATGGTCATTTCATTCTTATTCAAAAGGGGATAGCGGCAATGAGATTAATAAGGATATTATGGTCATTTCATTCTTATTCAAAAGGAGATAACGGCACAGCTTGTTGCTCGCTTACCCATTATCCGGATGTAGTTTGGTTTGTGAATAATAAATTAAAGAAGAAATGAAACCAATTGAATGTTCAAAGTTAACGAAGATAACGATAATATCTAAACTCTTTACAAAAACTAAAATCACAAGCCCTAAATTTGTTATTTTAAAAAGTTAGTATAAAAATATGTCATAAAACCAAGTCTAGCGTTTCATACAATACAAGACAAGAAAGGCATACGAGAAATTAGAACGTAATATGGCTGACTACCTAGGACGTGGCCGCGTCCCGTGTAACAACGCATAAGAAGATACCGTGAGACGGGAGATGCGGTACCTGTCCCGTGTAATTAAGTCATAAATAAAATAATAATAATTAAAGAGTATTTAGTTTTTAAAATTGAAAATATTCCGGCACCGCATGCATAACAGTACCCGATCCATCCATCAACGATCAATATTCAATCCCCATTGTCCAGTCTTGTCTGAGACATTTCGTCGAACACATGACGTACAACCGTATTATCAAGCATCATCGTTAGGGTTTCATCGATCATACATATGATACGTACATGGATTCAGAACTCAATGACATGTCATCAGAACCTTTATCTCCACGTTGTGAATCCATTAACGTTGATGATCATCCCTCCAAACCCACCGCCACCTCCAACGACATCTCCGTCGCCTCAACATCCCACTCAGACATCGAACAACTCGAAAAGAAATGCGCTGCATTCGTCCGCCATGATATATACGGCACAATGGGACGTGGTGACTTACATTGGACGCAGAAGATATTGGTTGGCGTTGCACTAATAACGTTGTTCCCTTTACGTGTTGTCTTGGCTGCATTGGTTGTGTTGTTGTATTACTTGATTTGTAAGATTTGTACCCTGTTTTCGGTGGCGAATAGGGAAGATGATTATGCACATATTGCCCGTTGGAGGAGAAAGATTATTTTTTTGTTTGGTAGGGTTCTTTCAAGGACGTTGCTTTTTGTTTTTGGGTTTTATTGGATTAAGGAGACTTACATAAATCCGGATATTGACAGAAACTTCAACAATCAGGTACCTTTCATTTTTCCATACATTAAACGCCTTTAATTGTCGCTTCATGCTAACCGCTGACACTTTTAACTTTCATCTTTGCTATCATGATGATTGTGAATGGAATGGTTAAACATACAAGCGAAATAATAACGCTTTAACTTGTGACACTTTTAACATTAATCTTTGTTTTACATGAGGTAATCAAAAGTGCATAGTTTTCACATATTTCCACTCGGTTTCACTCAGAATGATGATTGTGAAGTAAAGTAATAATGTGACTAATTTAGTAGAGAGGGTACGTTTAGCAAGCACAACGTTATTGCTACTAAACGTACCCCTTTTTCTCACACTTGGACGTGCATCTCTGTTAGAAAAGTAATATCCCTTTAATTTAGTGTGAAAAAAAAGTTGTTACAATTAGCATTTAACTATTTTGGATCCTATTAATGGTCAGTTGGATATACATGAGAGATCTGAGGAAATTGATAGACCTGGAGCAATTATATCAAATCATGTTTCACATCTGGATATATTATACCACATGTCTTCTTCATTCCCAAGCTTTGTTGCCAAGGTTTGTCTATTGTTTTTACCATAAAAATTTTATAGTATATTTGTATGTTGGTGATATGACTGACATGCTGTAGTTTCTGTTATGATGTCATTGCTGAAGAAATCAGTGAGCAAACTTCCTCTTGTTGGCCTTATCAGGTTGGTTTAACCTTCAAATTTTAGTTAAATGGTTCCTGTACCATTGCATTTAAATTCATCTTTTTAGTTTTCAAGTGTTTCTTTGGTTATCGTACTGCATTTGTGTTTCTTGTTTTCCAGTAAGTGCCTCGGGTGTATATATGTTCAGCGGGAGTCAAAAGCTACAGATTTCAAGGGTGTTTCAGGTAAATATTTGTGCACTATATGATAGTTATGGTTGATTGTATTTGTATGCAGTTGTTGATGCATTTTTAATATGTGCACTCATATATGATCAAAAGTAGCAATCAATCTGAATTTTTATATATGCATTTATACACTGTGACTTGTTAATGTATATTGACTGCATTTAGATTATCCTCATGATTTAGCAAAATGCATATTACTTAAATATTCATGCAGGTGTAGTGAATGACAGAATTAATGAATCTCTTAAGGATAAGTCAGCACCCATGGTGATGCTTTTTCCAGGTTAATTTCTTGACTCGTCGTTTCCAATTTTTTATGTTAGTTTTCAGCTGTTTAATTTGCCTGTTTAACATCTTTATACAGAAGGGACAACTACAAATGGGGATTATATACTTCCATTTAAAACGGGTGCATTTTTGTCAAAAGCTCCTGTTCTTCCCGTTATCTTGAGATATCCATATCGGAGATTTAGCCCAGCTTGGGATACCATAACTGGGGTAAGTGTCATAATTCTTGTGTTACTAAATTAACACCATAGAAGATGAAATATAAAAATGGAAAAAAGATTTGTATGTGTGCGTTTAATATATGCCATAGTTTGATTTATATTCCACGTGCAGAGACGTCATGTGATTTTGTTGCTGTGTCAATTTGTAAATAATCTAACAGTAACGAGGTTACCGCTCTATTACCCTTCACAAGAAGAAAAGGACGATCCAAAACTTTATGCAGAAAATGTTCGGAGATTGATGGCTCGTGAGGTATGCTTGTATATTCATCTCAGTTAATTCTTACTAAACATTAAGATTTGTCCATTTGTTATTTATTTAACTTCTGCACTTTTTATATTCATTTTAGTTGTCAATGACTGTAAATCTTCTTCGCACAAAGCAGATAAACTATAGATATTTTTTGCACTGAACCTTCTGTGCCTGAAATTTACATGTAACTAATGTGGTGACCAAATTGCCAACATTTAATCTGTTTGCAGCTCTTGGTAGACCTTTTGTAGTTACCTAATTGTCTGAAAAATATTAAAAATCTATAATTTACTCCCGCCTACTTTGCAATATGGCAATACTTCTGAAATGTGGTAACTCTTTTCATTTAGGCATGTCCAATGAAAAGTGCAATATTTTCAGCATTGCGAAAAAAATTCTAACCATGATAAACGATCCAATCCTTCTCATCATTGTAAAAATTGACGCTATCAAATTTGGGTACATGATATTCCCTTGTTTTTGTCATCATTGGAGGTTATTTTAGAACAGTCTTAAATGTTAAACGTTTGTTCTATAGTTAGTTGTCTAGATAATTGAAACTGAAGATACTTTGACCTTTATGGTTAAAACTTCTTTCACTCTTTGTTTGGGAATGAGGCACTATTCATCTCATTAGGGATGTGAATAGTTCGGTTTTGCAGGTTTAGGCCACAGTTTAGCAAATTGAATTGGCCAACTCAACAAAAACTGGTTTGACACGGCTGGCTTCAGCTTGATTATTGTATTATTAATTATCATTTTCAGTTTAAAAAATATCTAAATATTCATGTCCAAAAACACATCAAAATCATAAATGTTCATATATGATCCTAATTCCTAAACAAATACATTTTAACCAGGTAAGTATCTGGTTAAAATATGAATGATTGTACAATATGATGAGGTAAGTATCTGGCCTTATAGCTTTAGTTTTTGGTCATGGTGACTGAAAGAACAAAAGAAGAACAAAGAAATAACCTATAAGTGACCTAACCCTGTCTTTAAATACAAACAAGTATATTTAACCAGTTACACTACATACGAATTGCCGTTTCTAGTAAAGTTGATGTTCTTTTTGGTGATGTGTATAGGGGGACCTCAAAATGTCTGATATTGGATTGCCAGAAAAACGTATATATCATGCAGCCGTCCATGGTACGCCTACTGTTTTGCATCAAAAAGCCGATTGATAAGCTTTTGATGCTAGCATCCCATAAGGACATGCAAATGTCAAACTATATATCAGATTGGGTTTTTGTTTTGATTTGTGCCACAAATGGTATTAAAGAATATTATCACTGTTGTCGTTATCATCTTGAACCTGAGGTATTCTGTTTTGTGTTTATGCAGGTTTGTTTTCTAAAAAATGAACTCAGAATGACGTGTTACATGTAAACCCATTCATTATTCTTTTGACCCGAAAGGAAGAGAGAAAAAGGGGAAATAGTATGGTGTTTTAATCTTTGAAAATGCATGTTGAATGGAAGCAGAGACCTTAGATTTGGGGAAATGGTGCATTGTTGAACATGATGATCCCATTTCTACTTCTTAACAAGAGTTGATTTTTATGACATGAACAATATTGTCAGTAGATAATTTACTTATGTAAAATACTGTTAGGATTTTGTTCTGTAGCTTTTAATTAATGACATATTGTAACAACTTTTTGTTAGTGCTTTGTCTCCTTTATGCTCTTTTACTTGTGTGTTCTAAGAGGGTTGCATATCGTTGCATGTCGATGTGTTCATAAACTGTCAAAGCAAATTGTCTGTTTCAATTGTTTAAGCATTTATATGGCGCAGCTATCGCAGTAACTGTTTGAGAAACTGAATTTAATGGGTCGGTCAGCGGTTTATGTCTTTGGGACATGCAGTGTAAACCGAACCGTGGAGTTTGAGGTCTCTTAGATTTTGAACATGTAGTCATGTATATGTCTAATGATTTGGTCACTGCACCAATCTAACCAGTTTAGTTTGGTATTTGTTGAAGCTGTAATTATATTGGTTTGGATTAAAGATTTCATAAATACTGGTAAAACAGGATTGAATTTACTATCTTTCAAATATACAGTTGATCTCCGTTGCCACCACTAATTGTTCATGAGCTGAACTGAGATGATCCACGGTCGGCCTGAATTTGGTTTGTTTACAAGCAAAGTTGATAATCTCTGTTGCCACCACTAAAGCTGTTCATGAGCTGAACTGAGACGATCCATGGTCGGCTCGAATTTGGTTTGTTTACAAGCAAAATCGAGCTGCATTTACAACCAAGCTTTTTTCGAGTGAGATATTTCCAAACTTTTCTCGAGCGAGCTTCAAGCTTTTTGAGAAGGTTGGAGAAAAATCTTTTACTTCTAATGGTAAATTGTGAAGATTTTAGAGATGTATAGATAGCTTTGATGGTGTACAAATCACTTTCGGTGCATAAACAGTAACAAACGAGGTTTAAGTAACCGAATTCTTCCATTAATTTACATTTTTAGCCGCTTGCACCCTGGTTCTGGATCTCCTTAACTCCCAAGGCCGTAAGCATCCCTTTAACGGAGATTGTAGAAGCAAAGAAGAAACTGACATTTGTCTTTGCCTTGAAGACAAGAAACTAAAACTATTACTTCTAAGCTTTTGCTTCTCGTGTTCATACGGTACGAAGTTAGGATCATGTTGCACAGCCGAAATTCTAAGTGCTTCCGGTAAAACACAGCTAAATATCGAACCTATAAATATAAAACATTCATCAGTTAATGACATTATCTCTCCCACTGCTAATGTTAAAACTAGCTAGCATCAAAGTGCAAGAATCGTTACCAAGTTTAGCAAGCCGATTAACCCATCCTGGTATTCGCTTCCCTGTTAAATTGTAACAAATATCGTTGCAGAAATGGTTGCAGTTTTTAACAATGAGATGATATGTATCACCATAGTAGTTAGCAGCATGATGCTCCATGAACTCTCGGATCTGGACCGGGTCAAGACATGTAGTCCCAATTAATATCGACCTCCTAAACTTGAACCCCGGGCATTGGCGAGGCTCAACCTCAAACACACCACTACTCGGGTAGTCATGAGCTCCAAACGCGTATTCTACACCATGAACTGTCAATTAAAAGTATCGTTATTTCGTTACACATGCAGTAAAAATTCAAACAAAAAATAAGAACAAATGTTAGTATGTTACCTTCTACACCAGAATGAAAAATGCCAACACCTGCCCAATAAGCATAGCCATTCATGGGTGTTAAGTCATATACATTGAGGTAAACTGGTGAATTTCCGGGCCCATACGCAGATTTCGCTTTCGAAAACAAACAAAAACAACCCGACGATTTCCCTTTTAAATGAAACGGCGTTACAGATGTTAATCCCTTCTTTGTAACGAATTTCATGTTGCTCAAATGCTAAAGCAAGTCACCACAAGTCATCCTGTATATGTATATGTATATGTATAAGTTATAACTTATAACCATCAATTCATAACTTAAAGGACCTAAAACTGAAATAGGTAACAAATATATATAAGCTTTAATCAGAACTTAACTAACAGTTTGTTAAACAGGCTAGTTTAACATAGCTTAAGTTAACAACTAATATTATTATGGTCCATTGACAGCTTTCATGCCGACTTTTGTCACATAATTCACATGCAGTGTCTACACATGTCCACCAATAAAGACCATCATAATTATTAGCATTATATAATATTATAAAAATTCCAGTATGTAACAAGGTCATGATGACTCATGACATCATGTTGAAAAAATAATAATATATATAATATCAAGTTTTCAGATAATAATCATAAAAATATTGGATGTTGTTAGATAATACAAAAATGAAGAAAAAATTAATAAAAGCAAACTAGAAAAGACAAACAAATTCATCCAAAAAAAATTCCTCAAAAACATTCAGTTTAGCAATTCAAGCTCCACAAGGACAAACGAATTCATCCAAAAATATGTAAAACTTTCAATCAGCAATCAGCATACATACAGATAATCAATCATCAAGCGAAGCGAGTAGTATTAAAAAAACCGTTTGGACGAACAAATTTAACTCCGAAAATATGAATTTAGGCTTAAATTATAACGAGTTGAGACAAATTCAGTGTCAGATGAAGTAAATCTGGTGAGATCTAGAAAATACGGTTGAATTGAAGATAAAAAAACAAACAGGAAGGTAGATTAATGATTAAGCAGCTAGCATTCGATGTAAGAAACAGGTGAAGGAGATGAAATCGAAAAGTTGAGAAGAAATGAAACTTACAGAGCAAATTAGAAGAAGATGTAAGTGGTGAAGTGCCAAAATTGTGTTGCGATATATGAGGTGAGGAAATAGGAGGATGGAAGGAGCAAGTTGCAGACAAGTGGGCGTGTGAATAAGAGAGATAGAATATAATAGAAGAGCCAGCCAAACCTTTCATCAACCATGTATGCTTCATTCAAAACTGGTCCACTTTTTTTCTATCTTATAACATCTCCAACAAAATATCTCTTCCACATAAATAAATAATTTAATAAATTTATAAAACTATTTTGCATTTTTAAACTCTAGCTATCTAGGTAATCTAATGATGAAAAACGACCTCATACACTCTGCAAACACAGACAGCGTTAGGTAGCTCAAGTAATCTAATTCGGGAAAAACCGAATCCAATTCGAGGGAACCCACTAACCCATCCGCTCGTAACCCGATAACAAGCTAGCAGTGAAACTCGTTTGGCTCTGAGATCGAAGTTGTATTGTCACAAGTTTTCATTCATTGCCCTAATTTGTTCCTTTCAAAGTTGTACTAGTAGAAATTAAACTTGACTGTCTTTTAAAAAGTTCAAGTATCTTATACTATATCACATTGAAAGTTGCAACTGTTTTTTTCATAACTCACGCCCGTGACGGGGCTAGTTTTTTTTTTTCGTATATGTGGATATCACATTGGCTAATGTAATTGGCTATGATTGGGGTGTTGAACCTTGTAAACAATGATAATTGGCTAATGTAATTAATTAATGGTATAATGATTTTTAATAGTCAAAGGAGGGGTTTCTAAAGAATGAGTTGGTGTTTAATGGGGTTGCGCTCAAATGACCAATGTAATTAATGGTATAATGGTTTATTGTTCATTCATTTGGCTATACATTTGGTGTCGTAGCTAAGGAGTTTTGAACAACATCCAATGGGTAGTTTATAGTAATTATTTTACCCTTAAAACTTATAATTTATTAATCTGGTTGTTTATTTATCTGATACTTTATTGTAAAAAAGTTGATGGTTTATATAGTATGATTTAGTTAAATTTTTAAGCTTTATCTATAGAGGTGGATTTTCACTTGTAATTGAAATTTAATGTTTTGTAAAACTATTTTACAAATAAAAGAAAACGTTAACTAAAAACTATGTAAGAATATAACAATTTTTTTATATTGAATATAACAATTTTGATGGAACTCATGGTTTTAATGTGTTCTTATTTGATGTAAAGGATCACAACTCAATTTGTAAACGAATTTCTTGAGTTTCAAACATACATTTAGATGCATGACATGTTTGTTATACTCTGATTCTGTATTGATAAGCCAGTTTGAAAAAACGATAAAGCAAATTCAATGATGTTTTATTTGAATTGTTATGTGTTACAATCGAAGTCATGGTGTTACTTTTGACGAGAATAGAATATCAATCTTCAATCATTTTGTGTTCAAGAGATGGAGAAACTTAAAAGAGAACTTGAAATAAATATTTTTTATGACTTGACTGTTGAAATTTATTGAACAAAGAAAGAGGATCCATATTTTGAAACATTTGAAATGAATTAATAGAGTAACATACAAGGCTTAAAAATGTTTGAAAGTAAAAGTGGAAGTGTGTGTGTGAAGTATAGTTAAAAATTGGCGACACCAAGGATATATATCCTTTTCACTTTTGACCCGTATTCATGCTCACTTTCTTCAAAAATGAAAAGTTTTACAACATTATTCAGTTAAATAAACAACTTCTTATAATCTTATTGATTCAATTAGGACTGTTGAAATTGAATTATGAGTTTCGCTAGGATTTAGTTGTGAGCTCGAGTTACTAGGACCAACCTTGACTAGCCTCACAAATAAATCATGGCCCAATAAATGTTAACACCTCTCATGTGATACCGTCATACCGATAGGCAGATATAACTCTATATTCTTGCTAACAAAAAGAATTTACTTAAGTATTTGCAAAAAAAATCTGCTTCATCCATACCCATGCACAAATATAATTACATAACATACAAGTGACAATGAATATAACTCTATTTTGTATAGAAAACAAAAACAGAAAAGTGTGGTATATAACTAGTGTTGTGTTTGTACTGAAAAGCTAAGTCCTTTATGCAGAGTGATGTTTACAATTCAAACATTGTCTTGTGTTGTGTTTGTGGTGGGGGCAATCATTATATGTCACAAATGGTCAAAGAAGTGTACCCAGTGTATTAAAATGATCCCACGCCTCCTGTAAATCATCACAACAATTTATTTAAAATATATCAGCTATTCTTCATTTCAAAACTAGTAATAAGTTAAGAACCATATATATACTTCATTTCAAACTATTAATTTTACCATTTATATACTTTATTTTCTTAAAAGAAGGTTAGGTTTATACATTTCAAGACAGTTATACCATGTGTGCAAACATAAAGTGAATATGCAAAATGTGTTCCATGTATCTAAATATCTAATGGCTATAGAGATAAATTTTGGTACAACATGCTTCTGAACCTAAAAATGTTTTCTTATTGTGATAATATGTCGTATTTCATTATTAAAATACAATTTAGTATACAAAGCATAAGTTATTAGCGCACAAGTACCTGAAGTGTATCAAAGACCTTCTCGGCTATGTATTTTTTATGTGAATCTGCACCTTTTTGTTGCAACTTATCAGGGTGCAAACATAGCATTGCTCGATTATAAGATTTTTTCACTGCATTTGCTTCTATTATATCAACAAGTGCAACCGGCTTCCATCCACTCTCAGGCCAAAGCACCTGTGCCAACACAACGTACTTATGACATTTGAACAGCAAAAACTGACATGAAACATAATGTGGTTGTACTTACAAGTTGTAAAGTAGACAACAGTGAGCGAATGTTTCCTTTTCTTCCACTTGACCACATGTGGATCTTTGAATCCAAAGCCTGGGTTTTTATGTAATTTGTGTAAATTTAACATGGACTAAGATGACGGTAAATGATCATAACAGATATATTTACCATAATGGCCTCAGATTCTTCTTGAGTTTTTGAATTTGAATCCTCTACCGTAGCCAGTTCTTGTACCTGTTCAAATGCCCATTTACTAAAACTTGCGATGTGAATTACCTGAGTATCAAATTAGGAAAATCTTAATACCTGGAAGTTATCCAAAGCAGGATCGTCTATATTTTCAACACTAGCCTTCGAACCATAAGGAACTGATTCTGAGATACAGGAAACACATAATCATAAGCTAATATGAAGCTAAAAACAGTATAAATTTTGTTGGTTAATTAACTAACCAGAAGATGGTGAGGTGTCCTGCTGAAAGTTAATATCCTCGAGCTTTCTAATAGTACGATTCGGTGCAAATTTCTGCTTGTTGGACCGAGCAGTTTCTTCCTTTGCCTTAGAAACAAATTATTGTAAAAATTTAAAACCCATTACATGAAGTTTATAAAGTTAACTTGTTAAGTTGTTACCATGAATGAAGTTTCTGGCATCATACTTACATTGTCTGCTGGCATCTTATCATCCATTTGTTTTGTGTTTGAAGCATTTGAAGTCACTTTCACAGTTTCTGCAGGCAATTTACCATCCAATGGTATTGTTCTTGAAGCATCCGTGGCCATTTTCACATTTTCTGCAGGCAATTTACCATCCAATGGTATTGTGCTAGAAGCATCTGGGGCCATTTTCACATTTTCTGCAGGAAATTCACTTGCCAATTTTGCCGTTTTTGAAGCTTCGTTCTTGAATTTCACATCACTATCCAGATTTGATATGACATCCTTGGCTTCTTCAGGTTTTCTGTTTTTACCACTAGTTTTCCATCTAGAGCTCACATTTGTTTTGGTCTTTGGGGGACTTTCTTGGTTAGAAATCTTGAAGAAATCTTTGACCATACCTTTTACTCGGTTTTTAGGTGATCCAACACTAGCCTTATTTGTTTCGGCCTTTTTACTGCCATTCATCTTTTTCGCTTCCTGTTTTTTCTTACCACTCATCGTCTCCTCTTTTTCTTTAGTTTCAGCCTCTTTACCAGCCTCTTCATAGCCTGATCCACAAGAAAACAAAAATCAGCTTTCAGATGTTAATCGTGCTATAACTTTCATCAATATCGCTTAATAATAATAATAATAATCGCCTCAAGTTTACCTTTTCGTTCGATCTCATCATGTAATAATGAGCTTGGAGCCACGACCTCTTGCACATTCACTTCTTGCTTCACTGCTAAAGTTTCTTTCTCAATCATTTCCGTTAAACTAATCCCAGAAACAGGATTCATCTCGTCTCTCTTTGCAGACAAATCTTCATTTGGAAAACCAGAATCATGCATGTTATCCGCTGATAGGGCACTTACTTTACTACTTCCTTTCAAAGCAGGATGTTTGCCTCCGCGAAGAGACATGAGTAATGGTACTCCAACATTGGGCCATTTGTGTATAGAAAAGTGAAATTCATTGCTTGCAGATTTTGTTCCTGTTGTTTTAGCCTTTGACATGTGGTCAAATTCATTTTCAGTTGATCTCGTTGAGTATAATGACTCCTTAACACTAGCCGATTCACGGGATAACAATGTTCTAGCAGGAGATTGACCTGAATTACTTCTAAAAATTTGTGTCGCTGGTGTTGAAAATCTAGAGAGAGGTGTATTGGATGAATGCACATTTGAGCCAAATACTGGAGTACCTCCATCTTCAATCATCTTAGGAGGCAGTCTGAGAGTATGAATAAACAATAGCATACTATAATATCATATGCATAATGTTTCAGAACCTTATAACATCATATACAGCATACTAAAATATCGAAATTCAGTTAATTAGAAGAATAAATTTAAGCATAGCAGTTTCATCATTTCTTATGAAATATAGTTGTTGCTGTTACTACAGTCTAATCAATGTCAAACCTAATTTCATCTAACCCTAAAACATCATATATAACAAATTAAACATCAAAAGTTCAGTTGATTAGAAGAATAAATTTGGGCATTAACAGAGTCATCATTTGTTATGAGAGATAGCTGTTGTTGTTATGATAATCTAATCATAAGTTCATAACCAACCCTAAAATTTCATTTGTAGCAGATTCAACATCGAAAGTTCAGTTGATTAAAATAATAAATTAGTGCATTAGCAGTGTAATAATTTGTTATAAGAGATTGCAGTTGCTGGTACAACAATCTAATCAAAACTAGCCCTAACTTCATCAAACATGTACACCTAACGAGCTTTGAAACCAGCAATTTACAG
Source organism: Tagetes erecta (assembly GCA_030867185.1). NCBI lineage: Eukaryota > Viridiplantae > Streptophyta > Magnoliopsida > Asterales > Asteraceae > Tagetes > Tagetes erecta. The sequence continues at coordinate 100,282,109 of CM061487.1, forward strand.
AACAAATGCACATATTACAATAACCAGAAGCAATCAAAACCTGAAATCAGACGGGACCGAAGTAGAAAACATCTCATTGTTGTTAGGGCTTAACGTTCTCGAACACCTCGGCGATCGAACAGACTCACCACTACTTCTAAAAATATCATCATAAAAATCATCATCATCACTCGCACGTCTTCTCGGAGAACTATACGACTCACCAAACACCGGTCTCTCACCAGCTCCAGACGACGATTCCTCCGACGACTTAATCCTACCGCTTCCAAAACTATACCTCGTCCTCGTCGGAGGTCCGCCGAACACGTCATCGAAATCAACATCGTCGTCGGAGTTTCTCACACTCGTCGATTGTTGTTCAACAGCGGAAGAACTAGCCTTGTTTTCAAATGATCTGTGAGTAAGACTGTATCGCAACGATAGATTTGCTGTACGGCTAACTTTCTCCATTTACTGAAAGTGAATGAAAATAATGGCGATTGGTTGAAAGTTTGTTGAGGTTATGAGTGATGAAAGATTGAGGTGGTAGAAAGTGACAAAAAAACAGAGGATGTGGGGTAAGGTTAAGTAGCAATTGAAGCCACAAGATGATCGGGGACCAGGTGGATAAGGTCGCCGGACGGACGGACGTTTGGTGTGTTTTTGGCCGGATTATTTCATTTGGTATACAAATGTTGGCGCCAATTAGTGGCCACAAATATGTTGGATTCATTTGTGGAGTCAAATTGAGGTTAAGTAAATTACAAATTTCTAACAACTATTATGGTTTTGTGATTTATAGTCGGGCCTCGCTATGATTTTCGCTGTTAATTTTAATGTTTTTAGAATTGAACTAGACATTGAACTCATCTTAATAGTTTATAACAGTTTTTTTAGTTCGACCCGTTAACTTCTGGTTTGGGTTGGTTGGATCATGCTCAATACGATTCAATCCTCAAACCGGAGTGGTTGAGTTTCTGGTCCGACCAACCAGTCTGGTTTTCAAAACATTGTGTTTAATAAAAGGGAAGATAGTCATTTAACATCTAACTAACCGAATATTTAACGAATGTCAACGTAAAGGACTAGAGGCGTAACAATTCTTGAAATAAATGACTTTTTTGGTAATCATTAAAGTTTTAGGAGAAATGATGTAACACATACTTAATTTCATATGTATCTCAACCAAACTTTTGAAATGTCATATATGAAATTCACTCATAATTAAAAGGATGAAGTTTGTAATAACGTACTCTAAAATAAACTTTAGTTAGATCAATCGTGCGTAGTGTTATAAATTTATAATTGAGTCGTTGAACTTTACAATCTTAGACTTTATAGTTTTTGTCTTTCTTTCTCATTGTATATGTCTTCCTCGTCTTTGTATTTTATTACTTGTAAGTTTTTCATTATGTCAACTTGATGTTATGTCGGGTTTTTATTATAGTATTAAGAATATATACCATATCATCATATTAGTTTTGAGTGTTACTGGACTACAACCTTAAGGATTCGTTCGTTTAACAATATCTAGTTGTGACAATCAGAGACTTTGTAAATTTAAAAGACTTAGGGCTGTTTGACAAAATCTAAATCATTAAGTGCTAAATGGTTAAGAGGCCTGAATCATTAAGAAACTCTATCAATGAGAGAGATGTTGAGGTGAAAATGCAAATGAGAGTAAAATTGGCATATGCTCCGTTAAGTTCGATTCAACATCTCCATGTCTCTTAACCATTCAACACTTAACTGAACCATTTAGAGCTCTTTTTTTATAAAACAAACGCTTTGAATGTTAAATCTGAACTATTAAGCACTGAACTGAACTATTAAAAGGTAAAACAAACAGCCCATTAGTGTTGAATGTAATTAGAAAACATGTTATGTATTTTGTGGTGTTTCAAAATGTGTTTTAGTATCCCGTATCTACCTATTATAATAATAATTGAATAACTAATTCATATGTAATATTCTCAACGCATTGTTATAAGTAAAACATATGTGGTAAGCTCTCATAACCTATCCTGTTTATTATTTGGAGCATAGTCAGGTTATATATACTATTAGTTTAGAGCATGCGCTACGCTTGAAAACATAACAAACAAATGTTGATTTTAAAAATAGTCATGGGACACATGATTCTAATTAGTTTTGAGACAAAACGGTGGTAAAGCAGGAACACAATATTTTTATTTTAAGTTTTATTTTTTAGTATACAATATTATACTCAATTTAAAAATATTTAAATACTCGGTTTTATGGGGTAGTTTTTTTAAATAACGTCGTATAAAAAATTATGTATGTTTAAAAAATATTGATTTATTTAATTGTAGATTATTAACAACTTTATCCATAATTTTCATTATTATACATATCAATTATAAAATATAAGATGACTCATTCACACCCATAATATAAGAGGGTTTAAAATATAAATACGCTTAAGTTTATAAAGTTTCTCCTAAATATTAGGGGACCAAAATGTAACTAAAGTTATTATAATACATTACTATTATTATAGATATATACATATTTCTATATAAAAATACTAGTTTAGTGCCCACCATACGCTCGGTAACACAACATTCAAGTGATGCTTTTAAGAATATTCATGAATGTTCCAATCAATTTTGAGACAAACCCGTGGTAAACCGGAACACATGATACTTTTAAAATTAGACTTTTAGCATAACAATATTGTACTCAAATTTACTACACCATAAAGTGCTCAGTTTTATGGTGTAGTTTATTTTAAAAAAAATTCGAATAAAAATGTTATGTATATTTATAAAACAACGAGGTCTTTAAGTGTATGTTATTATTAACTTTATCCATAAGTTTCATTTTTAAACCGTTTCATTTTTAAACCGACTCATGTACACCCCTTGTAGTAGAGGGTTAAAAATATAAATACTTTGAATTTTTCAGAATTCTCCAAAATATTAGGGGAAAAAAATGTAATTAGTTTTATCATGATATATTTTATATACATATTTTAAATTAAAAATCATTATTATGAGACTAACTCTCAAATGATGTCACATAAGCCAGAAGCTTTAAAAATGTGCCACATAAACATTTTTCGTTTTACTATATTATATAAGGATTTGTGAGAAAGACTCTATTATAATCTATTTTCTTATTCTAATAACTCAACTAAGCAAAATCTATTTTCTTATATTATATAAATAAGTATATCACGTTTATCCGGTTTTACAGTGGTGGTTCAGGTTCTAACCCTGCCTGTGAGATTTTCCAGGAAAAACCCCATTGGTTTTCCCGGTTGAACGTCTAACCAACCCGGTTAAGACAATATATTGGCCGGAGTTGGATGGTGGGTTCTCTATTACGAGGGATGCGACCGATTGATTGCATAAATTGAAAGTCGCCGTTCAAAAAAAATAAAACATATCTAAAAAAATTAGGAAATTTGAATTAGTAATATTTTAATCTAAAGCTAGCTATATATGATTTTTTTAATTATGAATACCTAGATTGTAGCTTAAATTTTATCAGTAAACTATTTCTTCGTTATAATAGTGAAATTTTATATATAATTACATGATTCTTAGAATATTCTATTTTTCTATTTAGTAACATAAGTACGTTTAGGAACAAGGGAACGAAACGAAGACGACGAAACGAATCTCCGTCTCTCAATCACTCACAGTCATCGTCCTCCGCCGGTGAGTTTCTTATATCTGTTAGGGCTACGGTTTTATTTGCATATACTGCTAGGATTAGCGCTAAGGTTAGGGCGCGCTTTATCTATTTAATCTTATGCTCATTGTATTATACATCTTATTTACATGCTATTATGGTTTAGGTGAAAAATGAGTAACCCTCGTGTGTATTTGGATGTGTCCATCAATGAAGATCCTCCCGAGAGAATGATAATCGAGGTCAGTCAGTCAAGCAGTATGTTTGTTTCTTCAACACACCCTATGCATTGATCTGAAGAGATATTACTTAATTATTTAACGCCCTGACTGAAATTTACAGCTTTTTGCTGATGTCATGCCTAGAACTGCCGAAAACTTTCGAGCAATTTGCGTAGGTGTGTGAGACTTCGAGGCTTTAAGATATTCAAGATGTATATTTGCATTGTAATTACAAATTTACATTATATGTGCAGGGTCTGTGAGTGCTACCGGGAAGTTTTTGCACTACAAAGGACGTGTGTTCTCTAGAATTCATAAAGGCTTATATGCTCGAGTATGTTTATATGCTTATCTCAATCAAATAGTTGCAAATTTTGTTCAACTTGTGTAACTAAGGTTTTTGTTTACCCTATATGATACTGCCTTGGAAAGTGAAGCGTAACTGTTCTTTTGATTCATTTTAACACATTACATATGTAAAGTAACTTTTTTTCATTGTCGCAGGGAGGTGTTTCTGAGAACCAAGATGGTATGTATTTTATTTAAATCTTGTTTTTGATAGAGTGAAGAAGGATTTTTCTAAGCTTCCATCTTTTGATGCTTTGCAGACACTTGTGATGAAAGCATCTATGGCAGATCTTTTCCAGGTATAGTTTAGAGAAAAAAATGTTTGTTTTTTAATGTTTATGATTTATGACTTTTTATATCTATAATTCATGTTAGCTCTGATACTTTCTGTGGTTATTTGTAGAAGAGGATAGTGAACTGAAAGACAGTGGGCCAGGTATACTAATGATGGCTAGTAGCGGCCGAAATGAAGTTGGATCTCAGTTTCTTCTAACCTTTCATCGTCTACACTGGCTTCATGGGTAATTAATAACTATCAATAATAATTATAATTATGGACACATCAGGGCAAATTCGTTTAAGGGCTTATATTATTAAGTTTATAATTAAATTATGGATTTAGCTGTTTGACTATAAACATATAACATATGCTTTTAAACGTTGTAGATTTTGAAAGTACATTCCCCAAAAAAATCTAAACCGGTTGAAATCAAGTAACTTCTAAGCCCACAATTTTCTTTGAGGAATTGAGATGAACTTATTATAAGAGTCTGTCATTTTATTAGGCATTGTTTAACTAAATAGTCATTGTACCCTTGTTTAATCGCTTATATGACAGGCATGCTGTTTTTGGAAAGGTAATAAAAGGAATGGACACTGTTCTAAATATTGAGCAGGCTGGAACATTTGGACGGGTACGAATTACAGGCTGTGGTGAAATTTCTGATGGTAAAGTGAGCAATGTGATGGAGTCTGATAAACCGCAAAGTAGTTCAGGTGTCTCAAATGACAATGAGGGGGAACTTACATCTAAAAAGCCTTCTAGCAATCCAAATCAGCATTCATACGATTCAAGGTAATCCAGGTTTGCTGGTTTTTTTCCTACAATGATGGAATTTATTGGTGTTTGAATGTGCATCTTGGAGTTAGTAATGTGATGTTAGATATTATCTGATAATAGAGTGAGCTGTAGGAATTTTTGTTGAAATGCATTTGTTAAACTAGCAATAATTGGATAATAAGTTGTCTTCAAATTATTTAAGTAACTGATAATTTGATAAATGACACGAGTCACACGACTAAAGCGGACATTCATGTGTATCACTCAACTATAGATATAAAATACGATGTTATTATTTCTCACTAGATTAACAATGTGAAATTGATGATTTCACTTACAACTTACAAGTGGTTTTTGGATAATTTGTTATTTGATCATTGACGGTATGTTTGGATTGATGCCATGGGAATGATAGGGTATGTTCGGTTGAGGGTATGTCCTTTGAAATTTGGATGATAACTATACATTCTCCATACCTACAGAAGGAGATGGGTTTAGAGTTTGATTACCGTTTCAACCTACTATTAAAACCGTACCCACAGCGATTCCCAACTATAAACCAAACGCCACCTGATATTTGAATCTGTTTTTTTGGGGTTCTGTCTTTCTAACTTATAGAAGTTGACTTACTACCAACAGCAGCGTTGATGATGGGAAAGCAAAGCGTCAGCATGTTGTGAAGGATAAACGTAATCCTCCAAGTAGTTTAGGTGTCCGAATTCTTATTCTTTTTTTAATTATTATTCTCATTGCCAAGTAGCGGGCCACTTTTTATTATTAAAATTATTTAGTTGTAGTACTAACTTTGTATATGTAGTCAGGAAAGAAGAACCCGAAGCAAAGCTGCAAAAGGATGATGAGTCTAACAAGTATGAATCGTCATGTGAAAAACTAGAGGCTACACGCTTGCCTGTTACTAAAGGCAATGATAGGGAAGTTAAGCCTTCTGCCAATCCAATTCAGCATTCAGGTGATCTAGGTTTGCAAGACAATATGTATTTTTAGGATGTGCATTTTGGAACTAGTAATGCGATATTAAATATTAGCTGATAATAGAGCAAGTTGTGGTGTGGATGTGTTTGTTAGACTAGCAAAGCTGAATACACACAACTATTTATTGTATTGGATACTAATAAGTAATCTGTTCTAAGTTTTGCTGGGCATTGTCAAATTCAAGTCTATAAAGTTTAGTAAGGACTGTATTTTAGATGTTTATATCAATAGTCAACATCAACTTTGAGTTGTAGCATATATATTTTTGTGTGTACCTTGTACAATAAGAAAATATGGAGAGGGTTAATTTCAAATTTGGTGGATGTTTCATGTCAATTTATGTGTTTAAAACCCAAACACGTTTTCAAGTCAATTTCAGACGTATGTCTAGGTCTCTGGCCTGTTTAATGATTGTAGACATGCAACATAAAGCAAATGTTTAGGATGAAGCTTTGACTAACGACTTCTTACCTGTTTTCACATGATTAAATATACTCAATTGTTATTTAATTTTGAAAAGATGAGCTGTTATGGTTTAATTTTTTTATCATAGTTTTATTCTATTAAAGGTTTACAAAAATATATAATGAAGGAAGTTAATTTTTTAGCCCAATTATGAATATATCACTCCTATAAAAGATAAGTCTATCTTGCACCATACGGAAATATATATGCTATTGTTTTAGCATTTATCTGAAGCATTTCTTATTTGACAATTGCATTTATCTGCTAGGGTTAGTGTTTAGTTTGACAATTGCATTTATTCTCATGTTCATTGTATTTTAGAAATAATGTACATGCTATCATGGTTTAGGTGAAGAAATAAGTAACCCTCGTGTGTATTTGGATGTATCCATCAATGAAGGTATTCCTGAGAGAATGATAATCGAGGTCAGTCAGTAGTATGTTTGTTTCTTCAATATGCATTGATCTGGAGAGATATTAATTAATTATTTAACAGCCTGACTGAAATTTACAGCTTTTTGCTGATGTCGTGCCTAGAACTGCCGAGAATTTTCGAGCAATCTGCGTAGGTGTGTGACTATGGGGTTTTAAGATATTCAAAACACGTATCTTTGCATTGTAATTACAAATCTACAATATATTATATGTGCAGGGTCTGTGAGCGCTACCGGGAAGTTTTTGCACTACAAAGGACGTGTATTCTCTACAATTAATAAAGGCTTATTTGCTCTAGTATGTTTATATGCTTATCTCAATCAAATAGTTGCAAATTTTGTTCAACTTGTGTAACTAAGGTTTTTGTTTACCCTATATGATATTGCTTTGGAAAGTGAAGTGTAACTGTTCTTTGAATATAAAGATTCATTCTAACACATTACATATGTAAAATAACTTTTTTTCATTGTCTTCTGAGAACCAAGATGGTATGTATTTATTTAAATCTTGTTTTTGATAGAGTGAAGAAGGATTTTTCTAAGCTTCCATCTTCATTCCATCTTTTGATGCTTTGCAGACACTGGTGATGAAAGCATCTATGGCAGATCTTTTCCAGGTACAGTTTAGAAAAAAAAATGTTTGTTTTTTAAATGTTTTAAGATTTATGACTTTTTATATCTCTAATTCATATTAGCTCTGATACTTTCTGTGGTTATTTGTAGAAGAGAATTGTGAACTGAAAGATAGTGGGCCAGGTATACTAATGATGGCTAATAGCGGCCGAAATGCAGTTGGATCTCGGTTTTTTCTAACCTTTCGTCGTGTACTCTGTCTTTATGGGTAATTCATAACCATCAATAATAATTATAATTATGGATACATAAAGGCAAATTCATTTAAGGGCTTATATTTTAAAATTATAATTAAAATATGGATTTAGCTGTTTGACTATAAACATATAACATACGCTTTTAATCGTTGTTGATTTTGAAAGTACATTCCCCAATAAAATAGAAACTGGTTGAAATCAAGTAACTTCTATGCCCACAATTTGCTTTGAGAAATTGAGATGAACTTAAATTATAAGAGTGTTTCGTTTTATTAGGCCTTGTTTAACTAAATCGTCATTGTTATTAGCCTTTGTTTAATCGTGTATATGACAGGCATGTTGTTTTTGGAAAGGTAATAAAAGGAATGGACACTGTTCAAAATATTGAGCAGGCTGGAAGATTTGGACGGGTACGAATTACCGGCTGTGGTGAAATTTCTGATGGTAAAGTGAGCAATATGATGGAGTCTGATAAACCGCAAAGTAGTTCAGGTGTCTCATCTTTTTATTATTTTTATAGTTTTTCTACTAATCTCATTGCCATGTAGCAGGGCACTTTTTATTATTCAAATTATTTAGTTGTAGTACTAACTTTGTATATGTAGTCAGGAAAGAAGAACCTGAACCAAAGCTGCAAAAGGATAATTATCCTAACAAGTATGAATCGTCATTTGAAAAACTAGAGGCTACATGCTTGCCTGCTACTAAAGGCAAAGATAGGGAAGTTAAGCCTTCTGCCAATCCAAATCAGCTTTCAGGTGATCCAGGTTTGTTGACAGTATGTATTTTTAGGATGTGCATTTTGGAACTAGTTATAGAGCAAGCTGTGGTGTGGATATGTTTGTTAAACTAGCAAAGTTGAATACACATAACTATGTTTTGTATTGGATCTTAATAGGTAATCTGATCCATGGTTTAAAAAAACGTTAGAGACGTACTGATAGAACCCAATGAAATTCGGATGCTTTGATTTAATAAAAACAGAATACAAATGATGATAAACCCAATTCGAGATGGGGAATCTCCTAGGGGCGTTTCTGTAACCTTGATTTGATCTAAGTTTTGCTGGGCATTGTCAAATTCAAGTCTATAATGTTTAATAAGGACTGTATGTTAGATGTTTATATGAATACTCAACATCAACTTTGAGTTGTAGCATATATATATTTTTTGTGTACCTTTTACAATAAGGATAATCGGAGGGTCAATTTCAAATTTGGTGGATGTTTCATGTCAATTTATGTGTTTAAAACCCAAACACGTAATTCAAGTCAATTTCAGACGTATGTCTAGGATCTCTGGCCAGTTTAATTATTGTAGACAAATGTTTAGGGTGAAGCTCTGAATAATGACTTCTTACCTGTATTCACATGATATACACTAAATTATTATTTAATTTTCAAAAAATGAGTTGTTTTGGTTTCATTTTTTTATCAAAATATTATTTTGTTAAAGGTTTACGAAAATATATAATGAAGGAAGTTAATATTGTAGCCCAAATATGAATATATCACACTTACAAAAGCTAAGTCTATCTTGCTCCATACGAATATATATATGCTATGGTTTTAGCATTTATATGAAGCATTTCTTATTTGACAATTGCATTTATCTGCTAGGGTTTGTGTTTAACTTGACAATTGCATTTATTCTCATGTTCATTGTATTTTAGATCTTATGTACATGCCATCATGGTTTAGGTGAAGAAATGAGTAACCCTCGTGTGTATTTGGATGTATCCATCAATGAAGGTCCTCCAGAGAGAATGGTAATCGAGGTCAGTCTGTCAATATGTTTGTTTTTTCAATATACCTTATGCATTCATCTGAAGAGATATTAATTAATTTCTTAACGGCCTGACTGAAATTTGCAGCTTTTTGCTGATGTTGAGCCAAGAATTGCCGAGAATTTTCGAGCAATTTGCGTAGGTGTGTGACTCCGGGTTATTAGTCTTTAAGATAATTAAACGACGTATATTTGCGTTGTAATTAAAAATTTACAATATATTATAATTGCAGGGTCTGTGAGCGCTACTGGGAAGTTTTTGCACTACAAAGGACGTGTATTCTCTACAATTTTTAAAGGCTTTTATGCTCAAGTATGTTTATATGCTTATCTCAATCAAATAGTTGCAAATTTTGTTCAACTTGTTTAACTTAGGTTTTTGTTTACCCTATCTGATATTGATTTGGAAAGTGAAGCGTGACTGTTCTTTTGAATATAAAGATTCATTTTAACACATTACGTATGTAAAATAACTTTTTTTCATTGTCGCAGGGAGGTGTTTCTGAGAACCAAGATGGTATGTATTTTATTTAAATCTTGTTTTTGATAGTGTGAAGAAGGATTTTTCTAAGCTTCCATCTTTTGATGGTTTGCAGATACTGGTGATGAAAGCATATATGGCAGATCTTTTCCAGGTACAGTTTAGAAAAAAAAATGTTTGTTTTTTTAATGTTTAAGATTTATGACTTTTTATATCTAAAATTCATGCTAGCTCTGATACTTTTTGTGGTTATTTGTAGATGAGGATTGTGAAATGAAATATAGTGGGCCTGGTATACTAATGATGGCTAGCAACCGCCCAAATGTTATTGGATCTCGTTTCATTCTAACATTTCGATATAAACGCTGTGTTTTTGGGTAATTCCTAACTATCACTAATTAGAATTATGGACACATCAGGGCAAATTCATTTAAGGGTTTTAAGTGTATAGTTAAATTACGGATTTAGCTGTTTGTCTATAAACTCATAACATACGCTTTTAAACGCTGTTGATTTTGAAAGTGCAGTCCCTATGAACATTGAAACTGGTTGAAATCAAGCCCACAATTTGCTTTGAGAAATTGAGATGAACTTAAATTATAAGGGTCTGTCATTTTATTAGGCATTGTTTAACTAAATAGTCATTGTTATTAACCCTGTTTAATCGCTTATATGACAGGCGTGTTTTCGGAAAGGTAATAAAAGGAATGGAAACTGTTCAAAATATTGAGCAGGCTGGAAGATTTGGACGGGTACGAATTACAGGCTGTGGTGAAATTGCTGATGGTAAAGTGAGCAATGTGATGGAACCGCAAAGCAGTACAGGTGTCTCAAATGACAATCTAAATCAGCATTAATATGATTTAAGGAAATCAAGGTTTGCTGTTTATTTTTACAATGATGTCATTTATAGGTGTTTGAATGTGCATGACTAAAGAGGACGTTCTTTTATATCATTCAACTATAAATACAAGACGTGATAATTTGTTTTAAACGAATTTTCATTTTGTCTGCATATAAGCTATTTATTATCATATCCTTTTTCTATTATTCAACTATAAATAAAAGACATGATAATAATAATGTTCTGCTGGTTACCTCAACGCATTGACTACTGAAGTCCAAGTGAAATAGGATGTTGGGTAACATGTTTTTTAATCTGGGTCAAAACCTTTTTGTTGAATTTCGTAAATAGTTGACATGTTTCGAGAAAAAACCCAATCCAACCAACCACCTTTAAGGACATGGGGTGCTTTCAAAAGTATATCAACAAAAGTGAAGAGTTTAATAACTGAATTTGAAAAACCAACTTTGTTCTTTTGCAGAATTGCAGGTATAGCCAAAGTCCCCTGGGAGCAAATATTAGTGGCAATTTGGAATATCTTATTTTTGTCTGAGGCTGGGCAAGGGCACGTTCACGGTTGCCCCATAAGAAACTTAAGTGAGATATGTGGCTCAAACCAGGTACCGGTCAACATCAATGTCAAAGTAAAGTTCACCTAGTGGTCTAAGGGGTCTGGTTGACTGGTTTGTTATGGAGATATATATTTTATTTAACTGTTTTTATTTTAACTTTTGTTTGTAATGGATATTTAAACCTAAAAGTAGGAGAATCTTGACTTGTGTGTAACTTATATTACATAAGTGTTATCACGTTCAAACACACATGCACATTCATCAAATCTGCATTCATGGCAACACACATCTTCCTCTTCTCTTTACCCGTAAGACCGTGAATCACCTGAATCTGTCTTCCTCCCAACAAAGTGGTACCAGAGTCACATTATCGAATCAATACCAAATCAAAAGGGAAACCGGGTACAAGGAGATTTGTATTCAAACCAAGCAGAAACTTAAAAATCAGAAAGTTAGAGTCAAAGGCGAACAAGGAAAACCAAAATCCTATGCGATGCCATCACCGTCTTTGAATCGGCCACAAACAACTAAGTTGCATACTCAAAGAAAGGGTTAAGGAGGCAACAACTCAACATGATGGAGTAGAATAAATCGTACAAGGGACCGCTGGGCAACTCGGATGAGATACGGTACGTAAATACAAGCTACAAACACCATGTGCATGGAAACCACAAAAACGGGTTAAGGGGCCTCATTTCATTTTGTTTATTTATTAAACGAGCTAAATTTTGTGTTCGTGTTCGTTTGAGACACAAACGAACTTTGGCGAACGAACGATTCACATGTGCGTCACGTTCCAAGTTCCCCTTTTTAATGGGCCTATTATTTTGCAGCCTATTTAACCCTTGTTGGGCCACCATTAATCCACTATTAGGGAGGAGGGAGTGGTCCTCACAAGGTTCTCACAAGGAACTTGTTTAACCAATCAGATTATAGAACAAAACTTTCAATTTATACATCTTTGAAGAGTGGTCTCTCCAAGGTTCTCAACAAGGAACATAAATTTTGTTTTTTTAAATTAAAATTTAAAAAATCAATAAACAAACAATTTTAAACTAATAAAATAATAAAACATTTAACATTTAATATTACCGTGGTATATTAAACACTTTGCCAATTGCCTAAAAAGTAAGGTTATTCTACAAATGATAAAAATGGTACAAAGTGTAAGAAGGATTTTCAACCATTAGATTAATTTTTAATGGTTGAGATCAATTTGTGGTAATACATGTTGGTGGAGGGGTATTTTTGTCATAGCCACTTTTGTTGACTTCTCTCTCCACATGCAAGACACATGTCAATTCCCCCACTTTTTTGAAACGTTAATAACTTTTACATACGACGTTAGATTTTGATAAAAATTGCACCAAAAAACACAAGCGTTTTTTTATCTTCGAAACGCGTATAATATTAATATATAAAAAAAGAAATTTTTTTTTCGATTTTTCAGCTCATTGTGTAATATCATTGTGTTATATTATAAGTTGTGTAAAACCATGTTTTTTCAGCTCATTGTATAATATCATTGTGTTATATTATGACATAATGAGCTGAAAAACATGGTTTTACACAACTTATAATATAACACAATGATATTACATAATGAGCTGAAAAATCTAAAAAAAAATCTTTTTTTATATCACAATGATATTATAATATAACACAATGATATTACACAACTTATAATAACTTTTACATACGACGTTAGTTTTTGATAAAAATTGCACCAAAAAAACAAGCGTTTTTTTATCTTCGAAACGCGTATAATATTAATATATAAAAAAAGAAAAAAAAATTTCCCGATTTTTCAGCTCATTGTGTAATATCATTGTGTTATATTATAAGTTGTGTAAAACCATGTTTTTTCAGCTCATTGTGTAATATCATTGTGTTATATTATGACACAATGAGCTGAAAAACATGGTTTTACACAACTTATAATATAACACAATGATATTACACAATGAGTTGAAAAATCTAAAAAAAATTCTTTTTTTATATATCACAATGTTATTATAATATAACACAATGATATTACACAACTTATAATAACTTTTACATACGACGTTAGTTTTTGATAAAAATTGCACAAAAAAAACAAACGTTTTTTTATCTTCGAAACGCGTATAATATTAATATATAAAAAAAGAATTTTTTTTTCCGATTTTTCAGCTCATTGTGTTATATTATAAGTTGTGTAAAACCATGTTTTTCAGCTCATTGTGTAATATCATTGTGTTATATTATGACACAATAAGCTGAAAAACATTGTTTTACACAACTTATAATATAACACAATGATATTACACAATGAGCTGAAAAATCGGAAAAAAAAATTCTTTTTTTTATATATCACCATGATATTATAATATAACACAATGATATTACACAACTTATAATATAACACCATGATATTACACAATGAGCTGAAAAATTTGAAAAAAAAATTCTTTTTTTATATATCAATACTATACGCGTTTCGAAGATAAAAAAATGTTTGTTTTTTTGGTGTAATTTTTATTAAAAAATAATGTCGTATGTAAAAGTTATTAACGTTTAAAAAAAATGGAGGAATTGACATGTGCCATGCATGTGAAGATAGAAAAAGTCAACAAAAGTGGCTATGACAAAAATATCCCTCCACCAATTGATTCATCTTAATCTTTAAAAGTAGATCTAATGGCTATAAGTCCTTCTTACACTTTGTATCAAAATCAAACTTTGTATATGAACCTTTCTCTAAATAGTAAATACCAGTTGCCTAAATATTAAACACTTTGATGACAGCAACCGAGTCACTAACCCAGTCTCCTCCTCCAACACCACCAAAATTCACCTCTTCTTCAAAACAAAACTTACATCTTTATCTCTCTCTAACCCTAATTTCCCCTTTTTTACATCTTTTCAACAACACACCTCACAATCAAACTACACATACATCTACATCATCATCAAACAACACACCTCACAAGATCCTCTTTCTAGGGTTTTTTACACACACTCGTTAACTTCTTTCAAGATTCGAGAAATTAAAGAATTTTTACACACACCCGTTTTATGCTTTCGTTAACTTCTCTCTAACCCTAATTTCCCCTTATACATTTACGAACTACGTACGGAAGCAACGGCAGCAGCTGAATGTGTGAACTTTGCTTCTTCATTCCATACAAGCAAAGCAAAGCAAAGCAATAGGAGGTGAGCTAGGTATTTTTCTTCAAATCTTTGAGCTTTTCAAACCCAATGTTAGTAATGTGTATGTATATTAAACATGTTTGATCGGATTTTTACTTTTGTCTCGTCTTGATCTGATTAGTTAAAACATTTGAGGCATGGTTAGGGTTTCTTGTTTTGAGGTAATGACGAAAATGATTTCATAAACATGAGTTAAAACATGAGTTAAAACATGAAGGAGCTTGCTTGCTTAAGTGATTTCATAAATTAGGCTAGCTAGGGCTTTTGAAGATAAGTCTTGTAGAGAACGACATTGTTTTTAAGGACATTTTTTGACAACTTTTGAACACGGATTTGGTGTTTTATCTATTGCAACTTATTGTTTCACACATTTTGCTTTTTGGTTTGAAAATTATTAACAAATGCCTAATATTTTTCCTCTTAATTGTGTGATGTTTAAGCTAACAAAAATAACAAAAATGTTGTCGTGCTTAATTTCTCACAACACTCAAGTTACCAATATATGCAATTCTGGGATATTTGCTTTCCATGGTCGTTTGTTTCCTTAACCATGGTTGTTTCGCTTGCTTATTATCTTATAAATTAATACATTTATATGACTGTTGCAACTTTTTTTTATTATTTGCACCTGGATCTTGACTCTCTAATATAAGCAATTACTTCATGTACATACTAATTTTTTCATCTATTTTTTTCATGTAGATAATAAATTAAGCAATTATGACAACTGAACTCCAGATTAAAGAGTAAGTTATCTTTGTTTATGGCTTATGGCATAAGCTTTTTAATCTTTTTGTATGCATATGCTAATATCATTCTCCATTTTCTTTTCAAATTAAGACCACATGAAAAAGGATTTTACTGTTCCGTCAGATGGTATTTTCCGGAAGTGTGGTATCAAACAACACACTCGTTTCTTGGCATGAGTGCCACAGAAATGCTGACAATAATATATTGCATGACAAACAATACCCTAAATCTTCGTATATCCCTAAGTGCATTATTAAGTAAGATGACTAACAAAGGCATTAATATTAAGGATCTATATGAGGTTTTTAGAGCATGTAATAGGTTGGTACTTGAAGAATATGATAACACTGAAACCGTGTATGAGGAGGTTCTTGAGTTTGTATATAGAAATCCTCCACAAAATAGATATTATGTTAAACGTTTAGATTTCATTGAAGTAACTTACAAAATTATGTGTGCCATAAGAAAAAGACTTTGATATAAATGGACATCATTATCCACTTATAAAACTTGGCTATTAGATGGGTTCTTTGAAATAGGATAAAGTTGCTTCTCAAACGGCTATGAACAATCCTTATCGTTAGGGAGCCTTCAACAACTATGGAGACTTGGATGTAGACAGGGAGAGAGGCATTGAAGAGGAAGAACCCTCACAAGCGTTGTTGATTACAAGGTTATATATTATGTGTGATAATCCTATGCCCATGGACTATAGTCTAAAAGTCAAAAACTTATATGGGACTAACCGGGGAATGAGCGGCTATGCTTGTGGTAACTCTAGATGCCTTTGACGTACTTGTTGTGCCGGTGATGCAAGTTGATAACTATGTATATGAGGATGCATAGATGGTGACAAAAGGTTAAGGATTGACTGAATGTTATAATAGATTTTGTTGTGATAGAGATTAGGTGGTTTGAAAGTTGGAATTAGTTTAATATGTATGAAGTTGTTAACTAAGTTGGTTTTTAAGTTGAATTTCGGGTATGTATAAGATTAAATCAAACTTAAGTTACTATTTTTGATTAACTTAAGTTTGATTTAATCTTATACATACCAGGAATCCAACTTAAAAACCAACTTAGTTAACAACTTCATACATATTAAACTAATTCCAACTTTCAAACCACCCAATCTCTATTACAACAAAATCTATTATAACATTCAGTCAATCCTTAACCTTTTGTCACCATCTATGCATCCTCATAGTTATCACCGTGTATCATCACCGGTACAACAAGTACGTCAAAAGCATATAGAGTTACCCAAGCATAGACGCCTACTCCCCAGTTAGTCTCATATGAGTTTTTGACTTCTAGACTATAGTTCATAGGCCTGGGATTATCACATAGTATATAACCCTGTAATCAACAATGATTGTGGGGTTTCTTCCTTTTCAATGTCTCTCTCCCTATCTACATCCACGTCTCCATGGCTGTTGAAGGCACCCCAACGATAAGGATTGTCCATAGCCGTTTGGGAAGCAACTTTATTCTCTTTCAAAGAACCATCTGTTAGCAAAGTCCTATAAGTGGATAATGAGGTCCATTTACATCAAAGTTTTTTCTTATAGCACACATAATTTTGTAAGTTCCTTCAAAGAAATCTAAACGTTCAACATAATATCTATTTTCTGGAGGATTTCTATATATGAACTCAGGAACCTCCTCATGCACGGTTTCAGTGTTATCATATTCTTCAAGTCTCAACCTATTACATGCTAAGAACCTCGTATAGATCCTCAATATTAATGTGTTAGTTATCTTACTTAATATTGCACTTGGAGATATAAGAAGATTTGGGGTATTGTTTGTAATGCGTTATATTATTCTCAGCATGTGTGTGGCACTCATGGCAAGAGACGAGTGCGTTGTCTGGTAGACTGGTACTACACTTCCGGAAAATACCCTCTGACGGAATAGTATAAGCCTTTCTCATGTGGTCTTAATCTGAAAAGAAAATAGGGAATAAAATTAGCATATGCATACAAAAAGATTAACAAGCTTGTGCCATAAACAAAGATAACTTACTCTTTGATCAGTAGTAGTTCAGTTGTCATAATTGCTCAAGTTATTATCTACATGGAAAAATTTGTATGTACATGAACTAATTGCTTTTACTAGAGAGTCAAGATCCAAATGCTAATAATCACAAAGAAGTTGCAACAGGAGATCATAAATGTGTTAATTTTTAGGATAATAAGCAAGTAAAGCAACCATGGAAAGCAAACATGATTTCAACTCTTAATTAAAATCCTAGAATTACATATATTGGTAACTTGAGTGTTGTGGGAAATTAAGCATGACAACATTTTTTTAGCTTAAACACCACACAATTAAGAGAAAAAATATTGGGCATTTGTTAATCATTTTCAAACCAAAGAGCAAAATGTGAGAAACAATGGGTTGCAAAGAGTGGGCTGGTTAAATAGAAGTCTAATTGAATTTATTTTAACGGCTTGGGAGCCGGCTCGTCACCTCAACGATCTTAGTTTTTAGCATATAGGTCATAGTCACATAAATCGTGGTTCGCTCCGGTACGGGAACGTGGTTCGGGTACGCGGTTCGCTACGCAAGACAAATTCGGTACGGAAGGGGTAGGTTCATTCCGGTACGAACCGGTACGGTGTATCATCTAATTCGGTTCGGTTTGAAGTCACTTGCAACATATTCAACATAATATATTAGAACTTTCAATACTAATCATTAAAAAAACATATTCAATAGATTCATCATTCAAGTTACTAAAGAGATTCAATACATTTTCATTACTAGACATATTCAACTTACTAATCTAGCCTTTTCCTTTTTCATTCAAGTTACTAGACATACTTGATCAAGCCTTCAATGATTTTAATTGGAAGAAGATATTGCAATCAATTACATTTTGGGAATCGATATTGCAGGAGGAATAATCGGCTGGGAGAAAAAGTCCCGCTATATATTTCCCGCCTAAAAACTGAAGTGACAAAAGCGTACCAATTAGGATTTAATAGTACCAATTCAGCGATTTTCGTAAATTGGATCGATCTTTGATTGAATTTGGATCACCGAATTCAAGTTTTCTGGGCGAATTTGCAGGCAAGTGGAACGGTGAACCGAACCGATTTGGATCAGCGTACCGCAGCGAATTGGATCGAATCGATTTGCGAATTGGTACAAATCGATCCAATTCGTGGATCGTGGGTCTTATACCGAATTCTGTGACTATGATATAGGTTTCACATGTGTTTTGTTTCTGTCATCGTGTCATTTCTTGCTTGTTATTCTGTTTTATTGCTTGTGTGTGGTCATTGTATAATTTCACCCTTTTAAAATAATTAGTCGTTTTACTATAATTTTACCTTACATAGCATTTGTATGTTAAAAGATATGTTACATTGTCATATAAGACTTTTAGTGAGACTCAGTTGCAAACTTAAGATAGTAATAAGTTTTATAAGAAATGTATGTTTATTTTTGTACATGTCAATTTCAAACTTTGTGAGACTCAGTTACAACATTTGTGGATGTTTATTTTTGTACATGTCAATTTCAAACTTTGTGGATGTTTTCATGTGATCAAAACAAAAACACATTATTCAATGCAATTTCAAACATCGTTTTTTTAACAGCAAACTAGTCTACTCTTAGAAGTAAAGATCTCTCCCGCCCGCGCGCTAGATCAATTTAATACAAGTATGTCGTACATGTAATCAATTAGTACCATCAGGAAATGGTTCCAAAGCATCTTTCTTCCCATTGAAATAAAACTCCATGACGGCTTTCATTCGGGGCAATTTATCCGGATGGTAATTCAAATGAACAATCACAGGCTTTAACTTCTTCAAGTTATCATCTTTCCTGACTTGTTTAAATAGTGTCTTACTGTTCATAAACATATAATGATCCATGGTTCGCTTGGAAGCATGAAGTCCAATGTAACCAGGATGAGAAGGAAAGAAAAGTTCTTCATTGTAAACCTCTTGATCCCAAGCAAATTCCGGATGGGACAGCCTCTCAGCCACGCGATCTAAAAGCTCGATCGCAGGTAACGTAGGCCTTAAATAGAAAAACCCAGAATTATAAACCCATATCCGCATTGTATGAACAATGCTAGACCATCCCATAGTTGGATCATTAAACACATCATTGTACCCATAAGCAGTCATATTATCATGCCCATCACTCATAGACTCTACATCTGAATCGCGATATATATGATCAAAAGGGTTTTGTAAGTAAACAATATCAACATCTGACAAAAGAACACTGTAACCCAACTGTAAAAACTCCCTCAAGATTCTAAATTTTAACCCTGAAACCGCAAGAGTGCCTCCTGTTTTACCAGCCGAATCAATACCCTCATCTGGATCTCTAGCGTAAAAAGGCACATCATTTTCCTTGCAAAAATCAGCAATCCCGTCGTCTAACGCCACAACTAGATAATTAGTGATGCCTACTTTTTTTATGCTACTGAACCACAACTCTAATATGTCTTTAATGTTAGAATTCGCAAGTGCAACTATTAGCTCGTTTTGAACAGCGATCTTTTTTAATATTTTTGAGAGTCTAGGATTAACAGTTTCATCCGCGAGGACTAAAGTGTTAGTTCTTATACCTTTTACAGTACCAAAAGGCCCGGCCTTTTGTGGCTCGCACTCGCCTACAACTAAAGTTTGTTTCTCAGCCTTACCATTTTTCTGTTCAGCTTCCATTAACCTTGTGGTTAGAGAGCTAACTTGTTTCTTTAATTCATTATTCTTAGTTGATAAATCTGCAAGGTCTGATTTTGACATGTTAACTTGTTTCTCATATTTCTGTTCAGCTTCCGTTAGTTTTGTGGTTAGATCGCTAATTTGTTTCTTTAACTCAGCATGGTCTGATCTTGAATTGTTAACTTGCTCTGAGGATTCACATGACGTTGACCGGATCTGTGAACACATGACACTTTATATTATAACTCTCATTAAGTTGCTTAAATACAGTAAGTTAATCTACTAAAGGGTCTTCATTTCAAGTTCAAGACATTGTGCTAGATTAAGAATAGAAACAAAGTGTAATGGAGAGTGAACATTGAGTGAGTTAGAAATGTGTAAAACCAACCTGAAAAATCGATTTGGCGAGATGAGGACCTTGAAACTGAGAAGCAGGGTGCCAAAAGGCAAAGATGCATCCGAACAGAACTAAGATCACAACTGCAACGGTGATTCGTGATCCACGTATCGATTGACATGCGTTTATGCATATTCGACTAGCCATTAATATATATAGAGAGATGATCTCTATTGACTTTGTTACTGTAACTGTTTGGCTCCATGCATCATAGGTATATATTATATACCTCAAGCAGTTGACCTTTGATGTTTATTACTTAAAGAGGAACATGTATTTCAAGTATTCATAAAGTTCATGTATATGAATGTAATATAAAAATAAATTCATATTTGAATACACGTTAATGATACTATTATTGGCGTTAAATACGTTTAGGTGAAAAGCCGTTTGAGAACTTTAATCCCCATTAAAGTGTAAGACTTTAAAATTTTGTATGACTAAATCAAGTTTCATCAACAACTATCAATGTGCAACACCTACATGGTCTAGAAAAAATTTGCCCCAAGGCTAAAGCCTACAACCTTTGATTTGGATAAAAATTGGCCGGATTGATTTGGTATACAAAAAATGTCTTGGCGCCAATTAGTGGCTACAAATACACTCCACTGCGATACAAATTCGTCGGACAGTTACTTCTTGGCTTTCCAAATGGAAGTCCAAAGGTATGAACTTGCTCGTGCAGGTTAGGTGTTTTTCTGGCTTAATTCGGTTTCCTTCTGGGATGGCCTTGGGTTCAAGTCTAATAACCAGTCTATGGACTCCCCAGCATCCAAGCGACTCCATCAAAATCAGCTAAACAACTTCTCAAACTCGTTAAATATTTCTTAGTGTATCTGGTACAATAATAAAATATAGAGGGTCAAATTTAAAATTGGTGAACGTACGTTTCATGTCATTTTATAGGTGTTTAAAAGACAGACGTTATTCAAGTGATCATGTCAATTTCCAAAAAAGGTGATCAAGTCAATTTCAAACATATGTTTAGGATCTTATGTCTGTTTAATGATTGATTGAGGACTCAAGCTATAACTAAACCACTTCTCACATGTTTTCACATGATTAATCATACACTTTAGTTTTCGTCGGTGGCCATTTGGTGAACAAAGTTAACTTTGTAGTCCAATTATCACTTTTATAAAATAAGCTTAGCTTGCACCATACGTTAATCCCTTCATGTCCCTTTATTCTCTAATTTTCTTAAGCGGTTTGTTTCTTCTCAACAACAACTATGTCTTTAACCTCTCTTTTAAATTATAACTAGTCGTGTATTTAAGGATTTGTAAATATTTAATACTATAAAAGATTTGTAAATAATTTGTTTACATATAATATTAATCACAAATTCTTTGCTCCATCAACTTATGAAAAAAAAAAATCAACAAGCCACTCTTGAATAGCCTACGGCTCGGCTCATTACACACAACATGTGCATCCAAACGATTTCTCACTAACATTAAGATAAAAACACAAATGTGATTTAGAAGAAGGATTTAACAAGATGAAAGTATATAAGTTAAACATATGATAGAAAACAAAGAAAATTAGAGTTTGATCGTAGTAAAACATCAAGTAAGGCATACATGTTACCAATCAGAGCCATCAGGAAATGGTTCCAAAGCATCTTTCTTCCCGTTGAAATAAAACTCCATGACGGCTTTCATTCGAGGCAATTTATCCGGATGATAATTCAAATGAACAATCACAGGCTTTAACTTCTTCAAATTACCATCTTTCCTGACTTGTTTAAACAGAGTCTTACTGTTCATAAACATATAGCGATCCATTGTTCGCTTCGAAGCATGAAGTCCAATGTAACCAGGATGCGAAGGAAAGAAGAGCTCTTCATTGAAAACTGCTTGATCCCAAGCAGGTGGCGGATGGGACAGCCTGTCAGCCACACGATCCAAAAGCTCGATTGCAGGTAAAGTAGGTCTTAAATAAAAAAACCCAGAATTATAAACCCATATCCGCATTGTATGAGCATATCTAGCCCACCCCATAGACGGATCATCAGATACATCATTATATCCATAAGCAGTCATGTTATCATGCCCATCAGACATTGATTCCACGTCTGAATCGCGATATATGTGATCAAAAGGGTTTTGTAAGTAAACAATATCAACATCCGACAAAAGAACACTGTAACCCAACTGTAAAAACTCCCTCAAGATTCTGAATTTTAACCCTGAAACCGCATGATTACCTCCTGTTTTAGCAACCGTGTCAACATCCTCATCTGGATCTCTAATGTAAAACGGCACATCATTTTCTTTGCAAAAATCAGCAATCCCATTGTCTAATGCCACGACTAGATAATTAGGTATGCCTACTTTCTTGATGCTAGTGAACCACACCTCTAACATTTCTTTCACATTAGAATTTGCAAGTGCAACAATAAGCTCGTTTTGAACAGCCATCTTTTTCAGTATTTTTGATAGCCTCGGGTTAACAGTTTCATCTGGAAGAACTGCAGGGTTGGTTCTTATACCCTTTACAGTACCAAAAGGCCCGGCTTTTTGTGGTTCACCTACCACTATAACTTGTTTCTCAGCCTTACCATTTTTCTGCTCAGCTGCCATTAACTTGTTGGTTAGATCTCTAACTTGTTTCTTTAATTCATCATTCTTAGTTGATAAGCCCGCAAGATCCGTTTTCAACATGTGAACTCGCTCTGAAGATTCACATGTTGACCCGATCTGTCAAAACAGGACCGTTTATACAACAAGTCTCATGAAGTTGGTATAGAGTATAAGTTAATCTACTAAAGGAACTTGATTCAAGCTCAAGTAACAAAACCCTTGTGGTAAAATGGTTTTTGAAGGTTGAATTAAGTAAAGAAACATGACATTTCCCAGGTGTTGGACTTTGAAAACAATTTAGATTTTCGATAAATTTTCAAATTAAACAACTAACAAGAGTAAAAAAGAAGCAAATCATCATACAATTAGCATCTGTTAAAAGATCAAACTAAAGACTAAACATTTGTTTCACAAACAAAACGTCGAACACCTTGCGTGCAGAAAAATATAAACAAAATGCTTCAAATACTTACGTTAACGCATTGATTGTACGGAACTTAAACAGTTAAACCCTAACAACCCAATAAAGCAAAGTGTAAACCAAACCTGGAGAATGGATTTAGCGAGAGGACGACTTTGAAACTGAGAAGAATGATCTGCAGAGAAAAAGCCACGAGGGTAGAAAAAAGCGAAGATGCATCCGATCAAAATTCCAATGGCAATTGCAACGGCGATACGTGATCCACGTACCGATTGAGGTGGGTACTTGTCTCTGCGATTCACAGGACCCGCCATTGCGATCTGATGATCTCTTCTATTGACTTTGTATCTATGATTGTCTGGTTTTATTCACCACTACGTTATACACCCGTGTTTAACACGGGATTAAGTTAAAATAAAGTTTAAACAGTTATTTACCTTTGAATAAAGTTCAAATGAAACCTACTTTCGAAAAACTATATAAATGTGAAACATTAAGGAGAGCAAAACACTTCATCATTTGATTAATAGTATTACGTCAAGTAAGCATTTATGAGGTAGGCTTGCTAAAAGATTAACACTTGACAGGCAAAAGTAAGTTTGTTTTATTATATTTTATAGATTTAAACCCCGACTTTGGTTTTGTAGTTGGTGGTATGTTTGTATGTTTGTTGACTTTTTATTTTTGTTATTTATAGCTTGATTAATTAACAAGGAACTTGTATTTCAAGCATCAATGTAAGTGAATATTAAGAAAAAGTTAACTACTTTAACAACACTATCAATACCGTTAATTACCGTTAGGTGGAAACTGAAAAGCTTTTTGTACTTTGATACCAATTAACATCGTTAAAGATTTTAAAACTTTGTCGGTTAAGTCAAGTTTCATCCATAAACGGGTATTTAGTCAACAACGACTTGATAAATGAAAATTGATATACCCTGCTTTAAGGTTGAAGGGTTTTAGCCTTGCAATAGATAATGTAATAGAAGTAAAAATAGATTAGATCAACGTATGAGTTGTAAGTTTGTTCCCTAACTTAATAAGAAGATATACATAACAAAAGAACGCGACGTTTTGTTTGAAATTTGAACATGTTCAGCTTAAAAGTAAAAAATTGGTTCCTTGATCAAAATCGGTAAACAAATTCGAACCAGTACTGAAACAGGTTTTGGCAAAAACAGGTTCAGGTATTAGCAAACTACTTTATTATAATCTGTTTGTAACATGTCTTGTTCAAGCCAATTAGACTTTAACCAAATCGCTCAAAACGCAAATTGTATCTAGGAGTGTTCATTCGAATCGAATACGAATTGGGACTTTAAAATTGTATTTGTATTCGATCCACATTCGAATAAAAGTCCATGTTTTTTATTCGATTAAGTTATTTGAATTCGAATAGATTCGAATGCATTCGTGTTAAAAAGTATAAATAAACAAAAACATCAAACAATAATACAAATGTAACACCAACATAAATGTGCAAAACATCACCAAACAATATGCAAAATATTAGCATATCAATAAGTCTAAAACATGTTTAAAAAAAAGGTCTAAAACTGCATAATCAAACACAAAAAAATGACTCTAAATCAGATGAGTTAGGTTTATGTATTTTTAACTTTACTTTAAGTTCATTAAGTCATATTTATATATAGAAAACTAATTAGATATATTGAAAATATATACATTTATTATTCGAATTGGACGAATTTAATGCGACTATAGAAAATCATATACGTATTCGATCCAAATTCAACAACATTATTCGAATCAAATGTTAATCGAATTCGAATAACCGAAAGTTGATTTTGAATAACCTTAATCGAATTCGATTCGAATCGTATTCAAATAAAGAACACCCTAAATTTATATCAAACTGATCAGTGACCTCTTTAAAAATCCATTCCTAACATGAATTAGTTCAACCAAAAACCAGCTTATACTTCCGTTGACCCGAACAAAAACCAGTTTGTACAAGTTCAACCCAATCTAGTTGATTAGGCCCGACATCATCTTTAACACATATACTTGATTGTTAGTTGAGGCTTATTGGCTTCTACAAAGATCTCATTCTAAGGGGTTCATTTATATTTTTTTTAACAACATATCTTATTTACACTAAACAAATATATATCACTTGGCTAAAACCCAACCTTACTCTTAACCACTTGGCTAAGAAATTATTGGCAACTAGTTCATTTATACTTTTCACAGTTTCATCATATTTTACAGTTAAAATCTGTACTAAAAAAAGGAGTGAGGTAATGATGCTAGACAAACTAATTACACGTACCTAGACCAGGTTTAGTCACAGACAGGTCAACTAGTTCATTAGTAACAAGCTCTCATAATCATCTCTAATCCTACTTTAATTAGTCCAATGAAATGATGAATAAGTCCTACATGCTAACTTGGAAAGGAGCCACGTAATTAAAGAATAGTTCAACACCAAAAACAGCTCCCATTTTGCAGTTCCCTTCTTCAAGAACACAGCATGCATGCCTTCACATACAAAATACAATAGATCACTAATGTCCTGCTATGTACAAATGTCACTATCTCGTTGTATCACAAGTATTTCTAATACTTTTCAAAACACTAGACCACGCAAGCATCAAACGACAGAGACTGCAACATACGTGACTGAACTGATTATTTGCTTCACCGAATAATCTATGAAGAGCTCGTTGATGAAGAATCATCCTGCACAACAAGTGCATACCATGCATCAGAAAGCCTATCCATTACAAGAGAAAACGCTTCTCAGTGTGTGTGCATGTGTGTGTGTGTGAGAGAGAGAGAGAGAGAGAGAGAAAGAGAGGAGTGTGAGACGGGCTTACATCTTTTGAAGCAGTAATGTAAGAGACAACAACGGTAATATCGTCAAGTTTCCCACCATAGTAGCGAAACCCAGCTTCTTGAGCTGCAGCGGAAAAAGGTGTCTGTCTGTCCTTTTCCTGAGCCCTTTGTCTGGCCAACGCCGCTATCTTTTGAGCCGTTGCCTGTGGTTCCAAGCCAGCTCTGACCGCGTGAACCACAATTGCAGTGATATCATTGTTGTACAAATTATCAAACAGCCCATCTGTGCCTGCTATTATAACATCTCCAGGTGCAACAGGAATTGAGAATACCTGCATCATTGTATCACATGCATAACTTAAATTTTCTACATCACCATGTTTCTCTAATAAAATGATTATATAAAACCACTTTGAAGCTTGTAATAGAAAGAAGGATTTAAACTAACCTGACCAGAGCTGGGTAGATCACTATTGCTTCCATTCTCCAGTTGGTATGTGAAATTAAAATCATGCTGCTGTGCTGGAGATCTGAAAACGGTACATCCATCTCTAACTACCATGAAGCCACTATCACCCAGATTAATGGCATTAAGACCCTGCAAAAAGGATATGAATTGTTCAAAAAGTTTGTAATCAAAAGATACCTCAATGTACTACAATGCAGTAACACCCAGAAAAAAAAACTAAAATGAAAATAGTAACAGTATTGTTACCTGATTTGTGAGTGCGATAATGCAAGCAGTTGAGGATCCTTTGGCTTTAGTCTTTGTGTAAGCTTTCTCCAAGACCCTAGCAGGATCAACAGAACCCTTAGGCTCATCTCGAACGGCACTTACTGAATTAGTCATAAGTTCACGTGCATATTTCCCAGCATCAATACCAAGATCAGCCCAACCACCTACACCATCCGCTACACCAATTGCTTGTTCATCAGTACAAATAAAATGAGCATCCTCGCCACCTGTTTCTTCCTTATCAGGATGTGGTAGATAACACGATCCTGAAAGAAGCTTCAGTGGTCTGTCAGATAAAGTATTCCTGTAGTCAAAACCAAATGGAATAAAAAAATTAGATTATTAATTAATAATCTCCAGAAAAAAATTAAATCCAATTTAATACTACCTCTCAGAAGAGTCTGCAGAATTTGTAAGCTGATCATCATGCACACGGTTGTCTGAGAACAAGCCAGAGGCTGTTCCAGCAGTTAAACATGCTGGAACAGAGATATGAAGGCCCTTCCATTGAAGCCCTAGAAACTGGTTGAAATTACCATTTGTCTTGGCAGCATGGTAAATAAGGTATCCATAAATAGAGACACTATCTGATTGTTCCTTATTTCTTGAATTCATACTGATCTTCCTGCAACTGTGGAAACTTCTACTGGTATAAGATATACTAAAACTATCAATAGAGCCCATAAGATTCTCACGAGTGGAAATTATGTTATGTAGATAATTTCCTCCCACTATAGCTCTAGAACGGCAAAGAGCCATAGGCATCTTAAGATTGCTTATACCAGAAGATAAATGACTAGACCCAGATTGCAGATTATCAACGTGATACCCATAAACTTGAAATGATGGTCCTGAGACAGATGGTGTTGAAAATGTACGTGAAACAGCTCCCATAACTGAGATATTCTTTTTCTTGCTAGCTGGTTGTAAGTTTAATTGAGCAGCACACGGAGAATATTGCTGAAGTAGAATATTTAAGTCATTTGGTTTAACAAACGGTCCAGAGTAGAACCTAGGTTTACCAAATAAAAGTTTCCCATGAGCAAGTAGAACTTCCAATGAGTCCTGAAACGTAGCTTCCGGAACAGTATTGGTTCTCTGAATCCCCTGTCGGAATATACCTCTCAGTTTTGAGAAATACATGTATGGCATCTTGCCCTTACAATATCATGCAATCTCATAACTCCATGCGCATTTATCTGGGATATTCAATCCAATCATTTCCATATACAAATACATTTAAAAAGGCTCGAAAACAGATTTCACAATCGCTACATAAGTACAAAAAATGATTCGTCACCGTACAGAAAATACAAGGATATAAGAGTGCAGACTACTGAAGTCATTGGAAACAAATTTGGGAAAGAAAATTATTATAACCATGCGTTCATATCCTACTCATGTGTTCTAAATCATTGAATAAAATCATATTCAATCGCTTTCATGATCATGATAGCAATACTAACGGAACAGAAAATAAAAAAAAATATTCAAATAGCATAAAATATGACGGTTGTTAACAATTTCTTTTGGAAGACATAACCCTCAAGTCTCAACAAAGAACGCCAGCATAGATATCTCCCATCCATGTAAACTACAGCTTCGTATCATCTAAATACCCATTTACAAAAGCTGAATAAACGCTATACAGCCATTCAAAATCGAACATAGTCATCGTTTCTGTTTGATA
This sequence comes from Tagetes erecta, assembly GCA_030867185.1. NCBI lineage: Eukaryota > Viridiplantae > Streptophyta > Magnoliopsida > Asterales > Asteraceae > Tagetes > Tagetes erecta. The sequence goes on from CM061487.1 coordinate 100,311,048, forward strand.
ATACTTTGAGTGGTAATTAGCTAGTGTAACATCTAAAAGACAATCTAGTTTTACTTTACTAATCGTTCCATGGTTTCATCTGCTAACAAATTAAGAGTACTGTAACTCTGTAAGATTATCCGTATACTGTTAACTATAGTACCTCCTCATCGTAACAATAACCATCAAGTTTATAACTTACTTATGCTTATGGTCCAATCCCTAGTGTAATAATAAATTCTCTCTCAAATCTCGTTTTTTGCTCTACTAACATAGTATCCTACAATTAGCATAAGATCAATACGAATATACTCCTGCTTACTAGTTACTAATTCCTATAAACATAAACACTTAACCCTAAGAATCAAAACACGACAGCAACTGTAGAAATCAAATTCCTTGCTCAACAATGACAATCTATCATACATAAATCAATTAAACAACAATCGCTTCTCTGATGAACAAATCACACTATCAAACTAACTAATCGATTCAAATTCGTTTATAATTTACACAAATACATGAATCAAAACATACAACACAAAAAATTGATCAAATAAAACAATAGAATAACTTACGAGCGTGTTAATTAGTGATTTGTAGAAGTGATCAGCCACGGGTGGACGGATGAGTGAAATATTGATGCAGATGAAGATGGCGGCTCCGGGCTTTTAGGGGTAAAATCAAAGCCCTAACATCTAGTTGAAATAGACCGAGGATCGTGAGAGGGTATGATATAATAAAATAAATTAAAGGTGGAGGGTGTTATGGTAAATTCAGGCAGTTTCCGGTCTGGAATGGTCGAGCGAATATGTCCGGTATATTGCCAACTAGGTCCCTTGACTTTACTAATGTCACTAAATAACCCCAAGACATACGATATATAAAATGATTAAAATCTGTGTTGCATTTGTGGATCACGAACAGAGATAAAAATTGTAAGACTTAGTGGTCGTCAAGGTGTTAATTTTTTTGTTTGTTGGTATTTCTTGTTCTAGTTTCTTGCTATGCTTGTGTTATTGGTTTTAATGAATGGTGTTATAAAAAAACTAAATACCCTAATTAATTTTTAACATAATTTATATTGCAATGAATTAACATAGAATCTTAATGTTCTTCTATTTGTCCTAGGTTGTTCATGAGTCGATACAAGCCGAACCGATCCAACCCTGGTGGAATTCATATATTGGTATAAAACTAGACAAGCTCGGTTTAAATTGAGTTTGAAAATTGAAAACATAGCAGAAGTGAACTTTAAGCTCGGAATTGTTAAAACCAAAACTAGATCGCCACTGCTCGTGATTCCAAAACGCTCAAACTTATTTTGATTGAGTTGCTTATGTTGTTCAATGTTTATGATTAAATGTTTGTAGTGTTTACTCGTGATTCCAAATTTCATTCAACTTCATGCTCAAAACTATTTGATCGAATTGTTAGCTTCTGTTCTTGGATGTTTATAATTGAATGTTTGTAGTGTTTACTCATGATCTTAATATCTTAACGTTAAACTTTCTGATCAAAATCATTTGAGTTGCTTATGTTATTTAGTAATTACTATTAAAAAATTGTTTACATTCTCGATATTGAGTTTGTACCTTCGATCTGTGATAAGAGTCAGACTCACTTTTTCTGTAATCTTCAATTTACTTTCATCGTATCCTTGCATGATTATGACTTGTCTGATTCATGTTATATTTTCTTTTACTACGATAAAGATTGTTGTTTGGCAAAACTTGAATCATTAAGTGTTGAATGGTTAAGAGGTGTGAACCATTAAGAGGCTCTATCAATAAAAAAGATGTTGAGATAGAAATGCAGATGAAAGTAAAGTTGGTATATACTACATTCAGTTGTATTCAGTATCTCTCTGTCTCTTAACCATTCAACACCTAACTGAATCATTCAGTGGCTATTTTTTATGAAACAAACGCTCTGAATGCTGAATCTGAATGATTAAACATGAACTGAATTATTAAAAGATGAAACAAACAGCCTATGTGTGATGTGTTTGTCTTATATAGTGGCCTATGTGTGATGTGTTTGTCTTATATAGTGTGCTCGTGTTAGTATGCTAGGAACATTTGAGCCATGGGTCTTATGATCCAACACATAATAAAACCAACAGTTGTATTTGACTTATACAATGGGCTTGTGCTTTTAATCCAATCCAATTTCAGTTTTTCATTCTTTAAACAAATTAACTATGTGTTGGTTAAAGTTGCATAACCTATATAATTCAAGAAAAAGTAAATTGTCATTTTAGTCATTGGGTTTGTATCAATTCGATCACTTTGGTTCTTACGGGTTTTTTTTGCCATTTTGATGTTTAGTTTTGTAAAAAATTATCATTTGATCCTTCTGTCAAAAGGTAAATTTTTACAAAACCAAACACCAAAATGACAAGAAAAAATATAAGGACTAAAGTTGTCGAATCGGTACAAACCCATTGACATTTTTGTGAGTTTAACAAAATTATCCCTTATTTTTTAGTTAGATTTTAACAAAATTATCCAGTCGTTTTTGTGAGTTTCGCATTTAAACTTACATGCCTAAAATCCTCTTTCCTCATATTCAATATACCTTAATAATAAACCAATATACTAACTTAATTGGAGCCAGATAAACTGTGACATGTTAGTTTTCCTTCAAGTCATCCAATCCATAAACATTATTGAACCGCCATAATAAAGTTCAATATCGCATCATTTAATTACAACTTTGTGAGCCCTAAATAATAATTGATATACATTCCATGTTCGAATCCCACTCTCTACGCATTTGCTATGTGGAGTTAAAGGCGAAGAATGGATCGAGTTGGCTCCCCAGGTCGTGAGTTCTCATGCTGAGCTAATCAGGTTTAACCACACCGTTGGGAATTTTTTGGTGGGAATTTTTTGATTCAGCCCCAAGGTAATTAAAGCTTTTATCTGTGAATAAATGAGGCAGTAACATTTATCGTAAAAAAATACGATCCATATATATTATGAGTGGAGTGTGAATTCAGCAAAAGTAAATGATGAGTAAATTGACTATCATGCCTTTAGTACAAATACACTATTTGATCTAGCTACCTGGTGTCCCTACTCCCATCCTTGGTTTAGCTGTCTCACACCCAACCCAACCCAAGGATTTAGTCTTAATTTGTCTGTCCAGCTTTTTGGATGTGATATAAGATACTCTCATTCCCATCCCACCTTTAAAAAGGTTGTGTCTAATATATCTGGTTAAAAGTGAATAAAAAGTGTTAAAAATGTTATAATTAAAACAGGCATCACATAGGTTAGTAAGTATAAGCATAAAAAGCTTTAGTGATTAGTGATGATGGTCGGTGAGAAAAAGTATGAGGATGTTGTGTACCAAAGGCGGCTCAAGTCCTGTATAGCAGGTGCGACTACAAAAGATACTTCATATCAGGGCAACAAATTAAAAAAAAAAGCTTACATTATATATGTATAAAATTTAATAAAAATAAATAAATATATGACAGCATTTGAGCTCATTTAACTACTGTTTGTTGGGCTAATTAAGGGATTAAGGCCTAGTCGGTTGGTCAAAATTGTTGTCCCATGTTTGAAGCTTTGAGGCCATTTATCACAGCTGACACAATACATAAAAACCTCATGTACGGCCATGTGTGATATAATATAATTGGTTAATAAATAAATAATAACATTTGATCCTTTCACTACTTTGAGGGAGGTCATGCCATGCCCGGTCACGCCCTTGGCCGGTCACAAGGTGGAGAGGGTTTGGAGAAAATGCTCTCATGTGACAAGGAGCCACCGCCCATTAGCGACTAACCACACATCACCTCTTACAACCCCATCACTATCTGTTACACAAAATCTAATTAACAGAAATTTTAAGTAATAGCGAATGTTAATTATAAAGTTTTATAAATCCTCTAAACTCTAAAAATACTTGGTTTACAACTGTAGACATGATATGTTATTAAGCTTATATGTGGCGCATTATTATAAACTCAAATCAGGTTGCAAATTTATCTTCTAATTTTGTTGCTCAACTCAAATTATTTTGCATGCTATACTTAGCTTCTAAATATTTAGGGGGAGTGGTGATAATAGTACTCGAGTAAGTTTCATTAAACAAAATATGACTGTTCAAAACAAAATTATATATTTTACATGGAGAAAATTAAAGAGTTGAAAGGAGACCAAAACACGTGAGTTGTGACCTTGGTCTCATCATGCCAACTGGCAAACATTAGTCAGCATCTTTATCGCTATATACCTAACATCAATATTAATATTCAAATTTCATTTTTTAAATAGTTTTACTTCACTTGTTATCTTTTTTTTAAACAACAAACTAAAACACACATATTCTATGGCTCATTTTATATGCTCAAGCTGCAAACGTACGTACCTTTGTATGGTTAAATAACCGTTTGCTTTAAATAAACTTCTAATTTAAAGTTAAAAATTATCATTTAAGCACCATCGTTAACTTTATGCAAGTATCTACGTCTGATAGATCATTTTGAGACAACTTAAACAACATACGAGTATGTTATGAGTATTTAAATGCTATAGATTAAACAAAGCATATACTTATTGGCTAATAGATCCAGTTTATAAATTTAGTTTTGTATGAAAAGTGCATTCAAAAGTTTTTACACTAAGAACATACGTTGGTAAGCTTATAAGTTAATCTAAGCTTTATAAATTTTGTGACAATAATGATCACCAAGATAATTGGAAATATGTACGTAAGGCTAATGAAGTTGATAATTAACTTATCATAAACACTCAAATTCATAAAGCTCACACCAATATCTTTCATTAGTGTAGATATAAATCATGCGTGACGTTCATGATCATTATGTGTCACAAGTATATATATATGCATTGACTTATGTACAACAATGACTTTATGTCATCCATGTTGGATAATCCCTTAATTAGTATTAACACATGTTTGTTATTAACTTATTATATATGCTTTACATTTTATAAATCAAAATCATCATTGATCAGTTAAATTCAAATAGAAAGTTTAAGACAAAGCTTTAAATGAAGAGTGAGTTTAAATTCGAGTTACATATTACCAAATGAACTCATGATCACTTGGGGCAATTAATGATGCATGGTTACAGTGGCGAAGCCAGGATATTTGTCCCGGGAGGGCCAAAGTTAAAAAAACCCATAAATTTTTTTATAATGCTTTGTTTCGGAGGGCCAAACTCAATATATGTATAAAAAATCAACTACCGACCAACAAAACAACACTTCGGACGGAAAAAACTGGGGAGGCCCGGACCCTCCTTGGTCCCTAATCCCTATTTGGCTTCGCCCTTGCATGGTTAACCTTAGTGACTTACTTATTCTATCAACAATCCAACACTTTCTAATCGAATTTAGGAAGACGTACGTTTAAGTTTCTAAGAATTCGCATGTGGACGTAACATATACTTTAAGGAATCATATAGATAAGTACTCCAAACGGCCTACTTATGTAGTATGGACTCAGCGAATTGCTCGAAACTCAGATAGAGTCGAGACTCAAGACTAAACGACCTTAAATAGTCTAGTTGTAATAGTTTAGTAAATGAGCTCGAACTTGGTTTCATATATACGTACATTGAGTTTGATTGGCTCCCTCACCAGCCTAAATACCTTAACAATTATACATATATTATAAGATATACATAATCTAACAGAAAAACATATTGTTACAAAGTGTATATCTATATCACATATCTAACTACCATATATATATATAGTAAAACTTAAATATAAAAACTATAAGACATAGATAAAAAAAATAGTTAAGTAAACAATAAATGAGACGAACTCAAGCCTGTAGCAGTAACGTTACTCACGACTTAGAGCAATTTTTAGTCATACAGTTTGGCATATCTTACCTTATATAACAAGCCAAGCTCAAGTACAACTTCAAATCACTAATTTACATCACATTGAGAATGTCGTTTTTTTTAAACACTCAATAAATCATTTAATCGAATGTGACTATTTTAAATTAAGTATTATTGATATATTATATTTTTAAGGATATATAAATTCAAACACATATATTCATTGTACCCTACATTATGTTATCTTGTCTGAAACCAAACTTGAACCCATTACTAGTTTGTTGGATAGGATCTCAGTAACACAACTTCATGTCGTTACATGATCAATGTCCACTGGTGTTGTAAATTTATTTTATATATTTATTAGCATTGCTAGATAAATATATATTTTTTATATATTTATTAGCATTACATGATCAATGTCCACTGGTGTTGTAAATATAATATTCTAGAGCATATGCAATCCACTGATCAGCCACAAACATCCTTTAAATTCTCTTCAACCCACGTTAAGTTGGCCATTTTAGAACAACTCCTTGTTTGTTAGTCCATCCACAAAATCGAACATCAATCTACTCCCTCTATCGTAACGTTTATTTGTCACGACGGATTCAGCTTAACTGTGGACGTGAAAACAATATGAGTAACTTTGCGACAATGTAAGGAGCCCGGTTTGATATCTTAAATAAGGTGGTTAAGATATGATTTAATGACCATTCCCATCAAGCATACGACTATTTATAGACTATATATAGTTCTTTTACATGGTTAATTTGGCTCGTAGCCATTTTAGTGTAAACGATCGATTGCATTTCTTTTTTTAGCATTGCCTAAGAAATTTTACGCTCGACCTTCTTTGAGTGAAGCCCCACATTTAAGACATGTCAACTCGTATAACCGGTTGTTTCCCACACATTGACCTACCGACCATTTTATGCATCTCAGCGCATTCGACTATCCATGTCGACCCAAGTCCAATGCTAGTTTCACACTTTTCATTCGGTAATTGAACTTGCGCGCTTTCAATCCATGTTGTCCCGCGACCTATGGTCTGGTCCCGCACCTTCCAATCTTTTGTTTTGTTGGACTTCACAAAAAGATACAACAAACAATATGTTATTTTATGGGGTCAACATCACATATGAAGCTTATGCATGCTAGCTTGTAGGTTGAAATTTGATTAGTAGGTGTTGAAAGGTTTGGTTTTACACTTTTACCTGTTCCACGACACTTTGATCAATAATTGGTGATCGAAGTGTTGTATTATAATCAAGTTTCTACTAATCATATATAAGATTCGGGTCAATCTACGTAGCTTAAACTATAAAAAAACTATTAAATAACACTACTGCTAACTCAACATCATAAAACATACGAGTATATTTTAATTAATTCATGTGCTTACTATAAATAAATCATACAAAGCCACTGTCACTCTCTATCTTACCTTACCTCTCCCTTTCACCATTAAAAAACTGAGAGAGAAACCTAAAGAAGCGTCGGCTTCTGATCAGCGGACTCATCCCAATCCTTATGTTGAACAGAGTTCATCCCACCAAACGAAACACCCGCAGCTCCAATTGAACTCAAAAAAGCCGAGTACCCACTCGAAGAACCGCTTCCCAGTCCAAATAAATCCAAGGTTGTAGGTGCTGGTGGACCCATTAGCAGCTGATCTCTTCCAGTGTCGTTTCGTTCTTGTTTGCTTTGAGCATAGTTACTCACATTATTACTCCAAAGACCAATGCTAGCTTCTTGGTAATGATCTGTTGATGAAGATGCTGGTGGTGGTGCTAACCCGAGTGCATGAAGAAATGAGGTGTTTGATGAAGTGGCACCCATTTGAGCTGCTTTTTGAAGCAAAGCAGTGGCAGAAAGAGCTGGTACTTGTGGAGCATGTTGTATATACGGACGGTGGTGTTGATGGATGGTTTGATGTTGGTTTTGATCAGGTTGTGGGAATAAAGAAGGTGTGGAAGTTGTGGAGCGATACAATGAAGAGGATAAAGAAAGCGACATTGGTTCGATAGTTGTGTTCACATCAGCTCCAGTGACATTACAGATAAGATTGGAATAAGACGCCGGAGATGATTGTGATGATGGTATGATTGAGGATGATGCTAAAAAACTTGCGAATACGCCAGTGCTATTGGGTGCATTGTTGTTGTTGCCACTAGTAGTTGAGCCACCGCTAACTGTGGTGGTTGTGGTAGCAATTGTTTCAGTTGGTTCTATCTGATCCATTACTGTCTCTTTCTGGTGGTTTATCATCCCCATGGATTTTTCCGGCATGTCTGTAACAAAGGCAAAATCAAAAGCTAGATTGTTTAATAAAAAAGTTGAAGAAATGATAACAAGTGTGTGTTATTATGAAGTAATTAATGAAAGCTAAAAAGAATACAGTTTCAACTTTGCTATTACAAGCAAAAGGAAAAGGAGGAACAATCATAGCGTCCTTTTTCATACAAAATCTATCTTTTTAATTCACATATAGCTTTTACTTCGATCTTTGAGCTAGCTTTTAACTAATGGAGTTGCATACTTAAAAAATAAAAACACAGTAAATGACAAATGCATGTGTTACAACTTGCAAACAAACAAATTGATGCCATAGTGGATACAATCATACAAAATTACAATACAATACACAATGAGCATTTTGAAAGTGAAATAAGTTTATAAACTTGATAAAATTCAGTTACATGACCTGAGCTGAGAACGGATTGAACCGGAGAGAGTACGCCGGTGGACGGAGTTAGCGGCGGCGGTGGCGGACTACAAACCGGAGATATAACACCTGCATCAACTTTATCAGCTTCTGGAAGATGAGCGTTATGAGTATGTTGATCAGAATTGATAGTTTGAAGGTTTTGAGTTTGAGATCTCGCACTCTCTTGTGCTAACGCATCACAAAAAGCTCTATGCGTGATGAAACTATCTCTCCTTCATTATCAAAATTCAAAAACAAACAGAAGTTCAGAACTGTTTCAGATAATAATAGAATTTTCAATTTTGGATGAAGTTTGTTGAACAAATTGAATTTACCTTGAGAACAAGGTGCCACAATCGCATCTATACTCTTTCGTACCACAAGTTTTCATATGAGCTTTCCAATCCGATTGAACAGCATACTTCTTCGAGCAGCGTTCACACTTCCACTTCTTCTCGCCGTGCTTCCTGGAAAAGTGCTTCTTAATTCCGGTGAGATCACCAAGCGCTCGTGACGGATCATGATGGACGCAGGTTTTCTCCGGACAAACGTAAACGCGTTTTCGTACCTCCTTTCCGTCTCGTTGTTTCAGTTTCCACGGTAAGTTATGACCTCGCCGATGAAGCTGAAGGTTTTGATCTCGTTGAAAGCCTTTGTTACAGATCTCGCATACGAATCGATTCGTTGCAAGTAGAGTCGTTGGTGACAGTGCGATCACTTCAGCATCTGGATCTGTAAAAACCGAACAAAATATCAAATCAAAATCACCTTCCAGTTTATAGCAAAATACACTACGTTTACTGATAAGATCAAAGTTATCAAAAAACAGTACCAGGCATTCCAGGAAGATTTCTCTTCTTCTTCATCGGCTGTATCTCAACTTTAGGTCCTGTATTGTTACCGCCTGATGAACATTCATTTCCGGAAACCGCCATTGCAGAAGAATTTTCAAAATCAACCATAAGTTCAAAACTCAAATTCGTCGTTTCTGTTATGCACCAGAAAATTTCAATAATATTTCATCTACCTAGATAACTAGGTTATCATTTCAACACCGCCTTGACTGAAAGCTTCTTCTTACTTATAACTGTACGTTAGTTAACTAAAATCAAAACGTGGTCAACTGATTGATCACATCCACTTGCAAATTAACAACAAAATATTCAAACAATTCACACCGGAGAATGAACAACGGTGGTCTAATATGGCGGCCGTTGTTATGTTTATGTGTGAGAGAGATGAATAATGAATAATGAATGATGAATGATATGATAGAGGGAGGATTGAAAATAAATGTTGAAGGGGGGAAAAAGGAGGGTTAAAATTGAGAGGTGAAGAAGATGTTAACTAACCATGGTTAAGGGTGGGGGAGGTACTTCGGGCACAAGTTAAGAGTGGGTTTTGAATCTTGACCGTCCAGGTGGCAGAATCGGCGAGAGGGTGGCATGTGTCGGAGAAGACGTAGTACGAGTACTCAAACCACGACGTATTGGGTTGTCGTTTTGCATGAGACTTTGAAAATGAGTTCACATATGAATAAGTAGTGAGTAACGACAAAATATGTGCCATGGGGGCTATTTTGTCATTTTCTATACGTTTGCATTTTCTCTTTTTCTACTCGCTCTATCTTCAACTTTAATAACACAAGTTACTTATTTTAATATCGTAAAAATGGGATGTAGTATAAGTTAGAAGTTCTAAGATAAGAAAATGAAATGTGTAGTTACATAACCGAGCTAAGTACAAGTTGACCCGAGCATACCTTTGAGCTTAAGGCCGGGATTGAGACACTAGCTGAAAAACGATATATATTAGTATTGGAATTGTAACAAGTCATTGATCTTTGACGAGAGAAGTCTGAAAATCAAATGCATGCATTGACGGTAGAGTGACATTTATACGAATACTAACGGTTGGAAACCAAACCTAAATTAATAAAAAAACATGAACACACAAACTAAACCAACTACTCGACTCTTGTATTAGATTAATAATCAAACTCAATACGTTATAGTCTAATACGAACTCAAATTAAATAAATAATAAATCTCAATTAAATAAAACTACTTATAAAATCAAATCAAAATTAACATTTTCACTGACATATGGTATTGGATTACGTAAAGTTATCTGGTACTCATTTTAGAATCGAATATATTAATATGTTATAAATTATTAAGGGTATAATAAGTAATATTTATTTAGTTAATTAAAATTATTAAAATCTAGATATTGTATGTCTATAACCACTAATCTTCGTTACTTTATTAATGTACTCCCTCCATTTCATTAAAGTATCTTGTTTGAAAAACATAAAGTTTTATGCATGTTAAATAATAGATTTTTTTGTTTAATTTGACAATAAATATTACGTGGGTTTATCATTTTGTTTGATTTTGTTAGTTTTATGTTTTTAAAAGTAATTTGAAAAATTGACCAATAAGTTTTAAAATTGACATATGAAATGTGACAATCAAAAAAGAAAATATGGACGTTTTTAATAAGAGGAAGAGAGTAGTATTTTAACATGGTTGTTTGGTAGCCTATGAATAACAACTGAATAACCAGTAATAATATAATTCTTAATGGTTTAAAAATCCATTATAATGTAAGTTCTAAAAATATGATGAATAAGACGAGGTCTTACCATTCAAAGACTACCTCTTAACCATTCAGCATCTTTTTATCACTTAACCGTTCAAAGGTTTTGAACCATTAATAGGCAATCCTCTGAATGACATTTTTTAGACGGGGGAGGGTCACGCCCCCCCACTTTTTCCATCCGAAATGTTGATCGGTAGTTGATTATATATATATATATAGAGAGAGAGAGAGAGTTAGGTTCGAATGAAAACAAGGTTTATAATTGAAAACATTGAAAACCAAAAAAACTTAATTTTTTTAAGTTTTAATTTCATAAAATTAAAAAGGGTACGATAGGAATTTTATATAACTTGAAATCCATATCCCTTAAATATCTGAATTCTTTCATATTATTAATTAAATTAAAGTATTAAACAATAACCAACTTCAACCAACCATAATCCCACATCATTCTTTCATCTTCTCCACCCAGTTTACAACTTACAAAGTACCAACTCATCATCATGGTCGCGCCCCTCTCGTAACCGTATACGTAAGTGCTTTTCAATACTACATTACTTTACATTGTTGGAATACGTACACGTATGCACATTGATAACCACGAATTTTGAAAGAAAACGTAGCAATACATACATTTATCAATATTCATAGCTTGAAATACGTATACGTATGCACATTGACATCATGAGAGTTCTCGTTTATATATGACAATTGATTATCAAAGTAAGCACTAGCAACCACAAATAACACACCGTCATTATATATGTTTAAAGTATTGCTACTTGAGGTTTTGTATTCAACAATGTAGTGATAATATATATCGGTTTTCATTGTAGATTTTTTTTTGAACTACGACTTTTATTATATAGAAAACGACACACTAGCAAGAAGCTAGGGTCAAGAAACAACCGCCAAACTACACATTACAAAGGAAACCTACTAAACTCAAAGTTACACCAATTATGCCAAGCAAGGTTTCCTAAATGCGCCCTATTCTTTAACCAACCAAAAGTGTGAAACTTAATCAAATCCACCACCTTATCAACCGCCAATCTCGTAGATCCAAAAATATGCTCATTCCTGGCCAACCATATAAACCAAAGTGTCGCCAAGCTTATAGAATACAATGCATTCCTTAACTCAATTGCAACACTTAGCTGTAGTGTAGAAGATAGAAACAATTTAATGGGAACATTCAAAGCAAATTTAAGACCACACCAATTAAACACTTCATCCCAAACTTTCGAGGCAAACGGACATTCACGTAGCACATGGATCGGGGTTTAGACATTGAATAGAAAGCTTTTGATGATCTAGAAACCGGTACCACTACGACGATCTTATATATATATGCAAAACCAACTATGAATACAATTAATATCTACCTAATCAAATTTACAATATAAAAACCCAGACCCCTTACATACGTTGTGCACCCTAAGAATCCAAATTTGTTATCTTATATCAGTATAATAAACCACATATGCATATACACAACCTTAGCTATAGTTGATTTAAAGAAGAAAAAAAAAACAAATGCATGCACATATCATTACATACATATACGTGTACATTTACATTTTCAGATTTTCAACAAGCCAATAAAAACATCATATACGTATATGTATTAGCAACCAATCGTAAAAGAATTAACAATAAGCATATACACAACATACATATATGTATCATATATCATTCATAACAAAATATCGCAATTCCATATACACATATACATAACATACGTATACGTATAAAAATTTGAAGGCTAAAGATTTACCAATAACCGGCTTACATAAATACACGTGATTAGTATGAAACAGGTCACAACTCACAATACATACAAACGCAATTAGGAAATCGGTTTTGATCTTCTACGGCTTACACATCATACATACTAGAACCATAAATGATTGCATAGTTTGCGATAAGAATGTCGAAGATTACGTACCCGTTAACCCTAGTAAATTGGTTTGGTACTTGTTAATCCAAATAAACCCTAATTTGCTTCCATATTTGATTTCTTTCTTGTACTCTTATGTATTTTATTTCTCGCTCTGCATCGACATCAGATTTCTTGCAATACAGAGGTAACGAATTTGAAGAGTTGTTCTCTTGATATGACCTAGAGATTTGGAAAGAGAAACATGACTTTATGGTACCCAAAATGCCCTTTCTTTTAAAAATTATAATGTACATTTCAAGTTATTTACAAAACTGCCACATGCACTAAAGAATGAAAATTCTTTGGTTTTTAGTGTTTTTAAATATAATGTTGTTTTCAATAGATCTCACCTATATAGGGTTTGCCCCCCGAAACAAAGTGTTAAAAACTTTGCCCCCCCCCCCCTTGTCGTAAAATCATGGCTTCGTCAGCATCGACTCAAGGTAAGTTTTACATCAATAGACTCGTATCATTCTCCCGATTAGAAGCCCTAAAACATCGGTCAGAAGTTCGAAAAAAACTAACAACGTTAAGTTAACTCTAACGGCTAACCATTATTGGAAAATAAATTACAAGTTGAGATTGACACGGGAAATTTTTTAAATTTGAATTAATATCGGCCGATATACAAATGTTCGGATTATTAAAATCCAATAACCCTATTTAGAAATCATATCATGTGCGAGGATTAAAAACATTGAAAAAAATGAAATAAAACAGTAAAACTATAGGCAATAACTGTAAAAAGAAATGGTTGAGAAACCCAGTTTAAATCTCTACAAAACTAATTTTAACGTGCTAGTAAAGATTAGGTATCCACTTTTATATATGAGTTGTTCTTTCAGAAGATAAACTGCCATGTGTTTGAAAACATGATAATTCATATAATTGCCTCCACTACATCTTTTTGGTTTTGACATGACACATATATATATACCCACAATTTATAATTGAAAGAGTTGAATGTGAAATGATTGAAAGTCATGTAAAGTTATTTTTAAAATTTGGATTCATTATGAGCGTAAACATCACGAGACCTACTAATCTTATCGCAGTGTAGTAAAATAAGGTGAGTGTATTTCCAACGTTCCACTTCGTTTCAGCATGCATAATGCCTTTGGTTATCGGCAGTGGCGAAGCCAGCAATTTTATATAAGGGGGGCCAACAGTCATGGATTCACGAGACTCATAAAATTTTTTCCTAACGCTATGTTTCGGGTTTTATATTCAAGTCGACGATTCGGTCCGGGTCGGGTCAAATAATAAAAACTCTAAATATATAATTTTTCTTTATTCATTCTAAAGACCGTTTTTACACAAAAATAAAACTAGGTAGCTTAACAAACAAAAACTTAAACTATTTATAATAATGCAAGAGGAATGCAAGTACGGAGTACCTGGAGAATATTTTTCACTCAACTAGAAAACTATATATTTATAATTGAAATAAATAAAACCCTAATTGAACTAAAAACCTACCTGGGGGAGGAGGCAAGAGTGGATACAATCTTGTGGTGTACAGAGCGAATGTGTGGTGGTTTGTTGGAAGGCAACAAAATCGCAGTGAGCAGAAGTACAACATCAGATTGAATTTTTGAGTGAGATTGTGGCAAGTGTTGACCGGTTAAATTTAAAAATAAACTCAAGTTATGGACTTGTACATTATGAGTTTATCTTGTTTTTTTATGGACTAATTAACTTAATAAAGCCCATTAAATTTAGAATTATTAAATTTAATCACCTCTAACTATTGTTTATTAGCCGTTTTAACCATTAAGTATCACTTTGGCCAATACTAATCTCAACTAAACACTTTGTGTCTGTAAGTTAACCAATTCAAGTTACTTTTGGTTAACTTTTGGTGATACGGACACCAAAGTGTTTAGTTGGGAGATATATTAATTGGCCAAAGTGATACTTAAGGGTGACAGTGGCCAATAACCAATAGTTAGAGATGATTAAATCTAATAACCCTTAAATTTAAGTTAGAAATTTTAAAAATTAAGGGGGCCAAACTTAGTTTATATAATATTTTCAAGGGGGGCCAAATCTTATATATATAAAAAAATTTAACTACCGACTGAAAAATTAGTGGTTACGGCGAAAAAAGTTGGGAGGGCCTTGACCCCCTTTGGTCTTAAGTATCCTTCGCCCATGGTTATCGGCATCACGACTAGTGCATCTTGAAATCGTAAAAATATTAACGATTCATAGCTCATATAGTTGAGGCGTGTACTTAAAACTTTATTAAAATTGAGGTCTATTGGTTCAAGTCAAACATGAGTCGTAATGGAATTTCATGTGGGGTTAAAAGGTTTTCTCAGAGTGACGGTTTTTTCTTGATGATGTTTCTAGATTTTATCATATTTTATAGTTGTATAAGAACTTTGTTCAACGAGTTTTAATTCCGAGTGAACTTTAACTAGCAAATAAATGGCTTAATCAACTTAAAAAATAAACTGATATTTCCGTTAATGACCACGTTTAGGATACTAGCGGTACTTACTATTAGTATTCGGTGAGAAGTTTGTTTTTGTCCGTTCATTTAAATAAACAAAGGAGCATGAAAAAAAATTGTGTTCGTTTGCTTAAAAGAAAAAAAACTATTTTGTCCGTTCATTTATGTTCGTGAACATTCGTTTATTTACGTTTATTTATTTATGTTCGTTTACTTACATGTATTAATATAATGATATGTAAAGGGTATTATGTGTTGATATTCACAATGAATTATACTAAAATTAGAGAACCTAAAAGCTATGGCGGATTCCAAGTTTTCACTAGCACACGTTTTTTTTTTTGTATTCATTTATTTTTGTTAAACAATGTTTGTTTATTTTTGTTCGGTTATGTTCATGAACATTTCGTTTAGCTTTCTCACGAACGAACACTAACGTTTTCTTAATAAATAAACATGAACACAAATCATGTTTGATTAAGTGTTCGCATTCGTGTTTGGTTAAAGTCAAAATGATTCGTGTTCGGCTTCGTCGGTTCATTTTATAGGTCTACTAATTATTAAAACCTACAACTCTTCAACCTCTCCAATGAGAACATGCCATCTCACTTTAACCCAAGATTTAATTCTCCAACCCAATAATTAAATAGAAACTAACTTTAAGACCAGGTTTTACGTATATGGCTTCGTCGCATGTGTCGATAAAAAAATTTTAACATCTCGCACGTTACGGTGTAAAGTCGTAATCTGTCACATATTAAAATACATAAATATATAAAAAATTATTGACCAAAATGAGAACTAATTAGTCAAAGTCTGAGGTTCGAAGTCGTAAAAGTCTTCAGAGACTAAAATGATTATAAGTTAAGACAGTTGCTCAATACCGGAAATATATCTAATTTAATTGATGTCTAAAGTAGTAATTACTATATATTGAAAGAACAACTTCATGAATAGTTACTTTTTTGTTTTACATTTTAGCCACCATATAGTTTGGTAAGTTTTGCATTTTGGCCACCAAAGTAAAACAACTCTTTTATAGATAAGTTGAATTTGAGGTAGTGTTGTTATATGTTTTGCATTTTGGCAACTATAGTTTTTGTAGGTTTCGCATTTGTACCAAAGTAAAATGACTCTTTTGTAAGTAAGTTGAGTTTGAGGGACAAATATTATTGTGGTTTCCTTTTGTTATGGGATTTTACAGAGAGAGACGTCGATTTGTCATTGCCTGCACCAGATTAGATGTGTTTCATTGTGAATATGTTGTGTACAATTGTTTCGTTATGTTTATTTAAAGTTGAATGACATTTGTTTTTCGTTGATTTTAGCCCGTGTATGATTTTTGTTGATGTGATAACGAAAATTTAACGGTATACAAATAGCTCGGGCAAAGCTCGAGCCTGTATAATCCTAGTTTTATGAAAAGTACGAGGCAAAGTTGAAATAAACATATTAAAATTAGGTATATTGGTTTTCACTGGTCCCAATTATTACCTTTTGTCTTCTACTGGTCCCAACTATTAAATTGGTTGTCAACGGTCCCAACTTTTATCACTTTAGTAACCACTGGTCCCGTCGTTAAATTTTTTTAACGTCGTTAAGTTTCTTCCAAATTCAAGACCGATGTTTTAGAACTTTTGATCGGAAGGATAATACTTGTCGATTGATGTAAAAGTTTTCTCGAAAAGTCTCTCTGAACGATAAAATTTTTACATTTGATTGATGCACCGTTAGGTTTAAACACCCGATCGAAGCACTATTTTGTTGTTCGGAGCGTCGTTTCGAGGTAACTTTTCCATCAGTCGACTTATATTATCGTTCCGATCAAAATACTTATAACATCGGTATTGAATTTGGAAAAAAACTTAACGGCGTTAAAAATTTAACGACGGGACTAGTGGTTACCAAAGTGATAAAAGTTGGGACCGTTGACAACCAATTCAATAGTTGGGACCGGTAGAAGACAACATGTGATAGTTGGGACCAGTGAAAACCAATATTCCTTAAAATTATAATAATAAATTTTAAGGTTTTTAAAATAATTTGATGTACCCACTATTTAACAAATAGTAAGTACAAATTAAAATAATAAAATGTTACATTCTTTAAGTTTTTCAAAATAAAATGTTACAAACTAACACAACAATCACAATCCCCAGATGATTCAATCGTAAACCCAACTCATTACGACCTGATAAGTTGTAGCAATTTAAGTTTTGTTTTTTCAAATCATCGTCAGATCATATACAATCACTAGGTTAGTAATGCGTAAAACACACGAGTTGAAAAACGTATACAATATGTATTAACCGGGTAAAAAGACGTGTAAGTGAGTTGATTCGATCTAATTGAAGAATTCACACACCTTTTAGTTATAGATAGAGGTGCACAAATCGGTATTTTTGAAAAACTTGTTCCAATTCTTGTTAGCGGTAAAAGAATTGGTTCTTACAAGAACCAGTTCAGTTCTAGAACTGGTTTTTAGTGTAAAATATAGAACTTATGTAACCGGTTCCCGTTTTACAAGAACTGGTTGCAGTTCCTATAAACCGGTTTTAGTTCTTCAAAACCATTCTTTCTATGGGATGGGCAAAAACTCCGGGTTGCTGTAAATTTTCACTCTCAATTGGGCTTTCATTAAAAGTCTGATCATAAATTTTTTAAATTATTTTATATTAAATAAATAGTAACATTAAAAATATTAAATATTACAAGATATATAGTTCTTAAAACACTAAATAAGTAACAACACTAAAACATTCCGGTTTTGTATAGGAACCGGTTCTTCCCGAAACCGGTTTTTTGTAAGAACCGGGTTTCGGTTCTGTTGAAACCTGGATATAAAAAAACAGTGGAACCAATTCAGAACCTACAGTTCAATTCAGTTCTTGTAAAACCGTTTCTTCTATAAACCGATTTTCAGTTATTGGATCGGTTTCGATTCCGTGTGCACCTCTCTAGTTATAGATGAATGTGAATATGTGATACAACCAAAATCTTTTTTAGTTGGGCTAATGACCAACACAATTGATCTTTAGACCTTTTGTTATTTCATAGGCCCATATCAGGTTTCTAACAATGCCCATTCATATCACACAAACCCTAGCGGCCGTAAACCCTATTTAATCCAATCCATCACACCTTCTTCATAAACTCATCAAGCCATTTCCTGCTTCCGTTTGATTCAAGGTCCATTTCCTCCAAAACATATCTGTGTTTGTATAGATATTAGGTTTCATTTCTTAATTCATTTCAATTGTGTTGATCTATGTGTTAACATTTCGTTTAAGATCTATTTTCGCATCTGTTTTACCCTCTCCTTGTTATTATTTGAATGTTTTTCAAGGAGATATAACTGATGCGTATAGTTAATTACAGGATGGCTTACCAACGCATTGCATTTTTTTAAATTGCTTTAGTGTCAAATGGTCCTTCCTATAATTATTTCTTTTCAAATGATCCAGTTTGTTTTTAACTTAATTTGGCAGATGACGATAAATCAGTTTTATGCTTAACACTCCGATTATACTGTGGTGATTATAAACTCCGCTTATTATCTGATGCCATATTATTCCTTACATACAATTTTTAAGTAACAGTTATATTTTTTATAGAGGGCAAATGATGATACAGAAAAACTTATACTACACACTGAATATTTTGGTGTAGAAAACTAACTCTCAATTGTTTTCTGATGCTTTCTTTTCATTGTATGGAAATGTAATTTTTAAACTAAATTTTATTATCTTTTTTTGTATGTTCGATGATGAGATATGGCAGACGGGCGGTCTGAAATGATGCCATGTTGATTGTCTGCGTTATATCCAATTTATGGATTAATATCTGAGAATTTTTATTTGAGTTTAACAATTTAACGTAAGCTTATTTTTTGTTTTATATATTTATTATTGGTTTTATAGTTATGCAATGATGAGTATGCAAATATATGTCTGGACTTATGAGACAATGTCAATGAGATAATGTGCATTCTTCTGAGCTATATCGTATTTTTTTGTTTTATTTTTTAGTTTCGTTAGGTTCTTGTAACACACACATAAGTTACAAAATAGTTGAAATTAACATAATTTTTGTTTTATTAAATAGTGTTTTATTTTTTAGTTTCGTTAGGTTCTTGTAACACACAGATTTTTTTAACTTATTAACCCAACATTTTAAGCAAAGCTTTTACATCAATTGATTTTGTATGATTCCTATAATTGAATTTGAAAAAAAATTGTTATCACCTGTAGAATTTAAAAGATGATTAATGGGATTAGAAAGTGAAAAAAACTTATCACCGTTAATAGCCAAATCAATTCTTTACTTTGTTAGAATTAAAGATGATTTAATATATGTATAGCAATAGCCAATAAGAAACTTAAATAAACGTATTGATTTGAGGTTGGATGTGGCCTTTGGGCCGATTTTAATCGAGCCTATGAAACTGGATCAATAATTGGCTTAAATTTAAAAAATGTCAATATAAACTTAAATATTTTAGGCATGTAGCTTAGCTACAACTAAAGATGTCATCTGCAACATATAAATAACCAGTTTCCGGTTTGTACATCAAAAACCCTGTGTTTTAAAACCACCTTTGGGTTAGTCAAAACTTCATTTTTTGGTTAGTTTTAAAACTCGACATTTTTTGGTTAGTTTTAAAACTCGACATTTTTTGGTTAGTTTTAAAACTCGACATTTTTTGGTTAGTTTTAAAACTCGAATCCAGTCATAAGAGAAATTTAAATAGACAGTCAAAATCATTTAATGTTCCAGTCATTCAAAACCTAGTTTAAAAAACATGTTTAAGTTAATTTGGGCGGTTCTGGTTAATGGTTGGTAACGAAATCATAAAAACCTACTCCTGGTGATTAAGATATCAATTCTAATACTGTAGATCGAATAAGGCTAATTTATCAAGCAATAAAGTAATCACTTTTTAATAATTGACTTAACCAAATTACAAATCCCAAATTAGTGTCTCAAAGCAAACACTACCAAGGAAAAGAAAATGCTTAATTGTATTAAATGTCTCGTAACAAACACTATTTAATTGGTTAGAGGCTTGGTGGTGTTTAGATGCGACTGGAACAAAACGCTGTTGATGATGCGACTGGTTGAAAAAAAGATGACTCAAAAACTACCATTGCTCGAACTCGGGTTTTTGGTGTTGCATTCGTGTCCGAAGACGTTGCACTTAGGCAAGGAATTTGAATCAAATTTGCACCCTTCTGCGTGTGGGTAGGTGTTAGAGTAAATTATGATTTGTGTATATAAAGGTAATTATGGTTTGTCTCCATTCTTATGTTGAACAAGTGAAAAAAAATTAGAATCTCATTTGTCAAACCAAACAGTTTCTCTTAATCATTCAGCATATAAATATTCAGACATTTTAACCATTCAGATCTGATCTTTTATTCATTCAACACTTAGGTCCTGTTTGTTTTTTTAAGAGATTTAAGTCTGAATCTGAGTACCATCTGTATGTTAAGTGGTGGTTTAAATGTTTGAAATCTGAATCATTAAGAGGTGGAGGCTAGAGACGAACTTTAGTCGTCGAGATGCAGCCTAGTCTCCAGGTTAGAAGTTAATGGAGTCCGTCGACAAACGTATGTTTTTTTTGTTAAGAGGTTTTTAGACCCACTAAAAGTTCTTACTGGTTCAGATGCTATTAAGACGCTGAACCTCGTAATGCCATAAAAAACAAACAGCCCCACTTCTGATTACGTCTAACCGAATCTGACGTTTTCCTTTATTTAGAGAAAATAGGCAAAAACAAACAGGACCTTAAGCAATCTTATTTATCTTAACTTTACTTATATAGGTAATGATAAAATAAAGATTGCTACAGTTTTTGACAAACAAACTAATGTTTTAGAGAGGTAAACATGCATACAAGTAACTTTTCATTGTTTTTGTTTAGATCTTTAAGAATAATAAGATTAGTCTTACTTCTTTTTATTATCATTTTAAACTGACAAGTTAGACTCATCATGTAGCATTAACCCCACCCATGGACCGAACATGATCAGATCAACCTCTACAATTTGAAAGACGATTATTATTGCCATTTAAGCCCCATAATCACTGTTCTTGTTAATAACAGAAGCTGCAAAAGATGCTTCTTCCACACAGATTGGTTCGTTAAGATCGGCAATATTATAGGCTCGTTTCGTGCCTAGATTAGGAACATTTTTAGCATTCCAAACCATGCTAATAATTTTTCTTTAGTTTGCTTTACTTAAATGTCAAGTATAGTTCATTATTGAATATATACATTTCGTGATTGAATCATGTTTGCAGTTTGAATGACCATTATTATTGCCATTTAAGAACTATATTAATTTTCTCCATCCTTTTTTTCCCACATATTTCTAAAGAAAGAAACCTTTAGATTCTAATTTTCCTTAAAAACACTTTGAAAAGCAAACGCAACATTCATAGCATTAGTTATTACCATTTATTGACTATAATGATCATTATTTTATTTAATCACATAAAATTACATATATATATAGTATCATTTTCTATTTTTCCAAATAGATATGTAGTATCATGAGTTTATTATGAAACTAAAAAGAAGAAAATGAGTAAAATTGCTAACCACAAAGTTTTTTTGTTTGAGTTTCAGTCAGCAGTTACCACACATTGTAACTAATTGTTATCAACGAGAATGTTGGTTTCTTTTATTGTTATCGATGAGTTTAATTGCATATTAAACATCACTCAGACAAAGTTATATATAAAATCATTGAGGTGTTGCTTTCAATTTAGCTATAAATATGAACTTGTTGTTTTATGTTAGAGACACAAAACAAAATATATATTAGAAAAGAAAACTCCCTTATTCAATTTCACAAAACCAAAATGTTTGTTTGCAAATTTCAACCTTTTTTATATAAACAATAAAGTGTAGATTAATATAGTCACACCTTAGGGCTTCTCAATTCATTACAACTACTATTCTGATGGTTGTCTTTTTTTTTTTGAACGATGACTTTCAGCTAAGCTGGAATCATTAGACAAAGTTGTACACAGCGAGACAAACTTTAATATTTAGCTCCAATGCCATTAATTTTATATAACATCTATCTCATTTACTTGGACATTTGGTACATATTTTCTCCAACAACAATATACAATATTCCCAACTCATCTTCTATAAACAAACATATCTTATTCATATATGATTAACCTATAAAAATATTAAAAAATAGAGTTTATATATAGGGTGTTACAGGTAATAATTATGGGAAAATATAGAGTAATTAGGATATTGATAAAAATATATATTTACAAATATCAATTTGTGAATTGCAATAATAACCAAATATGAATTATATATTCACACGAATTACATTGAAACAGCATCAATAATATGGATAATGAATTTTGCAATTTCCATATCATATTGCCAAAAAAGAGTTTAATATATATTATTCAAGAATATATATATTCAACTATTATCAAAACAAGAAAATGAAGATATATATATCCATATAGAAGAATATTAAACAATATGAATCAAATGATCAAAATCTGTCCTACAAATTGGACAAGTTCTTCTATGAACCAACCAAAGGTCAATACAATGGCTATGAAACACATGCTCACAACTTGGAAAACTTTTGCATACCTCAAAATCTTCAAAATCATCCAAACATATTGCACAACTCAATGATTCTTCATGTCCTTCACCGACCCTATGATTAAAACATCGTAACAGTTGCAACTCCTCACGCGATAACCCAGAGGGCTGGTGATCATGCTCGACTGCATGCGAGTCAACTCTAAAGAGTTCTGATTTGGCAATGAACCCGATAACCGCATAACAAATCATCAAGTAAAGGGTGACAATGGAGATTAAACAAAGGAGAGAGAGGGGTGGAGGAGGAAGCACCATGCTTGATAAACAGAAGGAAGAAATGTAAGTTATAAGAAGTGTTGTTTAAGAAAAAAGCAAGAAGAAATGGAAGTTGGTATGTTTGGTATATTAATAACAAAGAAGGTGAAGAGTTGTTAAAACTTAACAAAGTTGGGTTTGACCCTGAAAAAAGAATTAAATATATTTGATTGGGTTGGAAGGCATCTGTTTGACTTTGTTGAAGATTAGCTTTCATTTGCAAATAATGGATGAACTTGCACAGGACTATGCCAATCATTGAGCACCAATCATCATAAATCATGATATTACTCAATTACTATTATTTAACCTGAAATGATATTTCTTTAATAATGCTTAAATAAGTTGTATAGACATGTTAAACTGTTGGTACGTGCAAAGGGGTGCAAAGGGGCCCAGTTAGATCCATATTTTTCAACCAATCTTGATGTCAAGTTTGAGCTGAAAGTTTGAGTTGTTGAGGTTAATAAAACATTTCATCAAACATCTGGTGGGCAAGAAATCTAACTCTTAAATTTGCTTAAATTTGCAGCAACATTCAAAATCCAATCATTGAAACATACAAAGAAAGGCTTGATTTCACAATCTTATTCGGAAAGTAAAACAATACATCGGATCACATCAAAATGGCAAGTATTATTATGCTCAATTGCTCATGCAACTCGAGTCATGCAGTTACAAAAAGAAGCAATGGTTGAAGCGAGTTGGTGTAAAAAAATACATTATAAGCCATGTTATCATCAGGTTTAGTATCAGTTTCAGACAACTTAATCATCATCAAGTAGTAATTATATCTTAGGCAGCAAAGTTGTGGGCTCAGAAGGCACGTCTGCGCTTGCCTGCCAAAAAAACAAATTTAGGTTAGTGATTTTTAATCTCATGTTTTCTTCTGAAAGATTATGTTTTGCATCATTTTATACCTCAAGATATCTTGTTAGCAACTTGGTGGTACTAAAATTGAACCCCTCCACTGATTCTCCTTTCTTACGAGATGCATGAAGTTGCTTTCTGACTTGGGATGCAAGTGACTGCAAATTTAACATACCAATGGAGTTAGTTTACACTTCTCGATAATAACCTTTATCCATTTTATCATATACATGTATATAGTACATAATGTGTGTAGGAAAGTGATTTTATCATCTATATTTATAACTTCCTAACTTATACATGCCGGCTGTAACGAGGTGTCTAAACTAAGGACAATGGTGCAACTAACATAAACATGGTGTGTCCAAAGTGTCTGTGTGATTATAATGCTGTGCCCAAACCATCACAGTAGTGCTACTAAAACCATTTGTAACTAGTTGGACACATAAACCCTCTCCCTCGCATCCTTGATATGTTTGTGTTCATGCATACCTTTCCTAGTTCAACTCCCCATTGATCAAAAGAATTGATTCCCCAAATGAAGCCTTCCACAGCAATTCTGTGCTCATAGATAGCTAGTAGCTGTGAACAAAGGGAAGGTTTTGTAAGATGATGTCAGTGCCAGATACATTGATTTGACTATAGTTATACTGGTCAAACCTGTCCAACTCTATAAGCATCCAATGATGGAAGTAGAAGGCTAAGTGATGGCCTATTCCCAGTAAAGGTCTGTTGATGAAGATTGAATTAGTAATCATTAATCAATCATTCTTTTAAAAGCGGAAAATTGGTGAAACTGTGAAGGAAATCAATCACCTTGTGAGGAACAAGATGAGATGCAACATTCTCGCTTTGCAACTGTTCAGGTGTCTGGAAAGAAAGCAAAATCATGTCAAGGAATAAAAAAAATAATATCTTTATATTTTCCTTTGAGGTTATGCAATCAAATTACCTTGCCATAAGCAAGAGCATCAGGTTGTGCAAAAAAGTTTGACATCAGCTCATCATGGTTATTTACTACTTCATCTGCAAACCAAGTTGTAAATAATAAGCACGATGGGACAAAATATGACAAATAAAACAGAACCTTAAAGGGAAAAAAATACAACAGAACCTTTAAGGTATACAGGCTGTTGGCTCTTCACAATGCCAATGAAATCACAGGGGATAACACGCCCCTGAAAACACCAAAATCAAGTATAAAGAAACGGCTTTCAGAATACATAAAAAATTTATGCACAACTGACACGAGTTAAATTATAAAATAATCAAAAGTGCAATCACAGTACACAATTACCTGATGAATTAATTGGTAAAAACTATGCTGACCGTTTGTTCCCGGTTCACCAAAATCGATTTCACCAGCTTCAAAAGGAAGGCGAACACCGTCTATGGATACTCCTTTCCCATTACTCTCCATGCTAACCTATACATGAAGTTTGAAATGCTGATACATAAAAAAAGCTTTAAAAAGACTAGACAAATACGATGTGAATAATAACTTACCTGTTGAATGTGTGGAGCAAGCTTTTCAAGAGCTTGAGTGTAAGGTAGGATAGCCTGCAAAAAAAAAGATCAGGTTAATGCATTCAATCGGGACTGGATTAATTTTAGTTGGGTTGTGTGAATAATAAAACTCACTCTTGCAGGATAGCCAAGAAATGACACATTCCAAACGCTCAATAAACCCAAAAGAACCTAAAAGGCCAGCAAATAATGTCAACAAATAAAACATTTAGTAAGTTAAAACAAGCACAAAGACAAGATAAAATGCAGAAGTGTAAATTATGCATACAGGTATATTACTCTCGAAAGGAGCAGAGTGGAAATGCTGATCAATACTTCTAGCACCTTCTAGGAATCTATAAATAGTGAAAACTATTAGGTAAAAATAAAATAAAAAATATCACAAAAACATAATAATGCAGTTGAGAGAGAAAAGATTAAGTTCAATAGTTCATATGTTACTGTACTTTTCAACAACCGAGAAACCGTATTGGAGAGATAAAGGTAATACTCCAACAGCACTGCAAACTGAAATGGATTAAAATGATCAATCAAATGAATACCAGTTTTACTTAAGATAATAAGGTTCTTTTTCCATATTATTTTAGTAATAACAAGCTATCTTACCACTATATCGGCCTCCTACCCAGTCCCAGAATGCAAAAGCATTATTAGGATCAATCCCGAACTTCTCCACAAGCTGCATCAAAAGTATATCGAAAAAGGTAAAACTATGGTAAATCCAGATGATTCAGAGTCTTGTATATTCCATCTTCAACTTTTTTCAAATATTCCCTGAATCTCTAGGACTAGTTACAAAATACAATGTTTGTACTTTGGACATATATATGACCATATAAAGAAAGATTTATGACTAATAACTCTAAGAGAAACATAAACTGGAACTGAGAAGTGAGCAAAACAAACCAAAAGAAGGTACATGATCAATATGAGTCAAACCTTAAGATTTGTGCTAACAGCAACCATATGCTTTGAAACAGCTTGTGGCCTGGAAACAGCAAATAAAATGACCAAATTATATGAAAGAATAAAAATAGCCATGGATGCTTTATTTCATTTAGTATGAACAAATGATAAGATTTGATAAAACATTGGCACATTGCTATTGAATCCAAAAATATTAATAGAAACAAAAGCCGGTGCACTAACCCTAAAGCAGATGAAATCCATTCCCTCAATGTCCGAGCATTTAGCATGGTCTCTGCTGTAGTAAAAGTCTTGGAAACTACAACAACTGCATTGAATACAAGAAAAAATGAATACTTATATAACAAATTATATTGTTCTGTTTTTGGATTTAAAAAACGAAATATAAGACATAATAAAATATAAAGTAATATCACCTAAAGTGGTCTCAGGATTCAAGCCTGAAATATTCCTGGCAACATCTACTGGATCAACATTAGCTAGACTGCAGAAAGAACCAGATACAATGATAAAATAAGTAAAAAACTATCATTGCATAAGCCTTATGCCTGGGAACATGCATTTTTGGGAAGAAATTATACGAAATCATGAAAATAAACAGGGTAACACACATGTGCATGGTAAGCAAGCAGTATGATACAGTTTTTTATTTAATTGGATTTTCACAGTTAGCCAATAACAGTGTAGATGGTTCCTTTACATATTCGCTTTCCTTACAGAGACACACCAAATAATAACGAGAAATACTCTCTTATCTTTATAAAAACATATACTAATGTCTAATTCCATGAAGGTTCCATAAAAAGGCTTTCCATTTACTGAACTCGTGAAACAATGCGTGGCTAGTGTATGTATTACGATGAAGGTTCCATAGGCCATACCACATAAACTATGTCTAAGATCTCTCTGCATTCTACATTTTTTAGTTACATTTAGATCATTAAAGTTGCAAGTATCTTGAAAAAACAAATATCTAACTCTAACTCATCACCAACATTTAGTTACTTACTAACCAACCTTGCCTCACACACAACCTACCTTCACTCAGGAGTCCTTTGCATGGGCTTGACATTAGAGGATGGCCAGCCTGTCCTAAGTCATTTTTGTATAATCACACAAGTATAAAGTATTATTCATTTTCTTTTGAACGGATGCACACCATTTACACCAAAAGTTCTACAAGTTATTCAATCTCCTTTTCAATGGATCTAGTGATTTCCACCTTTTACACCAAAGATCTATCACATTGATGGCATGTTTCTTGATTATTCATCGGTATTATGTTTGTTTCTTCTTTTCAATCCCTAGTTATGGGAAGAGTTTTTCATCATAGCGGGTTACAACACCTCTCTAAAAAGGACCACATTCTCTAATTCATGGAAAATGGAAGTCAGCATATAGCCTGATCCTAGTCTACGGGGTCTATTTTGTTAGGTTTCGTCTAGTAAGAGCCTTTGTTATGTGAGATACTTAAACAAAGAAATAAAGAGGACACAATTCATCATGGTATTTATACCATTTAACATATTATGCCGACTCTATTCTCTAAATGTGCAACCAGTAAAACTATAGATGCCCTAGACATTAAATGGTAATGAGATACGAGTTCACAAAAATACAAGCTCAATTTGGTGTAAGATTAACATGCTTTGAATCTATAATCAAGATACAAAACCACCATTTATATAAGCAATTAAAGATATCACAAAGCACACAATATGCACACTTACAAGCGAAGCTGCCGTCCACCTGCTGATTTACTAGCCTCTGGATCTGCAAGTTCCACAATTTTTTTTATATTAGAATTTTTTATTCTATACAACCCATTATAAAATAACATCGGTTATATTTGGTTGAAATGTGGAGTTAGAAAAGCCAACCAGTTTGAAGAGCAGTGTGCACAAACAAAGGGCCAAGAAAGCTTCCACCAATACCAATAGCAATCACATTTGTCAATGCTTTTCCTGTGGCACCAACCTAAGAAAGGTTGAAACATGAATGTTACACATACAGACATACAGTAAAGAATGTTACTCAAATAGTAAAGTGCCTGATACATAATAAATAACAAAATTAGCTTATAAAATGGATAATTACCCAGGAACCGTTGCGAACTTTATCCGAGAATTCTTTTATTTTATCAAGAACTTGCCAAACATCCGGTACCACATTCTTCCCATCACTGTTTATTGTCGTATTCTTTGAAGCACGGAGAGCTACATGAAGCACAGACCTGTTCTCTGTGCTGTTTATCTGTAGTACAGACCAGAGAATTAAAACACAATTCAGATACTCCTACTATGTAAGTCACTAATAAGTTACAGCTTATAGATTTACTTACATGCTCCCCATTAAACATATTATCAATCTTTTGTTTGAGACGTGCTTCCTGCATTACGAAATAAGACAGGCAGAAAACATTTTACTTCTTCTTTTATGGAATATGCCATTATTCGATTGGTTAATATAACTGTTGATATATCATCTCAATCGGCCAATCTACCTCAGCAAGTTTCTTTAGCTTAGAAAGCGTATCGACAGTGGCTCTCTGTCTTGAATAGTCCAATAATATTCCATCAAACTCACTGCATCAAACCAAAATGAAAAGAAGAAACACTCATCACTCTCCTAGCCTAAACATAAAAAATCACCAAAATCCAGAAAAATAAACATCTGATAACAGTTGATAAGATAATTAAAACAATCATACAGCATCATGGAGCTGCATCTGTCAGTGTCAGCCATCAAATCACGCAAATGCGTTTTATCAATTTCACCAACATGAGCCTACAAACAATAACCAATAAACCATTGACATCATAATCAACAATTAAAACACAAAGCGAAGACATGCAATTACACAGTGAGGTACGGTAATCACCTTCAAGTCTTTCCATGGTGCAGTGTCAGAGATTAAAGTAGCCATCTGCAACAATTATCAAACAAACAAATAAATGATTTACGCAAGGGAATTGACGAGAAATGGAAGAACGATTGGAATTAAGCGGTAACAAGAGATTTGAAAGATCGAAATAAGAGAAAAAGAGTGAAGGAAACAGAGATTATTATAACCTGGAGTGATGAAGAAGAAGAAGATGAGGATCGATTAGGGGAAATATGAAATTGCAATCTGGTGTGAGTCGAGAGATTGATAAACAAAGAGAAATAGAAATAGAAAAACAGGTGGCGGTGTAAAGAAATAGAATAAAATAGAATAGAAAAAAAGAATATGGCGTGGATTAGGCCATTGTTTTTCTATGGACGGCTTCAAAAATCAATTTCAAAACAATACCTCCTTTTATTTGATTTGATTTTGGTAGTGTTATCTTTCTTCTATAAATAAGTCCAAGGAAAATAATATAGAGTGATATATGGTGTATAAAGTATTTTTTTACACTCATGAGCTTTTCATCTAAAATTAAAAAATGTCGATGTTGAAAGAAATCGGAAAGTAAGTTTGAAAAGTGTGTGAGTTTGTTGTTAAAATAAAATAAAATTATAATAGAATCAAATCATTTCTTTGATTATGATCTTGATTATAATGTATAATTGCTTATGAAGCTGATAATAAATATGTTTTAAATCATTTTTATAGAGTTTTTTACAAGGAATCTCGCCTAGCCATCTAAGTTTGGACTAGCTAGGCTCATTTATAGTTTGAGGTTACCCGTGGTTGAACGAGTGGACTTTATTAGATGGGAGAGGTAGTGGAGTGGTTTGTCATGGCTATGAGGGATTGAGGGACATAGAAGGTGGTAGTGGTTGCAACTTGTGCAAGATTAAGGAGTATGTGTGAAACTAGGAAAGAAGGCAACATATGCTGATATGCATTTGGGTGGAAGCTAGGAAAGAAGAGGAACGAGTAGGATAGGAAGTTAGGGAAGAAAAACAGTGACGGTCATAAGTAACAAAGGAAAGGGGTTGTGTAATGACGGAAATGAAGAAACTCTAGGAAATAATAGTATTGTGGTGCAATTAGATATCATGTTTTATTAGTTTACCTAAATTTAAAATTTAAAATATCTAAAGTCAACAAGAAAGTTCATATAGGCTTGAAGTTTATAAGAGCTAGTTTGCGTTTGAATATTAAATGAGTTGATTTTTGATGAGTTTCAAGACACCTACTATTTCAAGAGCCTTAGTTCATAATGACATGTGTTTTTATATATGTTCTCTTTCATCCCTCATGATAGTCACTAAACCTTATCAAATACTATCTGGGACATATTTTATTATTTCACAACTCTTCATACATCACAAATTAAGCCTCTTGATCAATGAGCTTACAAAAATATCAATTACTCTTAAGATTTTCAAACAATACAATTCAATGAAAACATGTCATGTGTCATTCATAACGTCTTATGGTGCAACACGTCCATATTCTTGCATCTTGGCACAAGAGTAATGCTCTTGTGGTCAATATTATCGAACAACTATTCATCAACTTATGAAAACATGACAAGTGAAAGAAGAAATCTTTTTAACGCGATACATCTTGACTATGGTTTTAATTTCTAAAATATTACTTTGAGGAATAAGATTAAAAGCTTCGCGTATGACACAAAAAGATGCCATGTGAACAAATCTTACTTATTCATATTACGATTTTTTATTTGAAGATAAATTCCAACATTGTTATTACCAAATAAGAATGGCCACTGGCCTTTAAAAACCACTAAATAATAAGTTTCTAAACAACTACTAATTAAAAACCATAATTAAAATTCTCTCAGCGACTTCCATGATCGATGCAATACGACAACTGAATGGGCTAACTTGGCAATTTAAAGGCAACATCACTGGGCCACTGAAAAAAACTTAATTAGAGGTCACAAAATTTTTTAATTTCACTTGTATGCCATACAAGTGCAAACATGACATGATCATACCATAATAATCTTCTACATTTGTAGATCTCTATCATACACACACAAACAATTGAACACTCAAACAACCTTAAATTAATTGCGAACATTATCATACCAAATTACAACAATGAAGCTACCGCTAGACAAACGAAAATAATGAAACTAGCTCCGATTTTATCCAAGCTAGCTGCGTTTTTAGATGCATTGACCCGTGCAGTAGGAGAGTCATGAGGGGTTGTGGAATTAGGAGTTGTTGTTGAGTTGGTCGGAGGTGCGATTGCACCACTGGTAGGAGGAGCATCCGCGGGTGGGCTTATGGTAGGAGCTGGTGCATTAGCAAGACCACCCTAAACATATATAATTTGATAACACATTAATAGGCTTCAGTCAACAAAATGATACGTTTTGCAGCACCTAATTAAAATTTTTTAATTGGGTGCTGCAAAACGTACCCCTTTCACATACAACTTGCAACCATTACATACGTACGTACCTGACTACCTTTGGAGAGATTTGCATCGTATATCGGTGTCAAATCTACATTATAGATGCCAAAAGCCCGTTCTGAGGGTTTTCCAGGCTTCAAATCCTCGTCGTATAACGCAAATAGATACGTGTCAATTGATTTCCCGGGCATCAATGGAGTTCCAACCATGGACCTAAGATGAGCAACCAAGTTGCCGTTGTAAGCCTTGGCGTTTTCTATGGTTGCACCCGCCTCTGCAACATCACCTTTGTAAGGCCAACCTGTTTCAGCCACCACGATCTCCACATCGTTAAACGCCATGGCGTTCAATGCCGATCTCACTGCATCCACCTTCATGTCATCCACACATGTTTTTTTTAGCTTAGCAATTTGTATGTGTACGAGTCCGAAGTTGTTTGACTTTATAACACAAACTAAATCAAGAAAAAAAAAATCCGTTGCGTTTGTTTGTGGTCACACTAAAACAAATAATTTGCGGGTCCGACACTGTAAACACATTTAACACTTGCTATGAAATTACAAACAACTTTCATATTATAAGGACAAACAACTTTCAAATATTTCAAATGTTTATTACTTGTTCATCGATCCTAACATATTAATTATTAATTTATTATATATACAACATACAAGTACACAAATTTAGAAAGAAAAAAAAAATTAAAGATCCGTTGCGTTTGTTTATGGTCAATGTTGACATTAAAATAAATATTTAAAAACCAAGAGAATAATTAAACACGCATCGTCCACTTGTACAGTACACGTGATGATGCATAACTTGTCAGTTAATTACGTGACACACATTCCGGCGAAAATACTGCCGATTTAAAATAAAAATATATATATACTAAACGTGCACTAAACAATTTGAAGTTTTAATTTTTAAACTCACCTGAGCATCGAACATATTCATGTACTTGATGTTATTGCCTGAATCTGGGCGGCCGGCGTTGGGCTGAAACAGACAAAAAGCTAAAGTCTCCGGTCTCGGATCAGTTTGATAAGCAAAAAACGGATAAGGATTAATCAAAAACGGCGAAGCAGTTTCTTTATTAAACTCCAACAACCCTTTCAACAAATCCACAACTCCGGGATCAAATCTTCCGGCCGAAGGTGGTTCCGATTGGCCCAAAACACTCATCGAATGCACCGTCGAAACCTTAATCTTCCCACTCAACGACGCTTCATCAAGTGCAGTTTGAAGGTTTTTCATCGCCGGTAACAGTTGTGTTTTCAGTTCGGGTTCACCGTACTGTAACACCTCGTTGCCGACGTTGATGAGGATGATTTTGGATGCGGGATAGTATGGTAACACGTTGGAATTGATCCAGGTTTTGGCGTAGGTTATGTCGGTTGCCATTGGTGGTATGTCGCTGTTGGCTGCGCCGATTGTGATTCCGATGTTGGTGTTTGCTAATGCTTTGATGATTGATGGGTCGGAACCGTATAGTCGAACTTTTCCGAATGATGTGGATTGGAGGAGCTTTGCGGTGGCTGATGGTGGTGGCAGGTTGTCGGCCACCATGCCGTAGTTTATTCCGATGTAAGATTGTGATCCTGAGTTTAAAAAAATAAAATTAGTAAGCTTATGAAATAAAAGGTAAACGGACAATAAGTTGTGCGTAACTTACGAATGGTGTTGGCGGCGGCGAGAAGGTGGAGGAGGAGGAAGAGGTAGGCGGAGGAGGAAGGAGGAGATGCCATGATTGGGGATTATGTGGCAGCTTGTTCACGTGTGTGGGTGGTTTTAGGACAAAATTTTGAAACATGGGTTACTTAAGGACTACGGAAAAGGGTTATGTTTGGTTTGGTATCAAAAGTATATTTGTTTTGTTTTCTATTGTTTAAAAAGAAAGTGTTTCAATTTACTCTAAATAAATTAATTAGGTGATTAGACTTATTATAATTAATAAGAAGACCTAGCTTTTAATGTGAAAACCTAGACTTAATCATCAGGGCATACACGTCTCAAACTGACTCGTTCCAACAGTATTTCACATGCCTATGTTGTTTGTTACGTCCAATGTTATTCATGTTAATATTAGTCGTCTTAACAATGTTAACATGTCTCAACAGTAGTTGACACGTCTTAAAAGTGTCTGACACGACTAACACACTTTTGTGTTGAAACTTGTTGTTTTAACAAGGTTGACACGTCTCAAAAGTGTCTGGCACGACTAACACACTTTTGTGTTGAAACTTGTTGTTTTAACAAGGTTGCCACGTCTCAACAGTGGTTAATTGACACGTCTCAACAGTTGTTCACGTCTCATGCTTCCTAGTGTTGTCATCAACCGTCTTAATAGTTGTTGACACGTCTAAGTGTTTTTTTGTTGAAATTTCAGTCAGTTCATCATATGACACGTCCAATACATGTTCACTCGTCTGAAAAGTGTTTGACTCGTCTAGGGCTTTTTATGTGTGTTTGACCCGTCCAAGTTAAACCTAATTTCATGTCGTGTCATCACATCATATAAATACCAACCTTTCACACACTTAACGCCATTTTATTTTTTTTTCACACGTCCAATACATATTCCAAAAACTTATTGAACTTTGTTACTACCTCGCTCGCCAACTATGACTATTAGGTTAAATAAAAGTTAATGGTAGACTAGCTTCATAACGTTGTGAGAAGAATCAAATGACGTTTACTATTGTGTTAGCTTCATAAACCTACACACCGTGTTTTGAAATGAGTTGTATAACATTTTATTATCGAGCTTAAATAGGCTCACTTGTTTTATGTCTTATTTCTCTTTCTGTATGGTAGAATTATAATGCATAAATTAGCGTGAAGCAAATATTATATAGAACCATACAATTCACAAAATAGCATACAAAATACCATGCGGGTTAATCGTATGAATGTGTATAAATAGTGTTATTTTAATGGTAAATTTCAAGTCAAATTGTTATCGTATGATTGTAAGTTGAGTAAATTGTCGTTTGCATCCCTGTGTTTTGTTATTTGTAGCGATTTGCATCTCTGCGTTTTCAAAATTGTAATTCGCACCCTAACTTTTTGACTTTGTTCCATTTGAACCCAATACACTAACTCCGTTAACTTTGCCCGTTAACTTTCTGTAAAATGACAAAAATACCCTTGGGTAGGTTTTTATTTTTATGAGTAAATTTTCATTTGCGTCCATGTGTTTTGTCATTTATAGCGATTTGCGTTTCCATCTATCAAGGGTATTTTTGTCATTTTACAAAAATTTAACGGGAAAAGTTAACGAAGTTAGTGTTTTGGGTTCAAATAGAGACAAAGCCAAAAAGTTATGGTGCGAATTACAATTTTGAAAACGCAGGGACACAAATCGCTACAAATAACAAAACACAAGGATGCAAACAACAATTTACTCTTATAAGTTTAAGAGTTATGCTCAATGGACATATGAGTGCCTCGTTCATAAATACAAAAACTAATCATATAAAACAAAAATAAAATATACAAAAGTACAAATTAAGAAAACGGATTTAAACGATTTTATTAGTATATCTAGAAGAGTAGATGTGTAAAGTTAGGTATTTTTTATATTATTAGAGAAAAACACATGATAGTTGGTAGCGGATTGAAATCATCCTTATTAAAATAATAATAAAATGTGTAATTTACTTTTTGGAATTCACAGTTAGGGCTGGCAAATCGTGTATACCTGTACCTGTTAAGACACGAATCTGTTAAGACACGAACACGAAACCTTATTACCTGTACACGACACGATAAGCTATCGTGTACCTGTTACCATTACCTGTACCTGTACCTGTTTATAACAGGTATACACGATAAGACACGATAAGACACGATATGACTTGTTTAAAAACAAGTATTTAAGAACTTGTTTAGTGAAATAAAAATTGTCTATAAGTATAAGGGTAAATAAGGTAAATATGTTATATTAAATTATATTTTTAATTTAAAAAAAAATCATAACAGGTATTAACAGGTACTAACAGGTAAACAGGTAAATACCTGTTAAATACACGAAAATTAACAGGTAGATTCGTGTCTACCTGTTTAGTACCTGTTACCTGTTAAGGCCTTACCTGTTACCTGTTAAGACCGTGTAGGTTCGTGTCGTGTATTCGTGTCCGTATACAAAATTGCCAGCCCTATTCACAGTTAAGCTTTTGACTTCTAAATTGAGTCTAAAGTTATGTTTCTCTTTCGTACTTGGACAACTTCACTTTCCTTTCCTTGTAATTGTTGGCACCACTTAAACTTTCTTTGTAAACCAAATTTTTTTTTAACCAAAATGTCAATTTATGCTCAACCGAATGTCTATTCATAGTTTGGATATGCCTATACTTCAGATTAGATTTCAACCGTTAACTATTAGGTTGACGTTTGAGAATGACAGCAACCTGTTTTAAAAAGAAACCGATGATAGCTTCTGCTAAGATCATTTGCTTAATATTTGATTTAATTACTTACAAAAGTTCATTAGAATCATGTATTAAGTTTTTTTTGGTTTAGAGTAACTGCAGTTTTGGTCCCTGTGTTTTGATACCATTAACAGTTTTAGTCTCATCTTAACAGTTTAATTTTATCCCTGTGTTTTTATTTTCAAACAGAAATGGTCCTAGAACACTAACTTCATCCAATTTTCCGTTAAGTCTCTCATACGCGCCCCGCATCCGAGGTCTAAAAATGTAATTTCTCACCTCTTTTATCTAGGTCATCATGTAGATTAACATTTTTATTCAGTCGCATGTCAAAAAGAGTATAAGAAATGACATTTTTACTCCGTGTGTGAGAGAGACTTAACGGAAAATTGGATGAAGTTAGTGTTCAGGACCTTGTTAGAAAACAAAAACACAGGGACCAAAACTGTTAAGGTGGGACTGAAACTATCAATGGTATCAAAACACAGGGACCAAAACTGCATTTTACTCTTTGGTTTATTTGATTTAAATAATCTCACTATTCACCTACCTGTTGATCAATATTAATCATACCATAACTATTGGTTATTAATAATCCTAATTTTTATTCTATTGGCCACAAATGAGTATTCTATTAGAATACAAGTTAGATTAATCATGACCAATAGTGTCGAGTAACGGAAAAGCCCCCTGATAGCCAATAGAATGAAAATTACGATTATTAATGGTCACTAGTTAAGGTAAAATTAATATTGATAATAATAGATGAAATTTAAGATTATTTAAATATAATAACCATTTTTTAGCTGAAAGTGTAACAAAATCAATTAGTAGATAAAAAATAACATAATTTTGCTAACCCAATTTATTAAACACCTAGAGAAGAAAAATCATTAAAAGGGTCGCTTCAAGTTTGATTGAAAGAATTTCAATTTGTTTGCGGTCTCATGTTTTAACTCAGTTAATATTAACTAGTTTTAAGTAAAGCCAAATAATTGCGGCCTCTTATTTATTATGCACATCAACTTAATCACCTACCTTTTTCATCCTCTTATTCAACCACGCAAATCCCGAGTAGCCGAATTCAAGTTTAAAAATATACTGTCGAGGTGAGCTCAAGCTTAAAATAGAACTTAAAACGGTACAATATAATGTTTAAACACTCAAAAATAAACAAGCGTAGCTCGAGTCTAGATAAGCTTGGGTGGGATTTGACCCGACTTGTTTACAATCAGGCTTCTAGTATGATCTCGACATTATTGTAATTATATGTATTAGATTCTTAGAAACCGTGTATATTTACACCACAATATGCATTCATACATACTAATAGTATGACCTCATAGACCTATTATTTTAGTTTTTAAAAAACTTAATTTTGTTATCTAAAAAGGACTAGCGCAACAATTTATTGGCCGCTTGCCTTTTGTTTCGATATAGA
This sequence comes from Tagetes erecta, assembly GCA_030867185.1. Taxonomy (NCBI): domain Eukaryota; kingdom Viridiplantae; phylum Streptophyta; class Magnoliopsida; order Asterales; family Asteraceae; genus Tagetes; species Tagetes erecta. The sequence goes on from CM061487.1 coordinate 100,348,992, forward strand.
ACAGTTAAAAGAATTAAAAATATGAAATGATCTTAAAATTTAGATTCATGGATTTTGAAAGTAACAACAATAATTCAACCAAGGCGGGCCATGATCAAATGAATGATTTAAGTCACAATTCACAAAGCATTGTTTGATGACATAATGAAGTAAAGCATCTTTTTTCATTCAATTGATCAATTGCAACAAAAAGCAAAAGAGAAAGGAAAAGAGAGAGAGAGAGAGAGCAAGTTTCATCCATTTCCTTAACTTGGTTGTTCATCTTTTATTTGAATAATTCTAGGGGTACTAAAAGGTTAGGTTTTAAATTATCAAACAAAAAGTGTAAATTTATGTTCTAAATGATAGAAAAATGTTTGATGCCAATAGATAATGTGAAGGTAAAGATGGTATTACATACAATCATCACCCATCTTAATTTGTTGTTTAACCAAAATTGGGAAGAAGACGTGTTTCATGTGCGCGACTTGCGTCTCATTTATGGAGGCTAGTTGCGTGTCAACAACCATTCGAGAGGTTGAACATGTTATCTTTTGAACATACCCAATCAACTTTAACATTCGTCTCGTGTTATGAACATAGTAACATACCCATTAATGTCAATTACTTTAACATGGTTAGAATATAGAAACAATCACCTTTTTGTTATTAACAACAAATCATCATGTCTTTCGAACATGACATGCACTAATAAATTGGCATGTAACGTTTTAACTTGATAAGATGCTTAGAATATGGAAGGATAGAAAAATAACTTTCTTAGTTTCTAACCATCAAATTAGGATAAAAATTGTCACACCCCGACCAATTAAATAAATAAAAGGCGGATAACCGTCGAGACGTGAGTGTTAAAGATTGCTCATAGCCACATGACGCTACAAATTATAGTTTTAAATAAGCATGTATCACCAAATTAAATAGTACAATTTGTTCACAAGTTTGGCAAATTACAAATGACATAGCTAATAATTGTTCATTGATTTAGAATTTAGCTAGGTCCAAAAGCCTATAGTGATCATGATCCAAAGCTAGCATTAAACATTGGTATTCCCTGAAACATGTTAGAAAATAATGTCAACATAAAGATGTTGGTGAGTTCACATAGTTAAATACATAGATAATAGTTTATAGATCACAATGATAAGTGATTCCATGTCCACAAAGGTTAGTGCTAATATGTAACAACACGTACGGCCTCAAATGTACAATCAAGCCTCAACAATATAGAATATAGTATATGATCAGCTAAGTGAAATTTGGTTCCTTCAATGAACTAGAATGCGTCATTGAAGAGCCGGACTTAGCATCGGCTTTAGCACCAAAAAGGCTTGTCAGGCCCTTAGATCTAAGACGTCGCTGGGCTAGCAATAGTTAATGATTGTATCGATCATAAAATAGAACACCACACGTATACATAAAGCACAACCAAGACATAAATGGAATCACATAGTTGATAAATAGATTTAGTGCATGTAGTGTATTTGAATAATATAACATGTTTCCCCCAAAAGTGTCTAAATATAAAAAGGGGTATGTAAACTCACATTAATCGGCTCCAAATCTACCCAAGAAAATATACGGTGGAAGCCGGAAATAACCATCGGTAGCTTATCCTATTAATCGAACATAATGATTTTAGTCCATATGTGGTTTCGAGATCGTACGAGTCAAATTCTTATTTATAGTTGTTTTGTGAAATAGTTATGAATGTTAGTATATTTATAAGTTTTTATAAAAATAGGTTAAAATATTATTTATTTGTAAATAATATACCTTTAAAGATTATTGCCATTACAAGTCGTTTACTTGGTTTTATTTTTTTTTTACAAATACGGTATGACGTTTAAGTGGATTTTTAGTTTATAAAGTTTTTAAATAGTGGACGAAACAAGTTTATGTGTCTAACTTTATATAAATGATACTTAGAAGGGTTAAAAATGAGTATTTTTGGTTAAGTGTACATTCACAAGATTTTTATATAAAAAAATATATACATGTTTCGTTACTTGAATTTATAAAGTTTTTAGAGTTAATATTTGTTTATGAAAATTTTTGGGTTTTTAAGACATAAAAATGATAAAAATAAAATCTTTTACATGTTTAGTGGGTAGTTTAAACACTTAAAAATGTGAATTAGTGGTCAAAATACAAAAATATACAAAAAAATGGGTTGGGGGATTCGAACTCGGGACCTGCTGCAACTTAACAAGTGCACCCAGCCACTTGAGCTGGGTGACTAACCTGTTCATCCACCAGCCCTTAATTATTTTAACCTAACCTAGCGCAGATTCGAAAATCCCATAAAACCCATACGAGCCCTAGATCTTTCACCCCCAAATTGAGTTTGTTTTCGTAGATTTTGACAAAATTAATGTTAGGGCTTTTAATCCACACCCAAAAACGAGTTCAATGGTATAAAACACTTACAAAATGGTGCGGTTTGGGTATGCGTTCGAGTAACGAACGGGTCGCCACTTTTGAGCCCTTTGTGTGAGATTTTCACTTCGTTTTCACGAATTCTGGATATGGGGTTTTGTTTGCGAGGTGTTTGTGAGTGTGTGTGTGTGAGTTTAATTGCAAAATGGTGAGGTTTAGATATGGTTTTGGTCTTGGATTTTGAGTTCGGCCGAGATAAAGAAAAAGAAAGGTTTCAGGCCAATTTTTGGTCAATTGCATGCGAATTACTTGTTTGATGATAGCTAGTGACTGATTCAACACGTTATTACTTGAAATGGGTCAGATTTTGGACTGAATTTTGGTTGAAAATTTCGAGTATGGTGAAGAGACGTGGGTACTGTGCTGATGCGTGAAAGGGAGAAGGAGGAGAAAAGAGTTTGGGCTTTTGGCACTTTTGGTCCCCTATCTTTACATGTTTCTTCTTCTTTTTTTTTTGTTTTATTTTGGTTGTTAACAAGTATTAACATTATTATCTTGATAAGTTTTGTTTTTGTTATTGCTATTATTATTATTATTGTTAGTGTTTATACAATAAACTTCATAAACTTCAAGTATTTGATATTATAATTAAACGTCAAATTTCGCGAATGTTACAGTCTCCCCAACTTTTTAGAATTTCGTCCCGAAATTTAAAGAACTAGATAAACAAGTGAGGAAAATATCTCTTCATACGGTGTTCGCGCTCCCAAGTGAATTCAGGTCCGCGCTTGTTTTCCAAACGAATTTTGATAATCGGTATCCGGCTACGATTGGGTGTTGACTTCACGGTCCATAATTCCATATGGCCGTTCAAGAAAATGCATCGACTCATCAATTTTAGACTTCATCGAGAGGTAAGATAAGATTTTCATCGGATAACACTTTTCAGATTAGAAACATTAGAAGCGTGTATCACATGAAGAACACTACCCAATTCCTCAGGCAGTTCCAGTTCGTAAGAAACTTTCTTATATGAGAATTTGATCAACGGAAAGATGAGCATTTCGATTGAGAGTTGTTTATTTAATTCTTTTCACTTATAAGAGTTCGGGTGAACTAATTGTATGGAGATTCGAATAAATATTATTTGCTACTCAATATAGGAATAACATAGGATGTCAACTTGCGAATAAAATATTTTCAGTATATGACCATCGAGTACAACTATGATTAATAGAATGAGCGAAACGAATAAAGTAACCTTACACATAATTAAGTGGTTTAGATGCAATTAGTAAAGTGAGTAAACAAGTCAAGTGAAAATAAGATGATTAAATATGGCCCAACTACACAAGACAAAACTTACTATGGTTCTCATGCACCAACTTTCATAATTCCGTGTGCACCCGTAATTACTTCAGTTTTTGCATGGGCTTCACAGTCCATTCGATCACGTGCGAGTCAGAAGTACACAAAAATCTTAATTTAAAGCGATGATACGCAAAGGTATTGCTATCATACCCGATAGAAATAGTACTTGGGAAAATCAGTTTAAGATAATAGGTAAATTGATAATTCAAAAGAAAACTATAGTTCATTAGGTAGACATTGCTCATATAAATAGTTTGTTCATCGGTATAGATAGTAAAGTTCGAGTACTAGAATGGTAACACTTAAGTTTGTGAAAACCGACTCTATGTGTATAAGATGTAATTATCTAAGTTTTCTGATATTGACTAGTTCATAAGCATTAGTTAATGGTGTACATTAGATTAATGATTCAAAAGAAAACTACAGTTCATTAGGTAGACATTGCTCATATAAATAGTTTGTTCATCGGTATAGATAGTCAAGTTCGAGTACTAGAATAGTAACACTTAAGTTTGTGAAAACCGACTCTATGTGTATAAGATGTAATTATCTAAGTTTTCTGATATTGACCAGTTCATAAGCATTAGTTGATGGTGTACATTAGATTGATGATTCAAAAGAAAACTACAGTTCATTAGGTAGACATTGCTCATATAAATAGTTTGTTCATCGGTATAGATAGTCAAGTTCGAGTACTAGAATAGTAACACTTAAGTTTGTGAAAACCGACTCTATGTGTGTAAGATGTAATTATCTAAGTTTTCTGATATTGACTAGCTCATAAGCATTAGTTGATGGTGTACATTAGATTGATGATTCAAAATAAAACTATAGTTCATTAGGTAGACATTGCTCATATAAATAGTTTGTTCATCGGTATGGATAGTCAAGTTCGAGTACTAGAATAGTAACACTTAAGTTTGTGAAAACCGACTCTATGTGTGTAAGATGTAATTATCTGAGTTTTCTGATATTAACTAGTTCATAAGCATTAATTGGTGGTGTACATGTAATAATATAGTTTATTAGGATTTTTTTAGAAAAAAATTAGTTTCATGAAAAGTTGATAATGTGGATAATCCAATTTATAATTCGAATGAATAGGTCACTTGGTTCCTAAGATGTTTGAATTTATATGACCAGCAGTTTTAGGTAAACCAGATGTATTGACTATGGAGGTAAATAAGTTTATAAGGGGTGATGTCATTTTCTAGTGTAGTTTTAAAAGTTAAGTAAAAAGTTGAAAGTTTTAATCTTTACCATAGTTAAGAGGATTGATTTGAAAAATAAACGACACAATTTAAGTTGTAAGTACCTTGGTATTGGGAAATAGAAGATATGGTGTTTACTATAAGTCTTTGTGTCATATTTGAGAAAATAAGAAAAGTGTTATGTAAATATTTGACCAACGTCAGAATAACCAATCCCTTTTTAAAGAAATCATTTATCATTAATGTATATATCTTATTTGTATATATATATTTTTTACAAAATACTAAAACCAAAAGGTTATTTTAATTAACATCTCTTTTTTTTATCTTTTTCTTTATATATAAAATTTTATTTGGGAAAATAAGAAAATTATTTTAATTGATTCGAATACCAGTAGTTTTACAAAGTCCATTGGTTGTACATTGGGTTAGAGTAACGAGTTTATAAAATGCATTGGATTTGGATTAGTTTATGAAAACTAACGGCGTAGAATTTAATTAGTGGTCATACGTATAGATGAAACATGTAGTTCAATGAGTTTGAGAATAGTTGTGTAGTGAGTTTTCATTAGGTTTTGGATAACGAATTTATGGATAGCATCGCGTAGTTTATTAACGAGTACATGTTTTGATGGTTAGTTCATAATTTGGGAATAGATTTATAGTTTTAATGATGGATTAGAAATTGGATTAGAATCTTATAGTTAGATGAGTAGTTTTGAAACTACTTGAGTATCGAAGTCAAGTTGAAATATTTTGAGGGTAATCGTTCGATTCGATACCTTTAGCTTGTAAGGGTAGCAAAATCCGTTAACTTCTATTTAATTATGGAATTTAGCCTTGACTAGAATTCAGAAATAATGACAAACCTTTGATTGGAGAGTCGATAATTGATTTGGGATTAGAAGCATGCCCTAGATTTGGTAATTGATATATGATTTGAAGTTTTGAATAATTCGATTGAAGTTAGTCGATATGTCTTAGTTTTGATTTGAGATATTTGGTTTACAACGGTGTAATTGTGTTATATGGATAAACTAACGAGTATATCGTATAGGTATTATTGCAGCTTAGATACGAATGGAATGATGGAACGTAGAATAACACGGTTTTGTAGCAAAATTTTTAACGGACAGAAACATCCGGTATAATAATAGCACCTCGATCGTCCCACTTAGAATATTATAGAATCTTTAGAAAACATAGTATAGTAAACACTTAGAGTCATAGAAAGTTCTTAGAAATCATAGGAATATGAATAATCTATTTGGAATTATAGCAAACATTTAAGGTAATATAGAAAACACATTAAAATATTTACAAATCTTTAGATAAAATGATAATCGTAGAATCATTGAAAAGAAAATATATAGAATTTTGAAAGCTTAGGAATGCGTCTTGTTTTTGGACACTAATGACTTATCAAAGTGTTAAGTTTGTTTTAGCGTATTCGAGGAGACGTGCTTTAGCCTATAGGGTTACGCTCATCTCGTCCATCCCCAGGTAAGCATACATGTCCCTTTAAGAGATTTATACGATACACTAACCTTGGATAGAACTTTCTATCGTTTTGCCAGAAAATTCAGGATATAGTTGTTTACTGTCTAGATACACATCATCTTATTCGTTATACTGATTCGAAACCTTGATGAGAATGGATTAGGCATTTGCCTAAGAGTTTCACTAAGCATATGATATCCACATTGAGTCGAGAAATAGATAAAGAAATGTTACTTAGCTAATTAGTGTTATAGTAAACGATGCTGAGGTTTAAGACGAATAGCTTGGATAAGGGAAGAAGAAAATAAGTTAAGGGTTTAGTCTTAGCTATTTGTTCTTGCTTATGTTGAATTCATTTGTTAAAGTTCGGTTTAAGTTGTAGAATTTCATAGTGTGTGCAAAGGCCATGGCATTAAATAAAAATAGCACGTATCATGTAACACATAGCATGTAGCATCATGTAGCACATAAGCACGTATGAGATGATTCATATAGGGTCCCTAAACATACTGTAGTCTAGGTCACCGTTTCTAATAACCTAAATCCCTACAGTCATGGGCTCTGATACCAATCTGTCACACCCCGACCAATTAAATAAATAAAAGGCGGATAACCGTCGAGACGTGAGTGTTAAAGATTGCTCATAGCCACATGACGCTACAAATTATAGTTTTAAATAAGCATGTATCACCAAATTAAATAGTACAATTTGTTCACAAGTTTGGCAAATTACAAATGACATAGCTAATAATTGTTCATTGATTTAGAATTTAGCTAGGTCCAAAAGCCTATAGTGATCATGATCCAAAGCTAGCATTAAACATTGGTATTCCCTGAAACATGTTAGAAAATAATGTCAACATAAAGATGTTGGTGAGTTCACATAGTTAAATACATAGATAATAGTTTATAGATCACAATGATAAGTGATTCCATGTCCACAAAGGTTAGTGCTAATATGTAACAACACGTACGGCCTCAAATGTACAATCAAGCCTCAACAATATAGAATATAGTATATGATCAGCTAAGTGAAATTTGGTTCCTTCAATGAACTAGAATGCGTCATTGAAGAGCCGGACTTAGCATCGGCTTTAGCACCAAAAAGGCTTGTCAGGCCCTTAGATCTAAGACGTCGCTGGGCTAGCAATAGTTAATGATTGTATCGATCATAAAATAGAACACCACACGTATACATAAAGCACAACCAAGACATAAATGGAATCACATAGTTGATAAATAGATTTAGTGCATGTAGTGTATTTGAATAATATAACATGTTTCCCCCAAAAGTGTCTAAATATAAAAAGGGGTATGTAAACTCACATTAATCGGCTCCAAATCTACCCAAGAAAATATACGGTGGAAGCCGGAAATAACCATCGGTAGCTTATCCTATTAATCGAACATAATGATTTTAGTCCATATGTGGTTTCGAGATCGTACGAGTCAAATTCTTATTTATAGTTGTTTTGTGAAATAGTTATGAATGTTAGTATATTTATAAGTTTTTATAAAAATAGGTTAAAATATTATTTATTTGTAAATAATATACCTTTAAAGATTATTGCCATTACAAGTCGTTTACTTGGTTTTATTTTTTTTTTACAAATACGGTATGACGTTTAAGTGGATTTTTAGTTTATAAAGTTTTTAAATAGTGGACGAAACAAGTTTATGTGTCTAACTTTATATAAATGATACTTAGAAGGGTTAAAAATGAGTATTTTTGGTTAAGTGTACATTCACAAGATTTTTATATAAAAAAATATATACATGTTTCGTTACTTGAATTTATAAAGTTTTTAGAGTTAATATTTGTTTATGAAAATTTTTGGGTTTTTAAGACATAAAAATGATAAAAATAAAATCTTTTACATGTTTAGTGGGTAGTTTAAACACTTAAAAATGTGAATTAGTGGTCAAAATACAAAAATATACAAAAAAATGGGTTGGGGGATTCGAACTCGGGACCTGCTGCAACTTAACAAGTGCACCCAGCCACTTGAGCTGGGTGACTAACCTGTTCATCCACCAGCCCTTAATTATTTTAACCTAACCTAGCGCAGATTCGAAAATCCCATAAAACCCATACGAGCCCTAGATCTTTCACCCCCAAATTGAGTTTGTTTTCGTAGATTTTGACAAAATTAATGTTAGGGCTTTTAATCCACACCCAAAAACGAGTTCAATGGTATAAAACACTTACAAAATGGTGCGGTTTGGGTATGCGTTCGAGTAACGAACGGGTCGCCACTTTTGAGCCTTTTGTGTGAGATTTTCACTTCGTTTTCACGAATTCTGGATATGGGGTTTTGTTTGCGAGGTGTTTGTGAGTGTGTGTGTGTGTGAGTTTAATTGCAAAATGGTGAGGTTTAGATATGGTTTTGGTCTTGGATTTTGAGTTCGGCCGAGATAAAGAAAAAGAAAGGTTTCAGGCCAATTTTTGGTCAATTGCATGCGAATTACTTGTTTGATGATAGCTAGTGACTGATTCAACACGTTATTACTTGAAATGGGTCAGATTTTGGACTGAATTTTGGTTGAAAATTTCGAGTATGGTGAAGAGACGTGGGTACTGTGCTGATGCGTGAAAGGGAGAAGGAGGAGAAAAGAGTTTGGGCTTTTGGCACTTTTGGTCCCCTATCTTTACATGTTTCTTCTTCTTTTTTTTTTTTGTTTTATTTTGGTTGTTAACAAGTATTAACATTATTATCTTGATAAGTTTTGTTTTTGTTATTGCTAGTATTATTATTATTAACCATCACATGATGGCCTAGTGGTAAAAGGAGTTGGTGTAAGAGCTTGGTGTCCAAAGTGACCCAAGTTCTAGTCTCACTTGAGACATTAAGGGGGAAATACTAGGTTATCTTGTGGTGGCCAGTCACCAGCAATGAATGGAGAGACCACAACCAGGGTTTGAGTGTTATGCGAACGGCGGGTTAATTCTCGCTCCCTTGGTTGTGAGTGACCTATGAGCTGATTGCTTCCTGTGTCTTGCTCTTGTGACGTGGGTGTCACAGGCCGGTTAGCGAGTCCGGTATACTCGTTTTTAGTATTATTATTATTGTTAGTGTTTATACAATAAACTTCATAAACTTCAAGTATTTGATATTATAATTAAACGTCAAATTTCGCGAATGTTACAAAAATCGCATCCTTTATTTGAATTTTAAAAAAATAGTTGGGATGACAAGTTTGTCTCATTGTACGTAGTATATTGAAAAGAGTTGGATGACAAGTTTAGGATCATTATACTATTTTAATTTTTAGAAATTATGATCGTGTTCTTTGCTTGACATGCAATGTTAATAAATGGAGCTTTTTTATTGAGTTAGTATTTAGATGCCTTATTTATTTACTTATTTTAGGTAATAATACTTAATGTGTAAATTGTGGTCAGCCTATATAAACTCGTGTAGGGATTTAATGTAATTCAAGTTTTTACTTGAGTTGATAATACTAGATGTTAACCAATCGTGTTTGTCTTATCTTTGTTATCAATTCACCGCTTTGGGGTTGGATCGCATTAGAAGTAGACATGAGCAGTTGTCTTAACGTGCATCAAAGCAACGCTATCTAGCTTGGTGGTAAGCCCAAGACTTGGTGTCATCAAAGACCTTGGTGGTTGGGTTTGATTATTGGGTCAATGGTTTCTTTTTATTTATTTTGTCTGACTTTTGTAATTGTCAATTTCTTTTTCTTGTTTTTTTCTTTTTGTATTTTAAAATTCTTTAAATTGTCTTTTTTATATTGTAACGTGCTAGATATAATACCTTTTCATATGTGTCTAGTTATGTTGCCCATAGGCACGTCATGTTAATGTTATCAACCTGACATGTGTAACGATACTGCATCACGCACCAATATGATATATAACATCTCTTTTAGTTTGAAATGGAATCTGTGCCGATTTAGCAATATCTATTGTACATAGAACACATTTGTGAAGAGTTTAAGGTTTAAATTTACATTGTGCAAATTCTAAGTATCTAACACTTAATCTTTAGTTTAAAGCTTTTACATGCCAAATATTTTTTCATCGACAAACTATCCTTTAATATATCATCATCAATACACCCTACTTTTATTGAAATAGTTTAACCTTCTGTTTCATTGTATCATTTCAAAATAAACATCTAGCTGTAAATATAGCAAGTGCTCAATGTTGAGTAGAATAGAGTTGTCTATCTAGTTTACGAGTGGAAAAACCAGGAAATTGGGTTTATAGAAAAGTGTCATGTGACGACTTTGGCAAATGATTATTACTATTTAGATTTTTACACAAGTTTGAAGTTAAGAATTCTTTGTGATAGTGCTCATAGATGTAATGACTCTATATGCAATGACTCTAAAACTAAGAGAGCTAAAAAAAACCTAAAATGAAATCAGTGGTGTAATTTTATATTTAAAAAAAAACTAGATGCGAAGGATACCTATATTGATTTATATACGTGGCAACTTTAAAATGTGATCATATATATAAATCACTAGAAAAATAATGTTTTAAAAAAGGTCGCCATCCGTGGGACTCGAACCCACGACCACGTGGTTAAAAGCCACGCGCTCTACCAACTGAGCTAGAACGGCTTTTTGTTTGTATTATATTCAAATACATTTATCACAAGATACGTTTCATTGTTCTCACTATTTTTGGTTGAAACAAACTTACTATAACTTGAATGACGATCAAATGCAGAAACCCATTACCAGTGAATTATTTTGGGTGGATGTTGGATGAAATTTATTTTTCTACACGGCTTAAATGTTAAGAGCAAATATATCATGCTTCTTCAATCAATAATTAATTTCCTCTATTTATAGATTGATTCACAGTTAGATATCTTTCAAATGATTATCTAATTTCTGGTTTTCTTATCAGTTTTGTTTCAATTTTAACAAATCAAAGTTTCAAAAAAATTACTCTGTTATCGTTTCAACAACACCATTTAGGCGATGTTTATTATCAATGTTAGTACCGTTTTTAATATCAAACATTGTATACAATGCACTATTTAAATATTTATACATTTTAATTTTAATTTCCGTTTTCATTTAAATTAATATTTTATTAATTTTATCCATGTAATAGATGTGTTATAATTATATTATTTAATATTTGATTTTTGTAATTTAATCCTGTATCACATAGGTTTTAAACCTAGTAAGTATAATCAATATATTACCCATCTTATCATTCAACTTTTTATAAACATCTTCTCTTCTAATAATTTGATAAGCTTTGCCTCCACACAATGTCACTTGTCACCACCATATTCATACTTACATTTTAATGTCATCATTCTATTTTTGAATGTTACTACTATCATCGTTTATCACCGTTTTCATGTTACCATATTGTTTAATTATGTTTTCATATTTACATAATTTATAAGAATTCTAGGTTAATCATTTTTTCAATACTATAAAACAATATTTACATTTTATCGTTTCACCCCGTGGATACCCACGGGTATTAATCTAGTATTGAATAAACAAACATTCTTACAATAGGTTACTAAAAATATTATCTTTGTTAAACTTATCCTTATATAATACTAGGTTTAATACCTGTGTAAACACACTTGCTGAATAAAATAAATGATTCATTAAATGAAGAAATCACGATTGAAAATGCGATGTAAAAAATCAAAATTATTATAATAAAAATCAATATTCAAAACTGTTGGGATTTAAAATCACCCGTCGATGTTCAGTTATTCAATATTGCGTCGAAATTAATTTTGCGTTGTTTCCAAAATTACTTTTGATTTTAAAATGTTTGGCCCCCAATTTTCCCCCTTATTTTTCCCGCCCAAATTTGCCCACCAAAACCTTGCTTTATTAGGTAGATAGCAAAAAAAAACTTATGTAACATCTTTTTAAAACTTTTAGCTTATGTGGCATTATTTGAGAGTTTTTCTCACAATAATGATTTTTTATTTAAAATATGTATATAAAATATATTATAATAAAACTAATTACATTTTTGGTCCCCTAATATTTTGGAGAATTTCTAAAAACTTTAAGTACTGCAAGGGGTGTACATGAGTCCGTTTATATTTGATATAGTTTAAAAATGAAACTTATGGATAAAGTTAATAATAACATACAGTTAAAGACCTCAGTGTTTTATAAATATACATAACACTTTTATACAATTTTTTTTAAAAAAATAAACTACATCATAAAACGAGCACTTTATTCTCTTTAACTTGAGTATAATATTGCTATACTAAAAATCTAATTTTTAAAAATATATCATGTGTTCTGGTTTACCACGGTTTTGTCTCAACACTGATTGGAATATTCATGAATATCCTTAAAAACATCACTAGAATGTTATGTTTCCGAGCATAACGCGGACACTAAACTAGTATGTGTTATAAAGAAGTATAATATGAAACAAAATATTGATTTTATGTATTCAAAAGTTAACACGTTTTCTGTATCTTATTCGATTGTAAATCACACCGTATATTTACTATACACACACCATGTGCTAACGTTTAAAAGTTACCACGTTATTTATATTGTTTTGTTCTTAAGTGTAATTAAATAATGTATAATGGATATTTCGTGGCATTTATATTATTAAAGTTTTTAATTGTATATTTTAGACCTTATGAAAAAATCAAGTTCAAATTAATAGTCCATAAATGTCTTTAAATATGTTAATCAAAAGCAATTATATGACTATATTTATGAAAAAACGCCTTAAAACAAATTCTAGTTGCTACGTTTAACACTACGTTATGACAAGATGAAAAAGATGTTATGGATCTTTTACAACGAGTCTCATAATTATAATCATCGGATTATACATTTTTATATTTTCTTTTGAGTTTACGACCCTAACCGGTTTAGCCCCACGCTTAATTAATCTGATAATAATTATTCTTGTATCGTGTGTGTGTCATCGTTCTCGTATCATTAAATGTTCGCATACTTTTTTCCTACAAAAACGGTTTGCTACACCATGAAAAGATCTAATGGTCCACAATATTTGTGAGCACATGGTCTGGCCACTTTTCAACCTCTTGTTACTAAATTAAGCAAACTGGCTTCCTATACCTCATTTCATTTATACCAGATACTCATAAGCTAGTCATAACTCTTGTGGTTGAGTTTGTTAAGTATAATTATTTTGTTTATATAAGTGATTCAGTTGCCTGCACCAGCAGTGTTCATCAAGTCCATGTTTCGGGGTCGTGGGTCTCACCAACAACAGAAAGATCAGGAGCATCATGAGCAGCATCCCGAAGCTAAGGTAATAATAGCCTATTTAATTGTCAAACAGACCGAATACTTGGAACAGAAACTTATAACTACTGCATCACAAGTTCTTCAAATTTGTTGCATACATTGATGGATCGGTTAACATATTGAATCTATGGCTGCAGATCAATGAGCTTAGATCAGCTCTTGGTCCCCTTTCTGGACGCAGCTTAAAATACTGCACGGATGCATGCTTAAAAAGATACGCAGAGGCTAGAAACTGGAACGTAGAGAAAGCGAAAAAGATGTTGGAAGAGACTCTGGCATGGAGATCAACCTACAAGCCGGAAGAAATTCGTTGGGTTAGTTGTTCTATGACACCCTAAGTAAATCCCATATCGACCCGTTAGAGATATCAGGCTTAAAAAAATGTCTGATCCCAAATATCACCAACGTGTTTTAGGTACATTGACTGTAGAGAGTAGAACTCTACAGTTAAATGTTCTTGGGCTCAGGTGGGGTAGGACGTCTCCATTAGGTAACCACAAACACAGTCTGAGTTTCTTGTGAGTAAAATGAACAATATTGGTTGGTACGAGGACCGGATTTTTAAATCAAACCTCATTTTGTTAGCATAAATTCATAACTAAAAGATGGAACTTTTCAATCTGTTAGCATGAGGTTGCGGCGGAAGGTGAAACAGGGAAAGTGTTCAGATCCAACTTCCATGACCGTTTTGGACGAACTGTTTTGATAATGAAACCAGGGCTGCAGGTGATTCAATCACCCGATCATCTACTTAAATGTTTTTATTACTTTTTCCTACCTAATTACAAAGTTGAATGATTGTAGAACACAACAGGAATGGACAACCAGATGAGACAACTAGTGTACCTGATTGAAAACGCCATCCTTAATCTCCCAGAAGGACAGGAAGAAATAGTATGGCTGGTAGATTTCACAGGCTGGTCTTTCAGCACCAATGTTCCAATCAAAACCGCACGGGAGACAATAAGCATACTACAAAATCACTATCCACAGAGGCTAGCTGTGGCATTTCTATACAATCCCCCACGCATTTTTGAAGCATTTTGGAAGGTACATATTGTTTTCATCAAGTATATATTATAAATAACTAAATAACACCTAGAAGTGTAACATATATAGTTTACTAATTTACATAACAATATGCAGGTTGTTAAGTACTTTTTGGATCCAAAAACATTCCAGAAGGTTAAATTTGTGTACCCAAAGAATAAAGAGAGTGTAGAGATCATGCAATCATATTTTGATGTGGATAATCTCCCGACTGAGTTTGGTGGGAAGGCTACTATGAAGTATGATCATGAAGAATTTTCAAGATTAATGGTCCAGGATGATGTCAAAACCGCTAAATATTGGAATCTGAACCAAAAAGATTAGCGCGGTTGATGCAAAAGAGCCTTGGGTGTCTTGCTTAGCTTAACAAGCAAAATGGTGTAACCAAGGCTAGACTAGAAGCTCATTTTAATTGTCTTCCTGAATTTTGTTTTGTTCCCTATATACGAGTTTAAGTTTGATACTTTTACAGTTTTACTACTTTTCCTGATTATGTTCTGTACTTGGTTTGAAGTGCCTAGCTATTGTGGTAAAATGTGCAAGTTGGGTAAGAGAGCAAACTGTAGAAATATTAAAGTCAACATGGAAATACAAAAACTTTTTATACTGAAATCGACCCTAGGGATTATCCCATACATGGTTCTTTAGTCTAACGTCCCATCGGCCAACCCTAACACCAACCATTCGGGTGAACATCACATCAGGATTGGTGATTTGATATCATATAACTTATGACAAGATAAGGTAATTTTCTACATTCATTATAACATATGCTCAAAAAGCAAAATAATAAAGAGGGAAAAGAGGAATTACTAAAACCACCTTCTAAAGTTTCGAGTGGTTGATTGGTACGTCCGAACAAGAAGACCAACTCCAACTCCAACCCCGAGACACACACCAAGCCCTATTCCAACACCCACCCTAACACCGGCATTGAACCAATCAAGTGCACCATCTTCACCTTCCATAAACTCTCTCTGGCTCCAACTCAAATTGTTATCGTAATTATCATCATTTCCATATTTATAATCTTTATATCTGGCCATCTGCATACCAACAAGAAAGCGGTAAGCAGATTTTCAAGATCGAAAACCTGCACTTAAACATCAAAATATGATACAACTATATAAGTACAAAACTACCTGAAGATCAAGTTGAGGTACAACATCCTTTTGACATTCTGTGGTCTCATACTCATACTCAGGGATTGAATCTAACGCCCTTTGTTTATTTTGTTCCTTCTTTAAACCAACCTGCAATGTTTTTGTCAAAATAACTGGCGTCCTTGAAAACGATCCTGCAACATAAACTTCTATCATTGGCGGCATTGAATCGCATCCCATTGTTTTCCTATCCTTAAAAAGTCCATTACTACAACAGACCATCGACTCACAACTCATACTCCACTTCTCAATATCATTTCCCTTTTCATTATACATCTCCAAAGCCCCGGAGAGAATAAGATCATCACCATCAAAAACCTCAAATTTCACACTACCCGACAACCTTACGCAGTCTGTACTCACAAAAGTAGCTTCCTCAAATTTCTTGTCCACTCTGTTTCTTCTTAGATGACATGAACTACCCTCTGCTTGTAGGGTACATCTTTTACCATTTACTTCAAGAACGGTATCAGGGTCCAAAGGTATATGGTTTAATGTAAGAAATTCAGGGGTGTAGTGATCAACCATGAAGTTGTTTACTCTAACGTAAAACACGCGTATATCAAACCAAGATAATAACTCTTTACCATAAGGTTTATACAAAGGATGCTTGATAATCTGAAGCCCATGATTAGCCACCTTATTGTCTTTCTTCCGTACAGATCCGTTAAAACCGTTCTCCATATTTACAAGAAGATTAAACTATTAATGGAAACCATATGTAGGATCAAATTTACACAAGCACCCTAGAAAAAGAAGCATAAAAAATCAAACTTGTGACTAATCAATGAAACAGGAAACTACTAATTCAGATTATATTGAATTATTGTCATATGTGAAATGATCAAATCTAAACATGAAATGAAGAAGCATTTATACAAACAGGTGGTGTGCAACAAAGTAAGACACTCATTTTGGCCATTTCTACACAGGTTTCAGATTTATATATGTAATAAAACAAAATACAATAAATCAATATGCAACATGCAAACAATACAAACAAGAAACACAGATAAAACAACTGAATTAACTCACCAAAAACCAAGGATTGATACAAACTTTCAGTGTTTGAGAGAGAGAGAAATATATACATATACATACATAAAAATATGTAGATAAATATATAGTCACCAACATTGACTACGTCGCACAAACAGTATGAAATTCATAACGACTGAAAATAAAAATCTTGAACAGTGTCCTATGTTTACAGTCCACACAAAACCAAACATGTGTCTATCAAGTCCAAGTCATGAGTTATAAAGATCGAATGGGTGCATATTATGATTCAACAAATCGTTTTCAAATACCCCACCAAATAGCTTTAAACCCACAAAAAAAAAGTTGGATAATTTCACTTGGTAGAGATTGAAAGAAAATATAGCCACACAGATATTAATCCATATCTCCAACACTTTGGTTGCAAAGTTTATCTAGTGTTATACAAAAGCATACACATATACATATACGTAGAGATACAATTGACAATTTTACATTGGTAGCTATAACTTTTGGTTTGATTTGATAAATTTTCATATCTTTTAAATAAACTACATGTGAACCCAGTGGGAGCTGGACCACACGGTGGTGTAATAGTACACAACTTGCGGTTTCAAATAAAATTTATAAGAAAACTTGTTTTTAAAAAGAATTAAGTTGAAACGTTAATAGATAAAAATAAGAATGTTGTAACGATAAATTATATAAAACATCATACCTTAAAAGTTGTAAAAGGAAAACAGTAACGGTCATAAAAGCTTGAAAGTTTGAAGCATTTGTAATGGCCTGTAGTGCACAATTCCATTTTAAAAGAAATTTAAGTTGAAAAGTCGAAAGTTGTAAATATAGCACAATTTAATCGTGAATATGGAATATTCCATCGATTGACTAGTATTTTTGACATGTTTTTCATGGTAGTTGTACTTATCACCAGTGACGGATTCAGGAATTTTTATTACTGTGTTCACTATTTTTAGGTACTTCAATTTTAATGAAACCGGACATTAAAAAATCCAGGTCGGTTCAACGGTTCGAATCGGGTTAGTGGGTTATGTTCATCACATTATAACAATGTGATATGATAAGTCAATATTACACTTTAGAAATTGAAATGAAATGATAAGGATTTCACGATTTTGAGTCCTAAAAGGTTAAAAATCCATTAAAAAAAGAATTCTAATGAAATGTTTGTAAGAAGAATAGAACCCAAAACCTTTTGTAAACAAAATCCACTCTTTTCCAACTCAACTAGGAGAACTTTATTACCTTAATCCTCTTCCAATTATCTATATGGGTTCACTTAAAAAATTTCTATGTGTTCACTTCGAAATTTTCTATATAATTTATATTAAAATTTTAAGACGCGGTGGGTTCCCGTGAACCCGTTCTCAACACATTTGATCCGTCCTTGCTTATCACCTACGGGCGTGAATTTTTTTTCCATATTTATAGTTGTAATTTGTGGTTGTGTACATTGGCGCAGCCAAGTGGAGACCTGGGAGGGTCCAGGCCCTCCCATTTTTTCCGGTTAGTAGTAGCGATTTGTCGGTTTTTAGTTGATTTGGTATATAAATTGGATACGGGCCCTCTCATTTTTAAAATCAGGCCCCTTTGTTAGAGGCACCATAACTTTAGGCCACCCTATTAATAAAATCCTGGCTTCGTCACTGGTTGTGTATTTTGGAACATTGATAGAACATGAGTTATAATATTCGCAATGGTAAGATAAGATAAAAATAAAACATCTAAAATACTAAAAAAAACATAAAACAAGAAAAAAATAAAGAAAACAAAACTAAAAAAAACTGGACTAATAAACAGCAAAAGGTTATTTACTTCTTTTAACAACAAATAACTTATTCATAATAGTTTGTACTTTTCCAATGCACGATATTAGGTTAAACTCCTATATTACACGGGTTAAATAATAACAAAAAAAATTCATTAAGTTGTGGTTTTTAAAACTCAAAAGTAATTGAAGCACTGATTATATAATTGATAATTATTTTTAATAAAAAACGGAGATAGTTATTAATTTTTTTTCAAATATATATAAAAAGGTATATTGGTTTTAATCAGTTATAACTTTCACTTTTTGGTTTTTCTGGCTCAACTATCGAATTGACTTGTAACGGTCCCAACTTTTATCACTTTAACAACTAACAGGTTGTCGTTAACCACTTACCTACGATATGGAAGAAATAGGTATATAGCCTTAAAATGACAACAATCCCATGGTGTCAACCGCCATTCCACCAACCTACCATCATCCGACTATCCCCTATGTTTGAAAGTTGTTGAAATGACGAAACATTTACTCACTTCGTGTCCCTCTATTATGCAAGTCTTCAACCTAATTGGGTTATGGTGTAGAATACTAGAATTGGAGCGATCTATGTCTTCTCTACTAAAGATCTTCATCAACTCTAGACTCACAAACCAAGGTCTGGAAAAATAGAATGTCTTGAATGCGATTATTCTTATAACGTATTGGTGCTTTTGGCGTACAAGAAACGAACGAGTGCTAAATAACGGAACCTATGAGGCTATGACATGATGAGGATAGTTGACAAGGTCAAGGATTTATTGTTTTTTTATGGATTTCAAACGGGCATATAACATTGTGGTTGATTAGGAGCAATGGAGTTCTTTTGCATTGTAGTTGTAATTTCTCTTTTATCCATGCGTACACTTTCCTAGCTTCTTGCTAGGGTGGTATATTGAAATCATCTTGTTGTCGTTTGAAAAAAAGATAGACTTGGTATCTAAAATATATAAAAAGAAAATACAATTAGAATACAACATTATATATAAAACCACATGTAGTTAACTTTGATGACAACAAATAATCGTTCCAATATTGTGTATTTATAAATGTATTGAGAATCTTATCAATTAATAATGAGTCTAATGATTCCAGTCTAGCTGGTTGAAGACACCCGGTTTTACAGTGGTGGTCCATGGTTCTAACCCCCTGCCTGTGAGATATTCCAGGAAAAACCCCATTGGTTTTCCCGGTTGAACGCCTAGCCAAACTCCGATGTCAAATGGCCCGGTTAAGACAACATATTGACCGGAGTGGGGTGGTGGGTTTCCCATTGCGGGGGATGCGACCGGCTGGTTGCATAAATTGAAAGTCGCCGTTAAAAAAAAAACATGTTTTTATATGTAATAATATTTTTTATTATACAACACAAACTATGTAAATATTATGATGTGGCATTGATTTGGATTGTCTTGTCTTAGAAAATAATATGTGATAGATCGTTTACTTATTTGTTAATATAGAAAGATTATTCGTTTGTTGCGCCATGATTTTTCTGTTGCGCCAAGATTGATACATGAAAATTAACAGGTAGATTCGTGTCTACCTGTTTAGTAACTGTTAACTGTTAAGAGCTTACCTGCTACCTGTTAAGATCGTATAAGTTCGTGTCGTGTATTCGTGCATAAAATTGACAGCCCTAGGTTATGGGTGGTCCGAATTTTACAGGGTCGTCTAGTCCAACACTAGATGAACTATCCAGCCCAATCTTGGGAACTTTTTGGTAAGGACCGTCCATTTCCAAATTCCAATACTTGTTGCAACCCAAATACCAAATGCCATTTAATTAAATTTTATCTATTATATGTAAAGCTGCACATTAACAAACGGCATAAATTTGATCATATTATACTTGTTATTTTAAGACCAGTTATATTATAATTTTTTGGTTATTTGCCTTGTGATTTATCATTTATGGTAGGTTTGTCAATAAACATATAACATCCCGAATAAGCTATGGAAAGAAGAAATAAAGTCAGAAATAGGTAAGATTCGAAAGTGGAAGATGAAATAAATGGTTTAGTTATATTTTAAATTAACAAGTTAACTTTTCTTGGAACAATTCTGAGTTCAGGAAGCATGTTTAATGTCAAAGAAGAAGATGAAATGGCTATATGAATCATAAAGAAAGATGCTAGGTGATCAATACTATATATATTGGGCACACAATACCGGACATTACACGTAAAATGAAATGAAATACTGGTGTTGAGATACTCATTATAGATGAAAAGTTTCTAAAATAGTTTGTTCATTTCTAAAGAGGCGAGTCTTTGGCATTTGAAAGTATTTGTGACCATCAAACACAGAAACAACCAACTTGGTTTCAGTAATAGACATCTAGATTAATACAATACGCATTCGCCAGTATATTGGTAATCATACTAAAGAAGAAATTATAAGCATCGCACTATTTATACTGCTTGAAGTACAAAATACTAGATTATGTAGAAAGATTTACCTAAAAGAAAACCATTGAACTTATGGCATTGTATCTTGAAGCTAATCTGCAGAGAACATGTATTGTTATTTTGCTGCAGCACCTGAACTAGACTGTATTGGAAGGGGAGAAGTATGGGGATGAAGAAGGTCTTCCTGTGACGCATTCATGTTGATCCTTATTCTGCATTTAAAACAATATTTTTTATTAAATTAAGAGAGAATTGTCAATTAAAAAAGTCTTTTATTTTCCAAAATACAGAACTCGTTTATCTAACCTGTTGTGGATGTTTACATATTCATCAGTTTCATCCAATATCTCCTCCTGTAAATCGAGCATGTTGGTATTACTTCATCATAAATTTGCACGGGCGATGAATTATGACAGATTGCAAATTCAAAACTGATAACACTATTTATTTTTAAGGTGTACCTGAAGAAGCTCTTCAATGACATCTTCCATGGTTATCACGCCGACAACAATTTGATTTGATGGATATGTGGGAACGGGATTGTTGTCCAAATCTAGTATGCAAAATGAGCAGCCTCTATGACTTTTCTTGAAAGCAGGAGTTGGAGGTGGACTTCTCTTTACTTGTTGATCTCCATCACTCTTACCATCAACATCATGGAAATGTGATTTGTCAGCTGCATTTTGAGTTTCTGAAAATCAAATAAAAAACAAATAAATCAATAAAAATCAGAACCAAGTTAATATGAATGTGTGCGCGCGCGTGTGTTTGGGTTATTATATAATTTCTCACTCTCTGTATCCTTGGACTTTTTCAGCATGGTTGCCTTCTTATTAAGATCTTTGTACACAACAGCTATGTGACTATGCCCTTTTTGAAATTCATTCAAGATATCATAAAGAGGCATGCTGTCTTCAACCCTGAAAATCGTACACATCCTTAATAAGATCAACATAAATCTGTTCTCAAATAATAAGAGTATATGATAATTGAGATCGGTAGTTCGGTACCTTGGAACTCTCCTTAACAACATCTTTCTAAGAGGAACTGCATCATCTGGGTCAACCGCCAAGAGATTCTTAACCTGCATATAGTAATACCGTAGTTTTGGTTTCTATATTAAATTTCTCTAACTCAATACATGTTTCTATAACAAGTTTTGGCAGAAGTGCGCTGAATTACTCTAGTAGATTGTGGTATATGCCTATATGGAATAAGGGTAATGTGCAGTAACTAAAACTTATAATATGTATAAACTGTAAAGTATATACCAGGATAATTCCAATGATATTTGTTCGCTCCCCAGAATAAACTGGAACTCTGCTGTGACCCATGGTCATAATTTCATTTAACGTTTCCCTATCCCGAAACACGAAAGTTAGTTAATTCGCAAAGAAAACGCGAAAACTTATGTAATACGAAATCAGGATATAAACCCACAAAGTAAGAGTTCCATCCAGATCAAGGGAAAATGCCTTTGATATAGGGGTCATTGCATCTTTTGCAGTCTTTTCAGTCAACTCAAGTGCTCCAGCTATTATAGTAGTCTCATCATGGGTCAAGTCACCTCCTTTCCCAGCCTATCAGCACATATTATTGCCACGTTAGTACTTGATTTCTTGACGGTTTAATATCTTAACTGGAAATGGTTGTATAGACTATGGACTACCTCATTGCCATGGAAATCAACAAAAGTTTTTAACTCTGCCCTGCGTAAAAGGGCAGCATGCCCCTTGCCCAACATCCAATCTAGAACCTGAACGAATTTACAAAAACATATCAAAATATTTTTGAAAAGTCAATTTAACTACTCATTATAGAATAAGAACTAGAAAATTACCTTGCTGATAGGATAAGCAATAGGGAAGAAGAACCAAAGGAGGAGGCGAACAAAAGGTGCTACTGTTGCTCCAACTGTCAAGCCATAGCGTGTACAAATTGCTTGTGGTAATATCTATAAATAAATAAAAAATGCATACACGCAGAGTCGATAAGATTAAAGCAAGTATAGGTGGAGCATGTTAATAATTACCAACCTCTCCAAACATCAAAATTAGTGTTACAGATATCAGAACTGCAGCCCATGGTGGAACTAGTTTATCCAGGAATATCGGGAGAGACTAGAATTGATAGAAAAAAAAATTAAAAATATTATCAGTCAATTCAATAGACAAACTCTACTAAGAAACTGCAGCCGGTTGCACTGACCTCCATTGCTAAAGAGTTGCCAATTAAGAGTGTACAAAGCAGTAGATGTTGATTCTTTACAACTGGAAATATTTTAGCTGCCACCAAGATATTTCACCAGATATTAGTGTACAAAAGAAGTCAAAGTTATGCATATACGAATTTCGGTCCCGGAAATTAGGTCTGTGATTGCACTTCAATCATCTTTTCCTCAAAACTTCCTTTCATAATTATTAAATTGCCCTAGGGCTTATTAAAAAAAACAATTATAGAAACCAAATTTGACACATGCTAGCTCTTAACTTCTACCAAATATTATACTCCAATTGTATCATTCACATGTTGGTGACATTTCTAATATTATTTTGAACTAACATATCAATCACCACCTGATTTAATTTCAATCTCAAAACAATCATTATTCAATCCTTGAAGAATTTCAAATGATTTTCAAGTGTCCAAACTGCCTAAACTTGCATTCAATCACATGTTCATGTTACTATCTCAAATCAACTGATAAACAAACTTCAATTCCTGAGCTAAAACCACTATCTACCTGATCCGATCCAAATTAACCTCACAAACACAGCTAAATAACAACAGTCACAACTCAAAACACAAGATCAACAAATCTCACCAAATTCACACCATAAGCTAGAATACAACAATACAACTTACAAGCATGGATGCGATCTCGCGGCCGGCCGGATTGAATGAGAACTTCGAGGTCAACAAGACCAAGCGACATAAGTCCAAGCGTAAGACCTGCCATTAAACCTGCAAACACTACTAAACCGAAGATTATCATCAAATACAGGAAGAAATTCGTCTCACAACACGTCACATCCGCCATTTCGTTGATCAATCAGTGTGTATGAAACAAGTGAAAGGAATTAGAGTTTGTTGTTGATTTGAAGTCGGTGATTTTTGCAAAAGGCGTCAATTTGACGGAAAAATGGGAATTTAAACACTTTGTAGAGGCAAGTTCAACGAGGAGGATATTTGGATGATACACGTTATATTCGATAACAGGTTTTATGATTGATCAGAACAAGGAATAAAATAAAAATGTTGTAATTTCCAAAACAAATACAAATATTCTTTCTTAACTGGAGTTATAGAAACAATATAAACCGTCATTTTGGGTTTTTATTAAACGTATAAAAATAATAAACTTTCCCTGTAGATAATCAAAAGTTAACTATTAGAAACGGTTGCATATTTACCTTTAAAAACATCTTCTAATTGCATATTTCTCTAACTAAAAAAATCAAATATATATACTCAATGTTAACTAAACTTTAAAATATGATCATACTAAAAATGAGTATATTTAAAATTTAAAGTTGTTTATATAGGGAAATATGCAATTGATTTTTTTTGTTGAAGAAATATACATTTAACGTGTTTTGGAGTGAGAAATATTATATATAACCTAAAAATTATGCAGAGTGAGTTGTCGTTTTTTAGGTTTTCTTTTGTGTTTATGGGTTTTTAAACAAGTTTAATTTTAATTTACCTTTTACCTCAATTTTATTACTTTTTTTTCTCTCAATTTTTTTCGATGTTTCTTTCATCGTTGTCATCAGCTAAAACAAATTGCATTTTTTAAGTTATTAGCCCGCAACCTTAAATAAATAAAAAAATTAAAAGTATTAAGCGTTGATGTGACGTTAATGTGACAAATGAACTACGAACATGATTATGATTATTATGGATTGGTATAATACGTTACATATATATCATACAAGTCAAGGCATTCAATCATTGTGATTAATGATTATTATGGATTGATATAATACACACATCTTACATTTTTATCATGCAAGTCAGCCAGTCAGGGCATTCAATCGAATGTTTAGACTTGAATGTGTACATACGAAAATTTATATGAAAATGTTTGTTCAAGTTTGAATTAAACCTCAAGACACGAAATTCATCTAGTCGTAACACGCTTCAAAAACTAAACTAGTTATGATTATACCTCCTTTCCATACCATGTAATAAACATACAATACCAATAAATGAAATCATTAATACTTAGATCTTAACTAATACCATATACTCCCAATTTAGCTCCATACTACAAGTCTACAATCCAATTCTAAGGGAAATATCAAAACTAATACTTTTTTAACAACCTTTCTTATTACCAGAAAACAATCATCAAACATGTTTACTACAAGATTTGAACAGTAACCTTTTGATTTAGAAGTACACCATTTACAATTAACAATTAACAATTCATTCAAACTATCCCATCAGGGAGAATTGATTTTTATGTCTCTTTGTAATCTTACTCAAACCATTTTCACATTGGCCACTAATTAGATTCGTCACATGGGTCATACTCATAGGCCTTCATATGCCACCAAGGGAGGGCATTTTTGTAAAATGGTAAGTTGAAAAAACATTTATTCTCATGTAGAGTGATGCTAAACGTACACCCTTTTTCATTTTTACTAATTATTATATTCCATCGTCAAATTGGTGATTCCATATTAGGTTGAATACGGACATAAAATGGACAGGAAATATACATAGATGTTTACGTGCTCAAATACAAATATATAAGTAGACCAAAAAATCTTATACACACATTTAAGTGATTGAATACAAACATATACACATAACTATGAAGACACACACGAATATAAAAAGTTCACAAACTAATCAAATCAATATTAGATAGGTTTTAACAGAGAAATTGTTAAACCAACACAAGACTAACTCATTTGACAACTAAATCACAATAGCTTGATTGAAAGAGAGAGTCATAATCGGGCATTATGGAAAGTATTATTTTAAAACAGAGTAAAATATAACGAGTGTTTGATAAATGCTCTTCATTATGGAATTGTGACTCAAAAGTTGAAGAAGCAAGCGATTAATAATTTAATAGTGACTCAACTACCAATAATCAATATTTATTATTATGCTTATATAAGAAAACTAACTTAAACAGAAAAATAAGACAATAAAAAGTGTTTTTTTGGCCCCTCGTGACAAACACAACAAATCCCATTTCTATTGACAACTTTGGGTCCAAAATTGCTTCACTTTCATGATCCTCATCTCAAGAACAAAGGCGCCCATCAATTTCATCTATGGTTTACTTGGAACATCACAATTAAAAGCATCAATCATTAGTTGTTCTATGAAGAGTATGAGGTGGAAACAAAAAAATGCTTTTGGTTAAAAAGACAAAACTTCAAGGCTACTTCTTACCTGTTGGAGGTGGAAAAAACTTTAGTGGCTACTATTTTTTTTAAAAATACCACCCAAGTCTCCCTTACTTTTTCTTTTTTAACGGCGGATATTATTAGA
Organism: Tagetes erecta; assembly: GCA_030867185.1. Classification (NCBI taxonomy): domain Eukaryota; kingdom Viridiplantae; phylum Streptophyta; class Magnoliopsida; order Asterales; family Asteraceae; genus Tagetes; species Tagetes erecta. The sequence goes on from CM061487.1 coordinate 100,375,678, forward strand.
AGGGACCAAACACCCAAATGTGTAGCAAAAACCACACAATGCCAAAAACAAAAAAAAAAAGTATTACGTTGTAGGATTTTGCATTTGATACATTTGGTTTTCTTACACCTGAGGTCGTGGAGGTACTTAATCGAGTCTAAGAGATTATGCAAAGCTTTGTTTTGACTCCGAAGTCTATGAATATAGTGTCTAAACGACTTGGTTTTGCTATCAAAAAGGGTTAGCAGCGCAACTTGTTGCCCGTTTTACCTTCTATTTCTATGTAAATAATTTTTATCATCAATATGAATGATTATTAATAAATTACAATTTTTTTTAGCTTTTTAACGAGCATCATTGGAATGAAAAGTGTTAGAATCTCTTCGAATCGGAGAATTACTCGATTAGGATTGGTAATTTGGTAGTATTGATCATTTAGTTCTGAAGACGCCAAATGCACCACCATGAGACAAGGACGATAGCTTCCACACAGGCCCGGCCCTAGTGGAGGCAGGGTGGGTGATCGCCCAGGACCTAATTTTTTTTAGCTTTTTAACGAGCATCATTGTTAACTTCACTATATACTCTTTGGTATTTGAGTTAACACTAATAGTGTTTGTGGTCTTATTATAAGCTAGGGCTCTTTTTTATCCTACTCGTGACCAAGAGATTTTTAGGCATACATATGACCGGCTCTACTTTCACGGTCCTTTTTTTCCGACATTGATTGGCAATGATGATAAGCACTCCACCATAGCATTGAGACTACTATACGATCTAGGGGCCTCTTTATACCCAACCAAACCTCTATAACATTCCAAAGGCGATTTGCAGCATGACATGAGCCAAAAAGGTGTTCAATGGAAATCGATGCTTCCATGCAATGATGCAAAGATGACAAAGGATAGACTGAATGTCTAAACCTTTATCATCAAGGTTTACGATTGTGTAGTTGATTAATTCAACAAACAAAAGAAAAGAAAAAGCAGGGATTCGAATCCTCGATAGTAAACTATATCCATTTGACTTTCAATCACTATTCACTCAACCATCTTATTAAAAGAAAATTTAGTTTTATTCTTCTGAACATATAGAACATGGTCATTTGAGTAGATATTGTTACTATCAAACATATCGGGTGTGATGATCAATCTACCATCCCCATATATAGATAAATATATGATCTAACGTGTTCATTAATACAAAAAAGAAAAAACAAATTCCATTCTACCCCGAGACCTTCCGTGCGAATAAAATTGTAGATGTGCACTAATATAATAAATCTATCGCTTGTATAATGTATTTTAGAAAAGTTTATTTTTGCTGATTATGGGTCATTTGTCGGTAGCTTGAAGGATTACAAGCATGATATTTTCCAATTGACCTTTTTTCCATCAATTGTTACTTTTTCAACCTGTAAAATTGTTGTATTTTAGGTACGTTATGGATAAAAGGAATTTTTCTGATGGGTACCCTTGATTATCTACTTCTGGTGTCCTAGATCCAAAACCGAATGACCCTATGAATTATTTTTTATTGTCAGACCCACTCACATTAAATATTTTTTTAACCAATTTGAATCGCTCATGGTCGGACAATGTGATTATTTTAGTCACTCATTTTAGTCTCCTCTTACCCGGAAACTCATCTTAAGACTTAGGTGTAAAATCCACATGAGTTAACCTTCAAACTTTAACTTTTTTTTATCTTAGGTAGAACTAGAACCTATAATCATTTGATAAAGATCATATATTTTTACGACTAGACTATATAAGTTTTCTCAAAAATCAAGATAAATGTAAGAAAAAAATTTGAAAAATCAGATTTGATGGAAGGGGCCTTTTCAATAGAATAATAATAGAAGAGAAAAACGTCCACAAGATCAAAGGTCCACAACACAAACCATAGGCCCATACACAAACCATAAGTATAAAATTTAAGAGTTTTCGACGAATCAAATTTTAAACTCTCGAATGAATTAAATTGAATTATTTGAATTTTAGTTTTTTGAAATCCGATTATAATTCGACTAGTAGAGACCCGCGCGATGCAGCGGGTAAGTTATCATCGTCGATACTCGTTTCTGGGTGTTTTATTAATTTTGTAACATTTTTTACTAAAGTATATTATGTTTGTTTTCTAAAACTTTTTAGGTTAGTATGGCCTGGAAAATGTATCTGGCCAGCAAACTCAACCTTTTCATCACACGCTTCTTGGTAACTCCAGGAGGCACTCGCGCAATGCGGCAGCGCTGATGCTTTGCATTGCGGTCCGTATTTCTGGATATTTTTGTATCTGCATGTTATTTTACAAAAAGTTAATATGCTTTATTATAAGATTTTTAATGTTAGTAGTATCTTGTTGTTTAATATACGTCATAAGCGTTAAAACATGAAAGCAACTAATTATATTGCACTAAGAAAGTAGTTTAAGAAATCATCGATACAATAAAGTAAGAGACAAATAAGAAATATAAGTGTAAGACATAAAAGCTAAAAACTTAGAGATTGTTTGGTAGCCTTCGAATAACATACCCCTTAATGATTTAAAAGTATAAGGGGCTGTTTGGAAAACTTCTGAATGGGTAAGCGCTGAACCTGTAAGAGGTCTAAACCATTAAGTGTTGAACCAGTAAGAAATCTGAACCATTAAGAGCTAGTTTGTTGCTTAAATATTTAGAGGCAAATTAATGTGTGACCAACTCAGATAAGAAATAAGATGTGTAAACCATTCAGGCTCAGTATAATACTTAACCATTCACAGGCAAATATCTAAACCATTTAGACATAACAAACTATCTAAACCATTAAATACCGAACCATTCAGACAACCGAACCATTACAAAGTTGAAACATAAAGGTAAGGATTAAAAATATAATAAGATGGTGACGTCTTACCATTCAAAGAATACCTATTAATCATTCAGTATCTTTTTATCTCTTTTCAGTTTAAGGGTTTGAAACCATTAAGAGATAAGTCTTTAAATGACCATTTAAAAAAATTGACCATTACAGCATTATTTGACTATATTAAAAAAGTTTACTTTGACGAAAAAATAGATAACCTATCTATGTGTTTCATGTTTGTTGTGCAAGGATCAGCGATGATATAAAGATTAAAGGGGACATTAACAAAGTCTAGCCATATTCAAATGATTTAAATCAACAGGTTGTTCTAGCATATGAAAATCAGGCTTATCTACTTCTTTTCAAATGATGAGAACTAATTTTATCTTTCACGTAACAGCAAAAGCAATGCAATAGTAAGATCAGAAGTCAAATATCCAAAATCAATAACTACCTGCTATTTGAATTCAGTTTATGATAATATCACTGAAAATCAAAAATCAAAATCAAATCCAGCTGATCAAAATGCCTACACCATGCAGTCAAAAGATACAAAAATAGGCAATCAAAATGCCAATATGCAACTATTGGAGTTTACGACCATCAACTTATGAGCAATTGATCTTAAGACAAAATCCATTTATGAGCAAATGAGTTGATGACCCGATGAATTTATGACCAAATTAACTTTTGGGCTAATTTTGTTGATTTTCCCCTTTGTACCATCGTAGTTAGAGCATAATCTGAATCAATCCATTTACAAATGATGAGGTGCTTTTGCACCTCTAAAACAAAGTTAGATGATCTAAAAAATCAAAATGTTAACTAATAAAAAAGTGCATGAAACTATTGCTCTAATTATAGTTGAGACTTGAGATGCATGTCTATCCCTTTACCATTGCAGTTTGTTAGCACAAAATCCATTAGTTTTGCAGCCACCTCAACCTAAAAGTTGCGATTTGTCCATAAGGTTCTTTGTAAGCGGAGCGCATATAGCCACAAGATTGGATGAAAATAAACAAGAGATAAGTAAGGAAGATGGACGCAACGCTAAAAACAATGAAGATGATTTAGTCAATCCATCAGTCTTTTCCAACCTTATCTCTCCACTAGGGGTGTTCACGGTTTGGTTTTGACGGTTTTTTGATCAAACCGTAAGCCAAACCGTTAGTACGGTTTTTGCATATCGAAAACCGAAGCCGAACCATTGAAAACACAAACCAAACCAAACCAAACCGTTACTAACGGTTTGGCTCCGGTTTGGTTTCACGGTTTGGGCCTATATTGGGCTTGTATACTATCCATGTTCATCTTTGTGTTAATATAAGATGTCAAAAAAATCAACACCAAATAAACACATAATAAGTACAAAATATTTCTAATAAAAGCTTAGAATAAGCTGCCAAAATACACAAAGAAGCTTAAAGTAATTAGGTGTTCAAAACAAAACAGGTCAAAATATAGTTTGCTCGGGCTAATGGGTTATGCTAAAATATATAGGATAATCATTTTGGGCTTCAATTATCTAAACGTTAGTTTGCTCGGACTAATATATAATATGAAATATTATGAAATATTTACTAATATATAATATGAAATATTATAAATAATTATATACCTAATATAAAAAAATATATAATTTTGAAATACTTAAATCCTACGGTCCAGTCCGGTTTTATCCGACCGGTTTTTGGTAAAAACCATAAGCCAAACCGTTCATTACGGTTTAAATTTTTTGAAGCCGACCGACCGAAAGTTAAAAATAAAACCGACCATGAAGCCAAACCGATGACCGGTTTGGACGGTTTCACGGTTTCAAACCGAACCATGAACACCCCTACTCTCCACGGCTTAAAGTGCTACCTCCAGCACCTAAAACAAAATTACCTAGCTCATTAATCACTCATATTTGTAAACAAGTTTAAATAGCTCATTAATCACTCATATTTCATACAATTGCAACTGTTTTTGTTAATATACAAGGCAGCATATAGTTATAAATCTCCAAATTAGGCATGCCAACAATTTCTTAAACGCTCATAGGTGAACTTAGTAATAAATTTAGCAAACTCAAAGCTTTTGTATGACCCTCAAACTTCATCAGTTCTATTCTAAGTCTAAATACATGTCTCTACCTCCACATTTCTAAAAAAAGTATTGTTAGTTAATGTGCAATTTATTAAAAAAAAAAAATTATTGCAACAAAATCTAATTATTTAAATAAAAGGATTTAAGGGGTGGGGGTATGCATTATACATAGACTCTAGTCAAGTTTCAACCTAGTAAACCAGTTGATCCGTTAATGCTACATGCGTTATTTGACCCATTTGACATAAAACATAACCTTTATCGATAGTTAAAGATAGGAGAATATCTACCAATCTTATTAAACTATGAAGCGTTGTCCTTAGGGCATCTTTCTGATTCAAAACGTAGCACACATTCTTTAATAGCCTGCATTTTCTGTTCACAATTGTTCAATATGGGTTAAATTAATATAACAAGAATTAAATAGGCAAGCAGAAACACCAAGATCCCCTGACTTGGTTGTGCCTTGCTCATAGATGAGAATGTTTCTAGCCTATTACAACAACTATAAAATGTACCTGAAAACTCAATTTAAACACCTTCACAAATTAAATCCATCTCACTTCAGGGTATTGGCTGACTCTCGGAGGATAGCCCGCCTACAACAAAGAAAAACTCAAAAGTAGCACGCAATGTAAGAAACCAAAAAAGAACCAGATTATGATCCTAACTCACCTTAACTTCATGATAAAACTTTTTTTGTACTGAAAGCACCTTATGATCACATTATCCCATGAATATGATTGAATAATTTCACCACTGTTTTCAGACAATTGCATAAATAGTTACTATTTTAAAATAACAAACTTAAAGTTTGTGTAGCAACCACAAATAACATGGTAATAAATACCACTTTTACTCTAAGGTGTTCTAAGGACGCCATAACTAACATGTTTCCCTATAACTCAAGAAATAGACTATATAATGTAAATGAAAGACTAATGCTAAAACAATAAAATTAACTGGGCTAATTTGCTTAATGAACACGTAAGTAAAACATATTTGCATTGATAAGGTACATCATAAATAAGGGGCTAATTTTTTTTAAAAAGTTCAAAAAATATACAAAAGAGGAACTATGTGAATAGACCAAACCTAAAAAGTACCATGTATCAAACACCCATTTTGACCCGTTTTCATAAACCGCCATCATGCCAACTCTAGATATTTATCTATAATATACCTAAATCAATGTGACTTCGAGTGGCTTAATGAAAGCTAGAATGATGAAAACACCGAACGATGAGACTTAAAACAAATCCCAATCTTGAACAGGCTTATGAGTCTTCGATCTCTTTCTAGGCATAGAGCTGGGCACCTATTTGTTTATAGATTAACAAACAGCCTCCAATTACATGAGAAAATATGTGTTAATGTTTATCATCAGTTAGGTTAAAAATATATGGATTTTCACACCCTCATCACAAATATTAAAATGTATCTACAAAAAGAATCTAAAATAAATCACTCATCAGTTGCTTTAACATATCAAGATCATATATGCTGAAGGTCACAACCCTTAATAAACACACCACTAAATCCTGAACATGTAGTTGTATATTGCCGATTAAAATTAATAAATAGAAAGAAGCACTCATAACATTCCTAAAATACACTACTTAATCATATTGAATATGTAATTGTATATAACTAATTAAAGTTAATACAAGAGAAAAAAAAAGTAAAAGTGCATACAAAGCAGCGAGATAAGTTTAAGTAGCAATTTTTTTAGGATCGTCCCTTGCCTTTTAAGTTGAATGACTTTCATGGATCCAAAAATCAGGAAGATAAAGTTTGATCTTACATGTCATCTTCAAAAACCCAATTCAGGTTGCTACACATAGAAACTTAAAAGTAAATGAGTTCCATCTATATAACAATAAAAAAAGCTAACTTGAGTCAGAAAACTCACGATAAGAAGCTTACCACATAAATTGTTAATCCTTTTTTATAGTTCCATTACATATTTTTCGGATTTATTGGTACAATTGGAATAAGGAGCAAAGCCAAGCATCATAGTTTAAAAGATAAGATACAAATACCTAAAAGAATTTTAATTTTATAGAAGTGGGGAAAAATGTAACTACTAAGTAACTGAACGAAATTTGATTAAAGATTAAGGGATTAAAGTGTAATTAGTTTTGAGGGTTAAATTGAAACTTGTGCCAAAAAGATATAACTACCCTTAAAAGTGCTTGTACAATATGCATTAAATAGCAGTACATGGTTAACATTTAGGGTATCTTAAAATACCCATTCAATCCACATTATATATAGTATAGATTCGTATTCAAATTAGATTTGTAGGATTCGATTCTAGTTCAAATTAGTATTTAAAATCAAATTCAATTTTGGTTCGAATTTAAATGTCAAGTTTGAACTAAATTCCAATCAAAACCGAATTGACACAAAACAATTATTTTACTTTTTAATTTCAAAACCAGTAACCTTTATTTTAATACTTTTCAAAGTGAAAAAAACTGTTCAAAGCATATAATAATCTTTATATAATATAGCAAAATAAAAAAAACTTATGTGTCATATTTTTAAAGCTTTTAGCTTATGTGGCATTATTTGAGAGTTTATCTCACAATAATGATTTTTTATTTAAAATATGTATATAAAATATATTATAATAAAACTAATTACATTTTTGGTCCTCTAATATTTTGGAGAATTTTGAAACATTTAAGGGTATTTATATTTTTAATCTTTTACTACAAGGGTTGTACATGAGTCGGTTTATTTTTGATAGGGTTTAAAAATAAAACTTTTATACAATTTTTTGATAGGGTTTAAAAATAAAACTTTTGATAAAGTTAATAATAACATACAATTAAAGACCTTTGTGTTTTATAAATGTACATAACATTTTTATACAACTTTTTTTAAATTAACTACATCATAAAACTGAGCACATTATTCTTTTTAATTTGAGTATAATATTATTATACTAAAAATCTAATTTTTAAAAATATATCATGTGTTCCTGTTTACCACAGTTTTATCTCAAAACTGAATGAAACATTCATGAACATCTTTAAAAGCATCACTTGAATGTTGTATTCCCGAACGTAGCGCGGACACTAAACTAGTAGTCTAATATTCAAACATTATAAAAAACATTCAAATTAAAATATACAAACTTCAAGCCTAAGGAGTTCACAACTACGACCTACATACACATTGCAAAATTGAGACGTGTAGGTATTTTTGCCAATTATATTGTTTTCCTCCAGCGTTATACGACGAGTCTTTGGTCGTTATCGGTTGGCCTCATTGGAAACTATAAAAGAGAATACCAGCATCGGTCTCGATACACCAATATCGATCACGATGATGTTCACTCATGATTGATTCAGTTCATGACGGTACGCCAACGGTAATTACACTCAGCATAGCCTATGATACCAATTCAGAAAACAATCGATTTAAAAAACTATTTGCTAACAAAAGTTATTCCGCACACTAAAAGACAGGAGTTTGGACGTATTTTCCCGTGTCACACATGTTATGGATTATTATCGACTAAGTGAATTATAGTTTAATGGTTATCGTTCACTATTAATTAACTTAAAGTCTTAAATTGCCAATCCATTCATACTAACCACCTGAATATGTGCCCACATGACCACATATGGTCCGAGCCATGCCAAAGCCCAAGATAGACCGGCTTTACACCACCACCACCCAAACGCCAAAAACAAAAAACCTAACATTTGTAGTTGGTGATCGACGATGACCAACACAAACCAAGTACAATATTTCACCATTCTTAAAAACCACTCATAATATCATCCCTATATATAAAGTTATAAACACATTATCCATAACTTACATTATCTATGTTGGGGCCATGTGAAGATCTTTTTAAATGTCTTGTTACTTTCACCAGTTGTACATTGTACATACAAACTTGTACTGTCTTCTTCACCCCAAACCAACTCATTAATGAATCTTTGAGTGTTAGTACTAGTAACAATATAAAATATTTTTTTCCCATTATCATTCAAGTCCAAAGTTGTTATGCATGAAATTCAAAAAAGAACTATCAATATGGGCTCCACATTTACTATAAGAAATAAAACTTATAGTTGGATTAAACTATTTACCTGTATTAAATACTACTTTATAGTTTTATACAGTCTTGTTGGTTAGCAAGGTATTGACTGATCACGTGAGTATATATTGATAACGGTTCATGAAAAAGGTAAAGAAAACGAAAAGGTACTGCAGAACATTTGAAAGAAAATTGGGTGGTCATCGTGGACTCTTTAACAACCCTATGCAAAGAACATGGATACGATTGAGCATTTCCATCAAACGTTGTTTTGTGTGTGGCTCTCTTTTCCCTTATCCCTTAAACCTTTTAATTTCAACAAAATAAACCCCACTTCCATCATACCTTCTATTTACTCTTTCAAAGCCTAAAATATTAGAGCAACAAAAAAAACATAACATAATCATGAATGACACTCTCCCGGATCACCATAACTGGCCTAAACCAGGGATGTTATATAGTGAAGCGGTTCGTGAGCTCCATGCAACGATTGAGAATGATTGGGACTCGGTTAAGCAGTCGGCTTGCCAGACTGCAGCCGGGAGGGCTTTATGGAAGCATGTTGTACATGATCCATTAGCCGAGTTGTTTGCTGGTGAAAAATATTTAATAAGTCTTTATGAGAAGATCAAGAAAGACCGGTTGAACAATGCGAGAGAAGTTTCTGGTGTGATTCTTGCGGTTAGGACTCTATGGTTCGAGTCAAAGCTCGAGGCTGCGGTTAAGTCATTTGGTGGTGCAGCTCAGGTGGTTCTTCTTGGTGCAGGTTGGTGATCATTTTTCTTGCATTGAAACAACCACTCTTGTTTCATGTGTACACAATGTTAAAAATCATTTTTTTTTACTACAAGTGTTTCAAAAACTTAATTAAGTGATGATTATATAATATTGTCTGTCTATTAACATTATTTAATCAAACAAGACACATATGGTGATATGGCTATGAAGTTTCACACTTTCTGCAATATAGCCCCTGAACTTTGATTTACATGACATTAAAGTATTAAACCAAGATCAAGACTGGATAGTTTGATTACTTGCAGGAATGGATACGCGGGCGTATCGGCTTGAATGCTTGAAAGAAAGTGATGTTTATGAGATGGACTTCCCAGAAGTGATGCAAATGAAAGACACTTTACTTCAAGCAGCAATAGAATCCATAACCGAGCCAAGTCAACTGTCGTTGACCGCAAAATCACTTACAAGAATCGCAGCGGACATGAAAGACGAGGACTGGTTCAAGAAGCTTCTTGAATCAGGGTTCATACCCGAGAAGAACACCGTATGGATCCTCGAAGGAATCATTTACTACCTCCCTCATTCACAAGCCATGGGAGTATTGAAAACAATTGCTGACAGTTGCAGGATCACACAGACAGTTTTGCTAGCAGATTTCATGAACAAACAATCAACCACACTTTCAACTACCAACTTTCATTTCTACAGTGATTGGCCTGATCATCTGCTTCCTACTCTCGGGTTTTCCGATGTCAATCTTTCACAAATAGGTGACCCAGATGCTGATTATGGTCTATTTCATGACCCGCATAATCTGTTTAACAAGCTGCGTGGTTTGCCGAGGTCGACTCAAAACCATCCGGATGACGGGACACCGTGCTGTAGGCTGTACCTGGTGCAGGCTTCTGGTTCACCAAACCAAACTGTTACTAGACCTGATTCTTCATGATCAAAGAACAATGTTTTATGTTGTGTCATACAATCAGACAAAACAATCAGTTATGTGTAGTTTTATTTTATTTTATTGGCATTGATGTGATTCTTTAAAGAAGCAATAAGAAGATAGTAAATGATGACATCAATGTTGGTAAATGAAGCAAACTATTCAAGGTTTATGCATATACAGCAATGAACTGAAATCTTCGTCGTCAAGTTAATCAATAATTTTTTTTTCAGAATAATATTATTACAAATATAAAACAATATGTTCTTTTATCAGTTTATGTATATATTTGTATACTTGCATGGAAATGTAGGGACGACTCAATCAATTTGGAGGTCGTAGGAGAAGTAGAAACTTGAGGACTTTTTCTTGTCTTGTCATTTTAAGAAAACCAATCTTGGTCATCTTTATTTAAACGAAAAAATCCGATTATACCAGCCTAATCGAAGATCCCGTAGAATTTCAAAGTTGTTTTTTCAATCATCCCAAACAAAAAATAAAGTTAAATTTGCCCTTTGAACCAAAAACATGATATTTCAAACAAATAAGTGTTACCAATAAGTCACCAACCTCATTAAAAAAACTAATCCTTATATAAGTTTAGGGTTTAATGTTTGCACTTACACAGTTACAACTACTACTAAATATTTGTAACTTACACCATACTCACACTACTTTTACCGGTCTTAGATTTTTCATTTTTGTGATTGACCTTGAAAAGGTTACAATGGTCAAACCCCAATAGCCGAAATAGTAATTTAGTGTTAGAGAAGTATAACGTAAACTAACATGTAATACTTGATTTAAAATTATAATTTGGTAGCATTAAATAGCTGTTTGTTTCATCTTTAAATTATTTAGTTTAGTGCTTAATCATTTAACTTTCAACTTTCAGAGCATTTGTTTCATAAAAAAAAAGCTTCTGAATGATTCAGGTAAGTGCTGAATGGTTAAGAAACAGAAAGATGCTTAATAGAACTGAATGAAACATATATCAACTTACCCACATCTAAAGTTCTACCTCATCATCCCCGTTGATAGAACATTTTAATGATTCAGACTTTGACAACTTACCCACATCTAAGTAATTAACAAATAACGTTTGTATCCGTTTGTGATTGATTACTAATTTCCGGTACTTATTTTTGAATTTCAAAATGCTCAAACGTCTCTCACTCATTCTGCCGCTTCAATTCAACGTAAACATTTTAATTCCAAAGTAACAAAATCATCATTCATACACTCACAGTTTTCTGATTTCAACAATGGAGGATAACAAAGACAATCAAATCCAGATGAAGAAAATACCTGCATTCACCGTACTCAAGAACGGTTCCATCCTCAAGAACATCTTTCTCTTACGCAAACAATCCGCCACCGATCAATCATCACAAAACCAAGAACCAGGTGAAGAAATATTGTTTGTTGGTCGACATCCACATTGCCACATTATTCTTGAGCACCCTAGCATCAGCAGATATCATCTTCGTATTCACTCAAATCCTTCTTCACATACTCTCTCTGTATACGATCTATCATCCGGTAAAATTTGATAAACACACCTTTAATTTGATTGATTGTACGGTGTTTGATTTATTTTGTTGGTTTTGTTTATGATGTAGTTCATGGAACATGGGTTTCGGGGACGAGGATTGAACCAGGGGTTCATGTGATGCTGAAAGAGGGGGATACGATGAAGATTGGTGGTTCGAGTAGGGTTTATGAGCTTCATTGGGTACCACTGAGCCAGGCTTATAATGTTGATGAACGGTTTATTTCTAGTGTTTATACGATCAAAGAAGATGAAGATGATGAAACACATCGGCTTGTTGTGAGTATTGTTACTGTTTTTTACTTATACATTTGTGTGATGTTTAAATTGTGTTGTGTAATTTATTGTGCCTGTAAGTTGTTCGATGAAATGCCTCTATATGTTTTTCCTAATTTATTGTGCCTGTAAGTTGTTCGATGAAATGCCTTTTTGTGAACCTCTTTATGTTTTTTTCCTAATCTATTGTGCCTGTATGTTGTTCGATGAAATGCCTTTTTGTGATTTTTCTTTTCTTGACTTGTATAGGATGAGAAAAATGAAGAATATTCGGAGTGTTTGGATTTGTCTTTATCCAACAAGATTCATGATTCGCCCTTGAAGATATTGAATCCATTGATATCTTCGGTGCCTTGCTACTCCAGTTCCGATACTGAGGAAGAACACTTACATCCACTAAGAACAGGCATTGAAAATGATGATGATGCTTCAATTCAGGCTTCACTTGTTGTGTCTGAAACTACATCTGCTGCAACAGATGTTTCTGACAGCCTTAGCAATTCAGAGGATCAGTTGAATTGGTTGAGGGATAATATCAGCAATGAGTTGGAGCTTCTAAGTCAAAAGAACATTAGGGAAGATTTGTTTTCTGTGCAGAACTGCTCAGAATCTTTATGTGTTGATACTGAGGTAGAAAACTTGAGTCCATGGAAAACAAGCAACGGAAATGGTGAACCACAGATTTCTATTCTGGCCCCGCTTGTTGTCTCAGAAGCTATATCTGAACCAGAGATTTCAGCCTGCTTAAACAAACCAGAAGATCAGTTTAACGGGTTGATGGACAATCTGAGCATCGAGTCTGATCAGTTCAGCCATGGGGGTATGAAAGATAATCTGGTTTCTGTTGATCTTTTTAATGCTATTATAGCTCATCATGAAGGAGATGCTTCAAATCAAGACAATGAAAGTAGCAATGAAACTGTTATTGACAATGAAAATGTACCTGAAATTCAGCAGAAAACCAACAATGGTTCAGTTCCAGAAGATCAGATGAGGGAAAATCTGAGTGATGATTTTGATCAGATCAGCCATGAGACTATGAAAGATGAACCAGATTCTATTGATATTTCTAATGCTATGAATACAAATGAACAGGATGCTTTAAATGAAGACACTGCTAGAAGCAATGAGATTGATATTGACGATGCTTCAGTTCCCGTGGCCCTTTTTGAGGGTGTAAATAGAGATATGGGCTGTGAATTTGAGCAAATGAATCATATAAAATTGATGGATGAATCAGATTCTATGATACTTTCTGATGTTGTAGATATGGGTGTAAAATTTGCATCGTTGGATCACAAGATAACAGATAAAGAATCAGTTTTTGAGCTTCTTCCTGATGTAACCGACACGGATGAAGAAAAGACTTCAACTCCATACATACCTAAAGCTAAAGAAATTGATATGAATCTACAGTCTGTGCAGAATGCGTCGTCTTCAATGAAACTTTTTGATAGCTTAGATGGAAAAGAATTGGAGTTTTATACTCCTGATAAAGAGAACAAGAATCCCAATGCTTGTTCTGTGAAATCTTTGTCAAAGCAAGCTGTTAATTCTTCTATCTATGAGGGAAAGGAAATTTTAAGTTTTTCACAAAAATTATCTGCTACGGATGATAGAATGACTAGAGAACACGAGGTTGATCTGTTTCTGAGTTGGGAAGAAGTTTTGGCTGCTTCTTTGGAAAAAGAGAACAAAACAAAACAATTGATAACGGAAGGAAGCTGCCACTCCATCAACTGCCCTGAAAGTGTTCAGAAGGCTATTAATTCAACTCAGGTAAGTTTGTTTGAAAAATGGGTAGCAATAATGTGTAAAATGCCTATAGTGGTATATTCTTGCATATACAATCTATATAGCATGTATAACTAATCTTTCATACTATTATGTCTTTTAGCATTTTTGCAAGGAAAATGGTTAGTTTTCTATTTACACTTATTATAAATTAAGCTGAGGAATGTTCGTGATATTCTTGTTTAGCACTTGGCAAAAAAAAGATGGACAATGTTAGTGGATAGCAATACTCTTCTTGACAACAAGTCTTTGAAGCATTTGAAACTTTTGGAAGGCATCAAAGGGACTCGGCTTATTGTACCCAAAACTGGTAATAAGTTGTGCTTTTTGTTAATAATTAAGTTGTAAGCAAATCACATTTATGCTGTAGTTATAGCTGACCATTTTCTTTTGTCATTTTTAATACTATCTCATCAGTTCTAAGAGAATTAATGGACATCAAGAGCCAAGATTGTTTCTTTAAAGGAAGCTTGAAAAAGGTTTCCTTAGCATTGAAATGGATTGATGAATGTATGATGAATACAAGGTGGTGGATTCATATTGATGATGAAACTTTTCATTCATCAACAGCAGTACCTGAAGAATTAATGGACATCAAAAGCCAAGATAGTTTCTTCAAAAGAAGCTCAAAAAAGGTTTCATCGACATTGAAATGGATTGATGAATGTCTGATGAATACAACAAGGTTTCACTCATCAACAGCAGCACCTGAAGTTCTTGAAATTGCACTCCATTTACGCAAAGAGATTACAGATCAAAAGATTGTCATTCTCAGTAATAACCTCACATTGAAGATCAAAGCCATGGCAGAAGTACATCCCATCACTGATTTAAGTCGCTTTGTTATTATTAGTAATCTTTTTCATAATTTGTTACAATCGTGCTCTCATTTTTACAGGGGATTATGTGTGAAGCAGCAGAAGAGTTCCGTGAGAGCCTGGTGAATCCGTTTTCAGAGAGGTTCATGTGGGTTGGGAGCTCAGCTAGAGGACTGACTTGGTCCTGTGTAGATGATGATGCTATTGTGTGGCAAAAGTACCATGGTTTTGGTTTAAACAAGTCACACAGGATTAAGGGTTTGAAGCTATTAGCACATGTTACTACTTGTCAGCTGGTTGCCACTTAAAAATTGTTTGTTTCCACAATGTTGATGATATGAATTTTTATTCTTAGCTCAACAGCAGTTTTACTTGTTTTTGAAGCTCTAGCTTTACTTGTTTGAAGCTCAAATTTTACTTGTACGAACTGTTATTCTTGGCTCAATTTGTGTGTCAAACCAAATGAAGTAACGGAGAATGACTTTACACACACGTTGCTTTCAGTTCTTGAATACATTACAACAATAGCATGTCACGAAGCTTCAATTTTTGTGTCATGCCAAACCTAGTAACAGAGGACATGATGACTTTAAACACAATTTCCTTTCAATTTTTGATACATTACAATAATGGCATATGCATATGCCACAAAGCTTCACTCTGCACTTTACACTCAACTTTAAATGGATCTGGATCTATAACAAGCACAACAACAATAAATACATCATTTTCAAACCACAAAATCTCAGAACCATAAAAGAATTTGGCCTCAAACCAGTTTTTTATATAATCTTACCCACCCAACCCCGCTGACCCGATCCCCTCAAACAAGAAGCAATTTGTTGATGTTTCAACACCTCTCAATGGTATTGCCTCATCTGCTTTCATCTTGTCTCTCCACATCATTAATATCTATAGGTTCTGGAAAAATCTCACTTGATGATCTTTTATCATTCGCACCACTTCCCTGAGAGTTAGCTCTCCCGGATTGCTTTGGACCACTATTACCATCTTTGTAAGTTTGACTTTGACTTTGACTGTTGGTGCTCCCTGAAAAACTCTGTCTCCAGCTGCCAAACAAAGCCGCACTCCATGACCTTCTTGATGAGTTGTTTCTTAATCTTCCTGAACTGAAGTCTTCTTCCCTTACAACCCTGAAAGGGGTTTCTAAAGCTTTCAAAATATGAGCCATTTGAGGGCGTTTTGCTGGCCTTGGGTTCAGGCAAGACTTAGCCACTATAGCTACAGCCCACACCTCATCCAGCAAGTCTTCGTCTATGACTAGAGATTGGTCAACAATCTTGGATACCAATTCTTTGTCATAGTTGTTGATGAAGGTCAAAGTTTGGTCAATCCATTCTTTTGTGGATGAATCTTCTGAACCGCTGATTCCAAGTTTACCCGTTACCAGCTCAAGTAAAACTTTTCCAAAACAGTATACGTCGTATGCACATATAGGAGGCGTCGATCCTGTTTATTTCAAAATACAATACTATGTTTAAGTTTTGACATAATAAAATTTTTACTTTGTTACCCAAAATACACTAATCTCTAAATGTATGTGTGTTTACAAAAGTAACTAAAGCTATAAAGATGTTCACATACCAGAAGGAGTTGGTTCAGAGTTCCTGCAAATTCATGAAGAATAAGAAAACAATATAAGTATGCAGTATGAAAAGGATAACAGTGCCAATAGTAACCATGAGAAAAAAAGCGTAACAAGATAATATACTACAAAATAGGTAGGCAGATGAAAATTTCTAAATTAAGGTTAATTATATTTAGAAAAACTAAACTAATCTCACTCTTCAAATAAAAATAATTTAGAAGGCACATGTGTTAAAAATAATTTTGCAGCTTTTTTTTTTCTTGCATTTGAGATCAAATGCAACCCAACTCGTTATAAAGGTAAATGGGTCAAAATTGGCACTTGAAACTTTGTGTAGGACAAAACTAATAACAGAATATTGAATTTGATGTGGTTCAAACATTGCAAATTTAACAGAATTGAAAAACTATACTTACGAGGAAATCCGCAGCAGCCTTGTAATAACATTCTGATTGTTATCGATTGCTTGAGCACAAACTTCACTCAAGCTTCCAAGGCGTACATCATATTTATCATCAAGTAGGATACTGCTTGCTTGAATATCTCTGTAAATCAAAGATAATAAATAAATGTTCCAAACCTTCCAAAACCAGCAACTTGCATTAATAACTGAAAATCAAGTTACTATCTACCTATGAACAAGGGGAGGATTGCATTCATGATGCAAGTATGCTAACCCTTCAGCAGCTCCTGTAGCAATTTTTAATCTTGTGATCCAGTCCAACGACTGTAAACCATCATCATCATCTTCAAAACTTGTAGTCCTAAACAAAGAATTTGAAAGATCTCCATTTGGCATGTACTTGTACACCAGGAGTTTCTCAGTTTCATGTTCTAAACAATGTCCCAAAAGCGGTACCAATCTGGTGTGCATACCCTTACTGTACAATTCCAATTCTGTCATGTAACAATCTTTTCTTGAAGAACGCATATCAATTCTTTTAATAACTACAGCAAATCCATCTTCTAATTTCCCTGAAAATAGATCTCCACTGTGACCATGTTTAACTAAATTTGTATCACTGAAACCACTTGTAGCTTGTAGCATTTGCTCATATCTATACGAGTTTGTTAAGCTCAGTATATCAACTGATAAATTTTCCTCCTTTGTATTTCCTTCTTCTTGAACAGGTTCTACATTTGCACTTCTTTGGCTTACACTTCTCTTATTACACTTTTTTAATAAGAAAAACATTATTATAACTATAATTATAATGACACCAAGTCCACCAAAAACTCCCGCCAAAACATATTTCAAGCGGCTGCTGTTCTTTTTTGAGACCGGAGGTTGTGTTGGAGATAAGGGATTTCCATCAAAAGGAAGACCGTTCAAAGCATAAAACGTCCTGCAATCATCCAAGCTCCTTTGATCCGGGAGTCGAAGAAAACAGTTTTTTGATAACAAAGTCCTATTTCCAGCAGGAACATTCAAACCTTGAAGATAGTTGTTGGATAGATCAATCAAATAATCAGTTGGGATACTTGAACTCAAGCTTCCATAGAATTCATTGTTTGAAAAGTTTAATGTGACAGCAGAAGCATTAGAGAACGTCGGGAGGTCAGGAAGATTGCCAGTAAAATTGTTGCTAGATACATCAAGAACGACAATAGCTGGCAGGTTTATTATCAAGTTTCCAGGAAAATTACCACTCAAATCATTGTTATTAATCAACAATCTTTTCAATCTCTTTAAACTTCCAAATTCACTTGGTAATGATCCAAACAATGAATTGAACCCAAGATCAAGGTCAACCAATTGAGAAAGATTCGCAAGCTGTGCAGGAACAGAAGAAAGACTATTATTGGAAACATTCAAGTAACTCAAACTCGAAAGCAAACCAAACTCGGGTGGAATCGGCCCAGATAAGAAATTGGAAGATAAATCAAGAAGTGTAAGATTGGTAAGAGCTGAAAAAGACGACGAAATGGACCCGGTCAACATATTATGTGAAAGATCCAAAACTGATAACAATGAAAGCCGGTTTAAAGAATCTGGTATAATCCCAGTAAGATTATTATCCGAAAGAACTAAACTTTTAAGTTGATTCAAAGAACCAATTGACTGAGGAATTGGACCTAAAACTGAGCTAGAACTTAGGTCGAGCACCTGGAGTGCACTAAGATTTTGCCCCAACCAATCAGGTATGGATCCTGGAAGCAAAAACCCAGAAGAATTAAACGAAACTAATCGACTACAATTCACCAACGCATCAATCGCAAACCTAGGGTTTAAACGCCCAACACGAGTTCGTCTTAAACCGAACAAATTTATTCCGGCAACACTCCCGTTCCGGCATTCAATCCCTGTCCAGTTTCTACACGGTTCAGTTTTCCTCGGCCAATATCTAGCTCTGATCCCTAACGAAGATCGAAGATCGAACAACGCTGTACGTTCTACACTTGAACTCAGTGGCACAACATCCACATCCACCTGAGTCACCACCGAGTTAACTAGCAACAACAAGAAGAAACATAAATAGAACAATACCTTGATCAAATTCAAAGCCTCCATTATTCGTAGTTATAACTTAACCAGCTGATGAACGAAATAAAAAGTCGCTCATAACTTGTACAATCACTGTACACAATGACGCTTGTATCTGTGCATATTGTAAACCCAAATTTCTATAATTCAGGTGTAAAGGAGGTTGTTTTTTTGGATGAATTAAATGCAAACCAAAGGAGCATTTAGTGTGTGTATATGGATATAGTGATATACAGCTAAAGAAACGAAATTTGGTTCTGAGTTTGAGAGGTTTAATGGTTGGGCATTAATGGAAGCGCCATATTCTCAACGACAATGGTGAAAGAACAATAAATGGGGATGTGTAAGACTCTGATAACACACACTTTACTGTGTGTTTGCGTGTGAGAGAAACAGAGGTTCGTTGACTGAGGAATGAGGAAGAAAGTGAAGGCTTTTGTATAATTGCAACTACGAGTTTTACTTGAGACGTTGTGGTGTGCTTCTACCGTTGCGTTTATAACATTGTTATCCGTGTTATGATTGTAATAATGTACTAGATTAGTACCCGTGTACTACACGGATTTTAGTTTTATAGGTTTTAACTCAATTTAGATATCAAATTTATTTTTAGCATATCTCTTATTAAATCGATTTGGATATTTGCAATTATATTCATATAAAAAAATCATATGTTATAATAAAGGATATGATTTATAATAGTTGGTAAATTTTTATTTGAATATATCGGGTTATAAGATAATTCATGATAATTGTTAATTTTTTATTTGAACATAGCAAGTTTGAAGATAATTAATGATTATTGGTAAAACGTTAATTTGAACATATCGGGTTAGGATAGATCACAATAATTGATAAGTTTTTTATTTGAACATATCAGGTTAAGAGATAATTCATAATAATTGGTACATATCGAGTTAAGATATATATGATGATAATTGGTAAATTTTGTATTTGAACATATCGGGTTAGGAGATAATTGATGATAATTTGTGAATTTTTAATTTAAACATATCGGGTTATTTTGAATATGGAGCATACCATGACCCGTCTAAAAATTCTCCATCAAATTAATTAGAACATGACACCTAAGCAAAATCATATGTGGAGTAGTTAAAATAATAACATGTGGATGTGTTACTCAATTATTAGAATAGGTAGATACGTGTAAGATTGTTCACAATATTGAAAATCCGTCATTTTAAAAATAAGTCTAGTCATCATGCTGGTTTTTCATGAGTTTTCACGCCTCATTTCCACAATTTACTTTATCTCTATGGCAACTCTTCCCACAATCATCAAATTTAATTTTAAAAATCAATTTGTACTTAAAATACGGTGTGGGTGCTATCAAAATTCAAAATTTTATTGTATATTCTACTGGTCCAAATTATTATCTTTCATATTAAAAGGCTTAAAACATCGGTATTGAATTCGGATAAAGCTTAACGACGTTAAAACAGTTAACGACGGACCGTTGTTGCCAAAATGATAAAAGTTAGGACGATTGACAGCAAATTTAATAGTTACGACCGATAGAAGCCAAAATGTGATAGTTACGACTAGTAAAAACAATATATCTAGTTTAAATGAAAAAGAAAAAGAGGGAGCCAAAATAGTATATAAAAACAAGACATGTTTAATTGAAGTTTCTTTTTGTGGGTAGTAAACAATAAGATTGAGTTGTGGTTTTCTTGTTTTATTGGCACCAAACAATGAATATTGACATCACAAGGGGATAATCTATTATTTACTTGTAGCTTTAATTTTCGATGTTATTTTTGTTGGTAGCAACAACCTAGAGGTTGGCGGGTGGTTAGTTAACGAGTAGATGAGTTTAAGTTAACGTACATCTTAAATCGATGAACTCAAACATAGCATATAATATACTTAGTTCCGATTCCTCTTGTGATTAATTTTATATGAATTAAAGATATATGTTTCCTCAACCTTGATCTACATTCTAAATAATACTATATAGCTAACTTTCACTAAAAAAGGTCTAAGAAATGAATATTTTATCATTCAATGTGTGTACCATATATAATATAATATATATAAAAACAGAAGAAAAGACTAATGACAAATGACAATATCAACAGCAATACATGATATTTTAATTAAGGAAGGACAATACTCAAACATGTTAAAATTTTAAAATGCAAAAGGGAGTTAAGATGTTGCTTTCGAATTCTTTGTTTAATTTCGTGGAACAATTATAAGGCTAAAAAAGGTAGATCAATTCCACATCGGTATAATTACTTGCATGTTGATAGAGGCAAGTGAAATGTTATGATTGCCATAATAACGTTAAAAAGGTTGCAAAAAATATCTTTAAGGGTAGTTTGGGTAAATATAGTGCTATAGACCTATAGTGAATCCTTATATAATATAGCAAAACAAAAAAATCTTATGTGGTATTTTTTCATAGCTTTTAGCTTATGTGGCATTATTTGAGAGATTATCTCACAATAATGATTTTTTTATTTAAAATATGTATATAAAATTTATTATAATAAAACTAATTACATTTTTGGTCCCCTAATATTTTGGAGAATTCTGAAAAATTTAAGAGTATTTATATTTTTAACCATTTACTACAAGGGGTGTACGTGAGTCGGTTTATATTTGATAGGGTTGAAAAATGAAACTTATGGATAAACTTAATAATAACATACAATTAAAGACGGTATTTTTTAAATATACATAACATTTTTATATGATTTTTAAAAAAATAAAGTACACCATAAAACTAGGCACTTTATTCTCTTTAATTTGAATATAATATTGCTATAAAAAATCTAATTTTTAAAACTATATCATGTGTTCCGTTTTACCACAGTTTTGTCTTAAAACTGAATGGAACATTCATGAACATCCTTAAAAGCATCACTTGAATTGTGTTTCCGAGCATAGCACGGGCACTAAACTAGTTATTTATATATTGTAAATAGTTTTTTCTTTTAATGAAAAGTAGGGTAATTAGCTAGGGTCAATGTGTTATGGTCTCCAAAGAAGAGTCAATGATTTAAATCGTCGGTTAGCATTTTTATTCCACATGTTTTAACTATTGGAAAAGGACGTGTTTTTTGATCGAATTAGATAAGTAGTTCTATCGTATATTTAAAATATTAAAGACTAGATATAAAGAGTTTCTAAGTAACAAGTGAAATTGAAATTCGGCTTAAAAGTTATAACAAAAGTGAAACCTTTGTGTTAATGTGTTTGTTGGTGAGAAAGGCGTTGGTGACAAAAGACGTATCGTTGTAGACTATGAGATCTAGCAAGAACGAGTTTATGACTCAAGGGAATTTAATGAGCGCCTGACACAAAAGATTTATAATGACGACTGGATTTATTTTGTATGGTCTCATATAACCCATCGATATTCGCAGATTATAATCAGAGGCAGAATTAGTTGGTCGATAATGATATCACGTACGAGAACGTGATGAAAGAAGAAAACTTTGATTAATTGTTTTTGTATCTAAAAGTCAAGTGATCATTCGGTATATTTCTAAATGACCACACCTATAAGAAAGTTAGAGTTAATGAGTTGGTGACCCATTGGTAACACCATCGTGTTTGAAGCATTTATTATGTCTTGAGCTCAATTCCTACTTAAAATGAGTTTCCCCCTGACTGTGGAATAAAGATGATCACGTAAGTCAGCAACCCGTGAATTTTCACTCATATTAAGAAATAGCTGAAGTTAAATATCACTCTATAAAGTCACTATTTATTAGTTGAAATATTATCCTTATCCTCGTATATTTTTCTTTACGGGTTGCCGACTATATTCTATGTAAGAAAGAAAAGTATAACATATATTTACGAATTTTATGTAATAGAATTTCATTTAAAATTGCAAAAAGTAAAGTATTTGGAGGCTTTTAATTTTGAAAAAATTGCTTCAAACATAAAGTGAGAAAGCAAGACATCCGTGATACATGATTATGACATGTATATTACTAATAAAAAAAAAACAATAAATACGATTATGAGGAAAGAAGTATTGTGTGCTAATTGAACATTGACTTGGTCTTGATTAGCTACAATGTATCACACATAATTTAATAGAAAATAATAGATATGTCCTCGTTGACTAAGAAAAGAGATAACCTCATGGTCGACTTCGATACCACCTCAATAATGATTTTATAGCACAAATATTATAATTATATAATAACTAGATGCTAAAAAATAATGTTTCAGACACATTGATGGCCGGTTACTAAGTTGTCTCTATCTAGACTAATCGAAAGCAACGTATGCTCGCGGGGAAGAGATAGGCCAAATTTGCATCAAACATGGTTCGAAAGTAGGTTGCGGGCTTGAATCAGATTCTTAAACTATACTCTTGTTAGATTCAACCCAACTCTTATCATTTGTGCTATACGTCTGAAAGCTAGCCATCCATATTAAATGCCTAAAGTGAGATTAAAACCATACCTCAACCCAACAAATCTCTACCGTAGAACATCCATTGATGATTTAAATTCTTTAATAATTAGATTATTGTCCACAAATTATTATAGACGCATTTGTAATTACTTCCAAATGAAAAAAACACATACATTCATATAAATAGTTCATAAACAATAGGTAGGTGATAAAATAATAGAAAACATTAATATTAAGAATCTACTATTTGGTATTGTAGACACCCTGACACGTGTATAAACTAACCCGATATGCTTTAACCTTTACATAAAGTAGTGTATGGTCTTGTCACCATTCATTTGTCTCCTTTTAATATGCACTTGTATTTGGAATGGACTTGTGTGGTATGTAGCTACTTGCTAGATTTGTTAAATGAAACTATCTTCCCATAAAAGAAAGGAAGTTAATACAAAATCATTAATGACCAGATCAATGTGCCATCATATATAATCAAGAAAATAATGATAAGGTTATATGTTATAAAGTTGTCATAAAATTTCTTTGGACTTGACCACTCAAAATATGTTCAAGTTCCATCAAAAACATTGTAATCATTATTAAGTTCTATCATTATTATCGTCCCCTTACATATCTCTTCATCACGTCACTTTTGTACGTTAGTACGTGACCATGGTCGCTTATTTGAACCGCTCACGCCCCGGTCACTTGGGTGGCGTTATATACTTATATGAAAATATATAACTTGTTTACTTTTATTCAAGTTTGATCGCCATTTTCTTCATCTGATTTGTCTATGCTAGGTCTTCAATGAGGCGTAACTTCATTTTGAAACTAGATAGATAAATGTCTTTACCTTTTAAATTGATCGTCGATTCCCCTTGTTCCTTCCATTGCCTTGTTACTATTATTTTTCTAATTTTTTAATTTTAACGTCACATCCTTAAGGTTTTTACAAAATACAATTTAAAATCTTTTCCTTTTTTTATAAAATATATATTTTGTTTTAAGTCTTCATTCCTGATTTTTTAATTAATAAGAGTAAAAGCTTGACTTATTTTTAATCTTTGTTGACCGATCAACATAACATCAAATTTTGAAACTCAACATAATGCGGTTTGACCGTACTCAAATTGTGAATTCGGTTAACGTTGATAGTACAAATATGGCTTATTCGGTTTAGTTGTCAAAATAAACTATATAACAATCCGTTTAATTGGAGAAAAGACCCAAATAACCGACTAAAGTGGTAGAATTCGATTTGATTAATGGTTAGACAACAAAAAACTCATTACCTAATAAATCGAACTCTTGAACACCCTTGTATATACTCAACACCTGTGATGTATTTATATTACTAATTTAATTCAAGAACACAAAATAATAAGTGCAATATAAAAGTTAATGAGAAATTTCAACAATATTAGCAGAAAAGTGTAAAATGTATAAAAGAGGTTTGTAGTTTGTACAACCTATTTTTAAAAATTGTTAGATAGGTGACATGTCAAAGTATAAGATTATTTTAATTAATATTAATATATTATATATTATTTTTTTCATTATTCTAGTCAGTCATAAAGTTAAAAAGATAATCGATTAATTCAATATTTCTAATCGGTATGTAAGATGAGATAAGGTATGTCGACCAAACTATTAGAAAGTTATTAATATATATTTAGAAAATGAAAGGACTAATTGAGAAATTATTAATATAAAAGCATCTAAATAAGAAAAAAATCAAAAATTCAAATTGACAAGTTGGTTTTTTGTGGAAACATATATCTTGACTCGTTCTCGTTGACTAAAATCATGTTGTATTTTGGCGGCTTTGGAGTATTTACACTATTTACTTGGCCTCTCTTAGCTTACGTTGCAAGATGTCATTGGTGCAACGTTGTATCATAAAAAAAGCACGATTTTATTATAGTATCCGATTAAAACCAGCCACTTCAAAAGAATAAACTGATTTCACGGTTCGACTATATCTATCGATAAGCAAATTTATAGTATCAAATGACTTAGTTTAGGTAGTTAAAAGAATGACGAGACTTTGTTGACGGTTTTAAAAGAAAAGTTGTTAATAAAGTCTAGATAATTTTCTAACCTATCAATTTCGATAGCTATCGTCGCTAATACGTAAAAAAAATACATTATAAACATAACAATTGCAAGTCAAAAATCTAACAATAAAAAATCGAAACTAAATTCACAAATCAAAACAAAAAAAGTTAAACAAATCTATCAAAAATAACATTGGTTTTAAACGGTATAAAATTTCACATTTTTATTTTTACTGGTCTCAACTATTGAATTGGCTGCTAACGGACCCTAATTTTATCACTTTAGCAACCAACAAACCGTTGTTAACTTTTTTAACGCAGTTAAGTTGGATTTTGATCGGAAGGAGAATACGAGTTGATTGATGTAAAAGTTATCACAAAACCATGCTCTGAACGACAAAATTTTTACATCCGATTGAAGCACCGTTAGGTTTAAACATCCGATTGAAGCACCGTTAGGTTTAAACATCCGATTGAAGCAGCATTCTGTCGTTCGGAGCGCCGTTCGAGGTAGCTTTTACATCAATCGACTCGTATTCTCCTTCAGATCAAAAGCCCTAAAACATCGTTCTTGAATTCGAAAAAAAAGATAACAACGTTAAAAAAATTCAAACGAAGGCATGTCGGTTGCCAAAGTGATGAAAGTTGTGACCGTTACCAGCCAATTCGACAGTTGGGACCGGTAGAAACCAAAATGTGAAAATTGAAACTGTTTAAAACCAATATACCATAACAAAAACCACGCGCATGAATCTATGAAAAAACCGACAATCATAAAAAGAAGGGAAAATGTCACATAAATATAACTAAGTTTGATTTTGTTACAATTAAGTCAATTAAACTTTGTTTTTGTTTTTTTTAATTATGTAACTAATCTTTAAGTTTTGTTCCAATTAAGTCACTTAACTTTGTTTTATTTCAATTAGGTAATTTAACTTTAGAAAAATGTTATAATCCTAAATAATTAATTTGGATAACATGTAAAAAATGAGTTTGATATTCAAATTATAACAAAAATATTGTTTTTTGCCATTATTTTAAGTTTTTTAGAATTTCTAAAAGTTTCAACTTTAAAAATATAAATGTTTTTCGATAAAAAGTTTCACATATATATGATTGTAACATTAAAGTAAACTTAAGTTATTTAATTGAAAGTAAATAAAGTTTGAATGACTTAATTCAAACAAAATTTAAAAATAAGTTACTCAATTGAAACAAAACAAAATATGAGTGACTTAATACAAACAAAACTTAATGATAAGTTACCAAATTAAAACAAAATAAAAGTTTAAATGACTTAATCGAAACAAAATCAAAACTTGATTATATTTCAACAAGTTAATAACTAAATAGTAATTAAGAATTATAACCGGTAATAGTTGCAAAATTGGTCAAGAATATAATGTTTGTTGTTTTAAATTAAACTAAGTACAATAACCATGAAGAACTTATGATCCAATTAAGAGATACAATTATGATATTTAGAGGGGTGTAATATTTTAGGTGCAAGAATGCGGAATGCTTAAATTTGGGCTTAACATATATGTAAGCCCATACACTTTCAGTATCATCTGACCCAAAAATCCCGTTGGCATTAGATTATAAGATGGGCGATATATGACATTATGACCAGTGTTTTTAAACCGGCCGGTCCGACCGGTCGGACCGCGGTTGGACCGTGTTTTTTGAGAATCACGGTTCGATAGGTCACGGTCTAATAGGTGTTTGTGAACCGCTGCGAACCGCTCGAACCGTTATCAAACCGCTCGAACCGGACCGTTTTGAACCGCTATCGAACCGTTTTTTCTTCGATTTTATGTTTATATCTATAATTTTTTGTGTTTTAGGTGATGAAACTCAATATGTTAATGTTCTGAGTGATGATGATGATGAATTAGTTTTACTTAATGATGAAGAATTGGATACGTGGCGTGACATTTGAACTTAGAACTTATAATGATGATGATTTGGTTTTATTTTGGTGTTAAAATTTGTTTAAATTATAACTTTTTTGTGATTCTTCATGTTAAAATATGTTTGAATTATGACTTTTGTGTTATAACTTAAGATTATTGAACGTAAGTTGTGTTTAAATTAGAATTTTATGATATTATTTTGATAAATGTATATTTCGTCAAACCCCGGTCCAACCACGGTCCGACCCCGGTCCGACCGGTCCGACCAATAAAATTAAAATAACGGTTCGGTGTCCGGTCCGGTTTTCAAAACATTGATTATGACTCATAAATAAATTAAAATATATATTAAATTATATTTGTAATTACATAAATACGTATTATGTAGAAGCGGCATCACTCCATAATTTAGTCGGTATTATTCATGGGTAATTGTTATGATAAATTAGTAGTAGTCAATATGTGAAAGTTGAGATTATTTATATCTAATTAATATCTAATGATATTTCATTATTATGAAAATAACAAGTAATGTAGTTTATCAAACAATAAAAAGTAGAGATAATTGTCAAAATGGTCCATGTGGTTTGTCACTTTTGCCACAAATTACATTTTTTTAAAACTTTTGCCTAATCAGTCCTTACATGACAAAACTTGTTGCTAATTCGGGCCTCGGCACTAACACCATTAAAAAAACTCAATTAGTTGATTAAGAATTGACCAAAATGCACTGAGAACCAAAATTGAAACTTCTTTCTTTAATCATTACTTCCACCATCTTCTTCAACCACCAAGGGTCGTCGAAAAAATGTCCTTAATTATGTTGTTTTGTCATGGGAGGGGAAAGTAGGATTGTTGACCGAGGCCATTTTAGTAATTAACTCTAAAAAATAATTTAAGAAGCATGCTACATATATGCTAAAAAATAATTTAAGAAGCATGCTACATATATGCAGAAGTAGCATGAATCTATAATTTAACACTAAGAAACTAAATGAGCAAATCCGTTTTACTAATAACAATTTAACAAATGACTAATTTATCTTTATTCACCTAAAACTTAAATTTTCATATATTTTACATGTACTCGTAAACAATAGTATTTTAATATTATATTAACTCATTTCATTAAAAAGATAGTCATTTTCATTTTATTAATCGTCATTAAATTTTCAAATTGGTTATAGAAAAAATGTAGCTAAATATCTATATATCTGAATTGAAAAGAAAACTATCATATTAACATACTTAACAAATCAATCCTAAAGTATTAAATTGATCATTGAAACAAATCAATCCTAAAATACTAAATTGATTACTGAAATATATATTACAAATGATCATTGTAATAAAAAGATGAAATATTCATTTGAATTTTTTATGGAACCACCAAATCGATTTAATAACAATTCACATTTCATAATAAATTTAGAAGGTTAACAACTTTAACAGGTAACTGAAAATAATTATATAGTAACAATTTAATCAAGTAAGTGTTTTTAGTACGATTAAATTAAAAAACAAACATGTTCTCATTGTTAATAGTTATGTTATAAAAACCATATAAATGGTAGTAGTAGTATTGTCATAAAGCAAAAAAAAGTAATTTAAGTTGGCAGTATATAATAATTTTAAATTAGATTAGGTAAATATGATATATTCTAAGTTTATAAGGGTACGCATGAAATTATCCCTATATGCTATCAAATGGCATAGTGAACATCTTAGTGAAATATTATTATAAAAATTTAAAATTAAGTTTGATGTATAAGATACTAGATTAATTCCTGTGTTTTACACGAGTGAAATATAAAAAACACAATTCTAAACTTTAAGAAAAAGTAACATCTGAAAATAAACTACACAATCATGAAAGATATATGAAAATAAAAACATAAATTGCATTTAAACTCTAATTTGTTGAGCATTGAACAAATAGATTTAAACTAAAAATACACTATTAGTACCAAATTAAATATCGACGCTTTTAAACAAACATCCATGTTTTATACATTGAGTTTAAACAAAGATGATCTAATTCTAAAGACATGACCAACTTAAAAAATAAAACAATTTTCCGATCCGATCCAACTGGTGGACCGTTTTGAATCGGCCATTTTTTATGCTAAAAACGAACATCTACGAATTCTGGTTCAACCGGCCGAACCGAACCAAACCGAGTCTAAAAACATTGCTTGTTGGAACTAGTTTACATTATGAATACGTAAACAGTTTATATTTTCCAAGGTGGATTTACGCTGTTAACACAATATGAACACTGAAATACATATTATGAATTATTATTAACTAGGTTTAACACCCGTGTATTACACACGGGTTGGATAAAAATATTTTTTAAAAATTATAACTATTATATTTAAAAATTTATAAATAATTTTGTAAATTATTATTAATCACAAAATTTTGTCTTTATTAACTCTCCTACTCAATTTCCCTCTAAACCTTCCTTTTATAAAATAAATTATGTTTTCCCCCCAAAAAATTGCCCCCTAAAAACTCTAATTTATTAGATAGATTTAATCAAAACTTATATTTTGAAAATAAAAAATAACTAGTTTTGAGATTGGTCCGGCACCCATAATGGTTCATATGGTACCTGATATGTTTAAATATAACAAAGAGAACGAAAATAAAAATGCAGCATTACAAATAACCGTTGAACCAGCGCGCTTCGTTACATTCACAAATTAGGTCGATATGACAAGTCGAGTACACATAACATATGTATTTCTAAGCTTGTGGAGTTTTAGAGTTACGAATAGATGGAGTTATATCATACATGAAAGAGATATAACGGTTGCTTACAAATTAAAGTCTAACATCATTAACATTAATTATTATACATATTAAGGCTCTTTGTTTCACCTCTTAATGGTTCAGTTCAGTGTTTAATCATTCAGATTCAGCATTCAGAGCGTTTGTTTCATAAAAAAAGAGCATTTGAATGGTTCAGTTAATTGCTGAATGGTTAAGAGATTAAAAGATGTTGAATGGAACTGAATGGAACATATATCAAACTTACCTTCACCTGAAGTTCTACCTCAATATCTCTAATTGATAGAGACTCTTAATGGTTCAGACCTCTTAACCATTCAGCAAACTTAATGATTCAGCTTTTGCCAAACAACCCAACAGTTATCAATGCCATGCATAACAATCTTGAATACATTTTTTAGCTTTAAATTAAATGCACATTCAGTTTTTTAACAATCATTTAGTACTTTTTATTTAACTTTTTTTTAACTTGTTGAAAGTTGATATCAACAAATTAGTATCATTAAATAGTATCACTATATCAAGAGATCATTGGCTTATTTAATTTTAAATAAAAAATAATTTTTCACTCATTTAATTGACTATCACGTGTAATATTTGCGAGCCAACGACTCACATATCGCCACTTCAGATTTTTCTAATGAACATCAGTAACCCCACGAATGGGGCGTACACTCTCTCTCCTACTCTCATTGGCTCTTCTTTCCTCCTCCATGAATGGTCCATGGAGAAGGACTTCCAATTTGGGAATCATCAAGGTCCGTCCGTCAGTCCCACTCTGGTGCTCGTCGTCACCATCTCAAGTCCTTGGAACTTTGGAAGTGAAACCTATGATTGGTGATCCTTTTATGTGAATTTAATCGATCTTGTTTTAAAATTACTATATGTGATCGAGTATAATCTATCAGAGAAAAAAGATCCTAAAATATATATATTGTGATCACCGGCCATAATCTAATTAAAACCAACAACATACAATGATACTAGCATTAAAATACTATCTTGCAACAACTTACATACGATGATAGTAAATACATATTTCCATCATTCAGTTTAATTTAATTAGGCAGAAAATACAAGAAAAAACAGACACATGCATATAAATCACAATAAGGAAGAAATTTATTAAATTGCCATGCATACTTGTACCCACTACTACTTAAGTATATCTTGAATCACCATAACATCGAATGTATGTCATCGATCACTTCTTTTTGTTGCATTCTTGAGCATCACCGCCTTTGTAGTTTGGCAGCGGAACTTTGCCTTCCTCAATAGCCTTCACATCGTCCACAAGGTTTTGGTAATGAAGCTTCACATCCTCCACTGTCTTACCCAAGAGTTTCGCAATCTTTTGAAAGCGATCAGGGTCGTTGTTATAGGCAACTAGCGAGTTCTCAAACGCCTTGTTTTGTTCCCACGTCCAGTTAGAACTTGAAGCCATAATTGAAATTAAGCTAGAGAAGTAAAATGAAATAATGAATTGAGAAACTGATCGATATGTGAATTTGGGTTAATTAGATAGGTTATTTATACTAAGAACTGATTGGTTGAGTGTCATTGATGAATAAACTGAATTATAACTCAGTGTTGGCTTCTTGCGCAAAAGCAATGAAAAGGTCCTTGTGAGTTGCTAAGTTTACGGGAGGTTGAGTGGGTGAGTCAAGTTAAGTTAATTTGAATGTAACGTAAAAACAACTATTATATTCATTGTTTTGTTTAATTAACAGTGGGCTCCAAATTTCTTATTTGGCAAAAACGAGGTAACCGAATCAGTCGTAGCAGTGGCTCTAATTTGCCAAATAAAGTCACGGGCATAAAGCTTTTAAATCAATATATATAAAATTCTTATACATCGATACTTAGTTTTGACCATAGTCACAAGGATCGCGGTACGTTTCGATTGGTACGTGGAACGAATACGCGATTCGTCAGTTTCTAAACTTCGGTAAGAGGAGGGATAGGTTCATTTGGTTCGCTAATTCGGTACGCAGTACGGTGTACCATCTGGTGTGGTACGATGTACCATATTCATAAGTTAATAGATAAAAACAAATATAACTCTATTGCATTTGCATATAACAAAACATATCCATAACTTTCATAAGCATAACTGTAAGTTCATATCAAAAGCATAACATATGGTAAACGAAGAGTTTTCAGTAATTCATAATGACACTCTAAACTTGCCTTTTAGATTCTCAATCACGTACCAAATTGACGGGATTCACGAATCGATGTCATAAAAATCGCGAATTGCAGTTTCCAAATTCGATTTTATGTGAAATTGAATTCGCCAAATTCATCGTATTGGATCACGAATCAGAGGCGAACAATTCGTGATTGTACCCGATTTCGATGCGTGCGACCTGGTATGAAATTCGTGTGTGTGTGGGGGGGGGTAGCGAATCCTGTGACTACGGTTTTTACTACACAAACACTTCCTAGATTTTCTTTTAGATTCTAGCTTTTTAGTTGCGTTACTTCATCACTTAATCACGAGGATATCTCCTAAATCACACGAGTACGTTTATAAAGTCAGTAGTACTGCCGCAAAGTGAGTTTGTGATATCACCAACTTTGACCCTTCAACTTTCAACTTCTAGCCCTTTCTAATTTGCAAATTGTCATAACTCAATCTCTCGACATCTAAGCCTCTAGAGATTCGAAATTTAAACATTAAACTTTTTAATATTGCTATTTGACGTACACCGAATACTCTAGCCTTTTGGTTTGTAAATTTTAAAACTTACCCCTCAGCTTCCTCGATTTCTAAAGTTTTGACTATAACTTATCAACTTTGTAAAACTGGCTTTTGCTACTCTTTAGGTGCCTAACCACATTTATTTCTTTGTATTATACAAAAAATACCTGCCGCAACGCATAGGGTACTTTGCTAGTTTTTAATAATAACTAGCATGTATGATTGTACATAATTAAAGCTTATAAAGTATATGTTGTAACAATACATACATCTTGCGAATTTTTTTCTACACCTTTCAGGAAGAGTGTAATTTAAGCTATCTCAGTATATCTTATGATGTAAAATTATTTCAAACTCTCTTTTTTCATACAATGCCTTTTAAGCCATTTTTTATAAGCAAAACCATAAAATCGTAGATCATAGAGTTTGATAAGACGATTTCAGCACTGTAAAATTAGGCCAATCAGAGTTCATCAGCCCTAACTTCTCACATTTTGTATATTCAAAAGGTTTTATGTTAAAACCTAACCCCCATATAAAATTAACACACTGATTTATTATGGAAAAGTCTATCAACATAATTTTAACATATTAAAGCCTTAAGTATCTTATAAAAATGCTAGATTAGTACCTGTGTACTATACATTTTATTATATATTTTTTGTTAACATATATTATTATAATATCCCTTATTTATAATAAAAATACAAAAGATTTCTAATACAACCCTTATACAATAAAATAAAGATTGATATCAAATTTTCTAAATTTATCTTCTATTAAATCGGTTTAAATATTTATAAATATTTTCTAACATGTTACACATCATCTAAACTTAAGAAAGATGGGTAGCAAAAATTATATACTAAAATAAAAAAGGTAATTTAGAATAATTGAAAAATTTTAAACTTCATAAAATTCCTTTATCAAATCTTCATATTCTAATGTTTCATCTTCTATTTGAATAACAAATTCAATCCATTAATTTAGTTTTTACCAAGGTATTTCGAATACAGAGCATACTATGACCCGTATTAAAATTTTTTATTAAATTAAACCAGAACATAACATGAAAGCAAAATCTTATGTGAAGTAGTCAAAAATCGTAACACGAAGATGAACTATTTATTTATTAGAATAAAAAAATCTTTAAATCTGATTTTGATATATTAAAAAACCCAAATTTTATGCATACGTAAAAAATAATATTTAAAGTAATTAATGACTTGTTACATTTTAATCTAGTTAATATCGATATAACGGTAAAAGGTCATTATTTTAAATGTATATATTTTTTTTAATAAATCACGCATTGTAATTTGTATATATAGTGTAGCAACTTTAATATATTAAAATTTGGATTTGGAGATGTCGAATTTTTTTTTTCGTGCTTTTAGGTTGGCATGTTTATAAGGGAGTACATATAGCGAACTTATATTTACTGATCTTTTAATTTAATATAAGAATGTTCAATAGCTTTTAAGTGTAAGTATATAAATCCTAGTTATATAATAAGCAACAAATTACAAAAATAATAGCAAAAATTACACTTGTGATAATTATAAAATGAATGTTATTAGTATTTACGTACGTACGAACACATAAGCATCAAATGTGCTTATACATATAAAAGAGTATATAACAAGTTGTTATGCCCAATTTTCTCATGCTATTCTTGGAGAACTTTTTAAAAGTATAATACTTTTTAAAACCTTTTCTAAACTAAAGCAAATAAGCTTTTTTATTGTTAAATAGTTGTCATGATTTCATTATTTTTTCAATAAATTCATCGACGAAAGATCCTGAATTGAATACTTTCAACTTACCGGTTCTCCTCTGCGTTTTAAAACGTTGAAGTTCTTTTTTTCTTTTAATATGAAGAGTTTATTTTTTCAATGCCATGTAATACTTAATATTAATTAGGGAAAAGATTTTTTTGTCAAATACGGATATACCATACGGCCGGTGCCGTACCAATACCGTGCTCATACCAGTACCGAACCGATAATTTTGGTCCAGTATTTGGTTCCTGTTTCTTCTAAATTCGGTATATATCAGTACTTTCAGTACCGGTACGGTACAAATGTAGTACCGGTACAGTTACAGTCTTGGAATATGTTGAAATATACAGTTGCATTGTTTCATTTTCGTGCGACAAAATGAAGCGAATGCAATTGTATTTTCGGTGACGGTAAGTGGTAACTAAGTCAAGAAAGAAATGGATATGTAGAGAAGACTGGGAATGTGGTTAATTGCTGGGATTTGAAGGCATAGATGAAGGTCTAGTTAACCATCATATATGTGCGTTAGTAACATATTAATTGTTTCACAAGATTAATTTTGTTGATACTAGCTAGCTAGGTAAGATATATTTTATGAAAGATATATACTATCGCGGCAAATTAGCTTAAATTCACATGCATGGAGTCTTTAATAATTAGTTGCAACAAATCTAACTATTTTTACGTACATTGTTGAATTAAAAGATTTTCATTTAGAATTAAGTTGTTAATAGATTTAAGTGTAAAATGGACCCTTGTGGTTTACACTCAATAACCCATACTTTCCAATCTCGTTTAAATGTTTACACCTTTTGCAACCCTAAGCTTTCTAAAGTGAGTCATTTACATCGATCCCTGGTTAGTTTGACTGTCAGTTAACCGTTACTTTTACCGGTAACATAGACTATTTACCTAAAAAAGAAACAAATTAAGAATTTATGAGATCTAAAAAATACTTACTTTTGAGTGAAATGCATTTAAAAAATAAGAAATCACATCCGGAGACGATAAAAAAAACCAGAATCATAACAGCTCATTGTCGGGCAACCATCGGCGCTGACGACGTATCCACTCACTAAATTTTTTTTTAAATATCATAAGTTATTTTTTTGTTTCTTGTTTAGGTAAATAGTCTATTTTACCCTTAAAGTATCGATCAACTAACAGTCAAACTAACTAGGGGATGCAAATAACTCACTTTAGAAAACCTATGGTTACAAAAGGTCTAAATATTTAAGCGGGGTTGCAAAGTGCTATTCAATGTAAACCATAGGCCGAGGTGCATTTTGCAGTTAACTCTTGTTAATTAATACGGAGTATATATATATTAATATATATATATATATATATATATTCAAAATAGTAAATTAAGTATACTATATTGTAATGCCTTGCATGCATGATAAACAATTATATATATCCATCTTATTTTGCAAGAATCCAAATGCGTCATCATCTTAATTATTCATTCATTCATACGTACAGTTTATTTTCACTTTCTCAAATTAATTCCTCTATATATGAAGATTTGAGAACCGATCGATCGATCTCTCTTTATATTCTTAATTAGTGGCTCGATCTTCAAATTGGAGATCAAAATTTTATGCTTAATTCTTTTGCCTAGCTAGCTAGAATAATAATATCCATATCCATACACTATACATAAATGCATCCTAGTGGTTGATGATGATAATAATTAATAAGAGAGTATATATATCATAAATCGTAAGTATCTATCTAATAAATCAAACTTTTAAGGGTAATTTTTGGATCGAGGGATTTTTTTTTCTATAATATGAAGTTTGGGAGGTAAAATTTAGCTAAATTTTTCACCATGCAAGTTGATGGAGCCAACTCCTTAAATGTTATATATTTACAAATTATTAAATATAATGGTTATAATTTCTTTATAAATATTACTATTTAACCCGTGTGTAACACACGGGTATTAAACCTAGTTAACTATATATCATAATAAGAGAGTATATATATATGCGCGCTACAAATAGTAAGTATATATTAACTATCATATCATAAATAAATTATAAAGAAATTTGAGAAAGTTCATTTGTAGTGTTTCTTTCTTTCATCACCGTCATAACAAAGCTAGCTAAATATATTGTCGTAAACGCGTTCTGGTATTTGTTTAACATTTGACTCACTTAATTGGCTTCTTATACAACTAATATTAGTTATATATTGTATGTCTACTTTGTCGACATACGAAAAGCTCAAGGGTTTATTTATGATACGATACAATTAATTAAGTTCTCCTCCTCCTATCCATAACTATATATAATGCCAAAAACACATAATTGGTCGTATTTGATGCAACGCTTTATATATGCCTTGGACCTTACAAGTAACCTGTCTAAAATAATTTACCAACAACACCAACTTTTTTATGTTCATAATTGGCGGGTTCTCGTCAGTAATACATTATGTTACTCGGTGATACTGAATGTTATTAGCTAGTAAATATATAGTGATACTCAATGTTATTAGATAATAGTTATACTCAATGACATGTTTGTAACTTTTAAAATGATATTCCAACGCTATGTATGATTTGGCATATATATATATATATATATTCCAAACTTATATTCTATAAGCAGGATATTTAGTCTCTTTATTGTGTTGTTTGGTGTACGTACGTAGCGCGCGCTGCTGCTGATCATATTCGCTATATATATAAATCCTTAATATATTTAATGACCCGGCCATGCATTAATTTGTTGTTTTCTAAGAGAATTTGGAACCTTTATCTTGTTGAAATTAAGAATAAGGAGAAACTTTTAATGGCGTACGTAATATATATACAGTTAATTCATTATGCGATCCGGACTAAAGATTAATTAATTATTTAATGTTCTGTTTGTATGGAATATATGTCGCGGATTCATTACTGGATGAGATCTCAAAGCTAGTGTCCATGCAATAGTAAGATCTTGATATCATCCATAACCAACACTTACCATATATATATGTTTTGCTTTAATTACACCAAGTGTTGTTAATTACTTTTATCTTGGCAATTCATTCACCACATCTTATCCACGCATGCATTGCAATCATGATCGATCGCCAACACGTACTCATTGAGACAAATATAATTGTCCTACTATTGTTGTCAAATGAAAATATCGACAAACTTGATAAAAAAACATGTTATTAAAAAAGTCGGTAGCAAATTTGTTTTTAATAATTTTGCGACCAATTTAGCTACAATACCGTGACAATGCTGAGTTGTCACAAAATTTGGGACAATTTTGCCACAAACTAGATTTTTTAAATGTAGTTAATTAACGTTTTGTTTTGCGACAATATAGAGACAATTTGTAGTACTTAACTTCTATATTCGCGACAAACTACCTACAACATCTCATATGTACGAATTTTCCAACAATATTGTTTTGAACACTTACTTTTAATTGTAAAAATTACAAAGATGTGTTTTTTGTCGCTAAAGTCAGTACACTTTTCAGCTTTCAACATATTTAACTTTTGTATCTATTTTGTCGCAAATTTGTTTGAAATATTAGGGCATTTTTTAGCTTTTGCCGGAAAATCGTCAAAATCATGTTGCAAATATCATGTTGTGGCAAATTCATGTTACTACTCCTAATCCCGTAGCAATATATTGAGCAATATGTAGCAACTAGTGTTAATTTGAAGGTACGTACTATGACGTTTTTTTTTGCATGAACGGCACTTTGTAACTTAATTAGTTGCTACTTAATGCAGTAGCTGACCATTATGCTTGGCGGTTATTGCGGGCAAGTATATATTGTCATGCCTTTGTTGGGTCTCCTAGATTATATGGTTAAGTTTATTTTAGGGTGATAGGGGTGGGAGTGAGGATGGCCATGTGCGGGCATACCACCGCCATGGCTGGACGGGGTAGCGGGGACGGGATTGGCATGGATGGCCATCACCGCTGTGGTGAAGTGAAGGGGCCCCACAAAATGTTATCCTCATTTTGTCAGTGAATGGATACAAGAGATCTGGTTATTATAGAATCGCCTTTATTCATTATATATTATATTGCTCCCGGTGAGTGTAACCACCCGGGAGATTTGATCTCGACCATCCATTAAGGCTGAAACAAGATCTTGACCTTACAAACCTTGCAGTTGAGTTTTTTTAGGACGGTTTTTGAACGGTTTAAGTGGTTCCTGTTTTCCTCCCACGTCTTGTAAGACCTGCAACCGACTATTATGGATAGAATAACCTCTTCTCTCATAATTCCCTCAAATTGAAGAAGAAATCAATTTACTCTGTGTGACTGTCTTCTCCATTGAAAACCTTTATTTTTATTAGGCTGTTTGATAGGGTTTTGAGTGAGGGAGGATGCAAGAAATCGATTTATTCAAATCGTGAGTTGGTAGTGTGAGTGCTTCAACAGAGGATGAAGAACATAAACTTATCTCAGGTTGTAAGTGTTCAATTGATTTTTATGTTTTTATTCCTCTTGATTGCTCGATCGAATAGTGTCGCAATCAACCACTGGCTACCGTCATACTGAAATCGTCGCATAATTGAGACCTTATTCAGTGTGTATAGGGCAACTGAAACGGGACAATCAATCAAGTGAGCAACTAACTGGCTGTTGAAATCGGCAATTCAATGTCACGACGGTTTCAAACCCCGCCCCTCTATAGTCGTCAATGCTCATTCGAAGACAACACTTGCCACTCTGTCTTCCTATTTCAGGTTACATAGACTCTATTTTCGACCAACCTTTCTTTTGTATATTGTTTATAATGCCATATCTCTTGCAAAAGTATGATGATTTGGAATTATGATCCAGGGAACTGATAAACGAATTAGCTTCTGGAGTCATCACCATGGTTAAAGAAATTTGACTTTATGAACATGGAGGCCTTGAGGTTTATCTTTAATTTTCTTCTTTGTTCTGCTATTTAAAACGCTTTTTTAATTGTTATTGATTATGCCATCAACCTTTTGATTACAACACATATTGCTTTAGCTATGCGTCAAGGTTATATAAATATGCAAGGTGTGGAATGGGAGAAGCTAAATGAGATATTAAGTCTTCACATCCTTCTTTAATAAATAGAATTTTTTAGTTATTATATGATGTGTTTTCAGGTGAATGGAAATACAGTGTGTAGCTTCGTCAACTTTAAGTGTCTTTCCTCTGTTTTTGTATGTGAGTGCTACATATTATTGGTTTATATGAATATAACTTTGAGTTCAAGTGCAATGTAATTATATGTCTTTGTTCTATCATATAAATAAAGAAAAATCAGTGTGTTATATTAAAATTTTATGATGAAAGAAGAATTGAAGAAACAAAAGTCAGCAACATCTTGCCGATTTCCCTTCATGGCTTTTTGTAGGCCCCACGGTAGGCCTCATTTTATTTGGATTTTTTTTTTCAAAATGAAAAACCCTCACATGGTCATATGTGATTTGCATAATGCATGGTTATTATCAATTGTATTAGTTCATCATAAGGTATGTTTTGTTGACAAAAGAGGTTGGAAGTTTATATTCTTGATTATCTTACAAAGAAGACACTACATGCTTCAAGCAAAGTATTTGTGAATGAAGCAAAAGCACGTACAAACTATCGCGGTAATTGAAGAATGCATTGAACACGAAGTTTATATGTTCTTTTATTTGTATCTTCAAAAAGATTTAACAGTTCTTTTTACACCCCATTTACCATTGACGCACACGTTGTTATAGTTGTTTATTATCGTTTATTTTATCTCTTATCCTCCAAAGATCAATTAGTATAAATATTTGGGTTGTGCTGGATGTTATTATGACTACTGAAAATTTACTTTGAAGTACTAAGTTAGATCACTCTTTCACATCAAGATATGTGTTTTTAATTCTATTTTTTCATTGGTTGTTCATGTGCAGCCTTTTAAGGTTATACGTACCCAAGATCATAATTAGATTGTAGCATTGTTGGGTTATCAATATAATTGTCCCCACAAATTAAACATTGTACAATTTAACATTTAAACTTGTCATCGTTTTAAGGTATGTGTGTATATACCATGTTTAGGCTTATTAGAATGTTATCTTATTATATATTATATTGTTTCCGGTGAGTGTAACCATCAAGGAGATTTAATCTCGACCATCCATCAAAGTTGAAACAAGATTCTAACCCTACAAACCTTACAGTTGAGTGATATTCGGTCGGTTTTTTGCAGTTCTCCCTCCCTCCCCACGTCCCTGTAAATCCGTAAGTTTTCTACCATTTCTGATTTCTATATTTCACAGCACACAGAGAGAGAAAGAGAGAATGATAGGGTAAGAGAAACAAAGCTCGCTTCCAACGCTCGTATCCTCATCACCACCGAAGATCGATTTGCATCAGGTAAACAAAGGATGAGTTTTTTTTTTCTTATGCATAGGGGGGGATTAAGGTTGGCAC
This sequence comes from Tagetes erecta, assembly GCA_030867185.1. Classification (NCBI taxonomy): domain Eukaryota; kingdom Viridiplantae; phylum Streptophyta; class Magnoliopsida; order Asterales; family Asteraceae; genus Tagetes; species Tagetes erecta. Next base: position 100,416,945 of record CM061487.1, read on the forward strand.
CATACCATACAAAGACTAGAAATCTAACCTTAAAGTGTGAAACTTGTCTGACGGAATTGTATGCATGTATTTTAGTGCAATTCATTAATGTTATACTAATAAAACCCACACAAGATACTTTTGTGTATTTATGGTTGTATGGTTAAGTTTGTTTGTTTGTAGTAATGTATATGGATAATTAGAAAAGAAAAATGTCGTATATAAGACCCATTGTCGATCGTTGATCATGTCGGAACCCGGCCTTTGGACGGGTATAAAACTAGTTCCAATTATTCTTTGTGTTGATTGAGTGTTTGTAGGTTTGTGTTACACAGATTCAATCCAACTTGAGCTCATGATCACCCTTTTTATAATGGATTGGTGGTTCAATGCAACATTTCAACCCCTATATAATAAACATTTTCTTTGATCTGTTTTAAGTTACATTTTACACTAGCTAATTCATGAGGAAAGCACATCTCATTCTTGATTTAAACATTTCTCTTTTAATAGACTGAAGATTTGGTATTTGTAAATACAAACATCATCAAGTATCATATATAGTGATCATCGAAACACAACTTTTTCTACTTACAAACTTTCAGTTTGTTTTCCTGATACACTCATTATTCATTTGCAATTTAGCATCATAGATAGTGATCAAACATACTCAATAAAATCGCAGTCATATATAGAGGTGGTGGCCGGTAGGATTTGGGGAGGGTGGTATCGTATTGAATTAGCGAGTTTGGTTATAAGTAATACAAAAAGAATTTGGGTACTGCTTAATTAAGATGACGTACGTTATATATTCTAGAATATATATATATATATATCTAGACCAGACACACTTTCCATCTTAAAGGATCCTAATACTATTTTACAATAGTGTTGTTTGCATGCATGACTTTTTTGAGATATATATGACACTATATATATATATATATATGTGCCCTGCCCTGTACGTGTTTCTTTTGCTTGCTAAATTAAGTCTAGGAACTTAATTTAATGGTACCTGAAGCCATTCTCAAGGTTTTTTTTCTCTCCTAATTTCTAACTAGCTACTAAATTGCTTATGAACAACATAATTACGATACAAAGTCTTCCTGATTTCATTTATTTGAAAACTAAAAGACCATTACACGTTTGTTTGAACACATATAATGAAACTAGTAACAGTGAAGCTAGCTAGGCCGATAAAGAAGCTTTATTCATGTGCATCGATCATTTGTAGTTGTTATTTGTATTTGCATCTTTTGGTACTTCAACCTGCTTCAGACAAGACCATTAATAAGATATGTACGCAGTACGTACGTTACATATATAAACTTTTAGAGATATATACACTACAGTACTGAAATGCATGCACATTTAGAGTTAGCAAATTAGTATGTTTACAGAGGCGTGTGAGTTAAAAAATGTAACAAATTAACTTCTAGATATGTTAATTTATTATACCTTTAATTGCTAAAGCTGGTAGAATGATTTGGTTCCACTTGTTTTATATTTTGGGAGAGGAACTTTGCCAGACTCTATTTGTTCTATATCTTCAACCAGCAACTGGTATTGTCTCTTAACTTGTTCCACCGTCATCCCGGTGATCTTTGAAATATTCTGCCACCGGTCAGGGGTGTCCTTGTCATAGATAGCAAGTGCATTCTCAAACACCTTCATTTGCCTATGGTTCAATATGGAATTTGAACCCATATATACACAGATGAGTGATCGAGATTGATTTACTGGGTATATATATATGGCTCGTGTTGTTTGTATATAAATTGAAATCGATGGATGTATGTCACAAGTGTCATTAGTGCGTCTATTTATAGGAACTGGCCGGGATCGAGTGAGAGAGATTAAGGATCTTGTACAATAACTTCATAGTGGACATGCACGATCGATCGATGGAGAGAATTAACTTTATGTTATTCCTTGAGTTTTTTTAATTAATTAATTAATTACTTCTAAAATATTGGGAGCAAGTCTGGTAAATGTTAAAGAAGTTGCTGCATGACCCCTTAATTAAACAGAAAATTAATATATATATAGCTAGTAAAAGATCTTGAAACTTGGACTAAACTTTAATTTGACGCAAAAACATGGACATAAACCCATCCAGACATGGATCTCTTATATGCAAGAAAAGTTGTTTGATCCCTAGCTTACATGATTCATCATTAGGTATATATAACAATATATATAAAGCTAGAATTAATGCAAATAAAGGCCTTATATAATATAGTAACACGTGTAACAAAGTCGCAAATGTAAGACCCGATCTACGCATCATATATATATGTAACCCGGTTTCACGCATCTAGTTGAAAATAAATATTGGTTGACTAAATAATTAAACACTTCTCAAAAGTCTATTAAGTTTTTTAACGGCAATTTGGAAATCCCATAAGGTGAATCCTCTTACTAGCTAAACCTGAAAATCTATTTTTTTTCCACTTGAACTTTAAGACCTTTCTATTTTATAAAATCTTAGGTATCTCACCTTAATTAATTAAGCTAAGGATTGTTCGCTAAAAATATATATTTCGTATAATTCTTAAATATATATATATATAGTGTTTTTTGAATAATCTCTAATACTAATAAATGAGTAAATTTTTGCTACATGTCTTTATCTTAAACATGACACATCATTGTCACCTTACGTTATTATATGTGTCACGTACTGTCACATAAGTTTTAGTTTATATCTTTAATACCTTAAATTTTTATGTTTAAAAGTTTAACATCAAATTATTTTATAATAAACCCATGCATTTATTGCACAGGTATATAAGCTAGTTAGGTAATTATAATACGTACAGTTCATTTGAACTCATGTGTAAATGCATATATCGGATCATAATTAAAAGCTACGTACGCATTTGGAATCTATATATATTTTACCATTATAGTCAAAGAAAACATATATGCCAATAATAGAATTTCTTATCTTTGCAAAAAGCTTATATAGCAATAAATATTTGAAAAATGAGAAGATAAATTTTAGTGGATGGTGATGTTTGGCATCGTATAATTATGGAATATGTATATTTGATTACTCCCATTGGCCATTGCTTATATTCATTGGGAATTTAGGATCTATATATATATATATATCCTTCGGTTTACGTAGTTAATGTTTTATTATGGCATTATTAAAAAAATAAGTGTTGGTCCTGTTTATTTGAATTGATACCTAACAAGTTTATGACAGGCCTTGCAAAAAACCTGGTTTTTTAGTAAGAGTCTCAACATATAATATCAAAATCATTAAACTATGTAATTAAAGAACAGGTATTAATTGTTCCATCATATTTCCTTTTAACAAGAAAACTTTATTAGTAAAGTTTGTGCTAATGGCATATCATGAACGTGAATAAAATCCGTATTTCGAAATTTAATGAATCTGACCGGCTCACATTTTACCAGTAAACTTAAATTAATGAGTTACTAGCATTTTGTAAAACCCAACGTTATCATGAGAATCAAATAGCTAATGGTATCAAATTAAACAAAATAAGGTGACAATGACATGCACAATGTCATAGACGATGATGATGCATGATCAGGCACTAAGTTGGGGGCGACGGTGGTGGGGGGCTACGTAAGTGGTTATGGTGGAACCATGTCATGTATACATTTGATTGTGCGTGTTTTATGAGAATAGGTGGATGGAAGAAGAGATCTATTCATTAAGGTGGAAGGAGTGGTCTCGTGAGGGTATGCAATAACATCACCGCCACACGACCATGAGGCTGGGTGGTGAGTTAGGGTAGTGGTTGCTAGTATATATATGTACCAGCATTCCAAACTTTTATTTATCTTATTTCAATAAATTCGTATAGATCTATCAAGTTGATCTCACACAAATTAAGACGATCCTAAACTATTTCAATTTAGAGCATTTAATCATGAAGGATATCATTTCAACATTTTGATACCATTAGATCGAGTACATGTCATACGGTAATTGAAGCACTTAACGATAATTCATTAAGAGAAAGTTAAAAGACTTTGTCTTTCTTAAATATCTTGAGTTTTAATCTAGATAATGACATGTGATTTAAAAACTGATAGTTTAAAAAAAAAGACTAATGTTAAAAAAACTTAATGATCTATAGATACTTTTCTAACTTTATTTCTTGCAAGTCACTTAACTAATGACATGAAACACCTCTCTTATTTTTAATCATCCTAAAGTGTACGTCATCACGTACTTAATTATCAGATGAAACTCCTTTCTTGTTTTTAATCATCATAAAGTGTTATCACGTACGTACTTAATGATCAGATGAAACACATTTCTTAGGGGTTGTTTGGCAACTGCTGAATGATTAAGTACTGAATGGTTAAAAGGTCTGAATGGTTAAGAGGTTATATCAATGAGATGGATATTGAGGTAGAACTTCAGGTGATGGTAAGTTTGGTATATGCTTCATTTAGTTCCATTCAGCATCTTTCAATCTCTTAACCATTCAGCACTTAACTGAACCATTCAGAGGCTCTTTTTTTCTGAAACAAACGCTCTGAATGCTGAATCTGAATGATTAAGCACTGAACTGAACGAATAAGAGATGAAACAAACAACCCCTTATTGTTAAAGAAAAATTAAAGGAAACTGATAGTGTCATTAATTCAGCTCTTATTTCTAACTACAGTTAACTTGTATCCATATATAAATATTTTTGGCATAGGCTATTTGCACCACAAATTTTTTTTTAAAAAAAAATAGTTTTATACGTCGTGTATAGCTCTATATGCAGCGTATAAAACGGTTTTTTTTTGTCAAACATATGAAATAAAAGGAGCTATACGTAGCGTATAGTTCTTTTTTGAAAAAAAAGTTGTTTTTGTAAAAGTTTAATTAATTTGTTAAAAATTTTGTTAACATTAAGTAATTGTATTTTATAAAAACTAAGTTTTCGTTGTTCTGTTAAATGTTTTGTCACAACCACATAAAAGAAATAAACATTATATATTAAACAAAATCACAACCACACACACATATATACACACACACACACACATTGCACATGAGTTTTGTAGGTTGCATCAATCAGCAACACGTGATGAAAGGCACACCATATTTTATACGAGGTGGAATGAATGAAAATATTTTTTTCGTCTGTTTTTTTTATCATCTTCGAAGGTTTGAAACAAAAACCCATTTGGATCAGAAAATTTTCAAATGCCCGTATTGGGGACTTGTCAATTTTTTCTTTATCATTTATAGTTTATACACCGGACTTATTTATTAATTTATGTCCTTCACCACACATAAGATTTCGGGAAACTGATCTCGTAAGACATCCAAAATATGTACCGGCCTCATGCCCTGCCGATGTAACCGCGCAACCACGTTTTTTTGCCCGTCATCCAGCCTCCTAAGATACGGACGCCCCTCCTTAAATACAATGAGACGGTGGTTGTGAGTCTGGTTTTCTATATTTAACTTCCAGGAATCACTTCCTCTGTCGTATCTCCCTAAAAGTTTAAATGGACAGTTAGTTTTCACACTACCGGTCCGCCTAACTGTGGCCTTGCTTTTGTATTCCCCGCCACGAGTGCATCTAAGGTCCACGGCGTCGTTTCTTGACCGATCAACCACAATAACACGCCCATGCTCCTCTCCTTATGCGCGCTCCTCTCCTCTCTTTTTCACCCATTCCTCCAATTCGGCTCGAAAAGAGAAATACTAAAGAAAAATATATGATTAACACGTACTTTATCTGTTACATACGAAACGGTCGACTCGCGTATGTAATCACTGTCAGACTCGTCGTCATCTTTTTCATTGTTTTCTTCTTTGTCTTCTTTTTTATTGTTTTCCTCGTTGTTCTCTAACGTATCTCAAACGTAGTCTGGTCCGGAGTTTAAATCGTACGAGCCATGTCTACTGTAATTAGATGGTTCTTCTGAATAACAGGATGACGGCTGCATATCGTAGTACGGGTCTTTTACATGAATGTGGTAAGATGGCCCACTCTCGTGAAAATAATATTCCTAAATCAACAAAACGATTACATATACGAAGAACGAGATTTATTTAGAGAAAAAGTATCTTTTACCTGATTCAAGTTTATCTCTTCCTTGTTTACATCTTGAAACCTTGGTTGTTTTCCAAAATCTTGACTCGGGGCCAGTTGCTCGTAAAATTCTAACGTCAGCATCTCGTTCAAATCAAACATCGGTTCTTAATCTTCCGGTGGATCGAAAAAATTCCATCACGACATGTTTATGTGTTTTTATGTTTGTGTGAAGGTATGTGAAAATTTGTTTGAAAATGTAAAGCTTCGTGTGAAAACTGAGAATTTTTTGTGTGTGAGAATGAGAAGGTTGAGATCGTTTAATAACAATTCATCCGGAACATATACATCGCGTATAGGCCTATACGTGACGTATCTACCTGAACATCGTACTAAAACACTTGGCGAAGGTCATTCCGTCTGAACATCGTATCATATACGCTGCGTATAGCCCTATAAGCGGTGTATATGGTCAATACAGAATACGACAAAGCCACCGTAAACACTACATATAGTTCTATACCCAACGTATAGGGTGTTTTTTTTTTTTCCTGATGTAAATAGCACCACCCATAATTTTTCTAATCATTTTGCCATGGTGGTGGCCGTTGGGGTGCCTGTATTATGTATCATCTATTAAATCATACTAAAGTTTGTCTATTTTAGTTGTCCTTATGGGAAATATACGGAATACTTTTGTCTCATAGTACATATTAATTGTTTATTTTATACCCTACTTTGTCAATTTTACCAGTTTTATTTATTAAGTTACTTAATTTTTACATATTTATTACTTAATTTATTATTTGATTACTTAGTTAATTTATAACTCTAACCACATATCATATGACATTTTTATGATTTTAATTTAGTTATCATGTTATTCTCTTATTTTGAATATACATTTATCTTTTAATATTATGACGCATTGCAACTTTAACCGTAGCACGTGAGATGCATGAAAGTTTGGGCAATTGCCCATATCTCTAAACTTATAAAATTGCATATATTTCCCTAATATATGCTTTTTAGTATTGTACATTGAGCGCTTGAAATTTTTACGTATAAGCTTCTTTAAACAATGAACTACAAGTAATATGCTTGTTATTGTTAACACTTGTATATGTTCAGATTGTATGGTAAGGGGCGGTACGTATGATTCGATCGTTTGTGAAATCACAATGACTTTATAAGAAAATAAGGAAAAACAGTGTTTTATACTAATTAATATTTGATACATATATAAATATATAATGGGTAAAGTTATAGTAATATTGGTATTTAATCTAGGTGCATTTACATATATCCCTTCATAACATTATTTATTACGTATTTACTCACTCTTTAAATTCAATTACATATTCTACTTCCTAAATCATATATATTACATATTTACCCAATTTCTTTAAAATAGATTTTTGATTTACTATTTTACCCTTAATAATCTTCATAAATATATTTTTATATTTTCTTATGGTTTGTGTAAAAGAATAGGTAAATAAGTAATTTATTATGTCAAAGGGGATATGTGTAATTAAACATTAGGCTTAGGTAAATATGTAATTGATGAGCTTATAAAAGGAAAATATGTAAAAAACCATTAATCTAAAAAATAAAAAAAACTATAATTTTGGGCTTGACATGTATTTTATACCGTTTTTAAAGAAGAAAATTCAAAAAATGTCCCTTTTAACCGTTGATTTTTTAAATGCTTCTATTAACTTTAAAAAAGATGTTTATGCGTCTATTTTAAAAGGGAAACCGACTATTAATATTAACCAACCAGATTTTATCATGTGTACAAAATGATCGGCTACCCTTTTGAAAATGATCGGCTACCCTTTGGAAGTGGTCGGCTCCTTTTTTGGTACACGTGATCAAATCTTATGGGTTAAAACTAATAGTCGGCTACCCTTTTGAAAATGATCGGCTCCCCTTTTTGTACATGTGGTCAAATCTAATTGGTTAAATTAATAGTCGACTCCCATTTTAAAAATGGTCGCCTTGACATTTTTTGACAAGTCAATGCATGGGAACATTTTGAGATTTTCTTTTTTAAAGATAAGTATACGGTTTTCATTGTATCAAATACGCCATGTCATTATACCAAATATGTCCAAACATCATGTTAAATACTATTTATCGTTATACGTGTTATTTATAATATTATTGTGTTTTACGTTTTATATCATTTCGTGTGTATTTTGTCATTTTTTTTAAAATATTACATATTTTAATTGTTATTTTATTATATATTATATTTTCTATTTACTTAAACAAGTTGCTTTTTTATTAACAGGAAGCCTATAATCATTTTCATCGTTACTCCCAACGGTTGATCATAATATTTTTTAATGAAAAATCTATACATATTAATAAAAAGAAAGTTTTTGTGTCATGTGTCTCATGTAATGAGACATGTTATAGATAGGTTTTCTCACTCAAATTTTTTTAGATTATTTTTTGTAAGAAATCGACAATAAAGATATTCTTATTTGTACGGTTTAGGGACTATACAAAATTTTATTTGTAAATAAAAAGATAATCACGAGACAATATGATTTCAATTAGTTTATTTTATAAATTATGATCAGGTTAGATTTTTACTTAGAATAGTAATTGTTTTATATTTTATCATAACTTAAAGTTTTACTTATACATATATAGTTTTAATCATATGTTATAAAAAAACATTGTTATTAGCATCCGAATCGATCCCCTAAAAATGTATAATCTCATACATACATTTACAATATGTCTATAATATGTTTGTTGTTTCGTCGTGTTTTTTATGCTCTATGGTTGTAAACAAGTATTAAAATATGATATACCAACTGGATTTTGACATTTGGAGCTATAATACTATATAAGCACGTTTTAAAGTGTTTGAGAAATTTGTGTTTCAAACACTTGTTTGAAAACAAGACATGGTGTGAAATATATTATACAAATACGGAAAACACACAAACATAGCCTCGGATGTTGTTTACAAGGAATTTTTTACTAATTTGCATTTTTTATAAACTATTCGATCAAAATATACTTTTTTTTTAAAAACAAACTTCATTTCTTACGTTGTTTGTTGTTTACAATATCTATTACTAGTAACTTGAATGATAATACTATATGTATTTTTTTATAGTTACAACTTAACAACTCAATCCATTTATTAATTTAATATTTTAATGATTCACCTATGTAACATACGGGTAATAATCTTAGTAATTAACAACGCAAGCTAACATAAATTAACGCATATAACACACGTAGTTATACGTTTGCATATATTAATTAATTTGTATGTTTATAACCCTAAAAAAATCACACATGCTTAACCTTATATTGAGTGCCATGCATATATATATATGCCAGTAATCAATATATAGGATAAATACACTTATTATAAATCATGTTTGAAACAGATTTTAATTAACAAATTAATTAAATTGATATATGAAGTATATATATCTGGTGCATAGTTCGACTGTGTAAAGAAATTAAGTTGTTCGTATGATTTGCCGCCTGGAGCATGCGACGTTAACATCAGGACGAAGATTCATAGTCATATATATGAGGATATTCGTGAAGGATATTACTCAATAAACTATTAAAAATTAAAGTTCGAGTAATATTCTCATGTCAAGGTCGGACATCGTTTTCTTAATACTTGTTTTTGTTCACATATGTGTATGTTGTCTTGTATACGTGCTTATCCATGAAATTAACCACTTCACAATGACACTCTATACTTGTTACTCATTGCCTCTTCTACTTTTGCCTAATTGTGTTTTAAACCCTTAAATTCTTGTTATTTTAGCTGCTGTATATATACGTAACAGGTGGAGCTTAACGTACGATATATACAAGGCGCGGAACTTAATCTATACATGTAACGGTGAAGACCATATTTTTAAGCTGAGAACGAAAAAAGTTTGAACCCCCCCCCCCCCCGGCGCGTAAAGATACAAAGATCGACAATAGAAACTAAACATCAGTAGTATAATTAAAGTTATATAACAACTTTGATCATCAATGGTAACTTAAGATTAATAGTAATTTAAGTGCGTGTCGGTAGCTTTGTTACTACTGATAGTGTACTGGTTAATTCGTATAATAAATAAGCTTATACGAATACGTTATTACTAAAGTAATCACCAATAATTAACAGATACAGTGGGTAAACGTTAACCGTCTTCCGTTTTCATAGACACTTGCAACAATTTATTGCACCATTTAACCCCAATATCTATCTAATAAATTAGAGTTTTTAGGGGGTAATTTTTTGAGGGGAAAACATTTTATAAAAAGAAGGTTGAGAGGGAAAAATTGAGTAAGAGAGTTAATAAAGACAAAATTTTGTGATTAATAATAATTTACAAAATTATTTATAAATTTTTAAATATAATAGTTATAATTTTTTAAAAATATTTTTAATCAACCCGTGTGTAATACACGGGTGTTAAACCTAGTAAATGAATATATCATTCTGTCTTATGAAAGTGATTTCCATTTTTTTCAGGAAATTTACATACTTGTTTTTGCACCTTTTGTTTTTATTCAACTAAGAGGTTGTTTGTTTCATCTTTTAATAATTTAGTTCAGTGCTTAATCATTCAGTATTCAAGCGTTTGTGCCATAAAAAAAATTCTGAATTGTTTACTTAAGTGTTGAATGGTTAAGGAACAGATATGTTGAATGAAAGTGAATGAAACATATATCAATTTTACCCCCATCTGCATTTCTACCCAGCATCTCTCCCATTAATAAAGTCTTTTAATGATTCAGACATCTTAATCATTCAACATTTAGGGACTGTTTGTTTCACCTCTTAATGGTTCAGTTCAGTGTTTAATCGTTCAGATTCAGCATTCAGAGCGTTTGTTTCATAAAAGAGAGTCTCTGAATGGTTCAGTTAAGTGCTGAATGTTTAAGAGATTGAAAGATGCTGAATGAAACTTTATGGAGCATATACCAACTTTACTCTCATCTGCATTTCTACCTTAACATCCATCTCATTGATAGAGCCTCTTAATGGTTCAGACCTCTTAACCATTCAGCACTTACCAAACAGCATAGGGGATTAGAGGGGTGCGCAGCATGGGCGACCGCACAGGACACTCATTTGATGGGGGCACCAAATTTTTAAAAAAAATTATTATATAAATATTTTTATAAAACTTATATTTAGTCAATAGTCATGTAACAAATAAGTAAAGATTTAAAGCTCACATCTAAAGGCTAAAGTCCACTACAACTAATTAACTAAACATCTAAAAGTCCACACAATCAAATGAATTATATATTAATGAAGGCTGGAAGCCTATTGCCGCCAAAAACGTAATTCACTAATTTGAATACTTTGATTTTCTTATGTTTATGTATCAAACGTTTGTATTTTGGTTAAAAATTTAGTTTATATATTTTTTAACGTTGGTGCTTTGGGTTGAGGGGGCGGGTGGTCTTTTTTTCTCGTCTCGCACAGGACACTCAAATTCTCAGATCCGGCCCTGCCAAACAGCCCTTTAATGATTCAGATTTTGCTATACATGCCCTATAATTTTTTAAGTAACACCAAAATAACTATATATCTAAATTGATGGTTTGAATTTTGATACTAGTGAAAAGCTATCACAGGAAACCTTCAAACTACAACCTACATCAACGTCATCAGATGGAGTACGTATATACATATATAGATTACTACAAATTTTAGCAACCCTTTTATCTTCCATGAAATAGTCAAGTGATAGTGCAAAAATATGCATTATATATATTGTGTTAGGATGTCAAGTAACAAGTCCCAACAAATCATGTATATATCAATCTAATGTCCTATAAATAAATGTCTATTTTAAATAAACTAGTGTACACTTTATTAAAATATGATGTTAATACAATAACTATTGGAAACTTTACTCGATATATATATATAGATCATTTGAAATTAATGCTTTAATTCTTACTAGCTAGGTTATACTTTTGTAACAATTTGATACAGCTAATTAATTAACACGATATATTATTTTATACCCAACACAAACCTTATTACAATTCAAACATTTAATAACGTGGATGCACGTTTCAAAATTCTTTTAAGATCGAACATGAGAGGGTAGTTGAGAAATATCATAAAACTCCAAGAGCTAAAATGTAGTTAGACCATAGTTAAAGGTCAAAAGTATAAAACTAATCTTTCGGCTTCAATATAAAAGCTCCAAAACGAACACTTAGTTTCATGCACTATATACTAACAAGAAAAACAATGAGCTTCGAGAATTATGACCCTTGTTTCCCAGACCAGCCTGTAGTTGATCAATACCTCCCTGTCTGGGCTAACCTTCCCTCCTTCCGGTCCAAGCCAGCTTTCATATGGGCCGAAGACGGTTCCTCCGGTTCACTAAAATGCTCAACTCTCACCTACGAGAGGCTAAACAACTCGGCTCACTCAATTTCGTCTCAACTTCTATTATCATTTCAGCGGGGTGATACCCTCGTCATTTTATGCTCCCCTGGGCTCGAGCTCGTTGAGATCTTATTTGGATGTCAACGAGCAGGGCTTATGGGGGTGCCCATCATCCCTCCCAACCCAAGTTTTTCAAACGATGATCACCATCATCTCATTCGTGTTTTATCTCAAACGGGACCAAAAGCCGCTATTGCTGACCGTAGTTACATTGAAAAAGTCCATCAATATATTAGACTTTCGTCATCTCCTAAAAATCCCCTCTCTAATATATTGCGCAATCTCACATGGATACCTATGGAAAATCTTGTTGAGATGAAGGTAACCTCAAACAAAAGGTTATATTCGTCGTATCCTGGTTGCAAGCCAGACAATGTGTACTTGGTCCAGTATACTTCTGGTGCAACCGGGATCCCAAAGCCTGTGTTGGTGACGGCAGGAGCAGCCGCACATAATGTTAGACTAGCTCGAAAATCCTATGATCTTCACCCAAACAGTGTCATTACGTCGTGGTTACCCCAATATCACGATTGTGGGCTTATGTTTCTCTTATTGACAATCGTTTCAGGTGCGACTTGCGTGTTAACCTCACCAAACGCTTTCATCAACCGGCCTAGGATTTGGCTCGAGTTGATAACCAAGTTCAAGGCAACGTGCACGCCGGTACCCTCCTTCACATTGCCATTAGTCGTCAAACGAGGTCATGTTTTCGACAAAAGTCGTGTTTCTATCAATCTAGCCACCATGAAGAACCTTATAATTATAAATGAACCAATATACCATAAAGCCATTAAACAGTTTGTTGAAGTGTTCAGCCCATTTGGTCTGAACCCTTCATCGATTAGCCCGTCGTATGGGCTAGCCGAGAATTGCACCTTTGTCTCCACAGCATGGACATCAAAGGTGCAAGGTAATAATTTCCCAATCCACAACAAGCTTTTACCAAGTGCCCGACTCAACTACGATGATATTGACCATAACGAAGACCAAATTAACATCGCAATTGTCAACGAGGAAACAAGCGAGCTTGTAGAAGACGGAATCGAGGGCGAGATTTGGATTGCTTCTTCTCCAAGCAATGCTTCCGGTTACTTAAGCCACCCATCTTTAACCCAAGAAGTGTTTCAAAGCAGATTAAGAGGAAGCTTCAGCCATGAACGCTTCATTCGAACCGGTGATCGAGGGATCATCAAAGGCGCGGAACGATTCCTCTTTGTAACAGGCCGATGCTCAGATGTTATAAAACACGAAAATGGAGTTGAAACTCATGCTCATTATCTGGAAACCGCAGCATACGAATCGTGTCCGAGGTTTCTACGAGGAGGGTGTGTTGCAGCATTTGAGATCAATAACACAACAACCATTGTTGCAGAGATGCAAAAGAGAAATGAGAATGATGAAAGTATGTTGAGGAAAATATGTGAAGGAATAAGAAAGAATGTAATGAAGGAACATGATGATATTCAGGTTGAGAATGTTGTCCTAGTGAAGAGTGGAAGCATCCCGAAAACGACGTCGGGGAAGATACAACGATGGCTTGCTAAAGATACATTCTTGAATGGTAACATGGACGTTGTGAAGGAGATGAAGTTTGATAAAGAAGATGATCATAGTTTGAAGAAAAATTTTGGGCAAAATATGATGAAAAATGATCAAAGTGAAAGAAGAAAGATGATTTTATATAGCAATCTATGATCATGCATGTCTTAATTGTACGCCAATGAATTGTTATGATACATCAATAATAAATATTAATTACTCCGTATTAAAGTAACGTTTTCGGATATGTATGTGCATATTATTTTTGATGTACGTAATTTGTTTTATATAATTGATGTTGAAGAAGACAATTTAAACTTGAAAAAAAGAAACAAAAAAAACTATCCTAATTTAACTAAGATACCGCGGAAACTTAGGATTGATTCAAATAAACTGCATTGTAAGATGTGGCTCGATAAAACAATTCCTGGCCGGCCACAACCAAACTTCCAGATGCAACTGGAGCACATCCGGTCGTAGCTCCCGCTGCGGCTCAAGCTCTATGCAAACCGATGTCGTACTTTTAACAATCTATCCCAAGTAAGCAATTTTTGAAATTGTTTGAGCCTTCTGATTTGAAACTTGGCACCTAAGAGGTGCCTTGAAAGTTCAAATCACTTGTTTAACGCTTAAAAAACATATTTAAACATAGTTAAACTATTCCAATCATATAAAAACACATAAACCTATATATCTTAATGTTTTAATACATAAAACAACATTCAAAACACCACTCATCACTTACCACAATTATTTGGTATCCTGAAAGTTTGAACTACACGACCAGAGCATCGACTCCGGTACATGTAGCAAACTAGCTCCACGCCCCTAGTTTTCATCGTTGGTGCACCATTAGCCCATTCAAGTGATGTTGGAACAGACTTGTAAAATCAAAGTTCATTTGATTGCCCAACCCATTAATAACAACCTTACAACGCCGCTGAAATATTGTCAATCAAAGTTCATTATATTGCTTTATCACGTATCTAATTAATTAAATACACGATGTCTAGCTTAAAACATTTCTCGATATATATTGCCAACATAACCAATATTGTAACCACGTTGTACATTTTTTTTGTTTCCTATGCTTGTTAATTACTTGTAATTTGAAGTATAACGGGCTTTTATATGTATATTAAATTTAAAATTCGTGTATACACACGTGATTTAAGGCATATTAGAGCAGTGGCGGATCCTGAACATTTTCAGCATGGGGGCTGAAAATCATAGGACACGTAATTTTTTTTCTTATCACTATGTTTCGGGTTATATTTTCGGGTCGAAGATTTTATTCGGATCGTGTCAAACAATAACAACACTAAATATCTAAATTTCTTCATTCAAACAAATGATTCAACTAAAATATATAAAAACTAGATAAGTTTTAACAAAACAAATACCTAAAATATATATGATAATGCGAGAAAAATGGTGATCGAGTACTTTAAAGAAGAATTACAACGCTACCCGACGACATTAAGATCTTTGAATTCATCGATTATAGAGTCGGAAACAAACTTTTCAGCAACTTCTTTTTCCAGGTAAATCACCAAGCTATCCGCAAAATACTCATTTGACATCTTATTGCGAAGACTAGTCTTAAATATTCATTTCTAAATAATGTTCAAATGTAACATGCCCATCTTTTTTACAAGGCCTAGTTAGTAGACTTGTACGAGCACTCAAATCCGGCTTTACTATTTGATGCATGACACACAAAAAAGGATATATGTGTTTTTAGTTGGTTTTTTTAGCCCAACCCAATTAATTACTCAATTGTAAATTATAATGGAGTAATAGGTTTAAATTGTTATGGATTTAATTTGTAATGGACTAATGGCCCAACTACCAACTGGTATACGTGTCGTTCATTATTGACGGGGGCGAGCCGCGAGCTCAATATATATAAATTTTTTTGTATATATATACTGATTTCGCCCTCGTGTAAAAAAATTACATGTGTTTTAGTGAAACGGTAAGTATAAAAAAAAGTTAGTTTATTAATATTTATTTTTAAAAGTTAATGATTGGTAGGTGTTGTGGAGCATCTCTATGACAGTAGCAGAGCGATTAATTAGCAATTACTGTATATATGTTGCAGGTGATTGTTCACAGTCTACAGGTTACTCAGTGTATTAATTTTGTCGCTTTCTATGACGCCAACCCTTCGTTAGATTCGAATATGTATTAACTTTTTGTCAACTTTTCTTTTTCTTTTCTTCATAATAGCATTTTAGTTAATATAATAAGCTATATACATATTGGAACCAAAAACAGACCGAATTTGAGATTTGGTTGAATATATAATCTTGCCATTAAAATACAAATATTGTCTTATAGAAGTGCTATTTAAAAAACACAACAGTTTTAGAAGAATAATTATGCCCTTCAAAAAACATTCTTTGTCTCGTTTCTTTCTCTATTGTCCTCTCTAATTTTGTATATGCCGTCTTCATAACACGTCTTATCCCAAGGTCTCCATTTTTCTATTGATATTGGCTTTTTCTTAACCGGTTATGGTGCGGATCTGAAACAAAATGCAACGTATCTTTGTAAGAACGAAAGATAAAAATAAAAAATATATTATAGTACGTAGTTAATTTCTTCGATATCTTATAGTCATCTGGTCATGCGTTAGAAAATCATCCCTACGCATATTGGCATGTATGATACATGAATCCATGGTCATGCGTCTAATATATTTGCTTATGTACGTGTCCGACTTACGTTTCGTTAAAATTCATGTGATGTCGTATGTGAATTGCATTCTTGATCTATATCAAACATAATCGAATAAGAAGATATGTATCACCTCGATCTCATTCACGTATTTTGTATATATAAAATCAGTGGTGAATCTAGAATAAGATTTCAGGAGTGTCTTACATAAAAATATTCGTTTAAGAGTATCATAGTTTTCGTTCAGTTGTATTCTGAAACTTAAAATAATAAAAAAAAATGATATATCAATACTTTAATTAGTGAAAATTGTACTTTGTAGTGAAAGTTGAAGGGTATATATACCGGGAGTAGATACCCTTAGGCTCTTCATAGCTCCGTCCATATATATGTAGTTTATATTTTTTTTTTATAGTTTACTAGATGCATCATAGAACGTACGGCTATTAATCAACCTGATCGATAACAATGTAAAAAAAAGGATTTCACAAAAGTTGATACATGGATTCAATAGCTTATTACAACAATTATAAGTTACAACAATTATTACAACAATAGCTTTTTTATTTCACGAATATTTTAAGTCTAATGATTCCAGCCTAGCTGGTTGAGGACACCCGGTTTTACAGTGGTGGTCCAGGGTTCTAACCTCCCTGCCTGTGAGATTTTCCAGGAAAAACCCCATTGGTTTTTCCGGTTGAACGCCTAGCCAAATTCCGATGTCAAGTGGGCCCGGTTAAGACAACATATTGACCAGAGTGGGGTGGTGGGTTCCTCATTGCGGGGGATGCGACCAAATGGTTGCAAAATTGAAAGTCGCCGTTCAAAAAAAAAAAAAAAAAAAAAAAAGAATTAGTGACGGTTACATAACATCTTTTTTCCACGTACCATATATAGACTAGCTAGCTTAATTAATTTGTTGTTAACAAGAAAAAAACAATTTCTATGTGCTAGACACCGTACCTAGGAAAAGACCGATGAGAAAATATAAACCTTAACAACGTACTGCGTACATGCATATATGTTTAATATAAAATATATATTGAAAATGTACAAAGCATAGAATTGTATGGTGGTTGGATATAGGCCGGAGCTAGTGCCGTCAGTTTGTCATCATAGTGACGAAGTGTACGTATTTAAGGACAACATGTTCAATTTAAACTTCATGCGTTAAATTTGAAACTCAAAACTGTGTTGTCGTCGTTAATGCCTCCGAATAAAAGAAGAAACATATTTTATGCAAGTTCATTTTAATGAATTGATTTTGTCAAAAGTGTATGTACATTTGTTGATGATATGACTAAAATATATTTGATACGCAAGGATTGCTTCGCGTATGACACACCTTAATTTTTGCCGGTGTTGATGAGAGTTAAATCAGATGTACATTAGAGAAACTAAATACACGATCTTGGATTCGTGTATCTTACGACGTACATGTCATTTGAAAATTAGTACTTTTTAGATTGTAATTAAAAAAATCTTTATATAATATAGCAAAACGTAAAAAGCTTATGTGGCACATTTTTAAAACTTCTGGCTTATGTGGCATCATATGAGAGTTTATCTCACAATAATGATTTTTTATTTAAAATATGTATATAAAATATATTATAATAAAACTAATTACATTTTTAGTCCCCTAATATTTTGGATAATTCTGAAAAATTTAAGAGTATTTATATTTTTAACCCTCTACTACAAGGGGTGTACATGAGTCGATTTATATTTGATAGGGTCTAAAAATGAAACTTATGGATAAAGTTAATAATAACATACAATTAAAGACCTCGGTGTTAATAAATATATATAACATATTTATACGATTTTAAAAAAAAATAAACTACACCATAAAATTGAGCACTTTATGGTGTACTAAATTTGAGTATAATATTGCTATACTAAAAGTGTAATTTTTTAAAGTATATCATGTGTTCCGGTTTATCACGGTTTTGTCTCAAAACTGATTGGAACATTCATGAATATCTTTAAAAGCATCACTTGAATGTTGTGTTTCCGAGCGTAGCGCGGGCACTAAACTAGTATAATATATATAATTGTTGCAAGAACTAAAGTAATGCAACATAAAGACTATATATATATCTAGTTTGCAGTATTAATGTCATACAATATTCATGAGCTTGAGAAAAAAATACTCACCCATCAAACTTGTAAGAAGATAATTAAACTGTTGTTCTGGAAATTTTTAAAATGAAAAAGCTGTTCGTAACAAAAGGTCGAACATATAAAGTTAATAAGGATAATTATATTCTCGATTGTGTGATAGAAGATAATGCAAAGGAATGGTGGGGTCACATCAAACATGTTAAAGGTAATCAAATAATGAGATAGAAAGATTTTTTATCATTATATTCAATTCATTATCTGTTGTAGAATAAGTATTGTACATTTAAAATAATATGAATTAAAACCGTTAACTCGAAAATATTATTATGTTTTACTAGAAAGCTACGAAATCTAAATATTCATTGATCATAGTTATAAACTAAAGACTAAATTGTCATTTTCGCCTCTAG
Organism: Tagetes erecta; assembly: GCA_030867185.1. Taxonomy (NCBI): domain Eukaryota; kingdom Viridiplantae; phylum Streptophyta; class Magnoliopsida; order Asterales; family Asteraceae; genus Tagetes; species Tagetes erecta. Next base: position 100,436,171 of record CM061487.1, read on the forward strand.
TTAGTTATAGTTTAGTTTTTGTTATTTTTGTTCAAAAAACTTTTTAACATATTTTCATCCCTAAAGTTTTAAAAATTGTCATTTTTCGTTTTAATACTTAACTCTATATATTTTTTACATTAAAGATGAGTGATTCTATAATTTTCTAATTATAATATATGACTCTTAACATGAATTTCGACCTACCACACTTATACTGATCAAACCATCCAATCGATCACAAGAACTCTTTTTAAATTAGATTTTTCAATTGCCCACATTGGGGTTATTGTGATCAATTAAAAAATCTGATTGGTTTGAACATGGGTGGTAAGTCTAGACTAGGGTTTAAGAACCCTATATTAGAATCATAAAATTATATAGTTGCCCCTCTGTTAACCCTAAAAATAAATGAAGGTTAAGTAAGATTACGAAAATTACGATCTTTTAGAAACCTTGGAAATGATAATGAGTAAACAATATTTTTTTTACTATAATGAAAAACTGAACAGACCTTAAGGATGAAAATGATAATTTACTCTAAACCAAAAAAATACTTTTTTATATTAAATGTTATATAAATAAATAGTTACTTTGTACAATACTACTTATATATATAGGGGGTCGATGCCTCTTTATTTTTTTCATTTAGTGTAAATCTTATTCAATAAACTTTAGTCCCTTAAATTCAGATATTTAAACTTTCATCTTCTACTTTGATTTCATTCTTAATTAACATTGGATGTTTAGACTTTAGAAAAAAAAATTATCAACAAGTGTGACTGAGACACAAACTTGAGACTGAGACTGAACTTTGCCACCGTCACGCACGACACGTTTCGAAGTTGAAAAATAAGACACGTGTCACTAACCTAGTTTGAATCTAATGAAGTACTAAAATATAGAAAAGATATGTACGTTTGGCTCAAAATCATAAGGGATGGTGGAGAGAAATGGATTAAGTGTTTAACATAAAAATGGAGAGTCAATGGGTTGAGTAAGTAGGGGTTAAAAGGGGACAATAATGAAAGGTTTTTTTAGAATGGGACCAATTTTGCAGGATGTGGAAGATAGACCCTTAACGTGACTTTGTCATTGATTTCTTTAAGAAGATGTGTCTAAATTTTTAACATTTGTTAATATTTTAAATTTTATACTTCTTATGTGCAAATATATATGGGCTCGATTGCATAAGACATGGCGTGAGGAAAAGTGATAATGAGTAAGATATTGTAATCCTGCAGGGGGAAATTGATCAATTCAAAGAGTCAACAACAAAGAATAAAAAAATGAGATTAACCGTAATATATATACATTGTACACATTGAGGAAATAATATCTACTACAAATGAGCCTTTATAAGTGTTTATATCAATACAAGGTAAAGGTACTAACGGTAACTACCAACATATATGGTTAGTTTAATTACCAAATAACTACTACTTTACTATAAGGTGACGGTAACTAACTATTATAACTACCATAAGTGACTTATGTGACTAACTCTTAACTTTTCATGCATATTCAAACTTGTTAAAACAATTAATTAGGCTAGGAATAAAATATTATAATTTCGGTTTAACTCAAACGAGCCAATTCAAAGGAGCCAAGCTAGATCGCGACTAGTTTGAACTTGGTTTGTTTACAAACTCAATATGGTTGGCTCGATTAGTTACAACCGACTCAATTTTAAGTGAGCTATTTTTGAGATTTCTCAACGAATTTCGAGTTGTTTGAAGAACTTGATCTAAGGAATCGAAGTGAGAGGAAACTAAAAACTATTTTGCCCATCCCTTGGAGTGTTCAAGAGGGAACTTAACGTATGGACAAAGGTGACCTAATCATATACAAGGACTAAATTTATTGTCGATACATAAATGTATATACTAAATAAACTGGCATGCAGTTGTCTCTTCACTACTCGGCTCTGTGATCAGATGATTTTCTTTTGCGTCATATCCTTCAAACATGGATGCCACAGACGGTTACGCAATCTAGTTTATTTTTAATTTTAAAAAAATTGGTAACAAATGAACTTAAAAACGCCATATAAACATACTTTTTAAAGATAAAGTTACGATTTTGTAAATATACTTTTAAAAAAATAAAACACTTGTTAAAAACCTTGAACATTTGTGTCGATAAAAATCCATTTAACCCAAAACCATGAGCTAAATTTCGCACATACACATATATATATACCATTTTCTCAACTGATCGAACTAATTAAAGAGTAAAAAACTAACAAAAAATTGAAAATCAAACCAGACCTAAAATGGGAGTGGAAGTAAGCATGTCACACTTGTATATATGATATATAATCACTTAAATGAAACAAAGCCAATTGATGTAGTACGTCATAATCGATCTAGCTCTTGAAGGTTGGTCACGTGACCAAAAGACAGGCTTGTAAGTTACGAATTTTGATTCACCTAAAATAACAAAAAAAAAATGAATTATATAATTAGTGTGATGTTATGTTATGTTATGTCATCTCTTGTTCTTGGGCTGTTTCCCACTCGATCGATCTTTTAATTCTCTCTCATCTTTACTTTTTAGCTTCACTTCAAGCAACCAACCTGTCCCTTGTTGGAACCTCTGAAACACACACACTCTCACTCTCACACTCAATCATATCATCCCCTATCCCCCTACCTACTAACTAAACCCTAGCTAATTCAATTCATTCACTTCAATTCAATTCTAAGCTAATTAATGGAGAATATGAGTGGCACAAACAAAGACATAACATACAACAACCACAACTCTGAACAACACCAACAACATGGATCCGAGCCTGCAGATCGGTTTGACGGATCTGGGGCTTCGGTTACACCTATATCCGTGGGATCTAGGCTAGTAAGGTACAGGGAGTGTTTGAAGAACCATGCTGCTAACATTGGCGGAAATGTGACTGATGGTTGCTGTGAGTTTATGCCTTCAGCCAATGATGGAACCCTAGAAGCTTTCAAATGTGCTGCTTGTAATTGTCACCGTAACTTTCACCGGAGAGAACCTCCCACCGGACACTTTCTTCACCTTCCTCCCACGACCTTATCCGCTGCTGCTTCCCCATCGTTTAACCACCACCACCTTCACCACCATCAGCCGAATTGGGCATCATCTATCAATGTTCCTGCACCCGGATCTACATGTAAAGTAACTACCTAGCTAATTAAATTAATTAATACATACTCGATCTAGGGCCGGAAATTATTTATTAATTATATATATATATATATATATGGTTTTGCTAAAAACTACTTAAGTACATTTGGTTTTGAAACATATAAAAATGTTTTTAAAAGTTTTTAGAGGTTTTCTAAATTAAATATATATATATATATATGCATACAATATATATATATACAATGTTATAAATGCATTAACTTGAAGCTCATTCAAGTTAACGGGTCGGGTAAACTGTAGTTAAGTTGTGGTGGATATATATTTAGCTAGTTAGCTTTCAAGAAATTTAGAAGGAGATCGAATCAAACGTTTATCAACGTCCTCTTAGAAATTAAGTTCCGAATACAATATTGTTAATTAGTACGTCCTCTTAGAAATATTGTTATAGTAGAAAATTTGGTTTTATTTAATTTTGTATTAATTAATCCGGCCTACAACAAATTAACTTAATTTACATATGTTAATTAGTACGTCATGATGAGTTTAATTAAAGTTTGTGTGGTGGTTTCTAGGTTAAAAAGAGCATATATAGTGGTTTCTGGGGAGTCCGCTTAGACTTTTTATTGTCGATTTCACTTGAGTGACAAGCGGACTCTATGAGAATAATATCAACTAAGTTTCGTACACTCAAGCGTATATAGTCCACTAACCTAAAACCGGCCACCACACAAACTCTAAACCCGTTATAATTAACATTTTAGTCAGTAATTGAGTTTATTTTAGTTATAATATATTGAGATGGTGTTGAAAATTTTGTAGATCCGGCGGCACTGAATGCTTCCCCATTAAAGATTGCAGTGGGGGGAAGCGGTGGGGCGACGGACTCTTCTAGTGAGGAACTGCATTTCACAATGGGTTCGGGGATGGGGAAAAAGAGGTTTAGATCGAAATTTACGCAAGAACAAAAGGAAAAAATGCAAGAATTTGCAGAAAAAGTAGGATGGAGGATACCAAGAGAAGATGATCCAGAGGTTCAAAGATTTTGTCAAGTGGTTGGAGTTAAACGAAAGGTTCTAAAGGTCTGGATGCATAACAATAAAGCTGCTGTTGTTTCTGGGAAGAAGCTGCAGCAGCAGCATATGCATGTTCAAGATTCGTCCAATCAATGATTAATTGCACCACCACCAGCACCAGCACCAGCACCGTACGTACAATATAATCCTTCACTAGAATGTTATTAATTACTGTATTGTTTGTGTTTCAATTCGATCTTTGCATGTGATTTTTGCTTTTCATTTTTATTTTTTTTTTCTTTGTTTGGGGAGATTAATTAATTTGGATTTTAGGAATATATATTAATTTTGTTTGATTTGATCGGAGTAATTAATTAAGTTATTCAAGAGCGTGCAGATATATCTAATTTAATTCCTTATTTGAGAATATATATATATTTGGTACAAGTACTATCTATTCAAATATATAGTCATCAAATTAAACTGCTCGTATAAAAGTCATTACATAAATAAAATATATAACAGCATATATACTTACTTATTATTGCCTGTGAATCTAAACTTGTATAAAAGTCACTTAGTTACACATAAAATCACAAGGTAGCTTAGTTTTCTTATGTTTTGAATGAATAAAATGCATGTACTGATCTCGTGTTTGATTAATTAGTTGTGCTTAATTTCGATACTGTAAGTTTTTTTTAAAACAACGGTTGGTGCAATGGCTATGACCGATGCATTCAGAGGCGTAAGGACACCGAGATCAATACTCTGCTTCTAACAGTAATAGGTGTTTTTCGTCAGCCTTTGGCATGGGCTCCCCATTACTGCAAATGCAACGCGCGGAGACTTACCACAACGCTCCTTAAGTACAAGTCAAGTTGATCGGAGTCGAAACTCGTCAACCAACTGTTTCAGGGAAAAACCGGCCAGGAACCTCTAACCATCATGTCACGTAAAACCATTAGGTTTAGACACGAAGCCGTGTGGTAGCATGGGACGAACTTCATTGCCAATATCCATAAAAAATTACACTAGTAGGGATTGAATTTAAATGTCGATCCTATGAAGAAGCTTAAGTCATCTTTTACTACTACATGACCTAGCTTATTATTGGTTAGCAACTACTCCATATTAAGTTGAGAACTAGAGAACTCCCAAAAGACAAGGGATGTAATTTTAAAGTGGAGGGGCAAATTTGGAACTTTAAATATATAAATCTTTAAACATTTCTATCTTTTGCATACGTTAAATTTTTAAATTTTTTTTCGCACCATTGGATCAAGAATTTCAGTATCTTTCATTTGAGTATAAATAACGTTATCAAAAAATAAAAATTTTCGTTTTTTTTTTAATTTCAATACTTCATATATGTAGTATACGATATTATATGTTTTTAAATTGGGGAAAGTGAATATGGTGTTCTTATGCATCTAAATTACATGACAAACCATCAAAACTACGTACTTTGATAAAATAACAAAAGTTCCCTGATATTGATTTCGATGATACCATAACAAAAAACAACACCGTCATGCCTTAATTCTAAATTTTGATTTTTCTCTTATGATCGTATTCACATTGCTAGCAAATACTTGGTCCACGTTATGTGATGTGGTATGAATATGTGCAGCATGAGCATATCACAATACCAATTATAAGAGTCATGTTATGTTAATCTGTTTGTTGGAATTGGAAAGCCAAATTGGTGTACAATCGAATTTTAAAGGACAAGTAATTTTTTATTAAAAAGAATGACGATTATTGAGTAAATGGGAAAGAGAAAATTATGATCTAAGTGGAGAAGACCGGTTCGTCCATTAAATAGAATAAAGATCAATGAGTTAGTTTTCTAATAAAAAATAATTTAACTTATTTTATCAAAGCTAGGTAGTTTTAATGGTTTTACGTGTAACATATGTGCATAACATCACCGTATTGACTATCCTCTTTTAAAGTTTATAGTATTGCATATATGTAGTATCGTATACTACATATATGTAGTATCATACTACTACATATATGTAGTATATTCAATATTGATGCATTGTTATCTTATAGTTTGAATTTCAGGTTTATTTTATTTTGTTATTATATTTATCTTTAATTTATTAGTTTATTATTATCTTTATGTTTAGAAATAGTATAAGTATTGGTTTTGTTTTCATTTGTAATAAGTTTTTTTATATGGAATATTATGAACTTTATTACTGGTCACTTGAGATCGTATGTACACTTTAAATAATTAATAAACTCCCGAGCTATTTGGCCGCTTCAAAAAATGCATCAAGTACAGTGATACTACATATATGTAGTATCGAAAAAACGAAAATGTGATTTTTAAATTTTTTTAATATAAATAAGGTATGAAAAAGTTAGTAACGTTTAAAGAAAAATATAATCAAGTACAAATTCGCAATATTACATATATGCAGTATGGAAATTAAAAAAACGGGAAAAAAAATATTTTTTATAACGTTATTTATACTCAAATGAAAGATAAAGAAATTCTTGATCTAATGGTGTAATTTTTTTTAAATAATATTAACGTATGCAAAAGATAGAAATATTTTAAGATTTTTATATTTAAAGTTCCAATTTTACCCCTCATATTTAAAATTTCATCCCTTGTCTTTTTGGTAGTTCTCTAGTTCTCAACTTAAAATGAGTTCTCTCTTGAACCCTACCCTATATATATATATATATAGGGTAGGGTTCAAGAGAGAACTCATTTTAAGTTGAGAACTAGAGAACTACCAAAATGACAAGGGATGGAATTTTAAAGGAAGGGGGTAAAATTGGAACTTTAAATATAAAAATCTTTAAATATTTCTATCTTTTGCATACGTTAATATTATTGTAAAAAAATTGCACCACTAGATCAAGAATTTCATTATCTTTCATTTGAGTATAAATAACGTTATAAAAAATATATTTTTTCTCGTTTTTTTAATTTTCATACTACATATATGTAGTATTTCGATATTATATTTGATTATATATTTTTTTAAACGTTAATAACTTCTTCATACGTTATTTATATAAAAAAAATTTAAAAATCACGTTTTGGTTTTTTTTGATACTACATATATGTAGTATAATTGCACTTGCTGTATTTTTTGAAGCGACCAAATGGCTCAAGAGTCTAATAATTATTTAATGTATAATACGATCTCAAATGACCAATAACAAGTTCATAATATTCCATATTAAAAAAATTTATTACAAATGAAAACAAAATCAATACTTATACTATATCTAAACATAAAGATAATAATAAACTAATAAATAAAGGATAAATATCATAACAAAATAAAATAAACCTGAAATTCAAACTATAAGATAATAATGCATCAGTATTGCATATACTGCATATATGTAGTAGCATGATACTACATATATGTAGTATACGATACTGCATATATGCAACACTATAAAATTTAAAAGGGAATAGTGAATACCGTGATGTTATACACTTAAGTTACACGTAAACCATTAAAATTACGTAGTTTTGATAAAATAACTTACATTATTTTTTATTAGAAAACTTAACTCATTGGTCTTTATTCAATTTTAATGGACGACTCACTCTTTTTCTCTTAGATCATAATTCTTCTCTTTTCCATTATTCAATAATCGTCATTCATTTTAAGAAAATGATTACTCACCCTTTAAAAATCGATTGTACGTCAATTTGGCTTCTCAATTCCAACTGACAGATTAATATAACATGACTCGTATAATTGGTATTGTGATACGCCCATGTTGCACATATTCATACCACATCACATAACGTGAACCAAGTAATTGCTACCAATATCAGTACGATCATATGAGAAAAATCCAAATTTAGAATCAAGGCATGATGGTGTTGTTTTTTATGATGGTATCATCAACATCAATATCAGGGAACTTTTGTTTTTATCAAAGTAGTAGTTTTGATGGTTTGTCTTGTAATTTAGGTGCATAACAACACCATATTCACTTTCCTCAATTTAAAAACATATAATATCGTATACTACATATATGAAGTATTGAAATTAAAAAAACGAGAAAATTTTATTTTTTTATAACGTTATTTATACTTAAATGAAAGATACTAAAATTTTTTATCTAATGGTGCGAAAAAAATTTTAAAAACTTAACGTATGCAAAAGATAGAAATGTTTAAAGATTTATATATTTAAAGTTCCAAATTTGCCCCTCCACTTTAAAATTCCATCCCTTGTGTTTTGGGAGTTCTCTAGTTCTCAACTTAATATGGAGTTCTCTCTTGATCCCTCCCCTATATATATATATATATATATATATATATATATATATATATATATATATATATATATATATATATATATATATATATATAGATTGGGGATTTTCTAAAAAGGCTCAAAACTCTAAGAAGTGTAGGAAGCATTCACAAACAAACACGTGTCCATGAGGGGGAAAAAACACGGAGGGGCGTTATCGTCATTTTACGCGTTGAAGCTGCAATACGAGATCTGTTCTCATGGTGTTTTTTAGCACTACCTGGTTATCACTCTCGATGTTCAGTTATGGTGTTTTTTTGACGTTTATTAATTTTGAATCAATAATCATTCATCTATGACGAATACTGAAAATGATCATCGTTTTTGTTTGTTTTTTACGTTTTCGTTTACTATTTACGAACGTACGATCAATGTTCTGTTCTTTTGAATCATTGTGGTTTTAGCATTCTGAGTCATGGTGTTTTTAGTGATTAGTTCGAATGTTAAAAACACCATGATTCACCATGATCGATCTGTTACTTATTGTTATGACGTTTTCATATCGACTCCGGTGCTACTTTGTTGCAGGTAAGTTATGACGTTTTTTCATTCTACAGTGATGATAGTGTTAATCATTGTTATGACGTTTTCAATTCGATTTCCGGTGTTACATTGTAGCAGGTTAGCTATGGCGTTTTTTTATTAATTATTATTTTCATATGCGTGGTGTTATTTTACAGAGTCAGTGTTAAGCGTGGTGTTTTTTATATATACATGGTGTTGGAAACGCGCAATGACAAATCTACCCCTAGTTCCATCACGCACGTCAGCAAAACTTCATAATATTTACAAAAATGCCACTGCTTAAATCTTAGCCGTAAACAACCAGATCCAACGCCCCAGAATCCTTCTTAGCATTTTTAGAGTTTTTGCCATTTATATATATTATATATATATATATATATATATATATATATATATATATATATATATATATATATATATATATATATATATATATATATATATATATATATATATATATATATATATATATATAGGGGAGGGATCAAGAGAGAACTTCATATTAAGTTGAGAACTAGAGAACTACAAAAAAGACAAGGGATGGAATTTTAAAGAGGAGGGCAAAATTGGAACTTTAAATATATAAAGCTTTAAACATTTCTATCTTTTGCATACGTTAAGTTTTTAAAAAAATTTTCGCACCATTAGATCAAGAATTTCAGTATCTTTCATTTGAGTATAAATAACGTTATAAAAAATAAAATTTTCTCGGTTTTTTTAATTTCAATACTGCATATATGTAATATACGATATTAAAGATTTTTAAATTGGGAAAAGTGAATATGGTGTTGTTATGCAGTTAAATTACATGACAAACCATCCAAACTATGTACTTTGATAAAATAACAAAAGTTCCCTGATATTGATTTCGATGATATCATCACAAAAAAACAACACCGTCATGCCTTAATTCTAAATTTGGATTTTTCTCATATGATCGTATTGACATTGCTAGCAATTACTTGGTTCAAGTTATGTGATGTGGTATGAATATGTGCAGCAATGGCGTATCAAAATACCGATTATACGAGTCATGTTATATTAATCTATTAGTTGGAATTGAGAAGTCAAATTCACCTACGATCGATTTTTAAAAGGTGAGTAATTTTTTACTAAAATGAATGACAATTATTGAGTAAATGGGAAAGAGAAGAATTATGATCTAAGAGAAGAAGACTAAGTCGTCCATTAAAATTGAATAAAGTCCAATGAGTTAAGTTTTCTAATAAAAAATAATTGAAGTTAGTTTATCAAAGCTACGCAATTTTAATGGTTTTACGTGTAACTTAGGTGCATAACATCACCATATTCACTATCCTCTTTTAAATTTTATAGTATTGCATATATGCAGTATCGTATACTACATATATGTAGTATCAAAGTACTACATATATGCAGTGTATGCAATATTGATGTATTGCTATCTTATAGTTTGAATTTCAAGTTCTTTTTTACTTTTTTATGATATTTATCATTGGTTTATTAGTTTATTATTATCTTTATGTTTAGACATAGTATAAGTATTGGTTTTGTTTTCATTTGCCATAAGTTTTTTATATGAAATCTTATGAACTTTGTTATTGGTTATTTGAGATCATATGTACAATTTAAATAATTATTAGACTCTTGAGTAATTTGGCCATTTAATAAATGCGTCAACTACATTGATACTACATATATGTAGTATCAAAAAAACCAAAATGTGATTTTTAAAATTATTTAATGTAAATAACGTATGAAAAAGTTAGTAACGTTTAAAGAAAAATATAATCAAATACAATATCGCAATACTACATATATGTAGTATGAAATTTAAAAAAACGAGAAAAAAAATATTTTTTATGACGTTATTTATACTCAAATGAAAGATAATGAAATTCTTGATCTAATGGTGCAATTTTTTTAAAATAATATTAACGTATGCAAAAGATAGAAATGTTTAAAGATTTATATATTTAAAGTTCCAATTTTACCCTTCCTCTTTAAAATTTCATCCTTTTGTATTTTTGGTAGTTCTCTAGTTCTCAACTTAAAAAGAGTTCTCTTTTGAACCCTACCCTATATATATATATATATATTCTTAAGTTAAAAAATATATCGTATGGATCATTTAAAGATAGCTTTTTTAGTTACGCTATATTATTCGATAACATGCCGACTTCTTAGATATGCACGTATACAGTTGACGTTCGGGCCATTATTATAGATCGATGATTTAAAAATATTTAGTTTTGTTTATTTGTTTGTAAGTTGTAACTTTAATCACCGGATCGATGCACCTGAACACAAGTACGTAATTAACTAACGTGGTTGTGTGGAGTTGATCAGACGATATAGTACGTATATATACATGCCACGTCAAATCGATCAGCTAATGGCATATTGGCATTATTATGTTAATATCATGCATGTACAATGTAATGTTTGTACAAGTGCCAGGTGGTTGTTTGCCACAAAAGCCTACATTGTACATTTGTACCACTTCGATCATTTGTGTGTTGTATTTTTCAATTTTGAAGAATATTGCGTTTGTGTGGACGGATGCCCACGGATGGAAAAATGCTGCTTCTAGCTTCAAATTTATTTTTTCCTTTTTTTTAGTTTTCTTATATATATTTTTAAAAGAGAACTTTCAGAAAAAGTGAAACCTTTTATTAACTTTGCGAAATATAAGATGTTTGCAATATTAAAAGGTAACTTACTAAACTTAATTATAGGATATTAAAAGATGATTAACTACTTTAAAAAGCTAGGTGCAGGTAAATGATGTTGAAAAAGAAAGTACAATTATATTGAAAAATGATACTATTGAAATTAAGATACATGAATTGTTGATTAGGCATGGGTACGTACGGCCGGGGCTTGTTGCGACGAACAAACACAGTATGTGGACGTCTTGGTTGAGACTATAATATATTAATAATGCATAGATTGCGTACCTCTTCTGGTAGATTTTAGACAGATCAAACTATATTTTTATAATTTCGTTCAATTCCGCATTCAGGATTAGTGTTCGTCTTAATTAGAGTGCTAATTTAAGGTTTCTGGTTTAATTTTGATAGATGAAACACACAATGTTGTACCTTCTAAAACTTGATATTACAGCATAATACTTGTTATTCATTTATACAAATTTAAACTCCATTTTGAGTTAAATAGCAATGTGAACATGACTCAATCAGCAAGACGTACATATATAGTTATAATAATGCATACAAACACACACATATATATATAATCCACCTCTTAGTTTCTTCCTATAATCCTTTGGCTAATATTCCTTCATGAACTTCCTTGTTATTGTGTTGTAATAGTTGCCACTGCTTCAATTCATTGTATAGCTTTAGATTGTTAGAAGCCTAGCCTGTTGACAATTTAAGACTTGGGTGAGAATCGAAAAGGCAGGCAGCATACATGCTGATCATATCACATACGTAAAGTTGCTTATAGACTGGTTAAAAGCATCCTTTACATATATGACTTTGCTTATAGATTGTTAATTTGAAAGCATCAGAATGTTCTTAATGAGAAACAACTACATATATAGTTATTGACCACGTAAATGGAAGTGGAAAAACGTTAAAACTGTACCTCTGTTCATTTGCAATCGACGACCGTTATCCCTATAATTAGGTAAAGGCACTTGATCTGATTCAATTTGCATGATATCCCTCTCAAGGATATCATAATGCCTCTTCACCTCCTCTGCCGATTTTCCACCTACAGCCCGTGCAATGTTTTGCCACCTGTCAGGACTATCTTTGTTGTAGTGAGCTAAAGCGTCTTCGAATTGCTTGTTTTGCCTCGGTGTCCATGAGGATCCCGAGTAATTACGTGATGATGTCATTGAGCTTGTTGCCATTATAGAAAACTAAAGTGAAAATTAGAAATAAAATAAAAGGTAGAAAATGCTTTTAGTCAAAGGAGAAGATCACTGAAGTGAAGGGGATGTTATGCATTAGATTGCCATGCTTTCACTCTATAAATAAGAAGAGAAAGATGCAAGTTGGAGAATAATATATATATAGTTCTTTTTATCTTGTAGAAATGCATATTGGCAACCACAACATGTTACCAAGTCATGCTAGCTAGTTAAGTTCTAAAATATGGTAACTAACAATTATTAATCTTTTATGGCACTTATTACCTTAGTATATGATATATACTGTAGAAGGTTAAATAATCATTTAATGCCTCTTAAATATTCATGACATATATATGGTTACTTTATATGGTAAAGTTTTCTTAATCTATAAATTTTTCTTTAAAGGGTTATCTATCATTTTCTTGACTCCAAGCATCACACTACTATACTTATATGCATTAATTGACTAATTGATGCCATTTTAAGAGAGGTTAACATTATATATATATGCTCTTATGATAGTGATATATGAGCTAGCTAGGACAAAATTTCTACCTTCTTGATGACAAACAAAAGAATCTAGTTTGACTAGCTAAAAAAAGCATAAAAAGTGAGGGTTTTTGATAGGCTAAAAAAGCTTATATATATTAAAGTAGTATTCTTGAAGGAAAATAGAAAATGATGGTGGCCTTGTTAGGACAACTTGTGAGAGGTCCTATGCTTTAAGATCCTTCCCATTATATATGCAAATGAAGGGACCTGCTTATAATTTTATTTTATTTTATATATGTCCACGAGAACCTGATACTTATATACAGGTAAACTTACAAACCTTGTTAGCAACCTGCTAACAACAGAATCAGGTAAATATCGCTTGTGTTGGGTAAGTGACTTTTATGGGTGATATGAAGGTTAAGAATCTGAATAAATTAAGATGCTTTATTGTTATGATAGTGCAGAATCCTTATCATATGAAGCTAGGGATATTAATTAGGCATAAAGCTTCCATAGAAGGTGGAATTGTTTTTGCAATGTGACCAAGTGGTCCATGCATGCAGCATGCAAGCCATGGTTTTGTTGATATGCTTGAAGCCCTTAGTTTTGTAAGATAAGGCCGGAACCTGCAAATAGTGACTTGTCATGGACCGAAGGATTCCCTCATCACTCACTACGTTATACTTGAAAACCAAAATATATTATATATTCTGAAAAGGCCTCTAAAATTTGAAGTGACAAGGGTAAAAGAGGAATATATTATCTACCAAGATAAGGAATCAGACCGCGTAAGGCCGGCATGTACACCAACCAATGTGAATTCAAGTACCTGTGATTGAAAGTTGATGAATGTATATATGCCCATCATTAGTAAGTTGGCATATGATTTCTGTCAAGAATGTTAGGTTGAGGTCTGAAAAACCAGTTTGTGGTTTTTATTCTATATATGTGATCAGATCTTTTTTGTTTGTTACTGTCAACTAATCAATAAATATCTTAGTCTAGGCCGGGTTAGGTGATCTGATACTTTTCATTTGTAAACCATTGTATTGAGATTTGACACACACTGAATATACAAACTATTATGGTATCAAAATCATGTTAATTGGCTCGATATCTCTTCTATCTCTCTAGCGACCGCTACAAAACAAGTGATTTAAAGCCTATTGGCCGGGGAGGCAAGTCTACCACTTTAGGAATATGGTCAGTTACCTACAATTTCTTGGCTACCGCTACTACACTTCAATGATTGTAGTTTATGAACCTCTCTATGCATGGCTCTATATAATTTCATCTTCTAAAGTGCCATCAAACAACCATAAAAAATAGCTTTTATACTAATATTTTACTTTTTGTTATTCCTAAAAAAACAGGTCGGGTCAAGGTCAAAACATGCTTGAGTGAAATTGAATACGGGTCAAGACGGGTTGGTTTTAAAAAGTACCACTTTGATTCTTGTCAAAACATCCCAGAAAAAAACACGATTGGGTTGAAATGAGTCATTTTATGAAGAAAAATATCAAAATGGGTTCACCCTATATTTATTTTTATGGTGACTTGTGGTGACAGGTATTAGCAGCTTCGATAGCGGTGGAGGCACTGCAGAAAACTTGTTGGGACTAACCCTGGAACTAGGAAGTTCCCAAACAGAAATTGATATGATTTCACAAGATGGCAAAAGAACATGAACAGAAAGTCCTAATATGTGTTTAAAATTTATTTTCTTCTTTTGACTCAAACCAGAATGTGTAGGTCTCTTCTTCATATACTAGTGAAATGCAAGGGCAAAGAGAAATAATCTAATCCACTGAAATTTATTCATTTGAACGCCATTTCAAAACTTAAAACCCACGACTAACGAAACTGAACCCGCTTTATTCATTAGAACATAACTTATTGAATAATTATAATGAGAACAAGTACCTAGCAAGCATGAAACTCATTGTAACAATGATTTTTTTATCCTAACCTGTTTAGAAGCTAAACTAAAACCCAGGATTGCTTCTCTTCATCGAACCCCTGGAAGAACAAAGCGGAATGCAATACAACAACCTGAATTGATTTATTGTACAAAAATAAGGACCAAGTTCACACGATTACTTGAAAAAATCAGCACGAAGGGGCACCAAGATTTGAGGCAAGTCGTAAAAGATCACTGAAAACACCACCAGCTGTTACTTCTGCTCCAGCTCCCGGACCACGAACAATTAGAGGTTGTTTATTGTACCTTTCTGTTGTAAAAGCAATGATATTATCAGAACCTGACAGCTGGGCAAACGGGTGTTGCTTTTTGTATCTTCGCAACTCCACAACTCCCTTTTGGTTTTTAACATCCACAACCCCAACATATCTTAGAACCTGAAAATATAAGCAATATATATTAGATCATGAAAAAAAAGGCGGGGCTCATATGAAGATTTCAAATAAATACACAAGACACATAACATGCAAATTCAAAATTCAAGAAAAGGGGTGGTCAGAACATTTTAGTAGGTCACAATGGGTCGGTTCGGGCCGGTTAGCATTTGAAAACTTTTCTATAAATATTTAAAGTGCAAACTAAAATAAAAAATATCTTAGGTAAAATTTGCTCACTTCTCCTGAATCCTCCGCAGCTTGCCGCTTAGTAGCTATATCCGAGTCAAAGGATGGTAGCTGCTGCATAAAATCATTCACTGATGCAGTTTCCTGAAATTCAACAAAAAAAAAATTGTAATTGAACTTGTAATATACACAATGACAGATATATAATATGGAATGCAAGCATCCCATCTGCATTCGTGGAGGCAGATAATATGCATATGTATGTATACAAGCATCATGCATATCCATGTACTTGTATCAATGCACTTAATTACTTGTACTGTTCACAATGTTATGGCATGGAATCAGAATAACTAATGAACTATAACCAAAGTACTTAACATCTTTTTAATGACATGGCACCCTTTGCTTCATGTTATGTAATGAAACAAACTTAATTCACCAGACTGGGAAGTTATCAACTCACAGAAGCTAAAAGGTCTTACAAAATTAGCTTATAGGATTTAAGAAAGGATCATAATTCTCACCTTCAATGGATCTGGCACAAGGCTTTGGACAGGGATATCTGAAAGCTCAAGGTTTAAACCACATTCTCTAGCAAGAATTATCACCTGCAATAGTGTTCAAATTTATAGCACAGCATACGGAGGGAGAAAAAAATAGCAGGTACTTGCATATATATAGCTGCCTTTGTAAAAGATATAAATTCATGTCTCAAATACAAGCAACAAGAAACAAAGCCGTACGTACAAGTTACTGTCTGGAATATATTTCTGAGTCCAGGACCTTCAACCAGTTTGTATTTTATTTATATCTTAAAACATTTCCATTTAGAAATACCTTTCTGGCTACATCTGTTCCAGCAAGATCATCCCTAGGGTCTGGTTCAGTATAACCTGCTGCTTTCGCCTCCATCACTACTTCACTGAATGATCGTGTGTCAACAAAACTGTTGAATATATAACTCAATGTACCACTGCAAAGACACAAAAGTAATGTTATGAGAACAAATCTATAAATTTCATCAATATCAAAATTTCTATGCTTAAAAGGACAGAAACCTCAACGCTTAGTAGCAAGTACAAATCATGACTAACATGAGGAGTTAAAATTAAAAACAATCAGAGTTCAACTATATTTAATTCACAAAGAAAAAAAATAATTGCATCGTACTCCACATCAGAAAAACAACTATATTAGAACTATGACAATAAAAAAAATACAGCATATTCCAATCCCTTCTAGGTTTTGTTTTACCAATGAGGATATATTAGCAGCTAGCAATTAGGTGTTTTGAAATAAAATCAAAGAATACAAATCAACCCAAACGTAGGATGGATTGGGTGAAGTGAACACATGTGCCCATGATTTTTGTGAACTCAAAAGGGACACCCATATATTTTGGCCAGTCTACCTTTTTTTACATAATCAGTCAATGGGCATTATGCACCCTAAATATCACTCTTCAAAAACCATATATAATGGTCAGCGTGGCAGTAATTTTGGGGTTCACATTAGATTTACTTTTGGTTTCTTACCAAGTACTGGATTCAACTTTTAAGAAAAGAGTAACATAGTTGCTTGATTTACCTGAAAATTCCTTCTATTCTAATAATCTTATCCCCTGTTTGAAGAAGATCTCTTAAAGTATGCATGATTGGTAGACCAGCTCCAACAGTAGCTTCATAAAAGTAATGAGTGAATGATTGCTTTTGTAGAGATCTCAGCTTCAAATACTACATCAAATATAAGACTTCATCAAGAACTAGAAACAATTCAAACAATTTGTTTTCCTGTTGCAGGATACATCAATTGTGTTACCTTGTCAAGTGGTCCAGAATTTGCTTTCTTGTTTGGGGTAATCACATGAATTCCTGTGTGTAACCAGTCATGGTAGTGGTCTGCAACTTCAGTGCTTGATGTACAGTCGACTAATACAGTATTGGGAATAAAATGATTTCCACGAACATGATGAACAAACTTTTCCAGATCTGCTTTTTCTCCTTTCTCCTTCTGAAGTTCTTTCCATTTAGAAAGATCAATACCCCTATACACGTAAAAGAGCATTATCAAAGGTAATATTTTGACTTTCAAGCAAAATACATCTGTCTTTTGGTGTCTTCTTTTAACCCAAGTAGCAGTAATGTTTGGTCCACTTTAACAGTTAGGTGATCTTATGGTTTTATGGAGAGAACGAATTATTACAGAATTATGCTACTATTCTTTGTTCTTAATATGACCAAATACACTCTTTTAGTTATAAAACAGGTGACTTCCAGGACCAGATGCCACTAGATGGAATATTTCTATGCATATTGATCAAGATATACGTAAAAGCTATTAGGGCATAAAAAGATGAAGCTTACATGTCACTGAGCAGCATTTTCTTGGATCCAATGATACCCATAACACGTAAATCAATATTAGACTTTTCCTTCAGGATTGCTGCCTGTAAAAGAAACATCTTAATGTATTCAAAAGAAATTAAAATGCAACAGATGACCTTGTATAAGAAAAAGGATAGAGGTTTGGTGGGATGAAAGCAAGGTAATTAGTAGCAAATAATTTTTTTTTAAACATGAAATGTTGAATATACCTGATCCCTAAGCTGATTAAGTAAGGTGGCCCCAATCAGACCAGGACCAATTATGCCCACTGCTATTGATGTTTTAGAAAGATAGAATCTTGAATGGACTGCTCTTAGGGCTCTTACACAGTCTTCCCTTTTGATAACTACCGTGATATTGTACTCTGAGGATCCTTGTGCTATAGCTCGGACATTAATATTAGCCTGCATTGAAAGAAATTACATAATCATAAACAAATAAATATGGTAAAACAGGAAAGCAGAAGTAGCAGCAAGGTGTTGACAAAAAATATTTTAGCATGTCAAACCATATTATATGTATGACGATCAAGGTGTACATAACCAACCTTTGCAAGTGCATTAAATAGTGTGGCACTAACACCTGGAGTGCTGGCCATTTTCTGGCCAACTGCTGCAAGAATGCTGCAGTTTGGGATTATTGCAACCTGGAAGGACACAAAAAAAGGAAATGTTACGTAAGGATGTCCTTAATGTGTACACTCAATAATATATACAATAATATGGTTGACGATAATATAGTGGATTGATGGACACACATCCAGCTTACAAGTCTATCCATAAACCAATGTAAATACAAAAAGTCACCAATATGGTATGCTTGTTGTGTTTGGCAATGATATACAAAGTGCAACTTTTATTTAAATTGTTATATAGCTCTGTAAAAGGTCAACAAGAAAATTATCAACATACAATATATGGGTGTGTATGTATGTGCTAGAGTTTTTTATTTGAGTCAAGGCTCATTACCTGAGAAAGGCGTCCGGCACTCAAAGCTTGACGAAATCTAGCCTCTAATGCCTTTGCAACCGCCTTCACTTCCTTCTCAGGCACAGCAAAGCACACTGAATGTTCACTGCTAGCCTGTAATTAAACCACACTTAGCATAAGAACTCCACTATCACATGATTTATAAGACAGTAGAGGGACATGCCTGAGAAATCATGACAACATTAGCTCCAACATCTTTAACAGCAGCAAAAATGGCACTTGCTGTACCCGGTACACCAGCCATTCCAGTTCTGCGAAAGCACTTTATAAATGCAAAATACAAAAAAAAGGTGGCAGACAATAAGGTGGCCCGAAGATGCAAAAAAATGCATTAAGAACTCACCCCTCCACATTTACAAGTGCCAGGTTGTCTATGGTTGCAAAGCCTTTTACATAAGTTATCAATTTCTGTTTTTCTTCAACTTCAATGACAGGTGCTCTGCAAATTTTTGTTCCAGGTGCAGAGAGGTTGAAGATATTTCTTATAATAATGGGAATGTCATACTGCATCACTGGGATGATAGTTCGAGGATGTAGAACATTTGCCCCAAAATATGACTGTATAAAGCAGTAAGCACTTTAAATTAGTTACAAGTAGAATTAATAAAATCTTCAGGGTATAACTAGAAGCAGAAAGAAAATAACTTTACCATTTCCCATGCCTCTTGATAAGACAATGTATTCAGTATAACTGCCTCACTAACTGCAAAACATATTGTTGTTTAGAATATCTAGTGATTCTTAAAATACATTCCGGACATACCTTTAATAGATTTCAAATCTTTATAAAGACTCATGCTATATCTCCTAAATGACAAAACTAACCTTTTCTAGGATCTGCACTATACACACCATCAACATCTGTCCAAATTGTCACTTGACGGGCCCTGAACAGAGCACCCATGATAGCAGCAGAAAAATCACTCCCGTCCCTTTTCAAAGTTGTAGGTATATTTTGTGGGGTGCTAGCAATAAAACCAGTAGCAACAACTACCTTAGAAGGATGTTTCAAAAGCCAGTTGTCTAGTCTTTGCTCTGATTCCTCATAATCAGGATCAACTTGATTAGAACCAGCAGGGTTCACAATCAAGACGTCCCTTGTGTCCATCCAGGTACAATCAATCCCACCCTGATAATTAACAAAAAGAGATTTAGAAAAATAAAAAGAACCTGCAATTCACTTATATGTTTCCGGTGTCAAAGTAATTACCTTTCTGAGGACAGCTGACAATATCTGAGCAGACCATAACTCTCCATGTCCCGCAACAAAAGCTGAAAAAGATTCTGTACCATGTCCAGCTGAACATGAAGACATGATTAGTATTATTCAGAACTAACAAAAGTAGTAAACGCATAATCAGTCGGAAAAGAAAACAGAAGAGATAACAACCTATATATATTGCACGCAGCATTGCTCTTAAGTTATTAATATCAAGAGATAGAGCAGCCAAGAAAGTAGCAAGTTCATCCCCATCAAGTAGTTCAACTGCAGTCAACTTGTGTTTTTCATATACAGCATCAAGTGCCAATTCATATGAATCATCTCGCGACTGTGCTTTCTCAATAAGATCATACATCATATCCGTAACTTTTGACATGGCAGAAACAACAACCAACTTTCTTTCAGAACCGTCTTCCATAACAATATTGGCAACATTTTGGATTCTTTGTGCAGTTCCTACACATGTTCCCCCAAATTTATGGATCGCCCACGTATCGCCCTTCACTATTGGAAGCTTCACAGACACTTCAGGTGTCGAAACCTCTGAAAAACAAATAAAGAGACTCAACAGTCAACTCATGTGGTACAATAATTTACACACATATAAGCTATAATCAATGAGACAATGGCTTTTATTCAGACCTGTTGTAACTGAAGCCGAAACTTTGAAGTTACATGACTCTCTTTTTTCCAAATGAGAAGATAAACCTGCTCTGTAATGAAAATTTGTGCATAACTTTAGAGCTTTAACAATCTAACAATAACAAATTCATAAGTAAAATCTTACTTGTAAATCAAACTGCGTTGAAAAGTAGACGATGCATTTGATAAACAAATCCTAGATTTGTTCTCTACAGCTGCATCATATGCTGCTAATTGAGAATATAGCCTTGGTAGATATGATGATGAAACAGGAGTCAACAACGCCATTTTTCTTCTCAACCACAACAGTAACTGCAACAAAAACAATATGAACAGAGTGTGAAACAGTCAAATGAATCAGTCATCTATTAATCAACAATCATTATGAGTCCATTTCGATAATGCATTGAGCGTTTAATTTTAACGTACGTACATGTTTTACAGAAACAAAACGAAAGTAACAAATGACGTTGGTTACGAATGCGATTGATGGATTGAAAGTAAGAAGAATAGGTCGAAATGTACTTACGGTGCCGGAGATGATGAAAATGGCCGGTGAGAAGGTCGAAAGGGCGCCGGAAGTAAACCCTACAAGTGAAGTGAAGTGAGTGATGATGGTATCAACAACCACCAATTATAGTGTGACTGTCGTTTCTGAAATAAATAAGTGGTGGGTCACAAATGAAAGGGACTGGATTGTGTTTTTGGCAAACTTCACTAAAATACCACAACTTCGTCCCGCATGAATCCAATCGGTATCAAAATAGAAACGTGTGGGCCGTCTTCTAACAAAGGTAATTTATTTTTGATGATAATTTATACTAACAGTTTGATAGGTGATGTTGTGAATTGTGATGGTGTCAAAATTTGGTTTAGAGTGGTAACAATTCTAACGGTGTAATCATGAGACGACATGGTAAAGAGTAAAGCGGTGTTAACTCATGTCATGTGGACAGGGGTGACAAGTGAACACCGCC
This sequence comes from Tagetes erecta, assembly GCA_030867185.1. Taxonomy (NCBI): domain Eukaryota; kingdom Viridiplantae; phylum Streptophyta; class Magnoliopsida; order Asterales; family Asteraceae; genus Tagetes; species Tagetes erecta. Next base: position 100,458,245 of record CM061487.1, read on the forward strand.
AAGGAAGCTTAGTGATGGGGTGTCATGGCTTGGGGTGTGGCCACTATCACGCTCGTGATGGAAAGGGTTGTGTGTGTGTTTGTTAATACTTTACAAAATCAAAACACATTAGTTTATATGATGTCTAGTTATTATCTATGTGATTCTGTTTTTTTACATGTTTCTAATCACTATCGTTATTATCACACTCACACATAGTCGATTAGAGTTACACTTGATTTCGTTTGATTTGTTTGATTTTATGTGTATGTTTTCTCATTTTGTTTATGATCATCGTTGTTAATAAATAAAGTAAAAATCAATCATGAAACTTATGTTACTCGTGATTATTATTAGTGATAAAAGATAAGGTTGTGGTCTTGTTACTACTATATATTAGTCATTTTTGTTTATTTTTTATGTATAATTTAATGTAATTTAAAATAGAAACTCTGATTTGGACCATCAGAAAAGTATTTTTGGTGTCTAACGCTTATATATAGTCATTTGAATTTTAAAATTTACATATAAATAAATAAAGCTTACGTATAAATAATATTTTAAACTCTACAATAAAAAATTCTAAAACATCATTAATCGATTTTAGTTTTAATGGGACTTCAGAATTAAAAAAAATATATCAATCAGTCTGATACGACTTCAACTAATTTTATTAATTTTATGTCATGATTTTATCCAAATTTTACATACCGCTAAAAGTGGAATATTAATGTGACATCTACTAAAATGATATGATAAAATCAACTTGTCAACTTTGGAGGTTTCTGAGTCACAAAAGCATGATTTTTTTTATTAAAATGAGTGGTTATTGGTTAATTTACATTAAAAAGGTGTTTATGGACAATGAAATAATGAATTGAGATTCTTGAGGAATAAAAAAGAAAAAAACTGAAAACGTGTAGTGTAGGACATATTGTTTTCTAGCTCAATTTTGTTTTTAATATATGATATTTCATATCAACTCTAACACGAAAAGATATAATCCATACATAATTAATTCTATATTTCACACGTAATAAACAATACATTCATAAATTCATACCCTTTGTGTCGTTTTTACCCATTCTTTATAATTTATTTGTATATTAATCATATTTTTTACTCTCTAAATTTTTAATTTTTTTAAATTCTAACCATAAAAATTATTTACATAGAATTAAAAGGTAAGCTGATAAAAAATTATGCCGCTAACTTTTTTGGATTGTAAAACCAAGTCGGATAAGCAAATGTTTGTTGTATATTATATAAAACTTGATTTGTACTAATCATCATTTGCTCTCATTATTTATATACCATTAAAGTGTAAGGTCGTTTGAACAGTAATAAAAGTTGTATATACTGCTCTTGCATGGAAGTATGGCAGCAAAGTTACAGAGATGGTGAAGAATAATAATCATGTTAATTAGCAACGATCTTTTTACTTGGTGAGATGACCGGTTGGGTTTATTTTAATATCTTTGAACTTTTATTGGGTTTTTTTAATGAAAATGATCGATATAACGTACTAGAGGTGCAATTATGCAAAACATTTAACATCCATCTGGTAAATAAATAAATAATTGGACTAAAAGCTGTAACTTGGAAGCCCAAACTTGAGTTATAGCAAATCGTGTAAGATAACACTTTTTGTGTGACATAACCTTTACAAACAGTGTGATTATAACTTACAACTATATATCTTTATCAATATTTTAAAAATATACATTAAAATAAATTTGTATATATTAGAAGTTAACTTCCTTTTCATTAAAGTATAGAAAATTGACATTATTAATTAAGCACAATATTAAGAACTGTGTATATATATAATAAGTGATAACCTTATATGGCTATATACATACAACAATTCAAAGGAATTTGAGTGGAGTGGCAAAGTTGTTACTTGATATATCTTAAGGTCTTAAGTTCAATTCTCACAAGCCTCATTTTCTAGCGATACCTGCAGTCAATGATCCAGTTAATGCTGGTGAGACAAACTGGTTTTACCAACGAGCGAGGGTTCAATCCTCTATAATGGTTGTTGCGTCAGTCTCTGTGTGGTTTTTCCTGTGAGCGTTCTGCCAAGTTAGATGCATCACGCGGGCCCAGTTAAAACAACGTATGTGATTGCCTGACTTTATTTAAAGATCCCCGTATAACGGAGGTTACATCTGCCACAATTAATAAAAGTCGCTCCTTCAAAAAAATATACATACATCAATGGACCCATAGTGGAAAGGAACGTTTGTGGACTTCACACTTCACCCTTTTATATTATATATATCCACTTCAGAGGGAGATAATGAAAGAAAAGGATATTTCAATCTCCATAGTTTATTGAGACTAAGGGTCGGCTTAATATATTAGGGGACCTTAGATAAAGTAGAAAGATGAGATCTTTTATGAAATCTAAATGTTGTTATAAACCTTCCTTTATTGTTCAAAGACTGAAATTAATAAACTAAAATGTTTGTTGTTAACAGAGTAACAATAAAAATTTTAGTTGTAAACAAACTAAAAAAACTATTTCCCACTGCATATTTTTTTTAATTGTATAAAACGATTACATTATCAAACATTTATTTACTTGTTGGCCGGTCATTTATATCTTCATTATTTAATTGCATATATAGTTTCTCAACATATTTCTAATTGATGTAAAATTCCACCCTTATTCGCTTTCACAATTAAAGACATGTTGGAAGCACATAAACACATTAGTGTTTCAAGCAAGAAAAAAAATTATTCAAGTCATTATCCTCACTATTTTTTCGAGTTTTTAGAAAACTAGAAATTAAAGAATTTTTTAAGATAAAAAGGTTATCTTATCAAATCTATTACAAGACATTAGGTCTCTACAATTCATTTAGATAAAAATTTAGGTTCGTCAATAAACCAAACTTTCATGAATAATTCGTAAAACAACTTATCAAACTTGAAAAAAAACTGTTGTGTTGACCCAGTCGTGTCGAGTGACAGATATTGGTCGTCGTTGAACAAACACTAGCCAATCACCTACTTTCACGTCACCATTCTCCTCGTCATTTCATACTTTTTCCACTTGGACTTTTCCCCTTGACTCACATAACAAAAAACCATCATCCATTCAAATTCTATCTTCCGGCCATTTCGGTTACTTAACGAACCATTTTCTGTTCCCAGTTGCGTGCATGTGACTCAATTAAGTTACACCTTCATTTACACTTTTGTTGCAACATTATTTCAGAAAATGGAGAGTGTGATGACTCTAGTTGAACCTTCATATACAACAACTACATGGAAAGTAAGTGCTTATTGCGAGCGCTTCGTTCGCTCCTATCGCTTTATAAGCTGTGATCATTATAACTTAAGCTTATCTGCTCTTATCATGAGTTTGAAATTTGATGGAACCAATTAACAGGTGCATCGTTTGGCATGTTTGGAAGTTAAGAAGATCACGGAGAAAATCGCAAGAATATTTACTGCACTCGAGTCTGCTCGACCGCGATGCAAATCCGGATTACAGTTGTTGTGTTCGTTACACAAATCGTTGGAGAAATGCAAGTTGCTTCTTCACCAGTGTTCTGAATCCAGTAAACTTTACTTGGTAAGTTGGGTCCTTTTTAGTTTTTAGCCTCGTTAATTTCCCTTTCTTCAGCTGGTTCAACTATGATCAGTTGATGCGATATCACACGCTAACGTAGTTCTTGATTTAATTTAACATTTTTTCAGGCAATTAGTGGAGAGAAGATCATTCTGAGATGTGAAAGGATTCGCTATTCGCTGGAATTATGTTTGAGCCAGCTTCAAAACATGGTCGAATCGACGTTGGCCACTCGGGTTTGTTTGTTGTTCATCATGCATTAGTTTCATATAGTTTAACAAGCTAGATTTTTAATCATATTGTTAATTATCTGCATTACTTATTACTTATCTTTTTAACCATTGTAGATATCCAAAATTGTTGATTATATCAGAAGTGTAGTTTTTACTTTGGACTCATCAGAAGATGAAGCAGGGAGAGTTTTATTAGCTTTACTCCATCAAGACATAAAAGCATCAAAATTTGTTAAAACTGAGGAACTCAAAGCTTTCAGATTTGCAGCTTCCAGATTACACATGACATCCCCGTTAGCTCTTGTGATCGAGAAACGTTCGATAAGAAAGCTGCTTAGCAAGATCTGTGATTCCGACCCGGTTAAAAAGAAAATCTTGAACTATTTGTTGTATCTTGTGAAAAAGTATGGGACATCAACCAAACCACAAGAAACAGAAAGCATTGAAGGTGGTGGTGACAATGATGATGATGTTTTCGATTCATTTGAGTTACCACTGAAGTTCAAAAACCGACACTCGAGTGTGTTTTCATCTTCTAGTTTGTTACCAAGTTTCAACACTTCTTTAGGTGATTTGAATCTCCAAGTAGACGATGTTTCAATTATATCTTCTGATGCTGGAACTGAGGATGGGTTTGATGAGGTTGAGAAAAAATACAAGGGATTTGACTGTAATCCGGTTCAGGATAACGGGTCAAATTTGTTCATACTTGGAAATCTTCCTGTTCTTCCATGGGCATCAAGGCGCAAGGCGGTTGAAGATGTTAAAGCTCAGTTACAAGATGATCAAGAATCTCATCTTTTCATATCTACAAGTTACGTTAAACCGGTTTTTAAGTTCTTGAAAGAGGCTAATCGATTAGGCGATTCAGTAGCAAGAAGACATGGAGCAGAGCTGCTATTGATGTTCTTGAAAGAATGCAGGTAATTGTTATTTGAGAAAATCAAACATTTTTCTTACTGTCATGTACTCAAAGTATAATCATGAAACGAATGTAGGTAAATTAGTGTTCTGAAATGAACCTCGCCCTTAAAGGAGTAATAGTATATATACCGATCTACGGGTGGGTTATATAACATCGCATATCATATTACTGATTAGATTATCATGACATTATACAGATCTGACAGGCCACCTCTACCAAAAGATGTAATGGGTGATCTCTCTTTGTTTCTGGATTCAGATATCATTGAAGAAGCATTGCTGATACTAGAACTGCTATCTTTTCACCAGCATTACACCTCTGAGATTGTGACATCTGGCATTCTGTTGACCGTTATAAAACTAATAAAGAACCCAAAGAGCAAACACCACAATGTGAATGTGGCTTTAAGAGTGCTTTGTAATCTTTCTGCTCACATGGATCTAGGGCACCACATGATCTACCTAGGGTTCATTCAAGATTTGGTGCCATTTTTAGATGATCTTTTGTTATCTGGTTATTGTATCAAGATTTTTAAAAATTTATGCGCCATTGAAGAAGCCGCAGCTCAGTTTGATCAAAACTGTATCAGATCCATTGGCGAGTTGATTGAGGTAGGTAAAGATGACGAACAAGAAGATGCAGTTGAGATTCTCCTGTCAATATATTACCTACGAGATGAAGCGCGTGCAGTTTTGATGCAAAACGTCGTTGTTTCATCGTTGGATCATTTATCCCGTAATGGGACGTCAAAGGGTCGGTTATTGTCGATTGAGTTACTCGGGTTGTTAAATAGCATTCCTGGTGACTGTTCTCAGATATGTTGCCTTTCGGACACCTCACAGAGCACAAATGGCAACCCTAAAACATGTTCCAAGTCATCAGGTTTTTTTGGCAGGATCAAATCGAAGTTTAGAACGTCCATACGGATGATATTTGAACACTTGTAAGATTTTAATGTACTGTGTTTAAAGTAAACATATTATTTGTCTGTACGTACAACAGTAGGTTTTACTTGAAGAAACTAATAGTATTTGCCTTTGATGAAGTCGTTTAACTTATTCATTTCACTTCTTTGTTGATCCACGACTGCCCGTACAACATCAACCATAGAAATCATCCCCACTATCCTTCCATCTATCACTGGTACATGTCGTATCTGGTTTTCTATGATCAAAATGACCCGGTTTTAATAATAAACAGATTAAAATTAACTGTAGTATATAGCAAACCGAGTAAGTATAGCATATAGCAAACCGAGTAACTATAGTATATAGCAAACCTGACATTAGACGCATTGCTTGATAAATATTTGTGTCAGATGTCACTGTTACCAGTTTGTTCTGTTGAAGTTAACAAATGTATAAGGATTCAAGATCGAAAGCTGCATGCTTGATGATTAAAACATAGTGCAACCATGTTAACCTGGTTTGTCATGATTTCCCCAACTTTGGTGTATTTAAATGATTTATCCTTGGCAATTACCTTCTGCAAGCAATCTGGACAGTGGGCATTTTGGTCAATTGCAAATAACTTTATAACTAAAATCATTGTATCACATATCATGTATTCATGTCTGAATAAACGAAATAACCTCTTTCAGTGACGATTCCGGCAATCGTCTGTTCATCTCCAGGCCTTAGAACCACTAAAGATCCGATATTGTTTCGAGCCATCTGCACATTCACCACAGATTCAAGTAATTTTTCTTAAATTAAAGGAAAATTGGATTTTAATAATCCATATTGGCTTGAAATAATCCCATCTTTGAAAATTGTTGCCATCGATCCTAACTTTTTAAATATTTTTTGTTGGTGGTCCCTCTGTTAATTTTTTAACACCGTTAGTTTAGTGTTGAAATGAACATCTAACATAGAAATTTTTAACATATGTGACATTTTGTGTGAACTTATTTAAAAAAACCTAACAGGAAATGTATCCCATCTGAAGAATGCATCATGTCAGAAAAAGCATATGACATCAATCAAATCTTCGAGTTCCAACGGTTCGCCAATTGCGAGTTCGATTACAGTTCTGAGTTAGGGGCGAAACTATGAAAAGCCGAGGGGTACCCGGGATACCCTCAACTTTCGTTGCGAAGTGCAATTTCACGGGTTTAAGTATCGATATAACCTTTTTTCTTACTGTATTAAGTATCGGGATACGCCTGAACGAAAATTAGGATGCCTTTTTTCTTATAGATTCCCGTCCCATTTTACTTGAAATTCATCAAGTGATAATGTGATATGAGCTCTGCATCATACTCCGCTAGTCGAAACTAGAATTACAAAATACAAATATGACTCCGTGAACTTAGAACCAGTAACCGGGAGTTTAAATCTGGTGATGAGATGATTGTATCGAAGATTGGATTGAAGATGGAAGATGGGAAATTGGGAGTTGGATTAGTAGCAAAAGACCAAACTACATTTGAAGTTTGAAAGGTTGCATATGTTGAATTGATTCACTGTTGAATCATGAATGTTGAATCACGAAGTGACGATTTGAAAAGTGACAGGATTAAAAAATACTATTATTTAATATTTATGTCAACACTAAACTAACGGTGTTAAAAAATTTAACGGATAAAAATAGTTAAAAAGTTGGGATCATTGGTAACAATTTTAAAAGATGGGATTATTACAAGCCAATGGATGAAAGTTAGGATTATTATTAAAATCCAATTTTCCTAAATTAAATGGATAAGAAAGTAAATTACCACATACTTGGTTTGCAGCATCATAGACAGTGTCATCACTCTTGCACCAGAGCCATGATCCAAGTTTTTCATCTTCTTTTTTCATCAAAACTTCAGCAACTGTGGTGTTTTCCAAACCCTTTTGATGCATTAGTGGTGAAACTATATTCGATGCATTTTCTGTATACTTTTGCAGTTGTTGCAAGACTGGTACACGAAATGTGTCCCGACAAGATCTTATAACTCTTGCAATAACTTGCATCTTGACTAAAAACTGGCAACTTTTGTGCCTTAGAATTTAGGAGACTAAGTATGGAAACGTCTCAATGACCATAAATGGAGCTTACCTATGATGATATATGGATATAAGCTATCTTCCACTTTGGTACAACTGCTTGTTTAAGTTTTAAGCAATCATATTCCTGGATTACTCTCTCATGAAGCAAAATGTGATGCACACCATCAAGATCCAAGAGCATGTTCAACTTATTGAAGCTGGCGGATAATTTGCAAGGTTAACAATAACCTAAAGAGGTGTGACGTACAAGCAGGAACGAATGGTGTACAAGTCATTGCAGCATGGACAAATGGTTGCTTCTTAAAAGGTGATGCTAGACTTGCCAGACAAGGTAAATCAGCATCATAAAGTTGCCTACAAGAGGGGTAAACTTTGTAAAACTCATGTTTCCAGCCACCTTCATGGCCTTAAATTAATATACCAAATCTTTATTTATAGCAATCCACTCCTCTTCGTATTATGATATCACACAACTGATAACTTGAATTTGCCACCATCTTTGTTCATCTTTCATTATTGAAGAGGAATAATGGCTGAAAAAAAGACTACAGGCTTCCGTTTTCGCCTACCTTGGTTACTACAGCCTGCACAATCTCCTACCCGTGAGCCACCTACTCAACCACCACGCACCACCACACAAACCTCTGTTGCGTCAACTCCTGCTCAAAGGACACCTGCCCAACCACCACGCACCACCACGCAAACGACTGTTGCGTCAACTCCTACTCAAAGGACACCTGCCCAACCACCACGCACCACCACGCAAACGACTGTCGCGTCAACTCCTGCTCAAGAAACCCAACCACCACGCACCACCACACAGACCTCTGTTGCGTCAAATCCTGCTCAAAGGACACCTACCCTACCACCACGCACCACGACGCAAACAACCGTCGCGTCAACTCCTGCTCAAGAAACCCAACCACCACGCACCACCACACAAACCTCTGTCTCATCAACTCCTGCTCAAAGGCCACCCTTTCGGCCTCCAGGGAAAGCCCCAGCACCACCACCAGCAGCACCAGCAGCACCACCAGCAGCACCAGCACCACCAACTGTAGCAACAGCAGCACCTTTTTCGCCTAGACGGTCTCCACCACAGTCAGTGGCATCATCGCCGCCATCTGTTTCCACTAAGTCAGTACCCAAATCTCCAACTGCTAAATCTATTAAACCTGTTACAGCTCAGCCTGATAAAGAACCTCAGACCATCACTGAAATTCCAGTTCCAGCAACCCCACCTAAAACGCCGCCATCCAGTCCACCTAGGCAAGCTCAGTCCCAGCCTAGTTCTCCCCAAACTCCCCCGCTACCACCATCTGTTTCACCAAAGTCATCAGTACCCAAATCTCCCATCCCTAAAACTATTGAACCTGTTGCTGCTCAGCCCGCCAAAGAAACTCAAACCACCACTGAAACCATACCAGCCATTAAAACTGCAGGTCCAGCAACCCCACCTCTAAACCCGACACTCAGTACACCTACACAAGCTCAATCCCAGCCAAGTCCACCCCAAACTCCACCACCATCAGTTTCACCTGACTTACCAGCACCCAAATCTCCAATACCTAGTACTATTGAATCTGTTGCAACTGAGCGCACAAAAGTAACTAATGAAACCATTGAAACTGCAGCTCAATCCCAGCCTAGTCCTCCCCAAACTCCACCACCACCATCAACATATGTTTCACCTGAGTCATCGGTACCCACATCTCCAATTGCAAAAACTACTGTATCTGATGCAGCTCAGCCCGCCAAAGAAACTCCAACCACCACTGAAACCATTGAAAAAGCAGGTCCAACAACACCGCCTACACAAGGTCAATCCCAGCCTAGTCCTCCCCAAACTCCACCACCACCATCAACATATGTTTCACCTGAGTCATCGGTACCCACATCTCCAATTGCAAAAACTATTGTATCTGATGCAGCTCAGCCCGCCAAAGAAACTCCAACCACCACTGAAACCATTGAAAAAGCAGGTCCAACAACACCGCCTACACAAGCTCAATCCCAACCTAGTCCTCCCCAAACTCCACCACCAGCAAAACACTCTCAAACCCACTCCCCATCCAGATCTCCATCTCGATTAGTCTCTGAACCTGCAAAAAAAACATCATCACTACCATCACCTACCACTAAAACCACTACCGACGTGTCACAAATCAAAAGTTCAACTGATATTACCGGAGAAAATTTCCCCATGGATTCAAAAAACATTCCACAAGGTAATCATCTTGCCCTAGACGAAAAACCAAGACAGATAACCGAAACGAAAGGGACACAAACCAAATCCACGGATTCACATCCACTGAATCCAAAATCTCGAAAACCTAAACGAGCTCCCCTTCAGAGCGAGATCAAAGACGACATTTCCAAATTCATTCACAACATAACAACAAGCTCAACCAAACAAACTACAGATGAAAAACCTACAAATGTCATCACAATTGCCGGTGACAACACAGGCGCATCTATGCATTTAGGTTCAGATGAAATCAAAAGAGCCATCATTAACAGAGATGGAAGCTCAGGAACAGATTCAAACGCCAGTGAAAACAACGAACCACAGGCAATTGTTAACAGCAACATACAAGGGATCAACAACTCAATGATTTTCGACAGTTCAGTTACGGAAAACAATCCAGGTGTTCAATTATTTTTCTACCGTAACCTAGCAAACATTAACGGTTCAACGATGGAAAATACAAAATCAATTGAGATGCAAAAAGCTGAAGTGAACATTACCCCACCGTATAAGCTTGTTTATGATCCATCAATCGGAAGATCTTCTGAATCGGAATATGAAGCAGATGATCCTGAAACGTCTGGTAAAGGAGTTGAGATTGAGGTTGTTTGAGGTGAAGAAATGTTATTATAAGCAAAATAAGGATGATGATGCATGCTTCATCATTCATCATACATAAGCTTGCTTCATCCTGTAATTTGTTAGTACAAACTAAAATAAGTTTACATAAATGGAGTAATTCAGAATTATAATTAAGATTTTATCAAATAGTAAACAGGTGGTAACTGAAATATGCAATAAGACGATATTTGTAATACCGGCACACGTTAAAATATCTAAACAATATCATTCTTTGGATATACATCGTGAATCAAGATTTTTCATATATTTAACTATATTGAATTAGAAACTTAAAGAATACTATTTTGTGAATGTTCTGATGTTGTGTATGACTATTAGTTTGGTTTGTTGAGGTGGTAATAAGTGCATGGTTATTAGTTAAGAATGATGAGGTGACAATTAGCTTTATTTATTTCTGTTTTGGGATATTTTGTTTGATGAAATAATATTTTGACAGTAGATATGTATCGGTGGTTTGGATGTTTCAGTTTATTTATTTGGCTTTGTAAAAGCTGAATGACATTTGTTTTTCGTGGATTTTAACCTATGTATAGTTTTAACGATAGTGACGACGGAATTTTTTCAATTTGAGTCACTAATAAACAGTATACAAATGGCCCGCGCAACACGCAAGCCCCGTAAATCCTAGTTACATCTTGATAGTTATCTTTTAACAATGTTATTATTATAGCTGTTAAAAAAAGTATTGGATATCAGATAACACTAAAAATACCATCAAAATTCACTTGACCCCAATATTAACACTTAGTCCTTCACACATTGTGTCCTTTTTAACTCATGGTGTCAAAACAATGGCATAAATTCAACACAATACTACAAAATTAACAAAGACTAATATTATAGTTCAAGAGACCATAGCCATGACAATTGTAACTCAAATAAATATGCAACTATTTAAGTTTCAACAATAATTATGATATTATTTTCGTACAAAATCTAAATGCTAATTCCCTCATAAAGTCAGGGGTATTAAAAACAGAAAATAAATAAAAAATTATCATTGTTCAATAATGGCAGTTGATAAAACGGTTATATAAAGATAGATTTACATGGAAATAGAAGGTAAACGGGCAACAAGCTGCGCCGCTAAACCTTTTTGGATAGCAAAACCAAGTCTTTTAAACACTACATTCATAGACCTCGGGGTCATAACAAAGCTATGCATAACCCGTTGGACTCGATTAAGTACCTCCACAGCCTCAGGTGCAAGAAAACCAAAGGTGTCAAACGCAAATGGAACAAATACGTGTTAGTTGTCAATGCATGCTTTCTCGTGTTTAGCCACTTTGCAAGAAGCAGCTTTTAAAACAGCTTGACCCACCCTGAAAACACCATTTCCTAGGCCCACTAGTGGGGAACAATCATTTGGACTTATATGGCAACTTACCCAACATCATTGCCCTTTTGTTTTAGCCCCAAAGAAATGTCAAACCACTTAACTCCTTCACTCAGCGACACGGCACATGTAATTTTAATAATTTTTTTCCGTCGGTCCAGAATGTATAATCTGTAACAGCATTGTTCTATGGCAATAAAAGATTGATCAGCTTGGTTCATCACATAACTGATCAAATTTGTAATAATCTAATCTATACATGAGTGTTCAATATGAATCCAAGTTATCGTGTTTTGCTTTTTGGTACAGAAGTAATTATCGCGTGTTACCACTCACCTCTAGTTCAACTGCAGTTTTCTATGAAGCTTCATTGATGGTGAAGGTGAAGATGATGATGGTGAAGGTGATGGTGATGGTGATGGTGACGATGCATGTCTTTCTTTCTTGATAGATCCAAGTGCTCTTCTAGACAATAACCCGATATCTTGACCATTTTGAATGCCACCGTTCTTTACTTCTCCTAGCAAAACATACAAAATGTTATTTCAAAGAACTGTTTTTTTTAACTGAATTAAAATCAATGACCAGGAGATGAATGCAAGATTGTTAATCATGTTATAAAATCACATACCGTTGTAATCTAACATGTTTGCAGATGCAGACAACCGAATGAGAATAGGTGTGATGACAGTGAGAGCAGCCCAGAAGAACAGTATTACAAAAAAGGTTCTTCCCAACATTTCTTCAACAAATGATCAGTAAAACAAAGTTCGAAACTTTTTTGAGAAAATTTTCAGATAGCGTGTACGGGTAGGACGACTCTTTAAAATATGGGAAAAGACCAAATATATAAAGAAATGAGCTGTAAGCAATGAAAAGGATTAAGAAAGATAATGTTGTTAAGAATATAAGATTATTAAACCCACTACTCAAATAACTATACATATTTTGGGCATGAAAAGGTCAGAGGTACTTAACAATGAACTTGGAGACTTTATCTGGTTGGTAGTTGAGAAATGGTTGTGCCAATCAGGTACATACAAGTATGACAAATATCTCGTTTGGCATCTTCATAAGCTAAATTTCCATTTGGTGGGGGCAAAATTGTAATCATACATACCTTGTGCTATTATGAGGTTCTCAAACAAAAAACCCACCTGTGAACTGACACATATGTTGCAAATAAACCAGGAGACAATATTATTATCAGGGAATAATTTGTGCTTAATAAGCAATCAGTTGTTTCTACTGTGTAATAGAAGCAAAATATTAGAACTCAAAGTTACTCCTACACTATTTTGAACCCTAGGCATCTGCTTCTTCAACTTCGGCGAACTGGTGAACCACCGGTTGCATGCGACTTCCTTCCTCCGTATTTCTGTAAAATTTTGAAAAAGTATTTAATATACGTTTTGAAAACATACGAATTGATTTTTCCTTGGGGTGGTTGGAATTTTATTAGTGAAAAGACTAAGAGGTCTCACCTGCTTTCCAAAATTAAACGGGACATATTTGTATTTAATCATGTGCATGATTTGACGCTTCATGGTAAGAGCAAAGAGGACAATCCAATAGCAGAGCAGTATTGGCCAGAAAACAGGAACATCAAATAGAGAAAAGAATGTCATTAAGAAAGCTACAATGAAAGCCTTTGTAATGGCATACCTGTAATCAGAACGAGTTTAGTCTTTTTAGTTACTAACTACAATTGATTCGGAAAACATAAACAGATCCTTAATATCAAGCCGCAAAAAAGAAGTCAATACTCAGTAGTTTGATGCAGAAAATCAGACATTAAAAGCATAGTTCTGACCGTGAATATCTCTATAAAGATATATTAGAATCAACTAGAATAGCAATATAAACCATCATAATATCAAGCAACTGTATCAAAAGAATATGGTTACAATTTTGTTTTTGATTATAATCCCATTAAAAATATACATCTTATGTTTCCAGTCAAATGTCTAAACGGGAATTAAGCACATCCGCCTAGCTCGACTTGATGTTTCTTTAGAAAACCGTGTAAGAACATGAGAAATCCCTAAAAAGGAACAAAAGCTAATTACATAGAATTGTTGCAATTGTCTAGCATACATATAAAAAGAAGTCAGTAAAGTATTTGTACAGATGTAACACTTCTCCAGTTGGTGTGTGTAAACCAACCATGTCAATATTACATATAGGAAGTGATTTTCAATGCTACATTTTGACGTTAACATGTACCAAATATGTGCAATCTTGTTCATGTCATGTTCAAATACTTAATTCACTTCTAGTGTATTCTTTTACAATAACAAAAAAAAGTGCAAAACTTAAGCACATCTGAAGACAAACCACTCTTACTCCCGTATGTATTTTTTCAGAAGGACAAGTTTTGCACTTTTAGTAAAGCATAAATCAATAGAAGTAACTCAACTGCAAGTCTTTTTCATCAAAAAATCATTTCAAATACTACCCACAGTTACAATAGAGATTATTTTAGACTAAGAAGCATGAAAAATATATCATTCCATGCACCATTACTCCAACAATTGTGAACCTGTTTAATGTTACTTTATCCATAACAACATGCAACAATAAGTATCAACAAGTTCAGTCGATTGTCAGTAGGATGCATTTGTAAAATGACAAATAAAACACACAAAACAGAAACGGAACGAGTGTTAAAACTGACCAAAACTTGAACTCTGGAAGGCGGCGAATAAAAGGTCTAAACTCATCCGAATCTTTCGTAGGCAATGAAGCCCCGTCCAAAGCTTCCAACTCAAAATCAACCTTGGGTGAGAGAAACCCAATCAACAAATTCAAGATATAAATTCCAAGACCATAAGTAATAATGTAAAACCCTTGAAGATAATAGACCCGCAACACGTAAACTGTTGCAACACCAAGTGTCCCAATCCACCTATGAACATAAAGAGGCGTTGATTTATCAAGATAAAACTGAAACAGCCGCGCGAATTCAGCTTTCCACTTGGTTACCGGTGCCATTGAAGAAACAGCATCACCCCCTACTCCTTCCATTTTAACCAACTCTCAAAATTCAAATCTTTCTGCACAAAATAACACATTATTCAAAACCCAAAATCAGCACAATAAATTTTGTAGCATATCAAAAGCAAAAGATGCACTTTTTTAACCACAAAACTCAATGAAACTGTGAAAAAAAGCAGTTAAGATGATGATTTTTATACCCCTGATGACCAGAAAACCTATACTGCATAAATGTTTCACTATTACATGTATCATTGATCACTCAAACATCTATCTGAAACCTAGATGCTAACCGGGCGTGTTTTTATCAATGAATCGGTAGATCAAAGGAATAATTGTGTTAAAACGATCAAATACATAAAGTGCATTAAACATATATAATAGAATAGTTTACCTAATTTGCATGTGAAGATATGACTGCGAGTCGTGATCGTTGATAGACCAGGACGCTAAACGATCAGAAAATAGCACAAAGTGAGACCTCACCCGAAGACAAGAAATTGTTCGATGATTATCCGATTCGCACCGTTTATGTTTATTAGAACCGGACCGAAAGAGGAAGAATAGGAATGTTTACATGATCGATTAAATTGAATCTAAAAACCGAATGATGCCGTAAATATTTTAAATGTAAATAAATTAAATATAAAAAGTTTAAATTTTCGTGCCATTATTTTTTTTCGGTTTGACTACCAAATTATGGTCTAGCTAAACAGTTCAAACTTCAAACCATTTGAGTGAACTGGTTTTTGATCTGATTTTCAAAATAATATTTTTATGTAATATAGACTAGTGATTCTAGAGGATTATCACAAGAACATCTGTCATGTTTTATGTTGTGCTTAACATATTTGTTGTCTTTAGATTCTGATTGAGAGTTGTCTATTTAATATTCTATTTAGAAGTTAATGCATTAGTTCCGATATTTGTGTGTGTTTGTTTTTCAATCTCATTTGTATAGAATGAGACTGAAAAATTCCCATTCTAAAGTTGTTGGATATATAATATTTGAACTTTTGACATAAATTATTAAAATTCTAACATAACTAGTTATGGGCAGATGTTTTGTAGAAGATTAAACATGCAAGTAAAACAACAAAATATTATATGCTAAACTGACCTATAGTTTTGTCATAACCTTGATACGAGAATGTTATCTTTGAATTAAGAGTAAGAGATAATGGAGTAGATATTTTGCCTTAATATGCTACATCGATGATAACTATCATATTAATCCTTGAACTTAGACTGCGAAATCGTGTTCCTTAAGATTAGTGAAAATCAAATAACCCTCTCCGCTAATCATTATGCTTGAGTACTCTCGTCAAGTATGCACCATGTGTAGTGATTATCATATTAATAACTCGTGTATTACATGAATTGAAAAATATAAACGATATGTAATAAAAAAATAGCATATAAGAAAAAAAACAACAAATGAATGAACACATCCGTTTGATTGATTGCGTAACGTGTAACTGTAACTGTAACCGTGTAAGTAGAGAGTAGGCTTCAACAAAAACTCAAGGGACGTATTTGTCATTTCCACTTTCTTTGGGGTTGCCTGTTCACTTTTAGCAGATACGCACACACACATACATAGATACTGATACTGAAAGTGGTGTGGTGTGATCAATCGAATCGATTGAAGAAGACGGAGATCGATCGGCCATGGGAAGCCTAGGAAGAGCAGCTTACACAGTCGGGTTTTGGATCCGTGAAACCGGTCAAGCCATGGATCGTCTCGGTTCACGCCTCCAAGGCAACAATTTCTTCAAACAACAACGTATGTCTTAACCCCTATTTCCTCTTAACTCTTCAAATTCAGCTGGATCATATGCTCAAATTTCATTTTTTTCTTCTTTTTAGTTATAGCCTATGACAATTTACACCTCTAATGGTGAACACAAGTTTCACATTTAATGTGTCATAGCATAATGTTGTATTTACTATTTACATAAACACACACACCAGAACAACTTCATTATGTTCTATCCGAAGGAAAATGAATTGTAACTCCCACATATCACAAGATACCTGCACTCATTCTTTGCTTAATTCTCTCCATTTGATGCTTTATCAGTCATTCAATACCGTTATGTATTTACGCCCTTTTGAAACAATCTTTTACATTTTTTTGTTAGTTTCCAGGCACCGGACGCTTATGAATGTGTATGATAAAACCCCGGAGGTAGCAAAGGATGCATTTGTGGCCCCGAGCGCTTCCATTATTGGGGATGTCAAAGTAGGGGCAGGTTCATCTATTTGGTATGGATGTGTTATGAGAGGTATTGCTTCGGTTTTCTTATTTGTTTCTGCAACAAAAGAGGATAGTGTGATCGGTTTGTAGCTAATGGTAATAATGAACCAGAATTGGTACTGCAAAAGTAGATTAGGCACAAAGAAGAGATGAATTAACAGGTGACAAAGTGAAAACAAAAACAAGATCATAAATTTGGAGTGCTTTATTTGTTGTACACTTGTATCTTGTAATGTGTTTCCTTATCAGTGTTTATAACATCTATCCAATCTGTTTATTATAAGGTTGTGACACTGTAGATGGCTCTATACAGAAAACAAACTTTATGCTTAAATTATCAACTTAAAAAGTTAGTAGACTGTTGTTTCACGTTTGCCTTTCCACAAAATTATGCTCCTACCAGGATGAATAATCTAGAATATAAAGTTCGTAAAAGTTGTATAAAGACACAAAAAGTTATAGGATGCCAATGAACTTGCTGGGTACATAAAGAAATCAAAATAATGCTAGTGCCTCTTTAATTACAGTTGATGTTTGATTAAGCATTGAAGGGATTTGTTATCTTTTCTCTACATTGTATTAAATCTATTGTCTTCTCTCAAGTTAGAGGCGGTTTTATACAAGTAATGCATTATTGGATGTATGGAACAATGGAGCTAGCCATTTGAAATGTTAACTGTATACGTTAATCAATAGCAAAGATATTTTTGTGGTTGCATTAGCCTTTCAAGTTTTGCTGAAATGTTCCCTTCATGATTGATAATATACCAAAATGATTACTTGATTACATGGACTATTTAACGATTATATTTTCTTCACATCATTGTTTGATTGTTTAAACTTCAATCAGAATTTCCATCTTGCTGATGGTAGCTTTCAGGTTTCTTAATGAGTTTTGCAATGTTTCACTTAATAGAACTAGTTATTAATTATTGTTTCACTTATGAAATATGATTTTGTATATAGGTGATGTGAACAGCATTAGTATTGGATCCGGCACCAATATACAGGATCACTCACTTGTACATGTTGCAAAATCCAATCTACCTGGAAAGGTGCACCCGACTGTGATCGGTAGCAATGTGACAGTAGGTAAGCAATGTGCTTTAAATGTTTTTACAAGTTATTTTCTTTTTTAATAAAATGATTTGATTAAAGAAACACAATTTAGGTCACAGTGCTATTTTACACGGATGCACGGTTGAGGATGAAGCATTTGTTGGTATGAAAGCGACACTTCTTGACGGGGTAGTTGTAGAGAAACATGCCATGGTTGCTGCTGGTGCCCTTGTTAGACAAGATACTAGAATCCCCGCTGGCGAGGTTCATATTTTTCATACATATATAAAGTATTTCTTTATTAAAAACACACTTGTTATTAAAGTTATTTGGGAATGTGGTATAACAGGTATGGGGAGGGAATCCTGCAAAGTTCTTGCGGAAGCTTACAGACAAGGAGATAGCCTTCATTGCTGAGTCAGCTGCTAATTACAAGAGCCTTGCCGAGGTTCATGCTACCAAGAATGCAGAGCCACTTGACAAGACTGAGTTTTTGAAAGTGGTACAAAAGAAGGCGAATGCAGACAAACCTCTGGTTCAATAACTGTTGGGTTTTTTACTAGGGAATAAACCCTTAAAGAAAGTACTTGTTTTTGGTTCCTCCTCGTGAGTTTGATGTTGACGAACAAATGCTTAAATTGAGCAGGTTGTTAAAGGATACTGGGTCAGCGATCTGTCTCTCGCTATCTCTTTTCAAATAAAATGTTAAACTTATTAGAGATGATATTGTTGCAGCTATACACTCTTGTACTGTTTGTTTCACCATTCTTTGATGAAAAATCCAAATGAGTCTGACTTGGAATTGAAGTAATTTGAATCATACGAGTGCTTAAACAATAGCAGCATTTAAAGTTTAAACCACACAGTAATCAATGGTGGGACTGAAGAGATGTCTTTAACTCCAATAATAACTACAAATCAAGCTATAAGTTCTAATTAAGAGTTCAAAAAGTTCACCATCGAAATAAAGCTAAAAAAACAGCAACAAAAAGATTTCAATAAGAGGTAATAACATTGTGTCGTAGGATCAGTGAAACACCCACAGTCCTCAAATATCCATTGGGGCTGCCTCTTCCTCTGCAGCAGCCCCTCCCTGGTCGGGGGCGGCACCACCAGCATCACCGCCAGATTGCTCTGCAGCACTCTCATTGGTCGGTGCTTCTTCACCAGAAATCTCAAACTCATTAATCAATGATTGTACTGTTTTTTGATCCAGTATATTGAACACTTCTCCTACACCAATAACAGCAACCGTGCACACAGTGCTAGTGAGCTTTTCACCTTGCAAAGTCTCTCTTATGGCAAATAATGCATCCTTGACGAGGTCATCTCGAGAAGATTCTGGGAATTTCTCAAACTTGCGTTCCAGGTAAGTTTTGGCAGCTTGTGAGCGGGACCCAATAGCAAAAGCTTGATATTCAAAGTAATTGCCACTAGGACAGTTGTAGTAGAGATGAGCCCCAGATTCATCCAATCCAGCAACCAGCAGTCCCACACCATAAGGTCGTTTCCATGAACGCTGAGTGCAAACCTATCAACAATCAAATATTTTAAGAAACAATAATCTCAACTATGTCTTAAACTACAAGCTCAAGTCACTTGCGTTTAAAAAATGTCAGTATAAATGAATATGTTAATATAATCATGTGGTAGGAAACTAGGAAAACTAACACGCCATTTGGATCTTTAATAATATAAAAAATGAAATAGAACATATAGTACTTCAAATATAACAATCTAATAGCAATGCTTGAGAGATGAGAAAAACAATGTACGTTTCTACTCTGGAATGATCGGTTCTGAAATAGTAATTTATATAGAAGTGAACACTTTTTGTTGGGCAATGCAAAAGAGAAAACATAAACTTGGAGAGAGACAGTGTGCCTATTTACATCTAGTGACTATATATCTACATGCCTCATGCCATCATAATCAAAACTATTAAGACTCATGACACAATAGATGACAAACACAAACAACGAATAGTCGGAACTACATAGATCTATGTAACAACAACCACACACAGGTGGTGCATATGGTTTTCAAAATGTACCAAATAAGCCGTTCAATGCGTCAAGCTGCAACAAACAATGACAAAACCATAATAGAAATTCTAACATGGTATCAATGTATCATCACACGTATATATCTATCAATGTATCATCACACGTATATAACTCTCATCTTTCAGAGCATCAAACAACCAGTGATCAATGAAACCAACAGTTACCAAAACCACATTGAATCAAAAAATGAACATCACAACATTGCTAACAGACCAAAGCATCTATGTTGTTCATCTCAAATAAACACTACAACTCTACAAGTCATTTTCCATAGCTAATGTCACCAATTTCCCCAATTAAACCCTAACAATTCAAAGCATACATACAAATACAAATAGACAGATATAAGTATATAGTTAAGAACAAGACCTGAGCTTTATCGGCCAATTGAACAACTAAACGGCCAACAGGAAGAGGCGACTCATAAGTATAACCATAATTGATACATTCAGATCTCATATACCGCGATAAAACACGACCATCAGCAGTGAGACCAGCAATAGCAACACCAATATGATCATCAACCTTGAAAATCTTCCTTTGATGCGATGAAAGTTCCGAATTAGCTTTATTGACACAGGCGAGAACAACGTGAGTTTTGGATCGGAGACCAATGGCTGCGGATCCTTGTTTTACTGCTTCCATAGCGTACTCTACCTGAAATAACCGCCCTGCCGGCGACCATGTTGTCACGTCGGTGTCGTATTGGTTTCTGAACATCTTTATAGCGTTTTATCAGTTGATTTCTTCGCCGGACCAATTGTTAATCGGAGGTGACGATGAAATCGGGCGAGGGTTAAGGATGGTGTTTTCTTTTTCATCAAGTTAGATGTTTCAAAAAAAATATAAATAATTTTTAGTTTTTAACTTAATTGTCAATTTTGTCCCCGGGTTGAGACTTTTTCACATTTCAGTCCAAATAGTCGATGAGGCAAAAGAGTCCTACAAAGTTGATCAAAACGACAACAATGCAGAATCAAGTCAAGAGATTGATGATGTCCGCAACAGCAGTTTAGGTCACGATTTCCAAGTGGAAGACACAAAAGCATTAGAAAAAAAGATGATTAATAACATTTGTTCAGATGAAACAGAAGATGATATAGATGAATGTGATAAAAAGCCTGATGATCTGGCAAGTTGTGGTTTAATTGTTGCGCATTGTGTACAAAACAATGTACAATCTAAAGTATCTTCAGCCATAAAACTTGGTACACATATAGACTTTAAAGAATACAAAGAAAGCCAGGAGACTGTTGAAAAGGAAGACAACAACCTCCAACAATCTCAAGAGCAAACCGTTGAAGTTAGAATAAAAACTGGAACAACACAACAAGAACATGAGGATGCAAGGAAAGATTCCATGCCAAGCATAACGGTGGAGGAAGCGCCCAATAAAGAAGAAATAGAACAGGAGAGAATAAAATTAGCTGTGGAAAGAGCAATTCGTGAGGTTCGGGAGTGTGCATTTGCTGAAGTTAAACAAAGAGTAATTGCCGGCACTTAAGAAAAGTTCACTAAATCTACGTCTGATAAAACTAGTGCACGATCCAAACTCAGAGCAGAACGCGCTGCGGTGGAGAGAGCAACTACAGAGGCTATACAACGTGCTTTAGAAAAAGCAATTTCTCAGAAGAAACTCTCTGAGCCAAAAACACAAGTCAACGAGATGAACCAAACCACTTCTGCTATAAATCATACAAATACCGAGTCAACTTTGAGAAGGAAAGCAAAACTAGAAAAGCATAACAGGATTATGTAACGAGTAGTATGCTTCTCATCACTTATCCATAATTGACCTTTCATCTTAATCATTAATGTCTTAAAATTGTACTTCAATGCTCTTTTTTAGGCCAAAGCTCTTGCAGAGAAAGAGAAGTGCGATCTCCTTGCTCTTAAAGAACAAGTTGAGAGAAATGTAATCATATTTCGAATCAAATATACTACTTGTTGATACAATCTTTATTCCATTAACATTTGCTATTTAACTGTAACCGCAAACGGTTAGCAGAAAACCTTGATGCTGATATCAAAAGGTGGTCAAGCGGGAAAGAAGGGAACTTGCATGCGCTCCTTTCAACCCTACAATATGTATGCAAAAGCTTCTTAATTTCATAAATACAATCACTTTGGGTTGTACCAGTAACAACGGATATATTATATCAATAACTTAATTTTTATTCTTCAGTTTCTTGGAGCTGAAAACGGTTGGCAACCAGTGTCACTAACAGAGATCATAACCACATACAGGGGCGGATGTATGAATAAGTGAGGGGTAGCCCGGGCTACGGCTCAACTTTTCGTACGTAATGTAAAATTTAACGTTTTTTCTCTGAATTTATGTTTAGGATACACGTGAGCAGTTAAAAGGATACCCCTGAATAATCAGAACAAGTTTTTATTGGCAAATGGTTTGGAAAAAATGCCAATAAAATGATGATATTGGTTAAAATGATCAAAGTATTGCTAACGATTTTCAATAAAATAATGCTAAAACTTCATATATTACTAATGATATGCAAGAAAATGATGTTTTTGTATAAGTGTACACCAAAAAAAATTTCTATAAGTGTACGAAAAAAATATATTATATGAACGTAGGGCAAAAAAAAATTTCGGGATACCCCTGGTATGTTTTGCTAGCTCCGCCACTGACCACATATGCAATCAAGAAAGCTTACAGAAAAGCGACTCTGTGTGTGCATCCTGATAAGCTACAACAAAAAAGTGCAAACATTCAGCAGAAGTATATATGTGAAAAGGTTTTTGATCTTCTAAAGGTATGCATACTGCTTACATAATACATCTCCTTTATTTGTCTTTCTTTTTCTTAACAAATGTGAATCTTTTAAAAGATAGATGTTGTTAACAGGTAGCTTGGAACAGATTTAACTCAAAGGAAAGATAGCAGCAACCTTTGGAGCTAGAGACATAAAAAACACTATTTTTTTAATTTTTAAATTTGATCAGGCACTCAGGCAGAGTCATAATCTATGTTTTAACACATTAAAAAGAAGACTAAATTGCAGTTTTGGTTAGTAGGTTTTGCTAGTGTTATTAGGTCCAGTCTAACTTTTAAAACATTACGTCCCTAATAATCTATGTTTTAACAGAATTTGTCCATAATCTAACTTCCGTTCATGATTCCATTAGTTTCCCTCATGTGACCCACACAAAAAGGGTATAATTGTCTTTTCTTGTCGTTTCCGCCATCTGTAAATACAAAAACACCTTAAAATCAATCTCATTCAATAACATAATCATCAGACAACAATTCAGATATAAACGAGTTTTGTTAAAATATAAAACATTAGAGACGTAATGTGTTAAGATAAGACCCTTCTGAACACTAGTAAACCCTTCGAGAAGGTTAAAAGTGTCTTTTGCCACCTCTTTGTAACCCCTTCATATCATTCATTATCTTCTTCTTCTTCTTCAATCAGTTGTGAGAAGAGAGACAGAAATGGCGATAACCCTATCCAACTCTTTCCTCCATAGAAACTGTCCTCCAACAGTCTCCATCAAAAAGGTTGAAACTTTACAGTGAAAACCCTAATCTCATCCTCTTTCAAACTAACCCTTTTAATTTGTTTAATCTCAGGTGGCTACAAACATATCCCCAAATCAACCTCGATGGACTTGCCGGAAAAAAGACATTCATCCCGAATTCTACGAAGACGCCAAGGTTTACTGCAGCGGAGAACACGTTCTGACCACCGGAGGTACTAAGAAAGAGTATGTGGTCGATGTTTGGTCGGGCAACCACCCGTTTTACCTCGGAAGTCGGTCTGCAAACCTTATTGACGCCGATCAGGTTGAAAAGTTCCGTAAGAAGTTCGGTGGAGATGGTGGTTTGGATCAGTTTATGCAAATTCCGACGCTCAAAGGTGAGATTGTCATACCTCCTAAACGAAAACCTGCTGGTAAAGGTAAGAAGAAGTAGTAACTTCAATTGAATTGAATTGAATTTGTGTATTTTTTTGGTTTGGGCATTTCAATTCTGTCTAGTGGTGTTTAATTTCATGAATTGTTGTTTTGATTATATGTTGTTTGCTTAATTTATGAACTACAATTTTACGTTTTGGTGTCACACCCTTTAACCATTCACATCTAGTGTGAGAGCATGTTGGCTAGCCTAAACATATCTAATATTGAAACAAACGTTCTCTGAATGCTGAATCTGAATGATTAAGCATTGACCTGAATAATTAAGAAGTGAAACAAATAGCCCTTTAAACTTAAACATGTTATCTATAATTAGCTAATTATCTAGGTTAATCTTAAACTAGATATGAGACAAGGGTCTCTCATATGTGATTCATCACAAGCGTTTATACAAAAAGTTGGTTGGTCAAGGTGCGCACCAACACTTTATATCATTAGAAGTAAAAGGTATAATGTAATATGTTTGAAGATGATATACATAAAAACACATAATGAAAAAGTTGGTGTTAATTTTCACACAACTTCTAATAGAAAGAATAATGAGTTAGAAGCAATTTGTAAAGGCATGTTATAAACATAAAACTTGCAATCTTAAAAGACCTTCATACAGATATTTCTGAGTTTGCGTTATGATAATTATCTTTCCCCAAATTAAACTTCAAATTTGGTTCACCAGGCGAAAAATAATGATTTTGCAGCCTTTTGTTTCTCAATATAACTTTCGATTCCTTCACCAAATCAATATACTTTTTCCTTACTTGTGCAAGAGGATGGGGCTCGATAGCCATTTCGTCATAATACGCTTCTTTTAATACTGCAGTGCACGTTTTATTCCTCAAAGATAGATAAAACACATGCGGGTGTCGTTCAAACACCTTGTGAACCTTCTGTGGCAATCCCAAATACTTTCTCAAGGACAAAAGCTTCTTCCTCTCCGCAGAATGTTCAACAAATAAACTTAACAACTCATGTAGCAAACCCACGACCCGTTTCTCAGCCAAATCACAACCCGGGTCAAAATGCAGAAACTTCTCATACGGTGAAACATAGGGAAGTTTTTGAAAACCATCCAACCAATCTAAAATCTTTGTTCTCAACCTCAAACCCTTAGATGGAAACAAAGGAATCAAAACCGCTTCCATCGTTCCACCATCATAACCGCCACTTCTCAACGCATTCCTTTGAGTATTGAACAGTAACAGTAATTATACGTATACCCAGGGCCGTCTCAACAGTTATGTGAAGTAATGTTAGGGTTTTAGGCCCCCACCTGATTAGGGCCCCCAAATTTAACTTGTACTGTAATGTTGTTTGGACCCTGGTGAGCAACTGTACTAACTATCCTATTAGATGATCCGGTTTGTCCCTTAGGAACAATGTGAAAAATGGTGGTAGTTGATAGAACTCAAAACATTAAAGCTTGCCATTTTCTATAACAATTAGCGATCTCAAATCTCAACCAATAATCATATTTTCTTGGTCACCGTTTGCAAAGAAAGGTCACGATTTTAGAAGAAATAAACTCATCAAGCTATTTTATTTGAAGATCAAGCTCTCATAGCCATCTGGTACACTATTTGAGACTTGGTTTTTGGGTTTTAATGATTTTTAGGCATAAAATAAGATCGAAGCATAAAATAAGATCGAAACAAAAAATAAATAACCCGCGATAAGGGCCCTAATTTTTGTGTCCGATTGAGGCCTCCAAAAAGCTTGAGACGGCTCTGCGTATACCTTCCATAAATTTAATTTATATATTTAAGATGGATGATTAAACACCAAATTAGGTCTAATATATATATAAAAGTGCATTTAGAGATGAAAGTAAAGTAACCTGTAAGGAAATAGAAACAGGAGATTGTGGTGAAATGAGCCTGTAACTTAATAAATGAAATTGATCGACGGTGGTGAACGGAAACAGTGATGAAGTAACCGGCGAAGTGTGATGACTGATGAATCGATGTTAGTGGAGCGATTGAAAAACCCTGGAACGATGATGATGGATTGATTTATTAGATTTGGGTATCGGGTTAAAATATCGGGCTAAAACATGACCACCGGTCCCGCCGCGCCAATGAGCATGAAATGTCGGGATTGTAAGGTGGAGATAGCAGTTTGAACCACGTTACCTTGGCTTGGTTTCGAGCTGTGAGATAGTTGCCTCATGCGGCGGTTTGGGACGAGGATTGTCACAGCGTGGTCAACGTGTCCGGAAAACATGTTTTTTTTGCGACAATAGTCATCTAGCGTAATTACATAAGGAATGTTTGAACTTTAATATTTTGAAAAAAAAATTTAGTTGTCTTATCACTCACTGTGTCATATTGTGATGTTCATTAATACCATTTACCTCTTTGGATATGTTAATGACTTTGATATTGTAAATGATCCAAGGTGAACCAAGTCAAGATAGGCTCGTGCTTAGCTTATTATCTTAGTAGACTTAAATTATGGGTGCAGGTTCAATATGTCTATAACCATTAATGAATAATCCACCATGTCAGGTTTATTTTTAAGTGGAGTTAATTTTCGCGCTCTTGGTTGTAAAAGATTGAGGGGGCCCCATGAGCCGATTGAGTGAAACAAAGGAAGTTTATACATAACAAAGTTTTTGAAAACCATCCAACCAATCCAAAATCTTTGTTCTCAACCTCGAAACCTCCACTTCTCAACGCATTCAGTGAGTTAGTCATTGATATTATTTCTGCCTTGGTCATATGTATGATGTATGATTTTGTTTTGAGTTTGATGATTCTAAAACTATCTTATCAAGGAGAAACGAACTGTTTGGTATAGCCGTTAGGATTTAACATATATTGAATCATGATCAGTAGAAGTCTCTTATACCAGTGATCAATAGGCTTGAGTTATTATCAATCTGCTCTATTTCAAAATCATATTCTTCTTTATACATGCCATGCTTATGATATGATGTGTAATGACTCAAAACTCTTTTGGGCATTTTTTACCACGTGGAGAAAATGATACTTTTTGAGAGAAGGAAGAAAAAGGGTGTGCTATTTTGAAGTCTTGACACAATTTTAAAAATGGATCATGCCCGTGGGTGGTGTGGGGACGTTTTTGTGTTTTTCACGCCCATTACACATGGTCTTTAACGTTGGCGTCACACCACCCGGCCAATACACGCACATGCCACCTCCTTTCAATTCATTAAACTAAGGAAATAGTCTCATCCTTTTTTTCAGTTTTCACACATCTTTTTTCTAATTAAGATTTGAGTTAACACACACTAAATAGATTGTCACGCTCCTTGAATCATTGGCATGCATCCTTTTAACGGCGAGGGGGAGTGGTGTGCCACACCTTTAAACCATCTACATCAAGTGTGAGAGTACAATGGCCAGCCTAAACATTGACTTAAAACATAGTCCGTTTTGATGATTGACTTTATGTAAGTCATGCTAAATGTGTTGTAAACGAGTTCGCATCTTGTAAATTGTTTTTTGTCGTTATAAATCTTGTAATCCTTTTTTTGCCGTTATAAATGGAGTTTTCTGTCAAATAAATGAGTTGATGGGATGCGTCATGATAACCAAAGAAGTTGATCACACCTCTTACAAACAAGCACACAGGACGAGACTTGAAAAGCTTCGCCTTCAAGCCTAACAAGAAGGACAAACCAAGAAAGCATAACATGAGGTATGAGAGGATAAAATGAGGATAGCACCAAGAAATAGTAGGCCGAATCCTTGTTCTATAAACATGATATAGATTCAGGCATTAGCAAAAGAGAGAAACAACGATGAATAGCATCAAGAGTGTTTTCTTGTGATAGTAAAGTTCAAACATTTACACCAAAAGAGAAATGTTGGTAAAACCAAAGTCACTCAATTTTAAAAGTGTGTTGAGATAACTTATAAAGAAATAAGGCTATTTTTTAGGATTTTCTCCTTGCATAACGACAACACTCTACGTATAATCCTCTGTAACACTTTAAATACTCTCGCTCCAAAGAGAGAAATCAAACATTTAATACGCATTTGATTATAGTTCAAATCTCATCATCATTATCTTTTCTGTGTTAATCTTACTTCAAGAATAACGTGTGAATAATACTTCAAAAACATAAAGAAAATAATTGATTATGATCATGAATATAAAACTAATTAACATGAAAGTATAAAATAACCAAATAATGACAACAAAGCAACATTGTGCTGTAGGTGTGTAACTTTAATTGTTCTTGTTATATAATGATTGTTATGAAAAAAATATATTATAACGACTTGTTCTATTAATAAAACATAAAAAGAGACAAGATGGATGAGTGACAAGTGCTATACTCCAAAGGTTGGTACCCCCCGTACCACCCACACGCCCTTTAAAATATACATCTTCTGTCTCCCAAACAAGAGTAATAATTGTTAGATTTTATAACTTATTTATCATCTAAAAATCCACCTAATAAATTTAAACATACTAATAATACAATATTTAGAAAAATACTAGCAAAACAGTTATAATTTACAATCTTGATTCTATTGTATAAAATGTTATATATTTATTAGAAGTTAAAAGAACCAAAGAGATATATTATCAATTTTTTTATAAAACGTGACGTGATATGTATGAAAGATGCCGAAAAATGTAAGAATTAAAATATATGATACGCTAAAATTGGCAAGTTAACTATAATTGTCTCATTTAAACATGTTAATTCAATGTTGGGACTATTTGTACGTACGTAAGGTTGTTTATCTGTTTGAATAACTATTTATTTTGCTTTATTCAGATTTGAAAATTTAGAAACCTATCTGAAATCCCAACCGAACCGAACAAAAAGTACGGTTTACCAATGCGAATCTATCCAAAGAAACCGAAATATGGTTAACTATTACGAACGAATAAATTGTCTAGAAAAAATGATAAATACATATTAAACACTCTTGGGTTAATAGATAAATTAGTTTGATAAACTAAATTAAATTAAAGTAAGAAAATAGTACTTCACTTATTCGAAATTTTCATCTCAAATTAACCCGATCTCGATATCAAATTAAAGTATACACTTTTGCATAACAATATTATTACTATGAATATGAATGGTTTACAAATTACAAACATAACAATGTTAACAACAAAAAAAGATTTCACCACATCCTTTACTCTTTGAGAGAATAAATTTGTTACTTATTAACCGACTCTAAAATCACATCCATCCTTTTAAAAAAATCAAAGGCTGATATTAAACTTTAAAAAAAAGGAAATTATATTGTGCTTATTTTTTATTAGGCACAGATTATTTTAATAACTATACACACCCTATAAATCGACACTTTGCTTTCAAATTCATTCCCATTGACCCATTCCCTTTTCTTCTGTTTTTTCACAATAATCCATTTACGCCCCAAATTTTGACTCATTTTCATGTCACTTGTCTTTTTCATTAACCATCAAACAGTTTTTCACTTCTCAATTCAATCTGAGTTTGATTTTCGGATACTTGTTTGAGAAACAATGGATTCATACGGCTTTTTCGACAACGTTGAGTTAGAGAAGGCGAATGCGCTTGCTCGATACAACCGGTTTAATACCATTTCAAAACTTGTACGAGTAATTGAAGTTATGTTCATTGTTGCGTTTTTTATTTCGTGGTCGTCGACTCGCCTTCCTATGGTTTTTAAAGTATCCAGCGAGTATTTGTACGTCTGTTTTTCTTACTTGTTGAAACAACACGTTGTTTTTCTACTCGGAAATGCAATTGTTGTGGTTTGTTACGTTCTTTCTCGTCACACTGATGATCATATCATAAACGAAACCACCGGTACGGAAATTATAGAAAATAGCACGTTTAGATCTTATTCAGATGGTGATAAAACAAGTGAAGTTGTTTCGGTTATTGAACCTGTAACGGTAGATATAAAGCAGGAGACATTTATAAAACAAGTTCCTCAAGCAAATCGTGCTGATAACGTGAAAGTGGAAACCGAATCGGTTATCGCAGCAGAAACGGTGATAAAAAAGGCGACAAAGGAGATAGAGAAGTTTAATCGAACACAATCAGTGAAGTTGAGGCGGGAGATGACAATGAAGCCTTGCAAAGACTTGAGGAGGTCGGTGACGGAGAGACGGAGGAATGTGGTGTCTGATGATGGCGGTTGTTCGACGCCGTCGTCGCCGGTTGAGAGTTTGAGTGATGAAGAGTTCAGGCTTACGGTTGAGGCTTTTATTTTGAAGCAGCAAAGGTTACTGAAGGAGCAAATTAAGCATGGTTGAAGAATATTAATTATATTGTTAATACTAATAATTGTTATTATTAATTGATCATAATCTGGTTATTAGTGATAATGATTATGATATTATATATATATAGTAGAGATTAAATTATTATTATGACCAATTGTGTTTTAGTAACCTTTGGGTGTATATTTAATAACACCTCATGTTATTATAGAAAAAACTGTATAACTGCGTAGTTTTGCTGACTTTGAATTGAATTGCGCATTATTAAGTGTTAAACCGTAGCTTCAGCATCGATTGTTGTTTTTGTTTTATTACTTTATGCAAATCTTTAAATGTATCATTGGCGAACAATTCAATTCATGGTTGATCCACCGCTTCTTTACTTTTTCTGTGTCTTAAACATGTTTAAGTATAGTTAATCTTTGATTGTGTTTGTATGAGTTTTTGCTTAGGGTATCACGAGGATAAGTTATAAACACGTGATATTTGTATAAGTTATATTCCAATCATACTCTTGTTTTAGTTATCATAAAAAGTGACTATTTATAATGCACTAACATATATGTACATACCTTTATAGTTTTGTCAAAATGTGAATAGTTGAGGGCGACATTTACAATGCTGCTCTGCAAAACCAAAGATAGTATGTGACATTTTATAATTAAGTGAAGCAACTGATGCGAACTGTTTGCTAAGAAAATAAAAAATTTTATATAAGGCATGGAAAAGTTGTAATCTGATCTAAGGGTGGTGGGAGTGGGTTCTTTTGAACCCACACTACCCTCACAACCCACCAATAATAATCCTCCAACTCACAACTACCCTCACACTACCCTCACCCCTTTTTTTTGGTGGGTGTCAATACCCTCAATACCCTCCAACTCACATCTCCGCCGCAGCCACCGCCGCACTCACCTTACCGGACCCAACTTTTTGCACAAATCCCGCCTGAGCTTTCCTCACTCTGTTCATCAACGCCGGTACCATCAACCTCAACCCACGTTCAATCTGATCAATTCTCATCATCAACTTCCTCGATTGCATCTTCCATGCATTCATCAACGGCCATTGCTTCTTCAAAAACTCACAACATTCCCCCACTTCAATTTCATCATCCCCTGTTTCTTCAACTTCATCATTTTCTTGTTCAATTTGCGAACAATTTGACTCATCTTGTTGAAGGTATGATCGAATTAGGTTAGTGAAGACATAAGGGTGAAGATCACCGAGCCAAAGAAACGGAAGTTCGATCGAATTGCGGTGGCCGGAGGGGAAGAGGATTTGGGGGCCCACCTACCAACGGTCAAAATCAAGAAAATTTCAACGGGTACCCATGCCCGTGACCTCCTACCCGCACCGCTACCCGCGGGGGCGGCGGCGGTGTTACCGCGCGGGTACGGGCTACCCGCATGGGTACCCGCACCCCACACCCACCACCCTAAGTATTTGTAATCTATCTAATAAATCAAACTTTTAGGGGGCAATTTTTGGAGGGTTTTTTTTTATAATAGGAAGTTTGGGAGGTAAAATTTAGCTAAATTTTTCACCGTACAAGTTGATGGAGCCAACTCCTTAAATGTTATATATTTACAAATTGTTAAATATAATGGTTATAATTTCTTTATAAATATTACTATTTAACCCGTGTGTAACACACGGGTATTAAACCTAGTCTTATATAAGGCATGGAAAAACAACTATGAAACAAATGTTACTGAAAAGGTGACATTACTTGATTTATATCATATCTTGCACATTGCACGAGAAGTGTTATGACGGTAACATATATAAAAATTACCTTTTAAAGCGCGTGAAAGGTATTATTGTAGCTCGCAACATAAGAAAATTACATTTTAGCTTTACAAAAGATTAGTTGCATGCAGTCGGATACAAATTTCGATTATTGACTAGTTTTTTGTCATACATACAAAATACACCAGATATACTAGCGACTTATTGCTTATACATCGAAAATATATTGCATTCTAGTTATAAAAAGTTGTATAGTTAGGCTTTAATGGGCAAATTGCAAAACCTAAAAACACTCACCTAGTAAAGAGGCCAAAATGTTAAAATAGTGGCAAAAATGCTAACCCCACA
The DNA here is from genome assembly GCA_030867185.1 of Tagetes erecta. Taxonomy (NCBI): domain Eukaryota; kingdom Viridiplantae; phylum Streptophyta; class Magnoliopsida; order Asterales; family Asteraceae; genus Tagetes; species Tagetes erecta. Next base: position 100,490,812 of record CM061487.1, read on the forward strand.
AAAATATAACGGTGACCAAAATACAAAACTCAATCACAAAAAGCAATGGTAGCCAAAATAGAAAATCTAAAAAAAAACACTATCCATCAAGTTTATATAATATAATTTATATATGTAAAAGTATTTTATATGAAGAAAAATACCACATTGGAAAATATCTAGTTTTTTAATGGAATTAATCAAAACTGAAGCATACATTAATTTGGGACTAATATATAAGACAAGATAAAATATCCAGTTTGATTTGAAATAAAATTTATGATATGGGGATGATATATTTGAAAGTAAAATCGCAAATATTTAAAAGTTATTAAAGAAATAGTGTTTGATTAATGGAAAGATTTAGGTTATCTGAATATGAAAGTTTAAATGTGGTGTTGACATCTCACTCAATTTTAAATGGCACGTTTTTTATAGTGACATAAATTTATCTTTTATTAGTGTAGTTAGAAAAGATTGATCATGATTACATTACATGACACAAATAAATTTCCCGCAGCTAGCGATATTTTACGAATAAGTGAAAAAGTGACACTAGAGTATATCCATTTGTGATATATGCGTGTTAGTAATTATACTTTAGTGTATGCGTTGTTGATTACATTAAATGTAGTTTAATCATTGATGATTACATTAGATATTTTTTTTTCTTTTGTTTACGCATTGGTGATTGCACTAAATGCGTTATTAATTAGTTATATCTTAGGGTGAACGGAGTGGTGGAAACGAGGTTAGACGAGCTACCACCTCGCCACGACCTCGTTTCACACGGTGTCAAACTCGTCACTTACACAAGCTCGTCGTTCACATCCACACCTTGTTTTGCCTTTTGCCGAGGAAGAAAGCTCGTGCACGAGCTCCTTTCTCCCACCTGATGTTCTACCTCGTCTGGTACCTCGCCCACCACTCCCACCTCCCTTAGATATGTATTGGTGATTGCACTACTTGTAGTACTACTTATATTGGATTAATTTCATATATAACTTTACAAACATGACAAGTTGTATATATATATACTAAAAAACTAAAAATTTTACATATACCCTTACAAATTAACTTGACACATTTCATATATACTCAATCAAATTTAATAGTTTCATATATATAGCTTTACAAACTTAGCAAATTACATATATACCTAACCCAACCAAAAGTAAAGATTTATATACACTTTACTTTAATTTAATGAGTTTTTACTCAATAACTATATTAACCATTTCCATTACATTTAAACATACCCTTGATTTTTTTTTTGTGATCAACATCAAAGTACGTTAAAAGCCCGGCCATCTTCCCAGAATTTCTCTCCATGGCAAAAAGAAAGCCAGAAAACTATAAAAAAAATTGTTTATGGGTAAAATAACTTACAAGTAGGAAAAAATTATGCGCCAATGGTTAAATACAAAAATGAGCTAACGATGGCATTTATGAAAGTTTAGAGTCAAAGACAAAAAAATCAAAAGCAAGAGACCTAAATTATCTATCTAATAAATCAGAGTTTTTAGGGGGTAATTTTTTGGGGGGAAATATATGTTTTATAAATGGGAAGTTTGGGTGAGAAATTGAATGGAAATTTTAACCATGCATGCATAAGTTGATAGAGTAAAATTTCTTAAATATAAAATATTTACAAATTGTTAAATATAATTATTATAATTTCTTTATACATATTATTATTTAACCCGTGTGTAACACACAGGTATTAAACCTAGTTTATTGGATAAAATGGTATCTAATTAAGTTGCTAACAAGTTATAGAAATATAAAACATAGTATAAATAATGCTACACGTCTAGATTTATACAAAAGGAAACATATATAATAATATATAACAGATTAAATTGTAATATGCACCCGACTTGCCAACCCATTGTTTTGATAGTTTGGGGCTTGGTGGCACATAAATACAAATTTGCAGCTTGCTCTTATCCAATTGTGTCGTACTTCTCCAACAAAGAAGCACAAATCTAATTAACTACTTAATTAATTAATTAATGTTTTACTTTTAATTAAGAAAAGAAATATCTTTCTCATTTTTGTTTTAGTATTATTTTGCCTACCTAATTATTTACCAACTATTTCATTAAACTTAACGTAAGGTTTATTGTTAATATATAATCTAATAAAGTCTATATGACATGTAATGAAACAAAAAAGTACATTTTTAATACAATATGTCTGTTTACAAAAAAAAATGCCAATTAGTAGACCAAAAAATGAAATAGCACGTTAACATGTACGTGTTTATCTATTTTTATAACTCTTTACAGTTTCATATTATATGTGTGTGTTTATGTACGCGAGTATTATATATTCCAAAAGGAAATTAAAGATTACTAAAGTTCAAACAAATATGAATTTATTTTTATTCAGAACCACTGACTATATCCTTAATTTGTTTATTACTAATAATTGATGTTTGGATATTATAGTAGGTATGCAATCATTCATTTAGCTAGAAATTGTATAGTTTTTGTTTGTTATGCTCATGCATAAAATACTTATAATAACCCTAGAATAAAGTAGCATTGTATGCTTTGATAAATGATTAATTAATGAATATATATATATATTAAAGAACAAAAAAATTTATCCATTTTGACTCATTTTCAGTTACACAAACCAGTTCCATCATTTTTTGTTTCGATTTTGGATTTTTTCAGTCATGTTGACTCATGACTATTTAAAGTTTTTATGATGATGAATATGGTTAACTTTTTTTGACCTTTTAATCATTTTAGCACTGTTTTGTAATCTATAATCATGATTCAATTTATAAAATATGGATGGTTAAAAAAACTAGAATTTTTACTCATCGCGCGTTGCAGCGACAACTTTTCGATTATTTGTGACTATATTACACGTATCACGACGGTAACACATAATTAGAACGTATTTCACGACCACTCTTGTAACCATATCCGACTCACAAATTAAGATAAAATAAAGGTATATTGGTTTTCACTGGTCCCAACTATCACCTTTTGTCTTCTACCGGTCCCAACTAAATTGGTTGTCAACGGTCCCAACTTTTATCACTTTGGTAACCACTGGTCCCGTCGTTAAATTTTTTTAACGCCGTTAAGTTTTTTCCAAATTCAAGACCGATGTTTTAGACCTTTTGATAGGAAGGATAATACGTGTCGATTGATGTAAAAGTTTTCTCAAAAAGGCTCTCTGAACGATAAAATTTTTACATCCGATTGAAGCACCGTTAGGTTTAAACACCCGATTGAAGCACTATTTCGTTGTTCGGAGCGCCGTTTTGAGGTAACTTTTCCATCAATCGACTTATATTATTGTTCCGATCAAAAGGCTTATAACTTCGGTATTGAATTTGGAAAAAACTTAACGGCGTTAAAAAAATTTAACGACGGGACCAGTGGTTACCAAGGTGATAAAAGTTGGGACCGTTGACAGCCAATTCAATGTTGGGACCAGTAGAAGCCAACATGTGATAGTTGGGATCAATGAAAACCAATATACCTAAAATAAATACAGTAACATTCTGAATAAAAAAACTACATTTGGACTCAGTCAATCTGATGATCCTGCTTATTTCAACACATACCGAAACTAATATGTTTTGACATGTTACCCAAGCCACTTGACCCACCTTTATGCCTATATATATATGTAGCGTTCTAACTTATGGTACACGTAAGCAAAGAAAACATTCTTAACTCAATACCAACTGTGCCACGTGTTTCATAATCTTTCATTATATCTAGTGGCGCATCCGTATATTGGTCGGAATGGGCGTATGCCCCTGCGTGATTTTTTGCTAGAAATGCCGATTTTTACCCTGAGAACATAAATTTATCTATATATTGATCTCGCCCCGTTGTAAAATACAAATTATGAGTTTTCTGATTTTCAGCCCACGTGTTATTAAAATTCAAAATCCGCCACTGATTATATCTTAAAAATAAATATTTTAGGACTAAGATTTTAAAGTTACGACTATTAGTCTATAGCCTCATTTCAAAAATCAGAATTACAAATGAAAAGCAAAAGAATGTGATGCACTCAAGTCACCTACAAAATTAGATAAGCATACTATAAAATTATTACACATTGATTGTCATCCCAACATGAAGGGCTAAAACTGCCAAAACAAAAAACTCATATGGTCTTACTTTGAAACTTAAAAAAACGCTGTTTATTTTCATTTGTCTATTAATAAATAGGATAATTATGATCACGATGTCAAAGAGATTAATAGGAGTTTTTTTTTTGAACAGCAAAATGTCATTAACAAATTATATATAAATTAATATATCACTTGATTTGTGACTCGGTGGATTATACATATTAAATCAACTGATAATAACTTACATTTTCTCAAATGTTTCAACACCACAAACCTTAACATTGAAGTTAAGTTTTGGCGTGTCATTGAATTTAAATTAAGGTCAGACACTTAATGCATGCACTTTATAAATAAATAAATTTTGTTTTCTTCCTTATATATTAATAAGTAATAAATAAACAATTAACTAATAGCACTAGATTTTTTTGAAACATAATATAAAAAATAAAAGGTCTCTTTCAACTACTAGATTATGACTTTATTTCAACTAAATTAAGCACCCCACTCCCATTAAATAGGTTTCTGCTCCTTATTGTATTTAAAAATATTTAGTTGTTTTTGGTAGAAAGTATACCAGAATTTGTTCCTTCGATCATTACAATAACCTATATATAATAATAGTCATAAAATAAACACATCTAACTAATAAAAAGTTGTCACAACAAAAATAATATATATTTACTTAAGCATGCACAAAGAATTATCCATTCTAAATTAAAACCAGTACAATGATTGCCCGATAAAAGCTTTATAGTCGACTAAGTTGACAATGGAGATTAAAAATAAAAATAATGGATCTCACATAATTGGTATGATGTATGAGTTTCCTCATAACCTTAATTGAATAACGAGTTAGATCTGATGAACTTAATTTAAGTATGTACTAAAAGCGACTCCCCCACCCCAAGTGTTTTATTTTCCCCTTTTTATTTATGTAATATGCTCGACTTATACGAATGCTTTGATCAAGCTTGTTCAAGCTTAACCCGGCCAATTTAAAATATTACAAATTTTAGGATTATGTAAGATGAGAAACTCCAAATTTTTTCAAGCTTTGGTAAACACAAAAGGGAGACAATTTTCTATTCATGTAATCACTGATAATGTGGATTGGTTATCGGTTTTGTTATTTAAAAGGAGTTGCGACGCAGCCTATTGACCTTTAACCGGTCATTATACTGTAAAAATAATGGTCATCTTACCTGATATTGTTTTACAATATTTTTAATATATTAACCATGCTTTAAAGTTAAAATTCACACAAAAATATACAAATGTCTAAGTTCAACCCAACATACATTTTTTTAATCTTTTGTCTTCTGAAATAATATATCCAAACAGTTTAGGTTTATTTATGATTAAAACATATATATAAAGTCAAGTTACTTAATTGAAACAAAATGTAAAGACAAGTTACAAAATTGAAACAAAACAAAGTTTAAATAATTTTATTGGAACAAAACTTAAAGATAAGTTACCTAATTAAAAACAAAACAAAGTTTAAATGATTTAATTGGAACAAAACTTAAAAATAAGTTATTTAATTGAAACAAAACAATGTTTGAGTGACTTAGTTGAAACAAAATCGAAAGTTGATTATGTTTCTATGACATTTTCTCTTATGGGAAATACATACCTAAAATTTTATAAACATAACGGGTGGGTCTGACTTATGATCTTGGTAAGCTACACTACTACAAAAAAGGGCATTTGCGACCGTTAATATGGTCGCAAAATGGTCGCAAATGCCTATTTGCGACCATTTTGCGACCTTTTGGAGTGGTTACAAAAACATCGGTCGCTAATTACTTTTGCAACCAATTTTTGCGACCAAAAAATTCTTGCGACTGACTTTGTGACCGAATCATCTGTCGCTAAACTAGCGACGAATTTTGCCACCAAACATTATATGCGACCAAATTTGCGACCTTTTTCTTTTTGCAACCAACTTGGCGACCAGAACCCTTAGCGACCAAGATTGCGACCTAACTTCTTGCGACGTATTTTGCAACTAAACTAATTGCAACCACAATTGTGACTAAAACATTTGCGACCAAGTCTTGTTGCGACTACGTTTGCGATTGAACTATTGGCGACCAAACATGCATCCGTCTACCATGCGACCAAAATAACCAACAACTGATTTTATAATTAATTTTTTTGCAACCAATCTAGCAACCGAGTGCTTCAACTTTATGACCAAATTTGCAACCAAAATAACGGAATTTTAGTTGCAATGGTATGTAGTAATAAGAAATTGTTTCAGGATCACTATTTATAAATTTAAATAAACAAACAAATAATTAAATTCACTAAAAATATCCAAGCATTGTATAATACATATGATCAAGTATTCAAACATAAGTATCATAAAATATATCTATCAAAAATACAAACTTAGTTTGCTAGCTCATTTCACTATTTGTAACTCTATTTCATTGCTAGTTTTCTCAACAAATGCAACTGGTTTTCCGGCACCATGATCAATTGCATAATACCTACAAAAACAACACGTACACTTCACAATGTTAATCACCAAGAAATAAAAACCCACATGAATTCATTAATACATACTCCTTTTTACTTAACAAATCAGGTCATATATATGACACAAACTATATAAGATGCTATACTTCATATGCAAATTTTTTACCCTACAAGTTGAATAATTTTGAGTAAAACATACTTCACATTACTATGCATAAAAAAAATTCAACAATCATAGTACGAAATAAAAAACTATAATTACTTGCCTATGCCAAAAATACCATAAACATCATTTTGGGCGTAGCCGCAGATGTAAAGAACTTGCGTGCCGACGTAAGCTACACCTGCCCTTCTTCATCCTTCCATGCAACTGTTAAAATTCCAGCAAAAATTTAGGATACAACAGGGTTCAAAATGCACACTCAATTAACCCATATAAACTTGTCGTTTCATATGTTAATAACACTCTAGGTACTATAGATCTAATCACAATTTAGTCTCTAAGTAAGCGGTAAAACCAACAACAAAATGTAGCAAAACAGCTCTTGGAAATCATAGGCTCTTGGTCTAAGGTTCAAGTCCCACATGTCACGTTTTGTTCCTCACCTTACAACATATTATATTAAAAATTAGCATACCAACTAACCTCCCATACACAATAGTCATGTTGTGTTCCTCACCTTATAACATGTGAAATTAAAAATTAGCATACCAACTAACAACAGGTCCAAGAGCACCAGTGAAATAAATCTGGAAACAAGATACCACGTATCAAGAGCAATATATAAGCAAGCAATATGCATGAATCAATAGTCAAAATAAAATGTACCTGTATCATGAGCCCAAGCTTTTAAAAAACTTTCAAATAAATCTCTAACAATCAGAGCTTCTAAGATACCACCTATAAGAAACAAATAATACTATATAGTTAAAGTTAACAAATTAAAATCACATAACAACAAAAAAACACGTTCTTAACACATTTAAATCACATAACAATAAATTATGATCTATATTAGAATCAAATTATGTAACAATGCTTTTGTAACAATATATTAGTGAGCTGTGACAATACAAATGAACACCTAAAATACTTGTCTACGTTTGACTAAGAAATAAGAAATTAGTACCATAGCTTCAAATAATTGAACTACTAGTCTCCTGAACTGTTTCAATTGTAGCACCATTAGTTTGTTTAAACTTTAAACATGTCAGCATCACTCTAAATAATAGGTTTCACAACTTAAGTATTGGTTTATACTCTAATTCTAAATGCTGCCATATATAGCAATAGCAAATTAAATCAAATAAACCTGCATTCTACTGAAGTAAATTCTCACCAGTCACCAACCCCATCTCTGAAAAAACAAATTGATCAGAAATTGTAAGCCAAACAAATAAATAGAATCTTCTTGCACATAGCTCACGAACCTACATGCTACAGGTAACAAAACTATCGTAGTGTAACTTGCCATGGACGATCTGCAATGTGAAAGTTAGAATCTGTGAAGGTGAAACATATTAATAGAATTTACAGGGTGTATAAAGTGACTTGTTGGTTCATACATCATCTTCAAACAATTTGCATATTTCACAATAATATTACCCCATATTGACGCCATAGTTCGTGCTGCTGCAAACACGAGAAACTTGGAAACAGGATCTAACCGTCAAACAGCTTACATCATATGAAACAAAATCATGCGATCAAATGGTCTATTCAACATGTTTTAGAGAAGAAAACAAGATCTAACCGTCATCTGAGCAACGACTGAAATTGAAGGACATAAATGTAGATAAAAGAAACAGAACTTAGTTAGATATATAATGTAATAAAGTACAAACATATTTATAATCTGAAAACATCAAATCCAAGGATTGAGACGAAATTAGTACCATAGCTTCATTGTGAGGATGGCGATAACCATCGAACTTGTTGGGATGGAAAATAAACTTAGGGGTGAAAGCCTTTTTAGGGAAATTCGAGGATGAATTAAGGGGGGGAAGTTTTAAAAGATATGGAGGGAGATATGAAATTTTTTAGATGAGGCGTTTAAATTTTGGGTGGGAGAACAAGAGATTAGAATTTTTCATTTAATTTAATTCGGAATGTTAATGGCCCGGTCACTTATAGGTGAAGCCGGAATTTGGCTTCTTGATAGTGGTTATTTTTTAAACCACAATTAATTGTAACCACCAAAATTTGACTCTTAAAATCTTAATCGGGCCTATTTATTTGTTTTTCAGTAAAGACCGCATTCCCAATCTTTACATGTGAAATTCTTTTGACATAACCTAGAACCATATTTTTTCCAGGATATGGCTTAAACCCAAGAAGTCATACTAGTTTATTTATTTTATTTGAAAATGAGTCTTAACAAAACAAGAAATATAAATATGTCCGTAATGCGTCCAGAATTTTATTAACATTATGTTAGATTTTTAAGTTATTGTAGTTAATGATCTTAATTTACCATCGTGTTCCTTAATAGCTCTTAGTGGATCACCCTTAAATACCCCTTGCTCTGTTCTCATCCGTTTTTTGGTGTTTTGGGAGAGAGGTGATGTCTTAAAAACCATTAAAAGATGAATATATAGTGAAAAGGTAGGTTTTTTCACGTCAGGGGGGCTCGGAGAACCGTTGGGATGCATGGGAGACCTCCAGCGAACCGTTGGGCAGAGAATCATTCCTCGTTTTCAGCTCTAAGCACCCAGAGAACCGTTGGGCGTTCCTGGAGGGCTCCAGCGGTTCTCCGGGTTAGTCACGAGACTCGTTTTGTTCGTTTTCTTCTCGTTTTGTCTCGTTTCGCTCCGAAACCGCTTCTTTCATTATCATTACCTAAAAACAACAGATAAAGACAAAACCATGTGTTATAACAACACATCAATCATGATGGGTTATTTAAGGTCATATTAGGTCTTAAAAGGGATAGATCAACTTGTAGCGTGCCATACTAGATCATAATATATATAAGTGTATCTTATTATAATGCATTGAACGCTGACAGTCATACAACTCTTAACGCATATGAGTTTTATTAGGCCATTTGTGCCTAGTATATTGTTATGGTGAGTCATACTAAAACATGATTAACTCACAATGCTCTAGTCAACCAATATTGACTCTAGCTTAACTTGGAAACCCCCCATTATACTTACATAGCCTAGTTGAGTAATATATACCTTAATATGTTCTAATTGACTATTGTTAAACCTAATCGATTAATATTGACACTAGTTGACCTTGATTCTCCCGTTTGAAACTACGTGAACTTATCAGTCTCGAATTAACTGACATTGACTTTCATTGACAAATTTAGACCGACGTTAACACCAGTTACCCCTTAACGGTCCTAATCAATAATTAAATATGTAGTATTGACCTTGTTTCTTATGTGTAGGTCATTATTGCTCAATATTAACACTAAGTGCTTCTAATTGATCATAAATATTGACCAAAGACAAATACTGTGGCCAATTATCCATATTTGACCAGTATTGACCCTAGCTGGTCGTAATTACAAATAAATGCAATGTATTGACTCTCACTAAATATTTTTCACCAATATCAGCATGAATTGTTGATAATTGATTCTAATGGGTGATTATTAACAAATATTTATCCTAATTGACTCTGTTACCCCTAATTATCCTTATTTGACATCAATTAGCCTCGGTTGACACATGTTAACCATCCTTAAGTATCCTATTTGTAATAACTATTCAATATTGGCTCTTACTCTCCCATTTGAACCATATTGACCCTTACTAGTTATAATTGTCGCTAAACAATATTAAGTCAAGAATGTTGATAAATATTAACCTTAATTAAAATTAATTGACCCTAACTGATCTAAACACTTTTTAGTTGATGAGTAACTTCCTCTGTTATCTGTTATCCCTAACTCGCATAATCGATTAATAATGTGGCAAATTTACACGAATTAATCACTAATGACTACCTGTGAACATAACTCGGTCATCAACATGAGCCCAAATTACCTTACTATGCCAATTTTGATACTAATTAACATATTTGATCACCGTTGACTAACAATGACTTGAATTGCCCTATTTAACAAATATTACTTGACCCTAATCGTCAACACTCTAACTGATTTACGACCGTTTTTGTAACCAACTTAACTTGGTCGTTAAGTTAGGGAATGTACCTGTGACCAAAGCAATTTACGTGGTGGTATTTGCGACTGTTTCTGCGACCAATATAGTCATTTTAGTTATTAAATTTAAGAATTGCGACTACATTTGTGACCAAGACAACTTTGGTAGCTGTATATGCAACCGTTATTGCGACCACATTAGTTTTTATTTTGATTTTTAAATATTCTTCAAAATTAGCAACAATATATGCGACCAAAACAATATTAGTCGGTATATTTGCTACCACTTTGCGACTAAGAGAAAATTAGTCGCAAACTTTGTAACCATTTTTTTTCGGTCACTAATTTTGCGACCCACTTTGTTTTGATCACTATATTGGTGACCAAATTTGTATCGGTCACTATATTTACGACCAAGTTTTTTTCGGTTGCTAAATTTGCAACCTTTTGATTTCGGTCGCTATATGGTCGCAGATTTTGCGACTATTTTCGTTGGTCGTAAGTTTTGGTCGCTTTTGCCCCTTTTTGTAGTAGTGCTAACCTGAGACTTGCCCGCTTAGCTAAATGCCTTTACGGGCTATACATGGAGTGGATCACCCCTTTAAGCTAAACCAGACCAATGCCTTTTGCGATTTACTAGTTAAAAAACCCACAAACCTACATATAACGTTTAGTTTGATTTTTCGTGTTGTAAATAATATGATCAAATGTACTGACTAAAACCTGGGCAAGACACGTTGAGTGAAATGTTAATGCACAAGAAATAAGAAACGATTACCAAATAGTCAAATACTAATCTAACAAATATTTAACGAGCCTTAAGTTAACTGTTAACACAACAAGTCATCAACAACCTTTAGTTTGGTTATTTTTATTCTTCATGGGCCCAGATAAAGCTCACACATCCACCAACCAGTTACAAGTCTTGAGCCCATAATCAAACCCCTAGCCCAGATTTACAGATCCTTTTTAAATTCTCTCGCTAAATAAACACAAAAAACAAATTAAGGTTAACGAAGGATTAGAGAACTGAACTTATATAACATTTGATTCATACTGATACTGAATTGAAAAAAAACAAATTAAGGCATGATATGATCAAAGATTACTTTATGGATCGAAATGGTTAATATGACAAGATCCTGATTGAACCGATCGCGTCATATTAAGTTTTATGTGTAACACTCTAACATAGTAACATGTCTTGTGCTGTGTAACACTCTAACATGTCTTGTATCATGGTCTAACGTAAGCATCTTGTTTGTGGTTTTTTCTATTGAGTTTTTCTTTGCGGTTCAAAAATAAAAAAAAATCTTTACACGAGTTCTTAGTAACTTAACACGCAGTTATGATAATTTTGACGGTATATATTAACTGGCACTCGATGTGACTATATGCATATGATATTGGTTGATAGTAATTGCGACCCAACCAATACATAATCTTCGATCTCATGGGCATAAATGTTTTTGCTATAACTATCGGAGCATAACTATACCAAATATTAAATGTGTACGATTAATAGGTGAACTATTTAATACTCTCTAACTGGCATAACTGTATCCATTCATTCTGTCTAGCTTCAATTCCCTTTATATTAACTATAAATTTAGATATAAAACAATAAATACATCATCACATATATACATACATGTGCATGTGTATTGTAGGCAGGCAATGTGCTCTTATCATTATTGGAACCAAGTCCAGATGATGCAAAGGATATAGCAACATATTATATCAATTTTCTGTCGTTGACCATGCCCGTTACAGCAAAGGTTGATGATCATGTGTTCAAATACAACACATTTTGCATTTGTTTCATTGTTTTACTTTGAATCTTAATTGTCTCTTATCATGGTGGGTCATTTAGTTTTGATTTTAATTCTCTACCTAGTAATAGTATGTTCCCTTTATATCATAATGAAAATCATTCGCCCATAAATTTGCGTCGTTTTTCATTACTAATGGAAGTTGAAATTCAGCAACGCATTACGCATTAAGTTTCACTCCAAAACCTTATATTGCGTTGATGTATTTGTAACAGAAGTTTATTCTCAAATAAGATGCCAAAATATCAGCAAATGATTATCGGTCACCCACACAAATCTCGTAAAAATCAACCTCTAAGATGTTACGTACTTTATCAGTCCCTAATACTTTAGTTTCTAACACTCTCCTTTTTCGTAGTGGTAGGGACCAATAAGACGTGATACCTAAGCAGAGAATGAAGTTGTTTTTGTTTGTAGGTGATACACTACTTGTAGTAGCAGTTGTTGATGATGTAGCACAACCGTATGATGTGCCACATCAGCCACATTTGCTACTGCTAGTAGCAGATCACCTAAAAAAACAAAATAACTTTATTTTCTGCTTAGAACCATGCAAAACGGTCCCCCACCTAAGAATTGAACGTCAATAAAACTTGGTCACTGAAATTGGTGTCAGAGCATGAAGTTTACATTTGTTTGTGCAGAAAACAGTTTTGTCAGTGGATCTAGTTTGTTTAAAGTGCAGGAAGAAAGTGATGATGCTGATATCGTCAATTGAACGAATAGACTCAATAGTTCTTGACATTGCAAAGAACACAGCAACCGTAACAGGTGAAGCGGATCCTGTAACCATCATGAGGAAGGTGAGGAAGTTAATAAAATCTGCTAGCATAGTAAGCGTCGGGCCGGCTAAGGAAGAAAAGAAAGGTGACAAGAAAGAAGAGAAAAAAGATGATAAGAAAAAAGAGAGTTTAGCACACAGCATTGTTCCTTTGAGCCATAGTACATGTCACAGATGTGATGCTTGGTATGTTGTTCATTATCATGATTACACTAATCCTTGTTACATTTTATGACCACCTCGTTTGTATCTTGTTATAATTGTAATCCTTTTAATTTGATGTGTTATTAATCTTATAACATTGTCATTTACAAATTTCAGTTTGTAATTATTTTTATATGACCGAACTTTTAGTTAGACTTCACTGTGAACTACGATTGTGTCCAGGCCGCATAATGCGGAGGTGATCAGGTCTTGTGTTGGTGACTTCGTTATACGTGTTAGAATGGTGACATTAGGATTTTGTCTCGCATACTGAATGTGACAACAAAGTCATGTAAGCGAGACTTATTCTCGCATCGTGTTGTAATCCAAAAGCAAAGAAGCAAAAGATTAAAATCTAACATAAATGAGTGATACATATATAATACAACTTTACAACTACATGAAGTTATGGATCGAATATGAGAAAACATCAACCCCTGTTGATTCAATGATTGATATGAACAAAATCTATGAACCTTAAATTTGACCAGAAACTTCACGGCTTTTGAGCCTACGGCTTACCGGCTTTTGAGCTGGAGCCGGTTTCTTTCCTGGCGTTGATCTCGTTGATGTCCTAGCTACCTTAGCCGGCTTGGTTGGTGTCTTACCTTTTGTTTTATCGGCTAAATTTTCCCCAGCCTTAGTTTTTAGCACCGGCTTGCGTTCACAACCTTGCTTGGGCTTTGTTGCAGCCTTAGGAGTCGGTTTAGACTTGGCGGCTGGCTTAGGCTTAGCAGCTGGCAGCTTATATGATGCCTTAACCTTAACAAGCTTGCCTATAGCCACCAATCTCCTTAATTGAATCAACAAAACCGTCTTAAATTTGACAGGAAGATTTTCTTGTTTCTCTTTAATAAACTTTGCGATCGCATACTGACTCGAACCCGTTCTTTCCTTTAACGACAGAATGGCGTCCTTGATCATCTAGTTCATCATCAAATAACATCATAAAACCAATTAATAATCAGATACACGCATTATTTCATAATTCTTAAATGACTCAATGATCATACGTCGAAGTAAGGAGGATGCAACATCTTGGTTTTGCGCTTCGTTGATAACTGTTTGCCTAATTTTGTTGATTTTCCTTCGACTGCAGGTTCTTTTTCGATTACAACAGTTGCAGCCGCTTCGATCGCCTGAGCGACCACAACTGGTTCTTCCATCGTCATCAAACTAGGTACGATAATTGGGGGCTTGGTTTAGGTACATGAGAAACGAATATAGATGGATTGATGGAAAGTAATGTGTGATTGGGATGAATTTGCGTGGATTTAAAATATATTAATTGTGTACGTATGAAATTGACAAAACACCTCAACCATCTAATTATTTAGCATACACTTCTCATAATGGGCATATACAGATTGTGAGTATAGGGTCATCTGCACTTTTATATAGCTAAATTATGTATCGTTACAATATTTTAAAAAATAAGATATCTTGTATTTTCATTTACAGAACCAAATACATGCAGTGAATAAATAGCTGAACAAATATACAAGTATAATAACATACAATGGTTAAAGGGTAAACTTAACCATCAAAGTGCTTATTATTACTCTGATTGTATATATTTACAGTTTAATGCTTACATTCAACTGGAGCAAGGCGATCAGCTACCAAAGTAGTTGACTTGGATGAATGATTTCTCTGTATAAATGCATCTTCCTGCAACGTATAAGCGTCAGTATATAAACCGCATTTCTCAGTTACAAAAGCGATCTAATTGTTTCAACGAGTTAGTTTTAGGTACAAAGAAACATAAACTGATGTATATAAGGCCATAAGGTGGTACCGATGAGGAACATCGTCCAGTATCATATGCTATTCCTTGCTTAGTTAACTCCAATCGTGAAATGCAACCTTTTGATTTGCCACTTGAAAGAACCTGTATTGAAGACCATATGAGTTATGCGAACAAAATAAAGGTTGTTAATATTCGATTAAATGAATCTTTATTCCGTTTACCTCCATAACATGAGGGTCTTTCCAAGGTCCTTTATCAGAGCACATGCAACCTCCCTTTTCAGCGCACTTGCAACAACCACCTAGAAATTCTGGCAATTCACTGACACATCAAAAGGATGCATCAAGATCAAGTTTAATGCTGAACTAATGAACAGACACAAGAACTCCAAGGGTTTACCTGGCATCAATTACTTCAAGCAATGTGCTTTTGAATTTGGTTCCCAGGACCTAAGGATGTTTTAAATTATCAACTGAAAAACTCACGGTGACAACAGCTTAATACATTACACAAAAACATATTGTGTAACTTACATGAATCTTGGATTTTGCTTTGGGTTCAAGAACCGACTGAATCATGTTCCAGAGCATCTTAAAACCTTGACCAGCATTTATGATGAACATTTGGCAAAGTGTCTGCAGAAATCACGTCCCAAATCAGAAAAGGTATACAGCATACATCATGTTCAAAAAATGATTTTTTATGTAACTATATACGTCGGGGTAGTTGGTGTTAATTTGTTGCAGCCTCCTAATGAGTTCAATCACTGGTTTTGCTAAGTTCCATACACCCTAAAATATATACATATCACAGAGTTAAAAAAACAGTTCAGCTCCAAAGATTAAGCTTACTTTACTCAGATAATTCATATCATACCACACCCTGAACATCTATAATTGTTGTATTTGAATCAACACGTCTTCCTTTTGCAATTGAGCAGGCTGGAAACCGAATGGATAAAGTTTTCTCATATTCCTGCACATAGTATCTCACATACCGATCAATAGTTGTCACTCTTAGAAGCTTCTTTGGGTCTACTCGTCCTAATATTTCGATGTAAACAGGCCTTCCTTCTTTGTCAATACCATGAAAACCCTGGGGAACGTACTGTAGAACTTCATTCACCTCATTAAATTTGTAATCCTGTTAAAAACAAAGTTTTACAAGATTTGAGTTACAAGGAATTTGTGAATTTTAGCGAATTTATTTCTGATTCACCTCCAAAATGGTGTCGGCTCCAAAGTCTTTCCTCCACTTAAGCATGTTGATCCACATGTTTTTGGTGTCTTCAATATTAAAGTTCATGGCTTTCAAGTATCTGCAAGGATGCAATTTGAAAACCATCAGCTAGGCTATGAAGAATTATTTCCATTGCAATAACTTTGTCAGACATAATAATTGTTACTTTAAGATCATATGATAGTCATCTAGTATTGCAGGTAGCAAGTTGTCTGCAATCAATGTTTGTCGAAGAACATTAACTGCTTCAGCCTCGACAGAATCTCGAGCTTCCCCTAATGTAGCAGAATCTGGACAAACGGTTTTCTTTCTGATTTTCTTATCTCGAGAATGGCTGAATTTGGAAGAAGTATTCTCTACATTTATTTTACAAGTTCCACGCATGCATTCGTCATCTGAGACTTCAACATCTTTATCCCACATAGTGGTGAAAAGAACAAGATTTATACATCAGAAGTGATTTGATGAATAGAATTGTTTAATATAGTTTCAATTTACATCAGAAGTGAAGTGACTTTTAGTTACAAAAAGTTCTTATGATAGCATGTATACAAAAATATACTGTCCAAGTTATGTGGATATAAGACACAATAATCAACAACATTATGTTTGTTTATTCTCATTTTTTTATGTTGTGTGTCCCATTACACTCAACATGATTTTCATGTTTCTGTCCTTTTGATTAAATATTGCTGGTTCTCATTTCTTCTCACATCAGTTCAAACAACTGGGACCGATAATGACATCCATATTTCAATTCGTTTACACCACATAATAAAGAACCATAATATAAAAAAGAACGTGTCACAAGCAGAATTAATTAACCCGAACAAACCTTTGATCGATTCGTTACCCAAACAAATTACCGGACATGCAGTACAAAGTCACATAAGAGGGACACATACTGCTGCAACTATTACTATACACATTTATCTTAAACAAGGATATCAAATTATTGCACCTGTTTTGAACGCAGAACTTCTATGTTTTTTTTTCAGAAACAAATACTATTACACATTTATCTTATATTTGCAAAAGTCCCAAGCAGCAAAAGATGCAAATTAAGTATGCCTTTGATTCAAATTATTGACATCGATCTATTGAATTAGTTTAACACAATTTTGTAAAGTGGATTAAATTAAAGTAATGCAAAGTAGTAAACAATAGCAACTAATAATGAAAGTATAAAGTCGATGTTACCAGGCAGTGAACTGCGTCGAATCGGTCCAGACATGGCGGATTTAAGTCTGTGAAAAATGAAAAGTGAATGAAGTAGTATCGAATTGAAGACTTAGGAAGCTTAATTGATTGATTAATGTGGTTGTGAATGTTGATGAACAGATGAGATGATTAATACGGCACGGAGACGAAGGCGGGAAGAGTTTTGTTTTGGTACGGTGCAGGTTTCTTTTCGTAACTTTTTATTTTGTGTTATTTATTCGTATCGTGACAGAAGAAGAAGAAGAATATGCGGATTTTTAAGAATGACATCTTTCTAATATTCAATTACGATATTGCCCCTCATAGAGTCGAAAATTTTTTCATTAGTTCCGGGAAAAACGTATTAAGACCTCTTGAAGTTAATATATAAATGTTGACCTAAAAAGCCTCAAACTCTACGTATTAATAGTGGATTATTTAATTTTTTCTTTGTAGCTTAGGTATGCTCATATTTAAGACTCAATTTCAATGATTAATTATTAGTTTCACGCTTTAGGACGTCATCAATTCATTTTAATAGAAAATCAAATTAGCTTGTAAAACTCTCTAATTTACATATACCTACAAAGCTCAATGACTGTTAAAGATTGTAAGCTTTTATCACTAGTCTGGATTATTTAATTAGATGATGAATTTATTATTATTCGAGGCTATAAATTGAGCACATGTTTAAGTTTAGGGAAATTTAAAAATGTCTCTTTTAATCGTTGACTTTCTCAAAATGTTCTCATTGACTTGAAAAAAAATGTTTTAGGCGCCCGTTTTCAAAATGAGAGCTACTATTAATATTAACCAATCAGATTTTACCACGCGCACAAAATGGTCGGCTATCCTTTTTGTATACGTGGTCAAATTTGATTGGTTAAAATTAATGGTCGGTTACCTTTTAGAAAATGGTTGGCTATCATTTTAAAAGTGGTCGGCTACCCTATTGAAAATGGTCGGCTATCATTTTGTACATGTGGTCAAATCTGATTAATTGGTTAAAATTAATAGTCGGCTCTCCTTTTAAAAATGGTCGCGTAGACATTTTTTGACAAGCCAATAAAAACATTTTGAAAAGTCAACGATCAAAAGAGAATTTTAAGAATTTTTCCTTTTAAGTTTAATATGTTCCATTGGTTTATAATGAGCTTTTTTATTTAACAATTTTATCATGATTTCAAATGAACAATTTTATAATGAAATTTATAATGAATTTATAATATATATGTTCTTCTCTTAGGGGAGCTGTCACATTCTGTCGCAAATAATCCCTCTTATAGGGGATAGGCCGTGGGTTTCTAGACTCAGTCATTACACTCTCTTAAGTCATCGGTTAGCTGGTGGTGTAACTGTCGTTCTAAAAAAAGGAGGGAAAAAGAGAAACCTGTAGAAGTTGGTGTGAAAAAAATAATATCGTTTTAACAATTAAGTACCATCTGACATTCAAGAATATTGAAACACATGCAATACAGACTATTATAAAAGAATGAAAAAAGAAACACATTGTTTGGTTAGTTTATGAATTTGTGACCACCACCATCATTACTAACGACCATCACTATAGACGTAAAGTGCCGAACACCCGTTTTTTAGTTAAGGGATTTTTACATATTTCCCCTTCCTAAGTCCATCAATTACATATTTATCCAACCCTAAAGTTTAATTACACATATCCCCTTAGACATAATAAATTACTCATTTACCCCTTCTTTTACACAAACCATAAGAAAATATAAAAATATATTTATCAAGATCATTAAGGGTAAAATAGTAAATCAAAAGGCTATTTTAAAGAAATTGGGTAAATATGTAATATATATGGTTTAGGAAGGGGAAATATGTAATTGAATTTAAGGAGTGGGTAAATACGTAATAAATGATCTTATGAAGGGGATATATATAAATGCCCCTTTAGTTAATCCTGACCCATAATATCATTCCAGCCCAAACACGAGGAAAAGGACACGTGTCACATGTCCAAAGGTTTCAAGCAAAACTCACGTAGTGTGGATGAATGATGCGGACCCTAATATAAACAACTAGTATAGTAGTATTCCAAAAAGATCCCACTATATATATATATATATATATATATAAGGGGAGGGATCAAGAGAGAACTCCATATTAAGTTGAGAACTAGAGAACTCCCAAAAGACAAGGGATGAAATTTTAAAGTGGAGGGGCAAAGTTGGAACTTTAAATATATAAAACTTTAAACATTTCTATCTTTTGCATACGTTAAGTTTTTTAAAAAATTTTCGCACCATTAGATCAAGAATTTTAGTATCTTTCATTTGAGTATAAATAACGTTATAAAAAAATAAAATTTTCTCGTTTTTTTAATTTCAATACTTCATATATGTAGTATACGATATTATATGTTTTTAAATTGGGGAAAGTGAATATGGTGTCGTTATGCACCTAAATTACAAGACAAACCATCAAACTAGTACTTTGATAAAATAACAAAAGTTCCCTGATATTGATGTTGATGATACCATCACAAAAAAACAACAACATCATGCCTTAATTCTAAATTTGAACTTTTCTCATATGATCGTACTAATAGTGCTAGCAATTACTTGGTTCACGTTATGTGATGTGGTATGAATATATGCAGCAGGGGCGTATCATAATAACAATTATACGAGTCATGTTATATTAATCTGTTAGTTGGAATTGATCGAGAAGCCAAATTGACGTACAATCGATTTTTAAAGGGCGAGTAATCATTTTTTTAAAATGAATGATGATTATCGAGTAAATGGAAAAGCGAAGAATTATGATCTAAGAGAAGAAGAGTGAGTCATCCATTAAAATTGAATAAAGACCAATGAGTTAAGTTTTCTAATAAAAAATAATGTAAGTTATTTTATCAAAATTACGTAATTTTAATGGTTTACGTGTAACTTAAGTGCATAACATCACCGTATTCACTATCCCCTTTTAAATTTTATAGTGTTGCATATATGCAGTATCGTATACTACATATATGTAGTATCATGCTACTACATATATGCAGTATATGCAATACCGATGCGTTATTATCTTATAGTTTGAATTTCAGGTTTATTTTATTTTGTTATGATATTTATTGTTTATTTATTAGTTTATTATTATCTTTATGTTTAGACATAGTATAACTATTGATTTTGTTTTCATTTGTAATAAATTTTTTTAATATGGAATATTATGAACTTTGTTACTGGTGATTTGAGATCGTATTATACTTTAAATAATTATTAGACTCTTGAGCCATTTGGTCATTTCAAAAAATACATCAAGTACAATTATACTACATATATGTAGTATCAAAAAAACCAAAACGTGATTTTTAAATTTTTTTTATATAAATAACGTATGAAGAAGTTATTAACGTTTAAAGAAATATATAATCAAATACAATATCACAATACTACATATATGCAGTATGAAATTTAAAAAAACGAGAAAAAAAATATTTTTTATAACGTTATTTATACTCAAATGAAAGATAATGAAATTCTTGATCTAGTGGTGCAATTTTTTTAAAATAATATTAACGTATGCAAAAGATAGAAATATTTAAAGATTTTTATATTTAAAGTTCCAATTTTACCCCCTTCCTTTAAAATTCCATCCCTTGTCATTTTGATAGTTCTCAACTTAAAATGAGTTCTCTCTTGAACCCTACCCATATATATATATATATATATATATATATATATATATATATATATATATATATATATATATATATATATATATATATATATATATATATAAAGCATGCACCCACAGGGGAGGGTTCATTTGAGAAGAGCAAATATTGCGAGAAGAAAAAGAAATTACTAAATTCTTAATTTTTTCAACCAAAAACGTTTTTAACTTACAAAACAATGATAGAAATGCAACATTTATTCATTACCTTTGATATTCAATTAATAAAATTTAATAAATTTCGTTTATTTGTTAAACCTACACATGTAGAAGTCATGTGTAGGTTAGGTTACTTACACATAACCTACACGTGTGTAGGTAAATTTAAAACGCTAAAAATACATACGTAAAAAATATTTTAATGATTTTTTTTAGTTTATACCTTACACATGTGTATGTAGGAAGTGAATTTATTTAAAAAAATTAAACAAATAAAAAGTTTTTTTAGTGATTTATGTTTCTTCTTTTTCTTCTCGCAATATATGAGTCTTCTCAAATGAACCTCCACCTGCACCCACATACATTACATCCATCATCTCCAATCTACTCTAATTAAAAGTTAAAGGAGAACAAATTTTCCAGGCATGATTCTTTACTTCTTATATTTTTCTTAATCACTTATTGCACTGTTTTATTAAAATCAATTACTGATTCTCACGTATGAGGTTATTACGTGAAAAATTCTCTTCTTGTGGTGCCTTAATTGGTGTTTGTTCCTCGTGTGCAGATTTTGTTGTTTGTTGCTTCAAATGAATCGAGATTTGGTCCTGTGAAACTAGCTTATTGATCGCTAGGTCAGTGACATTTGGATTTGTATTTACACATCACCGTATTTAGTTATATTTTATTATTATGTGTTTCCGTCTATAAAGCATCATAAAATAAACATCAAATGCAACTATAGATCAAAAGGTCTTCAACAAAATAAACATGCAGACACCAAATGATTCAATTATAGAATAAAACGTTTTACTACAATCAAGACAAATATATCTCAAATCATAAATATATGCTAATTAATCATACACATCAAATATGTTAGAGGTAAAACAGAAACGATTTTGACTTGTCAAAATCAAATTTATCTTTAATTAACTGTAAGAACATGATCGAGTAGTTTATATGATAATCAAAATAAAGGCAAAGTAACCAAGTGTTGGAAATTTTAGTGAAAATTGATTTATCACTAAATTCGGGCACAAATAATTTAATGTATATATTAGTTATATATTTAATTATTTATTGGTTTATGTAAACCGTGTCCAAACCGGAGTTAAGTTGAATGTGATATCGATGCTCGTAGTTGAGTGGTTGGAATTAATATTGCTAACTTGGATGACTCTTGTAAAATTTTGTTGCATCTTTAGATTTAATGCCAACAAATTTTGTCATTAAGCAATATTGATGTTTTGGTTTAAACTCATAATTTAATGTCATGAATAATATGGTGGTTTTGGTCTTGTATCATAAAGCCATATTAATCTAATTTAATTGTGGTTATTACAATTAATTACAAAGTTATGAGTTCTTGTGTATAAATGAACATCTTGGTTCATACTTTTGAAAAAAAGAGGAGGATACACCATCAACACCAAAACTTCTTAGAGTTCATCTACATTCATCTTAATAATTTTCTAACAATGTTTTGTGTTCTACTCTTTTCTTTTCTAAGTGTAATTTCGGGTGCTAGAGTCCTCCCCGGCTGTACATACAGCTTCGGCCGTTGTACCCTGGGAAACATTCGAGTTCTCTTGGGAGACTCGGAATTTGTTTTAAGGGACCCGTGTCAATACACGAAGCCTCGGTCACATGTTCTTTTTTTTATTGTACTTGTTATTTCCTTTATTTCGGTTGTAATTATCGTATTGTAATTTACTGCTTTATTTGATTTTTGTATTGTAATTGAATCAATATAAGTATCTTTAATTTTTTATGCGAACGGTTCCTACAATCTTAAAACAAATTTTTTTTTAAACACCGTTCGTATTTAAAAAAAAAAGTCATTGTTCGTCTCTCAAAGTTGGACTTAGAGAACTTACACGTGACTTCTTTCTTATTATGATTTTTATTTTCAAATGAAGTGAATCATAATTTTCTTACCTTTTGTTGGTCTTGATCGAATGTTCATATAGCTTGAATTTAAAGTTGGGTCATATTAGTTATGACTAATAAAGTAAAGATTAAGTTAAGAAGTTTTGTCTTCTTTTGTGTGAATAAAATATGAACTTTAAGATTCATTATTATTAAGTTATATATATAGATCACACATTGGAAAAGAGAGGAAATGGTTTTTGTAATCGTTTATGTCGAGAATCAATTAGCAAATGTTTAGTTTATATAAACAAACAAAACATTAAAATGATTTTTGTAATCATTTATGTCTAACAAATGTGTTAGAAAATGTTTATATCATATATACAACAAAGCTTCATAATGATTTTTGTAATCATTTATGTCTAACAAATGTGTTAGAAACATGTTTATTTATATATAAAAAAAAACACTTTAAAATGATATTGTAATCATTTATGTGTTTTGGAAAATTGGAAGGAAATTGATTATTTTGTAATCAAACAAAATTTCATTAAGTATGAAATTAAATTAAAACTCATTAAGTATGAGATTAACTCGGGTGTTATTTTATAAACACATAAGGCTTAAAAATGGTCTTTGTAACCATTTCTATCTAACGATCATGTTAGAAATAATTTATTTTCCAACAATATGAAGCTCTAAACACCATTTTATGTAATCGCTTAATTTCTAACAAGAATGTTAGACCCGATTTATTTTACATAAATCATTCGGATGTTATATAATAACTCGAAAATGTGGGGGGAGGTCATACTTGCGGCCATTTATCTTTTAAATAAGATACCTCACAATAAAAGATACCTCACAAAAAAAAAAAGGGATGAAAATCCTTATGAGATATGGATGGAAAGAAAAACCATCAAACAAATACTTGAAAGTGTTTGGGTGTCTAGCAAAGGTATATATACCGGAGCCCAAGGGTCAAAAGATAGGACCCAAAATAGTTACGTAAACACAATAAGGTACGACAAGTACTCTTAACGGGGTTATTACAATTGAGCATGTGAAGTCAAAATGTAATATTGTGAACCCACTTACAAAAGGCTTAAGCAGAGAGTTAGTACTCTAGTCGTCAATTGGAATGTGGCTAAAGCCCATGAGATAAGTGAATGCGAAGGAAAACCTAACCTATGTGACTGGAGATCCCAAGATCTAGGTTCAATAGGACAACCTAATTGCATAAACTACGGTCACTGTGGGGGTTCCCCGAACACAATAAAGGGAGTTAACCTTAAGACTTCCTAGCTCATTCCAATAATGACCAGTGACATGATGTGAGGATAAGCATAACAAATGGTTATTGATATAGTGAAATCATTATAACCTTAATGCTTTTAATGATTTTGATAATCACCTATGTGAGAGAGAAGTGGGGTCGCTTCGAATGGATTTGTGGGGAGCGCAAATCCTAGAGCTCTCGCAGAACCAGGCTAGTGATCCACGACCATAATGGACACGACAATGAGGGGTTGACCAGACCAGGAATAGTATTGTGTAATGTGTATTGTCGTCTACATAAATGGTGGTTGGTTCAAAGACATCGCGTCTACCAAACCACTAGGAGACTAAGTATGCATCACAACGGAAGGTTCAAAGCAAACCACTACCTATCCGGCAATATTAAACCGCTGAAATTGTATTTTGATATTAAGAGAGTGCGGATCGATCTCCATTCATGTGGGGGATTGTTGGAAATTTTAGTGAAAATTGATTTATCACTAAATTCGGGCACAAATAATTTAATGTATATATTAGTTATATATTTAATTATTTATTGGTTTATGTAAACCGTGTCCAAACCGGAGTTAAGTTGAATGTGATATCGATGCTCGTAGTTGAGTGGTTGGAATTAATATTGCTAACTTGGATGACTCTTGTAAAATTTTGTTGCATCTTTAGATTTAATGCCAACAAATTTTGTCATTAAGCAATATTGATGTTTTGGTTTAAACTCATAATTTAATGTCATGAATAATATGGTGGTTTTGGTCTTGTATCATAAAGCCATATTAATCTAATTTAATTGTGGTTATTACAATTAATTACAAAGTTATGAGTTCTTGTGTATAAATGAACATCTTGGTTCATACTTTTGAAAAAAAGAGGAGGATACACCATCAACACCAAAACTTCTTAGAGTTCATCTACATTCATCTTAATAATTTTCTAACAATGTTTTGTGTTCTACTCTTTTCTTTTCTAAGTGTAATTTCGGGTGCTAGAGTCCTCCCCGGCTGTACATACAGCTTCGGCCGTTGTACCCTGGGAAACATTCGAGTTCTCTTGGGAGACTCGGAATTTGTTTTAAGGGACCCGTGTCAATACACGAAGCCTCGGTCAC
Organism: Tagetes erecta; assembly: GCA_030867185.1. Taxonomy (NCBI): domain Eukaryota; kingdom Viridiplantae; phylum Streptophyta; class Magnoliopsida; order Asterales; family Asteraceae; genus Tagetes; species Tagetes erecta. The sequence continues at coordinate 100,516,659 of CM061487.1, forward strand.
ATGTTCTTTTTTTTATTGTACTTGTTATTTCCTTTATTTCGGTTGTAATTATCGTATTGTAATTTACTGCTTTATTTGATTTTTGTATTGTAATTGAATCAATATAAGTATCTTTAATTTTTTATGCGAACGGTTCCTACACCAAGATCATCAACTCTAGTTAGTTGACTAATATTTCAAGTCCAAACATCATTACAATAACATAACATGAACTTACTAATGGATCAAACATGGTCCATACTCAATAACATCATCTACAAGATGACCAGATTTGCTCCATTTTTTGTCATAAAAGTAATATTAGCTAAACGTACTTTCAAGAAAACCAAAAGGAAAACGAGATATGAACCTATGATTTTAGACGTATTGTTCTTCATGAATCAAGACCGAATGCCATCAGGCTAAATAATAGTTCAAGCTAGGGAACGAATCGACTTTAACTTCAAAGACGCTTCTTGTTTGTAGCCATGGCCTTCGATCAAGCCGCTCCTCATTCAAGTTCTCAAGAATAATTAACCATCATGCGTGCCGAACTTTTTCTGTAAGATTAGGCTGGCCAGGAGATTCAAAAGTGTTTTTGTGTGGTTTTCTTAAATATTAGTTTTTCTAGGTAAGCTGCACTTGGGGGCTTGCGACGTTGTACCAATAGTCATGGTCGATCTCATAGCAGACCATGCGACTTGCACGAATTTATGAAAAAATTAAAGATGGAATGGGGGACAACGACTTCACTTTTTCTAGAGACTTGTATGTCGATTTACTCTAGATCGAAAAGCTAGTGTTGAACGGAAGAAAACCACCTAAAAACACTTTTGAGTCTCCTAACCAACCTAATCTTACAAAAACTCGATCTCCATGTTAAGTTGATCGATTAGGGTGCCGGCCAAATGCCTTCACATCCGTCTGTAACGTATGACAAACATGACACCGGCACCAAACACAATCCTCGGCTCCGAAGGTCTCTCTTTGGCCATGTACTTCCTTCCTCCATTTGTCTCTGAACAAAACCATATAGTACATTCGTCATAAAGAAACCAAATCAACACTTACGAATAATCCACATTATATTAAAAGCTTGAAATGTTTTTACCCCTACTTGTGATGATATTCCGCCACTCTCGTTGGTTGATTTCATGTATGGCACGCTTAACGTCTACAAAATCAACAGTGTTTTCAAGTCAGATCAAATTAATTGTACAACGTACTTAGATGTATAGTTTCTTCGATCAGTTCCCGTGTAACATGGGAAGCTATGAAACACAAATATATTCTCAAGTTACATCATTATATATCTTGTTTCCCTAAATATGGCCGCATGTCCTAGATTAGGACTTCTTGTATCCTATACTTTTGGAAAATGATTTTAGCAACACGTACGCATGTCATTAATCATGTACCACGTACCAATTTGTACGTACATATATATTTGCTTCCTTTAAAAAAACAAGTCTTAATTTTATATGTGTATTAGTTTTATTATTTAATAGATAAAATTTAAATTAATTTATTAATGTATAGCTAGAGAACGTAATTAATTTATCAAAATCTAACATATAATTTTCACGGTTTTTTAACGTACCATTGTTACTTTTTTCTTGAAAGATCGAACGTCCAAGATTTAATTATTTATTGAAAAAATTGTATGCAATTTACTGTTGGCATTGAACATGCTAGAAACAGTTCCTCTTTTGCATTTAGAAACCTTAAATTTAGCACAAAAACGACCGAATTGATTTCCAATAAATACTTTTTGTCTTTGTTATAGTATTTTCTTAAATTAAAAATAATAAAAAAAGGATTTTTCACTTTCATTAATTGTTGATCACTATACATACCATAATAAGAAAGTTTTTTTGTCAAATCATAACTGTTCATTTGTATTTTACAAATCAATCTCTCAATCACACGTGAATATCATGTTACTCCCTTTTTATTTTGCAAAGATAAAATGTAACATTGTAACGTACGTACGGGGCTATATATATTTTACTTCTATTTTCTAAAACTTGCTTTTATTTAAAAGATGCTTAACAAATTATAAAATAATATATAAGTAAAAAAAGAACGTAACCCAAGAAGAATGTTTTGAGAGATGAACGTACAGTATAAATATATATATACCTCGACTTGGGTTTGTAGAAATTTGATATATCCAATAGCCTCCATTAGTACCGAAGCTGTATCAGTCTGCAACCATATATGATACATCAATTTAAAAATTAAACGTAAGAAATTGATAATTCTTTTTATATATTTTACCACTAGTACGTGCTCTCCATGGCCAGTATGGGTTATGTATGTATATATAGTTTAATTTATCCGATGCAAGAAACAAAAGAAATGTATATATTATATATAAATAAATGGTAGTGAGCTTATATATATATTAAAAGTTTCGATTCTTAGGGGGACAAATGGAACAAATTTATACTTCAAAATTACGATACTTAATGTCGCTCACTAATTCAAAGGTCTAGAGATATCGTTTGAAAACAAAAGAAAGTAAGTATATATACATTAATTAATTTATACATCTTGTGTAAGTAAAAAAGCAGTTATCAAATATATAAAAAAATCAAAATGAAGGGAAAGCTATCAACTTTTAAAAGACGAGAATCACGTCTTGGTGTATTGATTCTTTAATTATTTGTATATTGTAAAAAACTAAGGCCATGTTTGTTTTTGTCTTTTTTCTCTGAATAGAGGAAAACGTCTGATAATTCGGTCAGATGTAATCAGACGTGGGGCTGTTTGTTTTTTTTTCTGGCATTAAGATGTTCAACGTCTTAATAACATCTGAACCAGTAAGAGCTTTTAGTGGGTCTGAAAACCTCTTAACCCAAAAAAACATACGTTTGTCTCCGGCCTCCATTAACTTCTAACCCGAAGACTAGGCTCCATCTCCGACGACTAGAGGTTCGTCTCTAGCCTCCACCTCTTAATGATTCAAATTTCAGACATTTGAACCACCTCTTAACATTCAAATGTGGTATTAAGATTCAGACTTAAATCTTTTAAAAAAACAAACGGGGCCTAAATCATAAAATATATAATTTTATGTCTTAATTTAAAAAAACTCAATATTTGTAAAAATATCTCACAGTGTTAAAACACACATTGAAAGCTTGAGTAGTTTTTCCATAAAAAGTATCATAATCTTTTTATTTTTATTTTTATATTTATTTTTATGTTTAAGTAAAAAATATGAGAAAACAAAACACATTATATATATACCTTGCCGAAAGGTGCCACCAGTTGCTGAATAGCTGCAATTCTGTCCCCTAATTTCTCCTTCCGGACCTGATTCAATATATAGCTAGAATGATCAATTCAACAATACCTAAATATAATTTTTTTTAAATTAATTAAGAGGATTAATAATGCTTAGTTAATTAGTTAAACCTGAAAGGGTGCAGAAGAAGACCGCGGTTCCGATTTTGATTTCTTTGGTGCTACAGATTTAGTCTCCTTTGCATCCACAGCTGGCCTCTTTGTTGATTGATCTCTACTTCTTGTAGTGGAGACTGATGATATCTTTAACAAGATCAATAAAACAATATAAAGTTTGATTAGTTTTTTAACTTCAATTGTATTAATTAATATTATGTGAATCATGATCATCAACCTAGCTAGGTAGCTTGTCAAAAGGTCATAATTAAAGATGTTTGCTGATAATGCAATGCATAAAGCTAAAAGCTGCAAGTCCCATTTAAAATAAAAAATAAAATAAAATAATTAACTTTTGAAAGAGATTGTAAATTGTAATCATGAATTTAAATCACCTTATTAGGGTATACTGATGGCCTGTGATTTTGTTGATGCATATGATCAAAACCACAAGATATAGCACCAAGATTATGCGCGTTGAGCGACGAATGAGGGCTAAATTTCCTGTCGAAACTTGACGAACCAAAGGGATCCAAAGCTGGCAAGCAGTTCATATCAAAAGAGGTTGGAGAAATTGATGAAGATGATGTTGATGATGATGATGATGAGGTAGTGGTGGTGGTGGTGGATTGATTCAAACTTGAAATACTTATAGTTGGGAATATTTGGCTAAATGTCAAATCTTGATTATTATTACTTGAGTAGCTAATTTGTTGATGATCATGATCATTAATCTTCAAGTAGGTTGAGTTATAAAAGTAGTCTAAATCTTGGATGCTAGATATTGAGTTGCAATTCAAAAGCTCTAGGAACTTTGGATATGATTCCACAACTGAAAACTCATCTTTGATTCTTGCAAGATGTTGCAAGTCATGAGTCATGACCGGATAGCCCATACCGTTGTAGGGAAATCGGACGTCTTGAACGATAGAATCGGTGCTAGTGTTATGGGATGAATTCCTGTTGAATCAACATATAAAAACACATATATACATGAGCTGGTGTTCAACTAAAGCAAACCCTAGAAACAAAGAAAGAAACTGGCCATCAAGAAACATAATGATAATTTAATGATGAAAGTAATGAAATAGTTTAAACAAAAGAAAGAAACTTATGGGTGAATTGAGCATGTATGTGATGGTAGCTTTTAGTACATAATTATGAATCTCAAGAAAAAGCATCACATCAAAACCTAAGCTCAAAAAAAGTTTGAAAAAGCAAAATTTGAAGAGAGAGAGAGAGAATTACAAGATGGGATTTGAAGAGCAAGAAAAAGAAGAAGAATCCATAAGATGATGATGATGATCTTGTTGTTGATGGTGATGAAAGTTTGCAGAGTCCATTAATGAATCGGTGATTATTACTGTTACTTTTAAAAAGAAATTGAAAACGAAAGGGTTAAAGGAAGAAGTGATGAGAAATTAAATAGGGAAAGAATGAATCTTTCTCTGTATATATGATCGATCACTCAAGAAATGAAATTGACTCATCATCATATATATATATCTTGGAGCGTGTGGGTGAGCGCACAGGGGCTGGCTTTTACTCATGCTAGCTTTTTCATAGTTTCTGCTGCAATCTTTCTCTTTCAAACTCTCCTCTTAAAGTAACTCATTGAAAAGAAAGAAAGCTACAAAGAGGTACCAACAATAATTTAAAACACAATAAATAAATAACCTATATATACACACACATAGAGAGAGAGTTGTGATTTAATGAGAAATTGAGAACTATTGTTTTTCAATACATGCAACTCCTATAACTTTACTTTTACACATGTGTATAACAAAGAGCTCTCACATAAAAATAGCATTAACTTTTGTAGCATTTATAAATACTCTTTTACACGTGTAAAAAACGTACTTACAGAAATAGAGATCTCAAGATAATCCTCCTATATATATAAACCGAATCATATACGAAGTGAAAAATGTGTGTGAAGTCGATCTGTGGAGTAGTAACGTGCAATTATTGAATGTCGATCAGTTGTCTTTTCTTTCTTGTGAAAGGGCTTAGTAATTCAGTAATTTGCCTCATTGTTGTTTTATAATCTAACAAAGATCTTATATTTGCATGATTTATCGAATACGTACATATACGTATATGTGATCGATTATTTTGATATTATATCACGCGGTTTGCTATAGGTTGCACTAGATATATAAGCATCAGCTCATGTCATATTAGTTGCTCTAACAAGATTTTTATGTTTGCATAGTTTATGGAATAAGGGTCATTATATTTTGATTTTATGTAATTATATAATATTATAATATATTGGTAAAGTATACATGATCAAACTTGCATGATTATATAGTACGTGGAGGTTACATAATTTGGTAATTATATTCGATCACCATGCATATATCTAAACTGTCATCATCAACAAAGAACATTTAAAGTGAGAATATATATATATAGTGATCGATTGGAGCAACTCTTTGCGTTGTCTTCTTCATGTTTTTCTTACTATATTTAAAGCTCCTACTTTTAATTAGGGTTGTTTACTTGCTCGATACACAAATGAGAAAACCTCATGAGTCGTCATATGATCGGTGTAGCATCACCTAACATTCTAAAAACAAGAACATAGTATTTCATGCTAATTAAAATATATTACCTCAATTAGAAATCTTTAAAGGGTTATTATAATAATAATAATATTATTATTATTATTATTATTATTAAAAGATCATTTTATAAAAGATCATTTTTTAATTACAATAATAATAATGGGAAAAAAGTTATCTTCCGGAATAAGATATTTAAAACATAGGTGGAGGAGTTATTGGGAAGGAGTTGGGTGCGGGGGCTAACCATATATCGGATAAATGCTTGTACGTTGATCAGTTGATGAAAAAAAAGAGTTCGATGGAGAATATCTAATGGAGACATCTGTGGACGTATGGCGTAATCATTTGGTGACGTCGATGGCACCGTTTTCATCTCGAAAGTAATCAATTGTGATGTCAGTGGACGGTGGAGGCATTTGGTGCATGTCTCGGCTAGGTGTGGTGTAGTGGTGGTACTCAACAATCACATGCGCTTGATGATGGTGGCTCTTTCTCTCACACCAACAAGCTCAACGATTATAGGGCAAAGAATCATTAAGTTGAACATGAAGCCCCGCGCAATGCTTATTGAGAGGTGATAAAATCCTCCTTATACTTAATTTGAGTATATATAGTGTTACTTCTTAAAAATGACTATAGGACAATATGCATGCATGTCCCAATGGTATACATCTAGTGCTACTTCTTAAAAACAACAAAATATCTTCTAGCTAAGACACGTAACAATACCCTCAAATATTATGTTTATTGCAGTTTATTATTGGTAAAATCTGAATCATATCATTAAGTGTTAAATCATTAAGAGATCTGAACTATTAAGATGCTATATCAATAAGAGAAGAACTAGCAGGGTAGAAGTACAAATGCATGTAAAGTTTGTATATGCTCTGTTCAACATATCTATGTTCCTTATCCATTCAACACTGATATAACTATTATAAGATCATTTTTTAAAGAAACAAACGCTCTTAATGATGAATGCTGAATGATTCAACATTGAATTGAACCATTCAAGATGATTAAAAGACTCCTTTTTAAAGAAACAAACACTCTTAATAACATTTTTTAGTTTATGGTCAAGAGCTAATTAAAAAATAAATAAATATAATGTATTAAAAATGAGTTTTTCAATCAATATTATTCAATATGTGCTATTAGCTCTTAATCATACTCCACAACACTACCTTTTTTTTAATCAAAGTCGTGTTTATTTAGTTAGGATAACTTAAAATAAAGTATTTTGTATGTCATAATTAAAGGTTTTGTTATTTAAATGATAAAAATGTTGGATATTGATAATAAATTATATATATGACTATATGAGTAGACAAGTGGGTTGTTAAAAGTGAAAAATGACAAAACATAGTCAGGCCCACGCTATAAAACGACACCTTGAATGCACATTCAAATTATGATGTCAGTGACCTTCTCATGATGTAATAACTGCGTCATCTGTTTCTATTTTTAGAGTTATAGTTTTTCTTTTTAACATTCCTCGAGCCATTAAACAACATTAGTTAAGTTTGACAGTATACTTAACGCCATGTATTATCATCGATCACTCATAAAAGGTGTTAAACCAAGTGTTATGCAAGCGTCACCTAAACCTAGGTTTGACGAGTAAAGTTTAGTCTAAATAATATGTTATCATCAAGTAATGAGATTTTTTATTCACGTAACACAGGTATTTGTAAGTGTTCGAGAATAAGTAAATAAATAAATAAAAGTGCATTACCTGAAAAGAAAGTGTGACCATGGTCACCTCTAAGGGGTCATGACCCCGTCAACTTTTTTTCTTTGGACGGCAAATATATTATAAAAAGAAGGGGGCTAAAAAGTAGCTAAAAATTCTGATAAAGTACAAAAGAAAACAGAAAGACAAACTAACGAAAGAGCAAAAGACATGAACAAATTAACCCGGGTCATAAGGAAAATTTGGTAAGGCAGTGTGTGTTCCCCTTCTAATCCTATACTTGAGCCAAAGAGATCTCACCACCATTATCTCACATATTCGCTGACGGCTTTACATTGTCGAAGATGATTTCATTCCAATGCTTACATAAGCTCCACATAGTAACCAATAATATTGCATGAACCGCTTGTTTGTGATTTGCATGACCCAGTCAACTAGGTGGGTGGTCAAGGGTTGATGGGGCGTGTTGACGGGCCACGTCAGCTGCTCACGGATTATAGTGATGATAACATACAACATAGATATAAGATTAGCCTCTAATTGATTTCTTTTGAAGACTAAAATGCCCAAATATCTCCAACTAGTAATTGGACTTGAACATTACATTAGTCGTTGAATACTTGAGTTATTGATCAAGTTGACGTATTGACAATCTTGAAAATATGAGTTGTAAATAAAGGAGCGTGACATATATGGTAGGTTACCCAACTTACAATATAAACCATCAGTGGAATTGTAATACATGTTTTTTTAATTTATTTTTAAGCCGCTAAAAAAAGTTATATGTTATTCTTAATTATATATCCAAATAATTTAATCATAGGTGGAGGATTTTCTGTCTAAAATCGAAATGGCTCCACCACCGACTATCCCTACCTAGCTCACCAAACGGAACTTGCAATCATTAATCATAAAGGATTTCTACTAAGCTAATCATTTGGTCTAACCAGAGACGGCCCTAAGTAAAGAAGGCGGACGACCGGCTCAGATCCGGTCTCTCGAGCGGTCTGAAATTAAATATATATATATATATATATATATATATATATATATATATATATATATATAAGGTTAGGACCCTTACAGAACTAACTTAATTACAGAACTACAAAACCATTGATTTACATACATGGAAATTAAAGCTAACGATACTAAGCCTTCTTTACATACGTGCAAATCAGACATAAGTATTTTACTACAGAAACATAACCATTTTTTAGTTATTTCAATATACACATATGTGAATCAGCCTAAATATCACGACACTTGATTTACATATATGTAAATTAGTGTAAACTAGTTGTTCTTTTTGTTTTCGCAATAAAAATTGGTATCGTAATGATCCTCACCCTATATATATATATATATATATATATATATATATATATATATATAAAATTAAACAAGTCAAAGTATAAAGAATCAAACCCAAAACATTTGGTTAATTAACTTTTAACATTCTAACCACTTAAAGTACATCTTATTTGTGTTTAGTTTCAGTTTGATAAATCATAACATATATTTTGATCAATAGATTTTCCTTTCATTATTTTCTCTTCTACTTCTTGTCTTTTATTTTCTTTTACTTAATTTCCTTTTTATATTTATTTTTAAGATTTAGCATTTAGGAGTTAGTTTCAGGGATTAGTTTTTAAGCTTACTTTTTCGGGTATAAGTTTTCGGTTTGGTTTTCAATTTGATTTTTAGGGTTTAGTTTTTTTATTTAGATTAAAAATTTTTAGTTTTAGGTTTAACTTTTAGGTTTAGGGGTGAGGGTGGGCGGGTTTAGTTTTAGGACCCGAATATTTACTCGCTCATGACCCAACAGATTTTAACGATTGGTAGGACTGACCCTGAGCCTAACCCTCTATTTTTCTTCATCCAATATCACTTTGATGTATACTTATGTCTTTCTTGATCAAGAGACTTAAACTCTTATTCAATTAGAAATAACATACTTTTTGCTAAATAACGATTTGGGTTTCTTAGGAACCCATGTTTAAATTTCACCTTCCAGATATTTGTACCATGACATTATAGGTGACGAATGGATTGACCCGGCTCCCCGGGTCGCAAGCTCGTATCCTTAAGTTGATCAGGTTTACCACACCGTTCCGTTATGCCTTCTGGCGGAAATTATGGCTTCGGCTCAAGGTAGGGGGTTTTCCGTTTTCCTGTTGGCTAACAATGGTAGTCAAGCTCAACATATCTAGCATAGTTTTATGAGGAGCCTTTCATTATTGGATAACTTGAGCTACTAACATTTATTGTCCATAAAAAGATAGAAATAGTCGCATGGAAAGCCTTTTGTGTTGAGTAACTCCGACTACTAACATAGTAACATTTGCAAGAAAAAAAAGAAAGAAAAGTGCCCGATAATGCAAATATAATTAGATAAATAACAAATAGGCTTGTGTCTCTGGCCCTAAAACTTTTGGGCCGCCAACTTTAAAAACATATGTACATTTGATCTAATGTTAATTCAAACCAACGTTAATAATGATCTAAAGTAATTTACTTAAAGAAACTCTTTAAATACTTAATGTACTTTACATAATCAAATTTATCACAAAAATAATATAAGATATATATAATTATCGGTTTGATTTGAGTAAACGCTTTTTAAACTAATGTAAATATTAATCCCTTGAGATATTGTAGAAATATTATAAATCGTATGTTTTTTTAAACAAACAAGTTTAAGCATTAAATTATAAAGTGTAAACATAATTTTAGATTTTGTTTTTAAAATACTTTTGCGGATTATTAAGTTTTAAAGTGTTTTATATTTATAAGCATTATAATTTAAAGATAACAATGTTATTTCCTTATAACCTTAGATAACTTTAATCCATTCAAAGAACATTTTGACATATTTTATTGCTAGGTTTAATGTTTGTGTATTATACACGGGTTAAATAATAATATTTATAAATAAATTATAACCATTATGTTTAATGAGTTATAAATATTTAATATTTAAAGATTGGTCTCATCAACTCATAAATAGTGAAAAATCCCATTTAATTTTTTCCTACGAAACTTCTTATTATACAACAAATATTTTCTCCCCAAAAAATGGTCGTCCCTCAAACACTTGAATTATTAGATAAATTTTAAAACACATAAGATAATAAACAATCGATATATTTCATGATTTAAAAAAAATGATTCTCAGTTTGAAACGTGGCTTGTTGCTACAACAAGATTATGGAGAGGATGGTACTAACGATATGTCTAAGTTCAGGGTTAAGTTCGGTTATGACTCTAAGTGTTTAAGGTTAGAGAAATGTTAAGTAAAGTTAGGAGATAAGAGGAGAGAATGTGTGTGTGTTTTGAGAGTGGAGTGCAAGAGCCAAAGTGAATGTAAGTTGTCTTTTGATTCAGATTGCAGCAATATATATACACAAGTCTTTGTGTATTGCCCAAGCAAATCTGATCCAAATCTGAAAGGTTCAGGAGCTCCTGGCTCGAGGCTGCCCCTCGGCCAATGCACCTTCCATTCTTGGCAGCCTGCAGCACCTCAGGTGTGAATAGTGGTTTATGTTTTTAGCTATTTTCGTGTAAAGGGTCTTGCTTGCATTAATTGTATTTAGCTTTGCTTTACCAAGGATATCTTTTGAAGATATTGCAAGATATGTTTGAATCTTTGTTGTGGGAATAAGTGTCAGGTTACTGTAGCGCTACTGTTCACGTACCAGGCTTCTGGCTCCTGGCTGCTAGCTTCCGGCTGCCCAACCAAGTGGTTATATGACCTACGTCATCAGCCCCCCAGTCATAAGCGCTTGTGATGTTATCATAAGTGGTTGTGACTTATGGTTTTTTGTTGTTTTTTAATTTTCTTCGACCTTCCGGTTTCTGGCTGCCCGGTCCCTTGTCATTACTCAGCAGGGGAAGTGATGTGTTCTGGCTGATGGGACGTGACAAGACCTTGTAGGTCTGCTGCTGATGATGGGACGGGCTTCTAGCTCCCATCTGGCCGTCCGTTTTTTCTTCCCCTTTTTTAGGGATTTGTGATAACTCCCCCCTTTTATTTTCATAACTCCCTTTTCTTCTTCCTTTCATCTCTTTCCTCCATAACCGATTTCTCCCTATCACCATTGCTTCCTTCGTTGTTGCTTCTACCATGGCCAAGAATGATATGAACTCTCAGTTCTCTCGGTTATCACAGAAAGAAGTCGACGAGTTTTGTAACCAGTTCGGCATTCCTTTGTCGCTCGATCCGATAGTTCCTTCGCCTAGATCGCCGGTTAGCAAATTGGTTCCTGGAAAAGTGACGCTCTATACTCGCCATTTTGAACATTCTAACTTGAGGTATCCTTTTTCCAAGTTTTTTCTGAATGTTATTGAGTATTATCGCTTGTCCATCTGTCAAATGGCTTTGGTTGGGATCGCTCGTATCATGCATTTTGAGATTACTTGCCGAGCCCTAGGCCATGAGCCGGATCTTTTGGTTTTTCGACGGTTTTTTCAGTTGGCGAAAAATGGTAATTGGTTTACCATTGAGAAGACCCAAGTAGAGAATGCTTTGGTATCATCTCAAATTGGTCTATCTGCTTCTTGGAAGGATCGATTTTTCCTTGTTTCGGACGAAATTGTTCCTTTTGCTATGCCATGGAGGAAGCCTGAGGATCCCTTGAACGAGAAGGTTCCATCGGTTGATGAGGTTAATGAAGTTTTGCTGGAGAAACTTCGATCTTCTGCTTCTCGCTTAAGGACCTTCCCAGAGGAGTTTTTGGTGAAGCTTGGTTTGAGTGATAGGTGGTCTGATCCGCACATGGAACCATCTATGTTTGTGGATGATGAAGGTATGATTTTTATACATTTTTTCTTCAGTTACTTGTTTCTTGCTTTGGCTTTTGCTTATTTTGTCTTTTTTCGTACTCATTGTAGTTGTCCGGGTGTTTGATTGTATGCTTTTGGAGGATTTTTCAGTTGTGAAGTTTAAGGCTTCAGTTGTTCCACCTGGTGCTACTGGTGTTGTTTTGCGTACGAAGGCATGTAGACACTATTTGGGGGAGGTTTATGAAAGTGTTGTTGGTGGGTCATCCTCGAAGGTTGTGGTCAAGCCCAGCGTTTCTGTTCGTCTGTCGAGTAGGAAACAGTTGACCCTTCCTGTCTCTTTGCCAGGGCATGAGGGGGTTGAAGAGGCGCCACAAGCTTCTGGTCTTCAGGGTATTTCATCTTCTGACCCTGTCGATGTTGATGACTATAACTTTGTGGCTTCTCTTATTGGCATTGATCCCAAGGTCAAGGTTGAGGGGATTAAGGATGTGGACCCTGCTGTTGAGATGGATCCTTTGTTTGAAATTTCAGGTTCCGTAATTGAGGGTGTTGCTGAAGCTTGTGAGTTACCAAGCGTGAAGAAGGGTGAGACTAGTTTGCCTAAGAAGCCTTCAGCCAAGGTCAAGGGCAAGGCTGTTGAAGACTCCTCCCCAGTTCTTGCTGATCAGGACCCTGATGTGGATGATCTTTATATCCCTGACTGGCAGGTTGGTGTTCATGACACGTTTTCTAAGGCTTCCGTCTGACGCGAAGCTATTCATGGTTTTGCCCCTCCTGCCGAAAGGGCACGGAATGATTGTTTGGAAAACGTCGAGCTGTTGAAGAAGTTTTTTAGCAACGGGGCAAGGTTCATGGCGCTGGTACCAGAGGTAACCGATCGTTGGAGGGATACATACAAAGATTTCACTGATTTGTCAGCTGCCAAGGGGGAGGTGGACAAGATTTCTAGTGAAAGGGCTGAGTCAATCAAGAGGTTGACCCTGGAGAAGGAGGATCTTGCTTCCAAGCTTTCCACTCTTCAGTCCCAGATAGCTTCCGATCGTGAGGAGCTGGAAGCGGGGAGGAAGGAGCTGGAGGCTGGGAAGAAGAAGCTGGAGGTCCAGGTTGAGGAGCTAAAATCAGGGAAGGCTAAGGTGGCCAGGGCGATGGAGGAGAGTAGGCGTCTGGAGGAGACTAATAAATGGTTGGTCGAGGAGGGCTTCAAGCAGGTCGTTACTTACTTGCTTAATAGTGCTGAGTTTAAGGAACCTCTTTCAATGATATACATGAAGGCCCTTGCCTATGGCCGCCATCAAGGATTGCTCTCCGGGTATGCCAACTATCTGAAATGCGTCCCCAAGGAGACCTGTAAAGAGTATAAGCCGGATGCTGCGGGTGAATTTGCTAACTCTGTGAAAGCGCTAGAAATTACTTCTTACCCGTTTTTGCAGGCACTTTCCGGATGCTATGGTCAACCCTTGTCTTTTCTTCAAAGTCTTGAACCAAAGGGCTTGAGCAAGGAGGTGGCTGACAGGGTTCTTGGCAAGAAGCGCCCGGCTCCTACCTTATTATCCCAAGATCAGGCAGACCTCCCCGCCGTTTCCCTGAAGAGGTTGAAGGTTGCAGAAAAGAACGTTGATGAGGTGCTGAAGGATCTTGGTACTCCCTCGACTCCAGCTGGTGACCTAGCTTCTGAGGACCTTACTCCAGTCAAAAGCTCAAGTGAAGCCACTCCCTCTGATGTTGATTCTCCCAAAGATGTTGCTGCCCCCGGCTTCCCTGCTCCTGGTGACTCTCTCGACCCCCAGTGATCTTATGACATTCTGTTTTGTGGTTCTTGAAACAATGCTTTTATTCGTATTTGGCCGTATGTTGGCCTCTAAACAATTTACTTTTGGTTTGCTTGGTCATGTTTTGACCTGAAGACAATAGGCTCCTTACCTTGGTAGCCCTTCGTGGCTATGTTTTATGTCGTCGTACTAGTTTGTTTTGACGTTGTTATCTATGACCTTTGTGCTATGATTGTTGTGTGTGTTGTTATTTTTGTTGGTTATTTTCTTAATGTTATGTTGAGATGTGATGCTGCAGACACCAAATCTTACTTAAGCAAGAAAGAGTTTTTACCAACTTATCCTATCTGTTAGACGCCACAATATTTTTTATGTTTGTGGACTTCGTTTTCATAAGTTATCCTTTTCTTTATGTACTTATGGAGCCGTTTTGATGTAAAGGGCTCACCCTTTTTCATGGATTGACCTTGTTACAATAATTTCAAAGCCATGGAATTTAATTGTTTTAGGAATTCACCCTTTATACAGGAAGGTATAGCGCCTTGTTTCCTGTTGAGCAATATGGCCTAGGAGCTCATCCCTTTTTCATGGAGAGGTGTAGTTCCGGACCCCATGGAGTTTTTATTATGAGGGACTCAACCTTTGATAGGATAATATAAAAAGAAAGTTTTTTGAAACAAAAGATTCATTTCGATTTCAACACACGATTACATCAATAATAAGCTTTTACAATGCTTCATTACTTAAACGTAGAAGCGTTTTAAGTGTTTTCCATTCCAGTGACGAGGGATCATCTTCCCTTCTTGATCTGTTAGCTTGTAGGACCCTCCCTTGTGGGATTCTTTGACGATGTAGGGTCCTTCCCATTTAGGCCCGAGCTTCCCGAGGCCTTCTTGTTTGCTGGCTTCATTATTTCGAAGCACTAGATCTCCTGGCTTGAACGTTTCCTTTTTAACCCTTGAGTTATAATAAGCTTCTAGCTTCTGCTTGTATCGGGCTTCTCGGATTAGTGCATGGTCTCGAGCTTCTTCCAGGAGGTCTAGGTTCAATAGGATCTCCCTGTCGTTGTCATCCCTGCTTCTTTTCCTGCTGCGTCTTGTGTTGACGCCAATTTCAGCCGGGATGACAGCCTCAGAACCGTATACCAAGCTGTATGGTGTTTTAAGGTGACTTGTTTTCTCGGTGGTTCTTATGGCCCACAAGACGCTTGGGAGCTCCTCCAACCAATTTTTCCCGTATCTTCCCAACCTGGCCTTGATGCCTTCGACAATACCTCGGTTCATTCGTTCGACTTGGCCATTTGATTGGGGGTAAGCTACGGAGCTGAATACTTGCTTGATTTCGAATTCCTTGCACCACGAGCTGAATGGTTTTTCTGCAAATTGACGACCGTTATCCGTAACAATTTCCCCCGGTAGTCCAAACCTACAAATTATATTTTCCCAAACAAAGTTAATGACTTGTTTACCGGTTATGGATGCAAGTGGTTTGACTTCGGGCCATTTGGTGAAGTAATCGATGGCCACGAGCAAGAACTTGACCCTTCCAGCAGCTTCTGGGAATGGACCCACGATGTCCATACCCCATTTGAAAAATGGCCAGGCAGCCATGACCGGAACTAAATCATGCTTGGGGTTTGTTTTGACGGGAGCGTGCAGCTGGCAACCTTCACACTTGCTTATTTCTTCAGAGGCATCCTTGTGCATGGTGGGCCAATAATAACCCAAATTCATTAGCCTTGTTACGACTGAGCGAGGCCCAGCGTGTGCACCGCATACCCCTTCATGAACTTCCCGAATAAGATAATTACTTTGCTCTGGACCTACACACCTCAAAAGAGGGGAGAGGTATGATTTCTTGTATAGCACATTATCTTCTATAATATAGTGTTCAGCTTTGGACGGGAGCCGGGAGGCTTCTGCTTCATTGGAGGGGAGCTTCCCTTCTTTGAGGAAATTGATAATGGGCGTCATCCAAGTCTCTTGAACTTCATCAACTATATCTTGCACTTCTATCTCGCTGATAGATGGGACCTTTTGGACCTCGACCAGCACCTTCTTAGTCAGGTGGGCGAAGGTTAAGGATGCGAGTTTGCTTAAGGCGTCAGCCTGTTTGTTCTTTGACCTTGAGACTTGTTGGAGGGTGCAGCTTTTGAATTCTTTCATCAAGTCTTTGACTTTGGCTTTGTATTTGATCATTGATGGTTCTTTTGCCGTGTACTCATCATTTACTTGATTAGCTACCAGCCTGGAGTCACCGAAAGCTTCTAGCTTTTCGACCTTCATGCTTCTAGCTATCCGTAGACCAGCTAGAAGCGCTTCATATTCAGCCTCATTGTTTGTGCATGGGAACTCAAGGCGAAGCGCGTAAGTGTATTCGGTTCCAAAGGGATCAGTTATGATTAATCCAGCTCCGGAACCTTCTACACTGGACGCTCCATCGGTGAACAAAGTCCATGCTGATTTTTGCCTGGGCATCTTATCTTCTTCAGCTGCTACTTCGTTTACTTCTTTGGTTTTTTCCGGGATTTCTGACAGGAAATCAGCCAAGATTTGGGCTTTGATGGCTTTCCTTGGGGAGTATTCAATGTTGTGTTCTCCTAGTCCCACTGCCCATTTGGCTAATCTTCCTGAATTTTCTGGCTTCTCAAGCACGGATTTGATAGGCTGGTTAGTCAGCACCCTGATGTGATGAGCCTGGAAGTACCTCCTCAATCGTTTTGAGGTATGTACCAGGGCGAGGACCAACTTTTCCATGGGGGTGTAGTTGATTTCAGCATCCCTGAGAGCCCTGCTGATGAAGTAGATTGGCATTTCTACCTTGGCTCGTTCTACCATAAGTACCGCGCTTATAGCCTCCATACCTGCATGAAAGTAAATGAGTGTAAGCTTGTAGCTTGTGACTCTTGACCTTAGCTTCTAGCTTGTCAGTCTAAGTACCTACTGAGAGGTAAACAGTGATAAGCTCTCCCGCCACAGGGGCGGTGATGGTTGGCAAGAAGGCTATTTGCTTTTTGAGATCTTGGAAGATAGCTTCTGCCTCTATTGTCCATTTGAAATCTTTTTTGTCGACACAATTTTTAAGAGTTTTGAAGAAAGGTAGTGATTTTTCAGCCGATTTTGGCAAAAAGCGCTTTAGTGCAGCGATTTTGCCCGCGAGACTTTGCACTTGTTTTTTGGTTTGTGGAGATTTCATGTCAAGCACGGCTTGTATTTGATTAGGGTTAGCTTTGATACCTTGCTTATCTACGATGTGTCCAAGGAACTTACCCTCCTCAAAGCCGAATGAACATTTTGCTGGATTGAGCTTCATATTGATCTTTCTCAAGTTCCTAAAAGTTTCCTCCATGTCATTCACGATGTCGTCTTCAGTTTGACTTTTGATCACAAGGTCGTCGACATAGGCTTCCATGTTCTTCCCAATCTGCTCCGCAAAGGCTTGATCTATCAATCTTTGGTATGTTGCCCCCGCATTTTTTAGGCCAAAGGGCATCTTTGTGTAACAAAAGATTCCTTTGTCCGTGTAAAATGCAGTTTTCTCTTCATCTTCTTTCTTCATTTGAATCTGATGATAGCCTTTGTAAGCGTCTAGGAAACATCGATATGGGAAGCTGGCGAGAGAGTCGACCTTCCTATCGATTTCGGGAAGGGGGTAGCAATCTTTTGGAGAAGCTTTATTGAGATCTTTGAAATCTATGCACATTCTCCATGATCCGTTAGGCTTTTTGACCAGCACAGGGTTTGCTACCCAAGAGTGATATTTGACCTCTCTTAAAATACCTGCTTGTAAAATCAACTTTTAATAGTCATGTTATCAAAAGATATGTTAACTATTTTTCTGAAAAAGACGAGGGGGGAGCTAGCAGCTGGGAGGTGGAAGCTAGAAGCTGGAAGGTACCTGCTTGTACAAGCTTTTCTACCTCCTCGTCTACAGCTAAGCTTCTTTCAGGAGCCAGGCTTCTTTTCTTTTGAACAACCGGCTTGTGACCGGGGTAGATGTTCAGTGAATGTTCAGAAGTGTCCCTGGGGACTCCTGTCATGTCCTCCGGGCACCATGCAAAAATGTCTTGGCTTTCCTGCAACAACTTTATTATTTTTCTTAAGATGTGACTAGAAAGGTTGTTATTAACCTTGATTGTCTGTTCGGGATATGAAGCATTGAGGCTCACTTCTATGACCTGCTTCTGCTCAGCGTCTGAAGCTTCCTCAGCTGAGGCTATGAGAAGAGCTTCTGCGGTGGGCTTCAGGGTGGCGACTCCTCCCTCTGTTAAGAACTTCATCATCCCGTGACTTGTCGAGACTATGGCTTGGAAGGCACTTATACCCGATCTCCCAATTATGATGTTATAATGAGAAGGGTGTTGTACCACAGCAAACGTCAGTTCTTCAACCCTGGAGAGGTCTCCGTCCATAAGGCAAACTTCAAGAGTTATTTGACCCAAGGGGTGGACCCTCTCTCCTGCGAATCCAACCGGTGGTGTCTCAGATGGTTGTAGTTTCGCCCTTGTTTCTTCGCTGAGCTGGAGAAAGCATCTTTCATACATGATTTCAGCTCCTGCCCCACAATCCATGTACACCCGATCTATCAAGGAGCCATCTAGTTCGGCTTCTATGATGACCGGTGTGGTAATGAATGTTTCGGGATCAGTCGGGGGGAAGTCAATGCTCTGTCGGGTCCAGGCTCCTGAGCGGGGTCTCCCGAAGGGCCTGGCTGCCGTGTGCACCACATTGCATTCTGCCCCCTTCTTGCTTTCTTTTTTATCTTTGAACTCCCTCACCAAGTGGGCCAGATCACCTGACTTAACAGCTTCTTCGATTCTCTTTTTTAACTGAAAGCAGTCGTTGGTGTGGTGACCAACGTCATTGTGAAAGACACAAAACTTTCCTGAATCTCGCTTGCTAACTGGCTTGGTGAGAGGTCTGGGAGGTCTGAAGCTGTACCTAGCCTCCTCAGTTGTGAAGACCTCCAAAGGTGTTTTTGTTAGCACAGTAAACACATGTTTCTCTTTGTCTTGACCCTTACTCGAGCGTGGGGAATCTCGCCTGTCATCCCTTCTTTTGTGGTCATAATGGCGGTGAGATCGCCGTTCCACAAAGGGTTGAAAGTGTGGCTTCTTGCTTGGGGATGAGTTTCCCCTCCAGGGTTGACGATCTCGCTTCCTGGTTTCCCTATTGTCAAGTGCCTCCTCACCCCGGAGGTAGGCTTCAGCACGCTCAAAGGTCTCTTTCATTGTTTGAGGGATGTTTTCATGGAGGTTTCTAAGGAGCTTTTTAGGCCTTATGGCGTTCATGAAGCCGGAAACACGCATTTTTTCCGTGGCTCCGTTGTAGCTCAGCCCCTCTTTTTTGTACCTTTCCATGAAGCTTCTCAGATCTTCGTTGTCTCTTTGTTGGATCTGATAAAGCACCGCTGCATCTTTGGTGTACCTTCTTTGCTGTGTGAAGTTTGTCAAGAAGCTTCTGTGCAAGTCATCGAAAGAGTGTATGCTCCCTGCTGGGAGGCTACTAAACCAAAGTCGTGCAGATCCAACAAGTGTTTGCATAAACATGTGACAACATTCTGCATTAGTCCAACGTTCTACGGAGGCTGCTCCGGTGAACACTTGGAGGTGGTCCTCTGGATCTTCTGTCCCATCGTATGTTTTCACGTTTGATGGCATCTTGATCTTGGCTTGGAACTCAAAATTAGCAATTTCTTCCGAAAAACAGGACAAGGAGCTCGACCTATAAGGCTTCGAGGGCTCGCTTGGTGTCGTTTGTCTGGAAGTTCCTGCCTCGTGTGTGACCACCGGAGGTGATACTTGCTGCGTGGTCACAGGAGGGTTAGGAGTGGGTTGACCAGTGATGGGAACATTTGAGGCCTGAGGAGCCGTTAGGGGGGAGCTGGTAGGTGGAAACATCCATGGATAAGCCCCTCCCCACTGTTGAGCAGCCTGAGCCATCATGAAGGCTGCCATCTGGGGATGCATGTAGTTAGGATATACAAATCCTTGAGGTGTGAACGGTGAAGGACTTGAGCAGTTGGCCCGGATTGGTATGGGAGAGACCACACTTTGGAGCAAGGGTAGTGACCTCAAAGCCTCTTCAAAAGATGTGGCTGTAGGAGGTGATACCGATGGTTGTTGGAACACTTGATCCATAGTGAGCTCTAAGTTTCTTGGAGCTATGGTTGGTGAAGTCTCTTGGTTTGCCCTTTCCACCGGTCTGCTGTGAGTTTCTCTTGGAGACCAACGAGACGTAGAGGGGGAGGTTGTTGAATCAAAAGGTGGTGGTGGTGGAGTGAGAGTTATCTCTGGCTCATCACCATACGCAAGTCTAACCCTTACCCCTTTTGCTCGTTCTTCACTAACGTACCCATTCATCAACTCTCTAAGCTGCAAAAAATGTCTCCTTACTCCTTCAGGGGTTAGATCTATTTTTTCCACAGGGAAAAACAAATCGTCTCTTGGTGACGACAAACCCATTCGTGAAGGAGATGGAGTGTGAAAAGTTTGCAAGTCTTGAAGCGACGGTTCGACCTGAAGTCCGTCCGTTGTTGGAGTGTTTTGTCCAGCCATTTCAGAGGACATATGGCTGGAAGCTGACACATGAAACGTTGGTGACGACCTGAACCCAGGGGGATCGTTATCCTCAGCCATGAAGAAAAGTACTTAGGAACAGCGATGAGATCTAGTGGGGATCTGTTCTAAGCAGCGCTGCCCCACGGTGGGCGCCACTTGTTGCTACAACAAGATTATGGAGAGGATGGTACTAACGATATGTCTAAGTTCAGGGTTAAGTTCGGTTATGACTCTAAGTGTTGAAGGTTAGAGAAATGTTAAGTAAAGTTAGGAGATAAGAGGAGAGAATGTGTGTGTGTTTTGAGAGTGGAGTGCAAGAGCCAAAGTGAATGTAAGTTGTCTTTTGATTCAGATTGCAGCAATATATATACACAAGTCTTTGTGTATTGCCCAAGCAAATCTGATCCAAATCTGAAAGGTTCAGGAGCTCCTGGCTCGAGGCTGCCCCTCGGCCAGTGCACCTTCCATTCTTGGCAGCCTGCAGCACCTCAGGTGTGAATAGTGGTTTATGTTTTTAGCTATTTTCGTGTAAAGGGTCTTGCTTGCATTAATTGTATTTAGCTTTGCTTTACCAAGGATATCTTTTGAAGATATTGCAAGATATGTTTGAATCTTTGTTGTGGGAATAAGTGTCAGGTTACTGTAGCGCTACTGTTCACGTACCAGGCTTCTAGCTCCTGGCTGCTGGCTTCCGGCTGCCCAACCAAGTGGTTATATGACCTACGTCATCATGACTCACCATGTTAGTTGATTATGTTATATTAGTCAAAGAATTAAATTGATGAAATTAAGAGAAACTAGAACTATAATTCTAGAAGGATTTACCATATATATTTGGGTTTCATGCTTTTGAAGGCTCCATTGTGGCCTTACTTTTTCATGATCATATTCATCTTTATTAATATACTACATTATTAATTAATAACTTTTAAATTCTTAGTAAACAAGTATAGTACCATTATTGAACAGTGGTTTATGTATTAGTAAAACTGTTGCACTAAAAAGGTGCAGTTCAATAATCAAATTCAAAGCCCTATTATGCTCTTTGTAATATGCACTTATAAGTGACTTAGTGAAACTCCTCCAAAGCTAAAGTCGTAAAGAAGACTAACCCAAACCCTCCTTTCGGGCCCACTCGGAGTGAAAGACTCATCAACCAACAGTTTCAAAAAAAATTATGACAGGAACCTTTAACATTTCCATGTAAAACATTTGGCTCAGAATTGAACCCAGGTTACTCAAGTTTAAGCTTCATTGTCATGTCTTGGAACAAATGAGTAGAATGCGAGATTTAAACTTGCATCTCTAAGGATTTCAAGTCTCATCCCAACCAGTCCACCAAATAAACTACAGCTATAAAGAGTAAATATTAGAAAAAGTTCTAAAAATTTGAAAAATTAACAATGTTATTTGTAAATAAAATGAATATTGATTTTTAATAAGAAAAATTGGCTTAAATGAGAAATAAGTTATTCTAAATTGAAATTTTGGTACCAAGTCATAAAAAGACAATTAAACGAACTGTGATTAACCTCATTTCGACAACATTAGAACTCGCTTTTCAAAGTCATAGAATTAATACTTTAGAACAGCGGTTGGTGCAACATCCTATAACTGATGCACTCAAAGGTGCAATGATAGAGATAGAAACTCTGCCTCTATCACTAATACGTGGCTTTCGTCGGCATTGGGGCTCTCTCATTACTTAGAACGCAGTGGAGGCTCGCCGCAACCCTCCTTACGGGTCAAGCTGATCGGAGTCGAAGCTCATCAACCAACTGTTCCAGGAGAAAACCGAACAGAAACTTTTAACTATGCCACGTAAAATCCTTAGGCTGAGACATGAAACCAGATGGTAACCCGGAACGAGATGCATTGTCAATTTCCATCAAAAGTGATAATAGTAATGATTGAACTTGAGTTTTTTATGAAGAAGCCAAATCATTTTATTACTAAAACATAAGTGAAGGTAATTAAAGTTCGAATTATTAACTGTTAATAATTAAAAGTTTGATTATTAAAATTCAATTTTTTCAACAATTAGATATTTTTTTTGAACAGCAACACCGGATAATCCCCTGGTTAGACCACCCGAAGGCAACCACCCCATTACGAGCTATCCCACAGAGGTCCCGTTGCACTCTCAAGAGAAGGAAACCCACCCGGATAGATGGAAAACCCCCTCCCGGTCAGGAATAGAACCCCTGACCTTATGACCCCTAAGACTTGCGTCTTACCGTTGGACCACCACTCCAACGGCTTCAATAATTAGATATGAATTTTAATATATCGTTTTCAACTAGAATATGAGCCGGGGCTGCGCGTTGCGGCAGCCGTGACCCTTTTTATGTTTTAGTTACATCATACAGTAGATTTCATATTATATAGCATTACATGTTTTGCTTGGTGCTTGAGGTGAGTTACATAGTTTCATAAGAGGTCTTGTCGACAAACTAAACATAGACATCTGTTTGAGGAATTGCACCATGCATCTCTACAATAAACCAGAAGAGTGTTTAACCTTTTATGAGCACAGATCGATATGAAAGCAAAATTTTAAAGAATACATATGTATCACCTTGTAGCTTAATTATTTAGCCTTCTCTTTCTAATCATCAATTTTCCGTTGCTGCTTCTTGATCCCTTTCTATCTCAAATTCTCAATCATTATACACAAATCAAACTGTACATCATGATCATATAGTACATAAAAAAGTTTACAAGTTTACCTAATTCAAAGGGGAGATATCCTGACCACTTGTATTAATTGCTCTTTCGTTTGTATGCTCTCTAACTATTAACAGTAATACAACTTATTTAAACAGTTAGCCCCAAGCGATAGATAGGCCATTGGAATCATTTTGTAGAGAATAAACTGTTGCTAAGATGGTGTTTGACTTCGGAAATCAAATCAAGATTTCCACATAACTCAATTCCAGTAGAAACGCATTCTAAATCACTACCTACACTTAATAATCACATCCATTGAACATTATGTGTCTATCATTGAGCAAAAAAGGAAATTTTGCATTCAAGTTTGTCAAATCAAGTGACCAGATAAAGATCTATTTGAGTATCATATGTAAAGTGCAAATATTCAAAGCAAAACAAAATAAAGAAAAAAAGAAATGATAATCACAGTATATTCACAATTATTCCAACTTAAATCAACAAAAGAAATTTTCTTATTTTTAAACTTACATGGAAATCAAATTTATTGGCCAAAGCATCATCTAAATGATGCAAACCATTCTTTCAATCCTCCCTTTTAATTATCTGTCACAAAGGAAAACATAACTATCATAAACAATTTCAACAAAAATCATAGAATCAAGTAATTGTGAACAATTAAACACTAAAACAACTTATTAACATGAACTATACCTCAACATCTGCAACCTTGTCATTTGTAGCTTCGCTAACAAACCGATGAAAGATGCTGCTCAAGTAAAAGCCAAAACCCAAATAAATGTGTAATGAGGTAACACATAATTAGAACGTACTCTTCAGATGGGATAACCCAAATAAGGTTTCAAAAGCACCAATCAAGAACCATGTAATCAATACAGACAAAAGGCAAAAAGCCCCAAGTTCTAGATCTAGGGTTCCAAACAACTCATCGGTCACGCGAAATCTGGCTGCACACACACGCAAACCATCGAACGCATACACTACCAGAACAATCGATATCCAGATTTCAATCATCGTGGCCGATAAGGAGCTCGAATCAACAAAAATTAGGCACCATCGTAATCATCGCCCAACCATCCACCCCGTTCTCATCGCGAACAGAGTCGGAGATTGTGTAATTTGTGTTCAAAAGAAAGGAGGAGACAAACACTGATGAGAAGAGAGGTTGAGAACCATGCGAAGAAGACGCACACAAAACACATGAATGGCACGTGATATGCACCGACCTTACCTTTTAGTAGGTAAGGTAATTACCTGTCTTTTTGTAAAAAGGGTAAAGTAGTAAAGTTGGTTTGAGGGTATAAAGGTTTTTGTAAGGTACCGTAGAGGACAAGGGGCCGGACTTTGAGTGATGGCTCCATATCCCACTTAACATTCGATATTATTTAGGGTATTA